>OU342619.1:8309622-10839622 GCA_910589645.1 Tinea semifulvella
ATCTTGACGGATGTTCTTAATGGTGATGCTGTTGGTAGAAAATATCGCATCCTTTTCTGTTAGGCGGGCATTCTAAAATAGACAAGGAACTATTAGGATTACATTATATTATATATATATATTAGGTTGTTTTGCCAGCCACTCACGCAAGGCAAGGCTGAGGAAGCCGAAGAAGCTGAAGTTGGTCGTCAAACGTCAGGTCAATAAACATTTTCCGGGATGAGCAATAACAGGCTAATTACAATTATCAGTTCTAAATTTTTATCACAATAGATGGCGCATTATAGATATGAAGCCGCAGGGGACATCTGCAAGCATCCTGCAAGGGGACCAGGGCCATGTTACGTCCTGTTATGAATCCCAAATTGCCGCTCAGGTTGAAGGTTCGGATTTACAAGATGTTCATCCGTTCCCGTCTCACCTATGCTGCGCCAGCCTGGCCCTACCTTCTGGCAAAGACCAACAGAGACAAGATCCAAAGTCATCAAAACATATCGCTCATAGTGGTCTCCCGAGTGCCATGGTTCGTGCGTAATTCAGTCATAGCTCGAGATCTGGAGATGCCTACTATTGAGGAGTTTGTCGTCGGCATGACGTATGTTCTATCTCCAGAATATCGCTCCGTCTCCTCGGCCCCCCAACGGGAGACCAGAGAAGTGATCCTGGAGGAGAGCTAAAGTAGTCGAACCCTGACCCCCTGGGTTCGTGAGCCACACGAGCGCTGTTATACCAGTAACGGTCCCCAGCACTTAAAGTGCATGAATTACCACCGGGGGATTACCCCCTGATATTCTATCGGAAAGAACAGGCAAATGTCCCCATTCCCAACCCAGGCCCATTAGACATTCGGGCCTGGACAACCCCACTGTCTGTCTGGCAGCGGACATCATCATTCATCATTACAGCCCCTAGAACACAGTGTCCTAGACCTCCACTGCTGGAGATGGGCCTTCCAGAACATATATCTGGAGAATTTGGCCTACACTCGCCACGCAGGCCAGACGGCTTGGCGAGGATTTAATGACAATTTTTATGACAATTTATTAACGATTCCACAAGTTGGTATTAGTGGAACCGGGACCGACGGCATAACGTGCTCTCCGAGGCACGGGACCGGTGGTGTTGTAAATCTATGGCAAATGTACTTAAGAAAAGTGTATTTCTCATTGGTACATTCCGGGTGGGTTTGAACCGACCTTTGTAGGATTTAAGGAACGCATTCTTACAACCGAGCCACCACCGCGCCTACATATAATGTTTAATTTATTATTTCTGTATTGTAATATTATTTAAAGTTATAATGAATGTTAATGACTCACTTCACCATCGATGACCCTGGACCAGATGAGCGTTGGCGGAGGAGTACCGACAGCATTGCAGGTAATCTCTACATTGCTACCCTCACGTACGTTACCGTTATTGGTCGCCGTTAGAGCTGGAAATATAAAAAATAAAATTAAACTGGATAACTGTGTGAGCGGAGCTAATTTGCGCATCGGTAAAAGAGATTGCCCAAAACCAGGCCCCAACTTTTTTGCAGCGTGCCTCAACTAAATACAATTTAATAATCATAACAATTAATTGTTTTTTATTTATTTATTTAATTTAATTTTAACAATAATAAAATTAATTATATTTAAAATAAAAAAGTAAGTAATTACCTATTTGAAACATAAAAAAATAATAAAAAAAAAAACTATTTAAATATTTAGACTTACATATAATATCTGCTGGCACTGACATATTGATGGCAATGGTATGTGTAATTTGTATGCCATGCCCAGAAATGCTGCATTTGTAGGAACCCACATCTTTCTTAGACACGTCGTTAACTATAATGTCTGTGCCATTTCTGAAAAAAAAAAAAAAAAAAACAAGTTAACCTGTATTCTGAGATGTTTACATAAAACTTAACCTAGCAAATGTCCTTAAGAGATCTTCAGGGATAGTTCCAAGGAGACTGGTAACATTTCCCCTCTGTATAGCGAGGCTAATACGTTGGCAGGAATAATTGCCAGCTTTCCTGTTTCCAAACTTTTCCGTTAGCCAACTCCTTGGCCAGACGCTTGGCTGAGTGCCCTTGTACCGAGGTTGGCGTATTTGCGCCGCTTGAGGTTCTCAACAGAGCTGGAGAATTTGGCCTTCACTCGCCACGCTCTGGCGAGACGGGTTGGCGAGGGTCTGATATCAATTTATTAACGATTTCACAAGTTGGTATTAGTGAAACCTGGAGACGGCTTAACGTGCTCTCCGAGACACAGGATCTACCTACAGACAAATATACCTACGTAAGAAAACAGTATTTCTCATTGTTACATGCCAGGGATTTGAACTCACATTTGTAGATACGTACATTTATAGTTAGGGAGTCTTTGGCGCTATTTTGCGCGGACATAGTTAGAACGTTGCCCTTTCGGGGTGGTCAGAAACCACGCTTATAAATAAGCGGATTCATATTTAGCCAACTTTACTATAGGGCAATCATGACAAGTGACAAGCTCGTCGATGTCTCCAGCGTACCAAACTCGAGAGATATCACAAATAAATTAAATATTAATTAAATGTATTTATTTACTTTAATAAATATTATTGTGTCGCGACCAGGAATCGAACCCGGTACCTCCGAGTCTAAATCGACGGACCTAACCACTAGACAAACTTTTTTAACTGAATGACTACATTTTTTAAAAGAACGTTCGGAATAAAAAAACCTTTAAAAATAATGTAAAGTTAAAAATGTTAAGTATCATCACGACTGGATCCCTTCTGGGGTAGTCAGAAACCACGCTTTTTTTATACAGCGGATTCACATTTAGCCATCTTGACAAGTGGCAAGCTTGTCGATGTCTCATCAAACTCGAGAAATATTTAAAATAATTTATTATGTCTCGTCCAGGAATCGAACCTTCTAAAACAATTTGTAAATGAGTGATTAGGTACTTACAGTTTGATATTAGATACTTGATGAATCATTAAAGTTCCCAAAGCGAGTAGTTTATCATCTTTCATCCACTGCAGAACAACACGGTCTGGAAGATAAGTTGTTTTTTTTTTTAATTTTCTAAAGGACATTGTACATAACACATTAGCCCTAAACATTTCATAACAGCTAGTAGCCCAATCTTGATCTTCGTCTAGCAAAAAATCTAGTTGTTTTTTTTTTTTTTTTTTTTTTAATACTGTAAACGACATGTGACATCACACCCGCCTGATGGTAAGCAGTACGCGAGGTCACCACGACCGACATCAGTCTCTACCACTATGCCGGCCTAACAAGATGCTTTTTCACACTTCGCTTGAAGGACTCCAGGTTATAAGAGTGGGGAAACGCACTGGCTGGGAGAGCATTCCACATCTTCAGCGTGCGACAGATGTAAGAGTCTCCAAATTTATGTGTACGCGTAGGGATAGTGGGTAAGGTATGTGGATGCATATTTTGGCCTGTGCGTGTGGTTCGGTTGCGGGATAGAGAAGAAGGGATGACAGGGAAAATTTTAATTTAATATGGTTGCAATACCAGGACTTCCCCTAATCTTGGTCATGGTCGTGCGCAGATAATGTTTTGCAATAAATGTTTATTTTTTTTGGATTAAGG
Source organism: Tinea semifulvella (assembly GCA_910589645.1). NCBI lineage: Eukaryota > Metazoa > Arthropoda > Insecta > Lepidoptera > Tineidae > Tinea > Tinea semifulvella. The sequence continues at coordinate 8,313,218 of OU342619.1, forward strand.
TTTTGATCCGACGGTTCGGACATGTTGAAAGAATGAGTGAAGAGAGATTGACGAACCAGATATATAATGCGAAAGTTGCGGGTAAAAGAGGCCCTGGCAGACCAAGACTTACCTATCACGATCAAATAAATAAAACAATAACTGAAGGTGCATTAAAAAGCCATTAAAACAAAAGGGCATGTATGAAGAGGTTGATGAATATCGAAGAAGCGAAAGAGGTATGTCGTGATCGTGACAAGTGGCGCTCAATTATCTCTGCTTACCCCGCAAGGGATTTGGCGTGAAGATATTTATGTATGTATTATTTTGTATATGGTGTATCAGGCAAAGCTTTTTGTAGATGTCGCATCATTTTGTAAATGTTTTTGTAGTTTTTTATTTTTATAAAAGAAAAAATCATTTTAACTTAATGCTATCTACCTTAAAAGACGAATTATGAAACCGTCTTTAAAAATAAAAAAGGTTGAATTAATAGAACGGCCATTTTGAGATCACCATATCTTTGATTTCGCTTGAAAACCTCGATTTGTACACTTAAAAGCTGCTCACTTGACAATAATATCAATTGCCGTGCCGATAAACCCAGTAAAGTGTAGGCACACGTTTCGGGATCAGACTGAATTGACGTCATGCCTAGTCAAGCCGGCATAGTGTTAGGGACTGATGTCAGTCATGGGTCTCTGATTCCAGTCAGGTGGGATCAAGGTCACATGTGCTGGTATATAAAAGGTCTCCGATGAAGTGGACTGACCAGGTTAAAGCAGCATTGGATTACTCCCTACATGAGTGCGCCAGGAAGGCTGCAGTACGAGGGAAGTGGCGACGGCTTGTTAAGCGTGCCACTGATACTTAAGTGATCACTACGACCACTCTGCCAAGAGAGTAGCGACTAAGAAGAACTACACACATCAAAAGTGTCTAGGGATCAACATATATTTTTGCAATAACTTTTCTCATGATTGATATTCATTAAAATTTTCTTTAAGGATTGATCAAATAAAATGTTTTCGTTTGTCTACAGTAACGATAAACCAAGTCACCTTTGCATTAGTAAAAAAAATTGCCATTTTCCTAATAAAGGGATTTTTGACATTTGAACCACTAACATTAAAGTTCGAAAAAAAGACTGAAATAACAGTTTTTTTTTTTATTTTATTGGGTAACTTAAACAATTAATAATCCGTGTTTCTACCGCGAACACTAACAACACAAGAACATCGGTTTGGCATACTCAAAATGAGTTCATCCAAATCACGCTGTGGAATGGCCGCCCATGTTCGTTGCAACAACAAAAAAAGGTCTTCTTGCGACTGGATACCCTCCATATTCGGCAGAGCTCTTCTCTGAAGAATATCCCATGCATGCTCAATCGGGTTCAAGTCTGGCGACTGAGCAGGCCAGGGCAGGACATTGATGTTAGCTGCGGCGAGAGTCTGTCTTACAACTCTTGCGGTGTGCGGTCGTGCATTATCATGCATTAACTGAAATAAGGGACCGATATGCACTTGTAGAGGAACGATGACGTCTGATACAACCGTCTCAGCATAAATTTGAGCGTTGAGGTTGCCTCTGATCCAAATCAACTCAGTTCTTCCGCCGATCGAAATACCCGCCCATACCATGATGGTTCCACCACTATAAGGATGGACTTCCTGGCAGGATTTTAATCGCTGTTGGCGTCCAGGGGTTCTCCAGTGTCGTATACGTCTTGTATCCGGCCTCATACCAAAACGAGACTCATCAGAAAAGCACACGAAACGCCATTGTTCTTCTGTCCAATTTCTGTGTTCAAGAGCCCATTGATATCGAGTCCTACGATTGTGCATTGCTATAGGTGGTACCCGTAGCGGTCTTCGGGAATGAAGGTTCACTTCATGCAAGCGGTTTCTGACTGTTTGGTCGCTAATTAAGTTCCCTGAAGAGCGATGAAGGCTCACGGCTAACATCATGGCGGTTATTGTTGGAGTTCTTCGAGCTGTGATTTGAATGTATCGGTCTTGTCTCCATGTGGTGCAGCGATACCGTCCTCCATGGCGCTCAGCCACGGTACCAGTGGTTCGGTAACGTGTCCAAAGTCGACTGATAACACTCTGACTTGTATTCAGAGCTAAAGCCACAGTACGTTGCCGGGAACCAGCTTCTATCATTCCCACGGCTCTGATCATTTCTTCCCTGCTTAAATGACGTCGCCGCTCCATAATAACGTTGGTTTTAATCAGTAGTAGGGAAACAGTAGCACTAATAATGTCTTCAATGCGTCTTATGTTTTTATAGGGAAAATATTGATAGCTGATTTTCATCTTTTACTCGAATTTGATTGACAGTTCCTGTTTTAAATTATGAAATGCACCAAAAAGGATCCATATAAATTTATAAAATCATAAATTTATTACAAAGCCACATCTCAATCACAAGAAATCCGCATAAACATGCTTGATCCCTAGACTTTTTTGATGTGTGTATTACACGGGCAAATCCAGACCAATCAGCTAGTTAATAATAAACCTTTCGCGGAATTGATGGCGCCTTCCGGTGGACGTCAAAACTATGCATGCGCGAGCGATGCTCTTCCTTATTACTGTATTTTGATTACAGAACAGAAAAGAAACAGTAGAAATCTGAAGTAAGAGGAGGTAGAATAGAAATTACACGTATGATATTTTTTTCGGGGGAATGATTTAAGTGTTATTGGCACACTGCCACATGAACAAATCATGGGTGAATATTATTATTTGTAAGTAAAACATTTTTTATTTTTTTTATTTTTATACTTTGTAATTTTATCATCATCACAGCCCTCTAGGGGCACACACACAGAGTTCTAGACCTTCATAATGGAGATGGGCCTTCCAGAAATATCTGGCGAATTTGGCCTACACCCGTATTGCCTGGCTAGACGGGTTGGCGAGGGTCTGATGTCAATTTATAATGACAAATTATTAACGATTCCACAAGTTGGTATTGGTGGAAAGGACGGCCTAACATGCTCTCTGAGACACGGGAACGGTGGTGTTGTAAATCGATGACAAATGTACGTAAGATAAAGTGTATTTCTTGTTGGTACATGCCGGGGCCGCGGCGGTGCGAATGGACCATTTTAGGATTTTAATGAAAGCGTACTTACAACCCGCTCTTTGTCCTTTATTTTAAATAAAATAATACTGTGTAAAATAATCAATTAAAGTATAAAATTAATAAATGTCTTTTATACAATTCACACATCTTATTTATAATAGTCTTATGCGTCAGTTATAAAAGTTACAAAAGTTAGTTATAAAAGTTACAAAAGTCAGTTAAAAAAGTTACAAAAGTCAGTTATAAAAGTTACAAAATTCAGTTATATAAGTAACAAAAGTCAGTTATAAAAGGCTCTAAAGTCAGTTATGAAAGTATCTGAAGTCAAGCATTTAATCTTTCACGCACATTCATAATAGTTTTATATAATTTTAACGGGTCTTTATGCGATTATTAATAGTATCACACGAGTGTTTTAATACCTAGTTATGTGCAGTTTCATACACTAATTTATCTACTCTCATACATTGGGATTGAACCTACTAAATAAAAGATAAAAGAGTAAGAATTTTAAGCAAGAATAAAAAAAAAACACGAAATGCTATACAACAAAACGCCATTCAGGCGCCAATTTTTTTTTTAATGACGATGGTACAGAATACATAAGTCCTAAACAATGAAATGGCGCCAAAACCTAGCTTATGACTGCGCACGCGCTATGGCGGGCGCTGCCATAGACAAGTAAAAATTGGAATTAAAATTTTTTTGTAAAGGAACCTTTGCCTTAAAAAAAATAAGTGTTATATAATATGTATGATTATATTTTAAAATGTAATATAACATTATTTTGTTAGAGAAAAAGTGTTATAATGTGATTCTATTTGTAAATTTCAAATAAAGTATGTCAATATAAATTCGTTTTGAAGTTTGTAATTCGCATTTTACGATATGATAGTAGATAAAAGGTACTTACCGTCCTGATCCACTGTGCAGGGTAACCTCACACTTTGTCCTTCACTGACGACAAATTCTTCTCCTTTATTTTTTATTTTAATGTTATTCATCTCTTCGTCCTCGCTGTCGTCATCGTCGCCTGTAAAAAGAAAACTATATATACCATAGCCATAATTAATATTTAGCGGAACAGTAAAAAAAATAAGCGACATTTATTGATTTAAAAAAAACTGAAACGTAGACGGGAGCTTCCCCGGCCTGCTTCACTAGCTATGTTCGACTTGGCGTTGTAAGCGTTTTTCTTACTGAATTACACTTTGACAGTAGTATTGCCCAATATTGGTAAGACTACCGATTAGTTAGCAAGACCAAGACAAAGACTAAACTTAAGTCTATATATATATATTATATTATTATATATATTATAATATTTATTATAACCGATATAAGATATCTGTGCAATTAAAAAACAAAACAAATTACGATGAAGGTAATAAAAATTAGAAAAACCCGAAATGTATTAAACATAACAAAATAAAAAAAAACAATTGACAATTTATTAACGATTCCACAAGTCGCTATTAGTCCGAGGCACGGGAACGGTGGAGTTGTAAATCTATGACTGCAGTACGTAAGATAAGTGTATTTCTCATTGGTACATGCCGGGGGGGTTTAAAACGACCTTTGTAGGATTCAAGGAACACGTTCTTACAACCAAGCCATCACCGCGCCTTAATCCATTACTTAAGCTCAAATATTGGATTGTCACAATAGTGGTCAAAATATCCCGTTACTTCGTAGACAGCAAGTTGGCTTTTTTTCACTTTATTTCGGGTAGCTTTTCCAAGCGCTTTGTTTTTTTGATGACGTGACATCAAAATATTATTTGACATGAAGTCGAATAAATATTATGATCTAACAGAAGAAATTATCAGGAACGGGTTCAAGACTCAGCTTTACGCAGTGGAAGTTGGTGCGAAAGAAGTTCCAGCAAAATCTTTGCATCACTTACTGAAAGACTTTGGCCTAAGCAGATCTGCAGGAGATACATTTATGGAAAGGGCTTCCAAGACGGCATTAATGAAATCATCAATAATGGTGGATGGTGACCGTCTTGTTGCGCAATAAATTAAAAAAAGGGACCCCTTTTCAAACCAGCCTATTGTCGGTCGCAAGCCCGAGACACCATTCTTTTCATCCCTTACCCACACACGATGGGCCCGGTGCTGGCACCCGCACGGTGAATCCATGGAATATATCTTAAAGGGTTTAAAGAAGTACTCACCAACGTCTGCATCATTAAGTGCCTCCTCTGCAGCATCAGCCATGACGTCATCGTCATAATTGACCTCAGGATCGGCGTCTCTCCGGTGGATCATGTGTCGGTCATGGGACATCGCATCTGAAGACAAAAATACGGTTATGTATAGTCCAAAGTACCTAACTAAAGTAAGCGGTATTTGATTTGGCACATCGGGAACAAGAGCGAGATGTTCGGCTAAGATCGGATTTATTACGATGTTGTAGAGCTCAATAGCGATAGATATAACGTTATACAAAAACGATATCAACCGTGTTTTTTTTAAATCCTAGCAAACTATGTGACATGCGCGCTAATTATTATGCGGTGGGCATGAATATTAGCAACTGGAATCAGACACTTATTACTGATATCAGTCCCTAACACTATGCTGGCTTGACTAGATTCTTTTTCACACTTCGATTAAACGATTCCAGCAGCTGTATTCGCTTAAGTGCAAACGTTAGATTGACGAAATAGTGAATTCTGTTATTTACTACCACTTTTAGCCCGAGTTTTTCCGATCATAGCCGACCTTACGTCAAAATAGCGTTTTTCACTATTTCAAAGGTCACCCATGGGGTTGCAACTACAAAATCATTGACAAAACGTGAATTAAATACTTAGATTGTCCGCCGCGAATTTATAATAAAGTTAACAACATTTATATTAATTTATATTAATCTATTCACTGTATTATACAGTTTGTTAGATGTGTGACCTAGCTGTTTTTCAGCGAATGTCGTTCTGATACTGGTCGTTGATATCAATGGTCTTGTATTCTTCCGCTTATGGTTTATTTTATCGGGAGTAAAGCTTTTGTGTATATACATAAGACAGTTCTAAAAAAAATGTGAATGTTAAGAATATTCTGTTAGTTTTAGAATAAGTTTAACAATACCCCCATGGCTCACGTCACGACTCTTAGGAGTTGTCATGCCAACTGCTGACAGAATTCTAAATTACTACTCAATGCGGGCGTACAAATGTAGGGCTACACTCTGCTAACTCGAAGATATAAAGTGTATCCACACGTTTCGGGATAATGCTTGAATTGCCGACATACCCTTCATTCCGAGACGCAATAATAGTAACCTAAGCACGCTTAAAGGTGTTCCGATACGCGCTTAAACTGTTTTGCCAAAGCTATGTGACGTCACAAATGACATTACTCCTCGCGCTTAGACTGCTCACGATACGAGAGGATAGTGTTAGCGACTGATGTTAGGCATTTATTTATTCAAAGAGAAAGGACAGAGACAGACAACATAAGAACATAGAAGATAGCAAGAGAGTAGAAGCAATTAAAATTATACCCGTCACCAGAATATTTCTCACTGTGAACAATAGTGCGATACAAAATTCGTAAAATATCACCTTGGCCAGGTATAAAACAAAACATGGACATGAGTGTCCGATTCCAGTTGTTAACATTCATGGAACTCGCGCGCCATATACTATCAGGTAGGCAAATGTCATATGTCATGCAAGTAGAAATAAAAAAAAAAGTTATGTCAAGCAAGTTCACCAATGTCTTTAATGTACCAGATACGGGAAATTACATAAATGAAATATTTTTTGTTCTCGACCAGGTATGTAATCCGGCAGATGCGTTTAAATCACACAGCGCCGTCTAGTTTCCGTGGTAAGCTTGTAAGGCTTGTGTTACGGAAAGTAGATGGTTGATAAACTACATATTATACTTTTTTTTTGTAAATATATACATATTATACATATAAACACCCAGACCGAGACAAATTATACAATATACAACTTGCCCCCGGTGGGAATCGAACCCACGACCTCCCGAGTTCACGGCAACGTTTGTTACCACTAGACCACGGAGGCGGTCAATTTAATTAATATTTAATTTATTTGTGATATTTCTCGAGTTTCGTACGCTGGAGACATCGACGAGCTTGCCACTTGCCATGATTGACCTATAGTAAAGTTGGCTAAATGTAAATCCTCTTATAAGCGTGGTTTCTGACCACCCCGAAAGAGAAACGGCCGTGACGATACTCTACTACTTCCTTTTTTTATCATTGTACACAGCACAAGTAGAACAATAATAGCCCAAAATGAATAATGTCATTTGTCACATTACTTTTATAACAAAATTAATTTGTATAATTATTTAAGTAATTTCCGGTTTATTTTACAATAATAATCCACGCTTTCTCATTTACAACTAGGGTTGCCAGATGTCCGGTATTTAAGCGTACGGTCCGGTATTTTCGAGGCCTGTCCGGTAAAAAATAAATGGTCATACCGGACAGAACAATGTCCGGTATTTCCCTCAAACGCAACCTAGGTACAGTACAACATAAATTAGTTTTAGAAGAATGATTCAACTTTATTATTTGTTCATTGGAAGTTCCTATTATATTTGTTAAATAAGAGAAAATTTTGTTTTTGTTAAATAAATGAAGACTTTGTCAAAGTTAGCATAGTATTTACCCCCCCCCCCCCTCTTTGGGGTTGTCCGGTATTATTTCGCGACTCACCTAGCAACCCTATTTACAACAATATTTCGAGTTAAACGAGTGGTGTTTTATGTATGCAGTCTACCCGGCCATCTATATACATCGCTCGACTGTACTTAGTGATCCGCGTTTAGAATATTGATGACACAGAGCATTTCTTTGTGATTGAAATGTTAAAACTGTCTATATTTATTTCATTTCATACATTTAAGAAATCTAACAGTTACACAAAACACAATACAGGTACATATTCGTGGATTAATTCGTCTTCGTAGTCACTACAACCTTGGTGGAGTGGTCGATTCAATGAGGAAATGCGGCGAGCGTTTTAGGTACCCTCCCTGGTGGTAAGCCCTTAGTTTATTTTGTAGAATAGTTTTAATTTCATAGGTATTTTTAGTTTAGTTTTATTTATATTAGATTGCATAATAAGTCAGCTAGTATTTAAAATATCATCATCAGTATCATCACGACCGTTTCCCTTTCGGGGTGGTCAGAAACCACGCTTATAAATAAGCGGATTCACATTTAGCTAATTTTACTATAGGCCAATCATGACAAGTGGCAAGCTCGTCGATGTCTCCAGCGTACCAAACTCGAGAAATATCACAAATAAATTAAATGTGTTTATTTACATTAATTAATATTTTTGTGTCCCGTCCAGGATTCGGACCCGGTACTTCCGAGTCTAAATCCACGGATTTAACCGCTAGACCACGGAGGCAGTTATACAATATTAAAAATAAAGAATTTATGAATTTGAATTGAAATGACTGGCATTACGCGAAATATCATTGTAAGTATTGGGTTCATGGTAATCTATACGGATTCGTCTCAACTGCACCACCAAATTAATCCATCTTGTAATCGGCGGACTGGCTTCCCTTGAGACCCGCGGACCCCAATATATACGGATATGTTATTTTAAGAGTATCAAATGGCTCGGAGCTGCAGCATAATGAGGATGGTTCTTCGTACGCCGTAAGGCGTTTATATGCTAAACACATGAGAGTCTTTCTATCTATGTCAACACCAAGATATTTTATATTACGAATTTTATATTTCCGAATATTCCATGCCACACATTCATTCATTACAGCCCCTAAAACACAGCTACAGTCAAGGAACCTGTAAAGATGGGCCTTCCAGAAAATATATCTGGAGAATTTGGCCTCGCCACGCTGGCAAGGATATGATGTCAATTTATTAATGATTCCACAAGTTGGTATTAGTGAAACCGGGCGGTCCCGGTGGTAACGGCCATCGGTATGGCTTAACGTGCTCTCCGAGGCACGGGAACGATGGTGTTGTAAATCTATTTAAGGAACTAATTTAAGGAACGCGTTCTTACAACCGAGCCACCACCGCGCTACGGGTGGCAAATAGACGTTTATCGATCTTAACCTAAATGATTGAACTAAAAGTTGACCATAAGGACTGCAGTATAAAGGACAGTGGGATCCGCATGTCTGTTGATTAGATGTAATTGAAATGGCCCGGTTTCGCGTGCCACAGTAATTACTCTATTTAGTACTTCCGCAAATATCGGGTTTAACCATCACGACATTGCTGACTGATAGCCACATTCTGATGTCAGTCTATGATGTTTTTGAGCGGCTTTTTGACTCAACCATTATTTATTTTATTTATTATTATTATATGTAGTGTATGTATTAATGTACCTAATGTATTAATAAAACGTTATGTGTATGTATTATTAGTATTTAGTTTATTATAGTATTTATTATTGTAGTTTAGATAATATTGCATATTTATTACGTAATCATATTTCTCTAATTGCACCTACATTCATCTTTAATGTTCTACAGTGTCCCTAAGGTTGGCTGTCAGAGAATGTCTAGCGACATTAAGTCCGCCCCTTGTATATATTGTACAATAAAGTTTTAATAAATAAATAATTTTGTTTTACATATTTTATTTTTATTTAATGTATTAGTTATCCTTTTGTGCGTACATACATACACCACACTATATATATGTATATATTACCCATTAACACCTATCCTAACAAGGGATCCGAATCCGATCCGATCCGGGCGCTGTGGCCCAGAGTCGCAGCTCCATGCTGAGCTGATTCCCTTTTTGTCACCACACATCTTGTGTATACTACCAGTCTTTATTTGTTTAACTTGTGTTAATTGATATGTGGCAAATAAAATATTTTTCTTTCTTTCTTTCAAACAGGTTCACTATAGGGATGCTCCAAATCAATATTTTACTTTACTGTCCAAACCTCAAATTTCTGGTATGATTAGTTTTTTTTTCTGGCAACATTGAAGATTGCGTTCCCGTAATATAAATTTTATTTTATTAGTACTAGTTAGTGTTAGTAAGTTACTACTCGCTCTAGCACTTTTGACATCCATAAGTCTGTCTCTTTCAAATTATAAATATTCACTATCTCTGATATCTTGAAGACATTTTTTATTTATAGTTTTTTTTTAGGTTTATAGTTATTTAATTATTTAGTTTGTAATTATTATTTTATATTTTGTAAATATATATTTTTAATTAAAGTACAAATTATCATCACGACTGTATCGCTTTCGGGGTTGTCAGAAACCACGCTTATAAAGGAGCGGATTCACATTTAGCCAACTTTATTATAGGCCAATTACGACAAGTGGCAAGCTCGTCGATGTCTCCAGCGTACAAACAACAAACAAACTCGAGAAATATCACAAATAAATTAAATATTATTTAAATGTATTTATTTACATTAATAATATTGTGTCCCGACCAGGAATCGAACCTAGTTCCTTCGAGTCTAAATCCACGGACTTTACCGCTAGACCACTGAGGCAGTTTTTGTTTATTTAATAATTTAGTTTTTTTAAAATCATTATATATGTATATATATATATGACTATATTGATTATATATAAAATATAGTTAACGGATTTTATAATGTCACTGCAGGGTCCTGTACTGGCAGAAATTAAAAGGTTTAAAATAGATTTAGTAGGTATTGTATGTATGTAACTAAATATTGAAGTAATATTGGGCCAGCTGCAATACATTTGCTGGGGTGGTCAGCCATGACTCATGCAGCGTAAATAGAAATAATGCAATATTTTGTAGAGGGATCATGGATTTAATGAGTTTTAGGACAAAAACGAAACATTCTGACATTTACCACATCTGTTAGAAGTGGACTTTGCCTGGATGGATTGGTTTATCATGGATATGTATGTAACTTCTGTACTAAGATATGATAAGATAATTCCACAAATATAAATAAAGCATTTCTAACACGAAAAAAAACCGTAAAAGTGAGAACAAAACTTGCAGGTTATTGATTTCGTAGTTGGTAGGAATATGGAGATTAAATGAATGCGCGTGGCTGCGTGCGCACGCATAGTTGCAGAAGCGTAAAGAAAGAAAGAGAAAGAAGGAGCGGGAGAGAGCGAGAGAGGCAGCGGCTATACGCGCGCGCCTATCCGCCCCTCTTCCCCTTCTCCGCCGCGCTGTTTCCCCTTGAGCGCTGTTCTGACCTACGGAAGTACGTTCAACGAAATAGGTCCCCAGTAAAGCGCGCGCAAAAAGAGAGCTATATGTGGGGTTGGGCCATTAGAGTCACGTCTTTATTATTTAAAAAATTAAAACCCTCACATCCTTGTATATCCTAAAAATAGTAAATTTAGTTAGAATAATAATGACCTATTTGTCAAATGTTTTACAGGAAGAACATTTAGTCGCATGGACACTACAAAACTAAAAATTCCTACCTATAAAAGTAAATTATTTAGTGTGAACTGATATATTATATGTAACAAGGTTTACAACAACATACAAAAAATAATTATTTTATTTAATACAGAATTTATTATTATTATGGATCATGCAATTATCAAAACTTATCAATAAACGTCATTTTAAAAAAAAATGTCTCCGTTGTCTAGCGGTTACCGTGGATTTGGACTCGGAGGTACCGCAGTAATGCGGCCGGCACTTCTAGCACAAGAAAGCCCGTGGTGTCCGAGATGTTCCATTAGTTCCCAACACTGACATCATGGGTGGGCAGTCCAAGCTCCGAGACGATGGCACACTGCCATGGTCAATGTAGTTCGGTCAAGGTGTGTCCTAACCAATGCTGAAGGATAAGCCTATATTGACCCCTGTCATTCAGAAATATCTACGACAGGGGTCAGGACATCCAATCTAAATTTTAAGTGTAAAAAACATACTTGTTATATAGTGTCAATAAACGATTTTGACGTGACAACGTCTTATAAATTGGTTTGCCGGGTGACACTTCAAGAAACTGCGTTACGCTCCGCTCACGTTATGCGCTCACAATGAGAGCGAGTGAGAGGCACGCGTCCCTTCCACTCGGGCATGGTTAGCCCGCCTAAGAGCGAGAGAGACAGACATAAAAAGTGAAAGGCACGCGTCCCTTCCACTCGAGCACAGTTAGCCCGCCTAAGAGCGAGAGAGACAGAGCGAGAGAGAGAGAGTGAGAGAGATAGGCATACACACCGGTTCATGTCTTGCGCTTCTATTTCGCTTAGGCGCCTGCATACAAGTTTACACGTTGCCAGTTAATTGTTTTACCACTCAAAGTCGTTGTCACGTAAAACTTTCGCCCGTATACCGACTTTACAGGCAACCAATTTTTTATTTTATTTTATTATTTTAAACCTAGAGATGCGACTTCCTATTGGAGACGACCTTGAGGCGAGCCCGCTCTTTCAGTTTCTGGAACTTAAAATATAATCCAGAACCAACTCGCAGAGCGGCTCGTCCCATAGTCATTGTAATTTTGGTAAATTTATTAAATTAAATTATAAATAGGCTATTTAAATAAATTATAAATAGGCTATTTAAATAAATTATAAATAGGCTAAACCTTAATTTTTGTATTATATTATATTTAACTTTTGTATTATATTATATTTAACTTTTGTATTATATATTTTTTCTTTTTAATACTTATTATTTTTTATTATTTAATTACATTATAATAACGACGATGTAGAATCAATTTCCTATAGTAACTCGCGATGATGTATTTGTAACAAAAAAAAATGGCAAATTTGTAGCTCAATTGCCTATTGTGGCATTTCGGGTTAATTCTTAGAGGCCATATTGAAGCATTTCATATTGAGGAAATTTTAAACAAAACGTCCGAGCATCACCATCGATTTATGGTCACAGTACCGAAGTAAGGGACGCATTCCTCCACGCCCTTTGTTGGAATCGAACTGGTGACCTGAGTGTGGTTTATTATGAACAATGAACTTTACTCGCATACAGTGTTTAAAATCTGCCGCATAAGCCATACTAAATGGCCGTGTTACGGGATCATTTTTATGGTACGTGAGGTTGAACCTCTAATGGCCTAACTAATGGGATTGACAGCTAATAACAAACATCAAATATATTAGTCAATTATATAATGTTTTTTTTTTAATATAATTAAATTATAACTGCCTCCGTGGTCTAGCGGTTAAGTCCGTGGATTTAGACTCAGAGGTACTGGGTTCGATTCCTGGTCGGGACACAATAACATTAATTAATTTAAAAAAAATTGGTTGCCTGTAAAGTCGGTATACGGGCGAAAGTTTCACGTGACAACGACTGAGTGGTAAAATAATTTTAATGTGAATATTCATTCGTATAGTAGGAAGAAGGATGAAATAATAGTAACAATTTAAAACATTTATTTATACAAAGAATTATATTTAAAACATTAATTTATACAAAGAATCTCGCACTGAATTTCATATTAACAAAATTTTATTTTTACCTTTACACATACATACGTATTTATATACAAATATACATACAATAACTTGCAATACATTTGCGTACAATGAAACAGCGTTTACTACAACTTAACTTGTTCCTATCTGAGTGATTTTGTTGAGGATAGGGCGATGATAGGAGAAATATGAAATGAAAGGAAGTGTTTCTGCTGTAATGTGCCTAGAAAATGTCAAGTCAATGTCTTTCACTTTTTATGTCTGTCTCTCTCGCTCTTAGGCGGGCTAACCATGCCCGAGTGGAAGGGACGCGTGCCTCTCACTCGCTCTCATTGTGAGCGCATAACGTGAGCGGAGCGTAACGCAGTTTCTTGAAGTGTCACCCGGCAAACCAATTTATAAGACGTTGTCACGTCAATAAATAAATTTAATTAATATTTAATTTATTTGTGATATATCTCGAGTTTGGTACGAGCTTGCCACTTGTCATGACTGGCCTTTAGTAAAGTTGGCTAAATGTGAATCCGCGATATGCGAATAAGCGAGGTTTCTGACCACTCCGAAAGGGATACGGTCGTGATGATACTACTATAATTAAAACAACTCATTCGTAGGACGCTTGCAGTTGTCTCGATCCCATCTATTTTAGAACCAACCGGTCTGAGTCGAGACGATGGCAAGCGTCTAGACGGAATGACATTAGTTCCTTGGAGATTGGGTCAATCCCTGGTATGGGATTTTACCTGTTGGGATTACCTAGCCCCTTCCCACCTTCAAGGAACTTCTGTTAGAGCTGGTATTGCAGCGGAACAAGCGCAGATTAGCAAGCGTCGAAAATATGAAATGATTTGCAATAGTTACTTTTTTTTCGACGTTTGTTGTAGAAACGATGGGCCCGTGGGGATCGGAACTTAAAGCCTTTTATAAAGAAATTGTTCCAAGGCTCATTGACGTCTCTGGTGACAATATGGCAGTTTTTTCTCCCAAAAATTAAGTATCATCATTCAAAGGGGAAATGCTGCTAGTGTATTGGGCACCATGCCACAAGACAGCGATTTGGAGGAGCTATTTTTTTTGTAAGTATTTAATTTTTATTTTCTATGTATTATTATTATTATTTTGGTTAAATTTAGATTTTGTTGTAATATAGTTTATTTAATATTGTAATTCTTTTATATTGTTTATTAAAATGATTAATGCCGAACTTAAAAGGTAAACATTAAAAATACTAGTAACTGTAATAAGTAAAAGCGCTAAACAGAAAACTTTTTAATAGAATGTTCTACTTGCATTCCTACAACAGCTCTGAAAAGATCTGGAGACAGGAAGGCTGGCAATTATTCCTGCCAACGTATTAGCCTCCGAGGCACGGGAACGGTGGTGTTGTAAATCTATGACAAATGTACATAAGAAAAGTGTATTTCTCATTGTATAATTTATTATATAATTTTAATTGTTATTCGTCCTTTTTGTTTGCACTCTTACACGTATTCGTGTGAAGTTGGCAGCAGTTCGTGCTAGACCTCACTACCAATAAACTCATCGCTATGTGGGCGATCTGCTGTCCACTGTACTCCACTATCTGACGTTACCTGTTTATATAATTTGTGGTTTAAGTATTGTTGTTAAACTACATTCATCATCATCAGCCTGTGTCTCTCCACTGCTAGATATAGGCCTCCCCCAAGGCTCGCCACTTCACGCGGTCTTTTGCAACCCTTATTCAACCTCGCCAGCAACCCTGCTTAGGTCATCCGTCCATCTGGCGGGGGGTCGTCCCACACTGCGTCGTCCCGTACGTGGTCTCCACTCCAGAACCCGTTTGCCCCATCGGTCGTCGGTTCTGCGGCAGATGTGTCCGGCCCATTGCCACTTCAGCTTGCTAATTTTAAATGCTATGTCAGTAACTTTGGTTCTCCGAAGAATTTCAACGTTTCGAATTCTATCCATCAGAGAAATACCAAGCATAGCTCTCTCCATAGCTCGCTGAGCGACCTTGAATTTGTGAACCAGACCCACTGTCAGTGTCCACGTCTCTGCTCCGTACGACATTACGGGGAGGACGCACTGGTTGAATACTTTTGTCTTCAAACACTGTGGTATGGACGATGAGAGGATATGTCGAAGTTTCCCGAATGCCGCCCGCCCATCCTAGCTGAAACTACATTACATTTTATTAATTAAAATAGACATACTTGTCTATATTTGTGTGTTACTGTTTGTAAACCTCGATAAATGAAATGTAACGTAAGATAGTCGAAGAGTTTTTGTAACCATAACCTATGACAACCGGTTCATATCACTACCTAACACGCTCAGTGTCTTGTTTGCTCTTAACTAAGTCAATATTAGACCACTACTAGAAACAGGTGTTCGTAGGCAAAGGGCAAGTTGAATCAAATAGGAAAGTAATTGAATGTCTTTTTTTATATGCAGACAGACAGACAGTGGGGTCGTCCAGGCCCGGATGCCTAATGGGCCTGGGTTGGGGATGGGGAACCCCCTTTTCCCTGGCAGGATCTCAGCGGATAACCACCCGCCGGTAATTCATGCACGTTTAGTGACTGCTTCAGCTCTCCTCCAGGAGTACTTCTCTAGGAAGTGGTCTCCCGTTGGGGGCCGTGCACAAGACGGAGCGATATTCTGGAGATGCTTGAAGTGTCCGTTGTCGGCCCGAGAGAACATAAGTCTAGTCAGGCCGACGACAAACTCCTCAATAGTAGGTATCTCCAAATCTCGAGCTAAGACGGAGGTCGGTATGCCCCACAAATCAGCGCTAATGCGCGCCACCTATCGGACAACAATAGTACTATGTCAGAAACCTTCGTCGATGTTCACACAACATATTCCCAAAGTTTCATCCCGATCGGTCAAGTAGTTTTAGATATTATTTATTTATTTCCATGAAAATGTACATAACAGATTATACGTTTAAACAATACATATTTAATAACAAAAGTCAAACACAAGTGACTAGATGTGCGAATTAATATGGCTCCAAGTACTTTAGGACAATGTTTTTACTTTCCACATCCGTTGATGCGAACACATCAAAATTCTCATCGGACTGCACGATTTTGTTCAATGAAACGATTGCACGGGGAACGGGGGCACTCTGAAGTAGGTGTGTACGAGCACTCTCCTCAACAAATAGTCGATGGCCGCCCGCAAGGTACTTGTTAGGTACAAACAATGAAATAAATTTTAATATAGCAGGTAGATATATTTTACCTCTAAAAATATTTATTATATATAAGACTTATGCTTTATTGCGTCTAACTTCTAAGGAGTTATAACGCAGCATACCTAATATAAATAATGTGGGGTACAGAAAGGGGTAGTAACCATATGTCTTCTTGTACAGTATTCCCAAATTAATAATGCACATACAGATCTTCGCTAATTGTCGTATTCCCGGAAACACCCGAATCATTGAATCGTAAGAGCCTAAACATTGCACTTGCATTTTGCACCTTGTTCGAAAGAAATAGAAGTCAATATCATGTGTACACAATCGAAAACAATTCGGGCGGTCGGTGACTGCATGTGTTCTCTCTGAGTGGAATTATATAGAGCTGATATTACACACCGTTCTTGGTTTTCAAAGGTGAATTTAATTTCAACTTTAATTATCTTATTCAACTTTAAATAGTTTATTTTGTAAAATAGGAAAACGTACTAACAACTAGCACAAAACACATAATTCTACTAAATTATGCATGAAGAAAATGCACTTAACCACTCTATATACATATCGTCTTCCGACGCTCGGGGAATACGACCGTTGCCGAACAGTGACGAAGATTTCTATGCGCATTATCACTTTGGGAGAACTGTACATGGCTCTGAGAAATAGTTTCTGCACCTTTTCCACCATTAGTGTGTATGTACTTTCTCTTGGTTTTCAAACTATGGCGTTGAATTCAAGAGAATTGTACAACACTGCCAGTTTTGAAATGAATAGGGAACATATATAAGAGTACACACAAGACATTAATTAATATATATAGATTTTGTCGCACTGAGCTAAAGATTTTGATCCTAATCTCAAGATTTAGACAAGATTTACGCTACGATAAAGCAGGCCACGTTCACGACAAACCCCACGGTCCACTCGTGGGCCGTGCAATACGAAATAACTAATATAAGTATTTAAATAAACTTTTCCTTTTATTTATCTCATTTTGATGCGTAGATCTTTTTTTAGATAATACATCCCAAAACGCCATCAATCTGCGTCGACGCCTAACAAATGCATACAGAATAATAAATTGTTCAACTTAGATTTTCATAGGAATTTTACCCCTAATGCTTTGGGTATAAAAGCGTGTATGGTTTGTAAGGTTAGGGGAAAAAGCCAGTGTCTCAAGCTGCGGTCCATTTGATATGCTAATAAACGTCAAAAAACAATAGGGACACCATATTTTCTTGTTAGAATACGTTTGGTACAATTTTTGATTTTTAATTAATATGCCCGTGTTCTTAGACGTTTTCTTAACGTCAAACAAGCAATTGACCCTTTGGAGCTACGTAGTAGCATAGCGGACATTACTTACCTCTTTAAAATTGCGCAATCGAAAATAGATTCCAGTGAACTGCTAGGATTACTCGGATTTGGTATACCTAGCCGGTCTCAAAGGGCTCAAAAAAGAACTCAACCGCCTAGCTGAGGTCATAGATATTGACATGTTCTGTACATCTCGCCTAAATTAGTTGGTCGGGCGATGTCTAGAGCATTTTTTAACAGTATAACACACATTATATTATTATTATTGGTATGGCAGTTATGCGGGTTTTAAAAATAGGATGCTGGTTCGCGGCCTTCGATTATAGCTCCAGCAGTGGGAAACCTGGTCGGGTCACAGCAGTACAAAGCTACTCCAAAACTAGAATTATCTGTAGAGAATCCACTTACTTGAACTAGCAATGACGAGGACACCAATAGCCAAGCATCAGCCTTCTGGTCAGCTGCGAGACGATCCAGGTGCGGTTTTAATGACGCGGGTGTAATTTCACTTCATATCAGCGGATGCGGGTAAATATAATGAGCGGCGCGGTCTGAGAGAGCTCGTGGTGGTCTTCCCGAGGAGACAAGGTACACCACCGTTCCCGAGCTATAGTCCGAAGCACACTGACGAAATATGACAAGCTCGGCGCGTGTAAGGGCTCTCTCACGCCCGGAAGTGTCGACCGTAGCGCCATCTAGCTAAATGACGGCGCATGGAATCAACACACATTAGCTAGCCTTGTAAAGGGTTCTCACAAACAAGACTAGCAGGCGGTAGCTTTTGCTGCGGCGCGACCATACTCCCCACCTTGAAAGCTCCAACAGAAGCTTTCAAAACCAGTATATAATAATTTAAATCGCGCGCGGTATGCGGTATAAATAAAGCGGAAAATAGACTATAAACTTTAGTATAGATAAGCATAAGGCGGTACAGCATAAGGCTGTTTATATGCGGGTAATGATAAACGATGAAAAAACGAAAGCGGTATCTTAGAAACGTGACTTGTAAGGAAACTGTAACTAAGATCAACAGTTATGTAAGTTATATAGTAAAACAAGCAGTAGGTGCATCGTGATCGTGACATATATTTTCCAAAAACCTATTCGCGATAGTAAAGGTTATCCTGATAAATCAGAACCACTGTTCACAAGCTGAACAGGGTCTTTAGCGGTATTAAACAGGTGAAATATACTTGTATATAACATTTAATCTACACAGACTATCACATGACATGTCAAGTTCATGAGCGTTAGAATAGAAATTCGTTCTACATATGCGGTTGTAAAGTTCAAAAAAACATAAATGAATAAATTCGAAGGACCAGCGGGTAAAGATGCGGTTCACTTTAACTATAATGTTAAAGCTATAGTACAACTCAGTGGTAATTCTGAGCCAGCGGTAAAGATGCGGTTCACTTTAACTATAGAGTCAAAGCTATAATATAACCCAGGTAATTCTGAGCCAGCGGTAAAGATGCGGTTCACTTTAACTATAGAGTCAAAGCTATAATATAACCCAGAAGTCTGAGCAAGCGGTGGCTATAAAGCCGCGGGAGACTATCACCGGATTGTAAATCCTGTGATGTCATAAAAGGATGCGGTTCACCTTGACTATAAAGTCAAAGTTACAATATATCTCAGATAATTCTGAGCAAGCGGTGGCTATAAAGCCGCGGGGAGACAATCACCGGGTTGTAAATCCTGTGATGTCATAAAAGGATGCGGTTCACCTTAACTATTAAGTTAAAGCTACAGTATAACTCAGGCAATTCTGAGTAAGCGGTGGCTATAAAGCCGCGGGGAGACAATCACTGGGTTGTAAATCCTGTGATGTCATAAAAGGATGCGGTTCACCTTAACTATTAAGTTAAAGCTACAGTATAACTCAGGCAATTCTGAGTAAGCGGTGGCTATAAAGCCGCGGGGAGACAATCACTGGGTTGTAAATCCTGTGATGTCATAAAAGGATGCGGTTCACCTTGACTATAAAGTCAAAGTTACAATATAACTCAGATAATTCTGAGCAAGCGGTGGCTATAAAGCCGCGGGGAGACAATCACCGGGTTGTAAATCCTGTGATGTCATAAATGAATGCGGTAAATAAATAAATTAACATGACCATTCTATAAAAGAAAATTGGCCAAGGCGGTGCGATGAAGGGTGGATATGATCCAGAAATCAAATATCCTAGAATCCCATAAATAATAAAAATAAAATTGTAAATACATAGATATTTATACAATATATATATATACAAGCGGTAGTTATAATAATGCGGGTGATTGCACCATGTAGCACGGTGCAACTTTGGACAATCAACAAAATCCATACTGTTTATAGAAACGATATATAAGATATTTAGAAAATATATTTATAAAAATCGAATGAATTATTAATAAATTTATTATTATTTGGATACAAATACATTGCCAGCGTAAACTTTACTCTTCTTAAAAGAGTGTAAGTAGCGGTAATAGTTAAATGATAAGTTAATTTCAATTTAATATAAATAATAAACATTTATAGGTCAGTATTGACATAAGGTCTTATTGCTAAGCACATAAGGGCTAAAGTCGCAGCGAAATTAGAATATAGTAAAGTATATAAGTAATGCGGATAAATACATAATATCTTGTTTAAATTTATAACAAGACACGCGGAAATTTATTTTTATTATATAGTTTAAGCTAGTGTTTGTATAAAGAACATGGAATTAAAGTTAAACATTTAAAGTTTCCATTAAAAGTACAAGTTAATCGTTACTTTAGTTGCAACCAAAAAGCGAGTTAAATTGTGTAGATAATATTGAAATCAAACTTGAAGCAAAAATGCACAGCGATATACCCTAGTACATGTATCACGTGGTGCAACTGAAAACATAACGGGATTTTTTTATTCATTGGATGTGCGCGGGCGCTGGCAAGCCTTTGGTGACTCATTTGTCATTGAATGCCTTCGCGAGAGGTTGTTAGCGCTCTCGCCTACCGGTGCAACCGAATTCGATATTTGCGTCGCGTTATTATTTCGTGAATTTAAATTATCAAAATGTAGCAACGTATGATGGGATTTCGTACACTGCTTACAAGTTTTGCGTGAATTACAGTAATGCGTTGAATGAGTAATGCTTAAACAATTTACACAACCGTTCAGTGATTTTATATAGTTAAATCGTGATTTAGGGTTTAAACTTAAGAATTCCGGACAAATATAAAGCTGCGAATGATCTAAATTGTTACAAAGTGAACAAGAGTTATTAGAATCAATATTAGAATGCGGATTTTTATAATTATTAGTGGTTACAAAAGATTTAAATGTTTTATTTTGGTTATAAGTTTTATGAGATTTGTTTTGCAAAGGAATACCTTTAACTGGCGGTTCAGTCACATGTTTACTTGTAGAAGTGCGTTCTAGTATTTTTACTTGATCTTTAATAAAGTCAGTTAAACTTTGTGATGTGGGAATTTTTGTGCCTCTAACAGACATCTCAAATTCTTGCACAGTTTGTGAGTCAACCTTTTTTAATGCACATGTTAAAATTATAAAGTCAGTTAAATCCTCAATTTGTAATTGTTTGAGGGCGGAAATGGATGACGCAAACTTTTCTACAAATGAATTTAAACCTTCAGCGGTGTGTGTAGTGGAATTAATATCCAGTATATTATTTAGATAGTAAGTACCTAGGGCTCTTTTGTCTTGGTGTTTTTTAACAAGACTGTCCCATAAAATGGAGTAGTTATCTCCAGTAGGTATAATACCTGCGGTTATATTTAAAGCGGAGTGAGATAATTTTCCAATTAAATATTGGACGCGTTGCGAGTCTGACAATTTAGGGTTCAAATGAATATTAGACTTAAAGGATTCGTAAAAAATAGGCTAATTTTCTATTTTACCATCGAACGAAGGCAAATCAATCGGTGGAAGCTTTACAAAATATTTATCCTGATCGTTAGATGACCTTTGCGGAGCGGTTTTAGAAAGAAGCTTGGAACGTCTGTATTTAATTGTAGAAACCAAGTCTTCAAAGGAATTAAGCGCTTCAAAATCGGGTTCATAATCCTTTATTTCTTTTAAATTTATAACATTTATATCATCTATAATACTTTCGAATCTAGATTTTAGGTCATCTATAGTTACAGTTTGAGCCAAAAATAACTCAGATTCCTCATGATTTAAGGTTTGCTTTGACATAACGCATAACCTGTTCACTCGTTCAAAGATAGCTTCTTTTTTAGCAATAAGCATTACCAATTTTTGTGATAACGACATATTTATTTTAAAAATATTAGGTAAATTATAAATTTAAATGCGGGTAGTTATATAAAAAAGTACAAAGACTTTTTGGTTTGTAATTTTTGTTATTTATATTTAGGAAGGTACTTACGATATCTATGGAAAGTTTTTAAACCATTTTTTATAACTAAAAATCATAAAGTATGAGCGATGCGGGAGAATATATGCGTATGAGTATGTTACAAAGCGGTAAGTATATTTTTATTTTAGCGGTTTTAAGTAAGTATAGCGGTATGAACATAAATAAAAATAATAATACAGAGATATGAAGTGACGCGGTTTAAGTAAATAAATTAAGTTATTTACGCGGGATTAAATATATTATTTAACGCGGGAATAAAAATATATTATTTTACGCGGGTTCCGGTTCGATTAGGCCCAAATTATGGTATGGCAGTTATGCGGGTTTTAAAAATAGGATGCTGGTTCGCGGCCTTCGATTATAGCTCCAGCAGTGGGAAACCTGGTCGGGTCACAGCAGTACAAAGCTACTCCAAAACTAGAATTATCTGTAGAGAATCCACTTACTTGAACTAGCAATGACGAGGACACCAATAGCCAAGCATCAGCCTTCTGGTCAGCTGCGAGACGATCCAGGTGCGGTTTTAATGACGCGGGTGTAATTTCACTTCATATCAGCGGATGCGGGTAAATATAATGAGCGGCGCGGTCTGAGAGAGCTCGTGGTGGTCTTCCCGAGGAGACAAGGTACACCACCGTTCCCGAGCTATAGTCCGAAGCACACTGACGAAATATGACAAGCTCGGCGCGTGTAAGGGCTCTCTCACGCCCGGAAGTGTCGACCGTAGCGCCATCTAGCTAAATGACGGCGCATGGAATCAACACACATTAGCTAGCCTTGTAAAGGGTTCTCACAAACAAGACTAGCAGGCGGTAGCTTTTGCTGCGGCGCGACCAATTATTATATTATTTTTATTTTTTAAAATTATTGTGGTTTAATATTATCATTTATATGTTTCTTCTATTTATAAGTTTTTTAGTTGTAAAAGATATTTGTGGAAACTTGTAATTGGCATCTAGTTTTTTATATAAGTAATCATTTGTTAGAAGCTGTAAGTTTTCCTTAAAGATAGATAAATAAACAAAAGAGATTGCCCAAAACCAGGCCCCAACTTTTTTTGCGCTTGGACTTCATAGGCCCAGAGTTTCTACAGCAAACGGCATAAATATGTAATCTTTTAATATACTTACATACTTGCGCCGGTTGCTGGACTCCGCATTTTCGGACCAACGTCATACGAGTACCATCGGGTCTCTTGCCATCATCTCGGATAACTCCAACAGGCTCTAGAAGAGCTGGAACCTCGATGGTGGCTAGAGCTAGAAATATTCCTATATAGAAGCTATACCTATAATAGGTATGTATGGCACTTTGAGTATCCTACCACCCATCTGGCCACGCTAGTGTCCTGGTGAGTTTTTTTGCGTGAGTTGCCACTCTTTTCCCAATTAGTTACTATACTCCTTTGTCTCCTGCACTCAATTATTCCTTCCAGCTGTCAATGTTCTTCGCGCCATTTTGCGCGGACATAACAAGTGCAAGTTTTTGTTTTGTAAATTAATTTACTGTGGATATTGTTAGTCAAAAGTGGTGTTGTTTTGTTTAATAATGTGCTACAATGTGAATAATTATGGAAAACGATAAATTGGACTTTAAATATGGGGCACAAGTTGCAGTTCATTTTGGTCATCATAGAGAACCATATGTTTGGGCTATAATGCCGCCAAGAAAGGCATATAATTCATCAACATCTGAAATTTGATGATAACCTCATTAACTCATAAGAAAGAAAGATATATTACGTCAGACTTGGCTGTATGGGCTATACCCTTTGCCTTCCCTATCACCTCATTCATCATCCATCGGGAGAAGAGAATACATACAAAAACAAAATTGTCAAGTTCAAGGTACATCATGACGTAACCTACAAACCTCCATAAGGCATGTTTTATTTTTTATACTAGCACGACATGTGACCTTGGGCCCACAAAGCGTTATTTTTTTCCTTAGAAATAAAAAAATGACGGACAAGACGCAATTACAATTTATTAAAAACAAAACCAAGTCCAAAAAAGAAATGTATATATTTACAAAAAAAAAGTATAATATCTAGTTTCCGTAACACAAGCCTCGTAGCTTACCACGGAAACTAGATGGCGCTGTGTGACCTGTCTGGAAAAAAAAAAAACATTTTTAGCAAATTGGATAAAAATATCTGAGCAAGAGTCTTGCGGGACCAAGACACTGTTCTTCCCTCTGTCCACATACGGTGGCCGGCACCCGCACGGCGAATCCAATGAATAATAAGTAATTTGTCTTTTCTTCTGTAAATATTTTACTTATGCACAATATGTAATTCAATTCAATTCGTTTATTTTGTAAGTAGGCATAGGACAAAAAGAGATGTATTCTGCACTTTTACACGTCAATTTTTACAATATTGATATAAAACAATATCATTTTATAGTACATATTGGTGAATCTGGAGCAGTACATGATAACTATCATTTGGAAAAAGAAACAATAAAATAACAAAAATATAAATACAGAATAACGCTTAACATTATAGCTGCTGTAGATAGGCATTGTCACACTATAAGCTAAGACAGACATAATTATAAAAATATAAATGTCAATGTCAGTATAAATGTCAAAAGTACCTCACAGATGCTCTCGATGTCCTGCAGAGGCGAGCTGTACGAATTGTGGACGATGCCACTACATCTGGAACTCTCGAATCCCTGCAGCTTCGCCGAGATGTGGCTTCTCTGAGCGTGTTCTACCGGCTATACTATGGTGAGTGCTCCGAAGAACTCTATAACCTAATCCCTCCCTCTCCATTCCGCAACCGAACCACACGCACAGGTCAGAATATGCACCCACATACCGTCCGTAGTCACCATCCCTTCGCGTACATATAAATTTGGGGACTCATACATCTGTCGTACGATAAAGATGTGGAATGCTCTTCCAGCCTCTGTGTTTCCACTTTCCTATAATTTGGAGTCCTTCAAGCGAAGTGTGAAAAAGCATATAGTCAAGCCGGCATAGTGTTAGGGACTGATGGCAGTTACGAGTATCTGACTTCAGTTGCTAACATTCATGGACCTTGCGCGCCACTTACCATCAGGTGGGCCCAAGGTCACATGTCGTGCTAGTATAAAAAAAAAAAAAAAAAAAAAAAAAAGTTAAGATAATAGCTGCTGTATATAGGCATTGTCATACTATAAGCTAAGACAGACACAATTATAAAAATAAAAATGTTAATATCAGTTAAGATAATAGCTGCTGTAAGTACGTAAATAGGTTGATGTTATTTATTATATCCCGCTTTTCGTGTCATTATCCCCCATCGGGATGTTAATGGATAGATCCTATCCACTCCACACGACTGAAGTGATGACGTCATGACCCAGTTTTAAAGTGGATCTAGACCTAATGAATGACCTAACGTTTACCTTGTTTATGGATTGTGGGAAAGCGGGCATTTATCTAATGACGCATATAGTACAAGATACGTGGTAGACCGACCTTCACGGATCGGTTATCCGAATATGTAATAAAATAGTATATTATATAATAAAATACCGTGACATAAGAGGGGTATCACTATCATCCATGCCCACTTGAATAATTTACCTTGTATTTATTTTTATTTATTTATTAAAAACTTTATTGTTTAATACAAAAGGCGCATGTAATGCCGCTTGACATTCTCTTACCATCAACCTTCGGGACAAGAAATCGAAGTTTAGGCATGGCAAAATAAAAAAAAACACAAAAAAAAAATAAAAAAAAAATTAAATCACTTATTAGTACTAGTTAAATTAAATATACGATAAACACCATAAAATAATAATACTTAAACTACATAAATATATATATATATTATTACATACACTACATAGACTAGATAACTAATTATATACATACACTACGTAAACGGGAAATATATACTTATATACACAATAATATGCGAACTACATACATTGTATTGCCTAACGACATTATTCAAGGCTATACAAGGTAAATTATTCAAGTGGGGGTAGATGGCTACTGTCTATCCTACAAGGAATATCTTAAAATGCTGTAAGGAGTGGTGTTGCCCATGAGCAAGACCACCGATATAGCAGCTGTAAACCCAGGCACGTAGAGTCGCCTGGCTTTCTGCATTCTAGTGAGTTCATTTCCAGGGTGCCCAGCAAAAACTTAGTTGGATAGAGGAAAGGATGGTAACCATTTATATCCATATATATATATATATATATATCACGCTATTAAAGTTGATATTTGCACGGCCACTGTCAAGGTCGAGCGCTTATAGAGTTGAGAATTGTTTATTATGTAATTCATCATCATCAGCCTTTGTCTCTCCACTGCTGGATATAAGCCTCCCCCAAGGCTCGCCACTTCACACGATCTCCTGCCACCCTCATCAAACCCCCACCAGCGACCTTTCTTAGGTCATCCGTCCATCTAGCGGGGGGTCAAACCACTCTGCGTCTTCCCGTACGTGGTTTCCCCGTCTACTCCATCGTTCATCGGTTCTACGACAGACATGTCCAGCCCATTGCCACTTCAGTTTACTAATTTTGAAGGCTATAT
This sequence comes from Tinea semifulvella, assembly GCA_910589645.1. NCBI lineage: Eukaryota > Metazoa > Arthropoda > Insecta > Lepidoptera > Tineidae > Tinea > Tinea semifulvella. The sequence goes on from OU342619.1 coordinate 8,340,123, forward strand.
CGGTAACTTTGGTTCTCCGACGGATTTCCTCGTTTCTGACTTTATCCATCAGAGAAATACCAAGCATAGTTCTCTCCATAGCCCGCTGAGCGACCTTAAATTTGTGGACGAGACCCACTGTCAGTGTCCACGTTTCTGCACCGTACGACAGCACTGGAAGAACGCACTGGTTGAAAACTCTCGTCTTCAATAACTGGGGTATGTTTGATAAGAAGATGTGGATTATGTAATTATGAAAATGTAATTAACCTAATCCACTAATAACGTTTGCGACTAAGTAACAGAATTGTTGGGCTGCTGGACTTTCTCGAGTATTAACTTTGTAGGCCGTGGTTCGTGGGGATTCCATACAGAAGAACTTCTACGGAGAGCATTGAAAATAAGTTTAATATCATTAGAATTTAATAAAATTATATTACGGGTAACCGATTGGTGAAACTATAAAGCACAAGGTCTCTGGTCAACATATTTGTTTTTGTGGTGTCAATGCAGACGAACATAGGAGAATCTCGAGACACCATGCAATCTATGACAACCTGTTAAGGTTCTGTATTCGCTTTCGCAGATCTGTTCATGTCCTGGTTTCCCTGTATGGTATCCTCAGCCCCGGATCTTGATTTTATTCTAGACGGGGCAAAAATTAAAAAATGCCGCCCGATTGACGGGTGTTTCTTTACGAACATGGCTGTCTCATATAAAAATTCCCGGGAGTGTAAGTTTTTGTAATACCAATGCATTGTGATCAAGAATCGAACCTGGTACCTTCCTAAGTCTTACCGTTAAACCTTCAGTAGTATTAGAAACTAATTATTGTAAGTGCTATGTTAATTGGAACAGGAGGATTATGGCCATAAAAATAAGGGTCGCTTCTGACCTGAGCGGATTCATATTTAGCCAACTTTACTATAGGTCAATCACGACAAGTGGCAAGCTCGTCGATGTCTAAGGTAGGATGTAAGGTATTACTTAAGTAATAATTAGGTACCAATTCAATTTAATTCAATGGGGTGTATCAGGCAAAGCTTTTTGTAGATGTCGCTAGCGGCACTGGTACCTTGTTTACACTTATGACTGACCATGTTATAAATTTATTTTTATTTTTATAACAAAAATATGAATTTTAACTTAACCTACCTTAAAGACGAGTTAGGAAAGCGAACACCTTGTTTAAAAAGAATAAAGGTTTAATTAATAGAACGACAATTTTGAGATCACCAAATCTTTGATTTCGTTTGGAAATCTCGATTTGTACACTTAAAAGCTGCTCACTTCGGCATAATATTTAGAAAATAATAAAAATACAAGTTTTCTATGCAACTGACAGTTATATTGGGTACCATCTATCTTGCACCATCTATCATGGTAAAAAGTTAGTGATACACCCCATTCGTTTATTTTGTAAGTAGGCATAGGACAAAAAGAGATGTATTCTGCACTTTTACACGTCAATTTTTACAATAGTTTTTATAATTTTAACGGGTCTTTACGCGATTTACCACCGTGACCACGGCCAATGCAACTTGGCTGAAACGTCGGGAGAAATATGTCTCTAAAAGACCCGTTAAAATTATAAAAACTATTATGAATGTGCGCGAAAGTTTAAAAAGTTTACTTTTTACAATATTGATATAAAACTATATCATTTTATAGTACCTAGTAGATGATAACCATCATTTGGAAAGAGAAACAATAAAATAATAAAATTATAAATACAGAATAACAAAATATAATACCAAAAATACAGTTAAGAAACTGGCTGTATATCTATACAAAATTTTATATTACTTATTTCTACATTTATATTATCTATCTCTATCTATCTATAGATATATCTCTATCTCTGATGGGTCGTCTCGTGAAGGCATTTTTTAATAATTGATTTTTTTTATTAGGTTTAGTTATTTTATCATTTTTATTTAGATAGTTTGTATTTTTTTCTATTTTTATTTTATAAATATTCTTTTGAATAAATAAATAAAACAATGGCACATTTATATGTGTGTGGTATTATTTTATTATAAAATGAATATATGTGTATAGTGTATATATATGTTAGTGTATAATATAAAATAAAAATTGCACCCATACATAACTTTCCACACTACCAAAGAAGGTTGTCAGAAAATGCTTAGTCATTAAGCTATGTACATTTTTAGTGCAATAAAGAAATTTAAATAAAAAATAAAAAAATATCATGAAATATCCGCACAGTTCGGAAAGCAGCCTCACCTAGAAAACGCATGCTAATATGATAATCTATGGTGGAAAGAATTTATTGTGGATTTACACGCGGATTCCAAATAACATTCATTTCTAGGCAGTAAATTAGGTCATCGGAACACGCCCAGAGTCTAATACACTCACAGACAAAATTAACTGCATATTTATAGTTTTTTTTTAATTCTCTAAGGATTCCTTAATATCTCAAAGAATAGTCAGAAGAGATATGTTGTGTTGTCCCAGAATAATTTAATTAACGCCTTAAGCTCCAGCACATAAAATAGTAGTACGGTGAATTCATGGAATGTTTAGAAATTTGTCTTCTCTCCTTTTGTCCTATGCCTACTTTCAATTTTTTTTTAATTGAATAGAGTTCTCCTTCGATGGTTTTACCTAACTCCTAATATTTACATACTCTAGTGACCTCGTGTTCGCAAGACCCACCCTCACCCACTTTCGCATACAAAACGTCAGTTTGCTAAGTGTCAATATTTTCAAGAATTTCCGACTCAACTGAAATATTCATCCGCCCTTCAGTTGAATTTTGCCGGTTGAAAGAGCTAATCTCTTAAAACAACGGAGGTCCGGTTGTTAGAACACTTTCCTTTAATGGTCGCGTTTCGATCCTCGGCTGTCATCATCATCACAGCCCCTAGAACACAGAGTCCTAGACCATCCAATTCTGGAGTTTTTGGCCTACCTATGATGTCACTTTTCTAATGACAATTTATTAATTTCCACAATTGTATAAGTGGAACCGGGACCGACGGCTTAAAGTACTCTCCGAGGCACGGGAACGGTGGTATTGTAAATTAATGACAAATGTACGTAAGGAAAGTGTATTTCTCATTGGTACATGCTTCGGTTCGAACCGACCTATTTAGGTTTTTTTTAAGTAAAGCGTTCTTACAACCGAGTCACCACCGCTGTACCACCTTTCTTACGTATATTTGTCTTATTATAATACTATATAATTATATAATATGTCTTATTAATAAACAACTTTTCCTACGAAACCATATGTCGGTATAAAATATTTGGGCTTCTCCATACAAACAGGTCATTTAAAAATAGCCAATTTGTATGGAGAAGCGAACAATTTTCATCATTTGCGACGAATGTTTTTTAGATAAAGTTGTGTGTTCGAATAGATGCTGCTGTAAAAGGACGTACTCATTAACGGGTTATTGGAATGTGATAAGCGGCTAAACTTCTCCTAACAGCTTACTCTTTGGACCGCTTTGCTGTTCAGTCTTTCAGTAACAGGAGTAAAAATCATTCAAAATAAATTAAATAATGACGTGTTACAAATGCCTGTTTACGTGAATGAAGATATTTTGACTTTGACTTCATTGGTACTAATCTACTACTACAACAATAAAAATTAAAAACATTAATTGAACAATACACTAAAAAAATACGTAAAACTACTAAAACAATCATAACTCTATGCGTACAAGATTTTTCGGGCGAGTATGTCGAACGACTTTAAGGTTGAGTAATCCGGTCGAATTGGGGTTAACAGTGTGCTCTATAAACATAATTACGGGGTTTACCCGTGATTGTGGGTGGATGTTTATATTTGCACCAAAATCGCCTTGAAAATGTTTTTGCTGAATTAAACCATATTCTTATCTATAACCTACGCACTATATAAGAAATCCATGTACCTATCTCTCTTCATCAGGCACCGTTACTAAATATATCACAGGTTCGATTCCCAGCAAAAATAAAAAAATATATGAAGATATAAATGAGGTGACAGGGAAGGCAAAGGGTCAATATATATATATATATATTGACCGCCGCCGTGGTCTAGTGGTAACAAACGTTGCCGTGAACTCGGGAGGTCGTGGGTTCGATTCCCACCGGGGGCAAGTTGTACATTGTATAATCTGTCTCGGTCTGCGTGTTTATATGTATAATATGTATATATTTACAAAAAAATATAATAACAAAAAAGTATAATATGTAGTTTATCAACCATCTAGTTTCCGTAACACAAGCCTCGTAGCTTACCACGGAAATTAGATGGCGCTGTGTGACCTGTCTGGAAATATTAGTTTATTATTATTATTATATATCTTAACTATAATACAATACATATAATTACATATATACAGGAATAAATTAATACACACAATAATATGAGAAAAGAGTGAAACACAGATAACTATATCTTTAGTTATTCTGAATTGATAGAAAACAGAAGAACAGCAGTCATAGAGTTCGAAGAGGAAGAGTGTTCCAGAGAGTCCCTGAGTAACTGTTAAGGAATATAAAAATAATATATAAATGCTAATAGTTTAGGCGAACATACTACGTCAATATTACAAAATATAGCTCTTATAACATATCACACTGACAGTGTCCGTGCGAATATGAACTCTAATAGCTTATACTAAAGAAGAGGAATTTGGCTACACATGGGACAATTTTAAGGTGACAAATTATAGCTCATTTTTACGATCATTATGTAGACTTAAAAAGGGAAGATTTTTTACGATGTTTTTACGAGCTGCCTTATTCCTATGATGATTTGGTAGTTAAATCCTAAAGAAAAAGGCCCTTGTCCTATTTTGGTTCGTACCTTCAGCTATTATGTAGGTATTGACGATTTTAACATAGCTATCCATTGCGTTTTGTGCATGATAGCAGTTTCAGAAAAGAGGCAAAACGCAACATATGTCGTAAGCTAATAAATTTATTTATTTATTATCCCACTCGCTTGCACAATCCAATATTTTTAAAGAAAGAGAGGGCTAAAGAATTTATAAAGAACCTATTTTGGAAATATAGATAGAAAAAATATTATTAGTGTTTTTGCTTTTTAACTTAATTCAATTCAATTCAAAATATTTATTTCCATATGGTTCACATGTAACACTCGGATATTGTCAATTTTTTACAATATTATTAAAATAATAAATAAAAAGATTAAATTAAATTATGGATAGACCGAAATAAGGAAGTGACATTGCTGCCATAAGCAAGTACTGTAGCTTAACCTAAATTCGAGGCATTATAGCCGTGTCAACTTATAATCTAAATAATTATAACATAATGTATAATTATAATAAATTTAAATTAATTTCGTGGCTGTATAAAGGCCGTGTCTACTTACAATCTAAAATAATAATAATATAATGTCTAATTATAATGAAATTTGCGATAAATACTCTTAATCGATTTTATATCTATCGATATCTATTACTATTAATAAATCCGATACCCGCACGGTGAATCCATCAAGAGCTGAAACGATTTATCTTAAATCGATATTTTGTTTTTCCTCTTCTTGCCTCTATCCATACCTGTAACAAAAAAAAATATTGGTTAACATATTAGAAAAACCTACGCCTTAAAAACATAAAGAATAAGAGCACAATCTCTGCTTCGTAAATACTTTTAAAAATAACCTGTCATTTGCTTTAAACAACTGAAGGACTTATAATGTGCGTTCCGATATTCTAAATGTTTGAAAATATTCATCTTGGCAGAATCTACTACTCGCTTTAGCTCTTTTAATAGCCATAAGTCCGTCTCATTCTTTTGGTGTGTGTTTATTTGACAGGTAGAATAAGTTAAAATTAAGAACGCAATACCTAGATCGTTTAGTTTAAAACGACTTGGTACAAAATATACAATGTACGCTATCTATCTGGGTATTTTATAGAAAACTTTTTTACAAACTAATGAATTCTGAGACCATTTTCCTAGTTTCAATTATGATACCGTTTCTCGCTCCATCTTGTTATATAATTAATGTTTTTGATACCAAGTCTGTGTTTAGTTAAATGATAAAACGTAATGTATATTTTTAAAAAATGGTACCTTTAATAGGTACCAATATTATAAATACGCGGATCTAAAGAGAACCTGAATCCAACGACTTCCGACTCCATACGCATTCCTAATTTAAAATTTCAATCACGCACGAAATTACATTTTATAAAATTCATCGGATAACGGTCGTTTAAGGCTGGTTCATACTAAACTGCAACGCAATAATCCAACGTAAACATCAGCCTATACTCGTAGTTCAAATAGAGACAAGGCATGTATAAAAACACCATGCGACTTTGATACCAATACAGCTGGGTTTAGGGTCAATAAACAATTACATACTCGTATGTAACAAAAAATATACGTAAAGAACATCTCTTATTAGTAGGTAAGTCTTGTTTCAAGCGGTGTTATCTTTACATAAATAAAAAATAATATATATATATTTTTAAATTAACTTTCCGTTACGATACGATCATGCGATCCCCACCATCATAATCCCCCCTCTTTTTCTGACGCCCACCTGTGTGAACCCCTTTTTGTGTTCGCCAGCGCCATCTTACCAAACTCGGTTACACTACCAGGCCAAAAGGCCAACAACCTCACATCTTAGTTCTAATTTAACACACGACGCAAGTTGTCTTTTGTACAATTCTAAATATTATCTTACAATCGGCCATCCTGAAAGTAATAATGCGACCCCGTATTATTCTGGGAGTTTCATGACCCTGTTTGCATATCCATTTAAGTTGAAGTATTATATGTTTTTTTTATGGTTTGGGCCTAAACAGTAGTAGTAACAATCTGTCTGATTTCCTGTAGGAAATCAATCTGATATATTTGAATTGGTTAAACATGAACATTGACCTACCTGGTCTGCAACCTAACTGGTTGTAAAACAAATCTATCTGATTTGATTCCATTAGATGAACATAAACATTGACCTATCTGGTCAACAACCTGTCTGGTTGCAACACAAATCTATCTGATTTGTTTTTATCAGTTAAAATTGAACATTGACCTATCTGGTCAACAACCTGTCTGGTTGTAAAACAAATCTATCTGATTTGTATCCATCAAAAATTAAACATTGACCTATCTGGTCAACAACCTGTCTGGTTGCAAAACAAATCTATCTGATTTGTTTCCATCAGTTAAAATTGAACATTGACCTATCTGGTCAACAACCTGTCTGGTTGCAAAACAAATCTATCTGATTTGTTTCCATCACTTAAACTTGAACATTGACCTATCTGGTCTGCAAACTGTCTGGTTGTAAAACAAATCTATCTGATTTGTTTCCATCCGTTGAACTGGAACATTGACCTATCTGGTCAGCAACCTGGCTGGTTGTAAAACAAATCTACCTGATTTGTTTCCATCAGTTGAACTTAACAATCAACCTTCGGCCATTCTGAATATGATAATATGACCTCATATTACCAAAATTTTACCCAGTTACTCTGAATAATTAGAATAATAAAAAGTGAATAACATAAAAAAACTCTTTATTATAATTTTTCACACATTCTAACAATATAGCATACTACAATGACATAGGCATATCACTATGAAATAACTTTAAATTATAGTAATTAACCTGTCCTGGTACACTTTAGTAACGTTTGGCAATAAAAGTACAAACACCATAAGTAAAATAATAACCATAAATTAAAAATAATAATAAGTAAAATACACATTCTACAGTTACATAGTATACCACAACACAATATTAAAATTTTAATTACCTAAACAACACAAACTAAAAATTTTAAATAAACAAATCAACAATAAAATATTATGACATAAAGTATCACACAATGTCATTATCCATATCTGTATCACTGGCAGTATCTGAATCTTCTTGGACTCTAAATGGTTTCATTTTATCTCCAGCAATTATATTGCGATATTTACGTCCACGAGTGTTTAACGATTCCACGCAATATCTATCATTTCCAAGCGCCGATGTGACCTTGTATGGGCCTGCATATCTATCTACTAATTTTCCACTTGTAATACCCCTTTTTAATACTCTTCGTTCTATCTGTACTAGGTCATTTTTAGTGTATTTAAGTGCTGGTAAACGGTTTTTATTGTATCGCGTCTTCATCCGCTCTGCTCCTGCTTCCATTTGTTTTGTTACCTTTTCTCTTATATCATTGACAGTAATTTTCAAGGAGTTGGGACATACAACATCACCAGGAAAACGAGGTACAAACCCAAAAATTACCTCGAAAGGACTTTTCCCCGTTGTGCTATTTAGTGTTGAATTGATGCCTCGCTGAACCTGACCAATGTATTCCTCCCATTTATTGTGCTGGCCACCAATACATGCTGTTAGTGATTGAAGAACTGTTCGGTTTACCCTCTCCACTTGTCCATTAGCTCTGGGACATGCCACAGCATTTTTAACGTGCTTTATCTGTCTATTTAAACAAAATTCTTCCATTTGTCTACTTGTAAAGCATTTTCCTCTATCGCTAATAATTCTGGCTGGAGTACCAAATATTTTCTCCCATAAAATTATTGTATTAAGCACATGAATCGTTTGAGTATTAGGAACTGCCTGAAGCCAAACATATTTGGTGAATCCATCCACCAATACAATTAAGTATGAGTTACTATTCTTAGATTCGCAAAATGGCCCTAAGTGGTCAATATGGATTTTTCAAAGGGTATACTGCCTTTATCAATAGGGTGTAAAAGGCCTCTTTGTAATCCTGTGGGTTTTTTGACAAACTGGCATGAAATGCAGCTTCTTACATATTTGGTAACAAAACGGCGCAACTTTTCAAACCAATATTTCTTTTGAATAAGTTCTAACACTTTTTCCTGTCCCATATGGCCATTATCATCATGAAACATTTTAACAATACGCCACCTTACTGGTTTTGGAATAACAATCTTCTTTACCCCATTAATCAATTTACATAGTTGACCTTCCTCAATACAATAATCGTTACATTTATCTTTGTTTGATTTTAAATTTTCCATTATGATATTTGTTTTGGAATCTGCTTGCTGTACAGCTGTAACCCAAGTGGTCTGATCTAGATGTAACATTGAATCAACTGGATTACGGCTTAGCGCATCAGCGTGTTGCATTTGGGTTCCAGGATGATAAATTACCTTAAAATCATATTCTTGAATTTCGAGCCACCACCTACCAATGCGTGGTACCATATCACACTTTGTCCATGTTGTACTTAATGCATTGCAATCAGTAATTACTGTGAATTGTTTGCCTAATAAATAAACCCGAAATTTTCTGAGACTCATGACCACAGCAAGAGCTTCCAGTTCATATGAATGATATTTACTCTCCGCCTCAGTTGTTTGCCTGCTAGCATATGCCACTGGTTTTTGATCTCCATTAAGTTGTTTTTGTATTAGAATTCCGGCAACTCCAATCGAAGAGGCATCTGTATGGACTTGAGTTTCAAGTTTTTCATCAAAAATTGCCAAGACCGGTTGAGAAATCAATGCCTTTTTAATATCATTGAAAGAATCTTCTTGAGGTTTATCCCAACACCAAACAGCATCTTTTTTTTGTAGTATTGTTAATGGACGGGCTCTTAATGCAAATGATCGAATGAATCTGCGGAAATAGCTGGCCAGTCCAACAAATTGTCTTAACTGATGAACAGATTGTGGTCTAGGAAATTGCTCCACTGATTGTAATTTACTAGGAGAAGGGCGTACTTCTCCGTCTACAATATCAAACCCAAGATACTGAATATGCATTTTTCTCTTCGCAATGTTAAACCATTACTGGAGACTAGTTTTAAAATTGTTTCGAGCCGTTCCAACCCTTCTGCCACTGTTCTTGAATAACAGATTATATCATCTAAGTAAGCACCAGCAAATTTAAACTTTATGTCACCTAACATTTGATTAATGGCCCTTTGAAAAACTGCTGGAGCGTTGGCAAGACCAAAGGGCATGCGCTTGTATTGGTATTGACCAAATGGTGTAACAAAAGCTGTATATTTTCTACTATCTGGGTGTAACCAAACCTGATGATAACCAGAACATAAATCTAATGTACTAAAATATTTAAATCCATTCAATTTATCAATTTCGTCTTGTATTAAAGGGAGTGGGTACCTATCCTTATTAGTAAGACTATTAAGGTGTCTATAATCAATACACATTCTGCTATCACCATTCTGTTTGTTAACAAGAATAATGCGGCTGGCATATGGAGAATTACTAGGTTCAATTATATCTTTTTCTAACAAATCATCAACAATTTTTCGAACTTTGTCTTGCTCATATTGTGACAGTCTGTAGGGCCTATAATAGAAAGGAGTTGAACTTAAAAGCTCAATGGACATTTCAATGTTTGATGCACCTATCCTACCATCTGAGCTTGTGAAACAGTCCTTATATTTTTCTAATAAATTTTGTAAACTTTCCTTATCAGTTCCTGCAAGATCCGTATTCAACTCATCACTAACCTGTAAAATATGAGCTCGTGTAATACATTTTGTTGCATAAATTGTTATTGGTGTATGACAATGGCTCAATACTTTTATTTCACCACAGCTTCCATTTAGTGAAACGGTGGATTCTAGCACATCAAGTTCGCTTCCAGGCTGTCGATGTTGTGAATGTTTTATAAAAACTGTATCCGAATTACATTTATATGCATCATCAGCTATAGTCACCATAATTTTATTAAGACCATAATACAAGGTAGTATCATTAACTGATAATTTTAAAATCCTCTGCTCTGATGCAACAACATTGGGAAGTTCATGACTAGGATTTACATGTGTTATGATAAGTTCGTTATATGTTTTAGTTACATGAATGTGAGGGAGTTCTGTGAATGGTCGACCTATAATCATATCAGTATCTTGTAACCCCTCCTTTACAACCAAGACAGGTACTGTAGCAGATGCCTGATCCAAATTAACCAATACAGTTAACTCACCTATTGGAGAAATAAGGCCACCCCCATAAGCTCTAATACAACGTAATGATCCTACACGATACGGAAGCCCAGTTCGTGCTAATGCACTAACTGTAATTGTATTACAGGCACTGCCAAAGTCAATATAGGCCGTCAATGTGACACTATTTATAATAACATTTTTGTGATACTTTTTATCATTTACATCAATATCTGACAGTTTAAACAATTTTGGTGGCTTGTTACCAATAACTTTCTTAGGTTGAAAACAATGTTCCCCGACATGACCCCATTTGTCACAGTTATAGCACTGCTTTTCCTTACATTCTACAACATTGTGGCCATATTTTAAACATTTATCACAACGAGACACATTAGATTTACAATTTGAAGCAAAATGGCCTTTAATATTACACTTATAACAAATGATATCATCCCTCTGTACTCTATTAAATCTTTTTGTAGTAGGATTATTAACAACTTGATCTGTTCCCACCATAGAGTCACAAGCAACATCAGTTAAATACTGTAATAAACTTTTTGTATCTCTACATGTGGCCCCTCTAGCCCCCGCCTTAATTAAAGGATTATTTAATGTAAAAATTACTACGTCAGCAATAACATAATCTGGCTGATCACACCTTTTGCCTAAAGATAGCTTTTTGTAATAAAAATCTAATATGTTCTCATGGCTGGCCCGTTTAATAGTTACAAAATCATATAAATTTGAGGCTATCCCTCGACCCTCAGGAAAATTATTTAAAATGCGTGTTTTCCACTCTTCCCAGCTCACATTAATCTCCTGTTGTGAATCGAACCACAGCCGGGCATTCCCCGATAGTTTAGATGTCATCTGATAAATAAGAAAATTTTCATCCCAAGAAAAAATTTGACCCAACGATTCCAAACGTTTAATCCATGCCTGAGCAGACATATTGTCCATTAACGTATTTCCACTAAAAACAGGTATATTATCGAGTCCAGGAATTAATTTGTTCATCTGACCTTGGCTTGGAGCACAAACCCATGACTTCCCGATGTCCACTCCCAAACCCGGAGCCTCCACGACTAGAGAATGCGCAGTTCCCGCTGGGAGCAGAGGAGACTGAGAAGCCGGGGGCTGAGGCAGCGGCTCAACCTGTCCGCACGCGCTTTGGCATCCCCCATCCCTTGCCAAAACGTTATCGGAAAAACCTCGGTGTTTCACCACACTTGAAACACTGTTCGAAGAACTATTTGCACCATTTGCACACACAAACTCTTTCACAATACGCTCTAAATTATCAATTCGCACTTTCAATGACGAATCGACGCCATTGTTTTTACTTTTTGATCGCCGCCTTATACGATCGCGATCTCGCGAAGGACTTCGGCTGTGTTTACCCATAATTTACTTGGCGAGCAAATTCTAATTAGACTAATAAACTTTCGTGTTAGTTCGATCCCACTTCTGAACTTTTAAATTAACTTTCCGTTACGATACGATCATGCGATCCCCACCATCATAATCCCCCCTCTTTTTCTGACGCCCACCTGTGTGAACCCCTTTTTGTGTTCGCCAGCGCCATCTTACCAAACTCGGTTACACTACCAGGCCAAAAGGCCAACAACCTCACATCTTAGTTCTAATTTAACACACGACGCAAGTTGTCTTTTGTACAATTCTAAATATTATCTTACAATATATATCATCATGGCAAGCTTACAATATTAGTTCTCCTTAAAAGTGAAAATTGGCATTTGACATCATTGAAAATGGCACATACTTTCAATGAGAACAACAAATTGGTGATAGGCGGGCTGGTAATTTGCCCAGGCTGCCGGGGTGGGGAAGTATCCATCCACCGTTCTTGCCGATAAACCCAGTAAAATGTATCCGTTTGTTACACGTTTCGGGATCAGGCCCGAATTGCCGTCATGTCCAGTCAAGCCGGCATAGTGTTAGGGACTGATGTCAGTCATAAGTGTCTGATTTCAGTTGCGAACATTCATCGACCTCGCGCACCACTTACCATCAAGGCGCAAGGTCACATTTAATGCTAGAATAAATAAAAAAAGGCATCTAGTCGACATTTTAAAATATTTAACCACAATATGTTTAATATTTAATTGAAAAATAAATCATTTTTTCTTATTATAAACATGGCATAGTAGGTACAAAAATATTACTAAACGATACAATATAAATGGCCCTTTAATTTCTCATACGAAAAAATCGCGGGAAAAAGAGATGTTCGAAATTCGAATTTCATACAAAACGAGTTTGCGTCGTGATTGACTAATAACTACGAGTAGTGATGTAGCGATTATCGATGATTTATATTTTAATCGATTATATTTAATTGCTTATAACATTTATATCGATTGCTAGCAGTTACATCCGGCTTCGCCCGTGTAGCACATGGTCTGCAAATTTTATGTCAATTACTACCCAAGAAACTTATCCACCAAATTATAATAAAATAGGTCAATAGTTTTAGCGTGAATGCAAATCAGTCTGTACAGGTAAAAAGGCCGTGAGGTCAATGTAGTGACGTCATAATATAACCAATGTTCGTCTTTCGGTTCCAAAGCACATGTCTGTCAAATTTATTCTAAATCGGATCCATAATTTAGAAGAGACAGACATACAGATAATAAGTTGAAAAAACTTCTTTCACATTTACAATATTAGTATTTATTAATTATGGATTGAATCGTTTTAAGAGTTATTTAACTAGCTAGTTAATATGGGATTATACTGCTTTTAGTTATTCAAATTTGTTTGTTATAATTAGTTGTGTGTTTTCTTGTATGAAATGAAATGAAATTATTTATTTGCATAGAACACGGTAATAGTAAATATTATTAGTAGTTAGTTCTGCACATTCAGCCATTTCTGGCACACAATTTTTGTTAAACATTATTTACAATGTTAAAATCTTATTATATTTATAATTTTAGTCACACTTATTACATACAAATTATTATTAAAACATATTGTACAGATAATTGTTATTATACACATAAAAAATATTTAAAATTTGTGGTTGTGATCTCGTGGTTTATAATACTGAACATGACGATGATGTGTCATTTCGCTCTGTTTGTAAGACGGGTGGTGGTGGTCGGAGGTCGACTCGCGGCTCCTGGAAGTCGCGAAGGAGCGGTGGTCTCCGCGGTTACGTTCTCACAGCCGGCCGCGTCGAGACCACTCTAGGGAGGCAAGTCGTGCACTCCTGCCGTAAACTTCTTTACGGTTAACGAGTGCACGCACGCCCGAGTCAGGTCATGGAGTGTGACCTACTCGCGAGGGCGAGAGATGGCGCACGTGGTGTTCCCGTGTTCCATCTCCTCCTGCTCACTGGAGGGTCTGCCTAGGCGGACAGCGCCGGCGGTTAGCGGATGTTTCCTAACGGGCTCCCGCGAAGCCGCTACTCAGGCGCCATGGAGGAACGCCGTCAGGTTTTAGTCGGTGCGAGTCCGACATAACCTTTCCCTGCTGCCTCCACAGCGGGGATTGGTATCCGTAGGGATTTCCTGTCGATAAAAAAAAGAAAAAGGTCCAAAAATGGGAGCAACTGCAGATAACAGCAGTAAGTCTCTACCACTATGCCGGCTAACAAGATACTTTTTTACACTTCGCATAAAGGACTCCAGGTCGTAGGAATGGGAAAACACAATGGCTGGAAGAGCATTCGACATCTTCAGCGTGCGACAGAACATAGAGTAAGTTAAAAAAAAATGTTTACATAAAATCGACATCGATGCTTAAATATAAAAAATATGAAGATAATTAAAAACGTAACTACTTAAACAACAATAATAGGTTAACAACCAGTTATAGAGGATGATTACAATAATCTCTGATAAATATTTTGATATCCACGTGATTGGTAGTTAGCCTGTCACTTTGATTATTTCAGCCAATGACGTGCCTAATCATACGTTAAACATGTCAAAAGATAATCAGCCAACATATGTAAAATATTTAAAGTCCTTTTATCATTTCATTATTACAGAAGACAGGGTCCTAGACCTCCACTGCTGGATATGGGCCTTCCAGAGCATATATCTGGAGAATTTGGCCTACACTCGCCACGCTGGCCAGACGGCTTGTCGAGGATATGATGTAATTTTTAGTGACAATTTATTAACGATTCCAAAAGAGGCACAGGAACGGTGGTGTTTTAAATCTATGACAAATGTACGTAAGAAAAGTGCATTTCTCATTGGTACATGCCGGGTGAGTTCGAACAGACCTTTGTAGGATTTAAGGAACGCGTTCTTACAACCCAGCCATCACCACGCCAAGATATATTAAAATTATTTTCTTTTAAATTATATCCGTTGTTAATAATAGACAAGATTACATTTTTAAACGAAATTTATAGTCTAAGGTATAGCATAAAGGTAACAATCTATCTATGTAACATCTTGTCCACTGATAATAAGATAAAAACAAAACTTTAATTCAAAAATAGTACGTAGGCCCAATCTTAAAATACATCTTTACACTTATACAACGGCCGTTGTCAAAAGAAAAGAAAAATCTCATCTCTCTTGACGAGCCTAATCGATAAAATCGGTTTCATTCGAGTTTATTTCATATTGTTTCATCCGGAAACAAAAAATGGCATTGACATTTAATAGCTCTACCCTAATAATTAACCATAGCTCCTTTAATCTGCCATCTGTTTCTATCACATTGACATAGATTAACAGTGACAAAACATATTTGTTTCCTGATTTAGTCCGAGGAAAGTATATTAATTTTTTAATAGCTGAAAAAGCTTTGAAGTGAAATATTTACATATATTGTTGTTGTGCATTTGTTTTGTTTATGTTTTTGTAATTATTGTCTTGGTTTTGTAAATTTTCTTGGCTTTATGAACTTCGTTTTCTATTTTTATTTATTTCTTCATCTGTCTTCACAGTGGATTTATATATTTGTGTATAATTTGTGAACCCACTCATGGCTTTATGTATTGTGTAAAATTTGATAATATTGTATTTTCGGTTATGCTGTTGGAGATAAATAAATAAATAAATTGCTATAGCTGAGTTATCCTTACAGATTCCTTTTTAAGCCAGTATAAACATTAACTTGGGTGTACTGGAATCTTCTAAGTTGCAGGTGTTCTGCCAGCAGCTTACTCTTTCGATTGCTTTGTTGCTTAGTCTTCCACTAGCAGGAGTAGAATTATTCAAAGTTTTACAAATGCCTGTAATTTTGCGCGAATAAAAATGTTTTGACTGTTTTATGTTATTTTATACAATTTAAAAAGCTTACAGCTAAACAAAATAAAAAAAGATAAAGAAAGTAGCCCTTTACAACAGAAATTGAAACTTTTAAATAATAAACGTTTAAATAATAAATCCAAGCTTCTAAAAGGAAAGATAGTCGGACTATAAGACCTAGATATTTTGCGTGTCTGTTATCTATGACAGCAATAAGTGTCAAAAAATAAACCTATGCCAAGGTCAGCTCGTTTATTATTAAAAGAAGGTGTCAACACATTTTCTTGTCTTTTTATCTAAAACAAGATAGTCCGACATGAATTTAAATAGATATTGTCACTAAAACGTCAATCATTGAGATACGAGATATCGTGTCCATTAAAATTATGGACTACATATATTATACAAATTAACAAAAGCTTAATACTAAGAGTATTTGTTAAAAACTGGTTAATAACTTCGCTCCTCTTCCTACAATCAATTACTCGTAAAAATTCTTCCAGCAGATCTTTAGATTATTTTACATTTGTCATAGATTTACAACACCACACCGCCTCAGAGAGCACGTTAAGCCGTCGGTCCCGGTCCGACTAATACCAACTTGTGGAATCGTTAATAAATTGTCTTTAAATATTGACATCAGATACTCGTCAACCCGTCTGGCCAGCGTGGCGAGTGTAGGCCAAATTCTCCAGATATATGTTCTGGGAGGCCCATCTCCAACAGAGGAGATCCAGGACGCTGTGTTCTATGAGTAGGTTAAATTCCTATTTTAAATTAGTGATTTAATGCAACCACAATCAGTAAGTCTTGTTTCAAGCGATGTTATTTTCATATAAATATCACCATGGCAAGCCTAACATATTAGTTCTCCCTGAAAGTAAAAATTTACATCATTGCAAATGGTACATACTTTCAACGAGAACAAATAGGTGGTAGGCGGATTAATGCCTAACTATTAATGGTGGTAATTTCCCCAGTCTGCCGGGGCAGGGAAGTATCCACCGTTCGTGCCGATAAACCCAGTAAAGTTTATCCACACGTTTCGGGATCAGGCTGGAATTGCCGTCATGCTCAGTCAAGCCGGCATAGTGATTCCAGTTGCTAACATCATGGACCTCGCGCCACTTAACTTAGGTTAGGACACATGTCGTGCTAGTATAAAAAAAAATCCTTGCTCACTATCCAAAGGTTAACTATTAGAAAATGTTGACATTAAGCTCATCTATGTACATTTAAATGTGTTTTTATTTATTGTGCAATAAATAATTTATCCATTAATATTATTGTTAAATTAATAACATCAAAAATGGAACGGCAGTTTCTCTCGACCCTTTTGCCTTTTGAGCGATTGCAGGACATTCTAAGAATTAAGATTGTTTGGAACTGTCTGGAATTTTAGATAGCGGATTTGATGATGATATATGTAAAGTGGTGGCGAGGTGGTGGCTCGGCTGTAAGAACGCGTTCCTTAAATCCTACAAAGGTCGGTTCAAACCCACCCGGCATGTACTGAGAAATACACTACTCTTACGTACATTTGTGATAGATTTACAACACCACCGTTCCCGTGCCTCGGAGAGCACGTTAAGCCGTCGGTTTCGGTTCCATTAATACCTACTTGTGGAATGGTTAATAAATTGACATAATATCCTCGCCAACCCGTCTGGCCAGCGTGGCGAGTATAGGCCAAATTCTACACATATATGTTCTGGAAGACCCATCTCCAACTAGGACGCTGAGTTCTAGGGACTGTAATGTAATACTTAAAGTGTTATTTTACTTATTTTTAGTAAATATTTCCAGTGTACATACTTTTCAATAAATTTATCACAATTGGTAGACTATAGGATAAAAATAGCTAGCGGCATTATTAGCTCTTTATATTTGCGCTTAAGGTAAAAAAATTAAAACTTTAGAGGTAAAATTCAGGTGAAACTTATATTTCCGGGCGAAAAATCTGGGAGTAAATAGATATATTTTTTTTGTCGGCTAAATTAATAATCGAGTGTCGAACAATCGATGGTCCCGTATTCGATATTTAATACTCGATTGTTCTCATTTCACTCCGCCCATTTTCTCATCCACCAGCTTCCTTATGGCATGTATACATTATTCACAATTAGTTGTAAGACAAACACATAACACCGCGTCTTGTCGTCTCTTCCGGTGACAAGAGGGCTGGCTCTTTCTTCGCCCAAAGAATCAGTATTAATAATAATAATAATAATAATAAAAAGCGTTTATTCATTAAATAAGTGGTACATCATAGATAAAAAAGAACTCTTTTACATTAGGTACACTATCAATTGTTGGTTTGATTCACTGATACCTATACCAGTTAACTGTCATACTGGTATCAGTGCTCTCCCCGTTACAGTAAAGACACATTTTTAATATAAGCTTAGAGACCAAGATTAAGCTTCCAATTCCAGGAGAGCAAAAGGTGGTTGCAATCAAAGTATCAAAACGTTAGAGGAACTGGCTCAACTGGGTTGGAAGCAAAGTTTCATTACAATGTATTACATATAAAAAGAAGCACAAGAAAAGTAACGATTATAATAAAATAATTTAAGTTAGGTCTATATTTTATTTAAGTATATATATAAAAGCATAATAAATTAAAAATAATGTACTAGAATGTACTATATGTTTATAATAATATAATATAATATAATATAATATAATATAATATAATATAATATAATATAATATAATATAATATAATATAATATAATATAATATAATATAATATAATATAATATAATATAATATAATATAATATAATATAATATAATATAATATACTATAACATAACATAATATAATATAAAAATATATAATAATAGAATATAATTATTTGTACTAGTTTAACTTTATTTGTCCACGATTAAAAGTTGTTCAGTCTGAAGATAATTTAGAGGTTGCAACCACTTCCAAGTAACCTTTTTACATTGAAAATAATTAATTTCACCAATGTTCAAATGTTCATTTATCTCATTATATAAATAACCTTCAAGAAAAGGACTGAATCTGGCAAGAAAACTTGTTCTGCATCTGACAGTAGGACAAATTCTATTTTTACGTCTACTATCTTGAATAATATCTTTATCAAATACAACGTTTCTATGCTTTTTTAGAATTGTTTAAAGTATAAATATTTGCCTAACGGTCAAAACTTGACAATCACTGTATAAATCGTATGTCGGATATCTCCTTGGTCGGAATGAACTTACTTTTAAAATTGCTCTTTGAGCCCGCTCCAGGGCTAACAGATACGTCTTCGCAGCACCTCCCCAAGATGTGATACAATATCCTATAATGGATTGGCAAAGGGCGTAATAAATCATTTTAATGACCTTTGTGTCAGCTATATGTCGTATGTTTTTAAAAATTGCAATTAGTTTACGTACCCGTTGTGTAAGAATGCCTATATGTTGTTTAAAGTTGAGATTATTGTCAAGCACTATGCCTAGATATCGTATGTTAGGAACGTTTTCTAGAATCGGACAGGCACACCCATTTGATGGGGTAGTCCGTAGACATGTCGCTGTATGGGCTTGGATGCCAGGGATGTCTAGTTCTGGTTGAGAAGAATTAAGAATTGAGAAAGTTAAGTATTTGGTTTTATCCGTGTTTATTGTCAAAAGATTTTTGTTTAACCATTTCATTACTCTATCAAAGCCACTCTGTGCCACACCATGAACGTCGTCCCATGTTTTACCTTGAAACAGTAGCGCCGTGTCATCTGCGAATGTAAACACTTTACAGTTATCAATTTCCAGGCTACACAGGTCGTTTATATAGACTAGGAACAAAGTAGGGCCTAATATGCTGCCCTGGGGAATGCCATAGTAAACAGGTAGTGGTTCACTGAGATATTTACCAATTTTTGTGACTTGAAATCTATCCGCCAGATAGCTGGTAAGCAAGTCATGTTGTAAGCCTCTGATTCCCAGGTCACATAGTTTTTGTAATAGTAAAGGAATCGATACTGCGTCAAACGCCTTCGCTAGGTCCAAAAATATGGAAAGGCACTTCTGTTTATCATCGAGACACTTAGCTATATGTGCCACAAAGTTCGATACAGCATCAGCTGTTGACCTACCCCTACGAAACCCGTACTGATTCTCCGAGAAAATTGCAATACAGCGGGAAAATGCAGCCAGCGTTCTTGCCACCATTCCGCGAGGACGGGACTTATATTCCTATCCTTAGTATTCATATTAATTTTATTTTATATTTTGTAAATATTTTTTTCGAATAAATGTTTAAAAAATGTATCATAATCTAGATGTCTACTGATTAAGATAATAACATATTTCTAAAGAATTAGACACTTAGCATGATGCAGGCGAGTATCATCACGACCGTATGGTCAGAAACCTTTATTTTAAGAAGCGGATTCTCATTTAGCTATCTTTACTGTAGGCCCATCATGACAAGTGGCAAGCTCGTCGATGCCTCTAGCGTACCAAATTCAAGAAATATATGTTAAATTGAAATTAATGTGTGCTAGATGCAGTGTACTCCAAGAAACAAGTTGGTAAAAGACTGGCAAGCTGCAGACACAGTAAAAGAATCAGAATATCTGCTAGAATAGTGGGAGGGGATTTTGAGTAGGTGGTTTAAAAGAAGAACGAAGAGTGTATAGCACAATAACTCAAATCTGGTTTTGAGGTAAGAAGGTTTACGATAATTGTTCAGGATACCATACTAATGTACATGTAGAATGCAGACATTTCAACTGAGTTCAAAAATGAGATACATGATCGTACGAGGTAGGTTCGCGAACATGAATACAGGAATGGAGAAACGTCTTTACGCATGACGCATTATTGGTGAGTCACGTTCGGTGATGAATCCCAATTGAGTAGCTGCACCAACTCTTGTCATACTCACTTGACATCATGACTTGACAATGACTTAAGTGAAGCGCATATGAATTACCTACAATGAGTCTGTGGTACTTTCCCTTTGTGTACTAACTGGACTTTGAATTTATTAAGCTTTGGTTTAATCATAATGTTGTTTTTCTTTAACTATACGAGGATTACATTTACAACATTATTAAGTAAAATAAACTTGAATTGTAGTAGGAAAAGAATAGATCCAAACTGTTATTTGCTATCAGATATGCTGGAACAAAATACTTGAAAAACTCCTTGCCTAAACTACAATGAAAATTTCGGTGATATTGATTAGTTTAGTGTTAGTGTTGCTAGGTTAAAAAAATAAATAAACATTAAATTATCTAAACTTTAATAAGGAATTTCTTAGTGATGTACTTACTTGAGTAGGAAAATTAAATTATTATCATTACCTATCCTTTGATATAGGTAATATAAATAATTGACATGTAATATTTTTTTTCATTTTTTTTTATGTATTTAGGTGTGTTGAAACTGTTGACTATCTATATAAATGTAAATATTTTCACGCTGCATGACGGCAGGATACGCCGGAAAACTACTTCTACTAGCCACAATATGTACCGTATTCTAGAAAATAAATGTTTTGATTTTGATTTTGAATTAATCATAATTGGAATGCTTGGAGAATTTTTTTTTTTTGATATTATTTTATTATATATATTATATTATTTAGTTAGATTTGTTATATATGTAGGTATTGTTTTTAAGATTATTATTTTTATTTTTTTGCTAAATCTATGTTTAATAGTTAAGTGAAAACTTTGCTGGATTGTGTAACTTTTAGAATTGTTGTAATTATGTTTTAACATCTGTATGTTTCCTGAATAAAAAAAAACATCATCATCAGCTTTTGTATATCGACTACTGGACATAGGTCTATCACAGGCCCTAGAACACAGAGCTCTAAACCTTCACTACTGGAGACCTTCATTATTGTCGACGATACCACTATGTCTGGATATCTCGAACACCTACAGCTTCGCCGAGATGTGACTTCTCTGAGCGGGGCTGATGTCAGTCATGAGTGTCTCGATTTCAGTTGCTAACATTAATGGACCTTGCGCGCCGCTTACCATCCATGTAATAATATTTTACGTGTTTTTATCATACGCTTACCAACCCAACCCATCAAAATACTACTATCTGTCTATCATTTTACATTTGGCCTGAAATACTAAAAAAGAAATTTAATTACCACAAAAAATTCAACGTTACCGTGCTAATTAAAGATTTCATATATGTAGATAGAGACGCGCTAAATCCGTCCGTCAACATGTCATCAGACGTCACAAATGTTTGTGAATAGTTTTATTAAAATAAACAGGGCCTGCGCAGAAATACAGAATAATTTAACTTTTGTGAGATTCATACGATGCCAATAAACGAAGATTAGTAGATTATAAATCATTGTAGATATAAAAATTTGTAAAATTTGTTTCCTCTAATAATAGTTTTATTTTTATTGAGATGGGCCTGGAGAATTTGGTGTATATTCGCAACGCTGCTGGCCAGACGTTTTGGCAAGGGTCTGAATTGATTAACGAATCGACAAGTTTCACTACTGTGACGGCTTGACGTGCTTCCTATAATGCTATTTTTTTTTTATATACTGGACACGACATGTGACATCGCGCCCACCTGATGGTAAGCAGTACGCGAGGTCCAAGAATGGGAGCAACTGACGCCGGTCACCACGGCCGACATCAGTCTCTACCACTAAGCCGGCCTAACAAGATGCTTTTTCACACTTCGCTTGAAGGACTCCAGGTTATAAGAGTGGGGAAACACACTGGCTGGGAGAGCATTCCACATCTTCAGCGTGCGACAGATGTAAGAGTCTCCAAATTTATGAGTACTCGTAGGGATAGTGGGTTTTTTAATTTAATAAGCGTTGCTAGGCGCTGGTTTCGAAAAGAGATGTAATGCTAAATTGACAATAAAACTGTCAATTGTTTGTTTGTTCTCTTCTCCCGATGGATGATGAAGGAGGCGATAGGGAAAGCAAAGGGTCTAGCCCATACAGCCAAGTCTGACGTAATATATCTTTCTTTTTTATGAGTAAATGAGGTCATCATCAAATTCCAGATTATATTAAATTGTGCCCCATATTTAAAGTCCAATTTATTGTTTTCCATAATTTCTGTGAATACATTGTAGCACATTATTAAACAAAACAACACCACTTTTGACCAATAATATCCACAGTAAACTAATTTACAAAACAAAAACTTGCACTTGACATTTCCAAGCAAAATGGCGCGAAGAACTCCAGGTGGTATCCTTAAATGTGCAAGGCAAAGGAAGTCATATGCAGCCAACAAATTATTCCATAGCCGCATTTCATACAATCGTTACAACCTAGGTACAGTAATAATATTTTTTTAAATCTCAACTTCAGATACCATTAAGCCTCACTTGTAAATGATAATGATAAATAAAAATAAACAATTTATCGATGACCTTTAGAAACAATCGATACATTTTCACAACACTTAAATCTACGGACAAAGGCCGCGTCTTTCAATGGAGTTCTTTTTTCAAAATCTGACAGTTTAAAAATGGACGCCAGTCATTGACCTTGATTTTGAACGCACGACGACGACGCGCATGCATCTTAAAACTATTTAATAAATTTAAAAAATGGAATGTTCTTTACATTAATGCTTTTGTTTGATTTTTTTATTTCACTGTTTAATTCAAACAGCAGTGTATTGTTCACTATTTTTAACGAATGCTTTCGGGTTTTTTAGTAAGGCGTTGTTTACTAAGGATATGGTCGAATGCTACAACACGCAATGTTTACTAAAGAAGGTTTCGAGATACGCGTGATAAGATAAAATAGTTTTTAGTAATGATGGTATTAAAATTGTACACGTATAGGCTGCCTAAATTGTGCAGGATACCAACATAAAAATACGTCATAGAATTTGAAACAGTGAAAGTTTTTAGGACCAAGAAACATTGTGAATAATTACGAGGTGCCGTATCGTAATTTCTCATAACTATGCACAATTGGAAATAGCAATAACGTGCAGTTATTATTTATAGTAGAATTACTAGAAGAATTATCATCACGACCGTTTCAAACTCGAGAAATATCCCAAATAAATTAAATATTAATTAAATGTATTTTTTTACATTAATAAACATGTTTGTGTCCCGACCAGGAATCGAACCCGATACCTCCTAGTCTAAATGCACGGACTTAACCGCTAGACCACGGAGGTAGTTAAAAGGTGACCAAAAAAATGTTACTTCGTATAGGTACCTATTTTATAGTATACCTAAGTAAGATCTTAAAAAAGGAATTAACATTTAGCTACCTAAATAAAATATTACCTATATTACTTCCGACAAAAAATGTGTAAGCTGAAAGAAACTTATTTTGTTTAAGGATATGGCGCTAAAACAATCAAAATGTGTTCCTAATCAACCTTGATATAATTTATATATACTTTTATTATACATTGCGTGTTATCGTGTATCGATAACAACCTATAAAAAACGACGCAATGTACAATGAA
Organism: Tinea semifulvella; assembly: GCA_910589645.1. NCBI lineage: Eukaryota > Metazoa > Arthropoda > Insecta > Lepidoptera > Tineidae > Tinea > Tinea semifulvella. The sequence goes on from OU342619.1 coordinate 8,364,727, forward strand.
AATAAAGCACCCGGATCCTAAACCCCGAGTAAAAGAACTTCTACTACACGTACGTTTGAAAATGGAACGTCGCGCCGTCCGTCGTCGCCGCGCCGTGTAGGTACACTCGAAAGCGCAATCGATTCCAGGAATAAGTTCCAATAACAATCAGATAGCCGTTCTTTTACTTATGGTTTTCTATTTTCATTGTACATTGTATGTTATTTTGTACTAAGTTTGTGTTTAGTTCAACTAAACACGTAATGTATAATGAAAGTCGGTTCCAGGAATAAGTTGGTACAGTCAGCAGACAGACATAACGTCTCGTTTAGTTTATTTACCTTCGCCTCGAGCTCTCAATGTGACCTCACTCATTCACCATACGACTCGATGCACTGCATTCTAAAATAGGGCTTTGATTTTGTCGCCGTATTTATCGATATCGATTAAATATGTTAATAAATGAATAATTATATCACACACAACACAAGGTTTCGAGAAATTATAATTTATTGAAAATCACAAATAAATCAAACTGTCTAATAAATAGGTATTTTATGTTTTTATTCAGAAAAGGCAAAGGTGAGGATGCTCATACAGCCGTAATTACCAGTTTTTTTTTTATATACTGAGCACGACATGTGACACCGCTCCCACCTGATGGTACACGTAAGGGAGCAACTGACGCCAGCCTCAGGCGACCGACATCAGTCCCTACCATTATGCCGGCCTATAAATATGCTTTTTCACACTTCGTTTGAAGGACTCCAGGTTATAGGAATAGGGAAACACACTGGCTGGGAGAGCATTCCACATCTTATTGACAGATGTAAGAGTGTAAATTTATATGTAAGCCTAGGGATAGTCGCTAAGATATGTGGATGCATATTTTGGCCCGTGCGATTGGTTTGGTTGCGAAATAGAGAAGAAAAGATAAGATTGTGAAGCTCTTCAGAACATTCACAATTTATCGTTTTCCATAACTATTCACATTGAAGAACATTATTAAACAAAACAACACCACTTTTGACCAACAATATTTACAGTGAATTAATTTACAAAACAAAAACTTGCACTTGACATGTCCGCGCAAAATGTCGCGAAGGACTCTCCGTATGTTTATCGATATTTTATAGAAGCTACATCACTACGGTCTGTCTGGACAGGAACCGGTTGTTCTTGTGGCCAAAGCCCTGAATTGGCACAAAGATCGTTTTTATACGCCCTATACTACATTATGGTGCTTTGCCTATAAATGGCAGAGTTATATAATGATGAAATCGTTGCCCAAAATGGGAGATTCATTCAGTTTTATGGTTTGAGGTTATCTCGGTTCATTGTTTGTGCTTTCCCGCCAAGATTTGACAGATATCTTTTTAATTTTTATGGTGGCAGTTGGCGTTGTTTTACTTTTTTTGTTGTTGTTATGCGTAATACGTTTGTGAAAGTTACACTCATAAATTAGCTAATAAGCAATTTATAGATATATTTATTACAAATTTTGTATTCATGTTTACGGCGCTGAGACAAATCAATATATCGCACACCTAGATCAAAACAGTATTAACTAAAAAAAAACACTATATACAAATCAAGAAATGCTATAAGTTCAGACAGACAGTGGGGTTGTCCAGGCACGGCCCGAATCTGTATTATAATATAATAAAATAAATATTTCCAGACAGGTCACACAGCGCCATCTAATTTCCGTGGTAAGCTACGAGGCTTGTGTTACGGAAACTAGATGGTTGATAAACTACATATTATACTTTTTTTGTAAATATACCCAGACCGAGACAAATTATACAATGTACAACTTGCCCCCGATGGGAATCGAACCCACGACCTTCCGAGTTCACGGCAACGTTTGTTACCACTAGACCACGGAGGCGGTCAAATGTAATGGGCCTGGGTTTGGGGATGGGGACATTCCTCCGTTCTCCCCGGCAGGACTTTAGCGGGTAATGACCAGTTGGTACTTCATGCACATTCTCGTCCCCATTACTGGTATAACTGCGCCCGTGTGACTCACGAACTCAGGGTTCGACTACTCTAGCTCTTCTCTAGGAAGTTGGGGGGCCGAGCGCAAGACGGAGCGATATTTTGAAAATGCTTGAATGTGGTAAACTGACGACATCTATCGGTAAAAACACAATTTCTACAGTTACTTGCTGAATAAGTACAATAATGAGGTTATTTTTGAGCTGAAACATGAAAAATACAGCTTTTTAGTTTAAGACGTTTATTAGACAAATCCTGCTGACAGTTGGCATTATAAAATTCAAAATAAAATACTTATAAAAACACAATACATAACACCCTCACACTTATCTAAAACCGTACCGATCTGGTGGACGTACCACTCTAGCAGAACGGCGAAGCGGCGGCGGTGGTGTTACGGCGGCATGTAATGAAGTGTCAGGTGGCGAAACCAGGGAGACAGGAAGTGGTGTTACCAGGTCTGCAGGAAAGTCGGTTCGTGGAATAAGCTGTGGAACTGGTGAACATGACGGTACTGCTAGCGGCAGTATTTGACTTCTGATAATGGGTTGAACAGGCAACATGTTAGAATTAGTGCCGCTGCTAGTTTTAATTTGATCAACATGTCTATTAAAAATACTACCGTCAGTAACTCTTATAGCATAATTTCTAGAACCTAAAACTTTAATAATTTCGCCTGGGGTATAAGGATTCTGATTACTGCGAAAATCTTTTACCCATACCTTATCACCCACAACAAATATTCTCTCATTCCTTTCTGTCGTTCTTCTCTCACCTAATACTATATCATCCTTCTCACTTATACTAGGTTTAAGTAAATCTAACCTAGTCCTTAACTGTCTACCTTGCAAAATTAAAGCTGGAGCCTTCCCTGTAGTACTATGACTAACATTCCTATAGTCCAACAAAAATCTTTGTAAACTTATCTCTATATTTTCATTGTCTCTCATAGCTTTTTTAATAGCATTTTTACAAATTTTAACAGCATTCTCAGCTGCACCGTTAGAAGAAGGATGATAAACTGCGCTAAATAAATGTTTTATACCATTAATTTTCATAAAATTTGCAAATTCTGCACTTGAAAAGGGGGGCCCATTATCACTAACAATACATTGTGGAATTCCAAACCTTGCAAACGTTTCTCTTAATTTATTAATAACTGTACTCGCATTAGATTTAACTAAATTAAAAATCTCTATCCACTTTGATGTTGAATCAATTATGACTAAAAATACATTACCATGTAAAGGTCCTAACAAATCTATATGCAACCGTGACCAAGGTTGAAGTAACACTGGCCACGGCTTTGGTGGAGATCTGGGAGGACTGGCATTCTCACATACACAAGTTACACAATCACGACACAATGCCTCTATGTCTTTATCGACTCCTGGCCACCAAACGTAACTCCTGGCTAAACTTTTCATTTTAACTATACCCATGTGTGTCATATGTAATTCTTGCAAAACCTTACCTTGTAAAGATTTTGGGATTACCACCTTGTATCCCCATATAATACAGTCATTTTCAATAGACAAATTTTCACGTTTGTAAAAATAAGGTCTAATTTCTGTTTCTGTACATGTATTTGGCCATCCATTTTTTACGTAACTGACGACCTTGCTTAAAACTTCATCTTTAGCCGTCTCTATCCTAATATGTACACTACTAACGGGTAATTCTCTTTCTATTACATTAAACAGACAAAAATCATCTTTACTCATCGCCTCATCAGCCTCGGTTACCGGTAACCGAGAAAAAACATCAGCTGTGTTATTCGCACTACTTACGTATTCTATATCATACTGGTAAGCTGCTAAAATAATCGACCAACGCTGTAACCTACTAGCGGCCATTACCGGAATGCCATTTTTTGGTCCAAAAATAGAAATTAAGGGTTTATGGTCAGTTCGTAATAAAAACTTTCTTCCAAATACGAATTGATTAAATTTTTTAACCCCAAAAATTATCGATAGAGCTTCTCTGTCTATTTGTGAATAATTATGTTCAGCACAATTTAAAGAACGAGAAGCATAAGCTATAGGCCTCTCCTCCCCTGATGGTAACCTATGTGCTAATACTGCTCCTATACCTGTAGCACTTGCGTCACACGTTAAAATAACTGGCAATTTTTGGTCAAAATGTATGAGGACTGGTGCTGCACTCAGTAACTCTTTAATTGTCTCAAAAGCAATTTGACAGTCCTGAGACCACTCCCAACAAGTTTCCTTCTTTAGGAGGCTATATATTGGAGCAAAAACTGTACTTAACCCACCTACAAACTTGGCGTAGTAATTCACAGTTCCCAAAAACGACCTTAACTCCGAAATATTATTAGGCGGTTCCATTTTTAATATCGCTTCAACCTTTTTCTTATTTGTACTCACTCCTTTCGCGCTAATAACATATCCTAAATAGTCCACCTCCTCTTGGAAAAACATACATTTGTCCTTATTAACTTTTAGACCAAAATTCTGAAGCCTATCGAAAACTGCATATAATGTCTTAATATGTTCTGCCTCATTCTTACCAGAAATAAGAATATCATCGAGAAATACAGCTACATTATCTATATTACCGAATAATTGTGACATTGTTCGCTGAAATATTGCTGGACTGGAAGACAACCCGAAAACCAACCTATTAAACTTAAACAGTCCTTTGTGTGTATTTATCACCGTAAACTCTTTTGACTGTTCGTCTAAACAAAATTGTAAATAAGCTTGTGACAAATCAATTTTAGAAAATTTTTGTCCTTTAGGAAACTTTGACATTAACTCATCTATGGTTGGTAATGGGTATCGATCCACTTTTAATACCCTATTTACTGTTACCTTGTAGTCGGCACAAATTCTAATACGACCATTCGGTTTAAGAACAGGCACAATGGGTGTGGCCCATTGTGACGTTTGTACTGGTTCAATGATACCATCCTTAATCCACAGTTCCAGCTCCGCATCTACCTTTTCCTTTAATGCAAAAGGTAGTGGTCTGGCTCGCAGGAATACTGGTACCGCATGCTCCTGTACATGCAGCCGCACACACCCGCCGTTATAACACCCTAGCCCATCAGCAAAAACGCTCTTGTATCTGTTAATAAACACATTAATATCAAAAATACAGTTATTATTGTGTACACTTTCTTCGTACCTAAGTACAGGTATTTTTATTTGTAGCTCATATAGCCACTGTCTACCCAGTAGTGCTGTTTTTCCTCCTTTCACTACATACAACTGTAAGATCTTTTGGAAATTACCATATGTCACTTTGGTTTCGATATAACCCAAGGGTTTCATTGTTTCTCCTGTGTAATATCTAAGCTGTAAACCTGCGGGTTTTAATACCAAACCAGATAATTCCCTTGCATAAACTTCATCGCTAATGCATGATATTGCTGAGCCTGTGTCTATTTCCATCTTAATAAGCCTTCCATCTAGGTTCATAGGAATAATAATTGGTTTACAATTTAAATTATTTATCCAATAAATATTACCTTCTCCCGCTCCAGCAGATATAATAGCTTCTTCGCTGCTGCCTCTGGCACTTGGTTGTGAAGTACCTGGTTCCTCTTCTAAGCTATTATAATTAAACTGACGTGGTTTACATTTATTCGGGCATACCCTTTGTAAGTGTCCTGACTCCAAGCACCACTTGCACCTATAAAGTTTATACTGACATTTATCAGTCTTGTGCCCTCGACGTCCACAACATTTACAATTTTCCCTCACTTTGTGCACTCTTATGGCATTAGTTTCCATCTCTCCATCAACTCTTATACTCGTATTTACAACTTTTGAATTTAGTCCCGCCGATTCCAAATTAACTGCTATCTCATATGCCTTATCAAACAATAATTCCTTGTGCATAAATAATGTTTGCCTAGTGTTTTCACATTTAATTCCACATACGAACTGATCTCTTAAATTTTCGCTTAAATTTCTACCGAAATCGCAGTTCCTGGCTAATTTCTTCAATGTGGCTACATATTGTGGTATTGTTTCTGATGAATCTTGCACTCTTTGTCTAAATTTGAAACGTTCGGCTATCGGGGACGGTTGCGGTTGTAAATGTTCACTGAATATTTGAGAAAGTTGTTCATACCTTAGTTTGGCTGGTTCTTCTGGAGAACATAAGTCCACTAAGAGGTCGTAAGCCTCCGGTCCAATCAGCGTAATTAGTGTCGGAGTCCTTCTCTCCTCCGATACGTCATTTACTATAAAAAATTGGTCTAGCCTTGCACTATATGTTTTCCAATTTCCATTTTCAACATTAAACGGCTCAATTGTTCCCAGTGGCATTTTTTAAAGCCTTTACCACTCTATTTGTACGGTTTTATTTAGTTTACCGACTGCGCCATTGAAAAATACAGCTTTTTAGTTTAAGACGTTTATTGACAAATCCTGCTGACAGTTGGCATTATAAAATTCAAAATAAAATACTTATAAAAACACAATACATAACAAAACACTTTTGATCTAGGGGTGCGATATTATAATATATTTCTTTTAGATTATTGATTTCTTTAGACTAAGATCGATAAAGGCGTAGCTATAATATTAGTTAGTATTATAAGTAGCGCGGTGGTGGCTCGGTTGTAAGAACGCGGTCCTTAAATCCTACAAAGGTCGGTTCAAACCCACCGGACATGTACTAATGAGAAATACACTTTTCTTACGTACATTTGTCATAGATTTACAACATCACCGTTCCCGTGCCTCGGAGAGCACGTTAAGCCGTCGGTGCCGGTTCCACTAATACCAATTTGTGGAATCGTTAATAAATTGTCATTAAAAATTGACATCATATCCTCGCCAAGCCGTCTGGCCAGCGTGGCGAGTGTAGGCCAAATTCTCAAGATATATGTTCTGGAAGGCCTATCTCCAGCAGTGGAGGTCTAGGACACTGTGTTCTAGGGGCTGTACTGATACTATAATAGTTCTCATATTTTGGTCATAAACAACGTAAATTCTAGATAAAGAAAATTAACGACATGACAAAACTTATAAAAACTGAAATAATTAATAAGTGTAACGATGGGCCCGTGGGGATCGGAACTTAAAGCCTTCTTTATAAAGAAATTGTTCCAAGGCTCATTGACGTCTCTGGTGACAATAGGGCTGGCAGTTTTTTCTCCCAAAAATTAAGTATCATCATTCAAAGGGGAAATGCTGCTAGTGTATTGGGCACCATGCCACAAGACAGCGATTTGGAGGAGCTATTTTTTTTGTAAGTATTTAATTTTTATTTTCTGTATTATTATTATTTTTTTAGGTTAGATTTTGTTGTAATATAGTTTATTTAATATTGTAATTCTTTTATATTGTTTGTATATCACTTCGAATAAAAAATTCTCAATAAGTGTTTAAAACATCTAATGGTGACTTTAGGGACTCCATACCGAATTAGGAACGCAGATATATAGGAAAAAGTAATCTGAAAAAAAAAAAAACCCGAGGAAATTGTCGATAAAATAAATAACTCAAACAAAAGAGGCCCGTGAATTTAAAGAATGCAATCAATTTAATGTGTTTGAAACCGTAATGGCTAAAATACACATCAACATGTTATTTATAAACGTACTACGCCCAACGAATGAGAAATTGTTCTTTTTTATTTAGCTTTTGATGAGAATGTAAACCTTTTTTTAATTTTTTATTTTTCATCAGGCTAAGATCAATAGACTAATTATTGGCTAAGCTAAAAGGTACGTGTTCCGAAATCAATTTAGAAGGAAAAAGAGGCAGTAAAAAGTAAAGTATCATCACGACCGTTTCCCTTTCGGGGTGGTCAGAAACCACGCTTATGAATAAGCGGATTCACATTATTTATTTATTATTTATTTACTGTACCCGGTACCTCCAAGTCTAAATCCACGGACTTAACCGCTAGACCACGGAGGCAGTCTAACAAACAAACATATATAAAAACAATATTCTGTATCAATAACCTATATTTTATTAATAAATACATACATACATATCTTCACGCCAAATCCCTTGCGGGGTAGGCAGAGACATTTGATCGCCACTTGTCACGATCACGACATACCTCTTTCGCTTCTTCGACATTCATCAACCTCTTCATACATGCCCTTTTGTTTCGATGGCTTTTTAATGCACCTTTAGCTATTGTTTTATATATTTGATCGTGATAGGTAAGTCTTGGTCTGACAGGCAGAGAATGTCAAGCGACATTATGTCACGCCTTTGTATATTTTTGTGCAATAATGTTTTAAATAAATAGTGGTGTTGTAAATCTATAACAAATGTACTATGTAATATAGTTTTTTTCTCATTGCCTGGGTTTGAACTGCGACATTTTGAATTAAAGGAAAGCGTTCTTACAACTGGCTTTTTGTTTTAATAGTAAATAAATGTAAAGTATCATCACGACCGTATCCACATTTAGCCAACTTTACTATAGGCCCGTCATGACGTCCGGCATCGTATCTATACGGACATAACCGCTAGACGACGCACGGAGGGAGTTAAGGTAAATGTATAACTGTATAGAATATATAAATCCAAATATATACAAATAAATTAATAAAAAAACCCAAAATAAAAAAATAAAAAAGTTTATTGACCCAATTATCTAAATGCTTGGGACCCGGCGAGTTCAAGTTCAAAGCATCGAAGAAGAAAATACACTCCTCTTCACTACTCTAGAACTGGTACCGAACATGTCTATTGTCTCATCTATTAAATAATATATATATATATATATACATATTTACTATTATAGTGTAATACTTAAGTTTTCAGGTTAGAAATTAAATGGCTTGCATAGTTTCGTTCTATTTTCGCGCCATAACGGGGCCGATGATCTTTCTCCCCGCGCATTCGTTCCTTTCTTGAAAACATGATATTATTATTATAATGTACTTTTAAACTAAATTATGTGTTCAACTGCCTCCGTGGTCTAGCGGTTAAGTCCGTGGGTTTAGACTCGGAAGTACCGGGTTCGATTCCTGGTCGAGACACAATCATATATATATTTTTTTTTATATACTAGCACGACATGTGATCCTGCGCCCACCTGATGGCATGTGGCGAGCAGGGTCCATGAATGTTAGCAACTGGAATCAGACCCTTATGTCCGAGATCAGTCCCTAACACTATGCCGGCTTAACTAGATGCCTTTTCACACTTCGCTTGAAGGACTCCAGGTTATAGGAAAGTGGAAACACAGGCTGGAAGAGCATTCCACATCTTTATTGTGCGACAGATGTATGAGTCACCAAATTTATAGGTACGCGAAGGCATGGTGACTACAGTATGTGGGTGCATATTTCTGACCTGTGCGTGTGGTTCGGTTGCGGAATGGAGAGGAAGGAATTAGGTTATAGAGCTCTTCAACTTGCCACTTGTCATGATTGGCCTATAGTAAAGTTGGCTAAATGTGAATCAGCTTATTCATAAGCGTGGTTTCTGACCACCCCGAAAGGGAAACGGTCGTGATGATACTTTGCTTTACTTCCATGTGTTCATAAAATTGGACCCAGTAAGATACCAATCAGGCTGATGAATAATAAAGACCCGCATGTCACCATATTGAATTCCTAACTTTAATAAAATGGGGTCCTTAACCTCAAGATATTATGATTAAATAAACAATCGATTTTATCTGAATCATATATTATTGTCAAATCATATCAATTTGTTTATTTATTCGAAGTTTTTCTTACAAGGGCTTATAAATAACGTTGCTGTGCTAATGTCAGTATGACACTGTGTGACAGCAATTGTTAGCTCCTAGGGGAACATAATAAAACATGCAGCAGACAAATACAAACATACGTTGAATATTTTTCGAAAATAACAAACCTAAATCTAATATATAGTATAAACATAATAATAAAATAAATAAATAAAATCAAAATTTATAATTACTAAATATGCTATGGCATATACTGCATAGGTATTACAGTAAGTAAGAGTGTTAGTGTACTAATGTTTGTGTGATGTGAGTGAGTATGTATGTATGTGTAGTATGTAAGTGTATGGGGATTTGTTGGCGTATATTAGTCTGTGTGTGTATGTGTGTATTCAAGTAACCGTCCATTATTATATAATTACCTTTAGTAAGTCTTCGGTTTCATTGTATGTTAGATTATGTAACCAATCTCTTACCACTATTTTACATTTACCTGAAGTAATGGAATAAATAAATAAATAAATAAATAAATATTTCCAGACAGGTCACACAGCGCCGTCTAGTTTCTGTGGTAAGCTTGTAAGGCTTGTGTTACGGAAACTAGATGGTTGATAAACTACATATTATACTTTTTTTTTTGTAAATATATACATATTATACATATAAACACCCAGACCGAGACAAATTATACAATGTACAACTTGCCCCCGGTGGGAATCGAACCCACGACCTCCCGAGTTCACGGCAACGTTTGTTACCACTAGACCATTTTGCATTAACATCTAAGTTTATATTTTTATGCTATTAGATGAATAAAGTGTAAAGGATTTTGCACGGACATGTCTAGTGGATATTGTTAGTCAAAAGTGGTATTGATTTGTTTAATAATGTGCTAAAACGAGATTTTCTGTACGTGTGAACCAGCCCCTTTAAAAATCGTGGTTCGTCTAAATACAGACGGAAATTTAAGACCGCAGTTAATAAACAATTACTTTCTTTCAATTTAACGAACCATAAACTCATTTACCTAATTCACTTCTGTGCAACCATAGACAAGCAGTTAAAAGCGTTTTCTAATTTTTATTTCCGAACGAAACTAGAAACCCAGACCGCGTAACAAAAAAAAACAAAAGACTAGCCATAAAGCTTCCAAGTTCAAATTCATACGATCGTCAAAATGGCAGTACCATAGTATAAACTTATAAAGTTTATATCGCATATCCATAATCTAAGATTATATCGCATACCTAAATCAAAACTATATTAACTCTTTTTTTACAAATCAAGAAATACTGATGTTATTTGGTTAAACCTGTGCGTTAAAAGGTAATTCTGCTAAACTGACGTCCTACGATATCTATATCACACAAACACAGTTACTACAATTTACTTGTGTTCGAATCTGTCCAATAATGAAGTTATCTCAAAGAGCGCGATTTTTGAGTTGAAACACTTTAAATATATATATATATCATCACGGCTCCTAGAACACATAGTCTTTGACATCCACTGTTGGAGATGGGCCTTCTAGAATTTTCTGAAGAATTCGGCCTACACTCGCCACACTTGTTGTTGTTGTTGACAAGATTCTGATGACAATTTATTAACGATTGCACAGGTTGGTATTAAAAAAAACCGGGACCGACACTGCTTAACATACTCCCTAAAGGTTTGAACCAACATTATTGGATTATAAGAAAAGCGATCTAACACCGAGCTACCACCGCTGTTTTATTACGATTATAATTTTTATTATCGTCGTTCAGGTTCAGGATCAGCCTCTGATTCAGGCTAGTCCAGGAGACAGACGACTAGTTGACAAAAACTGTTCTGGCAAAACTACCGTAAGCAAGTAGATATATAGAAAAATTATTTAATATTTTACAGTACATAGGCGAGATTAAAGTCTAAAAACATTATCTAACAGCTAATTAGAAGAAGTGAGCAGGGATTATGGGTGCTTAACCGCTAATGTTGGACAAAGATTTTTATTTAATATATATATATATATTAAATGTCTATAATACATACAATAATGTAAGTATGTTAGTTCCCGCCATTTGAACCTCCACAAATTCATTAATGGAACTAGGCGCGTTCTTATTTTGAATTAGAATTCGGAACGGTCCGGTTAGGGCGGCGACAATTACCGAATTCCCCCATATTGTTTTAGTTAGGGGGTTATTAACCTAACAACCGTAGTGATGTGCCATCGACTAATATTATCGATATTGGTATATCGTATATAGGGTTATGGTAATCTATATTATCTAGAAAGCAGATTGACTACAATTCTCAAAATTAAACTCTGACAAGAAAATCTTCAAAAATATTGGAAGTGTACGAGGGAGAAGAACGCAAAGCTGAGAACCCTCTTAAAACCTATTATTTAAGCTTATGTTGACATATAAACACATATATAAGAATATAATATGTATAGCTATATTTGTTTTCAATTTACTTAAAATATATATATATATATATATATATATATTGTTTCTATTCTCGATGAATGACAATATACGTCTGTCGTTCTATTCTTTATTTTTTATTAGATAATGAGGATATACATAACAAAATTTAAATGCATAAGAAATTTAGTTAACATAAAATTACAGATCTTGCGAAATTTGATGCTTTTCGTGGATGATGTTCGGCATTATCCAGATTAAAGTAATTTAAAAAACCTAGTTGTACTTGACACGTCCGTGCAATATAGCGCAAATGACTCGATAAAAAAAAAGGTGATGGAAGGACAGAAAAAGTTAGGCTATCTATGATTTCACTGTGCTGGTTCTGGATTCGTCGTGCGTCGTCGTCCCACTCTGGTCTGGGTGGTCTCCACTCCAGAACCCGTCAAACATATCATGTAAAACATCATATACGAAAATTGTCTTTTTCATATTAAAATATATTCAAATAAGAAAGACATGAGAAAACGACAAGACAGTGGTGATGGCTCGGTTGTAAGAACGCTTTTCTCTTAATCCTAGAGGTCGCGGTTTTAAATCCGGCATATACCAATGAGAAAACACTTTTCTTATGTACATTTGTCATAGATTTTCGAGTACAACACCACCGTTTCCGTGCCTCACTAATGTGAATTAGCACTAATACAACTTGTGAAATCGTTAAGAAATACTCATCAAATCCTCGCTAACCCGTCTGCCCAGCAGCGTGACAAGTGTAGGCCAAATTATTTTCATATTAATTATTGTGGAAGCATCTACAGCAATGGAGGTCTAGGGCTCCGTGTCCAAGGGGCTGTAATGATGACTGATGAAAAAGGCATTAAGTTATAGTATGTAACTAAATAATTTACTACCTTCAGATAATAATAAAAAAAAAAAACTATCGATAACAATTCGAAAAGGCATCACTAGTATACGGTAAAAAGGCAATGCCGCGTTTTAACTGTCAATCGACAGGGGCTTCCTAGTGATGGGCTATTTTAGTGTAACAATTCAAATAATTGATTTCACAGACAATTTGGTGTGATTCTTGTTACTACTGGAATTGAACACGACTATCGAGGCGTGAGAAATATTTTTTTAATAAGTTAAGATATACTATATATATATGTATGTGTTCTCGAGTTTGATACGCTAGACTCTTAGAGATATCGACAAGCTTGCCATACATACATACATATCTTCACGCCAAATCCCTTGCGGGGTAGGCAGAGACAATTGAGCGCCACTTGTCACGATCACGACATACCTCTTTCGCTTCTTCGACATTCATCAACCTCTTCATACATGCCCTCTTGTTTCGATGGGTTTTTAATTCACCTTCAGCTAATGTTTTATTTATTTGATCATGATAGGCAAGTCTTGGTCTGCCAGGGCCTCTTTTACCCACAACTTTCGCATTATATATCTGGTTCGTCAATCTCTCTTCGCTCATCCTTTGGACATGCCCGAACCATCGGAGCATGCCTTTCTTTATTTTTGTACCTATGCTTTCTTTTATACCTACCCTTTTGCGTATTTCGTTATTACGTATACGGTCCATCAAAGTTACGCCGCATATCCGACGTAAAGACCTCATTTCTACTGCATTAATTGATTAATTATTACTTGCCACTTGTCATAATGGGCCTATAATAAAGTTGGCTAAATAAGAATCCGCTTCTTAAAAAAAGGTTGATTTCTGATGATCCCGAAAGATACATATAGTATCATCACGACTATATACATATAGTATATAGTCGTGAGGATACTTCTGTATGGAGAAATTTAAGCTAAGTATGGGTAATCCAAATACTTTATCAATCTTCGTGCCGAATCGAGTCTATGCATCGATTTACCACCGGTTCGATTTCCTGCCGAGTAATTATTATTTCATAGATGTGCGGACGTGTTCACAATATATTCAAATGTATGCAGATAGCAATCGTATTTGTAAAAGTGTGAACGTGGGTTTAATTACGGCCCATTCATACGTTTTGTTGCGAAATTATTTATTACCTACAGTGTTGGTATATTTGACATTTAGGTAATTGACTTTTGTTTTATACAATTTTCAACTAGTCGAAAAAATATTTTGCAAAATAAAAAAAAATAAAAAATGTTCCTATTCATTTATTTGACTGAACTGAACTGACTGAACCTTTTTTTCTCTATACTTGAATGCTGTTTATTTGTAAAAAGCCACCCGGAAATTTTTAAAACTCTTGGGGATAATTGCAATTTTAAAACGCGTTATCCTAGTAGAATAATTATTCCAGCGCATAAAAGTACTCTAGCCGAAATTGTTATGAAATGTCAACAAAGATATTTAATAAGCTTCCAGTTACTATAAGGGAGCTGCCACTAAAACTGTTCAAATTACGAGTCAAACAAATGTTGGTTAATAAATGTTTTATTCGACAAAAGAATACCTAGACACTAAGCTCGACAAAGTCATGTGACTAAATAAATATTTGTATGCTAGAAATAGCGAAGCATGTGATATAATTACATATAATAATTTACATCCCTGTACCTACCATGTTTCTGACAATTATATTATTTCATTTCATTTTATTACGTAAGACAATTTTTGACAGTTTTTGACTCACTCTACTTTTGTGGAGGCTGTGATGATGAGTAGAACAATTCGTAGGTATACTATCCAAGTTGTTTTACCTGAAACAATAAAAAACACATTTTAGAAAAAAAAAATTTATCATATTTTATAAACACACAACAACGGGAAGGGATGTCTCTAGCGTACCAAACTCGAGAAATATAGATAGAGATAAATTATTTATTGCACAATAAACAAAAACACATTTAAATGTACATAGGCGAACTTAATGTCTAGTGACATTTTCTACCAGCTAACCTTTGGGATAGTGAGCAATGATTGTGGGTGCATTTAATCATTAATTTAAAATCGAGATTAATAATAATAAAAAAATAAAAATCTTAAACTATTACTAGCAACTAAAGCTAAAATACTTATACACTAATATATAAATATATAATAACACAAGTACATATAAATACATAATAAATATATATAAAATACCTACAATATTATACCAATTTTGAGAGGTTATGTCGACTCGTCTTGCTTTTTGTGAAGGTGTAAGGTAAGTAAATTTTTAAAACACTTAAGTGAGGGTGCTTTTCGAACGTTAAGTGGAAGCCGGTTCCACTGGCGGGCTGCTGATACAGTAAGAGAATCTGAACATCTGCTGGAAGAATGTGTCGGAATTTTTAATTGATTTTTGGAAGAGGAACGAAGCGCACAACTGTGTGTGTCGCATAGAAATTGGAAACGATATTTCAGGTAAGAGGGCGCATTTGGGTTATAAAGGACACCATAAAGGAAGGTAAGAGTATGTGCAGACCTGCGATTTCGGATATTGAGCCACTGTAACTCTTTGCAAAATTGAGAAACATGATCATACTTACGCAGGCCATATACATAGCGGATGCATAAGTTGAGAAGTCGATCGAGTTTATTTAGTGGCTCTTCGGTGAGGTCGGAGTAACAGACGTCTGCATAATATCACAAATAAATTTAAAAAAAAAATGTGTCGAACAATGGAACCCGGTAACTTCGAGTCTAAATCCACGGACATAACCGCTAGGCCACGGAGGCTTACAAAAAAATTATAAAAGAGAATACAAACTATAACTATATTTGAGAACCATTGGTTTCTTTGTTTACTTATTGTCTCAGGTCTCGATAATTGCCGTGTAAATACTATATTTGACCTTCGCCTACTAATCGCTGTAGCCCAATTATTTTTTTAAAGCGCAAAAGTTATTTAAAGGAATTCTGTTACGAACGGACACAATTATTTAGCAATGCATATAGTTTCGTTTACATTACCAAAACCTTGTATTCCAAAAGACATCATCTCCCATAGTAAACTAAACTGGTTCGTTATTAATAGATGCCCAATTTCCGCCGGGTTCGAACCTAATACTGATTTATAGACATATATTCGTCAGACCAACTCAATCAATTCGACCGCCTCCGTGGTCTGGTGGTAACAAACGTTGCCGTGAACTCGGGAGGTCGTGGGTTCGATTCCCAAGTTGTACATTGTATAATTTGTCTCGGTCTGGGTGTTTACATGTATAATATATATTTACAAAAAAAAAGTATAATATGTAGTTTATCAACCATCTAGTTTCCGTAACACAAGCCTCGTAGCTTACCACGGAAACTAGATGGCGCTGTGTGACCTGTCTGGAAATATTTATTATTATTATTTATTATTAATCACAACAATTCTGTTGGGAATTAGTCAAATTTTTATAAGTACGGTAATACAATAAATGCAAAATTAGGTCTTCTTGGGACTGTCCTCTATAGAACATTTTTTTTTTTTTATGTTTATATTTATTTTTTTACATGTGTAGCCCCATCACACATCCAGGCGACATCGTCAAGCGCAGGGAGTGCGGCAGTTTCTGCTGAGAACCTCAAGCTGCGCAAATACGCCAACGTCGGTACAGGTTATGAATATCGAGACAGGTCGAGATGGGCCCATGGGAACACTCAGCCAAACGACCAAGGAGTTGTTCAAACGACTTACAAAAAAGTCTGGAGACAGGAAAGCTGGCAATTCTTCCTGCCAACATATTAGCCTCGCTATACAGAGGGGAAATGTTGCCAGTCTCCATGGGACTATCCCTGAGGGTTAATTTTTTATTAGGTTTAGTTTATTTTATTTTTTTACTCTTTAAGTAATTTTAATTATATTCCTTTGAATAAATATATATATTAACTTAGTATTTTTTTTTGCTTTTTTTTTTTTTTATTATACCAAGTGGAATTTATTAAAGAACAAATTATGGATTATTCTAAAGGCGGCACCGAATATAAACCAACCAGCTATAATAGGCTACCACGAGTTGAGATTTCCTATTGATTTTTATTTTGGCCCGGTCATACATCTACTTCTATACAATCAAATATTCTGGATAACCGCCAACACGGACATGTTTGTCTTATCTATGATTTTATAGTTGTTTCAAATCCGATGGACTAATCTGACAGATAAAATTACTGTCAGATTATATACTAATATTGCTCCAAAATAACTTCTGCATGATTTAGCAAAATAAGGGCCGTAGTTTGTATGTATAACCTTAAAATTGAGGTAGACACTACGGCCGGTTGCAGAAAGCCTGACAATCTTTTGACATGTTTAACGAATGCCTATTTATTTATTTAAATAATTTATTGCACTTAAAAACCTTTTGGCTTCTTGTCTCATCTTGTTCTATATTTAATGTATTTGGTTTGCGGCTAATAAGAATCCGACTGCACTGTAAATACAACATTTCCAAGAACTGTGAACTAGTAGTGTGAACCTAATTTATATTCATTTATGTCAATTTTCTATAAATAATTTGAACACTCTCGCGTATAGGGAGGGCATTGGTTAAAGCTACGCCTTAGGCCGCGTTCTTATTAAGAAATGTTAGCATGAAAATACCACCTTTTTTTTAGCACAAATCGTTCGTTTAATAAAAATTTTAATATTTGATGCTAGTTTCGTATGTCAGTACCGTGTTGAAAGGAGGGTTATTGATGTTACTTTTTGACAGATGTCATTTAAAATAAGAAATGGTTTGTTTATATTGTTGTATACGTTATAGTTTATATTATATTTGTTTAAAATGTATTTTAAACGATTTTATGTAATAAATTCAAGAACCATAATACATTGTCAATTGATTTGTTATTATTTGTTCCTTGTCATACTTTTCAAAAAGTAGCCTCATAGAAATGTCACAAACATTGTTAAAAAAAGTGGTATTTCTTAACAAAAACGACATTTCACGCTGGTTTATGAAGTTGCTACGAAATGTTGGAAATGCTATAAAAAGTCATAGTTTTTTGTTTTGTAAATCACTTTACTGTGGATATTGTTAGTCAAAAGTGGTGTTGTTTTGTTTAATAATGTGCTACAATGTGAATAATTATGGAAAACGATAATTTCGATTATTCGACTTTAAAAATAAATCTTATATATATATATATATATATATATATATATATATATTTGACCGCCTCCGTGGTCTAGTGGTAACAAACGTTGCCGTGAACTCGGGAGGTCGTGGGTTCGATTCCCACCGGGGGCAAGTTGTACATTGTATAATTTGTCTCGGTCTGGGTGTTTATATGTATAATATGTATATATTTACAAAAAAAAAAAAAGTATAATAATATGTAGTTTATCAACCATCTAGTTTCCGTAACACAAGCCTCGTAGCTTACCACGGAAATTAGATGGCGCTGTGTGACCTGTCTGGAAATATTTATTTATTTATTATATATATATAAGATTTATTTTTAAAGGACCTCCTTAAGTACTGATGTGTTTATGTACTCGTACAACGAATTAAATGTTATACACAAAGAATTAAAAAGAGTATAGTCCCCCATAAAGTACTAAAACCAAAATGGCGGCTGCGCATTGCTGTCACTTTGCGTAATGTCTATTTGTTTCGGCAAGGGCCTCCATGACGTCATGTGTTAGTTAGGATTCAACAAGACATAAACTAACCGTTGTCCTACGTACGCGGTTTGTGTGACACATTTAGGGTGCGGTGCGACGCGACAAGTTTATAAAAAAAACTGTTGTTAAATCTGTTTTTCGTTTTCTGCGTTATGGTGAGACAAACGAGAAGTAACATGACTGTCTGTCTGTCTGTATAAAATATTATTGCAATCGGTATAGTATTATTGTATGTATTTATATTATAGATTTTAACTCAATAAATTTCTTTATCTCAAATATTATAGGTCATGCACCTTACAATCCCTGCTCAAATCTCGCAAAGGTTAGCTGTTAGAAAATGTTTTTAGACATTAAACTCGCCTATGAACTGTAAAATGTATTATTTTCTGTGCAATAAAGAATTTATCTATCTATCTATCTGGATTAGGTTTAATGTTTTCAAAGACTTTATTAAAGTAACCTAAATAATAAATTATACCATTTATAATTTAATAGATGATTATGTTTGTATTAGAATAACGTCTACTGTTACAAATAACAAAAAAATACACAAAATATTTGTGGGTAAATCTAAATATTTAATTAAACTAACAACCGGCAAGTGATTGATTTAGTCGTTTAGTAGTATTAATTATAACTTTACAATTAATTAAAATAAAGTGTACTTATATACATAGATAAAGTTTTATTAATTACATCTATCATACAACAAAATAATAACAGTTAAGAAATTAAGAATCATTTTTTTTTAAATTTCAATGTCAATCCGGTGGCAGAAGATAATATCCAATTGACGTAAAATTTTGTGAGTTATATCTTATATTTATTTATTTATTAAGTAGGCACACACATCAAATTACAGCATTACATTTTCTAAAAACAATAAAATTACAAACAATAAATATAAATTAAAGCTACCTAAATAATAAAATTAAAAATAAACTAAAAGATAAACCTAATTAATATAAAAACAAAATACTTTCAAACCATTCATCATCATCATCATTACAGCCCCTAGAACACAGCGTCCTAGACCTCCACTGCTGGAGATGGGCCTTCCAGACATACATCTGGAGAATTTGGCCTACACTCGCCACGCTGGCCAGACGGCTTGGCTTTCAAATATCTTGACTATAATCTACATGTCATCGAATCCAGGAGAAGATGAACCCAATGTTCCGAGGACTCCGGCGACTTTACCTCGTTGGATGGCAACACTGATCCTCTAAATAAGATAATAAATAAATAAATAAATAAATATTTCCAGACAGGTTACACAGCGCCATCTAGTTTCCGTGGTAAGCGTAGCTTGTGTTACGGAAACTAGATGGTTGATAAACTACATATTATACTTTTTTTTTTTTGTAAATATATACATATTATACATATAAACACCCAGACCGAGACAAATTATACAATGTACAACTTGCCCCCGGTGGGAATCGAACCCACGACCTCCCGAGTTCACGGCAACGTTTGTTACCACTAGACCACGGAGGCGATATCGCTACTCAAAGGATCACAATGGATATAGTGTATAGACATAGCTAAAACTCAAAGCATGTGTACACAATATCAGCCATGTATTATAAACAATCACGTATAACGTTACAAGTAAATAATGTTACAAATAAAAGAGAGAGAATTAAACTATTTAAAAAAAAATATAATGAATGGAGACCAAAAGTAAAATCAATGAAGATCAATTCAAAAATAAAGCAGATGTTAGATTATATCCTTCAAACTCGACTTCAGTGTCAAAAGTCTTCTGTCAAAAAAAAAAATGAGACATGGATTCTTGACGATATTTTGGATAAGTATAGGTTAAGTTCTTCGCGCCATTTTGCTTGGACATGTCAAGTGCAAGTTTTTGTTTTGTAAATTAATTTACTGTGGATATTATTGGTCAAAAGTGGTGTTGTTTTGTTTAATAATGTGCTACAATGTGAATAATTATGGAAAACGATAAATTGGACTTTAAATGTGGGGCACAAGTTGCAGTTTATTTTTTGCGGTTTTCCCGCGCTGTCAACTCCCATATTTTACCCGACGTGTTTGAGCAGTGGATGGTTCCGCGAGTGACTCCAAGAAAAGCATCAAATTCTGCAGCATCTGGAATTTGATGATGACCTCATTAACTCATGAAAAAGAAAGATATATTACGTCAGACTTGGCTGTATGGGCTAGACCCTTTGCCTTCCCTATCATCTCATTCATCATCCATCGGGAGAAGAGAACAAAAAAAAATAAAAAATGGATAAGTATACTACGATGACTTTGGCAAATCAACGCATCCTGTTGGACTTCATGGTTTATGCAATAATAAATATGACTGTATTGATCTAAACAGTAAACCCTGTTACTGTATTCCCACGAACCCGCAGCGCGACGTGTGCCAGCATCGCGCGTTTGTAACTACTGCAGCCCGCACTAACGCTGCTGTTCGTGCCCCATTAAGACGTCTGGTGTGCTCATATAATGATATATTTTCTAATGTAGACATATTTGCTTTGTCTGCATGTAGGTCATAAGGTCAAAGAAACGTTAAAATTTATATAGGCTTTTTTTATTATTATTATTATTATTTTTTACAATTCTATGTTTTTTTTTATTTTTATAATGTTTAGTTTGTTTTGAATGTCAAATCTTTATCTTATAGAATATTAATAGTTATCTTTTTATAAAAAAGAAAAATTACCTTTGAGCATTCTATAATTATATGTTCATCCTATCTGTGGATAAAGTAAAGTAAAGTATCATCACGACCCTTTCCCTTTCGGGGTGGTCAGAAACCACGCTTATAAATAAGCGGATTCACATTTAGCCAACTTTACTATAGGCCAATCATGACAAATGGCAAGCTCGTCTATCTGTGGATAACGGTGTTAATTGTATTAGCTGTACTATGTAATCTATATTTGTATTGTATACTCATTGTACAATTGTTTGTAAAAAAGTAGTAAAGTATCATTATTTCGTGGTCAGAAACTATATATATATATATATATATATATATACTATAATTAATTCTTCAGCGTACCAAACTCGATGAATATCACAAATAAATTAAATATTAATTAAATGTATTTATTTACATTAATATTTTTTTTTGTGTCCCGACCAGGAATCGAACCCGGTACCTCAGAGTCTAAATCCACGGACTTAACCGCTAGACCACGGAGGCGGTTTGTTAGTCCAAATAAATAAAATAAAATAAAGACATTCTACTTTTAGTAAGATTTATTTTTCTCCATATAATAGTGACCCACCCGAAGTCTAGTCGCGCACGTAGGACAATCGTGTTAGAAGTAATAAACTTCACAACATTGTCGCAATCAGCGATAAATAACTCCAGTGAGATTAACGAGCTAATTAACTAATAGGTCGATTTTTTAATTCCTACTAAGTCTACGTTAAGCGCTCGTATTCTCCATATTCTTGTACGGTTCAGAGACGTGGACTATAAAAGCCGCAGATAGGGCAAGAATTGATGCATTTGAGATGTGGTGCTGGCGTCGTTTGCTTAATATTCATTGGACCGCACGACGCACTAACGTTTCCGTGCTCGAAGAGCTCAAACTTGCTAAGGTACAGAGACTTTCTGCCGTCTGCTTTACCCGAATTCTGCAATAATTTGGCCACATTGCTAGAAGAGGCGCCGACAATCTGGAAAAACTCTTAGTAACGGGAAAGGTAGACGGTAAAAGAACAAGAGGAAGAAGCCCCAAACGATGGTCCAGTCAGGTGACTGACCACCTAAACATCCCAGTACACCAAGCCATCCACTGCGCCGAGGACCGCAACCACTGGAAACGGCTAGTGGATGGACTGCGACGGAGTCACGATCCCCAACAGTGGGGTACCGACTAAGGAGGAGGAGGAAGTCTACGTTTGACCTTAACAACTTGAAGCTTATATGCAATGTCAATTTAAGAAAGAAAGAAAAAAAGAAAAAAAAAAGAAAGAACGAAAGAAATAATACAAGTTTAAAAAATTAACATAAAAAATAAAAAATAGGAAAAAGATTATGCGCAAAATACTTAGCCTACCAGCACAATTTTTTTTTTTTTTTTTAGATAACTAAATAAATACGTTAAACTTTTTAAACTTTCGCGCACATTCATAATAGATTTTTATAATTTTAACGGGTCTTTACCCGCTGCCCGCGTTCTTACCATATGTGAAAGGAGTAACGGATAAAATTGGTACAGCTTTCAAAAAGTTATCCATCAATGTTGTGTACACCCCATTCTCCAAAGTAGCAAAACACGTACGCACCCCAAAAGATGTCATTCCTTTCCAAACGCCTGGCGTATATAAAGTGGACTGCAGCTGTGGGAGTTCATATATTGGCCAAACTAAGCGCACAATAGCCGAGAGGGTCAAGGAACATAATAGCAGCTGTAAAAAACTGCCAATTAAACAAGTTAGCAATAGCAGAACACCTAATGGATAGTGGCCCAAACCATTGGATTGAGCTGCATGACCCAAAGATACTTTCCACCGATCGTCACTATTACCCTAGAATAGTACGTGAAGCGATCGAAATAAAGAAACACAAAAATTTCAATCGAGAGGGGGGTTATAAGCTATCTTCATCGTGGAATCCAGTAATCAATAGGTTTCGACGCCGGGAAAAATCGCCCGGTGTCGCCAAGGATATTGTAAGTGTCGTGTGTCGTGATTTCTAAAAACTTTTAAAGTGATAAGTGGGTAGGTTTACATCTGCCGCCTAGTATGTACGAGACTACACCGCATAGCTTCAGTCGACCCGTGACCACGGCCAATGCAACTTGGCTGAAACGTCGGGAGAAGTATGTCTCTAAAGTAAATCGCGTAAAGACCCGTTAAAATTATAAAAATCTATTATAAATAAATAAGTATAATAAATATTTCCAGACAGGTCATACAGCGCCATCTAGTTTCCGTGGTAAGCTACGAGGCTTGTGTTACGGAAACTAGATGGTTAATAAACTACATACATACTATACATATTATACATATAAACACCCAGACCGAGACAAATTATAAAAGAAATGATATGCCATCAAAAGCTCAAACTCAGTTCTTCTACCGTAAGAAGATGCAAGATCCATTTAATACTAAGTCAGTTAATTTATTTAGTCCCAACGGCTTGCGATGTGAATGCTTTTTTAAAAAGATTTATGGTAACATGCGTAATGTTTACTGCCTATAAAAGTTTAGCCAGAATTTCGCTATAAAAAGCGCAATCCATCTTTTTTTTTCAATTCGTTCCGTAATTAAAGTCTGTCCACGGATGTTTACCATTTTATCGCGTAATTACGGGAAATTACATTATTTATTATGTTATAATAAAAAAAAAATATGGCACATTATTTACTTGTGAGGTCACTTATTACTGCTTCTAGAATAAGGACCTGCCTCCGTGGTCTAGCGGTTAAGTGCGTGGATTTAGACTCGGAGGTACCAGGTTCGATTCCTGGTCGTAACACAAAAATATTTATTAATGTAAATAAATACATTTAATTTATTTGTAATATTTCTCGAGTTTGGTACGCTGAGACATCGACGAGCTTGCCACTTGTCATGATTGGCCTATAGTAAAGTTGGCTAAATGTGAATCCGCTTATTTATAAGCGTGGTTTCTGACCACCCCGAAAGGGATACGGTCATGATGATACTTTTATCATTTACTATTTTACGACTGGCGCGGTGGTGGCTCGGTTGTAAGAACGCGTTCCTTAAATCCTACAAAGGTCGGTTCAAACCCACCCGCCAAGGACCAATGAGAAATACATTTTTAAAGTAAAGTATCATCACGACCGTTTCCCTTTCGGGGTGGTCAGAAACCACGCTTATATAGAAGCGGATTCACATTTAGCCAACTTTACTATAGGCCAATCATGACAAGTGGCAAGCTCGTCGATGTCTCCACGTACCAAACTCGAGAAATATCACAAATAAATTTAATGTATTTATTTACATTAATAAATATTTTTGTGTTACGACCAGGAATCGAACCCGGTACCTCCGAGTCTAAAATCCACGGACTTAACCGCTAGACCACGGATTTTTGTGTCCCGACCAGGAATCGAACCCGGTACCTCCGGGTCTAAAATCCCCGGACTTAACCGCTAGACCACGGATTTCTTACGTACATTTGTCATAGATTTACAACACCACAGTTCCCGTGCCTCAGAGAGCACGTTAAGGCCCCGGTTCCACTAATATCAACTTGTAGAATCGTTAATAAATTGTCATTAAAAATTGACATTATATCCTTGCCGAGCCGTCTGTCCCTCGTGGCGAGTGTAAGCCAAATTTTCCAGATATATGTTCTGGAAGGCCCGTCTCCAGCAGTGGAGTAATGATGATGATTACGAGTGGAGAAATTACCGAGCCCTGTGGCGTGCCGTAAAAGTAATTTTTTAGGTCATACAAAACATCATAAGTAAATATTTTTATACCATTTCCTTATTCACATTCAACAGTTACGGTCGCAATGATATGTTACATTTTGTTGCATTATAAACAAAACATAAAGTAACATATATTTTACATTTTAACGTGTTCGTTACGTTTTACGGGTATATTGTGTACGTGAAGAAACTAGGTCTTTTAACTCGTAAAGTCGGTGATAAACTTGTAAACAAGCGAATGTTACATAAAGGTAGGTTTAGACCAAGGTGGCTCGAATGTAAAAACGCCTTGAAAAAAATCTAATAAGGTATAAGGTCGGTTCGAACCCCGACATGTGCCAATGAGAAAAACACATTTCTTACGTACATTTGAAAAATATTTATAACACCACAGCTTTTTTTTCAAAGACGGAAACTCGCGATAACCTGACGATACGTGAGGTCGCATGCCCGAATCACCGTGAGACCTCATAAGGAGACCCCAAGGCGTCTACGGACTAATACCTTATAAACTGTCTCTCTTTTACTGTTGACCGTGTGTCTTTACAGCTAAGTCTGAGTCGTGGCTACTGAGTGAAGGCACTCGTTCGCCGCGAAGACCACCGCTCCCGTGCCTCGCACGTGAACCCGTCAGCCCCGGTTCCACTTATACCAACTTGTGTAATCGTTAATAAATTGTCATTAAAGATTGACATTAGGCCCCTTGCCAACCCGTCTGACCAGCGTGGCGAGTGTAGGCCAAATTCTGGCTTTCCACTTTCCTATAACCTGAAGTCTTTCAAGCGAAGTGTGAAAAAGCATCTAGTCAAGCCAGTATGTTTTTGCATGCTTATGGCGAAATATGTGACCCATTTAATATTAATAAGACCTAATATTGTTTGTTACGATGTTTCCTGCAAATAAATATTTCATTTCATTTAAGCATATTATTAGAGACTGATGCTACAGTCATAAGTGTCTGATTCCAGTTACTAACACTCATGGACCTTGCGCGCCACTTACCATAAGGTGATATAGGTTGTTTATTCTATGGAAAAATCCAAAGTTAGAACAACAAACGAATGCTCTGTCTCTAATTACACAAACATAATTTCAAAAAGAGCAAATAAAATGAGCATTCGCTCGTATGGTCTAAACGGTCGGACAATGCAAGAACCCTCTATGCAACTGTTCGCTTATACCAACTGGACCGTTTATACCAAACATTACATCAAAAAAGCAGCAAAGAACGATCCTGTTCTGGCTCTATATTTGTTTGGTCTAAACGCACCTTAAGAATGCTCGCTCGCTTGATAGCATTGATGTAAACGAGGCGGACAGTTGCTTAGAACGTTCGTGTAAGTACGACTATGCTAGGATATGCTCGCTTATCAGTTGCGTAAATTCAGTCGCATCCAATCAGGTGTAGCCAGCTTCAGCAAAGCTGATAGAAGCATAGGATGGTCGCATTAGGGAATTTACGTCATATTTTGCTTTACTACAGTGTTTGAAGACAAAAGTTTTCAACCAGTACGTTCTTCCAGTAATGTCGTATGAAGCAGAAACGTGGACACTGACATTGGATTTGATCCACAAGTTTAATCTCTATAACGAGAGCTATGCTCGAGATTTCTCTGAAACATCCGAAACGTTAACATTAGTAGGTGGTAGGCAGACTGATGGTGGTAATTTCCCCAGTCTGCCGGGACGGGGAAGTATCCACCGTTCGTGCCGATAAACCCAGTAAAGTGTATTCGGGATCAGGCTCGAATTGCCGTCATGTCCAGTCAAGCCGACATAGTGTTAGTGACTGATGTCAGTCATAAGTGTCTGATTTCAGTTGCTAACATACATGGACCTCGCGCACTACTTACTATCATATATATATATATATATATATATGTATGTATATAAATAAATAAATAACTATTTCCAGACGGGTCACACAGCGCCATCTAATTTCCGTCGTAAGCTACGAGGCTTGTGTTACGGAAACTAGATGGTTGATAAACTACATATTATACTTTTTTTTTTGTAAATATATACATATTATACATATAAACACCAGACCGAGACAAATTATACAATGTACAACTTGCCCCCGGTGGGAATCGAACCCACGACCTCCCGAGTTCACGGCAATGTTTGTTACCACTAGACCACGGAGACACCTACGACCATATAAAAATAATAAAAAAAAAACATTCCTCAGAAAACCAATGCTAACGATATAGCTTTTAAAATTACCAAGCTAAAATGGCAAAACTGCCTTCGTGGTCTAGCGGTTAAGTCCGTGGATTTAGACTCGGAGGTACCGGGTTCGATTCCTGGTCGGGACACAAAAATATTATATAAATAAATACATTTAATTAATATTTAATTTATTTGTGACATTTCTCGAGTTTGGTACGCTGGAGACATCGACGAGCTTGCCACTTGTCATCATTATAATATTTATTTATTTCCTTAATTTTTATTGTGTATGATTGTACCTATGTAATATGATTTGAGTACCTATCTATTAGTGTGTTTATATATTCATACATAATATATATTTATCTTTATTATATATATTATTTTAATTATATCTCATGTAAGTATTTATGTAGTATTATTTAATTATTCTTAAGTAATTATATTTATCTTAATGCACCCGCAATCCTCTACCACACTCCCAAAGGTTAGCTGTTATAAAATGCCGAAAGGCATTAAGTTCGCCCTTGTACACTACTTTTTAAGTTATTTTGTGCAATAAAGAGTTTATAAATAAATAAATGATTGGCCTATAGCAAAGTTTGGCTAAATGTGAATCCGCTTCTTTATAAGCGTAATTTCTGACCACCCCGAAAGAGAAACGGTCGTGATGATACTTTACTTTTTAAAATGGCAATGGGGTAGACGGGTTCTAGAGTGAACACAACGTACTGCAAGACGCAGAGCGGGACGTACTCAGATACAGATGGATATGACAGAAGACCGTGTGAAATAGCGAGCCTTGTGGAAGGCCTATATGCAGCAGTGGAGAGTCACAGGCTAATGATTATTATGATGATATTTATTTTATAATTTTTCTTTTTATCTGCACCTCAATTACTATAATACACCTATCAGACCTGATACACTTTTTCATGAAAAAAAAATGTAGACCTGTGTTATCAAACATCGATTATTGTCGAACATCCCTAACAACTGCTTAACGTAACGTATTTAAATTAAATTTCAAGATAACGTATTATCTTGAGTTAAGAAAAAGAATAAACTTAGATCGAGAGAATAAAATGTTCATATTAACTACCTATTTCTTTGAGTCAAGAAATTTATGTGTTAGAACAAAAAATAGTTTAATACAAGAAATCTAGGTGTTTGCTTTAAAATGAAGAAACATTTCCATCAAATAAAGTTATCTTGATTCGAATTAATTTTGTTTTTAAATGCGATAAACACAAATGTATAATAAGAGATGAATATTTTAAAATAAATAAATAATCCTCTCGTCGCAAAAACATAATGTTTTAGATAAAATTAATTCCACTCTCTTAAACAAAGAATTGCAATTTCTCTTCTAGTAAGATTTGTTTTGAATCAATATTTTTCGGTTTATTTAAATATAAAAAACAAAACAATTCAACTGAAGAACATTTAAAAAAATCAAGATTATATGTATTTGAAACCAGAAAATAAAATTCAAAACAACCAAATTTCTTAAACCAAAAAAAAAAGCGCCTATCGTTTTTTTCCGTGTACGTCTCTTATCGCCATCACAAAGGTTAGCTGTTAGAAAATGCTTCCGGCATTAATCTCGCCCTTGTACAATACTTTTGTAAACAATGTGCAATAAAGAATTTTATTATGATTATATCATTCAGCTTCCGTGATCTAGCGGCAATTAGATGCGGAGGTAACGGGTTCGATTCCTGGTCGGGATACATGAATTTATTTGTGGTAATTCTCGAGTTTGGTACGCTAGAGACATCGACGAGCTTGCCACTTGTCATGATTGGCCTAAAGTAAAGTTGACCGAATGTGAATCCGCTTATTTTAAAAAGCGTGGTTTCTGACCACCTCTAAAGGGATACGGTCGTGATGATACTTTTTAAGACGATACTTTGCTACATGTAGAATGAATACACACAGACATACGAAGCTGTTTTCGCATTTTTAATATGAGTCAATATCGCCCAAACGCGTTGGGTATATGGTGTCTCTCCACTGCTGGATATAGGCCTCCCCCAAGGCTCGCCACTTCACACGATCTCCTGCCACCCTCATCCAACCCCCACCAGCGACCTTCCTCAGGCCATCCGTCCATCTAGCGGGGGGTCGACCCACTCTGCGTCTTCCCGTACGTGGTCTCCACTCTAGAACGCGTCTACTCCATCGTTCATCGGTTGTACGACAGACATGTCCAGCCCATTGCCACTTTAGCTTACTAATTTTGAAGGCTATATCGGTAACTTTGGTTCTCCGACGGATTTCCTCGTGTAATAAGTAGTTTATTTTATCCTACTCTTATATTAAACAATTGTTGAACACAATTTTTATTTAGACCACGCTCTTTATCGATTCAGAGACTCCTACATCTGTCGAACGATGAAGATATGGAAAGTTCATCCAGCATTTTTAAGCTATTGCATAGCTTTTATCGCGGCGACCGAATCAAGAAATTGCGTAACGACAATAAACCTAACACCCCCCACTCCGACCGGCACAGCGGTGCGACGTTGAAAGCCGTGCATCGTCTAACGTCGTTTCAGTTCGGCAGACTTCGGCACGGTGTCTGTGTGCGTGCGACTAGGCGTATGCGTGTAGACTAGCTGCTAACTGCTCATAACTGATTCTATCTCTTTTAGACACAATGCTAGGTGAGACAGCGTGCTTTTTGGCAGAGTCGAATATTTTTTTGGTATTTCAATCTCCGGAAGACAAAGAGATATAGCTCATAGAGCCATCTCTGTAGTAAGATAATAATAATAATAATAAATATTTCCAGACAGGTCAAACAGCGCCATCTAATTTCCGTGGTAAGCTACAAGGCTTGTGTTACGGAAACTAGATGGTTGATAAACTACATGACCGAGACAAATTATGCAATGTACAACTTGCCCCCGGTGGGAATCGAACCCACGACCTCCCGAGTTCACGGCAACGTTTGTTACCACTAGACCACGGAGGAGAAGATAAGGTATCAAATTCCAGACGTTGCAAAATTTGATGCTTTTCTCGGAGTTACTATCGCGGCATTATCGCCCTAACAAGGTATAATATGGGTGAGTGTTCAAAGCGCGGGAAAACCGCCAAAATACATTGCAACTTGTGCACCTTTAGTGTCAAATGAGAATGCTCATATTTCATAGAGAAATTGGCCCAATCAAATGTTCTCATACCATAATGATTTCTTTATTATTTGATAGTAAATATAATGTTTTTTTTTATAATCTGTAAATAATTTTATTAATTTTACTATAGCATAACGACAATTGACCAAAACTTTTTTCACGTTAATAATTCAATAGTTTCGATCCCGCCGATATAAATCAGCGAATTATTTTCACTTTGAAATTCAGTGTTTTATCTATAATAAAATACCTGATCATAATAAAGTACCTAATCGTAGCGCTCTTATTCAATACATAAATCTTAACCAATTGACTATTTAATTAAATTATATTTTAATGCTGGGGTAAAACAAATGTTTATATTAAGTTAAGAAAAAACACAGAAAATAATTATGATTATTGAATTATATTTAGTTGACGCAAGTTGCAAAAAAAATTTGATCCTGGTTTTGGGCAATTTATTTTATCGATTTATATAATTATTTACATTGTAGCACATTTTTTAGCAAAATAACACCACTTTAGACTAACAATATCCACAGTAAAGTAATTTATGAAACATAACACCGCCTCCGTGGTCTAGTGGTAACAAACGTTGCCGTGAACTTGGGAGGTCGTGGGTTCGATTCCCACTGGGGGCAAGTTGTACATTGTATAATTTGTCTCGGTCTGGGTGTTTATATGTATAATATGTATATATTTACAGAAAAAAAAAGTATAATATGTAGTTTATCAACCTTCTAGTTTCCGTAACACAAGCCTCGTAGCTTACCACGGAAATTAGATGGCGCTGTGTGACCTGTCTGGAAATATTTATATTTTATTTATTTATAACATTTGGACTTGACATGTCTGTGCAAAAGATAGTAATCCACTTCAACAAATCTGATCTTTGATTTGTACAGCAACAGTTAAAAAATGTTCAAGGCAAAGTTTTGCTAACTAAACACCTCCCAGGCATTTTTAAAATGTCTATTGACATTACGTCAACAATGTAATATTTTACGTCAACAAGACGCCTACGTCAATTCACAAATACATATTAAAATAACACTTTTGACATGTCCAAGTCGACATTATGACAAACAGTACACAGAAGGTGCGTTTAATTAGCAAATTAGGTCATTACTGTTTACATTAAATGTATTATCACGACCGTTTCCCTTTCGGGGTGGTCAGAAGCCACGCTTATAAATAAGCGGATTAATATGCAATAATAAATATGACTGTATTGATCTTAACAGTAAACTCTGTTACCGTATTCCCACGAACCCGCAGCGCGACGTGTGCCAGCATCGCCTGTTTGTAACTACTGCAGCCCGCACTAACGCTGCTGTTCGTGCCCCATTAAGACGTCTTGTGTGCTCATATAATGATATATTTTCTAATGTAGACATATTTGCTTTATCTGCATGTAGGTATAAGAATAAGGTCAAAGAAACATTAAAATTTATATAGGCTTTTTAATTATTATTATTATTTTCACAAATTTTTTTTTTCATAATGTTTAGTTTGTTATAACTTTGTACATTCTATAATTATATATCCTATCTGTGGATAACGGTGTTAATTGTATAATTACCTGTACTATGTATATCTATGTTTGTATTGTATCCTTATTGTACAATTGTTTGTTATTCCAAATAAATAAAATAAAAATAACATTTAGCCAACTTTACTATAGGCCAATCATGACAAGTGGCAAGCTCGTCGATGTCTCCAGCGTACCAAACTCGAGAAATATCACAAATAAATTAAATATTAATTAAATGTATTTATTTACATTAGTAAATATTTTTGTGTCCCGACCAGGAATCGAACCCGGTACCTCCAAGTATAAATACCACGAAGGCAGTATTATTAAAAATAACTGATTATTTTTTAATTAGAATACAAATAAAAGACTGCCCTAGTGGTCTAGTGGTTAAGTCCGTAGATTTAGACTCGGAGATACCAGGTTCGTTCCCTGGTTGGGACACAATAATTTATTTATGTTATTTCTCAAGGTTGATACGCTAGAGACATCGACGAGCTTTCCACTTGTCATGATGGGCCTATAGTAAAGTTGGCTAAATATGAATCCGCTTCATGAGTGCAGATTATGTCGCGAGGTGTCTGAGGCACCAGTCCATCTCCTCTGCGATTATGCTCTGCATAAAAAGCGAAGCACCATCTTGGGTGCTCACAGATTAAGCCCCGAGGAGGTGCGACGCCTCGCTCCTAAGTCCATAGTAAGGTTCCTTGAAGCCGTAGGCCCAGCGGACGAACTATAGTCTAGGAAGGTCACAATAGATCACTTCTTGTCGCAATGACTTGGTGACGAGTAGTCACACCCAATTCACATATAATAATAAAAATCTGTTCCTTTGAAAAGCGTGGTTTCTGACCACACAAAAGGTTTTTTTTTATTATTTATTTATTGATTTTATTTGTAGATAAAAATGTATCATCACGACCTTCGCTTTAAAAGTCGATCGATTAGCGTTTTCATTTAATTTAAGCAAAATTCTGTAAAAAGATAAGCACTTTGCTTTGCTTTCGTACATGGTCTTCTTCTTCTTCTGCAGACACGGTCTTCATACTCCTATTATTAAGTGACGTCACTCACGCTGACTAATATTTTAAAGGTAACTTTCTAAAATCTAAATTAATAGATAGATAGATAAATTTTCTTTAATTGAGCCATCGAAGACCCGCAGCAGTATCCCTACGTGGTTAGCAACACAAATATATTTATATATATATATATATATATATATATGTGTAAAGTCGTAAGTATATATATATATCTTTATATTTTTTGGATACAATAGTTAACTATGACAATGTATTAGCCT
The DNA here is from genome assembly GCA_910589645.1 of Tinea semifulvella. NCBI lineage: Eukaryota > Metazoa > Arthropoda > Insecta > Lepidoptera > Tineidae > Tinea > Tinea semifulvella. Next base: position 8,397,890 of record OU342619.1, read on the forward strand.
CGCTATATATAGTGGAAATGGGACTATCTCTTATGGGATGATCCTATGAAGTAAGGGTGCATTCACTCCGTAGCCACGACTCAGACTTAGCTGTAAAGGCTCACAGGGCCAACAGTGAGATAGAGACGGTTTATAGGATTTTAGTCCGTAGGCGCCCTGGGTCTTCACTAGGAAGCTTCACGGATGAGTCGGGCATGCGACCCCCACCCGCGTTGGCCCTTCAGGCAGGGGGCGTATTATTGATGATTTATTGATTCACCGTCTATAAAAATTAAAAATATCTCTTATGGGATGTCTCTATCGGACATTCCTTAATTTTAGTGTGATTAGGTTGCAGAATAGCAAAGAACTCTTTAAAACACGCGTGCGACAGATGTAGGAGTCTCTTAGTCGTTTGCGGCCGCAAGCGTAATTACTACAATATTTCGCAGAATAACTAAAACATTTCATTGCTTGCGTGATATAATATTTTACGAGTATACCAGTAATAGTGGATGTTGGAATGTTGCCAGGAATAAAAAATAAATATTACTTCATGCAACTACATAAATTCGTTCTAAGACTTTTGAAGTGCTCGTTGATGTTCGCAAACTATTTTTACAATTTTAATGTTTTTTATTATGAGCAGGCAATGACCAAATAAAACTTTTTAAAAATAAAATACGAGTAGCATTACAAGCTATTCGATTAAATTTGGCAGAGATGTACTTCGGGAGCCAAGGACGGAAAATGATTATTAAAAAACAATTCACATTTTAAAAAAAGAATGCGAGCCCTTCGCGCCAAATTGCACGGACATAACAAATGCAAGTTTGTGTTATGTGAATTACTTTACTGTGGATATTGTTAGTCAAAAGTGGTGTTGTTTTGTTTAATAATGTGCTACACAATAATTATGGAAAACGATAAATTTGATTTTATATATGAGGCAGACGATGCAGTTTATTTTTCCCGCCCTGGGAACACCCATATTATACCCGACGTATTTGTGCCATAGAAAAGCATTAAATTCTGCAACATTTGATGATAACCTCATCAAACACATTAACTCATAACAACAATGGAAATATTACGACAGACATGGCTGTATAGACTATATCTCTTTGCCTTCCCTATATTCAGAAGAATGAACTATCTAACAAAAAAACCTTCCTTCGCGCCATTTTGCGTGTACATGTCAAGTGCAAGTTTTTGTTTTGTAAATTAATTTACTGTGGATATTATTAGTCAAAAGTGGTGTTGTTTTGTTTAATAATGTGCTACAATGTGAATAATTATGGAAAACGATAAATTGGACTTTAAATATGGAGCACAAGTTGCAGTTTATTTTTTGCGGTTTTCCCCCGCTGTCAACTCCCATATTTTACCCGACGTATTTGGGCGATAATACCGCGAGTGACTCCAAGAAAAGCATCAAATTCTGCAACATTTGATGATAACCTCATTAACTCTGGAAATATTACGACAGACATGGCTGTATAGACTATATCTCTTTGCCTTCCCTATATTCAGAAGAATGAAATATCTAACAAAAAAACAATGCTGCCATACCAGCATTCCTATTCTAAGTAGGAGCTCTAAATCGATGACGAGTGTGGTCTATATAAAAATGTGTTTAACAATTATTGAATATAGGTTAAAATTAACTACTTTTTCTAACCTATAGCAATTCTAATTCCGAACGCATGACCTAAAATGGCGAGGTCTAGAATCTAGTATTCTAGTAGTAAATGTAAAATATTGACTTAATATCAAAACTCGGGCAACAACTACTATAGTATATATCGCCTGTCCAAGCCGAATCGCCACCCCATTTACACGAGTCGATGAAAATAGAATTTTGCATCAATATGTCGATCGGAACAGTCGCATTGCGTCATTACAGCATCTAGAACACAGCGTCCTAGACCACTGCTGGGAGATGGGCCTTCCAGAACATATTTATTTATTTATTTAAATCTTTATTGCACAAAGTACAAAGGCGGACTTAATGCCGCCAAGCATTCTATGACAGTCAAACCTTCGGGACAACAAGAGCAATTAAAAAATAAAAGGTAGGTGCAATTACAGGCTTAATTAGACAATATAATGACGTATATAAATTAATACATACTTACATAAACATACAAATAAACAATATCTACATATTTAAAGAATTTGGACTACACTCGCCACGCCGGCTAGGCGAGTATATGATGTCATTTTTTTATGAGAATCTATTAACGATTCCACAAGTTGGTATTAGTGGAACCAGAACCGACAACTTAACGTGCTCTCCGAGGCACGGGAACGCTGGTGTTGTCTTTATGACAAATGTACGTAAGAAAAGTGTATTTCTCATTGCACTACATTATAGATGTATTTATTATTAAGACATTTGAGTCAGAGAAACCTGGAGTGCTTTAACACAGACTAAGCTTTCACTTAGCTTAGTTTTGCCTCCAGTCTCCTAGATAAATGTTTTTAAAATATTTGTATAACTTTTTTATTTTATTTTTTATTGTGCGTGTGAAGTGAACCGACCTTTGTAGGATTTAAGGAACGCGATCTTACAACCGAGCCACCTCCGCGCATAGCGCATTGCGTACTGGCATTGAAATTGTTCGACAAGCCATAATTAAACATTTATAAAATACATTTCTTCAGGTAAAGTATCATCACGACCGTTTCCCTTTCGGGGTGGTCAGAAACCACGCTTATAAATAAGCAGATTCACATTTAGCCAACTTTACTATAGGCCAATCATGACAAGTGGCAGCGTACCAAACTCGAGAAATATCTCAAATAAATTAAACATTAATTAAATGTATTTATTTACATTATTAAATATTTTTGTGTCCCGACCAGGAATCGAACCCGGTACCTCCGAGTCTAAATCCACGGACATAACCGCTAGACCACGGAGGCAATGACATTTCTTCAAAAAAATATTTTAGGCCCGCTGATCTAATATTATTATTTCTGTAATCATTTTCGCGTGCATTCCATAAACATGGGTGTTTTTCATAACACCCTAAAAACTCGATCGCCTGGGACTGAGCATTTTCACAGTCAATTTTAGTCACAGTCTTTGGGGCTTGCCGCTTTAGTCACCTGAATCGTACGGCTCCAGTCAACCGTTTAAACCCCGCATAAGAGTGGAATCCGTTTTCGAATTTTATTCAACCATACAGCCTTAGATGTGTTTTAGTTCAGGTGGTGGCTCGATTGTAAGAATGCTTTCCTCAAAATCCTAAAAACATCGGTTTGGAGCCCCGGCATATACCAATGAGAAATACACTTTTCTTAATGCCTCGGAGAGCACGTTAAGCCGTCGCTTTCAGCTCCAATAGATAGATAGAATTAAATAATGACGTCTCACAAATGCCTGTAATAGGTTTACGTGTAGTACTCCTAGACTGATCCTGTTGATAGAAGTCAATTTTAGTGCCCAAATAAGGTTACTAGTAAAGAACCGCAGTCACAGATTAATACAGTTAACATAGAACTTGTATTTTAGTGATGTCAAGACATGTACAATAATGTACATCGATATCGATAAAAAGTTTTATTTCGCAGAAAAGTGTGTACGCTAAAAAAAAACATCGTTAAATTATGTTAGTGGAGGGCCCTAAGATATTAAAATGTAAAATCTCAGAGCTTAAATGTACCTATCTATTTTTTCCTATATATAGAATAGATTTGTGCTGGATCTATTTTGATAAAATTTGGCAATCCTTAGTAGCCAGGGACGGATATAGTCAACGTCTGACATGGGACCACACAGCCATATATCTAATTCTACAATTAAAAACTTATAAATGTCTTTTTTTCTATTCCTGTTTCTTACGGCCGGTTGCAGAATGGATAATTAATATAATCCATGATGAATATTATAGTATACACCACATGATTGTTAGTTGATCTAGATATTGAACAAGGTGAAATGGTTTTTACCGCCCTCATGCAGACTTATGCTTGCAAATGGAAAAAAAACTTTTAACAAGAAAACAAATAGGTGGTAGGCGGACTGATGTTGGTAATTTGCCCAGTCTGCCGGGGCGTATAATTATGTATACATGTGTACAAGCTTGCTTTCATAGTTTCCTACTTGTATATGTGAAAACATATTAATATATAGATATATGCTTGTATTTGTAATTAGTTATTAAGTACTGTTTAGTTTTTATAATTTTAACGGGTCTTTACGCGATTTACCTTAGAGACATATTTCTCCCGACGTTTCAGCCAAGTTGCATTGGCCGTGGTCACGGGTCGACTGAAGCTATGCTATGCTACATACTGGGCGGTAGATGTAAACCTACCCACTTACCACTTTTAAAAGTTTTTAGAAATCACGACACACGACACTTACAATATTCTTGGCGACACCGGGCGATTTTTCCCGGCGTCGAAACCTATTGATTACTGGATTCCACGATGGATAAGGTAAATCGCGTAAAGACCCGTTAAAATTATAAAAACTATTATGAATATGCGCGAAAGTTTAAAAAGTTTAAGTACTGTTTGTTTTCCAATATATAAAATAATTTTGATAAATAAATAATTTCGTGTATTATATCGATATACACGAATGACACGTACATCACTATCAAATCTCAAGTTTACCATAAACACGGAATCCGTAGTGTTGTGCATTTAATTCTAAATAAACTTTTATCGGAATTTAACGTAATTGCTACTTTCACTCCATGAAACTGGTAATGAAAGCTTTTTTTTTTCAACCATAATCATTTTTATAGCTATTTTATTACATTTATTGGATACTCCATTGAACGAATAATCAAATGCCGTTTGCGTCAGTATTTGTAAGTAGTTTGTAAATGGTGCTTGACATAGTATAGCCGTTAAAGTATTCGATTGCTGACCGGAGATAACATTATTTGACTTGATTTTATAAGTTAAAATCCACGTACCTACTCCTAAACCTATTTCACGCATTTGTGACACGTTATTATTATTATTATTTTTTAAACTAGCACTACATGTGACCCTGCGCTCACCTGATGGTAAGTGGCCCGCAGGGTCCATGAATGTTAGCAACTGGAATCAGACCCTTATGTCCGACATCAGTCCCTAACACTATGCCGGCTTGACTAGATGCCTTTTCACACTTCGCTTGAAAGAAAGATGTATGAGTCACCAAATTTATAGGTACGCGAAGGGATAGTGACTACGGTATGTGGGTGCATATTCTGATCTGTGCGTGTGGTTCGGTTGCGGAATGGAGAGGAAGGAATTAGGTTATAGAGCTCTTCAGAGCACTCACCATAATATAACCGCTAGAACACGCTCAGGGAAGCTACATCTCGGCGAAGCTGCAGGGATTCGAGAGTTCCAGATATAGTGACATCGTCCACAATTCGAACAGATCGCCGCTGTAGGACATTGAGAGCATCTGTGAGGTTAAGAGTTAATTAAAGTTGTTTTGGATGATTCTACTTCTGCTAGTCGAAGACTGAGCAGCGAAGTGGTCCAAAGAGTAAGCTGTGAGCAAAAGACTAGCAGCTTAGCAGCTATATTATACATGAACTATGGATTAACGGAATTCATAGATTGAATTTAGACTGTCTAATTCCGTGCCATCTAATTTTGGGTCAATAAAGAAACGAGTATGTGCCACTCGACCGCTCTTGGCTTGGTTAAATAAAATGAATTGGTCACGCCTGTTGCCCTTCAGTCTCAAGTGGCTTAGGGAGACGGCACGTGTCTGTCCAGATGTGTGCGCTCGTGCTCGTCAGAGATGCGCATTGGTTGATAACAAAATGGTATGCATTTATTAGATATTAGTTGGAGCCTTGAAACAATTACGCATAGGACGGTAGAAAAAAATCCACGATAAATCTTTACGTTCTTCTCACAACTCTCTTCTTTCTGTTCCCTCACATCATTTTGGATTTGTCTCCAACTCCTTCGTAGTAGCTGTCTCAAAATTATGGAATGATCTTCCAGTAAACATAAGGCAGGCAAGTAACAGATTGTCGTTTAAAAAACTTTATGTATAGCTCTAAACCACGTTAGTAAGTTGTATTTGTGTATGTTTATGTACAATTTTGTGTATGTATTAGTATTTAGTATATTAATATTATAATACATATATAAGTAGGTATATAATATTTGTTGAATTATCCTATAATTGTAAATTACTGTTACTTTCATTGCACCTATATTTGTTCAAATTTGTCCCTAAGGTTTGGCTGTCAGAGAATGTCTACGGGCATTAAGTCGGCCTTTGTACTTTGTGCAATAAACTTTTTAAATAAATAAAATAAAAAACAAAATACAAAAAACTACGCCATTTTTCATACTCTATCACTATGCCGGCCTAACAAGATGCTTTTTTACACTTCGTTTAAAGGACTCCAGGTTATAGGAGTGGGGAAACATAATGCTGGGAGATCATTCTACTACTTCACCTTGCGACAGATGTAACTACAAATTTATAAGTTAAGTAGAAATGTAGGGATAGTGGTTACGGTATGTGGATGCATTTTTTGGGCTGTGCGTGTGGTTTGGTTGCGGAATAGAGAAGATAAGGTTATGGAGCTCCTCAGAAGACTTACTGTGGTATAGCTTGTAGAACACGCTCAGAAAGGCAATGTGTTGTGGTCCACTATCCAAATTGCACGCCTCTGCAGGACATTGAGAGCATCTGTAAGGTACTTAGCGGACTTATTCAGAGGTGAGAACAGTATTCCACGCATGACTAAATCTGTGCTTTATAAAGCATAAGTCTTAATGTAGTATCTAGCGTTTTTTGGACGCTGTTTTGGTGATGCTCTCAACGTAGCTTCGGTGGTTTATACACGAATACGCTCAGGTATTTTGACCCCAAGTATTTATTATTATTATTATTAAATTCTTTATTGCACGAAAAAAATGTACATAGGCAAAGATTAATGCCTACAAGGCATTTTCTAACATCTAACCTTTGGGAGAGTATGAGATGAAGGGTAGTGCTGAGATAAAAAAATAAAAAATATTATGATAACAAACAATATACTACATACTAAGACATACATACACTACATACTAATAAATACATACACTAAATCCTAATAAATACATAGTATAAAAGTATATATTTGCCAAATATTTATTGTGAGCCCGATGCTTCTAAAAATAATGCAGTAACCAAGGTTTTGAATACGTGGACTGACGGTGCGTGTCTAATAGCCAGTGGCAGTTTGTTCCACTGGTGGGCTGCAGTATTTATATTAAATATAGTAAAAGATTCTGCAGAGTACTGCATGCGTGGCTAGTTCAGGAATGTTTCTATACTTTGGAGGAATACTATGTGTATTTTAAGCAACACAAAGGTTTTTGTGAAGTAAAGTTACTAAAGAAGCAACGCTGAGTTTTTAGTAACTTTACTTCTATAACAGTTGTTGTAAAATTTTGCATGCTTATGGCGAAATATGTGACCCATTTAATATTAATAAGACTTAATATTGTTTGTTACCATGTTTCCTGCAAATATTTCATTTCGTTTCATTTCATTTCATTAATGCTAATGCTAACATGTCATCTTATACCGTGTCATCTTATATTCTAATAACATTAATGCTATTAGAATATAAGATGACACGGCCCATTTACAGCTATGAATTTATGTTTAATTGACATATCATTATTAGTATATATCTTTTATTTTTTTTTGTTTTATACATTTATAAATTATCTGACATATGTATATAATTTCTATACATCATAATTATTAAGTATTTAGAATGTAAACTGACACAGCCTCTTTACAGCCACGATCTTATTTAAGTAGTTTCTAAGGTAGTTAGTTTTACTTGCTTGTAGGAATAATGTTGTGCATAGCATACATAAATATGGATTATTGCCTGTTTACGGTCCAACCATTATTACCACTTTGATTAGTACATATGTTTTGAAAATTGTATTGATTTAATTAGTTCTGACTGTATCCAAGTTGTTTTGAGAGAACCAATGGAAATAAATTATTTTGATTTTGATCTCATTTCATTTCATATATTGAAGCTGGGTTAAAGTTCCAGCACGGTGTCCTGAAGAGTGGGAAGAGGACTGTACTTTTGGCTGTAATATAGAACAGCCATTAAAGGGGGCAGATCGCAGATATAGGTCGCTAAACCAGACGCGTATATAGGCTCAAATGTTGTGCAAACGTCAACAGATGTCATTGTAACTTAATACTCATTGCGCAAATACATGGCGGTTTATCTCCGTATAACTCGAATGACTGTTGTTTGTTCCGTCCTGGGGACTCATGTAGCATTTTTGTTCATTACTAATAATATAAATACGCCTAAAACTATAGATAAAATAAAGAATAATAATAATCTGAATGACAGATGACAGTGTTCATAGGTTAATTTTTGACCGTAGTATGAGTTTAAAATTAAAAATAGACGTTCGCAAATTATTATTTTTGTACAATTTTCTCGTTATCGCTTCTAAGATCCGTTCGACAGCTGGAAGTGGAGGAACCGTTAATATAACGTCTTACCTATAAATTAAGATACTGTTTAATCCTTACATAATAGATAGAAGATTTATTATTATATATTATAATATAATTTTTTTAAACAAGACAAAAACTGGCTGTATAGGCTCGGTCTTTTGCGTTCCAATAGAGGAAAATTTGTACAAAAAAATATTCAAACGTCTGTTTCTAATTTTAAAATGACACTACCGTCAAAAATGTACTTATGAACACTATCCTTATAATGTGCGTTTTTTTTATACTAGCACGACATGTGACTTTGGGCGCACCTGATGGTAAGTGGCGCGCAAGGTCTATGAATGTTAGCAACTAAAGTCAGATACTCATAACTGATATCAGTCCTCAACACTATGCCGGCTTGACGCTTTTTCACACTTCGCTTGAAGGACTCCAAGTTATAGGAAAGTGGAAACACAGATGCTGGAAGAGCATTCCACATCTTTATCGTACGACAGATGTATGAGTCCCCAAATTTATACGTACGCGAAGGGATGGTGACTACGGTATGTGGGTGCATATCCTGACCTGTGCGTGTGGTTCTGTTGCGGAATGGAGAGGAAGGGATTTGGTTATAGAGTTCTTCGGAGCACTCACAATAGTATAGCCGGTAGAACACGCTCAGAGTAGCCACATCTCGGCAAAGCTGCAGGGATTTGAGAGTTCCAGATATAGTTGCATCGTCCACAATTCGAACAGCTCGCCTCTGCAGAACATTGAGAGCATCTGTGAGGTACTTGGCGAAACCACCCCAAAGGTGAGAACAGTATTCTATACATGATCTGTACTTGACAGCTGGAAGAAATATTTGAGTGGAGGATCTGTTGCAAAACGTCTTAAAATACGGGTGTAAGTTGCGCTTGGATCTTGGAACACATTTGTTGTCACAGATTAAGTAAGACGAGCATCTTAAACTACCAAAAACACGATGGATTAATGAGTCGATAAAACGGAACATAAAACAACACCGACAGCGATAACCTTTTGGATGTTTGCCACAATTAAACACACTGTTTACACAATAATTACTACTTCCAGCAACCAATTACAATTACATAATCCTGTAATCATAGACATGTATATATGTATGTATATTAATACTAGGAATGAACCAAATTTACCTCAAATGGCACATACTTTCAACGAGAACAATACAAAAAAAATATACAAAAACGTTTATTTGTTCACAAAAAATGTTTACATAATTATTTTAAAGGAACTCTGATCCCCAGACTAGAATTCTCTGGGTTAAGCTGAGGATCAGTTTCTTCCTTTTCATTTTATTATTTATTATTATTATTTATTATGCCTCAAATTTTTGTTTTATTATTTATTAAATTAATTTATCATGCCATGCATTATACTATTATTATATTATATCATATCTATAGAACAATAGAGAACAACAGTCTCGAACCGTCATGCCGTGATATCAGTCATGAGTGTCTGACTCCATTTGCTAACATGCATGGACCTCGCGCGCCACATACCATCAGGTGGGCGCATCAAATGTCGTGCTAATATAAAAAAATCTATGTATATACAAACAGGCCCACTGTGCTATTCATGGAGCTAATGTCAACCTTATAGCTAGTGCATTTAAGGCTATAATTGTGTGAAAGTATAATAGAACCATCTATGATCGAGTAGCGGAACTATTTCTTAATGACAACTTCTATAATGTTTCGTACATTTTATTTGAAATATTAAAAATATTTAGTTCTCTTGTCGAAGAAGAACGTGTAGCTTTCGTAGCACGCAGATCAGCATTTTGTCAGTGAAACAACAAAATTAAACAATTTGAAAGTGCATGACCATAACAGGCAATTATATATTAAAGAATAATACACACATCAAAAGTGTCTAGGGATCAACATATATTTTTGCAATAACTTTTCTCCTGATTGATATTCATTAAAATTTTCTTTAAGGATTGATCAAATAAAATGTTTTCGTTTGTCTACAGTAACGATAAACCAAGTCACCTTTGCATTAGTAAAAAAAATTGCCATTTTCCTAATAAAGGGATTTTTGACATTTGAACCACTAACATTAAAGTTCGAAAAAAAGACTGAAATAACAGTTTTTTTTTTAATTTTATTGGGTAACTTAAACAATTAATAATCCGTGTTTCTACCGCGAACACTAACAACACAAGAACATCGGTTTGGCATACTCAAAATGAGTTCATCCAAATCACGCTGTGGAATGGCCGCCCATGTTCGTTGCAACAACAAAAAAAGGTCTTCTTGCGACTGGATACCCTCCATATTCGGCAGAGCTCTTCTCTGAAGAATATCCCATGCATGCTCAATCGGGTTCAAGTCTGGCGACTGAGCAGGCCAGGGCAGGACATTGATGTTAGCTGCGGCGAGAGTCTGTCTTACAACTCTTGCGGTGTGCGGTCGTGCATTATCATGCATTAACTGAAATAAGGGACCGATGACGTCTGATACAACCGTCTCAGCATAAATTTGAGCGTTGAGGTTGCCTCTGATCCAAATCAACTCAGTTCTTCCGCCGATCGAAATACCCGCCCATATACCATGATGGTTCCACCACTATAAGGATGGACTTCCTGGCAGGATTTTAATCGCTGTTGGCGTCCAGGGGTTCTCCAGTGTCGTATACGTCTTGTATCCGGCCTCATACCAAAACGAGACTCATCAGAAAAGCACACGAAACGCCATTGTTCTTCTGTCCAATTTCTGTGTTCAAGAGCCCATTGATATCGAGTCCTACGATTGTGCATTGCTATAGGTGGTACCCGTAGCGGTCTTCGGGAATGAAGGTTCACTTCATGCAAGCGGTTTCTGACTGTTTGGTCGCTAATTAAGTTCCCTGAAGAGCGATGAAGGCTCACGGCTAACATCATGGCGGTTATTGTTGGAGTTCTTCGAGCTGTGATTTGAATGTATCGGTCTTGTCTCCGTGTGGTGCAGCGATACCGTCCTCCATGGCGCTCAGCCACGGTACCAGTGGTTCGGTAACGTGTCCAAAGTCGACTGATAACACTCTGACTTGTATTCAGAGCTAAAGCCACAGTACGTTGCCGGGAACCAGCTTCTATCATTCCCACGGCTCTGATCATTTCTTCCCTGCTTAAATGACGTCGCCGCTCCATAATAACGTTGGTTTTAATCAGTAGTAGGGAAACAGTAGCACTAATAATGTCTTCAATGCGTCTTATGTTTTTATAGGGAAAATATTGACAGCTGATTTTCATCTTTTACTCGAATTTGATTGACAGTTCCTGTTTTAAATTATGAAATGCACCAAAAAGGATCCATATAAATTTATAAAATCATAAATTTATTACAAAGCCACATCTCAATCACAAGAAATCCGCATAAACATGCTTGATCCCTAGACTTTTTTGATGTGTGTATATTGTATTATATGTTATCTATAAATTTATAACTCCATCTTGTCGTTAGTTGCGTAAAAATAAATGTAACAAACATTTTGTATGTAAATGGCAACCAATGCCCGCTCTAATTTATATTTGTACTCTTTGAGTACCTTTTACAATGATAGGAAATTGTAAGGACATATTATGTTATTATGTTACCTATTAAAAAGTAAAGTATCATCACGACCGTTTCCCTTCCGGGGTGATCAGAAACCACGCTTTTAAAGAAGCGGATTAACATTTAGCCAACTTTACTATAGGCCAATCATGAGAAGAAGCAAGCTCGTCGATATGTCTAGCGTACCAGACTTGAGAAATATTACAAATAAATAAAATATTGTGTACCCGACCATCAATCGAATTTGGTACCACCGCGCCTAAATCTACTGCCTTATGGCAGTCATTTGACCTATTATTCTCGTATGACTAAAACTTCAAATATCAATTATTCAAAATTGTATATTTTGAAATGTTCCATTACTGTTTTTGACCGACAATATGCACGTCTATGTCCGAAATAGTAGTTACCACATTGGCTTTGATCAATGGATGACATCACACAGCCCGTCAATGCCGAACGTGCGGCTAAAATAGCGCTCTGTTTATCGATATGGCGTGAGAACATCACTAATTTAAGATTTATTTTGAGCAATTTGGAGATTTGTCAGCCATCGACTATTTTTCTTTTCTATTTATCCAACAAGGTTAAATATAAGGGAATCCAGCACATTTTTATTCGATAAGATTTTCACATTATTTTTTACGCCAACTCTAGCAAAACTTTTAACTGATTATACAGGGTGACTTTGTATGGTCTTTCGTTAGACTAATATTTTATTCTATTGATAGAAATAAACAACTTTTCCAAAGCAATGTGTCGGAAAAAACAAAAAATTGGCTTCTTCATACAAACTGTTACTTTTAAATTTTCCAAAAAAGTAACTTCCGATATAAAATAACAGTTTGAAAAAAACATGTCTACTGGAGCTAATGTCAACCTTATTATTAATGTGTTTAAAGCTATAATTGTATGCATCTATAATAGCAAAATCTATCGATCGAGTAGTGGAACTATTTCTTAATGACAACTTCTAGAATGTTCCATGTATTTTCTTGGAAATCTAAAAAAAGATAGTTTAATCGAAATATACGGAAATAAATTCGGAAAATACATATCTAAACAATTACACTTTTGCGCTTTGATAAACAGAATTCGGCTACTGGTTATATTTTGGTCATAATGAGCCCCTCCCGAAATTGTTATTCCAACCATAACGGACGCCATGACGATATTTTATAAAGATGTCAAATTGTAGGGCGTCCATAAATCCGTTATCTTTTTTGAAACATGACATAACGCTTCCCGGCAAAAGTGAAACAAGACAAAAACAGCGGATTTGAGATTATATGTTTTTTCTCATTCTTATAATAATAATAATAACGTTTATTGAGCTTTTTTATTGGTACCTATATACAATGTTGAGTAAACAATATATAAAATATTCCTTGAATTTTCCATTTTAAGCATATAAACATTTTTGCAAACCACAAGGATAGGCAATTTTAAGACGGTCCCTGACTCCTAACCAAGATAACTCGTGTCCTAGGATGTCAGTCAGTTCCATATTGACTAATACTTATAGCCTCAGATAGCCAGCTCAAAAGAAATGATAATAAAATTAAATAAAAACAACGTAAATCAAAGTACAAAAGAGGTTCCAACACAACAGACCTGTAAAACGACACCAGCATAGATATTTTGTTATTGTATATTATAACTATTGTCATCTTATTATTCATACATACCCTTTGGTTACGAAGACTTTTTAATGCACGTTCAGTCAGTGTTTTATTTATTTGATCGTGATATGTGAGTCTCGGTCTGCCAGGGCCTGTTTCACCCACAACTTACGCATTATATAAAATAAATAAATAAATATTTCCAGACAGGTCACACAGCGCCATCTAGTTTCCGTGGTAAGCTACGAGGCTTGTGTTACGGAAACTAGATGGTTGATAAACTACATTTTTTTTTTTAATATATACCTACATATTATACATATAGACACCCAGACCGAGACAAATTATACCACGACCTCCCGAGTTCACGGCAACGTTTGTTACCACTAGACCACGGAGGCGGTCGAAATGTCGGATATATCTGGTTCGTCATTCTTTGTCTGTCTCTAAACTATAAAAAAATCATGGTATGCCTACCTTACACATGCCCGGTTCGATGAGCAAAGATACCTCTTTATGGGGTCATACCATGAACGCGCAAATTACGACCTATTCAAATTCGTAGAATGAATTATAGGTTACACACTACACACCCTGCTGCTGGATTATGAAACATAATTAATGTTTATTTATTAAGGAAAACTATTGACATTTAATTTACAAATATAGATACAAAAATAGAAACAGAAAGTCATTTACAAGTTTTCACTAGTAGTACTAGAATAATACATATTATGAACGATGAAAGCATCTACAAACTATCACTTCATGCAATAAACCAATAACTGTACAATAACAAAAACTATTATCGTTTAAAGAACCTTAAGTTAAACGCATTTCTCACCACTATCACTTTGCCATGAAAGATATCAACATCAGTTTCATCAATGAATGTATTAAGAGTATTACAAGCTCTAATTAAAAATGTATTTTGTCTGTAGTTAGTGCTCGCCATTGGTATGCGAAAGGTGGGCTTGTACCGATTGGTCCGCACCGGTTTATTATGTTAAATTATAATACCTATTGCCTCCATGGTCTAGCAGTTAAGACCGTAGATTTAGCCGCGGAAGTAACGGGTTCGATTTCTAGTATTAATTTGTCAGTAATTTTATTTCCTAGAAAGTTAATACACTACATTTCTCAAAAGTACACCCATACTTGAATAAAAAGTAAAGTATCATCACGACCATTTCCCTTCTGGGGTGGTCAGAAACCACGCTTATAAATAAGCGGATTCACATTTAGCCAACTTTACTATAGGCCAAAACGTTTGAAAACTCTCGTTTTCAACCAGTGCGTTCTTTCAGTGCTGTCGTACGGAGCAGAAACATGGACACTGACAGTGGGTCTCGTCCACAAATTTAAGGTCGCTCAGCGGGCTATGGAGAGAGCTATTCTTGGTATTTCTCTGATGGATAAAGTCAGAAACGCCGCCGGAGAACCAAAGTTACCGATATAGCCTTTAAAATTAGTAAGCTGAAGTGGCAATGGGCTGGACATGTATGTTGTAGAACCGATGAACGATGGAGTAGACGAGTTCTAGAGTGGAGACCACGTACGGGAAGACGCAGAGTGGGTCGACCCCCCGCTAGATGGACAGAGGACCTAAGGAAGGTCGCTGGTGGGGGTTGGATGAGAGTGGCAGGAGATCGTGTGAAGTGGCGAGCCTTGGGGAAGGCCTATATCCAGCAGTGGAGAGACACAGGCTAATGATGATGATGACTATAGGCCAATCATGACAAGTGGCAAGCTCGACGATTTCTCTATTTTACCAAACTCGGGAAATATCACAAATATATTAAATAAATTTGTGTCCCGACCAGAGTAAACAGCCATCTATAATTCATAGTCATAAATGTTTGCAAACTCATTGAAAACTTCGAGTGTTCTAAAAATACAGCTAAAACCTAACTCGTTTTTCAACACCTCTCGAAGTGTAACGTTCGACGCCCAGTCTTGACCTACTCAACTGGCATACTTTACAAATTCTAACCTGAATGTAAAAACAATAAACAAAATATAACCTAAAAGCAATGTATAAATAAAGCGCGAATATAAACCAAATCAAATTGCTAAGGTGTCTAAGGCAGAGATCTAACTGCTAAAGACAATTAGTCTAGTTTTTTTAATTTTTTTTTTTGGTTCTCATCTCCCGATGGATGATGAATGAGATGATAGGGAAGGCAAAGGGTCTAGCACACACAGCCAAGTCTGACGTAATATATCTTTCTTTTTAATGAGTTAATGAGGTCATCATCAAATTCCAGATGCTGCAGAATTTGATGCTTTTCTTGGAGTCACTCGCGGCACCATAGCTCAAACACGTCGGGTAAAATATGGGAGTTGACAGCGCGGGAAAACCGCAAAAAATAAACTGCAACTTGTGCTCCATATTTAAAGTCCAATTTATCGTTTTCCATAATTATTCACATTGTAGCACATTATTAAACAAAACAACACCACTTTTGACCAATAATATCCACAGTAAATTAATTTACAAAACATTATAAAGAAGAACTAAAACAGAGATACAAACAGTATAAAAGAATTACAATATACAAACAGTATAAAATAATTACAATATAAATTAAAACTACTTAAAAGTAAAAATTAAAATAAATATAAACTAAACCTAATAAAAAATAAACTATAAGTAAAAAATGTCCTCTAGAGACGACCCTTCAGTGATAGTCCCCAGAAGACTGGCAACATTTCCCCTCTGTATAGCTAAGCTAATACGTTGGCAGAAATAATTGCCAGCCTTCCTGTCTCCAGACTTTTCCGTTAGCCGTTTGGACAACTCCTTGGCCAGACGCTTGGCTGAGTGTGCAAAACATTATTATATTAATTTACATGTCCACGCAAAATGGCGCGAAGAACCCCCGATTTTTTTTTTTATAAAGAATGTGCAAAGGTATTAAGGACACTTCTTTATATTCTAGCATCGTCCATATCTCAATGTCAGAAGACAAATGTCTTCAACCAATGCGTTCTCCATGTAATGTCGTATGGAGCAGAGACCTGCATGTTATTTAGTCGTAAACGTTATTAGTGAATTTCGTCATTTACTGATGGAATGTATCAAATATATAGAGCGGGCATTGGTTAGTATTTTTATACAAAATTATTTTATTTTTTAAGCCAAAACAAATATATTTATTGTGATATAAGTTTTTCTTCGTTTCACGACAAATCCCTTCGTTCTTCTCACAACTCACAGTAAAATTACCATCAAACTAAACCTAATAAAAAATAAACTATACTCATAAGTAAAAAAAGTCTTCTAGAGACGACCCTTCAGGAATAGTCCCAAGAAGACTGGCCTTCCTTCAACCTTTCCCATATATAGCAAGCTTTCCTGTTTCCAGACTTTTCCGTTAGCCGTTTGGACAACTCCTTTATATTAGTCATATGAACGTGAAAATATGTCTAAAATGGTCAAGACACAATAATTTGTGATATTTCTAGAGTTTGGTCAGTATTTGGTAAAGTTGGCTAAATTTCAATCCGCTTCTGAATAAAAAAAGCGTGGTACCTGATAGTGATAGTGGGAGGGATAAGGTCGTGATAATACTTTACGTACACTTATAATTAAAAAACTTTTTAAATGTTGGACTGTGCGAGCGAGAAGGATGCGAGGCGTAACAACCCTCTTAGTTGTTTATATTTAATTAAAGCTGACAGCTGTCGCAGCGCTCAAGCTATAGTTTATGAAAATTAGGTACCTAAAATTCAACCACGCTTCATAGATCCCGGCCTAAGCGTTTATTAAAAAAATATATCGTTTTTAAACCCGCGAAAATCGATTACTTTAGCAGTGGAAATAGGTTATTGAACTGTGCAAAATGGTGGTTTTTGTATGAGTTTAGTTTAGGGTTCCGTTCTCTTTAAAGCTGAATTATTAGTTTTTCAACTTTTTGGTTGTTCCTTTGGTGTCATCATCGGGACGCGACCGTCAGAAACAAAGCTTTTATTTATTTATTTATTTTAAAACTTTATTGTAATTTACAATCGGCAAACACAATGCCGTATAAATTTCTTCATTAGATCGAGGATAGTGAAATGATATTAAGAAATTATTTTTATTCCAATAAATACCATAAAAGTAATTCCTATATAAACATACGAGGGGCGTTCAAAATATTCTCGGTATTGATACGTTACAACCTCTTTTATATATATATTTGTTACTGGCCGCTAAGATTCATCCATTGACATTAAAAAAAAGTAAAATTGGAACCGAGATGTTCTTTTGTTTTTCTGCAATTGCCGAACAAACATGAACACCATGAGCGAATTAACAATTTTAACGAAATTAGAGCACCGATCCGTCATAAAATTCTTGACAAAACAGGGTAAAAATCAAAAAACCATAAAAGAGGAAATGGATTGTGTTTACCGTGAGTCTGCTCCTTCTTTATCTACTATTCAAAAATGGTCAAGCGAATTTAAGCGTGGAAGGGAGAGTATTGAAGATGACCCTAGACCTGGCCGGCCTGTAGTGGCTACCTCACAAGAAAATATTGATAAAGTGGAAAAACTTATATTGGAAGACGGCCGAGTGAAGGTAAAATCTATAGCTCAAGTAACCAATCTTTCTATTGGTACCGTACATGACATTATACATGACCATCTTAATATGTCAAAAGTAAGTGCAAGATGGGTTCCGCGAATGCTGACGCTTCTTCAAAAGGATATGCGTGTGGCTTGCTGTTCAGATTTTATCGACCTGTGTGGTGAAAATCCCGATGAGGTGCTGCAAAAAATAGTTACTGGAGATGAAACCTGGGTTCATCATTATGACCCAGAGAGCAAACAGGAGTCCATGCAGTGGCACATTAAGGGTTCAGCTCATCCCAAGAAGTTCAAGGTAATCCCGTCAGCTGGCAAGGTCATGGCCACAATATTTTGGGATTGTGAAGGAGTTTTGCTTATCGATTATAAAGAAAAAGGTGTAAATATCACAGGGCAGTACTACGCTAACGTTATACGTCAATTAAGAGATGCGATCAAAGAAAAGAGGCGAGGAAAGTTAACCAAAGGTGTTCTGCTTCTGCATGACAACGCCCCTGTCCATACTGCTCATATTGCCAAGGCAGCTATTGTTGAATGTGGGTTTGAAACTGTTACTCATCCACCCTATAGTCCGGACTTAGCCCCAAGCGACTTCTTTTTGTTTCCCAATCTTAAAAAGGATCTGCGTGGAAATAAATTTTCTGACGATGAAGCGTTGAAGACGGCCGTGGAGGAGCATTTTTACACCAAAGATAAAAAATATTTTTATGAGGGATTAAAAAAAATAATTGATCGATCTTATAAGTGTATGAACATAGGGGGGGAGTATATTGAAAAATAAAAATATCAAACTTTTCGTACTTGTTTGTTTTTATCCACATACCGAGAATATTTTGAACGCCCCTCGTACATATACTTAAATACTATATACATCAAAGTCAAAGTCAAAATATCTTTATTCAAGTAAACCTATTACAGGCATTTATGAAACGTCATTAATTTAATTATTTTGAATGATTCTACTCCTGCTAGTAGAAGACTAAGCAGCAAAGTGGTCGAATAAGTAAGCTGTTAGCAGAAGACCAGCAGCTTAGCAGATTCCAGTGACCTGTTAATGTTTAATCTGACTGAGAAAGGAATCTGCAAGGAAAACTCAGCTATATCAGATTTACAAAATAAAACATATACAGAACTGCACCACAACGATCAATTAATAACCTTTTAAATTTAGTTATATATACATAAACATATAGATAACATTAATACATAAACATATATTATAAATACTATACATAAAAATAACTACTGGTTTTAAGATAATCATATTTATTATACATAATACCACAAGACCAACTACCCACCAGGTTTTTTCTGGTAGATTCATATTTTTCACATGTCGATTTGTGACTTTTCTGTCCTCTGGTAGGCTAGAGACATCGACGGGCTAGCCATGGGTCTAAAGTAAAGTTGGCTAAATGTGACCTTTTTGTTGGCTGTTAAAAATATTAATCTACGGAACCTAAAAAATAAATCTAGGTTGTTTTAGTTCGTTCAACTTTTAGTATAAATATTTGATCTGCTATCTTATTTTATGTGACTGATAGGGTATCTAAACTTTATATACAGGGTGAATCGCTCGAATCACCTTAAATACCAGCTGTGTTCCAGCTTCTTTAAGCCCATACGTTATCGTCATCATCGCAGCTCCTATAGTCCTACTTCCACTACTGAAGATGCCCAGACGAGTTGGCGAGGGTCTAATAACAATTTTATAACTATTCCAGCAGCCCTTTTCCATTACTTTAGTCGCAAACGTTATTAGTAGCTTTCGTTAAATACGTCAGAGATTGCGTCATAATTACAAAATATTATTCAATTCTCAACTCTGTAAGCGCTCGACCTTGACAGCGGCCGAGCAAATATCAACTTTAATATATATTTTTTTTAATTGTCTTTAAAGGACATTGTACAGAATACATCAGTCCTAAACACGTAATTTATTTGCATAATATATGTTCATAACAAAGTTCATAACCGAGTTGGGGATCATCAAATTCCAGATGCTGCAGAATTTGATGCTTTACTTGACTTGGAGTCACTCGCGGCATTATAGCCCAAACACGTCGGGTAAAATATGAGAGTTGACAGCGCGGGAAAACCGCAAAAATAAACTGCAACTTATGCCCCATATTTGAAGTCCAATTTATCGTTTTCCATAATTATTCACATTGCAGCACATTATTAAACAAAACAACACCACTTTTGACCAATAATATCCTCAGCAAATTAATTTACAATACAAAAACTTGCACTTGACATGTCCACGCAAAATGGCGCGAAAAACTCTATCAACTTTAATAGCGTGATATATATTTAGTTAACGGATTCCATTATATAACGTTTGCGCTTAAGTAACAGAGCTGCAGGAGTTGGCATTAGTTGAACCGGAACTGCGCGGCGTAACGTGCTCTCCGAAACACTGAAAAGTTCGGATTATAGCGAAGCGTTCTCTCAACTGAGCCAAGAACAGTGGTGGTTCGGTTGTAACAACTTTGTTTAAAATGTTAAAAAGATCGCGGATTGAACCCCAACATGGACCAATGAGAAGTACACTTTTCTTACGTGCATTCGTCATTTTACACAAATCGGCGCGTCACGTCATGTTACAACGTTAAACCCGGTTCCACTAATACCAACTTATAGAATCGTTAAAATGACATGAAAATTTTTCTTCTGGCCAGCGTGTCGAGTTATCCAGAAACATGTTCTGGAAGGTATATCTCCAGCAGTGGAGGTCTATCCAAAATAATAATAATAACATATTTATCTCTTTAAATGAATAAATAAACGTCATCTAATTTCTAACAGTTTTATAATATTTAAAACTATTTAGAAGTAATTTGGGTTGTATAAAAAAGCGTGAGATGTTTACGGCGCACGCGCATCTATTTGTCCGGGGTTAATAGCCTGGAAAACGTGGACACATTAATGCAAAGACCATAGCCTGAATAGGGTGACAATAAATCGCCATAGTTAATAAAATATTTATGACATATAAAATAAAAATAATATTACGGATACGAATATAAGTCCCGTCCGCGTGCAATAGTGATGAGGAATTTATAAACAAACATTATATATAAATTACGTGTTTGGGACTGGTGTAGTAAGCCTAAGTGAAGCAGTAAGTCTTTCTATTGCAAGAGCCAAAAAGGGACTGACTACAAATAAAACTCTGACCACATTTATAAAGGAAGGGCAAAGCACGAAAACTAAATGCAAGCCCACCTCGATCCTTGGCGCCGCATCAGACTGGACAATTCTCATGGATACATTTGAACACCATTATAGGATCCCAGATGAACTAGCAGTATCAGCCTATAGGCCAGACATGTTAGAGTTTTTTTTGGAACTTGAAAAAAGTTATCCTTATTGAACTTACCGTTCCGTGGGAATCAAATATTCAAAAGACCACAACATGAAGTCGAATAAATATTATGATCTCACAGAAGAAATGATCAGGAACGGGTTCAAGACTCAGCTTTACGCAGTGGAAGTTGGTGCGAGAGGAGTTCCAGCAAAATCTTTGCACCACTTACTGAAAGAATTGGGCCTAAGCAGGTCTGCCGTCAACACATTTATGGAACGAGCTTCCAAGACGGCATTAACGGAATCATACAGTATTTGGTATGGAATGCTTAGAAATTTGTCTTCTTCTCTACAATGTCTATTAAAGATACTTAAAAAAAAAGTGGAAAACTTTATTTTGAGTTCGGCTATGATCGACAAAACTCGGGCAGGAAATAATGTTACATACATACATATCTTCACGCCAAATCCCTTGCGGGGTAGGCAGAGACAATTGAGCGCCACTTGTCACGGTCACGACATACCTCTTTCGCTTCTTCGACATTCCTCAACCTCTTCATACATGCCTTTTTGTTTCTCTGGCTTTTTAATGCACCTTCAGCTAATGTTTTATTTATTTGATCGTGATAGGCAAATCTTGGTCTGCCAGGGCCTCTTTTATCCACAACTCGCATTATATATCTGGTTCGTCAATCTGCCTTCGCTCATCCTTTCATCGCAGCATGCCTTTCCTTATTTTTGTACCTATGCTTTCTTATAACCTACCATTTTGCGTATTTCGTTTTTACGTATACGGTCCGTCAAAGTTACGCCGCATATCCGACGCAAAGATCTCCTACTGCATTAACTCTACTCTCATGCGTATTCTGACATATCCACGTCTCGCTTCCATATATACTGTGTTGGTAGCATGGCATTGTGTATGACGAGTTAAGGTTTATCACTGAAATAATGGTGTACCTACAAAATGCATTATTCGTAATTATATCCGGAAAGTGGGACAATTGGTATGAAGCCTCAACATTGTGGTTAATGTAGTATGAATTTTTACACATTGCTTTTAGTTTATTTATTTATTAAAAACTTGATTGCACTAGGTACAAGGCTTAATGCCGCTAGACATTCTCTAACCTTTATTTATTATTTATTGAAATACTTTTTTTGCTGTTAAAAATCAAATACATAGGCAAGCTATAACGCCATTCTTCACCAGCTAACCTTGGTGTGAGCGGTGGTGGCTAAAAAAACCTAAATTAATCGAACCTGTAACTGCTTCCGTGGTCTAGCGGTTAAGTCCGTGGATTTAGACTTGGAGGTACCGGGTTCGATTCCTGGTCACGACACAAAAATATTTATAAATGTAAACAAAAATAATATTTATTTTATTTGTGATATTTCTCGAGTTTGGTACGCTGGAGTCATCGACGAGCTTGCCACTTGTCATGATTGGCCTATAGTAAAGTTGGCTAAATGTGAATCCGCTTATTCATAAGAGTGGTTTCTGACCACCCCAAAAAAGAAACGGTCGTGATGATACTACTACTAATCGAACCCCGGCATGTACCAATGAGAAATAGACTTTTCTTACGTACAATTGTCATTTTGCCATTGCCTCGGAGAGCACGTTAAGCCGTCGTCGGTTCCGGTTCCACTAACAATCTGGCCACGCGAGTGTATGTCAAATTCTGCAGACAATTCTGGAAGGCCCATCTCCAGCAGTGGAGGTCTAGGACGCTGTGTTCTAGGGGCTGTGTTGATGATGACGAACCTTGGGGATGGCAACGGTGGTGTTGTACATCTATGACTAATGTACGTAAGAGTAATTCTTCACATCACACAAACTCTGTTTCTGACTCTTTTTCAGTAGTAGCTGTTCTGCTTTGGAACAGCTTGCCCCTTAATATCCGTGAAGCCCCAAGCAGAGCTATCTTTAAAAAACTAGTTTACAATCACCTTTTACAATTACAATAAGCACTTGTCTGTTTTCTTTAAAGATGTTGTAATGTAGTGTAGTATATGTATGTATGTTGTATATATGTAGTTTATATATGTAATTTTATATTGTACCTAGTTGTAAGTAAATATTGTATTTTTATGTTCATTTTCATATTTGTTGTTTTTTTGCTAACCTTACCTCTTAAGTTTTCATTGTCCCGAAGGTTGATTGGAAGAGAGTGCCTATAGGCATTATGTCCGCCTTTTGTTTGTATAACAATAAAGTTTTTAAATAAAATAAAAAAAATACCGGCATTGAACCAGACCCTTGTAGGATTTTAACCACCACCGCGCCTTAATAAGTCGTAAGTCAATTAAAAATAACACTACGTTTATCGCAATTTAATTTAATGAGTTTTTGCCATACCAACTGATATATAATCGCAAAAATATATTTGGAAATTCCATTTTTTCCTGATTATATAACAGTATACAGTTGGGAATTTGGCAGAAGTAACATTAATTAAATTAAACACCATAGATATAACTCAATAGTTTGTTCAAATACTCTTTTCTCACTGGCCCTAAAATAAAACCAACAGCCAAAGAAGCTTTGACCGTTTGTCTGTATCGCATACATGTCTATATTGTACCCGGCATGTACTAATAAATAAAACAGGTAGAATATAATTAGTAGATATATATATATTTAACAAATACTTTACAACTTAAATCAAAGCGCAAAACGGGCATAAAGTGACAGCTGTCGTAGTGACGTTCCCAAACCTCAACGAGTAGCGTTGTAGTCCCAAATCAATTGAATGACCATTTTTGATGATTTCGCAAATAATATTCTAACAGTACCAATGAGAAATACACTTTTCTTACTTACATTTGTCATAGATTTAAAACTTCTCGTACCTCGGAGAGCACGTTAAGCCGTCGATCCCAGTTTCACTAATACCAACTTGTGGAACCGTTAATAAAGGCCAGCGTGGCGAGTGTAGGTCAAATTAGAAGGCCCATCTCCAACAGTAGAAGTCTAGGACTCTGTCTGTGCTGATGATGATTTCTTGAAATTTAGAGATGAAGATAGATAAGCTGTCGTAGTTGGTTGGTTGGTTATACAGCCACGAAATTAATTAATATATCTTTTATTCGAAGTTAATTATAGTACATTAAATATAAATTAAAAGCTACCTAAATAATAAAATTAAAAATAAACTAAACTATAAATAAAAAATGTCCTCTAGAGACGTCCCATCCGAGATAGTCCCAAGGAGACTGGCAACATTTCCCCTCTGTATAGCGAGGCTAATACGTTGGCAGAAATAATTGCCAGCCTTTCTGTCTCCAGACCTTTCTGTCAGCCGCTTTGACAACTCCTTGGCCAAGCGCCTCGCTGACGGTCCCCATGGGCCCATCGTCTCGACCCCAAACGGCGCAAATTCGTAACCGATACCAAGGTTAGCGTATTTGCGCAATTTGAGGTTCTCCGCAGAAAAAGCCGCACTTCCCGCGCCTGACGAGGTCGCCTGTATGTGAGATGGAGCTAATGTATCTACACACGTCGCATCCCACACCAGAGACCTGCCAAGTTTCCACGGCCCAACAGTCATTCCGTTTAAATTTATTATAATTATACATTATGTTATAATTATTTAGATTATAAGTTGACACGGCTATAATGCCTCGAATTTAGGTTAAGCTACAGTACTTGCTTATGGCAGCAATGTCACTTACTTATTTCGGTCTATTCATAATTTAATTTAATCTTTTTATTTATTATTTTAATAATATTGTAAAAAATTGACAATATCCGAGTGTTACATGTGAACTATATGGAAATAAATATTTTTTGAATTTTAATTTGAATTTATGACACGACAAGGGACCCCACGTCCCTACACTTGCCACGCTGGCCAGAAGGGTTAGTGAGAATTTTTAATGACAATTTATTAACAATTCCACAAGTTGGTATTAATGGATCCGGGACCGAAGGCTTAACGAACGGTGGTGTTGCAAATAAATAACAAATGTACGTAAGAAATGTGTGTATTGTTCTTGGTACATGTCGGGGTTCGAACCTACCTTTTTAAGATTTTATATCTCTTGTTATAGCATATTTTTTTAGTTTATTTATTAAGGTACAAAAAACAGTTAACAGACAAAACATTTAACAAAATACAGTGATATAAATAAGTGGTAAGTTTGCCAACCTAACATTTGTACACATCATGCAGTAAACAATATCAAGAATGAAATACAGAAAGACATTAATATCTAAATTTAAACATAAGAATTTAGCATACATGTATTATATATAACTAAAATTATATATATTTATATAAACCGAAAAACAATAATAATATAATAGTAGTAATAATAAGTATTCTTAATAACATTAAATCAAACAATAAAATCAGCATATTTATTGGTTCAGTTTGTTTTATAAAGTTTTAAATTCGATTTTTGAGCTCGCAACCAATTAACTACGCGCGAAAATTTATGAATATTGTGAATATTGTTTCTAGTTTACCATACGATACATAGGCAGATACTAAAAGTTACACTAAACATTTAAAATATATTTTTACTAAGGTTGTATAGTTTGCTTGTTGACAACAATTGCCGACATATTCAATAAATTCAGACACAGACTGACAGCCAATCTTAGGGACATAAAGCATTTAAAGTGAACGGTGGGTGCAAGTTAAAATCAAATATATTATAACTAAACGATCACATTGTAAGCAATAAACAATATACAAATTATATACATACATACATACTTACATACACACGATACAATCCAATATACATACACATACATAAACATACATATATACATTATTAGTCTTTATAATTGTTTGTTGTTCATGACACTACAATAAATCATATTTGCGACTATTTTTTCCAACAAATTGAGATAGAACTATTTACCTGTTCAGATGCGATACTATTAAATGCCAGTATGTTATATGTCTATGATTAAAATACTAATTATGGAAATTTGACCGGAAGCGATGGTCATGGGGTGAGCGATTTCCGGTAGGCACCTTATATTTTAATAATTTGTAACCCACAACTTTATTTGCTTAAACCCTCTGCAGCTGATGTGGTAGTCTCCTAGACACCGTGTTTCATTTGTGTGTTTCACTTGCTTAAACTAAAATTGACGTTTTACATGTACAAAACACAAAATGAATAATTCACTTTAATTATAAAACTAAAAATGTTTATTTATGTATATTAGTTAAATATGTTTTTTAATAATAATAATTTTATATAATAATAATAATAATTTTAATTCAACTACATCTACTTTTAAGAATACTCTGTCAAAACATTGGAGTTTCTTTTTAGTGTTTCCGAAACTACCTAAACTGTTATTCATACTTAATTTATTTCCTTACTACTTACTTTTTATTATTATTAAAATACTTTATTGCACTTTAACTTAAAAGTATGTACAAAGGCGAACTTAAAGCCATTTCGGCTTTTTCTACCAGCTATGAGAGAGAGACAGTATAATATGTGGGGTGCAATTTCAACCTTATTTTAAATTTGAATAAACTACATAAATAGTATGTATACATAGACTACTTAAATACTTATTAATATATAGTAGATATATATGAATATAATATAATATTATTAAGAAGAAATATTTAAATTTAAAATATACTGTTCTGCTTGTTTAAAAAGAAAGTATTAAGTTGTTTTTTAAAGATGTGAATTGAAGGAGCTTGTCTGATGGTCAGTGGAAGCTTGTTCCACTGACGAGCAGCCGATACAGTAAATGAATCTGAATATCTGCTGGAAGTGTCGTTACTTTCTTTATTATCTAAATTTTAGCTTGCTTTCATAGTTTCCTATATGTGAAAACATATTAATGATCTGTATGTATGCTTGATTTTGTAATTAGTTATTAGGTACTGTTTGTTTTTCAATAAAATAAAATAGAATACCTGTTAGTTAAAGATTTTACTATATAACTTATAAAGGTGTCGATCAGTCTACACGTTAGTTGCGGAGGGTTAAGATGATGAAATATTATTCATAAAAAATTAATCTATAGTTCCGAATCGAACGCAAATGATTATGGTATTATTTGTATAGTACAATATGAGTTGAAAGAAAAAACTGATTCGCATGGCATCGATGCGAAGAATTACCGATCAGTTAACACCAGGTTGCCGCCTTTAGAGAAACAAGAATTGGGACACATCGGAAATAAAATGAAATAATTTATTTGTCAGAAACATGGTAGGTACAGGGATGTAAATTATTATATGTAATTATATCACATGCTTCGCTATTTCTAGCATACAAATATATATTTAGTCACATGACTTTGTCGAGCTTAGTGTCTAGGTATTCTTTTGTCGAATAAAAACATTTATTAACCAGCATTTGTTTGACTCTTAATTTGAACAGTTTTAGTGGCAGCTCCCTTATAGTAACTGGAAGCTTATTAAATATATTTCGGCTATATTGAGTACTTTTATGCGCTGGAATAATTATTCTACTAGGATAACTCGTTTTAAAATTGCAATTATCCCCAAGAGTTTAAAAAAATTCCGAGTGGCTTTTTACAAATAAACAGCAGGAGACGATTAAAAAGCCTTTTGAAAATTGTAATAGTTTGAAAATAAATATGAATAGTTCTACTACTAAAATAGAAGTGAGCGAAGCAGTTTTTCTATAATAAAATTTTACTATAATACATTTTACTTCGACCTATATTTTGGCTTGTTGCACTATACGAGTATACTGCCACAATTCTATATATACAGTCCTTAAACGATTGTAATAAGGTTCAAATTTGAATAGAAGAGGCGAATTTAATGTGATGATAAATGCACCAATCACTGACATATATATATTTGAATAATATGGACTAGCCAAAGAATCGTAGTAATAAATGATGAAACTTTGCAGTGATATAGCCTATACATCAAAATAAGACATGCTATACATGACGTCGTCTGACAACGACATTATATCTGTCTATCTGTATGTGAACGGAAAACGACTAGGCGCTGGTGAAAATATTCCGAAATTGAGCGAAAGAAATGAAATTAGCAGCAACTAACTTTTGTTCCGAATCACAGACACCAAAAATTAATAATTTTATTTTAGAAATCATATTTTTATGTTATATTTTGTAAATTTGTTAATATTTTTATTATTTAATATGTTAATATTAATTTAATTAATATTTAATTCATTGGTGATATTTTGGTACGGCTGGAGACATCGACGAGCTTGCCACTTGTCATGATTGGCCTAGTAAAATTGGCTAAATGTAAATCCGCTTATTTATAAGCGTGGTTTCTGACCACCCCGAAAGGGAAACGGTCGTGATGATGATACTGTTAGTTTTTGTTATTTATTTTTTTTTGTTTTAAAAGTAATAAGTTTCTAATTTCTTCTTTCTTTTTATATTGGTAAATGCTGTGACACGTAATTGGTACATATATTAGATAAGTTATAATCATACTATGTTATGTGTGTGATAATATACATATGTACTGCTGTGTGTACTATATAAATTCTATTTCATGACGACCTTCAGTCTTTTAAGCGTAAGGTACTGGCGGCTCTTCAAGCCGCTAAGCATCCAGTTTGCTGACGAGTCACTGGCCACAGAATTGTTGCTTAGTCATTGTTAGTTGTGTTTAATTGTGTTTGGATAGGGTTAGGGTGTTATTGTTAATTTAAGATTTATTTTTTATTTTCCTTTTAGTTTTAGGTCTTGTTAGGTTAACTTAATTTAATTTTATATAATTTCTTTTTTTTTCAATAACTAATGTATTTTGAAAGACGTTATGATTAATGCATGCTGTAATGGTCTGTAATAAAAAGGGCAATAACCATGTGTTAGTTTTAGTAATATTATAAATATGATTGTACCTTTTGTTGACTGTTCCTTGAATAAATAAATAAATACACTTAAATAGGTACAATATATTGTTTACAGACAATAAAAATATTATAGATGTAGGTACTAAGAAGAGGTTTTGTTAATAAAGTGAGCGACAAGGAGATTTTTAAATACTAAAAATAATTAAAAGGAAATAAGGACGGGCCGTATATTATGGCCGTCTATGGTACGAACTGATGAATATGTATTTTAGGAACATTGCATTCTGGGACAAGCCCAAATATTACACAATATTATGCCATTCCTATATTAATGTAGTTATTTCTAGGTATTTTATCTTTGTGCATTTTGAAATTATTAAAAAGCTTTTCTCGTTTTAGTCCCATATACCTACAATAATATTGCACTATAAATAATGTGTTCAGTCATAGCGCATTAATGATAACATATGATCAAGAAACCGCCTCCTAACCTTACCACTGGAATGGTTGTAAAAATGGCCAGCTGTATGCATTTTGTTTGGTATGTAATCCAAATGCACCCCCTTACCTAAAAGATCGTTTCCAATTCCTATGTGATTCTCACAGCCTTTCACTTCGTTCATCACATAATAACCTACTTAAAATCCCTCCCCACTCTTCCAGCAGATATTCAGATTCCTTCACAGTATCTGCAGCTCGCCAGTGGAACAGACTTCTTTTAATTATCAGACAGGCACCATCTCTTAAAATATTTAAAGATAAATTCAACAAATACTTACTTCACAAACAGAATAAGTCGCCATAACTTATTTATTATATATATATATATATATATATAAGTATATATGTATTTTATATTTAGGTATATATTTATTTGTTTATTTAGGATGGTTATCTATGTATATTGTATTGCATATAATAAGTACTATATGTATGTAATTAATTTGTGTTTTGTATAGTAATAAATAATTTCAACTATCTATTTTCTTCGTAACCTTCTGCACCCGCTTATTACAGCTCTCAGTCACAAAGGTTAGTTGGTAGAAAATGCATTTACGGCATTAAGCTCGCCTATGTACCTGCACTTTTTTGCACTTGGTTTTGTACAATAAAGAATATTATTATTATTTTTATGACTGCATCTTGTTATGAGCATCTAATAAATAAAATAATAAATTATTTTTAAATACTCACACAACACATATACCTACGAGTACCCTCCATCTTTGAACCAAAATTCAATTTACCTGTAACAGAAAAGAGAAAGAACATTAACCTATTGGGAATCAAAAGTGGTCCCTTTACATACATACATACATATCTTCACGCCAAATCCCTTGCGGGGTAGGCAGAGACAATTGAGCGCCACTTTTCACGATCACGACATACCTCTTTCGCTTCTTCGAAATTCATCAACCTCTTTATACATGCCCTTTTGTTTCGATGGCTTTTTAATTCACCTACAGCTAATGTTTTATTTATTTGATCATGATAGGCAAGTCTTGGTCTGCCAGGGCCTCTTTTCGCATTATATATCTGGTTCGTCAATCTCTCTTCGCTCTTTGCCCGAACCATCGGATCATGCCTTTCTTTATTTTTGTACCTATGTTTTTTTTATACCTACTTTTTGCGTATTTAGTCCCTTTTGGTTAGTAAAGTATCATCACGACCGTTTCCCTTTTGGGGTGGTCAGAAACCACGCTTATAAAAGCTGATTCACATTTAGCTAACTTTACTATAGGCCAATCATGACAAGTGGCAAGCTCGTCGATGTCTTCAGCGTGCCAAACTCGAGAATTATTACAAATAAATTAAATATTAATTAAATGTATTTATTTACATTAATAAATATGTTTGTGTCCCGACCAGGAATCGACCGAGTCTTATAATCCACGGACTTAACCGCTAGACCACCTTTTGGTAAAACTACAAAAAGGATTCATTAATACGCCGGAGGCTGGCTTGAGAGCACAAGGTTGCCGACGCCTTTAATGTAGCCGCCGCTTGCCGATAACATCACTTATCGTGGTAGTGTACATATTAAATTAACTTGCAAGGGCACAAACAGTGGGGTCGTCTGGGTCCGGGTGACTAATGGGCCTGGGTTGGGAATTTGGGACATTCCACCGTTTTCCCCGGCATGATATCAGCACCGACAGGATACCTAATCCCTTCCTCTCCATTCCGCAAAGGAACCACACGCACAGATCACAATATGCAACCCACATATATAGTCACAAATAGTGGCATTTGGGGTTGAAACAATGGGCGTATATTCTCTTGATACCCACAAATTCATAAATGAGCTGGGTAAACGAATTTTTCAAGAGTGTGGCGATCCCAAATGCCATAACTACCTAAAACAGCGGCGAAAAATGCGGCGAGCTATTTAGGTACCCTCCCTGGTGGTAAGCCCTTAGTTTATTTTGTAGAATAGTTTTAATTTCATAGGTATTTTTAGTTTAATTTTATTTATAATTAGTTTTTTAATCAATTTTATTTTTGTATCTAAGTAGTTCGAATAAATATACCTACATGTTATAAAAAAAAAAAAAAACATACTTATAATAATAATAATAAATAATAATAATAAATATTTCCAGACAGGTCACACAGCGCCATCTAATTTCCGTGGTAAGCTACGAGGCTTGTGTTACGGAAACTAGATGGTTGATAAACTACATATTGTACTTTTTTTTTTGTAAATATATACATATAAACACCCAGACCGAGACAAATTATACAATGTACAAATTGCCCCTGGTGGGAATCGAACCCACGACCTCCCGAGTTCACGGCAACGTTTGTTACCACTAGACCACGGAGGCGGTCAAATATACATCAGTCGCATGATAAAGATGTGGAAAGCTCTTCCAGCCAATGTGTTTACACTTTCCTATAACCAAGCGAAGTATGAAAAAACATCTAGTCAAGCCGGCATAGTATTAGGGACTGATGTCGGTCATAAGTGTCGGATTCCAGTTGATCCATGACCTTGCACGCCGCTTACCATCAGGTGGGTGCAAGGTCACATGTCGTTTTAGTATATATAAAAAAAATATGCGCTGGAATGACAATATTTTTTAGTGCTTGACGCCGTTACTGAATTATAGCACAGATTAAGAAAAAAAAATATAAATATAAATATAATCGAACTATAAAATATAAATATAATCGAACTATAAAATATAAATATAATCGAACTATAAAATATAAATATAATATATATTTAAACAATATAAGCGTTAATAAATAATCAACTTTGAATAAAAACACTCAAATTAATTAAAAGATCACAAAAAAACCATCATATGTTTGATGATAATAAAAATGTAAATTAATTTATATGAAAGTGTTTGAAAGAAGAAGAATGACAAACATGACGATAAAGATTGATGATGAAACTCTAGAACAAGTAAATGAAATTATATATCTGGGCAGTGTTTTCACTGCGGATGGGAAGTATGATAGGGATGTTGAAAGAAGAGTGAACGCGGGAAATAGTGTTAACGGTGCCCTGGGGTCACTAATGGCCAGCCGAAATGTCAGTGACAAAGCTCGACTCGCCATACACAATGCCATGCTGGTACCAACACTTATGTATGGAAGCGAAACGTGGATATGTCAGAATACGCATGAGAGTAGAGTTAATGCAGTAGAAATGAGGTCTTTGCGTCGGATATGCGGCGTCACTTTGACGGACCGCATACGTAATGACGAAATACGCAAAAGGGTAGGTATTAAAGAAAGCATAGGGACAAAAATAAGGAAAGGTATGCTCCGATGGTTCGGACATGTTGAAAGAATGAGTGAAGAGAGATTGACGAACCAGATATATAATGTGAAAGTTGTGGGTAAAAGAGGCCCTGGCAGACCAAGACTTACCTATCACGATCAAATAAATAAAACAATAGCTGAAGGTGCATTAAAAAGCCACCAAAATAAAAGGGCATGTATGAAGAGGTTGATGAATGTCGAAGAAGCGAAAGAGGTATGTCGTGATCGTGTCAAGTGGCGCTCAATTGTCTCTGCCTACCCCGCAAGGGATTTGGCGTGAAGATATGTATGTATGTTGTGGGTAAAAGAGGCCCTGGCAGACCGAGACTCACATATCACGATCAAATAAATAAAACACTGACTGAAGGTGCATTAAAAAGTCTTCGTAACCAAAGGGCATGTATGAAGAGGTTAATGAATGTTGACGAAGCGAAAGAAGTATGTCGTGATCGTGTCAAATGGCGCTCAATTGTCTCTGCCTACCCCGCAAGGGATCTGGCGTGAAGATATGTATGTATGTAATTTATATGATAAATAAAATGACAATTTATACGTTTAGATGCGTTATTTTTGTTTTAAATAAATAAATTCATTTGTCAGAAACATGGTAGGTTCATATGTAAATTATTATATGTAATTATAACACATGCTTTGCTATTTCTAGCATACAAATATTTATTTAGTCACACGACTTTGTCGACTTTAGTGTCTTGGTATTCTTTTGACGGATAAAGCCATTTATTTGACTGTTAATTTGAACAGTTTTAGTGGCAGCTCCCTTATAATAACTGGAAGCTTATTAAATATCTTTGTTACCATTACATAACAATTTCAGTTCTATCATTTTATTAATGCAAATTATAATTATTACATTTTAAAGAATGTAGGCTAACAACTTATTACAATACATCCATGGGGACCGTCAGCGAGGCGCTTGGCCAAGGAGTTGTCAAAGCGGCTGACAGAAAGGTCTGGAGACAGGAAGGCTGGCAATTATTTCTGCCAACGTATTAGCCTCGCTCTACAGAGGGGAAATGTTGCCAGTCTCCTTGGGACTATCTTACTAGACCGCCTCCGTGGTCTAGTGGTAACAAACGTTGCCGTGAACTCGGGAGGTCGTGGGTTCGATTCCCACCGGGGGCAAGTTGTACATTGTATAATTTGTCTCGGTCCGGGTATATGTATAATATGTATATATTTACAAAAAAAAAAAGTATAATATATAGTTTATCAACCATCTAGTTTCCGTAACACAAGCCTCGTAGCTTACCACGGAAACTAGATGGCGCTGTGTGACCAGTCTGGATGGATGGGACGTCTCTAGAGAACATTTTTTATTTATAGTTTAGTTTATTTTTAATTTTATTATTTAGGTAGCTTTTTAATTTATATTTATTAACTTTGAATAAATTAATAATTTAATTATTAAACATTTTGAATATATATTTCTACTTAAACGCTTTTCAAATGTCCCTCCCAGACCAGAGTAATCTGGTAAGGTGGGGAAAAGCTACGATAAGAACTGTACATTGTGTGGTGCTGCCATAGGAACTGCTAGACGCAAACTTGTAGGTTGCATTACTTTGTCCGTTCGTTAAGTATTTGTTAATATAACGTTAGAATTTGGCCACCCGGGGTCACGTGATATGACTTTTCGTTTGATATACAGTTAATATTGTTTTTAACTTGAGAGAAACAATAATTTCTTTATACCACGAAACAAAGGGAATTCAGAAATTTGTCCAAGTAGGCCATTGCAGTTATAAATGAAAGAGATGGCTGCAGCTAACCGAGCTGCGGGTGCGAGAGAGAAAGGAAACTGCAGTTTTTTACGGCTGATTACACTTTGATTATAATGCGTAGGTTAGGGCTTTTATACATTAAATTATAGCTTTCTTTAGTTTACAATATAATCTACTATACTTAATTATTTAATCTTTATCGTATAAAATACCTATTGTTAAAAAGAAATATATAAATTTGAAACGGATTTCTTGCAAAACCTGGTTAATTTTTACTTAAGAAATAATTAAGTACTAAAAACACGTTGACGAAACTGGCTGATTGCCGGTTACGGTCAAGTTCGACGTGCACTTTGATATTGATTATTTTGTACGGGAATGTTCCCCCATCCGAAAACCAGGCCCATTAGCCATTCAAGCCTGGACGACCCTGTCTGTAATCTTAAAAACACTAATCATAAGGCTGACATTACAAAGAATAACAACAAAAAAAAACTATTAATTTATAAATGTTGGATTTTTTGCTAGTAGACGTTAGGTTAGGTTAGCCTGCCTCCGTGGTCTAGCGGTTAAGTCTGTGGATTTAGACTCGGAGGTACCGGGTTCGATTCCTGGTCGGGACACAAAAATATTTATTAACGTAAATAAATACATTTAATTAATATTTAATTTGTGATATTTCTCGAGTTTGGTACGCGCTGGAGACATCGACGAGCTTGCCACATTTTATGATTGGCCATTGATTGGTTTCTGACCACTCCGAAATAGAAACGGTCGTGATGATACTTTACTTTTTTTTTTAGACGTTAGGTAGCGTAAAAATAAAATGTAACTATTGTTTGTGCCGTTTGTCTTTGAGACAATGGGACCGTGGGGGCCAAGTGCTTTAAGGAACTGTCTAAGCGGCTGGTTAATGCTGTATGTGAGAAGAGGGCTGGTAGTTTGCGCAGCAAAATCAGCATAGCTGTGCAGCGGGGGAATGCTAAAAGCACACTGCCACATGATCCAGTCATGGGTGAATATTTTTATTTTTAATTAGTTTATAATTTATTTATTTTAATTTTACTAAATGCTAGAGAAATCGAGAAGCTTGCCACTTGTCATGATGGGCCTATAGTAAAGTTGGCTAAATGTGAATTGAATCTTCAAAAAGCCTGGTCTCTGACCACCCCACAAGGGTTCGCGATGATACTTTACTTTTTTATTTTAAATTCATTGATCGCTTTGAAAAAAAAAGTAAAGTATCATCACGACCGTTTCCCTTTCGGGGTGGTCAGAAACCACGCTTATAAATAAGCAGATTCATATTTAGCCAACTTTACTATAGGCCAATCATGACAAGTGGCAAGCTCGTCGATGTCTCCAGCGTACCAAACTCGAGAAATGTCACATATAAATTAAATGTATTTATTTACATTAATAAATATTTTTTTTGTGTCCCGACCAGGAATCGAACCCGGTACCTCCGAGTCTAAATCCACGGACTTAACCGCTAGATAGAGGAGTATTCCTTCGAATAAATACATTTTTGTATTTATTCCAGGAGCTGTAATGATGATGAACCGATTGTGCTCTAGTGTGCATTCACCCTAACCATTTATTACTTCACTATGCAAGTACTTAGGTTTGTTCGACCTCTTTATTGCCAACTTGGAAGTTGTGGGGTGAAACATGCGGGTGAGATCAAAAGGACAACTCAGACAAGACAGTCTGGCAACACCCAGGGCCAGTAGTCTCGAAAGATCGCTATCTTAGCGATTTAGTTCGGAAGTCATAAAAAAAATTGCCAATTACAAAATCAAAAAGCTGATTTGGTCAATATCATTTTATTTTTATTTATTTTAAATACTTTATTGCACTAAAATTGTACATAGGCGGGCTTAACATAAGGCTTAATGGCCAGGCATTTTCTAACAACCAACCTTTGGGAGTGTGGAGAAACTATGCATCGGTGCAAATTTATTATTATAAACTACATACTAATAATACATATAAGAATAAATAAATACATGAATAAATAAATAAATAAATATTTTCAGACAGGTCACACAGCGCCATCTAGTTTCCGTGGTAAGCTACGAGGCTTGTTTTACGGAAATTAGATGGTTGATAAACTACATATTATACTTTTTATTTTTGTAAATATATACATATTATACATATAAACACCCAGACCGAGACAAATTATACAATGTACAACTTGCCCCCGGTGGGAATCGAACCCACGACCTCCCGAGTTCACGGCAACGTTTGTTACCACTAGACCACGGAGGCGGTCATTTCAATCAATACATACATATAACTATAAAAAGCTAAAAATAAGCCTTACACACTAATAAACAGTAAATGATAAATTTAAAAAATATATATAAATTAACACAAAAGTTAAATGTAATATTAATTTAGTATGTTTAGTAGATAAATATAGTGTATAGATTCCAGTTGTTCAATCATATTTCTTGTTATTTTGTTTTGCTTTTAAATAGTATATATATTTTTAAATAGTAGTATAGTCATAGTATAAAATTTAATATTTATTGTCTTCATTTTTATAATTTTGTGTTGTTTTTTTTTTTATTTGGATATCTTTTTGGTTTATTTAATGTTTAATTTAATCATTAATTGTCTTTGTCTTTATGAATTTAAATTGAATATCAGTGTTAGGTTTACTATTAATAGGTTGCATTCATTTCATGCTTATGTATAATTTTATTTGTTAATTTTAAGAATGTAACCAGTTTGTAAACTAATTAAAAAAAAAAAAAAAAAATAAGAAACACTGTTTTGCTTGTTTAGAATGTAGGTGGTAAGTGTAATCATTAGTTCGAAAGGACTGTAATATTTTAATATGAGAACTTTTTATCGTTCTTAATCACTATTACTAGTTGAAAAGCTACTCAACTAGTCAATGGGTAAAGCAAATGAGCGGGTAATTTACTTAACAACAGTAATTTGTTAGTTAAATGCATTGAAATTGAGTAATTTTGTTGGCTTTTCGATGCTTTCAAATGTATTCACTCTGTAATCTTAAAATGGCTACTTG
This sequence comes from Tinea semifulvella, assembly GCA_910589645.1. NCBI lineage: Eukaryota > Metazoa > Arthropoda > Insecta > Lepidoptera > Tineidae > Tinea > Tinea semifulvella. Next base: position 8,435,782 of record OU342619.1, read on the forward strand.
CTTGTTTTTTATGTGTGTCTTTCTTGTATGTGTGTGGAATCGAATTTGATGAAATTTGGCATTATTGTTTCTTGGAATCGTGTCATGTGAACCCCACAGCCATATCTGAGACAGAAGTTAATTTGTTCCATTCGCCTTCACGTCTATATCATTTTCATAATTACAGTACCTAGAACTATTTATTTATTAGTATGTATATATTTATATTATAATTATATTTCTGTTTTAATTTTAATCGCACCTACAACCTAAACCAACATAAAGTTAAAAAAAAAAATATATGTCTGGAGAATTTGGCCTACACTCGCCACGCTGGCCAGACGGGTTGGCTATAAGATGTAAATTTTTAATTTTGTCAATGTTTTAACGATTCCACTAGTTAGAATCAGTGGAACCGGGACCGACCGGCTTAACATGCACGAAAACAGTGGTGTTGATGTATATGCGAATGTACGTATAGTTAGTGTATTTATTATTGGTACATGCCTGGAAGGTTTGAACCAACCTTCCTAGTATTTTTAAGCGTTCTTACAACCGAGCCATCACTGTTCTTTATCACTGAATTGATTTGGATGATATTTGCCAAAATTTGGCATGAATCCTTGAAATCTAGGAATGGATATATTACCCATATGGGTAAGACGTCAAAATCTAATATATATAATCTCGTCATGCGCGGGAAGTGCAGCGTTTTCTGCTGAGAACCTCAAATTGCGCAAATACGCCGACCTTGGTATCGGTTACGAATTTGCGCCGTTTGGGGTCGAGACGATGGGCCCATGGGGACCGTCAGCGAGGCGCTTGGCCAAGGAGTTGTCAAAGCGGCTGACAGAAAGGTCTGGAGACAGGAAGGCTGGCAATTATTTCTGCCAACGTATTAGCCTCGCTATACAAAGGGGAAATGTTGCCAGTCTCCTTGGGACTATCTCGGACGGATGGGACGTCTCTAGAGGACATTTTTTATTAATCGTTTAGTTTATTTTTAATTTTATTAATGGATTTACATATAACTTTACTGAGATGACATATGGCAAGCTCGTCGATGTCTGTAGCGTACCAAACTCGAGAAATATTACAAATAAATAAAATTATTGTGTTCCAACAAGAAATGGAACCCGGTACCTCCGCGTCTATATCCAAGGATTTAAACTCGAGGATCGAAAAAAAAAAAAAAAGTCATCTAGATAGAAATGGTAATACTGGTAAGTATGCGAAGAAATCAGTATAGCGATTCAGCGAGGAAATGCGGCCAGCATTCTTGCCACCATACCGTACGGACACGATTTATGATAATTAACTAATGTTTTTAATTTTTGTTTTAGTTTATTTTAAATTTATTCGAAGGAATTAAGGTACAATGATTTAAAAAAATAAAATTTTAATAAACTAAAAACTTACATTTTAAAACATAAATGACTATTAATAAAAATAAACCTAATTAATAAATAAAAATACAACTAAAAACTAAAATGAAGAAAAAACAAAATATTTTTTTTTATAAATAAAAACATTGCTCTAAATCGATGCCAATGGGCAAAGTGCCAAGGATACTGGCAGCATTGCCACGTCGAATGGCAATGCTGATCCTTTGGCCCAAATATTGCCCAGCCCTCTTGTCTCCCGAGTCGTTGACGAGCTAAAACAGCTTAAAATTTTTTTTAATTTTATTTATAAAGGTTCAAGTTTATATAACAATGATGATGTTAATGATGAACAAAATGGGAAAGTCCAAGTTGTCACACGTAGTTCAAATTCTTGAACGATCGAGTCAGCGGTAAGACGTGGTCTCAACGAATGCATTCTGATTCAAATTTATGAGACTCACTTGATTCATTGCACAGAGCCAGTAGTTCTCAAACTTTTTGAAGAAACTTCCCGTTTTGCTACGTGTTGTTCTCTCTAGCGTACTGGGGAAATACATGAGCAAACGGTCGTGATTATTATTTATATATTAATTTATATATTTTTTGTCTGTTTGTTTTCTCTTTAATATCTATTATTATGTCTGTGGTGTCAAGGAAAAAGGAGATGAGTCGAAAAATTTAAAAAAATGTTTTTTGCACCGGTCGGTTCAAAACATTCATATTGGTCAATGCAATAAGGAGATGAGTCTATAAACTGTACAGTTTATTTTACACCCCTAGGTACATAAAGGGGCTAGTCGTAACATTAAAATGTATAAATAAGTTATTTCAATATCGCGCTTTTACCGCCAATAATTCAGTTATGCATAGTGAGATGAGTCGACTCGTACCTAAAGTATACGACTAATGAAAATGAACATTACGTAAATTACAATTTTCTAATTATAAATTCTTTTTCCTTGACACCACAGATGTATAATTAAATATAAACTAAATTATAAATAAAAAATGTCTTGCAAGTGACGTCCCATCAGTTATAGTCCCAAAAAGACTGGCAACATTTCCCCTCTATATATGTATATAGCGAAGCTAATACGTTGGCAAAAATAATTGCCAGTCTGCCTGTCTCCAGACCTTTCCGTAAGCCCTTGGCCAAGATTATTTATTATTTTAACTTTGAGCTAAATTAAAATCAATTTTTTTTCCTAACCATTGGTCAATTGGTTGAAATGAGGATAAAACCCCATTTTTTAAATTTTAGTTACAAGATTTATATTGAACTAACAAACATTGTTGCTTTAATTTTGTTTCACTAATATTTATATATATATATATATAATTTTATTTAAAATATTAATATATATATATATATATTTTAATACTAAAAAAAATATTTAAAAAATAAAAATTATTTGTAGTAACAAAGAATATAATAAAAAATAAATAAAATAACCTCTAGAGACGTCCCATCAGAAATAGTCACAAACATTATTAACATTTTCCCTCTGTATAACGAGGCCAATACGTTAGCAGAAATAATTGCCAGCCTTCCTGTCTCCAGATTTCTCCGTCCTGGCCAGGCGCTTGGCTGAGTCTTAATTCAAAATAATATTAAACTACAATTTTGTCATTTGCACAAATTACACAAAGAAATGAGAATAAAAAAAAACAACAAACATTTCATTAAAAAAACATGGACGAATATTTTTATTTAATTCGTTAGTATTATTTTTTATAATTTATTTTATTTTTAATTCTTTGTACCTTACTTCCTTCGTATAAATAACTATACCTACTAATAATATTAAATTGACAAACATAAAGATTGAGAGCCACGGAATTAATCTACATAACACAACAAACTTCATGATAAACTCACAGGAAATTGAACCCAAACGCATACGACATAAGGGTCTCTATATCATATCATTTTTTTCATATGCACTTTTATTGTAAGTTAAATAATATGAAGATTATGGCTGTCTTGATTAGAATGATGTGACATGAGCTTTAAGGGCGTTAACATACTGTCAAGCTTTAAGAGCAGGTACTATGACGATTAATAAGTTCTTTGTTGAATTACTAATACGTAATTCTCTAACTTTTTTTTTTATTTATTTATATTTCCAGACAGGTCACACAGCCACCACCATCTAGTTTCCGTGGTAAGCTACGAGGCTTGTGTTACGGAAACTAGATGGTTGATAAACTACATATTATACTTTTTTTTTTTAAATATATTTTTTTGTAAATATATACATAACATAACTATATCTAAACTGCCTCCGTGGTCTAGCGGATAAGTCCGTGGATTTAGACACGGAGGTACCGGGTTCGATTCCTGGTCGGGACACAAAAATATTGATTAATGTAAATAAATACATTTAATTAATATTTAATTTATTCGTGATATTTCTCGAGTTTGGTATGCTGGAGACAATGACGAGCTGTCATGTCATGTCATGATTGGCCTATAGTAAAGTTGGCTAAATGTGAATCCGCTTCTTTATAAGCGTGGTTTCTGATCACCCCGAAAGGGAAGCGGTCGTGATGATACTTGTTTTATACCTATGTTGTAAAATGTAAAATTATTGACTTTATACATATTTTATGACTACTTTTTTTTATATATTTTGCGAAAGCAGTTTTTTCGTTTGTCTACCAATATGGTTACACTGCAACTAATTCCAAAGCTCGCTTCTGATTGGACGGTAAAAGTTGTATTTGTGTATGTGTTAGTATTTAGTATATTGATATTCTAATACATATATAAGAGAATATATAATAGGTATATAATATTTGTTGAATTATCCTATAATTGTAAATTACTGTTACTTTCATTGCACCTATATTTGTCCAAATTTGTCCCTAAGGTTTGGCTGTCAGAGAATGTCTACGGGCATTAAGTCCGCCTTTGTGATTTGTGCAATCAAGTTTTTAAATAAATAGATAAACTTTGGAGTATTTGTAAACGTCGCAATAGTAGTATATGTCGTGCTCAGCAATTTAAAAAAAAAGTTTTTGTTGTGGCTATATTACTGAAGCGATTTTGATAAAATTTGGCAGAACTATTGCGACCTTACGGCCGCCTGACAATTTAGTAAACTTAACAATTTGGTTTTTAAAGCGCGATTTGACCTGCCACTGTATCTGTACATTACTGTACGCATGCGTCTACGCACTATAAATTAAAACAAGTGTTTCTACAATATTTACGAGCTTCCATAATCACACACCAATCACTCAGTGTCGGCTTACGGGTCGATGTCATAAAAATAAATTACTATTATAGGCTATGCTTACATTAGACTTGTGATCATATAAAGTAACATAATTTAATGACTTCAATATCCTCGTGGACGAGCTGGATATTGATTTGTTTAACATACCTAGGAGTGGACGACATTTGCAGTGAAACTATCGACAGTCCGCCCTTGGTTGCTAGCGTGCTGACATCCTGATCTGTTCGTTATTTCTAACTCACGCACAACAGTCTCTAACCGGCATGACGGAAATTCGAGCCTGATCCCGAAACGTGTGGATACACTTTACTGGGTTAATTGGCACGAACGGTGGATGCTTCTCCGCCCCGGCACACTGGGCAAATTACCACCATCAGTACGCCTACCACCAATTTAATAGAACGGTAACTTTGAGCGGTGGTGGCTCGGTTGTAAGAACGATATCCATAACATCTGAAGAAGCTCTCCAGAACACTCACCGTGGTATAGCTTTTCGAACACGCTCCGAGAATTGTCAACGTCACGGCGAAGCTGTAGTGATTTCCGGAGTTTTAGACACTGTGGTGTCGTCCATTGAGACATTGAGAGTATGGTATGGAACAGTATTCCACACATGAGCTTATCTTAGTGCATACGGGAAAAACAGCTTCACCTTGTTCAGTATCCCGAGTTTTTTTTTTGGACGCCCTTTTGTTGATGCTCTCAATGTAGTTTCTGTGGTTTAGGTCTGGTTTGAAGCTGGGTTGAAGTTCCAGCACTGTGTCCTGAAGAGTAGGAAGAGGATTTACAACACCAGCGTTCCCGTGTCTCGGAGAGCACGTAAAGCCGTCGGTCACGGTTCCACTATATCCCTTGTGGAATCGTTAATAAATTGTCATTAAAAATTGCTATCATCCCTGTCTGGCCATTTGGGTCAGGAACTACTCTAAAGGATTACTAAATTGAACTTATGTTCGTATGCAAGGTTACATGTGCAACGTTCGTCTACAATGTAGAAGAGTCCTTATAGTCCTAACGAGGTTCATAAAAACAGAAAAAAGTTTATAAGGGTTAGTTCAGACTGGCCGGTTTATTATTATGACGGTTGTTAATTATAATTGTTAGTTTCATTAAATTGTATCTGTTAACTTGTATTATACCATTTATTCAATTGTTGCCTAAATACATTAAATATATAACAAGATGATACGAGAATCATAAATAGAAAGATATTTTTATTAATTAAAAAAATAAAGTATAATCACGACCGTTTCCCTTTCGGGGTGGTCAGAAACCACGCTTATAAATAATCGGATTCATTTAGCCAACTTTACTATAGGCCAATCATGACAAGTGGCAAGCTCGTCGATGTCTTCAGCGTACCAAACTCGAGAAATATCACAAATAAATTAAAAAATAATTAAATGTATGTACGTGGCAATGCTGCCAGTATCCTTGGCACCTTGCCCATTGGCAGCGATTTGGAGCAAATGTATTATTTATAATATTTTTTATTTAGTTTTTTCTTTATTTAAATTAATTAATATTATGACCACGAATCGTACCCGGTAGCTGTCGAATCATTACATAATAAACAAATTCATCTATTAAATGTATTTATTTACATCAATCAATATTTTTGTGTCCCGACCAGGAATCGAACTTGGTACCTCCGAGTCTAAATCCACGGACTTAACCGCTAGACAACGGAAACAGTTTGAGAACTTATTGCAGTTGCAATATGGTAATAATAATAATTGAATATGAAGTCATACTATTCCAAGTTATAGGAATGTTGCAATAACTGCATTAAGAAATATGATTCACTATTTATATGACTTTTACAAGTAATTATAAATTAGCATATTGCGAGATTCTATACATACCTATGCGATCCAACTTCCCCATACGAGGCTGCCGTGCTATTAAAAAATGCAGTAAGTATTGGTAGACCGTTAATAAATAAAATTGACATTAGAATATATACAGGGTGATTTTGTTGTCTTACGATGGACTAATACCTACCTGTTGCTATTTAGTGATGCCGGTCGTGATGATACTTTTTTTATTTTATTTTTATTATATTGTCTAATTAAGCCTGTAATTGCACCTACTTTTCATTGTTTAATTCATTTTGTTATCCCGAAGGTTCGACTGTCATAGAATGCCTAGCGGCATTAAGTCCACCTTTGTACTTTGTGCAATAAATATATATATATGTAGACTTGGGCATAGACCAAGACTGGCCAAGTCTATATATATATTTTCTTAATTTGTCTCTAGTGAAAAGTTCAAGTTTTGTACTTATCTGCGGCATTAAGTCCGCCTTTGTATTTTGTGCAATAAATATATATATATTTATTGCACAAAATACAAAGGCGGACTTAATGCCGCTATGCATTCTATAACAGTCAAACAAATATATATCTGTGGTGTCAAGGAAAAAGGGGATAAGTACAAAACTTGAACTTTTCACTAGAGACAAATTAAGAAAACAACTCATTTTTATAATTAGAAAATTGGAATTAGTAAATGTTCAATTTCATTAGTCGTATACTTTAGGTACGACTCGAGTCATCTCACTATGCATAACTGAATTATTGGCGGTAAAAGCGCGATACTGAGATAACTCGATTGAACTATTTTTACTTATTTATACATTTTAATGTTACGACTAGCCCCTTTATGTACGTAGGGGTGTAAAATTAACTGTACAGTGTATAGACTCATTTCCTTATTGCATTGACGCATATGAATGTTTTAAACCAAAAGGTGCAAAAATCTAATTTTTAAATTTTTCGATTCATCTTCTTTTTCCTTGTCACCTCAGGAAAAAGAAGATGATACGAAATATATATATATATATATAATTAAAATAAACGACACTCACGTGATGAAGACGAATCGATTGACGTAAGAATCATCAAAATCTGCCAACGTGTTTGGTCTCCAGTGTGCCACAAAGGAACAAACAAATATACATACATAAGCTGATAAACAGATAACCCCACTTTACGTCGCGCAGTCTGGTAAGAAATACATCCTAACATACTAAATATTAAATTCAAACGTCAGTCTTTCCACGTCCGTCCTAATCAATATTTTTGACACATTATGATTAACGAGCTTTTTAAAATAGGAACTAGTTATTAAGCAATCAATCAAAGGATTGGTTTTTTGTCGATTTGGGACTTAAGGTGTTTTTATTCCAGGCGCGAAGAGATTAGAAACCTTTTTTTTTCTTTGCATCAAGCTGTGTAGCTATAAGGTCAAATATCCATTAGTGAACCCTATAAAAGCCAGTAACTCTATAAGCGCTAACGTTAATAAATAGGGAATACAACGGCATAGTGTTAGGGACTAATGTCAGTCATGAGTGTCTGATTTCAGTTGCTAACATTCATAATTTTAATTTGACTCGGCCACTGTACAGCCACGAAATTAATTAAATTTCATTATAATTAGACATTATATTATTATTATTTTAGATTATAAGTTGACACAGCCTACAGCCACGATTTTTTTTTTTTTTTATAATTTGACATTAAATATAATTATTTAGATTGTAAGTTGACACGGCTATAATGCCTCGAATTTAGGTTAAGCTACAGTACTTGCTTATGGCAGCAATGTCACTTCCTTATTTCGGTCTATCCATAATTTAATTTAATCTTTTTATTTATTGTTTTAATAATATTGTAAAAAATTGACAATATCCAACATGTGTGTTACATGTGAACCATATGGAAATAATAATTTGGATTTGAATTGAATTTGAATAGACCTCGCGCGCCAATTACCATGAGGTGGCCACCTCATTAGAAGGTTACATGTCGTGCTAGCATAAAATATAACGGTGTAATGTTGTAATAATTCGTCGCAGAGCCGTCTGGCCAGCGTGGCGAGTGTAGGCTAAATTCTCCAGATATATGTTCTGGAAGGCCCATCTCCAGCAGTGGAGGTCCAGAACACTGTGTTCTAGTAGGTTCTGTAATGAATGAATGAATGAAAAAAAGTTGTAATATTATGGTGGTAACTTTTCCAGTGTTTCAGGGAAGGAAGTATCCACCGTTCGTGCCGATGAACCCAGTAAAGTGTATCCACACGTTTCGGGATCAGGCTCGAATTGCCGTCATGCTCAGTGAAGGCGGCATAGTGTTAGGGACTAATGGCAGATGTGTGTCTGATGATAATAAGTGTCTGATTCCAGTTGCTAACATTCATAGACCATGCGCGCCACTTACCATCAGGTGGGCGCAAGGTCATATGTCGTGCTAGAATAATAAAAACAAACTTGTGCTTTGTTTAAGCCTAATTCTTCAAATATATGTTCTGGAAGACCCATCTCCAGCAGTGAGGGTCTAGGACTATGATGATGAATATGAAAAGAAGATCTATAAATAAAGTTATAGAGAGAAATAAAATAAACAAAGAAAACACAGACAAGTCGAACCTGCGCGCCTACGCAGATTAAGGGCCGCCATACACGGAAAGAACAGCAGTGGTAACTCGGTGTACACACTGGTTACATTCTAAACACTAGCAAATAACATTATACATAAACATGAAATGAATGCATGCCTCCGTGGTCTAGCAGTTAAGTCAGACTCGGAGACTCGTGTCGGTCGGGACACAAAAATATTTATTAATGTTTTTTTTTTTTTCTATACAACCCCTAGAACACAGCGTCCTAGACCTCCACTGCTGGAGATGGGCCTTCCAGAACATATATCTGGAGAATTTGGCCTACACTCGCCACGCTGGCCAGACGGCTTGGCGAGGTTGTGATATACATTTTTATGACCTTTTTATTACGATTCCACAAGTTGGTATTAGTGAAACTGGGACCGACGGCTTAACGTGCTCTCCGAGGCACAGGAACGGTGGTGTTGCAAATCTATGTAAGAAAAGTGTATTTGAAAGAGGGATGTGCAGAAAAAGGACTCCGTTTAAATGCGAGAAAAACCAAGGTACTAGTGTTTGAAAGAAGAAGGATGACAACCTTGACGATAAAGATTGATGATGAAACGCTAGAACAGGTAAATGAAATTATATATCTGGGCAGTGTTTTCACTGCGGATGGGAAGTATGATAGGGATGTTGAAAGAAGAGTGAACGCGGGAAATAGTGTTAATGGGGCCCTGGGATCACTGATCGCCAGTCGAAATGTCAGTGATAAAGCTCGACGTGTATGGAAGCGAGACGTGGATATGTCAGAATACGCATGAGAGTAGAGTTAATGCAGTAGAAATGAGGTCTTTACGTCGGATATGCGGCGTAACTTTGATGGACCGTATACGTAATAACGAAATACGCAAAAGGGTAGGTATAAAAGAAAGCATAGGTACAAAAATAAAGAAAGGCATGCTCCGATGGTTCGGGTATGTCGAAAGGATGAGCGAAGAGAGATTGACGAACCAGATATATAATGCGAAAGTTGTGGGTAAAAGAGGCCCTGGCAGACCAAGACTTGCCTATCATGATCAAATAAATAAAACATAGCTGAAGGTGAATTAAAAAGCCATCGAAACAAGAGGGCATGTATGAAGAGGTTGATGAATGTCGAAGAAGCGAAAGAGGTATGTCGTGATCGTGACAAGTGGCGCTCAATTGTCTCTGCCTACCCCGCAAGGGATTTGGCGTGAAGATATGTATGTATGTATGTATGTAAAAGTGTATTTCTCATTGGTACATGCCGAGTGGGTTAGAACCGACCTTTGTAGGATTTAAGGAACGCGTTCTTACAACCGAGCCACCACCGCGCCTTAATGTAAATAAATACATTTAATTAATATGTTAATTAAGCTTATGTTAGTAAACTCGTTATTGCTCCCTTTAGTAGACTATGCTGACATTTGTTATCCTGATCTCACAGAAGAGCTGCTAAATAAACTGGATCGCCTTCTCAACTTATGCATACGCTACGTATTTGGTTTGCGTAAGTATGATCATGTATCCGATTTTCGAAAACAGTTAAATTGGCTCAATATCCGTTTTCGCAGGTCTACACATCTTCTTGTCTTTCTTTACTCCATCCTCTACAATCCGATAACACCTTCGTATTTAAAATGTCGATTTGAATTTCTTTGTGACTCTCACGACCGCCCTCTCCGTTCTTCTCAGAATAATCAACTCATTATCCCGTCTCATAGTTCTAGCAGATATTCAGATTCGTTCACTGTGTCATCCGCTAGCCAATGGAACAGGCTCCCACTGACGATCAGACAGGCTCCCTCCGTTCATATTTTCAAACGTTTACTTACCACCTACTTTCTAAACAAGCAAAACAGTGTTTCTTAAATTAATATTACATTTTATTTTTGTGTTAATTTATATATATATATATTTTTTAATTTATCATTTACTGTTTATTAGTGTGTAGGCTTATTTTTAGCTTTTTATAGTTATATGTATGTATTCATGTATTTATTTATTCTTATATGTATTATTAGTATGTAGTTTATAATAATAAATTTGCACCCATACATAGTTTCTCCACACTCCCAAAGGTTGGTTGTTAGAAAATGCCTGGCCATTAAGCCCGCCTATGTACAATTTTAGTGCAATAAAGTATTTAAAATAAATAAAATAATATTTAATTTATTTGTGATATTTCTCGGGTTTTGTACGCTGTAGACATCGACAAGCTTGCCACTTGTCATGATTAGCCTATAGTAAAGTTGGCTAAATGCGAATAAGCGTGGTTTCTGACTACCCCGAAAGGGAAACGGTCGTGATGATACTTTACTTTTTTATGAAATGAATGCAACCTATTAATAGTAGAGCTAACACTGATAATAAACTTGAATTTTTACTATTTTTTTACCTTTACGTAATAAATATTAAACAGTGGGGTTCTGCCTATTCTTATTTTATCTTACATAGGGGGGAAGGGGTCAAAAACTGTCAAAAATCGTCTCAAGTAATAAATTAAAGGTAAAGAAATGTAGTTAATCACCTTTCTAGGAAATAAAAGGAAGGACATTTTTAATTTATTTATTTTATTTACAAGCGCAGATCACCAAGCGTCGAAAATATGAAACGATTTGCAATAGTTACTTTTTTTCGACGTTTGCTGTAGAAACGATGGGCCCGTGGGGATCGGAACTTAAAGCATTTTATAAAGAAATTGTTCCAAGGCTCATTGACGTCTCTGGTGACAATAGGCCTGGCAGTTTTTCTCCCAAAAATTAAGTATCATAATTCAAAGCGGCAATGCTGCCATGGCACAAGACAGCGGTTTGGAGGAGTTATTTTTTTTGTAAGTTTTAATTTTTTTTTTTTTTATGTATTATTATTATTTTTTTTGTTAGGTTAAATTTAGATTTTGTTGTAATATAGTTTATTTAATATTGTAATTATTTAATATTGTTTGTATATTACTTCGAATAAATCTTTAATTCTCAATAAAAAATGTATTTATTCATTTAAAAACTTTATTGCACAAAGTACAAAGGCGGACTTAATGTCCGTAGACATTTTCTGACAGCCAAACCTTGGGGACAAATTTGAACATATATAGGTTAGAACAATTATTAAACAATGTATTACTTATTTGGAATTCACATGAGAAACTTTAAAACTGAACAATGATTCTGTAAATTGGTCTAAGTAGTCGTAAGCATTATTTACTAAAGACTAATGTTGTACGCAATTACAGCTATCGATATGTGTTGCGGCGCTTATTTTAATATTTTAAGACCTCCTTTTTGATTGACATAGAACGACGTTTAAATTAGAAGACTTTAATGACATATAATAATAATATGTTTTTTTTTTTTATTTTTTATATTTTTCTTTCAATAAACAAATTATAGGAACCCTAACCTCTGTAGAGAAAGTATAATATACTTCTGGACCACAGAGGTTAGTTTCCATACAAATTATTATTCAAAGCAACTAGGCTCACTTGTTAGTTGCAAAATCCTTACAACTAATGTTAGTATAAAAATGAAATTAAAATTTAAAAAATATAATAATAATAAAACAATATGACCGTGCAGTAACCACTCCGCCCCCCACCAATCTGACATGATGCACCTCACTCCCAGACCAGCAGCCGCACGAAGCAGCCAATGCACGGCGAACCATATCTTTCAGATACTGTTAGTGCTTGTCCTCACTCTGTTAAGCAATGATGCAGTGGTTTTGTGTCTTATAGCAAAGAAGTCATCTGTATGGGCCTGCGCAAACGTTGCCGACGCACTACAGTAGCGTGGCAGCCCCAACAATATCCTGAAGCTATTATTGTACTGTACACGTAGGGCGCTGATCGATGCCTGCGTAAAGTTGGTCCACAGACTTCTAGTATAGAAAGTTTAGCAGTAGGCTTTCTGTATTTTCTGGATATTATGCCAAAGTGAGCAGCTTTTTAGTGTACAGATCGATATTTCTAAGCGAAATCAAAGATATGGCGATCTCAAAATTGCCGTTCCATTAATTCAACATTTTTTCCTTTTAAAGACGGTGTGCGCTTTCTTAATTCGTCTTTTAAAGTAGGTAACGTTATGTTAAAATACATTTTTCTGTTATAAAAATAATAAACTACAAAAATTAAAAAAAAATGATGCGATATATGTGTAAAACAAGGTACCGTTGCCGCTAGCGACATCTACAAAAAGCTTTGCCTGATACACCCCAATGTGAAGTAGTATATGCAATAATAGTACATGCAATAATCAAAACTATTACTAAAAAAATTGGGACCACTTTTATGAAAGGAAGCTTTACTTTTATTGAATTTATATTTCAACCTTTTTATTAAATTATCGATATCTAACTACAGCACATCACTAACCAAATTAAAAGCCAACACACGTGAAATTCGTGCCGAAGCTATCAAGGCGGCAGCGGCGACGAGTAATTTGTTCTGCGCTCCAAGTTTTATGTACTTTATTAGCAACAAAATGTGGGAATTTTTAGGCCAGTATCTGTAATAGGTAGTACTCGCATATTTTAGACTTTTTAAACTTTCGCGCACATTCATAATATTTTTTATTATTTTAACGCGTCTTTACGCGATTTACCTTTGAGACATGTTACTCCCGACGTTTAAGCCAAGTTGCATTGGCCGTGGTCACGGGTCGACTGGAGCTATGCGGTGTAGTCTCGTACATACTGGGCGGTAGATGTAAACCTACCCACTTATCACTTTTTAAAGTTTTTAGAAATCACGACACTTACAATATCCTGTCCAATATCTATTCCTTCCATGATATCTTCAACATTCTCCTGTATATCCACATTTCAAAAGCTTCTAACTTCTTCGACATTGTGTTTGTCAGGGTCCATGATTCGACACCATACAGGAGAATGGAAAATATGTAGCATCGGACGAGTCGGCATCTTGTAGGAAGTTTAAGATTGCGATTGCAGGGAAGGTGGCCCATTTTAACAAAGGCGTTTCTAGCTTGTTCTATGCGGCATTTTATTTCAGTACTGTGATCTGCTTCTTCGTTCACAATGGAGCCTACTACTACTAAATCAAACATTACATGGCTTAACAGTAAAGCCCAATTTACCATGCAGTCAATCTTATAATTAATACATACATTTTCATTAAAAATGGATTGTCAACATGCCTATTATTATTACATATATTTTTTTTTTACAATTAATAATATTTATAAAGCTTTTAAGTTAACAATAGTTATATACAGTATAAAATTATTATAAAAAGAATAAAGAAAAGACAAAGAAATAATAATAATCAAATCAAATCAAAATTCAACATCAATAAAATCAATGAAATAATAGAGTTAATACAAAAAAATAAAAATTAGATTAAAAAGTGAGTAAGTATATAAATAAATAAATTAATTCGACATCATGATAAAATTTATACAAAATACTTTTTTAATATCAACTACTAAAACAACTTGCCCACAATTTATAAGTAAATATTAAATGTTTTTTTTTTTTTTAATATTTTTAATTTTATTTTTTTACTTATTTTTTGAAGTAGGTACCTAATATTTTAGTAATTTTCGTTATTTTTTTATTTATTTCTAAAAGGAATTGTATGTTTATTATATATACTTATATATTTAAAAAATTGTTTTAGCTTTAATTTTTCGAATAATATTTAGGTTTTGTATACTTTTTGAAAATTTTATAATATTGTTATTTTTATAGGCTATAAAAGCTACTGTGGTAATGTGGTGGTCGCCTATAATAGGTGCAACATCTAACTTCTGGTTTAGTGTTAAGTACAAATAAGTGTGTTGGCTACCCTATTATAAATAAATTCCTAGATAGATATAATTTCCTAGATAGTAATTTATGTATATAGGATGTTAAAAATTGGTGTCAATAAATATTTTTTTTATTATTATTTTTAAATATACTTTTTCGACAAGTGATTTGGTCTTTTTGAAGGCTCGTCAATCGCTAAGTTAGCAATCGTTATGAAATGTCGTGACTGCTACCCCTGAACACATAGAAAGCGATATCAAACAGTTTGAGATGCTAGTTCAGTCAGTCAGTCACGTGGAGTCGTCCAGGCCCGGTTGGCTAATGGGCCTGGGTTGGGGATGGGGACATTCCCCCGTTTTCCCCGACAGGATCTTAGCGGGTAATCACCCGCAGATGACACAGGGGGTCTAGGTTCAACTACTTCAGCTCTCCTCCAGAAGCACTTCTCTAGGAAGCGGTCTCCCGTTGGGGGGCCGAGTGCAAGATGGAGCGATATTCTGGAGATGCTTGAAGTGTCCGTTGTCGGCCCGATAGAAGATACGTCTAGTCAGGCCGACGACAAACTTCTCAATTGTAGGCATTTCCAGATCTCGAGTTACGACGGAATTACGCACGAACAACGGCGCTCAGGAGACCACTCTGAGCGATATGTTTTGCTGATTTTGGATCTTGTCCCTATTGATCTTCGTTAGAAGGTGATGCCAGGCTGGCGCAGCGTAAGTAAGACGGGAACGAATGAACATCTTGTAGATCCGGACCTTCAACTTGAGCGGCAATCTGGAATTCATAACAGGACGCAACATGGCTCGGACCGCCTTCGTCTGATTGACGGCGTGGCAGACCATTTCACCCATTGTTAACGTCCTGTTAGCGATGCAGCCCAGGTATTTTACGGTTGGAGTCCACTCGATATTCTGTCCCCGAAGCTGCAGTGGTGGATGCTAGTTCACCACTTCCTTAGAGGCGAGTGCAGGCCAAATTATCCTGTAGTGGACATGAGCGCTTTATCGACCACAGTCATACCAAAACATGGCCCTCATAAAAACAAAACGAATCAATTTAAAATCCTTTCCAAATGGTCCCTTCGCCTTTAATAATGATCTCAAATTGACCATTACAAAGGGTTATGGGAAGACCACCGGCGAGTAATAATTTGGGGACACCATGATTTGAATCTGACTTTGGGATTAGTCTTGAATTGCCAACGAAAGTAAACTTTTAAATACTTCGCTGTAAGTAACTCTAGTTGTTGCTATGTACATACTACATACACTTGAGATTGTTTGTAAATATTTGAACATTTATTTATTTATATTGAAGTAATATACAAACAGTATACATAACAATATAAATTAAAACTACTTAAAAGTAAAAATTTAAATAAATATAAACTAAAGCTAATAAAAAATAAACTATAAGTAAAAAATGTCCTCTAGAGACGACCCTTCAGTAATAGTCCCAAGAAGACTGGCAACATTTCCCCTTTGTATAGCTAAGCTAATACGTTGGCAGAAATAATAAAATTATAAATATTGAATTTTTGCTTGCTCTATTATTGTTTTATTGTATATATTTATAGGTATATGATACTGTGATAATTGAAAATATTGCTGCCGCAAAATTGTTAAATATGTTATTAATTAAGTGGTAAAAAAAAAACAGAATTATTCAAATAATAATTACAAATTAAGTACTTAAATTAAATAGGTACCTAAAAACTAAACATAATAAAAAAATGTCTTTTAGAGTCGTCCCATCAGAGAGATTCCCAAGAAGACTGACATAGCATATCCTATCTGTACAGCGAGGCTAATACGTTGGCAGAAATAATTGCCTGTCACCAGATTTCTTCGTGAGCCGTTTGGACAACTCTTTGGCTAGGCGTTCAGGAAATAGTAAACCTTTAATTATTTTTTCCTTTAACCTCAGAGTATAGATTGTATGGTTCATTAGTACCTAGGTGCTACATAAAGGATTTTAATCAGAAAATTTATTTAAAGTTCGAATCCTATGCCAATACAATCCATCATAGCTATTTTGAGACTTTATTCACAAGCAAATAAGAATAGCTATTAAAACCAGCAATTGCTTTTAACATTGCCCATGAAACGTATTGTCTTAAAAATAAAGCTTATTTGCTTTGAAACTTGGCTTTCACAAGTACTTGCTAAAAATAGTCCCATATTTCCATCAACACGTGAACACAGTAATGGTAGGTGCGTATGAAATAGATAGGGCTAGGATAACTTCGTTAAATCCGTATTGTTTTTAAATATTTGACGCATCACGTGTTCGTTATGACGGCCGTAGACATTCCTTTTTAAATATATGTTCATTTGATACTATCTTTTTGTTTGTTGTTACTTTTTTGATACTTACATGTGTCATACTTTAGAATTTATTTTGACGTTACGTAGATTTTTTATTTTTGGGAGTTATTAAAGATGATATTACTATTATATGTGCTGCTAGTGTTTGCATTATTCATTAATAATAATAATAATAAATATTTCCAGACAGGTCACACAGCGCCATCTAATTTCCGTGGTAAGCTACGAGGCTTGTGTTACGGAAACTAGATGGTTGATAAACTACATTTATACTTTTTTTTATGTAAATATATACATATTATACATATAAACACCCAGACCGAAACAAATTATACAATGTACAACTTTCCCCCGGTAGGAATCGAACCCACGACCTCCCGAGTTCACGGCAACGTTTGTTACCACTAGACTACGGAGGCGGTTGGTAGTTAGATATACAAACCTTATTTTATAATATTTATTAATTTATTATTAGGTATGCAAACAGATTCCAGTCGGTTGCAAATTTGGGTTCAGTTAATTTATACATGGACTAGACTGGAATCCAAGCAGCACACACAACATGAATTAAAATTCAATAATATCAATCAAATAATTCTTACATAACAACAAATACAATTTTTAACACAGGTAACATAACAATGATTTAACGAAAGATTAAAGACAATATGAGTCAAATAAGGCAGAGGAGATCTGTGGTAATGGACTTTTTATACGCTGCAAAACCACTGTCAAAAACATCAATATCAGGCCGCAAGCTAACCACTCTATTTCTCACTAACGGGTTAAAGAAATAATAAATAAATATTTCCAGACAGGTCACACAGCGCCATCTAGTTTCCGTGGAGCTACGAGGCTTGTGTTACGGAAACTAGATGGTTGATAAACTACATGTTATACTTTTTTTTTTTTGTAAATATATACATATTATACATATAAACACCCAGACCGAGAGAAATATGTGTTGTTAACATAGGTACATAGAGAGAATGTATTCGGGCATCTTGTTCTGTAACAAAATGATGACTGTATATGTATGTTTGTGTATCTGTATTTGTCTATGTGTGTTTGTGTATGTGTCTGTATGCGTGTGTATGTATAGGGGTAGGAGTGGGGAAGGGAGGAGAGGGAGGGTAAGCTTGTGTGTTTGAGATTTATAGTTTTGCCTAGTGAGTTGATAATTGTGTATCTTTTTTATTTATGAGTGAATTTAAATAGTCAAGGTCAGATGAGTAGTTCTTAAATAATATTTTTAGTTCTTTTTGATTTAGATGGGTAACTATATTAGAGATTTAACTATCTATTTTCTTCGTAACCTTCTGCACCCGCTTATTACCTATAAACCTATAGCTAAATAGGCAAGCTTAATGCCGTAAATGCATTTTCTACCAACTATCCTTTGTGACTGAGGTTTAGAGAAGAGAGAAGACAAATTTCTAAGCATTCCATGGATTCACCGTGCGGGTGCCGGGTCCATCGTGTGTGGGTAAGAGATGAGAAGAATGATGTCTCGGGCTTGCGACTGACAATAGGCTGGTTTAAGAAAAGGAGGCCTTCCTTTTTTATTTTATTGCGCGATAATACGCTCACCATCCACCATTCTACTCCTCTCCCTACCCAACCAAATACTGTATGATTCCGTTAATGCCGTCTTGGAAGCTCGTTCCATAAATGTATTGACGGCAGACCTGCTTAGGCCCATATCTTTCAGTAAGTGATGGAAAGATTTTGCTGGAACTCCTCTCACACCAACTTCCACTGCGTAAAGCTGAGTCTTGAAGTCGTTCCTGATCATTTCTTCTGTGAGATCATAATATTTATTCGACTTCATGTTGTGGCCTTTTGGAATATTTGATTCCCACGGAACGTTAAGTTCAACAAGGATAACTTTTTTCAAGTTCCGAGAAAACACTATGATGTCTGGTACAAAAGGTTACGAATAAAATAGATAATAAAAATAATTATTACTATTTTATTTAAATTCAGTTTAATGTTTTAATAGATTATTATTTTAAGTATGACATACTAATATGAATTCGAAATTCATAGCAAAGGTGATTGTAAAGTCCGTTTGAAGGCATCGGGTTACAAAAAGAATGTAACAAAAAAATTGCAGCTTACGGTTGCGGTGTCCAGTGCGCTACCTGGACTTCTGAGAATATTTTTTTTATATGATGCGATTAAATAGTACACGACTTCTGAGTATTCTAAATTAAACTGATTTATTTGATCTTTAGAAGACCGTTGATGGCCTGGTTATAAGAACGCTTGTCTTAAAAGACAAAAGGTTCGAACCCGTTCGGTCCGAATAATAATAATTATAATTTATTTACCAAAAAAGTACAATATAAAAAGGCTTAGATTTAAGTAACACAAATAAATGTACCGTAAATATGGAGTTCCCTGGTCTCCATGAAAAGTCATGAAGACCAATTGATTCCCTACAATCCGTGTGTATTGTTACATCAAAATAAACTTTATAAGAACTACAAATACTAATTTAAAAAAAAAACTAATAGCAGATATAGCTGGGGACTTAAGGTAACTCGGAGCCACCCCCCCCGACTCCAATACAGTCTCAAGTCAATATATTACCTGTTTTTATTAACTTGTGGCTAATATAAGCATGGATTAATGCCAAATAAAATAACTGCCTTCGTCGTCTAGCGGTTAAGTTCATGGATTTTGTCTCGGAGGTACCGGGTTCGATTCCTGGTCGGGACACAAAAATATTTATATATCAATAAAACATTTAATTATTATTTAATTTATTTGTGATATTTAGTAAAGTTAGCTAAATGTGAATCTGCTTATTTATATAAGCGTGGTTTCTGACCACTCCGAAAGGGAAACGGTCGTGATGATGCCAACTAACAAAATATTTAAAACTATTCCATTCAATTAAGTTATTCGCCATGAGATACATTAAGTACACTCGATTATGTCAGTTATACATAATATTGTTTACCAATCATGGCAGGATAGTAGAAAAAATGCATTAATAGCAAAGAAAAGCTATCGTGATTTACTTCACAATACAAACAATCAATACCTACTTAAATGCTGCTGTACAAGGTCGTTGTCACTTAAAATCTAAAAAATAACTAATGCTAAAAATAAAAATAAAATAGTACCAAATAGATAATCACATTAAATGTCAAAAACAATAACAATGATAACAAAGAATAAGTACAAGAAGCAGCTGTAAATGGAAGTTGTGACTACAAAATTAGAATCATAAACTCTAATATATCTATAGTTCAAAGTAACCAAAACGTATGTTAAATAATGCATTAAAACTCAAAACAAAGGTTAACAAAGGTGATTATAAATTTGAGACGTCAAAAAATTAATTAAATTGTGAAACCAGAATTATTCAAACGTCAGTCCGTAACATCGCGGTCGATTTATAACCCTAAAGCTAGCATAGCGATTATAAATAATTATTTGTATATACATTGACGCTTTTGTTCCAATTATAATTCATTCATCATAAACAGTTCCTAAACCACAGATTCCTAGACCTACACTGTTGGAGATGAGCAAATCATAATAAACTACCAACCAGTATTAAAGACCAAGAAATTAAATCATTCAAAAAAGTTTTAATTAAATTATAAAATCCAAAAGGGTTACTATAGTATTATAGATTATCTAAATGACAGTAAATTAAATTATTTAATACAAAAGGGTTACTATAGTATTTTAGATTATCTAAATGACAGTAAATTAAATTATTTAATCCAAAAGGGTTACTATAGTATTATAGATTATCTAAATGACAGTAAATTAAATTATTTAATCCAAAAGGGTTACTATAGTATTATAGATTATCTAAATGACAGTAAATTAAATTATTTAATCCAAAAGGGTTACTATAGTATTATAGATTAACTAAATGATAGCAAATTAAATTATTAAATCCAAAAGGGTTACTATAGTATTAAAATATTATCTAAAGATTATCTAAATGACTGTAAATTTAATTATTTAATCCAAAAGGGTTACTATAGTATTAAAATATTATCTAAAGATTATCTAAATGACTGTAAATTTAATTATTTAATCCAAAAGGGTTACTATAGTATTATAGATTAACTAAATGATAGCAAATTAAATTATTTAATCCAAAAGGGTTACTATAGTATTAAAATATTATCTAAAGATTATCTAAATGACTGTAAATTTAATTATTTAATCCAAAAGGGTTACTATAGTATTATAGATTAACTAAATGATAGCAAATTAAATTATTTAATCCAAAAGGGTTACTATAGTATTATAGATTATCTAAATGACAGTAAATTAAATTATTTAATCCAAAAGGGTTACTATAGTATTATAGATTATCTAAATGACAGTAAATTAAATTAAGTATTGTTATATGTCATGATATATGACAATTGTAGTTGACTATTTTTATTAATATTAGTAAATTCCTGGTCGGGATACAATCAAAATTATTAATTGAAATAAATTAAATTTATTTTTTTATTTGTGATATTTCTCGAGTTTGGTACGTTAGAGACATCGACGAGCTTGCCACTTGTCATGATTGGCCTGTAGTAAAGTTGGCTAAATGTGAATCCGTTTCTTTATAAGCGTGGTTATTATTGTAACTAAATTATAACACGCAATGTTCGTGTAGTAATTTATGAATACGTACATACCAACTAACAAATCATCGAAGCTTGGTAAGAGGTAATATTTCGAAATTTTCGAAAAAGGAACACCCGCCAAAGGCAGGTGATGGCTGTAAGCGCACGCGCATCCATTATTGGTATTATTTAGTTTTTTTTTTTGTAAGGTTAGGCCGACATTTTAACAATACGGCCTGTCGGGTTTTGGGAAGGCACGATTCGGTATGAATTAGCCTTTTTATTCAAACTTTGTGGTGTGTTTATGAATATACCAGTTTTGTGTTTCTTTTTTGTATTAGTAACATTATTTGATTTGGATTTTAAAATATATTTATTCAATCTTACAAAACATAACATATAAAAACATTAAATAATAAAATAAATATAAAATTTTGAAGCTAAAATTTAATAAACTACATTAAAAACAAAATTGAACCTCAAAAAATAAAAAATAAATAGATCCTGCAAATTCGTGTCCTGTGGCATGGTGTGGCAATGTATTGGCAGCATTTCCTCTCTGAATTAAAATACTTAATTTTTGAAAGAAAAAACTACCAGCCCTATTGTCACCAGAAACGTCAAGGTGCCTTATAACAATTTCTGTATAATAAGCTTTTAGTTCTGATCATTTACGAATACCATATGTTAACTTTTAATGTAACATAGTTATTATTACATTATTATCTCAGTGTTTAAACATAAGTTAAGAATGATTAGCAATATGGTTTTGTAAAGTAGGTGGCGTTGTGTACGAACGTAGTCGTGTGCTGATTTCTGATTGGTTCAATAACGATGTTACGAGTCGCTTTAATGAATGGCGCGAATCATATCGCGCCAGATTACAAGAACACAGCAGACGAGTCGGTCGTTGCGCGCCTTTAAAATAGTGAAGTTGTAAATAATTATTGGCAATGGAAATAAATCATACAACATTGAAGACTGGTTTAATTTGAGAAATTAGTCCTAACACATAGTTTGAAAATATCTAAGCTATTGTTAGAAGAGTTTACTCTTTGGAACATTTTGATCCAAATTCATCCACTAGCAGGAGTAGAATCATTCAAAATAATGACGTGTCACAAATGCATCCGTGTTATTTTATTTATTTAAAACACATGTGCAATAAACAATACAGACATTTTCTGACAGCCAAACTTTGGGGACAAATTAAAACATTTATAGGTGCAATGAAAGAAATATAAAAAAAATAGGAAGAAAAATTAACAGCTTAATTATACACTTACATATTATACTGTTATATATACTATAATATCAATATACTTAATACTAATACATACATATATACATTTGTTCTAGCGGTTAAGGTTGTAGATTTGGGTTCGATACCTTGTCGAAAACATATTTAAAAAAAATATTTATTACTATTATGTCAAAGACATCGACGAGCTCTCCACTTGTCATGATAGGCCTATAGTAAAGTTGGCAGAATGTGAACTGGCTAATTTGTCGTGGTTTATATATCTTCAGTTAAAACTGTGAATGACGTCACAAATTTATATACAATATCGATATTTCAATCATAACATCACTATTCATATTGCCAGAGAATGTAACTTTATTAAAATGTTGAATATTAATCGTACTTTAAAAAAAACACTGCATATATGGACTCAATTTGTCGGATGAATAATATATGGGATAAAGGAACAAAATTAGGCAGTTGTCGTATTTTTTATACCTAGCTTTTTAAAAGTTTATTTTTTGTGTAATATGCGCAGTTACATTCTACAGGAACTGTCATCGAGAAAATAAAGAAATGGAAATAGTATAACTATCGCGCTAGAGGGATTATGGCCAAGATGATACTTTACACAAATGCCTGTAGTACACGAATAAAACTATTTCAGTTTTGACAACAAAAACGACATAAAGAGTGAATCTCAAAATGGCGCCTAACCTATCCTAAAACACCACAGGTAAAGTCAAAGTTAAGTATTTCGTAGCAAAAAAACGTGAGTAAAAAACGCGGTTTCTTTGTTGTTTTTTTTTTCAACTGTTTTTCGATACGAGATTACAAAAATCGTCGAGTAAGCTCCCTTTTGGGCAATCATTCGATATAATCGGCAAAGGGTTAGTTTGAATTAGTCTTCAATTTTATGATTCAAATTCAAAAGCGTTTATTTGCTTTAAATGTGGTACATACAGTAATATTGTTAGTAAGTTGGTTCTGCACATTTAGCCATTGTGTGGCATGCAAAATTTGTTAAATTTAAATTTATTCTTATCTAGTAAGTCTAGTCATCATTACATAATGCCTCCGTGGTCTAGTTGTAACAAACGTTGCCGTGAACTCGGGAGGTCGTGGGTTAGATTCCCACCGGGGGCAAGTTGTACATTGTATAATTTGTCTCGGTCAGGGTGTTTATATGTAAGAGTTTACTCTTTGGAACATTTTGATCCAAATTCAATCAAGTAGAATCATTCAAAATTATGACACAAATGCAACCGTGTTATTTTATTTATTTAAAACACATGTGCAATAAACAATACAGACATTTTCTGACAGCCAAACCTTGGGGACAAATTAAAACATTTATAGGTGCAATGAAAGAAATATTAAAAAAAAAATAGGAAGAAAAATTAACAGCTTAATTATACACTTACATATTATACTGTTATATATACTATAATATCAATATACTTAATACTAATACATACATATATACATTTGTTCTAGCGGTTAAGGTTGTAGATTTGGGTTCGATACCTTGTCGAAAACATATTTAAAAAAAATATTTATTACTATTATGTCAAAGACATCGACGAGCTCTCCACTTGTCATGATAGGCCTATAGTAAAGTTGGCAGAATGTGAACTGGCTAATTTGTCGTGGTTTATATATCTTCAGTTAAAACTGTGAATGACGTCACAAATTTATATACAATATCGATATTTCAATCCTAACATCACTATTCATATTGCCAGAGAATGTAACTTTATTAAAATGTTGGTTATTAATCGTACTTTAAAAAAAACACTGCATATATGGACTCAATTTGTCGGATGAATAATATATGGGATAAAGGAACAAAATTAGGCAGTTGTCGTATTTTTTATACCTAGCTTTTTAAATTTTTATTTTTTGTGTAATATGCGCAGTTACATTCTACAGGAACTGTCATCGAGAAAATAAAGAAATGGAAATAGTATACCTATCGCGCTAGAGGGATTATGGCCAAGATAATACTTTACACAAATGCCTGTAGTACACGAATAAAACTATTTCAGTTTTGACAACAAAAACGACATAAAGAGTGAATCTCAAAATGGCGCCTAACCTATCCTAAAACACCACAGGTAAAGTCAAAGTTAAGTATTTCGTAGCAAAAAAACGTGAGTAAAAAACGCGGTTTCTTTGTTGTTTTTTTTTTCAACTGTTTTTCGATACGAGATTACAAAAATCGTCGAGTAAGCTCCCTTTTGGGCAATCATTCGATATAATCGGCAAAGGGTTAGTTTGAATTAGTCTTAATTTTATGATTCAAATTCAAAAGCGTTTATTTGCTTTAAATGTGGTACATACAGTAATATTGTTAGTAAGTTGGTTCTGCACATTTAGCCATTGTGTGGCATGCAAAATTTGTTAAATTTAAATTTATTCTTATCTAGTAAGTCTAGTCATCATTACATAATGCCTCCGTGGTCTAGTTGTAACAAACGTTGCCGTGAACTCGGGAGGTCGTGGGTTAGATTCCCACCGGGGGCAAGTTGTACATTGTATAATTTGTCTCGGTCAGGGTGTTTATATGTATATATTTACAAAAAAAGTATAATATATAGTTTATCAATGTTCGCGATATAACCGCGACCGTTTTGTGTGGGCGTGCGACCAGTCGTCGTTGGGCAGGCGAACACGCCACTACACTCATTCAAATAATAAGCCCTAATAAATCCTACCATACAGTCCGCTCTTATTTAATTTAAAAGTCCACTATAGACCCTTAACATTGGTCCTTCGAGCATTGGTTCTTCGAGCATTGGTCTTCGAATCGGCATCAAGATAATCAAGAAGATTACGAAGATACGAAGAAAGTTCGCCGCGCCTCTTACAAAATTCGACGTACTCAACCGCCATCTCCGGGTTGCTTCAAACACCGGGACAAGTACGAGTATAGTGCACGGAAGGTCACAGTGAGTTCGTTCCAATTATCCTCTCACACTTTCCTCTTCTTTTACTATTACTCCTTAAATCACTTTTCATGCCTTTTTGCTACTATTTGATCATACATAGTAACCATTTTTTTTGCGTAGTGTGTCTTTTTTTGTCTTATTTTATTCTTACATGCACCTATCTTGCATACATAAATGGTTATCTAATTACATTCATTTCAATAGTGCATAAAACGTATTCATAAAAAATTGCTAAAAAATTATAAAATATTTGCCTGCATACCTACCCACTACCTACTTTTTTATACATTTAAAATTAAACTTCTTATTTATACGCATTCATTATGCTAAAAACAATTTTGCTATCGTTATAAATAATTCATTCAATTGCTTGCTACTCATTTTTTTTATTGCTGTTGGCTCGTGCACGTGTTTTAGTTTAAACTTTTTCTTCATTACTTTTTATACTCTTTCTTTTTAGCTTATATTAATACATAATCATGCCTGATTTTAAGCAAAAGGAGCTTAGTAAAAAGCGTGCGTCTTATAAAGCCAAGCTAACGCAATTTAGCAATTTCATTAACCTAATCGAAGTTAGTTCCATTATTAGCGACTTGCAAGCTAATGAACTAGAATTGCGCCTATCTAAAATAGAAAAACTATATTCCGATTTCGATGTGTTGCATACGGAGATGGAGGTGCAGGCTGACGACGCGACCGAGCTGTACGACGAGCGCGAGCAATTCGAGTGCCAGTACTACCTGCTGGCGGCCCGCGCGCGCTCCATGCTGTGCCAGCACTCCGCCGCTTCTGCTCCCGCCCGCTCCGCCTCTGCGTCGGACTTACCATCGCAATCAGGTGAGACAAACAATAAACGCAATTTCGTAAACCTACCTAAAATCGACTTACCCCATTTTAGCGGTAATTATCAATATTGGCTCGAGTTTAGGGACACATTTTATTCATTAATTCATAATAATGATAGCATCGATAGTATAAATAAGTATCACTATCTGCGAGCTTCTCTTAATGGAAGTGCAGCCTTAATTATTCGCAGTTTAGACTTTAATTCAGAAAACTATAAAACAGCTTGGGAACTTCTTTGCAATCGTTACGATAATCCACGCTTATTAGTCAACAACCATGTTCATGCATTGTTTAATGTCGAGCCCCTTCTTAAGGAGTCTTGCGGTGCCATACGTCATCTTGTCGACGTCACCAACAAAAACCTAAAGGCTTTGACTACACTTAAACAACCAACTATGCATTGGGATATTCTTATTATTTACATGATGTCTACTAAATTAGATTCTGTTACAGGACTTAAATGGGAAGAACATAGGAACAATATGCTCAATCCTCCTAACTTGCAGCAATTTATTTCCTTTCTTACCAACCGTGCAGATCTTCTAGAAACTTTAAATGAAAACTTAAAATCTAACAATAATAATAACAATAAAAACTTAATTTCAAATAAATCTAAAAACTTTTTAGTAGCTTCGTATTCAAACAAAAAATATAATAATAATTCTTCTTTTACAAAATCATGTTCCATGTGTAATGAACAACATTTTTTATATAACTGTGAAACATTCAGAAACTTATCAGTTGACTTACGCATACAAAAAGCTAAGGAATTTAACGTTTGTCTTAATTGTTTACGTCCAGGCCACGTGGACCGTAAATGTAAACTTTCCCATTGCAAATACTGTAGGTGTAAACATAATACTCTTCTGCATATGCATAACACTAACAATAATTTACAAAACAATAATTTAGAAACTTTGCCTAACATCGAGGAGTCTGTGGCCGTCTTATCAAGTAACCATGAATCACAGTTTGCTACTTCTTCGGTTGTATTGCTATCCACAGCGCTGGTGAAGGTGGTGGACAGACATGGTGTCCGCCACTCCGCCAGAGTGCTGCTCGACAACGGCAGCACCGCGAACTTCATCACCAGCGACCTCTGCGGGAAGCTGGCCTTGTCTCGACGTGCAGCGACCTCCACCGTCACTGGTATCAATAATCAAACGTCAAATAGTACCCAGTCTTGTCAGGTAACCATTGAGTCTTATTCTTCGGATTACCAGGTGGACGTGAACTGCATCGTCTTGGCCGAAATTACTAAATCATTGCCTTCTAGTTATGTAAATACAAAACACATTAAAATACCGTCAGGTGTACATTTAGCAGACCCTACTTATAACATTCCTTCTGTTATAGACATTTTAGTAGGGGCAGAAATATTTTGGCACGTCTTAGGTACCAATCATATAAACATAAACACACTTAAATTGTACGAGACTAAGCTTGGGTGGCTTATATCCGGGTACTTAGCACAACCTCGTACGTCTTCTAATATATGTCATTTCATACAAGACATAAATCCAGACCTTACCCGCTTCTGGGAGCTGGATACGATTTCTCCCATACATTCCTTGTCTTATGAGGAGCGTATGTGCGAGGAAGACTTTATCAAGAACACAAAACGCAAGGACGACGGTCGTTTCGTCGTTTCTATGCCGTTAAAGGAGTCACCTACCCGCTTAGGTGATTCTTTTCAAATGGCCAAGCTTCGTTTTTTGTCCCTAGAACGCAGGTTTCAGAGAGATCCTGCATTCAAAAGTAGGTACGTAGACTTCATGCAAGAATATCTTAAGTTAGGTCATATGTCTGAAAATCCATGCATGTTTACGGATTCAAAGACTAACTACTTTTTGCCACATCACGGTGTTATTCGCGAGTCTAGTACCACAACAAAGTTACGCGTTGTCTTTGACGCTTCAGCCGTCACAACGTCAGGGTTGTCACTTAATCATATACATAGGGTTGGCCCTACAATACAAGACGACCTCTTTTCTATCTTATTACGTTTTAGGCAGCATAAATATGTTATCTCCGGTGACATAGAAAAAATGTACCGCGAGATCGACATTACTCCTAATCAACGTTCATTGCAACAAATAATTTTTAGGTTTGATTCTTCTCATCCCTTAAAAACATATACATTAAATACCGTTACTTACGGAACAGCATCAGCACCTTATCTTGCAACAAAGTGCTTAGTTAGTTTAGCATCAGGCTGTCTTAATGATGACGTCATGCGAGCTATGCAACGCGACTTCTACGTCGACGATTGTCTTACCGGCTCGTCTTCAATTGACAAAACTGTATCTTTATGCCAGGAAATCATCTCAGTTCTCAAAACGGCTAAATTTAACTTACGAAAATTACAATCAAATAGTAAAGTAATTTTAAATACAATCAATAAATATAATAAAAGTTCTGAAAATTCTTTAGACTTAAATCATAACCAAAGCCAGTCTTCTAAAACGCTCGGTCTTAATTGGTTATGTGAATCAGACACACTTTCTTATTACATTAACTTAAAGCTAAATAGTAAAATTACAAAACGTCATATTTTATCTATAATTAGCCAAATATTTGACCCGCTAGGTCTGGTCGGTCCTTGCATCGTTGAAGCAAAGATAATTCTTCAAAGATTGTGGCTTAATAAATGTTCTTGGGACGACATAGTTCCGCAAGACATACATAATTTTTGGTTATCTTTTGCAAATACTTTACCGTTATTAAATACACTTACAATTCAACGTTGCGTCTTATGTGACGACCCTATACATATACAAATTCATATATTTACAGATGCATCCGAGCGCGCGTATGGCGCCTGCGTCTACATTCGGTCCGTTAGCACAGACGGTTCAGTTCACGTCCGACTACTTACGTCCAAAAACAAGGTAGCCCCTCTTAAACCGACTTCCATGCCCCGTCTTGAGCTATGTGGGGCTCTTTTAGGAACTCGACTGGGTGCTAAAGTGATGACGTCACTTACCTTGATTGTTGATAAGTATGTATACTGGAGCGATTCTACAATCGTACTGAGTTGGTTATCTTCAACACCGACATCTCTTAAACCTTTTGTTAGAAATCGCGTCAATGAAATACAAGAGAGCACCAGTATGCATACTTGGAGGTACGTGCCTTCGAAAGACAACCCAGTGGATATCGTTTCTCGCGGGCTGAAGGCCGATCTCATCGGCGACACTTCTTTATGGTGGTCAGGTCCTACATTCTTATCGTATGACGACCACGCATGGCCTAAAATGCCTAGTGAACACTTACATTTAGATAAAACCGAAGTAGTCACACATCTTGTAAGCAACACAAAAAATACATACACAAATAATTCATACATTTCGTCATTCATACAGAAACATTCTAAACTTACCTTCATACAAAATACAATAGTATATTTACATAGATTTATCCATAATTGCAAAAATATAAATAATAAAATTCACGGTCTACCTACAACCGATGAGCTACAAAAATCATTATTATTTATTATACACACTTGTCAATTAGAAATGTTTCCAGACGAATATTTATTACTTTCTTCTAGAAAACCGTTACCTAATAAAAATAGATTAATTTCTTTATCTCCATTTCTAGATCCTAATAACCTTATTCGTGTGGGCGGAAGGCTCGATAGGTCTCCCTACACGTACGATGTTAAACACCCTATCTTACTGTGTTCTAAGCATCATCTTACTCGTCTTATTTTTGAAAAAATGCATATTAATTTATTTCACTGCGGGCCTCAACTACTCTTAGCTCATATTCGACAAACTTATTGGCCGTTAGGAGGACGGAGCCTATCAAAGAAGGTTGTAAATAAATGTATAAAATGCAGTAAACTTAAAGCCCAATATATTCAGCCAATTATGGGTCAACTCCCCACTCCACGAACGGAGTTAGAATTTCCATTTCTCAACACTGGCGTCGACTATGCCGGGCCAATATTGATTGCTGATCGCAAGGGTAAAGGTTGTAGGCTTATTAAATCTTACATTTGCGTTTTTGTTTGTTTCGCAGTGAAAGCAGTCCATCTGGAGTTGGTCTCCGACCTAACGAAAGAGGCCTACATTGCCGCCTTAAATCGGTTCATTTCTCGTCGCGGGAAACCGAAAAATATCTATTCAGATAACGGCACTACTTTCGTTGGTACATGCAACGAGTTTAATAGAATTACCTCCTCAGACTTAAATCAGGAAGGCATTAATTTTATTTTTGTACCCCCTTATTCACCACATTTTAATGGTATTAGTGAGGCCGCCGTAAGGTCCACTAAGCACCATCTTAAACGTGTATTAAATTCTACACACTTCACTTTTGAAGAAATGGCTACATGTCTTGCTCAAATAGAAGCCATTCTAAATTCACGTCCACTCACGCCCCTCTCATCCGATCCTTATGACTACACAGCCTTAACCCCCGCTCATTTTCTAATTGGACGACCATTAATGACTGTTCCTCACCCTCAGGTGCCTATATCTACAAACATCAACAGGCTGGAACGATTCAAGCGCATTGAACATGCGCGCATGCATTTTTGGAGTCGTTACAGCATGGAATACGTCACCCTTCTGCAACAGAAGACCAAATGGCGCGCGTCTTCCGGCGAGCTACACGTCGGCGCGCTGGTCGTCGTGCGGGACCGCGGGCTGCCCCCGCTACTGTGGAGTCTGGGGCGCGTCATCGCCGTCCACCCTGGGAGCGATGGCGTCACACGAGTCGTCGACGTCAAGACAATCAAGGGAATCATTCGACGTTCTTTCAATAACGTTTGCCCACTCCCCGTTGACATTTGAATTTATATAACTTCAATCATTTAATTCATTTTGATTATATAGTTTCATACCTTTTATTTTGAATACTTCAACCCCGGGAGCTTGTTCGCGATATAACCGCGACCGTTTTGTGTGGGCGTGCGACCAGTCGTCGTTGGGCAGGCGAACACGCCACTACACTCATTCAAATAATAAGCCCTAATAAATCCTACCATACAGTCCGCTCTTATTTAATTTAAAAGTCCACTATAGACCCTTAACAATCAACCATCTAGTTTCCGTAACACAAGCCTCGTAGCTTACCACGGAAACTAGATGGCGGCGCTGTGTGACCTGTCTGGAAACATTTATTATTATTTATTTATTATTATAATTAAATTTAGGTCAATACATATAAGAATTTTATGTTATTAAAAACAAACAAAGAAATAAAAATAAAATATGTCATACAAATTCTTTTACAAACAAATTCAAAAGATTTTCTCTTTCAAAATTGCCCCCATGCACCGCCCGAGCCCTTCACATCTAATGTGTTAAAAACATAACAATAAAAATTAAAAGATTCTTAAACCTTAAAAAATATTAGTTATACCTTGACAAAGTAAAATAAAGTATCATCACGACCGTTTCCCTTTCGGGGTGGTTAGAAACCACGCTTAAAAATAAGCGGATTTACATTTAGCCAACTTTACTATAGGCCAATCATGACAAATGGCAAGCTCGTCGATGTCTGCAGCGTACCAAACTCGAGAAATATCACAAATAAATTAAATATTAATTAAATGTATTCATATACATTAATAAATATTTTTGTGTCCCGACCAGGAATCGAACCCGGTACCTCCGAGTCTAAATCCACGGACTTAACCGCTAGACCACGGAGGACATATCTTTCAAATTGGTTTGGGATCATATTTTTAGGTGAAATAGGGACTAAGCCTTGTCGATATAATCGCAAACATCTCTCCTTTGTCCCTTATCTGAGTCTCACTTGGTAAATTACTTCGCTAACTACAATATAAACATTTGATGGCTTTCTTAATGTTGGTTCCTTTTGCCTTTTTGTTTTTTTATATCTTCACTTTTAAATATTGCGCTTTTTTTACAAAAAGTTTTTATAAGTCACCAAGTCTTGTCGTCTTCTCCGGTGACCAGAGGGCTGGCTATTTCTTCGCTCAAAGAATCAGTATTGCATTTAAGAGGGGTAATGCAGCCAGCGTTCTTGCCACCATAACACGCTGATGCGACATATATTCGTATGCGTAGCAGACAAATTTCTAAGTATTCCATGGATTCACCGTGGGTGCCGGATCCATCGTGTGACCGACAATAGGCTGATTTAAAAAAAAAAATCCTCTCTTTTTTGATTATTAATTTTATTTTATATTTTGTAAATATTCTTTTTAATTATTTGTTATTTTCCCTTGAAACTAATTAAGAATTGAATTTTTTCAGTTTGAAAACATCTTGTTTCAGTATTTTTCTGTAATTATATTAATAGCAGACCCCGCGGGATCCGAGCGGGATTGAGTAATTCAGCACATCAATGTCGCGGGATTGAGAGCTCCGGGGTGCAAAATTGCACAATTGATTGAACTTTTTTGTTCATACAGTTGGAAAAGAAAATGTATAAACTGCAGATTCTGAATTATTTCGGATACGCATGCCAGCCGTATCACAAATTTTAGCGGGTCCGGGTGCGGCAAGATTGTGAGATAAAAAACAAAATTTGATTGTGTCTTCGTTCTGCTTTCAACAATCAACTCAAAATCCCATCCCACTCCTCTAGAAGATATTCAGATTCCTTCACTGTGTCTGCAGCCCGCCAGTGGAACAAACTACCACTGGCCATTAGACGGGCACCATCTGTCAATGTTTTTAAACAATTAGTCACTAACTTGTTTCTTGATAAGCAGGAGCACACTGCATCTAGTACACATTAAATATTTGGCACGCAATATGTTTGTGTATGTTTATTTGTATATGTGTATATATATGTATGTATATGTTTATAATACTTTCATGTAGTTTATGTAATTTCTTGGTATTTAGTGTATTTATAAATTAGACTATTATTATTGGATTGTTGCACCCTGCCCATAATTTCTCACCATCCCAAAGGTTAGTGTCAGAGAATGCCTAACAGGCATTAAACTCGCCTATGTACCTAATTTTAAGTTTTGGTGCAATAAAGAATCTAAAATAAATAAATAAAAGATGAAAATCTTAAAGATTACGATTAATACGATTATAAGATTAATTATTTCGGTTACGCTTGTCATATTTTTCAACTTTTTTTGTTATAAAAAAACATAAAAATCCCATGTTTATGTTAACTTTTGTATCAAACGCAAATTAACATAATTTTGGATCGTAAAACACATATTTTTTGTGTTTGTTATATTTATTTATTGTTTATCTATAGAATAAGGTATTGTTGGATAGGCCACCTGTGGCGTAGAAAATCATCTTTTGATCATTTATTTTTTTACACATATGTACTGTTATTATTAAATGCGAAAGAATGTCAATAAATATTGCAAACGATAAATAAATCTTCTTAAAGAGTAAAATATAAATATAAACTAAACCTAATAAAAAATAAACTATAAGTTAAAAATGTCCTCCAGAGAGGACCCTTCCCTAGAGATAGTACCAAGGAGGCTGGCAACATTTCCCCTCTGTATAGCGAGACTAAACGTTGGCAGAAATACGTTAGCCGTTTGGACAACTCCTTGGCCAGACGTTTGGCTAAGTGTCCCCATGGGCCCATCGTCTCGACCCCAAACGGCGAAAATTCGTAACCTGTACCGAGGTTGGCGTATTTGCGCAGCTTGAGGTTCTCAGCAGAAACCGCCGCACTCACTCCGCTTGACAAAGTCGCCTGGATGTGTGATGGGGCTAATGTGTCTATACATGTCGCATCCCACACCTGCCAAGAAAAAAGAAAGAAGCATTGTTTCTGTTTGTTGACTCGCCAGAGGGGGTTCAACACTTTTGCATCCGTCTTGCTCGCACAATTCACATTCTTGGACTAGTCGCGATCACAGCGACATCATCGCCGCTCAGCCAATACCAGTCAGTCAGTAGAATCGTCCAGGCCCGAATGGCAAATGAGCCTGTGTTGGGGATGGGGACATTCCCCTGTTTTCCCCGGAAGGATCTCAGCGGGTAACCACCCGTTAAATATGTTAGTTGGCTGCCTCCGTGGTCTAACGAGGTTCGATTCCTGGTCGGGACACAATAGTATTTAATAATTTACATACTAAAAATGAATATTTAATTTATTTGTGATATTTCCCAAGTTTGGTACGTTGGAGACATCGACGAGCTTGACACTAGTCATGATTGGCCTATAGTAAAGATAACTAAATGTGAATCCGCTTTTTTATAACCGGAAGGGAAACGGTCGTGATAATGATGCTACAAAATAATTACACGGGCAAAGCCGGGTAAAACAGCTAGTGTAGTATATAATCATTCAGAAAGCAGCTGTTAGATCACAAACTATAACATTACCTACATGCATATCTATTTCACAAATCTGTTCTCTTTATTAATCTGCAAATATCAAATTTCCTAAGTTTCCTATCAGGCAAAGCTTTTTGTAGATGTCGCTAGCGGCAATGGTACCTTGTTTTACACCTATATCGCATCATTTTTTAAATGTTTATGTAGTTTTTATTTATATAACAGAAAAATGTATTTTAAATTAACGTTACCTACCTTAAAAGACGAATTAAGAAAGCGCACACCGTTTTAAAAAAGATAAAAGGTTTTACTAATAGAACGGCAATTTTGATATCACCAAATCTTTGATTTCGCTTGGAAATCTCGATTTGTACACTTAAAAGCTGCTCACTTTGGCATAATATCCAGAAAATAATAAATTTCGTAATGAAAATACAAGTTTTCTATACAACTGACAGTTATATTAGGTACCATCTATCATGCGCCATCTATCGTGATAAAAAGTTAGTGATGCACCCCATTGACAGTGCGTGATGGATAAAGGCCAAAACGGTCGGTGGTGTACATGTCGACATGTACGGACAACTCTATGTGAGTCATCATTATCATTACAGCCCCTAAAACACAGCGTCCTAGATCTCCACTGCTGGAGATGGGCCTTCCATATATGTATCTGGAGAACTTGGCCTACACTCGCCACGCTGGCCAGACGTCTTGGCGAGGATTTGATGTCAATTTTTACGACAATTTATTAACGATTCCACAAGTTGGTATTAGTGGAACCGGGACCGACGGCTTAACGTGCTCTCCGAGGCACGGGAACGGAGGTGTTGTAAATCTATGACAAATGTACTTAAGAAAAGTGTATTTCTAATTGGTACATGCCGGGGGGGTTTGAACCGACCTTTGTAGGATTTAAGGAACGCGTTCTTTCAACCGAGCCACCACCGCGCCACTCTATGTGAGTCAAAGAGATCAAATACATACAAGGATAAGATAGATTGGTTGTTACTTTCGTACAAAATGTTCTTAAGTCAGTTTTTTCTTTAAAGATGTTGTAATGTAGTGTAGTATATGTATGTATGTTGTATATGTAGTTTATATAATATTTTATATATGTATGTATATGTACTTCGTTTATGTAATGTGTATACCCATTTATATATGTAATTTTATATTGTACCTAGTTGTAAGTAAATATTGTATTTTTATTTTTCTTTTCATATTTGTTGTTTATTTGCTAACCTTACCTCTTAAGTTTTCATTGTCCCGAAGGTTGATTGGAAGAGAGTGCCTGTAGGCATTATGTCCGCCTTTTGTTTGTATAACAATAAAGTTTTTAAATAAATAAATAAGATTTGTTTCAAGCGGTGTTATTTTTATATACATATGACCACGACAAGCTTAGAATATTAGTTCTAGATAGTGTGGTAAGAAATAAAGAGAAGTATCCACCGTTCGTGCCGATAAACTCTGTAAAGTGTATTCACACGTTTCGGGATCAGGCTCGAATTGCCGTCATGTCCAGTCAAGCTGGCATAGTGTTAGGGACTGTCAGCCACGAGTGTCTGAACCAGTTGCTAACATTCATGGACCTCGCGCGCCCCTTACCATCAGTTGGGCGCAATGTCACATGCCATTTTTCAACACGTATTTTAACTGAATTTCTATCTCAATGCTCCTTGCACCCTAATTCAATAAACCAACAAAATTCTACGAATATTAACTACTCGGAATTAGATTGTGATCAACGCGACAGATGGGTTGATATCCTTTAACATATTGCTGATGACGTCACTCTTGAAGTGGCAAATAAAGTTGAATATGCTAAACGCATGATTTTATGCTTGGAACTGTATAATATTTGTGCAGAAATATGCGAACTATATATTAACAATATCCGTTCTCTTGCGTAGATTAGACACACGGGTAACAGAGTTCGATTACTGGATGAGAATACAAAATAATGTGTCATTTATTGAGTCAACAAAAGACATCGACAAGCTAGCTATTAACAGAGGTTTTTGCGTTTTGTCGACTTTCGGGTTGCATATAGGCATGTAGTCTACCTTAATTCTGACTTGCCTGGTGGGTTACTGCTGTACCAGATATTGTATTCTCATAGGTACTGATAACTTAATTTAAAAGGTTATTATTTGATCGTTGTGATGCAGTTCTGTATATGTTTTATTTTGTAAATCTGATATTGCTGAGTTTTCCTTGCAGATTCCTTTAACAGGTCACTGGAATTTGCTAAGCTGCTGGTCTTTTGCTAACAGCTTACTTATTGGACCACTTTGCTGCTTAGTCTTCTAGCTACTAGCAGGAGTAGAATCATTCAAAATAATTAAATTAATGACGTTTCATAAATGCCTGTAATAGGTTTACGTGAATAAAGATATTTTGACTTTGACTTAGCCACTTGTGATGTGCACAATAGTAAAGTTGAATAAATGTAAAACAGCTCCATCTTGCTGAAAATATGTTGCGGTTGTAGCCACATTTTTCCAGCACTATGGAGTATCTAGGAACGCCGAGGATACAATAACTGACCACCAAGGAACCCGGACCTAACTTCTTCTGGCTTCCTTTAGGGCTACTTAAAGAGTAGAGTCCACAACCCTTTGCCTTCCAATTTGGATGTTTTAAAGCATCAAATCACAGACCAAATTGTAGCTATTCCAGCGAGGGATTGAGAATTTTAGTTCTAGGTTAGTAGTAGTTATCTTTGCCCTGGGGCGGACCGCTCCGGGGTGATCCCCATTCAGCGTGCGTTAATCACGGCGGGCGACATCCCGCTGGTTGTCTGTTTTACCTCGGCGGCGAGAGCCGCTGGGGAAGGGGGCCACTGAAGGATCTGTGACACCTGTAGGACAGTTTCTGTTGAGAAATCTTCGTACAGTTTAGGCAGTCTGTGCTGGTTACGCCTCGGCCCCCAGGATCTCACAGGGCAGGCGACGGCCCTCCGGTGGCCGTGCTTGGAGAGGTGCGATGCCCCGAAGATGGTCGAAGCGGCTGTGGTCGACTCGATCGAACATGAACGAACTGCTCGATGGTCTCCATCTTCAGGTCATCGTGGAGGACATTGCGCACTAACCACGGAGCTCCGACTGTCGCGCGCAAGGAGATGTTTTGCTGTGCTTGGATTCTAGCCGCTATGGATGGCGCCACCAGGTGGTGCATTGCCGGCCCGGCGTAGGTAAGGCGCGAGCGGACGAACGTCTTATAGATGTTTAGTTTTACCCGGGGTGGTAACGACGAATGCAGCAGCAGCCTCAGTTGGGCCCGAGAGGCTTTCACGCGGTTGATTGTGTGGCGTGAGTTCTAGGTTAAACAAGTGTGATGAAGAAGTGAATCATCCTAATCGCTAAAGATGATTTTCGATGGGCGAAGCGCGCGCGGTACTTTGATAACACAATTTTATTATTTGCACGTGTTATTGAATGCTATATCCGTCCATGGTGATTTGGGAAAACAGATTGAATAAATGACAACTAATTTGACAGAAGTAGGTTCAATAAGATGGCCGTTATCAACTGTCAAAGTTCAGAAGTCCCTGTTGGAAGACCCTTTATTATATTTTTATTTTATTATATTTAATTCAAGCTACTTTTAAGAATACTCTGTCAAAACATTGGTTTGACAGAGTTTTTTTGAGTGTTTCCGAAACTACCTAAACTGTTATTCATACTTAATTTATTTCCTTACTACTTACTTTCTTTATTATGAAAATTTTATTTATTTATTATTTCAAAACTTTACGCACTAGGTACACAGGCGGACTTAATGCCGCGGCGTTCTTACTAGTCAACCTTAGGGACAATTTAGAGCATTTGTTATGTGAGGCAGGTGCAAAATATAATAGGAGCATTTAGGACTGTGAAAAAAAAACAAAATAAATAAAACTTAAATACTAAATCTAATATACTATTATATTTTTTATATATAATTATTAGTATATAAAACTATATACTAATCAGTAGGTATACACTAAATAGACTACATACTATCATTATATATAAATAGAATACATAGGTACAAATAAATAATAATACATACATATTTATATAATACAATATCATATATTTATATAATATGTTACTAGGAGCTATTTAGGATAAGTGTAAAGACCTATTAGCTTGCTTTCATAGTTTCATCGACGAGCTTGCCACTTGTCATAATTGGCCTATAGTAAAGTTGGCTAAATGTAAATTTTGTAATTAGTTATTAAGTAGTGGTGCTTTTTTACTTTATTTCTCCTAAAAAAAAAAAAAAAAAAAAAAAAAAAAAAAAAAAAAAAAAAAAAAAAAAAAATGTTACGTTTTAATTCATAAGCAAAATTCGGTAAAAAAAAGCGTGCTTTGCTTTGCTTTTAAGTCGAACATGTCAGTATAATATTTTTTAAGTGCACAATCGTAGCATACCTAAACAAAATCCATCTCAGTTTAATAAAGTTATTTGAAGTTAAGTTTTATGTATATTTTACAACAAAGCCAATACAATAACAGCCCACGCATTAATATGAACCGATTCTGGTTAATAAAACATTGTAACGATATCTATAACGTTTTCACATCATCAGTCACTTGATGGTTAATAATAATAATAAATTATTATCAGGCAATAGATAAATACCTTACAACTAAAATACATATAAAATATCTAAAGCTTCCGTATCTTCATCTTCTTGTGGTCATAGAAGTACCCATCAGGTACTGTGACCACCTTCTGAGGAGTACGAGAAGCTTCAGTGGACGGTGCCGGCGTCCCTGCTAGGGGTGGTGCAGAGGGAGTAGGTGATGCGCGGGGCCCGGGAACATCGTTGGGTTAATGAGACTGGGTTGGAGAACACAGTCCTAGATCTCTATTGAAGACAGTAGTATTTTTTTTAAAACTGTTAACTGTTAAAGTTAGAAGCTTTGCTAGTGGACGTTAGGTGGCGTGAAAATCATTGTAACAAACATTCTTCTAGCAGATGTTCAGATTCTTTCATATCTTTTTTTTTTTATATATTATTGATTTACTACCTTATTATTTTTCTTTGACATACCAATTTTATATTATTATTTTCCTTTTGACATATTTTACTGAAATGAAATAATTGAAATGAAATGACAATGTCATGGCTAAATCACAATAAGCATGCTGTGTACACTGCTTTTGGATTGCAATCTAGCTTAAGAAATTGCAGGCATCAATTATAATTAAATGCTTGTATAATGTTTATTAGTTTAAGTAACTTGTGTTTCACTTATATTGTTATTATTCTTCTGTAGCGATGTTTTCTTCCTTTGCTTGTTAATTTGATTAATTTAATTTTATGCTTATATGTCAATACAAAAGTCATTCCAAAATGAAAATATACGGGCGAAAGTTTTACGTGACAACGACTTTGAGTGGTAAAATAATTTTAATGTGAATATTCATTCGTATAGTAGGAAGAAGGATGAAATAATAGTAACAATTTAAAACATTTATTTATACAAAGAATTATATTTAAAACATTAATACTGACAGAAAGGTCTGGAGACAGGAAGGCTGGCAATTATTTCTGCCAACGTATTAGCCTCGCTATACAGAGGGGAAATGTTGCCAGTCTCCTTGGGACTATCTCGGATGGGACGTCTCTAGAGGACATTTTTTATTTATAGTTTAGTTTATTTTTAATTTTATTATTTAGGTAGCTTTTAATTTATATTAAATGTACTATTAAGCATATTTAAAATACAAGTATTGTATATAAAACATTAATTTATACAAAGAATCTCGCACTGAATTTCATATTAACAAAATTTTATTTTTACCTTTACACATACATACGTATTTATATACAAATATACATACAATAACTTGCAATACATTTGCGTACAATGAAACAGCGTTTACTACAACTTAACTTGTTCCTATCTGAGTGATTTTGTTGAGGATAGGGCGATGATAGGAGAAATATGAAATGAAAGGAAGTGTTTCTGCTATAATGTGCCTAGAAAATGTCAAGTCAATGTCTTTCACTTTTTATGTCTGTCTCTCTCGCTCTTAGGCGGGCTAACCATGCCCGAGTGGAAGGGACGCGTGCCTCTCACTCGCTCTCATTGTGAGCGCATAACGTGAGCGGAGCGTAACGCAGTTTCTTGAAGTGTCACCCGGCAAACCAATTTATAAGACGTTGTCACGTAAAAAAAATGTGAACTGTATAGATTATGATCTGTTTGTATACCTATAGTAAATAAGTAAATAAATAAAAGTGTCTGCAGCTCGCCAGTGGAACAGGCTTTATCTTGCTTTACGAAAAGCAAACTCAATCAAAATAATTAAAAGATTTATTTTAATAGGTATATTATTTATATACCATCTTCATCATTACAGCCCCTAGAACACAGCGTCCTAGACCTCGTCCTAGACAAGTTGGCATTAGTGGAACCGGGACTGACGGCTTAACGTGCTCTCCGAGGCACGGGAACGGTGGTATTGTAAATCTATGACAAAATATATAAATTGAAGCTATAAAATTTGATTGCCAAATATTTCGCCTCTCTTTGGAGCGGACATAACATGCTGATGATGTTTTCCATGATGCGCTAGGTGACGATGATATTTTTCAAAAAAATAAATACAAAACTGTATAGTGCATTGCCTTTACCATTGCTAAAAGAAATAAAATTGCTTTTTCAAAATTTATGACAAAGACCTTCAGTCACTGTCACTGATGACGCCGCTCCAAAGAGAGGCGAAATATTTGGCAATAAAATTTTATAGCTTCAATTTATATATTTTACCAAGTAAGAAACACATCTAACACACTTTATTTGTTGCAGATAAATCTATGACAAATGAACGTAAAAAAGTGTAATTCTCATTGGTATATGCCGGGGGGGTTTGAACCGATCTTGTAGGATTTAAGGTAAGCGTTCTTACAACCGAACCAATATATATGTATATATTGTTAATTAGTTGATAAGTAGGTAGGCTATTTTAGTTAGTTAATTTTCTAATCATAGTTTTTAAATGCACCCATACTCTCTTCTCACTAGTCCAAAGGTTTTTTGTAAAAAACAGCAACTAATTCCCGCTCTATATAATTTGATATCTTTGTCTCTACCTAATATAGTCTCATTCAGGTGATCATTATTGGATTTTACATCGAGTTTCGATTGTTTTCAAGAATACATTTTGGTTTCTGAATAACGTTCCTGATATTTTATAATGTTCGTGGGCGACTAGGTAAGTACGTTACCTTTACCTCACACAATACAATCACTGTCAAGTACCAACTTATCCCGTTCCATTTTCACCTTTTTACTACTTTACCCCACACGGATTTACTGATAGTAATCCGATATACAGACGTAGTTTATGATCTTCTTTATAGATAGGTAAAGCTGGGCATTCTCCGCAAATAGTTTTTTTGGCACCGTTTTACGTTCCTGAAGACCTCCGGAAGAGTCTTCGCAGTTTGGTGTATCCTCCGTCTGGGTGCAGCCACACTGAAGCAATCTTGACACCATAAGTACATGTGCGGCCTTCTCCTCTACCATGCATCCTCTCCCTATACAGAGGGCTAACGAGTGCCTTCACTCCGTAGCCACTACTCAGACTTAGCTGTTAAGGCACGCAGGGCCAACAGTGAAAGAGAGACGGTTTGTAGGGTTTTAGTCCGTAGGCGCCTTGGGGTCTCCTTAGGAGGCCTAAAAAGCCTTTTTTATATATATCTTTATCATTCAGAGTTTATTTAAGGCACAGTGTCCCGTCATCACCCCTACCATTGTGCGAAGCTTGGCTCTGTTCAGGCTCAGAAGTGGCCATGTAAGGTGCCTATCAGGATTGGGCAGGGCCTTCCTAGAGTGTTTGCAGTCTGTCTGGTGACCAAATCTGCTCTTTCTGTTCTTTGGCGGAGCCAGCTTCGCACAAACTGGAATGGTAGGAGGATTATTGGTACTGGGCCTGTTGGTGTAGTAGATGACCTCTTCTAGCCAGTTTATTAGCCTCTTTTATAGGACCAACAGTCAAACAAACGATGGTGTATTACAAAAATATTCAAGACTTATTTTAGTTTAAAAAACTAATTTTTAATCAAAACTGGTGGTTATGAAACTTATTCAAATTAGATTTCGTGACACATGAATATTCATAATATTTATATTAGACTTATGAATGTCAAAATTGGTAGAGCGTGTAGTAATTCTGATAAAATACATATTTAGAATACAGGAATGGAATCTTCAATGTTGCCAGAAAAATAAATTTATCTTACCGGAAATATTTAGAATGGTAACATTTATGCCTTTCGAGGTTTGCACTGTTTACAACTAACAATACCGATTACGAGGATCCCTTGAGGAAAAGGTCTTTAAAAAAGGATTCTGGTTTGTAGGAGCTTCGAGGTAATAAATGTTTGTCCTTCTCGAAAAAGCATTTCTCAAGGTTTTAAGAATAAAAATCATGAATCTCATCCAACATTTTTTATATTAGTTTATGGAAATGACATCACGCTTAATAAAACTTTATTCTCGAAGGGAGAGCTTCCCACGTTAGGCGCCAGAACGCCGGGAATCCGTCGCTATGGCTACGGGCGGCCATGTTGTCTGACTTCGCGCCAAAATAGATGCGCGACCTACATTCTTTTATTTGACTTAAGAAAAATGTTTAGACGTCTGAGTTGAGTTTAGTTATAACTTCGTGGCAAATATATTTATTGTCCAATAAATATATAATGCTAATAACAAATCTCTTTGCATAATAATAAATAACTCTTAACCAAAATAAATTCCAGTAAAATTATTATATTTACTCGTAAACCTTGGCACAATAAATTCTTGGCAAATTAAACTAAACTGTGGTACATTATAAAATAGTTTAAAACTAATATATTATTTTAACAAATTGTTTTGTCATCGTTACGTTAATACTATGAAATTTCTGAAATAACTGTAAACATGTAAATAATGATGTAATGACAGGGAAGGCAAAGGTATCTAGCCCATACAGCCATGTTTGACGCAAGTATACAATTTATGTATATATTTTTTATCTTGATACAGTATGTGATGCTTATCTCGGAGCAATTCGCGGAAAAATCACCTTAACGTTTTATTATTAAATTATGACTAACAATCCCTGCAGTAAAGTAATTATATATATATATTTTTAAATGCTCTAGACACAGCAAAAGCACGCGAATTAATCCTGTTTTTTTCTGTAAGCTTGTTTAACGTCCTATAAATTTTATTTTTCTGAAGGCGAGACGTAACTCTATGTCATAGTTTAAAGCAAGAAACAGAGAAAGTGGGCTAAGTTTACACAACCTACTTTTCTAACGTAAGCTTTCGTAGTATTGGGCCGAAATGTGTAAACAGTACTTAGAGTTTACTATTGTCAAATGGATCATCATTAACCATGTCGGCTAGAGCATCAGTTCGGCAAACGTACATAGGTTCGACAGGAAGACTGGCAATTATTTCTGCCAACATATTAGGACGAACGAAGAGAAATTGTTGCCAGTCTCCTTGGGACTATCCCTGATGGGTCGTCTCTAGACGACATATTTTATTTATAGTTTATTTTTACTGCCTCCGTGGTCTAGGTCCG
Organism: Tinea semifulvella; assembly: GCA_910589645.1. Taxonomy (NCBI): domain Eukaryota; kingdom Metazoa; phylum Arthropoda; class Insecta; order Lepidoptera; family Tineidae; genus Tinea; species Tinea semifulvella. The sequence continues at coordinate 8,480,369 of OU342619.1, forward strand.
TGGATTTAGTACGTAGATTTGGACGGGTTCGATTACTGGTCGGGACACAACAATTTATTTAATTTGTTTGTATTATTTCTCGAGTTTGGTACGCTATCTCTCATCGTCGAGCTTGCCACTACTGACCACCCCCTAAGGAATACGATCGTGATACTGATAATGATGATGTTTTAAGTTGTTTTTATTTATTTAATTTTAGATTTTCTATACATTCTATTTTCTATTCAGAGATAAAATTAATAAAAGTGTTAATGGAAAAGCCACTTTTTTTTTATTGGCTTTGGCTTTTGTTCCACTATCGATACTTAGTTGATATAATTAATAGGGTTCATATAATAGCCGAATGAGAAGTTTCAATTGGTTGTTGTCTATGGTGTGACAGTTGAGAATGTAAAACTGTGTCGAAATTTATGTTCATTAAGGCTTCATTTCATCATAAATCGTTTAACGCCAGAACAAAGCCTCCAAATTGTGGAAATATATATAATTGGACTGATCGAATGAACTATGTAACTCAGCCGCAGCAGACATATGCTGGAAATCATATTAAAAAAATAAATGCCATGAAATTATCTACCAGATTATAATAACAATAAAAAGACATTTCAACAATATTTCTGTCTTGTTTATATATATATTCTCCTTGGTACATACATTTCTTTGTCTTGTTGATGATTTTAAATCGAGATGAGGAAAATTAGTGCGAAAATGATCAATAACTGCACGAATTGCTTGCTCACTAGGAAGATGATGTAGATATATACTCGTATATATATATATATATATATTTAAAGTTCTCAAGCTCCTAAAAAACATCCAGTATGAGGTTGCGATTAAAAAAAATTAAAATTTGCTTAGTCTAGTCTATAGATAGGCCTAAAGCAAAGATAAAAGTGCAAGTACTAAGGTGTTAGGTTTTGTATGCATTTGTGATTAAGGTTAATCCCTGATTAAACGAGAGTTATGTAACCATTGGTTAGTTAATTAGAGTCCATTAAATTGAGCGATTTAGAAATGGCTAAATGGTGGGTTATTTCATCATCAAAAGATCGCTTTTGCAAACATTTAACAGGGTCTAAAATATCGTTTCGAATTCCTCATGAGATGAGATGTGTGAGGACGATACCGGATATTTATCCGGAACTCTCGAATCCCTGCAGCTTCGCCGAGATGTGGCTTTTCTGAGCGTTTTATACCAGCTATACTATGGTGAGTGCTCTGAAGAGCTCTATAACCTAATCCCTCCCTCTCCATTCCGCAACCGAACCACACGCACAGGTCAGAATATGCACCCACATACCGTAGTCACCACCCATACGCGTACGTTATAAATCTGGGGACTCATACACCTAAAAGTATCATCACGACCGTTTCCCTTTCGGTGTGGGCAGAAACCACGCTTATAAATAAGCGGATTCACATTTAGCCAACTTTACTATAGGCCAATCATGACAAGTGGCAAGCTCGTCGATGTCTCCAGCGTCCAAACTCGAGAAATATCACAAATAAATTAAATATTTAATTAAATGTATTTATTTACATTAATAAATATTTTTGTGTCCCGACCAGGAATCGAACCCGGTACCTCCGAGTCTAAATCCACGGACTTAACCGCTAGACCACGATAAAGATGTGGAATGTATAAATGGCATTTAACATCATTGCAAATGGCACATACTTTCAACTAGAACAACAAATAAGTGGTAGGCGGACTGATGGTGGCAATTTCCCCAGTCTGCTGGGGCGGAGAAGTATCCACCGTTCGTGCCGATAAACCCAGTAAAGTGTATTCACTTTAGGAAGAGTAGTGAAGTCATACCCAGACAAAAAAGAGCCAAGTTTTTAAATCTATTATACCAGTCCCCCTGCTACAAAGACATAAGTATGAAAAATATATTTAATATGTGTATATAATAAGCTTCCTAACGAAATAAAATTATTGCAGTGCCCTAAATTCAAATTAAAACTGACGAAATTGCTACTGGTCCCTAGATTTTATAGTGTAAAAGAGTATCTTGAGTGCAAAACAGGTTAATTAATATTGTTTTTTGTTTTAATGTAGTTGTGATTATGATATTAGTATGTGAGTAAAGGTAGAATATACGAGTATGTGAGTAGACCTGACTAAAGTTTTGTGACCACTGTTCTGTATTTATTGCAAATAAACGATATTTCATTTCATTTCACACGTTTTGGGATCAAGCTCAAATTGCCGTCATGCCCAGTCAAGCCGGCATATAGGGACTGATGTCAGTAATCAGTCTGATTCCAGTTGCTAACATTCATTGACCATGGAAAAGTCTGGACTGTGCGTATTTGTTGCAAGCCCTAGACACCATTATTTTGTACCCGGCACCCGCACGGTAAATCATTGGATTGCTAAGAGTAATAATTAAATGATAATCTTTTTAACTACCCAATAAGCGTTTATAGCCTTTCCTGTCATTCGCTCGTGAATGATCAGTGTGTACTGAATGACAATCAGGCTTCATTCATCATTCAAATTCGGTACCACGACGGCTGTCCTACATAGTTGAAATTCATGCATAAATATAGACTTAACAAATTACTAGACAGGTCAATTTCCAAAATATTTCCCAGTGTTTTAACTGTCAAATTGTATATGTTATTTTGCAGCAACACGCAAATAGCTGTGCAGTGTTCAAATAATTTAAATCAGTGATTTAAATTTAATCGAATATTTTTAATGTTTTTTTTAAGTCTGAGTGTATTTTATATTTTAAATTATTTAGGATAATAACCAGACATACAGTAAAGATTACTAACTAAATATTAACTAATTAAGGTAAGCAACAGTATATCCAACGACAATATCCACAATTTTTTATTCAATCAACATTTTTAACCCTTTCAGCACGACAAAAAATATTTTGGATATTGAAAGGTTTATTTTATTAAGGTCTTTGAGGTCTAAAGTATCTCTTATACTTAAATATATTCTAATGTGCACCATAGTGTGTTTGGTAACATAGTGGAAATAATAACATATATGTTTTTTTTACTAGTACTTTTAATTTAATAGAGATAAGAATAATAATTTTTGACTAAGTAGGTAGATGGATGTACGAACTAGTCGTATTGAGGGCGTTTTAGAGCGGCAAAACAGAATTTGGTGACAGCTAGTTAGTTTTTTGTAATAACGCACGCTTGGTATTGCCCGTGCTGAATGGGCTAGGCTATCAAAAAGAAAAAAATATATAGAAAAGTACTTTTGAGAAATGTCTATTAACTTTCTAGGTAATAAAATTACTGACACTTACGAGATATATTATTCAGAGATTTGTTTTTAGTAAAATAGAGGAAAGATGATATAAATAAAATAGAAACAACGCAGAGAAGAAGACAAATTTTCTAAGCATTCCATGGATTCACCGTGCGGGTGCCGGGTCCATCGTGTGTGGGTAGGAGATGAGAAGAATGGTGTCTCGGGCTTGCGACCGACAATAGGCTGGACTAAGAAAAGGAGGCCTCCTTTTTTTTTTATAAACTAAATGGACGTAGACGTAATCCAAGGCTGTGTACTTGCGTCGTTTAAAAAACAATACCTATACGTTTTATGAACAAATTTTGGAAAGTGACCACGTGAATTATAGATGAAAATAATAATAATAATAAAAATATTATATCACCATTAAAGATGGGAAAGCACTGGGTCTCCATAGCACAGATCCCATGTTTTGGAGCCCAGGGCACATTATTAGTTTAAGCACCAGCCTGCCCCCTACATTACTTCATTTTTTTTAAGTAGTGTTGTAATTTGTTTTTTATTTGTTATTTTATGTAAGTAGTACTATTTTTAAGCTATTTTGTATTAAGCTTTTTTGATTAATAAAAAATATTTGAATTGGTCTGTTGGTCACCTTTAATCGCTAAGCTAGCGATCGTTATAAAATGTCGAGACTGCTGCCCCAGCTGTTGACGACGGTCACAGTAATGATGATCTTCTAAATCAACTAAGTAATTGTTAAAAAAATGTCGGGTCTAGAAATTTCTAAACTCTCTAGTTTTAACTATAAAAAAATTAACTAGCTACTTGAAATTCGTAGTAAAAAGTATTTTGCTTAAATTCGACGTGATTTGTGTGCAAATGGGTCGCGACTGTTTTTACTATTAGGTACGTAAATTTAAATACAATGTCAATTCTAACTGTGCTTATTTCTATGACACCAAAAAACCACAGATTAAAAATGAAAAAAGAAATCTTAGCTATTCATGGATTTACCGTGCGGGTGCCGGATCCTTCGCGTGTAGAGAAGAGAGGAGAAGAGTGTTCCCACACTTCTAGCAGATATTCAGATTCTTTCACCGTATCAGTGGAACAAGCTCCCACTGACCATCAGACAAGCTGGGTGTATCACTAACTTTTTATAACGATAGATGGCGCATGATAGATGGTACCTAATATAACTGTCAGTTGCATAGAAATCTTGTATTTTTATTACGAAATTAATTATTTTCTGGATATTATGCCGAAGTGAGCAGCTTTTAAGTGTACAAATTGAGATTTCCAAGCGAAATCAAATATATGGTGATCTCAAAATTGCCGTTCTATTAATAAAACATTTTTTCTGTTTAAAGACGGTGTGCGCTTTCTTAATTCGTATTTTAAGGTAGATAACGTTAATTTAAAATACATTTTTCTGTTAGCAAAATAAAAAACTACAAAACATTTGTAAAATGATGCGATATAGGTGTTAAACAGGGTACCATTGCCGCTAGCGACATCTACAAAAAGCTTTGCCTGATACACCCCATTACTCACCACTGTTTTTATAAATATATTAATAACTTATCTTATAACTTATAACTGTTTATTTTATAATGTTTTCAATCACCCTAAAACACCTTCGTTTAAATCACGCTTTGAATTTCTCTCTGATACTCACAACTGTGCCCTTCGCTCCTCTCACAATAATCAGCTAAAGACTCCTTCGCATTCCTCTAACAGATATTCAGATTCCTTCACTGTTGCTGCCGCTCTATAATACAATACAGAAATTCTACAAATTCAAAAACACATTTTCATTCCGTACTTTTATAACAGTGACAACGTAAATCTATTATTATTTTAATGCAATTTATATGTTGAAAATTATTATTTACTTAAAATGTACTAAAATAGTCTTTATGTCGTTGAGATAAAGGCCAAAAAGTGTATTTTTTTTTGTATAACCTATTTGGTGGTCTATCCATTCGAATATTATGAATGTAAAGGAAGTATTTGTATGTCCGTATGTCTGTTTATCTTGCCTTTATTTTTCCTAATCGCAACATTCTTGGCAGAGTGGTCGTTGTTGTTGTTGCAGCATTAGCCTATTGGAGTGCAGCTTTCTGATACTGAACCGATTTTGATAAAAGTCAATTGGAATGGACATGACATCATCTACCTAGGACTTGTAAACCACAGCCATATGATGGATGATGTGGTCTAGCCCATACATACACGTCTGACGTAATATAAATTTATTTCTTATGAGTTAATAAGGTTATCATCAAATTCCAGATGTTGTACATTGCAAATTTTGATGTTTTTCTTGGAGTCACTCGTGACATTATTAGCTTAAACACGTCGGGTATAATATGGGAATTCACAACGCGGGAAAACCGCAATTAATAAACTGCAACTTGTGCCCCATATTTAAAATCTAATTTATCGTTTTCCATAATCATTCATATTGTAGCACATTATTAAACAAAATAACACCACTTTTGACTAACAATATCCACAGTAAATTAATTTAAAAAACATAAGTTTTTTTTTTCAATTGCAGCAAAGATATGAAATATAAGATTAGCAAGCATTAATTGTTATTATCATACAAAATGTTTGTTACATTATTTTTTACATGCTTTTCTTCTCTTGTTGATGAAGACAGTGTTTCAAACCTCCGTAGTATGACAAATGAATTCAGAGACGATTGTCAAGTTTATCTTGTTTATTATATTCTATGTAATGTTTTTAAATTGATCCCACCTTATTAATATCTCTTGCCATCGACAGAACCTAAAGTATTTAAACCTACATATAAAATATTTTTAACCACGTTGGTATTGCTCTACCTACGAGCGAAGCCGAGCTATACAGCTTACTAAAATATAACGGGCATTGACCGAAGTGGGTTCTATTTTAGAATCAAGCGCCTAGTTTAAAAACTCCTATATTGAAACTATGGTAAAACAGTTTTGAACGAGATTTTAAAGCATACTGTTTCACCGACCGAGCAGTGCACCGTGTCTTTTTGAATTTGGAATTCGATTTTAAGCAGACCCACGTTTAATACAGGGTTTTGAAATTTTAACTATTTTCATTTTACTTTTATCAATCTATTATTTGCCATCGTCAAACTACACACAATTTTGCTATAAATAAGACGCAATGTATTACAATACTGATCCCGGTTCCAAACTCCAATTAAAAAAACGGATATTAAAAGTGAGTAAATAATACAAAAATTGCAAATTGTAAATTATTATGGTGGTCTTACAAAGCCTCAATAATAATAATAAACATTTGCACAGCCATGTCAAGTTTACTTTACTGTGGATATTGTTAGTCAAAAGTGTTGTTGATTTGTTTAATAATAATTATAGAAAACTATAAATTGGACTTTATTGGGCACAAGTCTAAGTTATTTTTTTGCGGTTTTCCCGCGCTGTGAACTCCTATAATATTGTGTTAGGCGATAATGCCGCGAGTGAGTCCACGAAACAAATCAAATTGTCCAACATCTGGAATTTCATGATACCCTCATTAACTCATATAAAAAGAAATAATATATTACGACAGACATGGGCTAGATCCCTTTGCCTTCCATATCACCTCATTCATCGGGAGAAGACAACATAAACAAGAAATAATAATAAAATTGTCACAAGTCGCAGAAATAAAACATGTAAAACCAAAAATACTAATTTATATTAAGTTAATAAATCTCATTCTAGTTTTCTTAATACATATTATTAAAAATAATAGAAGGATTGGTTTAATAATTTAGGATTAATATTTTTGACAACAGATATAGGCAAATGCCGGGAGGAAACAAATAAATTATACAAGTATAATAATTGCGGGAAGATAAAAGATATGACTACGTCATCATTACGTAAATAAAAAGCAATAAATTCTTATCATAATTAGGCTAATTAAAACCATTTAAAATAGGGTATTCAAATTACCATTTTTTATTACTACAGGAAAGGGCTATACAATAGTGCACCAGCGTTTTATTTTTATAAAGCCCGATATACATCGACGCTTTAGAAATTATTTCTCTAGCCGTGTGTGTCGCTTTTTGTTGCCACAAGATATATTTATGACCGACTTCCGATTTTACAGTTTACAGACAGAACAACTAATAAATTAATTGTTATTTTATTAGTATTTAGTTCACGCATTTACTACCGAATACATTAGAGAAAGCAGTGGTGGTCCAGTTTTTAAAACATCATCCATTTTGCACGCCAAGTTTTTGTTTTGTAAATTACTTTACTGTTACTATATTGTTAGTCAAATGTGTTACAATGTAAATAATTATGGAAAACGATAATAAATTGGACTTTAATTATGGAGCACAAGTTGCATATTTTTGCGGTTTTCCCGCGCTGTGAACTCCCATATTATACCTGACGTGTTTGGGCTATAATGCCGCGAGTGACTCCAATAAAAGCAACAAAATCTGCAACATCTGGAATTTTATTGATTATTAACTCATTAAAATCAAATGTTATGTTACGTCACACTAGGCTGTATAGGTTCGACACTTTGCCATCCGAAAAAAAAACGAAAATACTTTCCGTCCTTCGCGCCATGTCAAGTGCAAGTTTTTGTTTTGTAAAGTAAAAAAGTAAAGTATCATCACGACCGTTTCCCTTACGGGGTGGTCAGAAACCACGCTTATCAATAAGCGGATTCACATTTAGCCAACTTTACTATAGGCCAATCATGACAAGCTCGTCGATGTCTCCAGCGCGGCGTACCAAACTCAAGAAATATCACAAATATATTAAATAAATGTATTTTTATTTACATTAATAAATATTTTTGTGTCCCGACCAGGAATCGAACCCGGTATCTCCAAGTCTAAATCCACGGACTTAACCGCTAGACGACGGAGGCAGTTAAGTTTGTTTTGTAAATTAATGTATTGCGGATATTCTCAAATATATAGGATATAGTCAAAAGTGGTGTTGTTTTGTTTAATGTGCTACGTACATACATACATATCTTCACGCCAGATCCCTTGCGGGGTAGGCAGAGACAATTGAGAGCCATTTGACACGATCACGACATACCTCTTTCGCTTCGTCGACATTCATTAACCTCTTCATACATGCCCTTTGGTTACGAAGACTTTTTGTGCTAATGTGCTACAATGTGAAAAAAAAGATAAATTGGTCTTTAAATAAATTGCAGTTTATTTGTTGCGGTTTTCAAATATTATACCCGACCTGTTTTGGGATCTGTTAATTTTGCTCATATTGCGAACCGAAATACCTATCCTGTTTTCGAGAGCTTTCCGAACGCACCTAGGCGTTACTATTGTAACGTGATTATTTTGTTGTTTAACTAGGATCAAATATCATAAGCCCATTTTATTAGAATCCATACATACATATCTTCACGCCAGATCCCTTACGGGGTAGGCAGAGACAATTGAGCGCCACTTGACACGATCACGACATACCTCTTTCGCTTCATGGACATTCATCAACCTCTTCATACATGCCCTTTTGTTACGAAGGCTTTTTAATTCTCCTTCAGCTAGTGTTTTATTTATTTGATCGTGATACGTGTGTCTTGGTCTGCCAGGGCCTCTTTTACCCACAACTTTCGCATTATATACCTGGTTCGTCAATCTATATTAGATCCTAACCTTACCATTGGAATGGTTGTAAAAATAGCAAGCTGTATGCTCAAATTTTTGAGATGAAGTCCAGATCTTAGTTAGTTGTATGTATCTGTTTATATTTTGGTATGACTGCATCTTGTTATGAGCATCTAATAAATAAATAAAATAAATAAATCCATTTTCGGCCAATTTTAAAAAAACTAGTACACTTTAATTTTAACAATTACGTATCCATTAAACATCCGATATGCTCCATTGCGCGTTCCGTATGATCGGACAAAATGCTAAACTATGTAAGTATAAACCATTAAATAGCCGGTTTATCTTTACATAACTATTACACGGGCCTGATTTCCTATGAATATGTAATGTTTACTTGCGATCAATTTTAAATTGAGAATCATAATTTAACGGTAAGCGATGGCCGCCATTTTGTTTGTCAAAACAAGGGTTAGGTGTGATATATAAGTTATCATGAATTATATAAGTTATTCATTTATTACGTAAAACAATTTTTGACCCGCTCTTGATGTAAGAAAAAATAAGAATATTTCGACCACCTGTTTAATATGTATTTTTTTTTTCTTGCGAGACTCTTGAGTAAGACGAAGACCAAGATTAGGAGAGCAAGACCAAGACCAAGACTTTTAATAAAAATAAATTCGAACACTGCCATTGTATTATCCATTATACCTGGCCAAGGTATACATAATGTAGTACTAACGTATCTAAACATATAAATGGTGCACTATTGTCCACAGTGGGAAATATTTTGGTGGCGGGTATAATTCTAATGGCTCCTACTGTATCGTTTCTTAATTGTTCTTATACTGCCTGTCTCTGTTCTTTCTCTTCGAATAAATAAATAAATAAATGTTACAGGAGAATAGTAATTATTTTTTATTTACTAATTTTTAAAGTTAAATTTAGTTTTTGTTGTATTATTACAAAGTTAATTTACGCGCAGTGGTGGCTCGGTTGTAAGAACGCGTTCCTTAAATCCTACAAAGGTCGGTTCAAACCCCCCCCGGCATGTACCAATGAGAAATACACTTTTCCTACGTACTGCAGTCATAGATTTACAACACCACCGTTCCCGTGCCTCGGAGAGCACGTTAAGCCGTCGGTCCCAGTTCCACTAATACCAACTTGTAAAATCGTTAATTAATTGTTATTTAAAAATTGACATCATATCCTCGCCAAGTCAGCGCAGCGTGGCGAGTGTAGGCCAAATTCTCCAGATATATGTTTTGGAAGGCCCATCTCCAGCAATGGAGACGAACGCTGGGTTCTAGTGGTTGTAATGATGAAGATAATGATAAGTTGATTTAATTAAAGGTTTTTTTTTTAATAAATATATTTACTTTAAACGTAACAAGTTAATGCCACAACAAGCAATAAACAAAAAACTTGCAATTGATATGTCCGTGCCACAGAGCAAGGAATCCACGCGCGCCGCCCGCTACACCGCGCGGCGATTCTGTGCTCTGTGGTCCGTGCAAAAGCGCGGGAACGAATCCTTAATTTTGAATTCATCACATTGCATCACAAAATCTCAATACAACTCGATAAGCAAAAATGCAATCGCGAGAAATTCCCAATTATATTTTAATTAACGGTTCGTAACAATTATCGGGACTTAATTTGATATTTTCACTTCGCTAACTGGCCCACGGTTACTCTGAAATTTTAGAGTTTGGAATAAAGAACCACTAACACACAGAATACCACTTTTTTAGCACAAGTCGTTCGTTTAATGAAAATTCTAACATTTGATGCTAATTTCGTATGTCATTACCGTGTTGAAAGTACATTGATGTTACTTTAATATCATGTGTGTTGGATGCCATGGTATGATAAAACATGAACAAAAATACTTGTCAAAAAGTAGCCTCACCGCTCGTTTTATTTAAAAAATGTTGGCATTGTTAAAAAAAAGTAGTATTTCTTAACAAAAACGACATTTCGCGCTAGTTTATGAAGTTCCTACGAGATGTTGGAAATACTATAAAACGAACGCGGGGGAAGTCGAACAAATGATCAGGAATGGGATCAAGTGCGAGACGAATTACAGCAAAACCATTGCTTTCACTTACTGAAAGAATTAAAGAGAGATATGTATTACAAGTTGATCCAAGCTACACCAAAACAGCTTCAAAAAAGCTCGGAATACTGGACAAGGTGAAGCGGTTTTTCCCGCCTTCAATCAGACTGTTACTGTACAAAGCACAGATCAGATCATGCTTGGAATACTGTTCACACCTTTGGGATGGTCCCGCCAAGTACCTCACAGATGCTCTCAATGTCCTACAGAGGCGAGCTGTTCGAATTGTGGACGATGCCATTATATCTGGAACTCTCGAATCCCTGCAGCTTCGTCGAGATGTGGCTTCTCTGAGCGTGTTCTACCGGCTTTACTATGATGAGTGCTCTGAAGAGCTCAACCTAATTCCTTCCTCTCAATTCCGCAAGCGAACCACACGCACAGGTCAGAATATACACACATACCGTAGTCACCATCCCTTCGCGTACTTATAAATTTGGTGACTCATACATCTGTCGCGCAATAAAGATGTCTTCCAGCCTCTGTGTTTCCACTTTCCTATAACCTGGAGTCCTTCAAGCGAAGTGTGAAAACACATCTAGTCAAGCCGGCATAGTGTTAGGGACTGATGTCGGGCATAAGTGTCTGATTCCAGTTGCTAACATTCGTGCTAGTATAAAAAAAAAAAAAAAACTTTACCCACCGCACTACACGATTATTTCTTTGAGGCACAAGAGAAGGTATCTTTTCGAGAGTATATTAAGAGTAAGGGCCTCGCGAACCAACTATAATTAAATTACCTACAGTGATTCAGATTGTAAGTCAAATTGCCGATCGAAACGTGAGTTAGGTACTTAGCAGGCATCGCGCAATTTATCTTGTATTACACAATATTGTTATAGGTCGTGGTGGCTCGGTTGAAGAACTAATATCTTGTTGTTACACTTGCCCTGTTGACTTGTCGCTTTAAGCGCTTTTTTTCACTTTATTTTGCTTTGAACGTCGTTCGACTTGGCGTTGCTCTGTGGTTTTTTAACAGTTTAAGACAAAATTAGGTAAAAATAATTGTTCCTGCATTGGGAAAAATCCAAGGTTGCCATTAACTTAAATTTTTGTCGGTTACCAATAATATTTCTACTTATTTAATCAATTTTGTTGTTAAAGTAAAAAAATAGATTATACGAAGTAATTTAATATACATTAAATATAAATTAAAAGCTACCTAAATAATAAAATTAAAAATAAACTAAACTATAAATAAAAAATGTCCTCTAGAGATCCGAGATAGTCCCAAGGAGACTGGCAAGATTTCTCCTCTGTATAGCGAGGCTAATACGTTGGCAGAAATAATTGCCAGCCTTCCTCTCTCCAGACCTTTCTGTCAGCCGCTTTGACAACTCCTTGGCCAAGCGCCTCGCTGACAGTTGTTGTTGATTATTGTTTTATCAATATATTAATAGACTCAGAATTGCTTTAAATCAAAATATTTATTTCCATAGGTTATCTTGTAACAACTTGGATATTGTCAACACTAAAATAATATAAAACAAAAACATACAAAATATATAAACATAAGTTAGGTTATCATGGTTGGACCGTAACGGGTAAATAATCCAGATTTATGTGTGTTATAATAGCATTATTGTCATAAGCAAGGTAATTCTAACTTAATAACTACTTAATATAAGATCGTGGCTGTAAATAGGCCGTGTCAACTAAATATAAATTCGTGGCTGTAAATAGGCCGTGTCAACTAAATATAAATTCGTGGCTGTAAAAGGGCCGAGTCAGCTTACAATCTAACAATAATAATAAATATCAAATCTTAATACTAGTTCGTGGCTGTATACGGGCCGTGTCACCTTACAATGTAAATAATAATAATATGTCAATTAAGCATATATTCGTAGCTGTAAAAGTGCCGTGTCATCTTATATTCTAAATACCATTAACAATAATTTATATTCGTGGCTGTAAAGAGGCCGAGTCAACTAAATATAAATTCGTGGCTGTAAAAAGGCCGTGTCAACTTATGAACATAAAATAAACATTAACTAGCGTATTTTTAATCAAAAATTGCTGTGCAGCGGGGGAATGCTGTCAGTGTTATTGGCAGACTGGCACATGATCAAATCATGGGTAAATATTTTTATTTATGGTTTTTCTTTTTTTAATTTATTTATTATCTAGTCTATAATTTGTTTAATTTCGTGTACCTTTAGTTTCTTCGGAAAAAAATATTAATGCTTAATTTTCATTTTCATTACAGCCACTAGAACACAGCGTCCTAGACCTCCACTGCTGGAGATGGGCCTTCCAGAACATATATCTGGAGAATTTGGCCTACACTCGCCACGCTGGCCAGACGGCTTGGCGAGGATATGATGTCAATTTTTAATGACAATTTATTAACGATTACACAAGTTGGTATTAGTGAAACCGGGACCGACGGCTTAACATGCTCTCCGAGGCACTGGAACGGTGATGTTGTAAATCTATGACAAATGTATGTAAGAAAAGTGTATTTCTCATTTGTACATGCCGGGTGGGTTTGAACCGACCTTGGTAGGAGTTAAGGTACGCGTTCTTACAACCGAGCCACCACCGCGCCTTAATTATAAAATTTTATTTATTTTTCAATAGTAATTTATATTGGTGATGATGCGTTGGCTTACTAGCTATGATTTAATGCATTTGGGGGTGCAAATGGGTAATATCCTGTGTTTCGAGAGGGGTGTATATTTATTTAGGGTACCACTGACAGACGAGCATACTCCATCATATGGGACACTCATATATTTCTAGTAATGAAATTGTATTTCGCTGTTTGACAAAAAAACCAAACGAACGTGTTAGGGATTTTCTATACCTAATCCATTGGAAGTTCTTCGCGCCATTTTGCGCGGACATGTCAAGTCCGTTTTTTGTTTTGTTAATTTCTAGTTTACTGTGGATATTGTTAGTCAAATGTAATGTTATTTTGTTTAATAATGTGCTACTAAAATAATTGTGGAAAGCGAGAATTGACACTAATATGGGCCACAAGTTGCAGTATATTTTTTGCGATTTCCCGCGCTGTGAACTCTGACAAAACTGAATACCTGACGCGTTTGGGCGGTATTGACTCCGTGAAGAGCATAAAATTCTGCAACTCTTGAAATTTAATGATCCCCAACTCGGTTATAAAAACTGTTATGAACAAATATTATAAATATATTACGTTTTGATACGTGTTGTATGATGGTGAACGTATTATTGCGCAATAAAAAAAAAATGAGGCCTCTTTTTTAAACCAGCCTATTGTCGGTCGCAAGCCCGAGACACCATTCTTCTCATCTCGTACCCACACACGGTGGACCCGGCACCCGCACGGTGAATCCATGGAATGCTTAGAAATTCGTCTTCTTTCTCTACAATGTCCAAAAAAAAAATTAATCTAAAATAATACATGATAACTGAGGTTATTAGGTAACGCAGAAATATAGACTACCACATGACATGTCCGTGTAAAATGGTGCGAAAACTCCAGGTTTTTTTTTGTTTCCATTCTCCCATGATGGATGATGATGATTCAGAAGGCAAAGGGATCTAGCCCACATAGCCATTATCGCCCAAACACGTACGATAGTAGAGATAGATTTATTTATTTATTAAAACTTTATTGCACAATATATACAAGGGGCGGACTTAATGTCGCTAGACATTCTCTGACAGCCAACCTTAGGGACACTGTAGAACAATAAAGACGTAAGGTAGGTGCAATTAGAGAAATATGATTACGTAATAAATATGCAATATTATCTAAACTACAATAATAAATACTATAATAAACTAAATACTAATAATACATACACATAACGTTTTATTAATACATTAGGTACATACATTACATAACATTAATACATATAATAATATAATAAATAAATTAAATGAGTTGTTAGGAGCTATTTAAATAATATGAATATACCATTTTTTTGAAAATGCTTCGGTTGGATGCTTGTCGTATATTTACTGGCAGCTTGTTCCGCTTTTTTCTTTACATTTGCACGCGGTAGAGATAGATTGTGCCCAATTTTTATTTTTTTCATAATTATTCACATTGTAGCACATTATTCCACAAAACAACAATTTTTTTCACTAACAATATTCACATTAAAGTAATTTACAAAACAAAAACTTGCACATAACATACTCGTGCACAATAGCACGAAAAACTCCGTTTTTTTTATTTATATTATTTTGACCGATGAATATCAATAGCACGTGCCACAATGCATTCGGTTTAATGAACTATAGACTGGCCCAGTTCGAGTGGGCAGATCACTTTTTTATATCTGTGCCTTGTATGGTTAATCTATGAAGATAATAAAAATAACTAACGTAAATAGACGCGTGTCTGTTTGTACTATGTGGTGCTGTGATTGTTAAATAGGTATTTATTCTATAAATTAACCTCCTTATTTAAATGTAAAATATACAGTTTCCATTTAACCAGATCTCTTTCGTTTCGTTTATTTGCTCCTGATCTTTGGAATAACTTGTAACTGGATTTTTATGATTGCAAGATTCTAAAACCTTTGGCTGCATAAGACATCCTTTGCCTTGCAATTAAGACAACACCTGTCAATTGGAATTTTAGAAATCAGACAAACCCTGAAGGAGTCCTTCGCGCCATTTTACGCGGACATGTCAAGTGCAAGTTTTTGTTTTGTAAATTAATTTACTGTGAACATTGTTAGTCATAAGTTGTGTTGTTTTGTTTAATAATGTGCTACAATATGAATAATTATAGATAACGATAAATTGTACTGTAAATATTGGGGCACAAGTTTATTTTATTTTTTGCGGTTTTCCCTCCCATAACCTAACGTGTTTGGGTTATAATGCCGCGAGTGACTCAAAGAAAAGCATCAAATTCTGCAATATCTGCAGTTTCATGATGACCTCATTAACTCATAAAAGGAAAGATATCATTGGCTGTATGGGCTTGCCTTCCCTATCACCTCATTTATCATACATCAGGAGAGAAAGTCAAACAAGCCCCAGGTAGTCCTTTGCGCCATTTTGCACGGAATGTCCAAAGAAGTGCAAATTTTTGTTTTGTATAATTATTTTACTATATTGTTGGTCAAAAGTGGTGTATGTTTGCACCTTATCATATTTAAAAACAACTTTAAGGTTGTCTATTTATTGTCTATTAATTTTGTATATCGCCATACCCATCCTTTATCCCTCTCATACGCACTAGGGAAGGGTGTGCCTATTTCGTTCTAAAATCTGCGAGATCTTTCCGAACGCACCTTGCGCATGGAAAGAAAATTAAAATTAATGAACGCGACCCAGCTGTCAGAAGCGTCAGTAGAAAATGTGCCAAGGTCATTGCTTGCACAGAATTTGAAGAAGAAACATCAACCGCTCGCAATTTCGAAATTGCGAGAAAAGAAGCCTGCCCGCGGCCAGCAGCAACCTGGCGACCCAAGGAAAGCCCAAGACCACCTGCAGCGAATACAAGTAAGTGCGTGTGAGCGTCCAGCCCCTTCATACAGTCCACTATTATAATTTATTAATTATTTTTATTAATGACGCGAGTAATTCTATGAAAAGCATAAATTTTTGCAACATCTAAAATAAAAAAAAAAACATAAATTGTGCAAATTTTGTTGATTACCTACTCAATTATAATTTAGTAAATTTTTACACAAAATACTTCGTCTGATTGATGGACGGCCTTTTCTGTTTACCTGTAACAAGAAAATTAATTTTAAAAACAACTGCCTCTGTATTAGTCTAGCGGTTAAGTCTGTGGACTTAGACTCGGAGGTACCAGTTTCGATTCCTGGTCGGGACACAATAATATTTATTAATTTAAATTGTTAAAATTTAATTAATATTTAATTAATTTGTGATATTTCTCGAGTTTGGTACGCTGGAGACATCGACGAGCTTGCCACTTGTCATGATTGGCCTATAGTAAAGTTGGCTAAATGTGAATCCGCTTCTATATAAGCATGGTTTCTGAGCACCCCGAAATACTTTTTTCTTCTGACTACCCCAGAAGGTATACGTCGTGATGATGTGACACTTTACTTTTTTACTTAATTGAGGTTCTTCGCGCCATTTTGCGTGAACATGTCAAGTGCAAGTTTTTGTTTTGTAAATTAATTTACATTGGATATTATTGGCCAAAAGTAGTGTTATTTTGTTTAATAATGTGCTACAATGTGAGTAATTATGGAAAACGATAAACTAGACTTTAAATATGGGGCAAAAGTTGCAGTTTATTTTTTGCGGTTTTCCCGCGCTGTCAACTCCCATATTTTACCCGACGTGTTTGAGCAGTGGATGGTCCGCGAGTGACTCCAAGAAAAGCATCAAATTCTGCAGCATCTGGAATTTGATGATGACCTCATTAACTCATGAATAAGAAAGATATATTACGTCAGACTTGGCTGTATGGGTAGACCCTTTGCCTTCCCTATCATCTCATTCATCATCCATAGGGAGAAGAGAACCAAAAAAAAAAAAAAAAAATACTTAAACATTTTTAAAACGCAAGAACTTCCTCTACCTAACAGTAAAATAAAAAACAAAAGAAAATAGTAATTAACGCAAAATGTCACAAAGTCCATGTTGCCGTTAGAAGCGTGAGTCGTGCATTTCAACAAATGCCCGGAAAGGTCAAGTAAAAGTAAATATTTGAATTTCACAATATTTTCGAAAGGTATTCAAAAAGTTTCGTTATTGTGTATTTACATATTTCTTTGTTAATATATTGTCATTTAAAAGGCAAACATTTAAATAAAGAGGTAGCAATTATTTTAGAATAATCTTCTTATTGAGAAACTTTTTTTTTAAATTTAATTTAAAAGTTTTATTTAAAATGTTTGCACCATTTACAGAAAGAAAAAAATCCTAAGCAGGTCTGCAGTCAATACATTTATGGAAAGAGCTTCCAAGACGGCATTAACGGAATCGTACAGTATTTGGTTGGGTAGGGAGAGGAGTGGAATTTAGGCTGGTGCGCAATAAAATAAAAAAGAAGGCCTTCTTTTCAAACCAGCCAATTGTCGGTCGCACCCGGCACCCGCACGGTGAATCCATGGAATGCTTAGAAATTTGTCTTCTAGACTAAAGACCAGGGGCCTAATTCTGGCGCTTTTGACTTGCGTGTCGTTTCGAAATATTCGTATAAAAAGCAAACTGTCAGTTTCATTCGAGCAAATCGAGCGGACATGCATGTCGAAGGCGCGAGAATCGGGGCCCTGAATCCTTTCTTAGTGGCATTTCTTCACTTTTATACGAAAAATAGTATCGGAGCGTGGCTTTAAATGAAGAAATGCCACGAAGAATTCGCTTACCGGCTCTAATAGAATGTTTTTTTTATTATTTAATACTAGCACGACACGTGACCTTGCGCTTGCGCCGACCTGATAGAGTAAGTGGCGTGCAAGGTCCATGAATTTTAGCCACAGAAGCCTGACACTCATGACTGATATCAGTCCCTAACACCATGCCGGCCTGGCTAGATTGTACGTATTTTCGTACGTCGGGTCTCTTGCCATCGCTCCGCACAATCCCAGATGGTTCTAATATTGCGGGTACCCCAGCAGTGACAAGAGCCCTTCGGATGATGTCGTTGAGAGCCGCGTGACGAGGATTGCGGCCAGCACTTCTAGCACAAGAAAGCCCGTGGTGTCCGAGATGATCGACTGGTTCTCCGCATCGACACTGGTGCGGGTGGACAGTCCGGGCTCCGAGACGAAGGCACACCGCCATGGTCAGTGTATTTTGATCAAAAATATTTGAAATAAATAAATGATTTGATTTGATTAAATCGTAAGTGTGAAATAATTGTTTATTTTACTGACACTCTTCAATTTAAGTGGTGACTTGTATGGCACTTTATTTATTTAAAAACTTTATTAAAGTACAAAGGCGGACTTAATGCCCGAAGACATTCTCTGACAGCCAAACCTTGGGAACAAATTTGATCAAATATAGGTGCAATCATAAAGGTAATAAAAATGCGAGAAATAAATAACTATTTAAATTTAACAGCTAATTAATATATATTTACATTATGTAGAATAAATATTGTAATATCTATAAACTATAATAATATTCAAATTCTTTATTGAACATTGTTTAAAAGAGTATTGTACAAGGCAAGATTAATGCCGTGGACATTTTCTAACATCTAACCTTTGTGATAGCGATAAGAAAGCTACCGTGGTGCAGATAATAGGATAAAATACAAAAATAGATATCTACAACAACAATTAAATAATAAATACTTATACAATATACGAGTATATCAGTAGTAGTCATAATATACATACATATATTTAAAAAAATATTTTTAAGACAGTGACTGAAGATCAAGTTTTTAAAGATGGAGATTGAAGGAGCTTGTCTGATCACCAGTGGAAGTATATATAAGCCGAGACACTAAGAGAATCTCAATATCTACTGGAAGGGTGTAGAGTGATAGATAGTTGATTGTTTTGAGAATTGAGAAGAGCGAAGTGGACGACTGTGCGAATCGCAAAGAAATTAGAAACGATCTTTTAGGTAAGGAGGAGTTATAGGGTTATTGAGGACGCCATACAGGAAGGAAAGAAGGTGGAGATGTCTGCGAAAACGGATATTTAGCCACTTTTAATGAATACAGGACATATCAATGCTACACACATCACTATAGTCAAGGAGAGGAAGGACTGTGA
The DNA here is from genome assembly GCA_910589645.1 of Tinea semifulvella. NCBI lineage: Eukaryota > Metazoa > Arthropoda > Insecta > Lepidoptera > Tineidae > Tinea > Tinea semifulvella. The sequence goes on from OU342619.1 coordinate 8,500,006, forward strand.
AAACTTGGCAGGTCTCTGATGTGGAATGACACATGTGTAGACACAATAGCCCCATCTCACACCCAGGCGACTTCGTTAAGCACAGGAAGTGCAGCGGTTTCTGCTGAGAACCTCAAGCTGCGTAATTACGCCAACCTCGGTACAGGTTACTAGGAATTTGCGCTGTTTGGGCCCGAGACGATAGGCCCATGGGGACACTCAGCCAAGCGTCTGGCCAAGGAGTTGTCCGAACGACTAACGGAAAACTTTGGAGATAGGAAAACTGGCAATTATTTCTGCCAACGTATTAGCTTAGCTATAAACGGAAAATGTTGCCAGTCCGCTTAGGACTATTCCTTTTTTATTTCATTTTAACAAGTTCTTTTAAGTTTTTTAGTTTCTGTTATCTCTTTAATTTTTTAACACAGTATTGCCTCAGCGACCGTAACTATTTAAGAAAGGCATCAGCTGAAAAATACTGCTGCCGACACAGTGAAGGAATCTTAATATCTGCTAGAGTGGGAAGGGATTTTAAGTTGGTTATTGAAAGTAGAACGAAGGGTAAGGCTGTGTGTGTCGCACGAGAACTCGAAGCGGGATTTAAGATATACAGGAGTTTTAGGATTATTTAGGAATCCATACAGGGAAACCAGGACATGAACAGATCTGCGGAAGCGGATACTGAGCCATTTTAACTGAATGCGAAAATGAGAGACATTATCATACCTACGCAAGCCGGAAACGTAGCGGACTCATAAGTTGAGCAGACGATCGAGTTTGTTCAGTAGCTCTTCAATGACGTCAGGATTGCAGATATCTGCATAGTCTATGATAGTAAGAAGCAACGAACGTAAGGTTTGCCTTGTGTGGAATAAATTTACAGTTAAATATTTATCAAAATATTGTCAACTGTTGGTTTTCGAAAATAAAATCAGGTTTAGACACAATGACAATTGTTATTGTTACGATGTGAAAAGGTCAATCCAGTTATTGTTTAGAAGCGTTGTGGCAAAACTAAACTAAATAAATAGTTAATATAATCCACCCCCTTATATTAAGAGTTCCCAGGGGTGCACGAATTGGCAATCTAACTAATTGACCAGCGTTCAGTTGCCAGTCGAAGGGTGTTTATATCTTTATTTCATTGCATTTGATTGGGGCTGTATCGATTTTACATGTATTCGATTTAGATAGGCAAAGATGTTAGAAGTCGGTTCTTTTTTTTATTAACCGTGAATTTAAGTCATGTTAAGTTTACATAACAATTACAATAACTAAAATAAATTACGCATGTCTATTTCATAATTAATTAATGGCTCTTCAGAGGCTGTGTCAGCTTACAATCTAAAAATACATAACAATAGTATTATAACTACAATATTTATATCAATAAATGTAAATTCGTGGCTGTAAGAAGGCCGTGTCAGCTTATAGACTAAAATAAATTACGCATGTCAAGTTAATAATTAATTAGAGGCTCTAAAGAGGCTGTGTCAGCTTACAATCTAAAAATACAAAAAAATAGTATTATAACCACAATATTTATGTCAATAAATATAAATTCGTGGCTGTAAGGGGGCCGTGTCAGCTTACAATCTAAATAATAAATGACACGGCCGTCTTACAGCCACAAATAAATTTTAAGTACCTACCTAGTTTTAAGCAAAAAACAGTTTATGGCAACAGTGTTTTAGTTAACAATGATGGTATAGCTGATATGATGTGTCCAGCTGCTGGTTATTTTATAGTTATTTTAAAATCGAAGTAATAATAAACTATGGAAAAAAATATTGACAATATCCAAAAGTTGTGCTAACCAAAGGAAAATAAATAATTTGATTTGATTTACTACCAGTTAAACCTCTACTAAAAACTATCTTTTTTCACTTTCTCTGCGACATGGGTACAATTTTCGGTAGCCCGCATGATGTTAATGATAAAACGAGTTAAGTGTCTAAATTTGTATGGATGTTGGTAACACAGGCGGTGATACCAATATAATAAATAACATTATATTATTGTGGGAAAATACTGGAGCCAATTATAAGTTTTACCAAACCTTAGGTTCTCTGCCAGGTGTTAAGCCCTTAGTTTATTTTGTAGAATAGTTTAAATTTAATAGGAATATATTTTTTTTACTTTTTTGTCTACAAAGATAATTGTATGCGAATATTATTTTACTTATTTTTTTATTTTTTTGTTATTTATTTTTAAAAAATATTGCACTATGTACAAAGGCGGACTTAATGCCGCTAGGCATTCTCTGACAGCCAAACCTTTAGGACATTTAGACAGTATAGATGGTAGGTACTGGTTTATTAATAAAAATAGTACGTGATAGATAAAACAGATAAACAAATCTTTAAAATCTCTACCAACAAAAATTTCATGATTAAAAATACGAAAAGGCTGTGCATTCCCACGTTGTACTGCGATAGATATATTTTTTTTTTACATAATTTTTCGTCCGTCTTTCTCCAGACTAACTATTTAAATAGTAAAAAAGTAAAGTATTATCACGAAACTTTCCGTTCCGGGGTGGTCAGAAACCACGCTTATGAATAAGCGGATTCACATTTAGCCAACTTTACTATCTAGTGGTCTAGCGGTTAATCCGTGGATTACGACTCGGAGGTACCGGGTTCGATTCCTGGTCGGGACACAAAAATATTGATTGATGTAAATAAATACATTTAAATTATTTGTGATATTTCTCGAGTTTGGTACGCGGAGACATCGACAAGCTTGCCACTTGTCATGATTGGCCTATAGTAAAGTTGGCTAAATGTGAATCCGCTTATAAGCGTGGTTTCTGACCACCCCGAAAGGGAAACGGTCGTGATGATACTTTACTTTTTACTTTGCTATATATATTACATGATAATGAATTTGAGAACCTCAAATTGGGGAAAATATGCCAACCTTGGTGCCGGTTACTAATTTGCGCCGTTTGGGGTCGAGACGATGAACCCATGGGGACCGTCAGCAAGGCGCTTGGCCAAGGAGTTGTCAAAGCGGCTGATAGAAAGGTTTGGAGACAGGCTGGCAATTATTTCTGCCAACGTATAAGCCTCGCTATACAGAGGGGAAATGTTGCCAGTCTCCTTGGGACTATCTCGGATGGGATGTCTCTAGAGGACATTTTTCATTTATAGTTTAGTTTATTTTTAATTTTATTATTTAGGTAGCTTTTAATTTATATTTTTTTACATGATATCATGTTTTTATGACAATTTATTAACGAAAAAAATTAAGCAAGAGTCTTGCGAGACTAGACCAAGACTGGGCAACACTACTTTATATGGCCAGCCGTCCTGTCTCCAGACTTTTTTATGAGCCGTTTGGACAACTACGTGGTCTTTCGAAACGATCTTTCAGATAAGGAGGAAAGGCTCATATTACATTCTTAAGAAGCAAATCTGAGACTTAGACTAAACAATAAATAAAATTACTACGAATTCTTAGTATATGATTATTTCACCACTTATTAGGCCACTTCTATTAAATATAATTAAATACCTACCTGACTGCCTCCATAGTCTATCGAATCTCCATTCCGCAACCGAACCACACGCCAGGTCAGAATATGCACCCATATACCGTAGTCACCATCCCTTCGCGTACGTATAAATTTGGGGACTCATACATCTGTCGTACGATAAAGATGTGGAATGCTCTTCCAGCCTCTGTGTTTCCACTTTCCTATAACTTGGGAGTCCTTCAAGCGAAGTGTGAAAAAGCATCTAGTCAAGCCGGCATAGTGTTAGGGAGTGATGGCAGTTATGAGTGTCTGACTTCAGTTGCTAACATTCAGTTGCTAACAGTTGTTAACATGTCGTCCTAGTATAAAAAAAGACTTACTAAGCGTCTACTCTAGCGTGGACACGAGAAATGTTACAAAAAAATTAATACGAGTATATATTTCATTTTTAATTAACAGCTAGTGTTGGGAAAAAATAATCTTCATGTAATGGTCAAGCCAACTAAAGTATTCAAAATGATAAGGATTAATCTCGTATTTGGGTAAATAGATTTCTAATGGGGTGTATCAGGCAAAGCTTTTTGTAGATGTCGCTAGCGGCAATGGTACCTTGTTTACACCTATGATGCATCATTTTTTAAATGTTTTAGTAGTTTTTTATTTTTATAACAGAAAAATGTATTTTAACTTAACGTTACCTACCTTAAAATACGAATTAAGAAAGCGAACACCGTCGTTAAAAAGAGAAATAAAAGGTTGAATTAATAGAACGGCAATTTTGAGATCACTATATGTTTGATTTTGCTTGGAAATCTCGATTTGTACACTTAAAAGCTGCTAAGTGAGCAGTTTTTTTAAATAAAAATACAAAATTTCTATGGAACTGACAGTTATATTAGGTACCATCTATCATGCGCCATCTATCGTGATAAAAAGTTAGTGATATACCCAATTACTTCTTTATAATTGCCCATTTTTGAATGGATATACGAATTGTATGTTATTTTTTATTTTTTATATTTTGGAAACAAACAGTCACATAAAGTAAATATACATGAAACAGATTAAACAAAATTAGACCTAGAGTTCCAATAATTAACAATTTTGCTAACACATCGTCTCCACCAAACCATTAGAGAAAAAAATATATAAAATCAAATAATACAAATCAAGAAATATATTGATAGTAAGGATGGAGAAAATACGAAAGCGATATTATAAATAATAATGACAAATTTATAAAAAAAAACAGTTATAATAGGTAAATAAGTAAAATTACCACAACTAAAATATCAAGTAATAATATACAGTTACAATAAGTGTATCAGAAGTCGTTTCTTAGTTTTTTTTTTTTTTTTTTTGTTTGTTTTTTTTTATGTATTTTTATATTTTATAATTGTAATACTTTATTTATATTAATATACTAATTAGACCATATTATTTATTTATTTTATTCTATATAGGTACCTATAGGTATTATTTATTATTATTTATTGATATATATATATATGTATTTATAGTCGACCCCAACTAAGAGCACCTACAACGCCACAACCCGGCCTCCGTGACACTGGCTCGCCTGCAGCGGAGGTCGGGACGTCACCGTCTACAGCCTCTTCATTATTTTTAATAACACATTGTATTATGTGAAATTGTCAACCTCGGCTGCTTGTATAAACATAAATAAATATTTTTTCATTTTCATTTTTTTTCATTTCACTGTAAATTTTATTTGATATGGGTGTATACCTGAAATAAAACTTCATTTATTTTTATTTTAAAGACTACATATGAATTGCTGAACAAATCGATATCAAACAACTTGCTATTATAAAGTGTACATGCACGACGCAAATATCCTTAAGTGTTAAGAATTAGATTTAGTTTTATGTTTAGATTTTGTTTTTATTTTGGTTTCTGCCGCTTGGCTGTACGACTTGTCGCTTTGGCCTCGGCCGAATAAAAAAAGGCACCTTTTGACGTTTGGCAGCGTGGGACGGACCGGCTGATTTTGTTGATTTTTTTTATTTGGATTGATTATGCTCGCGCTACGTTAATTTGTGGAGAAACGTAGCGGTATATTGTTGTTGAGCCTTGGTGAGGAGCGTCCATTACCAGGGCATTTGGCTGGAGCTGTGGCTAGGCCCAGTTCGGCAATTGCGGTGGTGGAGCTCTCACAGTGAAGTTTTGTGGACTGGTGTTGGTGGGGTTCCGGCAGGCCAGTTTGAGCCCACCTGGAGTAGGGCATGCCTGCGGCAGGAGCTGCACCCGTGATCTCCCAGATGACAGAAAAGACAGGTTTATGTTTGTGCATGTCCTAATTTAAGCTAGAGTAGAGTAGTAGTAGATGGTTTATGTAATAAATGGCCTGACCACAGATGGGTTTGTTTTATTTTGTTCTGGCACAAGAAAGCCGTTCCCAAACTCCTTAACATTTGGTAGCAGAACGTGGTTTGACATTTATTGCATAAACATTTTGTTGTCTAAAGCAATTTGTGCTAATTTTGTTTAATTTGAGTTTGATTTGCTAGTTTTGTAAGTGTAGTTAATGCATTGTAATTATAAATAGTACTTAGTAGTTGTTAATATTTCATTTTGGCCTTAATTTGCATGTTTTTTTAATTTTAATTAATTAAGGAATGTAGCATATTTTGTAAATAATTATGCAATTTTATTAAATTGCTTTGTATAAAGTAATATTAAGTTTGTTTGTAAGTTTGTATTTTTGTTATTATTACATATTTTTTGCATTGTACATAGTTACTGCAGTTTGTTTTTAGTATGTAGCATTGTTTTATTTTTGCATGCATAATATTTAGTTTATTATATATATTTACCATAGTTGAAGTTGTAAAATAAGTTATATTTTGTTGTATTTGTTAGATTTAGTTTGCCTTAGTTGTAGTTGTAATTTTCTATAGTTATTTTTAGTAAATAGTTGTTACTTTAAGTTTTTATTTGCTATCTTTGTTTTTTTTGTTTAAATTAATAAGTTTAAGTTTGTTTCTATGCATAAGCTTTGATTTGTTTATTTTTATTGTAAATTTAGTCTAATTTATTTTAATAAAATGTCTATTGCTGCCACTAAGGCTGTAATGAGCACAGCGTTGCGCTGGCTAGCAGTGACTGTTGACATCTGTCAACGTGGTGATAAAATTGAACATATGTTAATAAGGGCTGACAAAGTTGACCATTATGTTAACAAGCTGGAGGCATCTTACCTACAGGTCATAGGGGCTATTGATTGTGAGGATCCAGATAATGCAGAGTTAGTCACAGAGTTGGGTAGGGACCTGGATCACGGCATGGATTTAGCAGATACAATTAGGATTGCTATTAAGCAGGCCCAGCCTGAATTGTTGATGCCCTTATCACATAAAGTAGAATCTTCTCATGTGAACCAAGCGGTTGTTTCCCGATTGCCAACCTTAAATTTGCCTGGTTTTGATGGCAACATAAGTAAGTGGGTCGGGTTTATTAATTTGTTTGACTCTTTGGTGGATCGACGCAGGGACTTGTCCAATGCCGAAAAGTTGGCTTATCTGTTGGGCTCGCTAAGCGGTGAAGCAAAAGATCTCACCCAGCACCTAAATGTCGAAGACAACAACTATCACTCGGCCCGTGAGATATTGAATGGAAGGTATCAAAATGTGCGTAGATTAGCAGATACCCATGTCGAACAAATTTTGTCCTTGCCCACCATTAGTAGGGTGTCTGCACTCAGAGGTCAGATTTTAAATCCATTGATTGTGGCAGTCAATGCATTAGAACAGTTAAATTTGCCAGTAAAGGAGTGGTCGTTCATCCTGTTGCATATTGTACTTGGGAAATTGCCAACAGAGATGAGGGTGCGTTTTGAGCACCGATTTGGAGGAAATTCATCGACATACTTACCCCGCTTCGGTGATTTAGTAAAGTTTCTCGAGGATGAATGTCGCTTATTAGATAATTCAGGGGCTAGCGTATCATCCATCGGTTTTGGTAATCCTTCAAGGGGTCAGACTAAGCGGATAGACCACACACATCGGAATGTTCTTCTGACGGACTTAAGTGCATGCACCTATTGCAAGGGTTCAGGCCATGACATCAGTCACTGTCAGCCTTTTTTGAGAAATGGGGTGGAGGACCGCCGGCGATGGGCCAATGTTGAAAAGATGTGTTATGGTTGCTTGGGCCCCCATTTGTTTAGAAGGTGCCCATCATCTCAACCATGCTATAAGTGCAATGGGAACCACCATCCAATGTTGTGTATGGTTTTGGGAAGGGAGAGAAATAACTCTGGCACGGGCGGGGGTGTCCCTCCCAATGTTAGTTCTAGAAACCAGATACCTAGTACTTCTCCTGCCCAACACTATGCTGGAGTGGCTTCGGGATTGGATTTAGAGTGGCCCCATGACTCTTGGGAAATTTCTGGACCTAGTACTTCTTACCAGTCTGGTACCAGGAACCAGTCTGGCACTACTAACCAGTCTGGTAACAATAACCAGTTTAATTCATTATAGGATAAGGCGCCCACTTACCCACCTACCCTTCTACCTTGCGCAGAGACAGTTGTGTTGCCTACAGCACTTGTTCGAATATATGGTCCCTCTGGAAGTCATATGATTGTGCGGGCTATTGTGGATTCAGGGGCCCAAGGCTGTATCTTGTCTTTGTTAGTGGTGGATAAGTTGGGCCTTTCTTTGAAAGCCCATCCGACCCCAATTAAGGGGGTTGGGGGTGTAGAAATAAGTAACTTGGAGGGTGTAACTACCTTTACATTTTCTCCTCATACGTCTTCCTCTTCTAAGGTAGTTACTACGGCTATTGTGATGAATAATGTTTTAGGTAGGCATCCTCAGATAAGGTTGTCACCTGCTGTTTGTAATCTGGTGCAGGGGTTAAACTTAGCCGATCCTAAGTTTCATATTCCTGGACCAGTGGATATGTTGATTGGAGTGGATGTCCTGGGATCACTATTAGTTGGGAACAAACGTGTTCTCCAGCAGAGTGGCTTGGTCGCTTTAGAGACTGTCCTTGGCCATATTGTGTTTGGACCCGTTGTAAACTCACCCCCAGCCCATGACCCTTTTTGTGTGGGGGTATCCCTGGTAGATGCTGTTCAACGGTTTTGGGAAGTTGAGGAGCCCCCATCTGCGCCACGTGTCAATCCAGAACATGAAGATTGCGAATCTTTCTATCAACGGAATACTTCTCGTTTGCGGTCTGGTCGGTTTGTGACACGCTTGCCTTTTCTTCCCACTCGCCCGCCATTGGGGCGTTCAAGGGATATCGCAGAGAAGCGCTTTCTCGCTATGGAGCGTAGAATGCATAGAGACCCAGCTCTTCGAAGTAAATATATTGAGTTCATGCGGGAATATATTGACTTGGGACACATGTCACCTTCTCATTTTGATTTCGGCACTGATGAACACTATTTCATTCCTCACCATGGCATCTTTAAGCCTAATGGGGATAAGATTCGAGTGGTATTCGATGGTTCATGCTTTACTTCGTCAGGCGTTTCGCTTAATCATTGTCTACACTCTGGTCCTAAGTTGCATCGTGACATTGGTGAGATCTTGACAAATTTTAGGCGTCATCAGGTGGTTCTGGTTAGTGATATCAGAATGATGTTTCGTCAGACCTTGATTCATCCTGATGATCGTAGGTTTCAACTCATATTGTGGAGAGAGTCACCATCAGATCCGTTGTCGGTGTATGAGCTAAACACCAATACCTATGGCTTGAAGTCCAGTCCGTTCATCGCCATTCGGACACTGCTGGAATTGGCTTCCAGGGAAAAGTTGAGGTACCCTCGAGCTGCAGCTATCCTGGAGAACGACGTCTATGTAGATGATATTCTGACTGGTGCTCCCAGTGAAAAGGCAGCTTTGGAGCTAAGAGATGAGCTTGTAGATTTGATGAAAGCTGGCGGTTATGAGTTAAGGAAATGGTTGTCCAACTCTCCCACCGTATTGGCAGGCCTTGCTGACGATCATCAGCAAGATCCACATTTGTTTGAGAATGCTGACAACCCTAACCTTGTATCTGTATTGGGGGTTCAGTTCAGTCCGGTTCGTGACATGTTTACCTATAGGGTAGACCTAGAGCACCGTCAGGTTTGGACCAAGCGGTCCGTCCTTTCGACGGTGGCACGCATCTTTGATCCTAATGGGTGGATTAGCCCCATAGTTTTTATAGCTAAGTGCTTTCTTCAGCGTCTTTGGATTGCTTCTGTCACTTGGGACGAACCTTTGACCGGAGATTTGCTGCACGATTGGTTACATTTTTGTCAGGGCTTGCCTCACATTAGTGAAGTCTCTTTGCCGCGGCGATTCTTGCCCAAGGGACCGGTGCGTGTAACCTTGCATGGGTTTTCCGACGCTTCGGAGCTTGGTTACGCCGCAGTTATATACTTGCGTGCTGTTGATAGTGGTGGTGTAGCCACCGTTAGTATAGTAATGGCTAAGAGCAAGGTTGCACCACTTCGGTCGAAGCTCACCATTCCAAAGATGGAACTTTGTGGTGCTAATCTTCTTGCTCGTCTGTTAGTCAATATTTCGTCTGTACTGGCGCGGTCCATTGATATTGATACGGTTTTTGGTTGGTCAGACAGTGAAATAGTTTTGGCTTGGTTGCGTAGTTCTGCCCACAATTTGGAAGTATTTGTGGCAAATAGGGTCTCTCAAATACAAAACGCTGAAGTTCCTATAATTTGGCGGCATGTATCAGGAGAGATGAATCCTGCCGACTGTGCCTCTAGGGGTTGTGAAGCCTCTAAGCTTACTTCCCACAATTTGTGGTGGGGACCGCAGTGGCTCACCAATCGTGATTCCGACTGGCCTACTAATACTCATGTTGCTAAATCGGACAATTTGCCGGGTTTGAGTTGTTTAGCTGTCGAGTCTGACTCCACTATTGATAAGGATTTGTTAAATAGGTATAGCTCTTTAAGTAAGTTGATTGCAGTCACTGCTTGGATTAGGCGGTTTGTTAGTAACTGCAAGAATTCTAGTAGTAGAAATCGATCAGCTGTCTTGTTGCCACAAGAACGACATGATTCATTTATGTTTTGGGTTAAGGTGGTTCAGCAGGATGAGTTTCGGTCCACATTTGTTACTTTAGGGTCAAATCTACCCAGGGTCAAGGGTGTTTTGGGAAAACTTAATCCTTTTGTTGACAGGGATGGTCTCTTGAGAGTTGGCGGCAGGCTTAGCAATTCAAATCTTCCATTTGGTGTCCGTCATCCTTTATTGTTGCCAAATCACGGCCATTTTGTTACGATTTTGGTTCGTGACAGACACCTTCAAAATTGTCATGCTGGATGCAGTGCACTCTTGGCGGTGCTCCAGCGCGAATTTTGGATTTTGTCTGCACGTCGTGTAGTGCGTAGTATAATATTTCGCTGTATGCCATGCTACCGGACAAAGGCTATTACCCTGCAACCCCAAATGGGGGATCTGCCGTCGGATCGCGTTTCTCAGGCCAGACCATTCCTTGGTTGTGGAACGGATTTTGCTGGCCCGTTTTTTGTGAAAACCAGTACTCTAAGACAAGCAAAGATTGTTAAGGCTTGGCTTTGTGTGTTCGTTTGTTTGAGCACAAAGGCCGTACACTTGGAATTGGTATCGTCACTGTCTACAGAAGCGTTTTTGGCTGCAATGGGCAGATTTGTGTCCCGTCGGGGATTACCCACTCTAGTTAGGTCGGATTGCGGCACTAACTTTCAGGGAGCTAATCGTCACTTGAAGGAACTCCATGATTTCCTAGTATCGCATGAGGACGATATAGGCAATAACCTTTCCCGTAGAGGGGTGAATTGGTTATTTGACCCACCTAACTGCCCACATTGGGGTGGCATTTTTGAGGCAGCTGTCAAGTCTGCCAAAACACATTTAAAGCGGGTGATTGGAGAGACGCATCTAACATTTGAAGAACTGGCGACTGTTTTTTGTAAGATAGAGGCCGTTTTGAACTCCAGGCCATTGTGCCCTTTGTCATCAGATGCCAATGATCTGGAGGTACTGACTCCTGGTCATTTCCTGATTGGTCAGCCGCTTACTGCGCTCCCGGAATATTCTTTTCAGGATCAACGAGTTAATCGACTGTCGCGGTTTGAACTTTTGCAGCAAATGACACAAAATTTTTGGAGCCGTTGGTCTTTAGAATATTTGCATCTTTTGCAGCAGCGCATTAAGTGGACCGATCGAACAGATCCTCCAAGAGTTGGGGACTTGGTTTTGATCAAGGATCCTAATCTGCCCACCTTACAGTGGCGTCGTGGACGTATTTTGAATTTGTTTCCTGGAAAAGATGGTGTTCCACGTTTTGCTGAGGTTACTGTCCGGGGCTCCACTTTGAAGAGGGCAGTAGCTTCTTTGTCACGTCTTCCGGTAGATTAGTGAATTTTAGATATTGTTAATTTATTTGTTTAAATACGGTCAGAAGAGTTGTCTGCCCGGGGCGGGGGTATGTTAAGAATTAGATTTAGTTTTATGTTTAGATTTTGTTTTTATTTTGGTTTCTGCCGCTTGGCTGTACGACTTGTCGCTTTGGCCTCGGCCGAATAAAAAAAGGCACCTTTTGACGTTTGGCAGCGTGGGACGGACCGGCTGATTTTGTTGATTTTTTTTATTTTGGATTGATTATGCTCGCGCTACGTTAATTTGTGGAGAAACGTAGCGGTATATTGTTGTTGAGCCTTGGTGAGGAGCGTCCATTACCAGGGCATTTGGCTGGAGCTGTGGCTAGGCCCAGTTCGGCAATTGCGGTGGTGGAGCTCTCACAGTGAAGTTTTGTGGACTGGTGTTGGTGGGGTTCCGGCAGGCCAGTTTGAGCCCACCTGGAGTAGGGCATGCCTGCGGCAGGAGCTGCACCCGTGATCTCCCAGATGACAGAAAAGACAGGTTTATGTTTGTGCATGTCCTAATTTAAGCTAGAGTAGAGTAGTAGTAGATGGTTTATGTAATAAATGGTGTACGGGACGGCCGCCTATCAATCACGAACAATTAGTGATAAAAGTTACTAGTGATAAAGATAAGACAATAACAAAAGAGGTGGTCGTAGCCCGGACATAGCTATGTGATAGCTTAGGAATTTGCGTTGGTCGTAACCAGGAAATAATAATAATTGTGTATTAATCGTGTATTTTCTTAGTGTATTTTTACGTGTGTTTATTTGACGATTACTGTGTATTTTTACTTGTGTTTATTTGATGACTACTGTGTGTTTTTTATTTGTGTGTGATAATAAAGAATAACCTTTTGACCCTAGCCTGGCCGAGAGACGGTGTGATGACGTCATCTCGGTCAAGCCTAGCTTATTATCGCCGTACCTAAAGGGTGCGCTATGTTTGCGACAATGTGTTGTAGTCCTTATCGCCGTACCCAAGGGAAGCGCTTTGTTCGCGGTAATATGTTTGGTCTTTACCGCCGCACCCAAGGGATGCGTTTTGTTCGCGATAACGTTTGGTCTATGTCGCCGTACCTGGAAGGTACGCTTTGTTCGCGATAACAATATTAATCTTATTTGTGATAATAAAACGAGATGTTTTATTGTAAGGTATCCAGGTTGGCCACGAGAGAGTCTCGAGTGTATTCTTGGCCAGCCTGGAATATTGTAAATTCAGGTCGCTAGGTAGCTCTGCGAGTGCCTAGGCTGCCTAGAATGGGTATTGGTATCCTGGACGGAACCTGGACTGGTCCCGAGAGGATCTCGGACTTGTTATGGCCAGTCTAGGAAAGTCGATCGCGGCTGCTGCCTAGGTATCCTAGTGAGGACCTAGGTAGCCTGGAAGCCGTCCAGGTGCCTCAGTGTGTACCTGGGCTGATCTGGAGAGGGTCTAGGACGTATTCCAGGTCAGCCCAGCTTAAAAATGATTGTGTAAGTCCCCCTGCTCAGATGCAGACATTGTATTAGGGACTTTTTTGATAAATAAAGTATTTCGAGGGTTGTCTTATTGCTCACTTGATCTCAGCAGGAAATTTTGGTGCTCGCTCCATCGACTTTACATCTCGGTCGGAGCGGGCATTCTGTCCCCTATTGGTTATAATGTAAACAATCTAATAGGACTATTCTAATAGGGGGCGGGGCTTACCGTGTTGGCAAAGGAAGCCGACAAACACGTGTAAGCTCAAAATCGAGGTCAAGTGAGTATTATAAAAGACAGACGGGCTTGCGGTTCCGACATTCCGATTTCGCCGAGCCAACAAGAAGAACTGCAAGCCCGAGGACACCTGAGAAGACCTTCCTGAAGCATGGAGTTTTATTCCGCCTGAAGCCGTCCGGGATCTTAACAACGAACCCCCCTGTCTACCCCGCATGATGTCGTTACACCGGTCGTGAGGATACGTCACCTACTAACATCGAGGGAAGCCAATATACAGTCCACTACTAAACCTCGCGATCCGGCACATCGTTTGGTCCTTCGGAGCCGGATCCGGTACATCGTTTGGACCTTCGGAACCGGATCAAGACTAGAGGACGGCTTCAGGGGAATCGTCGGAACACTCCATCTTCAGGAAGGAAGATAGAAGACCAGGAAGAGGATGCCAGTTACGCGGTCGCTCACGGGGAAGACAGTGCCGGCCGAAGAACCCTCCGCCCAGTCAACTGCGGAGGCTGCCTTCGGATCCGGGCCCCGGACATCGGAATCAACGCCATCGACATCGGGTGAATCCCGAGTGACGGACCCCGCCTGGTCCCATGGGTCGACCGAGGCGTCTATATCGGGTACGCTGAGGACGTCGACCATGGGGACCATCGTGGGGGTCCCTTCAAAGCGAGCTTCCCGCGCGTCTTCGCGCGCCTCCGTCGTGTCTGTGAAGACTACGCGCGCCCAAGACCGGGAAGCCAAATTAAGAAGAGAACTTCAGATAATGAAGAAAGAAGCGGAACTCGAAGATTTCTTAAGCAAACAACGTAGGAGGATCGACAGCGGAAGCTCCAGCGACGAGACATCTGTGAACGTGGAAGAATGGGTAGACCGGAGTCTACAGCATTCAGCGAGGACCACGCAGCCACATCCCGAGGAGCCACTGCCGATCCACGAGTCCGTCGGTCTCTGTCCTGCCCGCTCCGCGCGGAACGCCGAAGCGGGCCCTGCTCCTGGACCGAGAGCCGCCACGTCCCTGGAGAGGGGCCCTCATCTGGAGAGGTTTTCCAGCGCGATGCCCAGGGAGCATCGCATCGCTTCTCAGCCAGGAGAAGCCTCCACGCCCCTGGAGAGGGGCCCTCATCTGGAGAGGTTTTCCAGCGCGGTGCCCAGGGAGCACCGCATCGCTTCTCAGCCAGGAGAAGCCTCCACGTCCTTGGAGAGGGACCCTCATCTGGAGAGGTTTTCCAGCGCGATGCCCAGGGAGCATCGCATCGCTTCTCAGCCAGGAGAAGCTTCCACGTCCCTGGAGAGGGACCCTCATCTGGAGAGGTTTTCCAGTGCGGCGCCCAGGGAGCACCGCATCGCTTCTCCGCGAGGAGAAGCTTCCACGTCCCTGGAGAGGGGCCCTCATCTGGAGAGGTATTCCAGCGCATTCCCAGGTGAGCAATGCAACCGAACTCTGCCGACGGCCCCTCCCCAGGGAAGGGTCTCCTTCGGACAGCAGGGTTCCCAGGCCATCCAATGGCTCCCAGAAGACAACCAGCCGGAGCGGAAGGGGCAATTTGAGCAAGGTAGGCAGCGGCCATGGCACCAGATGCCGTTCTCCAGGATTCCAGAACTCCCGCAGTTCAGCGGCAACCCTCTGGAATGGATGGTGTTCGTGACATCATACCGGGACACCGCACCATACTTCTCGAACATGGAGAACGTGTCACGGCTTAGAAGCAGCCTCACAGGACGAGCACGGGAAGACTCAGAAGCGCTCCTGTACTCCAACTGCTCAGCGGACAAGATCATCGAGGGACTCGAGACCAGCTTTGCCCGACCGAAGTTAGTCGGCCGTGTGTACGAGATGAAGCTACTCGACCTCCCGAACATCTCTGACAAACCGCGGGACATCGTCCAGTTTTCAAGCCGCCTCAACAACATCATCGCGGCGGCGACGGCGCTCAAATGCTTAAGGTACCTACACCACCCGAG
Organism: Tinea semifulvella; assembly: GCA_910589645.1. NCBI lineage: Eukaryota > Metazoa > Arthropoda > Insecta > Lepidoptera > Tineidae > Tinea > Tinea semifulvella. Next base: position 8,515,524 of record OU342619.1, read on the forward strand.
GCTGACAGATCAGGTACTTTCGAAACTATCCACAACGCAGTTTCACCGATGGACACAGTTCTACCTGATCTCCAGATCTCCCGAGAATGTGAGCCTGGTTGCAGCATTTATGAAGCGAGAAGCCGCAGTATACGCCGAGACGATGCCCATCGATGAGGCGCTCGTAGGTCTACAAATGGGAGGTAAGAATATTGGCTGGCCCAACAACAGAAGAGTCGATGCAAGACACGAAGAGAAGAGATTTCAGAAACCTTCGCTCAAGAGGGCTCAAAGAGCGAACACCGCGGTCGCGATAGTGGAGGAGCCGCAGGATGCTACACCGCCCCCAAAGAAGAGGAACTGCTGCCTGTGCAGACAGGGGCACGAGCTGGCGTCGTGCCAACAGTTCAGGAAAATGGGGACTGAGGAGCGGTGGGCTACGGCAACAGCGAAACGGGTATGTTTTCGCTGCCTCAACCCCTACCATCGATACCATCGATGTGAACGGCAGTCGTGCGGAATCAACGACTGCCGCGAGAGTCATCATAAGCTGCTACACCGAGAAGAGGCCGCCCCGAGAACAGACACGGTGGCCTCAGTCTGGAGCCTATGCCGATCCCAGGTATTTTTGAAGATAGTGCCACTCACTGTCTCGGGACCGGCGGGAGAGGTGCGGACTGCAGCATTGTTGGACGATGGCTCTACTGTGACACTCATCGATGAAGAGCTCGCCCGGGAGATTGGAGCTAGTGGGCCCGAGGAGCCCCTAGCCATTGAGGGCATAGCCACGCAGAGCAGGCTATCCAGTACATCCCGGCGAGTTAGAGTGCGACTCGATGGAAGGACGGGGTCGACCACGGCTACAGCGAGGACAATGAGCAACCTGGACCTGTCCCCGCAGGTGGTAGCGGGCAGGGACATCGAAGAGTGCGGACACCTTAGTGACATCAGGGATCAACTAGTGTACGAGAAGACCAAGCCGAGACTGCTGATCGGCCAAGATAATTGGCAACTTCTCCTAGCGTCACAGGTACGTCGTGGGAAGCGTTCCCAACCGGTCGCTTCTCTCACCGAGTTGGGTTGGGTGCTGCACGGCGCCCACACGCGCACTCTGGGACAAAGGGTCCACTATAACCACCACGTGAGAGCTGATGGTGAGATGCACGAAGAGAGGGCCATGAAGACCCTTGAGGAAGGTGCCATCCGCAGAGAAGACGGACACCACAGACTGAGTCATGGACCGGAGTTTCTCAAACAAGAGAGATCGAAGTGGCCTTCGGAGAACATAATGGAAATCGTTGACACCGGTGAGGAAAAAGTAAACACCGTATTGAAAAAAGAAACGTCGACATGCCTACCGGATAGTGCGCGATTTTCCAGTTGGTTGCGACTTCTCCGAGCCACCGCGAGAGTGTTACAATTCGTCGGACTGTGTAGACGCCAAAAAGTGATAACACACTATAAGCGAAACCGCCGTAATGATACGGATAAAAATTGGCCGTCTAAAACGAATAACTCTGCGCGTATATTGAAAAAAGAAACTCCGCAAGATAAGTATAAATTAATTGACGTTGAGTACTTAGAGAGAGCTGAGTTCCTGCTGCTGAGGGATAGCCAGGAGAAGACCTTCACCATGGAGCTGAAGGACTTGGCAGCAGGACGGGACATACTGAAGACCAGCAGGCTGCATCCACTGGCGGTGGTGATCGTCGACGGGCTCATCAGACTTCGGCCGAGGATAGGGGCTGTAACCGAGGTGCCCCCCGAAATGAAGAGTCCACCAGTTCTCGACGGTCGGGATCACGTCGCTCGTCTCATCATCGAGCGCGTCCATCGGGATCTACACCACGCCAGCACCGAAGCGGTCATCAATGAGTGCAGACAACGCTACTGGATTCTGCATCTCCGGCCGACTGCTCGGTCTATCATTAGCAGGTGTCTACTCTGCAGGATCAGGAGGACGAAGCCGCCGACGCCGCCCACGGGAGATCATCCCGAATGTCGCCTGGGCCACCACCGTCGACCCTTCACCTTCTGCGGAGTGGACTACTTTGGTCCAATCAGCGTGACTTTTGGGAGAGGGACCCAGAAGAAGTACGTCGCCCTCTTTACCTGCCTTACCACTAGGGCGGTCCATCTGGAGCTCGCGGGTTCGCTGAGCACGGACTCCGCCGTGATGGCCTTGCGGCGCATGGTTGCGCGCCGAGGCTGCCCGACCGAGATGTGGTCGGACAACGGGACAAATCTCCGGGGCGCCGAGAAGGAGCTGAGGGACGCTGCGGAGAAGGCCACACAGCGAGAGGCGAATTTCCGCGCCATAAGATGGCGCTTCATCCCCCCAGGTGCCCCATTCATGGGCGGCGCCTGGGAACGTTTGGTGAGGTCGGTGAAGACGGCCCTTGCCACTACACTACACGAGCGGCATCCATCGGAGGAGGTGCTGACTACTCTGCTGGCCGAGGCGGAGTACACCGTTAACAGCCGCCCCCTCACGCACGTATCTGTGAACTCAGAAGACGAGGAGTCGCTGACTCCGAACCACTTCCTACTGAGTGGACCGGCCCGCGTACCTCTGCCAGGGAGGTTTGACGACGGCGAGCTCATCGGCCGTGCCAGCTGGCGCACCGCCCAGCGACTTGCCGACCACTTCTGGAAGAGATGGGTCCGGGAGTACCTGCCCGAGCTGCAACACCGGCGGGAGCCCCACGGAAAAGGGGTTCCAATCCAGCTGCGAGACGTCGTCCTGATAGCGGACGGCAACCTTCCCCGCAACTCGTGGCCACGTGGGATCGTGGAGAGGTGTTTCCCGGGAGCTGACGGCATCGTGCGAGCCGTCGACGTGAAGACGGCGGGAGGACTCCTGCGGCGACCGACGAAGAAACTCGTCATCATTGCAAGCGCGGAGCCGGCCGACCCTTCCAGCAGTTAACACATCGGCCCTCCAGGACGGACGGCGATGTGCGGCGGGAGGATGTACGGGACGGCCGCCTATCAATCACGAACAATTAGTGATAAAAGTTACTAGTGATAAAGATAAGACAATAACAAAAGAGGTGGTCGTAGCCCGGACATAGCTATGTGATAGCTTAGGAATTTGCGTTGGTCGTAACCAGGAAATAATAATAATTGTGTATTAATCGTGTATTTTCTTAGTGTATTTTTACGTGTGTTTATTTGACGATTACTGTGTATTTTTACTTGTGTTTATTTGATGACTACTGTGTGTTTTTTATTTGTGTGTGATAATAAAGAATAACCTTTTGACCCTAGCCTGGCCGAGAGACGGTGTGATGACGTCATCTCGGTCAAGCCTAGCTTATTATCGCCGTACCTAAAGGGTGCGCTATGTTTGCGACAATGTGTTGTAGTCCTTATCGCCGTACCCAAGGGAAGCGCTTTGTTCGCGGTAATATGTTTGGTCTTTACCGCCGCACCCAAGGGATGCGTTTTGTTCGCGATAACGTTTGGTCTATGTCGCCGTACCTGGAAGGTACGCTTTGTTCGCGATAACAATATTAATCTTATTTGTGATAATAAAACGAGATGTTTTATTGTAAGGTATCCAGGTTGGCCACGAGAGAGTCTCGAGTGTATTCTTGGCCAGCCTGGAATATTGTAAATTCAGGTCGCTAGGTAGCTCTGCGAGTGCCTAGGCTGCCTAGAATGGGTATTGGTATCCTGGACGGAACCTGGACTGGTCCCGAGAGGATCTCGGACTTGTTATGGCCAGTCTAGGAAAGTCGATCGCGGCTGCTGCCTAGGTATCCTAGTGAGGACCTAGGTAGCCTGGAAGCCGTCCAGGTGCCTCAGTGTGTACCTGGGCTGATCTGGAGAGGGTCTAGGACGTATTCCAGGTCAGCCCAGCTTAAAAATGATTGTGTAAGTCCCCCTGCTCAGATGCAGACATTGTATTAGGGACTTTTTTGATAAATAAAGTATTTCGAGGGTTGTCTTATTGCTCACTTGATCTCAGCAGGAAATTTTGGTGCTCGCTCCATCGACTTTACATCTCGGTCGGAGCGGGCATTCTGTCCCCTATTGGTTATAATGTAAACAATCTAATAGGACTATTCTAATAGGGGGCGGGGCTTACCGTGTTGGCAAAGGAAGCCGACAAACACGTGTAAGCTCAAAATCGAGGTCAAGTGAGTATTATAAAAGACAGACGGGCTTGCGGTTCCGACATTCCGATTTCGCCGAGCCAACAAGAAGAACTGCAAGCCCGAGGACACCTGAGAAGACCTTCCTGAAGCATGGAGTTTTATTCCGCCTGAAGCCGTCCGGGATCTTAACAACGAACCCCCCTGTCTACCCCGCATGATGTCGTTACACCGGTCGTGAGGATACGTCACCTACTAACATCGAGGGAAGCCAATATACAGTCCACTACTAAACCTCGCGATCCGGCACAAATGGCCTGACCACAGATGGGTTTGTTTTATTTTGTTCTGGCACAAGAAAGCCGTTCCCAAACTCCTTAACATTAAGAGATAGACATATGCCATCGCGGACTTTTCTGTATTAGTTGAAAGCTCCCAGACGACTTATTTTTTTCCGACACCTCCAACAAATATCGTTAATGTATACAACTCAACAAATTATATACTAAAACCTTCCTCGAGAAACACTCTATCCATTGGTGAAAACAGCATGAAAATAGGTGCAGTAGTTTATGAGTTTATCGCGAACAGACAGACTGACGCGGCGGACAACGTCGTTTTATAATAGAAAATAAATAAACAATTCAATGGAAGTAAAGATTTCTCACACAACATATACCTTGGGGATAATTGCAATTTTAAAACGCGTTATAAATTTATATAAATAAATAAATATTTCCAGACAGGTTACACAGCGCCATCTAGTTTCCGTGGTAAGCTACGAGGCTTGTGTTACGGAAACTAGATGGTTGATAAACTACATATTATACTTTTTTTTTTTGTAAATATATACATATTATACATATAAACACCCAGACCGAGACAAATTATACAATGTACAACTTGCCCCCGGTGGGAATCGAACCCACGGCCTCCTGAGTTCACGGCAACGTTTGTTACCACTAGACCACGGAGGCGGTCGATAGGCGTCGTTATCGTAGTAGAATAATTATTCCAGCTCATAAAAGTACCTACTCAATATAGCCGAAATTGTTATGCAATGGCAACAAAGATATTTAATAAGCTTCCAGTTACTATAAGGGAGCTGCCACTAAAACTGTTCAAATTAAGCGTCAAACAAATGCTGGTTAATAAATGTTTTTATTCGACAAAAGAATACCTAGACACTAAGCTCGACAAAGTCATGTGACTTAATAAATATTTGTATGCTAGAAATAGCGAAGCATGTGATATAATTACATATAATAATTTACATCACTACCATGTTTCTGACAAATAAATTATTTCATTTCATTTCATTTCACAATGAGACATTGCAGAATTGCGTAAACAAAGGGCTTATATGCAAATCGACAAAAAAGCTTCAGTTGTATTTTGTAAAATTATCAGGCACGCACGAAGTCTTGGAACCATTTTCTATATAAAAATGGGATAAACTTGTTTCATTTACAACTTTCAAAACAATGTATAATATGGATGGGTCATCTCTAGAGGACATTTTTTATTTATAAATTATTAATATTATTTATAAAATTTAAATTTTAAAAAATTAAAAAATAAAATTAAACAAATACGATCAAAGGAATAAAGTTAAATAATTATTTAATTTATCTGTGATATTTCTCGAATTTGGTAAGTAAAGTATCATCACGACCGTTTCCCTTTCGGGGTGGTCAGAAACCACGCTTATAAATAAGCGGATTCACATTTAACCAACTTTACTATAGGCCAATCATGACAAGTGGCAAGCTCGTCGATGTCTCCAGCGTACCAAACTCGACTGCCTCCGTTGTCTAGCGGTTAAATCCGTGGATGTAGACTCGGAGGTACCGGGTTCGATTCCTGGTCGGGACACAAAAATATTTATTTATGTAAATAAATACATTTAATTAGTATTTAATTTATTTGTAATATTTCTCGAGTTTGGTACGCTGGAGACATCGACGAGCTTGCCACTTGTCATGATTGGCCTATAGTAAAGTTGGCTAAATGTGAATCCGCTTATTTATAAGCGTGGTTTCTGACCACCCCGAAAGGGAAACGGTCGTGATGATACTTTACTTTTACTTCTATATATATATATATATGTGTCTAGTTCGGTTAATAACAATACAAACACACTGTGTCATTTTAAAAGGATTAAATCGAATCTATGGCCACCCTATTGCCACCCACAAGCAACCACAAGTGCATATTTCTTACATTCTCCAACCATGATTCATACATACATACAGGCCCTTCGATTTATACAAACATACATACACAATAATAAATAGCACACATTGTTGTGGTTTTGATCACGAATTTAGGTTATTTCCAGCTATTTCTAGTTTCGATGGAAGTTGATTGATGAAATATACAATACACTATTTCTGTAAATAAAAAATGTCAAATCAGAAAAAAAACAGTCCGAAAGAGGCTGGCAACATTTCTCCTCTGTATAGCGAAGCTAATTTCATCACAGCAATTTCAGAACACGGAATTTTTGTTAATTAATTAACGATTACACAAGTTGGTTGGTATTAGTGCAACCGGGATTGTACATACATTCGCCTTAGATATACAACACCACCGTTCCCGTACCTCGGAGAGCACGTAAAGGAGTCGGTCCCGGTTCCACTAATACCAACTTGTAAAATAAAATTCAACGCTCGAACACTTTTTCTTCGTTCTTTGACCCGATGAAATGTTGATATAATTCAACCAATTGACAATGACAATGAAATACTAATTTATACAATCATAACTAATAAAATGAGCATTATTTTTATAAACTTATATACTTAGACCCGGTCTATCATCAACAGAGACCTCCTAAACTTAGTTTTAGATTATATAGTATGGAGTAAAATTTGAATTATTGTTAAAATTAATTATAAATAATAATAAATATTTCCAGACAGGTCACACAGCGCCATCTAATTTCTGTGCTAAGCTACGAGGCTTGTGTTACGGAAACTAGATGGTTGATAAACTACATATTATACTTCTTTTTTTTTTTGTAAATATATACATATTATACATATAAACACCCAGACCGACACAAATTATACAATGTACAACTTGCCCCCAGTGGGAATCAAACCCACGACCTCCCGAGTTCACGGCAACGTTTGTTACCACTAGACCACGGAAGCGGTCATTATGGGTCACAATTATGGGTTTCTAGATGCCTGAAATAATATATATTTAATTTAATTTTTATCTTCAAGAAATGAAATAATATATTTGTCAGAAACATGGTAGGTACAGGGGGATGTAAATAATTATATGTAATTATTATATGTAATTATATCACATGCTTCGCTATTTTGAGCTTAGTGTCTAGGTATTCTTTTGTCGAATAAAACCATTTATTAACCAGCATTTATTTGACTCTTAATTTAAACAGTTTTAGTGGCAGCTCCCTTATAGTAACTGGAAGCTTATTAAATATCTTTGTTGCCATTGCATAACAATTTCGGCTATATTGGTACTTTTATGCGCCGGAATAATTATTCTACTAGGATAAAATTGCAATTATCCGCAAGAGTTTTAAAAAGGTCTGGGTGGCTCTTTACAAATAAACAGCATTCAAGTATGTAGATAGAAGGAACAGTCAGTAATTTTAGTTTTATAAATAAAGGACGACTTGTCTTGCTTTGGGCAACACTATGATTATATTTATTTTACCCACTAAATCGAGCTTTATTTTTGGCGTCAAGTAATTTGTATTAAATGCCTGGGTTTTTATGTATAAGTCATTTTGTACAGATTCAAGTGGACGACAATAATGAACGCGATTCGTTATATCAATTAATTAGTTCTTGATACTGTTTATGGCAAAAAAAAAAAAAATATGTAGCGAGTTTAACCGCGCGATCACGATGTGTTACATCGCCCACCTGATGGTACTCAAGGCCCAAGATGGAAGCAACTGAGGCTGAGATCCTGCTGGGGATAACGGAGGAATCTCCCTATCCCCAACCCAGGCCCATTAGTGACTGGACGAACTCACTATCTGTATTATGATGCTAAATTTGTCACAGTAAAACGGCGTTTTTATTTTGATATGTGACGCGACCATCCTGCCTGTAATCACTATGCCGGCTTGAAGTTATTATTAGCCTATATTGATCACCTTCCCACCCCACACGGCGTTGTTCTCGTAAATACTTCTCCCAGTCGCACCCATCAAGAAATTGTTTACGTTATAAACTCATAAGTCATAACCGTAACGGGGCCCTGTTATGGCAAAACTTTTAATTAAAAAAAACTATCTGCAACAAATAAAGTGTGTTAGATGTGTTTCTTACTTGGTAAAATATAAATTGAAGCTTAAAAATTTTATTGCCAAATATTTCGCCTCTCTTTGGAGCGGCGTCATCAGTGACAGTGACTGAAGGTCTTTGTCGTAAATTTAGAAATAATAATTTTATTTTTAGCAAGTAAAGGCAATGCACTATACAGTTTTGTATTTATTTTTTAGAAAAATATCATCATCACCTAGCGCATCATCGAAAACATCATCAGCATGTTATGTCCATTGTTGGTAAGATATTAATAAATTTACAAAACAAGTTAGACAAAACCTAATGCATTACATTCAGACCAGGGCTATAGTATGCACCAAGCTTTAAAAAAAGAGCTTTCCCATGTTTTTAAATCAATAGACCGAATAGTTTTAGGAAAACTTTTTAATACTCTTACTGTGAAACAATTGTTAAAGGTAGTGTTATGTATACGCGCATGGGTGTGTTTATACGTTACACTAGGGCACGTTTCCAAAAGATTTAAATTTAATTTAAAAAAACATAATTCAGAGGGGAAATGCTGCTAGTGTATTGGGCACCATGCCACAGGACAGCGATTTGGACGAGCTATTTTGTAAGTATGTTTTTTTTTTTTTAAGATTTAATTTAATTTGTAATTTAATATAGTTTATTTCATTTGAGGTTTTCTTTATATATTTTTTTTATTTTCTTAAAAAGCAAAACGAATCCCAATCTCCTCAATCATCATCATCATCATCAGCTTGTCGACTGCTGGATATAGGCCTCCCCCAAAGCTCGCCATATTATATGATCTTCCGCCACCCTCATCCAGCCCCACCAGCGACCTTTTACAGGTCGTCCGTCCATCTGGCAGGGGGTCGTCCTACTCCGCGTCTTCAACCAGAACCTGTCTACTGCAATGGACATCGGTTCTGCGACAGACTTGTCCGGCCCATTGCTATTTTTTATTAATTTTGAAGGCTATATCAGTAACTTTGATTCTCTGGCGGATGTCCACGTCCGAGCATAGCTCTCTCCAAAGCTCGCTGAGCAACCTTTTTGGACCAGACCCACTAGTGTTCACACATTTAAAACTTTTTTTTTTTTATATATACTGGACACGACATGTGACATCGCGCCCACCTGATGGTAAGCAGTACGCGAGGTCCAAGAATGGGAGCAACTGACGCCGGTCACCACGACCGACATCAGTCTCTATCATATATGCCGGCCTAACAAGATGCTTTTTCACACTTCGCTTGAAGGACTCCAGGTTAAGGTTAAGAGTGGGGAAGCACAACTGGCTGGGAGAGCATTCCACATCTTCAGCGTGCGACAGATGTAAGAGTCTCCAAATTTATGAGTACGCGTAGGGATAGTGGGTAACGTATGTGGATGCATATTTTGGCCTGTGCGTGTAGTTCGGTTGCGGAATAGAGAAGAAGGGATAAGGTTATGAAGCTCCTCAGAACACTCGCCGTGGTATAGCTTGTAGAACACGCTCAGAGAGGCAACGTCACTGCGAAGCTGCAGTGATTCGAGAGTTTTAGAGACTGTGGTGTCGTCCACTATCCGAATTGCCCGCCTCTGCAGGACATTGAGAGCATCTGTAAGATACTTAGCGGAGCCATCCCAGAGGTGAGAACAGTATTCCACGCATTTCTTCTTTAAATATTGTGGTAACTTTCCTAATGCTGGCCATCCTAGCTGAATGCGCCTGTCGGCTTCTTTGCTGAAGTTAGCTACTCCTAGTTGTATAGTCTGTTGATATGTATACGGTGGCTATTAGCAATGACTACGTGTTTGTGCTGTTTGGACCTGTGACTTTAGGTCCGTGGGGGCTAAGTTCTAAGAAGTTCTTTAAAGAATTGTCTAAGCAGCCTGGTTAATGCATGTAAAATTTATTGTTCCATTTAATATATTTTTTTTATTTTTATGTATAGGTGTGTTGAAACTATTGACTGTAAACTACTATATAAATGTAAATATTTTCACGCTGCATGACGGCAGGATACGCCGGAAAACTACTACTACTAGCCACAATATGTGCCGTAAGTATTCTAGAAAATAAATGTTCTGATTTTGATGATTTTGATTTTGTGACAAGAGGGCTGGCAGTTTTATCGCGCAGCAAATCAACCATGCAACGGGGGAATATTATATATTATTATATAAATATTTTTATTTATACATAAGTGAATGCCTCCGTGGTCTAGCGGTTAAGTCCGTGGATTTAGACTCGGAGGTACCGGGTTCGATTCCTGGTCGGGACACAAAAATAAATATTAATGTTAATAAATACATTTAATTTATTTGTGTTTCTTACTTGGTAAAATATATAAATTGAAGCTATAAAATTTTATTGCCAAATATTTCGCCTCTGTTTGGAGCGGCGTCATCAGTGACAGTGACTGAAGGTCTTTGTCATAAATTTTAAAAAAGTAATTTTATTTCTTTTAGCAATGGTAAAGGTAATGCACTATACAGTTTTGTATTTATTTTTTAGAAAAATATCATCATCACCTAGCATTTAATTTTTAATTTAATTGTGACATTTCTCGAGTTTGGTACGCTGGAGACATCGACGAGCTTGCCACTTGTCATGATTGGCCTATAGTAAAGTTGGCTAAATGTGAATCCGCTTATTTATAAGCGTGGTTTCTGACCACCCCGAAAGGTAAACGGTCGTGATGACGATACTTTTAGTTTTAGTTTTTTTTCTTATTGTATATTATTTCAAATACAAATTATTTATATATAATTTATTTGAAGTAACGATTACAATGTTTTGTCATAACAGGGTAGAACGCAGTTTTTTACCAGTCGTTATTCATTTTGGACGTAATTTTGTTTAGTCTACAACATGCAGCGTTATATGGAAGAAAATATTGATTTAAGATATGATGAATATGCTCACAGCTCCTAGGTCTCTGATGGGGGTGGACCTTTATTTCTGGCCTCACATGGCGGCCAGTCGGCGAGGGTATTGGAAACGGTAGTGTTGTATATCTATGACAAATGTACGTAAGAAAATTGTATTTCTCATTCATACATGCCGGGATTCGAACAGCGACATTTTGAGCTACATACACACTTATTTTTACGACAGTTGCCTGGTGGGGTCAAATAATTGAGCGCCATTTGGCACGGTTACCACCAATTTAAGTGTAAGTATTCTATGTAGGGCTGGTCACGTGGCACGTGGCACGTCTTAAAGATAACAGATGGACTAAAGTAGTTACTACATGGAAGGGACCGAAGGGCAAGAGAAATAAAGGAAGACCTAAGGAAAGATGGGAGGACGAGATAGTAAAAGAAGCAGGACAACACTGGATGGACGAGGCACAGGATAGAAAGAAATGGATAGAAAAGGAGGAGAGCTTTACCCGACGAGGGGTCCTTAATTAAATTAGAAAAAAAAAGACATTATTATTTAAATTGTGTCATTGAAATTAATAATTTTAAAATAAATAAACATTGAATTTATAATTTAGATATAAGAACATAGTTTTAAGTTACATAGTATGTTAAATTATGTTATCATTATTATAAGCTTATATTTGAAATTATTAATTGATATGAAAATCTTGACTATGTAAAACCTGTACATTATTATTAATTAATTAAGGAATAAATGGCTTTATTATTATTATTATTATTATTCTATGTAAATATTACCCTTTGACTAAGTACCAATACAACGGTTCGAGAATTAAAGCTAGGACAATCGTTTTAAAATTAATTAGACAATGCACTGTGAATTAATGGTTATAATTGCTTTCGACGTCGTGACTTTGTTGTTTTACGGACAATATGCCGACCTGACTACAAATATTTTTTTTACCACAAAGGAAGGGTAAAGCCCGAAAACTAAATGCAAGCGCACCTCGATTCTTGGCGCCGCATCAGACTGGAAAATTCTCATAAATACATTTGAACATCATTAAAAAATCCCTGATGAACTGAACTACGAGTATATAAACGTTTTCTCGGAACTTGAAAAAAGTTATTCTTATTGAACTTGCCGTTCCGTGGGAATCAAATATTCCAAAAGACCAAAACATGAAGTCGAATAAATATTATGATCTCACAGAAGAAATGATTAGAAACGGGTTCGAGACTCAGCTTTACGCAGTAGAAGTTGGTGCGAGATTTACACCACTTCAATTCTTTCGGTAGAATTGGGCTTACGCAGGTCTGTCGTCAATACATTTATAGAAAGAGCTTTAAAGACGGCATTAAAGAAATCATACAGTATTTGGTTGGTGGATGGTAAGCGTCTTGTTTTCTCCTTTACAGCCCAGCCTATTGCCGGTCGCAAGCTCGAGACACCATTCATCATCCATCGAAAGACAAAAAAAAATATCCTAAAACTAGGAACAGTTTTGTAATAAGAAGAGAAACGCCTTATCTATATTGCCTTATAACATCGACCCTAATCTGGGCCAGACTTCCTCATTCCATGTTTCATAACATGTCAATACAGTACACGTGGTAAACTTAAACACAACAATACGCGTACATTTTTCACAGTATCAGCAGCCCGCCAGTGGAACCGGCTTCCACTTAACGTTCGAAAAGCACCCTCACTTAAGTGTTTTAAAAATTTACTTACCTTACACCTTCACAAAAAGAAAGACGAGTCGACATAACCTCTGAAAATTGGTATAATATTGTATGTATTTTATATATATTTATTATGTACTCGTATTTATATGTACTTGTGTTATTATATATTTATATATTAGTGTATAAGTATTTTAGCTTTAGTTGCTAGTAATAGTTTAAGTTTTTTTATTATTATTAATCTCGATTTTAAATTAATGATTAAATGCACCCACAATCATTGCTCACTATCCCAAAGGTTAGCTGGTAGAAAATGTCACTAGACATTAAGTTCGCCTATGTACATTTAAATGTGTTTTTGTTTATTGTGCAATAAAGAATTTATCTATCTATCTACATATAAATTTTGAGATATAAATCTGTCGCACAATAAAGATGTTGAAAGCTCTCCTAGCCTCTGTGTTTTCTATTCCTACAACCTGGAGTCCTTAAGAGTCCTTTATGCTAAATGTTTTATAAATTTGTACTATTAGATTATTGCACTCTACCCATAATCTCTCACCATCCCAACGGTTAATTGTCAGTAAATGCCTAACAGCAATTTGTAACTAGCCTGTATATAACAGCCATGATGTAAGTATATATCAATCCTTTTAAATTAACTTTTATAATTATAGTATTATTATTATTTCTATAATTGCACTTACATGAATAAATAAATAATTCCAGACAGGTCACACAGCGCCATCTAGTTTCCGTGGTAAGCTACGAGGCTTGTGTTACGGAAACTAGATGGTTGATAAACTACATATTATACTTTTCTTTTTGTAAATATATTAAATTTTGTAAATAATTATAAACACCCAGACCGAGACAAATTTGACAATGTACAACTTGCCCCCGGTGGGAATCGAACCCACGACCTCTCGAGTTCACGGCAACGTTTGTTACCACTAGACCACGGAGGCGGTCAAAGAATATATACATATAAAGTATTTTAGTCAGTAATTTTAAATCATAGTTAAACCACGACGAGTATTCTGAGGAGCTCCATAACCTTATCCCTTCTTCTCTCTTCCGTAACCAAACCACACGCACAGGCCAAAATATGCATCCACATACCATACCCACTGTCCCACGCTGAAGATGTGGAATGCTCTCCCAACCAGTGTGTTTCCCCACTCTTATAACCTGGAGTCCTTCAAGCGAAGTGTGAAAAAGCATCTTGTTAGGCCGGCATAGTGGTAGAGACTGATGTCGGTGACCGGCGTCAGTTGCTCCCATTCTTGGACCTCGCGTACTGCTTACCATCAGGTGGGCGCGATGTCGTATTTAGTGTAATAATAAAAAAAAGAACACCCTGAGAGAAGCCACATCTTGGCGCCATCGGCCAGGATTCGAGAGTTCCAGATATAGTGGTATCGTCCACAATTCGAACAGCTCGCCTCTGTAGGACATTGAGAGCATCTGTAAGGTACTTAGCAGCACCATCCCAAAGGTAAGAACAGTATTCCGCATCATGTGATCTGTTATTTGTATAACCGTCCGATTGAAGGCGGGAAGAACTGCTTCACCTTGTTCAGTATTCCAAGCTTTTTTGACGCTGTTTTGGTGATGCTCTCAATATAGTTCCGTTGGTTAAGGTCTGAGTGTATTTCCATCCCGGGAATGTTGAAGCGGGGCTCGGGATCCCTGGCCTTCCTGGGGGAGATATGTAAGGTTGGCTCCATTAATGGGAGGTCACGCAAAACGGTCTTAAGAAGACTAAATGCAGAGAATACGCGGCGAACGAGTGCCTTCACTCCGTAGTCACGACTCACTTAGCTGTAAAGGCACACAGGACCAACAGTGAGAGAGAGACGGTTTATAGGGTTTTAGTCCTTCACGGATGAGTCGGGCATGCGACCCCCACCCGCGTTGGCCCTTCAGGGGGGCGTTTCATTGATGATTTATCGTCTTAAAAAAAAAAAAAAAGAGTATACCTATCGTAATCTATCTATGTATCTAGATTAGCATTTAGTGGAAAACACCGATTGTATTTTGAAGCGTCACCTCAATCCTTCCAATCGCAGTGGGAGATTATAGGATAACGCTATCACGCGAAGCTACAGATAACATCACGTTTGTAACGATTTTTTGATGAAACTTACCTACTATAGGTAGAACTATTAGTAAGTAACATTTTATTTTATTTAGGATAAAATGTTTTTTATCCTAAATAAAATAAAATGTTAAACAGTAAAGATTATTAACTAAATATTTACTAATTAAAAAAAAGCAAAGTATCATCACGACCGTTTCCCTTTCGGGGTGGTCAGAAACCACGCCAGGAATCGAACCCGGTACCTCGCGAGTCTAAATCCACGTACTTAACCGCTAAACCACGGAGGCAGTTTCATTCGGCAAGGTTATACGGCCAGCGTTTTTGTCACCATGCCGCGCGGATACGATTTATATTTAAATTAGGTTTTTTTTTTTTTTAATTTTCCATGCCGCGCGGATACGAGTTATTTAGATTAGTTTTTTTTTTTTTTTTTTTTATCTATTTTAATTATTTTTGCTATTTAAATAAATAAATATATTACTTTGAATAAAAAATAAATTTCTTTGAATAAAATAATAGTGCGTTTAAAATATGATGTTAAGTTTAGAAGAATTAGGTACCTACTTAACAGACTGCAGCCGCTGAACGGAATTTACCGAAAGATGTAAATTTTCCCAAGAAATGTTGAATTCGTGATGAGGTGATTACAGTATAGTTGTGTTAATTACCGGCTCGCCTTCTGGTAATGATGTGGTAATGAATTACACTGGACAAAGGGGCCGCTAAAAGCACACAGCTTTTTGAAATTTCTATGCTTTTCACATTTTTAAAGATCATTCAAGTCTGGAGACAGGAATGCTGGCAATTATTTCTGCCAACGTATTAGCCTCGCTATACAGAGGGGAAATGTTGCCAGCCTCCTTATGACTATCCCTGAGGACATTTTTACTTATAGATTATTTTTTATTAGGTTTAGTTTATATTTAATTTTTACTCTTTAATTATATTTCTTCGAATAAATATATATAATAAATAATAAATAAATAAAACCATTGGCTGCAAACGGCAAACGTAATAAGTACATAGAGTTGGCAAATCGTTACTATTTTGTGCCGTCTGCCGTAGAGACGATGGGCCCTTGGTCTGAGGACGCTAAATCGTTAATACGCGACATAAGCGTTGCCATCCGAGCGTCAACAGGTGATCCTTTGAGTAGGGAATATCTTATTCAGAGGATCAGTGTTGCCATCCAACGAGGCAACGTCGCCGGAGTCCTCGGAACATTGGGTTCATCTTCTCCTGGATTCGATGACATGTAGATTATAATCAAGATATTTGTAAGTATTTAGTTTTTATATTAATTAGGTTTATCTTTTAGTTTATTTAATTTAAGGTTTTGTTTAGATTATTTTTAATTTTATTGTTTAGGTAGCTTTTAATTTATATTTATTGTTTGTATTTGTGTATCTTACTTCGAATAAATAAATATTTCCAGACAGGTCACACAGCGCCATCTAGTTTCCGTGGTAAGCTACGAGGCTTGTGTTACGGAAACTAGATGGTTGATAAACTACATATTAGACTTTTTTTTTTGTAAATATATACATATTATACATATGAACACCCAGGCCGAGACAAATTATACAATGTACAACTTGCCCCCGGTGGGAATCGAACCCACGACCTCCCGAGTTCACGGCAACGTTTGTTACCACTAGACCACGGAGGCGTCGTTTATGTTTTTAGTCTAGGTATACTTTTAAGAAATGAATTAATTTTCTAGAAATTACGGACTTTTAGACATATTATCGCGCAATTAAATAAAAAAGGAAGGCCTCCTTTTCTTAAACCAGCCTATTGTCGGTCGCAAGCATTCTTCTTATCTTTTACCCACACACGATGAACCCGGCACCCGCACGATGAATCCATTATTAAAGAAAGCATAGTGATAAAAATAAGGAAAGGCATGCTCCGATGGTTCGGACATGTTGAAAGGATGAGTGAAGAGAGATTGACGAACCAGATATTTAATGCGAAAGTTGTAGGTAAAAGAGGCCCTGGCAGACCAAGACTTACCTTTCACGATCAAATAAATAAAACATTAGCTGAAGGTGCATTAAAAAGCCATTGAAATAAACGGGCATGTATGAGAAGGTTGATGAATGTCGAAGAAGCGAAAGAGGTATGTCGTGATCCTGACAAGTGGCGCTCAATTGTCTCTGCCTACCCCGCAAGGAATTTGGCGTGAATATATCTATGTTAAAACTAAACTATGTATATTTAGTTTAAGATAGTTTAGGCATTTGGGCATTTGAGCAACTCTTGATAAATTCGTTTACCTAGTTCTTTCACGAATTTGTGAGTAAAGTTTTTTTATATCTAAAATATCGATATGGCTATGAATATTCGTTGAAAGAACACTGGGTTGTTCGCGTGTTTAAAA
This sequence comes from Tinea semifulvella, assembly GCA_910589645.1. Classification (NCBI taxonomy): domain Eukaryota; kingdom Metazoa; phylum Arthropoda; class Insecta; order Lepidoptera; family Tineidae; genus Tinea; species Tinea semifulvella. Next base: position 8,532,930 of record OU342619.1, read on the forward strand.
GCTATAAGCCTCACCTTACATGATGTAGGCAAATACCTACCCCTCCCACTAAACCATGGATTATTGAATAATCAGTTGCTTTTGGATGCGTTTGTTTACTGATTAAATATCTCGAAAATATATACGATATATTGCTTGAGAAAAAGATAAAAATCACATCCTGGAATATAAATGACAGTCTCCATGGTCTAGCGGATAAATCCGTGGATTTCAACTCGGAGGTACCGGGTGCGATTTCTTGTCGGGACACAATAATAGTTATTAATTTAAATAAATAAATTTAAAAGTAAAAGTAAAGTATCATCACGACCGTTTCCCTTTCGGGGTGGTCAGAAACCACGCTTATTCAAATTTAGCCAACTTTACTATAGGCCAATCATGACAAGTGGCAAGCTCGTCGATGTCTCCAGCGTACTAAACCCGAGAAATTTCACAAATAAAATTAGATATTAATTAAAGTAATAGTTACTAAAGTAAAGTGGGCTAAATGTGAATCCGCTTCTTTATCAGCGTGGTTTTCTGACTACCCCGAAAGGGGAACGTTCGTAATGATACTTTTTGGAAAATAAATAAAGTAATAGGAACGATGTATATATATGTATTCAATACAAAACGCACTTTAAAAACGTGCCGCTTGCCACGCCGCCAGTCTATATGTAGGTATGCCATTATATATGTTCTATATGCTTGCCAGTATATATGTATTTTATATTTAGGTATATATTTACGAGGAGCAGACGAGTTTTGGAGAGAGATGACCCAGATAGACGGAAGATTCAAATTCAAATAGTTTTTTAATCAAAAATACTTATTACTAGGGTTTCACAATAAAATAATCCTACAAAAGATGGTAGGTAGGCACTTTTACAAATAATATCTAAACTAATATTAGACAAATGTGTCGCTGCTAGCTAAACTAATAGTCTTTTAACTACTGTTAAATCTAGATAGCAGATCTCTTTCCGGGGGACAAAATTTTCAAAAGTTACATAATTATTTTTACAAATCATTATGTCAAACAAACTAAACTTAATAAATTCATGCAATAATAATAAAGAAGAAATGGCGAGCCTTGGGGAGACCTATATCAAGCAGTAGAGTTTATTGTCATGCCTTCACGTCTATATTTTTTTATTTTAGAAGTCAAATTTTTTTTTTGTAAATTTGATAGTTTTTGTTATTTTTTTTTTTTAATTTTATTAAGTTTTTAATTTCTTCTTCTTTTTATATTGGTGAATGCTGTGACACCTAATTGGTACATATATTAGATAAGCTATAATTATACTATGTTATGTGTGTTATAATATATGTACTGCTGTGTGTACTAAATAAATAAATATATTAATGAAGCGATTTTGAAAAAAATAGACAGATGGATGTTGCATATACTCTGTATAATGAGGCAAATAATGTAGGTACTAACTAAACAATGTGAAGAAATAAGCTTCAAAGAAAATATTATAAAGTTGCTACATAAAAAAGGAATTTCTTCAGTAAATAACGTGTCGAAATGTGCACACTTTTTCTTATCTGAAGGGGCACGGATACCTCGCAACATTGACATATAGCAACAAGGACAAACACTTCATATAGGTATATATTTACCCACTTCAAATTTGTAACAAAATATAAAAAAATATGGCATACTACTTGTAGTATAGTCTTAAAAAGAGAACTGTCATTAATTATAAGTATGTATTTCTTTTAATGATATTTTATTTTGGTAATTTCCAAGTTATTTCAAATGGCGACGAGGATGGGATACGAACAGACATCTCAATCAAATAATTAAATCTATAAATGACATTGCGTCAGGGCACAGACAACAATTCTTAAATACCTATGATTGGTTTGCAGAACCAATTTTTTGTTGTATTGTAGAGAAGATATTTTACGTTTATTTTATATTTTATTTCTTTAATTGAAATTATTGTTTTCATCTAGATGTGGGGATATTGTAGTATAGTCTTAAAAAGAGAACTGTCATTTATGTAAAACTGATTGACACATTGTAATTATGTCATTAATTATAAATATGTATTTCTTTTAATGATATTTTATTTTGGTAATTTCCAAGTTATTTCACTACTTGTTCATACCATGGCGCCAATCGAATTCTAAGTTTTTTTTCGGAATTCATCGCGCCATTTTGCACGAACATTTTAAGTGAATGTTATTGGTTTAGTTTACTTTACTGTGGATATTGTTAGTACAAAGTGGTGTTGTTTTGTTTAATAATGTGCTATAATGTGAATAATTATTAAAAACGATAAATTTGACTGTACTCGTATATATGGGGCACAAGTTGCAGTTAATTTTTTGGTGTTTTCTCGCGCTGTGAACACCCATATTATACACGACTTATTTGAGCGATATAGCCGTAAGTGACTCCAAAAAAAGCATCTAATTTTGCAACATCTAGAATTTGATGATAACCTCATTAACTCATTTAGAGAAAGATATTATAAATAAAATTTGGCTGTATGGGCTAGACCCTTTGCCTTCCCTAGCATTAACTTATTCATCATCCGTCGGGAGAATGAATCAAAAAAGAAGAGTTTTCTTCGCAGCTGTTTATTTATATATTATCCTCGGACCTACTTTTAGTCAAACCCCACTTTTGATGTTTGGGAACCAGCGAGGAAAGTGTTTTTGCTGTATGTGTAGTTATAATGTTATAAGTGTTAGGTACGGCTATATCTATTAAATATCCCCCACTTGGGTGCGAGAGGAATTCCAGCAAAATCTTTGCACCACTTACTGAAAGAATTCAGCCTAAGCAGGCCTGCAGGAGATACATTAATGGAACGAGCGTCCATTAGCTGGCATTAGCGGAATTATACGGTACCTATTTGATTGTCACAGACAGCCTATTGTCGGTCGTAAGCGCGAGATACCATTTTTTCTATATCTCTTTCCCACACACGACGGACCCTACATCCGCACAGTAAATTCATGGAATTGTGTACTGTTTTGTCAGTTGTAATCGTTCTGTCCCTGTAGAGTCGATTATTGTCATTTATTATTATAAACATATAATATATGAGAGCAACAAATTTTGTTGCTATTTTAATTCATACAAAACTTTGCCAAAAAGTCGTGCATGTCCTCAGATATTAGGTCTATGGTACGGAATTATAAAGTATCGCTAATTAATTAGGTTCTACGAGGTGTTTCAACTTGTATAGTAAAGGTGAACTATTAGGTATTGATGGGGTCGTCCAGACTATCTAATAGAGCTGGGTTGGGGATGGGGACATTCCCCCGTTTCCCTAGTAACCACCTGGTGATAACCAAGCTGATGATTTTATTCAACGCCATCTCTGTGTCTTTCATATTTATTATAAAATTCAAGTCAGTGACTTTTTTTTAAAAGTTGTATTAAAATTATTGTTGATAGAGATTTTTTTATCCGTCTTTAATATTTAGTACTATTTAAAAAAAAACTTATTTGACAGGCAGAAAAGGCCATTTTACGGGGACATGTCAAGTGCAAGTTTTTGTTTTGTAAACTAATTTACTGTGGATATTATTAGTCAAAAGTCGTGTTGTTTTGTTTAATAATGTGCTACAATGTGAATAATTATGGAAAACGATAAATTGGACTTTGAATATGGGGCACAAGTTGCAGTTTATTTTATGCGGTTTTCCCGCGCTGTGAACTCCCATATTTTAACCGACGTGTTAAAGCTATAAAAAAAGGTAATTTAAATATAAATAAACTCGCTTAACTATACAATTGAAATACATTTCTATATTTTATTACATGGCGACTTTATCAGTTGGGATTAAACCAAGAAGAGGCTCAAAATCAGCCAACTTGTTTGTTCTGCAGTATGCCACAAAGGCTGATAAACATAGGCTGATAAACACATAACACTTTCTTGCGTCGCGCAGTTGGGTAAAAATTTGTAAGCCCGCCAAGGCACGTTTAAAAAAACCCAGCTAACAGCTAAAAATGCAGCTAGTCGGGCAGGCCAAGGGCGCAGCGAGGTACGGGCAGGGAGAGGCAGCTGCCCCCCCTTAGAACAGCGGTCGTGGAAGAACTTCTTGTGAAGAACCTCGTAGATTAATTGTCAAGTAATAAAGCTACGAGTATTTCTGATTTTTATATAAGTGTTTTTTTAATTACTACCTCCACTGCTCATATGAAACGTAAGTCTTGTTTCAAGCTAAATATCACAATGGCAAGCTTACAATATTAGTTCTCCTTGAAAGTTAAAATTGGTATTTAACATCATTGCAAATGGCACATACTTTCAACGAGAACAACAAATACGTGGTTACAACCGAGCCACCACCGCGCCTTTATATAAATATTATATTTTTAACTAACCTGAATATCGCGCGAAGCCAGCCACCACACAAAAGCTGATGATAAGTAAACCCCTTATCTCCATTTTTTCAACACTTAATTTTTTTAAAAATTGAAGTAAAAATTAACACTTTTGCAAAAAACACTTTGTAAAAAACACTATTCACATCACTTAAGGACACTTTGTAGATAATCCAAGGCACAAGTCGATAGCTGAAAAAAACATTGAATAAAATTAGTTTTATCTTTATTGAATAATTTATTTTAAAATTAATATATATATATCGGAATTGTTTTTCTTTTTTTTAAGTAACCTATTTATTTTGTGCATTTTGTTGTTCCGGACGAAAAAAATAAAAAATAAAATAGTAAGTAGGTATATAAGTTTTTTCAAAATCATTGTATCTTACTTCCTTCTAATAAATTAATTTTATATTTAACGACAGAGGTATCATAAGTAAATAATTAGGCATCAGTAAACATATTTTTTCAAATATTACTTGGACCTAGTTATGCAAAAAGGATCCAATCCAGATTTCTCCGTCAAACGGACAACTCCGCCTGGCTGAGGGTGGCATGGTCCAATCGTCTCGACCCCAAGCAGCAGTTTGAAGTTCTCAGCAGAAACCGCCGCACTACATGCATTGGACTAGGTTACCTGGATGTGAGATGCGTCTAATGAGAGAATAATTTCCATTGCTCAATAGGCGTCAGTTATTATTATAAAAAATATATATATATATATATTTTTAAATAAGTAGTTATACTTTGTAGCTGCGACTAAAGATATTATATAATATAAATATATATTTATACCACACACTAAACAAATATAATCCATTCCGTGTAACATACCGGAAATATGTACTTATGGCAACCTAAGTATTGATATTACCGACCTATATCATTTGCCTGGGCCTATATGTCTGTCTAGCATTAGTTCTTCCTATTGTAACCTAATAATTATATCTATCATGCTTATACATAGTCTGGCTATAAATACCTTTGCATAAAAAAAAAAAACTAAAAAAAAATTGGGCCATTTTGCGACGGACATATCAAGTCCAAGTATTTGTTTTGTAAATTAATTTACTGTGGATATTGTTAGTCAAAAGTCATCGATATAATATAGATAGGCCCTCGCTGATATAAAAACGTCACCGCAAAACCAATCGAAGTCATGTAGCTACACCAACAGTCGCGAGCGACGCAAAGCAAGCGTCGAGAGCGAATAATATTAATATTTATATAGAATGAAAATAGTCTTTTTGTATGCATAGTAACAGAATTTTCATAAAATATCATTTCTTGAGAACTGGCCCCCAAAGTTGCTAGGTACATGTGGCAAGCGGCACGTTTTTAGAGTGCGTTTTGTATTGAATAGGCCTATCTATATACCTACATCGATGTCAAAAGTGGTGTTGTTTTGTTTAATAATGTGCTTTAATGTGAATAATTATGGAAAACGATAAATTGAACTTTAAATATGGGACACAAGTTGCAGTTTATTTTTTGCGGTTTTTCGCTGAGCTGTGACTGCCAGAAAAGCATTAAATTCTGCAACGTCTAGAATTTGATGATATCCTCATTAACTCATAGAAAAGATATAGTACGTCAGATTTGGCTGTATGGACTAGACCCTTTGCCTTCCCTATTACCTCATTCATCATCAATGGGCAGAAGAGAACACAAACAAACAAAAAAAAAAACAAAAAAAAAGTTTTGAATTTGGAACCTGTCATTATATTTTTTTGTCATATATATTCATAGTTTATTCTCATTATCGCGCTAATGTGTGTTGAATATTGTTGTGATTTCAAAATGAAGTGGGGTAATGTAGAGATATAAATAAATAAACAAAAATATAAAAAAACATCACGATCGTTTCAATTTTGGGTGGTCAGAAACCACGCTTATAAAGAAGCAGGTTCACATTTAGCCAAACTTTACTATAGGCCAATCATGACAAGCGGCAAGCTCGTCGATGTCTCTAGCGTACCAAATTAATAAATATTAATGTGTCGCGACCAGGAATCGAACCCAGTACCTCCAAGTCTAAATCCACGGACTTAACCGCTAGACCACGGAGGCAGTTTAAAAAATAAAATAAAATGCGTTTAGAAAAGTATCATCACGACCGATTCCCTTTCGGGGTGGTCGGTCAGAAACCACGCTTATAAAGCGGATTCACATTTAGCCAAACTTTACTATTGGCCAATCATGACAAGTGGCAAGCTCGTCGATGTCTCCAGCGTACCAAACTCGAGACATATCACAAATAAAATTAATATTAATTAAATATATTTATTTACATTAATAAATATTTTTGTGTCAAAAAATGTTTGTATTAAAAAATAAAATAAAATGCGTTTATTTCGGAATATTATAAGGTTAGGCTAGGATATTATATATCATAAATATTTACGTGTAGGTATGTACAAGTATATCTTGTTTAAAAAAAAGTCGAATCAAAGAGTCCTTAGGGTGTTAGTCCTAAAGGATGGATAATATTTAGCGGTGTTGTCATTTTTTTTTGTAAACGAAACGAAACAAGAAGGTTTTCACTTATTTATTATTATTATTATTATTTTTCTTTTGCTAGTCACAGTTCAATTGCACTATTAATTTAAATCTAATTACTATATTTTACTCTTATTTCTGTTTTAATTGTTTTGTCTAAATAATATAAAATCTCTTTGGCTTGTGTTCCACTATTGTACTTTGTTTATATGTTTAATATAATAAGCTGTGATTTTTTAAAAAATAAATAAAATAAAATAAAAAAATAAGAACGAAAACTAGTTGCGAAATCGATTCTCATTGCAATCTTGGGATGGTTCAGCCAAGTACCTCACAGATGCTCTCAATGTCCTACAGAGGCGAGCTGTTCGAATTGTGGACGATGCCACTATATCTGGAACTCTCGAATCCCTGCAGCTTCGCCGAGATGTAGCTTCTCTGAGCGTGTTCTACCGGCTATACTATGGTGAGTGCTCTGAAGAGCTCTATAACCTAATTCCTTCCTCTCCATTCCGCAACCGAACCACACGCACAGGTCAGAATATGCACCCACATACCGTAGTCACTATCCCTTCGCGTACCTATAAATTTGGTGACTCATACATCTGTCGCACAATAAAGATGTGGGATGCTCTTCCAGCCTCTGTGTTTCCACTTTCCTATAACCTTGAGTCCTTCAAACGAAGTGTCAAAAGGCATCTAGTCAAGCCGGCATAGTGTTAGGGACTGATGTCGGACATAAGGGTCTGATTCCAGTTGCTAACATTCATGGACCCTGCGCGCCACTTACCATCAGGTGGGCGCAGGGTCACATGTCGTGCTAGTATAATAATAAAAAATAAAAAAAACTACGTTAGGTTATCAAACCAACCACCTAAATTCCTGGGGCTTACATAATTCAATGATAGATAATTCCGATTAAAAATAAACATGAAATAAATTACAGTTACAGTCATCTGAGCATTACTGTTCACCCTAATTGTACTAGGATAAAGCCTATTTTAGACTGTATGTTTGGTATTGTTAGACCATTGGGCACACCGCATGCGTAACGCGGCAACTCAATATAGCCAATAGCCATGTCCACGGCAGTGCACTTCCATCTTTATCTTGCGTATTTATCCGACGCATAGCTAAGAAATGTATTTATTTATTTATTTTTAAACTTTATTGTACAAAGTACAAAGGCGGACTTAATGCCCGAAGACATTCTCTGACAGCCAAACCTTGGGGACAAATTTGATTAAATATAGGTCCAATCAAAAAGATAATAATAATACGAGAAATAAATAACTATTGAAATTAACAGCTAATAAATAAATAATAATAATAACGTTTATTGAGCTTTCTTATACAAAGTTGAGTAAACAATATATAAAATATTCCTTCAATTTTACATTTTAAGCATACAATTATTATTATTAATAATTTATAAATACATTTAATTAATATTTAATTTATTTGTGATATTTCTCGAGTTTGGTACGCTGGAGACATCGACGAGCCACTTGTCATGATTGGCCTATAGTAAAGTTGGCTAAATGTGAATCCGCCTTTTTATAAGCGTGCTTTTTATAAACGGTCGTGATGATAAAAAAAATAAAAATGTGATTCCTAGCATGCTCCGGTAGACATTTGTAACTGATTAGTGTTGCCAAAAGAAATAATAAATAAATCAATATTTCCAGACAGGTCACACAGCGCCATCTAGTTTCCGTGGTAAGCTACGAGGCTTGTGTTACGGAAACTAGATGGTTGATAAACTACATTTTATATCTTTTTTTTTTGTAAATATATACATATTATACAATGTACAACTTGCCCCCGGTGGGAATCGAACCCACGACCTCCTGAGTTCACGGCAACATTTGTTACCACTAGACCACGGAGGCGGTCACTTGAGAGTTCTTATGACCAAGACTTGGTCATAAGAACAGCTGGTCGTGTTCTTGCACAACTCAAGACTCTTGCTGTGACTGAAAATATATATTTTCTAATTGTAGCAAGAAAACTTTGTAAGACTTTAGAGTCTGTCCGTAATTTAGTATAGTCTGATTTACTTGAAATTTTAAATAGTTATCGAAATATCACAAATAAATTAAATATTACTTAAATGTATTTATTTAAATTAACAAATATTTTTGTGTCCCGACCAGGAATCGAACCCGGTACCTCCGAGTCTAAATCCACGGACCTAACCGCTAGAGCACGGAGGCAGTTTAGGAATCACATTGACTGTAGTAAGTAGTGTGGCCAAGCCTTTATAAGTTCAAAGCTTATTTTAGACTGTAGTATAGTTTTGTAAGCACGCCACTTCCTTTAAACCCGTCTTTGATCCTTGTTATACGTTTTTTTAAGTATGGCTGCTTATTCAACAATTTCCGTATAATTTATAATTAAATAGTTGTACATGTATATCTCGCGCCACATCTTATCAGACATTCACAGGTCAGAATATGCACCCACCTACCGTAGTCACCATCCCTTCGCTTACGTATAAATTTGGGGACTCATACATCTGTCGCTCGATAAAGATGTGGAATGCTCTTCCAGCCTCTGTGTTTCCACTTTCCTATAACTTGGAGTCCTTCAAGCGAAGTGTGAAAAAGCATCTAGTCAAGCGGGCATAGTGTTGGGGACTTATGTCGGTCATGAGTGTCTGACTTCAGTTGCTAACATTCATGGACCTTGCGCGCTACTTACCATCAGGTGGGCCGAAGGTCACATGTCGTGATATTATTTAAAAAAAAAAAAAAAAAAAAAAAAAAACACCACAGTGTTTGAAGAGTATTGTCGTACGGGTACGGAGCAGAGATCTGGACAGTGACAGTGGATCTGGTTAATAACAACAATCTTCCTTAAATCATTTTCGTACATTTTATGTATAAAATATAGATAATATTGTTATATATAATATATGTTATATATAACATTTATGTATATAATCTAATTAGATATTCGAATATTGTATGTATATTATATATAGTATGTAACCAGTATATGTATGTGTTATCTATGTATTGTATGTATTTATATTATAGATTTAATATCGTTTTTTTTTTTAGTTATAAGTTTCTAACTCGATAAATCTCTTTATCTCAAATATTAGCGGTCATGCACCTTACAATCCCTGCTCAAATCTCCCATAGGTTAGCTGTTAGAAAATGTATTATTTTCTTGCAATAAAGAATTTATCTATCTATCTAACATTTAACTCGTAATTAAGTATTAAATTCATTATGTAGTCTATAATATATATGCAGTTTTGTATATGTTTTATTTTGTAAATCTGATATAGCTGAGTTTTCCTTGCAGATTCCTTTCTCAGTCAGATTAAACATTAACAGGTCACTGGAATTTGCTAAGCTGCTGGTCTTCTGCTAACAGCTTACTTATTGGACCACTTTGCTGCTTAGTCTTCTACTAGCAGGAGTAGAATCATTCAAAATAATTAAATTAATGACGTTTCATAAGTGCCTGTAATATGTTTACGTGAATAAAGATATTTTGACTTTGACTTTGATATGGTGGATGCTAAGAAAGGGGCGGATGATGGCTTGGGGCCTAGGGCGGCCGAGACTGCAAATCCGCCACTGCAGTCACTAGTGTCATCAAGGTACGAGTACCTACAATTAAAAAAATATTTTGAATCAGAGCAAAAGTCTTTGAAGACTCGTGCACCAATACCAAGACCCAGAGTGCAAGACCGAGGAGACCAGGCAACTCTAATTACAATTTAAAGATAGACATATTCAAGGTAATAAAAATAATGAGAATAATTTTGTACGCATGACTGAGCTCAGAGGATAAATATTTATTTTTCATTTGACAATCTTCGAAGCCAAGGTTTATTATGATTTTAAACTCTGCGCGAGACTCATCCGTTGCCTAAATACGTAGCGTCAACAAAAACAGTGTGCATATAGAATATATTCACAATTTTTTACAAGGTCAAATATATTTTTTTAACCAAATTTGACAGATTCCGTAGTCCGGTAATATTAAGTCCAAATGAGAGGGAAAGGGCGACATTGACGCGAATTACTTCATGAAAAGCATCAAATTCTGCAACAAATTGATAATACCCAACTCGGTTATAATGTCTGTTATAAATAAACATTATGAATGAATTGCGTGTCGCAATGTCCTTTAAATAAACTTTATAAAAGACCCGCAGATAAAAAGTACTTTGGGTTTTCCCAAACTTACATTTATTTTGAAGTAGAGAAAAACGTTATTTTTATTATGTTATGATTGGCTCGAGTGAAAAGTGACAGTAAATAATAGAATCCACTTTTTTGTAAATCTAACGTGTATGCTTAAGTAATGGAATATGGCTGCAGAGCTTCAATATGACCAAGGCTATCATAAATCTACCTTAGACAATGACGTTGACATAGAACAAATACAATAACACAGTTGACTGTAAATGTTTGCTAGACTTGTATTAGCAAATTAAACTCAAAGGATTTTGCAATAGATCGAGTAACGGCGAGGTTCTACGACTACGACTATATCCAACATGATGATCTTGCTTCTTCGTAATGTTAGCAACTGGAATCAGACACTTATGACTGACATCAGTCCCTAACACTTGGCTTGACTGGACATGACAGCAATTCAAGCTCAACTTCAACCCGAAACGTGTAGATACACTTTACTGGATTTATCGTTACGAACAGTGAATACTTCCCCGCTCCGGCAGACTGGGTAAATTACCACCATCAGTCCGCCTACCAACTATTCGAGGTAATCATTATGGCATCATCTTTTTGGCCAGGATCACAAAAAAGTGCTTATTTTGAATCACTCCCCAAGATACATAAGCCAGAAAGTGCGTATTCTCCACTTAATTGATGAAGACCTTTGTTTTATTCAATAGTGATATTATTTATGACACACACTTCAGTAGCACTAATTCATGCAATAATCTTTTAAGATGCCTGTGGTTTTAAAGATATAAAAATCAATAGGAAAAGGTGCAAAACTTTACAACACTCAAATAAAAGATCTTTACAAATACTTTAAAGTAATTCATTATGTTTGTCGTTGTTGCATTCTTACCGACGACGGATGACAAAACCTTACACAGTGTAACAATTTCATTTTAATACGCATGGTTCCTTTTAGGATCTATACATTATAAATGTGAAGGAAGTTTGGTCTGTATGTATGTTTCTCTCGCCTTCACCTTATATTTTATCTTTTTTTTTCAATACAGCTTTTAGAACACAGCGTCCTAGACCTCTACTGTTGGAGATGGGCCTTCCAGAACATATATCTGGAGTATTTGGCATACACTTGCCACGCTGGCAGACGGATTGGCGAGGATCTAATGACAATTTATTAACTATTCCACAAGTTGGTTTTAGTGGAACCGGGATCGACGGCTTGACGTGCTCTCCGAGGCACGGGAACGGTGGTGTTGTAAATCCAACGCCTGAAAATGCCTGTGGGGTTTGAACCGACCTTTATAGGATTTTAAAGAAAGCGTTCTTACAACCGAGCTAGAATAAAATTTGTCAGAAATGTTCCTTGCAAACCAGGGATCGATATGAAGTCACCCAATGGTGAGCAGAACATATGACCCTAACTAAAGCCTTTTTCGACGACCACTATATTATTACACAGGCAAAGCTAAGTCAAACAGCTAGTTTTACATAATGTAAAGTAGGAATAACCTGAGTTGAGGAAGCAATAGCCACAGCAAGACGGTTTTAAAAGATTACATAAAATAATAGATTATTAATAAAAATAAACGTTTAAGTTTAATGTTCCGATTTGTACCTACTTTCTTACAACTAAGGTATCGTTATTTTGATTAGAGGTTATTAATTATATAATGAAAAAATAGGTTCCAATTGCGAGAAAATGATTCCCATGCTCAAAATTAGCATCTTGTTTTTATTACAAGATTAAACCTTCATGATTTTATAAATACAGCATTTTGTCGTCCGACAGCAGTACAGTACTTCAATGAGTTTAAAGTACCTTTTGCTATTATCTGTCGACTACGTGTAAAAAAACTTTTCTTTAAAATTAACAATACCTATTATTTGCATGAAATAGGTAAGTATTCTTGCATTGAATAAGTTTCTTTATTGTCGTATTTTACTTTCCGGTAGGTATGATTAGTTTTTTTGTTAAATAGGTACCTACATCATTTTTTAATATTTGATTATGGCACGCGTAGTGACTATATATTTTTCTTCTATTTTCTGTTTTCATACATACTCGTAGTAGTATTTATAAATCAGTAAAAAAACAATATACCTTCTTGTTAAGTATTCAGTATAATGGTAAAAAATAAGCAGTCATCTACTTTGGACGGAAACATATACCTATCGACAGGTACCTTACCTATTAAAATTATCTTAATATTTTTTTAAAGAAAACTTTTTTTTTTACAAACAAATAATTAACATAATATCTTCTTTTGAATATTCAAGAAATATGACTAAAATAAGTAAGAGTAAGTAAGTACGAGGGGCGTTCAAAATATTCTCGGTATTGATACGTTACAACCTCTTTTATATATATATTTGTTACTGGCCGCTAAGATTCATCCATTGACATTAAAAAAAAGTAAAATTGGAACCGAGATGTTCTTTTGTTTTTCTGCAATTGCCGAACAAACATGAACACTATGAGCGAATTAACAATTTTAACGAAATTAGAGCACCGATCCGTCATAAAATTCTTGACAAAACAGGGTAAAATTCAAAAAACCATAAAAGAGGAAATGGATTGTGTTTACCGTGAGTCTGCTCCTTCTTTATCTACTATTCAAAAATGGTCAAGCGAATTTAAGCGTGGAAGGGAGAGTATTGAAGATGACCCTAGACCTGGCCGGCCTGTAGTGGCTACCTCACAAGAAAATATTGATAAAGTGGAAAAACTTATATTGGAAGACGGCCGAGTGAAGGTAAAATCTATAGCTCAAGTAACCAATCTCTCTATTGGTACCGTACATGACATTATACATGACCATCTTAATATGTCAAAAGTAAGTGCAAGATGGGTTCCGCGAATGCTGACGCTTCTTCAAAAGGATATGCGTGTGGCTTGCTGTTCAGATTTTATCGACCTGTGTGGTGAAAATCCCGATGAGGTGCTGCAAAAAATAGTTACTGGAGATGAAACCTGGGTTCATCATTATGACCCAGAGAGCAAACACGAGTCCATGCAGTGGCACATTAAGGGTTCAGCTCATCCCAAGAAGTTCAAGGTAATCCCGTCAGCTGGCAAGGTCATGGCCACAATATTTTGGGATTGTGAAGGAGTTTTGCTTATCGATTATAAAGAAAAAGGTGTAAATATCACAGGGCAGTACTACGCTAACGTTATACGTCAATTAAGAGATGCGATCAAAGAAAAGAGGCGAGGAAAGTTAACCAAAGGTGTTCTGCTTCTGCATGACAACGCCCCTGTCCATACTGCTCATATTGCCAAGACAGCTATTGTTGAATGTGGGTTTGAAACTGTTACTCATCCACCCTATAGTCCGGACTTAGCCCCAAGCGACTTCTTTTTGTTTCCCAATCTTAAAAAGGATCTGCGTGGAAATAAATTTTCTGACGATGAAGCGTTGAAGACGGCCGTGGAGGAGCATTTTTACACCAAAGATAAAAAATATTTTTATGAGGGATTAAAAAAAATAATTGATCGATCTTATAAGTGTATGAACATAGGGGGGGAGTATATTGAAAAATAAAAATATCAAACTTTTCGTACTTGTTTGTTTTTATCCACATACCGAGAATATTTTGAACGCCCCTCGTAGTAGTATGAATCACGTAATTAAAATAAATTTTCCAAAACCAAAAAAACAAATTTATTTTCCCGGTTTCATTTTACTGTACCGAGAACCGGGAATTATCTATACTTTCTAGATCGGGATTTCCCGATTCATTGACAATTAAAACTTTAAAATGTATATTTCTAAATAATGATTTTTTTTTAAATCAAATATACTTTTTCTTTTGCTATCTCTACGTTAATAGGTAATTTGATATGTCTTCATTTGTTTATGCATTTTTTTAAATCGTATTTTTTTTTTGATTGAACATTATAGATTTTTTAATTTAAATGTAATTCAGAAGTTACAGTGTAATAGTAGGTACCCAATCCAAGAATAAATACTGCAGAGCTAATAATAAAAAAATATAGGTATTTTTAAACACGTGGTATAGCGGTTAAGGCAAAGGTTTTATCGGCTGATAAAAAAGGGATTACGCAAAAAAAATGGCATATAAAAAATATAGGCATTGTGAAACGAAATATAGATATTATTTACTCTCTCACTTTGATAAAACTGTTTATTTTCCGATAAATCATTTATCAACTTCTTTATTCATTTATTTAGGACTTGGCTAAAGGCGGTGTGTATTTATTTATTTCAAAACTTTAATACACAAAGTACAAAAGGCGGACTTAATGCCCGTAGACATTTTCTGACAGACAAACCTTTGGGACTAATTAGAACGACTGTAGGTAAAAGTAAAGTATCATCACGACCGTTTTCCTTTCGGGGTGGTCAGAAACCACGCTTATGAATAAGCGGATACACATTTAGCCAAATTTACTATAGGCCAATCATGACAAGTGTGCTCGTCGATGTCTTCAGCGTACCAAACTCGAGAAATATCACAAATAAATTAAATATTAATTAAATGTATTTATTTACATTAATAAATATTATTGTGTCCCGACCGGGAATCGACCCCGGTACCTCCAAGTCCAAATCCACGGACTTAACCGCTAGACCACGGAGGCAGTTATATCTGGTTCGTCAATCTTGCTTCCCTCATCTAAGCATGCCTTTCCTTATTTTTAACCCTTTATCGTATTTTTCCCAATAAAATAAATTACCATTCTAGGATTTTACTTTTCTTCCAACTATGATTTATTAGAATTTTATCTATTGTGATAGTTTAAGATAAAATAGATACTTGATACTAAATCACGTGATATGGTTTATTATTTCTCATGTTACGTTAATATAATGGCTGACTGACAATCGTAAGTAATAAAACTAAATATTTAATTTGAAGGAAACAATATCACTACATAGGAGTGTTATAAAACTGTCTGTTTGTCTGCTGTTCGCGATAAACTCAAAAACGAATGCACCAATTTTCATTCTGTTTTCACTAATGAATAGAGTGGTTATTGAGGAAGGTTTTAGTAAATAAAATGTTAGGTGTCTGTATACATTAACTATATTTGTTGGAGGCGTCGGAAAAAAATAAACGGTCTGGGAGCTTTCAACGAGAACGCTGTCAAAACCATTTGAGATATAACAAAATAATGTATGGTGGAATTGTGTGTCTTATATAGGTCTACAGTAAAGTCCGGTATAGTATATATCTATCTCTTAAGGATAACCTACTGTTACCATTTTAATACTTTAAAAAATGGGCAATTATTATTATTATTATTAAATCGTTCATTCAGATGAAAACTTAAATTTATTAACATTTTTTAAATTATACGCCAAACTGCATAGCAGGATGATAGGGAAGGCAAAGGGTCTAGCCCATACAGCCAAGTCTGACGTAATAAATATATTTCTTTTTTATGAGTTAATCAGGTCATCATCAAATTCCAGATGCTGCAGAATTTGATGCTTTTCTTGGAGTCACTCGCGGCACCATAGCTCAAACACGTCGGGTAAAATATGGGAGTTGACAGCGAGGGAAAACCGCAAAATATAAACTGTAACTTGTGCCCCATATTTAAAGTCCAATTTATCGTTTTCCATAATTATTCACATTGTAGCACATTATTAAACAAAACAACACCACTTTTGACCAATAATATCCACAGTAAATTAATTTACAAAACAAAAACTTGCACTTGACATGTCCACGCAAAATGGCGCCAAGGACTCCCTTTCTTTTTACACTATATTTGTCAAAACTCAAAGTTTTATTACTGTTAATAGTTAGTATTTACTTAGCAAAAGCAACTTTAATGTTCCTTTAAATTCTTTTTTTGACATTTTTATACAGTCATCAATGGGCATAATATTATTAAATATAATGGGAGTTAAGAACTTTCTAAAGCGATATTTGGAAAGCTATTTACACAAATTTTAATACATTAGTTGGCTTGAGCATTTCATGAAGATTATTTTTTCAGTTTACACCATGCAAATTAAATGATACCTTAGGAGATCTAGCAAAATTAAAATAATGCGCAACAAAATTAATTTCGTTTCGGCATTTACACGGGCAAAGCCGGGTAAAAAATCTGTCAGTCCCGCTTCCACTAATACCATCTTGTCGAATTGGTTATAAAATTGACAACTCTCGCCAACCCAAAACTTCGAACATTTTATAAACCAGTTTAACCTAATCACGGGATATGAGACGTAAAATAATGACAATAGTAAAGGCAAGTACGACAAAAATGGTTTTTACGGTTGAATGCCAAAAAAGTGACATTTGGGTGTGAGTAATAAACAATATTTGACAGGACAAGTAAAGCTGAGGATATTGAGAGGGAGCGCAGGGCGTTGGCGGTAAGGAGCAATATGCTCGCACGCAGGTTTGCTCGATGTACTGAACCAGTCAAGATAACCTTATTCAAGGCCTTCTGCCAATCATTCTACTCGAGCGGTCTGTGGGTGACGTATACGCGCCGAGCCTGCAATATAACAATGCATTCAGAATGCTGCTGGGACTGCCGAGGCGCTGCAGTGCGTCGGGTATGTTCGCAGAGGCGCGGACAGATGACTTCTACGCGATCCGCCGCAAGAAAATGGCCTCACTGCTGCAGCGCCTTCTCAGGCGTGTTCTGAAAACAATTGCTGCACGGTTTGACTGTCCCATCCAAGAACACTGGATCAGTTGTAATAATCGAAGTAAATAGTTATAAGGTACTAACAATAGTAACATAGTTTTAATAATACATTGTTACTAACCACTAACGAGCTCTATATTATTTTATGAACTTTTTTTTTAAATAAACGTTTTTTTTTATTATTATTTTTATTAAAGCTGGGCTGATGAATATTCAAGCTAAGAAAAAGATATGGCCGGTTGTTCTGCAACCAGATCGGCTGATTATAATTTGACATATTTAACGTATGCTGAGGCACTTCATTGGCTGACCAAAGGGACAATCTAATAACCAATCACTATCATCATGATCAAAATATTGACCATATATTATTTTAATCATACTTTTTGCAACCGGCTAATTGACTTATACATAGGTAGTTGTTAAAAGTGCTAGTTCGACATAATGAATATTGCCGATTAATATTTAATTTTGGATCGCAATTTAATAAAGATAAATTACTTAGGGGCTAAATTTTATCCCGCCATTTTTGCCTATTCATTTGGCACCTATTGAGAAGGTACTTTTTAGTAGCATCATAACAAGAAATCACAAAAGCGCATTCTTTAATAAAATCGATCTGATAAACCGAATGATTTAATAGCATTGCCTATTCAGAAGAAAAAACACAATGCGTAACTAATTTTATATTTGGGGTCCCCTTTTAGAGTTTTCTGCACTGCATAGTTTTAACTATTTTGCATTAGGCTGATATGTACGTGCTATCAGAACTTGTTGATTTAAAAAAAAAAAGACTATTTGCCCCGCTAATGAACATAAATGTGTATAGCTTTAGTTTTTTATTTTTGTATATACCTAATATGTATTTTGATATTAACCTTTTTTTTGCTCCTAATACCTATACTCCTCTGATCCTATTCGTAATTGGAATATCATTTATTTAACCGTTGTTTTCCAAACTTTGACACTGGCAATTTGTTTCTAATGCCATATATAAAAAAAACATATAAGTATGTGTTGGAGTGAATTCCCGCCTTTTGTACGGACGAAAAAAAAAACCTACACGATGGACCCAGCGCCCGCACGGTTAATCCATGGAATGTTCATAAATTTGATAATGTTTATAATGATAAAAAAGTGCCCTGGCATCTAGTTCTATAAGAACACTCGGCGTGTTTTAGGCTTTAGATCATTTTGCCACTTGCATGTGCATCGTCCAAGTGACTTTTCCTATAGATGCGCATCGATATTTGACAGTATTGTGAAATGTAAGGCCACGCAGGTCACTGGTACACTAACCGATAACCCTAAGGAACCCATTCATTAAAATTTATCATGCATTGTCTATTTCTATTGCAATCACATATATCCCAAAATCAATTAGAGCCAATTTTATTGTATTCTGCATGACTATCATAAAGTAAATAAATATACATATTAATTATACAACTAACCTTTAAATAAATTGCACAACTTTGAATAAACAAAACGAGTTCAGGAAACTTGTAATTTTTGCATCCAAGGGACGTTAAACCAAATTAATAAAAACACAAAATATTTTCAAACACACAATATTACCAATGTAACGTCACTGGATGAACTTTATATCTAGGACCAAGAAAAATATAGTTTATTATTTTGTTTTTTTCTTTAATAATGTAATTAACACTAAACTACACGTCTTTCATTTTAGTACTAATTGTAAAAGTCAATATGAAATGATAAGAACATACATATTATCAGAAGTGTTTTTTGCTGTCCCATTTTAAAACCTAATAAGCAAGTGGTTAAGGCTAAATTATAATAGTATACAAATATTATATGCATCCTCGCCAACTGACCAGGCGTGGCGAGTTTAGGCCAAATTCTCCAGAGGAGACGAAAAGACGCGGTGTTATGTCTTTTAAAAACTTTTTTGCGCTTGGACTCCATGGGCCCAGAGTTTCAACAGCTAACGGCACAAATGTAATCTTTTATTATACTTACATACTTTACTATATAATAGTATTTAATAATATTTCGACTTTGACTTAAGGATTCCTAAAACAACAAAAAATATAAAGATACAAAAATGCAGCTGAATATGAAAAAAATAAATTCGATAGTAACTAACACTTATTATCTTTTTAAAAAGCTACCCTTTGGTAAATACTGAGTTCGAATACCTTATTATCATTTTTTGCAATTCATTTGACCGTGAGAACGTATTAATTTAATAAATCAGCGAAAAGGTATTTTTTCATCACCCCATCGGATGAATCTTCACTAACTATAGCCAACCTTGAAATAATAGAAAAAAAAGAGTAAACAGAGGGTCTTTTACGTACCCTAATTGAATAAAAAAACAGCGGTTAGGTGTGAAATAGCACATGAATAAAAGACCTTGGATTTTGAACTTGAAATTTTAACCAGCTGCCTTTTGTTAAAACCATTTAGGCTAATAAATGTATAAATATGAATAAATTACGAATAAATTTGTTACGCGATATTCTTTTCCTATTTAGGTATAATCTTTGTATTTATTCATACGAATACCTAATAATATAAAATAAATGCGATTGAATTTTTTTTTTCTGTTGGCTCATCTTTGTGCTTATACCACTATAGTTTTTTTTAGTTAGCTTTGGTGTCTGTGCCTGATGGGTAGGAATGAATACATATTTTCTTCCGTAAATTGTATTTGTGTTTCATTGTCTTGGTTTTGTCAGTTTTCTGCGTCTTGCGTTTTTTTGATTGATTGCCTTCACAGTTGATTTATATTTTTATGTATAAGTTGTGAACCTATTCATGGTCTCATGTATTGTGTAAAAGCACGACATGTGACCTTGCCCCCACCTGATTGGCTTGCAAGGTCCATAAATGTTAGCAACTGGAATCATGACTAACATCAAATATTCGAATAAAAAGCGACAGATCTCCATAGAAAACTGTCAGTTTCATTCGAGCAAATCGAGCGATGCATGTCGAAGGCGCTAAAATCGGGGCCCTGATCCCGAAACGTGTGTACTTTACTGGGTTTATCGGCACGAACGGTAGATAATTCCCCGCCCGGCAGACTGGGCAAATTACCAGTCCGCTTACAACCTATTTAAAGTTGCTGATTTTAATAAAATTTGGTCGAGCTAGATATACCAAATCCAGAACTTCATGACGTCATGCTCATTATGAGCACGACACATGACCCCATGGCGTTTGTGCTTGATGATTGCAAATGTGGATGATTTTATAATAATAAGATTGTATTTATTCTAAATACAATGTTGTTATACGTACGAGTATGGAAGAAGCTTTGAATTTCAAATAGGTAATAAAGTACCTAGTAAGAAATCAAACGTCTTGAATTACAATAAATAAGGCATTTTTTTATATCTACCTATAGTAGCTCTCATAGCCTAGCATACATGACTAATATTATAAACATACAACCATGAGTCAGGATATGCACCCATATACCGTAGTCACCATCCCTACGCGCACATATAAATCTAGGGACCCATACATCTGTCGCATAATAATGATGTGGAATGCTCTTCCAGCCTCTGTGTTTCCACTTTCCTTTTTATACTGAGCACAACATGTCACATCGCGTTCTCCTGATGAGGGCCAAGAATGGGAGCAACTGTTTTTTAGATGTTTTATCACTCTCCGCTTAAAGGACTCCAGGTTGAGCGATGGGGAAACACTGGCTGGGAGAGCATTCCACATCTTCAGCGTGTTATAGATGTTCATCATTCAAGTTTGTAGGAAAAGTGTATCATTGGTACATGACGGGGGGGTTTAAACCGACTTTTGCAGGATTTTATTTATTTATTAAAAAAAATATATATATATATATAAGGAAAGCGTCCTTGCAACCGAGCCTCCACCGCGGCGATGTAAGAGTCGCCAAATGTATATACATATGTATGTATGTATGCGTAGGGATAGAGGCTATGAGAGTTCTTGAAGCGAAGTGTGAAAAAGCATCTAATCAAGCCGGCATAGTTTTGGGGACTTGGGGGAAGTGTCTGATTCCAGTTACTAACATATATACTCGTACATAGATAAGAAAAGAGAAAAAAACGTATGGTATCCATTTTACACACTAAATGTTAATCCGCTTCTTTATAGTTTCTGACCACCCTGGAAAGTCAGTCGTGATGATACTTTACTATTATTTTATACGTATGTATATCAAAAATCGATTTTTAGCAACAAAAAAAAAGGTATTGTAAAATATTGTGTGTGTGTTTTAAAATATGACGTCCGAATTTACTGACGTTGCTTGGTGTGTAAACGCCTTAAATCTACATTTTATCTATATTCCGGCTATTCTTTAACAATAAATTAGTCCGTATTCCAATAGACCTAAAGGTCATAGTTTAGTTTGTTTTATGATATAATAATCTTGGAGATTATGACAGTTTCAAGGCAAATAAGATAGTGCGAGAGGAATCATTTTATTGCTCTATCCAACTACTTTTATAGGTTTAGGTATTCACAGTTTTTGATACCTACTCTCTGAAATGATTTAGCTTTCAAATTAATGTTTCGTTTCTCATTTTTTCTAGCTTTTCGTAGCGCGTTCTATATTAACAATACTTACAGTCAGCTTCTCAAACGAATTTTTGTTACTTAATTATTACTTAAGTAAAAATTATCATATCTTAAGAAATAATTAAGAAGAGAACTGTCATTTACACAATTTCCATACATGGAAGTTGTAAATTTTGCATTTCACAAAGCAATATATAATTAATAAAATTAAGTAATTTTCGACAACTGTTTTCTTAAGTAGCCGAAATGGTTCCATTATATTTTTCTTAAATTTAATATTTTCTTATTACCTATTTATTATACCTATATTTTTGTTGTTTTCACAGTAAAAACCTGTTCCCCGTTCCATTTCACGCCAAAAGCATTTAATAATCCACATTCTATTATTTTTAACAATAATATATTTAGGTGTGTGTATTTATTACTAAATATAAATATTTCCTTTTTTGTCACCACAAACGGAACGTCATAAGTCTTAAGTAAAATAACTAAGAAAAGTGTTGCGACATTTGTTTGTGAAACCCGATTTGACTTAAGAAAAACTTAAAGATTCCTTAGCTAGGAATTTCGAGAAACCGGCGGTTAGGGCCGGTAACTAAATCCTTCCTTAGTGGCATTTGGTCACTTAAATACAAAAATTAATATGGGAACGCGGAAATTTAAGTGAACGAAGAACTTTTAAGTACGAAGGGCCGGTACCTGAATCCTTCCTTAGTGGAATTTCTTCACTAAATTACAAAAAAATGTATGTGCACGCGTGTATTTAAGCAAGTACAGTGTAGCGGATCGGACTATATTTAAGGATTTTGATGAAAACACGAGTTGCACTTACTAGTTCATTTTTAAGACTTTTTTGTTGACAATTTGACAAATAATAAATATATCAAAAAAATAAAAATAATATTGTTATAAAAGGTGGTATAAAAACATGCTAAAGGAGTTCGCAAGATACAGAATGGGGTGTATCAGGCAAAGCTTTTTGTAGATGTCGCTAGCGGCAATGGTACCTTATTTACACCTATGACGCATCATTTTTAGAATGTTTTTGTATTTTTATAACAGAAAATTATATTACCTATTATTACCTACATTAAAAGATAAATTAAGAAAGCAAACACCGTCTTTAACAAGAAAAAAGGTTGAATTAATAGAAAGGCAATTTTGAGATCACCATATCTTTGATTTCGCTGGAAATCTCTATTTGTACACTTAAAAGCTGCTTACTTTGGCATAATATCCAGAAAATAATTAATTTCGTAATAAAAATACAAGTTTTCTATGTAACTGACAGTTATATTAGGTACCATCTATCGTGATAAAAAGTTATATACACCCCATTGCCACTTAGGAAGGATTCAGTTACCGGCCCTTAGACAGGAAATATTAAAACGAAGTAATCAAATAATCTAGGTCTCAGCGGTTCTAAATTAAATCCCCAAGCTTCACTGGGCAAAGATTTATTTTAAGTTCTTGCCGCAGACAGAAAATGTACAAAAACAAAACATCATTTCATCCGTACTAATATTATAAATGTGAAATAAGCTTTGTCTGTATGTGTGTATATATTTATCTCGCATACACGCCTAAACTACTGGACCGATTTTCATAAAAGGCAAAGATGTTTATCAGTTCCTCATTGTTTAAGCACGACATGTGATCTCACGTTAAACTAAAAAACTTTTTACCACCAAATTCTATACGAGCAAAGCCGGGTTAAACAGCTAGTGTTTAAATATAACTTACGCTACCAGCCTCGACAACAAAAAACAAACACAAAATGCACAAAATAAACACTTCAAAAATTGCAAACAAATCACATATAATAAAAAATCACTGAAAAACTAATCCGATATTTTTACGTAAATGTTTTTAAAAAAAAAACACCAACCAGTTACGTAGACAAGTGTTCTCGAGCCGGCGACCGACAAAAGACTAGTCTTCGGTTTTCGTTCGCTTGCAAACGGACCACGCTCTATTATTACGCATAGCCTCGGGGATTTGAACCCGAGATCTTAACTTTCATTGTACATCGCGTGTTATTTAGTACTAAACTTGTGTTTAGTTAAAAGATAACAAGCAATGTAAACTGTAAACAGATCTCTATACACTGGGTATGGGTTGATTAAGAACACAGATCTAATGTTGTACTCCCAGTTGTGTACACAAGGCTGTGCTTGTGTGTGTGTAGTGATGTTCCTAATCCACAACCGGTTTTTTTTTTAAATTGAAATTAATATTATGCGTTCTTTTTTTATACATCCACTCATCGTATATACCACTAAGTATAGAGACAAAAGTCTTCAATCAGTGCGTCCTCCCCGTGATGTACGGAGCAGAGATGTGGACATTGACTGTGGATGAGGTCTACCTATGGTCCACAAATTCATTGTCGCTTAAACTATGCTTGGTACTTCTCTGATGGATAGAATTCGTCAGAAAAGTTGTCAGATTTTAAAATTGAGAAGGTAGATAAAAAAGTGGGGCAAAACCGACGACCAACGATGAGAAAAATGGGTGGAATGGACAACAAGTATAGGTAGACGGATGTTCTAAAGAGGTCCCTGGCGGGGGTTAAATAAGGGTTGTAAAAGATTGCGTGTAATGCCAAGCCTTACATCTAGCAGTGGAGTGCCGGTGGAGAGATGATTTGTCTTATGATGACGATGATTAAAGCTTTTAAAAACTTAAAACAGATCAATTCAAAATTAATATTTTACTAAAAGTCGTGATCACAAAATGAAACTGATGAGAAATTCCAATAACACAAATGAATACTGGGAAATCGGTTCATGAATAACAGAGTTGTGAATATGCGGATCAAACTACCCGTCAGAAGTCTGGAGTCCCCAATAGACTATGATCAAAACAGACAATATTTCTCGCGACAAACTAAATGTGATTCTCGCGTGCTAGTATAGGTACATAAGACATTTACATCAGATAATAATCGAGTACATGCAATAATAATTAGGGTTCAGAACCGGGAAATCACGATCTTGAAAGTACTGGGATTTCCCGGTTCTAAGTTCAGTAAAATTGTAACGGGAAATTTAATTTGATTCCCGGTTCTTTTGAGAATTTTATTTTAATTACGCGATTCATACTACTACTTACTCTTACTTTATTGCGCACGCTTGGTTGGGGACCTATTTCGTTGAACGTACGTCCGTACGTCAGAACAGCGCAGAAACAGGGGAAACAGCGCGGCGGGGAAGAAGATGAGGGGCGGATAGGCGCGCGCGTATAGCATTCATCATCGTTTTAATTTCACCAAATTTAAGTCTTTTTAATTGTTACGACTCTCAACTTATGCATTCGCTAAGTATTTGGTTTGCGTAAGTATGATCATTCATCCGATTTTCGAAAACAGTTAAATTGGCTCAATATCCGTTTTCGCAGGTCTACACATCTTCTTGTCATTCTTTACTCCATCCTCTACAATCCGATAACACCTTCGTATTTAAAATGTCGATTTGAATTTATTTGTTACTCTCACGACCGCCCTCTCCGTTCTTCTCAGAATAATCAACTAATAATCCCGTCTCATAGTTCCAGCAGATATTCAGATTCATTCACCGCTCGCCAATGTAACAGGCTCCCACTGACGATCAGACAGGCTCCCTCAGTTCATATTTTTAAACGTTTACTTACCACCTACTTTGTAAACAAGCAAAACGGTGTTTTTAAAATCAATATTACATTTTATTTTTGTGTTAATTTTTATTTTTAAGATTTATCGTTTACTGTTTATTAGTGTAGGCTTATTTTTAGTATTTTATAGTTATTTATATGTATGTATTTATTTATTTTTAGTATGTAGTTCATCATAATAAATTTGCACCCATACATAGTTTTTCCACACTCTCAAAGGTTGGTTGTAAGAAAATGCCCGCCTATGTACAATTTTAGTGCAATAAAGTATTTTAAATAATAAATAACTGCCTCCGTGTCCTAGCGGTTAAGTTCGTGGATTTAGACTCGGAGGTACCGGGTTCGATTCCTGCTCGGGACACAAAAATATTTATTAATGTATATATTTGTGATATCTCTCGAGTTTGGTACGCTGGAGACACCGACGAGCTTGCCACTTGTTGTTGTTATTGGCCTATAGTAAAGTTGGCTAAATGTGAATCCGCTTATTTATAAGCGTGGTTTCTGAACACCCCGAAAGGAAAACGGTCGTAATGATATTTTACTCTAAATAAAAAATTACATCGAATATAGTATCAGTTTTATTTTGTTAGTCAACCGTCGTCAGCTGATACAATAGGGTGTATCACTAACTTATTATCACGATAGATGGCGCATGATAGATGGTGCCTAATATAACTGTCAGTTGCTTAGAAAACTTGTATTTTTATTACGAAATTTATTATTTTCTGGATATTATAGCGAAATGAGCATCTTTTAGGTGTACAAATCGAGATTTCCAAGCGAAATCAATGATATGGTGATCTTAAAATTGCCGTTCTATTAATAAAACCTTTTTTTTTTAAAGACGGGATGTGCGCTTTTTAATTCGTCTTTTAAGGTAGGTAACGTAAATTTTAAATACATTTTTCTGTTATAAACATATAAAACTACGAAAACATTTAAAAAATAATGCTATATAGGTGTAAAATAAGGTACCATTGCCGCTAGCGACACTGCTTGCTATAAAATGCTATAAAAAGCTTTGCCTGATACACCCCATTACAGTGACTACGTTTTGGTACAACCCAGCCTTAACCTTTAAGCAAGTAATAATGTAAGCGACCACTGGTTGACCATAAATAAATAAAACCTATCTGTTCATGTAGTTGCAAATATGGTTGTGTGATTTAAAGCTTAATCTTTGACAGGTCGACCTTGTGACAAGCATGGGAGAGGCTAGTTAGCATTATTGAATAAACTAAACATACAAAATAATATTGACATATTTATCTGTCGTGACCATGACTAAAGTCAACAAGAAGACTGTGCGACAACATAGCAGCACAATTATACTATACTACCTGTATCACCTGGCATCTCCCGTATTATGTTTTCATACTGCCTCCGTGGTCTAGCGGTTAAGTCCGTGGACTTAGACTCGGAGGTACCGGGTTCGATTATATATTTCTCGAGTTTGGTACGCTGGAGACATCGACGAGCTTGCCACTTGTCATGATTGGCCTATAGTAAAGTTGGCTAAATATGAATCCGCTTATTTATAAGCGTGGTTTCTGACCACTGAAAGGGAAACGGTCGTGATGATACTTTACTTATGTTTTTATACTGAACTTAAACTGACATGGTACATGAGGTCCATGAATGTGAGCAAATAATGTTAGCCACTTACGACAAACATCAGTTCCTACCAATATGCCGGCCTATAAAGAAGCTTTTTCAAACTTCGATTAAAGGACTCCAGGTTATAGGAATGGAGAAACACACGCAGAGCATCTTCAGCTTGCGACAGATGTAAGAGTCTTTAAATTTATATATACACTTAGGGATGGGGGCTACGGTATGGGCGGTGCATATTTTGGGCTGTGGATGTGGTTCGTTTACGGAATAGAGAATATGGAATAAGGTTGTGGAGCTCTTCAGAACACTCATCGTAGTATAGCTTGTAGAACACGCTCAGGGAGGCCACAGTTTTAGACATTGTACTGCTATCTGAATCGCCTGCCTCTCCAGAAAATTCTGAGCATCTGTAAAGTACTTAGCGGAATCAGAGGTGAGAAAAGCATGACCCTATTTGTGCTTTATAAAGCATAAGTCTAAGACTAGTATAAAATGCCAGGAGGCATTAAGTTCGTCCTTGTACTCAACTGTTAAGTTTTTAAGTGCAATAAAGAATTTATAAATAAATAAGTCTGATTGAGGGCGGACGGAATAAACTAGACAACAGTACATAATATCGATTGAAAATGTCCTCTATAGAACCTCACCAAAGCTTATAGAACACGCCCAGGGATGCCACATCTCGGCGAAGCTGCAGCAATTCGGCAGTTTAGACATTATAGTGTCGTCCACTGTTATATGTATTATAATGTAGTTGTCAATGACATAAAATATAATATATAATATATAAGGTCATATGTCTTATTTAGATGTTGACATCATGTCCTACGCAGTGTTAAAAGGAGCATATCTGCAAAATTTAATTTATATATAGGAATATCATAAGTATTATTAATTAAGTTTAAAAAAAGCTAATATTTTATCTACATTATTATCTCTCTATAATGCGTTATAAAAAATATATAGTTTCTCTGACATATTTTTGAGCGCAAAGTTTTTTCTTCTTTTCTGAAGGATCTTCAATTTTTTCTGGACTATTTAGTTGTTATTTTAATAGAATTGTAAATCGTTACTAAAACTCATAAATTCAAAGTATTATTCGATAAATTATAATCCCGAATTTTATACATCACTAGACATCCCAATCCTGGAACCGGTAACTCCCGGTATTTTGATTCTAAAGTTACTATATCTCCTACCTCTTTTACTCTTCCTTATTTACATATTGGAAAGAAAGAGACAACTAGATTTCCAAATTTGAATTGCATTGGAATAAAAACGTTAACCAATAACGTCACACATAACAAATTCACACACACTAATGTAATTTACACACACATTGGGCTTCGGACAGTGAAATTCTAGAGGAGACATCTTTAACTAAAGCGAAACATGGATCGTTTTGTGTAAGTGAAAATTTCCATTGCAAAAAAATATTCAAAATGTGTTTTAAATTATTTATATTTTTTTAGGGATTCCTGAAAAAAAACTTTAGATATTTTATGGCGTCTAAATCTCATTAAAGTCTACTTTTAAATTTTCGTGATGACGTCACGTAATAGTAAATATTAAAATGTAATTTTTTCATTAATAGTTTGTTTTGTATGTTAATGTAATGTTATCTCTTTTTAAAAATCTATATAACTTTGTGCATCCTATAATTGTATGTATATCCTATCGACGGATATTGGTGTTAATTGTATAATTACCTGTACTATGTATAATGTATATCTATGTATTGTAACCTTAATGTGCATTTGTTTATTTTATTTATTCCAAATAAATAAAATAAACAAATTACATGAACTACAATGGATTCAAATACTTATAAAAGTTGTGTAGTGCCTCAGTGTACAAATATATATGTAAAATTGTTTTTTTTTTTTAATGAATCGGAACACATTTAGACAACTATAAAATATATGCATAATAAATACATAAATTGTTAATTAATATACATTTATGGAACGAACTTGCAAGACGGCATTAACGGAATCATACAGTATTTGGTTGGGTAGGGAGAGGAGTAGAATGGTGGATGGTGAGCGTATTATCGCGCAATAAAATAAAAAGGGAGGCCTCACAAGCCCGAGACACCATTCTTCTCATCGCTTACGCACACACGATGGACCCGGCACCCGCACGGTGAATCCATGGAATGCTTAGAAATTTGTCTCCTATCGCTACGTCTACGTGTGACTGGACCATACCTCTTCCGACAACAAAAAATATATACCTATTCTTATTTAGTAGTTCAATGGTTTTGAAAGCTATAAGTTGGCTCACTTTGAAGTTCCGAATGCGGGGATTAATCCTACTGATTAAAATATAGGTCAGTTAAGTCTAGTTTTTTGTTATTCGGCCAACTTTTTATATTAAGCACGATGCAATCTCCAAAAATGGGCGCAACTGACGTCACTGGTTAAAAATAAAGTAAAGTATCACCACGACCGAATCCCTTGCTGGGTGGTCATAAACCACGCTTATAAAGAAGTGGATTTACATTTAGCCAACTTTACTATAGGCAAATCATGACAAGTGGCAAGCTCGTCGATGTCTCTAGTGTATCAAACTCGGGAAATATCACAAATAAATTAAATATTATTTTTATTTATTTATTTAAATATTTATTTATTATTATTTTTATTTTTTTCTGTAATAAGGGCTATAAGCTTAAGGATCTGAGGATGGAGCAGGTATGTTTGAAGGAACGAATGAATGATTAAATGTGAATGAATGTTAGATGATTTTATATATTTAGTTTTCTGTTTTTTTTTTAGTTATTATTGTTATTTTGTTGAAATATATATTAATTTACTTCGAATAAATTTATTTAAATTAATAAATATTATTGTGTCCCGACCGGGAATGGAACTCGGTACCTCCGAGTCTAAATCCTCGGACTTAACCGCTAGACCACGGACGCAGTTGATTTGTCCTACATTTGATTCTTATACCGTTTGAGTTCTTAACCCATTTTGTAAATGTATTTATGTTTATTGTTTTTTTTATCAAGGTAAAAGATACACAATTTAGTATTGCTAAAAGCAAAATAAATGTTTTGTTTTTATCGTATTGGCAACACCGAACTGTCAAAATAATAATAATGACCCGAAAACATCTGTATTGGTTGGAACCTATAGTAGAGTAAATTCTTGCCTTTTGTGTCCGTGTAAAAGGCGGGAATTAAGTCCAGATTTTTTTTTTTTTGTAAATTAATTTACTGTGGATATTGTTGGTCAAAAGTGGTTTATTTTGTTTAATAATGTGCTACAATGTGAACAATTATTGAAAACGATAAATTGGACTCTACCTATATATGGGGCAGAAATTGCAGTTAATTTTTTGCGGTTTTCCCGCGCTGTGAACTCCCATATACCCGACGCGACGTGTATGAGCGCCAATGACGCGAATTACATACACCATAAAAAGCAATAAATTCTCCTACACCTGGAATTTCATAATCCCCAACTCGGTTGTATGTATGCCAATCCGTCTGGCCAGCGAAGTGTAGGCCAAATTCTACAGATTCATCTCCAGCAGTGGAGGTCTAGGACGCTGTGTTCTAGGGGCTGTAACGATGATATATGTACGATTTAATGTATGCAATATGTCAGAAATCACAGGTATAGTGGTTGGGAACGATGTAGGTCATCAATGGCTAGTGTCAGTTACTCCTAATCACGAAACTCGCGTACCGCTTACCATTAACAGCCGCGAACGCGAGGTATATAAAAACATGGAAGTATCGATTCAAATTAGGAAGCAAGAAATTGAAGCCTTAAATGCATTGTATAAGTACAATTAACACCATAGATAATAGACCTTAACTAGTGTCAATGTTAATTTGCATGACCATAGACACACCTACGCCACTATACAAAATGCAGTGTTATGCAATTTAATTATGATATTACAAGAAGTTAGAAAACATTTCAAGTGAAGAAGAGAATGAATTTTCGTCTTTTGCATACGGACTTGTCAAGTCCAAGTTTCTTGTTTTGTATAAAAAAATTGTAGGAAAATGCGGAGTCTGGCAAGCGGCGCAGGTATGTAAGTATATTAAAATATTTGTGACGTTTGCTGTAGATACTTCGAGCGCAAAAAAGTTTTTAAAAGACAACACTGCGTCTTGTCGTTTCCTTCAGTAACAAGAGGGCTGGCTCTTTCTTCGCCCAAAGAATCAGTATTGAAATTCAGCTGGGAAATGCAGCCAGCGTTCTTGCCACCATTCCACGCGGACGGGACCTACATATCCTTTGTATTATATAATATAATATTAATATAATATTTAGTATTATTTAATATTAATTTAATTTTATATTTTGTAATTAGTATTTATTTATTTACATCAAAAAAGGCCGGTTCGGCTGCTCATAAAGCCGAATTTAAAAAGCACATCAAATATAATAGAATAAAATATGCGATATTGGTGTAAAATAAGGTACCATTGCCGCTAGCGACATCTACAAAAAGCTTTGCCTGATACACCCCATTAAAGAACAATAAAGAGTTCTTCGCGCCATTTTGCGTGAACATGGCAAGTGCAAGTTTTTGTTTTGTAAATTAATTTACTGTGGATATTATTGGTCAAGAGTGGTGTTGTTTTGTTTAATAATGTGTTACAATGTGAATAATTATGAAAAACAATAAATTGGACTTTAAATATGGGGCACAAGTTGCAGTTTTTTTTTTGCGGTTTTCCCGCGCTGTCAACTCCCATATTTTACCCGACGTGTGTGAGCTATGGTGCCGCGAGTGACTCCAAGAAAAACATCAAATTCTGCAGCATCTGGAAGTTAATGATGACCTCATTAACTCATTAAAAAGAAAGATATATTACGTCAGACTTGGCTGTATGGGCTAGACCCTTTGCCTTCCCTATCATCTCATTCATCATCCATCGGGAGAAGAGAACCAAAAAAAAAAAGAACAATAAAAAAACTGTCAGCGACGAATTCTACATAAACATGTAGGTCCATGATCATTTAGATAAAGATAATATGCCGCGTCCAAAAGAGTTTTTTTTTTCACAATTGAACTCACTAATTACTGTAAAGGTTAGAGCATGTGCCTAATTAAAAAGACATTAACTCATTAAACGGCTGATAAATGTATTTAAATTATTATTTTAACGGGACGGTTTGCGTCGCGACTGCGAATTTAAATAGCCATAGTTGAATTCTAATAGCCATTGTAGTGCGCGATCGATCACTAACATTGTTTACTCGAGTGTTGATTACTTGAGGTATTTAATTTTTTTTTTTTTTATTTTTTTTACCAACATGTCAATTTTATTTGAAGTTAATTATTATGTCTGCCTCCGTGGTCTAGCGGTTAAGTCCGTGGATTTAGACTCTGAGGTATTGGGTTCGATTCCTGGTTGGGACACAAAAATATTTATTAATGTAAATGAATACATTTTAATTAATATTTAATTTATTTGTGATATCTCTCGAGTTTGGTACGCTGGAGACATCGACGAGCTTGCCACTTGTCATGATTGGCCTATAGTAAAGTTAAATGTGAATCCGCTTATTTATAAGCGTGGTTTCTGACCACCCCGAAAGGGAAACGGTCGTGATGATACTTTTAATTATTATACATACATTCATTACAGCTCCTAGAACACAGCGTCCTAGACCTCCACTGCTGGAGATGGGCCTACCAGAACTGGAGAATTTGGCCTACACTCGCCACGCTGCTGGCCAGACGGCTTGGCGAGGATGATGTCTATTTTATTATGACAATTTATTAACGATTCCACAGGTTGGCATTAGTGGAACCGGGACCGACGGCTTAACGTGCTCTCCGAGGCACGGGAACGGTGGTGTTGTAAATCTATGACAAATGTACGTAAGAGAAGTGTATTTCTCATTGGTACATGCCGGGTGGGTTTGAACCGACCTTTGTAGAATTTAAAGTACGCGTTCTTACAACCGAGCTTAAATATAAATTAAAAACTACCTAAATAATGAAATTAAAAATGATCTAAACTATAAATAAAAAATGTCCTCTAGAGATCCGAGATAGTTCCAAGGAGACTGGCAACATTTGCCCTCTATATAGCGAGGCTAATACGTTGGCAGAAATAATTGCCAGCCTTCCTGTCTCCAGAAACAAATATTATTGATAAGACTAATGTTATTTTACTATATTATTACGTATTTATAGAGTTTATTATTATTATACTGAACACGACATGTGACATCACGCCTACCTGGTGCACGGTACTAGGTACGCGAGATCCAAGAATGGGAGCAACTGACGCCAGCCACTAACGACCGGCAGCAGTCTCTACCACTATGCCTGCCTTACAAGATGCTTTTGCACACTTCGCTTGAAGGCGTCTAGGTTATAGGAGTGGAAGAAACACACAGGCTGTACCGACACGACAGATGTTCTCCTCCTCCTTGCGTCGTTTTCCTCAATGCTGAGGGTCGTGACCCCCTCCACGGATCACTTTGTCTCGGACGATGCTGCGCCATCCGGGTCTGCACACGGCGGCATGCAGCGCACTGTGGACTGGGGTGTTAAGTATGGTTCGGATCTGGTCAGACCAACGTATCGGACTTCGGCCACGGGGCCTCTTGCCTTCGATTTTACCCGTGATCACCTGCTTTTTCGTTTTTCATTGACCAAAATACTCAAGGACTCGCTGCAGGCAGATAGAAGAGAGCCTGGTAGTGACTTTGAGCTCCTTGAGTATTGATACATTGGCACCACATCTCAAAGGCGTCGACGCGGCTACGATCAGATGCTTTGAGGGTCCAGTTTACGTACGACAGATGTAAGAGTCCTCAAATTTATGAGTACGCGTAGGGATACTCACGTACGGTATGTGGATGCATATTTTTACCTGTGCGTGTGGTTCGGTTGCGGAATAGAGAAGAAGGGATAAGGTTATGGAGCTCTTCAGAACACTCACCGTGGTATAGCTTGTAGAACACGCCCAGAGACGCAATGTCACGGCGATGCTGCAGTGATTCGAGAGTTTTAGACCCTGTGTTGTCGACCATTATCCGAATTGCCCGCCTCTGCAGGACATTGAGAGCGTAAGTAAGATACTTAGCGGAGCCATTCCACAGGTGAGAACAGTATTCCACGCATTACCTTATCTGTGCTTTATACAGCACAAGTCTCTGTGCACTATACATTACTATTAACTATATTGCATTAAAAACTAAATTGCACCTTAAAAAAAATATATAAAAAATACTTACAAAAAAAAATGCTCCTCCAAATCGCTATCCTGTAGCATGGTGCCCAATACATTTCCCCTCTGAATTAGGATACTTAATTTTTGAGAGAAAAAACTGCCAGCCATTAGTTGTGCTTCCTATGTTACAGGGACAAGATCCAAAGTCAGCAGAACATATCACTCAGAGTGGTTTCCCGAGCGCCGTGTTCGTGCTTAATTCCGTCTTAGCTCGAGATTTGGAGATGCCTACTGTTGAGGAGTTTGTCGTCGGCATGACTAGACGTATGTTCCATCTGGCCGACTACGGACACTTCAAGCATCTCCAGAATATCGCTCCGTCACGTGCACGGCCCCCCAACGGGAGACCACTTCCTAGAGAAGTACTCCTGGAGGAGAGCTGAAGCAGTCGAACTTAGCCCCCTGGGTTCGTGAGCCACACGGGCGCTGTTATACTAGTAACGGCGCCCAGCACTAAACGTGCATGAATTACCAACGGGTCTTACCCACTGAGATCCTGCCGGGGAAAACGGGGGAATCTCCCCATCCCCAACCCAGGCCCATTAGGCATCCGGGCCTGAACGGGCCCACTGTCTGTCTAGTTGCGCTTGATGTCCACTCTATCATATTTGTCCTTATTATTTGAAACTAGCATGCGGTGGTGGCTCGGTTGTTAGAATGCGTACCTTAAATCCTACAAAGGTCGGTTCAAACCCACCCGGCATGTACCAATGAGAAATACACTTTTCTTACGTACATTTGTCATAGATTTACAACACCACCGTTCTCGTGCCTCGGAGAGCACGTTAAGCCGTCGGTCCCGGTTCCACTAATGCCAACTTGTGGAATCGTTAATAGAATGTCATAAAAAAAAAATTGACATATCCTCGCCAAGCCGTCTGGCCAGCGTGGCGAGTGTAGGCTAAATTCTCCAGTTCTGGAAGGCCCATCTCCAGCAGTGGAGGTCTAGAACGCTGTGTTCTAGGGGCTGTAATGAATGAATGAATTTGAAACTAACAAGGGTTTGTTGAGAGTATTGCTTATAATGTATGTATGTAATACCTACAAATCCTTGCATTTCAAATCGACGCCGCGACGGTTCCTTCTATTGAACAACTATTAAAAAATCAAAATCTAAAAATAAAGGTGTGACAACACATCGCTAAGTAATACCAAATTACTATTCTATGACCTTAACTTTCCGGAAGAGTTCTGATTCATCTTTTTACAACAGTTAAAAAAATGGCGCCTCACGTAGTAATTTATAGTCGTGGAAAATGTGAGATTTTATTTTATGCAGTCATGATCTGACCTAGCACGGAATAGTAGACAAAGAGCGGGCATTGGTTAATAAAGTCAACTATAACAAACCAACATCATCAGCCTGCTTCTCTCCACACCTCCCCCAAGGCTCGCCACTTTTTGCAACTCTCATCCAACCTCCGCTAGTGACCTTCTTCGTTCCACTCTACGGGTCCTCGCGTACGTGGCCTCCACTCTAATACCCGTTTGCCCCATCGGTCCTCGGTCCGGCCCACTTCCACTTCAGCTTCCTAATTTTGAAAGCTATGTTTTCGGATTCTGTTCATCAGAGAAATACCAAGCATAGCTCTCTCCATGGCTCGCTGAGCGACGTTGAATTTAACGGACGAGACCCACTGTCAGTGTCCACGTCTCTGCTCCGTACGACATTACCGGAAGTTTCCCAAATGCCGCCCATTTCTGAATGCGTCTGTCGGCTTATTTGCTGAAGTTGGCTGCGCCTAATTAAATAGTCTTTCCGAAGGAGTAATTGTGCACTACTTCGAGAGTAGCGCCTCCCACGCCTCGGCTTGACATGAGCATAACTTTCGTCTTTTTCAACTTTATTCCGAGACCAACCCGCTGGGAAGCCGTTTAACATTCCGCTAAGATCCTTAAGCGAGCTGGCCATAATGACTATGTCATCCGCGAATCGGGGGTGTAAGATGAATCCTCCATTGACGTTTATGTCGCAGTAATTCTAGTCTAGCATTAAAAACATCTTCCAACGCGTTTGTGAACAGCTTGGGGGATATGACATCCACCTGTCGCACGCCTCTGCGCAGTTGGATAGGTTTTGTATGCTGACCCTGTAACTGGACGGTCATGTCGCAAAGCTATCAAGACACCTTAACGTAACGACAGTCTACTCGTATTAGGCATCGCTGCAAGGATACTAGAACAGCCCAGATTTCGATTGATTGGTTTCCAAGTTCCAGACTTTATTCATCAGAGAAATACCGAGCCTTCAATTTGTGGACTCAGTCAGTGTTCACATTTCTACTTCGTCCTATAGTACCTACTGGAAGTACGTACTGGTTAAAAACTTTCGTCTTCAAACACTGGGGTATGTTTGATAAGATGTGGCGCAGCCGAATGTCACCTACATACATATCTTCACGCCAGATCCCTTGCGGGGTAGGCAGACACAATTGAGCGCCACTTGACATGATTATGACATACCTCTGTCGCTTCGTCGACAATCAACCACTGCATACATGCTCTTTTGTTACGAGAGCTTTTTAATGTACCTTCAGCCAGTGTTTTATTTATTTCAAATCAAATCAAATCAAATCATTTATTTGTTTCAACACAGGTAATCTAGTTAATATATTAACCTAGTTTATAAAAGTGCAGCTGTGTTCTGCCATGAGGCGTACAAATATTGTTTATATATGTATATTGTAAAGATACATATAACTACATTATTACACAACACAATATTTGATCGTAATATGTGTGTATCGGCCAGGGCCTCTTTTACCCACAACTTTCGCATTATATATGAATGCCACCTATCCTAGCTGAATGCATCTGTCGGTGTTGGCTTATTGAATAATCTGTCAGTGGTGAAACACAAAAAAAGTGATTTACCCAGTAAGCTATGCCAGCGCGCTTTAAAGTGCTTAATAGTATAAAATTAAATTTTAAATAAATAGTGACTTTTTAATTTATTTTTATGTTGGCAGAAAGCTTTTGGCCGCTAACTTCAAACCGGTGATTTATTACATGTTCTAGGCCAATGAGTTCTAGGCAAGTTTGTCGCTCTATTTTTTTTTTGTCGCACTGTCCGTGTTAGTACATCTAATCATCATACATATAGGACTGTTTTTATCAACATGTATTTATTATTCTAATTACGTCTTTATGTTTGTACGAGTTTGTCATCGGATGTGTAATAGATGTTAACGTTTCACGTGTCGAGCTACGAGAGCACGTTAAAGCTGATCGCACACTTGTCCGGTACTATCTAAATCGTCCACCACACTCCCAAAGGTTAGCTAGTATAAAATGCCGAGAGGCATAAGTTCGCCTTTGTTCTCAACTGTTAAGTTTTTAAGTGCAATAAATAATTTATATACACATACTATACCTGCTACACGAAACAATTTTTCATAGACAATAATTAATGTATCTAATACCTATTTGACAATGACAATTTATAACCGATTTCACAAGTTTGTATTGGACCTGGTACCGACGGCTTAACGTGCTCTCCGAGGCACGGGAACGGTGGTGTTTTAAATCTATGACAAATGTACGTAAGAAAAAAAAGATTTCTCGTTGGTACATGCCGGGGAGGTTTGAACCGACCTTTGTAGGATTTTAGTGAAAAGCGTTCTTACAACCGGGCTACCACCGCGCAACGGTGGATGCGAGGATGCGCAATCAAGCGTCGATTGGCAGTAACAAGATCTGCTATGGACAAGCTGAAGAAGATATGGAGAAACCGTAACGTTACAAAAGCCACTAAAATTGATCTGAATATCGTGCTAAGTTAGGGTGGCTACCAATTCGCTGTCGCAGGAATAGTAGAATCTCTGCCTACTCTATTCTATACTAAATAAGCCTGCTACACCGAAATACCTCAAGGACAAATTTACCTATCTCTCCTCAATTCATGACAGATCTCTTCGTTCGTCACACAATTCTGTTCTATCTATCCCTTCTCATCACTCTAGCTTTCAGTCTAACTCATTCGCAGTAGTGGCCGCAAATCTCTGAAACAGTTTACCTGTTGAAATTCGCCAAGCACCCAGCAAACCGCTGCTGTTTAAAAAGCTGATTTACTTTCATTACCTAAAGAGCCCCTCACAACGTATATAAGTATGTATTGTATGTAGTATATAGTAGCCAATATAGTTTGTAGTATATGTATTATTGTGTACATATTTGTATGTATGTGTATTTATTCTAATATCTAGTTTTAATATCTAGTGTATGTAAGATTAAATGAATTTATTTGGCAACGTTTCTTACAATTGTTTGCACCTAGCCTCATGACTGTAATGTTCTGTATTGTCCCAAAGGTTGGCTGCTAGAGAATGCCTATTAAATTTTTCTGAATACTGCGGAGAGGTGGACTGCGGAGAATGTTTAGCATATCACGGACGGGATTCCGAACCTTTCCTCGTCTGTACAATCACGCATCCTCACTTTCTTTGGACACGTGTCACATTGCATCGTGGAGAAACATCCATCGAGCGCCTGTTAGCCCAGAGGAAAGGAGCACTCAAATGGCGACCATGACCACTCTGCCAAGAGTGTAGCGACTTCCCCCGCGTTCGTTTTATAGCATTTCCAACATTTCGTAGTAACTTCATAAACCAGCGCGAAATGTCGTTTTTGTTAAGAAATACCACTTTTTTTAACAATGCTAACATTTCTTAAATAAAACGAGCGGTGAGGCTACTTTTTGACAAGTGTTTTCGTTCATGTTTTATCATACTATGGCATCCAACACACATGATATTATTATGGTCTTTGAATTTATTACATAAAATCGTTTAAAATGCCTTTTTAACAAATATAATAGAAAACTATAAAGTATATAAAAATGGTAAACAAACCATTTTATATGTTAATGACATTTGTCAAAAAGTAACATCAATAACCCTCCTTTCAACACGGTACTGACATACCAAATTAGCATCAAATGTTAGAATTTTCATTAAACGAACGACTTGTACAAAAAATGTTGTATTTTCATGATAACATTTCTTAAAACGAACGCGGTCAAAGAAGAATGCACGCAGATAGTGTGCACAGACACTTTATTAATAGTCAATTTAAGCCAAGAAAATCATGTGTAATATTTTCTATTAAGGGTACTAATAGCCAATTTGTTTAGAAACATATTTCTAATGTAATCATATAAGGGACCGCAATGAGTAATTATTTAATTAAATTACCAACACACGTACAATAGTTTAATAGTTTATTAAATGGGGGGGCTCTAAATAGGTAAAGAGCCGTGACGCTTTTTTTTTAGGCAATGTAATACAAGTCCTTCGGCCATGCCGCCAACTACATAAATAGAAACTTTTTTTTTCTATAAGTAAGAGGCAAAGGTGACATCATGAGTCCTAACTTGCACGTTATACTTTCATAAATGGGATAGCTATAAATCCTAGTACAATGAGCCACATATTTGAATATACTGTTACTCGAAAATAAACCTTTTTTTTAATGTTACAAGGCGGACAAATGTATAGCCCTAAATGATGCACCGTGGACATATTTAGAAGGACCAAATATTAGAAGTATTAATAACTACGATGCGATATTAGGACCAACTTTTAGCCCCGAATCTATATGAAGTCTACTTGGAGTTTGCCTAGCTCCAACAATGGAGGTCTAGGACGCTGTGTCCTAGGGGCTGTAATGAATATAAAATTACATAAACGTAATTTAATATCATCATCATCAGCCTATGTCTCTCCCTGCTGGATGTAGGCCTTCCCAAAGCTCGCCATTTCACACGATCATTTGCCACCCTCATCCAGCCCCCACCAGCGACCTTTTTCAGATCATCCGTCCATCTGGCAGGGGGTCTTCCCACTTTGCGTTTTCCTGTACGTGGTCTCCACTCCAGAACTCGTCTACTCCATCATTTAATATAGTATAAGCAAAATGTACATTAATATTAGTATCATAAAAGTAAAGTATCATCACGACTGTTTTCCTTCCGGGGTGGCTATTAACCACGCTTAAAAAGAAGCGGATTTACATTTAGAGAATTTTCATCATTCATCAGCATTACAGCTCCTGAAACACAGCGTCCTAGACCTCCACTGTTGGAGATGGGCCTTCCAGAACATATATCTGGAGAATTTGGCCTACACTCGTCAAGCTGGCCAGTAGGGTTGGCAAAAATCTGATGTCAATTTTAATGACAATTTAATAACGATTCCCCAAGTTCGTATTAGTGGAACCAGGACAGACGCCTTAAAGTGGTCTACGAGGCATGGGAACGGTAGTGTTGTAAATATATGCCAAAAGTGTATTTCTCATTTGTACATGCCGGGGGGGGGGGGGGGGGGTTTGAAACGACCTTTGTAGAATGTTAAGGGAAGCGTTCTTAAAACTAAGCCCACTTTACTATAGGCCAATCATGACAAGTAGCAAGCTCGTCGATGTCTCTAGCGTACAAAAATATTAATTTAACCGACCAGGCATTCGAGTCTAAGTCCAAGGACTTAACCGCTAGACAAATGCTATGTTCCACTTGAAAGCATATAGCTTGCTTTTTTTTACTGAATTTTGTATGATAACCATAGACAAACGCCAAGTCGTACGACCTTCAATGCGAAATAAAGTGAAAAAATCACTTAAAGCCACAAGTCGAACATAGGGCAAGGAGGCAGTTTGTAATATTAATAACATTATTTGTATTATCTGCAACAAATGAAGTGTGTTAGATGTGTTTCTTACTTGGTAAAATATATAAATTGAAGCTATAAAATTTTATATATATCAGTGACAGTAACTGAAGGTCTTTGTCATAAATTTTGAAAAAGGAATTTAATTTCTTTTAGCAATGGTAAAGGCAATGCACTATACAGTTTTGTATTTATTTTTTAGAAAATTATCATCATCACCTAGCGCATCATGGAAAACATCATCAGCATGTTATGTCCATTGTTGGTTCGAAATTAATAAATTTACAAAACAAGTTAGACAAAACCTAATGCATTACATTCAAAATTGTATAGCTTCAATTTATATATTTTACCAAGTAACATTATTTGTAATATTTTATTGGGAATTTTAGATACCTGAAATAATAAAAGTATTTAATTTAATTTGAATATATTTCCACGTTTTCTCGCGTATTGTAAGTCGGATCATACAGCACATAAAGTCTAGAAAAGCTAGGTCACAGTATTTATGGGAGACTGATGTCATGGCGCCTGGTCTAGTGTCTATGGTACGGTGACTATAGCTTTACCGAGAATTAGGACTTTAGACAAAGTCAAATCATTTATTAACATACACCAACAATTAAAAGTACTTACCTATCCAAAATATAATAAAATATAGGTATGTACCAGGCATTTTGTTACTATTAAATCATTTATTTAATACACCACCTATCTCGTGAGGAGAAGAGCATGTTAGGAAGTTGATCAGGTTCCACTTTTATAGGAAGTTCTGGAAGGCCCATCAAAATGTATGTGTGTGCTAAAGCTACGGATTTTTGTATAACATGGAAAATAAAATTTTAAATAAATTGACAAAATTTAAATCAAATAATTATATTACACTAGCTGACCCGTGACTAAAACAACATTTTTTTTAGACGGAATAAGGTTTAGTTTCCATTGCCCAATTAAATTATGTACAGACAAAATTATCACCATTTTTAAATATTTGCGTTTTGCGTATCAGATTGGCACTTTCAGGATTAATTTAAAGACCACAATGAATCAGATGAAGCTGTCAATAAATATCGAAGTCAGATTTACGATGAGTTACACAATAGCACTCCAGATTATTAAGCATGTAAATCTAGTTGTCTCATAGATATAGAATACTAACGACGACGCGACGATCCTATGTCTATGAGTTGTCTAATGCCCGCATTAATAAATAAGTAATCTCGAATTCGATGTCAAATGTCAAATCCTTTGTCAAAACCTTGCGATCTATTTTTCATACGGGCTTAAATTTCAAACTTTTTGATGCAAGAAATTACGGTCATGAACATTTCTTATCCTGTTTTAAATATAAATTTAATGGACATAACACAAAAATGACACAACATTATGATTAGAAATTTCGTTCACATTATTATTTTGGGACTACTTAGTCAAATCACGTATTGTATTCATAAATGGTACGACTACGGCCATGATTGTAATATCTTTTACTTATTGGAATGATTTGTGTTTAGTTTCAAAATATGCATAATGCGCTTTCTATCAAAAATATATCACGACGACGTAGTTTATGAAAGCTGGTTTATGTCTATTTCCTGGGGCCATGATGTTAAATTACGTTGCGCAAAAGGCCTGCGTTTGAAGATATTTAGCCGCCCTTATCCAACCTTCTTTAGGTCATTAGTCTATTTGTAGGGATCGTTCCACTTCCGTCCCGTGTATATTCACGACATGTCCCTAACTCCGATTTATTTCAGCGTATAGCCGGTCATTTATTGGGTATACTGCTGCAGTAGTAGTACATCTCTATATAATCTGTGAGTAGGTCCGTTTTCTTTTCCTATGGCTGTTATGGCTTTGTATCTTTGCTAGAACAAAATTTCAAACGCGTTTAGTTTATGCATCTGTTTTTTTTTTTTTCTTGTATTTTTCTATTTTAATAATAATCAATAGTTTTATTTGAATCATAGATACTCATTTGTATTTATATCTAAAAAAAGTAATATTTATATATTACTGTTGCTTATTAATTAGTTTTAATAATGATTATTATTTTAACATTTTATTGAATACTTGCAGTTTTTAAACGTTAACAGCTGTAAATTATTTTTGTTCGTGTTTTGGACTTTGGTCTGCGAAGTTTTTATAAAATACTATTTATTGAAGACACAAGTTGCATAGCTCTTGGATTAATTTACGAACACTGAAGTTAACTACATAATAAGCCTAAATATTAAAGAAAATGGCATCTCTAATAAAGACAATTTCATATCAACCGAAGGGTGTTATTGCGAGTAAGTTTATATTAGAAGTATATTTACACAAATATTTAGTAATTAATAACCGTAATGTTTACCTTAACCTATGGACTTACTCTTTTACTTCATTAATACGTTTTAACTTCCTTAATGTTTAATTATGTGTATATTATGAATTACCTACCTACACTTATATATTTTTTATTTTGTAATCTATTTGTACTTCCAAACTAAGACCCAAGTAAGTAGGGCCGCTTAGAAGAAGAAAATAAATTTCTTAGCATTCCAATGATTCACTGTGTAGGTGCTGGGTCCATAATGTGTGGGAGAAGAAGACAAATTTCTAAGCAGTCCATTAATTTAATGATTATATATTTATGGCCTTTGCCTTTGACACCATGGGGCCTCAAGGCAAAAACTTTATATAAAGAAATATCAAAAAAACTAGTCGACGTCTGGTGACCCACGGGCTGGCAGCTTCCTCGCTGAAGAGATTAGTATCAAAATTCAACGAGGAAATGCTGCCAGTGTTTTGGGCACCATGCCACTGGACAATGGCCTGGAGGAAATTTTTATATTGTAAGGTTAAGGTTGCAAAAATTTTTATTATATTTAATTTGTTATTTAGATTTAGTTTATTTTTTAGGTTAATTAATAATATTGTAATTCTTTTATATTATTTGTATATTACTTCGAATAAATCATAAA
Organism: Tinea semifulvella; assembly: GCA_910589645.1. Lineage (NCBI taxonomy): Eukaryota > Metazoa > Arthropoda > Insecta > Lepidoptera > Tineidae > Tinea > Tinea semifulvella. Next base: position 8,577,222 of record OU342619.1, read on the forward strand.
TTGAAAGTCCATTAATTCACCATGCGGGTGCTGGATCTGTTGTGTGTGGGTAAGAGATAAGAGCAATAGTGTCTGAGGCTTGTAGCTGACAATAGGCTAGTTTGAAATTGAGTCTCCTTTTTTATGTTATTTCACAATAATACACTCACCATTCACCATTCTTCTTGTCTCCCTACCCAACCAAATACTGTACGATTCTGTTAATGATGTCTTGGAAGCTCTTTCCATAAATGTATCTCCTGCAGTCCTGCTTAGGCCCAATTCTTTCAGTAAGTGGTGCAAAGATATTGGTGGAACTCCTCTCATACTAACTTCCACTGCGTAAAGCTGTGTCTTGAACCAGTTCCTGATCATTTCTTCTGTGAGATCATAATATTTGTTCGACTTCATGTTGTGGTCTTTTGGAATATTAGATTTGGCCTATAGGCTGATACAGCTTGTTCATCTAGGATCCTATAATGATGTTCAAATGTATCCATAAGAATTTTCCAGTCTGATGCCACACCAAGGATCAAGGCCAGCTTTCTTTTAGTTTTCGTACTTTGCCATTCCTTTACAAATGGATCAAAATTTTATTTCTAGGCGGTCCCTTCCTGGCTCTTGCAATAGAAAGACTTACTGCTTCACGGATAACACCAAGGACTTTGTCATGTCGAGTAATAGCCTTTTTCTAGAAGAGTAACTCACTTCCATAACTTTTCCCCACCTTACCAGATTACTCTGGTCCGGGAGGGACATTTGAAAAGCATTTAGGTTGAATTTTTGCAATGCTGGAGACCTGCACATTAGTAGCAACGTCAGGGCTGAAGGGATGCGAAGCGAAAATCGCCCAAAATTAGCCTGTCATTTTAAACTTCTAGAGTCATCGCATGCACTCTTTATTCATGCTCTTCATCTTTCCTCGGCCTAAGCAGGTCTGCCATAAATATTTATGGAACTAGCTTTCAAGACGGTAATAATGGATTCATACAGTATTTGGTTGGGCGGGGAGAGGAGCAAAGTGGTGAATGAAGGCCTTCTTTGTAAACCAGCCTATTCTTAGTTGCAATCCCGAAACCCAACTCTTCTCATGTCACTTTTCTTTACACAATGGACCTGGCACCTGCATGGTGACTCCATGGAATGCCCTAAAATTTGTCTTCCTTTATAACATATTTATTATATGCCTATGCTGAAATAACTACCAATAGCGAACAAATGTTAGTCAATAAGAGAGAGAATAATTCAATACGAAATTTGATTTTATTATGTTTTATTTGGACATAGTTGATGTACACAAATTTTGACTTGAATATTAACACCTTAAGATTTGTTACACAAAATTCTTTTAAATTTTGTTTTTCAGGTGCACTACGAGCTTATTCCAGTGAAATACCAAAATATGAGACTTTGGCCGTGTCTGAGCCGAAACCTCATGTGTTTCATGTTGAGTTGAACCGGCCTAAGAAATTTAACACATTCAATATTGCTATGTGGAGGTTAGTATGTAAAATGAACAAAAATGTGCTTCTTATATATATATTTTTTTGTTTTCGTCTTTTCTTTGTTTATCTTGCAAACAGTCATCAACTTTAAGCAGATGAGTTCCCAGTAATATAGCATGTAGAGCCTGTTACCCATTGGGAATATCTTACTTAAGCATACACATTATATAATGGAATCCGTTAACTATATTGTGATTGTGATTACGGTGGCTTTTCCGCACTTAGTCTCTATTGGACCATTGTGCTTGACCTTTACTCCTTCAGTGGAGCCATCCGATCTCCTCAAGGCCAGGAGACCCATTACGTTCCTGCAGACTTCCGGAAGAGTCCTCGTAGTCTGGAGGAACCTCAGTTTAGGCGCAGCCACACTGTCGCACTCCATGAGCACATGCGCGGCCATCTCCTCCTCCGCCATCCATCCTCTACACAGTGGGCTATCTGTAATGTTCAGAATATAGAGATGTTTGTTAAAGGCACAGTGTCCCGTCAAGACCCCCACCACTATTCGTAGCCTGGCTCTGTCAAGGCCCAGGAGGCGTCGTGTGAGGCGCCTGTCTGGGTTGGGAAGGGCCTCCCTGGACTGTCTGTGGTCGATATCCACATCTGCTTGTGCAGTTTATCGGTTCTTTGGCGAAGCCAGCTTCGCATGAATTAGAACGGTAGGGGGATTGTTGGTCCTGGGCCTATCGGTATTGTGGATCCGTTAACTATATTTATATCACGCTATTTTAAAGTTGATATTTACACGGCCACTGTCAAGGTCGAACGCTTATAGAGTTATAAATTAAATAATATTTTGTAATTATGACGCAAGCTCTGATTTAAATAACGAAATCCACTAATAACGTTTGTAAAGTAACAGAATAGGGCTGCTGGTTTGCTCAGCAGCTTAAATCTGAGGGATTGTGAGATCAACAGCTAGCTGGTTGGGTGATTTTCTAGTCTAGTCTTGTATCTGGTGTTGCAGAAGGTAATTTTATTGTAATAGCAGAGATTCTCAAACTTATTCCGTTTACAGCCCACTTTGACCAAATGTAACTAAATAATCGATGTTGTGTAGGTAGGTTTTAATTTTAGTTATTTTTTTAATATATAGTTGCACTCCTAAGCGTCCAATGGCCACAAGGGGGCGTTATCGCCCATAAATACAACTCCCTCACCCGTGGTAGATGAGTGGACCGTATATGGTTTGATGACGGGCCAGCTCCGTGAAGTCCAAAGAAAGGGGCAGATGCACCTCTTCCAGCAGCAGCTGACAACGTCTCAGTGGAGTCGACCCCAGGGTTCCAGAAGAAGACCAGCTCTTCTGATGCTAAAACTTTTTACACATAAAACTAATAATCCAAGTAACAGTTCCGACCGATAAATACACTCGCGTGGCTATTCAGCAGACACTGCTGCAGCACCGAAAATTGAGCACACACGATGTGACGTCACCGAAACACAAATAAGCAGATTCACATTTAGCCAACTTTACTATAGGCCAATCATGACAAGTGGCAAGCTCGTCGATGTCTCCAGCGTACCAAACTCGAGAAATATCACAAATAAATAAAATATTAATTAAATGTATTTATTTACATTAATAAATATTTTTGCGTCCCGACCAGAAATCGAACCCTCTGCTAGACCACGGAGGCAGTTGCGACTTGAGAAAGACTGCTTTATAGACAGACATTTAATTTTAATTACAAAATTAATTTAAATTTAGTATCCCCTACCGTCTACTAGGTGGCGTTACTTTCTATAAGAACCGAAATTTGTCAATAACTACCCTCATATTAGTATTACACAAAATGCACAACAAGTAGGTACCCAGTAGAAAGGTTTTCATTGATAATGTTAAATTTTATTATTGTTATTTCAGGGAGTTGAAGGAATGTTTTTCGGCATTAAGTCAAAGCCCTGATTGTAGAGTTGTGGTGCTCTCGGCTCAAGGAAAACATTTTACTGGAGGTAAATAAAATTTTATTATTTTTTCATTATAATAAAATTCGCATGTACCTAAATTTATTCTAACTATAACTTATTATACTGCGTGGAATTTATTAAATAGCAAGTATTTTCGTATTATAATCTAGAATCAAAATTAAGACCTACGTATATATTTTTTTTATTATTGACTAATAAAATATTAAGTTACGGTGCAGAGAAGTTATCCTAAAAATATCGCAACTCATACTGAGCCTAATCAAGTAGGTAACGAGAGGTCGACGATCGCACGAACTCTATTTCGTCTCGTGGCTGTGAGCGAGATTAATTAATAATAATACTCCCAGCCTTTAGGTATTTATCACGATGGATATCGCTTATATTCAGACTTATTCACCATGCAGTAGTGTTTTGTTTTACGGATAATGTTTTTTAACTTGAAAAAATAAAGTGACCTTTTTTGTTTTAAATAGAAGTTCTACTATTGCCACCAAAATTTTTGTTTTTTTGACAATTACACGTGGTATAATAAGGTGTATCAGACAAAGCTTTTTGTAGATGTCGCTAGCGGCAATGGTACCTTATTTTACACCTATCGCATCATTTTAAAAATGTTTTCGCGGTTTTATAACAGAAAAATGAATTTTAAATTAACGTTAACTACCTTAAAAGACGAATTTAAAAGCTCACACCCCGTCTTTAAAAAGAAAAAAAGGTTTTATTAATAGAACGGCAGTTTTAAGATCACCATATCTTTGATTTCGCTTAGAAATCTCGATTTGTTCACTTAAAAGCTGCTCACTTCGGCATAATATCCAGAAAATATTAAAAATCGTAATAAAAATGCAAGCTTTCTATGCAACTGACAGTTATGTGCCATCTATCGTGATAAAAAGTTAGTGATATACCCAATTGGCGAGAATCTAATATACAATATCGAAGGCGAAGTGCATACTGACAATTGTTTTTTTCTGGCAGTGATAACAAGTCCTTCAGCCATGGCTGAAGCTATCGCATCAGTTTTAAAATGTTTTCGCGGTTTTATAACAGAAAAATGAATTTTAAATTAACGTTAACTACCTTAAAAGACGAATTTAAAAGCTCACACCCCGTCTTTAAAAAGAAAAAAAGGTTTTATTAATAGAACGGCAGTTTTAAGATCACCATATCTTTGATTTCGCTTAGAAATCTCGATTTGTTCACTTAAAAGCTGCTCACTTCGGCATAATATCCAGAAAATATTAAAAATCGTAATAAAAATGCAAGCTTTCTATGCAACTGACAGTTATGTGCCATCTATCGTGATAAAAAGTTAGTGATATACCCAATTGGCGAGAATCTAATATACAATATCGAAGGCGAAGTGCATACTGACAATTGTTTTTTTCTGGCAGTGATAACAAGTCCTTCAGCCATGGCTGACTATTTTTTTATGACAGTGAATACGAATCCGTCAGTGATTTAAATAATATCTATACTTTACAGGTATAGATTTTAACAGCCTTATGGAGTTGGGTCAGAAGTTTGCAGATCATCCCGATGTTGCTCGGAGAAGCAAATTGCTTTACCAAATGATTAAAGATTATCAGGATAGCATAACTTCCCTAGAAGAATGTGTTAAACCCGTGCTTAGCATCGTCCATAGTGCTTGCGTCGGCGCTGGCGTAGATTTAATTACAGCAGCTGATATGAGGTAAAAAATTGCATTAATATATAATGTTAAAATTAATTTATTTTTTAAAACTTTTCTTTAAGATAATTTTAAGCTTTGCATCCCTCTCGTTCGCACACTCCAACATATTAAAATATTTTTAAATTCAGGGTGTAATTATTTCAGAAGTATCGTCAGTCAGCTTTCTAGGGAGAAGAATTACTGTCACTTTAGACACATATTCAACGAATATCCCCCATTTTACGAAAAAAAATCTGAGAGAGGGAGAGAGAGGAGATAAATTGGCTTCAATGTATTCACCGTGCAGGTGCCGGGTATATCGTGGGTAAGAGATGAGAAGAATGGTGTCTCGGGCTTGCGACTGACAATATATATTGAGCAACGCTTAAAATCCACCATTCTACTCCTCTCCCTACCCAACCAAATACTGTATGAATCCGTTAATGTTGTATTGGAAGCTCTTTCCATAAATGTATCTCCTGCAGACCTGTTTAGGCCCAATTCTTTCAGTAAGTGGTGCAAAGATATTGCTGGAACTCCTCTCGCACCAACTTCCACTGCGTAAAGCTGAGTCTTGAACCCGTTCCTAATCATATCTTCTGTGAGATCATAATGTTTATTTGACTTCATGTTGTGGTCTTTTGGAATATTTGATTCCTACGGAACGCCAAGTTCAATAAGAACAACTTAATCAGTCCCGAGAAAACACTAAAATGTCTGACCTATAGGCTGATACAGCTAGTTATGCTATGATGTTCAAATGTATCCATGAGAATTTTCCAGTCTGATGCGGCGCCAAGGATAGATAGCTTGCAACTAGTTTTTGTGCTTTGCCCTTCTTTAACGAATGTGGTCAAAATTTTATTTGTAGTCAATCCCTTTCTGGCTCTTGCAATAGAAAGACTTACTGCTTCACGGATAACACCTAGGACTTTGTCATGTCGGCGTGAGTAATAGCCCTTTTAGTGTGTGTCTAGCAGTTCCTATGGCAGCACCACACAATGTACAGTTCTTTTCCGTAGCTTTTCCCCACCTTACCAGATTACTCTGGTCCGGGGAGGGATATTTGAAAAGCATTTAGTTAGAATTTCAGCAATATATCTTTAAAAAAATCGTAATTTTATTTCCTAAAAAACCGAATGATTAAATTTATTTTTAAAATAACAACCATTTGTGTCATGTCGTAGTGTCGTGAGAGTGTAACATATAATGTACTTTTTAGATACTGTACGTCAGACGCTTGGTTTCAAGTCAAAGAAGTGGATATTGGGATGGCAGCCGATGTGGGCACATTGCAGAGGTTACCTAAGGTATGTATGTGGTTACTCATATAGGTGTACGCATTTAATTTGGCCTTAAATGAGTAAATATGCAAGTGTGCGAGGAAATGAATGGTGCGCGAGAAATAGAAGCAATATGCCAGGAAACTAACAGTTTGCTAGGAAAAGCCTGATGCGGGAGGAAATGAGCTGTGAGCGAGGTATAACAGGAGGATTTTAGGAATAGAGCAGTCTGCGAGGAAATGAATGGTGCGCGACAAATAGGGTAGTATGCAAGGAAACTAACAGTTTGCTAGGAAAAGCCTGATGCGGGAGGAAATGGGTAGTATGCAAGGAAACTAACAGTTTGCTAGGAAAAGCCTGATACGGGAGGAAATGAGCTGTGAGCGAGGAATAGAGCAGTGTGCCAGAAATAGAGGAGGATTCTAGGAATAGAGCAGTATGCAAGGAATCCAACGGTTTGCTAGGAATAGCCTGATGCGTGAGGAAAAGAGCAGTGCGTGAAGAAATGAGCAGTGAGTGAGGAATCGAGCAGTCTGCGAGGAATAGAGCAGATTGAGAATTTTAAATAAAATTTATGAATTTTATGATTTTCTTTCAGGTAATTGGTAGTACATCTATTGCCAGAGATTTGTGCTTCACAGGAAGAAAATTTGATGCTAACGAAGCCCTTCATATTGGATTAGTCAGCAAAGTTTATCAGGATAAAGACAGGTAAGGGTTGTGTTGCCATCTATCACTTCTTAATTTAAGTGTTACCAGAAGAAAAAAATCCGAGTTTAAATTTTGGACACATTTAAATTAATAACAATTTTACTTAAACAAATATATGTATGACCACTATATGGTGGTCAATAGAAAGGTGACTTACTGCGGATTCTTCGATAGCTCCAAGGTCACTGTAAGGCACGACACACCACCATAGCATCAAGAGTTGGAGCACACACAATTCACAATTTAAAAGTATCATCACGACCGTTTCCCTTTCGGGGTGGTCAGAAACCACGCTTATAAATAAGCGGATTCACATTTAGTCAACTTTACTATAGGCCAATCATGAGAAGTGGCAAGCTCGTCGATGTCTCCAGCGTACCAAACTCGAGAACAATCGGAATGTATTTAACCCTCTTAACATTGACAAAGGCAGTGAATAATCATTTTACATAGTATTTTTCTTATATTTTTAGTGCACTAAAAGAAGTGATAGATGTGGCAGTAAGCATTGCTTCAAAATCTCCTGTCGCCGTCCAAACTACTAAACAAAACCTCATTTACTCACAAAGTAGACCAACTAAGAAGGGATTGGAACATATTGTAAGTAACAATGTAACAAAAGACTACGGTAAGAACTTGCTCACAGAAGTTGGTACAGAAGATTCTCTCCGCAAAATCTTTTAGATAAATATCGACAGATACATGGATGATGAATGAGGTAATAGGGAAGGCAAAGGGTCTAGCCCATACAGCCAAGTCTGTAGTAATATATCTTCCTTTTTATGAGTTAATTATGAATTAAATTCCAGATGTTGCAGAATTTGATGCTTTTCTTGGAGTCACTCGCGGCATTATAGCCCAAACACGTCGGGAATAATATGGGAAAACCGCAAAAAATAAACTGCCACTTGCGCCCCGCCCCATATTTAAAATCCAATTTTTCGTTTTCCATAATTGTAGCACATTATTAAACACAACAACACCACTTTTGACTAATAATATCCACATCAGGTGGGTATGAAAGAAAGCATAGGGACAAAAATAAGGAAAGGCATGCTCCGATGGTTCGGGCATGTTGAAAGGATGACTGAAGAGAGATTGACGAACCAGATATATAATGCGAAAGTTGTGGGTGAAAGAGGCCCTGGCAGACCAAGACTCACTTATCACGATCAAATAAATAAAACAATAGCTGCCGGTGCAATAAAAAGCCATCGAAACAAAAGGGCATGTATGAAGAGGTTGATGAATGTCGAAGAAGCGAAAGAGGTATGTCGAGATCGTGACAAATGGCGCTCAATCGTCTCTGCCTACCCCGCAAGGGACCTGGCGTGAAGATATGTATGTATGTATGTATGTGTAATATCCACAGTAAATTAATTCTGTAAAAATGGAGCGAAGAAGTGTCCGCTGTTTTTTTTTTTTTTTAAATACAATGTACAACTTGCCCCCGGTGGGAATCGAACTCACGACGTTCACGGCAACGTTTGTTACTACTAGACCACGGAGGCGGTCAAAATATGACAATATGGTCGACACTCGCCACGATGAATAGGGTCTGATGTCGATTTTTAATGACAATATGGTCTACACTCGCCACAATGAATAGGGTCTGATGTCAATTTTTAATGACAATATGGACTACACTCGCCACGATGAATAGGGTCTGATGTCAATTTCTAATGACATTTAGGTCTACACTCGCCACGATGAATAGGGTCTGATGTCGATTTTTAATGACAATATGGTCTACACTCGCCACGATGAATAGGGTCTGATGTCAATTTCTAATGACATTTAGGTCTACACTCGCCACGATGAATAGGGTCTGATGTCAATTTCTAATGACATTTAGGTCTACACTCGCCACGATGAATAGGGTCTGATGTCAATTTCTAATGACATTTAGGTCTACACTCGCCACGATGAATAGGGTCTGATGTCAATTTCTAATGACATTTAGGTCTACACTCGCCACGATGAATAGGGTCTGATGTCAATTTCTAATGACATTTAGGTCTACACTCGCCACGATGAATAGGGTCTGATGTCAATTTCTAATGACATTTAGGTCTACACTCGCCACGATGAATAGGGTCTGATGTCAATTTCTAATGACATTTAGGTCTACACTCGCCACGATGAATAGGGTCTGATGTCAATTTCTAATGACATTTAGGTCTACACTCGCCACGATGAATAGGGTCTGATGTCAATTTCTAATGACATTTAGGTCTACACTCGCCACGATGAATAGGGTCTGATGTCAATTTCTAATGACAATTTATTAACAATTCCACAAGTTGGTATTAGTGGAACCGGGACCGACGAACTCTCAGAACACTAGCTGAATTTACCGAACTATAATTATTGTGTTTTTATTTTAGCGTCTCCTCAACATGACTATGTTACAAAGTGAAGACTTCTTCAACGCAACAATGGCGCAGGCAGCTAAAGATGACCCACCTGTATTTGCCAAATTATAAATTCAACATGAAAATAATCAAGAGGGCTGTTATACTAACATTTAAAAAAATATTTCAAGAGTGTTAATTATAAAAAAAAAAAAAGATTACTAGGAAATAAAATATTCGTATTCGAGTGATACGGTGTGACTTCGTATGGTCTTACGTTAGACTAGTATGTGTTTCTCTATTGATAGAATAAACAACTTTTCCTAAGAAATAATATGTCTGAAATGACATAAAAAATTGACTACTTATTTAAAAAAAAGTTTTTTTTTTATACAATTTTTTTTTCAAGTCCATACAAAGTCACCCTGTAATAAAAAAATAAAATGTGAATTATACAAACATCTACGTACATTAATAAGCAAATATCAAATCCTAACCAGCTCCCAGGATAATACAATTTGATCCCTTCCAAAAGACCATCTGGTCTCAGAGATGGAACCGAGACCACTATTCTTCAAGAGATTCATGACAGGTGCTCAGATTGACAAAAGAGGCATTTAAAATGACAAAGAGGTTATAAAATGACAAAGAGGTTATAAAACGACAAAGAGGTTATTAAATGACAAAGAGGTTATTAAATGACAAAGAGGTTATAAAACGACAAAGAGGTTATAAAACGACAAAGAGGTTATTAAATGACAAAGAGGTTATAAAATGACAAAGAGGTTATAAAATGACAAAGAGGTTATAAAATGACATAGAGGTTATAAAAATAAAAAAGGTAAGTAAAGTATCATCACGACCGTTTCCCTTTCGGGGTGGTCAGAAACCACGCTTATAAATAAGCGGATTCACATTTAGCCAACTTTACTATAGGCCAATCATGACAAGTGGCAAGCTCGTCGATGTCTCCAGCGTACCAAACCCGAGAAACATCACAAATAAAGTAAATGATAATTAAATGTATTTAGTTACATTAATAAATATTTTTGTGTCCCGACCAGGAATCGAACCCGGTACCTCCGAGTCTAAATCCACGGACTTAACCGCTAGACCACGGAGGCAGTTTAAATAAATACGTTTAATTAATATTTAATTTATTTGTGATATTTCTCGAGTTTGGTACGCTGGAGACATCGACGAGCTTGCCACTTGTCATGATTGGCCTATAGTAAAGTTGGCTAAATGTGAATACGCTTAAATAAGCGTGGTTTCTGACCACCCCGAAAGGGAAACGGTCGTGATGATACTTGTTTGCGCGGCATGGTGGCTATGCTGATTCTCTGGGCGAGGAAAGAACCAGCCCTCTTGTCCCCAGAGCAGACGAAAGGTGATGTTTTTTTAAAATGTTTTAGCCCTTGGACTCTACGGGCCTAAACTCTACAGCAAACGGCACAAACACGTAGTCTTTAATGGGGTGTATCACTAACTTTTAATCACGATAGATGGCGCATCATGACAGATGGTACCTAATAGAACTGTCAATTGCATAGAAATCTTCTTTTTATTACGAAATTTATTATTTTCTGTATATTATGCCGAAGTGAGCAGCTTTTAAGTGTACAAATCGAGATTTCTAAGCGAAATCAAAGATATGGTGATCTCAAAATTGCCGTTCTATTAATAGAACCCTATTTTCTTTTTAAAGACGGTGTGCGCTTTCTTAATTCGTCTTTTAAGGTAGTTAACGTTAATTTAAAATACATTATTCTGTTATAAAAATTAAAACTACTAAAACATTTAAAAAATGATGAGACGTAGGTTTAAAACAAGGTACCATTGCCGCTAGCGACATCTACGCTTTGCCTGATACACCCCATTATAGATACGTATTTGCGCCGCTTGCCAGACTGCACTGTCAGCTGCAGCTCCCGCTTTTAGCGCTGTTCTAAGTTCCAAATGTCATTTTTATGTATAAATTATTATTGGCATAAGGGAATTCTGTAATAAAGATAAATAATATAAATATTATATATAAAAATAAAAAATGTTTTATTTACCTATATAACAATAAATAAAATTGGCTCCGCGGATTTAGACGCGTACCGTACCATGATCGATTCCTGCTCTATTCTCGCAAACGTGACGGTGACGTCATTCGCTGTGAAATCCGTCTCTTGTTCCGAGACACCCTTCATTCCGAATCAAGCTCAGACCGCTTAGAATTAATATGGTACTAACAGTCGTTCTGAATCAAATATCACGATTTGGATGCTCAGAGCGCGATATCAATTCAGAACGGTCTAAATCACATTTTCATTCATAACAAGATAGTTTTTTTTTTTACATGTATAGAAGATAAATTGCGGATTCCACATATTTGAGTATGAATACTAACAGAACACCTCTCGGTTTATTCATCTTTATAAATATGTGTAAAGTTTAATATTATTAACTTATTTTGGTCTTTTAAAATAACTTGCCTTGTTATAGACATTTTTTTCCCACTTCCTACTTAAATATGATTTATAGATTTGTTTAAGAAGTAATATAGAAACAGTTTAAACGAATTACAATATTAAATAATTTAAAAGAAAACCTAATTATTAATTAACTTGAAAATGGCGCGGGACATTATGACAAACAACTGACAGCGCTCAGAGCGATCTACCTCGATATCGTAAGCAGTCTAAGCGCGAGAAATGATGTCATTTGTGACGACACATAGCTTTGGCAAAACAGTTTAAGCGCGTCTCGGAACACCTTTAAGTGTGCTACAAAGTAACATCAACACGGTACTGACATACGAAATTAGCATCAAATGTTAGAATTTTCATTAAACGAACGACTTGTGCTAAAAAAAGTGTTATTTTCATGCTAACATTTCTTAAAACGACGCAGCCTTAAATTGATTATTTTCAGAAAAAAATCTTAATATGCCTATACATACAACTATGAATAGGTACAATTTAGCCCAAATACAAGACCCAGTTCGGGTACGATTCCTTATTTAATTTATTAGTGATATTTCCCGAGTTTGGTACGCTAGAGACATCGACGAGCTTGCCACTTGCCTTGATTGGCCTATAGTTATAGTTGGCTAAATGTGAATCCGCTTCTTTATAAGCGTGGTTTCTGACCACCCCGAAAGGATAACGGTCGTGATGATACTTTACTATAGCTATACCACGGCGAGTGTTCTGAGGAGCTCCATAACCTTATCCCTTCTTCTCTATTCCGCAACCGAACTACACGCACAGGCCAAAATATGCATCCACATACCTTACCCACTATCCCTACGCGTACTCATAAATTTGGAGACTCTTACATCTGTCGCACGCTGAAGATGTGGAATGCTCTCCCAGCCAGTGTGTTTCCCCATTCTTCTTCAAGCGAAGTGTGAAAAAGCATCTTGTTAGGCCGGCATAGTGGTAGAGACTACTGTCGGTCGTGGTGATCGGCGTCAGTTGCTCTCATTCTTGGACCTCGGGTACTGCTTACCATCAGGTGGGCGCGATGTCGCATGTCGTGTCCAGTATAAAAAAATTAAAAAAAAAACTTTACAAGAGCTCATCTCACGTTTTTAATATTAGTAGGATGTAGGTATCTGTATAATGGTGGTGTAGCGCCTACGTCACTGCGTGTAGCGACTACGTCATAGCGCGAAATCAGGTAACCTAGATAAGGCTGACTGACCTGCCCAAAAATAGGTCATTCGTCATAGACGATATGTTTGAAAATGCAAGCCTCTCATCTCATCTGAGCTAAAGCCCGATTTACATTCGTCATCATTACAGCCCCTAGAACACAGCGTCCTAGACCTCCACTGTTGGGGATGGCGATAATATAATGACAATTTATTAACGATTCCACAAGTTGGTATTAGTGGAGGCACGGTAGTGTTGTAAATCTATGACAAATATACGTAAGAAAAGTGTATTTCTCATTGGTACATGTCTGGTGGGTTTGAACCGACCTTTGTAGGATTTAAGGAACGCATCCTTACAACCGAGCCATCACCGCGCCTACATTTGTCAAGTGTTCATCAAATATTCCAAAAGACCACAACATGAATGTTATTTATTGTGTTTTTGTAAGTATTTTATTTTGAATTTTATAATGCCAACTGTCAGCAGGATTTAAAGAACGAGAAGCATAAGCTATAGGACTCTCCTCCCCTGATGGTAACCTATGTGCTAATACTGCTCCTATACCTGTAGCACTTGCGTCACACGTTAAAATAACTGGCAATTTTTGGTCAAAATGTATGAGGACTGGTGCTGCACTCAGTAACTCTTTAATTGTCTCAAAATCAATTTGACATTCCTGATACCACTCCCAACAAGTTTCCTTCTTTAGGAGGCTATATATTGGAGCAAAAACTGTACTTAACCCACCTAATATTATGATCTCACAGAAGAAATGATCAGGAACGGGTTCATGACTCAGCTTTACGCAGTGGAAGTTGGTGCGAGAGGAGTTCCAGCAAAATCTATGCTCCACTTACTGTAATAATGATATGAGCTTCCAAGACGTCATTAACGGAATCATACAATATTTGGTTGGGTAGGGAGATGAATAGAATGGTAGATGGTGAGCGTCGTGTTGCTCAATAAAGCAAGCAAGGCCGAGAGACACCATTCTTTTTATTTCTTATCCACACACAATGGACCCGGCACCCGCACGGTTAATCCATGAATTCTTTATTATTATATAAATGAAATAAGACAATTTATTTGTCATAAACATGGATGTAAATTATTATATGTAATTATATCACATGCTTCGCTATTTCTAGCATACATATATTTATTAAGTCACATGACTTTGTCGAGCTTAGTGTCTAGGTATTCTTTTTTCGAATAAAAACATTTGTTAACCAGCATTTGTTTGAATCTTAATTTGAACAGTTTTAGTGGCAGCTCCCTTATAGTAACTGGAAGCTTATTAAATATCTTTGTTGCCATTGCATGAAATAATTTAATTGAAATGAAATGACAACGTCATGACTAAATCACAATAAGCATGCTGTGTACACTGCTTTTGGATTGCAATCTAGAACTTAAGAAATTGCTGGAAAATGTGAACTGATTGTGATTGTGATCTGTTTGTGTACCTATAGTAAATAAATAAATAAATAAATTGCGTAACAATTTCGGCTATATTGGGTACTTTTATGAGCTGCAATAATTATTCTACTAGGATAACGCATTTTAAAGTCAGTCATTTTTAAAAGTACATACATACATATCTTCACGCCAGATCCCTTACGGGGTAGGCAGAGACAATTGAGCGCCACTTGACACGATCACGACATACCTCTTTCGCTTCATCGACATTCATCAACCTCTTCATACATGCCCTTTTGTTACGAAGGCTTTTTAATTCTCCTTCAGCTAGTGTTTTATTTATTTGATCGTGATACGTGTGTCTTGGTCTGCCAGGGCCTCTTTTACCCACAACTTTCGCATTATATACCTGGTTCGTCAATCTTTCTTCGCTCATCCTTTCAACATGCCCGAACCATCGTAGCATGCTTTTCCTTATTTTTGTCCCTATGCTTTCCTTCATACCAAGTTTTTAAAAGTAATTATTGAATTATATAGTCTGGTATTAAATACTGTTACAATAAACAAAAATAGTTCCGGAAATTGTTCCGGACATTCTTATTTGAATATTCATTGTGTTTTCTCATTATCGGGTCAATCACATATTGGCCTAGGAAAGGCCAAGTAACTAAGTTTTAACATTATATGATGTCGTCTTTTTTTTTTATTATTATTAATATTTTTTGTTTTATAAATTATCTGACATATGTATATAATTTCTGTACAACATAATTATTAAGTATTTAGAATGTAAACTGACACGGCCTCTTTACAGCCACGATCTTATTTAAGTAGTTTCTAAGTTAGTTAGTTTTACTTGCTTGTAGCAATAATGTTGTGCATAACATATATAAATGTGGATTATTGCCTGTTTACGGTCCAACCATTTTATTATTAAAATATAATAATAACATAATTCACTTTGATTAGTACATATGTTTTGATAATTGTATTGATTTTATTAGTTCTGACTGTATTCAAGTTCTTTTGAGAGAACCAATGGATTTTTTTTTTTTTTTTTTAATAATTACAATATTATTAATTAACCTAAAAAATAAACTAATAAGAAATAAATTATTTTGATTTTTTTGAGTAAAGGAGAAGGAGGAGATGGAGAAGCTAAGTAGTCAAGCGGAGTTATTTTTCTATAAATATCACCATGGCAAGCATACAATATTAGTTCTCCTTGAAAGTAGAAATTGGCATTTGACATCATTTACTAAAACCAGATAGTTTGTTAGATTGTCAAAATAATACATCTGACCCTCGTCAATCTGGCCAGGTGTGACTAGAGTAGGACACATTCATCAGAAATATATTTAGGAAGTCCTCAGTTATTGTAGAGGCTGTGATATTGATGTATAAATAATTAATTATAGTTGGGCCAATACAAAATAATTGTCTTTGTCGTCTATAAATAACGTAGGCTGTACTGAATGGTGCAGAAGCCGGGCGTGCAAGTAGGTCATATTGCAATGACCTATTTGTTTCTCAATGAAGCCTGCATGAACGGGGATGCTGGGCCCATTGCGAGCGCCGTTCATTCAGTATTGCCAAGCGTTTCTTGTCGAACGGTCGTTATTAACTCTCCGTCCTACATCTACCACGAATTTCCCACTAAAACTAATTAACTGTCAAAAATACAATACTTAACATTAAAACGTAATTAAATTCGGATAAAAATAGTGTATTTATTGTCCAACTTTAAAAAGCTTTTAAAAAACCCGCTTAAAGCTTGTCGCAAATAAACTTTATCCAATTGGTTGATAAAGCTTTTCCTAAGCTCTGATTGGTTGATATTGGATCTTTCCGCGCATATAGCCAATGGTGTTGTAGGAGTGAGTCGGCCAAATCGAACGGCGCGCCACCTGTCGCGCGACCACGCTTTTTCATTGAATGGCTCAGGCTGTTTTCGATTACGCATGCGCACTGAGGCCCCGACAAAGGGCCGTGAAAACCAGCTCGCAAGTGAAACTGATGTATTTATGTCTTAAAAATGGTGAAAACTGTGAAGTGGCGGCTAGTGATTAGGATATTCGACGTGTCGAATCATGACAGAGGCATATGAGGAGTAAGTATAGGCCAAAACACTCAAAATATTGGAACTTTATTCATCGCCCTTTTCTATGCTAGGTAGGGCCTATCCCCGGCCATTTTTCGCAGCTTAGGGCTTGTCAAAAGGGAATTGTGTTGTTATTTAGTACTTTCAAGGTTTTTCGTGTAACTATGATGATATTGTAGTTGTATAATGGTGATGTGTATTTGCGAGCGCCGCCGCCCTATCACCTGTGTTGGTGGTACAATCAATGAGTTGCCGTTCATTCACAATTCAGTATGATTTCGGGGTCATCCGTAGTTGTAGCCTATTCAAGCGATTTTAGGCTTTATTATGACTTTATCGAATGCATTATTAATCAAACTTGTTTGCATTTTCAATAAACTACTGACTGGTGATGCTTATGTCAAACTCATTCAATAGAATAGGAAACATTCGAACTTCAAAATTGAAGGGGTGTGGGTTTTTAATTTGAGAATTAGGTTTTTTATAGTAAAACAAATGAAATAATTAGTTAATCAACATTTGGGTTGTTTATGCATGGTAGTATTTAATTGTAACAAATGAACAGCTGTTGCTTATTATACATGTCTTTATAAGTTTCTATTCAGATTGACTTCTTAAAGAATTACTATACACTTCATAGTCATAAGTCTGTCTATTTCTTACAATAAATATTCTTCTGCATGTAAGAATTATTATTAATTCCATATTAAAAGGAACAGTAGAGAGAATATTTAAAAAATATATTAAAAAGAAATCTTCTGGATGAAAAACTATTTTATGAAGTCTGATGCTAGGTTTCCGAGGGGGATCAATTAAATATTGGTTGTTTACATTTTTAATTATAAGATATGAGATTGGCCCAACTACTTTATAAGTGACAAGCAAACCACCAATCATTTAATTTATAACAAAATGATTTATTTAATATTGTATTCATCCCCTCAGTTAGTTTCTTAGTTTAATTAGCAGACTTAAATTAAATAACCAAATTATGAACTGTTACTAAAAGTGCATGATTTACCAAAGGGTAGTTACTCGCTGAGATCCTGCCGGGGAAAAAAGAGGGAATGTCTCCAACCCAGGCCCACTAGCCATTCGGGCCTGGACGAGTCCACTGACTACTAAATGTTTCATGGAATTTGCCTTTCAAGCCATATAAAAAAAACTTCCAATGGAAAGGCATAGCAATCAAGTCACACTAGCCTGTTCCTAGTTTATTTTATTATGTTTTTCTGATATTATTTGTATTATTTATGATATTTTTTTTGTATTAGTGAGTGGGTGGTCCGTGTGAGAGCGCAGGTGATGTGTCGGGATGAGGGCACGGGGGGGGTGGGGGCCACTTTCGGGGGGCGGCTTGGCCAATGTCATGCTAGGAAGAAGACCACGACACATGGGTGAGTGGAATAACATTTGCCCTGTACACTATATCTATTAATAGTTGTACAATAAATAATTATGTTTTTATTTGTCTTAGCTATAGAAAAGGATGAGTGCCGCTCCCTTCACTACAGGCCGACCTATGAGTACTTCATTTACGGCAAGCGGATATCTGATGAAACAGTAAGAGAAATTATTTCATTTTTAATTTTAATTAGTGATGTAAAAAATTATCACATCAATCTTTCACACACTTTAGAAACCACTCTTTTAAAGAATTCTTATTCAGCCAACTATACTATAGGACCTTCATAACAAGAGGTTTGTTTACCGTACCAGAAAAAACACAAATGGATTATTCTGTCTGTCTAAATGGTCATGCCCGACGCGAAATGACCATAATCAGTCACCATCACAGCCCCTAATACAGAAATTTCAGGAGTTTTTGTCCTACACTCGTCACGTCACGTTAATATTTGACCGCCTCCGTGGTCTAGTGGTAACAAAAGTTGCCGTGAACTCGGGAGGTCGTGGGTTCGATTCCCACCGGGGGCAAGTTGTACATTGTATATTTTGTCTCGGTCTGGGTGTTTATATGTATATATTTACAAAAAAAAAGTATAATATGTAGTTTATCAACCATCTAGTTTCCGTAACACAAGCCTCGTAGCTTACCACGGGAACTAGACGGCGCTGTGTGACCTGTCTAAAAAAAAAAAAATTATGCTGACAAGTTCGTATTAGTGGCTCTCCAAGTCAAGACAACCAAGACTCCAAGACAACTTTCTAAATATTCCATGGATTCACCATGCGGGTGCCGGGTTTACGACGACAATAGGCTGGTTTTAAAAGGGGCTTAGGACATTGGACTGTCTTCTTCTCACCGTTCCCGTGACTCGGAGAGCATGATAAGCCCATCATGACAAGCTCGTCTATGTCTCTAGCGTACTAAACTAAAAATTATTGTGTCCCAACCAGGAATAAATTGGTCTGAATCCACGGACTTAACTGCTAGACCACAGAAGCAGTCAGCATCTTTTTTTATATACATTATGACAAACAAGCAATTTGTCGACTTCATGGTCTTTTCTTCAGGTGGTCCTATCGTGCACTATTAAGAAAGACTTCCAGTACAACAAGGTGATGCCGACCTTCCATCACTGGGTGACGGAGGAAAAGCGATTCGGGCTGACATTTCAGACAGCTGCTGATGCCAGGGCCTTCGACAAGGGGGTCAGGACAGCCGTCCAGGAACTACTTGAGGGTAACTATAATAAATTAAGAAAAATATATAAAAATACTTGGCTGTATATGGGCTAGACCCTTTGCCTTCCCTATCACACTAAAAATTTTACAGATGTGTAAACTGCAATTTTTGGTTTTGTAAATCACAGTAATAGATTATTAATTATTTGTCAGAAACATGGTAGGTACAGGGGTAAATAGTTATATGTAATTATATCATATGCTTTGCTATTTCTAGCATACAAATATTTATTTAGTCACATGACTTTGTCGAGCTTAGTGTCTAGGTATTCTTTTGTCGATTAAAAACATTTATTAACCAGCATTTGTTTGACTCTTAATTTGAACAGTTTTAGTGGCAGCTCCCTTATAGTAACTGGAAGCTTATTAAATATCTTTGTTGCCATTGCATAACAATTTCGGCCATATTGGGTACTTTATGCGGGAATAATTATTCTACTCGGATAACGCGTTTTAAAATTTCAATTATCTAAGATTTTCAAAAAGTTCCCGGTGGCTTTTTACAAATAAACAGCATTCAAGTTTCCGAATCAAGCTCAGAGCGCTTAGAATGAATATGGTACTAACAGCCGTTCCGAATGAAATATCACGATTTGGATCCTCAGAGCGTGATATGAATTCGGAACGGTCTAAATCGCATTTTCATTCATAACATGATAGTTTTTTTTTTAATTGTATAGAAGATAAATTGCAGATTCCATATCTTTGAGTATGAATACTAACAAATATCTCAGTTTATACATCTTTATATGTGTAAAGTTTAATATTATTAACTTATTTTGGTCTTTTAAAATAACTTGCCGTATTACAGGCATTTTTTTTTCACTTCCTACTTAAATATTATTTATAGATTTGTTTTAGAAGTAATATACAAACATTATAAACGAATTACAATATTAAATAATTTAAAAGAAAAGCTAATATTAAATAAATTTAAAAATGGCGCGCGATATAATGACAAAAAACTGACTGCGCTCAGAGCGATCTACCTCGATATCGTGAGTAGTCTATGCCATCTGTGACGTCACATAGCTTTGGCAAAACAGTTTATACGCGTCTCGGAACACATTTAAGCGTGCTTAGGTCACTATTATCGTGTCTCGGAACGAGTGGTCTGTAGATAGAAGGAACAGTCAGTAATTTTAGTTTTATAAATAAAGGACGACAGGAAGTCATAGGAGGTGTGTTACAAAAAATGTGGTTAGACTTTCTCTTATGGAACTAATTTATCTAATTTATTTTCTCTTTTTGCCTCCCCTTTACCGTATACTGGATTCTTACATGGTGAGTTTATAACGTTCTTATGAAAAACATACTACGGTGTTTGAACATGAGTTTTTAACCAGTTCATTCTTCCAGTATTGTAGTATAGAGTGAAATAGTTGACACTTATAGTGAGCCTGGGTACACAAGTTTAAGGTCGCTCAGTGAGTTATGGCTCAGTGTGTTATGCTTGGTATTGTTCTGATGATTAATTCCCGAGCATGGAAAATAGGGTGGCTCACTATAGTAGAAAAAAAGAAGTTTTTTTATGTCTATACATTTATATATATATATATATATAATTAACTATATATGTAATTAAATATATAAATAACAAAATCCACTAATAACGTTTGCGTTTAAGTAACATAAGGGCTGCTTATATATATGGAATCGAAAATTTTGACACAGTCAGATATTAACTTCTGCCTCTGGATATAAATATATATATATAAATATATATATATATATAAGCAGCCCTTATGTTACTTAAACGCAAACGTTATTAGTGGATTTTGTTATTTGCGTCATAATTACAAAATATTATTCAATTCTCAACTTTATAAGCGCTCGACTTTGACAGTGGCCGTGCAAATATGAACTTTAATAGCGTGATATATATATATAGTTCATGGATTTTCCATTATATAACGTTTGCGCTTACGTTACAAAATAGGGCTGCTGCTACTTTGAAAGTCACTCGTAATACTTATTATTATTACTAGATCGTAGGCTGACACGGCCATTTTACAGCCACGAATTTATGTTAAAGGAGATAAATTATTAGATTGTTAGCTGGCTGACATGGCCTTTTTACAGCCACGAATTTATGTTAAAGAACATAAATTATTAGATTGCTAGCTGGCTGACACGGCCTCTTTACAGCCACGAATTTATGTTAAAGAACATAAATTATTAGATTGTTAGCTGGCTGACACGGCCTTTTTACAGCCACGAATTTATGTTAAAGAACATAAATTATTAGATTGTTAGCTGGCTGACACGGCCTTTTTACAGCCACGAATTTATGTTAAAGAACATAAATTATTAGATTTTTAGCTGGCTGACACGGCCTTTTTACAGCCACGAATTTATGTTAAAGAACATAAATTATTAGATTGTTAGCTGGCTGACACGGCCTTTTTACAGCCACGAATTTATGTTAAAGAACATAAATTATTAGATTTTTAGCTGGCTGACACGGCCTTTTTACAGCCACGAATTTATGTTAAAGAACATAAATTATTAGATTGTTAGCTGGCTGACACGGCCTTTTTACAGCCACGAATTTATGTTAAAGAACATAAATTATTCGATTGTTAGCTGGCTGACACGGCCTTTTTACAGCCACGAATTAATTTTTAAGTATCTAGTTGTGAATAAGATCAAAATCCTCGCTTATACCTGTTAGATTCGGTCCAGCCATGGCTGCTGATAGTATATTTTTTATAAACATTTATATATAAGTATATATATATATATATATATATATATATATATATATATATATATATATATATATATATATATATATATATATATATGTATGTATATATGTATTGACAATATCCAAGTGTTGTGTACTAAACTAAGGAAATAAATGGCTTTCTGGTAAATACAATCGATAAATTGTTGTAGGTCGGGGTGGTGCGTGGCAATCTGTAAATCTATACAAAACCAAAAACTCAGCTCCACGGGACAATGACGAGGAAAACAACATCTTTGAGGTAATTCTAAATTATCATTTTCAGATTTTTTTTTCAATAATAAAATCTACTGCAGACTTCGGACTAACATTTGTATTCTAAGATGTTTATTTATTTATTAAAAACATTATTGCACAATATATACAAAATAAATATTTCCAGACAGGTAACACAGCGCCATCTAGTTTCCGTGGTAAGCTACGAGGCTTGTTTTACGGAAACTAGATGGTTGATAAACTACATATTATACTTTTTTTTTTGTTGTAAATACATACATATTATACATATAAACACCCAGACCGAGACAAATTATACAATGTACAACTTGTCCCCGGTGGGAATCGAACCCACGACCTCCCGAGTTCACGGCAACGTTTGTTACCATTAGACCACGGAGACGGTCAAATGTTATTATTGACATTTTCTAATGTTTTTTAATAAGAAACAAATTATAAAGAAATAACAAATAACATTCTAACACTTTCGATACATTTCCAACATCTTGTTTTGGTTTTGTACAATAAAAAAATATTATTATTAATTCATGGTCCGTCCCACCCCATATCCTGGAGTACTGTTGGGTGCCTGTGGGAACGCGTTGAGCTGCATATCTTAATTGTGTAAGTTGTGTCTGTTTTGTGCGATGAATAAACGTTTTTCTTTCCTTCTTTCTTCGTCCGACGACTGTGCTTCGACTTCTCTCCGACAGAGGCGTTGTTTCCGCGGAAACGTCATACAGGAAGTAAACCAAGCATAGCTAGGCTAGCCAGAGGGCGTTGAGACGATGGAACGTCATCAGGCGTTACCGCGAATATTCAAATTAAACGACTCAATGGGGTGTATCACTAACTTTTTATCACGATAGATGGTACTTAATATAACTGTCAGTTGCATAGAAATATTGTAAGGAACCCAGCCAATCTGTAATTGTGACGCATTATATTTGTGGTCCAGTGTCTAAACTTGCCGTCGGACTCCCGCTCGAGCTCGGAGAACTCCACAGCCTCCCGACCCGCGCGGACACAGAACATCCTCTCCGCCATCACTTTGCCGGCAGACACTAGATCCACTGGTAAATATATCTCAAATTTATTTTCAATACACTACGTATACTATACATTTTATTTCCCTACATTGTCAAAATTTACATTTCATTTTCATTAATCTACATTGTCAAAAATACATTTCAGTTTCAATTATCGACATTGTCACAATATTCATCAATTTCATTAATTTACATTGTCACAATATACATTTCAATTGCGTTTATCTACATTGTCATCCTATACGTACTATTTTTTTTTTAAATTTAATGTTCAAGGACAACTTACAGCTAGAAACAATTGTATATACAGTACATATGGGTAGTGTATGGCTATTGACAAGTTGCCACCGATAGCTAAAATTACATAATTAGGTGGTGCTCGCTGCAATAACAACACGAAAACTAAAGTAAAATTAAGCTATACTTAAAACTAATAACAATTAACTACATAACATAGAACAAAAAAAAACTAAAAAAAATAATTAAACATTTATTCGAAGTTAATTAATATAAATTTAAAGCTGCCTAAATAATAAAATTAAAAATAAACTAATCTATAAATAAAAAATGTCCTCTAGAGACATCCCATCCGAGATAGTCCCAAGGATACTGGCAACATTTCCCCTCTGTATAGCGAGGCTAATACGTCGGCAGAAATAATTGCCAGCCTTCCTGTCTCCAGACCTTTCCGTCAGCCGCTTTGACAACTCCTTGGCCAAGCGCCTCGCTGACGGTCCCCTTGGGCCCATCGCCTCGACCCCAAACCGCGCAAATTCGTAACCGATACCAAGGTTGGCATATTTGCGCAATTGCCTGATGAGGTCGCCTGGATGTGTGATGGAGCTAATGTGTCTACACACGTCGCATCCCACACCAGAGACCTGCCAAGTTTCCACGGCCCAACAGTCATTCCGTCGGGTCTCTTGCCATCGCTCCGCACAATCCCAGATGGTTCTAATATTGCGGGTACACCAGCAGTGACAAGAGCCCTTCGGATGATGTCGTTGAGAGCCGCGTGACGAGGAATGCAGCCAGCACTTCTAGCACAAGAAAGCCCGTGGTGTCCGAGATGATCGACTAAATAATTAAAACAATTATACATAGATACCTAATAAAAACAATAAAATGGAAAATAAAAAATCTGAAATAATAAAAATGAAATAAACTAAACAATATATGTAAATATAATACTATTGATGAGAACCACTGGCGAAACGTTTTGTAAGAATGCGTCGTGTGGCTGTCGGAGATAATATAAATGGATCCACTACATTACATTGTACATTCCATTTTCATTTATCTACAGTGTCATTTACATTTGATTCATCCACATTGTCAAATACTTGTATATATTTAAATTTTATTCATCTACATTGTCACAATATAATAAATAATAAATATTTCCAGACAGGTCACACAGCGCCATCTAGTTTCCGTGGTAAGCTACGAGGCTTGTGTTACGGAAACTAGATGGTTGATAAACTACATATTATACTTTTTTTTTGTAAATATCTATATACATATTATCTGGGTGTTTACTCAGAGAAAATTTTATGTATTTATTATACAATGTACAACTTGTCCCCGGTGGGAATCGAACCCACGACCTCCCGAGTTCACGGTAACGTTTGTTACCACATTATTATATACATTTCAATTTCATCCATCTACATTGTCACACTATACATTGCATTTTCATTTACTACATTGTCAAATATACATTTCATTTTCATTCATCTTCATGATCAACATACTTATTTTATTAATTTAATATTAATTGTGAACGTATTTAATCGTAATGAAGAGAGAAGACAAATTTCTAAGCATTCCATGGATTCACTGTGTCGTGTGTGTGTAGGAGATGAGAACAATGGTGTCTCGGGCTTGCGACCGACAATAGGCTGGTTTAAAAAGAAGGCCTCCCTTCCTATTTTATTACGCGATAATACGCTCACCATCGACCATTCCACTCCTCTCCCTACCCAACCAAATACTGTATGATTCCGTTAATGCCGTCTTGGAAGCTATTTCCATAAATGTATCTCCTGCAGACCTGCTTAGGAACTCCTCTCGCACCAACTTCCACCAGTCTTAAACCCGTTCCTGATCATTTCTTTTGCGAGATCATAATATTTATTCGATTTCATGTTGTGGTCTTTTGGAATATTTGATTTCGTAAAATTATTCCAATAATTTCAGAATCTCTGAACAAGGAATTGGTTTTGAAGCCGAAATTAGTGCCAGGACCGGACGATAAACTGGTGTACCTGGACGAAACTATTGATGCTGACAACTATCCCTATGTACATCTTGCTGCTGTAAGTTGGACTATTTTCTAAATAATGTAACAGTTATTACAGAGGTAAATATAACATAAATCAGATTTAAATATGATTAAAATCGGTCCAGTAATGTAGGCACGAAATGCTGGCAAACAGACATACAGCTTTCTTCACATTTATGATATAGATATGGATTTTTGTGTACATTACAGATGCATGAGTATTCATACTCTACTATTGGAGTTGTCGGCACGGGGGACAAAACTAAACCAGAGAAAGACAGAGATAAAGATACAGGTAAAGTTGTAATTTTGCCTAAAATAATCCTACTTCCTCTAGCATTTTTGACAATCAAGTTTTGTTGTCGGAAACACTATTTATTTGTCAGGATTAATATTAATATTTCAGGAATAATGTTTACTTATCTGGAAAAATATTTAAATGTCAGCAATAATGTTTATCTGGGAATATATTTAAATTTGAAAATTATTTGCCAGGATATTTAAATATATATATTAAAATTTTAGGTAATATTTATTTGTCAGGAGGAATATTTATTTGTCAAAGTTAATATTTTTTTTTCAGAATAATGTTTACTTGTCTGGAAGAATATTTAAATATCAGGAATAATATTTATTTGTTAGGAAGAATATTTATTTGTTAGGAAGAATATTTATTTGTCAGGAAGAATATTTATTTATTAGTAAGAATATTTATTTTTCAGGAAGAATATTTATTTGTTGGAAAGAATATTTATTTATTAGGAAGAATATTTATTTGTCTGGTAGAATATTTATTTGTCAAGATTAATATTATTTTTTCAGAATAATGTTTACTTGCCTGGAAGAATATTTAAATATCAGGAATAATATTCATGTGTCAAAAGTAATGTGTACTTGTCAGGAAGAATATTTATTTGTCAGTAATAA
The DNA here is from genome assembly GCA_910589645.1 of Tinea semifulvella. Classification (NCBI taxonomy): domain Eukaryota; kingdom Metazoa; phylum Arthropoda; class Insecta; order Lepidoptera; family Tineidae; genus Tinea; species Tinea semifulvella. Next base: position 8,603,699 of record OU342619.1, read on the forward strand.
TATTGGTTTGTCCGGAAGAATATTTTTAAATAATGTAGTACATTGTTTTTTTGTTTCGTCAGGTTGTATGAAGAAGCGCGGAGTGTTTCCCCCCGGATCGCCTCCTCAGCCAGACAAGAAGCCACACAAACCTGATAAAATACACTCCAAGGTCAAATGCAGGTATGATCATTTAATTAAAATATACCCTTATACGAGTGTTATAATTATGATTAGTGATGTCCGTTTGCTGAATTATTAAAAATATAATTTCACGGATACCACATACTGAATTACGGATAGAAGTCCCGGTCATAAGTGTCAGGATTTACGAATGCGGAACATTAGTGTTCACATACGCGAATAAGGATATAAATCCGGGTCATAAGTCTCCACATACGCGAATACGGATATAAATCCGGGTCATTAGTGTCCACATCACGAATACGGAACATAAGTGTCCACATACGCGAATAAGGATATACATCCGGGATATTAGTGTAACTGTCATTAGTGTAAGTGTAAGTTCCTCCGTGGTCTAGCGGTTAAGTCACAGTACCAGGTTCGATTCCTGGTCAGAACACAATAAATCATTTAATTTATTTGTGATATTTCTTGAGTTTGATACGCCAGATACATCGACGAGCTTGCCACTTGTCATGATGGGCCTTTAGTAAAGTTGGCTGAATGTGTTTGTACTTCATTAAAAACCGAGTAGTTTCTGACTACTCCGGAAGGGATACAGTCGTGATTATACTATACTATATGCTGTACTATATATTAGTGTCCAAATCTACGAATACGAAACATTAGTGTCCACATACGCGAATACGGATACAAATCCGGACAATTAGTGTCCAAATTCTCAAATACGGATCATTATTATCCATATTTATTTATTTATTATTAGGTGTGCAAACAGATTCCAGTCGGTTGCAAATTTGGGTTTATTTAATTTATACATGGACTAGACTGGAATCCAAGCAGCACACACAACATGCAAATTCATATACGCGAATAAGGATATACATTTGGGTTATTAGTGTTCAGATCCTAATACGGATACAAATCCGGACAATTAGTGTCCAAATTCTCAAATACGGACCATTATTATCTATATACGCGAGTTAGGATATACATCCGGGTTATTAGTGTCCAGATCTAAGAATACAAAACATTAGTGTCCACGTAGGCGAATAAGGATATACCTCCGGGTTATTAGTGTCCAGATCTACGAATACGAAACATTAATACATCCGGGTTATTAGTGTCCAGATCTACGAATACGAAACATTAGTGTCCACGTAGAAAAATAAGAATATACATCCGGGTTATTAGTGTCCAGATCTACGAATACGAAACATCAGTGTCCACCTAAAAAAATAAGGATATACATCCGGGTTATTAGTGTTTAGATCTACGAATACGAAACATTAGTGTCCACGTAGGCGAATAAGGATAACAATCTTTTTTTATTTCGTTACTTTTTTTATTATTTCTAAAAAGAATTGTATGTTTATTATATATATATTTTTAAAAAATATTTCAGATTTAGTTTTTCCAATAATATTTAGTTTTTGTATACTTATTGAAAATTTTATAATTTTGTTATTTCTTATAGGCAATAAAGGCTACTGTGGTAATGTGGTGGTCGCCTATAATAGGTGCAACATCTAACTTCTGATTTAGTGTTAAGTACAAATAAGTGTGTGATGTTAGCACTGTTGGCTACCCTATTATAAATAAATAAATAATTTAATCCGGGTTATTAGTGTCAAGATCCTAATACGGATACAAATCCGGACAGTTAGTGTCCAAATTCTCAAATACGGATCATTATTATCCATATACGCGAATAAGGATATACATCCGGGTTATTAGTGTCCAGATCCTAATACGGATACAAATCCGGACAGTTAGTGTCCAAATTCTCAAATACGGATCATTATTATCCATATACGCGAATAAGGATATACATCCGGGTTATTAGTGTCCAGATCCTAATACGGATACAAATCCGGACAGTTAGTGTCCAAATTCTCAAATACGGATCATTATTATCCATATACGCGAATAAGGATATAAATGAGAAAAATATTGTATTGTAATATTTATATATGAACATTCATATAGCGCGTTTTAATCAACCATGTATAATTTGTAGACATTGTCACGAATGGTACATCGAGAGTGCGAATCGTGCAGGCGCATGTGAGTTTGCTCCGGATTGCTTCCGTTCCTGCATCGATGCTGTCTCCTGTATTAAATGTGCTCAGGTAATTTATTTATTTATTAACTAGGCACACAAAACAAATTTTATCATTACAGTCTCAAAAAGTTATGGATATAGTGTATAGACATTGCTAAAACCAAAAGCATTTGTACACAATATCCAACATGTATTATAGTAGCATAATATCCAGAAAATAATAAATTTAGTAATAAAAATACAAGTTTTCTATGCATCTGACAGTTATATTAGGTACCATCTATCATGCGCCATCTATCGAGATAAAAAGTTAGTGATACGCCCCATTGCAAACAAAACAGATAGAATAAAGATAAAAAATGATTATTTGCATTAATGTTAGTCTAATTTACAGGTCTTACAACTATCAACATTTGCCAATTGTCGAGCAAATATATCAAACATTATTGTATTAATTTTAAAATTTTAATAAATTAAATAAAGTATGTCCAAAAACTTACATATAGGTATTCATACAATATTGTCATCTTAAACTTTAGGCATTACAATTGTCAAAATATTCTTTTAAATTATAAAACTAGGTATTACAATTGTCTAAATATTCTTTTTTTTTTTTTTTTAAATTGTCTTTAAAGGACATTGTACAGAATACATCAGTCCTAAACACGTAATTTATTTGCATAATATATGTTCATAACAGAGTTCATAACCGAGTTGGGGATCATCAAATTCCAGATGCTGCAGAATTTGATGCTTTACTTGGAGTCACTCGCGACACCATAGCTCAAACACGTCGGGTAAAATATGGGAGTTGAAAGCGCGGGAAAACCGCAAAAAAATAAATTGCAACTTGTGCCCCATATTTAAAATCCAATTTATCGTTTTCCATAATTATTCACATTGTAGCACATTATTAAACCAAGCAACACCACTTTTGACCAATAATATCCACAGTAAATTAATTTACAAAACAAAAACTTGCACTTGACATGTCCACGCAAAATGGCGCGAAGAACTCTTAAATATTCTTTTAAATTATAAAACATAATTTCTTTTAACCAAATTATTAATTGATTTTTAAAACACTTTATCTCAACAATTTTAATTTGTTAGGTAATTTATTATAAGTTCGTATACACATAATTAGGCTATTTTTATTACATTTTTCTTAGGATTTATATCTACAATAAGAATAATAATAATCTTTAACAATGAGATTTGTCTTTTAATCTACAAATATGCGATTCTATTGTAATATTATTGTTTTAGTGTATGCTGTACCACTGCATGTCTGATGCGGAGGGGGAGTTCCCCATGCACCCGTGCGCCTGCGCAGGACCCGACCCCGCCTGCGCCAAACGGTAACATCACTTACTTAATTCATCTACAACATTGGAACAAGCTCACACTGATCATCAGACAGGCCTGCGTTCATATTTTAAAATGAATAGTGTCTCTAAATCTATATTTCATTTCATATTATCTGCACTTGTCCTTACTTATCTTTACGGCATTAATCATAATCCCCAAGCTCCTTTATACTATACATTTATGATGTATCATCTGCACATGTCCTTACTCTTATTCTTATTCTTGGTGTATCACCGTACATTCCCACCGGAAATATGGTTAAGTCAATATAATTTAAACAAAATTATACACAATATATATTTAACGTTAAAATATCTGACTTGCCTGGAGAGTGCAATGTGAAGACAAGGAGCAGAACTGGTAGTGTCATAGGAACATCAACACAATAACAAAAAATAAAAACTTCTCTTTACGGCATTTTTTACAATCCCCGAGATTCTCTATACTATATATTAATGATGTATCATCTGCACATGTCCTTACTTCTCTTTACAGCATTATTTTAAAATAAATAGTGTCTCTAAATCTATACTTCATTTCATATCATCTGCACTTGTCCTTACTTCTCTTTATGGCATTCTTTACAATTCCGAGCTCCTCTATATACTATATATTTATGATGTATCATCTGCACATGTCCTTACTTCTCATTACGGCATTCTTTTAAAATAAATAGTGTCTCTAAATCTATACTTCATTTCATATCATCTGCACTTGTCCTTACTTCTCTTTACGGCATTCTTTACAATCCCCGAGCTCCTCTATATACTATATATTTATGATGTATCATCTGCACATGTCCTTACTTCTCTTTACGGCATTCTTTTAAAATAAATAGTGTCTCTAAATCTATACTTCATTTCATATCATCTGCACTTGTCCTTACTTCTCTTTACGGCATTCTTTACAATCCCCAAGCTCCTCTATACTATATATTTATGATGTATCATCTGCACTTGTCCTTACTTCTCTTTACGGCATTCTTTACAATTCCGAGCTCCTCTATATACTATATATTTATGATGTATCATCTGCACATGTCCTTACTTCTCTTTACGGCATTCTTTTAAAATAAATAGTGTCTCTAAATCTATACTTCATTTCATATCATCTGCACTTGTCCTTACTTATCTTTACGGCATTATTTATAATCCCCAAGCTCCTTTATACTATACATTTATGATGTATCATCTGCACATGTCCTTACTTCTCTTTACAGCATTCTTAACAATCCCCAATCTCGTCTATACTATATATTTATGATGTATCATCATCTGCACATGTCCTTACTTCTCTTTATGGCATTCTTTACAATTCCGAGCTCCTCTATATACTATATATTTATGATGTATCATCTGCACATGTCCCTACTTCTCTTTACGGCATTCTTTACAATCCCCAGATTCTCTATACTATATATTTATAATGTATCATCTGCACTTGTCCTTACTTCTCTTTACGGCATTCTCTTCCGTGTTATAAATGTTACATTAATAAGTAATGTATGTCCTCTCTTTGTGTTCGTGATATATGTGTGAGTGTGTGTGAGCGGGTGTGTATGAGATTTATATATATAATAACCATTTAAAACTGTGATCCTTAAATAGCAGATGCCACAGCGAAATTTATCAAAAAAGTAAACAAATCAAATATATTTATGATGTATCATGAATCATTCAAAAAAATTAAGAATAAAGATTTTATGACTGACTAAATGCTTTTTTTTTTCAGTTGGCTCGGCATCAGTTTGCTGAGCTTGTTAGTTCCTTGTTTGTGGTGTTACGGTCCGTTACGGTGTGCGCATAGGGCTGCCCGAGCTTGTCACTTGGCGGGGGGAGAGCACTCTCCCCGGGTGCCGGGACATAATTAGTTTATTACTATTATTTACAAAACATGAGGATTAAACAGGCACTGCGATTAGAGGTGGCCATTATTGGATATACTGATGGCCATTCTTATAGACTCCCCATATGAGTGCGCCAGGAAGGCTGCAGTTCGAGGCGAGTCGCGACAGCTTGTTAAGCGTGCCACTGACACTTAAGTGACGACCACTACCACTCCAAAAACTATTAGGCATTCGTTTCGTAATACGTTCGCTGTTAAATGTCATTGTAATAATGGCCACCTCTAACAGCGATTAAAAACGAGCGGTTTTAAATCGCCAAAAAAATAAAATACGGGTGATTTTTTGAAAAGTTAAACACAGTTAAGTCTACTAATAATAGTGTAAAAAAAACCCTAATATTTTTTTTTTCATACACTGATTTAAATTTTTTGGTTGGTTTTGATTTTGATAGCGGATAAAAAACGCGCGTTTTTTTTGTGTACCATAGTAGTAGTTTAGTTGCAGTTAACCGCAGTCGGTTTGTTAATCAATGTCGACTGTCCACAACAAGCTGTTCGCGGGAAAACCACGATGGTACCTAAATATATAAAATTCAGCAAAACGCTTGACGCGGCTAAACCGCTAAATCAAAGAATCTTGCGCTTTTTTTTTCACTCCTGATGTTAATATAAATTTGCGCTTTTGATTTTTTTTTTTTTTTTTGGGACATTTTTTTTTTTAAGTGATATATATCGAGTTTAGTACGCTAGAGACATCAAAGAGCTTGCATTGCCTATAGTAAAGTTGGAAAACGGTCGTGATGATACTTTACTTTTGCGTTTTAGGGGTGGTTAACCGCAAAAAAAAACGGTGCACACTAGTGCACACTAAGCCTATAAACGCAAAAAACAATCGCGCGTTTTTAAACCGCAAAGTTCACTTTATAAAAAAAAAAGTCAAAATTTTAGCTTCATACAAACTGTTAATTTTAAAATAATCAATTTGTATGGTTTGTTAGGAAAAGTTGTTTGTTCCTATCAATAGAACAACATTATTCTAACGTAAGATCATACAAAATCACCCGGTATATTTTTATAACGGACTAAAAGGTATAAATAATGAACTAAACCCAATAAAAAATAAACTATTAGTAAAAAATGTCCTCTAGAGACGACCCTTCAGGGACTTCAGACCTAAGAAGACTGGCAACATTTCCCCTCTGTATAGCTAAGCTAATTCGTTGGCAGAAATAATTGCCAGCTTTCCTGTTTATAAATTATTTGTCGATTACAAACCGCTCGCGTAAGTCTAGTAGTACCTTTTTTTTACTTATTTTTTTTCTTAAACAACATCAATAAATTGTGATGTTGTGAAGATTTGTCAGATATGCCACACGGTTGTGGATTTTATCGTATGGTAACATTGATGGCTCAAGAGTGAAGAAGGACTAGTGCACACAAATCACTGCCCTAGAATTTGAAGAAAAAATAAATATCCCAATTGTTTAGCTACTTAAATTAAAATATTACACGAATAGTAAAATAATTCGTCTTGCAACACTGAATGCAATTGGATTAAGAATTTGTAAGAAAAACAGGCTAAGTGATAAAATAGTGGCAAATTACAAAAAAAATATGGTGGATTCAAAGTGGCTGTGAGAGGAACTATTCTACGGAATGAAGACAGCGTTGTACGACATTTTTACCGTTGGTAATACTTGAATTTAATTGACGTATTAACAGTTTTTTGTGGCAAATATTTGAGAATAATAGATTTAAAAAATTTCGCGCACTCAAACTTCGAGACATAATTCTCCCGGAGTTTCAGCCAAGTTACATTAACCGTAGTCACTAGGAAATTTCTGTACTTTTCGTAAAGGAACCGGTATATCTGTACTTTTCGTAAAGGAACCGGTATATCTGTACTTTTTGTAAAGAAACCGGTATTTCTGTACTTTTCGTAAAGGAATCGGTATTTCTGTGCTTTTGGTAAAGAAACCGGTATTTCTGTACTTTTCGTAAAGGAATCGGTATTTCTGTGCTTTTGGTAAAGAAACCGGTATTTTTTATTCTTGGTAGTTTTTCTTATATATCAAACTAATTGACCCGGCGAACTTCGTACCGCCATACAGTCAATGAATGTCATTATTAATAATAATAATACTCACACAAAACAATTTTCAACAAATCACAGACAGTTGCGACGTAAAAGTGAGACCAATCGATTTGACAGTTGTTTTTTTAAATTAAGGTTGGCTTGTTATAATTTTCTGAACGCACGCATAAACAATTGACAACCAACATTGTTTGACAGGTAAGAAATCCACGAACATTTTGTATGGTTAAATGTTTTTTATTTTAAATTATTTTTTCGTCAAAATTCCAATGTTATTAATAGTTTTTCTGCTATTCGGGACTAATATAAATCCAACAAATCTAAAACCATGAAAATCGGTTCAGCCGTTGTCATAACAATGTGACCACAAAACTGATAACACGTTAATTAATGTCAGTATAAATGGAATTAATCCCAAACGGGATTGTTATATTGTGCCAATGTAAATGGCAATTGACAAATTGACTTTGCAATTTGCCTTACATTTTATTTGACAGTAATAATATTATTCGAACAAATATTAATTTATAAAATTAAATATTTATTCTGCCTCCGCGGTCTAGCGTCTGGACACAATAATAATTAATACAAATTGTTTATGTCCGTAATTTTACTTGTTCGAGAAACTCGAACGTAAAAATTAACAGGTTTTGCAAGAAATGCATTTCACAAACATATCTTAAGAAATAAATAAGAAGGGAACTTATTTACACAAATGTGTGGGAAGGTGTCAATTTTTCATTTTACAAAGCAATAACAAATAATTAAATAAGTTTGTTCGTGAAACCCGATTTGACTTAAGAAAAACTTAAAGATAATAATTTCTTAGCTAAGAAATAATTAAGTAGAGGTATTTTTGAAACTTAATCATTACTTAAGTAAAAATGAATAGGTTTTGCAAGAAATTCATTTCACAAACATATCTTAAGAAATAATTAAGAAGGGAACTCATTTACACAGATGTATGGGAAGTTGTCAATTTTGCATTTCACAAAAGCAATAAGAAATAATTAAATAAGTTTGTTCGTGAAACCCGATTTAACAAAAACTTACAAGATAATAATTTCTTAGCTAAGAAATAATTAAGTAGAGGTATTTTTGGAACTTAATTATTACTTAAAATTATTATTACGTAAATATTAACAGGTTTATATTTATTTAAGTAATAATTAAGTACCAAAAATACGTTCGAGAAACTGGCTGATAGTCTTTTAGAATTTCCAATTTAAAAAAAATACTGTTTAATAGAATGTAGAGCTAAATTGCGAATTAAAATTGTCTTATTTAAATATATTATATGTATGTATGTGTTTATATGTACTATTATATTATATGAATTAAAAATATATTAACAATTAAATTGACGCTATTTAATTTTAACAAAACATGTCTGCCAAATTATATAAGTACTGTATCATATATATATTTAATTCATATATTATAAATAAATTAAAAATAAATATAAAACATAATTAATTTTTTTTTTGGTAAATGAAAAATCAATTGCAAAATATTGTTTATGTAATTTAAAAAAAAATGAACTCGATTTTGCTTGAATTTTTTTTTAATTCAATTTGTCATGGTACGTGAGTTTAGTATAAATTAAATGATATTGTGCCATTATATGTTGATTTATACATCGTTATTTTGTATGGTCTTTAATATGTGATTCTATTGATAGGAACAAACAACTTTTCCTATGAAACTATATGTCGAAAATATGTTTGTTTCGGCTCCACCATACAAACTGTTAATTTGTATGGAGGTCATTTCCGACGAAACCATATGTCGAAAGCCAATTTGTATGGAGTTCATTTCCGACGAAACCATATGTCGAAAGCCAATTTGTATGGAGGTCATTTCCGACGAAACCATATGTCGAAAGCCAATTTGTATGGAGGTCATTTCCGACGAAACCATATGTCGAAACGCAATTTGTATGGAGGTCATTTTCGACATATGATTTTTTGGGAAAAGTTGTTTGTTTCTATCAATAGAATATCATATTAATATATCTAATTATCTGACGTAAGGCCATACAAAGTCATGTATGTATGCGTTATATAAGTGAATTTTTAACATTTATATATTTTTAAGTCTTCCATAAATGTTGGTTGATTTTTTTCCATTATTGTTAACATCTGTGTTACACACGTTAAATAAATACAATAATAACGCAAAGGCACTTATTATAGACACCTCTAAATCGGAACCTAATATCGAGGTATTTCTATATATACGTTTTTTTATAGAACTATAATATACGGGGTGACTTTATATTGCCTTAAGTTATACTAATGTGATTCTATTAATAGGAACTAATAATTTTGTCTAATTAACATAAATTAATTTGGCTTTATACAAAGTGTTGATTTTAAAATAGCCAATTTGCATGGAGAAGCCAAAAGATAAGTGACATTTTCGACATTTTTGTTCCTATCAATAGAATCACATTAACGTAAGACACAAAGTCACACAAGATATAGTTCGGTAATTGGGACCTAGTTTGAAGTGGTCTAAATTAGGTGCAATTAATAGTGTTTTGCGTACTTCTCGCTCGCACAATCATATATTTGCAAAAGTTTTTTCAACTTTAGACTCTGAAGGTACCGGGTTCGATTTCTGGTACACAATTTTTTTTTATTTTTTTTTGTGATATTTCTCCGAGTTTGTTACGACAGAGACATCTATAGTAAAGTTGGCTGAATGTGAATACGTTTGTTTATAAGCGTGGTTTCTGACCACTTCGCAAGGGATACGGTCGTGGTCAATCAACTAGCTAGGGTATAAACTTACGGACTTTTTGGAGATATATTAATCATATATTTGTTTTTAGTAAAATAGACAAAAAAATTTTTTTTTAATTTTTTTTTGTCAAAAATTTGGTATATGAGAAAACAACACTCGGACGTATTTATATAGTATACACAGCAGTACATATATTAATTATAACTTATCTAATATATGTACCAATTAGGTGTCGCAGCATTCAACAATAAAAAAAGAAAAAATTAAAAACCTATTTTTAAAAAATATAAATAGTAATTTAACAAAAAAAAAAATTGAAAATATTGGATTGTGCAAGCGAGAGGGTAATACGAGTTTGTAAAAGCGTTAAGCTCTATTAATAACTGTTGATATAAAGTACAAAATAATGCACTAAAATAACTTGAAAAGTTCAAAATTGTTGAAATTTTATATATTAAAAGGATTAAGTTTGAAATATATAATAAAACAGTTGCTTACATATCTTTATATACAAAAAATATATACATCAATTAATGTATTATTTTATGAAAATTTTAACTAAATCCAAACTATTTTTGTACTTAATTATTAGGTAACAAAAATTGTTTTAAAATATTTTTTGTATTAGAAAAATATATTTAAATTGATGTTTTAATTAATAAAGGTAATTTAATTATTAAATTATTCCGAAAAAAAAAACCCGACTGCGTAACAAATAAACTTAAAATAAAAAGTTAATGATCGAATCTCTACCGGGGTCTAGGTGGTCGTGAAATGAAACTTGATGTTCAAACGAAGACAACTTTAATACAATTCGATTTGCCTTAGACCCCGACGCCTGAACTTAACATTATGCCTTCGATAACTAAATGTGAACTGTATTATTTATTATAGTAACATAAGTTCAGGCGCCTAAACAGTAAAAAAAAAAAAAAACAAGGCTTCGTCTCCAAAAAGTTATATAACCGCCATTAAAATAATTTCATATATTAATCGCGTTTTCGGCTAAAACCGTTCTCTTAATTGCTTTTAAGACCTTCGAAACTAAGCGTCACAGTGCTTAGTCCATTTTTGTAAAAATGTGAATTAATAAAAAAACATGTTAGTTGGTTTTCGCTCTAACCCGGCGATATATACATACATACATAGGCTGAATTTTTTTTTTTTTTTTTAATATTTAAATTTATTTAAATGTAATGATAAAAATTACTTAAAAGTAAAAAATAAAATAAATATTTCCAGACAGGTCACACAGCGCCATCTAATTTCCGTGGTAAGCTACGAGGCTTGTGTTACGGAAACTAGATGGTTGATAAACTACATATTATACTTCTTTTTTTTTTTTAATATATACATATAAACACCCAGGCCGAGACAAATTATACAATGTACAACTTGCCCCCGATGGGAATCGACAAATTAAACCTAATAAAAAATAAACTATAAGTGAAAAATGTCCTCTAGAGGGATAGTCCCAAGATGACTGGCACCATTTCCTCTCTGTGTAGCGAGGCTAATACGTTGGCAGAAATAATTGCCAGCATAGGCTGATTGCTTAAAAACATAATCTTTATTTGCGTTGCGCAGTCAGGTAAAAAAACAGTATTAATTAAGCGATCATTTTGTTGACAAAGATAACTTATAGCATTTACTTTTATTTATTTATATTAATCCAAAAATAATATAGGTTAATTTATAATTTAAAAATAAAACCATTTCGTAATGTCACCTTAGTAATATTTATTATAGTATACGTAAGTATTATTATTTAAATTAAAAATAAAATAATTTAAAAAAAAATATTTATATATATATTTGTCAAACAATAAACATAATTGAGTAAAAATATTTAAAAATACAAACTTTTTAAAGCACAATTTTCAAAAAACAATGTAATATTTATTTGACACATACATACTAAATGGTTGTACCATATTTTAAGGAAAAAGAATTGAAAAAAAAAAAAAAGTGTTTTAAAAAGTTTGTGATGCGTTAAAAATATTGTATCAGCATTTTTTTAAATAATTATTGTTTTGTCATTAAATATTGTAATAATGACATAATATTAATAAATATATAATGCATTAGATTATAATTATAGACATTTAAGAAATTATTTTTTAAAATACCCGCTATTTTTACTAAACAAACTAGTCGTTTTTTTTAATTTAATATTAATTCTTTTTATTACACCAATTTTAAAATTGTAATAATTTAAAATTAGGATTAAAAAAATTGTTAAATGTTCCTAATTTTAAATTATTATTGTTTTGTATTATTTTTTTTAGGATAAAAACTTGTTAATTTATTTGTGAACATAACCTAACGGGTCGAATGGTATTATTAATTAATATTTTTAGTTGTCCATTATTAACTAATAACTATTTTTTCTTTAGAAACTGACCAAATTATTATTTTATTATTTTTGTACGATTCCTATAAGTAAATCATAATTTAAATAACGTAGGTAGGTACTAAATTAACGTAATGGTTGTATATTTTTAAATTTTTTTATTTTTTTTTTTTTTTTTTTCGTTTTTTTGTTTTTTTTTTTCGTTTTTTTTTTTTTAAAGTCACTTGGGAAACTTCATATCTATGGGCTCCTTGAGGTTTTTTGATTTGACTTTGATCTATTTTTTTATTTAAAATTATTATCTTCTAAAATTTCTTGTTCTACTTAATTGTTTTAAAATTATAGTAAATTTTGAAAATATACTGCCATTTCGTTTTCATACAAACGGTACCCTATATTATTGTTACTTCGCAAATTAAAATTTTAAAAAATGTATATGTATGTCGTAATTTTAAATGTTATTAATTTTAAGACAAATTAATTATTAAAAAACAATCAACTAGTAAAAAATTACGCGAAAATGACAGACTCCTTGAGATCTTAAATTATATAAAATAAAAAATATTTACAATTAATAATTGTATTTTCCCTTTAAGATTATAAAAATATATATAAATGTTTAGTGTTATATATATATATTGAAAAAATATAATATATATATTGTACGTTTCTCCGTAAGCTTATATATATATATATAGGATTTATGTCTAAACCAAAGTAAAGGCAAAAGCCGTGTGGTTAATAAAAATATATGTGAAAATTAAATAATCGTAAATATTATGTATTTTGTTTTATTTTATACCTTAAGACAGTGTCAGACCTCAAAATCGCATAAAAATAAAATCTTTGGACTTTTGGACCTTCACCGATCTTTTATTCGAATTGAGATTCACTTCACTACATATTATTAAACAGTCCTCAGCCGCGCCTGTCTGTTCGCGATAAACTCAAAAACTACTGCACCGATTTCCATGCCTTTTCCACCAATAATATAATAAATAATAATAATAATAATAATCGTTTATTTCCAATAAAATACTATGTACATGTTTTTCTATTGGAGACCCACACTGGGAAGGCCGGTATTGTGGGGTCTCAATTACACTAAATCTATAATTAACATAACTTCAAATTAAATGTAAAATTTAATTAAATTCTAAATACAATAATTAAAAAAATTAAAAATATTAAAGAAATTAATGAAATGTTAATAAATACACTACATATATAAGATAAATATAAAGAATAACTATAGTAAATAAATAAATAATTAGTCCTATAAATTAAATCCCAAAAATGTAAATTATGAAAGACGGTAGGTATGCACTTGATGAAAGATAATATAAGTATGATATAAATATTACATAGATAATACATAGAGTGGTTCTCGCAGAAGGTATATAATTTGTTGAGTTTTTGTATACATTAACGATATTTGTTGGAAGTGTCGGAAAAAATAAGCCGTCTGGGAGCTTTCAACGAAGACGCTGCTTAAACCCTTTGAGATATAACAAAATAATGTATAGTGGAATTGTGTATCTTATATAGGTCTACAAAAAAGTCCGCGAAGGCATATGTCTATTTCTTAAGGATAACATACTATATCCATTTTAATACTTAAAAAAATGGGCAATAATATGCATATTGCTATATTGCAGGCATAACTTACCTGGTTGGCGTTACGCGTGGAATTGTGGATTCACCTGAGTTAATAAATTTGATATCCTTAAAAATACCCTCACTTAAGCTCAGGCAGCGTCCACTCTTACATGTTCCTCGCTGCAACACCAATTACAGACGTAACGCGTTCTTCAACAGAGCAAGTGAGTTCTTCAACGACCTGAGCATTGATGTTGATATGTTTAATGACAGTACCATATCTATTAGACGCGCAATAACAAATGAGCACTTCAGGTAGGGAAGACGTGTGTTCAGCTTATCCGTATAGTGTAATATTGGTTCATTTAGCATTGTTAGTAATTTTTTATTGTCTACATTTTTCATTGACTGAGCATCGTACTAACGTATCGATTTTAAACCAACTAGCCATATCGACTAGGCTAGCCACCATATGCCTTCGTCGGATACTCCAGTACTTCGGACACATTGCCAGAAAAGGAGGGGATAACCTGGAGAAACTTTTTGTTACTGGCAAGGTGGAAGGAAAGAGACCGAGAGGCCGTAGTCCGATACGCTGGTCCGACCAAATCCGCTCCACCACCAACACTAGCGTCCATGATGCTGTGCATGCCGCCGAAGACAGGAACGGGTGGCATGCTATCATCAAGACGACACCAATTCATCGGGAGGTCACGACCCTCATCAATGAGGAAACACGACGCAAGGAGGACATATTTCAATTTCTTTTTTTTATGTAATTGTGTCTACCTATATGTGAAAACTTGTTATTAGCTTAATTATGTTTAATCTTTAATTTTATATATATATAGTAGCTTTCCTAACATAAATAAATAATGAAGCGGTAATTGGAAAGCTATTTATAATACACAAATACGGTATATCATTTTAAATAAGTTAGTTGGCTTCACCATTTCATGAGATAATTTTTTCCCTTTACAGTTTACATGATGCAAATTAAATAAATACCTTAGGAGATAAGCAAAATAATGCGCATTAATTGCGTGTCGCCGTTTACACGGGCAAAGCTGGGTAAAATAGCTTTATAAAATAAAATACACCAACAAAAGTAATAACGATAGAGTTGCGCATAGTACTTCCTGACCAGGAGCGTTCTGTTTAGTTTCCCGCTCTTTGGTGAACTAGGTTCTCTCTTAGTTCCTCAGCTCTGAGCCCATCTCACGAACCAGAGAAAGGGAGCGCTAAGTAATTCAATATTCTTTATTGTCAAGATTGTTTACATTGGTATAAAGAGGTGATGTACATTACTTAAATTTTAAAAAATCTGCCCACAATAGGCATACATACATACATACATATCTTCACGCCAGATCCCTTACGGGGTAGGCAGAGACAATTGAGCGCCACTTGACACGATCACGACATACCTCTTTCGCTTCATCGACATTCATCAACCTCTTCATACATGCCCTTTTGTTACGAAGGCTTTTTAATTCTCCTTCAGCTAGTGTTTTATTTATTTGATCGTGATACGTGTGTCTTGGTCTGCCAGGGCCTCTTTTACCCACAACTTTCGCATTATATACCTGGTTCGTCAATCTTTCTTCGCTCATCCTTTCAACATGCCCGAACCATCGTAGCATGCTTTTCCTTATTTTTGTCCCTATGCTTTCCTTCATACCAACCCTTTTCCGTATTTCGACGTTACGTATGCGGTCCGCCAAAGTGACGCCACATATCCGCCGCAACGACCGCATTTCTACTGCATTAACCCTACTCTCATGCGTATTCTGACATATCCACGTTTCGCTTCCATACATCAGTGTTGGTACCAACATGGCATTGTGTATGGCGAGCCGAGCTTTGTCACTGACATTTCGACTGCCGATCAGTGACCCCAGGGCACCGTTAACACTATTTCCCGCGTTCACTCTTCTTTCAACGTCCCTATCGTACTTCCCATCCGCAGTGAAAACACTGCCCAGATATATAATTTCATTTACTTGTTCTAGAGTTTCATCATCAATCTTTATCGTCACGGTTGTCATCCTTCTTCTTTCAAACACTAGTACCTTGGTTTTTCTCGCATTCAAACGGAGTCCTTTTTCTGCACATCCCTCCTTCATTCTTGTGACTAGTGATTGCAGTTGTTGTTCGGACGATGCCATAAGAACAGCATCATCTGCATAAAGCAGGCAGTTCACCACTAGATCACTCATCTTTATCCCACAGTTACTCTCTCTCACACTTTTTAGGCATTTGTCGAGATATAGAGTGAATAATCTGGCGGAAAGCACACAGCCCTGTTTGACACCCATTTGGGATTCAAAGCAAGGCGACATACCTCCCTCCACCCGCACACAAGCTTTACAGCCCTTGTACAGGGACTGTATAGCCTGTAGCAGTTTGTCATTCACTCCATACTCCGGCAATATGTCCCAAAGCTTCTTTCTTACAACTCTATCAAAAGCCTTCTCCAAATCCACAAAAGCACAGAAAACCTTCTGGTTTAAGGCCAAAAACTTCTCTGTGATATTGCGGAGCGAGAAGACTTGGTCAATGCATCCTCTTCCAGGTCTAAAGCCTCCTTGTGCCTCCCATAAAAGATCTTCAGTCTTCTCTTGCAGTCGTTTCGTGAGAATCTTGCCATACATCTTGCTCGCCAAACTGATCAAACTAATCGCTCGGTAGTTGGAACAGTCCAATCTAGATCCTTTGCCTTTGTATAAAGGAACGATTACTGACTGCTGCCAGTCTTCCGGTACTCTTCCCTCCTGCCAGCAAAGGTTGCACAGCAGATGGAAAGCGTTCCAGACCGGTATACCTCCGTATTTGATCATTTCAGCGAGCACTCGATCTTTTCCCGCTGCTTTGCCACATTTCAGGCTTCTAATTGCCGATTGCAATTCTTGCACACTTATTTCCTCCTTCAATGTGGACGTTGTTGTTGTGGGTAGCGCTGGGGGTAATGTACCCGTCGTAACGTCGTTAGGAGTTCCACTAGCATACATCTCGCTAAAGTATTCACTCCATCGCTCCAACACCTCATTTGTGTTTGCAAGAATGTTACCGCTCTTTGATTTAACTCTATTCATTCGACAAGATGACGAGCCACCTTTGGCCTTCCTAACTTCCCTCCAGAAAAGTTTGGAGTTCTCCTTAAAGTTGCTCGTCATCCTATTTTCACCTATTTCCTTACATCTTTCACGCTTCTCCTTAACCAAAGATTTAGTCTCATTCTTGCAACGATGGTACAACTCCTTTTTTTCTCTTTTCATACTTTCATTCATATTAAGCGAAGCAACGTAATCTATCCAAGCTTTCTTCTTTCTTTCTACCGAATCTTTAACCTCGTCATCCCACCACGCGTCACCTTTGGTTGCTCGCTTTTTTGCTACCCCACATACTTCACTTGCCGATTCTACCATACCATTTTTTAGGTACTTCCAGCATTCTTCCACATCTTTGCTCACATCTTTCAGGTTGATAAGTTTATCTTTGACGCGTTTCATATACTCTTTTTTCACACTATCATCTTGTAACTTTTCACTCTTTATTCTCTCTACTACTGACACATGGCCACCTGATTGCCGGTGGCGCCATTTTGTGAACAGACCACTTATCCTAGTAATTACTAGGTAGTGGTCTGTTCCCAATTCTGGAACACGATACGCCCTGGTATCCAGAATCTGTGTTCGCATACAATAATTCTATATAAAAGTAATAGACATGCATGCTCTGTGTACTGTTGAGTAACCGATAATGTGGTGTGACAAGCTCCGCTCACCGCTCTGGCTATCTCGCTATTTCAAGTCGGTCTAAATGGAATGGAACGAATGAGGGACCGGCGAAGTTGGAACTCTTCGGTAGTTCCTCTGTGGGAGCGCTGTTTGGAACTAGTTCATTCGCGAACTATACAAGCCTAAATGGCGATAGATTGCCTGACGAAAAATGCTTTATTTATTGCAAATTTATCTACAATGGCAAATAATTAAATTTAAAAGGAATTATTACTTACTAACAAAACTTAAATAAACTAAAAGAGATTGCCCAAAACCAGGCCCCAACTTTGTTGGAGTGTGTCTCAATAAAATATAATTCAATAATCATATCTTTTTATTGTGTTTTTTAAAGTATAATTTCAACATTTGTATTACCCCAGCATTAAAATATAATTTAATTAAATAGTCAATTGGTTAGGTTTGTGTATGAAATAGTTACAAAACACTATTTATACGATTAGGTTCTTTATTATGACCAGGTACTTTATTATAGATAAAACATTGGATTTAAAATCGACGTGATCGAAACTATATAATTGTTAACGTAAAAAAAGTTTTTGTCAATTGTCGTTATGCTAGGGTAAAATAAATAAAATTAATTACAGACTATGAAATCACAATATATTAACTATGAAATAAAAAAGAAATCATTATGACACGAGATCATTTTTTTGGGCTCATTTCTCTAAGAAAAATGGCCTAAAATCCAATTTGGAAAATAAAAATTAAATACTGACAAAAAAAATAACTCCCCCAAATTGCTGTGCTGTGTCATGGTGCCTAATGCACTGGCAGCAATTCCCCTCTGAATTAAGATGCTTATTTTTGAGAGAAAAACTGCCAGCCCTATTGGCACCAGAGACGTCTATGAGCCTTCGAACTTTTTTTTTTTAAATAATAATGTTTATTGAGGGTTCTTATTGGTACCTATATATCTATATAGTTATATATAAAGTTGAGTAAACAATATATAAAATATTACTTGAATTTTACATTTTAAGCATACAAACATTTTTGATTAAATGCAAACCACAAGGATAGGCAATTTTAAGATGGTCCCTGACTTAAAACCAAGAGAACTTGTGTCCTAGGATGACAGTCAGTTCCATATTGACTAATAGTCATAGCCTCAGATAGCCAACTCAAAAGGTATGATAACAAATATAAAAAACACAACGGAAATCAAAGTACAAAAGAGGTTCCAACACAGCAGACCGATGGAAAGCTTTTAGTTCTGATCCCCACGGCCCATCGTTGCCACAGCAAACATCGAAAATAATTCAATATTGCAAATCCTTTGATATTTTTGACGCTTGCTGATATGAGCACTATTCTGGCGCAAACGTTATATAATGGAATCCGTTAATTATATATAAGTATATCACGCTATTGAAATTGATATTAAACATTAATGCTATTAGAATATAAGATGACACGGCCTATTTACAGCTATGAATTTATGTTTATTTGACATATCATTATTAGTATTTAGATTATAAGATGACGTGTTTTTTTTTTTTTTTTTTTTTTTTTTTTTTATAAATTATCTGACATATGTATATAATTTCTATACATCATAATTATTAAGTATTAAGAATGTAAACTGACACGGCCTCTTTACAGCCACGATCTTATTCGTAGTTTCTAAGTTAGTTAGTTAGTTTTACTTGCTTGTAGCAATAATGTTGTGCATAGCATACATAAATATGGATTATTGCCTGTTTACGGTCCAACCATTATTACCACTTTGATTAGTACATATGTTTTGAAAATTGTATTGATTTAATTAGTTCTGACTGTATCCAAGTTGTTTTGAGAAAACCAATGGAAATAAATTAATTTGTTTGGATTTTTGATATTTGCACGGCCGCTGTCAATGTCGAGCGCTTATAGAGTTGAGAAATAATAATATTTTGTAATTATGACGCAAGCTCTGACGTAAATCACGAAATCCACTAATAATGTTTGCGGCTAAGTAACAGAATAACTCTAAGCGTTTCCGAGCGAAAATTCAATCACGATATTAAAAAAAAAAGTAGGCGATTTAGACCCCATAATTAAATATCATCAATTTTTAAAACCCAAAAATTGCACCCATCGACCGTGGGGCCCTGGGCCTGGTATCATTAAAGGTAGGTTAAATATAAACACAATGTAATATTTATTTATAGTATTGTATAATTAGACATGAAAATAAAACAAAAATGGCGTCGCAATAATAAGTCGAGTGATTCCGGAGTTGTTCTGATAGTTCCGCTTTGGAGGTGTTGTAGGCTTCTTCTGATTGTGGTTCTTCTAATATTGGAGTTAAAAGCTCGCTGTAGTCAGATGTTGATGGTTTTGTACGGTATGCTGGAAAATATAATAAAAAATAGTTTTTTTTTTTTTACTGAGAGGATTTTAATTTTTAAAGGTCGTCCATTGATCACGTGAGGCGCGAAAAATAACGTAGTAAAATATCATTTTTTCGTCAAACAACCTGCAACCTTTCTGTCTAGACAGAACGCGCTTTAACACGGTGTCAATAGATAGATAGATAGATAGATAAATTCTTTATTGAACAGTAAATAAAACATTTTACAGTACATAAGCGAGCTTAATGTTTAATCTAACTAACCTTTAGGAGAAGTGAGCAGGGATTGTGGGTGCATGACCACTAATGTCTGACAATGAGTTTTATTGAGAAACTACTTATATCTAAAATAAATAAATATATATAAAAATAATAAAGCTATCTAAGACCTCAGGCGCTGCTGCATTACAAGCAGAGAACCTCAAAAGGCGGAAATACACTCAGCTTATTGGGAGATGTGTTTTTGCGCCGTTGGAGTTGAAACTCTCGGGCCGTGGGGACCAAGTGCACATGAAATTTTCAAGGCGTTGTCAAAACAACTCGTCAACACCTCGCGGGACAAGAGGGCTGGGCAATATTTGGGCCAAAGGATCAACATTGCCATTCGAAGTGGCAATGCTGCCAGTATCCTTGGCACTTTGCCCATTGGCAGCGATTTTTTTATTTATAATAATTTTATTTTGTTTTTTCTTTATTTTAGTTTTTAGTTGTATTTTTATTTATTAAGGTTTATTTTTATTCATAATAATTTATGTTTTAAAATATATTTTTTTAGTTTAATTTATAATTTAGTTTTTTTTTAAATCATTGTAACTTACTTTCGAATAACAACACATACCCTTCATTCCGATACGCGATAATAGTAACCTAAGCACGCTTAAAGGTGTTCCGAGACGCGCTTAAACTGTTTTGCCAAGCTGTGTGACTTCACAAACAACATCTTTTCTCGCGCTTAGACTGCTCACGATATCGAGGTACATCGCTCTGAGCGCTGTCAGTTTTTTGTCATTATGTCGCGCGCCATTTTTAAGTTTATTTAAATTAAGTTTTCTTTTAAATTATTTAATATTAATATTCGTTTATACTGTTTGTATATTACTTCTAAAACAAATCTATAATTAATATTTAAGTAGGAAGTGAAAAAAAAAATGTCTGTAACACGGCAAGTTATTTTAAATTACCAAAATAAGTTAATAATATTAAACTTTACACATATAAAGATGAATAAACCGAGAGATGTATATTTGTTAGTATTCATACTCAAAGATGTGTAATCCGCCATTTATCTTCCATGCATTTAAAAAAAAAAACTAACATTTGATGAATGAAAATGTGATTTAGACCGTTCCGAATTGATATCACGCTCTGAGCATCCAAATAGCGAATTTTGATTCGGAACGACGGTCAGTGTCATAATCGTTTTAAGCGCTCTGAGCGCGATTCGGAATAATATAGATTCGGATAATTGCATTGTCAATAAAATGCTATAGTACACGCGTCGCATTATGGTCCTTAATGTGGGTCTAGTGCATACACTAATCCAAATTCGACCGAGCTTTGAGATGATTTGTGCTTTCACCCGCTTGTGTACCGAACATTTTTGTTTGTGGATTTATTGTTTTTAACCTTTTTTTTTTACTTTTGGCACTCGCGTTCTTTTTTTAGACAAACGTTTTTAACCTATATTAAAATTGACATTCTATTTTTTTTTAGATTGTAAGGTGACATGAATATTAATGCTATTAGATATAATATGACACAATCTTTTTACAGCTATGAATTAGTATGTAAGTATATTAAAAGATTACATATTTGTGCCGTTTGCTGTAGAAACTCTGGGCATATGAAGTCCAAGCGCTAAAAACTTTTAAAAAGACATAACACCGCTTCTTGTCGTCTCCTCCGGTGACAAGAGTTCCCCTTTCCTCGCCCAAAGAATCAGTATTGCAATTCAGCGGGGAAATGCAGCCAGCGTTCTTGCCACCATTCCACGCCGATGGGACTTATATCTCTATCCTTAGTATTAATATTAATTTTATTTTGTGCTTTGTAAAAAAATATATATATATTTATTCCCTCGCCAACCAGTCTGGCCAGCGTGGCGAGTGTAGGCCAAATTCTCCAGATATATGTTCTGGAAGGCCCATCTCCAGCAGTGGAGGTCTAGGACACTGTGTTCTAGGGGCTGTAATGATGAATGAAGAAATATTTTTTTCGAATTAATGGATTGCCTTTTATTTATGTTTAATTTACATATAATTATTATTAATTAGATTATAAAATGGATTATTACCTGTTTTTTTTTGTACTATTTTTATAGTGCTATGTTAGTTGTTGGAAGCGAACCGAAGGATAAATAAGAATGAATAATACTTGATTTGATTTGATATGTACAATATAACTCAAAAATAACTAACCTCCAGGTTCTGTAGCAAAATGTAACACCGAAGAAGTTTTGCTCCATCCAAATCTAAATGCATAAATAATTTAATGAGAAATACGAAATTAAACAAAATTATTAAATATTATACAAAGAAATATGAGTAAAAGTGAATAATATATTTATTCGAAGTAGATACAAAATAGATTCAAAAACTAATTATAAATAAAACTAAACTAAGAATACCTATGAAATTAAAACTATTCTACAAAATAAACTAAGGGCTTACCACCATGGAGGGTACCTAAAACGCTCGCCGCATTTCCTCCTTGAATTATAATCGACATATTCTATATTTGGGATCGCCACACTCTAATAAAAATTCGTTTACTCAGCTCTTTTATGAATTTATTTATTTATTAAAACTTTATTGCACAATATATACAAGGGACGGACTTAATGTCGCTAGACATTCTCTGACAGCCAACCTTAGGGACACTGTAGAACATTAAAGACGTAAGGTAGATGCAATTAGAGAAATATGATTACGTAATAAATATGCAATATTATCTAAACTACAATAATAAATACTATAATAAACTAAATACTAATAATACATACACATAACCTTTTATTAATACATTAGGTACATACATTACATAACATTAATACATACACTACATATAATAAATAAACTAAATGAGTTGTTATGAGCTATTTAAATAATATGAATATACCTTTTTTTTAATGCTTCGGTTGGATGCTTGTCGTATATTTGTGGGTATCAAGATAATATAACCCCATTGTTTCAACCCCAAATGCCACAAAGTTGTAGTTTTGTTTAATGCTATTATATTTAATGTGATTTTTGAATTCGGCTGTATGAGCAACCGAACCGGCCTTTTTTGATGTAGAGGAAATGTGGCAAGTGGGAAAAGTATCCACACAGGTGGCATCCTAAACAAGACATCTACCCTCACTCCATGGTACAAGGGACATACCATCCGGCCTTTTACCAAGTAAATGTTATAATAAATAGTAAAGTCAAAGTCAAAGTCAAAATATCTTTATTCACGTAAACCTTTTACAGGCATTTATGAAACGTCATTAATTTAATTATTTTGAATGATTCTACTCCTGCTAGTAGAAGACTAAGCAGCAAAGTGGTCCAATAAGTAAGCTGTTAGCAGAAGACCAGCAGCTGAGCAGATTCCAGTGACCTGTTAATGTTTAATCTGACTGAGAAAGGAATCTGCAACGAAAACTCAGCTATATCAGATTTACAAAATAAAACATATACAGAACTGCACCACAACGATCAATTAATAACCTTTTAAATTTAGTTATCAGTACCTATGAGAATACAATACCTGGTACAGCAGTAGAGTTGCACCCAAATAAATTATTTGTAATTGTAACCATTTAACTAGTACATTCGACGACATTTTTAACTTTGACCGTAAATTACAGAGGCTGTATTTTGGTGCAACTCAGCTTTAACTTACCTATTTCTAGAAGTTATGATTGCCTCGTAAACTGTGGAGGGAGTCAAACCCTGGACCGTATATGTTGAACTATGGATTGGCCCTAAAAAGAAGACATACTATAATATAACTTTGACCGCCTCCGTGGTCTAGTGGTAACAAACGTTGCCGTGAACTCGGGAGGTCGTGGGTTCGATTCCCACCGGGGGCAAGTTGTACACTGTATAATTTGTCTCGGTCTGGGTGTTTATATGTATAATATGTATATATTTACAAAAAACAAAAGTATAATATGTAGTTTATCAACCATCTAGTTTCCGTAACACAAGCCTCGTAGCTTACCACGGAAACTAGATGGCGCTGTGTGACCTGTCTGGAAATATGTATTTATATAACTGTTGCGACCTCGCATGGTAGCAGGTTCAATTCCCAGTAAAAATGCATCCAAAACGTTTGCGACTGACGTCACGAGCTACGAGCCAATGACGATCAAGTTGCCATAATCTGTTGCAATTTTTCAACCGCACCGACTCATGCCTCGCGTGTGTTTTTATTAATTTTAAATCATAATTCGAATGCTTTTGGTAAATATTAGTGATCTAAACTATATCATCATCATCATCATCAGCCTGTGTCTCTCCACTGCTGGATATAGGCCTCCCCCAAGGCTCGCCACTGCACGCGGTCTTTTGCAACCCTCATCCAACCCCCACCAGCGACCCTCCTCAGGTCATCCGTCCATCTGGCGGGGGGTCGTCCCACTCTGCGTCGTCCCGTACGTGGTCTCCACTCCAGAACCCGTTTGCCCCATCGGTCGTCGGTTCTGCGGCAGATGTGTCCGGCCCATTGCCACTTCAGCTTGCTAATTTTGAATGCTATGTCAGTAACTTCGAATTTCAACGCTTCGAATTCTATCCATCAGAGAAATACCAAGCATAGCTCTCTCCATAGCTCGCTGAGCGACCTTGAATTTGTGAACCAGACCCACTGTCAGTGTCCACGTCTCTGCTCCGTACGACATTACGGGGAGGACGCACTGGTTGAAGACTTTTGTCTTCAAACACTGTGATATGGACGATGAGAAGATATGTCGAAGTTTCCCGAATGCCGCCCATCCTAGCTGAATGCGTCTGTCGGCTTCTTTGCTGAAGTTAGCAGCGCCTAGCTGAATAGTCTGTCCAAGGTAGACGTATTCCTGCACAACTTCAAGAGTAGCATTTCCCACACAGATTGGCCTCGGCTTGACATGGTCATTGAACATAACCTTAGTCTTATCCAGGTTCATTCCGAGGCCAACCTGCTGAGAAGCCACGTTAAACTATATGTGCGTGTCTAATAAAACTTGTGGTGCATAGACTATAAAATTGGACAAGAAATCTAGGATTTAATCGAGGTGGATGGCCATCACACACGTGGATTGCTTTGGGGTGAGTCCTGTTTTCCATATGAGAAGGTCAATAACTTTTAAACCATCTGATTCTGTGTTCTTCATTTATTTCCTAAATTTATTTTATAATTTTTCTACAATTTTAGCACAATGGGGTGTATCAGGCGAAGCTTTTTGTATATGTCGCTAGCGGCACTGGTACCTTGTTTACAGCTATGACGGATCATTTTTTTAATGTTTTTGTGTTTTTTTTTATTTTTATAACAAAAAAATAATTTTAACTTAACGTTACCTACCTTAAAAGACGAATTAGGAAAGCGCACACCGTCTTTGAAAAGAAAAAAAGGTTTAATTAATAGAACGGCAATTTTGAGATCACCATATTTTTGATTTCGCTTGGAAATCTCGATTTGTACGCTTAAAAGCTGCTCATTTCGACAATATAAGCAGAAAATAATAAATTTCGTAATAAAAATACAAGTTTTATATGCAACTGACAGTTCTATTGGGTTCTATCATGCGCCATCTATCGTGATAAAAAGTTAGTGATACACCCCATTATGGATAATATCACCGTAGGTCCTCGCGCAGGTCTGTTCAATAACATTAATAATTATTATTCAGTTTTAAACAATAGTTATTATAATTTAAACTATACCTTCGTTAGTATCTCCCGGTACTACAATCTTACTCCAAAAGTTGCTCGGAGACTCCGAGGTGAATCCATCGCCATCTTTACTTTCCAACTTTCCCAAGTAAGGACGTAGCCACAGATTATATTCTAAAAACGCCCAAAATCAAATTACTGAATGCTATGTTCGAACTGCGAGGACTCTTCCGGAGGTCTGTCTCCTGGCCTTCCTGGAGGAGACCGGATGGCTCCGCTGAAGGAGTAAAGGTCACGCACAATGGTCCTTATCGATATTTCGTTCATTGAGTCGTTTGATTTGAATATTCGCGGTAACGCCTTTGTGCGCCGGCGCACTTCGCGTCGATGACGTTCCATCGTCTCGACGCCCTCTAGTAGTAGCTACCGGACTATGCTTGGTGCACTTCCTGTTAATGACGTTTCCGCCGAAAACAACGCTCTCTGTCGAGAGAGTCGAAGCGCGGTCGCCGGTCGAAGCATATCGTTGCTTCTCAAATTAATTCGTAATTATTAGTTGTACATTGTATAATTTGTCTCGGTCTGGGTGTTTATATGTATAATATGTATATATTTACAAAAAAAAGTATAATATGTAGTTTATCAACCATCTAGTTTCCGTAACACAAGCCTCGTAGCTTAGCACGGAAACTAGATGGCGCTGTGTGACCTGTCTGAAAATATTTATTATTATTATTATTCGCTGTGATTGTGCCGTGGACCTGCAGTAATTTCGGCTGTGATCCTCATCATCACCATCTATTTCGCGACCCGTCGGCTATCAAAACCACCAAGGAATTCGGTCACCAGTTCGAGACCCGGAATAAAGGTTAGTTGCTGCTAATTTCATTTCTTTCGCTTAATTTCGTCGTCGTTACCCGTTCAGGTCCAATAGAGACTAAGTGCGGAAAGTTTGTTTAAAAAACATAGAGCAACGCCATGTTGGACGAGTTTCAAAGCAGAATAAAGTGAAAAACAAGCGACAACTCAAACTTGTCATTATTCTAAGAGAAATTGTCATCTAGTTCCGAATCGCGCTCAGAGCGCTTAGAATGAATATGATACTGACACAGTCGTTCCGAATCAAATATCGCGATTTGGATGCTCAGAGCGTGATATCAATTCGGAACGGTCTAAATCACATTTTCATTCATAACATAATAGTTTTTTTTTAAATGTATGGAAGATAAATTGATTACACATCTTTGAGTATGAATACTAACAAACATACATCTCTCGGTTTATTCATCTTTATATGTGTAAAGTTTAATATTATTAACTTATTTTGGTAATTTAAAATAACTTGCATTTTTTTTCACTTCCTACTTAAATATTATTTATAGATTTGTTTTAGAAGTAATATACAAACAGTATAAACGAATTATAATATTAAATAATTTAAAAGAAAACCTAATATTAAATAAACTTGAAAATGGCGCGCGACATTTGTGTGACATGAGGTGTGATATCACGTAGCTTCGGCAAATCAGTTTCTACACGTCTCGGAACACCTTTAAGCGTGCTTAGGGTACTATTATCGTGTCTCGGAACGAGGGGATAGTCAACGTATAGGGGAAGACACACCCTCTCAAATCCTATTCATCATTTATTTTTTTATTACAGCCCCTAGAACACAGCGTCCTAGACCTCAACTGCTGGAGATGGGCCTTTAAGATCTGGAGAATTTGGCCTACACTCGCCACGCTGGCCAGACGGCTTCGCGAGAATATGATGTCAATTTATTAACGATTCCACAAGTTAGTATTAGTGGAACAGGGACCAACGGCTTAACGTGCTCTCCGAGGCACGGGAACGGTGGTTTTGTAAATCTATGACTGCAGTACGTAGAAAAGTGTATTTCTCATTGGTACATGCCGGGTGGGTTTGAACCGACCTTTGTAGGATTTAAGGAACGCGTTCTTACAACCGAGCCACCACCGCTCAAATCCTATTACTTACCAATAATAGTGGAATAAGAATCGACTTCCCATATAAGGGTAAAGCTTGTCGCTGTAGCCTTATTAAGTGTGGGGTCCACTTTGAAAGAAGCTACGTTTGGAATACCTGTAACAAATTAAATAATTATAATATAATAATCGTTTTCCATAATTATTCACATTGTAGCACATTATTAGACAAAACAATACCACTTTTGACTAACAATACACAATACAGTATGACAATGCCACTTTACAGCAGCTATAATCTTAGTGACATCCTCATAATTGTTTTCGTCTTAGCTTGTAGTATGACAATGCCTCATTACAGCAGCTATAATCCTTGGTGTATTTATTTTATAATTGTGTATGTCTTAGTTTATAATATGACAATGCCTATTTACAGCAGCTATAATTTTAAGATTATAATTATGTATATTTGGGTTGTAATGTGCTGCTCAAAATACAAGCTATTTCCCAGAAAATAAGCTTTTCGTTATATTGATTAATTTTTTTGACATGTAAAAGCGCAGAATACATTATATTTATTGTCCTATGCCTACTTACAAAATACTTAAAAAAATATATTTAAAAAAATACAGATAATTAATTAACAAAACAAAAACTTGCACTCGACATGTCCGCGCAAAATGGCGCAAGGACACCTTTTCATTTATTACATCAAGACATTATTATCATGGTCTGTAGGAACTAAAAAGTACGCGTGATTTTTCAAGCCCCCCCCCCCCCCCCCCTTTCCCCCGTCCCTCCCCTAGTTAGTCTTAAACCTCACCACGAATCACAAAGGGGCGGTCAAATGTGCTAAAAATAATAATAATAATAAATACATTATTATCATGGTCTGTAGGTACTAAAAAGTACGCGTAATTTTTTCAAGCCCCACCCCTCCCTCCCCTAGTTAGTCTTAAACCACACCACGTATCACAAAGGGGGGATCAAATGTGCTAAAAATAATAATAATTGGTCTGTAGGTACTAAAAAGTACGCGTGATTTTTCAAGCCCCACCCCTCCCTCCCCTTTAGTTAGTCTTAAACCACACCACGTATCACAAAGGGGGGGTCAAATGTGCTAAAAATAATAATAATAAAAAATACATGTGGCATAATGCATAGCATTTGATATTAATATAAGTTTTTTATATTACTCGTGGATGCCAAAAAGCACGCTGTCTCACCTAGCATTGTGTCTAAAAGAGATAGAATCAGTTATGAGCAGTTAGCAGCTAGTCTGCACGCATACGTCTAGTCGCACGCACACAAACACCGTGCCGAAGTCTGCCGAACTGAAACGACGTTAGACGATGCACGGCTTTCAACGCCGCACCGCTGTGCCGGCCGGGGTGTTAGGTTAGGTTAGGCCCCTTATTTCGTATATTGTAACTTACCAGTAAGACGAAAAGCTACATCAGACATGCCAAGTTTGTTTTCAGCTCGAAACGTGTAATTTCCAAAATCGCTCATTCTTACATTTCGGAATATCAATTGATGAGTGTTTTCTTGTACCATTATCACAATACTGCAAAAAAAGATCAGAATAATAATTACTATACTATATTAAACGAAAAGAAAAATATGGAGTCTGGCTAACGAAAGAGCGCGGCAAATTAAAAATAACAAACGGGTGCGTCGCAAAGTGAGAACTAAACTTGCAGGTTGTTGATTTCGTAGTTGGTAGGAATATGGATGGTGTGCGCACGCATAGTTGCAGACGCGTAAAGAAAGAAAGAGAAAGAAGGCGCGCGCCTATTCGCCCCTCTTCCCCTTCCCCGCCGCGCTGTTTCGAGAGAAAGAAAGAAAGAGAAAGAAGGAGCGGGAGAGAGCAAGAGAGGCAGCGGCTATACGCGCACGCCTATTCGCCCCTCGCCCCTCTTCCCCTTCCCCGCCGCGCTGTTTCGAGAGAAAGAAAGAAAGAGAAAGAAGGAGCGGGAGAGAGAAAGAGAGGCAGCGGCTATACGCGCACGCCTATTCGCCCCTCTTCCCCTTCCCCACCTGACGTACGGACGTACGTTCAACGAAATAGATCCCCAACCAAGGGCGCGCGATATTATTTTATAAACGAAATAATTTTAACTACCTAGTTTTAAGCAAAAACGTGTTTATGGCAACAGTGTTTTAGTCGAAGATGATGGTATAGCTGATATGATGGGTCCACCCATAGTAGCTGCTGGTTATTTTATAATCTAAATAATAGTAAACTATGGAGAAAAAATGTATTGACAATATCCAAGTGTTGTTGTGACAACCAAAGGAAATAAATGATTTGATTTGATTTATCCCTCAAAAAATCCTATGTAACAATTCATCAACATTCCTATAACCTGGAGTCCTTCAAGCGAAGTGTGCATGAAAAGCATCAAGTCAAGCCGGCATGGTGTTAGGGACTGATGTCAGTCATGAGTGTCTGACTTTAGTTGCTAACATTCATGGACCTTGCGCGCCACTTACCATCAGGTGGGCGCAAGGTCACAAATCATTGTAGTATAAAATATATATATACAGGTGTGAGTCAATTTTAATACCCTCACGAGGCTGCGCGGCCACTGCAGGGATTGACTTTATACTCACCGGTCGTCAGTCTTCATGGGTTTTCCTTCCCTGTACCAATGTGTCCTCGCTGGAGGAGTGGCGAAGTGGAGAGTAGCAGAAAGAGTTGCTCTTAACCCTACGGCTGTGTGAACGAAACTACGACTAGCTGATACTACTGGCGCATCTTATAATACAAAAGAAAAAAATAATTGTTATTCATAAATTAATTCGAAAAAATATTTACAACATATAAAATAAAATTAATACTAAGGATAGGGATAAGTCCCGTCCGCGTGGAATGGTGGCAAGAACGCTGGCTGCATTTCCCCGCAATACTGATTCTCTGGGCGAAGAAAGAGCCAGCCCTCTTGTCACCGGAGGAGACAACAAGACGCGGTGTTATGTCTTTTAAAAACTTTTTTGCGCTTGGACTCCATGAGCCCAGAGTTTCTACAGCAAACGGCACAAATATGTAATCTTTTAATATACTTACATACTTGCGCCGCTTGCTGGACTCCGCATTTTCCGCCGCGGCTCCCGCTTTATGCGCTGTCCCCCTGAGATGCGACGCGGCAAGGGTGTCGACGCACGTGGCGTCCCACACCAGAGCACGTCCCCGTTCCCAGGGGACCAACGTCATACCATCGGGTCTCTTGCCATCATCTCGGATAACTCCAACAGGCTCTAGAAGAGCTGGAACCTCGATGGTGGCTAGAGCCCTTTTTATAGTATCGTTAAGGGAGCCGTGGCGGGAAAATCTGCCCGCACTTTTATAACTTGTATTTATATTACTGTTCCACTAAGTTTAACTGTATAATAACAGAGGTTGTTGGAACCTGCTTCCCACACCATTTTCTGAACCATAGACCCTTTTGTCATAATATCTTTCTTTTATTTTTTACTATATTTTTTTATTAACTCTTATTTTTGTGACAAATAAAAACTGTTTTTTTTTATCTTTTCGGTAATGTCTTATTCAACGGACACTGCAGCGGATCCTGGCTGGTACTGTAAACTAAACTGCTGTTTAACCAAATTTGATTCTTGGAATTGTGTTGCTTGATTGTGGTTGCATCATGTTGTATTGTGTTGTAATTTTTGCTTAGATTTACTTAGTTGTTGCTGTAATTGTATAGTGTTTTTATTTTGGCTACTCAAAGGCCCAATTAATGGATAATGCAATAGCATGTGGTGGTTGCCTGTAATTGGTGCAGCATCTGTTTTCTGTCTTAGTTGTAAATAAAAATTAATGTATGTTTTGTTGCTGTCACTGTTGGCGACCCTAATAAATAAATAAATAATCAAGAGGCAGTGTCATATCTTAAGTAATGTTTTTAATTATTTTCGATTTAGGCAATATAATTATTTACAAAAATTGCGTCACTTACCCTGAATCAAAACTTGTATAGTGGCCTTAACGGGGTCTCCAACCCCATTATTGACTATACATTCGTAAATTCCGGCCAAAAGTCTATGTTCGGCCTTAAACCTAATTCGGGTGCGATGGTCCAGTAATGCTAAAGATTCACCCTGTATAAAAAAACAGTATAATATGTTATTCGTCAGAGGAATGACTTCAAAAGTCTATATAGTTTTTTTTTTAATTTAAAATAAATATAAACTAAACCTAATAAAAAATAAACTTTAAGTAAAAAATGTCCTCTAGAAACGACCCGTCAGGGATAGTCCCAAGAACACTGGCAATATTTCCCCTCAGTATAGCTAGACTAATACGTTAGCAAAAATAATTGCCAGCTTTCCTGTCTCTAGACTTTTCCGTTAGCCATTTGGACAACTCCTTGGCCAGACGCTTTTCTGAGTCTCCTCCCCTGTCTCGACCCCAAACGCCGCAAATTCGTAACGTGTACCGAGGTTGGCGTATTTGCGCAGCTCGAGGTAAAAGATTGGATTTTATTAGTTATAATTAAGCGTACAGCGGTGGTGGCTCGGTTGTAAGGACGCTTTCCTTAACATCATATAAAGGTAAAGCATGTACCAATGATAAACACACTATTCTTACGTAAAGAACAACTTGCCTCCACCGCTTCGAGACATGCATTCCTTAGCAGGTTTCAGATCGGCACTCAAAAGGCATATGCTAATATTACAAAAGACTTCACAGCAACTTACCTAATCTTATTCTATTTATTAATTAATATACAATTGTTTTTTTTTTCTTGACTATGACTTATATTATTTATCATAATATTATTTATTTATTCTATTCTCATTTGTTACAACATATATGTAAACTGTACATGTAGTGTTCCTTCCGATTTAGTAAATGGTACTGTACATCTCTGCGACCCGTGACTCACCCAACATAAGGCATCAGCTGAAAATCAGCGCTGCAGCCTCGGCTGTAGCATATGCTGAGCTGACCACCTATTTATCGCCACGCCTGTTTGTATGTTTCGGTATATAGAATAGGCATACATTTAAATTTATTCCTTGCATATTTTTATTTTTTTGTAACCATTGTAATTGTTGCGATAAATAAAGTATTTTCTTTCTTTCTTTCTAAAGTATAATCACGACAAGTAAAGTTGGCTAAATGTGAATCCGCTTCTTAATAAGCGTGGTTTCTGACCACCCCGAAAGGGGAAACGGTCGTGATGATACTTTTTTTTTTCTAAATATAGCAAGCTATAAGAAGTATCATTAATTCATAACAACCCATAGAACACAGCGTCCTAGATTCACTGTTGGAGATGGGCCTTCCAGAACTCTGGAGAATTTGGCCTACACTCGCCAGGCTGGCCAGACGGGTTGGCGAGGCTCTGATGTATTTTTTTATATCAATTTATTAACGAATTGGTATTAGTGGAACCGGTACCAAGCCACGGCTCAACGTGCTCTCCGAGGCAAGGAAATGGTGTGTTGTAAATCTATGACAAATGTACTTAAGAAAAGTGTATTTATCATAGGTTCTTAATAACGAGCCACTGCCGCGTCGCTCTCAAGTTTACTTACGTTTTTCTTCCAATCCACAATGGGCGTAGGAGTTCCTGTGACGTCACAACCTATATCCACGTATTCCCCTTTCCTTACTTCCAGAAATCCGTCTTCAGGAATAGTTTTAACTACTGGAGCGTCTGGAATTAGTCCAAAAAGGTAGTAACCAATTTTTTTAATACTGGTAAGTTATTTTATTTAAATATCACCCCATGGCCATCGATGTATATAGATAGGCCCTCACCAATATAAAAACGTCTCCGCAAAACCAATCGAAGTCATGTAGCTGCACCAACAGCCACGAGCCAGCAAGCGTCAAGAGCGCCTAATATTAATATTTATATCGAGTAAAACTAGTCTTTGTGTGTGCATTGTAACAGAATTTCCGATAAATATCTCATGTGACATTATCATTGCTTGAGAATTGCCCCCCAAAGTTGGTAGGTACACGTAGCAAGCGGCACGTTTTTAGAGTGAGTTTTGTATTGAATAGGCCCATCTATATACATCAATGCTCATGGCAAGCTTAATATTAGTTCTCCTTGAAAGTGAAAATTGGCATTTGATGTTATTGCAAATGGCTGATACTTTCAACGAGAACAACAAATAGGTGGTAGGCGGATGATATTGGCAATTTGCCCAGTCTGCTGGGGCGTGGAGGTATCCAACGTTCGTGCTGATAAACCCAGTAAATTGTATCTACAAGTTTCGGGATCAGGCTCGAATTGCTGGTCATTGTGCCATAAATAAATAACCAAAGTTACTAATAGCATGGGCCCATGGGGCAAACGAATTCTAGAGTGGAACCACGTACGGGAAGACGCAGAGTGGGACAACCCCCCGACAGATCGACGGACCTAAACAAGTTCACTGGTGGGGATTGGATGAGAGTTGCAAAAGACCGTGTGCAGTGGCTCCCGAGCCTACATCCAGAAGAGGAGAGACTGATAATGATGAAGATGTTAATTAATATGGGTATACAAATATAGATAATAATATTTATTTTTACTATGTACAAAGGCGGAGGACCTAGTGCCGCTAGACATTCTTACTCGATCAACCTTAGGGACATTACGAACATGGTATGTGGAAGGTAGGTGCAAATTATAGAAAATAATCATAATAAGCCTAAAATTTTAAAACTGAAAAATACAGATGACTCTAATCATCCAAGCATGTCGTGTATACTGCCCTTGGGTTACAATTCCGACCTTATAAATTATTGTAAATTAGTGCTTGATATGTATTAATGGGGTGTATCACTAACTTTTTATCACGACAGATGGCGCATGATAGATGGTACCTAATATAATTGCATAGAAAACTTGTTACGAAATTTATTATTTTCTAGATATTATGCAGAAGTGAGCAGCTTTTAAGTGTACAAATCGAGATTTCCAAGCGAAAGCAAAGATATGGTGATCTCAAAATTGCCGTTCTATTAATTGAACTCTTTTTTTATTTAAAAAACGGTGTTCGCTTACTTAATTCGTCTTTTAAAATAAAGTTAAAATCCATTTTTCTGTTCTAAAAATAAAAAACTACAAAGAAATTTAAAAAAGGATCCGTCATAGGTGTAAACAAGGTACCAGTGCCGCTAGCGACATCTACAAAAAGCTTTGCCTGATACACCACATTGTAACCTGTTAGTGTACCTTAAATAATAAATAAATAAATAAATAAAGTAACTAAAGATTTGCACGCCTGCTTGCAGGTAGAATATATGTAAGTAGATGCATGACTAAAGTTTTGTGACCACAGTACTGTATTTATTGCAAATAAACTAACTTCATTTTATTTCAATAAAGACATTTATTCCTTAATTAATTATCACAAATGAGTTTTTACACAGTCAACACAATTTAAAATGTCAAAATGTTAATAAAATAATATATCCCAGAGAATCAGTATTGCAATTCAGCGGGGAAATGCAGCCAGCGTTCTTGCCACCATTCCACGCGGACGGGACTTATATCCCTATCCTTAATATTAATTTTATTTTATATGTTGTAAATATTTTAATAAATGTATATTAATATATCCATATTTAATTTCCAGTTCTTCTAGAGCCTATTGGAGTTATCCGTGATGATGGCAAGAGACCTGATGGTATGACGTTGGTCCCCTGGGAACGAGGACGTGCTCTGGTGTGAGACGCCACGTGCGTCGACACCCTCGCCGCGTCGCATCTCCGGGGGACAGCGCATAAAGCGGGGGCTGCGGCGGAAAATGCGGAGTCCAGCAAGCGGCGCAAGTATGTAAGTATTAGAAGATTACATATTTGTGCCGTTTGCTGTAGAAACTCTGGGCCCATGGAGTCCAAGCGCAAAAAAGTTTTTAAAAGACTCCTACGGTGACTCTTTCTTCGCCCAAAGAATCAGTATTGCAATTCAGTAATATAAATAAATAAATAAATATTTCCAGACAGGTCACACAGCGCCATCTAGTTTCCGTGGTAAGCTACGAGGCTTGTGTTACGGAAACTAGATGGTTGATAAACTACATATTATCCTTCTTTTTTTGTAAATATATATATATTATACATATAAACACCCAGACCGAGACAAATTATACAATGTACAACTTGCCCCCGGTGGGAATCGAACCCACGACCTCCCGAGTTCACGGCAACGTTTGTTACCACGTGTGGTACCGTAGACCACGGAGGCGGTCTAGTGGTGCGGAGGTAGCAATATATGCTTATAATTAATATTTTTTACAATTTTATATATATTTTTTAAATAATTAAGTCTCATAATAACTATGATAGTTTTTTTTCATGATTTAATGCAGGACCCCTCGTCAGGTAAATCTCTCCACCTTTTCTATCCATTTCTTCCTATCCTCTGCCTCGTCCATCCAGTGTTGTCTAGCTTCTTTTACTATCTCATCCTTCCATTTTTCCTAAGGTCTTCCTGTACTTTAAAATGCCCTTCGGTCCCTTCCTTAAAGTAACTACTTTAGGCCATCTGTTATCCTTAAGACGTGCCACGTGACCACCATCTTTTTTTTTTTTTTTGCTTTTAGTTGTATTATTAATAATAACGTAGTACTTATAACTTATAACGTGGTACTTTCGCTCTGAAGTGTATTTAAAGTAAAAAAAACTTACATTGTACTTCGATGGAATGCACCTGACGAATTGGTCCCCAAGGCTCTGCCCTGATTACCTGAAAAAAAAACTATATCATCCTTAAAACAGAGACTTCAGCCAGCGAAAATTGTAAAAAAGGGTTTTGCGACATTCGAAAGTTGAGAAACTCTCACAGGAAATGTTCAAGACGTTGTAAAAACAGCTAGTTTATTTATATAGTTGAGAGGAGACAAGAGGGCTACGCAATATTGGGCCAAAGGATCAGCATTTCCAATCAACGCGACAATGCTCACAGTATTTTTGTCACTGGTAATGCTGTCGCGTTTTTAATTATCTTAAGGATAAATAAAAGGCGAACAAAAGAAATATAATATTTATTAAAAACTAATACACTAAATAAAACTAATAAAAAACAATAAAAAGACTAACAAAAAAAGAGAAATAAAAGAATGCTGATAAAACTAAATATACAAAAAAATTACAAACTAAACTAAAATATCCTAAATTAATAAAAAAAACAGTATGCAGCCTATAGTTAAGCAGAAGATAGGTCAGGGTGTGAGTAATAAAGATCAGTTCTTTTTCAAGTTAGGTATACGATACCAGTCCGTAATTTAAGTACTAGATTCCCATTCAGGGGATAAGCTAGTGCGAGTAGCCGTGACGTCACGTAGCGCTAGGTGTAGGTGAGGCGTAGAAACCCGAACTGAAACCCTGTAATGTAACAGTTGACACATTTTTCATTTTGACCATTCTCGCAATTGGGCTGCAACATGGCATGAAAATCTGATATGAGCTGGACAGAATAACCTATTAGATACTAAGGTGTTGCAGCTTTAAAAAATAAATAAGCTAAACGACTAATTAAACAACAATTAAACAATAATTCAAAAAATACTAATCACTGCTACTTATTTCTATTTTAAACTGTTAAATAATAAAAAATGACTACGTAATAATATTACTCTAAATTATATTATACTATAAATGAACTATTAAAATAAACTGATAAAGAAAAATAAGTAAAGCTAGTTTAAAAAAAATACACCATTTTCTAAATATGCATTCTAACACTTAATTTAACAGTAAATAACTTAATTACATAACTTACCCATTAGTTGGGATTAATCACACACTATTTGTTACTTTCTATTAAGATTTAGGCAAAAGAAGAAAATAATTAAATAACTTGCTCTGAAGAAACGTCCACTCTCTCAAAAGTTTTTAAGGTAGGTAGGTGTGACGTATGTGATCTTTAATACAATGCAAACTCGCAGCGCCTACGAAAAACTAAACAGCAATTATGGTTGTATTTATTTATATTATTTACAATCATGATTATAAAAATAAGGCGTAAGGTTTGCAATGTTACAATGCTTAGAAGCTAGTTTTTTTTATATTGTTTTTTTTTTAGTTAGTTACCCATTTTTTAAAAATATTTTATTTAATATATTCATTTTTTTTTCATTCATTACAGCCCCTAGAACACAGCGTCCTAGAAACAAATTCTTATTACCAATATAATTTATTTAGGAGTGTGACGTCAGTTCCTCCCGTTACTTCTCGTAAACATTAACAAGCGTCTTTCCTTGTTAGACCGACTACAACACTAATTAGTTGCAATTACAATAAGTTAATTATATTTCCTGTCCTTATAACTCGGGTCGGCTACCTCTTTCTTTTTAAACCTAAAGACCACGACAATAATGTATGTTTTTTTTTTTTTTCATTTTTTATATGGCATTTGTAACAATTTGCCAGTGTCAAAGTTAGGGAAAGATGGATTAAATAAATAGGATTTGAAAAATATAGATTCTACTATAAGGGAGCCACTAAAACTGGTCAAATTAAGAGTCAAACAAATGCTGGTTAATAAATGTTTTTATTCGACAAAAGAATACCTAGACACTAAGCTCGACAAAGTCATGTGACTAAATAAATATTTGTATGCTAGAAATAGCAAAGCATGTGATATAATTACATATAATAATTCACATCCCTGTACCTACCATGTTTCTGACAAATAAATTATTTCATTTCATTTTTTTTTTCAAGAAATGAGAAACAAGGTCATTAGGTTATTTTAAAATATGTTTACTGTCTTATGTATTTTATACACTTCATGTTGATTACAAATCGACTAGCCATCAGTCATAATCAATTATTACAAAAAGCTAAACTCAAAACAATTGAGATAATTGGATGAGTGCCGACTTATCTAGTGATACTCATTCATCTGCACACCGCCTTAACGTCGCGGTTTTAATCTATCTAGTGATGTAGTGTCGCTGATATCGATAAAGGTATAGATTATTTTATCGACCCGGAAACTGCTGCATTACAAGTAATCTGTTCATCATCATCATTACAGCCCCTAGACTTCCACTGTTGGAAAGGGGCCTTCCAGAACATATATTTGGAGAATTGGGCCTACACTCGCCACGCTGGCTAGACGGCTTTTATCGCG
This sequence comes from Tinea semifulvella, assembly GCA_910589645.1. Lineage (NCBI taxonomy): Eukaryota > Metazoa > Arthropoda > Insecta > Lepidoptera > Tineidae > Tinea > Tinea semifulvella. Next base: position 8,642,930 of record OU342619.1, read on the forward strand.
GACTTTGAGCGCGGCGACCGAATCAAGAAATTCCGTAACGAAAATTAACCTAACACCCCCCACTCCGACCGGCACATCGGTGCGGCGTTGAAAGCCGTGCATCGTCTAACGTCGTTTCAGTTCGGCAGATTTCGGCACGGTGTTTGTGTGCGTGCGACTAGACGTATGCGTGTAGACTAGCTGCTAACTGCTCATAACTGATTCTATCTCTTTTAGACACAATGCTAGGTGAGACAGTGTGCTTTTTCGCCGCGTCCACGAGTAATATAAAAAACTTGAATTAATATCAAAGAAAAAGAAAATACTGCATAAATAAAATAATTATAATTGCATAAGTTGATAAAAATGCTATGCAATAGCTTTACCGCGGCAGTCCCCGAGTGCCACACGTATTTTTTTTTGATAATTTATTAACGATAAACAGTAATCAGTACTCTGTTACTTAAGCGCAAATGTTATTAATAGAATCCCTTAAATAACGAAAACTGACAGTTGAGCACCAATTTTATTGTATAAAGGTTCCCAATTCAGACGACAGCGAATAAAATTTAGCATACATATGTAAAGACAAATATCTAAGCATTCCATGGATTCATCGTACGGGTGTCGTGTTTAAAAAAAAAAGTTTTTAAATTTTCGTTTTTGCTTTGATTCTTGGAATCACTATTGTAATTCACCGGGAAAATGCAGCCAGTAGTGTACAGTTCTCCCAAAGTGATAATGCGCATAGAAATCTTCGTCACTGTTCGGCAACGGTCGTATTCCCCGAGCGTCGGAAGACGATATGTATATAGAGTGGTTAAGTGCATTTTCTTCATGCATAATTTAGTAGAATTATGTGTTTTGTGCTAGTTGTTAGTACGTTTTTCTATTTTACAAAATAAACTATTTAAAGTTGAATAAGATAATTAAAGTTGAAATTAAATTCACCTTTGAAAACAAAACCAAGAACGGTGTGTAATATCAGCTCTATATAATTCCACTCAGAGAGAACACATGCAGTCACCGACCGCCCGAATTGTTTTCGATTGTGTACACATGATATTGACTTCTATTTCTTTCGAACAAGGTGCAAAATGCAAGTGCAATGTTTAGGCTCTTACGATTCAATGATTCGGGTGTTTCCGGGAATACGACAATTAGCGAAGATCTGTATGTGCATTATTAATTTGGGAATACTGTACTTGCCATTATTCCACACGATAGACACATCTATCGATACAGTGACATCTCTAAAACACAGCCATGCGACTGGAGTAGCCAATTACATACAATTAATCAATTTACAAAGACAATGTTTAAACCATTTTATTTGAACACCAATTTATAAATTAACCATCAATAGAGTTAACTCGGCCTTCTATTAATAGCAGACAAAACTCAACTCATCATTATCATTATTATAGCCCCTAGAACACAGCGTCCTAGACCTCCACTGCTGGAGAAGGGCCTTCCAAAAAATATATCTGGAGAATTTGGCCAACACTCGCCATGCTGGCCAGAAGGCTTGGCGCGGATATGATGTCAATTTTTTATGACAATTTATTAACGATTCCACAAGTTGGTATTAGTGAAATCGTGACTGACGGCTTAACGTGCTTCGAGGCACGGGAACGGTGGTGTTGTAAATCTGTGACAAATGTACTTAAGAAAAGTGTATTTCTCATTGGTACTTGCCGGGTGGGTTTGAACCGCTGTTAGAGAATCCTTGAAGGTATTAAGCTCGCCTATGAACTATATTTTATTTTAGATATTTATTGTGCAATAAAGAATTTTTCACTTTACTTTACTTTACCCTTCCGGGGTGGTCAGAAACCACGCTTATAAATAAGCGGATTCACATTTAGCCAACTTTACTATAGGCCAATCATGACAAGCTCGTCGATGTCTCCAGCGTACCAAACTCGAGAAATATCACAAATAAATTAAATATTCATTAAATGTATTTATTTACATTAATAAATATTTTTGTGTCTCGACCAGGAATCGAACCGGTACCTCCGAGTCTTAATCCACGCACTTAACCGCAAGACCACGGAGGCAGTAAATATAAGTAAATAAATATAAACTAAACCTAATAAAAAATAAACTATAAGTAAAAAATGTCCTCTAGAGACGACCCTTCAGTGATAATAAATAATAAATAAATAAATATTTCCAGACAGCTCACACAGCGCCATCTAGTTTCAGTGGTAAGCTACGAGGCTTGTGTTACGGAAACTAGATGGTTGATAAACTACATATTATACTTTTTTTTTTGTAAATATATACATATAAACACCCAGAACGAGACAAATTATACAATGTACAACTTGCCCCCGGTGGGAATCGAACCCACGACCTCCCGAGTTCACGGCAACTTTTGTTACCACTAGACCACGGAGGCGGAGGAGGGATAGTCCCAAGAAGGCTGGCAACATTTCCCCTTTGTATAGCGAGGTTAATACGTTAGCAGAAATAATTGCCAGCTTTCCTGTCTCCAGACTTTTCCGTTAGCCGTTTGGACAACTCCTTGGCCAGACGCTTGGCTGAGTGTCCCCATATATCATGTTAAAATATTACCTCACAAGTATAATCGCCAGTGTCTCTTCCTTGCAAGTTCTTTACTTCCAAACTGTAGTTGGACCAGAATTGCACTCGGTCGGGGAGTGGACGATTCTCATCAGCACTATCAGCCAAAAGACTGCCATCCTTGTACCATAGTACTTTGACTGTAGGCTCTGAAACAAACATGAAGGTCAATACTCGTTTGATCTGCGGAACAATTAGACCATAAATACATAATCTTAACTCACTATGATATGCTGAGATTTTATTAGCACGACATGTGACCTTGTGCCCACCTGATAGTAAGTAACGCGCAAGGTAAGAATGTTAGCAACTGGAATCAGACATTCATGACTGACATTAGTCCCTATTCAGTATGTACATGTCATGATGATGCAATCTGCCCATATTATAAATAAATAAATATTTCCAGACAGGTCACACAGCGCCATCTAATTTCCGTGGTAAGCTACAAGGCTTGTGTTACGGAAACTAGATGGTTGATAAACTACATATTATACTTTTTTTTTTTGTAAATATATACATATAAACACCCAGAACGAGACAAATTATACAATGTACAACTTGCCCCCGGTGGGCATCCAACCCACGACCTCCCGAGTTCACGGCAACGTTTGTTACCACTAGACAACGGAGGCGGGCATACAATATGCTTATGTCAATAGATATTTATTTACAATATTTTTTTTGTATATAGTTTATATTCTTGTCAATTTATTGGAATATAATGTTAATGTCAAAATTTGCATGCTAAAAATTATTGTATTGAGTAAAAACAGTTGTCAATAAGAATTTTCTTTAACTCAATAGTAAAAGGTTTTATAGGTAACTCTCGTATCTCTCTAGGAATTTTATTATATAATCTAATGCACATTATGTGGCAGTTTCCTAAAATTTTGACGGCTTGACTGGGCATGACGGCAATTCGAGCCTGATACCGAAACGTGTGGATACACTACTGGGTTTATCGGCACGAATGGTGGATACTACCCCGCCCCAGCAGACTGGGCAAATTACCACTATCAGTCCGCCTACCACCTATACAATGCCTTTATAGAGCTTTTTTTTATACTAGCACGACATGTGACCCTGGGCCCACCTGATGGTAAGTGGCGCGCAAAGTCCATGAATGTTAGCAACTGAAGTCAGACATTCATAACTGCCATCAGTCCCTAACACTATGCCGGCTTGACTAGATGCTTTTTCACACTTCGCTTGAAGGACTCCAGGTTATAGGAAAGTGGAAACACAGAGGCTGGAAGAGCATTCCACATCTTTATCGTACGACAGATGTATGAGTCCCTAAATTTATAGGTACGCGAAGGGATGGTGACTACGGTATGTGGGTGCATATTCTGACCTGTGCATGTGGAGCTGTCATAGAGACGTTAGTCAATATCGAAATATTATTTTTTTCTGGAGAATTTGGTGTACACTCGCCACGCCTGGCCAGACGGGTTGGCGAGGGTCCGATGTCAATTTTATATTGACATTTTTATTAACGATTCCACAAGTTGTTATTAGTGGAACCGGGACCGACGACGGCTTAATGTGCTCTCCTCCTCACGGGAACGGTGGTGTTGTTAACCTATGACTGCAGTACGTAAGAAAAGTGTATTTCTCATTGGTACATACCGGGGGGGTTTGAACCGACCTCTGTAGGATTTTAAGGACTTTCTTTACAGCCGTGTGACAACAACCTCTAGTTTGTATTTTATTATAATTTATTTACCACAGTTTTATATATATTATTTCAGCCTTTATTTCTCGATAAAGTGGCGACCTATGATGATAAATGTGTGAACATGGAAGCTAATAAGTTGTATGTAAATATTATATAGTAGATAGATTTTTTTGTAGGTGGATTTTTTCTGGGAATTGCTTTAAAATTTTTAAAATACAACACCGCGTCTTGTCGTCTCCTCCGGTGACAAGAGGGCTGGCTCTTTCTTCGCCCAAAGAATCAGTATTGCAATTCAGCGCGGAAATGCAGCCAGCGTTCTTGCCACCATTCCACGCGGACGGGACTTATATCCCTATCCTTAGTGTTAATATTAATTTTATATTTTTTTTTTCGATTATATGTTTCATTGTATTATTACTAATAAACTATTTGAATTTTAAACATCTACTTGTTAATTTATCCCCACTTAATTGTAATGAATTTTAATAATTGGCAAAATAAAAAAAAAACATAAAAATAATAATAATAATTAAATCATTTATTAGTACTAGTTAAATTAAATATACGATAAACATTTATTCAAGATTTGAAAGGTGGGAAATATGTTGCGGAACAAGTAGATTTGTCAATATAGAAACGTTGAGAAAAATGTAATTTTTATGTCAGAAAGCACATCAAATTATTGCATTAAACAAAATTATAATTTTGTGGCATTTGGGGTTGAAACAATGGGGGTATATTCTCTTGATACCCACAAATTCATAAAAGAGCTGGGTAAACGATTTTTTCAAGAGTGTGGCGATCCCAAATGCCATAACTACCTATAACAGAATATGTCGATTATAATTCAACGAGGAAATGCGGCGAGCGTTTTAGGTACCCTCCCTGGTGGTAAGCCCTTAGTTTATTTTGTAGAATAGTTTTAATTTCATAGGTATTTTTAGTTTTAGTTTTATTTGTATATACTCGTAAATAAAACTGTTATATATATATATTATTTCAGCCTATATTTCTTCATAAGACCCGACGGAACTCAAATTATTAATAAAACTAAACCACAGAGGTCATTTATTACCGAAGGGTCAAATACCGTCGAGCTAACCTAATATTATTAACACAACATAACACATTTAGTTGACAGGATGCATTCACAGCCGTGTCCACTGTGCGTAGGGTGACAATGTGTGTAAATATATTGTTGTTGTTTGTGTTTGATAAAGAAGGCAAAGGGTCTAGCCCATACAGCCAAGTCTGACGTAATATATCTTTCTTTTTTTCTATGAGTTAATGAGGTTATCATCAAATTCCTGTTGCAGAATTTGATGCTTTTCCTGGAGTCGCTCGCGGCATTATAGCCCAAACACGTTGGGTACAATATGGGAGTTCACAGCGCGGGAAAACCATAAACATAATGTCAGTCTCAAAATTGTCTTTTGAAATATTATTTCCACTAAAGACATATTTGGAATATTTTTTGGCATTTCAGAGGAATCACAATATTAGTATAGTTTATATAAAATTTTGAGCTGTGTTGCGTATTTCACAGATTATTAGCTACGTATGTTTATTAACTTAAGGTACTTGTCACATTGACATTGACATGAACCCTAAGTTAATACCAGACTATAGACCCGAAAAATTTTCTAACGTCCAGTGTCACTAATCAGTGTTAAAAACCTTACACGGTGTTAGTTTGCGTTCGTAAACAGGCGCAGTGACGTAAATATTGATTGTGTATAGTTGTAAATGTCTGACGTGTTTGATTTGCCATCCAACTCCACATGAGCTTAATTAATAATAAATAAATAATTATCTATTTATTATTATTAGGTACACAGAACAGAAATGGGTACAAAACAATTCTAAATTTTCAAATCTTTACAATACAGTTCCAGTATCATCTCCAAAAGCATGTGCACACAGCATGCAATTATGAAACATTAACATATATTTAAAAATAACAATACAATACCCACAGTGAGTAGTTCATAAATATTAATTTAGTTTGCTCGCCGTCCACAGCAAATTACTCCTTGCCAAAGGCCAGAAACAATCCACTATAGAGAGCGAACACCCTATTTAGGATAATTATTATTATTTTGTAATGTGTATTCTTAAAGAATCTCGGTATTTAACCGGTTTACATAATGACGTTCACGGGCCTCGGCCAAGTGAGCATCACGCTTCTGTAACTCCAAACTTTCTGACTATACGGCAAGTATTTTAAGGATTGTAGCTTTTTGCAATTGTCTGTATGTGTGCTGGTCTACGTTAATAGTTTTGAGGCTGTCATATAATGTTTTGGTTATTATTCCGGTCGTAGATACTAATATGGGTACAGTTGTTACTTTTTCTAATTTGAGTTGGGATTTAAGCTATATATTTAGTGTTTTTTTGTTATTATTATTATTATATTTTTAATTCCTAATATCTTGCACAAGTTAATTTTATAAATATTGACGAATTGAAATAAATCAGGAGCGTCTTCCTGTAAACATAACTCATTGTATTGCCTACACATTCGAGTGAGGGGGTTGTTGCCTGCTATGTTGTTTGCAAAGGACGATATAGCAAACAACATTGGATTCCTTTTGGTTCGAATTGTTATATCAATAATATATATCAATGTGTTAGGGCCGGTGACTAAATCGTTGATGGCATTCGTTAATTTAAATTCCAATACAAATTTCTGTATGACCAAATGCCACTAAGGAAGGATTCAGTTACCGGCCCTTAGACTTTAAGCAAGTATTAATGTAACGACCACTGGTTGTCCTTAAATACATAAAGAAATAAACCTTTTTAAGAAATGTAATTCGACTGGTGGTCACCCTACTGTTAAAGATTGGTATCTTTGATACCATAGTTAACAAAGTACATACTGGCAGGACACCGGCTAAAATTCATCTTAATTTATTGTTATTGCTATAGAATTATATATTGTTATGTTCATTTTATTTGGGATTTAGCCGAAGGTCAAAGTGACGCAAAGATTAATAATGGGAGCTGGCTGGGAACTGATGGCTGACATCAGACCTATCCATGCCGAATTCAGCTCCTCATCTTCTACGTTTAGTCAAAGAATCTCCAATCAATAATATACAAAATATATATTACGAGAATGTCTGGCGGCATTAGGTCCGCCTTTGTACTGTTAAAATATTATTTGCGAAATCATCGATAATGGTCATTCAATTGATTTGAGACTACAACGCTACTCGTTGAGGTTTGGGAACGTCACTACGACGGCTGTCACTTTATGCACGTTTTGGGGGGGCGATGGCTATTTCTACGGAATAAGATACCATACGAAAAAAATACTATACCATTTGAAAAAATAATTATTTACGTATAGGAATAGTATGTTTTAAATATATATAACTTGCTATGTGTATAATAATATAATAAAATTATTTCTTAATTTTACTTCTCAGAATATCGTCTACTTAAGATGAAAATAATTAATAAAGTTTTGCGTATGGCAATAAAAATGGAATTTTTCATCGAGAAAGTCCGTAGAAATAGCGATGTTTCTCGATTTTGACAGATTTGTGTCCTCTAAATTGATCTAAATGACAGCCGACCAACACACAGATTATATAGGACCAACAAATGTAAACAAACATTGAATTTGAAAAGATTTGATTGTATGGGCCATTTGTATGGAAACTAAACTTACGATTAGCGGGATGTGTCTAGCAAAAATATCTATTAATTAATCAATCTGCGATCACTAAGCCCTCTAGGAAAAGAGCAAATTTAATTAAGTGGAAAATCAATGCAAAGACTTCTATTTATGCTGGACCAGCCAAGCGGAATGAAGATTTTGTTTAGAGTTTCAGAGAGTAAAATCTCGATAACCCATTTAGTGGATTGAGAGCGAGCGAGGGAGGCTTACTATTATGTACTGTGTAAATAAGAAATAGGTTTGTTACTCACCTAAAATAAACTTCAAATCATTCAAACAGATTGTGCATGTAAATAATGATAGAGTATTATATCACATTAATTAAAATGTGTAGGAATTTGTCGATTATGTACAACTTTTCCAGCTTTATACTGCAGACGGCTCCTGTCCCTTGCAATTGACTTCATTGACAGTTAATGAGCATTCACTGAAACTCAGTAGGTCTTGATTTCATTCATAGGGAGAGGAGTGGAATGGTGGATGGTTATCACGCAATAAAATAAAGGAGGCCTTTTCAAACCAGCCTATTGTCAGACCCAAGCCTGAGAAACCTTTCTTCACATCTCTTACCCACACATGATTGACCCGGGCATCTGTACGGTGAATCCATGGAATGCTTAGAATTTTTTTTTTTTAATTCATTTTGGAAAACCAACAGTTGACAATATTATAGTAAATAATATACAGTAAATTCACTAAGAACTATTAAAGGTTTTCACATATAAAAAACAGTCTTACTCATATTATTGAAGTGATTTTTAGAAAACCATGGAATCACTATGTTGTTCCAGGTCTATTTTAAAGTAGTGTTTGTTGATTCCAGACTGGTGACCGGAAAGTTAAAAAAAAGATGTCTTCTCTTTTATTGCACAATACGCTTACCATCCACCATTCTGTTCCACTCCCTACCCAACCAAATACTGTATGATTTCATTAATGCCTTCTTAGAAGCTCATGTACCTATTAATTTAATATCATTTAATGTATTGACCATAGACCTTTTAATTTTTAATATATAAAGACAATTTTCTAAGCATTCCATGGATTTAACATGCACCCATATGGTCCATTGAGTGTGGGAAAGAGAGATAAAAAGAATGGTATCTCAGGCTTGCAACTAACTATAGGCTGGTTTAGAAAGGTTTACCTATGTTTGTTTGATACAGGTTTTAAATAACACAATTATTTTAATATTATTATGTTTTATTAGGGATTCATATCTACTGTATTTTTTTAAGAACTAATTTGATCTCATCAAATTTGTTGTGTTGGTGTTTCACTCCTTGTTGCAATTTAACCTGTAATTAAATTTATGCCTTCCTCCTTTTTCCGGGCTTAGGACCGGCTCAAACAATATTGTTTAGCATAACAAGCTAAAGTTATTTAGTCATGAATGAGACGGAGTTACACATATTCATCAGCTCACCTTGTATATCCATACCAAATCCGATCAGGTTGAAAAAAAAAAAAACTAACTGAAGAATTGTGTTTTGTACGATTAAATTAAATAAATTAAAATGCTAAAAATATTTTTTTGTTTTATTTTTAGAGATATTTTTTAAAAAATAAATAGCATAAAAAGGTAGGTATTAGAAACTTGCGAAGCGGTGGTGGGTCGGTTGTAAGAGCACATTTCTTGACATCCAAAAAATGACCCCGAACCCCGGCTGTCATTATCATATGACAGCCCAAGAACACAGATTTCTACCTTCACTGTTGGAGATGGGTCTTTAGAGAATTTGGCCAGGGTCTGATGTCAATTTATAACGACAATTTATTAACGATTCCATAGTTGGTATCAGTGGAACAGGGACCGAGGCACGGAAATGGTGGTATTGTAAATGTACGTAAGAAAAGTCTATTTCTCATTGGTATCTACATGCCAGGTCTTTGAACCGACCTTTGTTGGATTAAGCGTTCTTACAAACGAGCTATGACCTCCAACCCAGGCTTATTTGTCATAGATTTACAACACCACCGCCCCCGTGAGGAGAAAAGCATGTTACCACCTTTGCATCCCTCTCCCTCGCACAAACCAAATATTTCTGATGTCTTAGGTGTCATGTATTGACCGCCTCCGTGGTCTAGTGGTAACAAACGTTGCCGTGAACTCGGGAGGTCGTGGGTTCGATTCCCACCGGGGGCAAGTTGTACATTGTATAATTTGTCTCGGTCTGGGTGTTTATATGTATAATATGTATATATTTAAAAAAAAAAAAGTATAATATGTAGTTTATCAACCATCTAGTTTCCGTAACACAAGCCTCATAGCTTACCACGGAAATTAGATGGCGCTGTGTGACCTGTCTGGAAATATTTATTTATGTAACACCATTCATATTTTCACTTATATTTACATCTATAGCACACTAAACATGTGCAATGATCTTAAGCCTTGTGTAAAAATGTAACTTGCTAAGCTAGTGGTAAGGATCATCATCAAGGTCAGAGTTTAGTTACACTACAATCTGACAAGCCGTTTTTTTTTTACGCGTCTTGTCTCTCCATGTTCATTGCGTGTACGCGCCTCTCCAAAACGACCCACGCTACTACCCTGTGCACACTGCATGCCCCTTTGTATTTGTCCGAAAAACCGACAAATCACAAATGACGCTGCATGCGCGACTTTCAAATGCTCGTTGCGGCGCGTTACATACTCAGTTCGCGAGCACAAGGCGTTCAGACTATGGTAATTCGTTGCAATAGGTATTCATTGCAGCAAAAGTTATGTTTTTTTTGTGCATATAAAACTATTATTTTACGTTTATTTAAATTTTGTAATGCAGTAATACTAGCACGCAAAAACTCGGTTATCGAATATGAAGTATGGGATTTTAGACAAATGCGATGTAACCGCTACAAATTGAGGCTTAGATATATGACCTTTTACAGTTATCCAGCTCGCAAGTAAAACTTTAGGTAACTGAGTTTTAGCGTACTAGAGCTACTGCATTATACATTATTCAGGTGATTTTTAATAAAAGACAAAGAAAAACATGTATAAAGTTATTTATTGCATCTCAATAAGAAAGAAGTTTTAAAACTCCATGCGGTAATAAAAATCAATTTCCGTAAGGATGATTAAAAATTTCATACGCCACGTGATTAGTAGTTGGCTTGTTTCATTTTTATTTTAACCAATCATGTGCCATAAAAGCAATCATCCTTTCGGAAATTGGTAATTAATCTAGCATGTTTTATCCAAGACTTTTTCACACGGTTCCTGCTTGCAATCTTGATTTGGGGGTTCACACTCGCTGACTGTCGATGGTTGATCATGTGTTCTACGGTACGAGCGCCCGCGCCGGCCACCATAGTTTTGATAGTATCTTTGACCATTTCTGTTATTCGGTGAGCCTTTACGTGGACTGTAGTTATAGTACATCCGTCGTTTATTAGCAACGTATGGAGAGCCTTTAACCGGAGCACCATCAGGACCCGTGACCCCACATGATTCAAAGCCTTTATCTCCCACAACCACGGTGAAAACCACCACCTCGCCGTCGCCAAGCGAGCGCACAACTTTACGCGGGTTATTACGGGATATAGCACTTTGATGAACAAAAACGTCTTCTTTAGTGTCGCTTCTGTTAATAAAACCATAGCCACTTTTCACGTTAAACCACTTCACGGTGCCGATTACTTTTTCAGCGATTACCTGCTTCGGTTTTGTATCCGTTTCTTTCGCTTCGGTTTTCACTTCAGGCGTTGTATCCGGTTTTTTCTCCTCCTTTATATCGTTCATCAGATTTAAAATCTCGATTTCAGCCATAATACTAATACAATACGTATTACGCGAAGAAAAGATTATACTAAATAAATTACAGAACACTGTTCACGTAACTACCCTCAAATGAAATGTGTGGGCTCGGTGCGCTCTAAAATATAATTATTTTTATTTAGTATTGGCAAAGACCTCAATTATTTCATCCTCCCTAATAAGTTTATTAGTTTCTCAAACAACACTTACATTTAACCGTATCAAAGCGAATATTTTTACTGAATTTTGCTTAAAATGAATGAAAACGCTACTCGAACGTCTTTCAAGGCGAAATAAAGTAAAAAAAAGCGCTGACAGAGCCAAACACGTTCGATTTTTAATACATTTATTTAAAAAAAAAAAATTGGTTGCCTGTAAAGTCGGTATACGGGCGAAAGTTTTACGTGACAACGACTTTGAGTGGTAAAATAATTTTAATGTGAATATTCATTCGTATAGTAGGAAGAAGGATGAAATAATAGTAACAATTTAAAACATTTATTTATACAAAGAATTATATTTAAAACATTAATTTATACAAAGAATCTCGCACTGAATTTCATATTAACAAAATTTTATTTTTACCTTTACACATACATACGTATTTATATACAAATATACATACAATAACTTGCAATACATTTGCGTACAATGAAACAGCGTTTACTACAACTTAACTTGTTCCTATCTGAGTGATTTTGTTGAGGATAGGGCGATGATAGGAGAAATATGAAATGAAAGGAAGTGTTTCTGCTGTAATGTGCCTAGAAAATGTCAAGTCAATGTCTTTCACTTTTTATGTCTGTCTCTCTCGCTCTTAGGCGGGCTAACCATGCCCGAGTGGAAGGGACGCGTGCCTCTCACTCGCTCTCATTGTGAGCGCATAACGTGAGCGGAGCGTAACGCAGTTTCTTGAAGTGTCACCCGGCAAACCAATTTATAAGACGTTGTCACGTCAAAACTTTTATCATATTTATAGATATTGCCAACTTTTGTAACGTTTTGCAATACGTAATAGATAGCTAGTGGCTACGGAATGATGGCACTCGTTCACCGCGAGAGATAAACCTTCCTAATATAAGTATTACTCGTATCTTACAAACACAAGTGGGGAAAGAGCAATCATTCAAATTGAACGTCCGAAAACGTGTAATTTGTGTAACGAGCTAAATGTATCATAATTATATTGTAGCCAACAAGAATAATGAGATTATCTACTTACTATGTTAAGTTAAAGATTACGGATTCAGATCCATAAAGCGTTCGGAGTGTTGAACAAAAAAGTTTATTATTTCAAAAAATACAGTTTAATTTTAAAGGAACTCTGATCCGCAAACTAGAATTATCTGGGTTATACCTTAATATGAATTTTGTTTCATTTAACTTAACACTAAACTATACATGTATAAAAAAAAAAAAAAAAAAAAAAAAGTGATGCTAATTTGCAGCGCGGAAAAACTTCTTTCTTGTCACATACATCATTAACCAGCCGTTTAGACAGTTCTTTAAAGAACTTCTTAGCACTTGGCCCCCATGGACCCATTGTCTCAATGCCAAAAGGTACAAACACTTAATCATTAGCAACAGACTCGTATTTAACAGATGGGCCCTGGACATGAGACCGAGCAAGGGTGTCGACACAAGTAGCGTCCCACACCATTTATATTATATTATATTATATTATATTATATTATATTATATTATATTATATTATATTATATTATATTATATTATATTATATTATATTATATTATATTATATTATATTATATTATATTATATTATATATCGGTGTAACAGCGACGTGCCACTGTTATTGATAAGTTTTAGTTATAAGAAAATAACAGATTACCTGAAATTGCATATTGTTTAATTTTATTTGGTATTGAAATGATTTTTTTTACTACTATAGAGAAAAAGTTTGAGCAATGTGTAAGCAAAGCATTAGAACGCACTATAAATAAATTTCAACCAAAGTGCATTAAATTATGTTAATTTTTAAAAGACGGCAATAATAAACCATGAAGTCAAAACTAACAGGCTTATCTTACTGATCTGAAAGAACCTATCAATCCCATATTTTTTTCTACCTTGCATTTTAATCACATTGAAAGCAATGTTCCATAATATTCATTTACAATCGTAAATCTTATACAGAACGTTAAGGCTGATAATCCTAAGACGAATCCGACAATTTTATTTTGAAGGTCAGCCGTAAGCTGGGACATTAGACGCCATTTTTAATTTTTATCGTCTCAATTACAGAGACTTAATTTTCTATTGACAGCTGGAAGAAAATGTTGAGTGGAGGAGTCGTCGAGGAAACGTCTGAGAATACGGGTGTTAGTAAAGTTTTTTTTTAAAATAATATTTCCTATTATAATTATATTTTCCTATTACAATATTTCCGGTGAGGCAAGTTTTTTTCTGGCAACATTGAAGATTGAGTTCTTGTATTTGTAATATTCATTTGGTCACGCTCTAACACTTTCGACACCCATAAATCTATCTCTTTCATAATATGAATATTCATGTCTCACGAAAATTATTTATAATTTTGGTACGAAATGTTATTTGATTGAGTTTGACAATTTGTTTTGTGTGATAGGGAAGGCAAAGGGTTTAGCCCATACAGCCAAGTCTGACGTAATACGAGTATTACGTTCTTTTATGTGAGTTTATGAGGTTATCAACAAATTCCAGATGTTCCAGAATTCGATGCCTTTCTTGGAGTTATTCGCGGCAATATAGCTCAAACACGTCGGGTATAATGGGAGTTAACAGCGCGGGAAAACCGCAAAAAATAAACTGTAACTTTTAGCCCATATATACAGTTCAATATACCTATAGATTTATAAATTAAATAATAGTTATAAAATAAATATGGTGTAAAATAATATAATATAGTATAATATAATAATAGTATAATGCATGGCATGATAAATTAATTTCATAAATAATAAAATAAAATTAATATTGAGGCATAACATTTATACTCGTAAATAATAAAATGTAACCAAGGAAGAAACTGATCCTCAGCTTAACTCAGAGAATTGTAGTCTGGGGATCAGAGTTCCTCCAAAATATTTTTTGTGAACAAATAAACGTTTTTGTATTTTGTAATGTATCGCTTTATTGTAGCACATTATAAAACAAAACAACACCACTTTTGACTAACAATATCCACAGAAAAATAATTTCCAAAAAAAAATTGCACTTGACATCTCCGCCCAAAATGGTGCGAAGAACTCTCCCGTAACGTACATTGAGTTTGACAGTTGTATTCCTCGAGCGCAGTGACGTGTTGAGGGGTCCCTCCATTTGACAGCTGGTAGGAATAATTGAGTGGAGGAGACGTTGAGGAATCATATTAGGATACGGGTTTGCCATAAATATTATTACAAGGAAAACATCGTATTTATTTATTGGCGTGTAAAGATTTCTAAATTTATTATCCGTTTAGGAACAATAGGCATTTAAAGACGAAAAAAACATTGGGTTGTTTTTTTTAAATAGTTATGTACCAAATGTTGTTTTACTCAAAAAAACTGACACTTGAGTTCTGAATAATGGCTCGTGCTAAGCACTGGCGGAGCTACGACTATTAATCCGGACCATAGAGTTATTCACATTTTTTGTTTCGAAGTTTTTAGTTTAGCCATGAACGAGTTGTAGGAGTTACTTATATATTATTGTGACTTGGATTTCCTATTCAATTAATTTAAATCATTTAACGTGATCCACCCTGTATATTGTAAGTAGGTATAATATACAAAATTAACATAAGAATAAAATATGGTGCACCATCAGCCGTCTAACGCATGTCTGTGCATAAATTATAGATCCTCATGGAGGTTTGGGCTGATATCGATAAAACATTCTTACTAGTGATACAACAAATATGAATACAATTATTTATATCGAATACAATTATTTATATTCTCCGAATTTCATTAAAAAAATCCTTTTTGTATCTTTTGGTCTCAACCTCTTAAGACGAAACAGTCAATAATTACAATTTTCAAATTTTCAAAGAAACAACTGCCAAATTTCATCAAAATCAGTCCAGGAATATAGACGTGAAGGCGAGACAAATATACATCTACATACAGACACACGGACAACGCATTTTTCACATTTGTAATATCAGTAGGTATATATAAATATCAGCGAAACAACACAAAATAAAACATAACAGATCAAAGGTGAATGAATGAATGAATTAAATATATATATATATATATTAATTAAACTAAAAACTTACATTTTAAAACATAAATGACTATTAATAAAAATAAACCTAATTAATAAATAAAAATATAACTAAAAAAAATGAAGAAAAAACAAAATAAAAATAATAATAATTAATATAAAAAAAAATTAAAAAAAATATCCAAATCGCTGCCAAAGGGCAAAGTGCCAAGGATACTGGCAGCATTGCCACGTTGGATGGCAATACTGATCCTTTGGCCCAAATATTGCCCAGCCCTTTTGTCTCCCGAGGTGTTGACGACAGATCAATAATAGTATTTTGGAGTATTTACCGTACTTTATTCATAGGCCAAATGACGATTCACTAAAATTTGGTATGGCAATATTTTGGTAAGCATTATTTCACACTCTTTAAAGAATGAAAAAAAAAACACTATTAGTACATTTGCGCCAAACAATGATTTTTTATAGATAAATAAGTTATATTAGCGAAACAATCACTAAATAAAGAATAATACATTAATAATAAAAGTCATTTCTTTAAAAAACTGTTAAGATACGACCATTTTTTTAATTTGCATTTTTATTTATTACGTTCCAATATGAAACTAATAATGCTATTTCCCTGTTATTATTGGTTTTGCCAAATGTAAAATACGTTTTGTAAATTTTATTTAAATAATTTCATTTGGAAATAAATAAAATTAAATAAAAATAAAAACTGCCTCCGTGGTCTAGCGGTTAAGTCCGTGGATTTAGACTCGGCGGTACCGGGTTCGATTCCTGGTCGGGACACAAATTTATTAATGTAAATAAATATATTTAATTTATTTGTGATATTTCTCGAGTTTGGTACGCTGGAGACATCGACGAGCTTGCCACTTGTCATGATTGGCCTATAGTAAAGTTGGCTAATTGTGAATCCGCTTATTTATAAGTGTGGTTTCTGACCACCCTGAAAGGGAAACGGTTGTGATGAAACTTTACATTTTTTTACTTTTTTAATATTAAGGTATTTTCTTAAAGATGTTAATTGAAATTCCGGCTAATCTTACCCGACTAGTTTAGACAGTAGCCATTAATGTCCACTTGAAAAAATAATTCTGTATAGCCTTGACTTACTTTACTATATCTTGTTAGGCAACTCATCACTATTACTTTTGTTAGCGTATTACTTTATATAATAAATTATATACTACTTATTTGTTTAAAATAAGGGTTAACATTTTAAGTCCAAATATAATAAAAAATCTTACCAGAATCTTGTAAATAACATGGCAATAGGACGGTATCATTTTCGAAGCTCTTCACCGTAATTGGAATGCTTTTGAATTTGTTTTCACAGTCAGCACCAATTAAAAATACTAACGTAAAAACTAAAACTCTTAAAATAAAAAATGGCGCCATTGTAAAGTTTTTTAAAATTCACGCTTGGCCGAGACTTCCAAATGCATCAAAGGAATCACGCTTGGGTTCTTTACCGTTTTGTTTTTAAATTAATTACATTTTTTATATGTAACAATTAACACGTCTCTAATCCTATTCCACAAAATTTATTACTCACAATTGCTTTTAAAAATAATTATAAAATTAATATCATTTTTTATAAATTTATAATTTTGAATTATTTTAATTTTAACAAATATAATTCCCGCGTAAACGTCCTTCTGGTTAGGGTTCCGATTTGAACTGTCACTTAAGCGCTCTTATTTGAATCACTGGACCAAGCATAAGGGCCTGTTCACATCGTAATTAACTTTTTTATAGGCCAGGACAAAATGCATTAAATCTTGGACCGTAATAGTAGGAAGGTACATAATGCGTGTTTTCCTGGAAACTAATTTAGGTTAGTTTTAGACACGTTCAAATAACTTACAAATATTTTACCCAAATAACATTTTATTTAAAATTATACATAGCACAAAAAAAATATGGCAACGCGGCTATTTAAGTAAATATATGCCACTTTCCGTAAGTCTTGTTTCATCATGGCAAGCTTACAATATTAGTTCTCAATAAAATTAAAAATTGGCATTTGCAAATGGCACATACTTTTAACAAGAACAACACATAGGTGGAAGGCGGACTAATGTTTACCCAGTCTGCTGGGGCGGGAAGGTATCCATCGTTCGTGCCGATAAACCCACTTTAGTGTATCCACACGTTTCGGGATCAGGCTCGAATTGCCGTCATGCCTAGTCAAGCCGCCATGATATTGGGAACTGATGTCAGTCATGAGTGTCTGATTCCAGTAGCCAACATTCATGCACCTCGCGCGCCACTTACCATCAGGTGGGCGCAATGTCACATGTCGTGCTAGTATATATAAAAAAAAACTAAGGAAAGATTCAGTTACCGGCCCTGGACAATATCATCACCATCACAACCGTATCCCTTCCGAGGTAGTCATCGACCACATTTTAAAAGAAGCGGATTCACATTTAGCCAACTATAAGATGTCTCTAGCATACCCGAATAGCGAAATATCACAAATGTAATTATTTTTTTATGTCCCGACCTGGAATCAAACCCGGTACCTCCGCGTCTAAATCCGCGAACCTAACCGCTAGACCACGGAGCCAGTCCTATAGCAATTTTACCTACACGTAATGTTTATTTGTATATTCATTTATTTATTCGGATAATTTTTGTGGCACATTTTCAGTGTTGGGGGTAAATTGAAGCGAGCTCTGTTATTTTCATAGGCGTTGCTATCTATCAGTAGGTGACTAACAGACACCTCAGAAGTACATCTTTTGCATTTATTTTAACTAAATTCTTATCGCCAAATATGTATTAAATCAATGCTGTGATTTTGTAAAACCAATAAATAAATAAATATAAATAATAAATAAACATCCAGTATGAACAAACCTTTACTACGCTTTCATTAATTTAACACATTGAAAGCTTTGAGAAGTAGAGTCTGATGACGCATATTTAAAAAAAAAAATGCATTTGAACTCCTTTTTTATTTTAAATACAGCGTTTTTGGGACATAAAATCCAAGTTTGCACAAAATTTAATAAAGAATTACATGGTTTCTAGAAAATTTTCTGGTTAAATTTTAGATTGTGTAAAATATATGGCATTACAAAACTGACTTTTTTTTCCTACAACTTATTTAACTTTATTGGATACAATAGTTTCCCGGGAATTAAAAAAAAATGAATGTGCTACGAGCCATTTTACACTGACATGTCAAGTGCAAGTTTTTGTTTAGTAAATTACTTTTCTGGAATCAAAAGTTGTGTTGTTTTGTTTAATAATGTGCTACGATGTGAATAATTATAGATAATGATAAATTGGACTTAAAATATGGGGCACAAGCTTGCAGTTTATTATTTGCGGTTTTCCCGCGCTGTAAACTCCCATATTATACCCGCGACGTGCTTGTGCTATAATGCCGCGAGTAACTCCAAGAAAAGCACGCAACATCAGGAATTTGATGATAACCTCATTAACTCATAAAAAAGAAAGATATATTACTTCAGACTTGGCTGTATGGGCTAGACCCTTTGCCTAGAATATTTTTCACATATGAATATATAAACTAGTAGATACAGGTTAAAAAAAAAGTAGAAAGTTCTTCGCGCCATTTTGCGTGGACATGTCAAGTGCAAGTTTTTGTTTTGTAAATTAATTTGCTGTGGATATTATTGGTCAAAAATGGTGTTGTTTTGTTTAATAATGTGCTACAATGTGAATAATTATGGAAAACGATAAATTGGACTTTAAATATGGGGCACAAGTTGCAGTTTATTTTTTGCGGTTTTCCCGCGCTGTGGACTGCCATATTTTACCCGACGTGTTTGGGCTATAATGCCGCGAGTGACTCCAAGGAAAGCATCAAATTCTGCAGCATCTGGAATTTGATGATCCCCAACTCAGTTATGAACTCTGTTATGAACATATATTATGCAAATAAATTACGTGTTTAGGACTGATGTATTCCGTACAATGTCCTTTAAAGACAATTAAAAAAAAAAAAAAGTGAGTAATAGAATTAAACAAAAAAAAAATGGAGAAGGTATACAGTAACTAAGTAATAATAATACAATAAAAAAAACATAAGAAAGAAGAGGACGATTAATTTCCATGGATTCACCGTGCGGATGCCGGCTTGTGACCTGTCGGCTGGTTTGAATAGGTTGTGCAAACAACAAGTGCACACCAACCACTATTCTAGTTTTATCCCTACCCAACCAAATACTGTAATAATTCCGTTAATGCCGTCTTAGAAACTCTTTCTTTGAAAATAATAACCATTGTCCGAACTCTATTTTTTATTTGATCTCTTTGCTTAGAAGTGAATCAGCGGATCTTTCACTGACTGCATCTATTTAATGATGAACTGGATTTGATTGCATTATCATGCTCATCGACAGACGATTAGATGATTTTGATGTTAGTTAATTGAATATTCATAAACTAATAGTATAGTAATGGACGCCAATGACTTGATTTAAAATTTAAATCTAGAATTATTGCTACCCCGGCTAACATGAGCTTTCTTGAATCTTGTCTTGACGGGCTCTCAAAGTTAGTATTATTTAAGAGGCAAGTGTTATTGATTGTAAACTAAAGTGCTTTTATCTTGGAAAATAATTGTTTATGTATAAATACTTTTTACTATTCTTATATTGACTTTTTAACTTATAATATAAAATTATTATTATTAACTGCCTCCGTGGTCTAGCGGTTAAGTCCGTGGTTTTGACTCGAAGGTATCGGGGTTGATTCCTGGTCGGGACACAAAAATATTTGTTAATGTAAATAAATACATTTAATAAATTTTAAACTTATTTGTGATATTTCTCGAGTTTGGTACGCTGAAGACATCAACAAGCTGTCATGAATGGCCTATAGTAAAGTTATTGCCCTATAGCAAAATTAAAATAAGTAGTCTTCGCCCTGGGGCGGAACGCTCCGGGGTTATCCCCATTAAGCGTGCGTTATTCACGGTGGGCGACGGCCCGCTTGAGCCGCCGGGGAAGGCACCACTCTAGGATCTGTGGCACCTATAGGCACTAATATTGTTAGTAACTGCTGGTTACGCTTCTGCCCCCAGGATCTCACGGGGCAGGGGACGGCCCTCCGGTGGCCGTGCGTGCAGCGGTGCGATTCCCCAAAGATGGTCGAAGCGGCTGTGGTCGGCTCGAACGAACATGGATTTCGGGAGCCTGGTCACAAACTGCTCGATGGTCTCCATCTTCAGGTCGTCGTGAAGGACGGTGTTGCGCACGAACCATGGAGCTCTGACTGTCGCGCGCAATGAAATATTTTGTTGCGCTTGGATCGCAGCAGCTATGGATGGCGCCACCAAAAGAATGCGCAACGAAATTATTTTCTTTTCGCTGTTTACACAGGCAACGCCGAGTAAAACAGCTAGTAATAAATAAATAAATCCGTTTTTAGACTAT
The DNA here is from genome assembly GCA_910589645.1 of Tinea semifulvella. Classification (NCBI taxonomy): domain Eukaryota; kingdom Metazoa; phylum Arthropoda; class Insecta; order Lepidoptera; family Tineidae; genus Tinea; species Tinea semifulvella. The sequence goes on from OU342619.1 coordinate 8,664,264, forward strand.
CCGTTCCAGTCGTGATGATACTTTTATTGGTTTTTTTGTTCTCTTCTCCCGATGGATGATGAATGAGGTGATAGGGAAGGCAAAGGGTCTAGCCCATACAGCCAAGTCTGACATAATATATCTTTCTTTTTCATGAGTTAATGAAGTCATCATCAAATTCCAGATGCTGCAGAATTTGATGCTTTTCTTGGAGTCACTCGCGGCACCATATATAGCTCAAACACTTCGGGTAAAATATGGGAGTTGACAGCGCGGGAAAACCGCAAAAAATAAACTGCAACTTGTGCCCCATATTCAAAGTACAATTTATCGTTTTCCATAACTATTCACATTGTAGAACATTATTAAACAAAACAACACCACTTTTGACCAACAATATTCACAGTAAATTAATTTACAAAACAAAAACTTGCACTTGACATGTTCGCGCAAAATGGCGCGAAGGACTCCTTTTTTTGTTCTCTTCTCCCGATGGATGATGAATGAGGTGATAGGGAAGGCAAAGTGTCTAGCCCATACAGCCAAGTCTGACGTAATATATCTTTCTTTTTCATGAGTTAATGAAGTCATCATCAAATTCCAGATGCTGCAGAATTTGATGCTTTCTTGGAGTCACTCGCGGCATTATAGCTCAAACACGTCGGGTAAAATATGGGAGTTGACAGCGCGGAAAAACCGCAAAAAATTAACTGCTACTTGTGCCCCATATTTAAAGTCCAATTTATCGTTTTCCATAATTATTCACATTGTAGCACATTATTAAACAAAACAACACCATTTTTGACCAATAATATCCACAGTAAATTAATTTACAAAACAAAAATTTGCACTTGACATGTCCACGCAAAATGTCGCGAAGGACTCCTTCTTTTGTTCTCTTCTCCCGATGGATGATGAATGAGGTGATAGGGAAGGCAAAGTGTCTAGCCCATACAGCCAAGTCTGACGTAATATATCTTTCTTTTTCATGAGTTAATGAAGTCATCATCAAATTCCAGATGCTGCAGAATTTGATGCTTTCTTGGAGTCACTCGCGGCATTATAGCTCAAACACGTCGGGTAAAATATGGGAGTTGACAGCGCGGAAAAACCGCAAAAAATTAACTGCAACTTGTGCCCCATATTTAAAGTACAATTTATCGTTTTCCATAATTATTCACATTGTAGCACATTATTAAACAAAACAACACCATTTTTGACCAATAATATCCACAGTAAATTAATTTACAAAACAAAAATTTGCACTTGACATGTCCACGCAAAATGTCGCGAAGGACTCCCTGTTTTTTTTTTTTTAATTGTGTTTACCCACATCTAAACACAGCCTACTAATTATTATATTTATTACTAGTGGCCAGTCATCGCCAGATATTTAATATCTTAATTTTATTCTAGCTTCCATAGACAATAATTAACGGCCAGTAAAAAATGCCTAACGAGATCAATTCAAAGGCACCTTTGCCTCGTTTTTTTTTTAATTGAGCAATCATTCTTATTATTTATTATGATAGCTTTTGAATGTACTTTTTTTTCATCTCGCGGTTGTTACTAAACCATACCAAACAAACTAATTTTTAAGCACCTGGCATTTAACAACTTTTCACTTTTTTAGATTGCGTTTGAGAGCCGGTAATTAACTTACTTAAGTTCATGCGCCCACTTAAATAAACGAATAAATTAGTCCTTATTTAAATCTAGGACTTTTAAAATCTTAGAATTAAAAATATTTGTCTAAAAAAAATGTTTCGTGTTTGCCTTGAAAGCAAAGCACGCTTTTTTTACTGATTGAATAAAACCTTCCTTGAAGGACTATCAAAGCGAAATAAGATAAATTACACCGCCAAATTTAACTTGGCAATAATAGTAGTAACTATAACCTAGAACCAAGTATAACCCAAATTCCTATAACTTCATTAAATATAGCTTAAGCTCTGTGACAGCTGTAGTCCTATTCTGCGCAAACGTTATGTAAAGGACTTTGTTCACTATATATTCATCACGCTATTAAAGTTGATATTTGCACGGCCGCTGTCAAGGTCGAGCGCTTATAGAGTTGACAATTGAATAATATTTTAAAATTATGACGCAACCTCTGAAGTAAATAACGAAATTCACTAATAACGTTTGCGACTAAGTAACAGAATAGGGCTGCTGACATCTTTAATTTTGAAAAATCACGTTTTGTTTTAATAGGTGTAGTAAGGTCTTAACAAAAGAAAATCGGAAATATTTTGAGAAAGTGCTTAGTACTTTTTTAATCCTAAAGAGTACTTTACATATTTTATATTTAAAATATTTGTTTCTGTTTTGCATAGAATCGTCCTAAAATACACGGTTTATTTATCTGTATTGAATGAATAAACGTAAATACATCTTGGTCATTCAACTCGATGCGGACAGCTCGTCATTATGCCAAATGCACAATGATGACATATTTTAATTATATTTTTCAGACTTTTTTATATTTAATTATTTTCCACAATCGTAATAAGCATCTCGATCAAAAAAGTGGTATCAGTTATGATTTATTTACACGTCACAATAAGGTTGATTTGATATACTGACCTATTACTACTAGCAATATTTTAATTTCAAAGGAATGTTTGTCAAAACTGATAAACCACTTTTTGGGTCCACTATAACTACCCAAGATGTGTAAGTGAATGTTACAGCAGAAACTGCCACATAATGTGCATTAGAGTATATAATAAAATTCCCAGAGAGATACGAGAGTTGCACATAAAAGGTTTTACCATTAAATAAAATAAAAAATCGTATTGACAGCTGTTTTTACTCCATAAAATATATTTTATCATGTCAGTCTGTTCAAAAAGTATTAATTTTGAATTTTCGTGGGCTACGTGTATTTGATTTTTTTGTTGCGTTATGTCGGTAATCATATCCTTGCTTGTTTATATATATATTTTTATTTAAAAGTACTAGATTTAAATAAGGACTGAAACTATTTGCAATAGTTACTTTTTTTCGACGTTTGCTGTAGAAACGATGGGCCCGTGGGGATCGGAACTTAAAGCCTTTTATAAAGAAATTCTTCCAAGGCTCATTGACGTCTCTGGTGACAATAGGGCTGGCAGTTTTTTCTCCCAAAAATTAAGTATCATCATTCAAAGGGGAAATGCTGCTAGTGTATTGGGCACCATGCCACAAGACAGCGATTTGGAGGAGCTATTTTTTTTGTAAGTATGTATTTTTATTTTCTATGAATTATTATTATAATTTTTTAGGTTAAATTTAGATTCTGTTTTAATATAGTTTATTTATTGTAAAAAAAAATATGGACTAATTTATTCGTTTATTTAAGTGGGCGCATGAACTTAAGTAAGTTAATTACCGGCTCTCAAACGCAATCTTTTATATTTTTAATATAATATTTGTAATTATATCGAAAATATAAAATTTTAAAAGTTTTATGAGTACAGACAGACAGTGGGGTCGTCCAGGCCCGGATGGCTAATGGGCCTGGGTTGGGGATGGGGACATTCCCCCGTTTTCCCCGGCAGGATCTCAGCGGGCAACCACCCACCGTTAATTCATGCACTTTTGGTGCTGGGCGCCGTCACTGTATAACAGCGCCCGTGTGGCTAACGAACCCAGGGGGGTATAGGTTCGACTACTTCAACTCTCCTCCAAGAGCACTTCTCTAGGAAGCGGTCTCCCGTTGGGGGGCCGAGCGCAAGACGGAGCGATATTCTGAAGATGCTTCAAGTATTTATGAGTTTTTAATACAAAGGAGTTTCGTAGAATCCTCTCGGTACCAAATACAATCAGGCAGGCGTTGAATAATCTTTGTAACTGCAAAGGTTACAGTACCTATAATTTAATAATTTATATGGTTTGGTATACTGTTGAAGAACACCGAGTGGTGGGTTCAATTGGTTAAGAATGTGTTGAATAGGACCGTATATTGATGACGTCCGTTGTCGACAGAGCCCTATTATTGCTTTTGTAACCGTATTAACTTATACAGAGTGGTTTTAAAATGAGTTATAATTTCGATTACAAATTCGTGTTTGACTTTTTTTAAATAAATAAATATAAATAAATAAATATTTCCAGACAGGTCACACAGCGCCATCTAGTTTCCGTGGTAAGCTACGAGGCTTGTGGTACGGAAACTAAATGGTTGATAAACTACATATTATACTTTTTTTGTTGTAAATAAATACATATTATACATATAAACACCCAGACCGAGACAAATTATACAATGTACAAATTGCCCCCGGTGGGAATCGAACCCACGACCTCCCGAGTTCACGGCAACGTTTGTTACCACTAGACCACGGAGGCGGTCATTCATTGAGGGCATTCAACGCTTTAATTACCGAAATTTGCTTAAATTGTATGAAAACCATAGAGCAACGCCAAACCGAACGATTTTTTTTTTTAAAGCGGATTAAAGCGAAAAAAAGCTTAAAGGCGACAAGTCAAACACAGGGGTAATAGAGACTGCCAACTCATCCAGGCACGGATTTTCAACCCGTAAATCCAGTATCTGAAAGATGTATCATTAACTTGTTAGTTAAGTATTATCACGACTGTTTCCCTTCCAGGGTGGTCAGAAGCTAAGCTTATAAAGTTACGTAGCAAGCTCGTCGATGTCTCTAGCGTACAAACTCGAGAATATCTTAAATAAATTATATAAATATTAATGTGACCCGACCAGGAATCGAACCCGGTACCTCCGAGTAATAATTAACCTCCGAGTCTAAATCCACGGACTTAATCGCCGACGGATTATTAGAATATCACAATATCTTGGATTATATGATCTTGGATCACTTTGGTTTTAATTCAAAATTAAATTTATGGATTGTAAGGTTAATGATAATCGATTATCATTTCCTCCCCTGTTTTCCTCGACAAGATCCCGGTGGGTGACGAGTCGGTCTAGTGCAAATTTTAATAGATGTGAGGTCTTAACAAAAGAAAATAGGAAATATTTTGAGAAAGTGCTTAGTACTTTTTTAATCCATATTTTTTTTATATTTGTTTCTGTTTTGCATAAAGTCAACCAAAAACACACGGTTTATTTATCTGTATTATTAGAGTAAACGTAAATGTGATTCTAGGCATATTTGGCCTGTCTCTGTGTTCAGGTAGGTACTTCCAATACGCGCTTTTATTAAAGGGAATCCAAAAGTTAGGTACCTATTTGATCACCTGTCAAAGCAAAATTTCGTACAATTATTGTTATTTCAGCATTAAAATATAACTATTATGTTTTATGTGCCGTCATTAGTTAGATAAATGATTTTACGAGTAATAATGTCATTTTTATTTATTTTATTTTTTTGTTCTCTTCTCCCGATGGATGATGAATGAGGTGATAGGGAAAGCAAAGGGTCTAGCCCATACAGCCAAGTCTGACGTAATATATTTTTCTTTTTTATGAGTTAATGAGGTCATCATCAAATTCCAGATGCTGCAGAATTTGATGCTTTTCTTGGAGTCACTCGCGGCATTATAGCTCAAACACGTCGGGTAAAATATGGGAGTTGACAGCGCGGGAAAACCGCAAAAAATTAACTGCAACTTGTGCCCTATATTTAAAGTCCAATTTATCGTTTTCAATAATTATTTACATTCTAGCACATTATTAAACAAAATAACACCACTTTTGACCAATAATATCCACAACAAATTATTTTACAAAACAAAAACTTGCACTTCTCATGTCCACGCAAAATGGCGCGAAGAACCCTTTTTTTTATCTTGCCTTTGCAGGTCACTGGTGTGTAATGGCCAAGAAGGTATCCAAACGGCTGACTGAGAAATTTGGAAACAGGAAGGCTGGCATTTATTTTTGCCAACGTATTAGCCTTGTCATACATATGTGGAATGTTGCCAGCCTTTGTGGGTCTATTTTTGATGAGGACATTTTTATCTATATGTAGGTAAAGTATATTTAAAAAAAAAAAAAAATATTATTCCAAATGAGATGCAGAATTAAATCAACCTGTATACAGCAAGGAAGAGTGCCCATCAAACGAGTAGGTATATCGGTCCATAATTTGTCCTCACACAAAGCAGGATCAAAGTTCAACTTTTTTGATACATCTAATGACAATTTCTTTCATCATTACAGCCCCTAACACGCATTGTCCTAGACCTACAGATGGGCCTTTCAAATATATCTGGAGAATTTTGCCTACACTCGGCAAGGTGGCCAGGCGTGTTGGCGAGGATCTGATGTTAATTTTAATGACAATTCATTAACGATTTGACTAGTTGGTGTTAGAGGAACCGGTATCGATGATTTATTTCGTGTTCGACTTGAAAGCAAAGCAAAGCGCATTTTTTACTAAATTTTACTAAAATTGAATGAAAAAAATAACACTTAAGCGACAAGTCGAACATCGATGGTATTGTAAATCTCTAAGGAAAACAAGAAAAAAATATAAAAGTATAAAAATCAACTATATCAATCGCTTTAATTTTCTTCATAGGGTTGCTGTCTTAAAAAATGAATTTCGGATATAATACTATTCCATACCCTGAGTTTAACTTGCTCTAAGCGCTTTTTTCACTTTATTTCGATTTGATTTGTTGCTCTATGGTTTTCATACATTATAAGCAAAATTCGGTAAAAAAGCTTTGAACGCTTTGCTTTGCTTTCAAGTCGAACATAGCATATTGCTATATAGAAGCTAGAAGAAGAAGGTATGTATGGCACTTTAAGTATCCTAGCATCCGGCTAGTGTACGGTTGAACGATAGTTTTTTTGCGTGAGTAGCCTCTTTTTTTCGAATCAGTAACATAGTCTTCGGTCCTGACTGTTAAAGTCGCTATGTAAATAAAAGATATGGTGTAGTAAGCAGTTATTAAACTTTTTGGCGACAGAACCTTTGTGCTTGTTTTTTTCATTTTTAGTTTTAATTATTTCTTCTCAATTTTTAACTCAAAATATTTTTTTACGCAGTCGGATTTTTTATTTTTTAATTAACTTTTTTTATATAATCTAGCAACATTTCCAATAACGTCACAAAATGTCCGACGGCAAGCGCCAAGACAGTGTTTGTGAAGAACCAAGTCCAAAAAAGTTGAAAATTTATGATGATAAGTCGGTTAATTTTGATGATAAAGACCCATTAATTAGAAGATTCATACCTGAGAAGATTTTGGTTAATAATACTGCCAGAAAGACTGTTACTTTGCAAGGAAAACTGCATGGGAAAAGTGGCGTTGCTATAGTGCTTTTGGAAAAGAGACCCTTCGATTCCGAAGAAGATATAGAGTTATTTAAGGATAAATTGTATTCCTTGGAAAGCCAGTGGAAGCTAACGCTAGATAACGATATTTACAGTGTCGCCGAGAGTACTCATAGCAAATTCGGAAGTAAGTAACCTCAAGCCATGCTTGAAAAACAAACGGATCGATAACAACTCAAAGTTAAACGTTATCTTTAACTAATTATGTCATACACGAGTAGTAATTAATAATCTATTTTCTGATAGTATTAATTATTCTCATAATTAACTTTTGAGGTTAAATAATGCAAATACTTAAAGAGAAAGTGAGATTGGCATTTTGTGACCTTGCTAAGTTTTACCTTCTTTGTCTCATGTTTTACATTAAAAATTGTGTTTTCCAGAATATTTACGTCATTATAATAATAGTTATATTAATTTGTGTTTATTGTCTTATCATAAGTCAATAAGGAAAATGTAATTTGAAGTCTTGTAAGTATTGTAAACTTAACTTTTGTTGTAGTTATGAATTATATAGTATTTGGTTGGGTGGAGAGAAAAGGAGCGCTCCCATCGACAAGCTATAATGCTGTTATGTCCTACATGAGATTGATTTTAACTTTATAATACCATCTCAATTAGAAAAAAATCTGTGTCTGAACTGCTCATTGGCTGGAGGTGTGTTGTAAGTAAGATCCTGAATGGTTCAGCCTCCATATTCTACTTACTGGTATAATATAGACATCAACATGTTTGCCACTTGTCATGATTATAGTAAAGTCGACTAAATGTGTTCTAACCTATTCGACAACCGGTGCATCGCCTGCAGAAAATGTCTAAAAGCTTTGTATGTAACTGTACACTATTATTCAATAAATTACCAGAAGACATTAGAAACTTAGAATACAATAATTTTAAGCCTCAAGTTAATAAAATATTAATTCTCAAAGCCTACTACTCTGTGGATGAAGCTCTAAAGGAAGACCAGATTTGTTAATTAGTCAATACCAGGACCAGTATGACATAATAATAATATTTTTTAATTTTTGACAACGCGTCTTTACAGCTGCTACATATGACATACCTGTTCAATTAATTAAATTTAAACATGTTAATGTTATAGACAATGTACTATGTTTTATTATACAAAAATAATAAGATATATATTTTATATTATTTAGTATATATATATATATATATATAAATTGACATATAATAATAATTAGTATTAGTTTTAATTTTAGTTCATAAGTGACAACGCCCATTTACAGCTGCTATAATTATATTTGACATTAAAATTATTGAATAATTTTTATACATCATTATTATTATTCGACATAAGACAATGTTTTTGATAAGTACAATGCCCCTTTACAGCTGCATCCAACCTTAGTTTATATAATCAGTATAGTAGCAGACTGTTCCTTGCTTTCTCGTATCCGGCTATTTTTCTGTGTCATTGTATTAATTACATTGCATATAAAAAATGGTAAACATTGACAAATCCAAGTGTTCCCAGAAACAAGGTTCCTATGGATAATTAATAAACAATAAACCTTTATGGTCTTGATAATTTACTTATTAATAGGTATTTAATTTTCTACAGAGAAGACTCATTTCTAAGCATTCGATAGATTCACTGTGCGTTTATTGCACAACAAGAAGCTCACCATTTGCTTCTTTCCCTATGCAACCAAATACTGTATCTGTGTGATGACAATTTTACCAAAAAAATATTAACATATCCACAAGTTGGTAATAGTATTAGTGGAACTGGGCCCAACTGCTTAGCATGCTCTTTGATATATGGGTACAGAAGTGTTGTAAATGTGTGATCAGGAATGGGTTTAAGACTCAGCTTTACACAGTGAAAGTTGCTGTGGGAGGAATTCCAGCAAAAATGTGCACCATTTATTGAAAGAATTGGGCCTGAGCAGGTCTGCCGTTAATATATGGAACAAGCTTCCAAGATGGCTTTAATGGAATCATACAGTATTTTGGTAGGGAGAGGAGCAGAATGGTGGATGATGAGCATCTTGCACAATAAGAAAAAAAGAGAGGATAAAAAAAAGGTCAATCGCAAGCCTGAGACACAATTCTTCTCTTCCTTTCCTACATAGAAAAAACTGAAACCCAGTACATGCATGGTGAATCCATTGCTTAGAATTTTGTCTTCTTATCTCTGACACATGTATTTCTCATTGGTACATGTCAGGGATTAAACTTCACACCATTTTGGATTTTTTCATAATTTCTTATTAATTCTTATTTAAAATGTTTTTAGATTATAGATCAACACTAACATTTCCGGCCACTGATCGTCATATTAGACAGTTCAGTCAGCAAAACTTTCACCTGGTCCCTGAGACACCAGAATCATATGACAAATTAACCCTACCATTCTTGCAGAAAGAGCAGTTTAAAATAGATGTAAGTATTAATAAAAAAAATTGCCGGTAGTCTTGACAGATTGTAATCTTGGCCAGTATGTCATTAAAAAATGTTGCCACTTACAAAATCAAAAAGCTGATTTGGTCAATATCATTAGTATCTCATATTTTAATATGAGAACTTATGTCATTAAAAACTCGGCAGCTCCATATTAACTCATTATTTATTAACCTAATAAATAATAAGTGTATTATATCAATGGACAATAATATTTATTCCTTTGCAACATTAGAAGCAAATGGTAAAATGTCAGCTGGCTGCTGTAAAACTATCAATAATATTCGATAATTTTGCAGTCTGACAAATCTTGTGTCTAAAGAAATTGCAAAGATCGATAATTTGACAGATAAATTGGATACAACCCTGTCATTCTTATAACTAAAGGTAGGCACTCACTATACATCCAAACGAACGGCGTTTTAATCAAAGTATTCTTATAGATGTGCGTTCAATTATTTAGCAGACTGTTGATTGATTATCACACTCATCATTTTCAATGCCATTTTCAACAAGATTATGAAGCTTGGAAGGCTTTTTAATGGCCACCTTAAATCCCTAAGTTCTATTCATAATAATCAATTCATGTTGAGACTGCTGCCTGTGGACAAAAACCACATTTACACACTTACACACTCACCGTTGTCTCTAGTGTACCAAACAACATATAACAAATAAATGAATTATTTTATGTCCCACCCAAATCAAACCTGGTACCTCTGTGTCTAAGTCCACGGACTTAACCACTAGACCACGAAGGCAGTATTAGAAAAAATGTATCAACTTTTTTTTTCATGGTTTTGTGTGAATTTTTCAGTGGGTCTACAACATTTTGGATGGTTTAAAGGAAGTAGACCGTGTAGTCTATAACGATCCAGATCCGGAGACTGGATTTGTTCTGGTCCCAGACCTCAAGTGGGACGGCAAACCTGAGACACTTTACCTGCTCGGGGTGATCAGGAAAAGAGGCATCAAGTCTTTACGAGATCTGGACGGAAGCCATTTGCCTTTGCTATTGAAGCTTTTACACGGGGGAAAGGTAATTTAATTTAAAACAGTATTGTCCAACTACTGCAGTTGCACAGTTCACTACTGCACAGCGAATGGAGCAAAAGCGAACAGACAAATTTTGCACCAGCATTTGCTAAAGAAGAATCTAGAAGAAGATCTAATTAATTACATGATGTGATTGATTCCATCCCCCCCTAATCAGACTATTTTCGAAATGGGTATTTCTAGTGTAAATCTGTGCTCATCCCAGTTTATTCTCAATTTTAAAAGATCAATCTTATTAATTAAATAACTTGATTGTTTGATTCCATCCCCCCTCTAATCACAAGAGACTATTTTCAAAATGGGTATTTCTAGTGTAAATCTGTGCTCATCCCAGTTTACTCTCAATTTTGCACTGTTTCTTGCCGAAAACAAAATTATGTAATATTGGGTAAGATTTGGCTTCATCCCCTCCCCTTTAAACATATTTAATAGACGCCCCCTAACTAGTAAAGTATTCATTTTGTCGGAATTCCTACTCCCTTTAGAACTTTTGACAGCTATAAGTCCCTTATATTTATGATTTAGATAAGAAATCCATTGCAGAGTGGTCAGATCTCTTTTCTATGCTTTTTAAAGCTGGTTTACAGTCAGACAACTTTACTATAGGCCCATCATGTCAATTGGCAAGCTCATTTCAACACAAATTAGTTTGTGGTCTCAACCAGTAATCAAACCCAAAACCTTCTAAATAACAGCTAGACTATGGTAGCAGATCTTAGGCTTAACCCTAATATATAATAAGAGGTTTTGCATCTCTTCTGCTCACACACTTCAACATATTGAAGTATTTTTGTATTCGAAAATTTATTTTAACAAATGTAGTCAATCAGTTTTCTGGTAAATAATATTGCTATAATTTTTCATACAGATAAAAATTGCAAAAACATTTAACAATTTAATATATATCTAAGATATTAGTAATTATATTTCCCAGAAAGCTGAATGACTACATTTTTAAAAATAAAACTCAGATTAGGTAAATCTTTGAAATGTTGGTGTATGTGAGTGAAAGGGAAGCTATGTGTATAAACAAACCTTTTAAATGTATAGTGTTTCATTCTATAAACTACCAAAATTAATATTAATGTAAAGTTTTGTTCACTGGATTACAAATATTGACTTTGTATGGAACAATTAATCAATATTTAGATGTCAAGTCTGCAAAATCAAAGATAATGAAATATTGGGTTTAATCATCATTAATAGTCCTAGACATCCACTGGGAGAATTTGGCCTACACTGACCAGATGATTGGTGAAGATCTGATATCAATTTATTAATGATTCCACAAGTTGGTATTAGTAGATCGGGATGCGATGGCTTAACATTCTTTCGGTGTTGTAAATCTATGACAAATGTACGTTAGGAAAGTGTATTTTTCATTGGTACATAACGGGAACCTTTTTGGATTCTTACAACCGAGCCACCACCGCTTGGGTTTGCCGTAAGTTATTGATATAATCAGAACATTTTTAAAACAAGCTTTCAAAGCTCCAGTGTGGTTGCACCCAGATGGAGGTTCCGCCAGACTATGAGGGCTCTTCCGGATGTCTGCTGGAATTACTGGCCACACTGGATGAGATAGGTTGGCTCTTTTAATGGGGCCCAGGTAACGCAAAACGGTCTCAACGAGACTAATTGCGTAGAATACCCAGCCTTATCTATCTCAGCTTCCAAAGTTGGATTAGCAGGATCATACAGTATTTGGTTGGGTATAGAAAAGAGCGGAATAGTGGATAAAGAGTTGTGGCTATGTCACTCACAAACCTGATACACTATTCGCATCTCCACTATAGAATCCATAGATTGCTAAGTAATGTGTCTTAATATGATTCTCTTTTTTTTTCAGAAAGCGATCTCAGACAAATATACCATCCCGAGTACGCGTGTTCGTGCTCATATACATTACCAACCCTCATTCTATCACTTACATATCCATTACACCTCTCTTCAATACGACGCTCCAGGAATTAATGTTGAACGATCACATTTACTCGACACTGTTATTAATAATATACAAATAATGCCCGATTACTATAAAAAAGCAACTATTCCCTTCCTTGTACGCGAAATGGACAACCTATTCAATGTTTATGAAACAGCCGGCTATGTAGCCAAGATTAAACCAACAAATGATGTTGAAACCGAACTTATTGTTAAATAAAGTGATTTGTGGTTGTGTTTTATAGATATTTACAACAATAATGTTAGTTAAGAGTATTTTTGTTGAGCTCCGCGCGAGATTGCGCAGCTGTAACGTTTTTATAACCACTACGGTCGATTTGCACAAGAATTGCAATTTGAAAATTAATATACAACCAAAACATATTGTACTTCATTATATTGAAGTTGATGATTACGTACAAGACAGTACATCATCCAGCGAAAGTCTATCAGACTGTTATTCTGAGGGTGGACATGAGGAAATCGAAATTTTCCAATCGATACCAATAGACGAATTTTGTCGCCTTATACCAAATTCTACGTCCAATTTGAAAATAGATAAAAGAAGCATTTCATTTCGTATTCTAACAGAACCAAAAAATGGAGGGAATTTCTACCAAGAAGAACTACTTCTGCCAACGAATATTAATGGCAATAAAGTACTTACAAACGCACCAAAAATCAATCTAAATTCAGGCGAAGAAGTCAAAATAGTTTGCGCTAACTGCGTCAATGTGATCTCGAATGATAATTTGAAATTCAAGCGCATTTTGGAATTGCCATCTGAAAATATAGACATGTCGGAATGGTTCTGTCCTTGCAACCATGGCCATTCTTCTCACAACCAAGGGATTTCCGTAACAAGCAACATGTACGACTTTTTGTACAGATTATCGTATTTTGTTGTACAATTCCCAATATTATCCGATAAAAGCAATAAGTTTAACGCCAAGCGAAATATTTACCATTGCAACCGATGCCTTGCTTGGCTTGGCCTCAAAACTGATGATAAAGTAAAGCTGTTCAATTCAACAATTAAAATTTCGCGGCAAAACATTGACAGTAGTATTTTTAAATACGACGCAGAGATTTCTAGTGACATAAGCCTGAATGATTTTGTTTTTACTATTGAAAAAATGAGCAAAGATTTTAATATTGGATTTCAATATGCTATAATGTGCAAATTGGTTTTAGAGTGTAATTTAACTGCTTCCAAAAAAAAGTTTATTTTAATTTGGATTATGGATAAAGAGCTGCAAGTTTTGACAAACGAAAATGGCGAAAACACTGAAGACGTCAAACTAGTGCCTAGTTTATTGACTAAAATTCTTTATAAGGTTGAAGATAGTTTGACGGCGGAGGTTGAAACTTGGTTGTCCGATCCTACTATAATTAGTTCGGAAATATCTAAAAATATGTTTCTGAAAGGTATTGAACATCTGAACGACATGTCTCTGAAGATTCCGGAATGTTTTCGAAAAACCAATGGATATTCTGTGACCTATTTAAAAGTGTAAAATAATATTTTTTACTAAATTATATAGTCTGTTTTATTTAACTACTGGGGGAAATTACAACTAATTTCTCCCATTAGCTCCCCAGTGGGGATAACGAAACTGTTTTCCTGTTGTCTCAGTGCAAACATAAAGTTAGGAGACAACGGGAATAACTCTTTAATTTTGTTAGCTGAAGCTGATTTCGATAAAGCGTGTGCTTTGCTTAGACTCATTAATTAGTAAATTTAAACTTAGTCTTACGGCCGGTTGCAGAAAGGAATTTTAAAACGATCTATAGCCAACATTTTGATATATTTATACTAGCACGACACCTTGCGCCCACCTGATGGTAAGTGGCGCACGAGCTCAATGAATGAAGCAACTGGAATCAGATACTCGTGACTGAGATCAGTCACTAACACTATGCCGGCTTGACTGGGCATGACGGCAATTCGAGCCTGATCCCGAAACGTGTGGATACACTTTACTGGGTTTATCGGCACGAACGGTGGATATTTCCCCGCCCTGGCAGACTGGGCAAATTACCACCATCAGTCCGCCTTCAACTTATTTGTTGTTCTCGTTGAAAGTATGTGCCATTTGCAATGATGTCAAATGCCAATTTTTACTTTCAAGGCGACCTAATATTTTAAGCTTGCCATGGTGATATTTATATAAAAATATCACCGTTCACCGACTTACCTAAATGATGCCATGTGATTAGTAATTCTTCTTGTCACTTTGGTTATTTCAAAAGGTTATCAGCCTTTCTGCAACCGGCTGTTAAACTTTGAATGGTGAGCTTGACCCCAAAAAATCCTACATATTTTATGTCAACTGCCAAATAGTCCTATCGTAACTCTTAAGAGGATTTAACGATTTTGCATACCTCTCACTCCCACAATCCAATATTTTCAAAGATTTGAAAAAAATAAATGTGAGAAATGTAATTTATTACTAGGAATTAAAATAACAGTTATTTTGAAGATAAATAAATAATTTTACTAGGAAATAAAATGACAGTTATTTAGAAGATAAATAAATAATTTTATTAGAAAACAAAATGACAGTTATTTAGAAGATATAAATAATTTTACTACAAAATAAAATGACAGTTATTTTGAAGATAAATAATTTAACTAGGAAATAAAATGACAATTATTTAGAAGATAAATAAATAATTTTATTAGAAAACAAAATGACAGTTATTTAGAAGATATATATAATTTTACTAGAAAATAAAATGACAGTTATTTTGAAGATAAATAATTTAACTAGGAAATAAAATGACAATTATTTAGAAGATAAATAAATAATTTTATTAGAAAACAAAATGACAGTTATTTAGAAGATATATATAATTTTACTAGAAAATAAAATGACATTTAGAATATAAATAAATTATTTTACTAGGAAACAAAATGTCAGTTATTTTGAAGATAAATAATTTAACTAGGAAATAAAATGACTGTCAGAAAGATAGCATAGGGACAAAAATAAGGAAATGCACGTTGAAAGGATAAATGAAGAGAGATTGACGAACCGGATATATATACGAAAGTTGTGGGTAAAAGAGGCCCTGGCTGAAGACTCGTATTACGATCAAATAAATAAAACAACTGCTGATGGTTTTACCTACTCTATAAAAATAATTGACGAATTGCCAGTTCAGAGAGGATATACTCTTATGTAACTTATTCTAGCCTGATCCCGAAACGTGTGGATACACTTTACTGGGTTTATCGGCACGAACGGTGGATATTTCCCCGCCCTGGCAGACTGGGCAAATTACCACCATCAGTCCGCCTTCAACTTATTTGTTGTTCTCGTTGAAAGTATGTGCCATTTGCAATGATGTCAAATGCCAATTTTTACTTTCAAGGCGACCTAATATTTTAAGCTTGCCATGGTGATATTTATATAAAAATATCACCGTTCACCGACTTACCTAAATGATGCCATGTGATTAGTAATTCTTCTTGTCACTTTGGTTATTTCAAAAGGTTATCAGCCTTTCTGCAACCGGCTGTTAAACTTTGAATGGTGAGCTTGACCCCAAAAAATCCTACATATTTTATGTCAACTGCCAAATAGTCCTATCGTAACTCTTAAGAGGATTTAACGATTTTGCATACCTCTCACTCCCACAATCCAATATTTTCAAAGATTTGAAAAAAATAAATGTGAGAAATGTAATTTATTACTAGGAATTAAAATAACAGTTATTTTGAAGATAAATAAATAATTTTACTAGGAAATAAAATGACAGTTATTTAGAAGATAAATAAATAATTTTATTAGAAAACAAAATGACAGTTATTTAGAAGATATAAATAATTTTACTACAAAATAAAATGACAGTTATTTTGAAGATAAATAATTTAACTAGGAAATAAAATGACAATTATTTAGAAGATAAATAAATAATTTTATTAGAAAACAAAATGACAGTTATTTAGAAGATATATATAATTTTACTAGAAAATAAAATGACAGTTATTTTGAAGATAAATAATTTAACTAGGAAATAAAATGACAATTATTTAGAAGATAAATAAATAATTTTATTAGAAAACAAAATGACAGTTATTTAGAAGATATATATAATTTTACTAGAAAATAAAATGACATTTAGAATATAAATAAATTATTTTACTAGGAAACAAAATGTCAGTTATTTTGAAGATAAATAATTTAACTAGGAAATAAAATGACTGTCAGAAAGATAGCATAGGGACAAAAATAAGGAAATGCACGTTGTAAGGATAAATGAAGAGAGATTGACGAACCGGATATATATACGAAAGTTGTGGGTAAAAGAGGCCCTGGCTGAAGACTCGTATTACGATCAAATAAATAAAACAACTGCTGATGGTTTTACCTACTCTATAAAAATAATTGACGAATTGCCAGTTCAGAGAGGATATACTCTTATGTAACCGGTGTGAAGTTAGCGGCCAAAAGTTTTCTGCAAAGATAACTCGACCAATTTGAAAAGTCAATTAAAAAAAGAATTAATTTTAATACTATTAGGCACTTTTGAGCGCTCTGGCATACTTCTACTACTACTACTAACTTCACACCGGTTCTTATGTATGCATATTTTATTGCCGTACGTTTATTCCGTAACTAATCATCGCGTGTTCACTTCTTTGCCAAGTGCTTTCCAATGCGGTAATCCACAGTAACTCGTACCGCATTGCATAGCCTTTGGAACGGCACGAAAAAACACTCGCGTTGGATCGGAGCTTTTTTTATTATCATACTGAGCACGACATGTGACATCGCGGCCACCTGATGGTAAGCGGACGCGAGGTTCAAAAATGGAAGCAACTGAAGCCAGCCTCAGACGACCGACATCAGTCCCTACCACTATGCAGGCCTATAAAGATGCTTTTTCGCACTTCGTTTGAAGGACTCCAGGTTATAGGAATGGGGAAACACACTGGCTGGGAGAGCATTCAACATCTTCAGCGTGGGACAGATGTAAGAGTCTCCAAATTTGTATGTACGTGTAGGGATAGTGGCTACGGTTTGTGGATGCATATTTTGGCCTGTGCGAGTGGTTCGGTTGCGGAATAGAGAAGAAGGGATAAGGTTGTGGAGCTCTTCAGAACATTCGAAGCTGCAGCGATTCTAGAGTTTAAGACACTAGTATCGTCCACTATTCGAAAAGCCCGCCTCTGTAGGACTTTGAGAGCATCTGTAAGGTACTTAGCCGAACCATCCCAGAGGTGAGAACAGTATTCCACGCATGACCTTATTTGTGCTTTATAAAGCATAAGTCGGAGTGAAGGCAAAATATGAATTGGCCCCAATAAGACCCCGGCATGAGCGATGACGGCCAAGAAGTCTCCATAATCTCCTCATCATACTCTTCAGGATACCGTGCTGGAACTACAACCCAGCTTCAATATATTCGGGGTTGGAATACGCTTAGATTTAGTGTTGCCTTAAGCACAACCAAGACTGGCCAAGTCTCACTCAGCTCTCGGTCTTGTTCTTGTAATCCTAGTGTTGGTCTAGCGCAAGAGTCCTGCGCTAGAGTCTCGCAAGAGCCTTGCGCCGGAGTCTCGCAATACTCTGACTGAAAATATATATTTGATTCTAATTGTAGTAAGAAAGCCTTGTGACACTAGTGAAGTATCATCACGACCGTTTCCCTTTGGAGGTGGTCAGAAACCACGCTTATGAATAAGCGGATTCACTTTTAGCCAACTTTACTATAGGCCAATCATGACAAGTGGCAAGCTCGTCGATGTCTCCAGCGTACCAAACTCGAGAAATATCACAAATAAATTAAATATTAATTAAATGTATTTATTTACATTAATAAATACTTTTGTGTCCCGACCAGGAATCGAACCCGTTACCTTCGGAGTCTAAATCCACGGACTAAACCGCTAGACCACGGAGGCAGTCAAAGTGGGTGTCCGCAAACTAGTACCTCAAGAACTACTGGTTTGATTTACTTGAAATTTGGAATGGTTATAGATGTTGTTAACCGACATGCATCCAAAAGTTATTATTCAGAGGTAGTTGTATGGATATTTTAATTTGTTTACTATAAAGGGTTCACTATTTTTGCTTTTGAACCAAAAAAACAGACACCAATTAAAAATATCAAAAAATAAAAGACCAATTTTTAGCAAAATTAGGAAAAAATATCTAAGCAAGCGAGACTTACGCAAGACTAGGGTTAGTCTTTCGTTTTGCTAACATATCGGTGGTCTTGCTAAGACCAAGATCCCAACACTACTCAGATCTCAACCACCGAAACTACATGGAGAGCATCACCAAAACAGCCTCCATAAGACTGGGGGGGATACTGATCTAGGTGGAACTGTCTTTCTCGCCCTCAGACTTATGTTTTATAAGGCAAAGATAAGGTTAGGCGTGTAATACTGTTCTCACTTCTGTGATGGTTCCGCCAAGTACCTTACATGTGCTCTCAATGTCCTGCAGAGGCGGGCGATTCGGATAGTGGACACAGTGTCGAAAACTTCCGAGTGGCTGCAGCTTCGCCGAAATGTGGCTGAACCACACGCCCAGGCCAGAATATGCGCCCCCATAGCCACCAGTAACCACGTTGAACCTTAGGTCGGTAGGCAGAAATTTCATTTTGATACAACCCTGTCAATGTATTTATATAAATAAATAAAAATAAAAAAATATATCATATGATTTCGCGCGAGTTTTTAGGTTAAGGAATATTATTACACTATTTTTTTTTAAATAAAACGACTATTACAGTTAAAAGTTTATTCAGCTCTATATCAGATTATATTTAAACATGAGTTATATGTATAGTATATGTTTAGGTATATTTTCTAAATAGTTAATTAGCCGGTTTCTCGAATCTCTACTTAATTATTTCCTAACTACCAGCCAGTTTCTGGAACGTATCTTTGGTACTTAATTATTACTTAAGTATAACAGGTTTATTTTTCTATAATTAAGTACCAAAAATACGTTCGAGACACTGGCTGTAAGGAATCATTATCTTTAAGTTTTCCTTAAGTCAAATCGGGTTTTAAGAACAAATTTCACAACACTTAAGTTTTTCTTAGTTAACATTTTACTTAAGATTTGTGACGTTCCGTTTTTGGGAACAAAAAGGGAAATATTTAGATTTAGTAACAAATACACATATATTATTGTTCAAAATAATAAAATGTGGATTATTTTATGGTGCATTTGTAAGAAACGTGTCTCTCGACAAACAAATATTATATAAGAATATAAACATGTTGTAGAGATAAGTGCTTTTGGCGTGAAACGAAACGGGAAACAGGTTCGTTCCAAATCTAATCCATATTTTTTTATTATTCAATTTAATTTTTAATAGTCTTAATCACTATATATATTTTAAAATTGCCTTGAGATTATTAAACAATTAATTATATTACAACGTCATATTTACGCAGTAATGGGGTGTATCAGGCAAAGCTTTTTGTAGATGTCGCTAGCGGCAATGGTACCTTGTTTTACACCTATGTCGCATCATTTTAAAATGTTTTTGTAGTTTTTTTATTTTCATTACAGAAAAATGTATTTTAAATTAACGTTACCTACCTTCAAAGACGAATTGAGAAAGCGAACACCTTTTTTAAAAAGAAAAAAAGGATTAATTAATAGAACCGCAATTTTAAATCATATCTTTGATTTCGCTTAGAAATCTCGATTTGTACATGTTGCATAGAAAACTTGTATTTTTATTACGAAATATATTATTTTCTGGATATTATGCCGAAGTGAGCAGCTTTTATGTGTACAAATCAAGATTTCCAAGCAAAATCAAAGATATGGTGATCACAAAATTGCCGTTCTATTAATTAAACCTTTTTTTCTTTTTAAAGAAGGTGTGCGCTTTCTCTTCTTAAAATACTTAAGGTAGGTAACGTAGAGATAAACTATTTTTTTTTAAATGCGACATAGGTGTAAACAAGGTACCATTGCCGCTAGCGACATCTACAAAAAGCTTTGCCTGTTACACCCCATTATTTCCTTAGTATTTCTTAAGATATGTTTGAGAAATGAATTTCTTGCAAAACCTGTTAATTTTTACTTAAGTGATATATAGGTACCAAAAATATATTCGAGAAACTGGCTGTATTACAATTATATCGGTTTAAATATAAACATTAAATGCGAATATGTTTAGGTATATTTTCTAAATAGTTAATTAAATGACTATTACAATTGAAGTTTACTCATGTTTATATGTAAATATTAAATGCGAATATGTTTAGGTATATTTTCTAAATAGTTAATTAAATGAGTATTACAATTAAACGACTATTACAATTAAAGTTTAATCAGGTTTATATCAGTTTAAATAAATGTAAACATTAAATGCAAATATGTTTAGGTATATTTCTAAATAGTAAATTAAACGACTATTACAATTAAAGTTTACTCATGTTTATATGTAAACATTAAATGAGAATATGTTGAGGTATATTTCTAAATAGGTACTTTAACCACTATTATAATTAAGCGACTATTACAATTAAGGTTTAATCATGTTTATATGTAAACATTAAATGTGAATATGTTTAGGTATATTTTCTAAATAGTTAATTAAATGACTATTACAATTAAACGACTATTACAATTAAAGTTTAATCATGTTTATATGTAAACATTAATGTGAATATGTTTAGGTATATTTTCTAAATAGTTAATGAAATGACTATTACAATTAAATGACTATTACAATTAAATGACTATTACAATTAAAGTTTAATCAGGTTTATATGTAAACATTAATGTGAATATGTTTAGGTATATTTTCTAAATAGTTAATTAAATGACTATTACAATTAAACGACTATTACAATTAAAGTTTAATCAGGTTTATATGTAAACATTAAATGTGAATATGTTTAGGTATATTTTCTAAATAGTTAATTAAATGACTATTACAATTAAGGTTTAATCATGTTTATATGTAAACATTAAATGCGAATATGTTTAGGTATATTTCTAAATAGTTACTTTAACCACTATTATAATTAAGGTTTAATCATGTTTATATGTAAACATTAAATGCGAATATGTTTAGGTATATTTCTAAATAGGTACTTTAACCACTATTATAATTAAACGACTATTACAATTAAAGTTTAATCATGTTTATATGTAAACATTAAATGCGAATATGTTTAGGTATATTTCTAAATAGTTACTTTAACCACTATTATAATTAAGCGACTATTACAATTAAGGTTTAATCATGTTTATATGTAAACATTAAATGCGAATATGTTTAGGTATATTTCTAAATAGGTACTTTAACCACTATTATAATTAAGCGACTATTACAATTAAGGTTTAATCATGTTTATATGTAAACATTAAATGCGAATATGTTTAGGTATATTTCTAAATAGGTACTTTAACCACTATTATAATTAAGCGACTATTACAATTAAGGTTTAATCATGTTTATATGTAAACATTAAATGCGAATATGTTTAGGTATATTTCTAAATAGGTACTTTAACCACTATTATAATTAAGCGACTATTACAATTAAGGTTTAATCATGTTTATATGTAAACATTAAATGTGAATATGTTTAGGTATATTTCTAAATAGGTACTTTAACCACTATTATAATTAAGCGACTATTACAATTAAGGTTTAATCATGTTTATATATAAACATTAAATGTGAATATGTTTAGGTATATTTCTAAATAGGTACTTTAACCACTATTATAATTAAGCGACTATTACAATTAAGGTTTAATCATGTTTATATATAAACATTAAATGTGAATATGTTTAGGTATATTTCTAAATAGGTACTTTAACCACTATTATAATTAAGCGACTATTACAATTAAGGTTTAATCATGTTTATACTCGTATATAAACATTAAATGTGAATATGTTTAGGTATATTTCTAAATAGTTACTTTAACCACTATTATAATTAAACGACTATTACAATTAAAGTTTAATCAGCTCTATATCAGATTATATTTAGACATTGAATATATATAAATAGAAAAGTTTATCATTAAAAGGGTTTGTGCTCTTTTGTATCCCTCTCGCTTGCACAATCAAATATTTTCATTAAAAAATCTAGTCTGTGTGTACTATTAAACTTAAATAAAATTACATACAAATTGGACATATATTCACTTTTAAAAATAGCAAAATCATTTATAACAATTTACCTCTATTTTTTTTATTTATGGCACAAACACTCATTACAAATGGAGTTATTTAGAAGACCTTTAAGGCCAATACTTAAACAAATTGTAGTTAATTATAAGACAGAAGGAAGATATACAATTGAAAAGAAAGATAAGCAAGCTATACAGGGTGTGATATAGTAATAACATTTTATTAAAACAGAAGTACACTCACAGTGTAAGTAGTATTACCATCAGGTCTATCACGTAGTGATGGTAAAAGGCCGGATGGTATGTCTCTTGTACCATGGAGTGAGGGAAGATGTATTGTTTGGGATGCCACCTGTGTGGATACTTTTTCCACTTGCCACATTTCCTCTACATCGAAAAAAGCCGGTTCAGCTGCACATACAGCCGAATTCAAAAAGCACATAAAATATGCAGATGATGCTGTTCTTATGGCATCGTCTGAACAACAACTGCAATCACTAGTCACGGAAATGAAAGAGTGATGTGCAGAACAAGGACTCCGTTTGAATGCGAGAAAAACCAAGGTACTAGTGTTTGAAATAAGAAGGATGACAACCTTGACGATAAAGATTGATGATGAAACTCTAGAACAAGTAAATGAAATTATATATCTGGGCAGTGTTTTCACTGCGGATGGGAAGTATGATAGGGATGTTGAAAGAAGAGTGAACGCGGAAAATAGTGTTAACGGCGCCCTGGGATCACTGATCGCCAGTCGAAATGTAAGTGACAAAGCTCGGCTCGCCATACACAATGCCATGTTAGTACCAACACTGATGTATGGAAGCGAGACGTGGATATGTCAGAATATGCATGAGAGTAGGGTTAATGCAGTAGAAATGAGGTCACTGCGTCGGTTATGCGGCGTTACTTTGGCGGACCATATACGTAACGTCGAAATACGAAATAAAAGAAAGCATAGGCACAAAAATAAGGAAAAGCATGCTACGATGGTTCGGGCATATTGAAAGGATGAGCGAAGAAAGATTGACGAACCAGGTATATAATGCGAAAGTTGTGGGTAAAAGAGGCCCTGGCAGACCAAGACACACGTATCATGATCAAATAAATAGAACACTAGCTGAAGGAGAATTAAAAAGCCTTCGTAACAAAAGGGCATGTATGAAGAGCTTGATGAATGTCGATGAAGCGAAAGAGGTATGTCGTGATCGTGTCAAGTGGCGCTCAATTGTCTCTGCCTACCCCGTAAGGGATCTGGCGTGAAGATATGTATGTATGTACATAAAATATAATAGCATTAAACAAAGTTATAACTTTGTGGCATTTGTGGTTGTAACAATGGGGGTACATTATCTTGATACCCATAAATTCGTAGAGCTGGGTTAACGAATTTTTTAAGAGTGTGGCGACCCCAAATGCCATATCTACCTTAAACAGAATATTTCCATTATAATTCAACGAGGAAATGCGGCGAGCGTTTTAGGTACCCTCCCTGATGGTAAGCCTTTAGTTTATTTTGTAGAATAGTTTTAATTTCATAGGTATTTTTAGTTTAGTTTAATTTATAATTAGTTTTTTAATCAATTTTATTATTTAGTTAGGTAGCTTTTAATTTATATTTAATGTAAATTAATATGTAAATATAGTAGTATTATATGTAGTGTATCCTTGTGTCTGTGGGTTCGCCAGCAATATTAGAACCCAGTGGCATGGCCCGCGACGATGGCAAGCGGCCCGATGGAATGACGTTGGTTCCATGGAGGATAGGTTTGCCTTTAGTGTGGGATGCCACCTGTTGGACACCCTGGCGCCTTCCCACTTGTCCTTGACTTCTAAGGACCCAGGCGCTGCTGCATTAAAAGCAGAGAACCTCAAGCGGCGGAAATACACTCAGCTTATTGGGAGATGTGTTTTTGCGCCGTTTGGAGTTGAAACTCTCGGGCCGTGGGGACCAAGTGCACACGAAATTTTCAAGGCGTTGTCAAAACAGCTCGTCAACACCTCGGGAGACAAAAGGGCTGGGCAATATTTGGGCCAAAGGATCAGTATTGCCATTCAACGTGGCAATGCTGCCAGTATCCTTGGCACCTTGCCCATTGGCAGCGATTTGGAGCAAATTTATTATTTATAATAATTTTTATTTTGTTTTTTCTTCATTTTAGTTTTTAGTTATATTGTTATTTATTAATTAGGTTTATTTTTATTAATAGTAATTTATGTTTTAAGATGTAAGTTTTTAGTTTAATTAATATTTTATTATTTTTTTAAATCATTGCACCTTATTTTCTTCGAATAAAATATAGTATTATTTTTAAACAGTATAAAATAATTACAATATAAATTAAAACTACTTAAAAGTAAAAATTAAAATAAATATAAACTAAACCTAATAAAAAATAAACTATAAGTAAAAAATGTCCTCTAGAGACGACCCTTCAGTGATAGTCCCCAGAAGACTGGCAACATTTCCCCTCTGTATAGCTAAGCTAATACGTTGGCAGAAATAATTGCCAGCCTTCCTGTCTCCAGACTTTTCCGTTAGCCGTTTGGACAACTCCTTGGCCAGACGCTTGGCTGAGTGTCCCCATGGGCCCATCGTCTCGACCCCAAACGGCGCAAATTCGTAACCTGTACTGAGGTTGGCGTATTTGCGCAGCTTGAGGTTCTCAGCAGAAACCGCCGCACTTCCCGCGCTTGACGAGGTCGCCTGGATGTGTGAAGGGGCTAATGTGTCTACACATGTCGCATCCCACACCAAGGACCTGCCAAGTTTCCACGGCCCAACGGTCATGCCGTCGGGTCTTTTGCCATCGCTCCGCGCAATCCCAGAGGGTTCTAGGATCGCGGGTACTCCAACAGTGACAAAAGCCCTTCGAATGATGTCGTTCAAAGCAGCGTGACGAGGAATGCGGCCAGCACTTCTAGCGCAAGAAAGCCCATGGTGTCCGAGATGTTCCACGGGCTCTCCACACCGACACTGGTGTGGGTGGACAGTCCGGGCTCCGAGACGAAGTATATAATATAGTGTATAAAATAAAATAAAAAAATATAGTGTATATAATATATTTATAGTGTGTAGTATGTATACGTACATATTAGTAGGTGTTTGTCTATATAGATATTTTTTTATCTATTTTTGATTCTATTTAACTTGTATATCTTTTAAGTTTATAAGTATCTCACTTTAGTATCCGAGCTGTATTAAATAAATAAATAAATATTTCCAGACAGGTCACACAGCGCCATCTAATTTCCGTGGTAAGCTACAAGGCTTGTGTTACGGAAACTAGATGGTTGATAAACTACATATTATACTTTTTTTTTTTTTTTTTTTTTTGTAAATATATACATATTATACATATAAACACCCAGACCGAGACAAATTATACAATGTACAACTTGCCCCCGGTGGGAATCGAACCCACGACCTCCCGAGTTCACGGCAACGTTTGTTACCACTAGACCACGGAGGCGGTCAATCCTTTTATAGTTGTGTTAATTTATGTTCTTTGTTTATATCTGAAAATCTGTTTTGGCATTTTACCTGTCAGTAAGATTGTATTTACTGTATGTATTAGCTGTAAGATATTATTTTAAAATAAATAAATATTTAGATTTAATTTGAATTACCTATTAATCTATTTATTGGTTGCACCTACCTCACAACGCAAATGTTTTCATTGTCCCAAAGGTGGGTGTTGCTAGAGAATTGAGCCCGCCTCTTGTACATAGTGCAACAAAAAAAAACGAGTTCTTCGCGCCATTTTGCGTGGACATGTCAAGTGCAAGTTTTTGTTTTGTAAATTAATTTACTGTGGCTATTATTGGTCAAAAGTGGTGTTGTTTTGTTTAATAATGTGCTACAATGTGAATAATTATGGAAAACGATTGGACTTTAAATATGTGGCACAAGTTGCAGTTTATTTTTTGCGGTTTTCCCGCGCTGTGGACTCCCATATTTTACCCGACTTGTTTGGGCTATAATGCCGCGAGTGACTCCAAGTAAAGCATTAAATTCTGCAGCATCTGGAATTTGATGATCCCCAACTCGGTTATGAACATTTATTATGCAAATAAATTACGAGTTTAGGACTGGGTATTCTGTACAATGTCCTTTAAAGACAATTTAAAAAAAAAGTGTGATAATTACACGTGGTATAGTAAAAAAACAGAATGCATTGTCATTTTTTAGTTTCACTCTTAATATTTTAATGCGTTCCTCTTCATTTTGATGGATAACCTCATAATAATTAAACACATGCATGAGGAAATGTCTATACAATGCATTCAATCACTGATAAATTGTAATTGTCGGTTTCTCAATTACTTTTCGTATGTACGAGTTTAGTTACTGCAATATGTTTGAGAAAGCGCCCACTAACTTTAACATTGGAATGTTTGCAAGTCTTAATCCATATGTTAGTTGATTATTTGTATCTGTATGATATTTTAAAATATCTTCATCTTGTTATATATTAAAAACAAATAAATATATCAGTAAACTCAGTTTTTTTTTTTAGGACTTTTTAAGATAGATATACTGGGTGACTTTGTAAGCTCTTACTTTAGACTAATATGTTATTATATTAATAGAAACAAACAAATATCTTGTTATAAGCATCTCATAAATAAATAAATCCAGAAAAAATATTTTTATTCTAAAATTAACACTTTTTCTAAAAATAACTCTTTTCTAAAAATAACACTTTTTCTAAATATAACTCTTTATTTATTTTATGGATATACTGGATGACTTTGTATGATCTTACTTTAGACTAATACGTTATTCTATTGATAGAAACATCTTGTTATGAGCATCTAATAAATGAATAAGAAAAGTCAGTTTTTATAAAAATAGAAGTGTTTTTTTATTTTAGGAAAAATATTTGATGGATATAATGGGTGACTTTGTATGCTCTTACTTAAGAGTATGTTAATCTATTAATAGAAACAAACAAACATCTTGTTAAGAGCATCTAATAAATAATTAGAAAGTCAATTTTTCCAAAAAATACTGATTTTTTAGGATAGGGTATTTGATGGATATACTGGGTGACTGACTCTGTATGCTTACGTTAGACTCATATCTTATTCTATTAATAGAATCAAACAAATATCTTATTATAGGCATCTAATAATAAAAAGGACTTGATAGATACACTGAGTGACTTTGTATGCTCTTATTTTAGATTAATACGTTATTCTATTGACAGAAACAAAAAAACTATTCGCTGTCGGAAGTGATAAAAAAAATTGTCTTCTCCATAAAAGTTGTAAATTTTTAGAAAATTAACTTCGACATTATGGTTTCTTAGGAATAGTTGTTTAATTCTATCAATAGAATCTGTGTTAGAGTTAGCTCGTACAACAATTATTATGTTTATTTTTTTATTTACGTTTACTCAACGGCTCCACCACTTAATTATTTCTTCCAGCTGTAAAAATCGGTATTCTTCGTTGTAGATGCCTGTGTGCTTAGTGTTAAATGCAAGTTTCGGAAAACGTAACTGCTGTAGTTACGTTTTTTTATTTTACATTGCGTGTTATTGCAAGTTTGGCTATAATAACAGGCAATGAACATCGAAAATTCAGTAAAAAAACTCTACTACTATAGTTGCGTTTACGAAACTTCACTGTCACACTAGGCATACTGAACACCTGTCGAAGCGAAATTCAGTAGAAAAAAGCGCTTTAAGGGCCAAGTCAAACACGGAGTACATGGGGTGACGTTTACATTAACCTTGACTTTGACAGTTCTATTCCTCCAGCGTAGTGACGTCCACAGGCGTCCCCGTTTGACAACTGGAAGGATTTTTTTTTTTTTTTTTAATAGCCTATGTTAATTCTGACATATCTGCTATGGTATACCAGGTATTGTAATTCTCATAGGTAAATTTTAAAGATATATTTATTGTTGTATAATTCTGTATTTGTTCATTTGTAAATCTGCAATAGCTGATTATTCCTTGCAGATTCCTTTCTCAGTCAGATTATACATTAACATGTCATTGGAATCTGCTAAGCTGCTAACAGCTTACTCTTGGGACCACTTTGCTGCTCAGTCTTCCACTTTGAGGAGTGGAATCATTCAAAATAATTTAAATAATGACTTAACACCAATACCTGTAAAAGGATTACGTAAGTAAAGAGAGACATTGACTTTGCATAGAAAAATAGTCTGTTAAAAGCATAACACTGGCAGTTATTTTAAATAATAAAACGATAATAAAATCTTTAATAAGCTTCCACTAAGTGTAAGGGAACTAACTACCTTCAAATTTATTTAAATTAAGAACTAAAAAAAATGAGTATAAAATGTTTTTACAGTTTAAAAGAATATTTAGAATCAAAAAGTATTGTATAAGAAGGTAATAATAATAAATGTTATACTAATATATATATATATATATATCTAGTTTTTTATATGATATATATATATATATCTTAGTATATATATATGATCTATAATTATGTAGCATAAGTTTGTATATATAATGTCTGGCCAATAAATTTGCATGCTGTATCCATGGCTAAATGTGTTGAGCCAAATTTTATTGTCACAAATATATTGTACCACATTTATTGCAAATAAAGATTTCGATTTGATTTGATTTGATGCCCGTGACGGTTTGAGGCTTACAACTAGTGATGCTGCTGCTGAACGCAGCAATGAATTTTAATTCTTGCATAGTGATGTCGTGAAGAAAATTTTCAATTTTTTTATACTTTGATCACCTTCAAACATCTAAGGCAAAGTACGGCGTAGTACGAAATCAGGTGTCAGCTGTTGTCGTGCAGTACAGGTAAACCTGCAGTGCAGAGTATTTATTTATTTTATTTATTTATTCATTACAGGATAACTAACGACTAATAAACACATTAAGAAAAAAAAATGGAAACATTAAAGTTAAATTAAACTTACCACAAATAGACTACAAAAAGTATGGAACTAAAATTATTTATATATATTTTTGTAGTCTATTTGTGGTAACTTTATATGACCTTTTATTATTATTATTATTATTTATTTAAGGTCGCTATTAACAACATGGTCATAAGCGACCGCCTAAAATAACACATGAATTCTACAGTGGGTTTAAATATTTTTAAACATATTAACCGTAATTAAGAAGCCGAACACATCCAGATAATGTTCATCACTGAGGCACATTTTTAGTGTTGGGGGTAAATTGAAGCGAGATCTGTCATTAACGTAAGCGCTGCAATCTATTAGAAGGTGACTAACAGACACCTCAGAAGTACATCTATCGCATTTATTCTTTGGTTTTTTTGTTATTAGGTGGATGTGTGTTAGGTTGGTATGCCCGATTCGCAGTCTAGTTAGTACAGATTGGTCATGTCTACATGTCCGGGGGACTGGGGTTTTATCCAATACTGAACTACGGACTAGGGTTAGAGATCTAGTATTGTTGGTTTTCCACATAATGTCCCAGTAGCTATTAACTCCAGCTTTAATGACCTTTTTAAATTCTGTTGCTGTCCATTTAAAGCATGGGTCAATAGTTCCATTAGTGGCCAACTTTGCTTCACTATCCACCTTTTCATTACCTACAATACCCTGATGACTTGGAATCCATACCAATTCTACCGTATATTCTTTTTCAATTAATGTACCCACCATCCGCTGGATTTCCGTAACAAGAGCGTCTTTATTATTAAAATTGTTAATAGCCATGAGACATGATTTTGAATCTGTAAATAAAACATATTTATTGCTGGTAGGTTCATTGTTAATTATTTCTAAAGCTTTGAGAATTGCTATGGCCTCACATGTAAATATGGATGTAAAATTGGGAAGTCTATAACGATAAAATTTGTTGTTATACATAATGGCGCATCCTGACTTATTATCCATAACTGAACCATCAGTGTAAATTGAACTAAAATGTTTGTATCTATTATACACTAAATTTAAATATAGATATCTAAAAATATAATCGGGGGTATCTTCACGCTTATTTTCTGCAAGCTCTAAATTTATTGGTAGTGGATTTAGTTGCCATGGGGGAAAAGGTTGTACTGTTTTATGTCTAATAGAAGGGATAGTAATATCAATATCAGGTAAATATTTAGGTACTCTAATTCTCAGTGGTTTTGGTAAATTAGGATTTAATTGGAACTTTCGCTCTGATCGTTTTTTAATATAATATTTATAAGCTGGATTATTGGGGTATGATAAAATTTTGGTTGCAAAGATTATAGCCAACTCTTTTCGTCTAATATGGAGGGGTTTTTCTTCAGCTTCGGCTAAGATACTATCTACTGGACTGGTCTTAAAGGCCCCGATACTGAGTCTTAGTGCTGTATTCTGGACACTTTCTAGGGTTTTAATGGTGTGTGGACTAGCTGAGTCATATATCACACTGGCATAGTCTATTTTTTGGCGAATTAATGCTTTATACGTCATAAGGAGGCACTTTCTATCTGAACCCCAGGAATATGCAGATAGTGATTTAATAACATTTAATCTTTTATTGCAATCAGATTTCAATTTTTGAAGATGATATTTCCAATTTAGTTTTGAATCAAAGTTTAATCCCAATATTTTTATGTTGTTAGCTTTTTTAATTTCATAGTTATCAAATAATAGTTTAATTGAGTCTTCATTTTTTATTGATCTTCGAGAAAAAATTATAAATTCTGTTTTATTTTTAGAGAATTTAAATCCAGTTGTATTTGACCAGTTTTGTAATTTGTTTAGTGTATTCTGGATTAGGGTTATAGTAGAAGTAATGTTGCTACCGCTGCAAAGAATGGTTAAATCGTCGGCAAATAATAGACCTTTTACTGGCCTACTTATAGTCGAAAAAACATCATTGATAGTTAAAAGAAATAGAATAACGCTCATTACTGAACCTTGTGGTAAACCATTTTCTGTAATAACTGGATTTGATAATTTATTGTTTATTCGAACACTAATAGATCTGTTTTGTAAGAAATTACTGGTAAAGGCCAAGCAGTTTCCATCAATTCCATGACGTTGCATTATCATAAGCACTCTGCTTTTCCAGACCATTTCATAAGCCTTCTCAATATCCAATGCCACAGCGACTACTTGTTTTTTCTCTGCAAAGGATGTCAAAATTTCGTCTTCTAAAATCATTAAATGGTCTACTGTACTCCTAAAATTTCTAAAACCAAATTGGAATGTTGACAATAAATTATTACTTTCCAAATACCATTTTAATCTATTACTAATTACTCTTTCCAAAATTTTACAAAGACAACATGTTAAGGAAATAGGTCTAAAACTGGATGGTGATGTGGGGAGTTTTCCGGGTTTTAATATTGGAATAACTAGAGCTTTCCTCCACTCATCTGGAAAAACCTGTTTAATCCATATATAGTTGTAGATGCTTAAGAGGTAATGTAGTCCACAAGGTGGCAATTTTTTAACAATAATATTTGGAATTCCATCGTGTCCAGGACTTGAATTACTTAGTTTTGATAGAACCAGTGAAAGTTCATGTATTTCAATTTTAGTATTAATTGGATTATTATTGTCTGTAAATTTTAATTGTAATTGTGTTTCTTGCTTATTTTTGTGTGGTAAGAAATTAGGATCGTAGTTATTAGAAGATGAATTGGTAGCAAAGGATTTAGCGAGATAATTAGATGTTTGAATAGGATCTGAAGTAAATTCATCTTTGTCTATTTCTAATACAATGGTATTTGGTTTACTTTTATATCTATTAATACTTTGTATTTTCTTCCATACTTGGCCAAGAGGTGTTCTAGAGTTGATGGAAGATACATAGTCTCTCCAGTAATTCCTTCTACTTTCTTTAAGTATTCTCCTTGCATGTGCTCTTTTCTTCTTATATTCAATCTTTAATTCAAAGTTAAAATCTATGTTGGCGTACTTTTTATACCTTCTTTGTGCTTTTTTTGTTTCTTTCACTGCTAATTTACACTCTTCGTTCCACCAAGGGACATTTCTTCTCTTAGTTTTTCCCGAGCTTTTAGGTATGGAATTATTGGCAGCGTTATGTAACGTGTCAGTAAATTCAGAAACAATTTTGTTAATATCATGGCTATCAGTTAAAGTATCTAATTCAGAAATACCATTCTCGATTAATTCGCTGAATAATGACCAATCAGCATGTTTAAATATCAATTTTGGAGGGGCGTTATAAGTGTCATCTAAAGAGGGCACATGAGATTTCAATATGATTGGGTAATGGTCACTGTCATACAGATCTTCAAGTACATACCAGTCAAAATATGCCGCGATATTTTGGGATGAGACTGATAGGTCTATATTGCTGGTAGTCCCAGTTCTGCTACAAAAATGTGTAGCTCGGTTGGAATTTAATAATATGAGGTCGTCATGGGAGTCCAGCCAGTCGGCCACTAATCTGCCTCTACGATCGCATCTAACGGAGCCCCAATAGTGATGGTGGCTATTAAAATCGCCAACGATAATAAAAGGTTTGGGGAGTTGTAGAATTAAATTATTTAAATCCCCTTTTGATAATTGACTACTATTTGGTAAATAAACATTACAAATTGTCATATTTTTAGGAAATTTAATTCTAATTGCTACGGCTTCAATATTAGATTTTAAACATACTTCTTGAGGTTGTGCGAAAGGTTTAATAAAGGTTGCTACCCCACCACTAGCTCTTAGGTTGTTTTGTCGATTTTTATGGAAAACCTGGTATCCCGATAACGTGCTACATGAATTCAAGCTAAAATTGGTTTCCTGTAAACATATACAAGATGGGTTCAACTTGTTAATTAATAACTTGAGATACTCCAAACGACTATAAAAGCCATTAACATTCCACTGTAGAATATCCATGAATTTTACAATATTTTGAAACAAATTAAATTTAATAATTAAAAAAAAAAAAAAAAAAAAAAAAAAAAAAAAAAAAAAAAAAAAACAAAGACATAAAAATAAAATAAAAACTACGAAGCTGATATTTATGTATCAGGTGCAATATCCCAGCCCGGGGTTAGGGCTGTTAAATTTACAATTTCGTGTAATTTTTTTGTTAGTCGAGAGCATCTATTTTTAAGGCTTCGGTTTAATTTAGGGTGTAAGGTATTACTCATAAGTATAAGATCATTTACGTTGTCAGTGTATTCTTTTACTATTTCTTTAATGTTATGCTTTCCGCGAATATTGTCAATTAGGCTAATAAATTGGTCAATGTCGAGTGGGGATAATTGTTGACCTTTATATTCATTTTTAATGTCGATCCATACTTCACTTTCAGTTCTGTTGTCACTAGTTTTAGCTTTCTTCTTCTTCCTTTTAATTTCTGTATCTGTAAGATCTTCTTTTGATTCCGTAGAATAGGTGCTGTATGACGTATCATCTGTCTCATAATCATCCATCGATAGGTCGTGTACTTCTTCGGTCTGTATTGGCTGTTTATGTTCTATAACAGGGGATTCTGTCGTGGTGGGTGAGTGAATCCGTTTAACCCCTTTAGTTATATGCTCCTTGGTCATCGATAGGGGTAAATCTTGCGGTAGTTTAAATTCGGTGTTTGATGTACTTGGTTGGGGGTCTGAATTGGATGCGTCTTGTAAGTTCATTGGTTGTGAATTTTCGATTATGTTTTTGGGGCAGTTCTTGGCTAAATGGCCCATATTGTTGCATGTAAAACATTTTAAAGCGTCTGTCGAAACATAAATCCAGTAATTTGTATCTTCGTAAGTTACTTGAAAGGATTCCGGAAGTAATTTGGCATCTTCGGGTGATACATATAGTTGACGCCTAAAACTTAAGATGTGTGAGAATCCTGGTTCCGGAATGCCAACTTTCATAAATGTGATGGGGCTTTTTAGTGTTATTTTATTTTCAAGTAACATATTTTCTATTACATAATGTGGAATTACCGGGCAAACATTTGACAACACAATGCGTTTATTTCTTGTAAGAAACGGCAAAATTTTTAATGTATTTCCTTGAATTTTAATTTCTTGATCTAATAATTTATCGGCGGTTTCTTTACTATCAAAATAAATGCAAATTCTGGAGTTTGCAATTCTAGAAATAAAACGAATATTAGTCGGGTTTACTAATGTTGAAAATGACAATATGTACTCTTTTAATGTTACTCCATCTATGGAATTTAATATAACTGCTTGATCTTTTTTGGGGAAGGTAGTGTTTGAAGTTACGGTGGCATAACTTTTTGTTTGTTCACTTTGGGTTTGTCGGTACATTGGGGATGATGAAGACATATTGAGGGGCTCCAGTAATAACCTGGAGTTGCCCTAGTCGCTACTCACTATAACACACGCGGTAAATTATATAAAATAACAATTAACTTACTATCACGGCGCCGATCGTAACACGCGCGACTGTGCCGAGTGCCCGGCGTTGACTGAGGGGTATGACCTTTTATGTTTCCATTTTTTTTTCTTAATGTGTTTATTAGTCGTTAGTTATCCTGTAATGAATAAATAAATAAAATAAATAAATAAATACTCTGCCATGCACTACAATGTTTACCTAGATTTTTAGTATAATTTTGTTAATCAGTAGAACAGGTTGATATATATATATGTGTATATATATACAAACTAAACAGGTATATGAATGAGGCTCGCTTCGTCAGAATTATCAACATTGTTGCAGGCCCTTTAATCGTGTATTTTCTAGAGACGTATAAACTAACATTGACAATAAATATATTAATAAAACATATTATATTAAATAAAATAATTATTAGTGTATCTATTTATTTTCATTACTTTTTTCATATGGATTTCTTTCAATAACCAGTGGAAGATATAAGTGCAACTTTTGCATTTAGTTTAATATTTAAATAATAATAATAAATAAGTATACTTTAATGTGCAATAAAGAATTTTATTATTATTAAAATATTATCCACACTTCTCTTTCTGCTCAGAGTATTAGTAACCTTTTTACCCAAACAGGGTAGATTTATTTTATTTATATTGGAATTGTTTGTATAAAAAATAAAAGGCAGAATTATAATGATATTTATTTATTTTTGTTATAGATTGATATACAGGTAAAGGTGAATAGTACATTTAAATAATAATATAAGGAATTTCGAAGTCGTGGACTTTCATGATGAATGTACTGGAACTTTCAGGAACTGCTATTTCCGGCAAGGCGTATGATCCGTTGGGAGCGGTGACCCAAAAACTGAAACCGGAGAAAACTGAAACTATATATTAGAAATAGATACATACAACTGTCTAAGCGGCTGGTTAATGTTGTATGTGACAATGCTGGCAGTTTTATCGCGTAGCAAATCAGCATAAATTTCCGCATAGAACAAGCCAGATGCGCCTTTGCTAAAATGAGCCACCTTCTCTGCAATCGTAATCTGAAACTTCCTACAAGATGTATAGTGTCCAATCATGGACCCTGACAAACACAATGTCGAATAGCTTGCTGCAGCTCGTCATGCAAGGAAAGATACACGGCTCCAGAAGACCAGGGAGAAGACGCACGTCCTGGCTTAAGAACCTCAAGCAGTGGTTGAGGATGAGCACCCGATCCTTGTTCCGGACAGCGGCCGACAAAATTAAAATCGCCTTAATGATAGCCGACCGATAGGGGATGGCACCTTAAGAAGAATAAATTGTTTACAGTGTTAATAGTAATGTCTACTGTTTAATAATTGTACATTGCGTTGAACTCGGATGTAAAGTTATAGTGAAAAGAAATTGGTCGGAATGCATCCACTTTTTTTTTTTTAATTATTCCCAAGCTAACTGTCAAACTTTTGCAAAACATTAATTTTGAAAAGACGCCATGCAGAGGGAGATGCACAATGCATACACTCTTTTTCTTTTTTTTACATTACATTTTATTATTTGTCTTTCTCTTTCAATGAGCGATCAGTGTCTATTACTGTCTACGAGATGTGGTTTGCTTTTTGCAATTTAACAGTTCTATTCATTGAGGGTAGTGACGTGCGGCCCGTTCGACGACTGGAAACAATAATTGAGTCGAGGAGCCGAGAATACTGGATGTAAGTATGCTGTAACGTGCCGGAGATATGACGGTTGCTTTTTTGATGCTAAATTTTTTTCAGGCGCTACTGTTTTGTAAAATAATTTTTAATTTATTTATTGTTAAGATTTTAGTTGATCCTGACTATTGCTGTTTTTATCAATATTGTCGTCATTTACAATTTACAGAAGAAAAAACGGGTGCGTCGCGGGACGTAGCGCAAAAGTGAAAACTAAACTTGCAGGTTATTGATTTTGTAGTTGGTAGGAATATGGAGATTAAATAAATGCGCGTGGCTGCACAGTTGCAGACGCGTAAAGAAAGAAGCGAGAGAGGCATCGGCTATACACGCGGCGCGCGCCTATCCGACCCTCTTCCCCTTTCCCGCCGCGCTGTTTCGAGAGGAAGGAGCAGGAGAGAGGCAGCGGCTATACGCGCAAACCTATCCGCCCCCTCTTCCCCTATCCTTGAGCGCTGTTCTGACGTATAGACGTTCAACGAAATAGGTCCCCAACCAAGCGCGCGCAATAAAGTACTCACTTTAACAAGAAAGACGAAATACCGTTCGCGTAGCTATGAAACGCTGTAATCGCTTTACTTCGCTTTGCTTTATGCAAGTCGAACGACTGTCGTCAGGGCTTTGAAGTAACAATATTCCAAGTCAATCACGGCCTATGTGAAACGTTTAATAAAAATAAATAAATACAATAAAATGATAAATACATATTGAATATTTTTACCAATATCTCAGATTTTATAGCAAAAAAGAGAGCTATGACTGTACTGTATATTAGTGAATTTAAATGTTTGGCAATAATTAGAGACATTGACACTAGTGTATTGTTTATAGTGTTAATATATTAATGTAGATATAATGTTTAATAAAGGTGCATTGCTTTGTTCTTGGATGTAAAGCAACAGTGAAAAGAATATGCTCTTTCTCTTTTCTCTACATACCATTTTATATTATTTGTCTTCCTTTTTGAA
Organism: Tinea semifulvella; assembly: GCA_910589645.1. Classification (NCBI taxonomy): domain Eukaryota; kingdom Metazoa; phylum Arthropoda; class Insecta; order Lepidoptera; family Tineidae; genus Tinea; species Tinea semifulvella. The sequence goes on from OU342619.1 coordinate 8,702,019, forward strand.
TAAATGAGAATAAGCCATCACACCCCTAATTCCGAATCGTGTTCAGAGCGCTTAGAACGAATATGACACTGACCGTAATTCCGAATTAAATATCGCGATTTGGATGCTCAGAGCGTGATATCAATTCGGAACGGTCTAAATCACATTTTCATTCATAATTTGATAGTTTTTTTTTTAAATGTATGGAAGATAAATTGCAGATTCCACATCTTTGAGTATGAATACTAACAAATATACATCTCTCGGTTTATTCATCTTTATATGTGTAAAGTTTAATATTATTAACTTATTTTGGTAATTTAAAATAACTTGCCGTGTTACAGTCATTTTTTTTTCACTTCCTACTTAAATATTAATTATAGATTTGTATAAGAAGTTATATAGAAACAGTATAAACGAATTACAATATTAAATAATTTAAAAGAAAACCTAATATTAAATTAACTTGAAAATGGCGCCAACTATGACAAACAACTGACAGCGCTCAGAGCGATCTACCTCGATATCGTGAGCAGTCTAAGCGCGAGAAATGATGTCATTTGTGACGTCACATAGCTTTGGCAAAACAGTTTAAGCGCGTATCGGAACACCTTTAAGCGTGCTTAGGTTACTATTATCGTGTCTCGGAACGAAGACAGTGTCTTACTGTCTTCGGGAGGTCGTTTTCTTTTTAACAGCTTTTTGCAGTTTAACAGCTCTATCCTTAATATGAAATAAAATATTTCATATTTACTTTACAGTGACATGCCGAGGCTCTGTTTGACAGCCGGAAACAATATTTTTTCCTATCCTCTAAGAACACGGGTGTATGTTAAGCGTAACCTACCGGAGATATGATATATTTTGATGCTAACGTTTTTTCAGGCGCAATTATTTTGCAAAGAATTTTTTAATTCTTTATTATGATTTTAGTTGATCCTGACTATTGTTGTTTTTATCAACATGGCCGTCATTTACAATTACTTTACAAAAGATTTACAAGCGCAGATCAGCAAGCGTCGAAAATATGAAACTATTTGCAATAGTTACTTTTTTTCGACGATGGGCCCGTGGGGATCGGAACGTAAAGCCTTTTATAAAGACATTGTTCCAAGGCTCATTGAGGTCTCTGGTGACAATAGGGCTGGCAGTTTTTTCTCCCAAAAATTAAGTCTGATCATTCAAAGGGGAAATGCTGCTAGTGTATTGGGCACCATGCCACAAGACAGCGATTTGGAGGAGCTATTTTTTTTTTGTAAGTATTTAATTTTTATTTTCTATGTATTATTATTATTATTTTTGGTTAGATTTTGTTGTAATATATAATTATGAATATTGTAATTCTTTTATATTGTTTGTATATTACTTCGAATAAAAATGTTTAAGTCGAACAGATAAAAAAAAAACTTTACAAAAACAAGAAAGACGAAATACCGTTCGCGTAGCTTTGAAACGTTTTTAAACGCTTTACTTCGCTTCGCTTTGCTTTATTCAAGACGAATGACTGTTCGGATTGTCTTAAAGCGTCAGCGCTTTGAAGTAACAATTTTCCAAGTCAAACACAGCCTATGTGTAACGTTTAATATTATTTATTTATTTAGGTTTTCTAAAATAACTTGCGGTGTCAAAGATATTTCATATTTATTTCCTGACAGCAGCGTTTCGAGTGACCTTGATACCGTAAGCAGTTTTATGACGTTACAAAAATACATTTGTATAACGTCTCGGAACGGCTTTAAGCGTGCTTAGGTAACTAAAGGGTCTTTCAAGAGGGACTTTCGAACTTTGACAGTTGATAACGGCATTCTTGTTGAAGTTATGTCTGTTAAATTAGTTGTCATTTATTCAGTCTGTTTTGCCAAATCATCATGGGCTCCATCAGATATCCAATCATCCAATGCATCCCGAAAAATTCACTGTTTGGTGTGGATTTTGGGCTGGCGGCGTCGTCGGTCCATATTTCTTTGAGAACGACGTTGGCCAGGACATCAACGTCGAGCGCTATATGTCGATGATTACCAACTTCTTTTGGCCTGACTTGGATGATCTAGACACTAACGAGATGTGGTTTCAACAAGACGGCGCTACGTGCACACAGCTTATGCCACATTGGATATACTGCACGAACGATTTGAGGGCATAGTCATCTCACGTGGAGGTGATGTAAACTTGCCACCGAGATCGTGCGATTTGACCCCGTGAGACTTTTCCTTGTGGGGGTTTTCTTAAGTCGCAAGTGTATGCGAATAAGCCAGAAACTACGGCGGTCATCAAAGCCAACATAACCTATGCCATCGGTAAAGTTCAGCCTATAGCTGGTACAATCGACGCTATTATTAACTTTAATCGGATGTTATGGTACAACCCAGCCTTAACCCGCTTGGCTCTGTCCGAAATTTTGTATCAGTCCAATACGGTTTCTGTTGCAGGTCGGAATTTAATAATTTTGGGAAATGATTAGGATCAATTGGACTTAGTTCAGTAGAATTTTTTATCAACAAACCGGTCTATAATTACTTATTGGAGCCAAAGAACTCTATTACATATATATTATTATTCAGCAGTTAGGATCCAAAAACAAACACCATAGTTTCCACCTCGTCGTTACCACCCCGGGTGAAACTAGACATATATCCTTGCGCGCGACAGTCTGAGCTCCGTGGTTCGTGCGCAACACCGTCCTCCGCGATGACCTGAAGATGGAGACCATCGTTCGTGGCCAGACTCTCGAAATCCATGTTCGACCATCTTCGGTTAATCGCCCCTTCAACGCACGGCCTCCGCAGAGCTCTTGCCTGCCCCGTGATATCCTGGAGGCCGAGGCGTAACCAGCTGTTACGGACGACATTTGGCAATAGACTGCCCCACATCCCCTATAGTGATCCCTTCGCCTATTCGCCCGAGGTATTACAAGCAACCAGCGGGCCGTCGTCCACCGAGATTTTTTTTTTCATTCGTTACAGCCCCTAGAACACAGCGTCCTAGACCTCCACTGCTGGAGATGGGCCTTCCGGAACTGGAGAATTTGGCCTACACCCGCCACGCTGGCCAGACGGCTTGGCGAGGATATGATGTCAATTTATTAACAATTCCACAAGTTGGAATTAGTGGAACCGGGACTGACGGCTTAACGTGCTCTCCGAGGCACGGGAACAGTGGTGTTGTAAATCTATGACAAATGTACTTAAGAAAAGTGTATTTCTCATTGGTACATGCCGGGTGGGTTTAAACCGACCTTTGTAGGATTTAAGGAACGCGTTCTTACAACCGAGCCACCACCGAGATTAACGCACGCTAAATGGGGATAACCCCAGACGATTGCTAAATTAGGAGCTTCAATTGGATTGCCTCCGACACCCACCACAGTCCCCAGACCTTGCCAATAGATTACCACTTTTTCGCAATTTGGACAATTGAACAACGGAAAAAAAGTTAATAGATAATAATGGTATATATGTATACATACTTCGATTGATTAAATATATATTTTCCTTTTTTTTTTTCGTATTACTTTTTCCATGTAAAACGTCAATTTCATATGTAAGGACCAATATTTATTATATAATTTATATGTAATACCTACATTTTCGGATTTTTCAAATTTTCATTACCTTCACATTTTTTTTTTTTTTAAATTCAATATTCAACACTTTTCCAGACAATTACGTAACAAAGATATTTTCTTTACGAAAAGACAAAATACCGTTCGCGTAGCTTAGAAACACAGCATGTAATCGCTTTATTTCGCTTTGCTCTGCTTTATGCAAGTCGAAAGACTATTTGGATTGCCTTGAAGCGTCATCGCTTTGAAGTAACAATTTTCCAACTTTTAACTTCATGTTTGACTTGTCGCTGTAAGCACTTTTTTTTTATTAATTTTGAAAACCGACAGTTGACAATATTATAATAAATATAAATAAATTTTGCTTTGAAAATCGTTCAACTTGCGTCTTAATTCACTTAAGCAAAATTCAGTAAAGAAAAGGGAACTTTGCTTACAAGATCAACAGTAGTAAATTTTGATTCACATAGAAAGTGACGCCGCCAAGACGGTTGGGAGTACTAAGGCCGCGTTCGTTTTAAGAAATGTTACCATGAAAATACCACGTTTTTTAGCACAAGTCGTTCGTTTAATGAAAATTCTAACATTTGATGCTAATTTGGTATGTCAGTACCGTGTTGAAAGGAGGGTTATTGATGTTACTTTTTGACAGATGTCATTAACATATAAAATGGTTTGTTTAGCATTTCTATATACTTTATAGTTTTCTATTATATGTAATAAATTCAAAGACCATAATAATATCATGTGTGTTGGATGCCATAGTATGATAAAACTTGAACGAAACCTCACCGCTCATTTTATTTAAGAAATATTAGCATTGTTAAAAAAAGTGGTATTTCTTAACAAAAACGACATTTCGCGCTGGTTTATGAAGTTGCTACGAAATGTTGGAAATACTATAAAACGAACGCGGCCCAAATTTAATGTCTGTGGTTTGAACATTTGCTATGTTCGATTTGAAAGCAAAGCTTGATTTTTCACCGAATATTGTATGAAAACCATAGACAAACACCAAGTCGAACGACTTTCAAAGGGAAATAAAGTAAAAAAAAGCGCTTAAAGCGACAAGTAAAACACAAAGATAATAGAGATGTCATTCGTTCATTAATTCAATCATTGGGTTCAATTCATTCAACATGTCGGCCATTGTTGTTAACAAGCGACCTATACAACCTTAGTAAAAAAATATATTAAATGTATTGTGTAACTTTAAGTACATGTCTATCTATCGTATGGTAAATTAGTAACAAAATATACAATATTTTAAATAAAAAATCCTATATACTCGTAGAAGCTGTATACCTACCAATAATAGGTATGTATCGCACAGTAAGTGTCGTACCTACTGGCTACGCAAGTGTTCGGGTGAACGAGTTTTTACCCGAAACTGCGCGACGCAAACAAAGGTTATGATTTATTTAAATTTAAAGAAAGGACGGTCCTAATGAAAGACCCTTACTATACTAGAATCAATCTATTGAAGATAGTATCCACGATTGATTGCTTGCAGTTCGAGTTTGTTATAAATTAGTTTTGACTAGGTACAGGGTGTCTCAAAAGAAATTTTATATTTATTTAGCTTACTGCGTGAACGCAACGTATCCGAGGGGCGCGGGGGTTATGTCAATCGGTAGCAGACCGCGCGTTGTGTGTGCGAGAGTTTTACAAAAACGATGATTCGACTTCGACTGTAGCGCGTAGAAAATTCTGCAGTATTCGAGGTTTTCGCCACTTAAATGATGCGCCAAGCATTCCTCTCATTCGACATTGGGTTAAAAAGTTTGAAGAGACTGGTACAACGCTGGACAAATCAAAATCCGGGCGACCTAGGCCAATAAACCGACTTCACTGGCGCATTTGAAAGACAATATCCGTCACGAAATGGCAGCCATCCCTGAGTCCACCTGTCGAGCCGTCATAAGTAATTTTACTGTTCGATTAAATGAGTGCCGAGAACGCGAAGGTCTACATTTAGACGATATTATTTTTAAGAAATAAATCCCCAAAAAGTGTATTTTAATAATTATTAAACATTTTTTTTATATGCGGCTTACTTTTTTTTTAAACGATCCACTAAATATAAAATTTCTTTTGAGACACCTTGTATTAGGTAAAGTGTAAAGTTTTTAATCCAGACAATTTAAATTATTATTATAGTTAATAATTTGTAATTATGACAAGTAACACGAGTACGTAATGTCGTACGGAGCAGAAACATGGACACTGACAGTGGGTCTGGTTCACAAATTCAAGGTCGCTCAGCGAGCCATGGAGAGAGCTATGCTTGGTATTTCTCCGAAAGTTAGAATTCGAAACGTTGAAATTCGTCAGAGAACCAAAGTTACTGACATAGCATTCAAAATTAGCAAGCTGAAGTGGCAATGGGCCGGACACATCTGCCGCAGAACTGACAGCCAAACGGATTCTGGAGTGGAGACCATGTACGGGACGACGCAGAGTGGGACGACCCCCGCCAGATAGACGCATGACCTGAGGAGGGTCGCTGGTGGGGATTGGATGAGGGTTGCAAGACCGCGTGCAGTGGCGAGCCTTGGGGGAGGCCTATATCCAGCAGTGGAGAGACACAAGCTGATGAACACGAGCCTATCTCTCTCAATGAAATGACAAGATAGCGTAATTTACCATCATATAACAGACAGCAAGAAGTAAAGATTAAAACAAAAAAAGTAATAAAAAAAAAACCGCTTGCGTAAAAAAAAAAAATTCTTTTCAAAGGGTTCCGGCGCCAAAAAGTTTTATAATGGCTTAACTACACCAATGAAAATAACAGGACCCTTTGTTGGGACGATTTGAACCTCGGTCTCTGTTTAATGGGTCCGTACCCATGGGTAAATACCATTAATATGGTATTTTTATGGAGAATTTATTTGACATCACAAAATAAATCTAATACTTACTTATATAATCTTTCATCAAGTGCATACCTACCGTCTTTCATAATTTACATTCTTGTGATTTAATTTATAGGACTAATTATTTATTTATTTACTATAGTAATTCTTTATATTATATATAGTGTATTTATTAACCTTTCATTAATATCTTCAATGTTTTTTATTTTTTAAATTATTGTATTTAAAATTTAATTTTAATTTTTAATTTAATTTTAAGTTATGTAAATTATAGATTTAGTGTAATTGAGACCCCACAATACCGGCCTTCCTAGTGTGGGGGTCTCCAATAGAAAACATGTACATAGGATTTTATTGGAAATAAACGATTAATTATTATTATTATGGTAAAATACAGCAGAAAACATTAAGACTACTCTACAAAAAAATTATCTAATCTATTAAAAATCCGAGCACAACTAGTTTTATTGTATGCGTATGCCTATTTGGTCATGTACTTTGATAATAGGGTTTGCCGATTTCCTTCCGTAATTTAGGACTAGATACCCCCCCCCCCCCCCGTATCGACGTGTATTTTTAATACCTACAAAGAATCTATTTATTTTAGAATTAAGGACCATGGTAAAAATGGCTAGATAGAAAGGTTGCAGGTTGTTTTTGACTGGCATACAATTAATATTAAAAGAATGGTATATCATACGAAAAACATATAACGTACATTGTCCTTGGACTACGGAATAGCAAGACTTCAGTTCTAACTGGATAAGCATCTTGCAAGTCAGTTGTTGGCACTGTGCTTTGTTGAAGATCAACATTGGTTTTATCAAGCCACTCGGCGTCATCAATCAATCACATCACAGCGAGTCATAGTCATACATACTACACGCCGCTTTTCGGTTTAGAAATCGCTTGTTTGACAAAAAAATAAATACACATGATAATTTACTACACCTTCGTGATTATGATGTAGTTTCATTGCACGCGCTAGCCTACGGAAGCCTATGGCCCCGTTCAGCTGCTGTTTGTCTCAGCGGGCAAAAACCCGCCGGTTTTTATTTTTAACCCGGCCTAAGGGTGGCCAAGGAAGGGGCTACTAAATGTGTGGCCCCTTGTGAGCGGTGTCTATATGGTAACAACGGTGCGGGCTACGCCTCGGTCCTCGGGATCTACCGGGGCAGGCGGCGGCATTCCGGTGGCCGTGCGTGGAGAGGCGCGATTCCCCGAAGATGGTCGAAGCGGCTGTGGTCGGCTCGATCGAATATGGACTTCGAGAGCCACAAAATGCTTGATGGTCTCCATCTTCAGGTCGTCGTGGAGGATGGTGTTGCGCACGAATCAGGGAGCCCCGACGGTCGCGCGTAAGGTGATGTTCTGCTGGGCCTGTATCCTGGCCTTCATGGTTGGAGCCAGCAGGTGGTGCCACGCCCCCGGCCCCATACGAAGTAGGTAGGTACGAGTAATTTACGCTCAGTAGTTTGACATTATCTATTTAATAATACGGGCCTATCTCTCTTAGTGAAATTACAAGATTGCGAAATTTACCATCTTATAATAGACAGCGGTAACTAAAAAGTATAAATAACATAAGAAAATCCGAAAAGCTAAAAATAAATAGCAAAAATGAAGCTCAACTTTCCCCAAAATAAACGAGAGAATAATTTTATATATTATTTAGTGTATAGAAGCAGAGTCTGTGAGATAATTAGAGTTAAGTATTCGATAGAATAGACTTAGTTTTTTATTTTTTTATTATATTTTGAAAATGTAATAAGTATAGTTCTCTTTCACAGTTTTGGTACTCCAGGTCTAATTATATGTATATTGTTTGTTATATAAATTGTATTGTGATTGTTTACCATAATAAAATAAAATATTAAAATATAATGGTGCAGTGGCTGGGACGTTAACTAAAATCCAATCCTTAGTAGGTACACTGGGTGTTTAACTTTGAAATCAACAGAGACGATCGAAAGACCATATAGTAAGCTGGGTCTTACTGCTAAATGTTGAATGATGCAAACAAATCTTACTCCTCTATATTTTGTATTACCAGTGTACTTCTCAAATAAACGTATTTATTATTATTATTATTATAAGTCGTACGTTTTTCGCGATTTTTGTAGTTCTCTTTTGCAAATCTCTATCAACGTACGAGTAAATATTATTCTTTCTTCTTTCTCACTGAGAAGGGATATGGGCGACCGATTCAACCCAACTAATTTGGCTGCGCTAAACCGAATAGCGTTCATCAAACAAACACAATCATTATACAATGTAGTATTGGACTGGCCTGGCAATGTTGTAGTATTAATCTGGGCGAGTGTAGCCGGCGACAGATTAGTATTGGACTGGCCCGGCGATGTTGTAGTATTATACCAGACCGGTAACGGTGTAATATTGGATCGGGCCGACGACAGGTTAGTATTGGACTGGCCCGGTGATGTTGTATTAGACCAGGCCGGTAACGGTGTAGTATTGGATTGGTCCGGCAATAATGTAGTATTAGACTGGGTCGGAGGCGGCGGCGGCGGCGCAGCATATAACCAGGCCGGTAAAGGAGTAGTATTATACTGGGCCGGCGACGGTGTAGTATTATACTGGGCCGGCAACAGTGTAGTATTATACTCGGCCGGCGACGGTGTAGTATAATACACGGCCGGTGTAGTATTGGACCTGCCCTGCGATAGTGTAGTGTTAATCTGGGCCGAAAATTGTATAGTATTGGCCCAGGCCGGCGACGATGTAGTTATTATCTGGGCCGGGATCGGTATAGTATTTGACCCGACCGGCGACGGTGTAGTATTAATCTGGACCGGTTTAGTATAGGGCCGGCCCGGCGATGGTGTAGTATTAGACCGGGCCGGAAACGGTGTAGTATTGGATTGGTCCGGCAATAGTATAGTTTTAGACTGGGTCGGAGGCGGCGGCGGCGGCGCAGCATATAACAAGGCCGGTAAAGGAGTAGTATTATACTGGGCCGGCGACGGTGTAGTATTATACTGGGCCGACGACGGTGTAGTATTATACTGGGCCGGCAACGGTGTAGTATTATACTGGGCCGACGACGGTGTAGTATTATGATGGTCCGACGACGGTGTAGTATTATACTGGGCCGGCAACGGTGTAGTATTATACTGGGCCGACGACGGTGTAGTATAATACACGGCCGGTGTGGTATTGGATGTGCCCTGCGATGGTGTAGTATTAATCTGGGCCGGAAATGATATAGTATTGGGTTGGACTGGCAATAGTATAGTATTAGACTGGGTCGGAGGCGGCGGCGGCGGCGCAGCATATAACAAGGCCGGTAAAGGAGTAGTATTATACTGGGCCGGCGACGGTGTAGTATAATACACGGCTGGTGTAGTATTGGATGTGCCCTGCGATGGTGTAGTATTAATCTGGGCCGGCGACGGTGTAGTATTATACTGGGCCGGAAACGGTGTAGTATTATACTGGGCCGACGACGGTGTAGTATTATACTGAGCCGGCGACGGTGTAGTATTATACTGGGCCGGCAACGGTGTAGTATTATACTGGGCCGGAAACGGTGTTGTATTGGATTGGACCGGCAATAGTATAGTATTAGACTGGGTCGGAGGCGGCGCCGGCGGCGCAGCATATAACAAGGCAGGTAAAGGAGTAGTATTATACTGGGCCGGCAACGGTGTAGTATTATACTGGGCCGACGACGGTGTAGTATAATACACGGCCGGTGTAGTATTGGATGTGCTTTGCGATGGTGTAGTATTAATCTGGGCCAGAAATGATATAGTATTGGGTTGGACTGGCAATAGTATAGTATTAGACTGGGTCGGAGGCGGCGGCGGCGGCGCAGTATATAACAAGGCCGGTAAAGGAGTAGTATTATACTGGGCCGGCGACGGTGTAGTATTATACTGGGCCGACGACGGTGTAGTATACACGGCCGGTGTAGTATTGGATGTGCCCTGCGAAGGTGTAGTATTAATCTGGGCCAGAAATGATATAGTATTGGGTTGGACTGGCAATAGTATAGTATTAGACTGGGTCGGAGGCGGCGGCGGCGGCGCAGCATATAACAAGGCCGGTAAAGGAGTAGTATTATACTGGGCCGGCAACGGTGTAGTATTATACTGGGCCGGCAACGGTGTAGTATTATACTGGGCCGGCGACGGTGTAGTATTATACTGGGACGGCAACGGTGTAGTATAATACACGGCCGGTGTAGTATTGGATGTGCCCTGCGATGGTGTAGTATTAATCTGGGCCGGAAATGATATAGTATTGGATTGAACTGGCAATAGTATAGTATTAGACTGGGTCGGAGGCGGCGGCGGCGGCGCAGCATATAGCAAGGCCGGTAAAGGAGTAGTATTATACTGGGCCAGCGACGGTGTAGTATTATACTGGGCCGACGACGGTGTAGTATTATACTGGGCCGGCAACGGTGTAGTATTATACTGGGCCGACGACGGTGTAGTATTATACTGGGCCGACGACGGTGTAGTATAATACACGGCCGGTGTAGTATTGGATGTGCCCTGCGATGGTGTAGTATTAATCTGGGCCGGAAATGATATAGTATTGGAATGGACCGGCAATAGTATAGTATTAGACTGGGTCGGAAGCGGCGGCGGCGGCGCAGCATATAGCAAGGCCGATAAAGGAGTAGTATTATACTGGGCCGGCGACGGTGTAGTATTATACTGGGCCGACGACGGTGTAGTATTATACTGGGCCGGCAACGGTGTAGTACTATGCTGGGCCGACGACGGTGTAGTATTATACTGGGCCGGCGACGGTATAGTATTATACTGGGCCGACGACGGTGTAGTATTATACTGGGCCGGCAACGGTGTAGTACTATACTGGACCGGCGACGGTGTAGTATTGGGACAAGCCGGCGTCGGTGTAGTATTAATCTGGGCCGGAAACGGTATAGTATTGGACCAGACCGGCGACAGTGTAGTATTGGGACGGGCCGGCGACGGTGTAGTATTAATCTGGGCCGGAAACGGTATAGTATTTGACCAGACCGGCGACGGTGTAGTAGCTGGAAACAGTCTAGTATTTGACCAGACCGGCGACGGTGTAGTATTGGGACGGGCCGGCGACGGTGTAGTATTAATCTGGGCCGGAAACGTTATAGTATTTGACCAGACCGGCGACGTTGTAGTATTGGGCTGTGCCGGCGTTGGTGTAGTATTAGACCGAGTTGTAGGCGGCGCAGTATAAAACCACGATGGTGAGGTATCAGGCAAGGCCGGAGTTTCCATCGCCAAGTTTTCCCAACTTTTTACTTTTATCCGGTAATTTTTGTTCACATCCGGTGGAAGGTCTATACTCATATAAGATAGCGCATGGAGCGGCAAATACCCAGTTCTATAAAAGATTTCCTGTTCGCTCGCAGTCGCGTGAACGTATTTGCAATAATTTCGATAACACACTGCATACCTGAAGTAATGGCAAAAAATATTTATGTTACGCAATTCACTTACGTCAAACTTGTGACGGTATTTGCAAGTTCGGCGGGTACAACTAATACGAAGAAAGTCTTTACATATTTCTATTTCTTTAGTAGGTTTTTGTACTCCTGGCAGTGGAGACTCCGCAAGCAGGGAAGTCTCCGCAAGCAGGGGAGACTCCGCAAGCAGGGGAGACTCCGCAAGCAGAGGAGACTCCGCTAGCAGGGGAGACTCCGCAAGCAGGGGAGACTCCACAAGCAAGTGAGACTCCGCAAGCAGGGGAGACTCCGCAAGCAGGGGAGATTCCGCTAGCAGGAGAGACTCCGCAAGCAGGGGAGATTCCGCTAGCAGGAGAGACTCCGCAAGCAGGGGGGACTCGGCAGGCAGGGGAGACTCCGCAAGCAGGCGAGACTCTGCAAGCAGGGGAGACTTAGCAAGCATGGGAGACTCCGCTAGCAGGGGAGACTCTGCAATCTGTTGAGGCTCCGCAAGCAGAGGAGAATCCGCAAGCAGGGGAGACGTCGCGGGCAGGGCAAACTCTGCAGGTAAGGAAGGATGAAATTCTGATACACATTCGTCATTCACAATATCCAGTTTTATTCTTTTTCCTTCATACTTTATTTTGTTTTTCAAATGCCTCTTCATTTTTAGAAAGTTGGGTGAGGTCCTAAAGTTAATAAACTGACATATAAATAGACAATAAAGCTGTTAATATACATATATTAATTATAACATTTATGTAAATCTATGTGGCCTTTAAGTTAGTGAACTGATGAATTACCCGTGTATAGTAGATAATTGAATTGTTATTTTTATTGATATTATTGTCATATTTAAAAAAAAAACAATTTCCTTATTGTTCATATGAAAATCCAGTGAAATGCTAGCATTAGGCATAAAAATAAAATTATCATCACAACCAGTCAGAAGATACACTTTTGACACACGTTTCGTGTTGTTCACCTTTAGCCAAATTACAGTATTTCTTCAATCCGCAGCGGTGTTCGTCGGAATTGTTGGACAGCTGCAAACAGCATTGAGTAGTTGAAGTACCAGAAGAGGGCAAATACCAGCGCAAACACCATGTCTGAATGTTTTATTAGGAAAAAATATACACTATTATTGATTCATAGGCGAGCAGCTTGGCATACAGCTACGAATTTATACTTATAGTTGACACGGCCTCTTTACAGCCAAAATCTTATTTAAGTAGTTTGTAAGTTAGTTTTACTTGCTTATAGCAGTAATGTTGTGCCTAACATGCATTTTATTACAGAAAAAACTTTTTTTTTTATGTGTAGTAGTACGGTGTAGTAGCCCCTAAACAGCATCCTAGACCTGAATTTGGCCTATACTCGCCACGGTGGCCAGACGGGTTGGCAAGGATCTGATGTCAATTTTTTATGACAATTTATATATAACTCCACAAGTTGGTATTAGTGGTACCAGGACCGATGGCATAAAATAAAATAAAATAAATAAAATAACATGCTCTCCAAAGCACGGAAACGGTGGTGTTGTAAATCTATGACAAATATACGTAAGAAAAGTGTAGAGAAGACAAATTTCTAAGCATTCCATGGATTCACCGTGCGGGTGCCGGGTCCATCGTGTGTGGGTAAGAGATGAGAAGAATGGTGTCTCGGGCTTGCGACCGACAATTGGCTGGTTTAAGAAAAGGAGGCCTCCTTTTTTTTCTATTTCGCGATAATACGCTCACCATCCACCATTCTACTTCTCTCCCTACCCAACCAAATACTGTATGATTCCGTTAGTGCCGTCTTGGAAGCTCGTTCCATAAATGTATTGACGGCAGACCTGCTTAGGCCCAATTCTTTCAGTAAGTGATGCAAAGATTTTGCTGGAACTCCTCTTGCACCAACTTCCACTGCGTAAAGCTGAGTCTTGAACCCGTTCCTGATCATTTCTTCTGTGAGATCATAATATTTATTCGACTTCATGTTGTGGTCTTTTGGAATATTTGATTCCCACGGAACGGTAAGTTCAATAAGGATAACTTTTTTCAAGTTCCGAGAAAACACTAAGATGTCTGGCCTATAGGCTGATACAGCTAGTTCATCTGGGATCCTATAATGGTGTTCAAATGTATCCATGAGAATTTTCCAGTCTGATGCGGCGCCAAGGATCGAGGTGGGCTTGCATTTAGTTTTCGTGCTTTGCCCTTCCTTTACAAATGTGGTCAAAGTTTTATTTGTAGTCAGTCCCTTTCTGGCTCTTGCAATAGAAAGACTTACTGCTTCACGGATAACACCTAGGACTTTGTCGTGTCGGCGTGAGTAATAGCCCTTTTCTAGGAGAGTAACGCACCCTACAAGTGTGTGTCTAGCAGTTCCTATGGCAGCACCACACAATGTACAGTTCTTTTCCGTAGCTTTTCCCCACCTTACCAGATTACTCTGGTCCGGGAGGGACATTTGAAAAGCGTTTAGGTAGAACTTTAGCAACGCCGGAGACCAATCGTACATTAGTGTGCGCCACTTTAGGGCTGGAGGGATGCAAAAATCGCCCAAAGTTAGCCAGTCATTTTGAACTTCTAGAGTCATCGCGTGCACTCTGTATTCATGCTCTTCATCTTTCCTGAGGAAGGATTTTATAACCTCTTTGTCACTTTATTTTTTCTTCCAGCCAATGCCTCTTTTGTCAGTCTGGGCACCTGTCATGAATTTCTTGAAGAATAGTAGTCTTATTAAAGCCACCACCACGTATTACCTGTTACTGTCCAACCATTATTAACAATTTGTTTAATATACGAGTAGGTTATTTTTATTGATTGTATTGATTTTATTAGTGCTGATATAATAATAATAATAAAATAAATAATAAATAAACTATAGGATTAGATAAATAGATAAAATGAAAATAGGATCAGAAGACAAATTTCTATCATCATGTGTGGATAAGAGATGAGAAGAATGGTGTCGCGGGCTTGCAACCGACAATAGGCTGGTTTAAGAAAAGAGGCTGCCCTTTTTTATATTATTGCGCGATAATACGCTCACCATCCACCATCTACTCCTCTCCCTACCCAACCAAATACTGTATGATTCCGTTAATGCCGTCTTGGAAGCTCGTTCCATAAATGTATTGATGGCAGACCTGCTTAGGCCCAATTCTTTCAGTAAGTGATGCAAAGATTTTGCTGGAACTCCTCTCACACAAACTTCCACTGCGTAAAGCTAAGTCTTGAAACTTGTTCCTGATCATTTCTTCTGTGAGACCATTATATTTATTCGACTTCATGTTGTGGTCTTTTGGAATATATGTGATTCCCACGAAACGGTAAGTTCAATAAGGATAACTTTTTTCAAGTTCCGAGAAAACACTAAGATGTCTGGCCTATAGGCTGATACAGCATCTGGGATCCAATAATGATGTTCAAATGTATCCAGTCTGATGCGGCGCCAAGGCAATCCTTGCAGGTGGGCTTGCATTTAGTTTTCGTGCTTTGCCCTTCCTTTACAATAGTGGTCAAAGTTTTATCTGTAGTCACTACTCAGCGTGAGTATAGCCCTTTTCTAGAAGAGTAACGCCCTACAAGTGTGTGTCTAGCAGTTCCTATGGCAGATACTTAAGTAATAAATACAAATAATAAATATAATAAAATACATATTATATAATACTAAATAAATAATATATGCCAAGGTGAGGAGATTAAGTTAAGATATCATATATGATACAAACGTGAAGTTGGCATAAATGCCTCATCGGCGATTGCCATTTATTTTAAAAAAAGAAGAAGAAGAAATTAAGATATCCGAAGTTGTTGCAAAAGTACCAATGGAAATATTTCATAAAGCACTAATTTAAATCCTTACTTTGGGATGATTTCCTATCATAATGCTAGAATGCCATAAAAGTTTTAATACATACATATCTAGATACCAAATCCCTTGCGGGGTAGGCAGAGACAATTAAGTGCCACTTGTCACAGTCACGACATACCTCTTTCGCTTCTTCAACATTCATCAACCTCTTCATGCATGCTCTTTTGTTAGCTGGAGTAGAATCATTACAAATTATTTAAATAATGACTTGTATATAATATAATAATATAATATAATGCAATTTTGAACGTTAATCATTAAATTACAGATTTCATTTTGGTGCAACCCAGGTTAAAACATTTAAGAGTTAATTTATAGTGGATGTTTATGTTTTTTATTGATGAAGCTTTTACAGAGGATTTTTTATATTGATATAAAGAGGATATTTTTTATTAGGTTTAGTTTATAGTTAAGTAATTTTATTTTAGTAGTTTGTAATTATTATTTTATATTTTGTAGGTATATATTATTTTTCGAATAGAATTTTGTAATATTTTACAGTATAATAGTAAAAAAATATAGCTTTTAGTTTTAGTTCTAATATTGAAATTTGTGAAATCTTATTTATAATATAAATTGTCAGTTTTTATATCTTTAGTTAATAAAATTATATAAACAAAATTAAAAAAGTACTATATATATATAAAACCCATGACCTGATCATGCGGCAGTGCCAAGAACACTTGCAGCATTTCCCCGCTACACAGTGATACTGATTTGCTGCACGAAAAAGCTGCCAGCTGTCTTGTCACATACAACATTAACCAGCTGCTAAGACAGTTCTTTAAAGAACTTCTTAGCACTTGGCCCCCACAGGACCCATTGTCACTTATCTTTAGTTATAGTGCTATTCTTTTATTGACATTTTAGGTTCTAATATAGTTTTGAAATTATAATTTATTAAAAAATTAACGCCTTTACAACCATAAACTAGACATAATCTATTATGATAAATATAATGTTACTGTATTACCCTATCTAACGGGTTTTTGTTTACATATTATTATAAAATTTTGATTTAACTGAGTATTCTGTTAGGATTACTTATTAGGACACTTATGTATGGAAGCAAGACGTGGATATGTCAGAAGAAGCATGAGAGTAGAGTTGATGCAGTAGAAATGAGGTCGTTACGTCTGATATGTGGTGTCACTTTGATGGACCGCATAGGTAATGACGAAATAAGCAAAAGGGTAGGTATGAAAGAAAGCATAAAGACAAAAATAAGGAAAGGCATGCTCCGATGGTTCGGGCATGTCGAAAAGATGAGTGAAGAGAGATTGACGAACCAGATATATAAGTTGTGGGTAAAAGAAGCCCTGGCAGACCAAGACTCACATATTACGATCAAATAAATAAAACAATAGCTGAAGGTGCATTAAAATGCCATCGAAACAAAAGGGCATGTATGAAGAGGTTGATGAATGTCGAAGAAGCGAAAGAGGTATGTCGTGACTATATATGTATGTAATTTGTTAGCATTCTATGGCGATAAATATATAGATAAATATAAATTTACTTTACGTTCCCAGTAGTCACAAAAAAACAACACAATTATAAAATGTATGTATAATAATGGTACCAATGTCTTTAATTCAATTACTGCTTTTAAAAGGTGCTAACTAATCATAAATATTACTTGCAATTATCACAATAAAACCGGCCTATTTTTTACAAGGTCAGAATAAACTCAACCATAGTCGTTTGACGCAAAATTAAGCTTTTATTACATGAAAAGGATACGGATAACAAGTTTCTCCCATGCTTCTACCATATACAGCTCTGTCACTAGAAGATAATTTAGATATAAAGTACTAAAATAGTTCTTTATATTCTTCAAGAAGTTTCCAATCATTTTGAAGATATTCTGGTAGATAAGTAAACAATTGTTGTTTAAAATAAACTATATTGTTCGTATATAAATATTTTTCAATAAAATACACTTTATTATTGTAATGATCAATACTGTTATTAGTCACAAAAATTGGGATCAAGAGCGAAGATAATAGAGAAATTGAAAATTACAAAACTGAAATGACAGTTGTTATAAGTGTTGCCATAATTGAATTTTCCCTATAGGCAAAGTTTTGACGTTTCTTTCCCTAAAAATTGTAACTTGTTGAATTTAGGAAAATTGAAATTATTTACTTATAAAATGGAGTCAAGCTCAAAAAAGTTTTTAAAAGACATAACACCGCGTCTTGTCGTCTCTTCCGGTTACAAGAGGGCTGGCTCTTTCTTTTATTGCAATTCAGCGGGGAAATGCAGCCAGCGTTCTTGCCACTTTTCCACGCGGACGGGACGGGACTTATATTAGGGATATTAATATTAATTTTATTTTATATGTTGGAAATATTTTTTACTTAAATAATAATAATAACTTTTTAATTCAAGTTTGCTTTTTTTTTCAAGATAAACTTAATTAAAAAAACCTCAATGCGCCAAACAGACAGCCCCAGAGCGTTCTGAGTTCTACGGTCCGTGAACACACATTCCCACGCCGCGACATTCCCATATCAGTCGATTATTTTCTCTAAAACAATGTCACTCGATAATAATTCATCATGGAACCATGAAAATGTTACTACTGATTTTGTAACTGCTGCAGCTTTCTGTGAACATGTCGACCGAAAAGTCTGCAAGTCTCTCGTCGTGGACACGACACATTCTAACAAAACAGCATAGACTAACAAAAAAAAAACTGGTGCGTCCTATTAATATTGTGAGTAAGCGATTTTTATAATATTCGTCGATCAAATCATAAAGGAAACGTTTGTATCGGACCAATTCAATAAACTTTTGTATATCGTCTGACATCTTGTCCCTCCCGTGTATTAAAATTGGTACATACATATATTAGATAAGTTATAATTATATGTTATATTATGTAATACATGGTCTGTGGTGTAGGTTTCTATGCCACCACCTTGGATTGAATAAACCTTGACTGTTACATCATTTAATGTTTTAATACTACTTAAGAAAATTGATAGACTGATTTTTTTCTCATGTCACCTCAAATCTATGAATATGGGGATAATATGCTTCGTTGGTCACACTCAATGTTTGTTGTCTATGGAGTTTAGTCTTGTCTATGGTTTTAGCTTCACCGTCGCGCGCCGGGTTATCGTGTGAAATTATGTCAAAGTGTGTGTTGTGACACTGTTGTCATTTGTGCGAAGCGCATTGTTGCGCGCGCGTTATTATTTCATAACAATTATTTGTATT
This sequence comes from Tinea semifulvella, assembly GCA_910589645.1. Classification (NCBI taxonomy): domain Eukaryota; kingdom Metazoa; phylum Arthropoda; class Insecta; order Lepidoptera; family Tineidae; genus Tinea; species Tinea semifulvella. The sequence continues at coordinate 8,720,956 of OU342619.1, forward strand.
TCAATATAAAGTAATTATGGATAAAGACAGTAAAGATTTTGAGATGACAAGTGTTGATGGTGGTACAACGGCTACAAATAGTAGGTCTAACTCGCACGAAGAGGACGAGTCCCGGCGAGAGCAGCCGCTCGATATTGGGGAACACTGCTTGGTGCGGCGGTTAGATGATGAATCATGGCAGCCTGCAGAGATCGTACAGGCTCGGTTTAGTCCAGAAGACATGTGCGACGAGTACTACGTCCACTACGTCGGTTTCGACCGCCGCCTCGACGAGTGGGTTTCCCGCCATCGCGTAATGAGCGACAGATTTGACATATGCGAGCAGTCAAACAGCTGCGACCTCTTTGCTGATAATAAGTCTGGCCGTAAAATGACGCGTAATCAAAAAAGAAAACACGACGAGATTAATCACGTGCAGAAATCATTTGCGGAAATGGATCCGACGACTGCAGCTTTGGAGAAAGAGCATGAAGCATTGACTAAAATTAAGTATATTGATAAGGTACAGATTGGGAAGTATGAAGTAGATACATGGTACTTCAGTCCATACCCTGAGGAGTATGGGAAGCAGGCTAAACTGTTCATTTGTGAGTATTGCTTGACTTACATGAGATTGGAGGATACATATAGATACCATATAAGGGATTGCATTGCAAGACAACCACAAGGCAGAGAAATTTACAGAAAAGGTACTATTTCAGTATTTGAAGCGTGTGGACAGGAAGAGAAGCTATATTGCCAAAATCTATGCTTACTAGCTAAGCTATTTTTGGATCACAAAACATTATATTATGATATAGAGCAATTTTTGTTCTATATTCTATGTGAAGTTGATAAAAATGGAGCACACATTGTGGGTTACTTTTCGAAAGAGAAATTTTCCCAAGAAGGTTACAACGTAGCTTGTATTTTAACTTTACCACCATTCCAGAGACAAGGCTATGGTAAATTGCTTATAGCATTTAGCTATGAGCTTTCCCGACTCGAAGGAGTTGTTGGAAGTCCAGAGAAACCTTTATCGGATCTAGGAAAGTTGAGTTATCGGTCATATTGGTCATATGTACTGCTTGGAGTGTTAAGCAAAAGTCGTGGCACATTAAGTATTAAGGATTTAAGCGATATGACTGGAATATCGCAAATTGATGTCATATCTACCTTGCAATCGATGAACATGGTGAAATATTGGAAAGGCCAACATGTTATTTGTGTTACGCCCAAAATTGTGGCAGAACAACTGGCTAGCTCTCATTTTAAGGAACCCCGACTCATCATCGACCCAACAGCGTTAAGGTGGACACCACCGAAGTACAAAACATCGCTTTTAAAATTAAAGACTAGTGCTGGGTGATAATTAATTTGGTCATTTTGGACGTTAAACTACAATTTTAGGTTTAGGATAAGAAATTGGGAGAAAATGTATTAATTTTTCGCTTATGGTTAATATAAAGACATATTCAAAATTTATATTAGAGAAAAATATTAAATAATGAGACTCAATTTTTACATTAAATTAAACACAATTGGTGGCTCTGTTGTAGGAACAAAAGAAAAAGTCCCTAAAAAGGTTGGTTCAAACCACACTTTTCTTATGTATAATTGTCATAGATTTACAACACTGTTCCCATGCCTCCGAGGGCATGTTAAGCCAGGTTAGTAAATAGTAAAATTAGTAAAGCATTATTCCAACCTTTGGGGGTGGTCAGAAACCACATCCTTTTTTTTAATTTGTGATATTAAGCTTTCACGAATATACATACTAAATTTACCTTAGAAAATAAAAATTAATTACATTTTAAGCTCATTCAAATCATTATCCCGTGGCATGGGGTTCAATGCACTGGCAGCATTTCCCCTCTTTATTTAGATATTTAATTTTTGAGAGATAACTGCCAGCCCTATTTGTTACCAGAGACGTCAATGAGCCTTGGAACAATTTCTTAATAGAACACTTTCAGTTCTGATCCCCACAGGCCCATCATTTCTACAGCGAATGTCAAAAATAAGTATAGCAAATCGTTATATATTTTCGACGCTTTCTGATCTGCGCTTGTTCCTCTGCAGCACCAGTCCTAATACAAGTGCCTTGAAGGTGGGGAGAGGCTAGGGAATCCCAGCAGGTAAAATCCCACACCAGGGGTTGGCCCAATCTCCAAGGTACTCCTCCTCCTTGCGTCGTTCTCCTCACTGCTGAGGGTCGTGACCCCCTCCACGGAACACTTTGTCCCGGACGATGCTGCGCCATCCGGGTCTGTTCACGGCTGCATGTAGGGCATCGTGCATCTGGGTATTCAGTGAGGTGCGTATCTGGTCAGACCAGCGTATGGGGCTTCGGCCACGTGGTCTTTTGCCTTTGACTTTCCCTGTGATTACAAGCCTTTCCAGGTTACCAGGTGTTTTGCGCGCTATATGGCCGAAATACTCAAGGACTCGTTTTAGGCAGATGGAAGACAGCCTAGTAGAGATTTTAAGCTCCTTGAGTATTGACACGTTAGTTCTTCGGGCTGTCCAAGGGATACGCAACATACGCCTCCCAACACCACATCTCGAAGGCATCAATCCAAGGTACTAATGTCATTCCATTTGGACACTTGCCATTGTCTCGACATGTAAAAAAAAATGGGAACTACATTTTTCTTACTTACATTTGTCAAAGATTTACCAGGCTGTAGTAGACTTGCCGTTTACATGGGCATAGCCGGATAAAACAGCTAGTTAATAATAAATGCCAGCATGTTACCATAAGCGACAAATTTTTGCTTTATGACTAAGGGTGGGTGACTAAATCTTTTCTTAGTTGCATTTGGTCACCTAAATATAGAAATTTCTATGGGAACATGGCCATTAAAGTGACCAAATGCCACTAAGGAAGGATTCAGTTACCGGCCCTAAATTGTATTGAAATCCAAAATTTAAAAAAGTAGTAGCCAAATGACTATGACTGATTTATTATTTAAATATTAATTATAATAGAGCATTTAAGATATTTAATATTTTTAAGAAATTTAAAAAACAGTTTTCGAAATTACATTTTGTTATACGCTACGTGATTGGTCAATCGCGTGCCTTTCTACCAAGTGTTAATTTTATCATGGTTGCACCACAATGAAGTCTTTGTAATAGTAACCTTTTTTTTTCTCTACCTTTTTATTTAATAATATTTTTCATACTGCAATAAGGCCTCGTCTGAAAATCGCGATATCCATTGTGATAAATACCTCAAGGCTGGGGAGTGTTATTATTAATTGATCTCACCCATAGACGAGAGACGAAATAGAGAGAGACAGAATTACGTAAGTCAACGTTCGCGCGATCGTCGCTCTCTCGCTACCTCCTTCTTAGTCGGTACCCCACTAATGGGGATCGTGATTCCGTCGTAGTCGCAGCTCATCCACCAGCCTTCTCCAACGGTTTCGGTCCTCAGCGTAGTGGATGGCCTGGTGTACAGGGCTGTTCAGGTGGTCAGTCTCCTGACTGGACCATCGCTTAGGGCTTCTTCCTCTTGTTCTTTTACCGTCTACCTTGCCCGTGATTAGAAGTTTTTCTAGATTATCATCTTCTCTTGCAATGTGGCCAAAGTATTGCAGAATTCGGGCAAAGCAGACGGTAGAGAGTCTTTGCTCCCTGGTCAGCTTAAGCTCTTCATGCAGAGAAATGTTAGTACGTCGTGCGGTCCAAGGGATTCTGAGCAAACGGTGCCAGCACCACATCTCAAACGCATCAATCCTCGCTCTATCCGCGGCTTTTATGGTCCTTGTGTCCAAACCGTACAGAAAAATGGAGAAGACAAGTGTCTCGCTACCTACCTACTTGATTAGGCTCTGTATGAGTTGCGATACTTTTAGGATAACTTGTCAGCACCGTAACTTAAGATTTTATTACTGAATAAATAATAAAAAAAATATGTAGTTCTTTATTCTTATTCTAGATTATAATATACAAATATTTGCTCTTCAAAAATTCCACCCAGTATTGCAGGTATTTAGGTAGGAAACTTTTAACAATTTAATTTATTAAATTTTATTTAATTAATTATTATTATTATTAGCAAATTACAAAGACTTGATTTTGGTACAATCCATCTTAGATCAACTTTCGGAAACTGGCGGTTAGCGACGTTTCTCTAAAACCAGGGTCTGAGTCTGGTGGTTGCTTGAGAATTGGCCCTCAGGATATGTGTTATGTCACTTTTGTTCCATAGGGGTTTAACGAAATGTTTCTCAATAGTTATTTAGAATTTAAGTATTAAACCTGTGATTATACATTAAAATTACATGTAATTTTAATTAATATTGTATTGTATGCATTTAATTTAATTATGAGGAATTACAAATTCCACAATATTGTAGAACAAAACAATAAAATATATCTATGAAATTCCTGTTTTATTTACAGTTCCCGAAAGGATAGGTAATGTATTATCACGACCGTCATCTAGGGGATGGTCAGAAATGACGCTTTATGGTAATAGCTCATGAGAGCCACCCGACTAGCACCGCTTCGTTGTCCCGCGTCTACTCGTTGCCAGGTGGTACATAGTCAACCAGTGAAACTCGCGTGGTCAACCACTGAGCCTCGCGTGGTCAATCAGTATACCTCGCGTGGTCAACCAGTGAAACTCGCGTGGTCAACCATTGAAACTCGCGTGGTCAACCAGTGAAATTCGCGTGGTCAACCACAGAAACTCTGGTGGTCAACCAGTGAAACTTAGACTTTATGTGTGCACTTTTCAGAAATATAATCTATTAACTTTGTAATGGACATTATTATTTAGTAGAGATATTAATCATAGATTTGTTTTTAGTAAAAATAGAGGAATATAGTTAGCTATTTTTCTCTGCCTGAACTTAGGTATATGGAATAATAGTATGGAAAATATGTCTCAAAATGGTTCTAGTAAGTGGATAGACTACATGTCCAAAAGTACACTCAAGACTTGAAAAATCTTTGAAGATAATGGATTGTGAATAATGGAGCTATAGGGAAACGACACGATAAATTGCCCTAACGACCTGGTGGGAACGCGCTCATAGGCTGTGTTGTACCAAATTGTAACAATTAATTTGAATGTCAGCCGTAGACTGGTACAATCGACGCTGAAAAATAATACAAAATAAGGGCCGTCGGTACCAGGACCACCACTACCAATTAAGTTGTACGCAGGCAACTCGCGGGCGTTCTAGGCTACGTGCCAGAGGGACGGTCGGAAGCCCTGATAGTCACTGGGATTGGCTGCAGGGCAGGTAAGCGCACCGCGAGTCTTGCATCCAGGCATCTTGCGTTGTGCATAGAGTTGCTCCGATGCCCGAGGCGCAGGGCGAAAGAGCACCTCGGGAGCCCTGCAGACCACTGGGAGTTGGCTGCAGGGAACGAGGAGAACCGCCCGCCTGGCCCCAGCTACAGGCCGCCAGTGTACACGAAGGTTTAGCGGACCTTGGAGATCCCCGACTTCCAGTCGGAAGTTTTTAGAGTCGGGGCGCCTGCAGTCACTGGGATCTGGCTGTGGAGTAGATAGGGGCGGCGGTTGTCTGGTCCCAGTAACAGGCCGCCTGCGCTGAGGAGATCCAGCTACAGGCCGGTTCTGGTAGAGTAGATCCCCTGGTGTGTCGTTTGTGCTAGGGGCCCCGACACTGTCACTGGGAAATGACTGTCGGGGGAGATAGGGGCACCGTCGGCCTGCCCCAGCTAACCAGTAAGACTGAACACTGCGGAACCCTCACCCCGCCATTATCGGATGGATGGGGGGCCCTAAACCGGCTACGGCCTCTGATTCAGCCCACCCGGACGGGTGGTGAACAGCGGTCGGAAGCCGACTCGCGGTTCCCGAAACCGCGCAGGAGCAGTGGTCTCTGCGGTTACGTGCTCACAGCCGGCCGCGTCGTGAGAGAATATTAAATTAAAATTAAATATACTTTATTTCAGGCATCAGAAACCATAATTAATTTATAGCAATAATTCTAATTTAACTATAATCTAAATAAATTTATATTTTACAAGGTCAAACGACCTTATGTCAAAAATAGCTTTAATTATGTCGTTATCAGATTGTCTCAGTCGGTCCACAAAAGAGGCGTGCCGCTTGCGGAGTATGGCAAAAAAGTCGCCGACTCTGTTCTCAGCAAACATACCAGACGCACTACACCTTCAGGGCAACTTTAGAATACTATCTAAATGCATTATTATATTGTACACGAAGCGTGTTAAAGGCACGCCTCGTGTACAATTTCCAGAGATGACTGGTGTAGAACGCCTGGCAGTACGCAACAACAGTGATTTTAATTTGTCTTGAGCAACGCGCAAACCTTCGAGCCAACATAACCGATGTTGTGTAATAGATAGGTTTTAATTTAATTTTAAACCATGCCAACGCCTCCCATCTCTTTCTGGGGCCCTTACCGCACCCCTCTAAGCGTCCAGCGCCCACAAGGGGGCGTTAACGTCCACTTCGAGAAATACAAAGTCACACGGTACGCAATTAATAAAACAACATCAGGCATTAATATGGTATTATTTATTTTAAAACTGTTCGCTGAAACAATATAAGTAATTAAAAAATATGAAAATTAATCAAGATATTTCATAATGATCGAAATAAAGCGAATAAAAGTTATATAATAAAACAATAATCTATTATTTTTGTTTTTAAAAGATTCCCTAACTATACAATCTAAGTAAGTATTCGAGGAAGAAAAAAAAATACAAACAAATAATTGACAAACGTGGTGTTATACACATACCCAAGTAATTTAAGGGCTAATAGGTAACTTTATAATCGTAAATGTTTTTTATCTTTAATATGACGAGGTGGCTTTGCATAGCCTTAGGTTCGACTAATATGGTATTCTATTGATAAAATTTGCTTCACTATACAAACTGTTAATTTTCTAATAGTGAAACAAAAAAGATATGTCTCTTTCGACATATGGTTTCTTAGAAAAAGTTGTTTTTTTTTTATCAACAGAATCATATATTAGTCTAACATAAGTTACCCAGTATTTATACCGCATGTAATTGTCCAATGAGCATTTTTCATTGTTAGAATAATAATTATATTTTCAGAAAAACTTCTCAGCGCCATAACTTCAAATTTTAGAACTGAATAATTTAAATTAAAAAAAATACTTAATTCTTAAATTTTATTCTAGATAAAAAATTGCTCTTCAATAAATTCCACGCGGTGTGTAACGCGTGTAACTTTCCAAAGAGCGAATATTTTTTTAGGCTTACCAATGATAAGACACCTGTCATTGGTAGAAACTCAATTTTTTAAAGAATAAATAATTATCCGAAAAACAAAATACTAATGCATGGTGAATAAGGCCGCGTCTGAAAATAGCGATATCCATCGTGATAAATTCCTAAAGGCTGGCGATTGTTGTATCCGTAATTTGTATGTATTTATAAATTACTATTATAGCATCTGTTAATTTAGGTATCTTTTATATCATGTTTGTGTTATTACTGTATCCTTGTTTTTATTTTTATATCCAGTTTTTTGTGTATTTGTGTTTAGCTTCTATTATGTATAAAATATTTTTGGCTCTCAATGTCTTCTTATTGTTATTAATTTATTACACAGATGTTCAAACTTGTCACGTGCCGGCAAAGCCTTCAAAGTGTCCCTTAGTGGTTCATATTATTTATTAGTTTTCAATTTTAGTATCTTGCAAGCCAGAGTGACAATTTTGTTTATCTGTGATATTGTTGACTGTTTGTTGCCTAAATAAATGAAAATAAATAAAATAAATTATTAATTGATCTCACACACAACCGAAATACGACATAGAGAGAGAAAGAATTACATAAATAAACGTTCGCGCGATCGTCGACCTCTCGCTACCTACTTGATTAGGCTGAGTATGAGTTGGGATATTTTTAGGATAACTTCTCTGCACCATAACTTAAGATTTCATTACTGAATAATTAAAAAAAAAAACGTAGTTATTTATTATTATATATATAAAAATATTATGTATAAATATTTAAAAATATTTGATCTTTAATTTTAATGGAATTTACCACGCAGTATATATATTTTAATATAGTTTTATTTAATATCCTATATATATATATCGATTTTATATAAAAATGCATTAATACTTTTAGTTTTAAATTGATTAGATATACAATTTACTAAATATATATTATTTTTAGTAAAATTTATATACAGTGTAATCTCTATATAACGACACTGAAGGGACTGCATTTTATGGTGTTATAGAGAGTTGTCGGTAAATGGAGAGAAGAAAATCAGAATTGGAAGACAAGCTAAACCAACCAAAGACAATTGATTTCGACGCTTTGTCGTTGAATCGAGTGACGTTACATGGAGTTTACACTGTATATTTTATTAAAATTACAGTCTTCATAAAAAGGCACCAATTAATTAATTATTTTTTATTAAAAATTGGTTCAATCACAACCAATAAAATGCTCATAGCTGCCAAATATATTGTGGAATATAAAAAATGTGTCATTCGCGCCAAATTGCAATGTCAAGTGCAAGTTTTTGTTTTGTAAATTGATTTAAATATTTAAATACACTTTTTTATTATTTACTGTAGTTTTTTGATTGTAGGTATATTGTGTTATTTTTTAAACTTGTCTAAACTGTTTTAACCACTATATTAAATAGTGATTATTTAAAAAATTCACTATATCCCTGAGCGACAGTAAATATTACATAATATTGTATGTAAATGATTGATTGATATTTTGTAATACACTTTCAAAGTTTATTATTAATTTCCATTAAAATATTCACTATATCCCTGAGCGACAGTGAATATTACATAATATTTTAAGTGTTATTATTTACTCGATATATTCATTATATCCCTGAGCAACAGTGAATATTACATAATATTTTATGTGTTATTATTTACTCGATATATTCATTATATCCCTGAGCAACAGTGAATATCACATAATATTTTATGTGTTATTATTTACTCGATATATTCATTATATCCCTAAGCAACAGTGAATATTACATAATATTTTATGTGTTATTATTTACTCGATATATTCATTATATCCCTAAGCAACAGTGAATATCACATAATATTTTATGTGTTATTATTTACTCGATATATTCATTATATCCCTGAGCAACAGTGAATATTACATAATATTTTATGTGTTATTATTTACTCGATATATTCATTATATCCCTGAGCAACAGTGAATATTACATAATATTTTAAGTGTTATTATTTACTCGATATATTAATTATATCCCTAAGCAACAGTGAATATTACATAATATTTTAAGTGTTATTATTTACTCGATATATTAATTATATCCCTAAGCAACAGTGAATATTACATAATATTTTAAGTGTTATTATTTACTCGATATATTCACTATATCCCTGAGCAACAGTGAATATTACATAATATTTTATGTGTTATTATTTACTCGATATATTCATTATATCCATGAGCAACAGTGAATATTACATAATATTTTAAGTGTTATTATTTACTCGATATATTCACTATATCCCTGAGCAACAGTGAATATTACATAATATTTTAAGTGTTATTATTTACTCGATATATTCACTATATCCCTGAGCAACAGTGAATATTACATAATATTTTATGTGTTATTATTTACTCGATATATTCATTATATCCATGAGCAACAGTGAATATTACATAATATTTTAAGTGTTATTATTTACTCGATATATTAATTATATCCCTAAGCAACAGTGAATATTACATAATATTTTAAGTGTTATTATTTACTCGATATCCCTGAGCAACAGTGAATATTACATAATATTTTATGTATAAATTTTTACTCGTAATATTCAGTATATCCCTGAGCGACAGTAAATATTACATAATATTTTTTATGTAAATGATTCATTGATGTTTTTTGTACTTATTTTGTCTTACTCCAAATATTAAATATTCATTTTCACTCCAAATATTCAGTATATCCCTGAGCGCCGGTAAATATGACATCTATCCATATCCTGGCGGCTTCCCCCGAGGGGGACATCAGATAGTAGCGCCGTTGTCTTGTCTTTACGACAAAAGTAGTTTGTGGATTTGGTGATTTGGAAGAATTACCGTGGTCTAGGTAGACTTCTTCTATTACCTGTGTGGAAAAATAATAATAAAAAATATATATTTTAATTCCGGGGTAGTCAGAAATCAGAAAGAGTGTAGGCCACATCCACCAACAGGTTTAATAGGTGGTAGGCGAACTGATGGTGGTAATTTGCCCAGTCTGCCGGGGCGGGGAAGTATCCACCGATCGTGCCGATAAACCCAGTAAAGTGTTCACACGTTTCGGAATCAAGCTCAAATTGCCGCCGGCATAGTGTTAGGGACTGATATCAGTCATGAGATTCCAGTTGCAATCATGCACCGTGCGTGCCACTTACCATAAGGTGGGTTTATACTATAAAGAAAAAGTATTAAATAAATCAGAATAATTTACCTGGAAATAAGCCCCTCCCCTTGGTTTTTTCTCACTCTTGTCCCAGTAGTAGACGAACGTTTTCATGTCGCGGTCGAAAACGAACCACCTTAAATTTAATAAAAGAACTATACATATTTTTTTACAAAATATTAAAATATATATATATATATATGTTAGCACTACATGTGACCTTGGGCCCACCTGATGGTAAGTGGAGCGCAAGGTCCATGAATGTTAGCAACTGAAGTCAGACACTCATGACTGACATCAGTCCCTAACACTAGTAGTAGAATGATGTATTTTAACGTACCTTTTGGACCAAGTGTGAAATTTGGCCCCTAACTTGTGCAGATATCCTCGACACGAAGACGAGTTGATCACCACGTGGGGACACAACTCCACCTGGTGACCTGCGGAGACAATAAACAATTAAAACTTATCAACTTTTTCAAATTGTCTTACTAAACTTATCAACAGTTCAAATATACGAGTATCTCAGTAAACTTATTTACTATGTATCATTGAACTTATTATTTTTTTCAATATGTCTCACTAAACTTATCTTCTTTTTCAATGTGTATCACTAAACTTATAAACTTTTTCCATATGTCTCACTAAACTTATTAACAAATCAAAAATATTTAATTAAACTTAAAGTTGATAACTATGTATAATTGAACTTATCAACTATTTCAATATGTCTCACTGGACTTATATACTTAGCCTTATGAATGCTACATCGTAGAGTTTTAACTATTTGCATGATTTTGTAAATTTACAAGTTTTGTTTAAATAATGACTATTTGCAATAATAAATTCGATATGGTATTGTTGCTAATACAAAGCACAACATTACAGCCCATAGAGCACAACATTACAGCCCATAGAGCACAACATTACAGCCCATAGAGCACAACATTACAGCCCATAGAGCACAACATTACAGCCCATAGAGCACAACATTACAGCCCATAGAGCACAACATTATAGCCCATAGAGCACAACATTACAGCCCATAGAGCACAACGTCCTAGACTTTCACTGTTGGAGATGGGCCTTCCAAAACATATTTATATCTGGAGAATTTGGCCTACACTTACATTGGCCAGACGGGTTGGCGAGGATCATTATTGTCATCATTACAGCCCCTAGAACACAGCGTCCCAGACCTCCACTGTTGGATTCCATAACTTATGTATATCTGGAGAATTTGGCCTACACTCGTCACGCTGGCCAGACGGCTTGGCGAGGATATGATGTCAATTTTTAATGACAATTTATTAACGATTCCACAAGTTAGTTTTAGTGGAACCGGGACCGACGGCTTAACGTGCTCTCCGAGGCACGAGAACGGTGGTTTTTGTAAATTTATGAGAAATGTACGTAGTGTATTTCTCATTGGTACATCCCGGGTGGGTTTGAACCGACCTTTGTAGGATTTAAGGAACGCGTTCTTACAACCGAGCCACCACCGCGCGGAGGATACAGTGCAGTTATTGTCTAGGAATTCGAGTGTTTTTCTATAATTCGAATAAAAAATATGTTTGTTTATGCGGAGTGTTTTTAAACTAAGGAAGTGAGATAGCTATATGATCTATGCGATGAGAGTGAGTAAGCAGCTTATATGGTTATACTACTAATTTAACATGTTAGCTCTGCTTCCTATAAGTAGAATTTTTTGTATATAACACTCACCAGCCGTCTCGATGTGTCTTCGTAGATCGAAGTCGTCTTTGTCGACCGGGAGGTATCTGGTGAGGGGACGAGACAAACAGACGCCGCGAGGACGACGTTTGGCGCTGGACTGGAATGGGGCACCTTGCACTGAAAATATAATATTAAATCAAATCAAATTATTTATTTCCTTAGGTTGTCTTGTTGTCTTGGATATTGTCAGCACTAAAATAATAAAAAATATATAAACAAACAAAAGTTAGGTAATCATGGTTGGACCGTAAAAGGTTCACGACCGTTTCCCTTTCGGGGTGGTCAAAACCACGCATATAAATAAGCGGATTCACATTTAGCCAACTTTATAATGGCGCGGTGGTGGCTCGGTTGTAAGAACGCGTACCTTAAATCCTACAAAGGCCGGTTCAAACCCCCCCGGCATGTACCAATGAGAAATACACTTTTCTTACGTACTGCAGTCATAGATTTACAACACCACCGTTCCCGTGGCTCGGAGAGCACGTTAACCGTCGGTCCCGGTTCCACTAATACCAACTTGTGGAATCGTTAATAAATTGACATACAAAAAATCATATGACATCATAATCTCGCCAAGCCGTCTGGCCAGCGTGGCGAGTGTAGGCCAAATTCTCCAGTTCTGGAAGGCCCATCTCCAGCAGTGGAGGTCTAGGACGCTGTGTTCTAGGGGCTGTAATGAATGAATGAATGAAATCATGACAAGTGGCAAGCTCGTCAATGACCCCAGCGTACCAAACTCTAGAAAATATCACTAATAAATTAAATATTAATTAAATGTATTTATACACAATTATTAATATTTTTGTGTCCCAACCAGGAATCGAACCCGGTACCTCCGAGTCTAACTCCACGGACTTAACCGCTAGACCACGGTGGCAGGTTGGACCGTAACAGGTAATAATCCATATTTATGTGTGTTATAATAGCATTATTGTCATAAGCAAGGTAATTCTAACTTAATAACTACTTAATATAAGATCGTGGCTGTAAATAGGCCGTGTCAACTAAATATAAATTCGTGGCTGTAAATAGGCCGTGTCAACTAAATATAAATTCGTGGCTGTAAAAGGGCCGAATCAGCTTACAATCTAACAATAATAATAAATATCAAATCTTAATACTAGTTCGTGGCTGTATACGGGCCGTGTCACCTTACAATGTAAATAATAATATGTCAATTAAACATATATTCTGCCACCGTGGTCTAGCGGTTAAGTCCGTGGATTAAAACTCGGAGGTACCGGGTTGATTTATTAATGTAAATAAATACATTTAATTAATATTTAAATTATTTGTGATATTTCTCGAGTTTGGTACGCTGGAGACATCGACGAGCTTGCCACTTGACATGATTGGCCTATAGTAAAGTTGGCTAAACGTGAATCCGCTTATTTATAAGCGTGGTTTCTGACCACCCCGAAAGGGAAACGGCCGTGATGATATTAAACATATATTCGTAGCTGTAAAAGTGCCGTGTCATCTTATATTCTAAATACCATTAACAATAATTTTTATTTGTGGCTGTAAAGAGGCCGAGTCAACTAAATGTTTTGACTTGATTTGAAAACCAATTCTTCTTATCCACAGTAAAGGACAATTTGACGCATTTGAGAAATATGTCTCTAAGGTAAATCGCGTAAAGACCCGTTAAAATTATAAAAATCTATCTGTAGTCTCTAACAGAACATGCCTTTGTGAAGGATGCTGTTGGTACTAGAACTTCTAGAACATGCTCTACGCCGAGGACCGGAACCATTGGAGACGCCTGGTTGATGAGCTGCGACTGCGAAGGAGTTACGATTGAACTGTGGGGTACCGACTAAGGGTGCTGGACGTGAAACTTGGAAGGTTTTAAGACTTACATATATTATCTCGGCTGAAGTCTGAAGCATTGCTGAGTGGTCGACTATCATCACTGTGTTTGTCATCTTCCAGAGGACGTGAGCTTAACGAATCTGTGCGAGAATTTCGTACTTGAAGCTGAAAAGGAAGGAAAAGTACATATGAGCGATATTAATAAAATATCTTATTATAACACAGGAGACCTAGACCCCCACTGTTGGATATGGCCCTTCCAGAACATATATCTGGAGAATTTGGCCTGCACTCGCCACGATGGCAGACGGGTTGGCGAGGATCTGATGTCAATTTTTTATGACCGATTCCACAAGTTGGTGTTAGTGGAACCGGGACCGACGGCTTAACGTGCTCTCCGAGGCACTAGACCGGTGGTGTAGTAAATCTATGACAAATGTACGTAAGAAAAGTGTATTTCTCATTGGTACATGCCGGTGGGTTTGAACCGTCCTTTGTAGGATTTAAAGGAAAAGCGTTCCTACAACCGAGCCACCACCGCGCCTCATCTGTTAAATACTAAAATATATATATATATTAAACATTAGTAAAGAAAAAAAAGGCGCGATTGTGGCTCGGTTGTAAGAACGCGTTCCTTAAAGTCGTACAAAGGTCGGTTCAAACCCACCCGGGAAGTTTTCCTACGTACATTTGTCATAGATTTACAACACCACCGTTCCCATGCCTCGGAGAGCACGTTAAGCCGTCGTCTGTCCCGGTTTCACTAATACCAACTTGTGGAATCGTTAATAAATTGTCATGAAAAGTTGACATCATACACTCGCCAAGCCGTCTAGCCAGCCACCGTTCCCATGCCTCGGAGAGCACGTTAAGCCGTCGTCTGTCCCGGTTTCACTAATACCAACTTGTGGAATCGTTAATAAATTGTCATGAAAAGTTGACATCATACACTCGCCAAGCCAGCCAGCCAGCCTGGCGAGTGTAGGCAAAATTCTCCAGATATATGTTCTGGAAGGCCCATCTCCAGCAGTGGAGGTCTAGGACGCTGTGTTCTAGGGGCTGTAATGAATCAAAGAAAAATTACAACATTTACAAATAACTATACACAAGTAGCATAGAATTATAATAATATTATTGTAAAAAATAGTTTTTCGTTATTATTTAATACATAATTATTGAATAGTTATTGAACTTGCCGTTCCGTGGGAATCAAATATTCCATAAGACCACAACATGAAGTCGAATAAATATTATGATCTCACAGAAGAAATGATCAGGAACGGGTTCAAGACTCAGCTTTACGCAGTGGAAGTTGGTGCGAGAGGAGTTCCAGCAAAATCTTTGCATCACTTACTGAAAGAATTGAGCCTAAGCAGGTCTGCCGTCAATACATTTATGGAACGAGCTTCCAAGACGGCATTAACGGAATCATACAGTATTTGGTTGGGTAGGGAGAGAAGTAGAATGGTGGATGGTGAGCGTATTATCGCGCAATAAAAAAAAAGGAGGCCTCCTTTTCTTAAACCAGCCTATTGTCGGTCGCAAGCCCGAGACACCATTCTTCTCATCTCCTACCCACACACGATGGACCCGGCACCCGCACGGATGCTTAGAAATTTGTCTTTTTCAAAAGGAAACAAAGGGAAGATATGCATAGCTTTGGGTCAATGAGATAATTTATACATTTATAATAAAAGTTATTATGTGACTAATTTTGTTTTCAAAAATATTTTTGGGCTTTTTAGATGTCTCTTGGTCATTAAAGGGTCATACTTACTATGTAGGGTTTATCACACGTTTTTCCCCTCGATGATCCTTTAGCAAGAGTCAGCCAAATGGACATAATGTTTACTGGGCACTTGGAAACATTTATTATAGTAAAAGATCCTTGGAAGAGCGACCTTCACGAATCAAATCTATATTTTATATAATAAAATACGCTCACAAAATATGTTCCAAGTTGACGTGGATGGCTACTGTCTAACCCTTCGTTCCGAGACACGATAATAGTAACCTAAGCACGCTTAAAGCCGTACCGAGACGTGCATAAACTGTTTTGCCAAAAGCTTTGAGCGTGACGTCACAAATGACATTATTCTTCGCGCTTAGACTGCTCACGATATCGAGGTAGATCGCTCTGAGCGCTGTCACTTTTTTGTCATTATGTCGCGCGCCATTTTCAAGTTTATTTAATATTAGGTTTTCTTTTAAATTATTTAATATTGTAATTCGTTTATACTGTTTCTATTGCATATTATGTCTAAAACAAATCTATAATTAATATTAAGGTAGAAAATGAAAAAAAAAATGTCTGTAACACGGCAAGTTATTTTAAAAGACCAAAATAAGTTAATAATATTAAACTTTACACATATAAAGATGAATAAACCGAGAGATGTTATGTTTGTTAGTATTCATACTCAAAGATATGGAATCCGCAATTAATCTTCCATACATTAAAAAAAAAAAAACTATCTTGTTATGAATGAAAATGTGAATTAGACCGTTCCGAATTGATATCACGCTCTGAGCATCCAAATCGTGATATTTGATTCGAAACGACTATTAGTATCATATTCTAAGCGCTCTGAGCTTGATTCGGAACGAGAGGTAAACTACGAGAGCTGGCAGTCTCGACATATCTATCTTAGCGATTTCGGTCGGTCGGAAGTCATAAAATAATGTTGCCACTTGACTGCCTACTTGGTCTAGCGGTCCGCTTAACCTAAGTGAAGTCTAAGTCCGTGGATTTAGACTTGGTAGCGGGTTCGATTCCTGGGGATAATTCTTATCCTTATATAGAAGCTATACATATAAATAGGTATGTATGGCACTTTAAGTAGCCTACCATCCACCTGGCTACCGTTGGGGTAAACGAGAGTTTTTTGCGAGTGTTGCCACTCTTTTCCCAATTACTTACTATATTGTTTGAGAATTATTTTAAGAACGAACTATTAATGTATAAAGCGGTTATTTACAACACTAGTTTGTATCTAAACCTATTTAATAAACTACTTCTTACAACACTTAAAAGCTACCAAAAAAATTAATAGAACGCGTTATTTAACCAAGGCCCTTCAGCCTATAGTCCAAGACCGTTGATCAAAAGCGCGCCATTCACTGTCACTTTTCCCGCGTATTTTTAAATAATTTATTTTTAATTTTCCCAACAGGCACGCGCTGTTACGTGGGACGTTTGAAATTGACTGAATGGAGATTTGTTTACGTGGCTCACTCACATATCTATAGGACGTACCTATTAATAAAATAAAGTATAAAAAAAAAAAAAAAAGTATCATCACGACCGTTTTCCCTTTCGGGGTGGTCAGAAACCACGCTTATCAATAAGCGGATTCACATTTAGCCAACTTTACTATACGCCAATCATGACAAGTGGCAAGCTCGTCGATGTCTCCAGCGTACCAAACTCGAGAAATATCACAAATAAATTAAATATTAATTAAATGTATCTATTTACATTAATAAATACTTTTGTGTCCCGACCAGGAATCGAACCCGGTACCTCCGAGTCTAAATCCACGGACTTAACCGCTAGACCACGGAGTCAGTTTTGTTAAATTAAAGTAATTAGATATATTTTTTTTAAATTGAAAATGAAGTTTTTAATATATTCAGTTTTACTGTTTGTGCATTGTTTTCTTTTTGTTATTATCTCCTTAACGAACCTGGATCAAGTATTGCTTGTAATTTTCCTTGCTTGTTAAAGTCTAGGAACCAGTGGTTTCTTTGTTTTTAATTTTGTCTCAAGGCCCGATAAATTCCCATGCATTTATAAGAACACTACGTTTTTTACACCATTCAATGGTAAATTGCAGGATCTAATATTTAAAAAATCACCAATATTCTCTTAATTCAAAATTTACAGAATTTTCTGTTTAGAAGTTTAGTTTATGCACATAGTAGAGAAGAGATGAAGATTAACAACAAGATATGGTAGAGAAGGAGCACATTTAAAGGGATTCTAACCAAAATAGTGGGTTTACAGAAACATTTACATATTTATTAGCAAATTAGGTTGCATGTTTCTGTGTATATTTCATGGCGTTTTGGTAATAAACCTCATTGTCAAACTTGTACTCTCGGGCCACATCTATGCTGAGAGGGTCGTCGGGGTTGGGGCAATGAACAGGGTCTCCAGGGTTACTGTCGGAAGCCATGTGCCTTTAGCATGTCCATGCAGATGCGACCACCTGCATCGATATTTGGGTGATCATCGATAACGATTGATTTATAAAATATTTAAAAAAATATCATCATTATCATTACAGCCCCTAGAACACAGCGTTCTAGACCTCCACTGCTGGAGATGGGCCTTCCAGAACATACATCTGGAGAATTTGGCCTACACTCGCCACTCTGGCCAGACGGCTTGGCGAGGATATGATGTCAATTTATTTGGTATTTATTTTGGTAATATTTGGTAAATGCCAGGGGGGTTTAAACCGACCTTTGTAGGATTTAAGGAACGCGTTCTTACAAACGATGCCACCAACGCGCAATTAAAAAATATATGTGAATAAATAAATATAAATAATGTCTGGATTCAGACAGATTTAAATAAATAAATTTTAATAATATTTAATTTATTTGTGATATTTTTCGAATTTGGTACGCTAGAGACATCGACGAGCTTGCCACTTGTCATGATTGACTTATAAAGTTGGATAAATGTGAAATACAATACAAGGTAAAAATAAATGTTTTACAGATAAAAATTGACATTTGTTTTTATCGTTATCAGCCGGATCGTTGTATATATATATATATATAAAGATGAAAGTCTGTGTGTATGTTCATGACATAGTACTATTGTTGTCCAATAGGTGGCGCGCATCAGCGCTGATTTGTGGGGCATACTACCGACCGAGGGTACCGACCGGGAGCCTAAAACTCCCTAGCACTCTTATTATATATATAGTTACTCAGTCGTTGCTCTTGAGACTCCCGCGCGAGCCCACTCTGCGCTTGACTGTGCATTTACCGCTCAACGGTTACTCGACCTCTCCCAGCATAACCGAGACGCTAATCCTGGAAGAGTGGAGCTGCCCAGCCATCACATAGGCCTTCTATGTAGAGTTTATTGAGAAGATCCAATCGGCGATTAGCATTGCGTATAAGCATTTGACATTTGGATTTCTATGTGCTAACTAAGATTTACAAACATTCAATGACGGTTGATCGAAATACACTGACCATGGCGGTGTGCCTTCGTCTCGGAGCTCGGACTGTCCACCCGCACCAGTGTCGATGCGGAGAACCAGTCGATCATCTCGGACACCACGGGCTTTCTTGTGCTAGAAGTGCTGGCCGCATTCCTCGTCACGCGGCTCTCAACGACATCATCCGAAGGGCTCTTGTCACTGCTGGTGTACCCGCAATCTTAGAACCATCTGGGATTGTGCGGAGCGATGGCAAGAGACCCGACGGAATGACTGTTGGGCCGTGGAAACTTGGCAAATCTCTGGTGTGGGATGCGACGTGTGTAGACACATTAGCTCCATCTCACATCCAGGCGACCTCGTCAGGCGCGGGGAAAGCGGCGTTTTCTGCGGAGAACCTCAAATTGCGCAAATACGCCAACCTTGGTATCGGTTACGAATTTGTGCCGTTTGGGGTCGAGACGATGGGCCCATGGGGACCATCAGCGAGGCGCTTGGCCAAGGAGTTGTCAAGGCGGCTGACAGAAAGGTCTGGAGACAGGAAGGCTGGCAATTATTTTTGCCAATGTATTAGCCTCGCTATACAGAGGGGAAATGTTGCCAGTCTCCTTGGGACTATCTCGGATGGGACGTCTCTAGAGGACATTTTTTATTTATAGGTTAGTTTATTTTTAATTTTATTATTTAGGTAGTTTTTAATTTATATTTAATGTACTTTTAATTTTATTAACTTCGAATAAATTTTATGTATAATAATTTTATGACAGTTAGGCGGTACGAAGTTCGCCGTCTCAGCTAGTTATACAATATATAGTGACCGGTCTATAGATTTGTAAAAAAAGTGTTTACAAATAGAAGTGCGAGAGGAGAATTTAAAGAGACGGTGTTTACACGAGTTGGTGGAAATTTATGTTCTTTGGTTGGTATGTGTGGTTTAATTTATTAATATGAACAACACAATGCAGGTGCATTGCTGTCAAATCTTAGCCCGAGACACCATTCTTTTCATCTCTTACCCATACACGATTGACCCGGCACCCGCACGGTTGTCCTCTTCCATGTATTTGATTAGGTAAATTGTTAAAAATGTCTATGCTATTTTTCTTTGTCCTAAATTAGGTATATGAAAGTAATGAATCGGAAATAAATAAATGGGAGACGTGTTATTGCGCCGTTTGGAGTTGAAAACTGCCTCCGTGGTCCAGCGGATAAGTCCGTGGATTTAACCGTGATTCCTGGTCGGGACACAAAAATATTTATTATTGTATATAAATACATTTAATTATTATTTAATTTATTTGTGATATTTCTCGAGTTTGGTACGCTGGAGACATCGACGAGCTTGCCACTTGTCATGATTGGCCTATAGTAAAGTTGACCGTTTCCTTTTCGGGGTGGTCAGAAACCACGCTTATAAATAAGCGGATTCACATTTAGCGAACTTATTTTAGGCCAATCATGACAAGTGGCAAGCTCGTCGATGTCTCCAGCGTACCAAACTCGAGAAATATCACAAATAAATTAAATATTAATTAAATGTATTTATTTACATTAATAAATATTTTTGTGTCCCGACCAGGAATCGAACCCGGTACCTCGAGTCCAAATCCGCGGAACTAACCTAAGGACACGGAGGCAGTCTGTACCTTACTTCCTTCGAATAGAATAAAATAACCAATTTATATGGAGATTCCTATTATTTTGTTTTAAATTCCGTTCATATGGTTTCTTAGAAAAAGTTGTTTGTTCCTATCAATAGAATAACATACTAGTCTAAAGCAAGAGCATACAAAGTCACCTCGTATATTACAAAAGTAAATAATTTTAAAACATAGCGAAATATATACTTTTATATTTAGTGTATGCATTTCTTAGGATTTAGTGTATGTATGTCTTAGTATGTAGTGAATGTATGTCTTAGTATGTAGTGAATGTATGTCTTAGTATGTAGTGAATGTATGTCTTAGTATGTAGTGAATGTATGTCTTAGTATGTAGTGAATGTATGTCTTAGTATTTAGTGAATGTATGTCTTAGTATGTAATGAATATATGTCTTAGTATGTAGTGAATGTATGTCTTAGTATGTAGTGAATGTATGTCTTAGTATGTAGTGAATGTATGTCTTAGTATGTAGTATTGCTTGTTTTCTTATTATTTTATATTACATGTTAGAAAATGCCTTGTAGGCATTAATCTTCGCCTTTGTACATTTTTTTTGTGCAATAAATAATTTAATAATAATAATAAAGCTTTGTTCCATTTTGAAGTAATACAGAATCCAATTTAGAATAAAGATACGTGACAGGAAAAGTGTATAAAAATAAATTGCTCCAAAGTTGGTAAGAAATAACAATGCAGCCAAATATACACTTCCGACATCAAAAACCAGGCTTGATTTATTAATTACGAATGGAGCGACAAAACCAAAGGATTAATTAAAGGGGAAACACGTAAAGGTACACCTCTTAATTCAGCGACATTTGAAGATATTGACGCGACACATTAAAAAAAAAGTTAAGTATAAGAAACCATGTTTATTTTTTTAAAGCAGATTTTAGCCAACTTTACTTATAGGCCAAGTGGCAAACTCGAGAAATATCAAACATAAATTATTATGTCCCGACCAGGTTTAGAACCCAGTACCTACATACAAAATAATGGTTATTACTAGCCACTAGAACCCAGTCTCCAAGACGTTTTTAATGATTGGTTTTCGTTGCGCTCGTGTCAGTGTTCAGACAGACAGTGGGGTCGTCCAGGCCCGGATGCGTAATGGGCGTGGGTTGGGGATGGCGACAGTCCCTCGTTTTCCCCGGCAGGATCTCAGCGGGTAACCACCCGCCGGTAATTCATGCACGTTTAGTGCTGGGCGCCGTTATACAGCGCCCGTGTGGCTCACGAACCCAGGGGGCTAAGTTCGACTGCTTCAGCTCTCCTCCAGGAGTACTTCTCTAGGAAGTGGTCTCCCGTTGGGGGGCCGTGCACAAGACGGAGCGATGTTCTGGAGATGCTTGAAGTGTCCGTTGTCGGCCCGAGAGAACATACGTCTAGTCAGGCCAACGACAAACTCCTCAATAGTAGGCATCTCCAAATCTCGAGCTAAGACGGAATTTGTCAGTGTTAGTGGAACGTAGTTCTGTACAGTTGGGAGACATGAACCATAACATCCCTGAGCACCAGGCCATCCACTACACCGAGGAGTACTAACCATTGGGGACGGCTGATAGATGATCTGCGACTGTGATGGAGTCACAAAAATCAAAATATTTATTTTCTAGAATACGGTAGGTATATGTTGTGGTGTATCCTGCCGTCATGCAGCATGAAAATATTAAGGTAATAATTTACATTCATCTAGAATAATGTAAAAATATATAAAAACGAAAAAAAAAAAAAAAAAAAAAATTAGGTTATATCAAAGAATACTCGTAGGTAATAATAATAATAAAATTCACGTCACAATAATCACAATCCCCATCATTGGGGTACCGACTTAGGAGGAGGATTAGTGGAACTAAATTATTCTCAATAACATCCGATACGCAGATGAATCCCGTCTTCCCCCCGGAAGGGGTGGGGTCTGAGATGACTACCTACTCGATCGATCGACACAATTCTTATTGTAGACACAATAGAGCATTTACAGAATCTGATACATACATATCTTCACGCCAGATCCCTTGCGGGGTAGGCAGAGACAATTGAGCGCCATTTGACACGATCACGACATACCTCTTTCGCTTCGTCGACATTCATTAACCTCTTCATACATGCCCTTTGGTTACGAAGACTTTTTAATGCACCTTCAGTCAGTGTTTTATTTATTTGATCGTGATATGTGAGTCTCAGTCTGCCAGGGCCTCTTTTACCCACAACTTTCGCATTATATATCTGGTTCGTCAATCTTTCATCGCTCATCCTTTCAACATGCCCGAACCATCGTAGCATGCTTTTCCTTATTTTTGTCCCTATGCTTTCCTTCATACCAACCCTTTTCCGTATTTCGACGCTACGTATGCGGTCCGCCAAAGTGACGCCACATAAATGTGGCACTGATAAATAGAGTGTATATTGTTAGCGCTAACTACGGTTTAAACGTGATTTAAGAAAACAACTTCATGACCGTCGGACGTTGAAATAATTCTTACAAATATATAGGCTACATTTTAAATATACTGAAGTTAAGTGCCACATTAAATAACCCAGAAGCTCCTTCGTCAAGATAAGCCACCTCTTCGGCAATCGCAATGTTAAACTCCCTACAAGATGCTGGCACTTGACAAGCTCCGCCTCGTTGAGTTTACAGGCCTTACTTGTTGCAGATGGTGGGACAAAGGCTGGGAATGAGGGGTGGGCGGGGAGCGGCGCATCGCCTCCACAACGTTTTCTCTTTCCCATGTAAAACCCGTGCGTTTGCAAAGCATGCGAGCAAGTTATCACCAAGTGCTCCAATTGCCATTTGCTTGCGCTTGCGAGCTTGATTAGCGAGCGACCAATAGAAGTCCATATCGTCGTCGCTTAGCAAACAATAGCGCGCAAGTCAATTCAACTAATTTAATAGGGAAGTTAAACAATAATTTTAAAATTAAATTTAACGAATTTAATTAGTGATATGGAATATCTTTTTATGTATTATAGATAGGTATGTATTATTATTATATACGTTACCTATTATCAATTAGATCATAAGAATTCTTAAATTCAAACAATGTGGTCACTCTTTGTTAAATAATACAAATTGTTTTGTGTCAAGCGACGATATAAAGAATACTAATGGCCGGTTGCAGAAACGCTGATTATCTTTTGACATATTATACTTCATTGGCTGAAATGACAAAATGAAAACAAAAGTGTCAAGCTAACTACCAATCACGTGGCAGATTTTTTATTTTTTATACTAGCACGACATGTGACCTTGCGCCCACCTGATGAAAAGTGGCGTGCGAGGTCCATGAATGTTAGCAACTAGAATCAGAGACTCATGACTGACATCAGTCCCTAACACTATGTCGGCTTGACTGGGTATGACGGCAATTCGAGCCTGATCCCGAAACGTGTGGATACACTTTACTGGGTTTATCGGCACGAACGGTGGATACTTCCCCGCCCCGGCAGACTGGGCAAATTACCACCATCAGTCCGCCTACCACCTATTATTAAAATCATAATCATATATTACTTTAAGCATCTTTTTAGCAACTGGCCGTAACCGTAAGACTTCTCTCTTGTCTTACAATGTAGCTGACTTAAGAAGTGCACCCAAAAAGGAAACGGTACAGAAATAGTTTTAAAAATGACAGCGGTATTTATTTTAGTTTATACAGTGGGTTCAGTTTTAAAGGTAACTCAATCTCCCGTGAAACATAAGCGGATGTGGTTTTATATATTTTAGAAAAAGTGAAGTTAATTTTAAAATATAAACTATAGGACCCGCAAGGAGAAGCTATAAATGAAGTACATACAACTTCTACTGAGTAAATTTTTTACGTAGTGACAACTATGAGTTAACCAAATACAATTAGCTTAAATTTATATGCGAGTAATTGAAACTAACGAGCAATTTAAATTAGTCGGATTATATTTTTATCGATATAAAGCGCTGTCGTTTAATGTTTCGTGGTACAGGAACTTGTCATGGATTGTTAACATTTGGATTAGATTAGTTTTTATTTTTACTCATAAAATATTACTAAAAGCATCGCAATTGATGCAATTTATGCAGAGATGTTCGTTAACCGTTAACCAGTTAAACAGTATCATTATATAAAATAAAATAAAAATTAAAAAAAATTATTTACTTATTCCACAGCTGTATTTTACAAATAAATATTTACATTCAAATGATTACCGAACACCTAGCCAATTACGGAATAACATTATTTTCACTAAACATATAGCATGAACGGATTATTAACAATTTAAACTATTAAAAAATAAACATAAGAATAAAAATAGAGAGACAATATTTAAAAAATCCATCTACGCATCATTAAATAAATAAAAAAAAAATCTTTATTGCACAAAAACTAAATTAACTTAAAATTAATGTGCACAGGCGAGCTTTATGCCGTAAGGCATTTTCCACCAGCTAACCTTTGGGAGTTTTAACGGATTACAGGCAGAGTGTCAAGTATTTACTAACAAAAACAATAATTTATACTAATACTACATAAACTACATATCATACATATTATAATACATACAAGTATATCTATAATACAATACATATAATTACATATATACAGAAATAAATAAATACACACTATAATATAGGGTTAAGGTTAAAAATAGAGAAAAGAGTGAAAGAACAGTTTAACACAGATACATAACTTTAGTTATTCTGAATGGATAGAAAATGGGAGTAAAGATAATTTTTGAATGAAAGCGCAGTCGTTAGATTTCGAAGAGAGAGAGGGAGAGTGTTCCAGAGATTCTCTGCGGTAACAGTGAAGGAATTTGAATATCTTGTCGAGGAGTGGAGAGGAATAGCAAGAAGGTTATTTTGGGTAGATCGCAAGTCACGAACATGAGTCGAAGAAAGAAATTTAAAACGTTCCCTAAGGTATAATGGGGAAAGGGGGTTGTTTAGGACTCCAAAGAGGGTAGTGAGAATATGCTGACGTCTGCGAAAGCGGATATTGAGCCACTTTAACTGAATTCGAAATCGGGAGACGTGATCATACTTACGTAGGCCAAATACATAGCGAATACATAAGTTGAGAAGGCGATCAAGTTTATTCAGCAGCTCTTCTGTGATATCGGGATAGCAGACATTGTGTATTGACAGTGTGTGTGAAGGTGTAAATTGTAAGTGTGAATGAGTGAAAATGTGTAGTTTTAGTGTGTAGTTTGTTTTATTTTTTATTTATTTATATTATTAAATTAGAGATTTCTTCGCGCCTATTTACACGGACATGTCAAGTGCAAGTTTTTATTTAGTAAATTACTTTACTGTGGATATTGTTAGTCAAAAGTGGTGTTGTTTTGTTTAATAATGACAATGTGAATAATTATTGTAACCGATAAAGATTATTCTACATATGAGCCACAAGTTGCAGTTTTTTTTTTGCAGTTTTATATTAGTTATATATTTGTTGTTATGTCATACACATATATATGTTATATGAGGTTTACGTGTTTGTAAATAAATAATAAATATCTTACAAATTGTTAAACTTTTTAAACTTTCGCGCATATTCATAATAGTTTTTATAATTTTAACGGGTCTTTACGCGATTTACCTTAGAGACATATTTCAAAACGTCTCGCCGGGAGAAATATGTCTCTAAGGTAAATCGCGTAAAGACCCGTTAAAATTATAAAAACTATTACAAATTGTTATTTAATAATATTGCACCTACTTACCATTATACTGTCTAAATGCCCTAAAGGTCTGGCAGTCAGAGAATGTCTAACGATATTAAGTCCGCCTTTACACATAGTGCAATTAAGTTTTCAAATAAATAAATAAAATCCAAATAAACGTAAGCTTCGGCTATGTAACTTCTAAACACGTCCAAATTTAAAAAAGAACGGATGTTGTTATTACTGAAAAAGTCTGGTTAATTTGGGATGTTTTAAGAATTCTAAATGTGGAATTAATCAGAACAATAAGTTCAAAGTACATTACAAGAATAACAAAATGATGTGCAGTACTCAATACATGAATAAACAATTTAATCTAACTGAACCGAGAAAGTATTTATTTGTTATAAAACTTTATGGCACAAAGTACAAAGGCGGACTTAATAATAATAATATATTCAATTTAACGGATAATTACAATCCATTTTTGTTAGTATACCTATCACTATGTTAGTAACAATGGCTTACATTAAAGTTAGTAAACTAAAATTATTATTATTAATACTTATTTGTACACGTGTCAATTTGTGTGAATTTTAATAAAGTGATACTGTATTGGACAGTCCACTTTATCCGATATGACCTTAAGCATATTGTTGGTGCTGCCTCTAATTCTATTGACTAGAGATGCAGTGCGTTTACGCATGATAGCAGAAAAACTATCAACACGATTCTCTGCAAACATTCCGGACGCACTACAATAACGTGGCAGCCCCAACAATACCCTGAAACCATTATTATACTGGACTCGTAGGGCGCTGTATGCTCGCTGCGTATAGTTGACCCACAGACTGCAGGTGTAGAAGGATTGGCAATATGCCCTAAATAATGTTAACTTAACCTGTTTTGTGCAGCGAGGGAATCTGCGGGCCAGCATGTTGCAGCGAACAGACAACGCCCTACGCTCTCTCTCTATGTCCATATCATCCGAAAGGTTGTCCGTTAGCACATGACCTAGATACCGGAACGAGCTTACTCTATTTAGTATGGCCCCTCCAAGCGAAACTGTTTCCAGACTTGAATACTAATATCTCACTCTTTTTTCCATTAATGCCCGTAGACATTCTCCGACAGCCAAATACACACATCAACACTGTCTAGGGATATTTTGGATATACTCAATTTACTCAAAATTTATAAAAAATAACATACATGTTGTATGTATTTTTATTTAAATAAAGAAAAAACGTGAAATAATGGTAAAACTAACAATGAATGTGTTTCTCAAGAAAAAGTGAAAATTAAGGAAAAATTATTCTGTTTTTAACAGTTATGTGAAAAATCAGTAGTCAGTAAAACCACCACCACGTTAATAACGGTCCTGCAACGGTTTTTCATGCTTTGGAGTAAGTTATCCAAGTTTTGCTTCGGTATATTGTCCCAGGTCCGGCTATGATGCAAAAATCTGGCCAGTATTTTTTGAGTTTAAGAACTTTATACAAAATATCCCTAGATAGTGTTGATGTGTGTATTAGGGACAAATTTCGTTTTTAAATAAATAACTATTGTCTTATAGACTGATTAAACGATAAAATATTGGCCTATAACACCGACAAGCAAAGTCCGATGAGGGTAGTCAGTGTAACTAAAAACAATAATAAATTAAGTAGCACTATAAATCTGGCAGACACGACGTAGATTCCCGCCAAAAGCTATAAAAGTACCGCGGGAATGACAGTAAACTTGATGAGAGAAACACACGCGGCTACTTAACTGATTGATGCCATAGGCTTACAAATTCGTAGAATAGAAGATTGTAAATCGGTGATCGCTTTTAAAAACAAACTTAAAATATATTTTATTCACATCTCAACAATCATTGCAGCTGCACGCCTCATTTAGAAAACTAGGACTATTTTATTTTTAATCTACTTTGTAAACATTATTTATTTATTTTGAAAATTAGCCAAATTATATAGCCATAATTTTATGTATATTATATTATTTATTTGAAGGACAAGTTTTTTTTTTTTTTTTTATTTTATTATTTATTGTATAGATTGCTTATTCTAATTACAGTTGTGTGTACATGTCATGATGATGCAATCTGCCCATATTGTGGGCATACAATATGCTTATGTCAATAGATATTTATTTACAATATTTATTTGTATATAGTTTATATTTAATATTGTTCTTGTCAATTTATTGGAATACAATGTTAATGTCAAAATTATGAGGGATCAGCTGAAAATCAGCGCTGTGACCTAGTGTTGCAGCTTATTGCTGAACTGATTCCCTATTTGTCACCACACTATCTTGTTTGTTGTATTATCATTATTATTTTTTACTGCTAGTGTTTTTTTGGTGACAAATAAACTTTTTTCTTTCTTTCTTTCTTTCTAAAAAATATCTCTGTGGTGTAAGGCACAGCCAGATATGTAACAAAAAGTTGTCTAAGACCGTTACGTCTATACATTTTATCGATCGATTGGTCTTCTTACACCCGCACAACACTTTTTTGTCGGGTAAAAAAAGTAAAGTATCATGACAAGTGGCTCCAAAATCGAGAAATATCACAAATAAATGAATGGAACCCAGTACCTACGCGGACTTAGTCTAGACCGGAGATAGACGAAATAACTAAATAATCGATATTGTGTAGGTAGATTTTAATTTGTGTGAATTTTGAAATTAAGCAAATTAAAGTCGCCCCCCCTACACCATGCCAACGCCTGCCATTTCTTTCTGGGCACCTTACCGCCCCCGTCTAAACGTCCAGCGCCCATAATTGGACATTATCGATCACTTTGAGAAAGACTGTGCCAGACCATGGCAAGGCGTATACGGCTTTTTAACAAATTAATATTGTTTCTAGCTGTTTTTTAAGTCTATGGTCAAACTAAATATTATACAATGTGTAGTCTATTTCGGTGTGTATGTACGTATTAGCTGCGGAATGCTTTGCGATCGTTTTAATATGACGTATAATTGTAGGCATTAAATATATTGCTCTGATATATAGTCAAAGAATAAGATAGGGCAAGAAGCCAAACGGTATAAAAGCTAGAACAATTGTATTAGAATGAATTAGGGGTCAAGGTCAAGGGAAGCCAGTCCGCCGATTACAAGCTGGTTTAATTTGTTGGCGCAGTTGAGACGAATCCGTATAGATTACCATGAACCCAATACTAGATTATCATAAACCCAATTAGTCTATGACAGTGCATTATTACATGTCTGTCGTAGAACCGATGAACGATGGAGTAGACGGGTTCTAGAGTGGAGACCACGTACGGGAAGACGCAGAGTGGGTCGACCCCCCGCTAGATGGACGGATGACCTAAGGAAGGTCGCTGGTGAAGGTTGGATGAGAGTGGCAGGAGATCGTGTGAAGTGGCGAGCCTTCCTATATCCAGCAGTGGAGAGATACAGGCTGATGATGATGATGATGAGTGCATTATTGGTTATGGTCATTCGACTTGCATTTTCAAATTGATTTTGTTGTTTCACGGACAATATGCAGACCTCCATGCAAGAAAAAGTTTTTCGAAAAGAGAAGAAGAACGTTTCGCATTAAATAGGTGGTAGGCGGACTAGTGGTGGTAATTTGACCAGGCTGCCGGGGCGGGGAAGTATGCACAGTTCGTGCTGATAAACCAAGTTAAGTGTGTACAGACGTTACGGGTTCACGCTCTAATTGTCTTCATGCCCAGTCATGCCGGCATAGTTTTAGGGACTGATGTCAGTCATGAGTGTCTGATTCCAGTTACTAACATTCATGGACCTTGCGCGCCACTTACCAAGTTGATTATATAATTAGTTTTTATTAAAAGTACAGAAAAGTTTTTTTTTTTTTAGAAAATATAGGCATGTGCGTAAATATTGTAAATATTTTTAGAAAATAATGGAATACAGCTGCAGGTATTGATAGATAAAAAAATAATATAAAAATTTAAATAAGAAAACATTACGTACCTCCTCTATCGATGAAGATGCCAAACCGGAGCTGAAATACAAAAAAAAACTTTAAAATGTATTTTCGTTGAAAAAAATCATAATTCATAGTGGTAGTGTCTAATATCAGATCATCGTCAGTAAAGTATCATCACGACTGTTTCCCTTTCGGGGTGATCAGAAACCACGCTTATAAAGAAGTGGATTCACATTTAGCCAACTTTACTATAGCCCAATCATGACAAGTGAATAGCTCGTCGATGTCTGTAGCGTTTAATTTGAGAATATCACAAATAAGTTATATATTAATTAAATTTATTCATTTAAATTAGTAAATATTATTGTGTCTCGACCAGGAAGACCTTCCAGCTGTCAACAAACGAAAATTAAATATCTGTAATTGAGACGATTAAAATTTTAAATAACGTCTAATGTACCAGCTTACGGCTAACCTTAAAAATAAAACTGTGGTCACGGTGAGTCGGGCAGCGGACAACCCGGTTTGGGCCCTTCAGGCCGTGGTTCGTATCATTGATGGTTAAGCGAATTTCCGTCTTCAAAAAAAAAAAAAAGAAACGGGTCGGGTCTGGGGTAGCTCTAATGAACTAGGCAGTTGTCCCACTGCGCCGGCGAGGAAGCGACTAACTATCAGCTATTTTCTCGCTCAAGAAACGTACAATAGATAAACATTCCGTGTAAACAAAAGAGATGCATATATTACTAGTTGATCGCTGATTGTTTACACGCCGGCGAGTACTGGCTCCACTAGTGTCGCTGAGCGACAAGAAATATCAAAAGAAGAAAATAATACACGTTTAGCGATACTTGCTCGTATGGCATTAGTAATAATTTGCCAGTGTCAAAGTTTGGATGAAATAGTTACAAAGCAGTATTTATACGTTTAGGATCTTTATTATGACCAGGTACTTTATTATAGATAAAACACTGGATTTCAAATCAGCGGGATCAAAACTATGTAATTATTAATGTAAAAAAAAGGTAAAATAAATAAAATTAATTACAGATTATACAAACACAATATATTAACTAACAAATAAAAAAGAAATCATTATGGCACGAGAACATTTTATTGGGCCCATTTATTTATTTATTTATGTACAATGTATTAATGTAAAAAAACTACAGAAAAATAGCAATAAGAAATGCATACAGTAGTAAAGCTTGAGTTTTTGTCTTGTGATAGACAGCCAGGATCTGAGGAACTAAGGGAGCGACCTAGTTCATTAAGAAGATGTGAACTAAAAGGAGCGCTCCTGGTCAGGAACTATTATGCGCAAGCCTACTCGCTTGCCGGTCAGAAGAGACTAGAGACTAATCAGAGGTAATTTCTCTACAGTTCGGATCTGTCATCCGACGCACTCGCACACTCGCTTATAGCCCAGTGGCAAAACTATCGGAACTACACGCTCGCTTCTCGCTGCTCGTCAAATATCTAGTTTCTAGCTCTCCTCGCTTCTAGTTCAACGTCGGCGGTGAGACAAGTGCCTTAATCTCCGGCTCTTGTTCCTTTCCGATACACCTCCGTGACACTTTCTTCCTATGCTCCTTTGTCTACGATGCATGGTGTTAATAATAATAATAAACCTACAAAATACAATCTACACTTATTCCAAACAAATATTTATCAAATAGTAAGTATACTGCAACAAATTATCAATCTGATTAGTAGTGGACCCACACAAGGCATTTTCATGCCTGACCAACTATGGGACCATGCAGTCGAATTACCAATAATAGTTTACAAAAGGGAAATACAAATAAAAATAGCATTACTGTTATTTTAAAATTTGTTAACTGACATACCAAAATATAACGATTGTTATATAGGTGAAATATACAAATATAAATATACACCCATAGTTTAAAGTATGCCTTATTGGTAGTAATGTTAAGAATCTATCAAGTAACTTACCAACACAAGAGACTGCTCTTTCGTTTGACTTTCTGCATTGTTTTATACTGAGTTCACCTTGGTCTTGCCTCTCATTAATTTAATTTTATTTATTTTACTATTGTAAAAATTATTAACCTATTGATTGTTCCTTTTTTTTATTATTTAATTTTGCTAGTAACAATTCAATTTCACTATTAATTTAAATCTAATTACTATATTTTACTCTAATTTCTGTTTTAATTGTATTGTCTAAATAATATAAAATCTCTTTAGATTGTGTTCCACTATTTCTACTTTGATTATATGTTTAATATATATATTTATTATTTATTTATTCATTAAAGGATAACTAACGACTAATAAACACATAAAGAAAAAGACTACAAAAAATATAGAACTAAAATTAAATATATATATTAAATAAACTATTATACAAAGCCCGACTCGCCATACACAATGCCATGCTGGTACCAACACTTATGTATGGAAGTGAGACGTGGATATGTCAGAACACGCATGAGAGTAGAGTTAATGCAGTGGAAATGAGGTCGTTGCGTCGGATATGCGGTGTTACTTTAACGGACCGCATACGTAATGACGAAATACGCAAAAAGGTGGTTATGAAAGAAAACATAGGGACAAAAATAAGGAAAGGCATGCTCCGATGGTTCGGGCATGTTGAAAGGATGACTGAAGAGAGATTGACGAACCAGATATATAATGCGAAAGTTGTGGGTGAAAGAGGACATGGCAGACCAAGACTCACTTATCACGATCAAATAAATAAAACAATAGCTTCCGGTGCAATAAAAAGCTATCGAAACAAAAGGGCATGTATGAAGAGGTTGATGAATGTCGAAGAAGCGAAAGAGGTATGTCGAGATCGTGACAAATGGCGCTCAATTGTCTCTGCCTACCCCGCAAGGGACCTGGCGTGAAGATATGTATGTAAACAGGTCTTCAAAACGAGTGATTGCAAAAACATACAATACTAAGGCATATGGTCAGTACAAAAAGATTTGGTCAAGCAGCTACGAGCAATCGATGGCTTCACGTTAAATAAATCAAGCTCTAAACAGTTACTACTGAATATAAATAAGGCTGTGATATTTTTAAAAATAAATAAAGCAAAAATATAAAATGAATGTTACATTACACCGTATTAGTCATAAACTTGAAATTCAATTTACGCAATTATTAGTAATTAATTATGTGGTGCTAGCTAATAGACGAATGGTATTTCAAAACTTATGATTAAATATACCGCGTGATTTTGTATGCGTTAGACTAATATGTCAAACAGTTACAAATAAGGATCATGAAGTTATTGGTGGTTAAGAGTGCCTGTGATAAGAGCTATGACAAGCTGTTTAGTATTTGCAAAATACTTCCGGTGCATGATAAAGTGAACTTTTTAATAGCCCTGG
The DNA here is from genome assembly GCA_910589645.1 of Tinea semifulvella. NCBI lineage: Eukaryota > Metazoa > Arthropoda > Insecta > Lepidoptera > Tineidae > Tinea > Tinea semifulvella. The sequence continues at coordinate 8,754,704 of OU342619.1, forward strand.
AGCAATTTGAAGGTAGTGCCTACAAAAATGTTTATACTGGATGTGGTTATAATACTAGATTCTCACAAAAGACAAGATACAATGAATACCGGTATAACAACTATTATGGTAAAAGAACTAGAAAGTTCTTAACTCCCATTATATTTAATAATATTATTCCCATTAATGACTGTGTAAAAATGTCAAAAAAAGAATTTAAAGGAAAATTAAAGTTGCTTTTGCCAAGTAAATATTAACTACTAACAGTAATGTGATTTAATGTTAAATAACTTTGTGTTTTGACATTAGCCAACAAACTGTTATGCAGTTTGGCGTATAATTTTAAAAATGTAAATAGTTTAAGTTTCTATCTGAATAAACGAATTAATAATAATATTAATAGAAACACACAACTTGTCCTAAGTCGGAAGTGTGTGCTGAAGAAGACGAAATGTCCTCATTTATTTTTTAAATATTTATGGGACTAAAATAAAGGGCCATAGTTACAGTACACTGTAGTAAACAGCGCGGGAATATATATAAATACTATTTATATAAATACACTTTAGGCTGATGGCAATGCAAAACACGGGCCTTTATTATTTATAAAAACACGTTTAGTTTAGGCGAAGGTAAACAAAGCACAAATAGACACTTTTTAAAAATAGAACACTAAAATACGCGCGTATAATTATGACAGTTATTTTTTTAATTCTCGCGAGGCAATAAATCGCGGTCAACTAGACGTGTCGACAGTGCGTAGTAAACAGCTGCGATCTCAATTGTCGTTCGAGAAAGGATTCTTAATCATAACATAGACGACGCGTGACAAATATTAAATACAGGATGTTATTATTTTTTTATTTAAACAATGAATAATGCAAAGAAAGGCTACAACTCAAGATATCAGAATTGGACAAAAAAAAATATTAAGTAAAAAGCAAAGTATCATCACGACCGTAACTATAGGCCCAACATGACAAGTGACAAGCTCGTCGATGTCTCTAGTGGTATTGGATGGTTTCTTGATATTGATGTATTGTTGTAGTCTAAATGTCCTTAAGGTTAGGCTGTCAGAGAATGCCTAGCGGCATTAAGTCCGCCTTTATACATAGTGCAATAACGTTTTAAAATAAATAAATTAATAAATAAAAATATTGGTCCAATATAAGCTAAATATTGAGTAAATAATTACTTCTAACTAAAAAATAAAATTTCGAAAGTGAATTTAAAGTATCATCACGACCGTTTCCCTTTCGGAGGACAGAAACCACTCTTATAACTCTAAGCGGATTCACATTTAGTCAACTTTACTATAAGCCAATCATGACAAGTGACATTAAACTCGGATGTACCGGGCTCGATTCCTGGTCGGAACTCAAAAATATTAATTAATGTAAATAAATACATTTGATTAATATTAAATTTATTTGTGATATTTCTCTAGTGTGGTATGCTGGAGACATCGACGAGCTTGCCACTTGTCATGATTGGCCTATAGTAAAGTTGGCTAAATGTGAATCCGCTTCTTTATTAACGTGGTTTCTGACCACCCCGAAAGGGAAACGGTCGTGATGATACTTTACTTTTTTTCATTTTTTTTTAATACTCGTGAATTTAATTATGAATCACGCTGTATGTGTCTAATAGGTGTTGACCTAAATCTGATTGTTCCATATTAGTACATACCATAGTTCTAGATAAGAAATTAATTTATTCTATTAAATTCGAATTGTTATTGAAGGCGTTTTTATTATAACAGTTGCTTTTTGCGTCGATAATTAAAGTTTATACTCAATTAAGTCATGATCTTTTTTTTTCTCTATGGTCTGGCTGACAATTAAAACCTATGGTCTAGCTAGACTATGGTACTTAGACGCGCACAGCGGTGGTGGCTCGGTTGTAAGAATGCCTTCCTTAACATCGTAAAGAGGTGGGTTCGAACCCTGGAATGTACCTATAAGAAATGCACTTTCTTACGAACATTCGTCGTAGATTTACAACACCACTGTTCCGTGCCTCGGAGAGCACGTTAAGCCGTCGGTCCCAATTCAACCAACTTGTGGAAACGTTTAGAAATTGTCATTAGAAAAAAAACATCAGATCGCTAACCCATCTTTTTTTTCTTTATTGCACCAAAAAGGTACATAGGCGAGTTTAATGCCTGTTATTCTGATTCACATTTAGCCAACTTTACTATAGGCCAATTATGACAAGTGACAAGTGGCAAGCTCGTCGATGTCTCCAGCGTACCAAACTCGAGAAATATCACAAGTAAATTTAATGTATTTATTTAAATTAATAAATATTTTTATGTGCCGACCAGGAATCGAACCCGGTACCTCCGAGTCTAAATCCACGGACTTAACCGCTAGACCACGGAGGCAGTTACAATCTGTAACAATCTAATAATAATAGTCTAATTTATAAATACACTAAATACCAGGCAATTACATAAACTACAATATACGAGTACATATATATATATATATATACACACAAATAAACATACATAAACATATTGCGTGCCAAATATTCATGTAGGCCAAATGTTTCAAAAATTCTGGAATCTCTAACAGTGGAGGTTCTTCATCATGACAAAAATAAATTGGCTGAAATAGCTGGCTGATGTTAGCAAGGAACAGTATGCTAATAAGGGCATAGTGCCTGTCACAAATAAATCCTTTTGTTATTATAAATGCGAAAGTGTGTGAGGATGTATGTTATTAGGTCTGGATTTTTGTTCCTCTTTCACGCAAAAACTACTGAACGGATTTCGATGATACTTTACAGCAATATAGCCAATAATACATAGACTATATATATCGTCTTCATCTGGCTACTACATGTGACGCCACGGCCTTTTATTTGTATAAAAAAAACGGTATTCAATTAAAGTATTGAAGTATTTACATATTTTTTTTATCATTGTACACGGCACAAGGAGAACGCTAATTGGCCAAAATGGATAATATCCTTTAGCTAGATGTAAACTTAAAAAAATAGTGGTGGTCAACAAACAAGACGCAAATTCCTGGTTTGGGCTTCAACGTGCAATACAATTTGGGGTCGAGACGATAGTCCCATGGGAACGTTCAGCAAGGCGCCTGGCCAAGGAGTTGTCAAAGCAGCTGACGGAAAGGTCTGGAGACAGGAAAGCTGGCAATTATTTTTGCCTACGTATTAACCTCGCTATACAGAGGGAAAATGTTGCCAGTCTCCTTGAGACTATCTCGGATGGGACGTCTCTAGAGCACATTTTTTATTTATGGTTTAGTTTATTTTTATTATTTAGGTAGATTTTAATTTATATTTAATCTATAATAATTTTCGATAAAATCCGCAATGGTCATATAAAATTCACCAAAAAATACACAACAAAGTCTAAAATCCCACAAAATACACAACACAATCGCACAATTACCGCTGAAGTACTAGGAGCACATGAGTTATCAAGAGCGCTTATCAACTAACCACAAAATTGGCTATACAACTTAAGTAATGCAAATGGAATATAACTTTTAACGATAAAGGAATAAGGACGTATAACTTGTTAATTGCGCCTTTATTAAATCAAGCAACGAACTTACGTATACAAAAAAATATTAACCTGGAATCGATACAATGTCTCGATACTTTGCTTAAATATAAATAGCTGTTTTATACGGCGAAGCGGGGTTATATAGTAAAGTATTATCACGACCGTATCTCTTCTGGGGTGGTCAGAAACCACGCTTTTTTTAAAGCTGCGGATTCATATTTACATTTAGTTCACTTATTTATGTTTTTTTTACTTAATTAGTTACATCACAATTGCAAGTAGCAAGTTCGTCGATGTCTCAACCAAATAAAAAAAAAAAAAAATTTTAATACATTTGTATCACTTTAATTTTGTGCGTAACAAATTTGCGAATGTAGTTTAGCCAGTTTACTTTTAGCTCCCGAAATTCAACACTTTTCTATATTATAAAAAATATTTTTAATACCGTTGTCTCATTTTTATTTAAAGCATTAAAGATTCCCGAATGTACGGATAGTTGCAGAAAGGCTTATCCTTTGACATATTTAACTTATGATGATACTATTGAAACAAAATTATTTTTTAATACATTTGTCCCACTTTAATTTACAGCGTTACAAAATCGAGAATTTAGTTTAACCAGTTTAACCAAACTAGCACTAATCTATACCATGAAAAAAATGATTTTTTAATACCGTTGTCCCATTTTTACTTAAAGCGTTACAAATTCGCGTACTTTACTTTTTACATTACTTTTTAAGTTTTTTTTTGCAATAAAGAGTTTATAAAATAAAATAAAAACAACCACTAGAACACACAGTCAGATTGTTGAAGGCCCCTTCCTGAAATTTCTGAAGAATTTAGCCTACACTTGTGTAATAGTTGATTAGTCTTTTACTTTAAAATTAAACAAATAACCTCTCGCTCAATGCTAATTTATTTTCTCAACGCATGTTACATGAATTGACAGTTAATTTCTTAAATCTAAGGCGGCATAGGCTACGCCGTTCTGCCATGCAGCCATTCAACTCGAACAACTTGTCTCTGTTTGCCGTAGGCCTGATGTGAATTTTTAATGACAATTTATTAACGATTCCACAAGCAATCCAAGTATTAGTGAAATTGGAACCGAAAGGTTAGCATATTCTCTGAGGCACGGAAACGGTGTTGTTTTCTATGACAAATACAGTTGTAACACTTTTTTTTTAATACTAGCACGACATGTCCTTGCCTCCACCTGATGGTAAATGACATTAGTCCCTAACACTATGCCGGCTTGACTGTATATGACGGCCATTCGAGCCTAATCCCGAAATGTGTGGACACTTTACTGGGTTTTTTGGCACAAGCGGTGGATACATCTCCCCGCCCCAGCAGACTGGGCAAATTACCATCATCAGTCCGCCAACCACAATATTGTTTAAAAAACTGGTCTATTCACACTTTATGAATAGCTCTAAACCACGTTAGTAAGTTGTACTTGTGTGTGTTTATGTACAATTTTGTGTATGTAATAGTATTTAGTATATTGATATTATAATACATATATAAGAATATATAACTAGGTTATAATATTTGTTGAATTATCCTATAATTGTAAATTACTGTTACTTTTATTGCACCTACATATATTTGTTTAAATTTGTCCCTAAGGTTTGGCTGTCAGATAATGTCTACGGGCATTAAGTCCGCCTTTGTGCTTTGTGCAATAAAGTTTTTAAATAAATAAAAAAAAAAAAAAAAAAAAATAGCGTTACTAATTTGGGAATTTAGTTTAGCCAGTTTAGTATTAGCTCCCGAATCTCACAATATTATATATCACTAGAAACGGCTATAAAATATTTAGTTGTGTAAAACTTGTAATGTGTTTCAATAGATAAATTTTATTATCATGACATTATCTAGGTTTTGTGATTAGAGTTATTTACATACTGATTCATATAGGAGTAGTGGCTAAAGTTAGATGTTGGGGCTAAAAAAATAAGTACCTGATGGGTACTTCTATGACCACAAGAAGATAAAGATAAGGAAGCTTTAGATTAGTTAATTTTATTATTCTTAAGTTAATGTTAAGTTAAGTAATGCTAATGGCGCGGTGGTGGCTCGGCTGTAAGAACGCGTTCCTTAAATCCTACAAAGGTCGGTTCAAACCCACCAGACAAGTACCAATGAGAAATACACTTTTCTTACGTACATTTGTCGTAGATTTACAACACCACAGTTCCCGTACCTCCGAGAGCACGTTAAGCCGTCGGTCCCGTTTCCACTAATACCAACTTGTGAAATCGTTAATAAATTGTCATTAATAATTGACTTCATATCTTCGCCAAGCCGTCTCGCCAGCGTGGCGAGTGTAGCCCAAATTTTCCAGATATATGTTCTGGAAGGCCTCTCTCCAGCAGTGGAGGTCTAGGACGCTGTGTTCTAGGGGCTGTAATGATGATGAATGTTAAGTTGTAAGGTATTTATCTATGGGCCATCTGTTGCCTGATAATAAACAATTTATTATTATTAATAATAATGCCAAAATAAATTACATACCTTTCTTCATACACTGTCGAGCTGAGAAACGAATCATCCATGAACGAATCATTCATGTCGATATCATTCACTCGCTCGTACAAACTATTCGTTCGTTCACTCGCGAATGAGTTGTCCAACTCGTTGGCTCTGTCGTTCACTTCGGGCGTTTCACTTCGATGCCCAGTCTTCAACTTTTCATCCCATAGTTTTTTCGTTTCGTCTTGGACACGTCGTTTTAATTCTAATATTTTTTCCCGCTCATTTTCCATCACTTGACATCCTACAATAAACAAACAAAATAATTTAAATAGAGTCGGGACCACCACTTAAGTTCGATGCTGTGACGCTTACAAGGAACACAATACAAATCAAATCAAAGTATTTATTTGCAATAAATGTGGTAATCAATGGGGTGTATCACTAACTTTTTAAGCTATTGCATAGCTTTTATCGCGGCGACCGAATCAAGAAATTCCGTAACGAAAATAAACCTAACACCCCTCACTCCGGCCGGCACAGCGGTGCGGCGTTGAAAGCCGTGCATCGTCTAACGTCGTTTCAGTTCGGCAGACTTCGGCACGGTGTTTGTTGTGCGTGCGACTAGACGTATGCGTGTAGACTAGCTGCTAACTGCTCATAACTGATTCTATCTCATTTATTTTATTTATTTAAAACTTTATTGCACTAGGTACAAAGGTCGGGCTTAATGCCGCTAAGTATTCTCTAGCAGCCAACCTTTGGGACAATACAGAACATTACAGTCATGAGGCTAGGTGCAAACGATTGTAAGAAACGTTGCCAAATAAATAATACATATACTACACACTATATTGGCTACTATATACAATACTTATATACGTTGTGAGGAGCTCTTTAGGTAATGAAAGTAAACAAGCTTTTTAAACAGCGGTTTGCTGGGTGCTTGGCGAATTTTAACAGGTAAACTGTTGCAGAGATTTTCGGCCACTACTGCGAATGAGTTAGACTGAAAGCTAGAGTGATGAGAAGGGATAGATAGAACAGAATTGTGTGACGAACGAAAATATCTGTCATGAATTGAGGATAGGTAAATTTGTCCTTGAGGTATTTCGGTGTGGCAGGCTCATTTAGTATAGAATAGAGTAGGCAGAGGATTCTACGATTCCTGCGACAGCGAATTGGTAGCCACCCTAACTTAGCACGATGATACTCAGAGATGTGATCATATTTTCTTGAACAAAATATGAACCGAAAACATGTATTTTGTTTTGTTTTAGACACAATTCTAGGTGAGACTTCGTGCTTATTGGCCGCGTCCAAGAGTAAGTTCGAGCCCGCGATTAGTAAAACTTTAATTAATATTGAAGAAAAAAAAATACTGCACAAATAAAAAAATATAATTGCATAAGTTGATAAAAAATGCTATGCAATAGCTTTACCGCGGCTGTCCCCGAGTTTCACACGTATTTTTATCACGATAGATGGCGCATGGTACCTAATATAACTGTCAGTTGCATAGAAAACTTGTTTATTACGAAATTTATTATTTTCTGGATATTATCCGTAGTGAGCAGCTTTTAAGTGTACAAATCGATATTTCTAAGCGAAATCAAAGATATGGTGATCTCAAAATTATTATATTAATATAATATTTTTTTTTAAAAGACGATGTGCGCTCTTTTATAAATTTGTCGTTTAATGTAGGTAACGTTAATTTAAAATACATTTTTCTGTTATGAAAATAAAAAACTACAAAAACATTTAAAAAATGATGAGATATAGGTGTAAAACAAGGTACCATTGCCGCTAGCGACATCTACGAAAAACTTTGACTGACCATAGGGTCAATGATACAGCGTGTTGTGTTACGACCCGAAATACCGACACAAGACACCCGGATCGAAATCTAACATTTCTACGGCTCGTGAAGAAAACTTATACCAAACAATAATCATTTTAATAATGATGAGATATAGGTGGAAAACAAGGTACCATTGCCGCTAGCGACATCTACGAAAAGCTTTGACTGACCATAGGGTCGATGATACAGTGTGTTGTGTTACGACCCGAAATACCGACACAAGACACCCGGATCGAAATCTAACATTTCTACGGCTCGTAAAGAAAACTTATACCAAACAATAAGATTTTAAGCTTATTATTCGGTTAAAAATATCATGAATGTAAGCAACTGATTTATAAAACCAGCTTGACAAATGAGTTAGCCAAACTTTTCATCGTATGTGTAAGATTCCACCAAACCAGAGTACGTTCTTATTCTACGACAGCGCCATCTGTTATCGACTTGTGTAAATAAAGTTAAACTAAGGTTGTTCAATTTTTATACTTATATTGATTTGATTGTTGATTGACAATTCTAATCAACTTTTCGATTACAATTTATTTATTTTTAAACAAAATATTTAATTATTTTACGCCATCTACTTTGTTCTTCTCTTGTCGTTTTTTCACTACCGTATAATACGTACGTATAATGTCAGTAAAACACGTCCATAACCGACAACACACTGTCATAGAATAAGTAATTCTGAGACGATTGTCCTAGCTTTAATTCTCATATTTTTTGGCTATTTGCCCCGTCTTGTTTTTTTTTTCTAACTGTAACTGTGGCTTCATATCGCGGATTTTAATAAAAACTTAGTTCAATACCCACAACTCTGTTCTGAATTTATGGTAGAAATTTGTAGATTGTAAATAAATATTAATGCATTCTTTATTTTATCGATATGTAGCTATAATCAGTATCGACATTTGCGTAGCCCTAACCGTTGACACACTACTTAATGTACGGCAAATAGATTCATATTTCTCTAAAGTAAACATTTCCCATTTGATTTCGTAAAATCAGTCGTTAGCTTGCATTATATTTCAACTACCGTGTTTTAAAATTAGATGATTGGACAAATAAAATAAAAACACGATGTAATCAAATAGGGTAAATCGTCAGCTATTGGCTACCTAAGGACATGAAACATATCTTTATTTAATAAAATTTGATATATTGCAGATACCTTTTATAGATATGATTTTACTATAATAAGTGATAACAATAGAAACTTCAAAAGATCCAAAATCCACAGCTATTGCAACTTGACACAGCAATCACCAATGAAAATGAAGCAGTGATTACACACTAAAATACTGTTTTTTTATAACTAAATACTGTTTTTTTGTACAATATGCAGATTAAGCTCTTTTATTGCACTCTTAAACAAAACTAAACCAACTTAATGGATTAAATAAAATATTTCGATATAACAGCAATTTCCAGCATTTCAAAACACATCTACATGAATTGGAGCGGGCACAAAGACCAGTTCTTAAAGTATCTATGTTCCTACCCTACGGATACCCAACAATATTTCTTTATCAACTAGCAGATGTATTTACAGACAGAACGCTTTATATCTTCAAATCAGCACATGTGACAACATTAACAAAACCTAAAAGAATACAGGAACTTTCAATTCATTTCACCCGTAGCACATTTGCGCAATAGCAGTACCTATCGCCCAAACTGTACAACCGAATCAACACAAAAACAAAAATTACCCATCGAAATCAAAACGAACTAAAAATATTACTTAAGAACTACTTATCTGACCTTGACTATGACAGTACAGAAGACATGACTTGACACTTATAAATAAAAAAGATACACAATTATTAACTCACTAGGAGAAAAAATTAATTTCAAACACACAAGCTTTTCTCCTTTCACTACCTCCCCTGAACACACACACACACACACACGCATAAATGCAGACATCACATCCACACTAACATACTATACTTCACATACCAAAATGGAATAAAACGATAAAATTCTTACCGCATTGTAGGAACCCTAGGTTATAATATAGGATATTTAAAATATACACACACATACATACATACATAAACCTACATGTATACATTTATATATACTAATACATATAATAATATATACATTAATTAATACTTAAAAAATGACTGACAATATACCGCCCTACATGCTACGGAAGCTTATAACACGTTCTTCTTCGACGTGAGACGGAGAACAAAGTAGATAGGGCAAAAAATATATAATTTTGTATGAAAATAACAAATAGTCGAAAAATTGTTTGATAAATTCGATTATGAACAACAATCAAAATTTAAGGATAAAAATCGAACATTTGTTTAACTTTAGTAACACAAGTCGATAACAGATGGCGCTGTCGTAGAATAAGAACGTACTCTGGTTTGGCGGAGTCTTACACATATGATGAAAAACTTGGCTAACTCATTTGTCAAGCTGGTTTTTAAATCAGTTGCTTTCATTCATGGTATTTTTAACCGAACAATAAGCTTAAGCCCTTATTGTTTGGTATAAGTCATTCAAGTCACGAGCCGTTACTCTATTAGACAGAATATAACGTGTTTAATTTGGATATAGCAATTATTTTTTACTTTTTAGATTGCAAGGCAGACACGGAATTTATCTATTTATTTGACATAAATATTATATTTGCATATTTGTAATCTGAAACGGCTTTTACAGCCACAAATTTATATTTATGGACATAATTATTACTATTATTAGATTGTAAGCTGACACGACTTTTTTTTTCTCTTATTATTGATATATATTGATGACATTTTATTTTGTAACCTGAAGGGAAATACATACATACATACATAAACCTACATGTATACATTTATATATACTAATACATATAATAATATATACATTATTTATATACATTAATTAATACTTAAAAAATGACTGACAATATACCGACCTACATGCTACGGAAGCTTATAACACGTTCTTCTTCGACGTGAGACGGAGAACAAAGTAGATAGGGCAAAAAAATATATTATTTTGTATGAAAATAACAAATAGTCGAAAAATTGTTTGATAAATTCGATTATGAACAACAATCAAAATTTAAGGATAAAAATCGAACATTTGTTTAACTTTAGTAACACAAGTCGATAACAGATGGCGCTGTCGTAGAATAAGAACGTACTCTGGTTTGGCGGAGTCTTACACATATGATGAAAAACTTGGCTAACTCATTTGTCAAGCTGGTTTTTAAATCAGTTGCTTTCATTCATGGTATTTTTAACCGAACAATAAGCTTAAGCCCTTATTGTTTGGTATAAGTCATTCAAGTCACGAGCCGTTACTCTATTAGACAGAATATAACGTGTTTAATTTGGATATAGAAAATATTTTTTACTTTTTAGATTGCAAGGCGGACACGGAATTTATCTATTTATTTGACATAAATATTATATTTGCATATTTGTAATCTGAAACGGCTATTACAGCCACAAATTTATATTTATGGACATAATTATTACTATTATTAGATTGTAAGCTGACACGACTTTTTTTTTCTCTTATTATTGATGACATTTTATTTTGTAACCTGAAGGGAAATGTTTATATTTATACTTTTAATTATTTTTTGGTTTGTTTCTTGTTTTGTTTTCATATTGAATAATAACTTCAAAAATTTGATAATATTTATATACCTAAGAGATGGTCGACTTTTGTAGCTCACAACCACATGTTAGAACCTAAATAAATGTACCAAAAGTTAATAAATAAATCATTGATTTTGATTTATGACGAATCAATAAAATTTGATACGTTCATCATTTTGAAAAGCATTATTTCACACCCTTTAAACAATGGTAAAAAAAACACACAAAATTTGTATTTTTTTTTTTGAGACAATGGAGCCAAAGAATCCTTTCTTATAGATTAAGTTATAATAGCAATAAAATAAAGAGTAATACATCAACAATTAAAGTAATTGTGCGGTGGTGGCTCGGTTGTAAGAACGCGTTCCTTAAATCCTACAAAGGTCGGTTCAAACCCACCCGGGATGTACCAATGAGAAATACACTTTTCTTATGTACTGCAGTTATAAATTTACAACGCCACCGTTCCCCTCAGGAGAAGAGCACGTTAAGCCGTCGTCGGTCCCGTTCCACTAATACCAACTTGTGGAATCGTTAATAAATTGTCATTAATATTTTACATCATATCCTCGCCAAGCCTGGCGAATGTAGGCCAAATTCTCCAGACATATGTTCTGGAAAGCCCATCTCCAGCAGTGGAGGTCTAGGACGCTGTGTTCTAGGGGCTGTAATTACAAGTAATTATGTTAAAAAAAATGTTACGAATCGTCCATTTTTATATCATGCGTTCCAATGTGAACCTAATAGTGCTATTTCTCCGTTATTATTTATTGGTTTAGCCAAATATTAAATACGTTTTGTAATACACAAATTAGAGCACGATTTAGTCAAGTTTCATTAATATTTAATTTGTAAGTAAATGAAACTAAGGTATTTTCTTAATTTATACTCTGGCTAATTTTACACAACTCTACTTTATATTTAATTTTGATGTAATAAAATACATGATTCTATCCCTATTTTGGGTCTTTTAAAATAACTTGCCGTGTTAGACATTTTTTTTCACTTCCTACTTAAATATTAATTATAGATTTGTTTTAAATGTAATATACAAACAGTATAAATGAATTACAATATTAAATAATTTGAAAGAATATTAAATTACCTAATATTAAATTAACTTGAAAACATTATGACAAACAACTGACAGCGCTCAGAGCGATCTACCCGATGTCATTTGTGACGTCACATAGCTTTGGCAAAACAGTTTAAGCACGTCTCGAAACACCTTTAACCCCTCATTCTGAATCGCGCTTAGAACGAATATGACACTGAGAGCGTAATATCAATTCGCAACGGTCTAAATCACATTTTCATTCGTTAAATGTTAGTTTTTTTTTTTAAAGTATGGAAGATAAATTGCGGATTCCACATCTTTGAGTATGAATACTAACAAATATACATCTCTCGGTTTATTCTTCTTTATATGTGTAAAGTTTAATATTATTAACTTATAACTTGCCGTGTTAGACATTTTTTTTTCACTTCCTACTTAAATATTAATTATAGATTTGTTTTAGATGTAATATACAAACAGTATAAACGAATTACAATATTACATAATTTAAAAGAAAACCTAATATTAAATTAACTTGAAAATGGCGCGGGACATTATGACAGAAAACTGACAGCGCTCACAGCGATCTACCTCGATATTGTGAGCAGTCTAAGCGCGAGAAATGATGTCATTTGTGACGTCACATAGCTTTGGCAAAACAGTTTAAGCACGTCTCGGAACACCTTTAAGCGTGCTCACTATTGTACGTGCGTACTATTATCGTGTCTGTCTCGGAACGTAAATCTATCCAAAAAAACTTATCATCTAATCTTATCAATACTCGTGAAGAATAACTTATACCAAACAATAAGGTCTTATGCTTATTATTTGGTTAAAAATACCAAGAATGAAAGCAACTGATTTAAAAACCAGCTTGACAAATGATAGCCAAAGTTTTCGTCGTATGTGTAAGATTCCACCAAACCAGAGTACGTTCTTATTCTACGACAGCGCCATCTGTTATCGACTTGTGTTACTAAAGTTAAACTAAGGATGTTCAATTTTTTATGTTAAATTGATTTGATTCTTCTACTTCGTTCTGATACGCGATAATAGTAACCTAAGCACGCTTAAAGTTGTTCCGATACGCGTTTAAACTGTTTTGCCAGGGCTGTGTGACGTCACAAATGAAATCATTTCTCGCGCTTAGACTGCTCACGATATCGAGGTAGATCGCTCAGAGCGCTGTCAGTTTTTTGTCATTATGTCGCGCGCCATTTTCAAGTTTATTTAATATTAGGTTTTCTTTTAAATTATGTAATATAGTAATTCGTTTATACTGTTTGTATATTACATCTAAAACAAATCTATAAATAATATTTAAGTAGGAAGTGAAAAAAATGTCTGTAACACGGCAAGTTATTTTAAAAGACCAAAATAAGTTAATAATATTAAACTTTACACATATAAAGATAAATAAAACGAGAGATGTATATTTGTTAGTATTCATACTCAAAGATGTAGAATCCGCAATTTATCTTCCATGCATTTAAAAAAAAACTAACATTTTATGAATGAAAATGTGATTTAGACCGATCCGAATTGATATCACGCTCTGAGCATCCAAATCGTGACATTTGATTCGGAACGGACGGTCAGTGTCATATTCGTTCTAAGCGCTCTGAGCGCGATTCGGAATGAGAGGTTTATTAGCACAACACTTTCACGAAAGTTTATATAATTTTCTTAGATGTGATAATTGATACTCCGGGTAATCTTACCCGACTTTACGTTACTTCGAATGAAATAATAGATGGACGATGGACCCGGCACCCGCACGGTGAATCCATGGAATGCTTAGAAATTTGTCTTCTCCTCTTCCTGGCTAATTCGTGCTCTAATATTTATTTAGAGTGCAATAAAAGAGCTTAAACACTGCATATTCCACAAAAGCCAGTATTCAGTCATAATTTGTTTTTTATTTATTTGTTTTTGATTTTAATTTTTTTGTTGTTTAATAATTAATACTAAAAATCACCCCTACTAAAGCTAGTCCTCACATGACAGGATGTATATAAGTAGTTATATAATATTTTTAAATTATCATATAAATATATTATTGTTACTTGCATTGCACCTATATTTTTTCAAATTTGAACTTAAGGTTTGGCTGTCAGAGAATGTCTACGGGCATTAAGTCTGCCTCTTTTACTTTGTGCAATAAAGTTTTTAAATAAATAAATGTCCTAGTGTGCAGACCAGAGATTTATTGTTGTTACTAACACCTTTTACGGTATATGTTAATTTTTTTTACTTCCTAACCCTTCTGATGAATAAATTAATTAGAATTTGAAAGCTGATACATTTTAGTGCGTGATCTCTGCTTGGTAATTGCTGTGTCAACTGGCAAAGTTATTAAAACCCATCTCTAAAAGGTAAGATATACTTACAAGGTAAAGCTATAACTTGAAGTAAATAGTAGCAATATATCATGGTTTATTTAAAAGTTGGTAATTGTGATCCGGCTAATCTTACCCAAATCTGCGTTTTATATAATTTTGATGTAACAAAACGTATCTAATCATTAGTTAATTACAATCCGAAAAATAATATCTATATAATATAATATCTGACTGTCATATGTTTTCAAAACTCCCAAAGGTTAGCTGGTGGATAATACCTCACGGCATAATGCTCGCCTGTGCACATTAATTTTAAGTTATTTTAGTTTTTGTGCAATAATAAAGCATCTTTATTATATTATAAACACAAGGCAGCCCCGGATCGAAATCGAATATCTCTACGTAAGGATAATTTTATTTATACCAAGCAATAAGTTTTGAAACTTATTATAACTCGGTTAAAAATATCATGAATGAAAGCAACTGATATAAAAAACCAGCTTGACAAATGAGTTAGCCAAACTTTTCATCGTATCTGTAAGATTCCGCCAAACCAGAGTACGTTCTTATTCTACGATAGCGCCATCTGTTATCGACTTGTGTTACTAAAGTTAAACTAAGGTTATTCGATTTTTATACTTAAATTGATTTGATTGTTGATTGACAATCCTAATCAATGACTTCAATTAATTTGTTATTTTCATATAAAATGATTGTGTCGTCGAAGAATAATGTGTTTTACACTTCCGTAGCATGAAGGTATATTGTCAATGAAACAACAAAATCAATTTGAAATGGCACGTCTAACACGACTATAATCTACAATAAAACATACACTGTCATAGAATAATTAATCCTGAGACGATTGTCCTAGCTTTCATTCTAATATTTTTTGGCTTCTTGAACCGTCTTGTTATATACTTATTTTTCTTTACATATGAGTGACTGTGACTTTATACCGAGGATTTTAAAAAAAAAGGTCAATAGTATAGTTGTGGGACACTGCGGACGTGAAGTATGATAGGGATGTTGAAAGAAGAGTGAACATGGGAAATAGTTTCAACAGTGTCAGTGACAAAGCTCGACTCGCCATACACAATGCCATGTTGGTACCAAATGTATGGAAGCGAGACGTAGATATGTCAGAATACGCATGAGAGTAGAGTTAATGCAGTAGAAATGAGGTTGCGTCGGATATGCGGCGTCGCTTTGGAGGACCGCATATGTAACGTCGAAATACAGAAAAAGGTTAAAACAAAATGGTTCGCGCATTTTGAAAGGATGAGCCAAGAACGATTGATGAACCGGTATATAATGCTAAAGTTGTGGGTAAATGAGACCCTGGCAGACCGAGACTCACATATCATGATTAAATAAATAAAACACTGGCTGAAGGTGCATTAAAAAGCCTTTGTCACAAAAGGGATGTATGAAGAGGTTGATGAATGTCGACGAAGCGAAAGAGGAATGTCGTGATCGTGTCAATTGTCTCTCGCAAGGAATCTGGCGTAAAGATGTTTGTTTTTGTATGGAAAACGTTTTCTGAAGAATGATTAAGTATATTATTGTATAATATACCTTTAAAAATAATAATGCATATTTCCTATTACCAGCTTTTTACTCCCGTGAAGCCAAACAGCTATATAACAATAAACTTACCTTGTTCTTCGAGCATTTCCACCCGTTTTCTTTCAATTTCCATCAAGCTGTCCAAAGTTCTTCGTCCCAAGGAGTTTTTGTCAGCATCGCTTGTCAAAATTGGAGCATCAATAGTCACTTTAGATATGCGATCAATGTCATCTTGAGAGGGTATTTTATTATCAGAAATTTTGACACTGTCATTTCTAATACCGGGCTCGTCTCCGCAACTTTTTCTGTGTAGGATTTTGGAGAAGCCGTCGCTTTTGTTAATTATATTCTTATCAGGAGATAATGATTTCGATTTATTGTATTTGTTATCTGTAAACGATTTTGTGTTTTTGACGTAACGATTCTTTTTGTCTTCATCTTCTGTTTTAGGTGAATCTTTAGGTTTGCGTGTAAAAGAGTCTTTCTTGATGATTTTTCCAAACGCAGCAAAAGTTGGTATTTTTGAAGAATTTGTTTTCTTTTGCTTTTTTAGACTGTTAAAAATATTTTCGCTTTCAATAGTACCGTTGTAGACGAAATTTTCGTTAAGACTTTGTGACATAACATCTATTTGTTTGTTTTTTTTGTCTTTTTTCATTCTGCTTAGAGAATCGAAGTTTCTTTCCCAAAATCCGCGTTTGTCTTTAGTTTTTGTTGGACTTTCATTGATTCTTTCATCGACTAGGTTGTTTATATCGCGTCTATCGATATCGACTATCATAGACATCGACATTTGGTCTATATTTTTAAGTTTATTGTTGAGTTCTTGTCTATGCTCCTCGAAGTTTATCTTGTCTGTGTCATCGCTGTCAGAACTTTGGGGCGAATAATTGAAATCGCTGGTTCGTTCGTTGAATTCATTAGAAAATCTAACTTCGTTTAGTTTCTCGACTAACGGTTTGAGTTCTTTCTCGAGTTTCTGAACATTCATTGTTAATCCTTCTACTTTGTTCAATAGTCTAACGTATTCTGGAAGAAAAACATATTTACGGGTTAGCGAGGGTCTGATGTCATTATTTTATGACAATTTGTAACGATTTAACTTCTCAACCCTTGAACACAGAATCCTAAAACTCCACTGTTGAAAATGGACCTTCCACATTTTTCTGGAGAGTTTGGCCTACACACGTGACGTTGGCCAAACTGTTTGGCGAGGTTAAATTAACGGATTAACGTGCTCTACTCCTTAGGGGAAAGGTGGTGTTGTAAATCTATGACTGCAGTACGTAAGAAAAGTGTATTTCTCATTGCTACATGCCGGGTGGGTTTGGATCGACCTTTGTAGGATTTTAAGGTAAGCGTTGTTCCAACCGAGCCACCACCGCAATTTAAGCGTTAATTTTAATAACTTGAGTTAATTTTAACTCAAGTAATTAATTTTATATTTTGATAGGAAAAATATATGACTACTGTAAAATGTATAAATAAATGATTACAAATACGGTTAATTTAATTCATATTAATATGTTTAATTTTGTATATCTAAATAATTTAATAAAAAGTAATTTTATATAAATAAAGAATTAAAAAGTATTCGATTGAGGAGTTCTTCGCATTTCCATTTTGCGTGGACATGTCAAGTGCATGTTTTTGTTTTGTAAATTAATTTACTGTGGATATTATTGGTCAAAAGTGGTCTTGTTTTGTTTAATAATGTGCTACAATGTGAATAATTATGGAAAACGTTAAATTGGACTTTAAATATGGGGCACAAGTTGCAGTTTATATTTTGCGGTTTTCCCGCGCTGTCAACTCCCATATTTTACCCGACGTGTTTGAGCTATGGTGCCGCGAGTGACTCTAAGAAAAGCATCAAATTCCTCAGCATCTGGAATTTGATGATGACCTCATTAACTTATAAAAAAGAAAGATATATTACGTCAGACTTGGCTGTATAGGCTAGACCCTTTGCCATCCCTATCATCTCATTCATCATCCATCGGGAGAAAAGAAACAAAAAAAAAAAGTATTCGATTGAATATTGTTTATAAATTGAAAGCAGTAAAATAATTTTGGTGTGGCAACATTTACACGATTTTCATGGCGAGGAGCGGTGGGAAAAAACGGCACTTGGTTTCGCGTCGGCGGGAGAGGCGGTCGATTCACGAGCTACGAGGAATTAAATTGTCTTCCACCAAACACATTGTTCGGTAAAAATTGAGTTCGTGCCCGTGTGTTCAAGTAAAGTGAGCTTGCTTGTAGCGTTTCAGTTAGAATTATACAGACATTTGTTAGAAGTTTAGTCATTGCTTTTTTATTAATGATGTGGCACTTATGATTAATTAGTTTTTGATTTGAGTGTAGGAGTTTGAAAAATAAGTAAATAACGATAAGCCTTGTTTTATTTAAGTAATGCTAAGTACCTATCTAAACACATCAATCTAACAATTTACACCACTAACCTGCTTGTAATATTTTGGTTTCGTCCAGCGCTGAAGTTAGATTTTCGTTTGCTTCAGATTTAAGAGTCAAAATCCTATTTTTTTGAGCTTCAATCTTTTTCGTCAACAGTGTAATGTCATTTTGGACATCTTCGCGATTTGATAATCTATAAAGGAGAAGGCAAATAGTTTCATCTATGAATTCACCGTCCAAGGAAAAAGTCGAGAATAGTGTCTAAGGATTGAGACGATATAAAAAAAATATTTCCAGACAGGTCACACAGCGCCATCTAGTTTCCGTGGTAAGCTACGAGGCTTGCGTTACGGAAACTAGATGGTTGATAAACTACATATTATACTTTTTTTTGTTGTAAATATATACATATTATACATATAAACACCCAGACCGGGACAAATTATACAATGTACAACTTGCCTCCGGTGGGAATCGAACCCACGACCTTACGAGTTCACGGCAACGTTTGTTACCACTAGACCACGGAGGCGGTCAAAATATAGGCTGAGTTAAAAGGGATCTCTGGCAAATATAAAGAGCGCTTGATTTATTTAATATTTATTATTTGTTTATTTACCATTAAGTGACGTCATCCGGCAGCCATTTGCAAATGCAGCGTTTCCGGGCAAAAATCATCTGTTTCCCTTCCGGGGTGGTCAGAAACCACGCTTATAAATAAGCGGATACACATTTAGACAACTTTACTATAGGCCAATCATGACAAGTGGCAAGCTCGTCGATGTCTCCAGCGTACCAAACTCGAGAGATATTACAAATAAATTAAATGTATTTATTCCTCAGAATCTAAATCCGCTAGACCACGGAGACAATTAAAAATCAAATAAAAAAGTTCGTTTCCAGGAATCCGTAAGTAATAAATAAATGTTATGTTGATGATCAATAAATAAATAAAAAAAATTGCTTACAATTCAGATTCTTCCTCCAAGTGTTGAAATTCTAGATCTTCATATATTTTGGTTTCGTTGTCAAGAATATCTTGAGCGTTTTGTAATTCTTCCAATGTCGCTGTCTCTTTCTGCATGTCTCTTTCTATCCTGAAAAGATAAATGGTTTTACAATTAAAAGTAGAGTATAACACAGCCAAGTAATTGATTATTTTCGTATATCAACTCTGAACTGGCAATTTTTGCTCTTTTCAAAACAAAGAAAAATTAATTATTTTTATAGAGAACATTTAGGTTGGAATAAAAAAAATGTTACTTTTTAAAAGATTTTGCCTAAAACGAGGACTCAACTTTGTTGCAGTGTGCCTCAACTACAAGCTATAATGCAAATTTGAAGTCAATACTCGTAGATGTTTTAAAATTGATCTAGTATTTGTACTAGCCATAACTATTGTTATATTTTTCTAGCATGTCTTCTAGTCTAGTCAAGTAGTTTTGAAATGCATAGGGAACATACATACACACAGACATTCATTTATATATATATATATATATATAGATTTGTACTAGCCTAGTATTTTTATATTATTCTAGTATTTGTACTAGCCTAGTTTTTATTTTAATCTGGTATTTTACTAGCCTAGTATTTTATTATTTATCCTATTTATCTAGTATATGTGCGTGGTGGCTCGGTTGTAAGAACGCGTTCCTTCAATCCTACAAAGGTCGGTTCAAACCCCCCCGGCATGTACCAATGAGAAATACACTTTTCTTACGTACATTTGTCATAGATTTACAACACCACCGTTCCCGTGAGGAGGAGAGCACGTCTGGCCAGCGTGGCGAGTGTAGGCCATATTATCCAGATATATGTTCTGGAAGGTCCATCTCCAACAGACGAGGTCTAGGACGCTGTGTTCTAGGGGCTGTAATGATGATATAATCTAGTATTTCACTAGCCTAGTATTTTTGTATTAACCTAGTATCTGTACTAACCTTTCAACTTTTAACGTAGCGATTTCCACTCTATCTCTTATTTCATTTTGCCGTGATTCTTGTTTCTGTCTCAAAACTCTAATTTCTTCTTCAATTTTTCTTAATTCTTCTAACAAACTCTCTCGTTTCTTCTGTTCGATATTTAAAATGGCAATTTCTGAGTCATATTCTCCTTTTATTAAAGCTTTCTCCATTTCCAACTGAAAATAAATAAAATCACATTGGGCTAGTTGGTTTGGCCAAACCCATAAACTAAAGTAGCATCACGACCGGACTGGTTGGTTTGACCAAACCTATAGTTTATTGACATTCTAAATTCGAATATAGTTTTTTAACTACTATTTATTAAAATACCCGACGATCTAAATTATTATATATTATAATAAATATTAGGTTCAGAAGTGGAAGAGATAGAGATAATAATAATAAAATAACAATAATGGAAATTGGGGCTGTTCCTTGCCATACTGTATCACTATATCTGGCATTGTAATTTAGAAAAATTGACTTAATCCAGTGTTCAGATAGGATCCTATGGCGATAAATATATAAATCAAATAAATAAATTCGTAGGATGGAATTCAAATTTACCGCTTAATCCATTCGAAGTGTCACTTGCATACACGCATACCAATTTGATAATAATAGTAATCTAGAATGTTACATTTCCCTATTCCCTTCTCGCTCTCTCTTCTATTCGCTCCGCTATACTGTTTTCCCTCATACTCACGAAGACGACCGAGAGCTGCCGAAGATCGTCATTAGTGTTCGTCGACACTTTTTACACTCGTCGAAGGCTTTTTAATGCACCTTCAGCCAGTGTTTTATTTATTTCATCGTGATATGTGGGTCTCATTCTGCGAGGGCCTCTTTCACCCACAACTTTCGCATTATATTTCTGGTTCGTCAAACTTTCTTCGCTCATTCTTTCAACATGCCCGAACCATCGTAGCATGTCTTTTCTTATTTTTGTCCCTATGCTTTCATTTATACCTACCCTTTTCCGTATTTCGAAGTTAAGTATGTGGTCCCACAAAGTGACGCAACGATCTCATTCCTACTGCATTAACCCTACTTTCATGAGTATTCTGACATATCCACGTCTCGCTTCCATGCATCAGTGTTGGTACCAACATGGCATTGTGTATGGCGAGCCGAGCTTTGTTACTGACGTTTCGACTGGGGTCACTGACCCCAGGAAACCGTTAACACTATTTCCCGCATTCACTCTTCTTTCAACATCGCTTCTAGACATAAATTATTGTTATAGGGAATCGTGTATGCAAGTGGCCTCTAGAAGACATTATTTATTCAATTCTGGTGGCCAGCCCATCCCTAATACAGTTATTCGCCAGACCACTGGTATATGAAAAAAGGGATTTTATTAGGATTAACGATCATTGAAGATCACTCTTCTACAGATATTAAGTGTGTTAGAAAAAAACGGGTGCGTCGCGGGGCGTACCGTAAAATTGAGAACTAAACTTGCAGGTTATTGATTTCGAGAGGAAGAAAGAAAGAGAAAGAAGGAGCGGGAGAGGCAGCGGCTATACGCGCGCGCCTATCCGCCCCTCTCACCCTTCCCCGCCGCGCTGTTTCGAGAGGAAGAAAGAAAGAGAAAGAAGGAGCAGGAGAGGCAGCGGCTATACGCGCGCGCCTATCCGCCCCTTTCACCCTTCCCCGCCGCGCTGTTTCGAGAGGAAGAAAGAAAGAGAAAGAAGGAGCGAGAGAGGCAGCGGCTACACGCGCGCGCCTATCCGCCCCCCTACCCTTCCCGCCGCGCTGTTTTTCCCCCTTGAGCGCTATTCTGACGTACGGACGTACGTTCAACGAAATAGATCCCCAACCAAGCGCGCACAATAAAGTTCTCACTTTAATAATATAGATACAAGGGTACTTACTTCTCTTAAGATATCATCCTCTTGCGACCTAATCTCACTCATTTTACATTTTAACTCATGAATTTCACTCAACTTTTTTCGTCTATATTCTTTTAACTCATTATATTTAACTTTATCTTCATTGTTAATTTGATCATTTTCATTAATGGTCATGTTTTTCATGGAGTTTATAGAATCTGTTAGGTTTTTCATGATTTTTGGTCTGTTATCTTTCAAGTCTTTTTCAAATTCTTCCAATTCTGGAATATCAGCTATTAACTCACGTTTAACATCATCGAAACTCTTATTTTTAGTTATAGGGTTTCTTATTTCGACAGTAACTTCGATTGGAAAATCAATTTTAGTTGATCTGAATTCTATATCATCTGTCAAATTGCTATCATCAATCATAGGTATCTCTTCTTCTAAACTTAGTTGCTTTTCTATACCAATTTTTTCTGGTTTCTTTCGTAAAAATTCAGGCTTGTCTGGTACTTTTGGAGGTATTTTTTGACTCAGTTTAGGTGTCGAAGTTTCGAACTCTTGTGTTCGGAAACTTGAAGGTTGACTTTCGAAATCTGGTTTTAGTTTAGGAGATCCAAGATTGGAAATTTGTACTTGAAAATCAGGATTAACTCCAAAATCTGTATTTTGTTGTTTTTGCGAAATTTGAATAGCAAATTCTGGTTTGTTTTTCGGTGATGGTACATTTGAGATTTCGACTTCAAAATCGGGATTTTTTGGGGTATTTGGAAAATCCGGTTTTTGATCTTTAGGAGGAGGTGTTGGAAATACAAAATATTGTGGAGATGGGAGATTTTTGTGTGCAAAAGAGGTTTTTATCCTACTTCTTGGACTTTGAGTGTTAGGAGATTTTGGTTTTAAATTCCTGTTGTGGTATAAATTTTCATAAGGACTTCCAATTGGTGAAGCTAAGTCGCCATTTTGAACTTTTCGGATCATTATTGGACTAGAAAGTTCGTTTAAATGGTTTTTTTGGGGGTTTTGATCAATTTCATATTCTCTTTGGGGTTCTTTGTTAGTAAGTTCTGGTGTTTGGGGCTTTTCGCCCACTTGTGTGATGTCGTAGTTTTCGTATGTGGAGTGGTTTCTGGCTGGTAAAGATTGGCTTAGGCCATTATTTCTATTATGACTAGTATCGAATCTGAAATGAAAGAAAATTTTATGTTTAGATATTTTACATCTTGCATTTTTTTAAATAAAAAAATCAGGTGTCTCAACAAGGGCGCCAGATTTAAATTTGCCGCCATTTTGTTAATACGAGTTATACGTTGAATTTTTTTGGCAGTTGTCACGTACAGACCAAGCTATTTCAGAATATGGAGAAGCATTCAAAAGTTCGACAATTACGAGTACGTCAAGTTTTCGGTCGCAATGATGCGCCAAATGAATCGATGAGGCGTATATATTACAATATTTTTGTAATTATTGAATTTTGATTATACTTGAATTTAATTATCATTTGCATGCAGCACACACTGCTTGGATTCCAGTCTAGTTCTTGTATAAATTAACTGAACCCAAATTTGCAACCGACTGGAATCTGTTTGCACACCTAATAATAGATAAATTCAAAACCAAATTAACATTGATGGATCAGAAGATCATCGTCCTTATCGGTCCCTCGATATAGCCACAGTAAGGGAATCTGTGGTCGAGGACTAAGGATCTTCCATTTGGCATCTTGGTCAAAAATTTACATTATCCTATGCAACGAATTTTGGTAAAAGATCTGCATTTGCACGCGTAAAAGGTTAGATTGGTGCAAAAAAAAAACAAATCCGGCGCTCTTACACCGGGTATAATAAAGACGGACCTAATGCCGCTAGGCAGCCATTTTCTGACAGTCAAACCTTTGGGACAACAAAAACAGTGGATCATTAGCTCTAATGCCTAAGTTTAAATAAAAAAGAGAAGACGCAGCGATCACATATATATATAAATATATTTATACTAGCACGTCATGTGACCCTGCGCCCACCAGATGGTAAGTGGCTCGTCTGTTAGAACTGGAATCAGACACTCATGAATGAAATCAGTCCCTAACTAATGTGTCGGCTTAACTAGGCATGACGGTAATTCAAGCTTGATCCCCAAACGTGTGGATACACTTTTTATGGGTTTATCGGCAAGAACGGTGGATAAATTTACGGTGGACAAATTACCACCATCAGTCCGCCTACCACCTATAAAATTTATTACAAATCAACGACTAAAAAACAATAGAGTCGATAATAGTGACAACTGGAAATAATTATTAAATATCTTTGTCAAATATAGATTCGATTGTTGTTAGTTGTTCTGTATTAATTTTAATTTAATCTAAATATTTAATAAAGGTATGTTTAATACAGTACGTGTAACTGCAAAAAGAGCATATATTATTTTAGGCTATCCGAAAAACAAAACACTACTGCATGGTAAATAAGGCCGCGTCTAAAAAGCGCGATATAGAAAGAAAGAAAGAAAGAAAGAAAACATTTATTTATCAAAAACAGCTTAGACATAACAATTACAAAAGAGAAAAAAAAAATAATAGTAAAAAAAACTTAAAATAATATAAACTTGGTAAAAAAGGAAGGAAAATGAGCTGCTATGACAAATAGGTGTTCAGGTCAGCATAGGCCGCAACAGAAGATGCTGCAGCGCTGATTTTATAGATATCCATCGTGACAAATACCTAAAGGAGTGCTATTATTAACTGATCTCGCCCACAGCCGAGAGACGAAATAGATAAAGAATTACGTAAGTCAATGTAAATGATCGTCGACCTACTTGATTAGGCTGAGTATGAGTGGCGATATTTTTAGGATAACTTCTCTGCACCGTAACTTAAGATTTAATTACTGAATAATAAAAATAAAAATTACGTAGTTCTTTATTTTTATTCTAGATTATAATATAAAAAAAATTGCTCTTTAAAAAATTCCACTCAGTATAAAAAAAATGTAACTTTATTACATATACATTGCTTTTTTTTAGTTATTCTTTATTATAATTGTTATTATTTTTGAAAATTATATTGATTATTTATTTTGATATACACAATTTTGTAGTTTTTTTTTTCTTTATTAAAATAATAATTATTATTTTATTATATAATTTTAATATAGTTTATTTTCTAGATTTTAAGTGACAACGCCATTGTACAGCAGCATCTATGTAGGTATTGATTGTTTGTAGTGGTAAGTGGTAAATGATGATGGCTGTACTTGACTATTAATGGTATACTTCTGCTGTCCTGCCATGATTGGTAAACAATAATATGTATAAGTGACAAAACCGAGTGTACTTAATGTAGGTTAATAAACAAATTGAAATTGAAATATCTAGTTCTATTTATTCCTGTGAGTACTTACTTGTAATATCCCTCACTGGTTTGCACGAAGTTGGGGTTGTTTATAACTACACTACGAGGTAATGATCCGTTTGTTATAATCTTATTTTGTGACCTTTTTTCAGTTGGAGTGATGGGAATGCCTAGAAAAAAAAAAAAAATTGTTTAAAAAAATACCCAGTAAAAATCTGAGATGTATCTGCGTTCTTAGTTAATTATTTTTAAAACTTTAGTAGCCAACAAATAGTATCGTAACTAATTGGCAAAAGAGTGGCATCTCTCGCAAAAACTATGCCTACGACACAATCATATTTATTAATTCTTCAGGATATTGTTGGGGCTGCCACGCTACTGTAGTGCGTCGGCAATGTTTGCGCAGGCCCATACAGATGACTTCTTTGCTATAAGACGCAAAACCACTGCATCATTGCTTAACAAAGTGAGGACAAGCAGGCATCTACCAGATCATCATTTAAAAAGATGTTCTCACATTTTCTAAATAGCTCCTAACAAAATTTGTAAGTTTTATATGTATGTTTATTATTATGTGTGTATTAGTATTTAGTATATTTATATTTATAAGTAGATTATATATAAGTATTTATATCTAATTGATGTGTCACTTATACTTTCCTTGCACCTACAGTTGTTCTAATTTGTCCCTAAGGTTTGACTGTCAGAGAATGTCTACGGGCATTAAGTCCGCCTTTTGTACTTTGTGCATTAAAGTTTTGAAATAAATAAATTACAGTATCTAAAAGATATGGTTCGCTGTGCATTGGCTGCTGGTCTGGCGGTCTAGGTCCATCCTGTCAGATTGGTGGGGGGCGGAGTGGTTACTGCACGGTCTTATTGTTTTAATATTATCATATTTTTTACTTTTATCTTCATTTTTGTTGTAAGGATTTTGTAACTAACAAGTGAGCCTAGTTTTGTAATTGATTAGATTGTTACTAGTAGCAGAGTGAATGCCCAACAACATTAACTTTTTAAATATCTCAAGTAAGCCTTGACTTATACTATTATCGTTGAATAAACCTATGTGCCTAAATAAATAGTTCTTAAATAATATATATATATAAGTTAGTTGTGTAGACCGCACGATTTGTCAATTCCGCCTTGCCCTCAACTTTTAAAAAAAGTTGAGTATGACATAAGGTGAAATTAGACATGTAACAGATATTGAACGACTCTGCTGCAAGACCACTTTCATTATATAGTGCCAACTAGCTGTCCCCTATAAGACCAGGGCAACCTTAGTATAGGGGACAGAAGTCGTCTATTAAATAAAGCATGTACAACAATGTAATTTTTATTTTTTTGTTCAATATGTATATTTTATTTTGTGTCAATAAACTATTATTATTATTATAGACTAGTTGCTTTGAATAAACGCATATTATTATTATTAATTTAAATAACGAAATTGGAAGTTAATTAATATACATTAAATATAAATAAATAGTACAATGTAAAATAAACTAAACTATAAATAAAAAATGTGACTGACATTTCCCCTCTGTATAGCGAGACTAATACGGTGGCAGAAATAATTGCCAGCCTTCCTGAATAATAATAATGAAATTTGATTAATATTTAATTTATTTGTGATATTTCTGGAGTTTAGTACGCTGGAGACATCGCTAAGCTAGCCGCTTCTTAATAAGCATGGTTTCTGACCACCCCGCAAGGAAAACGGTCGTAATGATACTTAACTTTTTTAGTAATAATAATTATTTTTAAAAACATTAAATATTTTGTACAAGTTTTAAATATTTTTTTGTTTTAAAATTAACAATATCCATAATACTGGCCAAATCGACTAGCAAAGTAATTATAACTTAATTGAATAATCCCCGTCTAATTAATTACAATTGAAAACAATTATCCAATCTAAATGTGACATCATTGAAACCCGAATTGACCTAGACTATACACAACAAGAAAAAAGTAAATAAATAAAAAAATATTTATTTATAAACTTTATTGCCCAAAGTACAAAGGTGGACATAATGCCCGAAGACATTCTCTGACAGCCAAACCTTGGGGACAAATTTCATCAAATGTAGGTTCAATCATAAAGATAATAAGAGAAATAAATAACTATTTAAATTAACAGCAAATTAATAAATTCTTACTTACAATATATCGTTCGATTCCTGATCGGGGCACAAAAATATTGATTGATGTAAATAAATACATACTCCGTGGTCTAGTGGTAACAAACGTTGCCGTGAACTCGGGAGGTCGTGGGTTCGATTCCCACCGGGGGCAAGTTGTACATTGTATAATTTGTCTCGGTCTGGGTGTTTATATGTATAATATGTATATGTTTACAAAAAAAAAAAAAGTATAATCTGTAGTTTATCAACCATCTAGTTTCCGTAACACAAGCCTCGTAGCTACCACGGAAACTAGATGGCGCTGTGTGACCTGTCTGGAAATATTTATTATTATTATTTAATTATATATTTAATAACAGCAATACAAATATAGGATATCACTTCATGAATAACAGAGCTGTAAATATGTGGAACAAAATACCAGAAGACATATTAAAGTCCTCAACTGTAAACACTTTTAAAAACAAACTGGACAAGTGGCTAGTGACAATCGAAATAGACTATGGTGATAACTGACAATTTAATAAACTTTATACCAGTGCTTGATATAGGCATATCAGCTATTAATCAATAATAATATAAATAATAACAATAATTTATTTGTGATATTTTTTGAGTTTGGTACGCTGGAGACATCGACGAGCTTGCCACTTGTCATGATTGGCCTATAGTAAAGTTGACTAAATGTGAATCCGCTTATTTATAAGCGTGGTTTCTAACCACCCCGAAAGGGAAACGGTCGTGATGATACTTTACTTTTTACAATATATATGAAATAAATATTATACTATCGATACACTAAATACTAATTGTTTATTAATTATCCGTAGGAACCTTGTTTCTGGGAACACTTGGATTTGTCAAAGTATACCATTTTTTATATGCAATGTAATTAATACAATGACACAGAAAAATAGCCGGATACGAGAAAGCAAGGAACAGTCTGCTACTATATAGTCGTACATTGATTATATAAACTAAGGTTGGATGCAGCTGTAAAGGGGCATTGTACTTATCAAAAACATTGTCTTATACATAAACATACATAATATACATACATAATATTCACATACATATATCTAATATAATTGTCCCTAAGGTTGACTAGTAATAATGCCTAGCGGCATTAAGTCCGCCTGTGTACCTAGTGCATAAAGTTTTGAAATAAATAAATAGATTATTCCACAAAGTAGTAGCAACAACTACAGAAGAGTTAGACACAAATGAAGAATGATGAGAAGGAACAGATAGAAGAGATTTACCTGAAGATATCTGTTTTTCATACTCTGCACACATATTCAGTATTTCGTCCAATCTTGCATTTTCAGCTTCCTTAACAGCTTCCTCTTTCACTCTATCTTGATAAGCCTGGAAAATAAATTATTAAAACTAAATAATTACAAATCATCATAAACACAGCGTCCTAGAACCCCACTGTTGGAGATGGGCCTTCCAGAACATATACAAAAAAAAAGTAAAGCATCATCACGACCGTTTCCCTTTCGGGGTGGTCGGAAACCACGCTTATAAAGAAGCGGATTCACATTTAACCAACTGTACTATAAGCCAATCATGACAAGTGACAAGCTCGATGTCTCCAGCTCGAGAAATATCACAAATAAATAAAATATATATTAATAAATATTTTTGTGTCCCGACCAGGATTCGAACCCGGTACGACTTAACAGCTTGATTGGATTGTGCGGGCAAGAGGGATACACAGGCAATAAACCCTTTAAGACTATTTTAGATTTGATGATAAACCCTTTAAGACTATTCTAGATTTGATGATAAACCCTTTAAGACTATTCTAGATTTGATGATAAACCCTTTAAGACTATTCTAGATTTGATGATAAACCCTTTAAGACTATTCTAGATTTGATGATAAACCCTTTAAGACTATTCTAGATTTGATGATAAACCCTTTAAGACTATTCTAGATTTGATGATATACCCTTTAAGACTATTCTAGATTTGATGATAAACCCTTTAAGACTATTCTAGATTTGATGATAAACCCTTTAAGACTATTCTAGATTTGATGATAAACCCTTTAAGACTATTCTAGATTTGATGATAAACCCTTTAAGACTATTCTAGATTTGATGATAAACCCTTTGACTATTCTAGATTTGATGATAAACCCTTTAAGACTATTCTAGATTTGATGATAAACCCTTTAAGACTATTCTAGATTTGATGATAAACTCTTTAAGACTATTCTAGATTGTGATGATAAAGCATTTCTTACCCCGCAACAAAGTAAATTATCAATTTTACCAATAATATAATTAAAAATTTCACATTTGAATTCTCTTTCCAAAATTGGTCTACTATTATCTGCTTCTACCATAACAACATTATTAATATTCATATTCTTTAGAATAACGTTATTTTCTTTTATTATTTCTTTATTATTTTGCAAATTATGATTTATTTCTCCGTAGTTTTTATTTATCTTGGCTTCCAAGTTAATTATTTTTGTATCGATATTAATTTCGTGTTCTTGCGTTTTTTTAATATAGTGATTAGACAAAATTGTGTTTACTGTTTTATATATTTTAAAATCATTTCGTAGTTTTTGTATTATATCCAATTTATCATTAACAGAGTCGATAGTTTTAGCTATATGATCAGTTTCGATATAATTTCTTTCCAATATTCGTTTCAAATCGATGACAGATATTGTTATTTTATTTATATTGTTATTAATGATTTGTATTATTTTCTTATTGTTTTTCGATCGGTTTTTGCCCATTTTCACTTTCTATAAAAACTGCATTGTTATTATTAATTCACGTGTATGTTTAATTTACATTTTAAATAACTTTTTGATTGTAACATAGTAAAAAAATTCATTTTACTATGAAAATCACTTATTTTTGTATTATTCAACACCACATGTTTTTACGAAACAGCCTCGTACACTAGCAATCGTTGAATAGTTGTCGTCTATCTACTGATAAAGTACAAATCTCTTAATAATTGAACAAATTAAAGATAAAAAATATAAGATGGTATTTTATTGAGATAAGAAAATTATTGTTTTTCAAGCTGCGCAAATACTCAGTACAGGTTACGAATTTGCGCCGTTTTTCGTCGAGACGGCCAAGGAGTTGTCCAAACAGCTAACGGAAAAGTCTGGAGACAGGAAGGCTGGCAATTATTTCTGCCAACGTATTAGCTTAGCTATACAGAGGGGAAATGTTGCCAGTCTTCTTGGGACTATCACTGAAGGGTCGTCTCTAGAGGACATTTTTTACTTATATTTTATTTTTATTAGGTTTAGTTTATATGTTTAATAATGCATTTGTTTTTTTTCTAATTAATGAATTTAGTTTTTATTATGGAAATAAATTAAAATTAAAAAAAAATTACCACTTCTTGTACGTTTTTTTAAAAGATAAGATAAAAATTCTCTATTTGCGATGTTATTCTAATTTACAGGTCTTATAGTAAACTAACTTAACGTAACAACATTTGCCAAGTAAATAATAAAATAAAATATATCAAACAATATAATATGTTTAAAAATATATAATGTATTTAGGTATCCATACCGCTAGCGGTAGGTCTCCATACCGCTAGCGGTAGGCTGTAGGTAGCCATACCGCTAGCGGTAGAATGTAGGTACCCATACCGCTAACGGTAGAATTTAGGTATCCACACCGCTAGCGGTAGAATGTAGGTATCCATACCGCTAGCGGTAGAATGTAAGTATCCATACCGCTAGCGGTAGAATGTAGGTATTCATACCGCTAGCGGTAGAATGTAGGTATCCATACCGCTAGCGGTAGAATGTAGGTATTCATACCGCTACCGGTAGAATGTAGGTATCCATACCGCTAGCGGTAGAATGTAAGTATCCATACCGCTAGCGGTAGAATGTAAGTATCCATTCCGCTAGCGGTAGAATGTAGGTATCCATACCGCTAGCGGTATAATGTAGGTACCCATACCGCTAGCGGTAGAATGTAGGTATCCATAGCGCTAGCGGTAGAATGTAGGTATCCACACTGCTAGCGGTAATATGTAGGTATCTATACTGCTAGCGGTAGAATGTAGGTATCTATACCGCTAGCTGTAGAACGTAGGTATTCATACCGCTAGCGGTAGAATGTAGGTATCTATACCGCTAGCGGTAAAATGTAGGTATCGTTACCGCTAGCGTTAGAATGCGTCGGAAATTATGTATAAGAACACAATATTATTTTGTACACAGTATCCTGGAAAATAAAGATATTTTAATTTTTGACTGCCTCCGTGGTCTAGCGGTTAAGTGCGTGGATTAAGACTCGGAGGTACCGGGTTCGATTCCTGGTCGGAACACAAAAATATTTATTAATGTAAAAAATAAATTTAATAAATATTTAATTTTTTTGTGACATTTCTCGAGTTTGGTACGCTGGAGACATCGACGAGCTTGCCACTTGTCATGATTGGCCTATAGTAAAGTTGGTTAAATGTGAATCCGCTTATTTATAAGCGTGGTTTCTGACCACCCCGAAAGGGAAACGGTCGTGATGATACTTTACTTTTTTTATTAGATAGAATCCATTAAAATTATACCCTCCATCAGAATATTTCTCAGACGAGTTAGTCGGACTGTATTTATCTTATGCCAGGATAAATATTGTATTGACGGACAGCGTTCTAAAAATTCAACCACCACTTAATGAAAAAAAAAACACAATAAGTGCTTAAAATGTTCCCGTATACATTATATTATTACTAAATAGTTAAGTAAATACACGTCCGTTATGTCCACCGATTTATCAAACTGTGTGAATTGGCTTCAATTATTAATACATAAGGATTGGCCACAATGGTGGAACGCAATGCGACATATTGACCATCCATTATATTATAATACTAGCTGCCCCGGCGAACTTCGTACCGCCTGACAGTCAATGAATGATTCCGAATCGCGCTCAGAGCTTTTATTCAAATTCATTTATTCAGTAAAATGGCAATATTACAAGCACTTTTACACGTCAGATACATTTAAAAGTATATACAATTATATAAAGCTATATAAAAATTAAACATGATATAAACTGAACAACTCAATACTAATGTATTTACAAAATACATATAAATCAAAACGCTACTGTCTAAACTCTAATGGCACAGTTATAATAATATTTAAAACAAAATAAAAATTATTTAAATAATAATAATAACAATGTCAAAGAATTTTATTTAATAATATAATATTGCAGCTGTAAATTGGCGTTGTCA
This sequence comes from Tinea semifulvella, assembly GCA_910589645.1. Taxonomy (NCBI): domain Eukaryota; kingdom Metazoa; phylum Arthropoda; class Insecta; order Lepidoptera; family Tineidae; genus Tinea; species Tinea semifulvella. The sequence continues at coordinate 8,788,113 of OU342619.1, forward strand.
CACTATATACTAAAACAAACATAAATAACAATAATAAAATGTCAAATACAATATATATGTATATATATACCTTCTAAAATAACCTAAACTAAACAATGTCAATACAAATTAAAGACATTAAATATATTTTCTCAATAATGATAATAAAATATGTAGCTGTAAATTTACATTGTCATTTTAAGTCAGTACCTATAAATCATAAAACTATATATTATCAACAGATAATTCTCAAATTGTCCAGCTTTTTTATCTTGAAGATATTCATCTACTGTGTAATAAGATTTTTTTATTAAAGTGTCCTTTACATGTGTCCTTTTTTTAAATTTTAGAACGAATATGACACTCACCGTCGCGTCGTTCCGAATCAAATATCGCGCTTTGGATGCTCAGAGCGTGATATCAATTCGGAAAGGTCTAAATCACTTTTTTATTCATAAAATATTAGTATTTTTTTTTAATGTATGGAAGATAAATTGCGGATTCCACATCTTTGAGTATGAATACTAACAAACATACATCTCTCGGTTTATTCATCTTTATATGTGTAAAGTTTAATATTATTAACTTATTTTGGTAATTTAAAATAACTTGCCGTGTTAGACATTTTTTTTTTCACTTCCTACTTAAATATTAATTATAGATTTGTTTAAGAAGTAATATAGAAACAGTATAAACTAATTACATTATTAAATAATTTAAAAGAAAATCTAATATTAAATTAACTTGAAAATGGCGCGGGACGTTATGACAGAAAACTGACAGAGCTCACAGCGATCTACCTCGATATCGTGAGCAGTCTAAGCGCGAGAAATGATGTCATTTGTGACGTCACATAGCTTTGGCAAATCAGTTTAAGCGCGTCTCGGAACACCTTTAAGCGCGCTTAGGTTACTATTATCGCGTATCGGAACGAAGGGATTATTAACCTCTACGGTGCAAAGGCGCCAACGTGATATAAATATTGCTGTCTCTTTTTTCTTTTCGGGTGTATCGCTTTGGTCTTTTCGGACATCTCAGCAGTCGGAAAGACGTTGAATGTGGCGGTTGATTATTTTCTAATTTAGATATTTTGAGGAAGAAATGTTTAATTATTGTTTTTTAGTTCTTTAACGGACATATAAAAAAAATCAGTATCATCACGACCGTTTTCCTTTCGGAGTGTTTTTTTAGCCAACTTGACTATAAGACCAATCATAAGTGGCAAGCTCGTCGATGTCTCCAGCGTATCAAACTCGAGAAATATCACAAATAATGTATTTACATTATTAAATATATGTGTCCCGACCAGGAATCAAACCCGGTACATCCGAGTCTATTTGGATTTCCACGGACTTAACTGCTAGACCACGCACGGTGGCAGTCTATATATAAAATATGTAAAATGTGCGTTATATTTGACTTCGTTTGGACACATTAAAGGAGTCTGCCCACTACTGTATCATACCATGATCGTAATAGGAACGTGTCAGGTAAAAAAATATTCTTTGTATAGAAAAGCATGACACTACGTCCACTAGACCGCTCCGTTACCGACCCGTACCGTCGCCGACCCGTACCGTCACCGACCCGTACCGTCACCGACCCGTACCGTCGCCGACCCGTACCGTCACCGACCCGTACCGTCGCCGACCCGTACCGTCACCGACCCGTAACGTCGCGTGCCATGCACGGAGCGTTAATAATTGTCGGCGAGAATATTTTGCCGGTGCCGTTCAATATTCTCCTTCAGTTTTTCGTTCTTTTAGAGTATCGTAAATCTAGTAGCGTCGAGTGGTTTTTTGGTTCTCTTCTTCTTCCTCATCCAATATTATGGAAATCGTTGCCAGTTGTCTAACAGATAATCTTTTAATAGCCATACCTATTTTATTATTTTAAAACTTGATAGCACTCCCCAGACGTCCATTACCGATACACATGCGAGAATAAAACGGCTTCCTATCAATTTTACGTCATACAAATTACGGGTGGGCAACATACGGGTTGCATACGGGCATTAAACGCCGTCGATTCGTTTCAGTGGGCAAAGCAAGCCGTATCGTATTGCCTTCCGTGCTTGATACGTTCATAGCACGGTCATGGTATGATACGGTGTAGTGGGAAGACTTCTTAAAGCTAAAAAGTCGCAAGAATAAATAATTTGCCAACAAAAGTCCAGTCGCTATAACTGCGTGTGAAGTGTGACCTCGACTTTTCTTATCAATAAAGTCAACAATGAAACTATTTGTTAGTCATATCTAAGTCTTGTGTTTGTATTGAATTTAATGTGTTTTTTGTATAGTTTATCCTTTTTTGCGGTTTTTATGTTTTATTCATTCATAATGAGGAATATTTATTATTATTATTTTTTTATTAAAAAGGGGTTTTATATATTTTTCAAGATTTTTTCTAGGATTTCAGATGAACCAGCTGTATCAGCCTATAGGCCACACATTTTAGTGTTTTCTCGGAACTTGAAAAAAGTTATCCTTATTGAAGTTACCGTTCCGTGGTAATCAAATATTCCAAAAGACCACAACATGAGTCGAATAAATATTATGATCTCACAGAAGAAATGATCAGGAACGGGTTCAAGACTCAGCTTTACGCAGTGGAAGTTGGTGCAAGAGGAGTTCCAGCAAAATCTTTGCATCACTTACTGAAAGAATTGGGCCTAAGCAAGATTCTTGATCATTTCTGTGAGATCATAATATTTATTCGACTTCATGTCTTTTCATGTCGTGTGGTCTTTTGGTATATTTGATTCCCACGGAACGGCAAGTTCAATAAGGATAACTTTTTTCAAGTTCCGAGAAAACACTAAGATGTCTGGCCTATAGGCTGATACAGCTAGTTCATCTGGGATCCTATAATGATGTTCAAATGTATTCATGAGAAATTTCCAGTTTGATGCGGCGCCAAGGATGGGCTTGCATTTAGTTTTCGTGCTTTGCCCTTCCTTTACAAATGTGGTCAAAATATGAATCTTTATTAAAAGCGAATTTTTTCCATACCTGTATCCTTTTATGTTCCAAATCCGTTCTATCGATTTGACTAGTGTTAGCGTAGACCGGGGAATATTGTGGATTCCTGTCAAAACTGGGCGAGGGGAGGTGGAGGTTATTCGGTATCGCATAGTCTCGAGACTGAGCGAAATATTCCTCATCTTTCGCACTGTAGCTAGTTTCGTACGATTCATTTTGGTAATTTAGCTGAAAAGACAAATAAAGTTAAAAATAATAACACTATAAAGGAACTTTATCATTCAACATCATTACAGAACCTAGACCTCCACTGTTGGAGATGGACCTTCCAGAACATATATCTAGAGAAATTGGCCCACAATTGTCACGCTGGCCAGACATAATGTTTAATGGTTTATTTTTTAATGCCAATTTTTGAACGTCTTCACTAGTTGGTATTAGTGGAACCGGGACCAACGGCTTAGCTCTTCCAGGAACGAGAACGGTGTTGTTGTAAATCTATGACAAATGTATTGATGACTTAATGATTTGGTGAACTTGACTTGTGCCAGCACTAAATCATGTATGTATAGTATGTGGTCAGGCCATTTGCTTCTTAAACTAGGACATGCACAAAACATAAATTTGTTGCTTGCGGGGAAGACCACTTGTTCAGCTCCGGCTGCAGGCTGACCCAACTTCAGGTGGACACCAAATGGCTTGCAGAAACCTCACAAGCACCAAGCCACAAAGACGGTGGGAGCTTCACCACCACAATCGCCGAACTGGGCCTAGCCTCAGCTTTAGCCAGAAGCCCAGGCAGTGGACGCTCCTCACCATTCTTCCAAAGCATGAGTGAGAGCTCAACTACCACATTCGCCGAACTGGGCAAGACCCCAGCTCCAACCGAATGCCCTGGCAATGGACGCTCCTCACAGCATTCCTCCAATCTTAGGACACAGTCAATGGTCTCCAATCCACCATAATTGGAAGCAATTAAAATAAATCACAAAATTTAGCCGGCCGGCTCAATGCTGCCAAACGTCAAAGTAACGACACAGGTTGTTAGCGCGGGGGAAGTGGTTTGCGCCCGCGCATCTTTTTTATGTACCTACTATAAATATTTATTAACAAACTGTGGTTATATGTATTGGAAAGTAAATAAATGATTGTTTTTTTTTTTTTTTTTTTTAGCCTTCTTTCCCTCGGCCGAGGCCAAAGCAATGAGTCCTTCAGCCAAGCGACAAAACCAAAATCAAAACAAATATGATTCTAAACATTATTGGTACATGCTGGGATTCGAACCAACCTTTTTAGGACTGTAAGGAAAGGGAAAGCTTAGAAATAATTAATTAAACAATGCAAATAGTGAAAAATCGTTTAAAATTTAGTCACAGTAAAGCTTGTATATTTATATATATATATATATACACTAGTTTTTGTTTTATTCATAAATAATAAATAATTATTATAATATTAATAGCAGACCTACTATATGTCTACCACGTGACATCATATCACAACACTCCGCTCTCATTGTTGGCGCCATTTGCAGTAATTCGACTAATTTAGGATGATAGGGCGTTTTTGTATTGTCAATGCACAAACAGACGTCCTAATTTGTTACACTTATACCCTTGTCCTGTCTCTTTCTTGCCGCTTCTTCTCTACATTACCCATCCCGCTCATCGATGTGCATCTCACAAGGCCAACGTCAAAATATAACAATTAGATATCATTGATTTGCTAGTTAAAATTCACGCCTACTTTAAGTATTAATTCTGTATACTTCTTAAGAATAATATATTTACCTCTCCGTAATTCTTAGTATTGATTTTCCCGTAAATATTGTCAATATTGTCAATATTTTGGTGATCATTGTTCACCTTTTTCATTGGTTTATTGTAACTGTCGTCAAAATTCCGGACAATATCGTCAATTTTAGTCTTTCGTACGACAACATTTGAATAGGAGCCGTTTCTAGTTGAGTTGTTACCTAAAAAAAAATATTATTAAAAACTAGGGTAAAAAATGTATCTTTCTCTCTCGCTCGCATAATCCAACATTATCTTCTTTTAACAAATGTAATCAATTAGATTTCTAGGAAATTAAGGACTTATATATTAATCCGTAGGAATCAAATATTATTATTAAGTCTTGCCATGATTGGCCTATAGTAAAGTTGGCTAAATGTGAATCCGCTTCTTGTGTGGTTGTGATGATTCTTTTTTATACTTTTTGAAGAGAGAGGGAAGACAAATTTCTAAGCATTCCATGGTTTCTGACCATTCCTGAAGGAATAGGGTCGTGATATACTTTTAAAGTGAGAACTTTATTGGTTGGGGACCTATTTCGTTGAACGTACGTCCGTACGTAAAAACAGCGCTCAAGGGGAAACAGCGCGGCGGGAAAGGGAAAAGGGGCGGATAGGCGTGCGAGTATAGCCGCTGCCTCTCTCGCTCTCTCCCGCTCCGTCTTTCTTTCTTCTTCTAGAAACAGCGCGGCAGAGAAGGGAAAGAGGGGCGTATAGGCGCTCGCGTATAGCCGCTGCCTCTCTCGCTCTCTCCCGTTCCGTCTTTCTGTTTCTTCTTCCCCTCGAAACAGCGCGGCGGAGAAGGGGAAGAGTTGCGGATAGGCGCGCGCGTATAGCCGCTGCCTCTCTCGCTCTCTCCCGTTCCCTCTTTCTGTTTCTTCTTCCTCTCGAAACAGCGCGGCGAAGAAGGGGAAGAGTTGCGGATAGGCGCGCGCGTATAGCCGCTGCCTCTCTCGTTCCCTCTTTCTTTCTTCCTCTCGAAACAGCGCGGCGGAGAAGGGGAAGAGTTGCGGATAGGCGCGCGCGTATAGCCGCTGCCTCTCTCGTTCCCTCTTTCTCTTTTTTTCTTCCTCTCGAAACAGCGCGGCGGAGAAGGGGAAGAGGGGCGGATAGGCGCGTATAGCCGCTGGCTCTCCCGCTCCTTCTTTCTATCTTTACACGTCTGCAACTATGCGTCGCACACAGCCACGCGCTGATTCTTATTCATCTCAATCTCCCTGTATACACGCGCGTGCTCTCACCTGCCATGCTGAGCATTTACGTTAACCACGTATAGTCGTACGCAGTTTTAGTTTTTATTCAAAGTGAAGAGTGAGGAAATTTACGCACGCTTTTCTGAATTTTGTATCGCGGTGCAATGAGTGATAGTGATAGGGGTAATTTAATCATAGTCCTACCAACTACGAAATTACCTGCAAGTTTAGTTCTCACTTTTGCGGTACGTCCCGCGACGCACCCGTTTTTTTTTTAAATATTTATTAACTAAAAATATACAAAATCACTTACCAATGGTATTTTTATGTAGATTATCAATATGCACATAATTTGTGGGTACCTCTTTCCCTCCCAAAACGTCCTTAGCTGGCGTGTTGACAGTTAGAGAATTTGAACTGAACACTTTTGGAGATATTTCACTACTAAAACAAAATTTGCTTTATTATTTATAGCTGAAGGTGCGTTAAGAAGCCATCGAAACAAAAGGGCATGTATGAAGAGGTTGATGAATGTCGAAGAAGCGAAAGAGGTATGTCGTGATCGTGACAAGTGGCGCTCAATTGTCTCTGCCTACCCCGCAAGGGATTTGGCGTGAAGATATGTATGTATGTATGTATGTATTTATTTATTTAAATCTTTATTGCACAAAGTATAGTCAAACATTCATACCGGGTTCGATTTCTGGTCGGGACACGAAAATACCTATTAATGTAAATACATTTAATTAATATTTAATTTATTTCTCGAGTTTAGTACGCTGGAGACATGGACAAGCTTGCCACTTGTCATGATTGGCGTATAGTAAAGTTGGTTAAATGTGAATCCGTGGTTTCTGACCACCCCGGAAGGGAAACGGTCGCGACGATGATACTCCATTGGAATTTGGTTAAGTCTATGATTACATAAATTTATTTGGCACCCGACATGTACCAATGAGAAATACACTTTTCACACCACCGTTCCCGTGCCTCGGAGAGCACGTTAAGCCGTACTATAGGCCAATCATGACAAGTGGCAAGCTTGTCGATGTCTCCAGCGTACCAAATTCCAATGGGAATGAAGAATAAGTAATAATTAGTGTATTAAAAATAATAGGAACAGCACTTTACCTGTCATTGGAGTAAGTATAAAATTTACTTCGTCCGATAACATTCTTTTGAGATTTAGCATAATATTCGAATTTGGACACTTTTGCCATTATAGATGACATCTTCGGTCGTTGAGATTCTTGGTCCGAATTTGAGTTTGAATCTGAAATAAAAAATCATACATTATATAATAATAATAACGTTTATTGGCGCAAAAAATACACTTACATATAACATTTAAAATACTGCAAAAATAAAAATAAAACAAAGTTGATCGCCCTGGGCCGGCACCTGTAATTAAACTGTATCACCAAGCCCAGGTCACTCAGCCATTTGTTAAGACATTTTTAAAACTAGAACATAAACACTTTTTAGGAAATAAAAACACAATTTTAACAAAATATCAAACACAAATAAATGATAAACAAAGAACGTAATTTTAATTTAGTGACATACTTTTGGCCTATAGCGATGCATGGAGTAGTCTGTTATCATATATCACTGTGCTAGAATAAAAACCAACTATGTTACGTTCGATACTGTAATAGCATGTTTTTTTTTTATACTAGCACGACATGTGACCTTGGGCCCACCTGATGGTAAGTGGCACGCAAGGTCCATGAATGTTAACAACTGATGTCAGACACTCATAACTGCCATCAGTCCCTAACACTAGCCGGCTTGACTAGATGCTTTTTCACACTTCGCTTGAAGAACTCCAAGTTATCATCATCATCATCAGCCTGTATCTCTCCACTGCTGGATGTAGGCCTCCCCCAAGGCTCGCCACTTAACGCGATCTTTCGCTACCCTCATCCAACCCCCACCAGCGACCTTCTTTAGGTCATCTGTCCATCTGGCGGGGGGTCGTCCCACTCTGCGTCTTCCCGTACGTGGTCCCCACTCCAGAAACCGTTTGCCTGTCGGTTCTGCGGCAGATGTGTCCGGCCCATCGCCACTTCAGCTTGCTAATTTTAAAAGCTATGTCAGTAACTTTCGTTCTCCAAGTTGGAAACACAGAGGCTGGTAGAGCATTTCACATCTTTATCGTACGACAGATGTATAAGTCGCCAAAATTATAGGTACGCGAAGGGATGGTGACTACGATATGTGGGTGCATATTCTAACCTGTGCGTGTAGTTGATATTGCCTGTAATTAGTGCAGCATCTGGTTTCTGTCTTAGATGTAAGTCCAAATCCATGTATGTAATGTTGCTGACACTGTTGGAGACCTTAATAAATAAATAGTGATAATAAACTTACCAGATAAATCCAAATCTCTATAAGGCCTCCGTGGTGCGACAGGCGGTTTTTTTTTACTCAATTCCTTTATAGTCATTTCTAACTCATGTTCTAGAGGTGAAAGGGGATGGATATTGTGAAGATTTTGGTAACATTGGCTGTTAGTACTGGATGGCTTTGCGTACACTGTAAAAAAAAACTCAAAAAATTACTACTTAATCACGGTCGTGATGATACTTTACTTTCTTTTATTATTATTTAAAACAATGACATTCATTGAATGTGAGGCGGTCGAGCTAGTAGATGTAACATGGTAATTTATATTTACTATAAGCGCAACGCATTGATGCGTTAAATCTTAAACTCGGAGTAACGGAACGCTCAGGTACGGAATGCAAATTGTCAAAATCAGCCGTTCCTCATTCATTTTGAACTCGTTCATTTTCGGAAGTTCTTGTGCATATATCTTGTACACATTTTATTTAATTTTTTTTTTTTAAATTATTAAAAAAAATTATTAAAAATTATTATTATTATGTTAGATGGTACCTTATATAACTATCAGTTGCATAGAAAACTTGTATTTTTATTACGAAATTTATTATTTTCTTGATATTATGCAGAAGTGAGCAGCTTTTAAGTGTACAAATCGAGATTTCTAAGCGAAATCAAAGATATGGTGATCTCAAAATTGCCGTTCTATTAATTCAACCTTTTTTTCTTTTTAAAGACGGTGTTCGCTTTCTTAATACGTATTTTAATGTAGGTAACGTTAATTTAAAATACATTTTTCAGTTATAAAAAATTTAATTTAAAAAAATATGCGTCAAAGGTCAAAGTAAACAAGGTACCATTGCTGCTAGCGACATCTACAAAAAGCTTTGCCTAATATACCCCATTGTGCATAACAATCTTTAAGCGACCGTAATCCCCTAATTGGAAAAGAAATTCTGACCGCCTTCGTGGTCTAGTGGTAACAAACGTTGCCGTGAACTCGGGAGGTCGTGGGTTCGATTCCCACCGAAGGCTAGTTGTACATTGTATAATTTGTCTCGGTCTGGGTGTTTATATGTATATATTTACAAAAAAAAAAGTATAATATGTAGTTTATCAGCCATCTAGTTTCCGTAACACAAGACTCGTAGCTTACCACGGAAACTAGATGGCGCTGTGTGACCTGTCTGGAAATATTTATTATTATTTACTCAAAAAACTCATCCCATGTATGAAAGTGTCCTCAACTTAATATACAATAAATCTACGACCCGTAAAAAAAAATATTTGTCTTGTCCGCAATAATTTTTAATAAGCAAATTTTGTTACCTGGTATAGCACAATCTTCATTAGGCTGGTATTGTATAGGAGCCATGGAGAGATGTGCAGTTGGCAATACTGATTTCATGAGTTTGGCTTCTTCGGGGTGGTTGAATCGAAGATAATTTGAACGGCCAATTGTTAACATGCTGCCTGTAATGTAACAAATATTATTTTTTAATATGTTTATAATATTCATTTCAATTTAAAAAATAAAAAGTTATGAACTTAGGAAAGATTAAGGAATTTATAAAATAAAAAATTGGTAAGAGTGGTTTAGAGGTAGGTTTTGGATGGTTTAATAGTTATGACTAGTCGATATGTAATACTTTGAAATAATTCAGATAGTATTGATGTGGTTGTTAATAGGTAAAGTTTGGAATAGTTTTAGGGAAGGATTGGGATAGTTTTAGTTACGGTTTGGTATAGGTGTAGGAAAGGTTTGAGTTAGTTATAGGAGAAATTTGGAGTAGTTTAAGGAAAGGTTTCGTATAGTTTTAGGAAAGGTTTGGGATAGTTTTAGTTACGGTTTGGTATAGGTGTAGGAAAGGTTTGAGTTAGTTATAGGAGAAATTTGGAGTAGTTTAAGGAAAGGTTTGGTATAGTTTTGGGAAAGGTTTGGGATAGTTTTAGGATGGGTTCGGAATAGCTTTAGGAAAGGTTTGGGATAGTTTTAGGATAGGTTCGGAATAGTTTTAGGAAAGGTTTGGGATAGATTTAAGAGATATTTGTAGTAGTTTTAGGAAATGTTTGGTATAGTTTTAGGAAAGGTTTGGGATAGTTATAGGAAAGGTTTGGGATAGTTTTAGGATAGGTTCGGAATAGTTTTAGGAGATATTTAAAGTGGTTTTAGAAAAGGCTAATTTTAGGAGTGATTTGAAGTTTGGGATAGTATTTGGGAAGGTTTGGAATAGTTTTAGGGAAGGTATGGCATAGTTGTGGAAGGTTTTAGAATTAATTAGTGATAGCTTTGTAATGATTGCTTTGATGTGTGTTTAGGTCTTACCTTGAGACAACCTAGTAGGTTTCTCCAGCAGCAAGCCGTCAAGAAGCGTGCTGCCATTCACAGGGTATAAGGTCACCACGCCATGAGAGTTTTCTACATGACAATGAATATTGCAAACTCCAGTACCAGCCACGTATATGTCGCATGTTGGATCAGATCCTATGGTAACTCGACCTGAAAAATTATATATTTTTTATGATTTTATCTATACTTTAATGAATTACCAATAAATGGTCTTAAAGCTAATAAAAGTTTTTCTACCAGTCGAACTTTGGGCTCACTGACAATTATATAGGAAGTTCCATAATGAATAAATACAACGTAATTATTTAAATTGATGTAAATAATTAATTAATTAAAGAATCGGTTGTAAGAACGCTTTCTTTAAAATACTATACGGGTCAGTTCAAAGGCCAAATTCTCCAGATATATGTTCTGTTGAAAAAAATAATTGAAATTGAAGGTGGGCCCTTGAATTTCAATTTTTTTTTTCAATTATTGCAAAATAAACCGGAAATTACTTAAATAATTATACAAATGAATTTTGCTATAAAACTAAAGTGACAAATGACATGATACATTTTGGGCTATTATTGTTCTACTTGTGCTGTGTACAATGATAAAAAAATTTGGAAGTATCATCACGACCGTATCCCTTGCGGGTTGGTCAGAAACTACGATTATAATAAAGAAGCGGATCCACACACAACTTTACTTTAGGCCAATCATGACAAGTGGCAAGCTCGTCGATGTCTCTATCGTACCAAACTCGAGAAATATCACAATTAACTTAAATATTTATTATTTAAATTAATTATTATTATTGTGTCCCGACCAGGAATCGAACCCCGGTACCTCCGAGTCTAAATCGATGGACTTAACCGCTAGACCATGGAGGCAGTAAATGATTGACTATTCCTCCTCCTCCTTAGTCGGTACCCCACTGTTGGGGATTGTGACTCCGTCGCAGTCCATCCACTAGCCGTTTCCAGTGGCTGCGGTCCTCGGCGCAGTGGATGGCTTGGTGTACTGGAATGTTTAGGTGGTCAGTCACCTGACCGGACCATCGTTTGGGGCTTCTTCCGTTTGTTCTTTTACCGTCTACTTTTCCCGTTACTAAGAGTTTTTCCAGATTGTCGGCGCCTCTTCTAGCAATGTGGCCAAAATATTGCAGAATTCGGGTAAAGCAGACGGCAGAAAGTCTCTGTACCTTAGCAAGTTTGAGCTCTTCGAGCACGGAAACGTTAGGCGTCGTGCGGTCCAATGAATATTAAGCAAACGACGCCAGCACCACATCTCAAATGCATCAATTCTTGCCCTATCTGCGGCTTTTATAGTCCGATTGACTATTAATGCTAATAAAATAAAATAAAAAAGACGTGTTACGGAAATATGTGGTTTTCAAGAAATGTGTTCTGCGAGGCAGTTCGAAGCTGCGATGGTGATTTTAAAAATAATTACCTTGTTTTATAGGATGTAAAGTGACAGCAGTGCTAAGTCGTCCGGTGCCCAAGCTAACGAGATGGGGGATGTTGGTTGCCACCCTGGAACAAAACAGAATATTTATTTATTTATTTAAATTATTTAATGCACTTAAAAATAGTACAGAGGCGAGCTATAATGCCCGTAGGCATTCTTTACCAGCTAACCTTGGGAATCGAGTAAGGTGATAGGCAGTATGAAAAAAAAAAGAAATTTTAATGATACAGTTAATAAGTTACTTAACTAATTTTAATATACTACACATCATACCTAAACACATAAACATACATAAGCCACACATACAAGTACATTATATACATTATAACTTAAATAAATACACGGTTATTCAAATAGTGTTTTATTCTGTTTCTCCAGGAACGATGTGGTTATTAAACGTTTAAAGACGCTGACAGACGGTGCACGTCTAATAGCCAAGGGCAGCTTATTCCACTGGCGAGCCGCAGATACTGTAAAGAAATCAGTGTATCTGGTTGAGGAATGAGAAGGAATCTTAAGTTGGTTGTTGTAAGAGGAGCTAAGAAAGAGAATACTTTAATTATTATTTTAAAAATTTAAATTAGTTATAAAATTAATAACTGTAAATATATCTGAAATCGTCTAATCTGATACGTATAAATTCTAATTAAAAAAATAAATAATATATAACTAAATGTGCGTGTGTTTGTAAGTTCCCTATGCATTTCAAAACTACTTGACCGATCGGGATGAAACTTTTGAAATTATGTTGTGTAAACATCGCCGAAGGTTTCTGACATAGTACTACTGTTGTCCGATAGCATACCGACCGAGGGTACCGAACGGGAGCCTAAAACTCCCTAGCTTATTATATATATATAGTTAGTTACTCAGTGGTTGCTGTCGAGACTCCTGCGCGAGCCCACTCTGCGCTTGACTGTCGTCGAATACAGAAATAAAGTCAAGTCAAACCATATACTGCTCAACGCTAATCCTGGAAGAGTGGAGCTGCCCAGCCATCACATAGGCCTTCTATGTAGAGTTTATTCAGAAGAACCAATCGGCGATTAGCATTGCGTATAAGCATTTGACATTGTGGATTATTTTGTTTACATACATATTTTGTGCATTTGATTTGATTGTGAGTTTGATATATTTGGGTTTAAATAATTTTTCGTATGCTATTATTAATGATGACATTCCTTGACTGTCAGGCGGTACGAAGTTCACCGGGGCAGCTAGTTATAATATAAATAATAATGCCTCCTAACTAGTGTTGACCAAAGCAAGACCAAGGCTGGCCAAGTTCCGCGTAAGTAACAGAATAGAGCTGCTGGTCTCAATATATTTTTTTAAATCTCATTCTTTGTTGTTTGATATTATTTGGGTTATTTTTGTTCTATTTCTTTATTATTATTTTTTGTTTAATATTTATGTTAGATTTAAATGTAGTTTTTAAACTAAAATGTTGTATGCCAGAATTGGCGAAATGTGTCGACCCAAAACTTACCAACCACCTATATACCATATTTCATACAAATAAATAATTTATTTTTAAGTCATCTACTATAAGGGTTCGATATGTTTACCTCAGAACCCTTTATGTAGTGTATGTAGTTGTATATTTATAATAATAAACCCCGCAATCCTCTACCACACTCCCAAAGGTTAGCTGTTATAAAATGCCGAAAGGCATAAAGTTCGCCCCTTTGGAGGAAGTTTTAATAAAAAGCCAGTTTGGAATTGCTTGACAAATTAGCCCACGGTTATATTCGTTCCGTTTGGTAGGGTTAGTTGTGGATGTGCCCCGCACTCTATGTTGAGGGGGTACCACCACTACTCCACCAGGTCGATTGTTGTGGTGGTGTAGCCTGTACTGTGTTACCACACCCTTGTACATTACATTAAGTTTTTTTGTGCAATAAAGAGTTTATAAATAAATAAATAAAAACCTGAATAAAATACAAAATAAACGGTTACAAATTGAAAAATAAAAATAGGAAAAAAAAACTGAGCAAGAGTTTTAGACTAGGGTCAGTCTTGGTTTTCTTACAAAAAAGCAAGACCAAAATTGGACAACAGAAGTAGCATTCGCTGCATTGCGTGTTTCATTAGTTGTCAATTAATCTTTAATGTCATTCACTAAGGAATAAACTTTCCAATGTAAATCATATCGTCGATGAAATTATTAATTTATAATACGGAATTGAATGAGAAATTAAAATAATAAATATTCCGCTGATTAGATTTATATGATAGCATGTCGAAAAGGAAATGCAAAACTGTTATAATTTGCTTACGGCACGCACTAATTATAACATAACTTGGAAGCAGTTTTGCCTGTGTAATTGTTTATTTATTTATTTTATTTTTATTTAAAAACTTTATGCACTAGGTACTGTAACATGCCCTTTGCAGTTACATTATTATCCAACGCCTGCGGTTGGATGTAGTTGCTTTTAATTGTTACGGAGAGGATTCTACGGAACTCCTTTTATTTATTTACTTATCTGGAACTCCAACAGCATAACCAAAAATACAATATTATCAAATTTTACACAATAAATAAGGCCATGAATTATACACAAAAATATAAATCCACTGCAAAGACAGATTAAGAAATCAACAAAAACAAATAGTGCATAAAATTAAGGAAATTTACAAAAACAAAAACACAAAGAAAACAATAACATACAACAAGACGGAAGAAAATATGTATTTATTCCTACCCATCAGCCACAGATACCAAAGCTATCTAACGTAAACTGCATTAAAAACATAAACAATGATAATAAATTTAAAAAATACCAATAAGTAAATTGGTTGAAGGACTGTAAATAAAGTGTGTATGTATGAGCGCGTGAGTGTGCATGCGTGTATGTGTGTATGCGTGTGGGTGTGTGTACCTATGTGTGATCAATGTGTATAGGGATTAAGTTTTGTTTATTGAAAATGCATTAAACTTTTTTATAGTTTATATTTTAGAAATAATTACATTGTAGAAAACTAAACACTTATCTACGTGAAACACTACTACGCGGTAGACTTTAACTAATTATTATTTTAATCCTAATATTTATAAAAATACTCGCTCTGTCGACCTCTCGGTCCGAGCTCCTCCGATCTTCTTTTTTTTCTTGTTTTTTAAAACAAAAACCCATCAACCCTGACATTGTCGTATATTGACAATACTATTCTTTCTTAAAATGAAAATACAACTCTGTAACCTACATGTACCCGTTACAGTACACAGGCGGACTTAATGCCGCCGGCATTGCTACTAGCCAACCTTATTATTCCTCCATAGGAACCTATAGGAACACTTGAACTTGTCTCGGTATCATCACGACCGTTTCCCTTTCGTGGTGGTTAGAAACACTTATAAAATAAGCGGATTCACATTAACCAACATTACTATAGGCATATATCATGACAAGTGGCAAGCTCGTCGATGTCTCCAGCGTACCAAACTCGAGAAATATCACAAATAAATTATTAGTATTTATTTACATTAATAAATATTTTTGTGTCCCGACCAGGAATCGAACCCGGTACCTCCGAGTCTAAATCCACGGACTTAACCGCTAGACCACGGATATTACGTCAGACTTGGCTGTATGGGCTAGACCCTTTGCCTTTCCTATCACCTCATTCATCATCCATAAAAAAAAAGTCGGAGTTCTTCGCGCCATTTTGCGTGGACGTGTCAAGTGCAAGTTTTTGTTTTGTAAATTAATTTACTGTGGATATTATTGGTCAAAAGTGGTGTTGCTTGGTTTAATAATGTGCTACAATGTGAATAATTATGGAAAACGATAAATTGTACTTTAAATATGGGGCACAAGTTGCAGTTTATTTTTTGCGATTTTCCCGCGCTGTCAACTTCCATATTTTACCTGACGTGTTTAAGCTATGGTGCCGCGAGTGACTCCAGAAAAGCATCAAATTCTGCAGCATCTGGAATTTGATGATGACCTCATTAACTCATGAAAAAGAAATATATATTACGTCAGACTTGGCTGTATGGGCTAGACCCTTTGCCGTCCCTATCATATCATTCATCATCCATCGGGAGAAGAGAACCAAAAAAAAATAAATAAAAAAAAATAATTTGCATACTATAAAATCATTTAAAAACAATTGTCAATAATAATTTACTTTAATTTAAAATTATAACGTTTTATGCGGAACTGTCGTATCTCTCGTAAACATAGGCTCCCAAATGTGTGATACAGTGTCCAAGTCTGTCGGCAAGTCTATTTATATCCATGTTTATTAGAAGCAACGTGTTTCGTGTTCAAGTCATATTGCTTTAACTTTTAACTGTCGCGCGTGTGGGCTAAATGCTCCCATGTACAACTTATGTAAACATAAAAAGTATCATCACTACCGTATCCTTTTCGGGGTGGTCAGAAACCACGCTTTCAAAGAAGCTGATTCACACTTAGCACATATTTACTGCCGAGCCATTGCGACAAGTGGCAAGCTCGTCGTTGCACAGACTCGAAAAAATATCAATAATAAAAAAATATGTGTACCAGAATCATACATACATATCTTCGAGCCAGGTCTTGGGGATAGGCAGAAATAATTGAGCACCATTTGTTACGATCACGACATACCTCTTTCGCTTCTTCGACATTCATCAACCTCTTCATACATGCCCTTTTGCTTAAATAGCTTTTTTATTAACCACAAATTTAAGCTATTGTATTATTTATTTGAACATGATAGGTGAGTCTCGGCCTGCCAGGGCTTTTTTTACCAACAACTTTCGCATTATATATCTTGTTTGTCAATCTCTCTTCAGTCATCCTTTCAACAATTTTGAAATAAATTTTACACATCTGCCTCCGTGGTCTAGCGGTTGAGTCCGTGGAAATCCAAATAGACTTGGACGTGCCGAGTTCAAATCCTGGTCGGGACAAAATCATATTTATTAATTTAAATAAATAAACAAAATTTATATTTAATTTATTTGTGATGGTTCCCGAGTTTGGTACGCTAGCTAGACATCGACGAGGTTTGCCACTTGTCATGATTGGCCTATAGTAAAGTTGGCTAAATGTGAATCCACCAACCCGGATGGAAAATGGTCGTGATGATACTGATTTTAATAAATTCCATAGAAAGAGGTCATGGTCCTTCGAGCCGGATTAAAAGCCTTATTTATATAAAAAAAACTTCAAGGCACATAACATAACAAGTGTCGGTATATTCCAAAGCACATTCCTGCTGTTTCCAGTGACCACAAACCGCAGGGTGTGGTTTAGCTTCTGGTGCTCTTAACAATCTTAATGTTAGAAATTAAGTCCACTTAGACAGACGATCGTATTCCCATCCTGAGTCTTACACGCCACATAAGAGGAGCGGGCAGCGTTTTAAATCGATTTATTATTATTATTTAACTCTAGCTTCAGATGTAACTTCGCGAACACCTAATATTCAAATATATATATTGAGCGTTTTAAGAATGAAAGCAATTAATATGTAAATAGTAAAGTAATACAAGATTTTTATAAGTTGACTTAAAAGTGATATACACACATCAAAAAAGTCTAGGGATCAAGCATGTTTATGCGGATTTCTTGTGATTGAGATGTGGCTTTGTAATAAATTTATGATTTTATAAATTTATATGGATCCTTTTTGGTGCATTTCATAATTTAAAACAGGAACTGTCAATCAAATTCGAGTAAAAGATGAAAATCAGCTGTCAATATTTTCCCTATAAAAACATAAGACGCATTGAAGACATTATTAGTGCTACTGTTTCCCTACTACTGATTAAAACCAACGTTATTATGGAGCGGCGACGTCATTTAAGCAGGGAAGAAATGATCAGAGCCGTGGGAATGATAGAAGCTGGTTCCCGGCAACGTACTGTGGCTTTAGCTCTGAATACAAGTCAGAGTGTTATCAGTCGACTTTGGACACGTTACCGAACCACTGGTACCGTGGCTGAGCGCCATGGAGGACGGTATCGCTGCACCACACGGAGACAAGACCGATACATTCAAATCACAGCTCGAAGAACTCCAACAATAACCGCCATGATGTTAGCCGTGAGCCTTCATCGCTCTTCAGGGAACTTAATTAGCGACCAAACAGTCAGAAACCGCTTGCATGAAGTGAACCTTCATTCCCGAAGACCGCTACGGGTACCACCTATAGCAATGCACAATCGTAGGACTCGATATCAATGGGCTCTTGAACACAGAAATTGGACAGAAGAACAATGGCGTTTCGTGTGCTTTTCTGATGAGTCTCGTTTTGGTATGAGGCCGGATACAAGACGTATACGACACTGGAGAACCCCTGGACGCCAACAGCGATTAAAATCCTGCCAGGAAGTCCATCCTTATAGTGGTGGAACCATCATGGTATGGGCGGGTATTTCGATCGGCGGAAGAACTGAGTTGATTTGGATCAGAGGCAACCTCAACGCTCAAATTTATGCTGAGACGGTTGTATCAGACGTCATCGTTCCTCTACAAGTGCATATCGGTCCCTTATTTCAGTTAATGCATGATAATGCACGACCGCACACCGCAAGAGTTGTAAGACAGACTCTCGCCGCAGCTAACATCAATGTCCTGCCCTGGCCTGCTCAGTCGCCAGACTTGAACCCGATTGAGCATGCATGGGATATTCTTCAGAGAAGAGCTCTGCCGAATATGGAGGGTATCCAGTCGCAAGAAGACCTTTTTTTGTTGTTGCAACGAACATGGGCGGCCATTCCACAGCGTGATTTGGATGAACTCATTTTGAGTATGCCAAACCGATGTTCTTGTGTTGTTAGTGTTCGCGGTAGAAACACGGATTATTAATTGTTTAAGTTACCCAATAAAATTAAAAAAAAAACTGTTATTTCAGTCTTTTTTTCGAACTTTAATGTTAGTGGTTCAAATGTCAAAAATCCCTTTATTAGGAAAATGGCAATTTTTTTTACTAATGCAAAGGTGACTTGGTTTATCGTTACTGTAGACAAACGAAAACATTTTATTTGATCAATCCTTAAAGAAAATTTTAATGAATATCAATCAGGAGAAAAGTTATTGCAAAAATATATGTTGATCCCTAGACACTTTTGATGTGTGTAGTTGCGATTAATACATACTGCGACTTATTTATTATTTTTATTGTTTTATTTTAAACAATATTCATAAGTCACTGGCCACTGGTCGGCTTGCTATTGAAGCAAGAATGTTGTGTGGGCTTGCTAGTAGGTAAATGACCAGAAATACTTCTGAATGGCTTACTGGAGGATTCCGATTGCGTTCTAAAGGCTTATGATAATAAACAATTTGTGACACCACTTATTACTATGTTTTTTTTCCCGTAGTGATTATATTTGGCTATTCGTAGACTTATCGTATCATATCGTAAGCAATCAAGTGTTATCGCTCCGCTTGTGAGTTGAAGCAGCTTTAAACCAGTTTGTCATTTGATAGTGTATTAATATTGTACCTTACAGTTTTCAATGTAATCTAATAGTCAGTAATTGAAGGAGTTAATGTAATGCAGGGTACATTACAGGTTTTGGTTCATAGATTATTTAGTACGGGATCGAATGATATCTGTGACTGCAGCACCGTTCGTTTTAAAAAAAAAATATTTGTCTTTTCAGCTCGTATACCCCTGACAGCTGAAAATGGGCCTACCAGGATATATTTTTGAAGAATTTGGCCAACTTTCGCTACGCCTGGCCAGACGGGTTGGCGTGGTCTGATGTCAATTTATGCCAGTGTAGACCAAATCTTCAATAGTGGAGACAGCTAAGACTGTAAATAAATAAATAGACGGTCGTGGTGTCAGTTGCTCCGATTCTTGGAACCTGCGTAGCTCTATGTCACATGTCGTGCTCAGATAAAAAAAAAACATGTTTCAGGAACTGTGATGGGTTCTCTCAGCTCTCAAGCTAAATTAGTCTTTTTAGGTATCTTACCAATTTGGGAGTAGGAAAAAAGTTTTTACAACACAAAATTCAAATAGATAGAAAACGTAATAATATTAAAATCAACGTGAATGTCTCTGACCCGTGTTCTGTTTATAATACTTACTAGCTGCGTTAACACAGAATGCTAACATCAGTTGTTCCATGACCAAAAATAATATTTGAATCTGAATATTTGTACATACTAGCTATTTAAACTAGACAGCCAAAACCTCTATATAGTGGTTACATATTTATGTCTTTCATTTGTTAAATCTGTTTTTGTGTAGTTTTTATTTTTATTTTACGTTAATGCGTTTTAGATTACCTTAGGAATTATTTTGTAATTGCTATCTACATTTGGGACATGTTATTCGAATGAAGACGAAGACAAAGGTCATTGGGCATTTTTATGTGTATACCTATAATAAAAAAAAGTAAAGTATCATCACGTGCGTGCACCGTCTGTCAACGTATTTAAAAACCTTCTAACCACATTATTTCTTGAGAAACAGAATGTATGTCTCTAGAATTAGTTGTTTGACATTTTATTTATATATATATCTATTTATTTATAGTGTATGTATGTATTATATAGTATGTATGTGTATTGTTTTTTTTTTATATTGTGTATGTATATGTATATTAAAGTGCTATAAATGCGTAATTATGTTTATTAGCTATTTTAATATTTTTCTTTATCCTGCCCATCACCTTACATGATCCCCAAGGTTAGCTGGTGAAGAATGCCTTATGGCGTTATAGCTCGCCTATCTACTAGGTTTTTAAGTGCAATAAAGTATTTAAATAAAATAAAATATTCACGTCCATTTCCCTTTCGGGGTGGTCAGAATTCACGCTTTTCACGCTGGAGACATCGACAGGCTGCCACTTATCATCATTGGCCAAGCGTGGTTTCTGACCACCTCGAAAGGGAAACGGTCGTGATGATATTTCCTTTTTCTTGAAGTTACTCTACATATAACATTATCCAATGATAAAAATATAATTAGAAGAGATTTTTTTTTTTTAATTGATCTCATTTTAGTTCGTGAACCAAATCAACTACATTAAACTCTAATTGTAAACATTAGCATCTCTTTATAGGTACACTCCGAGACAAAATTAACAATCCACTTTTTTATTTATGTACTTAATAAAATAAATACGCTCAGGATTGTAAAGAAAATCAAGAAACAATTTAGGTTTATTAATTACACTTTACTTCAATTAATTGATTAACCATTATTTTTTTTATTATACCAGCACGACATATGTCTTTTATTATTGTCTTACCTGATGGTAAGTGGCGCGCGGGGTTCATAAATGTTAGCAAATGGAATCAGACACTCATGATTAATGACATTCCATAACACTATGCTGGCTTGATTGGGCATGACAGCAATTCGAACCAGATCCAAAAACGATTACACTTTACTGGGTTTATCGGCACGAACAGTGGATACTTCCCCGCCCCGGCAGACTGGACAAATTACCATTATCAGTCAGTTTATTTGACATTGTTTAATTGATTTAAACAATTTGTGGCTGTAACAAGGCCGTGTGCCAAACGGTAATCCTAGTCAAAGTCAAATCATTTGTTACAATTTGGTCTTTACATGGTATTTTGTATTGTCACCTTACATTTAAAGTTATAGCCGGAAACTTTTTTTTGATATGATTAAAACTACTTAAAAAGTAAAAAATAAATGAAATATAAATTAAACCTAATAAAAAATAAACTACAAGTAAAAAAATGTCCTCTAAAGACGACCTTACAGGGATTGTCCCAATATTTCCCCTCTGAACAGCGAGGCTAATACGTTGCCAGGAATAATTGCCAGATTTCATGGTTACAGTTATTTAAATTAAATAGGTCCGGTTAGGTATGTCTGTGAGTGTAAAATCAACAATACTCGTACACTGGCCACATCAAAGGCTTGTTAGTTATGGTTGGAGTTGGAGCAAATACGAATGCACTAACAATTAAGCCAAATTGATGCAACTATAAAGGTCAGCGACCCTCACAGATGCGTATTCCTAGCCGGTCATAGATTATGCCAGTCATCCAGATACGACACTGGAGAATGTTAATAGATATACAAAATCGTTTAAAACATGTATATATATACAAATAATAAAAATAACAATATGGATTTTGTTTTATTCAAAAATACCTCTTAATTTAATTTTAAGTAAATGTAAGTAAAATCGATTTCATTAACCAATACAGGTAATCGAAGAGTCCCACGAGCCAGGCTCATTACCTAGTGTGGGCTCACTATTAATTCACAATTTAATTTAAACTCCTGCAGTGTACTAGAGTCAAAATTGTTCATTAGGTTTATATATAAGTTTTGTAGAACACTGAAAATAAAAATGATTATTATTATTATTACCAATAAGTTATGAATTTAAAATTTGCGAAAGTATTAAAGTCACAAGTGGCAAGCTCGTCGATGTTTCTAGCGTACCAAACTCGACAAATATGAAAAGAAGAAAAGAAAGAAAAATATATTTATTGACAAAAAAACTAATTTACAAGTGAAACATATTACAGTGAACTCCACGCTCGGCACTACCAGACATGTGGTGATCTCGTAACTACATAATAAAAAATAGAAGAAAAAATAAATAATAATAGCAGGTGTATGCCGATCACAGTACAATCTACATAGTAATACCTAACTGTCTTGTCTACGCAGAGACTAAAACCAGGAGACTGTAATTGGCATACACTAAACAATCGCTTCTTAACCGCCTCCGTGGTCTAGTGATAACAAACGTTGCCGTGAACTCGGGTGGTCGTGGGTTCGATTCCTACCGGGGGCAAGTTGTACATTGTATAATTTGTCTCGGTCTGGGTGTTTATATGTATAATATATATATATTTACAAAAAAAAAAGTATAATATGTAGTTTATCAACTATCTAGTTTCCGTAACACAAGCCTAGTGGCTTACCACGGAAACTAGATGGCGCTGTGTGACCTGTCTGGAAATATTTATTTATTTATTTATATTTAAGAACAAATATAAGTTAAAGTAAAACTAAACTAAATAAGTTACCTACATGTAGGGTAACATTGGCCTGGTTTAAATTAAAAAAGAATAAAAAGAAATAAATGTAAAATGGATTTTAGTGATATTTTCAGATAAGTGTCACATCTGCTTCAAATAATCTATGCAACGACAAAACGCAGCCGCGTGACGGCGACCGGAATGTGTGTGTTTTACTTTATTTCTCCACCGAGATCCACAACAGGATACATAAACTATTTATATTCTTCTGCAAATGTGTAACTTTGCTCTTATACTCATATGTCTAGGCTAGTCTTGTCCAATCTTGGTCTTGGTCATGCAGCCTTGGTCTATCCTTTTATTGAAAGACCAAGACCACGAGCAATACCACCGATATGTTAGGTTAATATTGGTATTGGTGTTGCAAGACTCTGCTTAGACATTTTTTCCTAATTTTTATCTAATATTATAACGTAAAACAAAATTATAGTAAAACAAACTATTAAATATTTAGAAGGTATGCCGCTACAGTAGCTGTTGGTATAAGAGATTTTATATTTTTAAAAGCAACCGCCGAATGCATTACGTGTAGTGGTGCAGGTAGGTTGTTCCATATCTCAGTAGCAGCATACCTAAAGCTCCCACGAAACGCTGAGCTAGTATCGGGGAAGACACAGTAGTTTGGGACTGGATCGTGAGCCATATCGTTTCCTTTTTCAATCATCAAATAATAATATAAATTTAACCTAATAGTATACCTAATCATCTCATCGATCTAAAGCTATGCATATCTTACCTTTGTTTCCTATTATTTCTATATAATATAATGATTAACTAATTTTTAACGTCAGAATACGCATGAGAGTAGGGTTAATGCAGTAGAAATGCGGTCGTTGCGGCGGATATGTGGCGTCACTTTGGCGGACCGCATACGTAACGTCGAAATACGGAAAAGGGTTGGTATGAAGGAAAGCATAGGGACAAAAATAAGGAAAGGCATGCTACGATGGTTCGGGCATGTTGAAAGGATGAGCGATGAAAGATTGACGAACCAGATATATAATGCGAAAGTTGTGGGTAAAAGAGGCCCTGGCAGACCGAGACTCACATATCACGATCAAATAAATAAAACACTGACTGAAGGTGCATTAAAAAGTCTTCGTAACCAAAGGGCATGTATGAAGAGGTTAATGAATGTCGACGAAGCGAAAGAAGTATGTCGTGATCGTGTCAAATGGCGCTCAATTGTCTCTGCCTACCCCGCAAGGGATCTGGCGTGAAGATATGTAACTAATTTTCACTCACTAATATCATAATAATCCTATATAGCTATTTGTAAATATTATATTTTTTATTTTACTAAGGTTTAATTTTTATTATTTTTTTTTGTATTTAACCCACTGTTTTGGAGGAATGAAATGTACAAATAATATAAAATATTTCTGGCTTAAGATCTAATATTTTATAATACTGTAATTTTATGTCCTAGTTATAAACTGTGATTTTTCTGAAAATAAATAAGATCCTAAAAAAGGATAACGACAAGGCTACATACTTTAATCCGAATCCATCTGATTACGGTGACAGCTGGAAGGGATAATTAAGTGGCGAATCAGAATTAAGTAAGTCTTGTTTCAAACGGGGTTATTTTTATATAAATATCACCATGGCAAGCTTACAACATTAATTCTCCTTGAAAGTAAAAATTGGCATTTGACATTGTTGCAAGTGGCAAATACTTTCAAGGAGAACAACAAATAGGTGGTAGGCGGACTGATGGTGGTAATTTGCCCAGTCTGCTGGGGCGGGGAAGTATCCACCGTTCGTGCCGATAAGCCCAGTAAAGTGCATTCACACATTTCGGGAACAGGCTCGAATTGCCGGCATGCCCAAACAAACATGCTGGGGGGTGTCGACGCGGTTGTGAAGGGGCAAACTGTCGGCTGCTGAGCCTTTGTTTGGGAGAGATGGGGTGACCCGTCGGTCAGGGAGACCCGGAGAAACGGTTGTCCCGCTGGCCGCCCGCGGCATAGTACAGGGGCCCACCGATGACAACCATCATCGGCTGGCTGCCCCATCATGCTGCGCATAATCCCGGGTGCGCTTGTTGTGCCGGTTGGTGACCGGATTGTGGGGTCCCAGCAAGTGCTTCCGGGGGGGTTCGGGGGCCCTTCCGTACGACGGATCAGCCAATATCTCTCCAAGCAGCCCAAGGTAAGGTAGCCTTCAGCTGGCTTCCACATATACTGCGTCGACACCGCCATTTACGCTTCTTTCTTTTTTCTTCCTCTATGTTTTTCATTCTTTCTCTATCCCAACCAAACCCAACCTTCATGATAACAAAACATAAGAAAAAACATAATACAGCGGTGCACACCCCCACCGTCGAGTTTGGCGTGGATTTTACAAACATTCGTGGTCTACACGCCAATCTCGACGTCGTTCATCATCACCTCGAGACGACGCGCCCGGCAATGTTTTTTCTGACGGAGACACAGATACTAAAGCCCGCGGACACATCATACCTACACTACCCCGGATACTCGCTGGAAGAGTCCTTCCATGCGAAGGCTGGAGTATGCCTGTATGTCCGCGATGATGTCTGTTGTCGCCGTCTTCGTTTCATGGAGGACTCCTCCTTTTCTGTCCTTTGGGTGCATGTGGATCTGGGGCATCAGTCTCGGATCTACGTGTGCCTTTACCGATCCCATAGGGGAGACTTCGAGACAACTCAGCTCTTCGACTACCTGAGTCGAGCGACAGATGATGCGCAGGAGCGGTTTCCTACCGCCGAAATGGTATTTTTGGGGGATTTTAATGCTCACCATTCACAATGGCTGGGTTCCCCTAAAACCGACCATGCGGGAAAAACTGCTCATGACTTTGCTCTGACATACGGTCTGACACAACTGGTAACCCAGAACACCAGGATTCCAGATGTAGCCGGACATACACCTTCCTTGCTTGACCTACTGCTGACGAGTCATGCTGCCGGGTATAATGTATCAGTTTTAGCCCCTCTCGGTGGCTCAGATCATTGCCTGGTAGCTACGACAGTGCCACGCGCTCCACCTCCTCCTCGGAAGGACTTTGAGCGTATCGTATGGCACTACTCGTCAGCAGACTGGGATGGACTGCGTGAGTACTACGCATCCATCCCTTGGAGGCTCCGCTGCTTTAAGGACGATAACCCATCCAGATCTGCGGTTGCCGTTGCTGATGAGATACTTCTGGGGATGGAATATTATATTCCCTTCTCCAGACTCATCAGCAGCGGCAAAAGCAGACCTTGGTTTAACACCTATTGTGCCTCGGCTGTAGCAGCAAAAAATGCTGCATACCGGGCATGGGTGAGGGGTCGGGCTCACTCTGACCCCAATATCAGTTCCTTAAAGTCAGCTTACAACAAAGCTTCTAAGGCCTGCAGGAAGGTGTTTGTCAGAGCTCAGTCCCAGCGCGTCTCTCAGATTGGCCGAGACATAGCCGCGCAACCGAGAGGCAGTCGCACTTTCTGGCAGCTGGCAAAGTCTGTAGAGACCAACTTCTGTCGCTCCTCATTGCCACCTCTACGATATCCGGATGGATCATTAGCCCACACCGCTAAGGAGAAAGCCGATTATCTGGGCAAACTCTTTGCGGCTAACTCCCGACTCGACGACGGGAATGCGCAGCCCCCCACACTGCCTGATTGCGGCACTTCAATGCGTGATTTACGCATTCGGCAGTGTGATGTGCG
This sequence comes from Tinea semifulvella, assembly GCA_910589645.1. Taxonomy (NCBI): domain Eukaryota; kingdom Metazoa; phylum Arthropoda; class Insecta; order Lepidoptera; family Tineidae; genus Tinea; species Tinea semifulvella. The sequence goes on from OU342619.1 coordinate 8,814,879, forward strand.
GGCAGTGCTCCGATCGCTCGATGTTCGCAAGGCTAATGGTCCTGATGGTATCCCAGCCATAGTTCTAAAGAGGTGTGCACCTGAGTTGACTCCAGTCCTCACGCGCCTATTCCGTCAGTCATACTCCTCTGGTGTTGTGCCGGAAACCTGGAAGGTGGCCAATGTGCAGCCCGTCCCGAAGAAGGGAGATCGTTCAGACCCTTCCAACTACCGCCCCATTGCCGTAACCTCAGTACTGTGTAAAGCAATGGAACGAATTATTAACGCCCAACTCGTTAAATATCTAGAAGATCACTCCGTAATCCATGACCGCCAATATGGATTCCGTCCAAAGCGCTCAACGGGTGATCTTCTGGCATTCGTATACCATGTCTGGGGTGAGGCAATGGATAAATTTGGTGAATCATTGGCGGTCAGTCTGGACATCTCCAAGGCCTTCGATAGGGTTTGGCACAAGGCTTTGCTTTCCAAGTTGCCGGCATATGGTCTGCCCCCACGGCTGGTGGACTGGATAGCTGGCTTCCTGCATGAGCGCAGCATTCGTGTCCTTGTGGACGGGAATGCGTCTGATCTCATGTCAGTGAACGCTGGCGTACCGCAGGGCTCTGTGTTATCACCAACACTCTTTCTTCTGCATATCAATGATATGTTGTCTCTTGGCAACATTCATTGTTATGCAGACGACAGCACGGCCCACGGGAGGTATCTAAGTCCCCGAGCTTTGGGAGGTAGCCAACTAGAGGAATCACGGCGTATTATGACGGCAGAACTGGACGACACCCTTCACAAAATATATTTGTGGGGTGTCCAAAATCTTGTCCAGTTCAATGCCAACAAGACCCAGGCATGCGCGCTGACGGCCAAGAAGTCCCCCTTCTCTCCTCCCCCCACTCTTCAGGGCACCACGCTGGATCTACAGCCCAGCTTCAGCATCCTCGGGGTGGAAATACGCTCAGACCTTAACCACCGGAACTACATTGAGAGCATCACCAAAACAGCGTCAAAAAAGCTCGGAATACTGAACAAGGTGAAGCGGTTTTTCCCGCCATCAATCATACTGTTGCTGTACAAAGCACAGATCAGATCATGCGTGGAATACTGTTCACACCTTTGGGATGGTTCAGCCAAGTACCTCACAGATGCTCTCAATGTCCTACAAAGGCGAGCTGTTCGAATTGTGGACGATGCCACTATATCTGGAACTCTCGAATCCCTGCAGCTTCGCCGAGATGTAGCTTCTCTGAGCGTGTTCTACCGGCTATACTATGGTGAGTGCTCTGAAGAGCTCTATAACCTAATTCCTTCCTCCCCATTCCGCAACCGAACCACACGCACAGGTCAGAATATGCACCCACATACCGTAGTCACTATCCCTTCGCGTACCTATAAATTTGGTGACTCATACATCTGTCGCACAATAAAGATGTGGAATGCTCTTCCAGCCTCTGTGTTTCCACTTTCCTATAACCTGGAGTCCTTCAAGCGAAGTGTGAAAAGGCATCTAGTCAAGCCGGCATAGTGTTAGGGACTGATGTCGGATATAAGGGTCTGATTCCAGTTGCTAACATTCATGGACCCTGCGCGCCACTTACCATCAGGTGGGCGCAGGGTCACATGTCGTGCTAGTATAAAAAAAAAAAAAAAAAAAAAAAAAAGTACAGAAGGAAAGTTCTAAGAATATCGGTGTTGTGTACAACATATCAATATTTACTTAAGTGAATCATCAAAGATAAAATCACCAAAGCATTAGTCATTGAAAAAATTGAGGCTTATCTAACATCTTAATATTTTACTATGGTAATAAGAACTGTGGTTATAATATATTTTTTAATATTAGCAAACAAATTGGCTAACTAAAGTTTGGCTGAGTTATTTTCTAGTTCTTTTTATTTATTTATTTATTTATTTATTTAAAACTTTATTGCACTATGTACAAGGGGCGGGCTTAATGCCGCTAGACATTCTCTGACAGCCAACCTTAGGGACAGATAAAGCATTTAAAGTGAACGGTAGGTGCAAGTAAAAATCCAATATATTTTAACTAAACGATCACATTGTAAGCAATAAACAATATGTTAATTATATACACACATAAACGCATACATACATACACACAATAATACATACCAATACAATACATATACATACACATACATATATACATACAATACAATATATATACATACACATACATAAACATACATATAATACAATATATATACATACACTAAGTAGGTCTCTTGTTAGGAGCCATTTAAGAAATGCAAATAGACCATCTTTTTAAATTGTGCTCGATTTGATGCTTGTCTTATATTTAAGGGCAGGTTGTTCCACAAATTCGCAGCAACAACTGCAAAAGAGTTTGACACAAAGGAAGAATGATGCGAGGGAATGGAAAGAAGAGAGTTATGTAAAGAGCGAAGGGATCTGTCATGAAATGTGAATAGATAGGCAAAGTTGTTCTTGAGGTATTTCGGTGCCGCAGGCTCGTTGAGAATAGAGAAAAGTAAGCAAAGGATTCTGAGATTTCTGCGACATCGAATTGGCAACCACCCTAATTTAGCGCGATACTCAGAGATATGATCATATTTTCGTAAACAATAGATAAACCGGCTACATGCGTTAAGTAGCCGGTCCATCTTGTTAAGCAAAACCTCCGAGAGATCGACACTACACACGTCACCATAGTCAAGGAGAGGAAGGAGAAGGCTTTGAGCTAGGGTTATTTTAGCTTTAATTGGCAAAAAATTTTTGAGTTTATTTAGAGAGTGCAGTGAAGAAAAAATTTTACGACTCGTGTTACTGACTTGAGTAGTCCAGCTGAGGTGAGAGTCCAAATATACACCCAAGTTCTTGACTTCACCACAATATGCAATCGGAACGCTGTCAAACCGAATAGGGTCAATTTTGCTCATGTCAACTTTGGACAGTAGTCGCGAACTCCCTATTATGATTGATTGACATTTATTCGGATTGACAACGACCCCGTAGCGAGTAGACCATGAGTGTATATAACTAAGATCAGAATTAAGCCAAGCTATTGCACTATTAAGTGTGCTGACATCAGTCTGCACATAGAGCTGCAAGTCATCCGCATACAGGTGGTAGTGACAATAGAGAGAAGAAGTGATAGCATTAATAAATAGAGAAAACAATAGTGGAGAGAGAATTCCACCTTGTGGGACACCTGTAACTACATCACGCCACTCAGACGACATCTGATCCACACGAACCTGTTGCTGACGGCCATGTAGATAGTGAGAGAACCACGCCAATGCCTCTGAGGAGATTCCAAGACGAGACAACATAGAGATTAGCAAATCAGGATCAATTGTGTTAAAGGCATTTGTGAAATCAATCAGCACAAGTACTGTAACTTTTGTTTCATCCATGCCACTTCTGATGTCTTCAGTTACTTTAAGTAAAGCTGAAGTAGTGCTATGACCGGGACGAAATCCGGACTGAAAGGGGTTTAGGAAATTGTTGGAATTTAGAAACTGGGTCAATTGCTTTTTACTGCAAAACATATAGCGCGGTGGTGGCTCGGTTGTAAGAACGCGTTTCTTAAATGTTACAAAGGTCGGTTCAAACCCACCCGGCATGTACCAATGAGAAATACACTTTTCTTAAGTACATTTGTCATAGATTTACAACACTACCGTTCCCGTGCCTCGGGGAGCACGTTAAGCCGTCGGTCCCGGTTCCACTAATACCAACTTGTGGAATCGTTAATAAATTGTCATCATATCCTCGCCAAGCCGTCTGGCCAGCGTGGCGAGTGTAGGCTAAATTCTCCAGATATATGTTCTGGAAGGCCCATCTCCAGCAGTGGAGGTCTAGAACGCTGTGTTCTAGGTGCTGTAATAATAAATGATATATCTTGGACTGGTCTCCCGAGCGCAAGTGGTTCGTGCGTAATTTCGTCATAGCTCAAGATCTGGAGACGCCCACTATTGATGAGTTTGTCGTTGCCCTGACTAGACGTATTGTATTTATTTAATTAAGCAAGTCAACAACATGTTTACAAAATCTTATACAATATACAATCTAGAAGGTATCTTATTAGTTTAGTAAACATGTTACTTATAGACCAGCATTGCATTCAAAAGATTACAACAAAAAAAAAAACTTAGACCGAGAGTCGGCGACCCACAATCACCTTTCGTGCAAGCTCTCAGCCAAAACAGCATCACCAAGCGACAACTATCAATCCTAAGCCTCAGTTAGCTCGTAAACACCGCCCGGCAAGATAGGAAAGATCTTCTGAAGCTTGACAACCTATCGTTAAATATATCAATTATCCTGTCCGCGAGGAAACCTCATTGTATAACCGAGTCATCCGTCGTAGTGCCAAGTTCCTGCCAAGGTTAGAACGAGAAAATGGCACATGAAATATCGACCTTGTGTGCAGTCTAGAGTTTGTCTTTGGGACTAAAAGTGATTTCATTGACAAACTTTCCATGGAGTCCAGGCGACCGTTAATAAGTTTGTACATATTTATCGGAGATTTTAGAAAAATAACCGGTCCGCATTTAACGTTTATTCCAACTAAAGAAGCCTGCAGACGCAGCTGCGGAGTGCCTTCTGACAACCTACTTTACTACTCCACCACCACAGCTTCGGAGACAGAACATCGTGTGGACTCCGGCCGTCGAATACCTGGATCATTAACAGGACGTTGACAATGAGTGAAATGGCCTGCCACACCGTCAATCAGGCAAAGGCGGCCCGAGCCAAGTTACGTCCTGTTGTGAATTCCAGCTTGCCGCTCAGGCTGAAGGGTCGGATTTACAAGATGTTCATCCCTTCTCGTCTCAGAACACGACTTTATGAAGTCAAATGTAGACAAGCCACTGTAATTATTTAATAATTCGACAAAATATACAACCAAATCGCAATGTTTTGACCGACTAAGTCGGTCACAACATGACAAGAAATACATAGATGATGCGAGGTTGTCAAATTTAAGATACCTGCCTTGTTTATAGACAGAGATACACTGTCGTTCGTATGATATATCGACATAAGAGCTGCAACGCCTTATCGCTCTGTCCATTGTCATACTTGGTCCTAGAACTTCAGCTCAGACAAGGTGAAGCGATTTATCACGCACTACTTAGTCTTATGCTTGAAATATTCCTGAAGAAGGAATTCTGACCGCTCGGTGTTGTGTACCGCAAATGCATTCGTGGATTTGCTTCACGCAGTACCAACGATGTTGTTGATGATGATGTTGTTGTACTCCACCTCCAGCAGGGACGCCGGCACCGTCCACTGAAGCTTCTAATACTCCTCACAGTACCTGATGGGTACTTTTATGACCACAAGAAAATGAAGATACGGAAGCTTTAGATTAATTAATTTTAATGTTATTTTATATGTATTTTAGTTGTAAGGTATTTATCTATGGGCCATCTGTTGCCTGATAATAAACAAATTATTATTATTGTTATTATTATTATTTAAAAAGCAGAAATAAGGTCATGCGTGGTATATTGTTCTCACTTCTGAGATGGTTCCGCTAAGTACCTTACAGATGCTCTTAATGTCCTGCAGAAGCGTGTGACCTGGCCTTATTCTGAAACTTGTGCTACGCTTGCTGATAAGCGAATACACGTTATTTCTACGGCTTCATTTGCATCTTGGCCTTGCAAATAACTGAGATTAATATAAACGGCTTCTTGTAAATGTTTTTCCGTAAGTCTTGTTTCAAGCGGTATTATTTATTTATTTATTCGGCAGATCAACAGCTTTAAATACATATATATTTTTTTAAAGCAGTGATTATGAGTACAGCCAATTAAAGATTTCCACAAAAGATGAATGAATGTAACAAAAAAAAACAGAAAAAAAAGACCTCTAACAACAAATACATAACCCAATAATAAACTCAAAAAGCAAAAAAACAGTGACTTTATAAAGATGTTCTGAGACGCGCTTAAACTGTTTTGCCAAAGCTATGTGACGTCACAAGTGACATCATTTCTCGCGCTTAGACTGCTAACGATATCGAGGTAGATCGCTCTGAGCGCTGTCAGTTGTTTGTCATAATGTCCCGCGCATTTTCAAATTAATTTAATATTAGGTTTTCTTTTAAATTATTTAATATTGTAACTCGTTTAAACTGTTTCTCTATTACTTCTTAAACAAATCTATAATTCATATTTAGGTAGGAAGTGAAAAATAATATCTGTAACACGGCAAGTTATTTTAAATTACCAAAATAAGTTAATAATATTAAACTTTACACATATAAAGATGAATAAACCGAGAGATGTATATTTGTTAGTATCCATACTCAAAGATGTGGAATCCGCAATTTATCTTCCATACATTAAAAAAAAAACTAACATTTTATGAATGAGATTGTGATTTAGACCGTTCCGAATTGATATCACGCTCTGAGCATCCAAATCCCGATATTTAATTTGGAACGAGACGGTCAGTGTCATATTCGTTCTAAGCGCTCTACTATTGTAAACGCAGCGATAAGGCGACCGAATGTTTAAACAATCTCTTTGAACCAATAAAGAGATCAATATCAGGAAAGAATGTATTTTATATGTGTATGAAATTCGGGTTAGAGGTAAGTTTTTTTCCATGATTAGTGCGATGCCATGGTACAAGCAAGAGATATGTAGAGCGGGTACGACGTTTCGGAAGCGAGACGTGGATATGTCAGAATACGCATGAGAGTAGAGATAATGCAGTTGAAATGAGATCGTTGCGTCGGATATGCGGCGTCACTTTGACCTACCGCATACGTAATGACGAAATACGAAAAAGGGTAGGTATGAAAGAAAGCATAGGGACAAAAATAAGGAAAGGCATGCTCCGATGGTTCGGGCATGTTGAAAAGATGAATGAAGAGAGATTGACGAACCAGATATATAATGCGAAAGTTGTGGGTAAACGAGGCCCTGGCAGACCTAGACTTACATATTACGACCAAATTAATAAAACAATAGCTGAAGGTGCGTTGAAAAGCCATCGAAACAAAAGGGCATGTATGAAGAGGTTGATGAATGTCGAAGATGCGAAAGAGGTATGTCGTGACCGTGACAAGTGGTTCTCAATTGTCTCTGCCTACCCCGCAAGGGATTTGGCGTGAATATATGTATGTATGACAATTTTGCTTATGATCTTATAATAATAATAAATAAATAAAAATCGTTTATTGATCCAATTAACTTAAATCTATTACATTTTTATATGCTCAATGACCTGCACTGGTAGCAACCGTGCCGCAATCCGGTCGACAGAAAATACAATTTATTTTATTATTAAACAATCAATTATTATCAAACAAAACAGCACAAACAAATACCCACCAAAATTGTTCTGTGTGGGTATGTAGGTGTGAGTGTATATGTAGTTGTGTGTGTATGTGTGTCTATATCAGCGTGGATCAGTGAAGAGGCTACCTAACGACAGCTAGAAGGTCTTCAGTTTCCGTGTAATCCCTCTGACTGAGCAATTTTTTGAACCTAGTGAAGAGTTGTCTATGTAATAATGTTTCTTGATAGTGTATTTTGGTTTTGTAGTTTAAATACTTAATGAATCTGCTTTGAACCCACTCCATACTTATATTTATATAAATATCACCACGAAAAGCTTTCAATATTAGTTCTCCTTGAAGATAAAAATTGGCATTTGACATCATTGCAAATGGCACATGCTTTCAACGAGAACAAATAGGTGGTAGGCAGACTGATGGTGGTAATTTTCCCAGTTTTCCGAGGTAGGTAAGTTCCACCGTTCGTGCTGATAAAACTTGACGAGGTATTTTGACGAACATTACCAAATTAATCTTATAATTTCATAAATAAATAATTATGCAAAACTATAATAATGAGAACTTACGTTAGAGTTAAAAACTCTTGTGACAAATTGTGTCCAATCTAGACTGAAATAAGGTATGGTATTGTGTGATAAAATAGATTATATCGGCAGTATTAAAGGCCGAGTAAAGTCAAGGACTGTGACGTAAACTAGACAATGATGTCAAGATATTAACAAGTATTTACCAATGTACGGTCTGCAAAAAAATATTTATATATTTAATGTTTGCCGAGACAGCGCTCGGTTGTAAGAACGCTTTCGCCTACAAAGATCGGTTCAAACACTCACTATCACTACAGCCCCTAGAACACAGCATCCTAGACCTCCACTGCTGGAGATGACTGACCTTCCAGAACATATATCTGGAAAATTTAGCCTACACTCGCCACGCTGGCCAGACGGCTTGGCGAGGATATGATGTCAATTTTTAATGACAATTTATTAACGATTCCACGAGTTGGTATTAGTGGAACCGGGACCGACGGCTTAACGTGCTCTCCGGCACGGAAACGGTGGTGTTGTAAATCTATGATGACGAATGTACTTAAGAAAAGATTTTTCTCATTGGTGCATGCCGGGTGGGTTTAAACCGACGTTTGTAGGATTAAAGGAACACGTTCTTACAACCGAGCCACCACCGCGCCACCGGTTCTTCGTCTGGCCATCGTGGCGAATGTAGGCCAAATTCTCCAGATATGTGTTCTGGAAGCAATCTTTAACAGTTGACGTCTAGGACGCTGCGTTCAAGGGGATGTAATGAGTACAAAGGTTGTATAGTTTGCTTGTTGACAACAATGGCCGACATGTTGAATGAATTGAACCAAATAATTGAATTAATAAATAAATGACAACTCTATGGGATGTATCAGGCAAAGTTTTTTGTAGATGTCGCTAGCGGCACTGGTACCTTGTTTACAGCTATGACGGATCATTTTTTAAATGTTTTTGTAGTTTTTTTATTTTTATCCCAAAAAAAAAAAATAACTTAACGTTACCTACCTTAAAAGACGAATTAGGAAAGCGAACACCGTCTTTAAAAAGAAAAAAAGGTTTAAATAATAGAACGGCAATTTTTAGATCACCATATTTTTGATTACGCTTGGAAATCTCGATTTGTACACTTAAAAGCTGCTCACTTCGGAAATATAACCAGAAAATAATAAATTTCGTAATAAAAATACAAGTTTTATATGCAACTAACAGTTCTATTGGGTACCGTCTATCATGCGCTATCTATCGTGATAAAAAGTTAGTGATACATCCCATTATGTTCAAACCACAGACATTAAATTTAGTACCCCCTATACTATATACTATCTACTAGGTGGCGCCACTTTCTATGTGAACCGAAATTTGTCAATTATTTCTTTTAAGTTTTCACTTCTTGGGTTAAGGCCATACACGCATTCGGGCTTTATACGCTTGACTGCAAAAGGGCCCTTAGAGTTGGTTTAACTTACATACATCGCAGGGGTTTTTTTTATTAAAATCAAATCAAATCATTTATTTCCTTTGGTTGTCACAACACTTGGATATTGTCAATACATTTTTTCTCCATAGTTTACTATTATTGCGATTATAAAAACACCAGCAGCTACTATGGGTGGACCCAACATATCAGCTATATCTTCGACTAAAACACTGTTGCCATAAACAAGTTCTTGCTTAAAACTAGGTAGTTAAAATTAATTCGTTCATTCTACTAAACACGTACATTCTATGTTACCGTTTACTCTGTCATAAGTCAGAATAGGTAAGAAATAATTAAGTATGGACCACCTCAAATAGTTACATAGTAATCGACTATTTGTTGGATAAAGATGGGTGAGGCGAGCCTTGAGGGAGGCCTATATCGAGCAGTGCAGAAACACCACAGGCGGATAGTGAATGATAAAAAGAAATGTTGTTGCTGATTCTCTAGTAAGCAGTTTATAAAAAGCGAAATTATTATAAAAAACACGATCTTATAACTAAAACAACAGACAAAACACGCACGAGCGCACGCAGTCGAAACCTATTATTAAATCAATAAAATCATCTTACTGCAAAGTACAGTTGGCAAAAAATACATGCAATTTTTATCAATATCGTAGTCTCATTTAAAGAATACCTTTTTTGGGCCAAATGTTGCACCGTGAAAGAAATTATTAATTTTGGGGAAAACATCACCAAATTCATAGTTTATTTTATTTCATTATAGTTAACTCGTAAATACATTTGTATCAAAACAAATTGTTGTTTGTTTGCTTGTTTTGTATTTGAGGAAACTGTACGTTTATATCAACCCCAACTTGCAGGTTTATTTATTTTATTTATTTCAAATACTTTATTGCACTAAAAATGTACATAGGCGGACTTAATGACTAAGCATTTACTGACAACCAACATTGTTCTTAGGTAATAATTTATAATTTGTACAACGTATGAAAATTGCTATTTTAAGCACTCAAACACTTGTGTAATGTGTATGTCTAGTAAGTCATATATTTTATTGCATGTTACAAAGACTTTTACAAGGTAGTACAATTACGTGACGCGTAGCAAATAATTACGTATAATAACTTAACTAGATAATAATTTTCAAATTATTGACACTTTAAACTATAGAAGTAGTGAATCATGTTGGTCAAATTTATATTTATATTATTATTTAAAAAAAACAAACAACAGGACTTCATAGAAGGATCGAAAATAATAACTTTTACTTATACGTAATGAATTCATTTAATGTGTAGAAACATTTTTCTAGTAATATATCCTTTAGATTCTATTTCAGTGTCTAGGTTTTTATTTTGTACGGGTGCGCTATGACAGCTCGTTTATGGTTGTATTCATCTAATGTTGCAATAACATTGTAACTGAATGTGTTGCCACAAATTATAGTATTTTTTTTATGAAACCGTATTTTCTTTCCTTCAATAATCACAACAATATCTGAGTTACAACTTTAGGCCCGCATTGTATGGACAAAAAAAAATATTATATTGTAACAATCGAACCCGGTACTAACGGTTAGTTACGTTTACAAATAAATATATAGATTGGTAGGGAGAGGAGCAGAATGGTGGATGGTGAGCGTCTTGTTGCATAATATAAAGAGGAGGCCTCAATTGTAAACCAGTCTAAAGTCGGCCGCAAGCCTGAGACAACATTCTACATACGCGGCGAACGAGTGCCTTCACTCAGTATAGCCACGACTCAGACTTAGCTGTAAGGCACGCAGGCCTAACAGTGAAAGAGACGGTTTATAGGGTTTTAGTGCGTAGGCACCTTGGGATCCTCCCGCGGTGGCCCTTCAGGCTGGGGTCATATCATTGATGATTTATCGATCTCCGTCTTTAAAAAAAAATCATTTCTTCGCTCTCTTTTCAACGATCGATCGACCCGGCACGGTAAATAAATAATATAAATAAATATTTCCAGACAGGTCACACAGCGCCATCTAGTTTCCGTGGTAAGCTACGAGGCTTGTGTTACGAAAACTACATGGTTGATAAACTCATATTATACTTTTTTTTTGTAAATATATACATATTATACATATAAACACCCAGACCGAGACAAATTATACAATGTACAACTTGCCCCCGGTGGGAATCGAACCCACGACCTCCCGAGTTTACGGCAACGTTTGTTACCACTAGACCACGGAGGCGCCAAGACAGTTCATGGCTAAGAAATCTGTCATCTCTTTTCTAAACTATTTTTAATTACTACATTTTTCTGCTAACGGTACTTACCTTAGTATAGACTTGAAGAAAAAATATAGACAATATTTACTGATTATGTGTGGTTAAGTGAAAAATCTTAGTTCAGGCAGAATTACTGTTTGAACTATTATTATTTATTATTAATCAATAAAGTTTTTAGTATAATGTTTAATTTAAAAATCTTCTAAAATAAACTTTCTCCTAGGGCAGAAGCGTGGACTTTGCCTATCGTATTACAACACAGATTCCAACACTCGTATTCTACGTCGTATATTCAACGCCTCCTCCACTCCAAATTTCCTACCAGCTGTCAAACGAAATACGGAAAATGTTGGGAATAAAAGAAAGCATAGGGACAAAAATAAGGAAAGACATGCTACGATGGTTCGGGCATGTTGAGAGGATGAGCGAAGAAAGATTGACAAACCAGATATATAATGCGAAAATTGTGGGTGAAAGAGGCCCTGCCAGACCGAGACTCACATATCACGATCAAATAAACAAAACACTGGCTGAAGGCACATTAAAAAGCTTTCGTAACAAAAGGGCATGTATGAAGAGGTTGATGAATGTCGACGAAGCGAAAGAGGTATGTCGTGATCGTGTCAAATGGCGCTCAATTGTCTCTGCCTACCCCGCAATGGATCTGGCGTGAAGATATGTATGTATGTCAAACGAAAATTAATAAACGAAAGTATATAAGTTAATGTTATTTTATATTTGGTAAAGATTTTTTTCGTAATAAATTTGGGACTCATTCGTCTGTCGCACAATCAAATCAAATCAAATCAAATCAAAATAATTTATTTCCGTATGGTTAGCACGTAACACTTGGATATTGTCAATACATACAAGCCAATAAATAAAGAATAATGATAAAAACAAATAAAAAATATTACCATTGACCATGGCTGGACCGAACCTAACATCAATACAATAATTATAACTAAAACATTGTTGCCATAAACGAGGAATTTGTTTTTTCTTACAGCTAGATACTTAATATTAAATTCGTGGCTGTAAAAAGGCCATGTCAGCTTACAATCTAATAATAATTATGTCCATAAATATAAATATAAATTCGTGGCTGTAAAAAGGCCATGTCAGCTTACAATCTAAAAATATTTATGTCCATAAATATTAATTCGTGGCTGTAAAAGCCGTGTCAGCTTACAACTACACAAGTATAATATTAATGTCAATAAAGATTTGGAATACTCTTCCAGCCTCTATGTTTCCACTTTTCTATAACCTGGAGTCATTCAAGCGAAGTGTGAAAAGGCATCTAGTCAAGCCGGCATAGTGTTAGGGACTGATGTCAGTCATGAGTGTCTGATTTCAGTTGCTAACAATCATGGACCTTGCGCGCCACTTACCATCAGCTGGGAGCAAGGACACATGTCGGCTAGTATAAAAATAATAAAAAAAAAAAATTGTCTTTTATTTAATACTAAATAGAGATACCTAAAACCTATTTTATAATTACTTCTGAGAAAGCGTTCAAAAGTCCAACAACATGAGATGACACACTCATGCATTCCTACACAAGTACAAACCTACACTGCAAAGCAATGAAAGCGGGTTACTAATCAAATATTATTATAATTAATCGTATATATTTTGTTCTACACGAATCTTGTTTATATTTAGAAGAAAGTAAAGTATCATCACGACCGTTTCTCTTTCAGCTTATAAATAAGCGGATTCACATTTAGCCAACTTTACTATAGGCCAATCATGACAGGTGGCAAGCTCGTCGATGTCTCCAGCGTACCAAACTCTAGAAATATCACAAATAAATTAAATGTATTTATTTACATTAATAAATATTTTTGTGTTCCGACCAGGAATCGAAGCCGGTACCTCCGAGTCTCAAATCCACAGACTTAACCGCTAGACCACGGAGGTAGTATTTAAGTATATATATATCAGTATCATCACGACTGTTTCGCTTTTGGGGTGCTCAGAAACCACGCTTATAAAGAAGCGGACTCACATTTACCCAACTTTACTATAGGCAATCATACAAGTGGCAAGCTCGAAAAATATAACAAATAAATTAAATATGAATTAAATTTATTTAAATTAATAAATATTATTGTCTCCCGACCAGGCATCAGGAGGCAGTTTTTTTTATCAGTTTCAGTCGTTTTATAGCTCTCGAGTGTAGTTATTTTACTTAAACAATATGAATGATTCTTATGTCATTGTAATACGGTTTAAAATATAGTATTACAAGTATAATTAAGGCCATATGTGTATATCATACAATTTATATCTGTCACTTAACACCCTTCTTCGGCGAAGATTATTAGGGGCCGGTAGTTTCACTCACTATTAAGCTATAATTAAGTTACTATCCCAATTTCAAGACTAGAGAGCAGAGACCGTCATTTGAATGGAAAGTCCAAATTTTTGACTTTCAACTTTAATGCGCTTCATCTAGGTTTTTGGTTATCCGGCTTTGTCCGTGTAAATGGCGACACGAAATTATTTTCGTTACGCATTTTTTTGATTTTGCTATATCTCCTTATTCATTTAATTTGCATTGTCTAAAGGGAATAAAATATCCTAATGAAATGCTCAACCCAACTATACTTATTTAAAATGAAGAAGACAAATTTCTAAGCATTCCATGGATTCACCGTGCGGGTGCCGTGTCCGGGTCCATCGTGTGTGGGTAGGAGATGAGAAGAATGGTGTCTCGGGCTTGCGACCGACAATAGGCTGGTTTAAGAAAAGGAGGCCTCCTTTTTTTTATTGCGCGATAATACGCTCACCATCCACCATTCTACTTCTCTCCCTACCCAACCAAATACTGAATGATTCCGTTAATGCCGTCTTTGAAGCTCGTTCCATAAATGTATTGACGGCAGACCTGCTTAGGCCCAATTCTTTCAGTAAGTGATGCAAAGTTTTTGCTGGAACTCCTCTTGCACCAACTTCCACTGCGTAAAGCTGAGTAATTAGGCGGAGGCGGTCAATATCGTTCATGTATACAAAAACTTTAACAAATTATATAAAACGTTTCTCGGGAACCACTCTATCCATTCGTGAAAACAGCATGAAAATCGGTTTAGTATTTTTTGAGTTTATCGAGAACAGACAGACGCGGAGGGCTTTGTTTTATAATATGTATTGATAGTGATTACAGCCCCTAGAACACACTGTCCTAAACGTTCACTACTGGAGATGACTTGGAGACATTTTCTCGTTATTCTGAATGGCCAGAAGGATTGGTGAGGGTCTGATCTGATGTTTTCATATTTGTCTATTGATAATTTCTTAAGATTCTTCTCGCTCGCACAATCCAGTATTATTAAAGATTTTTCAAATCTAAGTGTACTTTTCCGCCTCCGTGGTCTAGTGGTAACAAACGTTGCCGTGAACTCGGGAGGTCGTGGGTTCGATTCCCACCGGGGGCAAGTTGTACATTGTATAATTTGTCTCGGTCTGGGTATTTATATGTATAATATGTATATTTATTTTTATTTTTTTATTAAAAACTTTATTGCACAAAGTACAAAGGCGGACTTAATGCCCGTAGACATTTTCTGACAGCCAAACCTTAGGGACAAATTAGAACATTTATAGGTGCAATGAAATAAATATTAATAGTAGGATAAATTCAATATAATTATATATACTTACATAATATACTTTAACATATACTGTAATATCAATATACTAAATACTAATACATACACAAAAATATACATAAATATATATATATACACTAATTAACATTGTTGGGAGCTATTTAGAAAGTGTAGATAGACGAGTTTTTTGAACGAAGATCTGGTAGACGCTTGCCTTATGGTTACAGGGAGATTGTTCCATAAATTTGTGGCAACAACTGTAAAAGAATTTGAAACAAATCCAGAATGATGTAAGGGAACAGAAAGAAGTGAGTTGTGAGAAGAACGAAGGGATTTGTCGTGAAACGAAGAAAGATAGGCAAATTTATCCTTGAGGTATTTCGGTGTCGCAGGCTCGTTTAGAACAGAAAAAAGGAGACAGAGAACTCTTAGATTTCTGCGACAACGAATTGGCAGCCACTTCAACTTAGCACGATATTCAGAAATGTGATCGTATTTACGTAAACAGAAGATGAACCGGATACACGCGTTAAGTAACCGGTCCATTTTGTTGAGCAACATCTCTGACAGATCAATGCTGCAAACATCACCATAGTCGAGGAGAGGAAGGAGAAGGCTTTGAACTAGGGTTATTTTAGCTTTTAACGGCAGAAAATTTTTAAGCTTATTAAGAGAGTGCAGGGAAGCAAAAACTTTACTACTAGTTTTGGTAACATGCGTAGTCCAACTCAGATTAGAATCTAGATATACACCCAGATTCTTCACCTCGCCGGAATACGCTATAGGGACGTTGTCAAACCGAACAGGGTCAATACTGTTAATGTCTATTTTACTTAAAAGCCGTGAGCTCCCAAATACGATTGCCTGACACTTATTCGGATTGACAACGACCCCAAACCGTTTCGACCATGTGTGTATACTACTAAGATCTGAATTAAGCCAAGCTATTGCACTATTTACTGTGTTGATATCTGACTGCACATAGAGCTGCA
Organism: Tinea semifulvella; assembly: GCA_910589645.1. Lineage (NCBI taxonomy): Eukaryota > Metazoa > Arthropoda > Insecta > Lepidoptera > Tineidae > Tinea > Tinea semifulvella. The sequence continues at coordinate 8,831,022 of OU342619.1, forward strand.
AATCGTCTGCATAAAGATGATAATTACAATGAAGTAGAGAGGAGATGGCGTCAATGAAAAGTGAGAATAACAAAGGGGAGAGAATACCTCCTTGCGGGACGCCCGTATACAACTCACACCAATCCGATGACACCCGATCAACACGTACCTGCTGCTGACGGCCATGGAGATATTTTGAGAACCATGTTAGGGTCTCTGGTGTGATATTCAGACGAGACAATGTAGCGATTAGTAAATCAGGATCTACTGTGTTGAAGGCATTCGTAAAGTCAATTAGTACAAGTATTGTGACTTTAGTATCCTCCATACCATTTCTGATGTCTTCAGTTACTTTGAGTAAAGCTGAAGTTGTGCTATGACCAGGGCGGAAACCGGACTGGTAAGGGTTTAGGAGATTATTTTCACCCAGGAAAAGGGACAACTGTCTGTGTACAATGGATTCGAGGACCTTGGATAGGAAAGGTAATATTGAGATAGGACGAAAGTGAGTAGGAAGTGTGGGTGAAGCAATTTTTGGGAGTGGAATGATAAAAGCCTTACGCCATAGGGCAGGAAATTGACCGGAGGAGATGGAAAAATTTATGATTTGAGCAATAATTATTAATTTACAAAAAAAAAAAAGTATAATATGTAGTTTATCAACCATCTAGTTTTCGTAACACAAGCCTCGTAGCTTACCATGGAAACTAGATGGTGCTGTGTGACCTGTCAGGAAATATTTATTTATTTATTATTATTATATTTATTTTGTGTAGTGGTTGGCGAGAGTATGATGCCAATTATAATAACGATTCAACAAGTTGGTATTAGCGACGCGACGGCTTAACGTGCTCTTCGAGGCACGGGAACGCTGGTGTTGTAAATCTATGACAAATCTACGTAGGAAAAGTATTTCTCATTGGCGATCCTTTTTTAATTGGAAAACGTTCTTACAACTGAACCACCACCGCATCGCTATCTGACTCGTAACTACAGATAACATGAAGTTTGAAATAGCGGCCCTTGGGTGTATATACATTCACTCTATTAATAACTAGATCGTTATTATTTATAGGAAACTATAAAAATATTTTAATTGACTAAATGATTGATTAATTAATTTGATTTGAAGTTTTTTTTTAATTTGTAGCTACGAGTATAAAACTGACAGTTGTGAAATTGGACTAGCCTAAAATAAAATACCAATCGTTTTTTTATAATTTTAACGGGTCTTTACGCGATTTACCTTAGAGACATATTTCTCCCGACGTTTCAGCCAAGTTGCATTGGCCGTGGTCACGGGTCGACTGAAGCTATGCGGTGTAGTCTCGTACATACTGGGCGGTAGATGTAAACCTACCCACTTATCACTTTTAAAAGTTTTTAGAAATCACGACACACGACACTTGCAATATCCTTGGCGACACTGGGCGATTTTTCCCGGCGTCGAAACCTATTGATTACTGGATTCTCTAAGGTAAATCGCGTAAAGACCCGTTAAAATTATAAAAAAACTATTATGAATGTGCGCGAAAGTTTAAAAAGTTTAAAATACCAATACATACGAGTATAAGTTTAATAAATAAATAATAAATATTTCCAGACAGGTCACACAGCGCCATCTAGTTTCCGTGGTAAGCTACGAGGCTTGTGTTACGGAAACTAGATGGTTGATAAACTACATATTATACTTTTTTTTTTGTAAATATATACATATTATACATATAAACACACAGACCGAGACAAATTATACAATGTACAACTTGCCCCCGGTGGGAATCAAACCCACGACCTCCCGAGTTCACGGCAACGTTTGTTACCACTAGACCACGGAGGCTAGTAACCACTAGGTTACTGATGAACAAGCTTCGCCTTTATGATATCTGCCCCCTAGCATGGCCATACTGTATGTTTACGTCTAAAGTACATAAAAGCCGCGGATAAAGCGAGGATTGATGCGGGTACAGCTGAAGAAAATTGATTGAATTCGAAACGTTGATATTCGTCAGAGAACGAAAGTTACTGACATAGCTTTTAAAATTAGCAATGGCAATGGGTCCGGCCATTCATCTGCCGCAGAACCGACGATCGATGGGGCAAACGGGTTCTAGAGTGGAGACCACGTACGGGAAGACGCAGAGTGGGACGACCCCCCGCCAGATGGACAGATGACCTAAAGAAGGTCGCTGGTGGGGGTTGGATGAGGGTAGCGAAAGATCGCGTTAAGTGGCGTGCCTTAGGGGAGGCCTACATCCAGCAGTGGAGAGATACAGGCTAATGATGATGATGATGATGATGATATATATAAATATAAAACACATTAATTACAAACATATATTAAATTGAAAATTTAAATTCATTATTGACACAATTTTCTTTTACCTATACAAATGTACTCTGTCTCCTGGACTAGTCTGATTAAAACAGAGTGTGTTCCAGAAGACAAAGTACTTATACATAAACAAATAAACATATAACTAAATATAAAATACATATATATACGCATATATAGTAAGTTATGGCGACTTAAGTCTGTTTGTGAAATAAGTATGTGTATAGCTTACTTTAAATATTTTAAGTGATGGTGCCTGTATTAATTTTTAAAAAAGCTTCATCAACATCACAGCCCCTAGAACACAGCGTCCTAGACATCCACTGCTGGAGATGGGCCTTCCAGAACATATATCTGGAGAATTTGGCCTACACTCGCGACGCTGGCCAGACGGCTTGGCGAGAGGATATGATGTCAATTTTTAATGACAATTCATTAACGATTTTACAAGTTGGTATTAGTGGAACCGGGACCGACGGCTTAACGTGCTCTTCGAGGCTTAAAAAAGCTTACTTATTATTTATTTATAATAGGGTAGCCAACAGTGCTAACATCACACACTTATTTCTACTTAACACTAAATCGGAAGTTAGATGTTGCACCTATTATAGGCGACCACCACATTACCACAGTAGCATTTATACTCTTTAAAAAGCTGTATTGTGCAAGCGAGATGGTTGCAAAAGCTTTAACGGTCTCCCCCAAGTCCAAACGGCCGCTCTATATCCCCAAATTTAATAAATTGTCTTTGATTAAACCTAGTAGGTACTTACCAATTCAGTTTATTACGATTTATTATTCAAGTACGTCGACCTCACAACATACATACTCTTATATTAAAAGCTAGTATCGGTCATGATGTTCTTTTTTTTTTGGTTCTCTTCTCCCGATGAATGAGATGATAGGGAAGGCAAAGGGTCTAGCCCATACAGCCAAGTCTGACGTAATATATCTTTCTTTTTTATGAGTTAATGAGGTCATCATTAAATTCCAGATGCTGCAGAATTTGATGCTTTTCTTGGAGTCACTCGCGGCACCATAGCTCAAACACGTCGAGTATGGGAGTTGACAGCGCGGGAAAATCTCAAAAAATAAACTGCAACTTTTGCCCCATATTTAAAGCCCAATTTATCGTTTTCCATAATTATTCACATTGTAGCACATTATTAAACAAAACAACACCACTTTTGACCAATAATATCCATGACATGTCCACGCGAAATGGCGCGAAAAACTGATGATTTTTTATATATTTATTGTCAAAATACATCATTCATACTGTACGGGGATTAGTCCTAAATTGTATTCACAGTTATATATACATTTACAGATTAATTACTGTAATAAAATAACAATCTAAGCAGAAAAAAACCTTAATTTTAAATTAGCTGTTTACCCAGCTTTGTCCGTGTAAACGGCGACACGAAATAAATTTCGTTGCGCATTATTTTGATTTTGCTATATGTTCTAAGGTATTTATTTAATTTGCATGGTGTAAAGGGAAAAAATAATCTTCATAAAATGCTCAGGCCAACTAACATATTTAAAATGATAAGGATTAATACCGTATTTGTGTTAATAGCTTTCCTATTACCGCTTTTGAATTGCCCGTAATTTTAGTATTAAAATGGATATAGTATGTTATCCTTAAGAGATACACATATGCCATCGCGGACTTTTCTGTAGACCTATATAAGATATCCAATTCCACGATACATTATTTTGTTATATCTTAAAGAGTTTAGCCAGCGTTTTCGTTGAAAGGAAGCTTTCTACGAGACGGCTTATATTTTTTTTGACACATCCAACAAATATCGGTAATGTATACAAAAACTTAACATATTATATACTAAAACCTTTCTCGAGAACCACTCTATCTATTGGTAGAAACAGCATTAAAATAGGTGCAGTAGTCTTTTTTATATATATAGTAGTTTATCGCGAACAGACAGACAGACGCGGCGGAGGACTTTTTTATCATATGTAGTGAAGAACTAGCTCTTAAGCGAACCATTTTTAAAAAAATATTATTCCTTAAAACATCAACGAAATAAACCTTAGGGCATTTATTCGCTCCAATGATTAGGTTGCAGCTTCAAGCAAATTTGTCCTTTAGTATTTAGTACATATGGGTGAGTTTGGTATGCAGATAAACCCCTGTATTTAGCATCGACTTAAAAAGACCTATAATTTGCTAGGTAAACAGTTTCAGAAATTCTACGTTTAATATTTTATGTTTAATATAGTAATTGCAGTCTATGCTATAGACAAAACAGCTTGAAGTCGTTTTTGCGTTTGTAGTAGTGTACGGTCAGCAGATAAATAAACAAATTTATTTATTTATTATTTTTACAAAATACACTTATTTACAAAAATCACTTAGTATATTTTATATACTGATTTCGACATGTGACATCACGCCCACCTGATGGTAAGAGGCATGCGAGGTCCAAGAATGAGAGCAACTGACGCCAGTCACTAACTGAATTTTGATTTTATTTTATTATTATTATTACTGTCTTTTCTTTTTATATGATTTTTTTACGGTATATAGTTATATACCGTTAACTTAAAACCTTTATAAATATTATTATTTGAATAGAAAATTAAAATATATAGGTATATATTGTCAATCCATTTTTAATGAAAATGTATGTATTAATTATAAGATTGACTGCATGGTAAATTGGGCTTTACTGTTAAGCCATGTAATGTTTTCTTAATAAATAAATGCCCAGTCAAGCCGACTTAGTGTTAGGGACTGATCAGTCGTGCCTGATTCCAGTTGCTAACATTAATGCACCCTGCGCGCCACTTACCATCAGGTGGGTCAAGGTCACATGTCGTGCTAGTATTAAAAAAATCATACCTACGATTTGGCATCTTGTACTGCAGTGATATTAGGATGGGGATATGACGTCATAAAACACGAGCAATGCGTGACAAAAAAAAATGTTTTCCAACGAGAATATTTCAAAAACTAACCTCAAAGCTTTTCCCTGTTCTCTGACATCCACGCCATTGACTGGTTCCTCGCCATGCGTCGGCAGTCCTGACATTCTCGCCAGCCAATGAGAGCGAGGATGACGGCATAAGCAGCCAATCAGCGGTCAAGTGGGTGACGACATCGGGCGGATCATTCTGGAATGATAATTCGGATTATGTTAATTTGAAAAAGGAAGTCGCTCAGCCTAAGGAATTGTAACGGTTATGTAACTGTTTTGTTTGTCTGTAACCTTAAATGGCTCTATAATCTTTTAATTCTTATGAGTAATGGAATTTATATTCTAGCGGTTAAGGCCGTAGATTTAGACGCGGAGATGGTGAGTTCGATTCCTAGTCGAGAACGCAAAAATATTTTTTTATTTATTTGTAACATTTCTCGAGGATGGTACGCTAGACATGGACGAGCTCGCCACTTGTGATGATGGGCTATAGTACAGTTAGCTAAATGTGACAAAAGCGTGTTTTCTGACCACCCCGCAAGGGATACGTCGTGATAATACATTTATTAAAGCATCCTCACCGTAACAGAAGCTACGCTACTATAAAATGTACTTATATCAGAAACATTACAAGTAAATATAGTGTACGAAGATGGGGCAAGAAGCCAAACGGTACAGATGTAGTGCATAATGGTTTTCCATCGTATTTTACCCGATAAATTCGTATTTAGGTTCGTGCTCTCTCAATTAGCTTTAGTACCGACCATTTAACACTAAATAATAAAGTTCCATATTAATGGATATGAAAAATGAATACATTAATTGACACTTCGGGTTTTCCCGATGGAAATACATTATGCACTATATCTGTATGATAATTAAAGTTACGTCTCAGAATTAATTAGTATATGACAGTGCATTGCCGGTAATGGTCGTGTACGACGTGCACTTTTAAATGGATATCGTTGTTTTACTGACAATATTTCTCGCCAAGTCGTCTGGCCAGCGTGGCGAGTGCAGGCCAAATTCTCCAGATATATGTTCTGGAATTCCCATCTCCAGCAGTGGAGGCCTAGGACGCTGTGTTCTAAGGACTGTAATGATGACTGCCAATATCCCGATCTGCATGATACGGAGGTTCTTTTTTGACAAGAGTAAAACTAGATAGATGACCACCATTACCATCCACCATTCCACTCCTCTCTTTACCCAACCAAATACTGTATGATTCCGTTAATGCCGTCTTGGGAGATCTTTCCATAAATGTTTCTCCTGCAGACCTGCTTAGGCCCAAGTGGTGCAAAGATTTTGCTTAAACTCCTTTCGCACCAACTTCAACTGGATAAAGCAGAGTCTTGAACTAGTTTCTGATCATTCATTCGACTTAATATTGTCGTCTTTTGGAATATCTGATTCCCACGGAACAATAAGTTCAATAAGGATAACTTAAATAATATTATATTTTGTATGAAAATAACAACCAATGTCCGCTCTATATCTTATATTTGATCTCTTTGACTCATATTAAAATAGGTATTTATTATTTCGCACCTGCCAACATGACGGCACGAGCGCATCCGTCAGTTATTTTGTTTCGGCTTTATAAATAGACATCGATAACGCGCGAAGAAAATTTGGGACTCATTTTAATTAACTACTTCCGTAGTTACTTGTTACGGCTATGGATTTAGTTCGACAACGGCAGCGGATTTGATTCCCGTTGCCAAATTATGTGTATTGTGCGAGAGCGAATAAACGAGTCGACTTTCCGGTTGCACATAGGCATGTAGTCTATCTTAATTCTAATTTGCCTAGATCTGATATAGCTGAGTTTTCCTTGCAGATTCCTTTCTCAGTCAGATTAATAACAGGTCACTGAATCTGCTAACCTGCTGGTCTTCTGCTAACAGCTAGTACTAGTACTACTAGCAGAAGTAGAATCATTCAAAATAATTAAATTAATGACGTTTCATAAATGCCTGTAATAGGTTTACGTGAATAAAGATATTATGACTTTTGACTTAAAAAAAAAACTCAGCGCAAACGTTATAGTAAAAGCAAGTAGCCTAGAATTTAAATATAATTTAGCTTTCGTTATTATTATTACAGCCCCTAGAATACAGCGAATATATATCTGGAGAATTTAGCCTACACTCGCCACGGGCCAGACGGGTTGGCGAGGATCTAATGTTAATTTTTAATGACAATGACATATGGGTATGTGTCCTCAGTTCTTAGCTATGGTCTAATACTCTGGGGAAACTCAGTAGACATAGACCGTGCTATCATAATACAAAAGAAATGCGTAAGAGCAATCTGTAATGTCTGGTATCGTGACAGTTGCAAACCTCTCTTTAAAACACTAAAAATATTACCGCTACCGTGTATGTACATTAGAGATGTATGTATTTTTGTACATTCTCACCCAGAACACTTTAGGAAGCGTAGTGAAGTCATACCCAGACAAAAAAGAGCCAAGTTTTTAAATCTATTATACCAGCCCCCCTGCTATAAAGACACATTGAGAGCATCACCAAAACAGCGTCCAAAAAACTAGGGATACTGAACAAGGTAAAACGTTTTTTTCCGCCCTCACTCCGGCTTATGCTTTATAAAGCGCAAATAAGGTCATGCGTGGAATACTGTTCTCACCTCTGGGATGGATCCGCTAAGTACCTTACAGATGCTCTCAATGTCCTACAGAGGCGGGCTATTCGAATAGTGGACGATACTACAGTGTCCAAAACTCTCGAATCGCTGCAGCTTCGCCGAGATGTGGCCTCCCTGAGCGTGTTCTACAAGCTATACTACGGTGAATGTTCTGAAGAGCTCCACAACCTTATCCCTTCTTCTCTATTCCGCAACCGAACCACTCGCACAGGCCAAAATATGCATCCACATACCGTAGCCACTATCCCTACGCGTACATACAAATTTGGAGACTCTTACATCTGTCGCACGCTGAAGATGTGGAATGCTCTCCCAGCCAGTGTATTTCCCCACTCCTATAACCTGGAGTCCTTCAAACGAAGTGTGAAAAAGCATCTTTATAGGCCGGCATAGTGGTAGGGACTGATGTCGGTCGTCCGAGGCTGGCGTCAGTTGCTCCCATTCTTGGACCTCGCGTACCGCTTACCATCAGGTGGGCGCGGTGTCACATGTCGTGCTCCGTATAAAAAAAAAAAAAAAAAAAAAAAAAAAAAAAAAAAAAAAAAAAAAAAAAACACAAGTATAAAAAATGTATTTAGTGTATAATAATATATAATAAGCTTCCTCACGAAATAAAATTATTGCAGGGCCCTAAACTAAAATTACAACTGACGAAATGGCTACTGGACCATAGATTTTATAGTGTAAAAGAGTATCTTGAGTGCAAAACAGGTTAATTAATATTGTTTTTTGTTTTAGTGTAGTTGTGATTATGATATTAGTATGTGAGTAAAGATTTGCACGCCTGCTTGCAGGTAGAATATATGTGAGTAGACCTGACTAAAGTTTTGTGACCACTGTACTGTACTTATTGCAAATAAACGATATTTCATTTCATTTCATAACCAGGTTAACTCTCCGAGGCACGGGAACGATGATGTTGTAAATCCATGACAAATGTACGTAAGATAATAATAATAATACGCGAACTGAAAATAGCTCATGAGAAATGTCACAAAACAATTTTAAATCAAGGTCAGCCATTAAAACTTAATAATTTTATTCTAAATAGTACTCCAAATTAAGGTCGATTTTTCTATGAAAATACAAAGCTTAATAGTTCTGGAATTATGTCTAATTTTACATTATTACTCTGTAATTAAGGCTTGATGCTCATCAGTGCTTTTCGACTCATTACGTTTTATAATTATTGCTAAGCACGACATGTGACCTCGCTCGCTTGGCTTACACGACACTATGATTCATAAAATATTATCATTACAGACCCTTCTTCTTAGTCGCTACACTCTTGGCAGAGTGGTCGTGGTCGCCATTGGAGTGCTAGTGGCACGCTTAACAAGCCGTCGCCACTCCTCTCGGACCCCGGCTTTGCTAGTGCACTCATGTAGGGGATGATCCATTGCAACCTTCACCTGATCGGTCCATCTCATCGGAGACCTACCACGCATCCTCTTGCCATCGACTTTCCCCTGGACTACCAAGCGCTCGATGGATGTTTCTCCACGCCGTGACACGTGTCCGAAGAAAGTGAGAATGCGTAATTGTACAGTCAAGGAAAGGCGCTGTCTGATCCCCAGTTCCTCCAGTATGGATTTGTTTGTTCGGAACTCCGTCCATGATATGCCCAGCATTACAGACCCTAGAACACACGAATTCTAAACCTCCAATGCTGGAGATGGGCCTTCTTCTTCTTCTTCTTTAGATAGATCTTAGATTTAGATTTTGGCCGCTGTCCGGAACAAGAATCTGGTGCTCATCCCGAACCACTCCCTGAGGTTCTTAAGCCAGAAAGTGCGTCTTCTTAAGCATTGTATCTTGCGGTGCATGACGAGCTGCAGCAAGCTATACTTTTTATTGCGCATGATGTGTCCCAAGTACTCCAACTGCCTTCGCTTTACCATTTTCAGTAGTTCAAGTACATCCTCTGCAAGACAGTTTCGTTTCTTACTCTGTCCTTCCATGATATCTTCAACATTCTCCTGTATATCCACATATCAAAAGCTTCTAACTTCTTCGACACTGTGTTTGTCAGGGTCCATGATTCGACACCATACAGGAGAACGGAAAATATGTAGCATCGGACGAGTCGGCATCTTGTGGGTAGTTTGAGATTGCGATTGCAAATAAATAAATAAGGTGGCTCATTTTAACAAAGGCGCTTCTAGCTTGTTCTATGCAGAGTTTTATTTCAGTACTGTGATCTGCTTCTTCGTTTACAATGGATATTTGTATGATTTAACTCTATCGAGATGTTTTGATGGACCTTACCTTTTTTTTTTTTGAGAATTTGGCCAATACTAGTGTTTTCCAAACCAAAGCCAAGACTGCTTGTTCATCTTCTAATCTAATATAATGCCGTGAGTAACTCCAAGAAAAACATCAAATTCCGCAACATCTCGAATTTGATGATAACCTCATTAAATCTTTTTTTTTTTTCATTCATTACAGCCCCTAGAACACAGCGTCCTAGACCTCCACTGCTGGAGATGGGCCTTCCAGAACATATATCTGGAGAATTTGGCCTACACTCGCCACGCTGGCCAGACGGTTTGGCGAGGATATGATGTCAATTTTTAATGACAATTTATTAACGATTCCACAAGTTGGTATTAGTAGAACCGGGACCAACGGCTTAACGTGCTCTCCGTTGGTGTTGTAAATCTAAGACAAATGTACTTAAGAAAAATGTATTTCTCATTGGTACATGCCGGGGGGATTTGAACCGACCTTTGTAGGATTTAAGGAACGCGTTCTTACAACCGAGCCACCACCGCGCCAACGATTCATTAAATCATTCAAAGAAAGATATTTACGACTTGGCTGTATGGGCTAGACCCTTTGCCTTCCCTATCACATAATTCATCATCCATCTGAAAAAGAGAACACTAACAAACAAGAAACAAAAAAGTAGATTATACTCGTATAAGAGTTGTTATGTGTTATAGTGACAAGGTCATGTCACAGCCTACGTTTCCACCTTGGTTTTAAATCACATTATGTGGGATTCGTTTGCTCGCTTGTGAAATTGCTCGCGTAGGTTTTTAGTTTGGTTTACATACACAGCATTGTATGGAATTCAAATTGACCGCAGATGGACTAACTTATAAGTGGAGTATAACGGCTAAACCCAATTACAGTTTATTTAATGTTATTAAGAATACTTATTATTACTACTATATTATTATTGTCGACAAGAAAAAAATTAAAACTGTATTAATAAAAAAAGCTTATTACACTGTAGATGAAGCGCTAAGGGATGATGACATAGGATAGTGTATATATCAGTGACAGATACTAATAAAATTATGACATAAAGATTGGACATATTCGCTAGATTTATTATATTATAACTATTTTTAATTTAATTAAATTGACAAATTTATTATTGAGTACTCTTAATAATTAGTATTATTTAGTTAAGTACATTGACATATTTTTAAAAATTATTTATTATGTACTTTAAAATTATTATATATATATACAATATTACTTACAGTTGTTAGGAACTATTCAAGAAGTGTGTGAAGACTATTCTTTTAAATACATTTAAAAACATTATATATTCATTCATTACAGCCCCTAGAACACAGCGGCCTAGACCTCCACTGTTGGAGATGGGCCTTCCAGAACATATATTTTAAGAATTTGGCCTACGCTACGTTCAACGCCAGACGGGTTGGCGACGACCTGAATTCAATTTTTAATGAAAATTCATATCAGAAAATGTCTGCGGGCATTAAGTCCGCCTTGTGTACTTTGTGCAATAAAGATTTGAAATAAATGCCAAAAAAAATCTAGATGAAGCCTCGACTCTTGAGTGTGTTGTTACTAGAGATGAAACGGATAGTGTTTTGGCCGGATACCGGTTACCGAATATTCGGCAAGCTACGAGGCCGGAGCGCCGGATATCCGGCAACCGAATATTCGGCCCTTTATCGCGTTACATGACGCGACAAGTTTGATTTGAAATTATTATTACCAACAAATGCAGAAAATTTGGTATTCATTCACCATAATTTGTCACTTGTTAATTTTGAGAATTAAGCTAATTGATAAAATAAACATTTTTGTCGAGTGATTATTAAAATAAACTGTGTCCATAACGTAGTGTGGTATCATTTTCCTCGTCAAAAATAATGAGAATGTTTTGAATAGAACTATCCGGCATCCGACCGGATACTGAGTAGTTACTATCCGGTATCCGGCCGGATAGTAAAAATAAGGCCGGAGGATAGTTACCGGATGTCTGTTTCATCTCTTCTAGTTGTTACCCCTTAAATGTCTGATTTTCATGCAAATAAATGTTTTATTAATTACCACAAAACAGGCAGAATTAAATATGGCGTAGCCGTGATGCCTACTCTTGAATAGATAGCTGTATTTGCCTACATGACAAAAGACGCTATTTGGTATTGGTGTACCGTCACTCGGGGAAAACCTCATTTTCGAATGCGCGCAATGAATACCGAATAGCGACCCTATTCCATATCTAAAGAAAAACAAAACGATTGACGTACGAGATATATAATGCGAAAGTTGTGGGTAAGGGAAGCCATAATAACCAAATGCTGGTTAATAAATGTTTTTATTCGACAAAAGAATACCTAGACACTAAGCTCGACAAAGTCATGTGACTAAATATTCGTATGCTAGAAATAGCGAAGCATGTGATATAATTACATAATTTACATCTACCTACCATGTTTCTGACAAATAAATTATTTCATTTCATGTCAGACCAACACCCGTATTCTGCGGAATCGTCTTTCCTCAACGGGTCCTTAACTCAACTATTCCTTCCAGCTGTCATATGGTCCTCAGTGGTCAAGAGGTCCTCAAAATCGATGTTCTCAATTGTACTCTCCAAATGTTACCATTTTAAATATTTCCGGCAAGACATGTTTTTTTCTGGCAAACCAAAAGCAATTGCCTCTGCCTACCCCGCAAGGAGTTTGGCGTGAAGATATGTATGTATATAAGCTATATCTATAATAGGTATGTATGGTCTTTCAAGTATCCTATCATTCACCTGGCTCTTTCTCTAATAATCAATTAAAAATCCCGCTACATTCGTCCGTAAGTTAATATTGGTCTTTCGCAGAGCCCTTTTTCTAATTTTGTATATATAGAAACCCTAAACCAAACCAATATGATTTATGCTGGATCTCCTTTAAGAGCCCCTTAAATGCAAAACAATTCGTTTGTCCAACTCACTGGCAATAGTAAACAATGCGCTATAGAAATAATGTGCTGAGTCAGCATAATCAATGGTAATATACCACTCGACTTTACATTTAAAAAATAGAAAGTGAAGTGGGTATATTACTATAGTCCGCCATTTTTTTTTTTATAATATAAAGCGTGTTACATGTACATAGGCGAGCATAATACCATGAAGGTATTCATTACCAGCTAACATTTGGGAGAGTGATAGATTTATATGATAGGTCTGAGATTATTTATGTTTATTTATTTTCAGAAAAAATATTATGATATTAGTGAGTGAAAATCAGTTAATCATTATATTATATAGAAATAATAGGAAACAAAGGGAAGATATGCATAGCTTTAGATCGATGAGATAATTAGGTATGTTATTATTATATTATGTTAGTATGTTATGTTATATATGTTTTTTTTTTAATACTAGCACGACATTGGACCTTGCTCCCACCTAATCAAAAGTGGCGAGCAAGGTTCATGAATGTTACCAACTGGAATCTGACAGAAATCAGTCCCAAACACTATGCCGGCTTGACTGCGCATGACGGCAATTCGAGCCTGATTCCGAAACGTGTGGATACACTTTACTGGGTTTATCGGCCCGAACAGTGGATACTTCCCCGCCCCAGCAGCTGTCCTCCTCCTCCTTAGTCGGTACCCCACTGTTGGGGATCGTGACTCCGTCGCAGTCCATCCACTAGCCGTTTCCAGTGGTTGCGGTCCTCGGCGCAGTGGATGGCTTGGTGTACTGGGATGTTTAGGTGGTCAGTCACCTGACTGGACCATCGTTTGGGGCTTCTTCCTCTTGTTCTTTTACCGTCTACCTTTCCCGTTACTAAGAGTTTTTCCAGATTGTCGGCGCCTCTTCTAGCAATGTGGCCAAAATATTGCAGAATTCGGGTAAAGCAGACGGCAGAAAGTCTCTGTACCTTAGCAAGTTTGAGCTCTTCGAGCACGGAAACGTTAGTGCTGTAGACTCTACCTAAAGGGTATTGTCTGAGACTGGTCTTGCTTCAGAATAGCCAATCTTGGTCTTAGTCTTGTGCAAGAGTCTCGCAAGACTCTTGCACTGACTCAATATATATTTTTCAATTGTACTAAGGAATTCTTGTGAGTATCTGTCCGCAAACTACTATCTCCACGACTACTTGTCTGATTTTCTTGTTACGGATTCACATTTAGCCAATAATAGGCCCATCATGCCAAGTGTCAAGCTCGTCGATGTCTCCAGCGTACCAAAATCAAGAAATAACACAAATAAAGTTAATAATTGATTGTGTCTAAATCCACGGACTTAACTGCCAGACCACGGAGGTATTAGGTATAGGTAGGATTTAGGTAGATTGGAATAAAAATATTTGCATACGAGTTCCCAAGTTCATAGTGTTGGTCTTGCTTTGGGCAACACTACTCGTCACGCTGGCCAAACGGGTTGGCGAGGGCCTGTATTTTACTAAAATAAATATATTATTGTACATAATATTATCTAATACATATGTATGTTATATACTGAGATACTATAAAATTTCATATTTTTTGTGATTGCAATTTAAACCCAAACAATGAGATCCCACTGTATATAAAGTGGCTACCGATGCAGATGGTGGTTACAATTGATCTGTGATTGAGCATATTGCGAAACGAATTCAACTATAATTCTATTAACATTTTCACTCGAAATGATTAACAATAAATTGCCATCATCTCTGACACTTCCCGTATGCGGTACAGTCATCAAATCGTTCGCTAGATTCTAAAACAAATGTCATTTGGTATCTACTCTAATACCCGCCACCGAGACACAAAGAAGGGTTATTGATAGATATAGCTTCTAGGAGTGGACTGTATATATTTAATTAATAAGAATTATAATAGCTCGGTGGTTTTAGTGAATCTAATTCTGTGTTGCTTACGTTTAGGGCTATCCTGATTCACATCTAAGCTAGGAGATGATGAACGTGCTGAAATAAGTAGACAAAGGCATACGACTTGGGGGAAAAATATAGGTACTCACAGATCTCGAAGCACACTATTTCCAGCTATGCCAAGCACTGCACTTTACACAAAACTTCAATTATTATTACTAAAAAGACAAATTTCTAAGCATTCCACGGATTCACCGTGCACCGGGTCCATCGTGTGTGGATAGGAGATGAGAAGAATGGTGTCTCGGGCTTGCGACCGACAATAGGCTGGTTTAAGAAAAGGAGGCCTCCTTTTTTTTTATTGCGCGATAATACGCTCACCATCCACCATTCTACTCCTCTCCCTACCCAACCAAATACTGTATGATTCCGTTAATGCCGTCTTGGAAGCTCGTTCCATAAATGTATTGACGGCAGACCTGCTTAGTGGAAGTAGGTGGTAGGCGGACTGATGGTGGTAATTTGCCTAGTTAGCCGGGCGGAGAATTATCCACCGTTCGTGCCGATAAACCCAGTAAAGTTTATCCACACGTTTCGGGATCAGGCTCGAATTGCCGTCATGCCAAGTCAAGACGGCATAGTGTTAGGGATTGATGTTAGTCATAAGTCTGATTCATGGAACTCGCGCGCAACTTACCATTAGGTGGTAGCAAGGTCACATGTCGTGCTGGAATAAAATAAATAAATAAAAAAGTATGGAGTGGGATTTTGAGTTATTTGTGAGAAGATAGAAGACGGTGTTTTTGTGAATCACAAAGCTTAAGACGCAATAGATCGCTTGGAGCTGTCAGAAAGAATACGTAAAAAAACTACAGTAAACAATTTGCATGTAAGAGCAAAAGATAAGGCATTTTAGGATATCGACTGATAAGCCTAGATAAACTTAAGATAACGCTAAAAAGATTTATCTAAAACTATTTATTTTTACGGAAATAAGACAAATTTGACTTACCATGCGGGTGCCGGATCTATCTATTGTTTCATTCTCAAAGTATTATTACGACCGTTTACGTTTCCCTTTTGAGGTGGTCAGACCACGCCTTTTAAAGCGGATTTACACATTTAGCCAACTTTACATGACAAGTGGCAAGCTCGTTTCCAGCGTAACAAAAGCAACAAATATCAAGAAATATCACAAATAAATTCACGGACTTAACAGCTAAACCACGGAGGCAGTGTTTTATTCTGCAATCTATATTGTACATTGGTGCTTGAGGGGTCTAGTTTTTTATTTATTTGTTTGTTCTCTTCTCCCGATGGATGATGAATGAGGTGATAGGAAAGGCAAAGGGCCCATACAGCCAAGTCTGAACGTAATATATCTTTCTTTTTTATGAGTTAATGAGGTCATCATCAAATTCCAGATGCTGCAGAATTTGATGATTTTCTTGGAGTCACTCGCGGCATTATAGCTCAAACACGTCAAGTAAAATATGGGAGTTCACTGCGCGGAAAAACCGCAAAAAATAAACTGCAACTTATGCCCTATATTCAAAGTCCAATTTATCGTTTTCCATAGCTAATCACATTATAGCACATTATTAAACAAACAACACCCCTTTTGATCAACAATATACACAGTAAATTAATTTACAAAACAATAACTTGCACTTGACATGTCTGCGCAAAAGGTTGACATTGAATTGAACAATTTGATATTGAATTCAAATGAGTTTAATAATGTTAATAAGGTGTACTTTAACTAAATTAAGTAATTTTACTAATTATTATTAAGAAATACAATTTTAAATAATATTATTATTAGTCAAAATTAACATAAACACGCTTCAAGGAGGTTTGAAGGTAGGTACATCGCAATGAACCTTGAGTTTTTTTTTTTAAATCACAGCTTATTATATTTAACATATAAACAAAGTAGCAATAGTGGAACACAAGCCAAAGAGATTTTATATTATTTGGACAATACAATTAAAACAGAAATAAGAGTAAAATATAGTAATTAGATTTAAATTAATAGTGCAATTGAACTGTGACTAGCAAAAGTAAAATAAAATAATAATAATAATAAATAAGTGAAAAACAATATTAATGATTATTTACTTAAAACAAAAATAAATAATGAGAGGCAGGAGCAAGATTATACTATATTTACGAGTATAGCAGAATTCGTATATTACATATATATTAATATCATTAACAATAGACAGTTCTATTTCTCGAGTGTAATGCATGCCGAGTATTGCCGAGGCGTCCCTCTGTTTGACAGCTGGAAGGCACAATTGAGTGGAGGAGGTGTTGAGAAGAAATTTGGACACGGAGGGTACCGATTTCTGGTCAGGACCATGATAGGACATGATATGGTCGTGGTGATGATAGTCTATTTTTATTTAATTATGAAATAATGGTTCTTTTTATGGTATCATAAAAACCGCTTCGCTAACTGTTCTAATTACTTGAATGAGGAAATTTAAAGGGCTAATGAAATTGGGTAACTAACCGCGAGTTTCGCCATGGTTCTTAAGAAATTGGGGTAAAACAAATTTACATAGGTTTATGATAAGAGCGTAGGATGACCTGGATTTGTATGGTTACGTATGATTGCACACAAAGATTTAAGACGCAATTTCTTCCTTGTTCCTATTCAGACTTAGGCCCGCTACACACCAATGATACACCAAAACTACTTCTTGGGGAAATTCATATTTGATAATTGTTGTTTTTCCTTAATTTAATTTTTATTTATTTAATCTTAATTTAATTTTAAGTAAATGTAAGTAAAATCGATTTCATTAACCAATACAGGTAATCGAAGAGTCCCACGAGCCAGGCTCATTACCTAGTGTGGGCTCACTATTAATTCACAATTTAATTTAAACTCCTGCAGTGTACTAGAGTCGAATTTGTTCATTAGGTTTATATATAAGTTTTATGGAACACTGAAAATAAAAATTAATACTATTATAAAAAGTGAGAGCTCAGTCTAGATAATCCACAATGGTGTGTGGGAGTAATCTTAGAAAGTTGTGATTAAGATCCTTTGTCCTAAATGTTTAGTCATTGTTTATTTGTTGATGTGTTCTCTTCTCGCTGATGAATGAGGTGATAGGGAAGGCAAAGGGTCTAGCCCATACAGCCAAGTCTGACGTAATATATCTTTCTTTTTCATGAGTTAATGAGGTCATCATCAAATTCCAGATGCTGCAGAATTTGATGCTTTTCTTAGAGTCACACGCGGCACCATAGTACTTTGGACAAATTAAAACACAAAGCAATGAAAAAACTTAATTACACTTTTTTTTATTAATATTCCTCTAAAGAATTGAATGATCGTTATTTATAGCTTCATGACGATATTGATTTATTTGTCAATTTCGCCCCATATTAGTGTGGTGGTTGTGGAAAGGGTTGGACAAGGTTGTCAATGGAACAGGAAAGAGCATGTTCTATGATTCAAGCTTTCGTCAAAAAATAAAATGTTATGAATTTTATTGTAGTTTATTACCGCAATCATCTAGTGTTATATCAGCATTTATTTATATTTATATTTATAATTTCCCATTGTGTTGTCATATTAATTGCTTCCATCTGCTACATTTTATTGCGGTGACTCTTTCAATATCTTCCAGGAACTTTAACGGCTATTTTAGACTTGATTCAAGAGGTCAATGACCTCGGGGAGAAATGTGTATCTCTTTAGACTGCATTCCACTTTTTATAATATTTTTTTATTTATTATTTAAGTTGACTTAGATTAAGGTGGGTTTAGACCAAACAAATTGCTTATACAGGGTAGAATCATGATTGGAATGCTTTTTTTAAATTTATTTTTAAGTGTAAACTTAAAATTATTTTTTTATTTTCCATTATTTTACTATATATATATATTATTTAGTTGTATTTGTTATATAGGTATTGTTTTTAAGCTTATCCCTATTATATATTTTTTTTGCATTTTGTAATATTGTTGTAATTATGTTTTAAGATCTGTATGTTTCCTGAAATAAAAATAAATAAATAAAAAGGTTACTGTTGCCAAGCATGTACCAATTAGCATACTAATTTTCTTACGTAGATTTGTCATAGATTCTCAGGATTCAGCTTTATGCCCTGGAAGTTGTGCTGAAGTATGTGAGAGGAGTTCTAGCAAATCTTTGCACCACTTACTGAAAGAATTGGGCCTAAGCAGGTCTGTCGTCAATACATTTATGGAAAGAGCTTCCAAGATGGCATTAACAGAATCATACAGACATACCTATTTTCGGTCGCAAGCCCGAGACACCATTCTTCTCATCTCTTACCCACACATGATGGACCCGGCACCCGCACGGTGAATCCATGGAATGCTTAGAAATTTGTCTCCTCTCTCTTTGGCTGGGTAGGGAGAGGAGTAGAATGGTGGATAGTGAGCTCCTTTGTAAACCAGCCTATTGTTGGTCCCAAGCTTGAGACACCATTCTTCTCATCTCTTACCCACACATGATGGACCCGGCACCCGCACGGTGAATCCATGGAATGCTTAGAAATTTGTCTCCTCTCTCTTTGGCTGGGTAGGGAGAGGAGTAGAATGGTGGATAGTGAGCTCCTTTGTAAACCAGCCTATTGTTGGTCCCAAGCTTGAGACACCATTCTTCTCAAGGCATACAATAATTCTATATTATAAATATAATTAACATTTCGTGAAACAAATATATTATAAATAAAAAATAAACAAACTTTAAACAATAGTATTATCACTATTATTAATACAAAAATTAAAAAAACATTTATCTACTTATTTATCTAAATTAAATACTATTTTATAATGAATGTCCAAAATCAATTAAAATTATAAATGTCAAAATATTAAAATTAAATTAGTAAAAGGGACAACCCAATAATTTAAAGTTCATTATCATTTAAGAAATCTGAAATTGTGTAGTAACATTTTTGCAACAAAAATTTGATAAGCATCATTTTAAATAATATAGTCTCTAGTTCCTTAATGTAGCTTGGAATTTTGTTGTAAATTTTTGGCGCTCTATGTAATATGCTTCGGTGTATCAATGCAGTATTTTGAATCCATGGAATATTTAGAAATTTGTCTTCTAATTTTCATTAAAATCAAACAAGCCATTACCAAATTCTCCAGAAATTGGTAGGTTTTGGTAGGTGCATCTAGCAGTGGAGGTCTAGAACTCGGTATTCCAGGGGGTTTGACGAGGATAATGTTGATACCATACAGGTTTTGAAAAGAAAGCCTCAAATATTACTTAATATAAATTAAGTTTATAAAAAAAATACAAAATTTGGCAGCATAATTCAGAGAGTAGGAGGAGACAGAGCTGTATTGTCTTTTTGCAAAATTATTTAATTAGTTAATAATGAAAATAAGTTTAATTTCAGAATAAATCTGAGAAATTATTGTATCCTGGAAGCTCTTGATATTAACCATTACTATCGGAGTCTCCAGCAAAATCTTTCCACCACTTACCAAAGCAGGCCATCAATACATTTAAGATGACATTAGCGGAATCATACAGTATTTGGTTTGGTAGTGACAGGAGAAGAATGGTGAATTGTAAGCTTCTTATTACACAACTAAATGAGGAGGCCTCCTTTTTAAACCGCAAGCCTGAAACACAAAGAATGGTGTTCTCTTTCTCTACACCCAATGGATCTGGCATCCGCATGTTGAATGCATTTAATTAAGAAATATGTCTAATTTTTCAGATGATTTGTCCATCGTATGAAGAAGCTAAAATAAATATTACATTATACTTATACACTCCCATAATCACTTCTTTTTGCTCCTCTCACTGCTTAACCAAATACTGTATGATTATTTTAATGCCACATAATTCTAACAAAAAAAAACTGGTACAAGTACAAAATAGGTAAGATCAGTTTCTACCTGCGTCTTTATCGAGGTCAGATCGTCCACCGAGTAAAAATATTTCGCAACCCCATCACTTTGCGCCTCCAAAGGAGCCCATACCTTATTTAAGAAACTTGCTATGAAAAACACATTACAAAATAAAAGAGCTTATAAATAATCAAGTAAACACTTACCTAAATATTAAATTAACAATATCAGAGCCAAAAATAGTCACACACAAAAAATAAACAACCAAAATTTACAACACACAAATTCGCAACGATGACTTCATACATGGAAAAGTAACTTTTTAAAGTCGATATCACAGTGACGCACAACACAAGTTGTTTGCTTTGTTAATTATTAACACTTTAAATTAATTAAACGTAAAAAAGAATATCGAAAAAAGTTTATTAATAGTAATAAATTGAAACACAAGCACAACGCTCCACACAAGATGACTAACTGACAGATAGCAATGAAGTTGGATGCAAAACAACTTTTTACGGTGTGTTGTGTTGCTAGATTTAAATTATTTAAACAAAATACTTTTATAATTTGTTTAACGTCCCTTGAGTCCTTGGATTGAGGTAAGGAAACTTTTTTTAAAAAGCCCGTCATCGTCTATTTATTTTATTTAACCGTACATTTAAATTAAAAAAATAAAATTAA
Source organism: Tinea semifulvella (assembly GCA_910589645.1). Taxonomy (NCBI): domain Eukaryota; kingdom Metazoa; phylum Arthropoda; class Insecta; order Lepidoptera; family Tineidae; genus Tinea; species Tinea semifulvella. The sequence continues at coordinate 8,852,583 of OU342619.1, forward strand.
ACACTCGTAAGTTTACAGGGGAAGCTTATGGCGAAAAACGACCTTCTAGGGGATAATGTTCCATACATAAGTAATAATTAGGGCCAAACATATGCGCACTTAAAAAAAAAGACGGTGGTATCAGACCGATTGCCGTCGGCTGCACTTTGCGCCGTATAGTATCCAAAATTTGTAGTAAATTCATATTACCTACTCTTACCTCGAAATTTCAACCTTTACAAGTGGGGTTTAGCTCCAAGGGTGGCTGCGAAGCTGCTGTACACGCTGCTCGGAGCTTTGTAGTGCATCACGGGGGAGATGTGATGTTAAAGGTGGACGTCAAAAACGCGTTTAATTCGGTTGATAGAGGTTTCATGTTGGACCAAGTTAAACAACAGACCCCGGAAATTTTTAGTTACCTTTGGCAGTGCTATAGCACCTTTCAAAATTAATTTATAAAAACAACACTATACTCTCGGCAGTTGGTTGTCAACAGGGCGATCCGCTCGGTCCTGCCATCTTTAGTTTGGCAATACATAATATCATAAGCAGCCTAAATTCAAAATTTTATATATGGTATCTCGATGATGGCACGATCGGAGGAAATGCAGATACAGTTCTCGATGACCTTCAAAAACTTATATATGATTTTGGCACCATAGGTTTAGAATTAAATTTTTCAAAATGTGAACTTTATTTATCAAATTTATTAACTCATGACAAACAAATTGAAATTATTTCCAAATTTAATAGTCTAGCGCCCAATATCAAAATTTTAAATAATGAAACCCTTCGGCTCCTAGGATCACCAATCCTAGATGAATCCATCCAAATTTATGTTCAGGAACAATTAACTAAATTTAAGTTAACTTCAGAACGCTTATTCAAAATTCAACCCCACATGTAACTTTTTATCATACGATATTGTTTGTTCGCTCCAAAATTTACGTATGTACTCCGTTGCTCTCAACTTTGGAAATTTTCAGAAGAACTAGTTTTATTAGACAAACAATTGCAAAATTCACTAACCGAAATTCTAAATTGCCCCATGAATGACCGTACTTGGGCCCAGGCTTCACTACCAATTCGGTTCGGAGGCCTGGGAACCCGCAAAATTTCTAGTGTAGCACTGCCAGCTTTTCTGTCGTCTGTACATAGTACTGTCGAGCTCTACGGGAGAATCACTAACCCATCTCTGGGTTCCGTTGAGCCGTCGTACTTGTCAGATGCCAGAGATGCCTGGTCAGTAGCATGTCCAAATGTTTCGGTTCCAAATTCACCAAAAATCCAACGACTATGGGACGAGCCGCTCTGCAAACTGGTACAGGAAGATATTTCATCTGCTAGTAATATGAAAGAGCGGGCTCGCCTCATGGCCGTTTCCACTAGGGAGTCAGGTCTTTGGTTGCAGGCTTTTCCCTCAGCATCGGTTGGCACACTCCTTGACCGACATACACTGACCATGGCGGTGTGCCTTCGTCTCGGAGCCCGGACTGTCCACCCGCACCAGTGTCGATGCGGAGAACCAGTCGATCATCTCGGACACCACGGGCTTTCTTGTGCTAGAAGTGCTGGCCGCATTCCTCGTCACGCGGCTCTCAACGACATCATCCGAAGGGCTCTTGTCACTGCTGGTGTACCCGCAATCTTAGAACCATCTGGGATTGTGCGGAGCGATGGCAAGAGACCCGACGGAATGACTGTTGGGCCGTGGAAACTTGGCAGATCTCTGGTGTGGGATGCGACGTGTGTAGACACATTAGCTCCATCTCACATCCAGGCGACCTCGTCAGGTGCGGGGAGAGCGGCTTTTTCTGCGGAGAACCTCAAATTGCGCAAATATGCCAACCTTGGTTCCGGTTACGAGTTTGCGCCGTTTGGGGTCGAGACGATGGGCCCATGGGGACCGTCAGCGAGGCGCTTGGCCAAGGAGTTGTCAAAGCGGCTGACAGAAAGGTCTGGAGACAGGAAGGCTGGCAATTATTTCTGCCAACGTATTAGCCTCGCTATACAGAGGGGAAATGTTGCCAGTCTCCTTGGGACTATCTCGGATGGGACGTCTCTAGAGGACTTTTTTTATTTATAGTTTAGTTTATTTTTAATTTTATTATTTAGGTAGCTTTTATATTGTAATTCTTTTATACTGGTTGTATATTACTTCGAGTAAATAAATCGTAATAGATCGAATTAAGTAACAATTTAAAAAAATCGAATATGTTATACCCGCTGGGAAAAACGGGGAAATGTCCCCATCACCAACTGACACCAACCCAGACCCTTTAGCCACCTGGACGACCCCACTGCTATGTTCCTTGGCCCACTGCTTAGAATAATGACAATAGTAACCCCGTTGTCTGTCGGTTGCGTTAAAACCCGTTCGACTTCGAGTAGCGTTGGGTCTTCAATCTTTCTTCGCTCATCCTTTTAACATGCCCGAACTATCGTAGCATGCTTTCTTTTATACCAACCCTTTTCCGTATTTCGACGTTACTTATGCGGTCCGCCAAAGTGACGCTGTATACCCGACGCAACCACCTAATTTCTACTGCATAGCTACGCAGCTAATGTATGGAATTGGATCAGAAAAAAAAATCAAATTAAAATATTTATTAGCAAAAAGGGAACGTAATGAATAACATTAATCTTTAATCCAATAAGAAAATTAATGTTTAATAATGATATTAAAATGTTAAACATAGATTTTCAGATTATAAAAGGGAGAGTTTGAAAACTTTTAGTTTAGAAGAAGAATATTATTGTCCGCTACAATGTCTTTTACAGTTTTACGGCTTTTATTTTCGACAATTATAATTTCTGGGTAAGTTTTTAAAGGCTTGGTAATGCTTGGATAGCTGTAGGTTAAGACATCATTAATCTTGTATGGGGATTTGGCCTAAATTGTATTCACAATTTTATATATATTAGATTACACGAGGAGTAGGGCTTCTGTTTTTGAGAACCGGGAACCGGAACCTTGGCCCATCATATATCCTTTCGAAAATTCAAGATTTTTCGAACTTAAACAGGTAGAGAGTATAAAAAAGTAAGAGTAACGCGGCGAACGAGTGCCTTCACTCCGTAGCCACGACTCAGACATAACTGTTAAGGCACGTTTAACAGCTACAAAACTACACACATCAAAAAAGTCTAGGGATCAAGCATGTTTATGCGGATTTCTTGTGATTGAGATGTGGCTTTGTAATAAATTTATGATTTTATAAATTTATATGGATCCTTTTTGGTGCATTTCATAATTTAAAACAGGAACTGTCAATCAAATTCGAGTAAAAGATGAAAATCAGCTGTCAATATTTTCCCTATAAAAACATAAGACGCATTGAAGACATTATTAGTGCTACTGTTTCCCTACTACTGATTAAAACCAACGTTATTATGGAGCGGCGACGTCATTTAAGCAGGGAAGAAATGATCAGAGCCGTGGGAATGATAGAAGCTGGTTCCCGGCAACGTACTGTGGCTTTAGCTCTGAATACAAGTCAGAGTGTTATCAGTCGACTTTGGACACGTTACCGAACCACTGGTACCGTGGCTGAGCGCCATGGAGGACGGTATCGCTGCACCACACGGAGACAAGACCGATACATTCAAATCACAGCTCGAAGAACTCCAACAATAACCGCCATGATGTTAGCCGTGAGCCTTCATCGCTCTTCAGGGAACTTAATTAGCGGCCAAACAGTCAGAAACCGCTTGCATGAAGTGAACCTTCATTCCCGAAGACCGCTACGGGTACCACCTATAGCAATGCACAATCGTAGGACTCGATATCAATGGGCTCTTGAACACAGAAATTGGACAGAAGAACAATGGCGTTTCGTGTGCTTTTCTGATGAGTCTCGTTTTGGTATGAGGCCGGATACAAGACGTATACGACACTGGAGAACCCCTGGACGCCAACAGCGATTAAAATCTTGCCAGGAAGTCCATCCTTATAGTGGTGGAACCATCATGGTATGGGCGGGTATTTCGATCGGCGGAAGAACTGAGTTGATTTGGATCAGAGGCAACCTCAACGCTCAAATTTATGCTGAGACGGTTGTATCAGACGTCATCGTTCCTCTACAAGTGCATATCGGTCCCTTATTTCAGTTAATGCATGATAATGCACGACCGCACACCGCAAGAGTTGTAAGACAGACTCTCGCCGCAGCTAACATCAATGTCCTGCCCTGGCCTGCTCAGTCGCCAGACTTGAACCCGATTGAGCATGCATGGGATATTCTTCAGAGAAGAGCTCTGCCGAATATGGAGGGTATCCAGTCGCAAGAAGACCTTTTTTTGTTGTTGCAACGAACATGGGCGGCCATTCCACAGCGTGATTTGGATGAACTCATTTTGAGTATGCCAAACCGATGTTCTTGTGTTGTTAGTGTTCGCGGTAGAAACACGGATTATTAATTGTTTAAGTTACCCAATAAAATTAAAAAAAAAACTGTTATTTCAGTCTTTTTTTCGAACTTTAATGTTAGTGGTTCAAATGTCAAAAATCCCTTTATTAGGAAAATGGCAATTTTTTTTACTAATGCAAAGGTGACTTGGTTTATCGTTACTGTAGACAAACGAAAACATTTTATTTGATCAATCCTTAAAGAAAATTTTAATGAATATCAATCAGGAGAAAAGTTATTGCAAAAATATATGTTGATCCCTAGACACTTTTGATGTGTGTATATACTAATCAGTAGGTATACACTAAAAAGACTACATACTATCATTATATATAAATAGAATACATAGGTACATATAAATAATAATACATACATATTTATATAATACAATATCATATACTTATATTATATATTTAAAAATTAGCTATTGAGGAAACATGTAAAGACCATTATTTTAAATAATAATCTGTTTGGCGCTTGTCTAATATCTACAGGCAGGTTGTTCCACAAGTTTGCGGAAACAAAAGAGTTAGTGCAGTAGAGATTTACTAAACTGAGAACTTTCCCGGTACTTTCGAGATCGGTATCGCAAAAAGAGTTTTTTTCTTGAAAACAAGGAAAAGGGTTTAATTTCCAAACCATAATGCTGGAACCATAGTTATATTTATGTATTTCATTACAAAAAAAAAAGACTTCTTAAATCGGTCAATTATAATTGGCTGCTGAGATTTGGCTGCTAACTTCACACCGGTAGTTACGCTTCTAAAACTATTTAATATTTTCAGAACATTCAGCCAGGAGACGGACAAAATATGCGACACACTACAATGCATTGAGGATATGAGAATCATGAGATGCGATAACTTTTGTAATCTCTACATGACTTGCAATTGTTGTAACTTCTGTAGATCCCAGACAAACGATTTAAAGAACAAACAACACGTAAGTTGAAAACTTTGACGACCATAACCAATCAATAAAAAAATACCATAACACTTAAATCAAATCAAATCAAATTGTTTATTTAATCGAAGTTTTTCTTATAAATTATAAATAACGTTGCTGTGCCAATGTGTGCATTAAAAAGTTTGAAGTAAAAGTATCATCACGACCGTATCCCTTCTGGGGTGATCAGAAACGACGTTTTTTTTTTATAAAGCGGATTCACATTATAGGCCTGTAGCAAGCTCGTCGATGTCAGAGGAAAATAATTTACAACGTCTATTTTACTAAAATAAATATATGAGAAGACAATTTTCTAAGCATTCAATGAATTCACCGTGCGGGGGTGTCTCGGGCTTGTGACCGACAATAGGCTAAGTTACAAAGCAGGCTTCCATTTTGTTTTATATTTCAAAAATTCCATAATTTTATTTCTGCCTCCGTGGTCTAGCGGATAAGTCCGTGAATTTAGACTCAGAGGTAACGGGTTCGATTCCTGGTCGGGACACAAAAATATTTATTAATGTAAATAATACATTTTAGTTTAGTTAATGTATATATTTTTTTAAATAATTTTACTTGCTTCGAATAAATAATTGTACATTTTACGCTCCGTTAGGTCCAAGAGACCAAATAAAAAATTAAATTAAATACATTTAATTTATTTGTGATATTTTCGGGTTTGGTACGCTGCACTGGAGACATCGACGAGCTTGCCACTTACTGGCCTATAGTAAAGTTGGCTAAATGTGAATCCGCTTATTTATAAGCGTGGTTTCTGACCACCCCGAAATCAGTATCATTATTTCCTAAAAAGTTGATAGGCTACATTTCTTAGACTTGAGAAATCTATAAAGAATTATCTTTTACAATCCATTAGGATTGTGCGAGCGAGAGCGTTGAAAAATCGTTAAACCAGTATCTCAGTGTACTGTGTACATAAAAATAATAAAAAAAATCCTTATATTCCAGGTTGACAATATTGGAAATATACATAAAAGATATTACGATTAGCAACAAACGACGAAGGCGAATTATTTAGGTTGGGTTCCGATATAAAATTATTTATCTTCTCAATTATCCATATGAATTAGACAAACTTGTTGCTGTCAAAAGTTCTAAATTAAACTAAACAGCCTGCCCATAGGTTCGCCACTGCACGCGACTTTGCAACCCTCATCCAACCCCCACCTGCGAAATTCTTTAGGTAATGCGTCCATCTGTCGGCTGGTCGTCCCACTCTGCATTGTTCCATGACTATCCACAACCTAAGGTGTATGATCCCCATCACGGGCCGAGCTACTATAATAAAGTTGCACCTGAAGTTGCCTCCTCAGGTTAGACGTCATAACAAGTTGTATGATACCCACTACAGGCCGAGGTACTATAATAAAGTTGCACCTGAAGTTGCCTCCTCGGGTTAAGTCGTAACAAGTTGTATGATACCCACTACAGGCCGAGGTACTATAATAAAGTTGCACCTGAAGTTGCCTCCTTGGGTTAAGTCGTAACAAGTTGTATGATACCCACTACAGGCCGAGCTACTATAGTAAAGTTGCATCTGAAGTTGCCTCCTCGGGTTAAGTCGTAACAAGTTGTATGATACCCACTACAGGCCGAGGTACTATAATAAAGTTGCACCTGAAGTTGCCTCCTCGGGTTAAGTCGTAACAAGTTGTATGATACCCACTACAGGCCGAGCTACTATAGTAAAGTTGCATCTGAAGTTGCCTCCTCGGGGTAGACGTCAGTCGAACAAGTTGTATCAAGGATATGTCGTGATGATACTTGACTTCTTTAAATAAATTCATATCGGAATACTCAACACACACACAAATGAAAACGATGACTTTGGTGGTAAAATGGAAAATAGATGCGACCAATAATTATGTCGGGTAAAATTTCCTAGGAAAATTATAAATGTTTATTCAAACGATCATTTAATATAAACGCTGTAATTAATACCGTAATAAAGTTACTATAGCTAAGAAAATGTTTAATTTACCCACCTAGCCCTCAGGCCGCCCGCACAGTGGTTCAGCTAGAACATTCCAGCTGGACGATATTTTTATTTACAGTTTTCTCGTCGAAGAGTCAAATTAAAAATATTTTTATTCACGTAAACCTTTTACAGACATTTGTGACACGTCATTATTTAAATTATTTGAATGATTCTACTCCTGTTTGTGGAAGACTAATTGCAGGGAGCCCGTGGAACATCTCGGACACCATTGGCTTTCTTGCGCTAGAAGTGCTGGCCGCATTCCTCGTCACGCTGCTTTGAACGACATCATTCGAAGGGCTTTTGTCACTGTTGGAGTACCAGCGATCCTAGAACCCTCTGAGATTGCGCGGAATGATGGCATGACCGTTGGACCGTGGAAACTTGGCAGGTCCCTGGTGTGGGATGCGACATTAGCTCCATCACACATCCAGGCGACCTGTCAAGCCGGGAAGTGCGGCGGTTTCTGCTGAGAGCAGCTGCGCAAATACGTGAACAGGTTACGAATTTGCGCCGTTTGGGGTCATGGGTCCATGGGGACACTCAGCCAAACGCCTGGCCAAGGAGTTGTCCAGACGGCTAACGGAAAAGTCTGGAGACAGGAAAGCTGGCAATTATAGAAATACAGTGTAAACTCCATGTAACGTCACTCTATTTACCGACAAAGTCCCTAAAGCGTCGAAATAAATTGCAACACTGTTATTAGCTTAGCTATACAGAAGGGAAATATTGCCAGTCTTCTTGGTACTATCATTGAAGGGTCGTCTCTAGAGGACATTTTTAACTTATATTTTATTTTTATTAGGTTTAGTTTATATTTATTTAAGTAGTTTTAATTATGAATGAATTAAATATACGTATATTATTAATAATGACGTGTCACAAAAGCTTTACTAAATAGTGTTACGTTTTATTAAGATTCACGAATGTTTTCTTTAGGATGTGGTCTTCCGTTGGGGGGGCGACGACAAGACGGAGTAATATTCTGAAGATACTCGAATTGAACATATTTTTAAAGTATAGCAGCACCATCTAGTGAGCAGCAAATGAAGTTTTAAGACGACATGAGCTTTAAAAGTATCTCTTAATTCATCTGATCACCAACAGATGGCGACATACGTATAAAAGTAAAAAACATGATGGCGGATCAAAATAGTACCATTATAATATATATATAGGAAATAATGCAAGAGTCAGGGCCTTCACTCCGTGGCCACGACTCAGACTTAGCTGTAAAGGCACACAGGGCCAACAGTGAGATAGAGACGGTTTATAGGATTTTAGTCCGTAGGCGCCTTGGGGCTTCACTAGGAAGCTTCACGCATGAGTCGGGCATGCGACCCCCACCCGCGTTGGCCCTTCAGGCAGGGGGCGTATCATTGATGATTTATTGATTCACCGTCTATAAAAAAAAGGAAGAGTCAGGGCTCACAATACTCGTAATGAACCACTATGTTTTTCAATAGTAGGTACTTTAAAAAAAAAAAACATTTATTGCAAGTAATATACAAACGGTATCAACAAATTGCAATATTAAATAATTTAAAAAAAACCTAACATTAATAGTAATAACAGTAACGTTCGACTTGAAAGCAAATAAAGCAAAGCTTGATTTTTTACCGAATTTTATATGAAAACCGTAGGAAACGCCAAGTCGAACGCCTTTCAAAGCGAAAAAAAAAAGAAAAAAGCTCTTAAAGCGACAAGTCAAACACAAAGTAAATAATAAAATAAATAACTAAATTTCAAATAAAACTAAAATCAAAATTTAATAAATTTACGATAAGCGTACTGTGCAGAAAACACTTGACCCCCTTTTAACCCTCATTGACCGGCGAGGTTGACCCTTTGAGCAAAACATTTTCTACTTAAATGGAACCTGTACTTATTTTTAATACCTAGGCACTTTATTGCACTAAATATTAATTTAGACGACACTATTTTGCTTATTTAGAAAATAGGTGGTAAGCAATCGTTTAAAAATATGAACAGAGGTAGCCTGTAAATCGTATAATACTTTGATATCTGTTCGGAAACTAGTATTTAGAGAACTATTGGTCTGAAATATAATACTTAATTAAAAATTGGAATGGTTATCGATCTTGTTGACCAACATGCATGGCCAGGCATACCTATAGACTATATATTGCAGATTTGCACAATGTTCAGACGGTGTTAAAATCACGCTTTTTAAAGCGTATTGCACGTCTTTCTACACCAGCAGTCTGTGGCTGAGATACTTTAGTTGGGCCTCTTCACAATGCTGATGGATTTCCGGCTATAATCCGCAAAAAGGCAGCGTCGATACTGCATAGAGTAAGAGGTAGTGACAACGGCATTCTGAAGATGATATCGTCGCGTTTTGACAGCGCTTTTGTTAAGCGCTAGATTGGAGTTGTAACTGGAAACGTGTAAATCTGTACAGCACTTGCGTTACCCAATGTTATGGGGCTGTGACTTAATGTCACACACAATGAAAATGAACAATAATTTTTATATTTACATTGTTTTAATATTTGATTAATGTATATTTCTACTAACATAGTTTTAAGTTAAATTGTTACTAACATATATGGATCGAATCTGAAATAAATAAATTATTATTATAGTTATTATTATATTTAAGTTTTTTTTACTTTTGTCGATAATAGTATATTTTCCATTCGCATACAATATATCTTTTGAAAATCGTGCGCCGCGCTTAGTGCAGAAAATTTGATAACGCTATGGGCGATTTTTTCACGGAATTCACGAATTTTTTCATGAACCGTTGTGCTGAAGACCCTCGAAAGTTACTTTTAAAATAGCTATAGTATAATTAAAGAATTTACATAATAAGTGGAATTTTATTTGGATAAGCTATCGGTGAATTTCGCTCTTCTACGGAGCTTGTAGTCGACATCGTATCGAATGATGTAGAAACACTTTAAGAAGATGAAAACAAATATTCAAATTTTACTTTTTTTAAAACGAAACTTCACTCTGACAGAGTAATTGCTAAAGAGTTTTTCGATGGAAATTTTTATATAGAATTTTTTATTTGTGTTTTTTTATATAATGGTAAGCATTTCTTGATTTCATTGAATTATTACGCTATGCTTTATTGGCGTCGCAAGTTCGAGCCCCAGGATGTACCAAAAAATACTTCTTACGTACTTACCTGACGTCATAAAGCTACAGAATGGTGATTATTGACCGCATCCGTGGTCTAGTGGTAACAAACGTTGTCGTGGGTTCGATTCCCACCGGGGGCAAGTTGTACATTGTATAATTTGTCTCGGTCTGGGTGTTTATATGATAAGATAAAAAGTATAATATGTAGTTTATCAACCATCTGGTTTCCGTAACACAAGCCTCGTAACTTAACACGGAAATTAGATGGCGCTGTGTGACCTGTCTGGAAATATTTATTTATTTATTATTATTAAGTAACATTAAAGTATCATCACAACCGATTTTTAGCTAACTTTACTTTAGGCATGACAAGTGGCCAGCTCGTCTATGTCTCTAATATCTATATCGTAATAAAAATGGTGAATTTTAGGCCGAACACGAGGTAAGGCGTCGTGAAGGTCCATTCGTGAAGAAGGCCAGTGGTGAAGAAGCAAGGAACTATGACTTCATCGCTGCTAGGGCTCCAGGAAAAACTACAAAGTAATAAAATCCATAAGTATTAGGTTTGTATAGTTCGCGAACGAAATAGTTCCATAGAGCGTTCCCACAAAGGAACAGCCGGAACTCATCATCGTCATCACGACCGTTTCCCTTCCGGGGTGGTCAGAAACCACGCTTACAAAGAAGCGGATTCACATATAGCTAACTTTCATCATCATCATTATCAGCCTCCACTGCTGGATATAGGCCTCCCCCATGGCTCGCCACTGCACGCGGTCTTTTGCAACCCTCATCCGTCCATCTGGCGGGGGATCGTCTCACTCTGCGTCGTCTCGTACGTGGTCTCCACTCCAGAACCCATTTGTCCCATCGGTCGTCGGTTCTGCGGCAGATGTGTCCGGCCCATTGCCACTTCAGCTTGCTAATTTTGAATACTATGTCAGTATCTTTGGTTCTCCGACGAATTTCAACGTTTCGAATTCTATCCATCAGAGAAATACCAAGCATAGCTCTCTCCATAGTTCGCTGAGCGACCTTGAATTTGTGAACCACACCCACTGTCAGTGTCTACGTCTCTGCTTCGTACGACATTAGGGGGAGGAAGCTATCTAACTTTACTATAGGCCAATCATGACAAGTGGCAAGCTCGTCGATGTCTCTGCGTACCAAACTAGAGAATATCACAAATAAATTTGAGCGAGCGTCGAGCAAACTAAATTAATATTTATGAACTACTCACTATGGGTAGTGTATTGATATTTTTATTTATAAATATATGTAAATGTTTCATAATTGCATGCTGTGTGCACATGCTTTTGAAGATAGTACTGGAAATGCATTGTAAAGATTTGAAATTTATAAATGTTTTGTACTCATTTCTGTTGTGTCTACCTAATAATAATAAATAAATAACTTGACTTTGTCGAGCTTAGTGTCTAGGTATCCTTTTGTCGAATAGAAACATTTTTTATTCTTTATTCTTAGTATATCACCGTACATTCCCACCGGAGTTTGGTTAAGTCCATATAATTTAAACAAAATTGTACACAATATATATTTAACGTTAAAATATCTGTCTTGCCTGGAGAGTGCAATGTGAAGACAAGGAGCTGAACTGGTAGTGCATAGGAACATCAACACTATAACAAAAAATAACCAAAAATATAGGTACCTATATTAAATATAAATATCTACCTACCTTAGGTAAATAAATTAAGCTGTTGTTGCGGCTGTATATGGGCTTTGTCAGTAAATTAACCAGCATTTGTTTAACTTTTAATTTAAACAGTTTTAGTGGCAACTTCCTTATAGTGGAAGCTTATTAAAAACCTTTGTAATAAATTCCCTATTATTTTAGTGTTATAGAATCAATAGGTCATCTCGTTAAGGGCTGCCTCGGAGGTGGAGTGGTGGCGATGCACGAAGCGTACATGACAGCCGGCCTGTGGACAGCATTGAGTCTCAACATATTTCTTGGCTTTCTCGTCAGCTATTGTATGTATGTAAGTATTGGTGGTGGCAGGTAAGTCTAGCTATGAATGTTATATAGAGAATTATAGCGCATGACTAGTGTTGCCCAAAACAAGATCAAGACTTGGTCAGTAATGGTCTTTATTTAATTATTTATTAGGGTCGCCAACAGTGACAGCAACAAATCACAGGCAACCACCACATGCTATTACAGTAACCATTAATTGGGCCTTTGAGTAGCGAAAATAAAAACGCAATACAATTACAACAACAACTAAGTAAATCTAAGCAAAAATTACAATACAATACAACATGATACAACCACAATCAAGCAACACAATTCCAAGGATCTAAATTGGTTAAACACTAACTCAGTTTACCGTCCCAGGCAGGATCCGCTGCAGTGACAATACATTGCGCTTAAAAACATGCAAAGAATTAGCAAATATGTCTAGACTGTCATTATATCTATGTCACTATATCTGGAACTCTTGAATCCCTGCAGCTTCGCCGCGATGTGGCTTCTCTGAGCGTGTTCTACCGGCTATACTATGGTGAGTGCTCCGAAGAACTCTATAACCTAATCCCTCCCTCTCCATTCCGCAACCGAACCACACGCACAGGTCAGAATATGCACCCACATACCGTAGTCACCATCCCTTCGCGTACGTAAAATTTGGGGACTCATACATCTGTCGTACGATTAAGATGTGGAATGCTCTTCCAGCCTCTGTGTTTCCACTTTCCTATAACTTGGAGTCCTTCAAGCGAAGTTTGAAAAAGCATCTAGTCAAGCCGGCATAGTGTTGGCGACTGATAGCAGTTATGAGTGTCTGACTTCAGTTGCTAACATTCATGGACCTTGCGCGAAACTTACCATCAGGTGGGCCCAAGGTCACAGGTCGTGCTAGTATAAAGATAATAATAATAATACTATTTTTTTGTGAAAATATGTCGTATTGACGACATGTACGGTTTAGTGATGAGTGGTAACCCAAATTGGATTGGTCTTGGTCTTGTATCAGAACAGCAGGTCTCTGTCTTGGTCTTTCACTCTTAATCTAGGTCATCGTATTGCGCAAGACTCTTGTTTTGACTGAAAATATACATATGTTTGTTTCCAATTTAAGCAAGGAAACTTTTTGAGACTACTATCTACAGAACATTGGGTAGGGACGACGGCCCCCAGTCCCCGGCAGCCCTACCGCCCCCAATTACGGTGACGGCCGGGGACAAAAAGAATTTCGACGAACTTTCCCCTTATTCCAAATCGCGCTCAGACCGCTTAGAACGAATATGACACTCACCGTCGTTCCGTATCAAATATCGCGATTTGGATGCTAAGAGCGTGATATCAATTCGGAACGGTCTAAATCGCATTTTCATTCATAAAATGTTAGTTTTTTTTTTTAAATGTATGGAGATAAGTTGCGGATTCCACATCTTTGAGTATGAATACTAACAAATATACATCTCTCGGTTTATTCATTTCAACTTATTTAGGTAATTTAAAATAACTTGCCGTGTTATAGACATTTTTTTTTTACTTCCTACTTAAATATTAATTATAGATTTGTTTAAGAAGTAATGTAGAAACAGTATAAACGAATTACAATATTAAATAATTTAAAAGAAAACCTAAAATTAAATTAAGTTGAAAATGGCGCGGGACATTATGACAAACAAGTGACAGCGCTCAGAGCGATCTACCTCGGTATCGTGAGCGCGCGAGAAATGATGTCATTTGTGACGGCACATAGCTTATTATCGCGTGTCGGAACGAAGGGTTTATTGAGTGGGGTATCGTCGAATAGGTACTTGAAAATCATGTTGTAATGTAAAATACCCTCACTGGCGAAACATGTGAATTAAGCATATACTTGTATAATATAATCAAGATTAAAATTATATTTGTTACCGTGTATTCTAGCAAATAAATATTTCAATTCATTCATTTCATATGTTTACAACTTTAGAACTTCGTTCAAGTGTTTTTTTTTTCAACTTATTTATTTTTATTTTTAAAATAATTGTCAATAAAATGTAATGAAGACAAATTTCTAAGCATTCCATGGATTCACCGTGCGGGTGCCGGGTCCATCGTGTGTGGGTAAGAGATGAGAAGAATGGTGTCTCGGGCTTGCGACCGACAATTGGCTGGTTTAAGAAAAGGAGGCCTCCTTTTTTTTCTATTGCGCGATAATACGCTCACCATCCACCATTCTACTTCTCTCCCTACCCAACCAAATACTGTATGATTCCGTTATTGCCGTCTTGGAAGCTCATACAGTTATACAAACTTTATAGGTACGTACTTTGTGCAACTTTACCTACCACGTATCACAACGACTGTATCCCTTCCAGGGTAGTCCAAATCCACGCTTGTTTAATGAACCTGATTCACATTTAGCCAACTTTACTATAGGTTCATCATGACAAACGGCAAATAAATTAGAGGCAGAGGGTGCGAAGAATCTCGACGAAGATCGATCCCCACTAGCATGTATACAGAGGGGTAACAAAAACTACATAATTATAACGCTTTACATAATGTTTTATTCATTAATACAAACTTTGTCAGAGCGAAAAAAATCGTCTCTTCCACACCGGAAAATAGTGACAACAATGGCCGACAATGAAATTTGTCAATTGCTTGTTTTAAGTTTCCACCCCTGCAGCCCATTTTGTTACTTAAGCGCAAACGTTATAATGGAATCCGTTAACTATAGGTATATACATATATCACGCTATTAAAGTTGATATTTGCACGGCCGCTGTCAAGGCCGAGAGCTTATAAAGTTGAAAATTGAATAATATTTTGTAATTATGACGCAAGCTCTGACGTTAATAATGAAATCCTCTTAAAACTTTGCGACTAATAGTGTTGCCCAATCTTGGTCTTGGTCTTGCAGTCTTGGTCATGGTCTTGCTTTTTTGCAAGACCAAGATTTCAATAAATTTTAATTCAAATTCAAATTATTTATTTCCATTTGGTTCACAGGTAACACTCGGATATTGTCAATTTGTACAAATAAAATACAATATTATTTAAATTTATTAAAAAGTGACATTGGTGCCATAAACAAGTACTGCAGCTTAACTTAAATTTGTGGCTTTAAAAGGCCGTGTTAACTTATAATCTAAATAATTAACTTATAATCTAATAAATTTTATGTCAAATTATAAAAAAAAAAAAAAAATACAATAAGAATTTCGTGGCTGTATAGAGGCCGTGTGAACTTATAATCTAAAATAATTCTAATATAATGTCTAATTATAATAAAATCAAATTAACTTAATAAATAATTGTGTCGTATCCGTAATTTTTAATATTTTTTTGTTTCTAACGAAAATAAATAACTTTTAGGTTTTTGAAACTTGGGAGAGCTTATTTGCTAATAATTTCATTTTAGTAAGTATATCTAAATCCTACCTATACCTAATGCCTCCGAGGTCTAGCGGTTAATTCCATGGATTTGGACTTGGAGGTACAGGGTTTGATCCCTGGTCGGGACACAATAAATTATTAAATTTATTTGTGATATTTCTCAAGTTTGGTACCCTAAAGACATCGCGGAGAGAAATTTCCTTAGTACAATTGGAAATTAAAATATATATTGAGTCAGAGTAAGAGTCTTGCGAGACTCTTGCGCAAGACCAAGGTTAGGAGTGCAAGACCAAGACTGGCTAAGACTTGGTCTTGGTCTTCGCTTTGGGCAACACTAGACTAAGTAACAGAATGCTGGACTACTGGTCATCCTAAGAAAGAGATAGACTTGAATGAATGGTACCTGTAGGCGGACGGGTGGTCGCGCGGGGGGAGAGTGGTTCGCGCCCGCGCATCTTTTTTATGTACTATAAATATTTATTATTCAGCTTCGAGAGTAATTGTCTCCGCCAACAAACTGTGGTTACAGTTTGGCGGGCTATTTAATAAGTTATATGTATTGGAAAGTAAATAAATAATTGAATTTTTTTTTTTTTTTTTGGTTCTATGCCTTGAACGTAGTGAGTGCCGAGTCGTTCCTTCGTTTGGCATTTACTAACTCGAATTGACCCATCTTTAGTAGCGACTCACTAAATTACCTACACGGGTAAAGCCGAGAAAAATTATACATACAACTGTTTTTTTTTTGTAGATTCTAGTAAAGTCAGCACAAATAATGTACGGTAGAATTCAAGAGCCTGTCCTGTCTTATCCAGATTTAGCAGAAGCCTCCCTTGCTATCGGTCCATTTCCCAGCCTCAGGAAGTTTAAAAAATGTTTTAGGTTAGTTAAGAAAAGACAAATTTATATTTTATATAATTATATTTTATATAAATTTATTATAAATATTTATATAAATTTATATAATTATATTTCATGGGTGCCTCGAAGAAGAATAGTGTCTTGAGCTGGCGACCGACAATAGCTGGCTTGAAAAGAAAAACTCCTTTTTTTTTATTTATTTAAGAAACATAAAGATCTTAAAACATAATTACAACAATTATAAAGTTACACAATCCAGCAAAGCAATAACAAATACAACTAAATAATATACATATAAGTATATAGTAAAATATAGGAAAATAAAAAATATATTAAAATTAGTAATCAAAAAATAAATAAATAAAAAGTTCTCCAAGCATTCCAATTATGATTCATTTAGATAATTTTATATTAATTTGCTTTTTTAACGTAGCAACACTAACACTGGACAAATCAATATCACCGAAATTATCATTGTAGTTTAGGCATGATCTTAGCACAAAGGAGTTTTTCAAGTATTTAGTTCCAGCATATCTGATAGCAAATAACAGTTTGGATCTATTCCTCTTCCAACTACAATTCAAGTTTATTTTACTTATTGCGCGATAATACGCTCCACTTCTTCCACTCCTCTCCCTACCCAACCAAATACTCTATGATTCCGTTAATGCCTTCTTTGAAGCTCTTTCCATAAATGTATCTCCTGCTTAGGCCAATTCTTTTAGTAAGTGGTGCAAAGATTATGCTGGAACTCCTCTCGCACCAACTCCCACTGCGTAAAGCTGAGTCTCGAACCCGTTCCTGATCATTTCTTCTGTGAGATCATAATATTTATTCGACTTTAGGTTGTGGTCTTTTGGTATATTAAATTCCCACGTTACGTTCAATAAGGATAACTTTTTTCAAGTTCCGAGAAAATCCTATCCTATATTAGCTTTGCCCAGAGAATCGGTATTGCAATTCAGCGGGGAAATGCAGCCAGCGTTCTTGACACTATTCCACGCGGACGGGACTTATATCCCTATCCTTAATATTAATTTTATTTTATATGTTGTAAATTTTTTTTTCGAATAAATGTATAGATGTAAAAAAAAAAAAAAAAAAAATACCAATATACCTACAAAATACAATCTACACTTATCCCAAACAAGTATTTATCGAATAGTAAGTATACTGCAACAAAATGTATAATGTGATTAGTAGGGTCCACACACAAGGCACTTTCATGCCTGACCAACTAGGGGACCATGCAGTCGAATTACCAAAAATAGTTTACTAAAAGGAAAATAAAAATAAAAAAATAAAATCTAATAATAAATTGTGTTCTTCAAATCAACGGATGGTTCTTAAAAATTGTTCTGTATGCTGATAGTCCCATGTTAGCAACAGTCCTGAGAGTCTGGACCTAGCTTCGTAAAGTACACTTAGACATTAATCTTAATTGTAGAGATTAATTAACCTCACATTAGTTTTTTTTAAATACTGTTTACACCTTTGCAAAAAAAGCAAGACTAGTCCACATTACTGTCAGTATTGGTTCATAGTAATCTATACTTGGTGTATAGTTATTCAAAGTTAGGACAATTTAGAAAAAGTTATATATCTGTATGTAGTTTTATCCTTCATAACCCTTTCAGCACGGACAATACCAAACGTGCGTTATTACAAAAAAAACTACCCGTCGGTCGTCGCCAAATTCTGTTTTACCGCTCTAAAACGCCCTCGATACTTCGGGCACTCATCGAGCTACTTAGTAAATAAGTATTATTCTTATTAGGCTGGCTAAAAACAAAAATAAAAAATTCTGTAATAAGGGCTATAGCTTAAGGATCAGAGGAACCAGAAAGCGAGTGAGATGGATAGGATGTGAGGATGGAGCAGGTATGTTTGAAGGAACGAATGAATGATTGAATGTGAATGAATGTTAGATGATTTTATATATTTAGTTTTAGTTTTTTTTAGTTATTATTATTTTGTTAAAAAAAAAAAACTTGTCCTTAAAATAAATAATATAATAAACATAAAAAAAAATATTCTTATCTCTATTAAATTGTTAGACTAGTTAACATACATAGTTTTATTCTCACTATGTTAGCAAACGCACGATGGTGCGCTAACACATTAGGAAGACGCACGAATATGCGGTGGTGGTTTCGTGGAATTCGCTAGGGGAGGATTTTTTGCCCTATTTATATTAAATGTTTTTGAAGTTATCATTAAACCTTTTAATATACAAAATATATTAAATAAACCGCCTCCGTGGTCTAGTGGTAACAAACGTTGCCGTGAACTCGGGAGGTCGTGGGTTCGATTCCCACCGGGGGCAAGTTGTACATTGTATAATTTGTCTCGGTCTGGGTGTTTATATGTATAATATGTATATATTTACAAAAAAAAAAGTATAATATGTAGTTTATTAACCATCTAGTTTCCGTAACACAAGCCTCGTAGCTTACCACGGAAATTAGATGGCGCTGTGTGACCTGTCTGGAAATATTTATTTATTTATTATTATATACAAAATACTTTTTGTCGTGCTGAAAGGGATAAGGATAAGAGAAATGATTTTATACTTTTTAGTCCGTTATAAATTCATTAGTAGGTACATTTTTTTTAGATATGCGGTAGATTTTACAATCGGATTCGATCTGTTTGGTTCATGCTGCGTGTACCAAGTTATTATAGCAAGAACTATTAAGCAACTAGTAGAAGGTAAGCTGGTTCGATTTCCAGAATATCTATAACTAACTATTATCTATAATAATCAAAGTAAAGTATTATATTTCGGGGTGGTCAGAAACCACACCTATAAAGAAGCGGAATCACACTTAGCCAACTTTACTATAGGCCATCATGACAAGTGGCAAGCTCGTCGATGTCTCGCTTACCAAACTCGAGAAATATCACAAATAAATTAAATATAAATTAAATGTATTTATTTACAATAATAAATATTTTTGTGTCCTGACCAGGAATCGAACCCGGTACCTCCGAGTCTAAATCCACGGACTTAACCGCTAGACCACGGAGGCAGTCATTAGATGACATAAATTAATACATACGTACCTAAATAAATAATATTTACATATCTACATACTAATACTACATGCAAATACATATATATATATTCATATAAACTAAACATATAAAGAATAATAATATACATACTTATTTTTATACCTACATGCTGACTGCCTCCGTGGTCTAGCGGTTAAGTCCGTGGGTACGATTCCTGGTCCGTAAACAATAATATTTATTAATTTAAATAAATTTATTTCATTAATATTTAATTTATTTGTGATAATTGTCGAGTTTGGTACGCTGGAGACATCGAAGTGTATCTTGCTTCTTTATAAGCGTGATTTCTGACTACCCCGAAAGGGAAACGGTCCTGATGATACTTAACTATGCAGACGAAGCAAATATGTTTACATTAGAAAATGTATTATTATATGATCACACAAGCGTCTTAATAGGGCAATTATATTGCTGTCTCTGCAAGGGCGTACTCAGGATTGCAGCTAGGAGGGGGCAGCTCATACCTGTTTCGAGAAGATGGTCGGTCGGGTATATTGAAACAAAAAATCATGAAAATTTACTTTTATTAATTAGTTTGATTATGACACAAAACAAAATATTATATATATATATATATACGACACTCGACAGTACTTTTTCCAGTAAAGAGAGAGAAATAGCATCAATTTATTTTATACGGTCAATAGCGACATCTTGTATTGAATAGGAATACCACGAAGAACGTTCTAGCATGGACTATTCTGGAAAGGAAAGACAGTGATAGCAAGTATGAGACAAGAATGGAAACAGAGTCGAGTATTTTCTACGTATTTCGGGAGCGAGAATATTTGAATATATAAGCGGGATCGTAAGGCAGAGCAAGGCAATTCAGTTCAAAATTTCGAATACAATTCAATTCAGTTCGGAGTTTAATACCAGCGAATATTTCATGCGCCATCCCAGAAGACTACTGTTAAATTAATATATATATCTAATATCCCAGTAATCTTCTGGGATGGCGCATGAAATATTCGCTCGTATTAAACTCCGATTTCTCTCTCTTTACTGGAAAAAGTACTGTCGAGTGACGTCCGTAATTAGATGTTGTTTTCTCCAAATTATATCAGGCTTTAATCCTAGATGGCTCTGATTATCTCGTCGGGAACTCGGGAGCGGAAACTACGAGATGCGACGGTTTCGCGGGAGATTTAATTATAGATAAAAAATATTAAATCAAAATATCTGACTGAAAAGATGTTTTGTTTCCAACACTTCATTTTAAACAGAGTAGGTAACATGTTTTTAATTCCCACTTGCCGGGAAAATTGACATTTATTTTATATATTTATTTAATCAGCTGCCCCCCCTGCCCCTACCTGGGTACGCCCTTGTGTCTCTGTCTTTTTTATATTTGAATAAATAAATTAATGAATTTGCAGGTACCCAAACGGTAGCGGATAGTGCGGTCGGCTCTAGTCCCAGCATCCGCATTTATATACTATGTCTGATGATCCCGTGTATTTTGATTTGTATGATTCTACAATTAAAGTATTTGGCGCCTTTTTCCATTGTTGCCGATTTCTTCATATGTAAGTTTCAACATCATCTTAGGCTAGACTCCACTACTAGAATATTTGACCTTGTCTCGCCACACTCGCCAGACGGATTAAGTTGATGATACGGCACGAAGACATTACTCACGGAACTAGCAAACTATGTCTAACTTCGCAACTATGTCTAAAACAAATACACTTCGCTTGCTAATATACGAATACTGCTATACTCGTATATATAGTATAATTATGCTCCTGCCTCTCATTCATTCATTTTGTTTTAGGTAAATAATCATTAGGTATTGGTTTTCACTTATTTATTATTATTATTATTTTTATTTTACTTTTGCTAGTCACAGTTCAGTTGCACTATTAATAAATTACAAATCTAATTACTATAATTTACTCTTATTTCTGTTTTAATTGTATTGTCTAAATAATATAAAATCTCTTTGGCTTGTGTGACTTTGTTTATATGTTTAATATATAAAGCTGTGATTTAAAAAATATATATATAAATAAATAAACTGACGTACTTGATAGTGCAAGGTCAGTAGTAAGCTAGCTATCGAGCCGTGAGGACGTCACACGCGCGCCTCTCTTTATTCTATCTCAATTGTTAAAAAATATCGGTGAATCAATGGGGTGTATCAGGCAAAGCTTTTCTATAGATGTCGCTAGCGGCACTGGTACCTTGTTTACACCTATGTCGGTAATTTTTTAAATATTTTTATAACAGAAATACGAATTTTAACTTAACGTTACCTACCTTAAAAGACGAATTAAGAAAGCGAACACCGTCTTTAAAAAGAAAAAAGGTTTAATTAATAGAACGGCAATTTTGAGATCACCATATCTTTGATTTCGCTTGAAAATCTATATTTGTACACTTAAAAGCTGCTAACTTCGGTGATATATCCAGAAAATAATAAATTTCGTAATAAAAATTCAAGTTTTCTATGCAACTGACAGTTCTATTAGGTACCATCTATCATGCGCCATCTATCGTGATAAAAAGTTAGTGATACACCCAATTGTGGGTCTTTGCGTGTAGTTGTCTATCGGTTCCGCATTTTGTAGTGAACAATATAGTGTTTTGTATTAAGAGGGATAACCGCTGTTGCATTACCTCTCACTCGCACTATCCAATATTTTCAAAAATTTATCAAGTATACCTTTCGTATACTAGTACTTATTCCACTAGTTTTATTATAAAACTATTTCAAGAATACGGGTTTGAATTAATAACTAAAATGTAGCGAATATTAGCAAATGGATTTATAATAATAATAATAATAAACTTTTATTTCGCACTTTACATCCATAAATTGTTAGTAACAATTTTACCTAATCTATATTTAGTATAACAAAAAAAATATTTTAAACTATCCGCTACTGGAGGCTGTCTACTTGACTGTATGCAGCTGTATCCAGTGCTCCAGCAGCGGAGAGTCCCACCGATCTGCCAATACGTTTAGAAGCCTGTTGGTACTGGTTCTCATGCCGCACAGCATAGACGCAGATCTTTTGCGCATAATTGTTTGAAAACTGTCAGTCCTCGAATCAGCAAACATACCCGAGGCACTGCGGCTCGGCAGCCCCATCAGGATCCTAAACCCATTATTATACTAGACGCGCAGGTCGCTGTACGCTCTCCGAGTATAGTTCACCCATAGGCTGCACGTGTAAAAGGACTGGCAGTACGCCCTAAAAGAGTCACTTTTACCTGGTGCAGCGCGGAAACCTACGGGCTAACATATATACCTACGCTCCCTCTCAATAACTACATTGTCTTTAAGGTCCTCGGTGACCCAGTGGCCCAGATTTATAATAAGTTTCATTTTATTTCCACTTTGCCATAAAATCCCAATTTGTCTAGGAAGCTAATTATTAACTTATGCAAAAAAAAAATGGTTTAATATAATATTACTTTTTTTTTGTCAGTAACGGTCGCTGGTGCTACAGTGGCGTACGCAACTCAAGCTGCAACGACGCCTATTTCAGAATTTCCAGCATATAAGAGCTTCATGGGAGTGTTTGAGTTTTTGGGCATGTGCGTGTTCAGTATGGAGGGAGTCGGCGTGTCTATGGCCATAGAAAACCATATGACCAATCCCAAGAAGTTTCCCATCGTTCTGATTGGTGGTAAGAATTATATCGACATTAATAACCAATCAAACATCAATTTGTTTTTTTGTAAGTTTGTTTAACGTTCTATGGATTTATTACATAATTAAAAATGGCGTTACTCTGATGTTTCGATATGATAATGACAAAAAAAGAGAGTCCTTCGCGCCATTTTGCGCGGACATGTCAAGTGCAAGTTTTTGTTTTGTAAATCATTTTACTGTGGATATTGTTGGTCAAAAGTGGTGTTGTTTTGTTTAATAATGTTCTACAATGTGAATAGTTATGGAAAACGATAAATTGGACTTTGAATATTGGGCACAAGTTGCTGTTTATTTTTTGCGGTTTTCCCGCGCTGTGGACTCCCATATTTAACCCGACGTGTTTGAGCTATAATGACGCGAGTGACTCCAAGAAAAGCATCAAATTCTGCAGCATCTGGAATTTGATGATGACCTCATTAACTCATAGAAAAGAAAGATATATTACGTCAGACTTGGCTGTATGGGCTAGACCCTTTGCCTTCCCTATCACCTCATTCATCATCCATCAGGAGAAGAAAACAAAAAAAATCCTTTATTGTTTATTTTGTACCTTCGACATCTGACGCCATTAAATAAAAGAAAAAGTTCAACTTTATTCCTTTATATAAGGTCTTAACAAAATACCTGGATATATGTTTACAGGATACTTAGATGTTTATAATGTCTGTAAAACACTTTCGAAAAACACTTACATATATTTTTAAATAAAAATATTAAATTGATTTAAGTATTTCGTCATTGTGCATTTTGCATCAAGACGACCCGTCTTCACCGAGTTAAATAACCGAGGTGTGCTTTCATTTACACTGATATAAAAAACATGTCGCACCCTTAAATATAAGGTACAGCATATTATTGTGGGGCAATGCAGTGGAAATAAATATAATCTTTATTGGACAAAAATAATGCATTCGTGTTATTTGTAACACACCTCCTATGACTTCCTGTCGTCCTTTATTTATAAAATTAAAATTACTGAATGTTCCTTCTATCTATATACTTGAATGCTGTTTATTTGTAAAAAGCCACCCGAAACTTTTTAAAACTCTTGGGAGAATTGCAATTTTAAATCGCGTTATCCTAGTAGACTAATTATTCCAGCGCATAAAAGTACTCAATATAGCAGAAATTGTTATGCAATAGTAACAAAGATATTTAATAAGCTTCCAGTTATACTGTAGTGGACACATCATTGTATATAAAAATATAAAATTCAATAAGACTTTTGACATGAAATGCCAAAACACATCTTGTCAGATTACACATAGCTTTTGGACTTGCAAATGTATTATTTTACAAAAATATAATTTAATACGCCTAAACTAGTGTTTCAGTTATTTCCAAGGATTTAGCCCCGATAACTGGTGACCCCGTCAAGGAAAAAACATGATTTGGTTACGCCGATATATATTTATTCTTATGTATCTATCTCACTATTCATTTTCCTTCCGCTCCTACCTCTAACTCCTTTGCCCAACGCCAGTTGGCATCGCAATCGCTCAACCGCCGCGCTTGGACGTGTCCGCAAACCTACCGCGCTCCGCCATTAAAAACGCTAAATCACGCAAAATCACGCCGCGAATTCTCCAAGTGCAGTGCCAAAATAATTACCACGCTATAAACAATATTCACTCTGAAATAAGTGGAGAAATCAAAGAGTGAACCAGCCGAAGGACGCCAGGGGGAAACCTCGATCGCCGCATCTACAGGTTAGTGGGTTTCCTCTCCTAATCTTACTATTCTCCATCACTTCTGGTCCTTCTAAACCGCATCCCTCATGTACTCACGTATCCCGCTATATATAAAATAATAAAAAAAAAAAAAAAAAAAAAAAAACAGCGTATTTTTCTCAAAAATACGACGACATTTTATATATTTTATTTCCGCTATTTACGTATTTATTTAACTCTAATCCCGCTATATACTCATAGAACGCATACTTATATATCATATTACGCTATTACTTATCTATTTCATACATTCATTTCTCTGAAAACACCCATTCAATTCTCTGCGACTTAAAACAGGAGGGTAGATGTAAAATTCCTTCGCGAAACTAACGCATAAAAAACTCGAGGTCAACGCGCCATCGCGAACATTGACTTACATACACGCTTGACTTATATACATTAGACAGACCCGCGCAACAAATTATTTTTTATCCTGCTGTGTAAAAATGCCAAAACTTACGGAGTTTGTTAACCCGGAAGAAAAGGCCATTAGATCGCAAATATCCGTATTAATCTGTAAAAAAAATAGTTTGTTTGCAATGATACAAAAAGTCTATGATTTAATTGAAAACATCTCAGATACAAATATCGCTCACCGTTTCTTAGTGCTTTCAAAGTCGATTGAAAGTACTAAAATCGAATTTATTAAAGTCGTGGAAAATATTAATATACTCAGCTCATCAATAGATGACAATTATACTCCTAACTTTGAAGCAATATGTTCCATCGATGAACTTTATTGCTATATAAAGTCAGTTCAAGGTGACCTTGAAAATAATAAAATTCAAAAATCTAAAATTCATAAATTGCCAAGCGATTTTACTCGCAAGCTGCCGCCACTCGAATTGATGTCATTTGATGGATCTCCAAACAAATGGGTTCTCTTTTACGAAAACTTTAAAGGTCTTATTCACGACAACCCACACCTTAGTGATGCCGAAAAGGTGCAGTACCTAATGGGTAAACTGTCGGGTAAGGCTGTCACGGTTTGTGCCGGAATCCAACCGGTAGCCAGTAATTATCAAATACTGTTCAAGGCACTAACAGATAGATATGATGATAAACGTACGCAAGCAGCAATGTACATCGAACAGTTGCTTAATTATAAAAATATTTTACACGCATCATCCACCACTCTAGACTCATTTATTGATACCTTTTGCTCAGCTGAAGCAGCACTCCGTCAGCTCGAAATTGCTGACCTCGCAGACTTTTTTATAACTCATATCGCGCTAAGTAAACTCGATAAAGAAACCGTACAACTCTTCGAACAGGAACAACGCAGCAAAACCATCCCTACTACGCACGACTTGTTTAAGTTCATCAAGGAACAAAGTCGTATTTATTTATTACGCAACACGCAAACATCTGAAACCGCTTTTTCATACTCAAAATCTAGTAAACACGCAAAAATACAATCGTTTGTTGTAAACGATAACGACGAGACGCAAAACACCGCCCCGCGAAAATGTATAGTATGTAGAACAGCTGACATTCACCCATTATATAAATGTGACTATTTTTTGAACCAAGATCCTATTTCTAGAAATAAAATAGTTACCCAAAATAGGTTTTGTAAAAACTGTTTAGGGTTTCATAACATTCGATATTGCAAATCGCAAAGTAAATGTTTTGTTTGTGGTAAAAACCACCATACCAAACTCCACATAACTAACTTTCAGAACGCGCCGCCTGATAACAGGCAAAATTCAAATAATTTCCAACCGCAATGTCAGAATTTAGCTGTCTCTTTTCCTCACGCGTCGCGGCAGCCTGCCGCGGCCGCCTCGCTTGCGCACGCGTCGATGCATCAGACATCGGCCGTCTCTTACGCTCCCGCGCCGTCGCCTACTGCACCGAATGTGTCCGCCGCTAGTACAAGCGGTCAGCTGTCGGCTGCCGCCACGCAATACAACTCGGGCAATATTACAAGCCTAACATCTTTTGATAACAACCTTAACTCTTATAAATCTACTACTGTGC
The DNA here is from genome assembly GCA_910589645.1 of Tinea semifulvella. Taxonomy (NCBI): domain Eukaryota; kingdom Metazoa; phylum Arthropoda; class Insecta; order Lepidoptera; family Tineidae; genus Tinea; species Tinea semifulvella. The sequence goes on from OU342619.1 coordinate 8,879,704, forward strand.
TCTTACCAACCGCTATTGTTTTTGTTAAAAATAAACAAAACAATTATGTTAAAATTAGGGTTTTTATAGATAGCGGCTCAATGAGTCATTTCATAACGAAGACTTGTTGTGAACGCTTAAACCTCGACATCACTCCTGCTGAATCGACCATTGAAGGAATAGGTCAAAGCCAAAAAACGGCTATAGGTTTCGCCAATTTTAGGATTTACTCGAAGTTTGACACACGAATTAATTATTTAATCAACGCCAGGGTAATTGATACAATATCCAGTAAATTACCCAACTCATATATTGACACTTCGCACCTAGGTCATCTAGAGGATGTTCCACTAGCCGACGAATGTTTTCACTCGCCTAATGAGATTGACTGTCTCATTAGCAACGAATTATTTCCGCTGCTCTTAGGTTCTCAAAAAATTATGTCCCCTCACTCTTCAGTGGTGGCAGTGGAGACTACCCTTGGGTACGTACTCTTGGGTAAGGCTGACTGCCATCCACAACCTCATATAACACCTAATAATATTAATAACGCTTACTGTACTTTTATTGAACCGACTCCGGAAAACATAACGCAAAAATCCGTAATCTCAGCTAGAAAAGTCAAACCATGGTTTGAGAACACGTACAGCCATGACGTCACCGGTCGGTCGATCGTAGACTTACCTGTGCACGATTCTTCCGCTATCACTGGCACGCTCGCCTCCGCATCTCGCCCGCAACGCGCAAACCAAAACTTAAGGCCAGGTTACAACGCCACTAAAAATAAAAATAATACATACCTGTCCTGGAGACATCCCGTACAACACGCAAAGAATATCCCGCATAACTCTGAAAACCCTAAGGAAAAACAAAATAAAAATCGCATTGTGGAAACTAACGTCAGTAAAAAATCATCGTCAGCCTCTTCACCCTACACACGCGTGAAGATATTATCATCAGACTGGCGCTCGCGCTGTCCGCTTACCGCCCGCACCGATAAATGTCATAGGAATGTTCCCAATTACGCGCGATTTTTTGACCCGCTTGGACCAACGGGTCCAGAAATCACTTTTCCCTCTAACTCCTAACTTCACTCAAATTTAACGCAACTATCTTCTCTTTCGCTCGCTCTTCCATTCTCACTTATTTACGCTTTCTCTGATCCACTGTCGCCGTGGCAGGGATCAACTCAAACACGCTCGCTATAAACTCTTCGCATATACTGTCTCTCTAACCGCTAATAGTATAAATTCTTAGGTATTCTCGCTTTAAATAATAATTATAGGTTCTCACTCAACTCGAAAACTCACGCATTATTAAACTCGTACTCGCATTATTTAAACTTTGAGGAGAGCCTTACTCGCATAGTTTACTCATTCACTCGTACTAATTTTAATTATTTAACGCTAATAAAGTTGGCAATATAGTTGTCATCAAGGACTTGTAAGCCCTCTCTTGTATCGGCCTTTGGCCATTGTTGAGCAAACCTATCCAGGAACAGGACGGTATTGCTAAAACCGCGTTGGCACAGACGCAGTCGGGTGTGTATGTACGTCCGGTGGTGCGTCTGAGACCACTACTCGCTAGTTTTAAGTATCGCATACTCACTTACATTTACGCATACTCACTCATACTCACTCATACTCACTCACACTCACTCATACTTACTCACACTCACTTATACTTACTCACACTCACTCATACTTACTCACACTCACTCATACTTATACTCACTCATACTCATTTTACTCAAAATCTATTTTTCTCTAATGAAGATACTTCATGCCGGGGGGAATGGTTACGCCGATATATATTTATTCTTATGTATCTATCTCACTATTCATTTTCCTTCCGCTCCTACCTCTAACTCCTTTGCCCAACGCCAGTTGGCATCGCAATCGCTCAACCGCCGCGCTTGGACGTGTCCGCAAACCTACCGCGCTCCGCCATTAAAAACGCTAAATCACGCAAAATCACGCCGCGAATTCTCCAAGTGCAGTGCCAAAATAATTACCACGCTATAAACAATATTCACTCTGAAATAAGTGGAGAAATCAAATAGTGAACCAGCCGAAGGACGCCAGGGGGAAACCTCGATCGCCGCATCTACTGGTTAGTGGGTTTCCTCTCCTAATCTTACTATTCTCCACCATGATTCAAAACGAAAATTCAAAATTTATACGATACATGGATACGGTGACTACAAAAGTAAGCTTTCAAGAACAAGACAATTATGAATACACAAATTATACATCTCGATCACCATACCAGCACCACTGTCACCAATACTTAATGCCACGTCATAATGCAAGCAGAAGCCAATTTAGAGCAAGGTACTGTTTTAATCATTATAAATACGGACAACGCTGCGACATTAACAGATGCACGCAACCGTGTCACTGGAGTCAGGACAACCCGGCAGCACATACAGATATTGGTTCAGCAGACAATGCAAATGTCACATCATCACGCCTCTTTATAACAGAAATTCAAACTGGTCTAAGATTATTGGTAGATAGCGGAGCAGATGTCTCCATAATTCCAGCCAAAAGGACTGACAAACTTAACAATAACATGAAACTGTATGCAGCAAACGGAACTGAAATTCAAACATGTGGTGTAAAAGTGTTGACATTAGATTTAGGACTACGCCGAAAATTTCAATGGCCTTTTATAATAGCCAAAATTGATCGGGGAATTTTGGGAGCTGATTTTATAAAACATTTTAATTTACTAATAGATTTAAGAAACAAAAGGCTAGTCGATAATATTACAAATTTCACAACAAGACGACAAGTGTCAACAATAACCGATCAAGATGTCATAAGTACACTCAGCAAAAGTCAAAATTACTACGATCTTTTATCAAAGTACCCGGAAATCACGAGACCAAATTTATTACCAACGAAGTTAAAACACAACGTCACACACAAAATCGAAACAAGAGGAGATCCAGTATACTGTAGACCAAGACAATTAGATGCAAAACGTTTAGATATAGCGAAACAAGAATTCCAATTTATGATTGACAACGGAATCATAAGACCGTCTAGTTCAGAATGGGCCAGCGCCTTACATCTAGTGCCAAAAGCTGATGGATCACTAAGGCCATGTGGAGATTATCGCCGACTGAATGCACAAACTATACCAGACAGGTACCCACTTCCAAGAATAGATGATTTTTTAGCAATTTTACCCGGCAAGAAAATATTTTCAAAGATTGATTTATTTAAAGCATATTATCAAATACCGATGGCTGAAGAGGACAAATCAAAAACTGCTATTATTACACCCTTTGGACTTTTTGAATTTAATGTTTTAAGTTTTGGTTTAAGAAATGCCCCAGCTACTTTTCAACGTTTTATAAATTTAGTTTTTAGAAATTTAGATTTTATATTTCCATATTTAGATGATATTTTAGTTGCATCTTGTACACCAGAAGAGCATAAGGAACACCTCAAAATCGTATTTGATAGACTAAATGCATATGGTTTACGCATAAATGTTTCAAAGTCAGAATTCGGATTAAAAGAAGTAGAGTTTTTGGGTTTCTTCATAACCAAGGAAGGCACAAAACCACTACCTCATAAAGTTAAAACCATTATTGATTACAAAAAACCAGAAACATTACAAGATTTACGAACTTTTTTAGGACTTTTAAACTTTTACCGTAAATATATCAAAAACGCTGCTGAAACACAAGCTATTTTACATGATTATCTAAGAGGAGCAAAGAAAAAAGACAAAACTAAAATACAATGGACCAATAAGGCCATAAATATGTTCGAAAAATGTAAAACCGATTTAGCAAATGTAGCATTATTAACTTATCCAAATCCAAACTATACACTAGCACTCTTTACGGACGCTTCTGATTTAGCAATGGGTTCGGTATTACAACAATTTGAAAGCGGCTCATGGAAACCAATAGCTTTTTATTCAAAAAAAATCAATAACGCACAAAAGTCATATAGTACCTATGATAGGGAATTACTAAGTATTTACGCATCTATTAAACAATTTAAACATTTTTTAGAAGGACGTCATTTTACAATTTACACTGACCATAAACCAATAACATTTGCTTTTAAACAAAAAAATGAAAAAGCATCTCCGAGACAGTTGAGACAGTTACAGTTTATATCGGAATTCTCAACTGACATTAAACATATCAGAGGTAGTGAAAACATTATTGCTGATACTTTATCGAGAATAGAAGCAGTAGAAGTTATAGATTACGACATAATAGCAAAAGCACAAATAAATGACAATGAACTTCAACAACTAAAGTTGTCAAATTCATTGAATTTCAGACCTTATTTATTAAACTCAGGGGAAACACTGTGGTGCGATATATCTACAAAAAATATTAGACCTTTTATACCTTTACATTTTAGAAAAACGTTTTTTAACAATATACATAACTTATCACATTCAGGAATTAAATCAACAGTCCGACAAATGAAAACTAAATACATTTGGACAAATATTAATAAAGACGTTAGAATTTGGGCACAGGCATGTGTAGATTGTCAAAAAAATAAAATAACAAGACACACTAAATCAAAATTATTTACATTTACAGAACCAGATGAAAGATTTGAAGTAGTTCATATAGACCTAATAGGCCCATTACCTCCATCTGAGGGAAATGTCTATTGTCTGACTTGTATAGATAGATTTTCGGACTGGATAGAAGTCATACCTATACCAAACAGTACAGCCGAAGCAGTTTCAAAAGCATTTTACTCCAACTGGATAGCAAGGTTCGGCGTACCACATACAATCGTTTGCGACAGAGGTCAACAATTCCAATCAGAATTATTTAAAAAGGTCACTGAAATATGCGGTTCGAAAATTAACTTTACAACGGCTTACCACCCACAATCAAATGGTAAAGTAGAAAGAATGCATAGGACATTAAAATCAGCAATAAAATGTCATAACAATATTAGATGGACTGACACCCTACCGACAGTTTTGTTGGGAATGCGTACTGCCATCAGAGAAGATAAAGAATTTACAATTAGTCAAATGATCTATGGTACCACAATAAGGGTACCAGGGGAATTTTTCGAAAAATCAAAAATAGAAACAAATTTAAACACATACGCATCAAATTTAAAATTAGCTATGGACAAATTACGACCAAGAAGGCGTACTCAAAATTTTGACAAAATAAATATATTTATACATAAAGATTTATATACATGTTCTCACGTCTTTTTAAGAACTGACAGAATTAAAAAACCTTTAGAACCATTTTACACAGGACCTTTTAAAGTCAAACAACGTTTTGATAAATATTTCTCTTTAGAAATTCAAAATAAAAATGTAAATATTTCTATAGATAGACTTAAACCTGCATATTTAATTCAACACACAGAAACAGCAAGCATAGAAAATAATGTAAATAATCATTACGCCAACTTTAATAATCATGTAAATATTAATAATATAAATTTAATTAATAATGTAAATAATGTTGTTAAAACAAGCAGAGTTAGAAAAAAGAAAGTAACTTTTTGGAATAGGCCTACAATTTATTATTATACTAATTAATGTTACTTATTATTTTTCATATCAATTAATTTGTTAAATTTTCTAATTATTTAATATAATAAATACTATCGTAACAAAGTTACTGGTGAGGGAGTAATGTAGTGGACACATCATTGTATATAAAAATATAAAATTCAATAAGACTTTTGACATGAAATGCCAAAACACATCTTGTCAGATTACACATAGCTTTTGGACTTGCAAATGTATTATTTTACAAAAATATAATTTAATACGCCCAAACTAGTGTTTCAGTTATTTCCAAGGATTTAGCCCCGATAATACTATAAGGGAGCTGCCACTAAAACTGTTCAAATTAAGAGTCAAACAAATGCTGGTTAATAGATGTTTTTATTCGACAAAAGGATACCTAGACACTAAGCTCGACAAAGTCATGTGACTAAATAAATATTTGTATGCTAGAAATAGCGAAGCATGGGATATAATTACATATAATAATTTACATCCCTGTACCTACCATGTTTCTGACAAATAAATTATTTCATTTCATTAATAATATAAGGGCTCTAGTCAAAATTTTTGTATAGTGTGATTTTAAATGCTAAGGGCACAAGATGGAATTATCTAACTGTTAGCGCTGACGGAGAGAGAAAAAGGACAATAATGTTTTGGCAACTGTATTTGTGCCTCTCTCACTCTCCGCGCGTCCGTTCTTGCCAGAATCTTCCCAAAAAATACTTTCTTGTATTACTAACGGTGCGATGTGTTTTTGGTCGATTTTATGCAAAACAGAAACAAATATTTAACGTCTTCTTCTTCATCGTGATAAGCAACTGAATACTCTGTTAAAAGACGTCTGAGTATTATGTTAAGACCTTATTAAACAGTATCTGACTAATGTTAAACAGCGCTTTAGTAGATTGATTTGCAGGTATGTCCAGCGTGGTTGCAGTGGTAATGACGATCGGGTTCTTCGGTTACTATGGTTTTGGGGAGAAAGCCATGTCTCCTGTCACTGTTAACTTTCCTTTGGAGCCGTTAGTTATTCAATATATAGTTTACAACACAATAATTGGGGTCGTCCAGACCTAAATAGTGTGTGGGCCATTAAACACGCTGGTAACTCAATACACACTTGGTGCAGGCCGCCAATACTTCAGTAACAGCGCCGGTGTGGCTCACTAACCTAAGTTCGACGTCTTTAAGCCGTTAAGACTTCTTCTTTAGGAAGTGGTCCCTCAATGGGGGTCTGTGCATGTTTTAGAGATGCTGGAAGTGTTGAACGTTTGTATTTTGTTTCATAATCATTATTTATTTAATATCCCTACGCGTACATATTAATTTGAAGACGCTTCGTCGCACGCGTAAGATAAGGAATGCTCTCCTAGCCAGTGTGTATTCCTCCTTGTTAAATTCCTTCGGCTTAGTGGTAGGGAGGTACTGATGTCAGTGATCATTAGATAGTTCCAGGTGCTCAAACCGTTTACCATCATATGGAAGTAAAGTCTTATTTAATCCAATTAATTTATTCACCAAAGATACATTAAGACACACTTGTTTTTTGTCAGTTATTCAATCATCAGTCAACCAATCATAGCAGGATAGCAAGAGTGCTTGGTTTTAAAAAAAATTAGGCACACTATTACACGTTCTTTTTTTTATCTTTTGCCTCATTTGTTAAACGCCTTATTTAAACGCAATGCTAAAATTACACTAACTGTATTTAAATAACTAGCACTTGTATTCTTCCTATTCCAGCTTTCCAGTAGTTTTGAAGATATTCATGGCTCTAATGATATATGTTACGTTTGCTCTCAACTTCTGGGTGCCGTTTGACCTGGTGTGGTTTTACCTGGCTGGCAGACACCCAGTCAGCAAGCACTGGATGTGGCAAAGAGTGTACAGAACCGTGGCTGTTATTATAGTTACTTTTATTGCCTTTACTTTCCCTAATGTTGGAAATTTCGTTGGATTGGTGAGTATTGAGTAACATATCCATCGAATAAATTTAAAAAAGCAGGTACTATAAGTGTTAGGGATTTGATAGATATTTTGTGTTTCATCATCATCATCAGCCTGTGTCTCTCCACTGCTGGATATAGGCCTCCCCCAAGGCTCGCCACTTCACACGATCTCCTGCCACTCTCCTCCAACCCCCACCAGCGACCTTCCTTAGGTCATCTGTCCATCTAGCGGGGGGTCGACCCACTCTGCGTCTTCCCGTACGTGGTCTCCACTCCAGAACTCGTCTACTCCATCGTTCATCGGTTCTACGACATACATGTCCAGCCCATTGCCACTTCAGCTTACTAATTTTGAAGGCTATATCAGTAACTTTGGTTCTCCGACGGATTTCCTCGTTTCTAACTTTATCCATCAGAGAAATACCAAGCATAGCTCTCTCCATAGCCCGCTGAGCGACCTTGAATTTGTGGACGAGACCCACTGTCAGTGTCCATGTTTCTGCTCCGTACGACAGCACTGGAAGAACGCACTGTTTGAAAACTCTCGTCTTCAGACACTGGGGTATGTTTGATAAGAAGATGTGGCGCAGCTTCCCGAATGCGGCCCATCCTAGCTGAATGCGTCTGTCGGCTTCTTTGCTGAAGTTGGCTACGCCTAATTGCATAGTCTGTCCAAGGTAGACTTACTTTTGTACAACTTCGAGAGTGGCATTACCCACGCAGATTGATCTCGGTACAACATGGTCGTTATACATGACTTTTGTCTTGTCTAAGTTCATACCGAGGCCAACCTGCTGGGACGCCACGTTAAGGCCCTTCAGCATTCCGCTAAGATCCTCCAGCGAGCTAGCTATTATGACTATGTCATCCGCAAAACGGAGGTGTGAGATGTATTCTCCGTTGACATTTATGCCGCAGTTTCTCCAGTCCAGCATTTTAAAAACGTCCTCCAACGCGTTTATTTTGTGTTTATATGCTAAGTATTCACGCTATTTCATTCACCTACAATCGCCGAGTATGGGCTTACAGTTGATGTAGAAGACCACCACACCCGCTGGGATTTCCAGGTGGACAAACACTATGGAAATCGTACACCACCAGGATTGAACCACCACACTATTCACAGTTCTAGGCGAACGAGATTTTTTATATTTAAACTTTATTCACGATTTGGTTCAAATCTTTGCTTCCGAGTCCAGAGGGTGCGGCGACTTGGGCATAGTGATGGGGACAGGGTTACGAATCAATTAGGACTTTGGATGGAGGTACTAAGCCACAAGCTAAGCTGACTTAAGACAACTCATGCAAACATACACATACGCACAATACACATACAATAAACTAAAATGCATACACTTGTACACTCATGGAAACACACACAATACACAATATAAACATGTACAATAAATTAAATAAAATGCATACAGTTATACAATCATGCAAATATACACATACACGCATTATACACACATACAAAGAAAATACTAAAATGGATACATTTATACAAGTCAATGGGGTGTATCAGGCAAAGCTTTTTGTAGATGTCGCTAGCGGCAATGGTACCTTGTGTACATCTTTGACGCATCATTTTCACGGACTAAAACCCTATAAACCGTCTCTTTTTCACTGTTGGCCCTGCGTGCCTTAACAGCTAAGTCTGAGTCGTGGCTGCGGAGTGAAGGCACGCGTTCTTGCAAGCAAAGTCTGGAGACAAGAAAGCTGGCAATTATTTAGTTGCGTTGGCAACGTATTAGTCTCTATACAGGGAAAATGTTGCCAGTCTCCATGGGACTACCCCTGAAGGGTCGTCTCTAGAGGTTTTATTATTTATTTATAGGTATTATTAAACAATTATACAAACCTTACAATAAATATTACCTTAGGTTAGATAAAGTTACCTACTTTATAAATTTTACCTGAGGAAATTTATAATTAATTAAATATAAATAAATATTTCCAGACAGGTCACACAGCGCCATCTAGTTTCCGTGGTAAGCTACGAGGCTTGTGTTACGGAAACTAGATGGTTGATAAACTACATATTATACTTTTTTTTTTTAAATATATACATATTATACATATAAACACCCAGACCGAGACAAATTATACAATGTACAACTTGCCCCCGGTGGGAATCGAACCCACGACCTCCCGAGTTCACGGCAACGTTTGTTACCACTAGACCACGGAAGCGGTCAATTGGCCCATAGAATCCAACGAATATTGTGTATCTAACTAAATATTTGCCGACGTTTCATCTTATATTTTCAGCTGGGATCCTTTTGTCTTTCGAACATGGGCTTCATCTATCCAGCATTTATTGAGCTGACCCTGGTCTGGGAGGACCCAGGTCTTGGCTTCATGAAGTGGAGGCTTTGGAAATGCGTTGTCATCTGCGTGTTTGGTGTTTTAGTCATGGTTATAGGCACCTATACCAATGCTAAAGGAATGGTAAAATCGCTATTGAAATAGTGCTTTATAGCGCGATTAAAAAAAAGGCTAGTAGGAACAGAATTGATTCAAGTATCAATTTTATAAAATCTGAGTTATGTTACTTTTTGGCTTGTTTATCCTTGGATTGTTTATCCAAATGATATGAGAATTATGTACAGTATGACCCATGGTGCTGTGGTGGCGGTTGTAAGACGCATTCCTTGAAATCCTACAAAGGTCGGTTCTAACACCCCCCCGGCATGTACCAATGAGAAATACACTTTTCTTACGTACTGCAGTCATAGATTTACAACACCACCTTGCCCTTGCCTCGGAGAGCACGTTAAGCCGTCTGTCCCGGTTCCACTAATACTAACTTGTGGAATCGTTAATAGATTGTCATTCAAAGTCAAAGTCAAAATATCTTTATTCACGTAAACCTATTACAGGCATTTATGAAACGTCATTAATTTAATTATTTTGAATGATTCTACTTCTGCTAGTAGAAGACTAAGCAGCAAAGTGGTCCAATAAGTAAGCTGTTAGCAGAAGACCAGCAGCTTAGCATTAAAAATTGACACCAGATCCTCGCCAACCCCTGTGGCCAGCATGGCGAGTGTAGGCCAAATTCTCCAGATGTATGTTCTGTAAAGTTCATCTTCAACAGTGGAGGTCTAGGACGCTGTGTTCTAGAGGCTGTAATAAATGAAAATCCATGTAAAAAACCTTCGTGCCAAATGTATGAAGAGGTTTATGAATGTCGACGAAGCGAAATAGGTATGTCGTGATGAAGTGGCTATACCACGCAAGTGATCTGGCATGAAGATGTGTAATTTAATCCATGTATCATATTTTACTTTTTTTTTTAAATACCTTATTAGTTTTTGCCGATTAATTACATAATGCTACTTAGATCACTTCTGTTCTTTTAGCCAATTAAAAAAAAAACATTCAAAAATATTTTAAAGTTTTTTTTTTATATTTGGAAGATGTTATTATTATTAAATACACATTTCATTATTCCGTAAATATTTTTTTTTCTATAAATTGCCTTAATTTGCAAAATGTCACGCCCGTTTCAATGTACCTATCAAAAAATACAGCGCCTGTGATATAAGGAGATGTTTTACGAATAAATAACGCGAATATTTCAGTTCTGTATAAAATAATTTATATATTAATTTTGAGAATTACTGTGACGTAATTTTATTGTAAACTGTCCGAGTTTTATGTATTGTTTTGTTTTTATTTCTAATGCCTTATATTTTTAATAAAAAAAAAAAAAAAGTGTTTTTTTTTTTAAATAACAAAATCGGTTAACTCCGTGGAATCCTGAGGGGTGAGGCGGAGTGCACAATCGTTCGAAAACGTATCGTCTAAGATAGATTACGGGGGTGTATCAGGCAAAGCTTTTTCAAGGTGTCGCTAGCGGCACTGGTACCTTGTTAACACCTATGACGGATCCTTTTTTAAAAATGTAGTTTTTTTTATTTTTATAACAGAAACATGTACTTTAACTTTACGTTACCTAACTTAAAAGACGAATTAAGTAAGCAAACACCGTCTTTAAAATAAAAAAAGGTTGAATTAATAGAACGGCAATTTTAAGATCACCATATCTTTGCTATAGATTGGGAATCTCGATTTGTACACTTAAAAGCTGTATTAGGTACCGTCTATCATGCGCCATCTGTCGTGACAAAAAGTTAGTTTGCACCCCATTGTCAAAATCTTTGGCATTCCGCCTAGCCTAGACAAAATAATGGTCACTTCCTAAATACAGTTTCTTGGGAAAAGTGATTTGTTTCTATCAATAGAATAACATATCAATCTAAAGTAAGTGCATACAAAATCAGCGGTATATATTTTAAGTAAAATAGAGTAAAATCGTTCTGTTTTTGCTATTATTCTCTGTCAGTTTTTATTTTTATAACACGGAGATCGAAAATTCGCCTGACGATACAACCCCAGCCTGAAGGGCCACCGCGGGAGGTCGCATACCCGACTCACCGTGAGACCTCCTAAGGAGACCCCAGGGCGCCTACGGACTAAAACCCTATAAACCGTCTCTCTCTCACTGTTGGCCCTGCGTGCCTTAACAGCTAAGTCTGAGTTGTGGCTACGGAGTGAAGACACTCGTTCGCCTAAAATTAAGGTAAGGTAATTTTCCCAGTCTGCCGGGGCGGAACGTATCCACCGTTCGTGCTGATAAACCCAGTAAAGTGTATCCACACGTTTCGGGATTACGCTCGAATTGCCGTCATGCTCAGTCAAGCCGGTGTTAAGGACTGATGTGTCTGATTCCAGTTGAACACTTATAGACCTTGCGCGCCTGTTATAGCAAGAATGTCGTGCTAGTATTAAAAAAAAACCTACATTAAAGTGAAAAAAAAATAATTTGAAACTTAAAAATACACGGACTTGAAAAATATTTGAAAATATCTCTCTCGCATCGAGTCTATGGGTTTTATTTATGTTTTTTTTTCAGTGTTTTATAAAGGAGTTTTTAAGTTAAAGATTTTTTTTTCATTAAACACAATGTTAAGTTATGTATAGTTATTACTGATTTCTTGTGTCATGTCTTTGTTTTAATGAAATCATTAATAAATATACATATACTATCAAACGACATTTGACACAAAAATAAAACAATTATTGTAATTTGTTATTAAACGTGGTACATAGACGTAACAATATACCGTCTTTAAGACTTAATTAATAATAATAAGATTTATTTAGTCTGTGTACTGACTACTGTCTGAATGATGTAGGAAATAAAATCAAAAGGTTACAGCGCGGTGGTGGCTCGGTTGTAAGAACACGTTCCTTAAATCCTACAAAGGTCTGTTCAAACCCACCCGGCATGTACCAATGAGAAATACACTTTTCTAACGTACTGCAGTCATAGATTTACAACACCACCGTTCCCGTGCCTCGGAGAGCACGTTAAGCCATCGGTCCCGGTTCCACTAATACCAACTTGTGGAATCGTTAATAAATTGTCATTAAAAATTGACATCATATCCTCGCCAAGCCGTCTGGCCAGCGTGGCGTGTGTAGGCCAAATTCTCCAGATATATGTTCTGGAAGGCCCATCTCAAGTAGTGGAGGTCTAGGACGCTGTGTTCTAGGGGCTGTAATAAAAAAAAACATGGACAAAAACGAGTGCCTTTACTCCGTGGCCACGACTCAGACTTAGCTGTTAAGGCACGCAGGGCCAACAGTGAGAGAGAGACGGTTTATAGGGTTTTAGTCCGTAGGCGCTTTGGGATCTCCTTAGAAGGCCTCACGGTGATTCGGGCAAGCAAGCGCAGCAATAAAAAAATGACAATTACAGATTTAGCCAAAACATTACGGAGGAAGAATTTTAAAGCTACCCAAATGCCTGTCAGAGCCAAATAAGGTGTAAAAAAGTGCTGACAGTGGCAAGTCGAACGTAGGGTTAGAGGTACCTATAACTACATTTTTCAGCTGGTCCTTGCCTATAATATAGAAATTCGCCAAGAGCCCAATAGATCACTCTTTAAGAAAATGGTATATTTTATTTATTTTATTTATTAAAACTTTATTGCACAATATATACAACGGGCGGACTTAATGTCGCTAGATATTCTCTGACAGCCAACCTTAGGGACACTGTAGAACATTAAAGACGTAAGGTAGGTGCAATTAGAGAAATATGATTACGTAATAAATATGCAATATTATCTAAACTACAATAATAAATACTATAATAAACTAAATACTAATAATACATACACATAACGTTTTATTAATACATTAGTACATACATTACATAACATTAATACATACACTACATATAATAATATAATAAATAAACTAAATGAGTTGTTATGAGCTATTTAAATAATATGAATATACCATTTTTTTGAAAATGCTTAGGTTGGATGCTTGTCGTATATTTACCGGCAGCTTGTTCCACATTTCATATTCACATTACTCAAACAGCTTCCAACAGAGTATGAAAGATATATTGTATGTAGTATATATATATATATATATATATATATATATATATATATATATATATATATATATATATATGTATAGTGTGTAGTATATGTATTATAGCGTAGATATTTGTATGTGTGTGTATATGTATTGTTTAATCTTAGATTAAGTTTATTTAATACTTATTTTTAATAAGTTTCATATTTAAGCCCTTTGCACCTACCTCATAATCAAAATTCTCTGCATTGTCCCAAAGGTTGGCTGCTTAGAGAATGTCTAGCGGCATTAAGCCCGCCCCTTGTACATAATGCAATAAAGTTTTAAATAAAATAATAAATAAATAATATAACTATTTTCCAATAAGCTCTAGCCTATGGGCTGAATCAGGCAAAGCTTTTTGTAGATGTCGCTAGCGGCAATGGTAAATTGTTTTACACCTATATCGCAACATTTTAAAAATGTTTTTGTACATTTTTATTTTTATAACAGAAAAATGTATTTTCAATTAACGTTACCTATCTTAAAAGACGAATTAAGAAAGCGCACACCGTCTTTTTTAAAAGAAATAAGGTTTAATTAATAGAACGGCAATTTTGAGATCACCATATCTTTTATTTCGTTTGTAAATCTCGATTTGTACACTTAAAAGCTGCTCACTTCGGCATAATATCCAGAAAATAATAAATTTCGTAATAAAAATACAAGTTTTCTATGCTACTGATAGTTATATTAGGTACTATCTATCATGCGTCAACTATCGTGATAAAAAGTTAGTGACACATCCCATTGGGCGGATTGGCCCTAAACAAAAATTAAATGATTGGATTTTTTCTAGTATTATATCTATGGTCAATGTCAAAAAGTTATCGGTAATTGTCAACATTAATTTTGACTTTATTTCTGTTATTTTAAGGTATATTTTTTCCTACTTATCTATTGCGGATGATATTCTAATTGATTAATAATTATTTGCAATATTTGGTTAATTATATGTCATATTGAGTTTTATTAAAACAAAGTCTCTGTTACGATTAAAGTTAAAAATGACGTCGATTGCACCAGCAGACGTGAAAATAAAACTCATACATTCTACGCCACTTTAATTGTAACAAATACAGAGACTTTAGTTTGGTGCAACTCGCCTAAGTTGCACCAAAGTGTTCGTTAAAGCTACTTTTGACGGTGACATTATCAAATCAAATGAAATCAAAATAATTTATTTCCGTATGGTTAGTACGTAACACTTGGATATTGTCAATACATATAAGCTTAGAAATAAAAAATATTGAACCCAACATCAATACAATAATTATAACTAAAACATTGTTGCCATAAACGAGGAATTTGTTGTTACTTACTCGTACATCTAGATACTTAGTATTAAATTCGTGGCTGTAAAAAGGCCATGTCAGCTTACAATCTAATAATAATTATGTCCATAAATATAAATATAAATTCGTGGCTGTAAAAATGCCATGTCAGCTTACAATCTAATAATAATTATGTCCATAAATATAAATATAAATTCGTGGCTGTAAAAAGGCCATGTCAGCTTACAATCTAATAATAATTATGTCCATAAATATAAATATAAATTCGTGGCTGTAAAAAGGCCATGTCAGCTTACAATCTAATAATAATTATGTCCATAAATATTAATATAAATTCGTGGCTGTAAAAAGGCCATGTCAGCTTACAATCTAATAATAATTATGTCCATAAATATTAATATAAATTCGTGGCTGTAAAAAGGCCATGTCAGCTTACAATCTAATTATAATGATGTCCATAAATATAAATATAAATTCGTGGCTGTAAAAAGGCCATGTCAGCTTACAATCTAATAATAATTATGTCCATAAATATAAATATAAATTCGTGGCTGTAAAAAGGCCATGTCAGCTTAACCATTAACCCCAATATAGCATTAACCCCAAGTTTGTCTTGCTGTAAGCGCTTTTTTTTTACTCTATTTCGCTTTGAACGACATTGGACTTGCAATTTCATTTTATCTCTTGCTCGCTCAATCCAATATTATAAAATTATTGTTAAGTCTTTCTTAACTTTGAGAAAAATTGTCTTATTAACTTAATAGGAAAGAAAATTTTGGAGAAATACAAATTTCTAAGTATTCCATGGATTCACCGGCCCATCGTGTGTGGGAAAGAGAGATAAGAAAAGAAGTCGTATCTCGAATTGCGAACGACAATATGCTGGTTTATTATTCTCCTTATTATTTTATTGCGCAACAAGACCACCATCCACAATTCTGCTCAAAAAAAGGGCCAAACAAATACTGTATAATTCCGTTAATGCCGTCTTGGAAGCTCGTTCCATAAATGCATTGACGGCAGGCTTAGGCCTAATTCTTTCAGTAAGTGGTGCAAAGGTTTTGCTGGAATTCCTCTCGCATCAGCTTCCACTGCGCACTTGTTCTCATTTGTACATACTGAGGTTATTACCGCGAAACCAAGCCACCACCGCTAAACCTAAACTCAAGCCTTACTTTGTTTAAAGTGTTTATATAACTAGACTCCCTAGATATTTAATCATTTCAGTAACCGACGTGCTCTACAACTGACGTTTGGTTAATAAAAAAACTTTTTTCGCGGTTTTTTTTTTAATTTCAAGGCAACGCGTACATTATACAAAGATTAAAATATCTTATCGCGCCGCTCTAGTTTTTTTTTCAATCGTGCTTACCTTGGCCCGGCTTGAGGTCGCCTGTCGAATAATTATTAACAAGCCTTAAGATCCATTGCCATAGGTAAAGTTTAATTTCAATTTGCGCGGGCTGTCAAAGTGACGTTTGAAACGCGTTCGTGAACTCGCGCGAATACAGCAAAATGAAGGAACTAACCAAAGCTCTGGTGTCTGCAAGCATATCAGACAAAAGCGCCAGAAATGGGAAAAAATCCGAGAACGGTGAGTTTTTATTGTTCTTTTTATTTAGCTGGCGATTTATTTTTAGATGTTGACAAAAACTTTTGATAGCAAAGGACGTTGGCAAAGATGTTGTCTTTATGCCTGTGTTTTTTATAGGTAATGAATTCGTGTGATTTGCAAGGACATTTCAAGTGCATGTTTTTTGTTTTGAAAATTACTTTACTGTGGATATTTTTAGTTAAAAGTGGTATTTTTTTTTTCTTAAAAAAACAAAACAACACCACTTTTGACTAACAATATCCACAGTATAGTAATTTACAAAACAAAAACTTGAAATGCCCGCGCGAGGTACGTTTTTTTGTACTTTTCTATAAGTTGTACTTCATAATCTATTGTTCGATTGAATTTTGATACTCATAAAAATGAAATAAACATTTTTGGGTTAATTGCCTATTTTCTAGAAAAAAGTAAGGAAAAGTTCTTCGCGCCATTTTGCGTGGACATGTCAAGTGCAAGTTTGTGTTTTGTAAATTAATTTATTGTGGATATTATTGGTCAAAAGTGGTTTTGTTTTGTTTAATAATGTGCTACAATAATTATGGAAAACGATAAATTGAACTTTAAATATGGGGCACAAGTTGCAGTTTATTTTTTGCGGTTTTCCCGCGCCGTCAACTTCCATATTTTACCCGACGTGTTTGAGCTATGGTGCCGCGAGTGACTCCAAGAAAAGCATCGAATTCTGCAGCATCTGGAATTTGATGATGACCTCATTAACTCATGAAAAAGAAAGATATATTACGTCAGACTTGGCTGTATGGGCTAGACCCTTTGCCTTCCCTATTATCTTATTCATCATCTATCGGGAGAAGAGACCCAAGAAAAAATAAAAAAATAACATCGCTTAAGTCCTATTCGTGTAGCTGCAGCAGTATTCCATTACGTAGGCTGAGTTCCAAAATGAAGTCCTAAACTAAAGTAAATGTAACGATTAAATTTGGCGTCGATTGTACCAACCGACTCGCGACAACTGACCTTGAAAATAAAACTCATACATTCATCGCTATTTTTGACTTTAACAATTACAATAACAGAAAATTCATTTTAGTTCAACTCAGTCTAAAAAACCGAAACAATTATATATTTTTTTTTTTTTTTTTAAGACTGAATCGATAAATCATCAATGATACGCCCCCTGCCTGAAGGGCCAACGCGGGTGGAGTCGCATGCCCGAGACTCATCCGTGAAGCCTCCTAAGGACGGACTAAAACCCAATAAACCGTCTCTCTTTCACTGTTGGCCCTGTGTGCCTTAACAGCTAAGTCTGAGTCGTAGCTACGGAGTGAAGGCACTCGTAAAATAATGTTTTAGTAATTACCCATTTTGTAGCGATCTGAACGTTTTTTTTTTCAAAAACTGTTATTATGTCCCGAGTATTTTCAAAATATCAGTCGCTTATGCACCATTTCATGTAGTAAATAAGTCTTGTTTCAAGCTGTGTATTTTTATATAAATATCTCATGGCAAGCTTACAATATTAAGGCACATCATTGCAAATGGCACATAATTTCAACAAGAACAATAAAGTCTGCCGGGGCGGGGGAAGTATCCACCGTTCGTACCGATAAACCCAGTAAAGTGTTACACACGTTTCGGGATCAGGCTCGAATTGCCGTCATGCCCTCACCATGTACTTACTATTAGGTGTAATAAGCATAGTAAGTGTCCACCCTGTATGAGTAGGTATAAGGATTTATGAAAGCACGTATAAAAGCTCTTTGGTCTATATAACTTAATTTATATAACATCTTACTTAATTGCCGTTCCAGTAATTAGACATGTAGCAGTTACTGTGCAAAAACTGTTGATTGTTAAAACTATAACTTTTTAAATAGATGGGTGTATTAGCATGTTGTGTAATAGTTTTGTGGTGAGGGATATCATAATTTAATAAGAACATATATTTTATATTTATTTATTTTATTTACTGTTAAAATATATGTATTATATGAGTATTATGTTTTATATATTTTATATATGTATTTAGTTGGTAATTTACGCATTATTTATAAACTCAACATTAGCACATTATAATTTAGGTATTTTTTTATTTTTTTTATTTTTTTTTATTGGAAAACAAACCGTACTTAATAACTAATTACAAAATCAAGTATATATCTACAGACCATTAATATGTTTTCACATATAGGAAACTATGAAAGCAAGCTAAAATTTAAATATCTAATAAAAAAGTAAATAGTAAGGAAATAAATTAAGTATGAATAACAGTTTAAGTAGTTTCGGAAACACTCAAAGAAACTCTGTCAAACCAATGTTTTGACAGAGTTTTCTTAAAAGTAGCTGTAGTTGAATTAAATAGATCCAACTCGGAAATTTCGCGAATTCACTTAAACGAAACATTACTTACTTCACTCTATCGTACAGAGTTGTTTAGCATGTTATGAAAAATATGTACTTATATCACAATAAATATATTTGATTTGATTTGATTTGAAATGTAGGGCCACGGTTGTAGTATAAGTAGTTTCATTTATATTTATTTTAAAGCTTGGTATTCATAATGTGCCAGTGAAGTGATGGAAACGTAACTACAGTGGTAGTTTTATTTACTGTATTTTCGATTGTACGTTATTAAAGCCAAACGTGTAACGTAAACGTGTAAAAACGTTTTTTTTTTATTTCTACTTCCTTTAACACTTTAAACATTAAAATTAACAAATAACTGGGGCATTCTGAAAAGCCAAATGTCCCAATAGTCACAATGGAATGCCCCAGCTATAGGTCTGTATCATTTTTCGGGAGACAGTTTTTCTGAACGCAGGTTAAAACGGTTTTTCAAGATATTTCCGTCCGCGATGCACTTATATAGGTGTAGTATGTTGCTTCGTCGTCCTGGCTATGTAATATAGCTAAAATAACTATACAATGGTAACTTAATCAATATGAGTTTTAATTATTTATTTAGGTAATTCCACACATTTTTGCGAATACTTTGGGAAAAAAAAACACTAAACAAAATAAATTTGTCACCCAGTCATTTGACAAAATCGCCGTTTTTTATTTGTTAATAGCTACAACATAGCTAGGCACATAATAGGCTGTATAGATTTTAGCCTTGAAATATCTAGACCACGTACCTAACTGCCCAGAACTGGACGTGAGTCATCTAAGCACCACTTAGATTGTTTATCCACCAGAGAGAAAAAGAGGGGTGCGCGAGGAATAAGTGATCTGACAATGAAGTTATACTATAAAAACATATACTATACAATTAAATTAATTATATATTAAAAAAAAAGTATCAACACAACCGTATCCCATGCATGGTGGCAAGCTCTTCGATGTCTCTAGCGTCTGGTACCCAAGAAATATCACAAATAATTTAATAAATTATTATGTACCAACCAGGAATCGAACCCGGTACCTCAGCGTCTAAATCTTTGGACTTAACCGCTAGAAAGGGGAAAAGCTAGGGCAGGGAAAATCTATATATATAAAAATGAACGTCTGTGTGTATGTATGTTCCCTATACATTTCAAAACTACTTGACCGATCGGGGTGAAACTTTGGGAATATGATGGTTGTCATCGGTGGGCCAACCGTTTCTCCGGGTCTCCCTGACCGACGGGTCACCCCATCTCTCCCAAACAAAGGCTCAGTAGCCGACTGCCCCTTCATAACTGCGTAGACACCCCCCCAGCATGTTTGGGCATGCCGGCAATTCGAGCCTGATCCCGAAATGTGTGAATGCACTTTACGGGGCTTATCGGCACGAACGGTGGATACTTCCGCGCCCCAGCAGACTGGGCAAATTACCACCATCAGTCCTACCACCTTTTTGAAATAATGTCAAATGGCAATTTTTACTTTCAAGGAGCATTAATGTTGTAAGCTTCATCATCATCATTACAGCCCCTAGAACACAGCGTCCTAGACCTCCACTGCTGGAGATGGGCCTTCCAGAACATATCTGGAGAATTTGGCCTACACTCGCCACGCTGGCCAGACTGTACTGTTGTAAGCTTGCCATGGTGATATTTATATAAAAATAACACCGCTTGAAACAAGACTTACCTCGTACGTACTTACCTGCAGCTTCGCCGAGATGTGGCTTCTCTGAGCGTGTTCTACCAGCTATACTATGGTGAATGCTCGAAAGAGCTCTATAACCTAATCCCTTCCTCTCCATTCCGCACGTATAAATTTAGGGACTCGTACATCTGTCGCACGATAAAGATGTGGAATAAAACCTAACGCTTCGTACCATTGTCGGCGCCTCGTGGTACGTGAGGAACGATGTAATCCATAGGGATATGCGGATGGAAATACTGGACGAATTCTGGCGGCTGGCATGTTCGCGCGCGCAGAGGCGACAGATTTCCCATCTATTCGCTATTAAAGTTGATATTTGCATGGCCGCTGTCAATGTCGAGCGCTTATAGAGTTGAGAATTGAATAATATTTTGTAATTATGACGCAAGCTCTGACGTAATTAACGAAATCCACTAATAACGTTTGCGACTAAGTAACAGACTAGGGCTACAGGTCATGCTAGGATGGTGGAAAACCAATAGGGTTACACAATAGCCCCTACCGTGTGAAATATGACTAAGAACGTGTTTTCCAATATAATATTACCGCGGTTTGGTTAGGAGTGGTTTAAACCCAATACTTCGACCTAGTTGTAATCAAAATTAGATAAATCTTTACCTTATATTAACTTGATATACGTGAGATAAGAAGTGGTAGGTGATTGTAAAAACGTTTTCCTCAAAATCCCAACATAGGTAGCGAAAGTTCGCGTTTCGAATCTCGACATGATAAATATTTTCTTCCTAAATTTGTCATATAAATATCACCACGGCAAGCTTACAATATTAGTTTTCCTTGAAAGTAAAAAAATGGCAATTGTAAATGGCACATAATTTTTCAATTATGACGAAACCGAATGTCTCCTAAAAGAAATTAAATAAATAAAATATTATATAAATATCCAACTAAATATTGGTCATATTATAGCTTTATTATTATTTAATTTTTTAATATTATTTCTGCCCCTTATATCCTTTAATTTTTTATTTTTATATTTTGCTTATGTGTTGTTTTTTGCTTCTATTATTTTCGTCTTTTATTGTCATACATTGTGTAACTTTAAAACGAAGAGCACTTGTCTTCTGGAACACACTCTGTTTCATCAGACTAGTCCAGGAGACAGAGCACATTTATTTATTTATTTAAAAACTTTGGACTTAATGCCCGTAGACATTCTCTGACAGCCAAACCTTAGGGACAAATTTGAACAAATATAGGTGCAATGAAAGTAACAGTATTATACAATTATAGGATAATTCAACAAATATTATATACCTACTTATATATTTTATATATGTATTATAATATCAATATACTAAATACTAATACTACACAAAATTGTACATAAACATATACAAATACAACTTACTAACGTGGTTTAGAGATATTCATGAAGTGTGAAAAGACCAGTTTTTTAAACGACAATCTGTTACTTGCCTGCCTTATGTTTACTGGAAGATCATTCCATAATTTTGTGGCAGCTACTACGAAGGAGTTGGAGACAAATTTATATATTAGGTAAAAGAAAAAAATGTGTCAATAAAGATTTTATTATTATATACTTTCAACGAGAACAACAAATAGGTGGTAGGCGGACTCATGGTGGTAATTTGCCCAGCCTGCCGGGGGAAGTATCCACCGTTCGTGCCGATAAAACGCAGTTAAGTGTATCCACACGTTTTTATTTTTTCTCCTTTACAAATTAAATTTCCCTTTATAAATTAAATGAATACCTTAGAATAGCAAGATCAAAATAATACGCAACGAACTTAATTTCGTGGCGCCGTTTACACAACTAGTACATTGTAAAATGACTGTTCCACATTTTTTACGTTTTGGCTGACACGAGTGTTCCTATGTGACGTTAAAGATCAAAATAATACGCAACGAACTTAATTTCGTGGCGCCGTTTACACAACTAGTACATTGTAAAATGACTGTTCCACATTTTTTACGTTTTGGCTGACACGAGTGTTCCTATGTGACGTTAAGCGGGACATTAAAATAAAACAAAGGAATTAAGCAAAGGAAGTTAATATATTAAGTAAAGTGAAGTTAACAGAGCAAGAGAATCTACAATTATATAAGGAATCATATCTGAAAGATATGGTTTGCCGTGCATTGGCTGCTTCGTGCGGCTGCTGGTCTGGCGGGAGTGAGGTGCATCCTGTCAGACTGGTGGGGGGCGGAGTGGTTACTGCACGGACATATTGCTTTAAATAAACGTATATTATTATTATTTTTATTTATTTATTTTAAATACTTTATTGCACTAAAATTGTACATAGGCAGGCTTAATGGCCAGGCATTTTCTAACAACCAAAGGGAGGGTCGTAAGCCAAAACTGAGCCCTATTACTCTTTATGCATCTGTTGGCCGTACGTAGGGGTACCTTTCCCCGGAGAGCCTGAAGAGCGCTGCCGATCCCAAGCCGACAACGAGGCGTCACGGGGATCCTGGGCAGCGGGGTTATCTTTTTGTCCCAGCTCTAAAGCCCAGACAGAACCCTGGGACCCGGGGAACACGCGTTACGTTTCATCTCCAAATCCACCACCACTTCAGTCTACCTACACCAAGACAAGATACGTGCAAAAAATAAATTAGAGTCACTGCACGTGGTCATGAAGTGACCGCGTACTATTTTGTATTCAATACTTACCCAAGCTCAGGGAGTGACAATATCTCGCAGAAAAGAAAGATGAAGATAGATTTAGAATTAAAGCAGTAATTATTTTAAGCAAGGCTAGTGCGAAGCAGCTGTTGCAGCGAGAAGGAAAAAGTAAATCCCTCTGACAGTTGTTTTCTTAAAAATGGTTTGAGGCAAAGGATGTCGTTTGCAGCCGAAAACGTTCATCCTTGGCCATTGTCGATAATAATCGCTACACCTATTACCGTCAGGTGGGAGTGGAGTCACATGTAAATGCTTTCAGACGGTTTAGTATCAAGTTACTAAGTAATTAAATTACCCACTAGGGAGCTTTCAAAGCTGTGTACTAATAGTATTAACTACAGAGCTAAGAAAATAATAGAAGTGACATTTCTGTTTGGTTAGACATGTCACTACTACTACCTCCTTCTTCTCGGTCGTACGTGTAGTCGCACTTGAGTGTACGAACGTTTAACAAGCCGTCGCCACTCTTCTCGAACTGCAACCTTCCTTGAGGTGATCCATTGCTCCTTTACCGAGGTCAGTCCACCTCATCGGATACCTACTTCCATCCTCTTGCTATTTTTTTTTGCCCTGAACTACCGGGCACTCAATGGATGTATCTCTACGCCGCGACACGTGTCCGAAGAAAGAAAGAATGTGTGATTGTACGATTGAGGAAAAAACGCTGCCTGATTCCCAGTTACTTCAGTACGAATTCCATCCATGATTGCCTAAAATTCTCCGCCAACACCACATCTTGTCGCGAACTCCCCGGTTAAGGACCGGGGCTCGACAAATAAAACAACAAATAACGGGTCGTAGATTTATTGTATATTCAGTTGAGGACACTTCCGTACATTTAAGAGTGTAGGTAATCTAGCTAATGCTTATCTCGTGTAGCAGCCGGGCGTGAAGAAGAGACGCTCGGCTGGTGGGTGGGCGACCGACGAGATGAGTCTCCGGAAGCCCGCGGAGCTTCTAACCCAAAACTGGTTCCCCAATTAGGGGATTACGGTCGCTTAGTGATTTTAAGGCACAATGTGTGCTTGATCGAAGTTATATTTAATATTTATTGTCGGAGCACCCGCAAAAAGAAGTTGCGCCGAAAAGTTTCAAAATTAATGAGGAACGGCTGATTTTGACACATTGCGTACCGTCCCTGAGCGTTCTGTTTCTCCGAGTTCATCGCATAGCGCATTAATGCGTTTCTATTAAACAAATATAAACTGCCATGTTACAATCTCTAGAGCATATATAGGTTTTATTTATATTTCGCGTAGGCTCCACGTTTCTGCAGCTTACAGGAAAATAGGAAACACAAAGCTCTAACCAGCCGAATTTTAGTAGCTTTCGTAATGTTTTAGTTTCTTCATATTATCTTCTATTTGTCCATAGCAGATCTCGACACTGCCTTTCGACGCTTAATTTTCTCCTCGCATCCATGGCTCGGTTGTAAGAACGCGTTCCTTAAATCCTACAAAGGTCGGTTTAAACCCCCCCGGCATGTACCAATGAGAAATGCACTTTTTTTACGTACATTTGTCATAGATTTACAACACCGTGCCTCGGAGAGCACGTTAAGCTCTCGGTCCATGGACACAGCCACGAGGCTTTCAATTGCTGCGAAACGGGCGCTTGCAGTGCATTTCGCCTATGCGTCGTACAGTAGGTTATAAAAATAATCTATTAGTGCGGAGGGCATTGCAATATTTAATTAGATGAGCTAATTTAATGTGTCAATAAAAATATATCTCGTTTCTGTAGTAACGTCAAAGAATGAGTTTCCTTACTGTGTATAATGTATTTTAGATTAAGTACTTTAGACAATAAACGTTAATAATATTATATTATTATTATTATGAATCACACATTTGTTTTATTGAAATAGAGCAAAATAGTTATAAATGTTTTAGCTACTGTTTTCCGTCTAAAATTAGGTATATGAAAATGAAAATATGTCCAAAATGTGTCCGTAAATTTATTTCCTAGAATGTTGTTAGACCACATCTCTAGTGCTTTCTTAGTTCTATGGTATTTTTAGAGCCATAAAAGTTTCTCGAAGCTTTGATGTATGGAATTTCACACTGCTCTTTGCTTAGTTTATTTATAGGTACTGATTTCTGTCTCCGTGGTCTAGCGGTAAGACGCGGAGGTACCAGGTTCGATTTCTGGTCCGAACACAATAATTAAATCTATTTGCGAAGTAGTGAATTATAAACGTCAGAGAAACAACCTTCACGCGGCCTTAGGGTCATATGTCATGTTTATATTTTGAAATCTTATATATAAATTCAACGCAGTGTAACTGTGAATGCAATTTAGCCCAAATCCCTATACAAGATGAATGATGTCCTTTATAAAACAAGTCTTACAAAATTATACAATAAGTCAAATATGTTTGTAAAACAACATCTGATTCACAATGTTATTTTATGCCTAAACTGAGGAATGAACCTAATACGGTGACAATTCTAAGTAAATAAAAACCCAGCGCTACCATTTTAGTTTACAAAAACATGATAACTTTTTTATGTAATTAATATCCGTGGTCTAGTGGTAACAAACGTTGCCGTGAACTCGGGAGGTTGTGGGTTCGATTCCCACCGGGGGCAAGTTGTACATTGTATAATTTGTCTCGGTCTGGGTGTTTATATGTATATAAATTTAGTTTCCGTAACACAAGCCTCGTAGCTTACCACGGAAATTAGATGGCGCTGTGTGACCTGTCTGGAAATATTTATTTATTTATTTATCTATGTATATGTATGTGCATTGCTATATTGATTATATTTTGTAAAAAAAAGTATCATCACGACCGTTTTCGGTGTGGTCATAAACCACGCTTATAAAGAAGCGGATTCACATTTAGCCAACTTTACTATAGGGAAATCATGACAAATAGCAAGCTCGTCGATGTCTCCAGCGTACCAAACTCGAGAATAATCACGAATATAATAATATTATTATGGGGACCAGGAATCGAACCCGTTACCCCCGATTCTAAATACACGGACTTAACCGCTAGACCACGGAGGCAGTTATATTTATATTTTATTTTGTATTGCCATTATTTATTTATTTATTTTATTTAAAAACTTTATTGCACAATGTACAAAAGGCGAAGCTTAATGCCGTTAGGCATTCTCTGACAGTCGACCTTGGGGACAAAGGAGATATCAAATAGAAATATGAGACGGTGCAAAAAAAAGAGACAGATTTTGCTATAACTAATACTTAACCTAATATCAAATACATATACTACTTAATATACATCATATATAAACCTACATATACTCATATATACATAATATGTACATACACAAATAACTACATAATAATTAGAATAAACTAAAAACACACATTAAAATAGTATTATTTATTGGGACTTAATTAAATGTGTAAACACAAGCCCCTTAAAGGTGGCAGGCTTTATTATACACCCAGACCTTAACCACCAGAACTACAATTAAAGCATTCTCAAAACAGCGTCAACGTAAAGCGGTTTTTCCTGCCTCCAATCACACTGTTGCTGTACAAAGCACATATCAGATCATGCGTGGAATACTGTTCTCACCTTTGGGATGGTTCCGCCAAGTACCTCACAGATGCTCTCAATGTCCTACAGAGGCGAGCTGTTCGAATTGTGGACGATGCCACTACATCTGGAACTCTCGAATCCCTGCAGCTTCGTCGAGATATCTTCTCTTAGCGTGTTCTACTAACAATACTATGGTGAGTGCTCTAAAGACCTCTATAACCTAATCCATTTTTCTCTATTCCACAAACGAACCACACGCAAAGGTCAAAATATGCATCCACATACCATGTGCGCAACACCGTCCTCCACGACGACCTGAAGATGGAGACCATCGAGCAGTTTGTGGCCAGGCTCTCGAAGTCCATGTTCGATCGAGCCGACCACAGCCGCTTCGACCATCTTCGGGGAATCGCGCCTCTCCACGCACGGCCACCGGAAGGCCGCCGCCTGCCCCGGGAGATCCTGAGGACCGAGGCGTAGCCCGTGCGTTGTTACCACATAGACACCGCTCACAAGGGGCCACACCTTTCGTAGCCCCTTCCTTGGCCACCCTTAGGCCAGGGTAAAAATAGAAACCGGCGGGTTGTTGTCCGCTGAGACAAACTGCAGCCTAACGGGGCCACCCCATAGGCTTCCGTACGCTAGAGCGTGCATTGAAAAAAAAAATAAAAAATACCATAGCCACTATACCTACGTATATACTCATAAATTTATAAATTTGAAGACTCTTACATCTGTCTCACGCTGAAGATGTGGAATGCTCTCCCAGCACCCAGCCAGTGTGTTTCACCACTACTATAATCTGTAGTCCTTGTTAGGCCGGGATAGTGGTAAAGACTGATGTCGGTCGTTAGTGGCCGCCATCAGTTGCTCCCATTCTTGGACCGCTTACCACTTTTGATCAAACTATCCATTGGGTCTTTTGAATGAATTCCAAAAGGCTAAACGATAAGTAAGACGCAATGGATGAGCTCAAACTGACTCGGTATATCGTTTATGAGACCGGAAATCAAATCAGGTAATATTTACGAGCTTATTTATAAATTAATCAATCCAAATATTGCGGTTTAATTAATTCGTATAAACTATAAACATGAACTTAATGTTTCGACCGGGTTTTTAATAATTATTTTTGGTCGGAGAGATCTATCTACTATATGTAGATAAATATTGCCATTTTCAAAATCAAAAAGACTGATATGGACAATATCATTAATTCTTAAGACGGTAATAGAGTCAGCACAGCTGTCATGTAGTTTTACTTGTTATTATTATAAAAGCTTTATTTTATTTATTTATTTAAATTATTTAATGCACTTAAAAATAGTACAGAGGCGAGCTATAATGCCAGTAGGCATTCTTTACCAGCTAACCTTGGGGATCAAGTCATAGGCAGGATGAAAAAAAAAGAAATATTAATGATACAGTTAACAAGTTACTTAACTAATTATTATATACTACACATTATACCTACACACATAAACATACATAGACTATACATACAAGTACATCATAATATTATTTATTATTACAGTTATTTAAATAGTGTTTTATTCTGTTTCTCCAGGAACGATGTGGTTAACATACGTTTAAAGATGCTTGAGAGTTTTACAGTAGTGAAAAAAATAGTAAAGTATATTGAGTTTTGCCTAAATTAATGGATCAGACTTCTCATATATTTTTTGTATTCAAAAAATACGTAGCACAACTCAGCCTACGTATCTTAAGACACTTATACAAAATCAAGTTAACATTAAAATAATTAGGACTTAACTTATTTTGTCAAACAATTTTGTTTTTTTTACCACTGTTAACTTCTTTATCAAAAATATATAAATACAGAATATCATTTTAGCTTATACACAATTGGATATACCCGAAAATGTATAAACACAAAAATATTTATTTAATTTGTTTGTGATATTTCTCGAGTTTGGTGTCATAATATTCAATATCTGGACGAATAAGGACTGCCTCACGCTACCTCGAAGAATATGATCAATCTTAGCGGGAAAGAATGTCATAATATTCAATACTAAATGTCTTCAATGGCTCGTGTCATTCATTGTTACAATTTTAAGTTTAATAAAACCTATTATATTAGTATATACTTCTTTTAATAAATTGAAATGAGAGAGAACCTAAATATAATAGGTTTTATGAAACTTAAAATTGTACAATGAATGACACGAGACATTGATGACATTTAGTATTGAATATTATGACATTTGGTACGCTAGAGATATCGAGAGCTTGACACTTGTCATGATGGGCCTATAGTAAAGTTGGCTAAGTGAGAATCCGCTTCTTTAAAAAGCATGGTTTCTGACTACCCTGGGAGGGATACGGTCGTGAAGAAGAACTTGTGCTAGTAAAAGACTAAAGTTGTCAAGCAGTACAAAGAGTAAGGTGCATCAATTGCCCAGTGCTACATATTAGATCAATGTATTTAATTATATTTGTACAACCGTTTATTTACCGGTTTTTGCTTCAAAGTGTTTCCTTTTAAAACTTAAGGTAAATGCCGTAATTCCCTCAGTTTTATACCACACTGCGGTAATTCCCATAATACTTGCAATTGTGAATTTCTCTTCCTGTGTGTCCTGGGAATGACCATCAAAGATGACGCGACACGCGCGCTTTTACTAGATGTGGCGCCTAGAACAAATAAACGTGTCATTTTTTCACGCAAACTAACACATTGTTACAACACATAAAGAAAGATAGATATCAATTTAACATAATAATTTAAAATAATAACATACACCTGCGCCACCATTTACGGCTCGCTCCGAGAAATGAAAGCACTCATTACAGCCCCTAGAACACAGCGTCCTAGATCTCCACTTTTATAGATAAGTCTTCCAAAAGTATAGAATTTGGCCTACACTCGCCACGCTGGCCAGACGGGTTTTTTATTTCATTTTATTGTATACAGGATTACAAACAATTGTACAGAGAGAGAATACACAATAAATTGGTTTTACAAACAATATTAATATACTTCAGTAATCCAAATGTAAAAAAAAGTAAATGTAACCCATGAGTTGTTTTAAAACCATAATAATAGTAAAAAACGACCTGTTTGGTACAGTAATATCTACTAGCACAACTACTAGATATACGTAACTGGATCCTTCATCACGACAACGCGCCGTGCCACACCGCCCCGTGCCACACCGCCCTCAGCGTGTCCCAGTATTTGGCCTCTAAAGGGATCGCCGTGTTGCAACAACCGCCTTATTCGCCCGATATGTCACCCTGTGACTTTTTTTGTTCCCTAGAACAAAATCGGTGGTCAAAAAAACCCATTTTGAGTCGATTGAGGACATCCAGGCGGCCGTGACGAGGGTACTCGCGGACATCCCAGTCGAAGCGTTCCAGAAATGTTACGAAGCATGGAAAACGCGCTGGAATCGTTGTATAGCTGCCCAAGGGGACTACTTTGAAGGGGATGGCAGAGTTGTAGAATAATTTTGAAATATTCGGTTTTTATGGAATCAGTCTCATTACTTAATTGTCACACCTCGTATACCATTTTTATTATCTCTTTCTTCTTAACATTTGCAAGACCTGGTTTCTGTAAGAGACAGGCGACAATGCAAAGAGATCGACACAATGAAAGAGATCATTATAGGTTGGCGAGTGTCTGATGTAATTTTTTTTATGTCAATTTATTAACGATTAGTGGAACCGGGACCGACGGCTTAACGTGCTCTCTGAGGCACGGGAACTGTGGTGTTGTATATCTATGACAAATGTACGTAATAAAAATGTATTTCTCATTGGCACATGCCGGGGTTCGAACCCACCACTTTAATGTTAAGGAAGGAAGGCTTTCTTACAACCGAGCCACCACCGCTCTTCTAAAGCACTCACACAACTTTAATTTGCAATTGTATATATATACATATAGACCTGATGGTCCATGAATGTTAGTAACTGGAATCAGACACTCATGACTGACATCAGTCCCTAACACTATGCCGGCTTGACTAAAAGCTTTTTCACACTTCGCTTGAAGGACTCCAGGTTATAGGAAAGTGGTAACACAGAGGCTGGAAGAGCATTCTACATCCTTAATGTGCGACAGATGTATGAGTCCCCAAATTTATACGTACGCGAAGGGATGGTGACTACGGTATGTGGGTGCATATTCTGACCTGTGCGTGTGGTTCGGTTACGGAATAGAGAGGGAGGGATTAGGTTATAGAGCTCTTCAGAGCACTCACCATAGTATAGCCGGTAGAACACGCTAAGAGAAGCCACACGTCGTCGGCGAAGCTGCAGAGATTCGAGAGTTCCAGGTATAGTGAATCGTCCACAATTCGAACAGCTCGCCTCTGTAGGTCATTGAGAGCATCTGTGAGTTACTTGGCGAAACCATCTCAAAGGATCTCACCTTTCCACGCATGATCTGATTTTAATAGGTGGTAGGCAGACTGATAGTGGTAATTTGTCCAGTCTGCCTGGGCGGGTAAGTATCCACCGTTCGTGCTGATAAACCCAGTAAAGTGTATCCACACATTTCGGGATCAGGTTCGAATTGCCGTCATGTCCAGTCAAGCCGGCATAGTGTTAGGGACTGATGTCAGTATGACTGATTACAGTTGCTAACATTCATGGATCTCGCTCCCCACTTACCATCAGGTGAGCGCAAGAATGTGCTAGTATTAAAAAAATAATAAAAACTGTTTGTGTGACGTCACTTTGTTCGCGAGAGTTGCCACTATTTTTTCAATTAGTTACTACATTCTTTCGTTTTAGAAGTTTGTCTATGGCAAGGACTGACGTCAGTTTGACCTCGTTATTGGTAGATTTCACGAGAGTAATTGCCGTGTTCAGTAAATAAAAAAGACGATAAATTATCGGGACTCATAAAAAGGCAGTAAAGGAAAATTACACGACAAAGTGGGGGGTTTATATAAAAGCTACTGCTTGTTTATTTAGGATCGTATATTTAATTATTTATTTATCTAAATAAAAAATTAAATTAAACAAACTAAATTTAACCTAAAAAAAATATATAGAAAATAAAAATTAGATACTTACAAAAAAAATGCTCCTCCAAGTCGCTGTTCTGTGGCATGGTGCCCAATACACTAGCAGCTTTTCCCCTTTAAATTAAGATACTTAATTTTTGTGAGAAAAAACTGCCAGCCCTATTGTCACCAGATACAGACAGACAGTGGGGTCGTCCAGGCCCGGATGGCTAATGGGCCTGGGTTGGGGGATGGGGACATTCCCCCGTTTTCCCCGGCAGGATCTCAGCGGGCAACCACCCACCGGTAATTCATGCACTTTTGGTGCTGGGCGCCGTCACTGTATAACAGCGCCCGTGTTGCTCACGAACCCAGGGGGGTATAGGTTCGACTACTTCAACTCTCCTCCAAGAGCACTTCTCTAGGAAGCGGTCTCCCGTTGGGGGGCCGAGCGCAAGACGGAGCGATATTCTGAAGATGCTTCAAGTGTCCGTTGTCGGCCCGATAGAACATACGTCTAGTCAGGCCGATGACAAATTCCTCAATAGTAGGCATCTCCAGATCTCGAGCTATGACGGAATTACGCACGAACCATGGTGCTCGGGAGACCACTCTGAGCGATATGTTCTGCTGACTTTGGATCTTGTCCCTATTGGTTTTGGCCAGAAGGTGGTGCCAGGCTGGCGAAGCATAGGTGAGTCGGGAACGGATGAACATCTTAGAGATCCGAACCTTCAACCTGAGCGGCAAGCTGGAATTCATTCACCAGATAAATGCATAGGGAACATACACACAGACATTCATCTTTATATATATATGTAGATACGAGCAGACGCGTGAAGGTCAACGACGTTGATGGTTTGAGGCTCTTGCTTTGAAGTAATAAAAATATATTTTTTAACTTTTAGGTTTAAGTATATAAATATATAGATTTGAAGTCGTATTTTTTATATAAAATAATTTGAAGTCGGTTAATAAAAATAACAATTAGGCTCAAATAATAATCTTTAAAAATGTTCCATTGTGAGAGAGACAGGGATGCGTACAGAAATTTGTATGGGCAACGGGCTTAAGTACTTAAGTGAACCAAACCATACTCAGACTTAGCTGTAAAGGCACACAGGGCCAACAGTGAGATAGAGACGGTTTATAGGCTTTTAGTCCGTAGGCGCCCTGGGGCTTCCTTAGGAAGCTTCACGGATGAGTCGGGCATGCGACCCCCACCCGCGTTGGCCCTTCAGGCATCATTGATGATTTATCGATTCAACGTCTATAAAAAAGATGGCACTACCGGTCTTTACTAAACTTATAAACACGATTAATAAATGATTATCCTTCGATTAGTTAATCTATGTCTTGTTTAATAGAGACAAAACTATAATTAATTCCATAAAATGATCATTGTAATTAATTTTAATTGTAATTCAAGATGCAAGAATCGGTTATTTCCGATTTATACATCACTTTATTTATTTTTTAATGATGGAAAAATATTGAGCCATAATATTTTTGTAGGTTTTTTTTTATACTAGCACGACATTTGACCTTGCGCCCACCTGATGGTAAGTGGCGCTCGAGGTTCATGAATTGTAGCAACTGGAATAAGACACTCATGACTTACATCAGTCCCTAACACTATGCCGGTTTAACTTGGAATGATGGCAATTCGAGCCGGATCCCGCAACGTGTGGATACACTTTACTGGGTTTATCGGCATGAACGGTGGATACTTCCCCGCCCCGGCAGACTGGGCAAATTACTACCATCAGTCTGCCTACCACATATCATACAAAAATGTCAAACGAAAATGAAGTCTCTGTTATAAATAAGTACAAAATCCTCGCTTATGGCAACAATGTTAAATTGTATTGTGTTAGATTCGGTCCAGCCAAGCTTATATTGTATTAAAATATATGTATTGACAATATCCAAGTGTTGTGTACTAACCTAAGGAAATAAATGATTTGATTTGTAATTGTTACGATTAAAGTTAAAAATAGAGCCGACTGTACCAGTTTTATTTTGAAAGTCAGCCGTAAATTTCTCATTAATAATAGGTTAAATTATTTATTTTAGTTAAAGAACACATTTTAAAACAAAACAAGTTGTCAAACTTATTCAAATCCGATTTAGTTAGAAAATTATAAATAATTTTCGTGACACATGAATATTCATAATATAAACGAGACAGACTTACGGATGTCAAAAGTGCTAGAGCGCGTAATTTTGATAAATGAATGTTTAGAATAAGGAAACGCATATTGAATGTTGCCAGAAAAAAAACTTATTTTATTGGAAATATTTCAAATGGTAACATTTATGTCGTTCAAGGTTTGGAGAGTTTCAGATCAAACTTAAGATAGAACGGGCCTTGGTTGATATTTACATACAAAATGTCTGTTACATTATTTATTGAACAATCTACTTTGTTCTTCTTCTTTTGTCCAAGAAGAATGCGTTTTACACTTCCGTAGCATGCTTAATTACTTTGATTATATCTGAAAATTTGTTTTGGCCTTTTACCAGTATTACTTTATCTGCTTAATTTAAATGTATTAGCTGTATTATTTTATTTTGAAATAAATAAAAAAAGATGCAGAAATCGGTTATTTCCGATTTAAACATCACTCCTTGCGTCATAATATCGATTTTGTAGGAAAGAGACCACGCACGCGCTCTGTACATTAAATATGCGTCATGATGGTCAGACCCCACGGCCGTGTTAAGTTCCATTTACCTTGATATTTAGTATTTCATATGATTATAGATAGTATTATATTTACTTATATGTATGTATATGAAACTTTAAATAGGTGAACTCTCGAACTGTCAAATTAAAAAAAAAACTATTAATTTAAAGTATTTAACAAGAGGAAACTTAAACTTATATTGAAATTTTTATCAGATCATTTTTATTAAAATTATATGTCATTTTTATACAGGATTGAGACGGAGCCCTACTTAAGCGCAAACGTTATATAACGGAATAATATTTACGCGGCCGCTGTCAAAGTCGAGCGGTTATAGAGTTGAGATTGAATAATATTTTTTAATTATAACGCAAGCTCTGACGTTAATAACGAAATCCACTAACTTTGCGACAAAGTAACAGAGTAGGGCTGCAGGTACCATAATTGTTATAGTTACAGGAAAAATATGGTAATTTTACACGAAATTTTTTCATATAACCATATAACAGGACCTATTGAGGTTTGAGTACTAAAAATGTCAGAAACCGCGAAAAACTTTTCGCATACATTTTGTATGGAAAAACGAATAATCAACTTGAAATTTGTACGAACGTTTGTTGAAATGAACGTATTTCTTAATGTCATCAAAACACACTTTTGTAATGTGTAATGGATGGAGATATCTGGAGACAATTATTTCTGCC
Organism: Tinea semifulvella; assembly: GCA_910589645.1. Taxonomy (NCBI): domain Eukaryota; kingdom Metazoa; phylum Arthropoda; class Insecta; order Lepidoptera; family Tineidae; genus Tinea; species Tinea semifulvella. The sequence goes on from OU342619.1 coordinate 8,915,138, forward strand.
AAAGCATTAGCCTCGTTATAATAATATTAATAAATTTAATTATTGCACACAAAATATAAAATAAATTACATAGGCGAGAATAATACCGTATGGTATTCTCTACTAGCTATACGCTATACTATACCAAGGGAAAAATTTGCCAGTCTTCTTGGAACTATATCCGGAACCGTCTCCAGAGGACATTTATTATTTGTTATACTTAATTTTTTTATCAGGTATTTAATTTTATTTCTTTTAACAAAGTAGTTGTAATTATTATTTGAATAAACAGTATATTTTTTACACTTTCAAAAAATATGTGATTTTCTTTCATAAATACTAATAAAATAGGAAACGCAAACGTAAGTCGACCCAATTTCTTGACCTATATGTTTGACATTAAACATTTGTGATCATGAGTCCTGCCATCACGACGGACACTTCTCATTAACTAAATATCATCTGTTGAACGTTCACCATCCAGTCACAGTCAGCCATCAGTGACCACTGCACCTGTTTCATTATTTAGCTTTATTATTACAAAAACATAACATTATTTCGCTTTATTTTTACCAAAACAAAAACAATCTTAACAGTGTTCTTACTTTAAAAAATAAATAAATAGTGAAGTGATTTATTATTTGGGTGAGTCTGTTGTTAATTAAGATGTGATTTTGTTATTCGTTACGGATTTGCGCGGGAAATGTTATTCGAACTATTTTTTTAAATTAATTCAGGCTTTATAAAATAGTCCTTCAGCCGCAACGTTTAATATCGATTGTTTAATAAAGCTGACTAGTTTTTCACATCGAATACTAATGTATTTATTACTGTACTGTCTTATACACATAATTACTAACATTAATTGACCCTGTATATTATACGTTCCTTCTATTATTAATTTTTATTAATTTAAACACTATTGCACTACTAGTATGTACAAGGGGCGGGCTTATTGCTGGTAGACATTCTCTGACATCCAACATTTGGGACAATTATGTGCATTTTAATTATTAATAATGTAAAAAAATGACTTAAAAAAAAACTTATATATTTACATAAAAATACACTAATTATAAATGAAACTAAACTAAATATACCTAAGAAATAAAAATTATTTCCACAAAATAAACACCTTATTTATTTAAGTGGCAAAAATTATCGATTAGAACTCGTATTTTTCAAATATACTTAATAAAAAAGTTGTTAAAAACGGATGACGACGAACAATTATCCTTTTATTTTCAACCCCTATAGCGTATGATATTATTGTACGCTATCGTATGCCATCAGAAACGATTCTATTCTCAATTTAATGATTAATATCGCACAAAAGTAGGCCAGTACGTTAGGATTATCTGATGGTATACGGATAGCGTACAATATTATCAACCTGTTAAGGGATTCTAAAAGGATAGCACATAGCATATCACAGTTGGACTCTGATTTTAGCTGTATATTATTCTGTAGCGGAAGAAATCTCAACGATTCCATCGGCGGGAAAATAGAAATAGGATCTTTTTTTTTGTTTAAGTGTCTTTAAAGTACTTTGTACAGAATACATCAGCCTTAAACACGTAATTTGTTTACATAATATATGTTCATAACAGAGTTCATAACTGAGTTGGGATCATCAAATTCCAAGTGTTGCAGAATTTGATGCTTTTCATGGAGTAATTCACGTCAATATCGCCGAAACACGAAGGGAAAACCGCAAAAAATAAAGTGTAACTTCTGCCCCATATACTCGTATGGAGTCAAATTTATCGTTTTTCATAATTATTCACAACGTAGCACATTATTAAACAAAATAACACCACTTTTGACTAACAATATCCACAGTAAACTAATTTACAAAACGAAAAACTTGAACTTGACATGTCCACGCAAAATGGCGCGAAGAACTCCAATAGGATCAATCTGTTTACGGGCGGGGAGTATGTTAGATAGTTATTTTTTTAAATTAAATATCTCTAGGCACAGACTCACACTGTGCTGCCTATTATTTGTAAAACTCTAGAGTTCTCTAAGTTCTTCGCGCCATTTTGCGTGGACATGTCAAGTGCAAGTTTTTGTTTTGTAAATTAGTTTACTGTGGATATTATTGGTCAAAAGTGGTGTTGTTTGGTTTAATAATGTGCTACAATGTGAATAATTATGGAAAACGATAAATTGGACTTTAAATATGGGGCACAAGTTGCAGTTTATTTTTTGCGGTTTTCCCGAGCTGTCAACTCCCATATTTTACCCGACGTGTTTGAGCTATGGTGCCGCGAGTGACTCCAAGAAAAGCATCAAATTCTGCAGCATCTGGAATTTGATGATGATCTCATTAACTCATTAAAAAAAAGATATATTACGTCAGACTTGGCTGTATGGGCTAGACCCTTTGCCTTCCCTATCATCTCATTCATCATCCATCGGGAGAAGAGAACCAAAAAAAATAATTGTAAAACTATATTTTTTACTGGTAACTTCCCTACCTCTAATACTCACTTTTGTGTCGAACACGGTCAACAACTAATTTCCTACATGTGAATAGCGTTACCGCTAAAGAAATAAATACGGAAGAACATAATTAAGGGTGAGGCTATTCCTGTATTTTCTGGTTCTGGTAGTTTCCCCCCTTTTTCTCCGATTCCGTCCATTTTAATATTTAATATAAACTGCCTCCGTGGTCTAGCGGTTAAGTCCGTAGATTTAGACTCGCAGGTACCGGGTTCGATTCCTGGTCGGGCACAAAAATATTTATTCAAGTAAATAAATACATTTAATTAATATTAAATTTATTTGTGATATTTCTCGAGTTTGGTACGCTGCTGGAGACATCGACGAGCTTGCCACTTGTCATGCGTGGTTTCTGACCACTCCGAAAGGGAAACGGTCGTGATGAAACCGTCCATTTTGGGTTATGAGATACTATACAAAATAGTTTCCTAATTGCCTCAAGAACTCAAATACCAGTAGTGACCCTAAATGGATCTCTAAAAAACTGTCTTCTCTGTAAAATATATATATTTGTTTTTCTGTTCTTTCTCAAACTAAGCGGGAAGTGTAACACTGCGAAGTATTTTTTTATTATTTTGAAATCGTCAAAAGACCGATACTGCGTAGGGTGTAAGACAGGGCGACGTAATATCGCCTAAACTGTTAACAAATGGGTTGGAAGATGTCTTTAAAATGCTGGTCTGGAGTGACTGCGTAATAGATGTCAATGGAGAATATATCTCGCACCTCCGATTCGCGGATGACATAGTCATAATGGCTAGCTCGCTGGAAGATCGTAGCGGAATGCTGAACGTCTTAAATGTGGCATCTCAGCGGGTTGGTCTCGATATGATATTGGACACGACAAAAATCATGTGCAACGGCCATGTCATACCGAGACGAATCGACCTGGAAAAGCCACTATCGAAGATGTACAAAAATACGTCAACCTTGGACAGATCACCCAATTAGGAATAGTCAACAACAAAAATCTGACAGACGCTATCATTATAATATTTAAACATTTTCACATCTAAACTATATAAAATATAGGGATTTTTCTACTTAAATTGTAATCTTGTTAGAATAATTTATCTAATAATGCGAATACAATTGCACTGTGAATACAATTGAGACTAAATTCCCACACAAGATTTAAAAAAAAACTATTATGAAAAGTGTAGGAACTTAAAAAAATATTGTATTCGATAAATACACTTAACTACGTGTTAGCTGGTGTAGGCTGGTTCGTGCAACTTATTCGGACCTAGGTTATGTTATATCCGCGTGTCAATACCTCGGTAAATAAGGACATGCGTTCTCTTAGCAAGGACATGCCGAGCATAATCCCTGGCCACACCTAGACACTGGTATTTATGAGAAACGAAGCTAAAATTACTACAGGCTGAATTTGATTTTGGACATGGCACCGAATTATACCTGCAAAGTCTATCAAACTAAATAAATGTGAAAGAAGTATAAGTATAAACCGATTTTGATAAAATTTGGAAGAATTGTACCTTGAAACTCTCAAGTCAAACATAGTATATATGACGACATCATGTGATCACTACACAAAGCACAGATCAGATCATGAATAGAATACTGTTCTCACCTTTGGGATGGTTCCGCCAAGTACCTCACAGATGATCTCAATGTCCTACAGAGGCGGGCTGTTCGAATTGTAGATGATGCTACTATATCTGGAACTCTCAAATCCCTGCAGTTTCGCCGAGATGTGGCTTCTCTGAGCGTGTTCTACCAGCTCCGAAGAACTCTATAACGTAATTCCTCCCTCTCCATTCCGCAACCGAACCACACGCACAGGTCAGAATATGCAGCCACATACCGTAGTCACCATCGCGTACGTATAAATTTAGGGACTCATACATCTGTCGCACGATAAAGATGTGGAATGCTCTTCCAGCCTCTGTACTACTTGCGAAGCGTGAAAAAGCATCTAGCCAAGCCGGCATAGTGTTAGGGACTGATGTCAGTCATGAGTGTCTGACTTTAGTTGCTAACATGCATGGACCTTGCGTGCCACTTACCATCAGGTGGGCTTACCAAGGTCACATGTCGTGCTAGTATAAAAAAAAAGTGTGACTCCGCGGCATTATAACTGTTTGTCTATTATTATTTTTTTGTAGTAAGTCTTGTTTCTAGCAGGGTTATTTTTGTACCTTGGAACTCTGAGACGGACATAGACTAAATGACGTCATCATTTGAGTACGACATGTGAATCCGCGGCCATATGAGTGTTTGTATATTTATTTCACCTTCCCATCTATATTACTTAAGTAATTTTGATATAAGAACAATGGCGAGTATGAGTGACGTCACTTAATAATACGAAGACCATGTTCGACTTAAAAGCTAAATAAAGCAAACGCGATTTTTTACTGATAACTTTCAAAGCGAAATAAAAAAAAAAAAACGATTACAACGTCAAGTGGAACATAAACTACGTGACGTCATCTGGAAGCCATTTGTAACTGCAGCGCTTTCTAGCGAATATTGAAACACGATATTTAATAGTAGATTTAAGGCGATTAAGACCCCATAAAATTAAAGCTTTTTTCCAGGAATCCATAAGTAAATACTCGTACTAATAATTCTATCATCATCACTATTACTACATATTATAAAACAAAGTCCTCTGCCCCGTCTGTCTGTCTGTCTGTTTGGGATAAACTCAAAAACTACTGCACCAATATGCTGTTTTCACGAATGGATAGAGTGGTTCTCGAGGAACGTTTTATATAATTTGTTAATTTTTGTATACATTAACGATTTTTGTTGGAGGTGTTGGAAAAAAATATACCGTCTGGCATTTTTCTTTATTTTGTCACCGTAGGTACGAGAGTTGTTTTTTTTTTTTTTTTTTTTATACTAGCGCGACATGTGACCCTGCGCTCGCCTGATTGTAAGTGGTGCGCAGGGTCCATGAATGTTAGCAACTGGAATCAGACCCTTATGTCCGACACCAGTCCCTAACACTATGCCGGCTTGACTAGATGCCTTTTCACACTTCGCTTGAAGGACTCCACGTTATAGGAAATTGGAAACACAGAGGCTGGAAGAGCATTCCACATCTTTATTGTGCGACAGATGTATGAGTCACCAAATTTATAGGTACGTGAAGGGATAGTGACTACGGTATGTGGGTGCATATTCTGACCTGTGCGTGTGGTTCGGTTGCGGAATGGAGAGAAAGGAATTAGGTTATAGAGCTCTTCAGAGCACACACCATAGTATAGCCGGTAGAACACGCTCAGAGAAGCTACATCTCGGCGAAGCTGCAGGGATTCGAGAGTTCCAGATATAGTGGCATCGTCCACAATTCGAACAGCTCGCCTCTGTAGTTATATAATTAATTTACTACATATATCTATCGTGTTATATTCGAGCAAAGAACAGAACTGGCAGTAGGAACCTTATGATGAAGACACTTAAAATAACTTAAATGCGGCTGTAAAGGGCCCTTGTCAAATTTTTTAGATACCTAAAATTAACTTAAATAAGACTAGTTTAAATTATTTTCTAGCTAAGATGCGGCTGTAAAAAGGCTTTGTCATAAACGTCAAACATTAAATTAAATAATAATATTATTCTTAAGATAACGTACTATATCTATTTTAATACTTTAAAAAAAATGGTAATTGGAAAGCTATTAACACAAATACGGTATTAATCCTTATCATTTTAAATACGTTAGTTGGCTCGAGCATTTTATAAAGATTATTTTTCCCTTTACACCATGCAAATTCAATGCATACCTTAGGAGATATAGAAAAATCAAAATAATGCGCAACAAAAGCAAAGCCGGGTAAAACAGCTAGTTATTTGTAATTTATCATTACAAACAGCGAGTAGATTTAGATAGCTATTCCTATAATTGTATTTTTAATACTGAGGCTAAGCTCGCACATTTGTGACGATAAAGAAATAAAACCACTATGTAGTCAATTTATCCTTTGTGCTTAAATAAACAGACTAGGTCCTTACAATGCCTTCCATATATTCGTTGTCACATGGAGTGCTCTGTATTTAAAAAAAAACAACAGTAAATATGTAAAAAGTGCTTTTGAAAGTGACCTCTGTTTAAAACAAAGAAAGTGGCCTGACAACAATACTTTTACCTCAATTAAAATACCCAATTTAATATTTAAATGTTCGAAATTCGAACGCATTCCATTTGTTAATTGGCCGGCCGAGATCGAGGCCGAATTTTATAATCGTTTTATTAATAACTTTAAACACGTTCGAATTATAAATTAGGATTCACAATATTATTAGATTAATAATGTAGCACAACATACCTGTAATAAAACAATGAAAATCATGATATATACATAAATTATATCAATTTACTATATTACAAACTTAATAAAAATATAAATTTGGTTAGCAACAGAAATCAGTTGTTAAATTATTTGGTCAGCCAATAAAGATTTAGCCAATATATAAAAAAACAGGCTGGTAACCCTTGGTCAGCCAACATTCTTAAAATTGTGATGCATAATTAATTTGTCAACAGGATTTAACAATTGGTTAACAGAGGAAACATGTAGGTATATAAGCTATCTGATAGGTTGAAGCGGATTCGTGTGCACATTATGTCACAGAGATGCTGGATGCGACTCCTGGTCACTACTTTTGAGTTTGGTTCGGGCATATATTAAAGTTGGCTGAATATTAACTCACTCTTTATAAAAAAAAATGTATTCCCCCGCCCCCGCTGGGAATACGATCATGAAGATATTTTAAGATATATAGTTTGGTTCGGGCATATATTAAAGTTGGCTGAATATTAACTCACTCTTTATAAAAAAAAATGTATTCCCCCGCCCCCGCTGGGAATACGATCATGAAGATATTTTAAGATATATAGTTTGGTTCGGGCATATATTAAAGTTGGCTGAATATTAACTCACTCTTTATAAAAAAAAATGTATTCCCCCGCCCCCGCTGGGAATACGATCATGAAGATATTTTAAGATATATAGTTTGGTTCGGGCATATATTAAAGTTGGCTGAATATTAACTCACTCTTTATAAAAAAAAATGTATTCCCCCGCCCCCGCTGATCGATCATGAAGATATTTTAATAAGTATAATTCATTAAAGTAATTTAATTTCATTAAGGTTGTTATAGTATGTTAAGATTATTATTTTGTGGAAATATCCTAAATGAGCGTGAGAAAAGTTGTATTTCGAGCAACTGATTAAGACAAATCAACATACATCAGTTAATTTGATTATCAACACGCGAATAATAACACTAAAGTTGCAGCTATTCTGTTTATATAATATGATGAATGAGGTGATAGGGAAGGCAAAGGGTCTAGCCCATACAGTCAACTCTGAAGTAATATATTTTTTTATGAGTTAATGAGGTTATCATCATATTCCAGATGTTGGAGAATTTGATTCTGTTCTTGGAGTCATTGGCGGCCTTTTTTACAGCGCATTAAATCCGCAAAAAAAATAAACTGCAACTTGTGCCCCATACATATATTAATTCCAATTTATCGTTTTCTATAATTATTCTAATTTTAGCACATTATTTAACAATACAACACCACTTTTGACTAACAATATCCACAGAAAAGTAATTTACAAAACAAAAACTAGCACGTGACATGTCCGTGCAAAATGGCGCGAATAACTCTTTTCTGTTAATTATAACATCGAATGCATTAAATAACGCAAACTGACAGGCGACAGTAAATACGTTTCGCATAAAAAAAAAAACTTGTTACGAATTATTTTTTATTTTCAACATATTTTGCCTTAATAAATGTGTGTTATACTTAAATTTATATAGTTATATATTTAAATATTTAGGAAACAAAGGGTGACATAAAAATAAATTAAAAGAAAACCTATAGTTTCGATTGGATTTATGCATAGTATTTATAAAAATTAAACATTCAACAGTGTCATATATATTTAATGAATATGAATGTTGTTAAAATTAATATAAACGCGCCGCGGACAATATTTGCTTTACATTTCTTAATGATTTTGAAGTTGCAACCCCATGGGCGACTTTAAAATTGTAGGAAGTTATTTATTCGTTGTCAGATTTAAAATCAGACTGCTCGTGATTACGTTACACATTTGTGTTGCATTCTTATATTAGGGGGTTTCATTTTATCAATCTTTTGGTTCAAAGTATAATAAAAATACAAAACCCAGATTAAGAACGCGGTTCAGATACGATATCTAATGCAGTAATACCAACCCAAACATGTACAAATGGCCGTGTTCTTGACCCACGTTGGGTGTTTTATGTGTTGTAATTGTAAAATCACCACAACCGGAAATGGCACCTCAAAAAGAACCTTGCAACGACCTCTTGCGTTCCAAAGCCCGGTCATAAGAACTAGATCAATATCAAGGCGTGGACCTTGGCCGACGACAAATAAAAAAAAAACTCGTTCAATTGCTTTTCGTTATTGTGAATTGAATTGATTTATTGTCACGTAATATCTCTTACGTCTGAGTGCTTTGAATAAAAAGCGTGCATAAAACGGCAAACTTAATAAGGACATTATAAACTTTGGAGTATTTTTGTACTACTTATGCTGTGTACAATGATAAAAAAAATGTAAATAGATTTGATGCTATTGACTACCTCTATGGTTTAGCGGTTAAGTCCAAGGGTTTACAGTCGCAGGTACCGGGTTCATTTCCTGGTCGGGACACAACAATGTATGTTAATTTTAATAAATAATTTTAATTAATATTTAATTTATTTGTTATATTCTCGAGTTTGGTACGCTACAGACATCGACCAGCTTGCTACTTGTCATAATTGGTGTATAGTAAAATTAGCTAAATCTGAATCCGATTCTTTATAAGCGTGGTTTCTAACCGCCCCAAAAGGGTCGTGATGATACTTTACTTTTAAATTAAATTAAATCACCAAAATAGTAAACTTTTACTTTCCGCATACATTGCATTGACATGGACTTTACCATAATTGTAGTGTGTAATAAATACCGGAAGTTGATTTATCCTTATTTTGATTTTTATATCTTTATAAGGTAATAAATCGTAAACCAGGAATATTGTCGAGTTTTCCAATTCCATTACTTCAGTGCAAACGTTTTATAATGGAATCCATTAACTATATCATCATCAGCCTGTGAGACAAAAAACAATAAAAGGAGTTCTTCGCGCCATTTTTGTGATTTCGATTGAATCGAAATCGACTTGTGATTGTGATTTCGGTGGCTTTTCCGCACTTAGTCTCCATTGGACCATTGTGCGTGACCTTTACTCCTTCAGCGGAGCCATCCGATCTCCTCCAGGAAGGCCAGGAGACCCGTTACGTTCCTGCAGACCTCCGGAAGAGTCTTCGCAGTCTGGAGGAACCTCAGTCTAGGCGCAGCCACACTGTCGCACTTCATGAGCACATGCGCGGCCGTCTCCTCCTCCGCCATGCATCCTCTACAAGATCGTCGACCTTAAAAAAACTTTACTAGATTAATTTTAATGTTGATCATTACCGTATAAGGAAACTATGCTAAGATTTTTTATTACAATAGTGGCTTGACTGTAAGAATTCTTGCGGTTCGAACCCCGGCATGTAACAATGCGAAATACATATTTCTTACGTCGATTCACAACACCAGCGTTCCCGTGCCTTCAAGAGTACGTTTAAACCGTGTCGTCGCGTTGGTTCTTGTTGCATTACCACCACCTTGTTGAATCGTTAATAAGTTGTGTAGCCAGCGTTATAAGTGTAGGCCAAATTCTCCAGAATTATGTACTGCAAGGCCCATCTCCAGCAGTCCAGGAGTCTGCGATCATGATAATAAAATAATTTCATCAAATAATTAATGCATTGACTAATACCCGCATTCCTTCAGGTCCAGGGGTTTGGGGTATCAAGAAGATATATATTGCTGTAAGCATAAGTTGACAGCTATAAACCCTCGAACATTTACGACATAGCACACTACTTGTGCCGGCATGTTGTTTCATAATATTGGTCCTAAAATTGTTGTCATATGCATATCTAATTCATAGTAATGCTACATTTTTGGGGTATCAGCTGTAAGTTAAAGTTGCGTAAATATTTCGCAAGTGGCTTCTGCGTGCGACAGCTTAGTACTACGGCAAGACAAATACTTGGTATCTTATGAATAATGGCGATTATGTTGAGTAAACAAATACGTTTTTAGTGCAATTTACTAGAAATTCAACCAATTAACAGCATGTTCTTTTTTAAAATTAGAACAATACCTGTAACAATAATTTTAGGATGTCATTTGCTTCCACGATTAAAAGTTACCTACTTGATTAGGCTCAGAATAAGTTGAGATTTTTTTGAAAAACTTCTCTCTAATAAATGCAGTATACACTCGTTCATTAGATTTATTACAGCCCCTAGACCACAGCGTCCTAGACCTCCACAGTGCGAGATGGGCCTTCCAGAACATATATCTGGAGAATTTGACCTACACTCGCCACGCTGGCTGGTTGGCGAGGATCTGATGTCGATTTTAATGACAATGTAATTACAAGTTGGTATTAGTGCAACCGGGACTGACGACTTAACGTGCTCTCTGAGGCACGGTGGTGTTGTAAATCTATGACGAGTGTACGTAAGAAAAGTATACTCATTGGTACATGCCTTTGGGTTTGAACTGACCTTTGTAGGATATTAAGGAAGGCGTTCGGCGGCGGAGCCTTTTGATTTGTTTTGACATTTGCTATTTATTAATACGCGCGTATCTATCTCAATGAAATGACAAGAATGCGAGATTTACCATCATACAACAGACAGCAATAACTTAAAAATTATAAATTAAAAAATCATTTATTTTAAACGCAGGCGGCTATTTTTAATTTCCTCTTTTTTCACCCTATACAAAATGATTTACACTTCTTGGTGAAACAACAAAATCATTTTTGAAGTGCACGTCGAATACGACCATTACCAGCAATGCTTTGTCATAGACTAATTAATCCTAAGACGATTGGCGGACAAACTTAAATTCTCATACAGTTTGGCTTCTTGCCCCATCTTTTTATATACTTAATAATAATAATAAATTCTTTATTGTACAGAACCAAAAATAGTGTGGGTACAAAGGCGAGCTTAATGCTATAAATGCATTTTCTACCAACTAACCTTTGTGAATGGGGAGCCATTATAAGCGGGTGCAGAAATAATATTTTGTTATCAACAATTATGAAATATAAATACATACTAATTAAATATACATATCCTACATATTAAATAAATATATAAATATACTTAATATCTTTAGTGTCAATGAAAAAAGTAAGGAAGTAAATTATTAAATTACGCCAAAGGATTCTACTTGCGCAGTAAGGTAATTAGGTACGGTACGGTACGGTACGGTACTGATTGTACGACTAAGTAATAATGATAATGAGGCCATGTTTTTGCAAATAAAAATACATAATTATTGTGATTTAAATATAAAACAAAATTACACAAAACATTAAAAGTAACAAATTATCGGTCATTCTCGTCCAGATAACCTACAGGTCAATTTATATGTTAAACTCTTACAACTAACTGATATACCAGCCGGCACGAGTTATGATAAGTTCTTCTTCTTAGTCGCTACACTCTTGGCAGAGTGCTCGTGGCGTCACTTGAGTGTCAGTGGCACGCTTAACAAGCCGTCGTTGCCACTCCTCTCGGAACTGTAGTCTTCCTGGAGCATCCATTGCTGCTTTAATCTGGTCGGTCCATCTCATTGAGACCTACCACGCATCCTCTTGCCATCGACTTTTTCCTGAACTACAAGGCGCTCAATGGATGTATCTCTACACCGCGACATGTATCCAAAGAAAGTGAGAATGCGTGATTGTACAATTGAGGAAAGGCGCTGTCTCCAGTTCCTCCAGGATGGATTTGTTGGTTCGAAACTCCGTCCATGATATGCCTAACATTCTCTGCCAACACCACATTTCTAGAGCATTAATCCGTTTTATTTCTGTTTCGCGCAAAGTCCACGTCTCTGTAGCATACAGGAAAATGGGGAACACAAGAGCTCTGACCAGCCTATATCTCGTTCCTCCATATTTTCTTTAGCTTGTCTATAGCAGACCTCGACACTGTCATCAGACGCTTAATTTTCTCCTCGCATCCACCGCTATTCGATATTAATGCTCCCAGATAAATGTAGGATTGGACAACATCGCATTTTGCTATCTGTTTAATTTCTGGACAGTTATCGTTGGCACGGTCTACAATCATTACCTTTGTCTTGCTGCGGTTAATTTTAAGGCCGAACTTAAGTCTGACGCTGGCGGTCTCCATTTTTTGCAACAGCTCTTCCATGTGGCCAATACTTGTTGCTTATAATGTAGTGTCGTCCGCATATAGCAAATTTATGCCACCAATTGTCACTATAAGTTCTGTGTAGAAGTTGAACAGAAGAGGGGAAATAATGCATCCTTGTCGAACTCCTGTGTGATCCCATTCTTGCGGCCAAGAACCTGTATGCTATATTTTGTTGCATAGAGTTTGAAAGATCTCAACGTCATAGTCAACCCTAAGCTTTAATGATTTCAATTGGGATAGAATCTTTACCTGTGGCTTTTCCATTTTTTAGGTGTTTAATTGCAGCTGTTACTTCGTCTTTGAGAATGTTTTTGCTCAATTTCTTTGTCCTCGATCATCGAAGTAGCGTGATCCTGGATCCTCAAACAGTGACATGACATTTTTTTACCTTAGTATAACACTAGAAATGTATTTATTATTAGTATTATATAATTCCCATCCTGTATATCTATTTTTTTTTAATTTTCTTTCTACCAAGTATTAGGACAAGTAAAACGTCACAGGTCAGCTAAAAAAACAATCGATATTAATCAATCCGTATCAGAATAGCGCCCCATTCAAGGAGCTAACGTTCGAAATTCAAATTCAAGGACCAATAGGAGAGGAGAGAAGTTCAAAATGGCCGCGATAAATGGAAAAGAGGCCAATTCTGATGCGCCACCCGTACCGCCGTCGTCGTTAATTCGCCGAGTGAGCTCGCGATCGGTTCGGAATTCGATTTCAGAGGAAAAAGAAAACGGTGATAATAATATTGTGAAGCCGAATTCGTTTGTTAGTAAATACAAGAAGACACCAGAGGCTTTGAAGACTTTTCATTTGTCGGAAGCAGACAGCGAGTTGGAGGTACCAGGAACACCTATGACTCCAAGAACATCAACTACACCTGGTTGGTATATTTTAAATAGTTTTTCTATTCCATTCTTAACGAACTTTTTGTATTACCTATCATGTTTGGACGATAATACGCCGAGCACCTTGGAGTTGGTTCAAATTCACCAACATCTGGAATATGATGATAGACTCATTAACTCATAAAAATTTTATTCGAAATTAATTATAGTACATTTAATATAAATTAAAAGCTACCTAAATAATAAAATTAAAAATAAACTAAACTAGGAGAGTGTGTCATTTAATGCTAGTCGTCAACGTACACGCCACACGCCGATGCTATGCACGCCTTTTAATTCAAGTAATTATGCTAGTAACGCTGTTATGACACGAATTGTTCGTAGTTATAATAACTTATTTAAAGATATTGACCTATTTACTGCTTCTAAATCTAGCCTTAAAAAGGACTTGTACATGCACATTACATCTGTGGACTAAAGATGGCTTGGGTTTGTTGTCTTCCTTTCTTGTTTGTTTATATGAATAGACAGGTGACAGCGTTCCTGGTTGGATTTGTTTCGCAGATTGAGTGGATGGATTAATGTTGTTTTCGACTTTCTCATATGCACATTTAATGTTGTTACCAAATTATAGGTATGTTTTATTATTATTATACTTCTTCTCTATATATATATATATATATATATTTTAATTATTTTTTGGAAATTTTCCGTGCTTTATAAAATTATGTTGTAATAAACTATTAAAACATTTATGTACCTATTTTGTATAGTAAGTAGTTAAACTCCACTACGTACTATGTTTATATAGCGAAACCTGTAATTGACCTTACTCCATAAATTGTACCATACTATTATTAAGCATATTGTAACGTTGTTGGTTTCTTAATAAATAAATAAATAAATAAATAAAAAATGTCCTCTAGAGACGTCCCATCCGAGATAGTCCCAAGGAGACTGGCAACATTTCCCCTCTGTATAGCGAGGCTAATACGTTGGCAGAAATAATTGCCAGCCTTCCTGTCTCCAGACCTTTCTGTCAGCCGCTTTGACAACTCCTTGGCCAAGCGCCTCGCTGACGGTCCCCATGGGCCCATCGTCTCGACCCCAAACGGCGCAAATTCGTAACCGATACCAAGGTTAGCGTATTTGCGCAATTTGAGGTTCTCCGCAGAAAAAGCCGCACTTCCCGCGCCTGACGAGGTCGCCTGTATGTGAGATGGAGCTAATGTATCTACACACGTCGCATCCCACACCAGAGACCTGCCAAGTTTCCACGGCCCAACAGTCATTCCGTCGGGTCTCTTGCCATCGCTCCGCACAATCCCAGATGGTTCTAATATTGCGGGTACTCCAGCAGTGACAAGAGCCCTTCGGATGATGTCGTTGAGAGCCGCGTGACGAGGAATGCGGCCAGCACTTCTAGCACAAGAAAGCCCGTGGTGTCCGAGATGATCGACTGGTTCTCCGCATCGACACTGGTGCGGGTGGACAGTCCGGGCTCCGAGACGAAGGCACACCGCCATGGTCAGTGTATTTCGATCAAGGAGTGTGCCAACCGATGCTGAGGGAAAAGCCTGTAACCAAAGACCTGACTCTCTAGTGGAAACGGCCATGAGGCGAGCCCGCTCTTTCATATTACTGGCAGATAAAATATCTTTCTGTAAAAGTTTGCAGAGCGGCTCGTCCCATAGTCGTTGGATTTTTGGTGAATTTGGAACCGAAACATTTGGACATGCTACTGACCAGGCATCTCTGGCATCTGACAAGTACGACGGCTCAACGGAACCCAAAGATGGGTTAGTGATTCTCCCGTAGAGCTCGACAGTACTATGTACAGACGACAGAAAAGCTGGCAGTGCTACACTAGAAATTTTGTCATAAAAATAAATATATATTGACTTATATGACTTGGCTTACCTTACACCCTTATTCGAAGACGTTTCTTTACCGGCTCCTCCACTCAACCATTCCTTTATGCTGTAAAACTAACAAAAAAACTTAGCTATATAAGATTTACGAAATAAAACATACACAGAATTACACAAATATAAATAATCTTTTAAATTCACCATTGAGATCGTACAATAACTGGTACATTGTATATTGCATATGTGCAACCCGAAAGCCGACTTAACAAAAAACCTCTGCAATGGGGTGTATCTGGCAAAGCAAATTTCTAGATGTCGCTAGCGGCAATGGTACCTTGTTTTACACCTATATTGCATATTTTTTTAAATGTTTTTGTAGATTTTTATTTTTATAACAGAAAAGTGTATTTTAAATTAACGTTACCTACCTTAAACGACTAATTAAGAAAGCGCACACCGTTTTTAAAAAGAAAAAATATTTTATTAATATAACGGCAATTTTAAGATCACCATTTCTTTGATTTCGCTTAGAAATCTCTAATTGGACACTTAAAAGCTGCTCACTTCGGCATAATATCCAGAAAATAATAAATTTCGTAATAAATTTTTTAAAAAGTTTTCTATGCAACTGACAGTTATATTAGGTACCATCTATCATGCGCCATCTATCGTGATAAAAAGTTAGTGATACACCCCATTTAAGAACAATAACGCACAAGAAACGCGCTGTTAGACATATACTTAATATGAAACCAAGAGATACGTGTAGAGAATCCTTTAAGAAACTAAATATTCTTACCATGACCGGTATCTATATGTTAGAATGTTTAATACACATTAAGAAGAATGAAAATAGTTTTGTTACATATTCTGATATACATGGACGCAATACAAGATATAAGGAATACATTAAATGCCCCAGAACTCGACTGACTAAATCATCAAAAAGTTTTCTATGCAATGGTATTAAACTCTACAATAAATTACCAACAGAAATCAAAAGTTTACAATTTATAAGATTCAAAAGTAAAATTAAAGATATCTTAATTAAAAAGAGTTACTATGACCTTAAGGAGGCATTGCTGGATACCATAGCATAGAAAAGCTATATGTACTTAGTTATAAATAAAATTAGATCATAAGCTGACACGGCCCTTTTACAGCCACGATTTTAAATTATTTTAATTTTATTTTTATTACTAATATTATTATTTATTTAGTATGTTAATTGACACAGCTTCCTTACAGCCACGAATTAAGTTCTTATTATTATTATAAATAATATTATGACATTTATATTATTATGCATTTAATTTTAATTTGACTCGGCCACTGTACAGCCACGAAATTAATTTAATTTAATTTGATTTTATTATAATTAGACATTATATTATAATTATTTTAGATTATAAGTTGACACGGCCTCTATACAGCCACGAAATTGTTATTGTATTGTTTTTTATTAAGTTTACTAGTTAGTTTAATAAGTTAACACGGCCTTTATAAAGCCACAACTTTAGGTTAAGCTGCAGTACTTGTTTATGGCACCAATGTCACTTACTTATTTCGGTCCATCCATAATTTAATTTTTAATTAATTTAAATAATATTGTATTTTATTTGTAAAAATTTACAATATCCGAGTGTTACCTGTGAACCAAATGGAAATAAATAATTTGAATTTGAATTTGAATAAATTGAACGTCAGTCTCAGGTCCCCACAGCAGCACATAAAATCAGAGCTAAATTGCGTCAGTATACACTCGTAAAATATGCAATGTTACTTTTGTATTGCATAAGTTTAATTACGCACGGTAATTATTTAATGACCTTGCTTACCTATATCCTGTCCGTTTTACATAAATAACAATATTTTTAACAACACTTCCTTTAAGTCAAACATATACACATACCGGTGAATACTTGGCAGGTCTCTGCTGTGGGATGGAACATGTGTATATACATTAGCCTCATCTCACATCCAGGCGACCTCGTCAAGTGCGGCGGCTTAAAGCGGCTAACATAAACCTCCGCAAATCCTCCTTGCGTCGTGTTTCCTCATTGATGAGGGTCGTGACCTCCCGAAGAATTGGTGTGCGTCTTGATGATAGCACGCCACCCGTTCCTGTCTTCGGCGGCATGCACAGCATCATAGACGCTAGTGTTGGTGGTGGAGCGGATTTGGTCGGACCAGCGTACCGGACTACGGCCTCTCGGTCTCTTTCCTTCCACCTTGCCAGTAACAAAAAGTTTATCCCCTCCTTTTCTGTCAATGTGTCCGAAGTACTGGAGTATCCGACGAAGGCATATGGTGGATAGCCTAGTCGATATGTCTAGTTGGTTTAAAATCGATATGTTAGTTCGATGCTCAGTCCACGAGATCCTCAGCATTTTTCTCCACCTCCGCAAAAACGCCAACCTTAATTTTGCGCCTTTTAGGGTCGAGATGATGGGCCCAAGGAGTTGTGCAAACGGCTAACGGAAAAGTCTGGAGACAGGAAAGCTGGCATTTATTTCTGCCAACGTATTAGCCTCGCTATACATAGGAGAAATATTGCCAGTCTCCTTGTGACTATCCCTGAAGTGTAGTCTCTAGAGGGTATTTTTTTAATAGTTCATTTATATTAGGTTTAGTTTATATTTAATTATTACAGCAAATTTTATTGTAAATGTTTTACAATAATAATAACTGCCTCCGTGGTCTTGCGGTTAAGTCCGTGGATTTAGACCCGGAGGTACCGGGTTCGATTCCTGGTCGGGACACAATTTTTTTTATCAATGTAAATAAATACAATTAATTAATATTTAATTTATTTGTGATATTTCTCGAGTTGGGTACACTGGAGACACGACGAGCTTGCCACTTGTCATGATTGGCCTATAGTAAAGTTGGCTAAATGTGAATCCGCTTATTTGGAAGCGTGGTTTCTGACCACCCCGAAAAGGAAACGGTCGTGATGATACTTTACTATGACGTCTAACCAAACTATTAAATCATGCTGCTCATTTGATTGATTTTAACATGTTTTTAACACGCAAGGCTATCATTTTTTAATTGTTGTTTAGTCAATTTTTTTACGTATGACAAGTGATTATGACTTTGATGCCGCGGCATCAAAGTTTGTTCCAAACGTCTGCGTAGCGGTGTCTGTTCTAGAAATATCAGTTCACTGCGTTATAGCAAATATAATTTCAGCACCGTGACTAAAACGAGAGTAAGAAAATCATGATAATGCATACCATAATAAAATAAGTACATTACAATGTAAATTACTTTACTTTTTTTTAATATCTACTGTTTACAACATGAGACATCGCCCCCACCTGTTGGTAAGCGATACTCGAGGTCCAAGAATGGGAGCAACTGATGCCAGCCTCTTACGACCGACATCAGTCTCTACCACTATGCCGGACTACAAGATCCTTTTAACACTTCGCTTTAAGGACTCCTGTAGCCATGTTCTCTCTGTTACTTAATCGCAAAAGTTATTAGTGGATTTCATTATTTACGTCAGAGATTGCGTCATTATTAGAAAATATTATTCAATTCTCAACTCTAAAGCGCTCGACCTTGACAGCGACCGTGCAAATATATACCTTACAAGCGTGATATAAATATATAGTTCACGGATTTCATTATATAACGTTTGCGACTAAGTCACAGAATATTATTATTATTGATTAATAGGCGAGCAGCGCATTGCTGATATGCCTATATCAAGCACTGGTGTAAAGTTTATTAAATTGTCAGTTATCACCATAGTCTATTTCGATTGTCACTAGCCACTTGTCCAGTTTGTTTTTAAAAGTATTTACAGTTGAGGACTTTAATATGTCTTCTGGTATTTTGTTCCACATATTTACAAATCTGTTATTCATGAAATGATATCCTATATTTGTATTGCTGGATTTTCTCAGTAGCTTCATTCCGTGGTCACGACGGGGAAATATCATTGGAATAGGTTATAGAAGTGGGGAATCACACTGGCTGGTAGAGCTTTCCACATCTTCAGCGTGCGACAGATATAAGAGTCTTCAAATTTATGAGTACGCGTTGTGGCTATAGTTTGTGGATGCATATTTTGGCCTGTGCGTGTGGTTCGGTTGAGGTTCGGAGCTCTTCAAGAACATTCACCGTGGTATAGCTTGTGGAACACGCTCAGAGGCAACGTCTCGGCGAAGCTGCAGTAATTTAAGACACTGTGGTGTCGTCCACTATCCGAATCGTCCCTGCAGAACTTTGAGAGCATCTTTTTTTATATATTTTTATACTAGCACGACTTGTGACCTTGCGCCCACCTGATGGTAAGTGGCAGGCGAGGTCCATGAATGTTAGCAACTGGAATCAGACACTTATATCAGTCCCTAACACTATGCCGGCTTGACTGGGCATGACGGTGATTCAAGCCTGATCCCGAAACGTGTGGATACATTTTACTGGGTTTATCGGCAAGAACGGTGGATACTTTCCCGCCCCGGCAGACGGGGGAAATTACCAACATCAGTCCATTTGCTACCTATTAAATCTGTAAGATACCTACAGATCCTGGAGGTGAGAACAGTATTCCACGCATGACCTTATATATATATATATCTTATTTTATGCTTTAATATTATTACTAACATTATGTTCTTCCATATATATAAAGGTGAATGTCTGTGTGTGTGTGTGTGTTCCCTATGCATTGCAAAACTACTTGGCCGATCGGGATGAAACATTGGGAATATGTTGTGTAGACATCGGGGAGGGTTTCTAATATATTAGATTGCATAATAAGTAAATCTTAATTCGTCGGGTTTGTTAGAACACTTATAACTCGAGAACGGCTGGACAGATTTCACGGTTTTTGATTTGTTACCGTCCCGAATAGCAGAATAACTATAAATAAAATTGGAAAATTGAAGAAATAAATAAAATATAAGAAAAATATTTTCCCATACAAAAAGTTCGTGAATTTCGTACCTGTCAACAATGTTGGTTGTCAAATATATATGGGTGCGTTCAGAAATTTATATCAAGCTTGACCATTCAATGACTGTTAGGCGGTACGAAATTCGCCGCGTCAGCTTGTTGACTTATATATCTTATAGTAACCGTAATGAGCCTCAACAAAGTCAACCAATGCGCGGGCCCTGGGCCTTATTGGTCAATAAATTAGTTGTATTTGTATCTGTGTTTTATACTTCACCTTATTTAGTATCTTGAGTTTTTTGACGTTTTGTTGTTCTCAATGTAGTTTGTTTCGATGGTTTAGATCCTGAGCGTATTTTGATCCCAAGTATGTTAAATCTGGGTTGAAGACTTCTTGGCTGTCCATGACCCAGGCATGCGCTTTAAATATACTGTATTGTGCGAGAGGGATGCAAAAACGTTAAATGCTCCTAAAGGAAGTCTAATGAATGTCTCGTGTGATTATAAAAACTAAATTAATAATAAATGACTGGTTTTTATATGCATTTGTCCTAATGATGTTTTCAAATTGGATTTGGTTAGGACATTATAATTTTTATTAGGTGAAATAAAGGATGTTTCAGAATGTTTTTCGTTTTTGATTTAATTCTAATATGGTTTATTGTATAATAAATACTGCCTCAGTGGTCTAGCGGTTAAGACCGTAGATTTAGACGGTGGTACCGGGTTTGAGTGAGACAATTGAGCGCCACTTGACACGAAAACGACATACCTATATCGCTTCGTCGACACAAGAGTTATTAAATTAGATATTTTTCGAGTCTGACACGTCATCGTCGAGCTTGCCACTTATCACGATGGGCCTAGCTGTCACTTATCACGATGGGCCTAGCTGTCACAGAGCTCTAGTAGAGCTATACCTATATTATTATTTTTTGTTGATTCTAAAATATCACCTCTCGTCTTATTGTCTGCTCTGGTGACTTCCTTTCCTCGCTCAGAGAATCAGCATAGCGATTCATCTTCTTGCCACCATACCACGCGGGCAAGATTTATTTAAATTAGGTTTTGTAAGTAAGTTAGCAACTGGATCAGACATTCATGACTCACATCAGTCTCTAACACTATGCCGGCTTGACTTTTCACACTCCGCTTGAAGGACTCCAGGTTATAGGAAAGTGGAAACACAGAGGCTGGAAGAGCATTCCACATTATTGTGCGACAGATGTATGAGTCATCAAATTTATACGTACGCGAAGGGGTGGTGACTACTACGGTATGTGGGTGCATATTCTGACCTGAGTATTTATAACAAAAACGAATTCAAAGTCCCAAAAAGACTTACAAACAAACTTACTTAAAAACCTGTTAAAAAAACTTAAATCATGTTAATGTTTATTTTGTTGGTTATAGGTCACGAGAACTGTACGTTCCACCATGACCTGGAGTTGGACCACCGTCCCCCCACCAGGGAAGCCTTGCTGCCAGACATGGCCAATTCCTACAGACTTCTATTGAACGGTATGTAGTATTATTGAATTAACATTAACCCAAAGATGCCTCCGTGGTCTAGCGATTTAGTCCGTAGATTCAGACTCGGAGGTACCGGGTTCGATTACTAGTCGGGACACAGTATGTTTATTTTTTATTTATTTATATTACTCGAGTTTGGTACGCTAGAGACACCGACGAGCTGTATGTTCTGTATTGTGTGACCTGGTGCGTGGAATGGTGGCAAGAACGCTGGCTGCATTTCCCCGCTGTATTGCAGTGCTGATTCTTTGGGCGAAGAAAGAGCCAGCCCTCTTGTCACCGGAGGAGACGACAATGTTTTTTTTCAATTTAAATTTATATTTATTTATTTTTGTAAGTAGGCATAGGGCAATAAATATAATTTAATTATTAAAAAAAATAATTAATATAACGAAAAGCTTATTTTCTGGGAAATAGCTTGTATTTGGAGCAGCACATTACAACCCAAATATACATAATTATAATCTTAAAATTATAGCTGCTGTAAATAGGCATTGTCATACTACAAGCTAGGACGAAAACAATTATGAGGATGTCACTAAGATTATAGCTGCTGTAAAGTGGCATTGTCATACTATAAGCTAAAACATTAATAAAATGTCACATTATAGCTGCTGAAAAAAGGCATTGTCATACCTTAGCTTAAACAAAAAAAGTTTAAGGTGTCACTTAAATTATAGCTGCTGTAAAGAGGCATTGTCATAGGAGGCGTTTTTTAAAAACTTTTTTGCACTTGGACTCCATGGGCTCAAAGTTTCTACAGCAAACGGCACAAATATGTAATCTTTTAATATACTCACATACTTGCGCCGCTTGACGGACGCCGCATTTTTCACTGCGGCCCACGCTTTATGCGCTGTCCCCCTGAGATGCGACGCTGCGAGGGTGCCGACTTTATTTTATTATTATTATTATATTATATTTTTTGGGATTTTTTACGTACGAAGCTTGCCATTTACGAGTATCATAATTGGCATATAAGTATAAAGTTGGCTAAATATGAATCCGCTTTTTTAAATGCGTGGTTTTTGACAAAGGATCACCACCACGACAGTATGGTGATGATGATAATGAATGAAGATAATAAGGAAAAAAAGATTTGAAATTTGCAGTCAATAAAGCTTTTGTGTGTGTAAATTTTCAGGTCTCGGTGAAGACCCTGACAGACCAGGACTGTTGAAGACTCCAGAACGAGCTGCTAAAGCCATGCTGTTCTTCACCAAAGGATACGATCAAAGCCTAGAAGGTAATTTATCATTTTTCTGTTTAGGGTAATTAATTCAATGGAAGTAAGGTACAATAGGATTGGGAGCGCTGGTGGTTATTATATACTGGCATGTACCAATGAGAAATACACTTTTCTTTTGTGATTTATTTACAACACCACTGTTCCCCGTGACTCGGAGAGCACGTTAAGTCGTCGATCCCGGTTCCACTAATACCAACTTGTGGAAACGTTAATAAATTGTCATTTGAAAATGAACCTCACCAACCCGTCTGGCCAGTTTGGCGAGTATAAAGTCCCAATAAATAAATACTATTTTAATGTGTGTTTTTAGTTTATTCTAATTATTATGTAGTTATATGTGTATGTATGTATTATGTATATATTAGTATATGTAGGTTTATATATGATGTATATTAAGTAGTATATGTATTTGATATTAGGTTAAGTATTAGTTATAGCAAAATCTGTCTCTTTTAACTCTTATTTTTGCACCGTCTCATATTTCTATTTGATATCTCCTTTGTCCCCAAGGTCGACTGTCAGAGAATGCCTAACGGCATTAAGCTTCGCCTTTTGTACATTGTGCAATAAAGTACATTGTGCAATATAGGCCAAAATGTGTGCAAGGGGCTGTGATGATAAAGTAACAATAAAATGATAATAAACAATCCAAAATTAAAATTGAACTAAACTAAACTATTACTACTAAAACTATCCACCCAAGACTTGATCATGTAGCAGTGTTCCAAGAACACTCGCAGCATTCCCCCGCAGCACAGCGATGCTGATTTGCTGCGCGAAAGAACTACCCTCTTATCACATACAGCATTAACCAGCCGCTTAGACAGTTCCTTAAATAACTTATAGTTACTAAAATGTTTTTTTTAAGTTTATATTTCCTAAATTTTATTCTTCAGCCAAGCGTCTTTGCCAAGGAGTTTTTCAAAAAGGGAAAAATCTGGAGACAGGAACGCTGGCAATTATTTCTGCCAACGAATTAGCTTCGCTATACAGATGGAAAATGTTGCCAGTCTCTTTGGGACTATCTTTATATCCTTTGGGGCATTTTTATTATAGATAGTTTATTATTTATTAGGTTTAGTTTATAGGTATTGTATTTTATTTCTTAGTTAGTAATTTTATTATTAAAGTAATTTTTAATTTATGTTTTTAAAAAGTTAATTTAAAAATACATATTTTTAAAAAATAATATCTGTCGATGATCTTTAAAATTCAAGAGTTTATAGAATACTAGCTAACCTCCAGATGGCCGTAGGTCACATGTTATGTTTGAATAGATGTTATATCCAACCATGGGTTTCAAGGAACATCTCTGCCATATTTCATTACAATCGGTTTAGTAATATAGACATGAAAGCGAATGAAATAATGGGCGTGAGGTCACATGTCGTGGTCATGATGACGGCATATAGTCTACTTGTATGAACGTCCTTCGGTTCCAATAAACAATTCTGCCAAATTTCATTAAAATTCTATAGTCGCTATGTTCCGCAATATAATTTATTATTTGATTTATGTGTGTATCAATCATAAAAAAAAACGATGGTGTAGTTTCTGCGGTTTCCCTTTTGGGCTTGTTTTTTTACTTTGTGTTTTTAGAATGTATTATTTGTTTTATGTGTGTATCAATCATAAAATTATTTCAATAGTGTAGTTTCCGCGGTTTTCAAACCTTTTGGCGACAGAACTCTTTTGGGCGAGTTTTTTTTTTAGTTTTTAATTAAATCTCATTTGTTTTAAATTTACTTTTTTTATTATTATTCCAGAGGTCTTGAACGACGCCATATTTGACGAAGACCATGACGAGATGGTGGTTGTAAAGGACATCGAAATGTTCTCCATGTGTGAACATCATTTGGTACCTTTCTATGGGAAGGTCTCCATAGGATATCTGCCACAAGGAAAGATACTGGGACTCAGCAAACTTGCCAGGTAACTTCATTTTCATAGCCAGAAATAAACACACACAAGGAGTTCCTGTTTCAAAAATTTAAAATTTGTTTATTAATGTGCGATAAATTTGCCACCATATTTGACATGGCTGTATGGGCTAGATCCCTTTGCCTTTCCTATCATCTCATTCATCATTCAACGTGAGAATGTAAAATTAATTCATTTTTCATGGACATGTCAAGTGCAAGTTTTTATTTTGTAATTTAATTTACTTATAAACATATTACAATATGTTAGTCAACAGTGGTGTTGTTCTGTTTAATACTGTTGTTGTGCTACAATGTGAATAAATATGGAAAACGATAAATTGGACTTTAAATATGGGCCAAGTTTCACTTTATTATTTGCGGTTTACTCGACGTGTTTGGGCGATAATGCCGCGAGTGACTCCAAGAGAGCATCAAATTCTGCAATATTTGGAATTTAATAAAAAGTTATTACGACCAACGAACATAATACTAAAGATTACGACAGACATGGCTGTATGGGCTAGATCCCTCTGCCTTTCCATCTCATTTATCA
Source organism: Tinea semifulvella (assembly GCA_910589645.1). Lineage (NCBI taxonomy): Eukaryota > Metazoa > Arthropoda > Insecta > Lepidoptera > Tineidae > Tinea > Tinea semifulvella. Next base: position 8,940,833 of record OU342619.1, read on the forward strand.
TCCATCGGGAGAAGAGAATCATCAAACTTGTAACCTGTACCGAAATTGGCATATTGCGCAGCTTAAGGTTCTCAGCAGAAACTGCCACATCGCTGGTCGAGGTCGCTTGGATGTGGGATAGGGCTAATATGTCTACACATGCCGCAACCCACACCTTCAAGTTTCCACGACCCAACAGTCATGCCGTCGGGTGTCTTGCCATCGCTCCGCGCAATCCCAGAGGGTTCTAAAATTGCGTGTACTCCAGCAATGACAAGAGCCTACGGATGATATCGTTGAGACTCGCGTATCGCAGAATGCCCAGCATTTCTAGCACAAGAAAGCCCGTGGTGTCCGAGATGTGGGGCGATATTGTCTAGGTGGACAGTCCGGCTCCAAGACAAAAGCATACCGCTATGATCAATCAAATCATTTATTTCCTTAGGTTGGTACACAACACTTGGATATTGTCAATACATATATTTTTATACAATACAAGAGAATATATATTTATAAAAAATATACTATCAGCAGCCATGGTTGGACCGAATCTAACAGCAATACAATTATAATAAATAAAACATTGTTGTCATAAGCGAGGATTTTGTACTTATTTATTACTAGATACTTAAAATTTAATTCGTGGCTGTAAAATAGCCGTGTCAGCTTATAATCTAGTAACGTTTATGTCCATAAATATAAATTTGTGGTTGTTAAATGGCCGTGTCTGCTTACAATCTAGTAATAATAATATTTATGTCCATAAATATAGATCCGTGGCTGTAAAATAGCCGTGTCAGCTTACAATCTAGTACATACATACATACATATCTTCACGCCAGATCCCTTGTGGGGTAGGCAGAGACAATTGAGCGCCATTTGACACGATCACGACATACTTCTTTCGCTTCGTCGACATTCATCAACCTCTTCATACATGCCCTTTTGTTACGAAAGCTTTTTAATGTGCCTTCAGTCAGTGTTTTATTTATTTGATCGTGATATGTGAGTCTCGGTCAGCCAGGGCCTCTTTCACCCACAACTTTCGCATTATATATCTGGTTCGTTAATCTTTCTTCGCTCATCCTCTCGACATGCCCGAACCATCGTAGCATGCCTTTCCTTATTTTTGTCCCTATGCTTTCTTTTATACCCACCATTTTCCGTATTTCGACGTTACGTATGCGGTCCGCCAAAGTGACGCCGCATATCCGACGCAACGACCTCATTTCTACTGCATTAACCCTCTCATGCGTATTCTGACATATCCACGTTTCGCTTCCATACATCAGTGTTGGTACTAAAATTGCATTGTGTATGGCGAGCCGAGCTTTGTCACTGACATTTCGACTGCCGATCAGTGACCCCAGGGCACCGTTAACGCTATTTCCCGCGTTCACTCTTCTTTCAACATCCCTATTATACTTCCCATTCGCAGTGAAAACACTGCCCAGATATATATATCTAGTAATAATATATATTTCGGTTAAGAAGTGTCCCAATCGATGCTGAAGATAAAGCCTGCAACCAGAGACCTGACTCCCTAGTGGGTACGGTCATGAGGGGAGTCCGCTTTTTTAGGTTAATGGAATATAAAATATCATCTAGAACCAATTTGCAGAGCGGCTCGTCCCGTAGTCATTGTAATTTTGAAACCGAAATATTGGGACATGCTCTGGCATCTGAGCTTCAATGTTTACATTCTATCAGGACCCGATGAATGCCGTATAGATATGTTGTGTTCTTGTTTAGAATTGTGGAGATCTTCTCCCGCCGCCTGCAGGTTCAGGAGCGGCTGACGAAGCAGGTGGCGGTGGCGGTGACGCAAGCCGTCCGACCTGCCGGGGTCGCCGTCGTCGTCGAGGGAGTGTAAGTATTATAAACAACAAAAACTAAGTCCCGGACTCAGTTCCTTGCCCGGACTCGTCAAATCTAAGCTTGAGCTTGTGATTCCAAATTTTAAAAGTGACAATTGTTTTATACCTCGAAAAATTACACAAACAATATTATGCACATTTAATTACTTTTGAATTTGTGTTTTCGGCTAAAACCGTTCCCTATGTTCATAACTAAAAAAAAAAAAAAAAGCACGTGCTTATGATTAGACCCGGGCCTTGTATTGCCGGTTGCAGAAATCTTTTGACATGATCAATGTATCATCAACATCAGCCTCCACTGATGGATATAGGCCTCCCCCTAAGCTCGTCATTTCATTAATAAATTGTCATTAAAAATTGACATCATATCCTCGCCAAGCCGTCTGGCCAGCGTGGCGAGTGTTGGCCAAATTATCTAGATATATGTTCTGGAAGGCCCATCTCCAGTGGGGGTATGAGACGCAGTGTTCTAGGGGCTGTAATGATGAAAATGATGTTATTTCAGGCACATGTGTATGGTGATGCGAGGAGTTCAGAAGATCAATAGCAAAACTGTGACGTCTACAATGTTAGGAGTTTTCCGGGATGACCCCAAAACCAGGGAGGAGTTTCTGAACCTCGTACATTCCAAGTAAAAACAAATAATCTAAACAATCCCGTCTAAATTGTACATTTTACGTTTTCATGAATATTTCGGAACGATTGGAATCCCTAGGAATGAATAATTACGTACTTAATTGTTTTCTTAGGAGTCTACACGTCCCGAAAACCAAGGACCAATTCCTTAATCTTCTGTTTTCCAAAACAACAACTAATAAAAACCACATCTTCTAAAGTTAATGTTTCTATAGAAATTTATTATTAGTGTGGGTCATCCTGGAATATTCTAATTGTCCTTAAAATATTACGTTTTTAGGAATATTCCGGAATGACCCGAAAACCAGGGACGAATTCCTTAATCTCGTATATTCCAAGTAAAATCAACTAATTGAAACCACAACTTATAAAGTTTATATCACAATCAAAATTTATTATTTGTGTTGGGGCATCCCGGAATATTCTAATTGTCCTTAAAATATTACGTTTTTGGGAATATTCCGGGATGACCCGAAAACCAGGGACGAATTCCTTAATCTCGTATATTCCAAGTAAAATCAACTAATTGAAACCACAACTTATAAAGTTTATATCACAATCAAAATTTATTATTTGTGTTGGGGCATCCCGGAATATTCTAATTGTCCTTAAAATATTACGTTTTTGGGAATATTCCGGGATGACCCGAAAAACAGGGACGAATTCCCTAATCTCGTATATTCCAAGTAAAATCAAGTAATTGAAACCACAACTTATAAAGTTTATAACACTATCGAAATTATTTTTTAGCGTAGGGGCAATCCGGAATATTCTATTTGTCCTTAAAATATTACGTTTTTGGGAATATTCCGGGATGACCCGAAAACCAGGGACGAATTCCTTAATCTCCTATATTTCAAGTAAAAACAACCAATTGAAACCACAACTTAATATAAGTTAATATTTCTATAGAATTTTTTTTAGTGCAGTGTTCGTCACTGGATATAATATGTCCTTTTTAAAAATCCTTTTACGAGTAGGATAAATAAATAAATGGTGTTTTACAAACTATTATTTAACTTTCGCGTTAAATTTCTATAGTACCTACCTACTGATTTTTTTTTTATCAAAGTACCTACCTTAACTGCCTTCGTGGTCTAGCGGTTAAGTCCGTGGATTTAGACTCGGAGGTACCGGGTTCGATTCCTGGTCGGGACACAAAAATATCTATTAATGTAAATAAATACATTTAATTAATATATTTTTTTTTTTGTGATAATTCTCGAGTTTGGTACGCGCTGGAGACTTCAACGAGCTTGCCTCTTGTCATGATTGGCCTAAAGTAAAGTTGGCTAAATTTGGCTAAATGTGAATCCGCATCTTTATAAGCGTGGTTTCTGACCACCCCGAAAGGGATGGTACTTTACTTTTTACAATTTTTTTTTTTTTTTTTTGTAAAAAATAAATAACAGTTTAGATACCTTCCTTTGTATGCTTTTTTCATTATTAATTATTATATAATATCTGCAAAGAACACATAATTTATCATTATATTATCTGCAACATAAAAGTGTGTTAGATGTGTTTCTTACTTGGTAAAATATATAAATTGAAGCTATAAAATTTTATTGCCAAATATTTCGCCTCTCTTTGGAGCGGCGTCATCAGTGACAGTGACTGAAGGTCTTTGTCATAAATTTTGAAAAAGTAATTTAATTTTTAGCAATGGTAAAGGCAATGCACTATACAGTTTTGTATTTATTTTTAAAATGTCAATTAATTTATTCGGAGTAAAGTACAAAGATTAAAAAATAAAATAAATTAAGAACTAAATTATGAAAACTAAAAATTAATAAATAAAATTACGACTATTCGATGGGCGTAGTGTGCCGAGGACACTCGCTGCGTTCCCCCGCTGAACAGCGAGGCTGACCCTTTGAACAAGATATTCTCTACTCAAAGGGTCACCCGTCGCCAAGTGGAGTTTCTTACCAAGCTCGCGGGAGAACACAAGAGCCTCCCGGACCACGGGCCCATCGTTTCAACTGCAAATGGAATGAAATGGTGATTGATGATGATCTCCGCGTACTTGTTGCGCTTAAGGCTTGCGGCTGATTTTGCAGCGGCACCAGGTTTCTATTTTTTAGAAAAATATCTAAAAAAAAAAAATTACTTTTTCAAAATTTATGACAAAGACCTTCAGTCACTGTCACTGATGACGCCGCTCCAAAGAGAGGCGAAATATTTGGCAATAAAATTTTTAAGCTTCAATTTATATATTTTATCATTATATTATTAATTTAATTAATAATAAATAAAAAGATGATTCTTTAAAAGTTCTAAGATCAGTTGATAGAAGTACTTCCAAATTAAATGCATACCTTAGGAAATAGAGGAAAATAAAAATAATGCGCAACCAATTAATTCGCCCTCTCTAATAAACCTTTGGGTTTGTGTTGGGTCCTTTCATATTTTTAATACAGGGTGGCAGAAACCCATGCTATGCCTACGATTTTTTATATTCTGTAGTATTACAATTATTTGGCACAATATGCATTGTATATTTATTGTATTTTTAATATCATTTATATGCATATTGTCATAATAATAATTTATTTAAATTGTACTATTTGGTTGATAATTTGTAGCTTACGTTGTAAAAATTATGTTCTTTTATAAGTAAAAAAATATAATAAATAAAAATTCATAAAACGATACAGGGAATGTTAAATCTCCAATAAACAAAATTAAATAAAAATTGCAATAAACAAAACTGCCTTCGTGGTCTCGGTTAAGTCCGTGGATTTAGACTCGGAGGTACCGGGTTCGATTCCTGGTCGGTACACAAAAATATCTATTAATGTAAATAAATACATTTATTGATTGATAATTCTCTAGTTTGGTACACTGAGACATCGACGAGCTTGCCACTTGTCATGATTGGCCTATAGTAAAGTTGGCTAAATGTGAATCCGCTTATTTATAAGCGTGGTTTTTGACCACCCCGGATGGGAAACGGTCGTGATAATACTTTTTAATTCTTCTAAAGCTTAACATTCCATGTTCCTATAAATAAAATATTTTCATTTCATAGCAAGAAAAAAAAAGGAGTGCTTCTAATTTTTTTTTATCGCACTTAGTTTTTTGTATTTATATTTATTTTTTTGCGCACTGACTTAATTTTCAAAGTTCAAATGCTATATTTATTTAAGTATTAAACAATTGTGCCTTAAGTTAATAAGTTATATGAGATTTTATTATACTTGTATATTATGTAGATTACGACAATAATTTCGACAAAAGTAAATGGTATATGTGATTTAACATTGCCCAATACGAAATCACATGTAACATTTAAAATTCATTAAATATATTTCTTTAAATCCATTCTGTGGACCAATTTTATCGAAATTTTATTAAAGAATAAAAATCTCGAGCATTAAATGGCTGACGCTCGACATTTTTGTCTAAATATTTTTAAAATTTATTTAATTAATTTTATGAATGAAAATATATTAAAAAACACAATTACAAAGGATCATAAGAATATTTATTTCATATTTTCATTCATAAAATTAAAACCCTAAACTTTGTTGTTGAATATTTACAAAATGTTTTTGATCTGTGTTTTATAGAATAAAATATATTTTTTATTGAATACCTTTTGTATATTTTGAGTATTTTATTTTATTAAATAAACGTTTTTATTGCTTTTAAGTTAAATTTGTAGTTTTTCTTCCAAACCTACACATTAAATCCTATACTAACGGCCAGTTGCAGTAAGGATAATTAAAATAATCTCTGATCAATATGTAGATATACGCCACGTGATTGGTAGTTAGCTTGTCACTTTGGTTATTTCGGCCAATGACATAGCAATATCTTAAACATGTTAAACGATAATCAGCCTTATTGCAACTGGCCGTAAGGTTGGGCACACACTCCTGCAACAACCCTTCGAGGCTAGAGTGTAGGCCGAATTCTCCAGAAAATTCTGGAAGGCCCATGTCCAACAGTGGACGTCGACTCTGTATTCTAGGGGCTGTGCTCTGTAATTGTTACGATTAAAGTTTAAAATGGAGTCGAATGTACAAGATTAATTTTGAAGATCAACAGTCAGTTTTGGTACTACCAGCCAATAAAAAATAAATCGATGAAGCGTCCCTGAACTTTGTTCAAACATTCATATACAAAGTTAAAAAATAAGTTAAGAACAAAAGAGGCCCCAATAATCTGCCTTGTCTAGCCACAATTTAGAATACTCGCATCCAAATACCCAAATTCTTATTTATTAATACACTTGGCTACATTGCAAAAAAATGAGAGCAGAACATTGCATCAACGCGATGTATTTTTAAGGGTTATTTATAAATGTTCATACGATACAAAATCAAACGCTTTTGGCTAATCCGTATACATTTATACTCATTTCGTCTTGCTGAAAGACAGAAAATCATGTAAATAGAAAAAATGTTTTTTTAGGCATAATATTTATTTTCGTTGTTCTGGGCGTTTGCGCACTACGTCCGTTCCGAATCCGTAGAAGTAGGATCTAGAAAACTCCTAAAAAAATACCGAATACCGCTTACTCACAAAACATTACTGCACTGCGTCCGACCTAAATCCGAGAAATATCGGTCCGAAGTAGCAGTATACTATATGTACTACATCTGAAATTGATTGATCCGAACCATGTCCGAGTTGTTCATTAGAGTGCTCTTAAATGGAGATTCACGAATGGCGAACAGAAATCGGATGACTGATTTGGATCTAGTGCGCAACCATTCTTACTTATAAATAGTTTTACTTCTTTGAACCGACATTTCATAAATTTACCCGTTTTGTCTTTGTCCCGAATAACAATAACCACCATCGGAAGAAATACGAAGTAAAAATATATTACTAAAATTGTATAGCGAAATGGCTTTTAAATGATATTTCAAAGTAAAAATTGACTCCTTTTTGTTCATCTCGGCCTCGAATATGTAAGTACCTATATGTAAGGAAATCATAATATCTGTATACAACGTCATCTCCAATCAAAATACTATTAAATCACCCGGGTAGCCGTTGCATTGGAAAGTGGTCGTGTCCTTCGGAAGAATTGGTGTGCGTCTTGATGATAGCACGTCTCCCGTTTCTATCTTTAGCAGCATGTAAAGCATCATGGACGCTAGTGTTGTCGGTGCAGCGAATTTGGTCGGACTAGCTGTACCGAGCTTCGACCTCTCGGTCTCTTTCCTCAATACATATATATATATAAATATGTATTAACAATATCCAAGTGTTGTGCTAACCAGAGGAAATAAATTATTTTATTTGAGTAACACATTTTTTATCCAGGTTATCTCTTCTTTTTCTGACAATGTGTCCGAAGCATAGAGTAATAAATGACAATATTTCTACTTCTATGGTCCGAAGTATCTGATGAAGACATGTGTATCAGTATAAGCAAAGTATAAAACGCTTAATCAATCTCGCTGAAGACAAGTCTAAATTCGATACATTTATTTAGACCAAAAGTAAAGTATCATCACGATATCCTTTTCGGGGTGGTCAGAAACCATAAAGAAGCGGATTCACATTTAGCCAACTTTACTATAGGCCAATCATGACAAGTGGCAAGCTCGTCCATGTCTCCAGCGTACCAAACTCGAGATATATCACAAATAAATTAAAATTATTCATTTAAATTAATTAATATTATTGTGTCCCGACCAGGAATCGAACTAGGCACCTCCGAGTCTAAAGAGGCAGTTTATATATATTAAGACCAAATGGTTATTTATTACATTTCTCTGTCGTATGTAATATAATAAACATGGCTAGGCCATAGGTAAGCAGTTAGATAACCTTACTGGCCTTTTTAGTGATCTTTATGGATAGTATTTTATCTTTGTTATTTTGGTTTGGTACGTTGTGGAGCGAAAGGTGGGTATGACTGTATTTATTAAATTTTAGTTTTATGTACATAATTTTTTTAATGATTATTTTTGTTTTTTTTGTGTATATAAAATGATCATCATCATCATTATCACATCCCCCAGAAGAGTCCTAGATCTTCACTGTTAAAAAAAAAAAAACAATCATTTATTTACTTTCCAATACATATAACTTATTAAATAGCCCGGCAAACTGTAACCACAGTTTGTTGGCGGAGACAATTACTCTCGAAGCTTAATATTAAATAATGAATACTTATAGTAGATACATAAAAAAAATTCGGACCACTCTCCCCCCGCGCGACCACCCCGTCCGCCTACAGGTAACATTAATTTAAGTCTACCTCTTTTTTAGGATGAACACTCATCTCTCCGAAAGATTATTTCAAAATTTAAAACTAAACTCAAAAGGCAATAAACGAACGACTGCAGGCAGGAGGCGAGGTGAGGGCGCGCGGGGACACACTCGTACTATATTAATTCGAAGGAAGTAAATTACAATGATTTAAAAAAAACAACTAAATTATTAATTAAACTTAAAACTAATATTTAAAAACATATCACTATTAATAAAAATACAACTAAAAACTAAAATAATGAAAATTCAAAATAAAACTATTATAAATAAAAAAAATGCTCAAAATCGCTGCCAGTGGGCAAAATGTCAAGGTTACTGGCAGCATTGCCACGTTGAATGGTAATGCTGAGCCTTTGACCCAAATATTGCCCAGCCCTCTTGTCTCCCGAGGTGTTGACGAGCTGTTTTGACAACGCCTTATTTATTTATTTATTTATTTATTTATTTTAGAAAAAATCACAGCTTATTATATTAAACATATAGACAGAGTAGCAATAGTGGAACACAAGCCAAAGAGATTTTATATTATTTAGACAAAACAATTAAAACAGAAATAAGAGTAAAATATAGTTATTAGATTTAAATTAATAGTGCAATTGAATTGTGACTAGCAGAAGTAAAAGAATAATAATAATAATAAATAAGTGAAAACCAATAGGTTAATGATTATTTACCTAAGACAAAATGAGTGAATGAGAGGCAGGAGCAAAATTATACTATATATACGTGTATAGTAGTATTCGTATATTAGCAAGCGAAGTGTATTTGTAAAGTTAGTCCGGGATAAGAGTTGTCTTGATACTGCCTCCGGTGATTAGTTACGAGTAGATGTATCAGAGTAGAACATGGCTAAAACGTTAATATAGATAAGTCATTTACAGTAATCTAAACAGGTGAATGAATAAATGTGTGAAAAATGTATATATATACGATAGGTTATATATATATATATATATATATTTATATCTATTCATTATATTATTATTATACTCAATTTAATTGTTTACCCAATAATGATTTGATTATTTATTAGTGTGCCGTAATTAGTTCTCTAGCAATTTTGATCTTGTTAACCAGGTTTATGACCTTATTAAGCTATAACACATTTTATTGTGCACCATGTCACAGGACAGCGATTAGGTGGGGCAAAAATTTTTAATTTTTATTTTATATGAACTATATTTTTTTTTTTTGTGAGTTTATTTATGTTCTAGTTTATTCATGTCATATTTCCTTTTCCATTTAGGCTCAGTATACATTAAAAAATAACTTACATTACATATGTGTATACATAGATCATAAACTAGTATGTACCCTGTATAGTTACTTATATTTTAGGTTTTTTTTTTTTTTTTTTTTAAAGTTATATAAAATTTAAAAGGCTGGTGTAAACAATGTTGATTGAACATTTTAATAATAAATAATCTTCTTAGCAACACAATATAAAATCAGTGCGATCATGTGGCTATGTATTGGGTGTGTATCTTGTGTGTATGTGTTTGCATCGAATGTGGGCGATCGTGTGTGTGTTTGGAAACGTGTATACATACACGTTTTTATGTGCATTCTGCGTTATATAAATGCGTTATAGGAACTTTAGTTATTGGGCTAGATGTGACCGAATCATTTTTTTAAAAATGCATCTGGACATGCCAAATATATCAATATCTGAAAACATTTTGTTGTGTTGTTTGCGTAGTCGTAGGCTAAAGGAGTTTTCCTTCAAAATTTCATGTGCACTTGGTACCCAAGACCCGAGAGTTTCAACTCCAAACCGCGCAAAAACACATCTCCCAATAAGCTGAGTGTATCCGCCGTTTGAGGTTCTCTGTAATCTCTGTTGTAATGCAGCAGCGCCTGGGTCCTTAGAGGTCAAGGATAAGTGGGTAGGCGCCAGGGTGTCTACACAGGTGGCATCCCACACTAAAAGCAAACCTATCCTCCATGGAACCAACGTCATTCCATCGGGCTCCTTGTCATCGTCGCGGGCCATGCCACTGGGTTCTAATATGGCTGGGGAACCCACAGACACAAGGGTCCGACGAATGACGTTATTGAGGCTGGTGTGCCTTGAGATGCGACCTGTGCTCTTTCTCCAGGAAAGGCCGTGGTGGCCGAGTGCCACGTTGTCTCCACATTGACAGCGATGTGTAAAAGTGCAAAAATAATGTTATGTTGCAAATATTTGCTCTATAATAAATTGCAAAAAAAAGAAAAGTTTATAAGTGTAAAATAACTATCAGTTCCCCAAACATAACTATTATACACATATATATTATATATATATATATATATACTGATACTTAGTTATACAGTGATACTTAGCAATGACAATACGTAAATTAACAACTTTGTTTTCACTTTTTTTTTTAGATTAACTGGCTATTTTATATTACTGGTACATACATTAATTATATTTGTTTCCTAGTGAAAAGAAAATAATATAAATAAGACATAGCCGTTTATTTATTCAACAAAAATAATTAGGTTTGTTTTATTAAATGTGTTTATAAAGTCGTCAAAACAAATGCATTAACCACTCGCGTAACATCATCAATTCGGGTAAGTTAAGTAACTTATAAATTACAATAATACATAACAAAAATAATATTATGTGTTAGCTATAAACTAGGAATGGATAGAGGAAACTTATTATTACGTATTTTTTTTTTAAATATAAAGTACAATAATAATGCCTAATTACTAAACATTATATTTATTCGAAGTAGATACAAAAATAGATTAAAAAACTAATTAAAAACAAAACTAAACTAAAAATACCTATGAAATTAAAACTATTCTACAAAATAAACTAAGGGCTTACCACCAGGGTGGGTACCTAAAAATCTTGCCGCATTTCCTCGTTGAATTAAAATGGAAATATTCTGTTTTAGGTAGTTTTTTTTTAATTTTTAAATATTTCCAGACAGGTCACACAGCGCCATCTAATTTCCGTGGTAAGCTACGAGGCTTGTGTTACGGAAACTAGATGGTTGATAAACTACATATTATACTTTTTTTTTGTAAATATATACATATTATACATATAAACACCCAGACCGAGACAAATTATACAATGTACAACTTGCCCCCGGTGTTATGGCACTTGTGATCGCAACACTCTTAAAAAATTCGTTTACCCCGCTTTTTTATGAATTTGTGGGTATCAAGAGAATATACCCCCATTGTTTCAATCCCAAATGCCACAAAGTTATAATTTTATTTAATGCTATTATACTCGTATTTAATATAATATAATAGCAGTATTATAATAATAAATTTGGTTTTCCAGAAAATGATGTTAACAACTCTATTGTCGGTTTTGCTGCTTGCTGCCTCAACGACAGCAGCGCCGACAACAACAGCAGAGGATGACGACAAAGTTTATGTTAAAGACGATTTCTACCCTTCAAACCTAGCCATTTATACAGCAGAACACGAAATCGTCAGCATACTTGCACCTATAAATGACATCAACTTCGGAGAGGACAGCAATGAAGAATCAAAAGATCATCCAATTATATTTTTTGCTCTCGCAGACTTTAACGAAAAAGGAGAAAGAACAGATCAAGGTTTATTCGTCCTTGATAATGGAGCAGTAAAGAAACTACTAGACAATGGAAGAGACTCGACGGCAGATGGTGGCGACAACAAAATCGTTTACTTTGGAGCCAAAGACGGACTTTACGATTACGATCACTTAAAAAACACAGCAAATAAATTCGGCACAGTCACAGACAGCATTGTTCAATTGTCAAAGCTTAATAATACTCATGATTTGTACATTTTGACTGAAGATAAACATATTTATAAAGTCACTAACGAAGGTACTAATAAAGTGGAAGTTAGCGAGAGTAATGGAGCCGACCAGATAGCTGTGGATTTTGCTGACAATCTATATTACAGTAAAGATTCTAAACTATACATTTATAAGAATGAGACTACAAAAGAAGTAGCTTTGCCTTCTGAAGGTAAACTCAAGTTGATTCGTCCTCCATTTGTGATGGATAATGGAATTTTTTGTCTTATTAATGATGATTTGTATTCTGTTAATGAGAATGGTACTACGGAAACTACGGATTTTATAATTAAATCTAAACCTAGCGCATACGCCATTGACAGTGGACTGTTGCACTATTATGGATTCAATAAGAAGATTTATGAATATAATTTGGTGTCCCTTCTTGTTGAAGGATTTTTCCAAGCTTTGGAGGAAATTATAGAACAAAATAAAGACAAAATTGAGGCTATTGCTGTCAGATCCAAAAATGAGCTGGGAGACTTAATATAAATTAAATCTAACTATATTTTTTAGTATACTTCACTATATAAAAATGTCTAATATCAGCCTATGTCAATTTCAAACCCGATGCACTTTATTTTATCCCCTCTTCCCACGATAAAGAATTTGTTATTATTTAAATTGCGAGTGTAGGCCAAAATCCAGATATATGTTTTGGAAGCCCCATTTCCAGTAGTGGAGGTCTAGGACGCTGTGTTCTTGGGGCTGTAACGAAATGAAAATATAATAAACATACTATGATAATATAACTTTTACTTTGGATAGAATTTTAATTTTCACCGTCGGTTAAGGATAAAAAAATATCCATCGTGATGTCGCATTCGGCGCTTAAACCGTTGTAGGCATAGAGTAAGAAATGATGCGCTTTCAATATTTCTACTTCTATGGTTGTAGGCATCAAACGGCAATGGTAACTTGTTTTACACCTATATCGCATATTTTTTTAAATGTTTTTGCAGTTTTTTATTTTTATAACAGAAAAATGTTTTTTTTTTTTAAATTAACGTTACCTAACTTAAACAACTAATTAAGAATGCGCACACCGTCGTTTTAAAGAAAAAGGTTTCATTACTAGAACGGCAATTTTAAGATCACCATATCTTTGATTTCGCTTAGAAATCTCAATTTGTACACATAATATCCAGAAAATAATAAATTTCGTAATAAAAATACAAGTTTTCTATGCAACTGCCAGTTCTATTAGGTACCATCTATCATGCGCCATCTATCGTGATAAAAAGTTACTGATACACACCATTACAAATGCAGTTATCGCTAAACATATAATATGAATATAAACTGTGTTTCCACTTTCCTATAACCTGGAGTCCTTCAAGCGAAGTGTGAAGAGGCATCTCGTCAAACCGGCATAGTGTTAGGGACTGATGTCGGACATAAGGGTCTGATTCCAGTTGCTAACATTCATGGACCCTGCACGCCACTTACCATCAGATGGGCGCAGGGTCACATGTCGTGCTTGTATTAAAAAAAAAAAAAAAAAAGAACTGTAATTGCGTTTGACATTGTCAGTTTCTATTAATTATAATATAAGGATTAGGAAAGGTAAATTAAACGAATACTTAACAAATTATAATAATTTTCCAATGAGCGGAACTGTTCCAATAGAGTAGTTCTGACAGTGCGAGTGTTGGCGCGTGTTTCCGTAACACGCTGACGTCACAACACGAGATAGCAGTTATTTAGTTATTTATTTTTCAAAAAATCACAGCGAATTAATTATTAAACATATAAACAAAGTAGCAATAGCGGAACACAAGCCAAAGAGTTTTTATACTTCAAGTATTTAGACTGTAGTGTCTTAAAACAGAAATGACAGTAAAATATAATTGTAAAGTATCATCACGACCGTTTCCCTTTCGGAGTGAGAAACCACGCTTATTAATAAGCGGATTCACATTTAGCCAACTTTACTATAGGCCAATCATGACAAGTGGCAAGCTCGTCGATGTCTCCAGCGCACCAAATGTTTTTGGATTTATTCAATGGAAGGTACAATGATTAAAAAAAAACTAAATTATTAAACTAAATTTAAAAAAAAAAAGCAATAAAGAAGTATCATTAAGTAATCAGTATAACATTATATATCAGTAAGTAGGTTTTTTTTATTTGTTTTTTTTTTTAATAATGGTAATTTATTTTTTAAAAGTGTTTTTAAAAGTGGGCACCATGCCACTGGACAATGGCCTGGAAGAAATTTTCATATTGTAAGGTTTGAGACATTAGGATGCTTAAATTTTTATTATATTTAATTTGTTATTTAGATTTAGTTTATTTTTCTAGGTTAATTAATAATATTGTAATTCTTTTATATTGTTTGTATATTACTTCGAATTTTTTTTTTTAAATAAATTAAATTAAAATAAACAATGGAAACATACATCGTGTGTGAACTTCCTAGCACGTTATCTATATAAAGTATCCATCAGACTGTGAAATATAGCAGAAATAATACTAACACAAAACAAATAACAATAAACAAACAATATTGTTGCAAAAAACAAGAAATAGTGTGTTTAATCGTAATGTGTAAGTGAAATATTATATTATAGATATATCTGGACAGTGTATAAATAAAAATATTTACCTATAAGTTGATAACGTGCCAAGAAGACTAGAGCTTTCCCTATTATATATACTGATTTGCTGCGTGAGAAAAGTGCCAGCCCTCTTACAGCCCACATACAGCATTAACCAGCCGCTTAGACAGTCCTTTAAATAACTTTTTAGCACTTCGCCCCCACACGGTCCCATTGTCTCAAGACCAAAAGGCACAATTACCTAGTCATTGCTAACAGACTCGTGTTGGCGACATTTGGCCTTTTCAGCCGAGTCCGCTGCAGCCCCAACTCTGACAGTTATGCCCTGGAGAAGAGACCGAATTAAACAAGAATTATTTTATTTTTTCGCAAAGGATAAGTTTCATGTGAATAATTCTCCTGTATGGTGCTGAATCATAGAAATAATGAAATGTGGATATACAGGAGATTGTTGAAGATATCATGGAAGGACAGAGTCTTGCAGAGGCTGAACAAAGGCGTGGAACTACTAAAAATAGTAAAGCGAAGGAAGTTGGAGTACTCGGGACACATCATGAGCAAAAAAAAGTATAGCTTGTTGCAGCTCGTTATGTAAGGCAAGATACAAGGCTCCAGAAGACCGGAAAGAAGACGCACGTCTTGGCTCAAGAACCTCAGGGAGTGGTTCGGGATGAGCGCCTGATCCTTGTTTTGGATTCAAACAGCGGTCAACAAAATTAAAATCGCCTTAATGATAGCCGACCTCCGATAGGAGACCGAGAAGAGAGAGAGAATTGAAGAAGAAGGAAATATTTTAACTACAAAGTGCAATTTTAGCCTACAATATTCGAATTTATCTGTTCCGAACAAAGACGATAAAAGTTGTGAAATTGTTATAATTTGATAACCTTTGGCACCTTCTGTTCTAGAAACCGCAGTGCGTCTTCATTCTTCGAACAATACCTACAGTGTTTAACGTCGAATCGAAATTAAGACTTACTACGAGTAAGATTATTTTATTTATCTTATTGCAATATTTTTATTTTTTGAAATTTCTGTTATTCTACTATTTATTTGTAAATACCCATATCAATTAGACACACTAAAACCAAAATACAATTTTAATGTGTAATTAATGAAATTAAGCTAAAAACCAAATTATTATTACAAATAAAAAATAAAATTAATATTAAACTAAAAAAACTTTTAATATAATTCGAATTCCCGCGGCACATGGTGGCAAGAACGCTGGCCGCATTTCCTCGCTGAATCGCCATGCTGATTCTCTCAGCGAGGAAATAATCAGCCTTCTTGTCACCAGAAGACAATTAGACGATTTATTTAATTTAATTAATATAAGTCGATTAAATTCCCAAATCAAACGTCGACTTCCATCTGTCGTCGGGAATATAGGAATTCACACAAACAAATTCACAAAACCGCACAAAATAACATTGTAGCACACGTATTAAACAAAATAACACCAACTAAACATAATCACTAACAATATTCACAGTAAAGTAATTTACATATTTTTTTTGGTTTTCAGAATGCTGCAGCTGATATTAATTCTGTCCATATCTCAACTTGCCTTTGCCGATAAGGAGTGCCCCTACGTTTACAACAGCATAAATTATACACGAAGTTCCATCTTAACAATAAAAGGTTTACCAACAAACTTGGCTTACAATCCGCAGACAGGGGATCTATTCTTCACGTTGATCGATATCGATTCGCTGCAAGACAATGAAGTTCAAACAAAAATGGATCAATACGTTTTGAAAGACAATGTACCCATTTTAATAGATAATGTTAAAGGACAAGCTGCTGCTGTAGATGTAGAACAGAACAAAGTATACATAGCAACTGATAAAGGGCTGAATGTATTAAACAAAACACTTCAAGCTAACTTTTTTAGTTTTAAAGATGAAGATATAATACAGCTCTTCAAACCAAAGCAATCAGATGACCTTTACGCCATATTTTATCCTGAAAATGAAGTTTATAGAATTGATTTAAAGAAAAATGAGAAATATGTAGTTAAAAAGGTGCCTTGTGCTTTTATCATAGCTGTAGATTCTGATGATAATATATTTTATGAATGTGATTCTAGATATATTAAAGTTTTGCTAAACGGTTTTCAAGAACCTATAGAATATGTGGGTATTGGTAAGAATACTGCTAGAGCCATAAATGTTGATAATTTTGGAAGAGTGGTTTTGGCTGCTAATGACGGTCTGTACCTTTTGAATCCTGGTAATGTAATTCCTAAGAAATTAATGGATTTAGACTTTACACCTTCAGGGCTTGCGTTTGGAAGCAATAAAAATATATACGTTTCAGGCAGTGGTGTTATTCATAAGTTTGCGGTTTGTTAAATTATTAGTAGATCAACAACTAATTTCAATATACAATATTTTATTCGAAGTAAATTGATATACATTAAATATAAATAAAAAGCTACTTAAATAATAAAAATAAACTATAATATAAAACAATAATATTCTCTAGAGACATCCCAAGAAGACTGGCAACATTTCCCCTCTGTATCGCGAGGCTAATACGTTTCCAGAAATTATTGCCAACCTTCCTGTCTCCAGACCTTTCGGTCAGCCGCTTTGGACAGACGCCTTGCTGAAGGTCCCCTGGGCCCATCGTCTCGACCCAAAACGGCGCAATTTCGTACCGGTTACCGCGTCTGACAAGGTCGCCTGGATGTGAGATGGAGCTAATGTATCTACACACGTCGCAACCCACAACAGAGACCTACAAAGTTTCCACGGTCCAACAGTCATTACATCGGGTCTTTTGCCATCGCTCCGCACAATCCCTGCAGGTTCTAAAATTGCGGGCACACAAATTTCCCTTTCTGGCTGTTGCAATAGATAGACTTACTGCTTCACGGATAACCACCAAGACATTGTCATGCGTGAGTAATAGCCCTTTTCTAGAAGAGTAACGCACCCTACAAGTGTGTGTCTAGCAGTTCCTATGGCAGCACCACACAATGTACAGTTCTTTTCCGTAGCACGGTAAATAGGTACGTAATTTGACATCAAACACACACGGGCCCTGTGAAGCCCATTGGCAGAGTCGTCTCTAATGTCGCTCAACAAAATGTGATCGAAAATGTGATCGAAACTTAAGCAGTTAAACAAATAAATTAAACAATGGTTTGTTATAATATAATTGAAGTTTTATTTAATAAACATCTTCATGTTATTTTAAGGCAGAGTTAATATAATTTAGTTTTTTGATTAAAATGTCATTCAATTCTGGATTTTATATGGGTAAGTCATTTCAAATTTAAAGTATAAATTTGTTTGATATGAGTACATAGAGCTTATAGTCAAAGCTTCAGCCTTTCGGATAGTGTGTGCTGCAGTAGCAACTATTACAGCGTCCTAGACCTCCACTGCTGGAGATGGAACTTCCAGAACAAGGCTGGCCAGATGGCTTGGCGTGGATATGATGTCAATTTTTTATGACAATTTATTAACGATTCCACAAGTTGGTATTAGTGGAACCGGGACCGACGGCTTGACGTGCTCTACGAGGCACGGGAACGGTGTTGTAAATCTATGACAAATGTACGTAGAAAAGTGTATTTCTCATTGGTACATGCCGGGTGTGTGGGTTTGATCCGACCTTTGTAGAATTTAAGGACCGCGTTCTTACAACCGAGCCAACACCGCGCTTTGTTTTTATATCTTGGTAAATCTCGTATATATAAGGCTATATATGAAATTGACGTTTTGTCGAACTTGGCATTTTGATATCAAATATCTGGGGTTTGGCTAGGAATTCAAAATTCAACTTTATGGCAAATTTTTGCTTACTTAATGTACTAAACCAATTTAATAGATAATTATTCTAAAAAACTAAATTAAAAATAAAACTAAAATTTAAAATATATATAAAAAGACTGACTGCCTCGGTAAAGCTATTGCATAGCATATTTTATCAACTTATGCAATTATTTATTTATTTTATTTATACAGTATTTTTTTTCTTTGATATTAATCCAAGTTTTTTCTTTGATATTAATTAAGTAAAGTTACTAGTCGCGGGCTCGAACTCACTCGTGGACGCGGCCAAAAAGCACGCTGTCTCACCTAGCATTGTGCCTAAAAGAGATAGAATCAGTTATGAGCAGTTAGCAGCTAGTCTGCACGCATACGTCTAGTCGCACGCACACAAATACAGTGCCGAAGTCTGCCGAACTGAAACGACGATGCATGGCTTTCAACGCCGCGCACCGCTGTGCCGGTCGGAGTGGGGGTGTTAGGTTTTTTTTCATTACGGAATTTCTTGATTCGGTCGTCGCGCTCAAAGCCCGCGATAAAAGCTATACAATAGCCATAGCTGGGCATTAACTCGTTAATCCGTTAATCGTTAAATAACGAAGTTAACATTTTGATTAACGGGTTAACTTTTAAGTTAACTTTTAAAAATGTTAACGGACACGTTAACTTCCGTTAATATGCAGAAGTCCATTAATCGTTAATCCAATGCCACTATTTACCGCACGGCACCGCGGTGTGGCGCGAAAAACCGGTTCAGACAAGTGCCGGTCGCGGCGGCGCGTGAGACAAAAACAAAACTAGATATATTTTGCCGGCGCGTGCGAGTAAGAAAACTGCGAAGTACTAGCGCCAGTGCTTAGAGTGACGAGTTTTGTGTTTGTTGTTATTATACATTACTGTCAGTGTTAATAAATAAGAGTGCAGTGTAATTAGTTAGATAGAAAAGTGTAAATAAAACTATATCATGGAAGACATGGAATCGGATTTCAGCGGTCCTGATGAGAATCCTTGGCCACATTTGACTGAGTATGTGGAATTTGTATCCAGATCGGGCCAGCAAATACTTTTTGCTTGTAAGCGTTGCCTTGCCGAAAGACACCAAAATAAAAGTTCATGTATCAAGCCTGAATAATTTGAAACAACATGTAAGAAGGGACATGAGTCACAATACGTACAGTTTGAAGAGATTGTTAAGGCGGGCTCTAACCGAGGCAAGACAAAAAAGAGAACTCATTCTGACAATATTATATATTAACCTGTTAACTTACAGAACCTAAACCAACAGGTTTTATAGGTTCACTAACGCAACGATATAAAAATGCAATTTTAGACATATTAACGGATTAACGATTTACGTTAACTTCCGTTAATTCTTCCGAAATGTAACGCTTTAACGTTTAACGAAGCTAACTTTTTTTGTAGCGGATTAACGATTAACGAAGTTAACCTTTTGATTAACGGTGCCCAGCTATGACAATAGCTTATTAACTATATGATTGAATTATGACGACAAAACGCCTAAATACGGCTAAGCTCGTGGATTTAGACTCGGGACACAATAATATTTATTAGTTTTAATGAATAAATTTACTTAAGATTTCTGATATTTCTTGAGTTTGGTACGCTGGAGACATCGACGAGCTTGCTACTTGTCATGATTGGCCTATAGTAAAGTTGGCTAAATGCACAGAGTTAAGGAAGCAGAGACAACATATTATTTAGTCGTATAACCATATAAGTTGCGCTTACTCATTCTCATCGCAAAGATCATATAGCTATCTCACTTCCTCAGTTCACATACACCACAGAGTTAAGGAAGCAGAGACAACATATTATTTAGTCGTATAACCATATAAGTTGCGCTTACTCATTCTCATCGCAAAGATCATATAGCTATCTCACTTCCTCAGTTCACATACACACTGCATAAACGAGCAACCGTGGCATTTTTTCATTGAAACCATAGACTACAAGGCAATTGACAGACAATAAAGTAACAACAGCGAACTCAACCATCTCGACTTATTATTGTGATTATTCATTATTTAACTAAAATTACATCTTGAAAATTTTACTAAATCATGGTCTAGTGTAGTGCTTATATGTGCGACAGTGCAAAACATAAAAAAGTGCTAGGAATAACCTTCCACAACTAAGTTTTAAATGTTGACACCATGCATTCAAACACATAATTCAATAAAATTAGTGATTATTCTTGTAATTTCAAAATATGTGAGAGACAGAAGATATATTTCATTGTATTCTAACGAAATTAAAATAATAATCTTACAATTTTTGTTGCTTTATTAGAGAAAAACGTAAAAATTGTTGCAAAACAACAACATTGACAGTTCCATCAACACAGGGTCGGATTTGTAAAATTAATAATTTTTATATTATTTTTTTACCGTTTTATTGTTGTGACCGCCTCCGTGGTCTAGTGGTAAATCCTATGGAATTGTATCCACAGAGTGCCCGCAGTGCGTAGATTCGATTCGTACCCAAGGCCAAAAATATATTTACGTTTTTCGCTTAGGTTGTCTGGGTGTCCATACTAATATTATAAACGTGAAAAAAGCTTTTTATGTATGTGTGTATGTATGTATGTATGTTTGTCCGTCTTTCACGCCTCTATTTATCATCACAGCCCTTAGAATACAGAGACCTAGACCTCCACTATTGGAGATGGGTCTTCCAGAAATATTTCTGGAGAATTCGGCCTACACACGCCACGCTGGCCAGACGGATTGGCGAGGGTCTCATGTAAATTTTAATGACAATTTCTTAACGATTTCACAAGTTGGTATTAGTAGAACCGGGTTAATTAGTAAAAAAGGTTGTTTTTTTTTTTTTTAATATTTCCAGACAAGTCACACAGCGCCATCTAATTTCCGTGGTAAGCTATGAGGCTTGTGTTACGGAAACTAGATGGTTGATAAACTAAATATTATACTTTTTTTTTTTTTTGTAAATATATACATATAAACACCCAGACCGAGACAAATTATACAATGTACAACTTGCCCCCGGTGGGAATCGAACCCACGACCTCCCGAGTTCACGGCAACGTTTGTTACCACTAGACCACGGCTTAAAGTGCTCTCCAAGGCACGGGAACGGTGGTGTTGTAAATCTAACTAATGTATGCAAGAAAAGTGTATTTCTCATTGGTACATGCCGGGGTTCAAACCGACCTTTTTTGGATTTTAGGGAATGCATTCTATCAACCGAGCTACCTTTTTGGCCTTTTTGGTTTGGTTTCTGTCATTTCTAGTACTCAAACCTCAGTTGCTCCAGTAGAGACTTTTGATCCATATAAGAAACAGGATCGATCGGCATAAAAACAAAAGTTTTTGCTGACTAGATTTTTCCAAAATCTGTGAATGAAGTTCAGAATATCTCAATAAGTTATGGATGGTCTCCTAGGAACGTTTTCCTGTAACTATAACGGTTAAGATATTTGCCCTTACTGTCCCGTCTCAAAACTCCACCTTGTATAGATACAATACTTAGATTTATTTCATACTTACAAAACATTTATGGAAGTTAAGTTATAAAACAATAATTATTATTTATTTTTCAGAATAATATGAGAGCGGTAAAAAAAAAGTACTTTTTTGGATAAAAGAAAAGAGACATGTTTGAAATTTTAAATAGGGTATAAACATTACAGAAAACTCCAAGCAACTTCAACCGCATTATCATCCGGTTGTCTCGTCATAATTTTTACGTTCCCCCCCCCCGACCATTTAGGGCCCATTCGGCCGGTACAGAGGGGTTCGGTATCTCTTCGAGACCCAGATACCACTCGCCATCCGGTCCAAAATTAGCGTGCCATTGCTTTGAATAATATATGTAAGAAAATATAAATAAACGATTTTATTATATTATGTTGTATTTTTTAAAAAACCATATAGCTAAAAATACTCATTTCATTATTTTAATCATAGAACACAAAACCTATCTTCCGAAGTGGGCTTTATACACTGATTCAGGACGGATTTGTGAGCGATATGCATAATTATACTTATATAATAATATTTTGACATTTCGCAAATGTGTCCGGTCCTGTCTTCTGTATTAGTGTGCGAACATTACTTGTGTGTGAGAAATGCCACGCTTTGACCGCAGTTAGATCACCTCTGCTTCCCTATCTCTGTGGCTAAATGTAAATCTAAATGTAAATATTTATTTATTTAATGTTGTATTTTATTCTACAGTTACTGACTTGAAATTACAATGAGAAGGCCAGCAATGTTGCTTATCAAAATAGTAATTTTAGTGCTTGTAAATCAGATTTCTAGTGAGAAATGTGATCATACTGGCATTGGTGATGAGTTTTACAAGCGACAATTGGTGGCCGCCATTGATGGTTACCCCACGGGAATGGTGGTGCATCCAATCACAGAAAACATATACTTTAGACTGCATAAGAAGAACTTTACTAAAGGAATCTATGTTCTTAAATATGGTTCTTTAGGTAAGTGGATATATTAAATGTGAAAAACGCTTTATTTATTTATTTAAGGCCTTGTAGTTAAGGGAAAGGTAAGGATGCGTGGTAGGTCTCCTATGAAATGGACTGACTAGGTTAAAGCAGCAATGGATCACCCCCTACATGAGTGCGCCAGGAAGGCTGCAGTTCGAGACGAGTGGCGACGGCTTGTTGAGCGTGCCACTGACACTCAAGTGACGACCACGACTACTCTGCCAAGAGTGTAGCGACTAAGAAGAAAAAAATGCTTTATCTAAGTTTCCATCCTCCCCAGTCTCTAAAATCCAGTCTATCTGTAGGTATCAAAGGGATCAAATATAATAAATAATAGAGCAGATATTGGTTGTAATTTCTATACAAAATATTATATTTATTTTTATGCCACTAACGTCAACTTGCAAAACTTCTAACTTGTATAGATAACATATTATGTTATCAAAGCGGCTGACAGAAAGGTCTGGAGACAGGAAGACTGGCAATTATTTCTGCCAACGTATTAGCCTCGCTATACAGAGGGAAAATGTTGCCAGTCTCCTTGGGACTATCTCGGATGGGACGTCTCTAGAGGACATTTTTTATTTATAGTTTAGTTTATTTTTAATTTTATTATTTAGGTAGCTTTTAATTTATATTTAATGTACTATAATTAACTTCGAATAAAATTTATCTTACCACATAATATGCTTAATACAATAAACCTGTACTCTGTAATTATAACGAATACGTGACGGCTAACCTTCAAAATAAATCCGGGACATTTGACGGCATTATAGACACTTTTTATTAATGCAATTCAGCCTTACGGCCAGTTGCAGAAAGGCTTACCTTTTCACATGTTTAACATATGCTTATGAGACACGTCATTCAAATTCAAATTCAAATTATTTATTTCCATTTGGTTCACAGGTAACACTCGGATATTGTCAATTTTTACAAATAAAATACAATGTTATTTAAATTAATTAAAAATTAAATTATGGATGGACCGAAATAAGTAAGTGACATTGGTGCCATAAACAAGTACTGCAGCTTAACCTAAATTTGTGGCTTTCTAAAGGCCGTGTTAACTTATTAAACCAACTAGTAAACTTAATAAAATAAAAAATACAATAACAATTTCGTGGCTGTATAGAGGCCGTGTCAAATTAAAATTTAATTTAATTAAAAATAAGAGACAAGCTAACTAGGTACCAATGGGGTGTATCAGGCAAAGCTTTTTGTAGATGTCGACGCATCATTTTTTAAATGTTTTTGTAGTTTTTTTATTTTGATAACAGAAAAATGAATTTTAACTTAACGTTATATACTTTAAAAGACGAATTAAGATTGCGAACACCGTCGTTAAAAAGAAAAAAGGTTGAATTATTAGAACAGCAATTTTGAGATCATCTTTGATTTCGCTTGGAAATCTCGATTTGTACACTTAAAATCTTCGGCATAATATACAGAAAATAATAAATTTCGTAATAGAAATAAAAAAATTTTATGCAACTGACAGTTATATTAGGTACCGTCTATCATGCGCCATCTATCGTGATAAAAAGTTGGTGATACACATTACGTGGCGTTCTCGTATATCAAAATATTGATCAGAGATTATTTTAATCATCCTTTCTCCAAGTAGCCGTAAGTATTAACATTATATTAACATACTAGAGTCAGTCCAGAGACGCTTTCTTTGAATGATCTCTTCCAAATTTGGTCTTAGGCGTAAGCTCCCTGGCTACAGGGATCGTTTTCGTCACTTGTAAACTGTTGCCGCTGTACGAACGGCGCACTATCGCGGACAACACTACACAGAATAGCCAACGGTTATTTTACTCAGGGCCTGACCAGCACGATCTATCTAAGTGTCCCCTAATAGACCAGTTCGAATCGCTCGCCCTTTCTGTGTCCCTAATGCCAGAAACAATGTCGCCTTTAACTCTCGCGTATGTGTCGAAGTTGCAACGAACTTTATGTGTCAGATCCAGAGATGGATATATTTAATATTAAAAACACTTATTTAAAATTAACCTCACTAAATTGTTTGTCGGTAGGTATGCATAATAAATTGTGGAACGGGTTAGGAAGGAAAAAGTGATTTTGTTTCATGTTATTATCTCATTTTGTTATTATTATGTTTACTTTTATAATCTTATTAGTTATTACTTTTAGTTTTTATAGGTTTTACTTTTAATTGCATTTTTTATATATATATTTTTACTATTAACTTTTATTATATATTATTACCATTTTTTGTATTATTCAATGTTCTGTACATTTTTTTTAGGCTGGCAAACCCGACAGGATTATTTGTCTATGATTTCAATAATTGTTTTGTTTGTTAGCTGTTATTTGTACCTTACTTCGAATAAATAAATAAATAAATATTGTCTGTGACGTCGAACACGATTTTTTTTTTTTAATTTATTTAAGGACATGGTACAGAATACATAAGTCCTAAACAATATACAACGTCGAACACGACCCTAACCGTCAATGCACTGTCACAGACTAATTAATTTATTGACGATTGACCTACCTTTGATTCTCACACCATTTAGCTTCTTGCCTCATGTCATATGTCTATTAGTTTTGATAGCACCTGCCTTATCTCGTCGTAACTGCTTTAGTTGTCCCAAAGGTTTGACCAGTATAGAATGTCTAGCGGTATTAGGTCCGCCTTTGTACTTTGTGCAATAAAGTTTATAATAAATAAAATATATTTAATGTCCACAGGAATCAAGCAGCTACCGATTTCTGAAGAATTTATAGGACAATGTGTTGGAATCGACGCTGAAGGCAACATTCTTATTGGAACCAACCAAGGAATGTTAACATATAACGAAAACATGAACGAAATCAACTCGGACCGTCCGATCGGCGATGACGACTTAAGAAATATATATTTTGACAAAAATAACCAAATGCATATAACTATAGGACATACACACGAAGTTTATAAGTTCTTAAACGCTTCATTAGCTATAAAAAGAAACGAAAAAGTCCCGAAAGCATACAATTTTGTTTTGGATAGCGAAGGAAATAGTTTTTACGAATATATAGACGGAAAATTGTATTTTTTTTCCAAAGATTTATACGAACCTGTCCAATATAAAGGTTTTACACGGGAATTGTCGTATATACTTAATATTAATAATAACAATCAAGCAATAGTAGCTGTCAAGGGGAGCGTATTTAAATTAACCACGGAAAGTATTCTGCCAAAAAAGATGGCGGATTTGGGATTTAGAATTACGGGATTTGCGTTTGATAATAAGAACAATATTTTAGTTGGTACTCAAGACAAGATTTATAGATATAAGCCGGTTGATAAAAATGATCCTTGTCCGCCTGATGATTATTTTATGTCTAACATTTAGTTATTTAGCTTGTCGAGAATTAAAGGCCGAAATAAAAACTAAGACTGTGGTAAATAAATATAATAAAAGAATTACAACACAAATTAGAACATTTTGCGAAATTACCTATTGACATCTTCTCCATAAAGACATATGTTGTGGAACAAGTAGATAGATTCTAAATATATTTATATCTAAGACGTCTTCATGATTTTGATTGTCATGGAGACGTCGATAATTCGATCAAAATTTGTAAAAGCCTAAAGTATATGGTACTACAAATATATTAGACTTTACTCGAAGGAAATAAGGTACAATGATTTAAAAAAAAAAAAAAAAAAACTAAAAACTTACATCATAAAACATAAATTACTATTAATAAAAATAAACCTAATTAATAAATAAAAATATAACTAAAAACTAAAATGAAGAAAAAACAAAATATTAAAAAAAAAAAAAAAAGCCTTAAGTTGTATTTTTAACATTATATTTTATTTTTATTTACCACAGTTTTTAGTGTTTTCAGTATTTATTCCAACATAATAGTGGCTCCTAATCAACATGGTTTCGTATTTTCATTATTTAAGTAAGTGTTGTCAAATCTCGGTCTTAGTCTTGCAATAAAGAAAGGGCTAGTCTTGGTATTGTTCTTGTACAGACATTTTTTTCTCCTCCTCCTCCTCCTTAGTCAGTACCCCACTGTTGGGGATCGTGACTGCGTCGCAGTCCATTCGCCAGCCGTTTCCAGTGATTGCGGTCCTCGGCGCAGTAGATGGCTTGGTGTACTGGGATGTTTAGGTTGTCAGTCACTTGACTAGACTATTGTTTAGTTAGGGCTTCTGTAAAATTCGAAGGAATATACAAACAATATAAAAGAATTACAATATTATTCATTAACCTAAAAAATAAACTAAATCTAAATAACATATCCTCGCCAAGCCGTCTGGCCAGCGTGGCGAGTGTAGGCCAAATTCTCCAGATATATGTTCTGGAAGGCCCATCTCCAGCAGTGGAGGTCTAGGACGCTGTGTTCTAGGGGCTGTAATGCAATGCAAATAACAAATTAAATATAATAAAAATTTTAGCATCCTAATGTCTCAAACCTTACAATATGAAAATTTCCTCCAGGCGATTGTCCAGTGGCATGGTGCCCAAACACTGGCAGCATTTCCTCGTTGAATTTCGATACTAATCTTTTCAGCGAGGAAGCTGCCAGCCCGTGGGTAGTGTTGCCCAATCTTGCTTTTTTGCAAGATCAAGACTACTGATATGTTTGCAAGAGTCTCGCAATCCTAATTTCAAGTAAATCAGAGCAGTAGTTGTCGAGATACTCGTAGTAGTGTGCGGAGAGAGATTTCCTTAGTACAATTGGAAAATAAAATATTGAGTCAGAGCATCGATGTATATAAATAGGCCCTCATTGATATAAAAATTTAAATTTATTAAACGCCTGATAAAAAATCATAGCAAATTATTGTATCATAAACCTACATTATTGCGTATTTTTATGATGGTAATCCATGGCGACATAATTATCTGTGTATGCAGGACAGAGCTAATTTATTTATTTTCATGTAAAGGAAATCACGTTCTTGTTTAGAGCGAACCAGAAATTATTTGTGTATTATTTTATGAATTATCTTTTGTATTTTATTACAGCCCATTATATTTTTTTGTAAGTCTTGCTTTAAGCGGTGTTATTTTATATAAATATCACCATGGCAAGCTTACAATATTAGTTCTCCTTGAAAGTAAAAAAATGCCATTTGTAATCATTGCAAATGGCACATACTTTTAATTTAACGAGAACATCAAATGGATGGTAGGCGGACTGATGGTGGTAATTTGCCCAACCTGGGCAGGGGAGTAACCTAGAGTCCTTCAAACGAAGTGTGAAAAAGCATCTTTATAGGCCGGCATAGCGGTAGGGACTGATGTCGGTCGTCTGAGGCTGGCGCCACTTACCATCAGTTGGGTGCAAGCTCAAACTACGTGATTCATCATCATCAGCCTGTGCCTCTCCACTGTTGAATATTGGTCTCCCACTGCACGCGGTCTTTTGGAACCCTTATCCAACCCATCCATCTTAGTCTGCGTCGTTCCGTACGTGATCTCCACTCTGATATTGCCACTTCTGGTTGTTCTTCTGTTGTGCATATCAGTAACGACAATATCGACGTTTCTAATTCTATTCATCA
This sequence comes from Tinea semifulvella, assembly GCA_910589645.1. Taxonomy (NCBI): domain Eukaryota; kingdom Metazoa; phylum Arthropoda; class Insecta; order Lepidoptera; family Tineidae; genus Tinea; species Tinea semifulvella. The sequence goes on from OU342619.1 coordinate 8,969,747, forward strand.
GAGAACAACCAAGCATGAGCTCGCTTGAATTTGTGTACCAGACCCACTGTCCACGTCTCTGCTCCGTACGACATTTCGGGGAAGACGGTCTGATTAAAGACGTTTTTTAATTTTAAATTACGTGTTTAGGACTGATATATACTTACTGAAAGAATTGGGCCTAAGCAGGTCTGCCGTCAATACATTTATGGAACGAGTTTCCACGACGGCATTAACGGAATCATATAGTATTTGGTTGGGTAGGGAGAGAAGTAGAATGGTGGATGGTGAGCGTATTATCGCGCAATAAAATAAAAAAGGGGGGCCTCCTTTTCTAAACCAGCCTATTGTCGGTCGCAATCCCGAGACACCATTCTTCTCAACTTTTACCAACACACGATGGACCCGGCACCCGCACGGTGAATCCATGGAATGCTTAGAAATTTGTCTTCAATCTTAAAAAAAAGTTAGTAATCGCTGTGTCAAAAGTCCTGCACTGTATTAACAGCCTATGTTACGAATGACCGGTTTTTTATACGCTTATTTAACAAGATTCTAAAAAAGGAAAGTGTACCAAATAATATGTCTATTCAAATATTTCACCTACATTTTGTTCGTATAGCTCTATCTATATGAATATTTAAATAATTTTATAACTACCGTAAACTAGCTATTAAATGCGTGTGTGCTTCCACTTTGCCTCTTCATAATAATCATCAACATCACGACAGTATAAGTACCATGCAGACTACAAAACCAAGCTTTTAAAGAAAATCATTGACATTTTATTTGGTCAATTTTAAATAGCTCATCATTAACTCATTTAATACTATACTTTATTATTATGTCTAATGCATTCGAATTAGATTGACTCTTTTTTTTTTTTTTGTTTTTTTTGGTTCTCTTCTCCCGATGGAAGATGAATGAGATGATAGGGAAGGCAAAGGGTCTAGCCCATACAGCCAAGTCTGACGTAATATATTTTTCTTATTCATGAGTTAATGAGGTCATCATCAAATTCCAGATGCTGCCGAATTTGATGCTTTTGTTGGAGTCACTCGCGGAACCATCCACTGCTCAAACACGTCGGGTAAAATATGGGAGTTGACAGCGCGGGAAAACCGCAAAAAATAAACTGCAACTTGTGCCCCATATTTAAAGTCCAATTTATCGTTTTCCATAATTATTCACATTGTAGCACATTATTAAACAAAACAACACCACCTTTGACTAACAATATCCACAGTAAGATAATTTACAAAACAAAAACTTGCACTTGACATGTCTGCGCAAATTGGCGCGAATGACTCTTTTATTAGTTTAGGTTATAGTTATTTAATTTTAATAACATTTAATTAATATTTAATTTATTTGTGATATTTCTCAAGTTTGGTACGCTGGACACATCGACGAGTTGCCACTTGACATGATTGGCTTATAGTAAAACGTGTATCCGCTTATTTATAAGCGTGGTTTCTGACCACCAACAGTCGTGTTGATACATTACTTTACTTATTAAATTTTATAATTTTTATTTAAGTACATAGTTTGTAATTATTAATTTCTATTTTGTACACGCAATGTATAATATATAATTTAAAACTACTTAAAAAGTGAAAATCAAATTAAACATAAACTACACCTAATCAAAAATAAACAAAAAAAGTAAAAAAAATAAACTAATTAATTACCTATATTAGTTAACGAGTAATATTATAACTAAATTACAATATACCTCGTCGAAATCTCTAGCGTACTCAATTTAAGAAATATCACATCTAAATAATTATTAAATTAATATAATTATTGTTGTGTTCCGACCAGAAATCGAACCTGGTACCTGCGAGTCTAAATACACGGATTTAACTAAAGTTTATAAAATCTAGTATTTAATTTTATATATTTTTTTCGAATACACCAAGTTTCAATATGATATATTTCTATTAAATCTAATTTTATGTACCTATTTTATTATTATGTAAGCTATTTTAATTATATCGATAAAATTAAAAAAAATATATTTGATACAAATAAAAATCATAATATAAATATAAATAAAGAAAATTAAAATATAAATAAAGAAAAATAAAATAAAAATTGTATTTGGGCTCGTCCGGGATTTGAACCCGGGACCTCTCGCACCCTAAGCGAAAATCATACCCCTAGACCAACGAGCCGGGTGAGTGAACTGCTGAAATTAAGAGTTACTAGATACAGTGGTCTACGTCACTAAAATAGATATTTTATATATGTCACAACACGAGATAGAGTTTTAATTTCATAATTTTACCAGCAGTTGCCGATAAGATTAAATTGAGCGTTACGTTTAACATTTTGTTACAAGTCAGGTGATTGGCTAAAATAACAAAGCCACAAGCTAACTACCAGTCACGTGGCGTACAACAAACATGTGTGTGTGGCATACATAAAATACCTTAATTTCTAGTGACGTAGTAATGAATACCATAGATATCTGAAGGTCATCCGAGATCTGTCATTCTTAGCCAGAAAACGTTGGGCTTGGTCCCTCCTACTATATCGGTTTCCGCTTACTTAACGTCATATGTTTCAAGTTATTAAAATTATGCTCCAACATTACAGCATATAATATTCTCAGAAAACAAAGGATTATTAAAATTTAATCTGCCATACAAACTTTCATTAAAATTGTCCGAATTACCCGTCCCAAAAACAATTAATATCATTGTACTAAAAATGGTGTAAGTATAAAAAGTCTAGATTTAATCGCTGAAGCTTGGTTATGTCAAATCTATAGATAGCACACACATATTTTTTTAAAAATATACTTTGGCTCTATTGGTTAAATGCCATAGCTTATCGGTGGCGTCTACTCGTTGTTGACAGACACCGCATTGTCCACCAACCTTGTGTGGTCAATCACTGAACCTCGCGTGGTCAATTAGTGATCCTCGCGTGGTCAACTGGGCTAGGAATGAAGGGTGGCTTAATTATCAGGTGAATCATTTGCAGGCAGCGCGGTCCTAATGTGGTGTATCGGGCAAAGCTTTTTATAGATGTCGCTAGCGGCTGGTACCTTTTTTAAAATTATTTGTAGTTTTACATTTTTACTTACCTAAAAATACGAATTAAGTAAGCGAACACCGTCTTTAAAATAAAAAAAAGGTTGAATTAATAGAACGGCAATATTGAGATCACCATATCTGTGCTTTTGATTGGAAATCTCGATTTGTACACTTAAAAGCTGCTCACTTCTGCTTAATATCCAGAAAACTTTAAATTTCGTAATAAAAATACAAGTTTTCTATGCAACTGACAATTACATTAGGTACTTACCATCTATCTTGCGCCATCTATCGTAATAAAAAGTTAGTGATACACCCCTTTGGCTGCAAGATTATCGAGTGATCCACTTACCGACGAAACGTGGACTGCTCGCGAGCGCGGCGATCCGGTGAAGATATGGTTTTATTTAACGTTAGATTTCTTGTAGACACAAAAAAAAACATATTATTTTTGAAAATTTCTGAGTCGCTAACGCTAGAGACATCAACGAGTTTAAATTGCCATTTGTCATGATGGTCCTATAGTAAAGTCACTAAATCTGAACCGCCTTCATTTTTTTTTTTTTATAGACGGTGAATCAATAAATCATCAATGATACGCCCCCTTCCTGAAGGGCCAACGCGGGTGGGGGTCGCATGCCCGACTCATCCGTGTAGCTTCCTAGTGAAGCCCCAGGGCGCCTACGGACTAAAATCCTATAAACCGTCTCTATCTCACTGTTGGCCCTGTGTGCCTTTACAGCTAAGTCTGAGTCGTGGCTACGGAGTGAAGGCACGCCTTCATAAAAAGCGTGGTTTCTGGGCCCAAACAGGTGAAGAACGAAGAATATTTTTTCATATTAAGGTAGGTATTTCGAAGTTGCAATTAAACAAAATAAAAACATAAAAATATATATTTTTTAAATCATTTGATGAGAGAGAAAACCGGGATAATGGTAGATAGAGACTGCTACTAGAAATTGCTCTCATTAAAGAACTTTTGACTTGAAAGCAAAGCTACGCTCGCTTTTTTTTTACTGAATTTCGCTGAAATTGAATGAAAACGCAAGTCAAATGACTTTCAATGCGAAATAGAGTAAAAAAAATGCTTAAAGCGACAAGTCAAACACAGGTTAAGTATAAAATAATAGTAGGTATAAATAATGATTAGTTTTAAGGTTCTTGTACAAAATACATCAGTCCTAAACACGTAACACAAAATATTAAATCATTCAACCGAGTTGTAGAACATAAATTCCAAGTGTTGCAGAATTTGATCGCAAACCAAGAGTCATTCGATCGAAGTAACGACGCAAGCGACGGTAGAATAACTCTAACCGCGCGATATACATCTAAGCATTATACCCATCATTGTATAATTCTCGTAAAGTTACGTGTACCAGAAAAAAACTCATGACACCATAAATAACCTTTTGTTAACCTAATCTTAATTACTAGATCACATACATTGCATTTTATGTCCTCATTTAATAAAACAACTTAGTTATAAAGCAGCAATGTATGAACGATTTAGTTAAAACAACGTGATCAGATTTTAATTCGAATGTACTGTGATATTCATGTATTTGTGAAGTTTTTGTGTTTGTCTACGTATATTGACGTTTTTCAACAGTTTTGAATTAGTTATAATATAACAAAAGACGCAATGTAAAGTGTAAGTTTTATTGTCGTAAAAGCGTAAGCGTTTGCCACCACCACATGTGTGTTATGTGTTTAAATGAAAAACACTATCGCCAAGGCGGCCAGTTCGATATTTGAATTGCTGGCGGGAACTGGTTTTTTTTTAAAATAAACTGTAAAGCAATGATGTTTTGATTGGAGATTTTAATCAAAATTCAAAATAATTAATTTAGTATAATATTATTGTTTTATTATTTGTGTTCTATTTTTAAGTGGAAAAGGAAAGTTTTTTCGAGCTTCGCTTTCTACAAACGTTGGAGTTAAGTAAAGCTTGTAAGTACATCTTTAGTTAAATAATATTATTTTTACATATAAACTAGGTCTAAACATGACTAAATAAATAATGTATAAACAAAAAATAATATGGTTTTTATTTAACTTTTTGTCAATTTCTCTAATATATAAATTAATGTTTTTAACTTAAAATTATTATTTAACATGATGGCAAAATTAAACAAATATATTTATAAAACCTAAAAAATCAATTTTCTTCGGCTGAAAGACTCGTATCCATAGTCTGAATATTTATGAAATAAAACTGGGGACGGAATCCTTCGCGCCATTTTGAACGCACATGTCAAGTGCAAGTTTTTGTTTTGTAAATTAATTTACTGTGGATATTGTTAGTCAAAAGTGGTGTTGTTTTGTTTAATAATGTGCTATAATGCGAATAATTATGGAAAACGATAAATTGGACTTAATACATGGGGTGCAAGTTGCAGTTAATGTTTTGCGGTTTTTGATAATGCCGCGAGATTGACTCCAAAGCATCATATTCTGCAACATCTGGAATATGATGATAACCTCATTAACTCATATAAAGAAAGATATAAGACTTGGCTGTATGGGCTAAAACCTTTGCCATCCCTATCACCTCATCATCATCCGTCGAGAAAAGTGAACACAAACATGAAACAAAACTACACTTGCGAAAGAAGCGAGAATAAACTAAATTACTCGTAACAAAATTATATTAATTATATATATGTTTTAATTTTAGGCTAATATAAAATCTTGCTCTATCTATTTGATGACATAATGAAAGATCGTGTCATTTTAGATGTTCACTGCGCGTTATTTAGATCAAGCTTGTTAATAGCGTTGCCCAAGATGGCTTTAGACCAAGAGCAAGACCACTGATGAGTCAGTAAGACCAATAGGTACCAGGACTAACCCTGACTAAAATCTCCCAAGATTCTTGCTCTATATGGCGCGGCGCGGTGGTGGCTCGGTTGTAAGAACGTGTTCCTTAAATCCTACAAAGGTCGGTTCAAACCCACCCGGCATTTACCAATGAGAAATACACTTTTCTCAAGTTCATTTGTCATAGATTTACAACACCACCGTTCCCGTACTTCGGAGAACACGTTAAGCCGTCGGTCGCGGTTCCACTAATACCAACTTGTGAAATCGTTAATTAATTGTCATAAAAAATGACATCATATCCTCGCCAAGGCGTCTGGCCAGCGTGGCGAGTGTAGGCCAAATTCTCCCGATATATGTTCTGGAAGCCCCATCTCCAGCAGTGGAGGTCTAGGACGCTGTGTTCTAGGGGCTGTAATGAAATGGTATTTTTTTGGGCTTACGATTTTCTTTTGCTCTGACTGTACGTACTGATGATTAAATAATGAAATAAGCGTTATAGAATACCTACAGAGATTTTGTAATAACCTCTGTTCGTTCAAGTTCTTACGATGGACTCGGTTCCCGCACGGTAAATGCATAGATTGCTAACAATTTTTCTACTTTCGACCACTAACCATTTTTATACTTGCTTGAAGCTACGCGAGTCTACTATGAAGATATACGAACAAGATGGCGTGAGGTCACAGGTATAAACAACGTATAGAAACTGATGCCCATTAGAGCATGGTCGATCAACAACCTTAAAATCGACTAATTAGTTACCTAATTATAACTACATACCATTTTGTAGGTAAAACATTGACTAATACAACTTAAACAGGTGGAAAAGTAAAAAAAAACATTTATGTATAGGCGTATAGTTGTCATAATTCACAAAGGGGATCGAGTGAGATTGATTTTTACAGTGTTACAAATTACATCTTCCATTTTGGGCTATTTTTATACTACTTGTGCTGTGTACCAGTGGAAAATTGTAATTGGCTTTTAGAATATTACTTATATTGTATATTTAATTAAATAATAGTAAAGTAAAGTATCATCACGACCGTTTCCCTTTTGGGGTGGTCAGAATCCACGCTTATAAATAAGCGGATTCACATTTAGCCAACTTTACTACAGGCCAATTATGACAAGTTTGCTCGTCGATGTGTCCAGCGTACCACACTCGAGATTTGCTTTAAAGTCAGCGCAAAAAAGCGCTTTTAGCAGTACGAACATGGGCTTTATAAAATACTTTTAGGGCAGTATTTTATAACCCTTTCAGCACGACAAAAATATTTTGGATATATTTATTTATTTTATTCGAAGTAAGGTACAAATAACAGTTAACAAACAAAGCAATTATTGAAATCATAGACAAATAATCCTGTCGGGTTTGCCAGCCTAAAAAAAATGTACATGAATAATACAAAAAATGGTAATAATATAAAATAAAAGTTAATAGTAAAAAATATATATAAAAAATGCAATTAAAAGTAAAACCTATAAAAACTAAAAGTAATAACTAATAAGATTATAAAAGTAAATATAATAATAACAAAATGAGATAATAACATGAAACAAAATCACTTTTTCCTTCCTAACCCGTTCCACAATTTATTATCATTACAGTCCCTAGAACACAGCGTCCTAGATCTCCACTGCTGGAGATGGGCCTTCCAGAACATATATCTGGAGAACTTGGCCTACACTCGCCACGCTGGCCAGACGGCTTGGCGAGGATAAATGCATACCTACCGACAAACAATTTAGTGAGGTTAATTTTAAATGAGTGTTTTTTATATAAGGTAACTTTGATATACTTACAATCTAAAATACCAAAAAAAAAATAGTGAAAAATCCTCCACTAGCGAATTCCACTAAGTCCCTATTATAAGCCGCATATACGAGTACGTGCGTTGTTGTTTTCTAATAAGCTAGTGCACCTTTGTGCGTTGGGCATCGATGTATATAGATAGGCCCTCACTGATATAAAAACGTTCCCGTAAAACCAATCGAAGTCATGTAGCTGCACCATCAATCGCGAGATAGCAAGCGTCGAGATTTAATATTTATATCGAGTAAAATTAGTCTTTTTGTATGCAATGTGATATAATTTCCAATGAATAAAGCATGTGGCATTATCCTTGCTTGAGAATTGCCCCCCAAAGTTGGTAGGGGTACACAAAGCAAGCGGCACGTTTTTAAGAGTGCGTTTTGTATTGAATAGGCTTATCTATATACATCGATGGCGTTGGGTAATATGATGAAAATTTAAATCACTATTGTATATTGTTTTTTAAAAAAAGGATTAGGACCAAGGACAAGCCTAACAATTTAATGAAGATAATCCTCGAGACTGTTACGGAGCGGCTAAACAGAATTTGGCGACCGCTAGATATTAATTTGTAATAACGCACGCTTGGTATTGTCCGTGCTGAAAGGGATAAAGCATATAAATCAAGTAAGTCAGGAAGTATATCCGGAAACAAAATAACAACTTACTCCTTTTGTTAAAAACATATAAAATAGGAGAATAGCATAAACATGCAGCATGCATTGGAGCCGTTACAAAATAGCATTCTAAATTCAAAGTCACTATTCCCAGACTTGACAGCTGACACCGGAAGCGAGCTCGGATGAACCACGCGTTCACGTTACGTGAACGCATTATGTAACGCGATTCTTGTGATTTTGAACGCGTTTTCAATTTAGTTTAAAACAGTTGCATATTGTTTTCTCCGAGTAATAAAAACTGTTTTAGAACATAAGTAGTGAATAAGCAGTACCTGTATAAAAATAAAGTATATGAATATTTTTACAATAACCTAAAAAATAATAGTTATAGTAATAAAGTAAAAAGTTCGAAGTCCTTCGCGCTATTTTGCGCGAACATGTCAACTGCAAGTTATTGTGTAAATTAATTTACTGTGTTAGTCAAAAGTGGTGTTGTTTTGTTTAATAATGCGAATAATTATGGAAAACGATAAATTGGACCTTAAATATGTGGCTCAAGTCGCAGTTTATTTTAAGCGGTTTTCCCGCGCAGTGAACTCTATATATATTATACCCGACGTGTTTGAGCTATAATGACGCGAGTGACTCCAAGAAAAGATTCAAATTCTGCAGCATCTGGAATGTGATGATGACCTCATTAACTTACAAAAGAAAGATATATAACGACTTGGCTGTATGGGCTAGACCCTTTGCCTTCCCTATCACCTCATTCATCATCCATCGGGAGAAGTGAACATAAACAAAAAAAACCGTTATTTGTTGTAGGTTTCTTCTATTATTTTATAGTTTTATTTATTATTTTATGTATGTTTATCATAATAAATTAACATTTAAATGAAAATAAAATAAATAAAGGCTGTAAATTTTCCCATAATTAAATAAATAAATATGTTTGTAATAAAAACCATAGAGAAAGCATAATATCGAAACATAAGAAGAAGAAGACAAATTTTTAAGCATTCCATGGATTCACCGTGCGGGTGCCGGGTCCATCGTGTGTGGGTAAGAGATGAGAAGAATGGTGTCTCGGGCTTGCGACCGACAATAGGCTGGTTTAAGAAAAGGAGGCCTCCTTTTTTTTTCTACTGCGCGATAATACGCTCACCCATATAGAATCGTATGCTAATCGTAATAGGAAAGGATTAGATTTAATTCGAAACGTGATGCGAACAAGAATGACGCTCGGTGTATTTAAAATTGGCGTAAACCTAACGTAATCCAAACATGAATAATTCATTTTGTAAAATACTCGATAGATTTTTAATCATTCGAATATAGAACAGCTTCCGTATTCAAAACATGACTTTTTACACAATTTTTAAATTCAAATAGTCAAATCATTTATTACAATTTGCCATTTTTTTGCCAATTTGTGTGCCTTTACAGCTAAGTCTTACAGTCAGTCCCTTTTGTATTGTCACATTCATCATTCATCATTGCAGCCCTAGACCTCCACTGTTGGAGATGGGCCTTCCAGAACATATATCTGGAGAATTTAGCCTACACTCGCCACGCTGGCTAGACGGCTTGGCGAGGATATGATGTAAATTTTTAATGACAATTTATTAACGATTCCACAAGTTGGTATTAGTGGAACCGGTACCGGCTTAACGTGCTCTCCGAGGCACGGGAACGGTGGTGTTGTAAATGTATGGCAAATGTACGTAAGAAATGTGTATTTCTCATTGGTCATGTCTGGTGGGTTTGAACCGACCTTTACAGGATTTAAGGAACGCGTTCTTATAACCGAGCCACCACCGCGCCTGTCCCATTACATGTTTTAATTATAATTGTTATAATACAATATGGATTAACCTATACGAGGTGACTTTGTATGGTCTTACGTTAGACTAATATGTTTCTATTGATAGAAACAAAACAGTGAGAGCTCGATTGTCAGAACGCTTCCTTGAAATCCTTCAAAGGTTTGTAAGTTATGGTGCAACAAAGGTTTGTAAGTTATGGTGCAACAAAGATTTTTATTATTATTACTATTTTATTCGAAGTAGGAACAAAAGTATTAAAATAAAATAGATTAAAAAACTAATTATAAATAAAACTAAACTTAAAATACCTACGAAATTAAAACTATTTTACAAAATAAACTAAGGGCTTACCACCAGGGAGGGTACCTAAAACGCTCGCCGCATTTCCACGTTGAATTATAATGGAAATATTCTGTTTTAGGTAGTTATGGCATTTGGGATCGCCACACTCTTGAAGAAATATTATTATTATATATATACCTCTCTATTCCCTAACCAAACCACACGCGCAGATCAGAATATGCACCCAGTCACCATCCCTTCGCGTACGTATAAATTTGGGGACTCAAACATCTGTCGCACAATAAAGATATGGAATCCTCTTCCAACCTCTGCTTCCACTTTCCTATAACCCATAGTCCTTCAAGCGAAGTGTGAAAAAGGCATTTAGTCAAGCCGGCATAGTGTTAGAGACTGATGTCAGTCATGAGTGTCTGATTGATGACCTTGCGCGCCACTTACCATTAAAAAAGTCTTAAAACAATTAACCTTTGCACATTTGAACATTCATTTAAACATTTGCACCCACCTGACATCAGTACCTAATACTATGCCAGTTGACTGTGCATTGCGTTTAAAGAATATGGGCGCTATTAACTTTGCCAATAATGTAATCGCAATAGTTAATTAATGTAATATTATGGCGACCTCGAGAGCAATACACCTTAACTTTCACTGCCAGACGAGTTATACAAATAGGTACCATCTCTATACTTGCTTGCCATGTTTATATTGAAATTAACTCGCCTTCAAAGGATATGGCGTAATTATAAAAATCATGGTCATTAACACCACCACCAAGCCGAGAACTGCCTCCATGGTCTATAGACTCGTTGGTACCGGTGCGTTCTTCCAGTATTGTCGTACGGAGCAGAAACCAGGACACTAGGGTGGAGTGTTTTTTTTTAATTTATTTTTTTGGTTCTCTTCTCCCGATGGATGATGAATGAGATGATAGGGAAGGCAAAGGGTCTAGCCTATACAGCCAAGTCTGACGTAATATATCTTTCTTTTTAATGAGTTAATGAGGTCATCATTAAATTCCAGATGCTTCAGAATTTGATGGTTTTCTTGTTGAAATATGGGAGTTGGCAGCGCGGAAAACCGTAAAAAATAAACTGCAAATTTTGCCCCATATTTAAAGTCCAATTTATCGTTTTCCATAATTATTCACATTGTAGCACATTATTAAACAAAACAACACCACTTTTGACCAATAATATCCGCAGTAAATAAATTTACAAAACAAAAACTTGCACTTGACATTCTACGCAAAATGGCGCGAAGAACTCTGCTTTTTTCATTTTATAATATTCACTATGGTATACCCACAAAAGGCTGCGTGATAGGCACAATAACCTTTTTTTTTTTGTCTAGAGTTATATTTAAAGGACGTTAGACAAAGTTTCAAAAAAAGAAACTAATTTTGTTAATGTTTGATTTGATAGTGCAAATCACAGATTATATAGACATGTACGTGCAATTGCGACTTATTTTGATTTTATGAAATACTATCTTTTGATTAGGCATTAAACATACTATTCCGATAGATTATTAAGGTTTACATACATCTGAATGTGGCTGTCAAAAAAAACTTAAAAAAAAAAAAAAAAATCTAGCTGGGGCATCTCAAATCATTAAGTATATTATATATATGATATTTAACACACTTTATTTACTCATCAGTTTTATACCCCTATTACAAAAAAAACAACTTTTTTTTTAATGGTGTCGTTTACTATTGTGATTATTCTAAGGGTGTAGTTAAGGCGGTTATCAAACTTTTTGGCGAGCGACGGAACCCTGGGCTTGTTTTTTTTCTATAATTTTTTATTTATGTCCTTTCAGTTCAATTAAAGTTCATTTTTTACGGAGTAGTGTTTTTTTTATTTTTTTATTTACACCTTTTAGTTATTGCTGTCTGTTATAAGATGGTAAATTACGCAATCTTGTCATTTTATTGAGATTAATAAATAGACAAATCGAACCCGGTAAGTTAAGTTATATGAATAAATCTATACGGTCCGTAACCGCTAGGCCACGCCAATTAATATCCGTTCCATTTATGAATTCAAAGATTCTGGAATGTCGTTTTAAATTAAACTTGCAGTTCTACATAGTGATATAAAATTGTGTCGACATTATTGGCTACGATTTGTTAAGTATTCGACTTTGCAAATCAAATGAATTCGAGTTATATAAATTTTTAACATATCATTAAACTGTGATTGATTAATATTAATAACACAAATTTTAATTTTAACCATTACTGTTACATTATGTAAATAAAAGTAAAAAAGTATCATTACGACCGTTTCCCTTTCGGGGTGGTCAGAACCAGGCTTATAAAGACGCGGATTCACATTTAGCTAATCATGACAAGTGGCAAGCTTGTCGATGTCTCTAGCGTACCAAACTTGAGAAATATCACAAATAAATTAAATTTATTAATTTAAATTAATAAATATTATTGTGTCCCGACCATAGATATAGGATATGGTCCCGACCATGTTAATGTTTGGGATTTGAAACGTCTGACACCTTTTTTTAAAATTAACATTCGATCTCGATTGGATAACGGAGTTTAATTATGCTACGTCTAACTAAAGTAATAAATTTAACGTAAGCATTTAAATAACTCAGCTTTGATTTACAAAGTGTGATCTAATTAAACCTAAATTATAACAACAAAGGTTATCAACAGTAAATAATCTTTCCCACGCTTGCACTTTCAAGATTGTTTTTTTAAATTCATCTGGCTTGGGAACAATATTGTCACGCGCCCGTGCAATAATGTCGTTGCCTCCGACTTGGGGGTCATGATTACGGTTACATCACTGACTTAGTAGTAGTTAACCTCACTTTTTTAACAACTTTTAGCGAGAGCGGCCGTGTTCGAGTGACTTTTAAATTGTTAAAACTCTTTATATCAATGCCATTTATTTGGCCAATTTTAACGTAAGATTACGAAAGCACACATTATAGATTTAATTAGAACTGACAACATTGAAATGTATGTAAAAACAGAATAATTCTCAACATGGCGGAGCCCGGACAGTCCACCCACCAGTCTCAATGCGGAGAACCAATCGCTCATTTTGGACACCACGGGTTAGAAGTGCTGGCCGCATCCCCCAGTCAAGCGGCTTTCAACGACGTCATCCGAAGGGCTCTTTGTTGTCACTACTGGTGTACCCGATGTGACAAGAACCCTCTGGGAGCGATGGCAAGAGACCCGACGGAATTACTGTTGGACTGTAGAAACTTGGCAGATCTCTTTACACATTAATGCCAAGGAATTACCTCTATCTCACATCCAGGCGTAGGGAAGAGCGGCGGTTTCTGCTGAAAATCTCAAGTTGCGCAAATACGTCAACCTTGGTACAGGTTAGGAATTGGGGTCGTGACGATGGGCCCATGGTAAAAAAAATATAATATAAAAAAAAACAAAAATGGTATATATTTTTTTGATAGTTAATATTTTGTTTTCATAATCTGTAATAAATTTTATTTTTTTACCCTAGCATAACGACAATTGTCAAAAACTATTTTTACGTTAATAATTACATAGTTTCGATCTCGCCGATTTTAAATTCAATGTTTTATCTATAAAGTACCTGGTCACAATAAAGAACCTAATCGTACAAAGCTCTATTGTAACTATTTCATACAAAATTTTAACCAATTGACTATTTAATTAAATTATATTTTAATGCTGGGGTAAAAGATATGATGTAAATAAATTTAAAAAAAAAACACAATTATTGTTATAATTATTGAATTGTATTTAGTTGAGGCACGCTGCAAAAAAGTTGAGGCCTGGTTTTCGGCAATCTCTTTTGAATTTATTTTACTGCCTCCGTGGTCTAGCTGTTAAGTCCGTGGATTTAGACTCGGAGGTACCGGGTTCGATTCCTGGTCGGGATACAAAAATATTTATTCATGTAGGTAAATAAATACAATTAATTAATATTTAATTTATCTGTGATATTTCTCAAGTTTGGTACGCTGGAGACATCATCGATGAACTTGATTGGCCTATAGTAAAGTTGGCTAAATGTAAATCCGCTTATTACCCCGAAAGGGAAACGGTCGTGTTGATACTTTACTTCACTTCTTTTTTCTTTTGAATTTGCACGTCTAATGCGACCGTAACCGGCAATGCATTGTCGGATGTCCTAGCTTTAATTCTCATATCTTTTCATCATCATCAGCCTGTATCTCTCCACTGCTGGATGTAGGCCTCCCCTAAGGCTCGCCACTTAACGCGATCTTTTGCTACCCTCATCCAACCCCCACCAGCGACCTTCTTTAGGTCATCTGTCCATCTGGCGGGGGGTCGTCCCACACTGCGCCTTCCCGTACGTGGTCTCCACTCTAGAACCCGTTTGCCCCATCGATCGCGGTTCTGCGGCAGATGTGTCCGGCCCATTGCCACTTCAGCTTGCTAATTTTAAAAGCTTGTCAGTAACTTTCGTTCTCTGACGAATATCAACGTTTCGAATTCTATCCATCAGAGATACACCAAGCATAGCTCTCTCCATGGCTCGCTGAGCGACCTTGAATTTATGGACCAGACCCACTGTTAGTGTCCACGTCTCTGCTCCGTGCGACATTACCGGGAGGACGCACTGGTTAAAGTCTGGTTAAACTCAATCTTTTGGCTTCTTGTTATACAAGTATTAAAGTCTTCATGTTCTCGATTCGATAACGGAGTTATTGCATGCTGGTTTTTGTAATGTACATATGTTTAGATGCCCTTAAAGATAACGTTTAATTGGAGCAGAAAGGTAAAATCTTTGCAATTTGAGTTGGTGAAGCAGACAGTTAATGATCTTTACGTCAAATTTTGCAATTTAGACGCCATTAAAATAGTGTGAAATTAAGGTTTACGTGAATAAATATATTTTGATTTTGACTTTGATTTCTCCCACAGAAACTCGGATGTAGTCACATGTTTCGTTTCAAAACCATTTCACAAGACCGCCTCCGTGGTCTAGTGGTAACAAACGTTGCCGTGAACTCGGGAGGTCGTGGGTTCGATTCCCACCGGGGGAAAGTTGTACATTGTATAATTTGTCTCGGTCTGGGTGTTTATATGTATAATATGTATCTATTTACAAAAAAAAAAGTATAATATGTAGTTTATCAACCATCTAGATTCCGTAACACAAGCCTCGTAGCTTACCACGGAAACTAGATGGCGCTGTGTGAACTGTCTGGAAATATTTATTTATTATTTGTTTATTTATTTATTTAAAAGTAATTTTCTTACAATAGTGCCTAATTTTGTGGTTAATTGATCCTTCACTTCGCAGCCACGACTCAGACTTAGCTGTTAAGGCACGCAGGGCAAACAGTGAAAGAGAGACGGTTTATAGGGTACTAGTCCGTAGGCGCCTTGGGGTCTCCTTATGAGGCCTCACGGTGAGTCGGGTATGCGACCTCCCGCGGTGGCCCTTCAGGCTGGGGTCGTATCATTTATGATATTACTATCTCTGTCTTTAAAAAATAAGGTATCTACCTCTTTGTACGATTATTTCGTTTGTTACAAAATTTATGTCATTCACTTTCTCTATTATAACTTGAACATTGACCTAGTCATAGAACAGTGACAGGGCTAAATAATTATATAATCTTAGAGCACAAATAACTATTATTAAAAAACGAATTAAATTAAAAAATAAATACAAAAAAAAAACAAATTTTGTTGTGACTCTTAAAAAAATTTAAAAAGTTATTATGACTCTTCCGACTTATAAGGTTACCGACACCAGCTGCCCATGGCCCATCATAACTCGTCGATGTCTAGCGTACCAAAGAGAAAAATCGCCAATAAATTATGATAAACCAGAAACCCGGTACCTTCGCGTCTAAATCCACGAACTTAACCGCTAGACGAGGCAGCCATAAACCAGTTTTTGATTATTTCAGGATTCATATAAGTATTTCGGTTTACAAAAGGGGTCTCCAAAAAAGTTTGGGTACTCTAAGATGTGTTTTTGCGCCGTGAATCCAAGTACAAATGAAATTTTTAAGGCGTTGTCAAAACAGCTCGGGAGACAAGAAGGCAGAGCAATATTTTGGCCAAAGGATCGGCATTGCCATTCAACGTGGCAATGCTGCCAGTATTTGCCCATTGGCAGCGATTAACAATTTTAATAATATTTAGCATAAAATAAATAATTATATAATTACACCTGGTAAAAATATATTCGGATATTTTGATAAGACCTTATAGACTCGTATAAACGAAAAATGTAATTATGTTTTTGTTTCAGGTTCCAAAATCTAACCAAAATGGATTCAACAAGTTTAATATCACTGCTACTATTTATAGTATGCAATCAGAACACACTAGCAATAAGTGCGAAATCAAACGCTAGACCAGTTCACGAGATTGTAAACGAACCTATCAGACCAGATCTGGATAAGCCTAGACTGAATCTACCTTACAGCAACCCACTAGCTGGTAATCAACAAAGAGCGAGACAGCATGCTTTAAATCAACAAGCAATGTTTAACGCTGAGAGAGACAGGCAACATAGAGCCCAACTCCAAAGGTGGACGTCAGCTCCTCAAAAAATGGACAGCTACATGAAAGCGTACCACGAATCCCAAGAAAGCCACCACTTAGCCTTAGAAACGCAGCTAGCTCAGCAAAAAGATGCCAAAAGCAAAGAAACACATGCACCAACTGCTAGCAAAGTCGTTCGCGGTAAAGCTAAAGAAGTTATAAGAAGCAAACATGATAAGAGTAGGAATCACAGATCTTACGGTTCAGATTATTATGCCCATTTGTCAAAAATGAACCACCCTAGACATTACGAAGGAGTTACTATAAAGCCTAATGGAATCAATCAGCCAAGTCATGATGCACAGTCCTCAAATCTGTATACTCAGTCTATTCCTAGTACTCAATTTGTCTACCCAAAGCAATATAAACAAATGCAAGGCTACCAATCAGCACACGACATTGCATCACTAAGTTCAATATTAATGAAACCAGCTAATGATCAATTGTCAGAGCTAAACGCTTTAATACAATCTTCTAAAGTTCTTGAAGGGGATAATACGGATATTCATAAACCTATAGATTTGTTTTTCTACTTAAAAGACAAACCAAGTCAAGTAGTTGATCATGAAAACTATCAATATCCACAATACGCTCAAGCTTATTCTAACGAAGACGAAGCGCCAAAAGATCATACACCTATAACTGAAGAAGTAAACGATATAGCAGATCCGAATCAACCAAACAAAGTAACACCATATGGCATACAACCAGTTTTAACTCCTAATCAAGAATTTGAACTTAGACCAGAAACTACAACTACAAAGAGTAATAATTACTACAAAGTTGAAGTTGCAAGTCAAACTATAAGCGCCGGATACAAGCCTAGTTACTCGCAAGTTTCAGAAGTAAAACAACCTATAGAATATGTATTGCAAGACAGTGAGGAGGAAAAACCTAAATATCAATTACAGTATGCACAACAACCAGCTCATTACTACACTGAAAGAGAGCCAGAAGATGTTTCCGAGAAATATTTACATCATAACGCACAACATAAGGGAATCCATCATCTAACAGAAGATGGTACAGGAGTATCAGCTTACGGGGACAATTCTGAAAACGTAAGTAAGAAACGTAGGGTTGTTATTAAGAAAAAACGTATTAGTATAAGAACTCGTAGGGCTTTAAGCAATTTAGATACAAATCCTTTTATTATACCAAGTGTTAATAAGACTTTAATGAAAACTAAAGACGTAGACATAGTTAATGCAACAGCAGAATCATTAATAAGCGTCAATCATTATCCAAAATTCAATTCCTTTGCTGATGATTACGATTACCCGGATACTCCAATGCTTCCAACTGAACCTAAGTATAATCCAGAATCATTTTACGATGACGATTACAATGATTTTGATGAACAAGATTATTCGACGCCATTTATTAATCAACAACTAGCTAACTACGCTCCATCTGTAACTTATCAAACTCCAGATTTATTAGGTAGCTTCTCTCATAAGTATAAAGCAAGAAGACCAGTGCATGGACCTTCAATTAATACACCTACATATGGCATCCCTTACTATGGCTTACCACACTTAAATTATGACACACCACACTCACACTATGGCACGCCACACTCACACTATGAATTACCTTTAAACCATCACTTGGATCATGTATTAGAACCAGTATATATGCTAACTGAATCACAATTAAAGAATATTATAGGTCATCATAACCTCAACATAGGCCACTTAGATGTTTATCAAATTTCCAAACATAGGAAACCTAGTAAAGGTTATAGGTACCCGGGTAAATATAGGAAACGAAGTGCCTATAGGAATAGGAGAAAAATACAAAAGAATTTGCATAAATTAAGCAAAATTATATTATAAAAGAATAAACTTAGTTTTAAGTTTCCTGCTAACAGATTATAGTCTAACAGCCAGTTTCTCGAACGTATTTTTGGTACTTAATTATTATTTAAGTAAAAAATACCAGGTTTATTTATACTTAAGTAATAAAAATTAACAGATTTATTTTTACTTAATTAAGTACCAAAAATACAGATAGACAGTGGGGTCGTCCAGGCCCGGATGTCTAATAGGCCTGGGTTGGGGATGGGGACATTCCCCCGTTCTCCCCGGCAGCGTGTAATCACCCGCTGGTAATTCATGCACCTTTAGTGCTGGGCGCCGTTACCAGGGGATCTGGGTTCGGCTACTTCAGTTCTCCTCCAGGAGCACTTCTCTAGGAAGTGGTCTACCGTTGGGGGGCCGAGCGTAAGACGGAGCGATATTCTGAAGATGCTTGAAGTGCTTTTTCTACGTACACTGAGTGTAGAACGGGCGCGCCACATGTTTTTTAGCAGTTGTATTGTATGGAAAAAAAAACTTTCATCGACAAAAGTAGATAGTAGAGATTTAAACAAAATCCATGGAGGGGCTGGATCCAGTTGCTCTCCTCTGGGTACGCCCATGCATATACCTCATTATTACTTGCTTACAATCATACTTAATAATAATAATCGTTTATTTCCAATAAAAATCCTATGTACATGGTTTTCTATTGGAGACCCACACTAGGAAGGCCGGTATTGTGGGGTCTCAATTACACTTAATCTATAATTTACATAACTTCAAATTAAATTTAAAATTAAATCAAAATTAAAAATTATATTAAAATTAAATTCCAAATACAATAATTCCAAAATTAAAAAACATTGAAGAAATTAATGAAAGGTTAATAAATACACTATATATATGATATATATATATATATAATATAAAGACAACTATAGTAAATAAATAAATAATTAGTCCTATAAAATAAAAAAAAATTGCTTTGGTTTGTGTACACAACGATTAAAAAAGCGGGTAAAATCTGTCGTCCTTTGTCTTGAATTTTAAATTCTAAATTATATATTTTTAAGCAAACCTGTATTATTTATTTTATTGTTTATATTATATAATAATTATATTTAATTGATTTTGACATTTGGAAGCATCACTCGTATCAGTCGTAAGTTTGACTCGGAGTCCGGGTGCACATCTTGGCTATCAGGCAACAAATTGAAGTCAAATTGTAAAAAATAATAATAAAAGTATTTGTCAAGAATAAGTTTTATTTTATTACATCTACATTACATACATTTACTTAAGTAATAATTGAATCTACATAACTTTACAGAGTCCGTATATTATTGTATGTATTATTTGTACATTTATACATTAAATATAAATTAAAAACTACCTAAATAATAAAATTAAAAATAAACTAACCTATAAATAAAAAATGTCCTCTAGAGACGTCCCATCCGAGATAGTCCCAAGGAGACTGGCAACATTTCCCCTCTGTATAGCGAGGCTAATACGTTGGCAAATACGTTTTATATTTAATGTACTTTTAATTTTATTAACTTCGAATAAAAGGGAGAAAATATTTTTATTTTCTAAAACATTTATACAACACATATATATAAATATATGTGTATATATTATATAGTATGTAGTAAGTATAATTATGTGTTATTTATGCATATATCGGTAGATAAGTAACATAGCTTTATTATATATATATATATATCTATATATTTCTTTTAGTTATAAGTAGTTTTCTCAATAAAACTCATTGTCAAACATCAGTGGTCATGCACTCACAATCCCTGCTCATTTCTCCTAAAGGTTAGCTGTTAGATAATGTTTTTAGACATTAAGCTCGCCTATGTAAATGTTTTATTTTCTGTGCAACAAAGAATTCATCTATCTATCTATTATAACAAAAAATAGCGATGTTTCAAATCCAGTATGATACCTTGCGCCCTGTTGGTAAGGAGCGTGCGAGGTGCATGAATACAACTGGAATCAGACACTCATGACTGACATCAGTCCCTAACACTACGCCCGCGCCGCCCGGCTTGACTGAGCATGACGGCAATTCAAGCCTGATCCCGTGTGGATAAAATTTGCTGGGTTTATCGGCACGAACGGTGGATACCTCCCCGCCCCAGCAGACTGGGCAAATTACCATCATCAGTCCTCGTATTTGTTGTTCTCGTTGAAAGTATGTGCCATTTGCAATGATGTCCAATTTCACAAATAAATTAAACAAATTATTGAGTCCCGTCCAGCAGCCCTATTCCAGCTTTATTAGGTGGTAGGCAGACTGATAGTGGTAATTTGTCCAGTCTGCCCGGGCGGGGAAGTATCCATCGTTCGTGCCGATAAACCCAGTAAAGTGTATCCACATATTTCGGGATCAGGCTCGAATTGCCGTCATATCCAGTCAAGCCGGCATAGTGTTAGGGACTGATGTCAGTCATGAGTGTCTGATTACAGTTGCTAACATTCATGGATCTCGCTCCCCACTTACCATCAGGTGGGCGCAGGGTCACATGTCGTTCTAGTATTAAAAAAAAAAAAAAAAAAAAAAATATTCCTATACTAAACCGCAAACGTTATTAGTGGATTTCGTTATTTACGTTAGAGCTTGCGTCATAATTACAAAATTTTATTTAATTCTCAATTCTATAAGCGCTCGACCTTGGCAGCGGCCGTGCAAATATTAACTTTAATAGCTTAATATACATATATAGTTAAAAGATTCCATTATATAACGTTTGCGCTTATGTAACAGCAGGGCTGCATGAATGGGTTGCGGTAACTTTAGGAGCCAGTCTGGATTAGTCTCCAACAAAAAAAAGAATTGCGTTCTAATAAACGAAATATATTAAAATATTAACTTTTGAAAGCCATAAGGATATATAGGTATAATTCTGTGTAGGAAGGAAAGGAAAATGTTGTCTCTGTACGATAAGTCGTACGATTTTGAACCCGGATTCTCTAATTATATATTTATATTGTTCTTATACATTACGTGTTATATTGTACCAAATTTCTATTCAAAACGATAACATGCAATGAATAATAATAATATTTTTTTATAATATTCAGCAAATAGTTGCCTTAGACCTTGTCTAATTAGCATGATAATTTAGACAGCTCACAATAAATAAATAAAAATACTTTATTGAGAAAAACATTATTTTTACACAACTTATTTTAAAATACAACTGATGGTAACTAAAACAAAAAAGTTTTACAAATAAAAGATGACATTTGTTTTGAACCTTATCTCCCGAAAAAGTAGTCTGTAACAATAGGGATGGGTGGTGTAAATCTTTTCGATTATCGATTTATTATTTCACAGAACTTTGAATCTATAGTTTATACGAGTATAAAAAAAACTAATATAATGGTGCACATCCTAAATCACCTTCATAATCATCATCGTCATCATCACTAGAACTGACTGACTGGCGGTAGAAATGGAAGAAATCTAATAATTTTATTTCACAACTGATTTTCTATTGTCGATGGGTATTCATTTGCAAGTGGGTGGTACCTGCAATAAAGTACTGAAAAAAAAAAGCAATACTTCATAGGCGTTAACTGTCTAAATTTTCATCCTATATTAGACAATGTATAGTACTAATAACTAACATAAAAAGTAACAATAATAATATTTAATAATAATACATTTATTTTGCATTTTCATCTTCTTGTGGTCATATAAATACCTATCAGGTACTGTGATCAACTACCAAAGAGTACTACAAGCTTCAGTGGACAGCGCGCGGTGTCGTTTTTACTGGGGGTGGTGGAGAGTAGATGCTGCGCGGTGCCCGGGAATTTGGTGCTGCGTGAAGCAAATCCATTAATGTATTTGCGGTACACAACACTGAACAGCCAAAATTCCTTGTTCAGGAATATTTAGAGGTGCTCTGACCGCACACGAATTCTAAAGGCATTGAATCCGGTGTCATCCCAATAATTCCAACGCTGAGCACCAAGCCCAAGAACAGAACTTAAAATTATTTCAATTTAATATCAAATAATCATGGAGGTCAGAAAAATCAGCTGTATCAGTTTGTACTGCCTCCGTGGTCTGGCGGTTAAGTCTGTGGACTCAACCGCCGTAAGACTCGGAGGTACCGGATGCGAT
Organism: Tinea semifulvella; assembly: GCA_910589645.1. Taxonomy (NCBI): domain Eukaryota; kingdom Metazoa; phylum Arthropoda; class Insecta; order Lepidoptera; family Tineidae; genus Tinea; species Tinea semifulvella. Next base: position 8,992,660 of record OU342619.1, read on the forward strand.
TCCTGGTGGGGACACAATAATATTTAGATAGATAACTTCTTTATTACACAATAAACAAAAACACATTTAAATGTACATTGGGAAACCTAATGTCTAGTACTAATCATGTATAAGTACACTATTATTTAAATAAATGAATAACATTTTTAATTTTTTTTATTTGTGATATTTCTCGACACTAAAGACATCGACGAGCTTGCCACTTGTCATGATGGATGGATATAATAAAGTTGGCTAAATGTGAAACCGCTTTAAAAATGTGTGGTTTCTGACGACCCCTAAAGGGATACAGTCATGATGATCCTTTTTTACTAGTGTATTTGTATACATACAGTTTTAAACGATTTTGCATACCTAACATTCGCCAGTGTCGCCACTTGTCATGATTGGCTTATAGTAAAGTTGGCTAAATGTGAATCCGCTTCTTTACAAGCGTGGTTTCTGACCACCCCGCAAGGGATACGGTCGTGATGATACTTAACTTTTATCAGTTTCTACCGCAAAATGTACAAAATGTTTCCTGGCAAATACACTGCCTCCAACAATAACTTCCCGTGTGTTCTAAAAGAAACAAATGACTTCTATATTATCTTATTTTTAATGAGACCTAAAATTGACCTTCTTGTTTCAGCTCCATTATGCGGCAAATTACGAATTCGGATATCGAGTTCGGGATGAACACAGCGGTAACGATTTTGGACATCACGAGGCGAAATCTGGGGAAAAAACCAACGGACATTATCACGTCTTATTACCAGATGGACGAATGCAAAAAGTAAAATATTGGGCTGGACCGTCAGGATTCCATGCTGATATCTCCTATGACCATTTACAGGAAGAACACAAGTGATTGATTAGAATTCATTTAGAACATTTTTTTGAAATAACGCATTTTTTCTTTCGGGTAGTTCGTTTTTTATTCTATACATTATTTCTCACTGTTTCTTGCTTTAGACAGGAAAAATAAATAATGGATTTTAAAGAAAATAATCTAAATAATAATAAAGAAAGTGGGTATCTCAATATATGGGAAATAATTTAGTATAAAAAACGAAGCACTTTCATAATTTTTATTTTATATTTTTATTGTTTGGATTTCAACTACACAAAGTTTTATACTATAGATTTAAGTGATATTTTTTTTATTTATTATTAATTTTAATGTAAATAAAACATAACACCAATTATAATCTAAATTAAGTTAATTTTAGAATATTAAAACAGTTTGTTTAAATAATTTAATTCACTTTTTCGCACAACACTATGACAGTACGCGACGTTGGGCGTATAAAGTGAAAATGGCGCGAAAACGCACTGGTAGCCATTTTATAACACACATTTCATAATCGACACAAAAAGAGAAAACTAGAGAAAGTTTTTGAGCATTTTTAAGTACACACACTTGGAGATTAAATTCTCCATTACAAAGTGTAATGTAAACTATTATTACTGGAGTTAATTATATAAGTTTATCTACAATGAATAGCATTAATCTCTGTTTTGCATAGTTAAAGTGAAGCAGGGATTAGTTTGCATAGAAAAAGGACTACGTTAGATTGATTACAATATAATAAATAATAATAATAAATATTTCCAGACAGGTCACACAGCGCCATCTAATTTCCGTGGTAAGCTACGAGGCTTGTGTTACGGAAACTAGATGGTTGATAAACTACTTACATATTATACTTTTTTTTTGTAAATATATACATATTATACATATAAACACCCAGACTGAGACAAATTATACAATGTACAACTTGCCCCCGGTGGGAATCGAACCCACGACCTTCACGAGTTCACGGCAACGTTTGTTACCACTAGACCACGGAGGCGGTCGACACAATAGGGTGTATCACTAACTTTTTATCACGATAGATGGCGCATGATAGATGGTACCTATTAGAACTGTCAGTTGCATAGAAAACTTGTTTTTTATTACGAAATTTATTATTTTCTGGATATTATGCCGAAGTGAGCAGCTTTTAGATTTTCGAGATTTCTAAGCGTAATCAAAGATATGGTTATCTAAAAATTGAAGTTCTAATAATAAAACTTTTTTTTTTTAAAACGGTGTGCGCTTTCTTAATACGTCTTTTAAGGTCGGTAACGTTAACTTAAAATACATTTTTCTGTTATTGAAATAAAAAACTACAAAAACATTAATAAATTATGCGATATAGGTGTAAAACAAGGTACCATTGCCGTTAGCGACATCTACAAAAAGCTTTGCTGATAAACTCCATTAAACTACAATTTCTCCAAGATTCAAGTGACAAGCTAAATACCAATCACCTAATGAGTAAGAGTAAGTCACGTGTCGTTTACTGGTGGTTAGCGTTACTTGGGACTTTGAAGTAGGCTCGAAAATACTAGTTATATGAAGCTAGCTCTAACTTGGGACTTTGTTTATGCATTAATGTTTATTTACTTGTATGATCCCAAAAACCATTTCGCTAAGTAGTCGATTTTCTAAACTAAACATTGCTTTAATGTCTTTCATATCGATAATACTTAATTTAATAAACAGCTAAACATTAAACTAGGTTTAGTTAAGTACTCTCAGAGTAATGACTAGTCATTCTTTGGAAAAATAATTATTCGTTGATTTCAGTATTCAAAAGAAGTTGAAGATTGTGTAGTAATTTATGTACCTACTGTCTTAATAAATAAGTGCACGATCAAACTCCGTTATCAAATCAAGATCTAATCGAGAATATGAAGTATAGGATTTTAGAAAACGACATGAAGGCGTAGCTCGCTTTAAGACTTAAACAATATGAGCAAACAATGTTTTCGGCTAATCATAAAATAGCGAGAACATCAACAGTGTGATATGTAAAAGGTGGTAGGCGGACTGACTGGTGGTAATTTTCCCAGTCTGGCGAGGCGCGGAAGTTTTCACCGTTTGTGTCGATAAACCCAGTAAAGCGTTTCGGGATCAGGCTAGAATTGCCGTCATGCCCAGTTAAGTCGGCATAGTGTTGCGGACTGATGTCAGTCAAGAATGTCTGATTCCAGTTGCTAACATTTATTTCATGTTAATTTCTGTTGTAGCTATTCTGTTATTGATGTCATGCCTATTCCTTCGTAATTCTTGTACTATTGTATTCATTTTTATTTTTAAATTTTTTATCATTGTTTTCTTTGCTTACTTTTATTGTATCTGTCAGCGAACTCTTATTATTGGATTTATCGTATTACTATTTTCTCCTATATATGTATAAATTTGCTGTAAGAATTCCTAAATAAATAAATTTAAGGACCTCGCGCGCCACTTACCATCAGGTAGTCGCAAGGTCACATGTCGTGTAGTATAGTATGCTGTGTGTAGTATGGACCCTACGCGAAATGAAAAAAAAAGAATTAATGCTTTAGAGAAGTGGTGTTCAACAAATGCATACTGGAGGAACTGGGGATCCGACAACGCCTTTCCTCGACTAGAGTCACGCATTCTCATTTTCTTCAGACACGTGTCACGGCGTGGAGTATCGAGCGCCTGGTAGTCCAAGAGGATGCGTGGTAAGTCTCCGGGACTGACCAAGTGAAGGCTGCAATGGATAATCCCCTACATGAGTGCACTAGGAAAGCTGCGGTCCGAGAGGAGTGGCGACGGCTTGTAAGGCTTGCCACTAGCACTCAAATGGCGACCACGACCACTCTGCCAAGAGTGTAGCGACTAAGAAGAATCAGCTACTGATGTAAACGTTTTACATGACGTCATATATATATTCTAGCACGCTATGAATTCTACATTAACACGGCTTAGAACACTTTAAGGCTTAAAGCGAGCTACATAAACACCGCGGATAGTGCGAGACGTAACGAAACTACAATTTGACATCTTGGATGTTTGAACATTTTTTTTTCCTCGATTCAGTAATGGCGTTTGATTGTGCTGGTGCTACTTACGATCATGAAGAAATTTTACAATTTAATCCTCGGTCAGTCTACCTATGGGATTAAATAATAGTAATTATTATGCAATGCATTATTAGATATATATGTTCTTTTTAAATATGGGAAATTGTAATTATACATAAATTTGAAGAATAACATCTTATTTTAGCTGACTGCTGACAAATTAAGTTTAAAATTTAAATAGTTATATAATAATGAGATTTTTTAGTACTTAGGGATATTAGTCGTCCAAATAACTTTTAAATTAACTCTATACTCGTACAAGTAGAAATACGAGTACCTACTGGAACAATTGGGTTTCGTGCAATATGTGGTTTAGGTAAAAAGATTGTTTTATTAATAAAATATATGAATATTTTTAACTTATTAGTTTTCTTTTTATCAAACCCTTAATACGAGGAATATACAACTGCTGAACTAGGGTTTACCTTGTATCAGCTAAATCCTATATTTTAGAACTATTTACCTACGAATTTTAAAATTAGTTGTATAGTTTATAATTGATTTATCGATAATCAATTTAATACTAATGAAGTCACACCACTACAACTGTCATATTTTCACTTCCATTTTTTTATTTTTTAAGTGTCTTTAAAGGACATTGTACAGAATACATCAGCCCTAAACACGTAATTTATTTAAATAATATATGTATTAACAGAGTTCATAACCGAGTTGGAGATCATCAAATTCCAAGTGTTGCAGAATTTGATGCTTTTCATAAAGTAATTCACGTCAATATCGCCCAAACACGCAGGGTATACGGGAGTTCACAGCGCGGGAAAATCGCAAAACATTAAAGTGCAACTTCTGCCCCATATACTCGTATAAAGTCAAATTTATCGTTTTCCATAATTATTCACAACGTAGCACATTATTAAACAAAATAACACCATTTTTGACTAACAATATCCACAGTAAACAAATTTACAAAACGAAAAACTTGGACTTGACATGTCCGTGCAAAAGGCGCGAAGAACTCTTCACTTCCTATTTACCGAATTTTGTTTGTGTTCTTTCCTCCCGATGGGTGATGAATGAGGTGATAGGGAAGTCAAAGGGCAGCCTATACAGCCAAATCTGACGTAATATTTATTTATGAGTTAATGAGGTTATCATCAAATTTCAGATGTTGCATAATTTGATGCTTTTCTCAGAGTCGGGTATAATATGGGAGTTCACAGCGCGATAAATCAGCAAAAATAAACTGCGTCACATTGTAGCACATTATGAAACAAAACAACACCACTTTTGACTAACAATATCCACAGTAAAGTAATTTACAAAACAAAAACTTACATGTCCGCGCAAAATGGCGCGAAGTACTCCTTACCGAATTTTGCTTAAAATGTATGAAAGCCAAGTCGAACGACTTTCAAAGCTAAGAAAAGCGCTTAAAGCGACAAGTAAATGACAAACAATTTAATGAAAAGCATCAAATTCTGCAACGCTTGGATTATGATGATCCTCAACTCGGTTATAAACAAATATTGTAAATAAATTACGTGTTTAAGACTTAGTTCGTGTTTGTGATACTTGGTTCTAAATTATGTTCCTTGTTTTAGTTTTACCCACGCAAACAGCTAATGGAGATCGAAAATCGAAATGTAGGATACTGTTTACTTAGGGCTTTCCGAACGGATGTAATGTACTCTGTTAAATATATATTTGAACTCACTCTAACACTATTGAGAGCTATAAGTCTGTCTCTTTCTTTTATTGGATTTTATTTCTCATATTGGACCACAGATTATATAGAGATGTATTTGACAACGAATCCATAAGGATTTGTATTGACGTTTTGCGTCTTTGACTTTTTAGTACATGTTACTATATAACTGTGGTCTCTTTATTTTGGTTTGTTTTACTTGCAAATAAATGCATTTAACTGCAGTTTAAAAGTTGAAAAACGATGGAGTTGCTAGCGCTGCCTGTTTGCATGCTAGAGAAAGTTCTATCGTATTTATCTTACGATGAAATTGCCAAGAACAGAAGGGTAAGCATATTATTTTATTTTAAGTATATAATCTATTTATACTTGTCTTTTGTTTGGTTTCTGATGACCTATTTTCTTATAGGAATCGTAGATAGAACAATACAATAATTTAAGCTCGCAATACTTTGCTTAAAGCTTAATTTTAGTATGAAATTATTTATTATTTTAAATTAAATTAAAACGGTGGTGGTCTCATACCTTCAATCTAAAGGTCGCGGTATGAACCCCAGCATATACTGATAAGAAATACACTTACTACCCATCAGAAATATCAAGGCAACTCAAAAGAAAGCAGGTCTACCGTCTATACATATAGAAAATGTTTCCAAGATGGTATAATCGGAAACATACAGTATTTGGTTGTGTAGAGAGAGGAGCAGATAGGTGTTTAACAAAATAACTGTAAAATAATAAACTGCTGTATTAAGGTCTTCCAAAAGTCGCAATAAAAAGTGCCTTTAACTTTTTTTTAAATTAAATTAATTATAATGATTATTGTGTCCGAACCAGGAATTGATTATTATCCAATAATGCAGTTTAAGTCTTATTAAAATGCTTTTCCTTGTAGTTTATGTTTTTTTTTTTTCAATTTAATTTATCTCAATTCTAAAGCCGTCCAAAAAGTAAGCTGTTAGCAGAAGACCAGCAGCTTAGAATTTTGTATTGTATTAATTTCAGGTGTGTGTTTTATTCAATGAGGTAGGCATGCAGCTGCTTGACCGTGGTTTTAAAAACATGATGAAAAATCATAAGGCATTTTTTAATGAAGTCAAATCTAAGATGCCAAAGAGGGAGAGTCTACGCAGGTCTGTAATTTATTTATATCACAGAAAATTGATCAGGAACGGGTTTAAGACTCAGCTTTATGCAGTGGGATTTTGTGTAAGAGGAGTTCCAGCAAAATCTCTGCACTACACTCTGAAAGAATTGGGCCTAAGCAGGTCTGCCGTCAATACATTTATGGAAAGAGCTTCTAAGACGGCATTAACGGAATCATACAGTATTTGGTGGGTAGAGAGAGGAGTAGAATAGTGGATGGTGAGTGTCTTGTTGCGCAATAAAATAAAAGAGGAGGCCTCCTTTGTAAACCATCCTATTGTTGGTCGCAAGCCTGATACACCATTCTTTTCATCTTTTATCACATTCAATGGACCCACCAACTTCTTGGTGAATCCATAGAATGGTTAGAAATTAGTTGTCTTCTCATTTAAACGCCATTGTAGAATCCCAGATGAACTAGCTCTATTAAGCTATAGGCCAGACATCTTATTCTTTTCTAGAAAAAAGTTATTCTTATTGAACTTGCCGTTCCGCGGGAATCAAATGTTGGGTTGCCTCTAATAGGTGCAGCATCTGGTTGATGTCTTAGTTGTCTAATGACACCTGAAGCCTTAAAAAAAATATTTGATCTTTTGACAATTACATGCGGTATATATTAATCCTATTATTATAGTATAGTATTATATATTATAGTATCATTATTATTTCTATGATTGCACCTATTATTGTTTAAATTTGTCCCCAAAGTTTGGCTATCAGAGAATGTCTTCAGGCATTAAGTCTGCCTTTGTACTTTGTGCAATAAAGATTTTAAAATAAATATACTAATAATAATGTTTCAGGCCTAATACTGTTTAATTAAACACCAAGTAACTAATTATATGTTTATTGTCCAGATCACAATCAATAGTAATTAATACCAACATACCAGAATTAATAAAATATATTATGTATACAAATAATTATTTCAGAGATCATCCCCAAAGTAACTTATGTGATTTGTTAACAGTCATTGACAGCAGAATAGTTTTTTTAAACAGTTGTTATATGACTTTGGCGAAAATTGGCTTATGCTGCTACATTCCAGGAAAGGTAAGATATTTCACAACATTTTCAAGACGAGGTCACAGCGCTGTAAAACGCAAAACCCGAAAACCTCTCCGAGCGTGTTCTACAAGCTATACCACGGAGAGTGTTCTGAGGAGCTCCATAACCTTATCCCTTCTTCTCCATTCCGCAACCGAACCACATGCACAGGCCAAAATATGCATCCACATACCATACCCACTATCCCTACACATACTCATAAATTTGAAGACTCTTATATCTGTCGCATGCTGAAGATGTGAAATGTTCTTCCAGCAGTGTGTTTCCCCACTCCTATAACCTGGTCCTTCAAGCGAAGTGTGAAAAAGCATCTTGTTAGGCCGGCGGCGTAGTGGTAGTGACTGATGCCCGTCGATAGTGACTAGCGTCAGTTGCTCCCATTCTTGGACCTCGTACCGCTTACCATCAGGTGGACGCGATGTCACATGTCGTGTTTAGTATAAAATATATTTAATTTCCTTGTTTGTAATTGATATGTATGAGTAACTATATAGCATACTGGCTGACCCGGCGAACTTCGTACTGTCTAACAGACCCGAATGTTTGTAAACCTTAGTTAGCACGTAGAAATGTCAAATGCTTATATGCAATGCTAATCGCCGATTGGATCTTAATAAACTCTACATAGAAGGCCTATGTGATGGCTGGGCAACTCCACTCTTCCAGGATTAGCATCTCGGTTATGCTGGGAGAGGTTGATTAACCGTTGAGCGGTAAATGGTTTGACTTGGCTTTATATCTGTATTCGACGACAGTCAAGCGCAGAGTGGGGTCGCGCAAGAGCAACGACTGAGTAACTATATATATAATAAGAGTGCTAGGGAGTTTTAGGCTTCCACTAGGTACCCTCGGTCGATATGCCCCACAAATCAGCGCTGATGCGCGCCACCTATCGGACAACAGTAGTACTATGTCATGAACATATACACAGACATTCATCTTTATATATATAGGTAAAAAATTGGAGCTAATATTTTTTTAAATTTTTCTTAAACAATATAACACCACTTCTGTAAGTGTACAAATAAAACAAAGTAATTTACAAACCAAAAACTTGCACTTGACATGTCCGTGCAAAATGGCGCGAGAATTCTATTAGAACAAAAACTACCTACAAATTAAAAATGTCCTCTTTCCGTTATGTCAGAGATAGTCCGAAGAAGGCTGGCACATTTATTTATTTATCATGGTGCAACAAACAAATTACACCATTGACAATTTAAATAAATCTTTAGTTTTTTCTTTTTTAATTTTTAACATTCAATATTGGATATCTGTAATTTTATTTGTGTTATTGTTTTTTGTTTAATTGAATTTCTATATATTTTGGTTGTATTTCTTGTTTTTTCTCCTTTTCTTTGACACCTAAGTATCAGTAATAAAGTATGTTTCCTAATTTGGCCAATGTATAAACTCAATTATATACTAACCTTTATGTTCTGTAATGTGCTGTGGAAATGAATAAATAAATAAAGTTATATGAAGTAATTCTGAAGCAGTGCACACGACCTTTAAAATATATACGGGGGCAAGCTACTTAAAACTATTTATTTATTTAAAACTTTATTGCACATAAATATACAAAGGCGTGACATAATGTCGCTTGACATTCTCTGCCTGTCAGACCTTCGGGACAACGAGAACATTTATGTGAGGTAGGTGCAATATATCAATTAAAATTAAATATATACGTCTATAGAAAATTATTTAATAATTATAATAAATATTTATTAATAAAATTACATACGAATACATACACACATACATATATAAACTACATAAATTAGGTACTACATACTATATGATAACCGATGATGTAGGATAATAATAAGCAACAATCAATGAAAATTTTATAAAAATTATGAACCCAAAAAGTGTCTGTAAACTAATCTTTTAAATATAGCAAAAAGTTTAAAATATTAATTTAAAAAAAACCTCCAACATATGTGGTCTTTCCTAATGATTTTTTTTACAGATAATTGACGAAATAAATAGTTTAATCGCGAAATTGAAGGTATCAGATTCCCAAGCCTTGACGAACGGGCACGAGCTCCTTAAAGAACTGCGGGACCTCTGCAGCATGGCTGTGGAGCACTTCCGGGAACACATCTCACCCAGACTCAAGACGAACGGAGCACAAATACTCAGTGGTGGTAAATATACCGCGTGTAATGGGGTGTATCAGGCAAAGCTTTTTGTAGATGTCGCTAGCGGCACTGGTACCTTGTTTACACCTATGACGGATAATTTTTTAAATTTATTTGTAGTTTTACTTTTTTATAACAGAAAAATGTTTTTTAACTTTACGTTACCTACCTTAAAAGACGAATTAAGTAAGCGAACAGCGTCTTTATAATTAAAAAAGGTTGAATTAATAGAACGGCAATTTTGAGATCACCATATCTTTGCTTTCGCTTGGAAATCTCGATTTGTACACTTTAAAGCTGCTCACTTCTGCATAATATTCAGAAAATAATACATTTCGTAATAAAACTACAAGTTTTCTATGCAACTGACAGTTATATTAGGTACCATCTATCATGCGCCATCTATAGTGATAAAAAGTTAGTGATACATCCCATTGTCAAAAGAGCATATATTTTTTTAGGCTTCAGGCGTCATTAGTAGGCCCTCTATTTGAAATAAAAAAAAAACTATTTTTTTAAGTTTAAAATTATTAGCCAATTATGCCAACCTATTCCAATGGGGTGTATCACTAACTTTTTATCACGATAGATGGCGCATGATAGTTGGTACCTAATACAACTGTCAGTTGCATATAAATCTTGTATTTTTACTACGAATTTATTATTTTCTGGATATTATGCCAAAGTGAGCAACTTTTAAGTGTACAAATTGAGATTTCCAAGCGGAATCATAAAGATATGGCGATCTCAAAATTTAACCTTATATAGGCATTGTTATACTACAAGCTAAGACAGACACAATGGGGTGTATCACTAACTTTTTATCACGATAGATGGCGCATGATAGATGGTACCTAATGTAACTGTCAGTTGCATAGAAAACTTGTATTTTTATTACGAAATTTATTATTTTCTGAATATTATGCCGAAGTGAGCAGCTTTTTAGTGTACAAATAAAGATTTCTAAGTGAAATCAAAGATATGGTGATCTCAAAATTGCCGTTCTATTAATAAAACCTTTTTTCTTTTTAAAGACGGTGTGCGCTTTCTTAATCCGTCTTTCAAGGTAGGTAACGTTAATTTAAAATACATTTTACTGTTATAAAAATACAAAACTACATAAACATTTTAAAATGATGAGATATAGGTGTAAAACAAGGTACCATTGCCGCTAGCGATATCTACAAAAAGCTTTGCCTGATACACCCCATTATAAAAATAAAAATATAAATGTTAAATAAAAAAAAACAAGTTTATACAAAAAATATTGTTGATGGTTGGTAGTTTGTTGCATCCGTAATTAGTATTGTAAGTATGTATTTATAAATTACTATTATAGCATCTGTTAATTTAAGTACCTTTCTTATCATGTTTGCGTTATTACTCTATCCTTGTTTTTATTTTGGTATACAGTTTTTTTCGTTCCATAGTATTTGTGTTTAACTTCTATTATGTATAAAAATATTTTTGGCTCTCAATGTCTTCTTATTGTTATTAATTTGTTACACAGATGTTCAAACTTGTCACCACGTGCCGACAAAGCCTTCAAAGGGCCCCTTAGTGGTTCATATTATTTATTAGTTTTCAATTTTAGTATCTTACAAGCCACAGTAGCAATTTCTGTGATATTGTTTGTGTATGTTGACTGTTTGTTGCCTAAATAAATGAAAATAAATCTCTATTTAATAGTTTTAAACAGTTATTTTTGGAGTCAATGCCAGTCAGGAATGACCGGTCCATAATAATAGTGGGTGGCCGGAGTCAGACGATAGCGGGGTCATGTGTCTGAGTGAACTACTCAAACGCGGGCAGACGCGTGATGCTGGACGAGGGTCATGTCTTAATGCATAAAAACTTTGCAATTATCCGATTTCGTCCGATTTTGCTTTCATGTATTAATTGTGTAGGTATCTATTAAGGTTTTGTTTTGCTGGCACCGCTGCAAAATAACTGTTTATAAAAAATAATTAGATATATAAGTATCAATAATTATGTTGATTGTCCTTTAAGGCTTTTACTTTGAAGTAATTTAGTAAACTTATAAATACGACAGACCCGACACCCGCACGGTGAATCGATGTATTGCTAAAAAAGTCTTCTATATTGTTTAGTTCGGCGAAATCGGTGCAACAACAACATTGAGGATAACATAAAGAATGAAGTCGGCGGTCAATTCGGATTTGAATTCAGCTTTGGTAATTATTCCATTTCATAACAGCATCTAGAACACAGAGTCCTACACCTCTACTGCTGGAGATGGGCCTTCCAGAACTTATGCACGTAGAGAGAAAATTTGGCCCGGACTCACCACGCTGGCCAGACAGGATGGCAAAAAAAATTAAAAACAATTTATTAACGATAAGCCTCCCTAGTCTTGCGGATAAGTTTCTGGACTTCGACACAGTAGTAAATAATATAATAAATATTTCCAGACAGGTCACACAGCGCCATCTAGTTTCCGTGGTAAGCTACGAGGCTTGTGTTACGGAAACTAGATGGTTGATAAACTACATATTATAGTTTTTTTTTGTAAATATATACATATTATACATATAAACACCCAGACCGAGACAAATTATACAATGTACAACTTGCCCCCGGTAGGAATCGAACCCACGACCTCCCGAGTTCACGGCAACGTTTGTTACCACTAGACCACGGAGGCGGTAAAACCAGCAAGTAATTTAAATAAAATATATATTAAATATATATTCCTCGCGAAGCCGTCTGGCCAGCGTGGCGAGTGTAGGCCAAATTCTCCAGTTCTGGAAGGCCCATCTCCAGCAGTGGAGGTCTAGGACGCTAGTGGCTGTGATGATGAATGTGATGAATATATTAAAACGTTGAAACGTCAAAATAGCAGCCGGCAATTTAATGACCACATTATATGCATTTTTGAGTAAAATACATAGATACATATAGTTTTATAAATAGTAAAAAATGTTTTTTTTTATCTTATGTGTAGAGACGCGTTCAAAAAATCGCATCCAATTATCCTGTGATAGTGGGATAAACAGAATAATGTGGAAACAGCTGTCAAAAAAATGTATGAACTTGGAGACTGAGGTAAGCACTGTAGCCCCATTCTGTTACTTAAGCGCCAACGTTATATAGTGGAATCCCTTTAATAACGGAGCTGTCAGTGTAAAACGCTATTAAAATTAGTATTTCCGTATAAAGGTTTCCACTACAGATGACAGCAAATTAACGTTACGATGCGTTCATTAAAAAAAAAACAAACATGTATTTTTTTTAGTATTTGCCATATTTTTGATTTATTACCTAATGTGTGTTATAAAACTATGTTTAATGTAAATATATAATCTTAGTTTAATTAATATTAATGTTGTTAACTTTATTATAAATGATTTTGAAGTTGCAACCCCATGGGTGACCTTTGAAATAGTAGAATACGCTATTTTGACGTAAGGTCGGCTATGATCGGAGAAACTCGGGCTAAAAGTGGTAAATAACAAAATTCACTATTTTGACAATCTATCGTTTGGTACTAAGTCTAATCATCATCAACAACAAAATTTTAATTTGACTCGGCCACCTTACATGAATTTAATTTAATATTATTTGACATTTATGTTATAATTATTGTTATTTATATAATATGTTGACACGGCCCTTTTACAGCCAAAAATATTATTTAACATGTTATAGTTATTTATTTATTTATTATTTAAGGTACACTAACAGGATACAACTAATACATATCAAGCACAAATTTACAATAATTCATAAGGTCGGAATTGCAACCCAAGGACAGTGTACACGGCATGCTACACATAGCTACTTGGATGATTAGAGTCAAATGTGTTTTTCAGTTTTAAAATTTTAGGTTTCATCCATTTCAGCATTATCATCAATGTTGAAAGTTACATCATAGGTTATATATTAGTATAAGTCAATATAAGAATAGTAAAAAGTGACTTTAGGTTAGTTTACAATCAATAACACTTGTCTCTTAAATATACTAACATTTGGGTTGAAAATGTCTAGATTCACAGTATCGCTGGAAAGGTCATTAAATAGTCGACACATACGGATAATAGGGTTATTATAAGAGCTGTTGATTTTATGGGTACCAATAATAAATGTTCGGTTCTTTTGTCGGGGATTACGCCAAGTACTAAATTTGAGAGAAGACAGCAAAGTAGAGGATTGAAGCAATGAGTGTGTAATTGTTATTGCGATAATAAGTTTAGACTTTACAGAATTTTGAATTTAATTTAATATTTGACATTTATATTATTGTTATTTAGGTAATAAGTTGGCACGCCCCATTTAAGCTACGAAATTTAATTTAACAATAACTGACATGTTATTGTTATTTAGGTAATAAGTTGACACGTCCCTTTTAAGCTACGAAATTTAATTTAATAATAACTGAATTGTTATTGTAATTTAGGTAATAAGTTAAATCGGCCCTCTTACAGACGTGATTTTTTTTTTTTTCAAATCCAAGTGTGCTTTTGAGAAATGGAATGAAATGAGGAATGAGAATTTAGACAGAAAAACAGTAAAAAACCATTTATTAAGTATATTAATAAATGGTTTTTTACTGTTTTTCTGTCTAAATATATATATGTAACCTGATTGACACCATTTCTCACAAGTACACTCACAATTAAAACCTCTTTTTAAAATATTAAGAGTGTGCGAGTGAGAAGGGTGCCAAACGTAACAGCCCCTTTTAAAACTACTTGAAAGTAAAAAATAAAATAAATATAAACTAAACTATAAGTAAAAAATGTCCTCTAGAGACGACCCTTCAGTGATAGTCCCAAGAAGACTGGCAACATTACCCCTCTGTATAGCGAGGCTAATACGTTGGCAGAAATAATTGGCAGCTTTTCTGTCTTCAGACTTTTCCGTTAGCCGTTTGGACAACTCCTTGGCCAGACGCTTGGCTGAGTGTTCCCATGGTCTCGGCCCCAAACGGCGCAAACTCCTAACCTGTATTGAGGTTGGCATATTTGCGCAGCTTGGGGTTCTCATCAGAAACCGCCGCGCTTGACGAGGTCGCCTGGATGTGTGATGGGACCAATGTGTTTACCAAGTGCCAAGTTTCCACAGCAATCCCAGAGGGTTCTAGGATCGCGGTTACTCCAGCAGTGACAAAAGCCCTTCGGATGATGTCGTTCAGAGCGGTGTGACGAGTAATGTAGCCAGCACTTCTGGCACAAGAAAGCCCGTTGTGTCCGAGATGTTCCACGAGATCTCCACAGCGACAGTCCGGGCTCCGAGACGAAGGCACACCCCCATGGCCAGTGTAATTCAATCAAGGAGTGTACCAACCTATGCCGAGGGTAATGCCTGACCCGACTCTTTATTTATTTTTTATTAATCATTTCATTTAAGGTTTTGTTTAAAATATAAATACGTGTGGCACTCGGGGAATGCCGCGGTAAAGCTATTGCATAGCATTTTTTATCAACTTATTCAATTACAATTATATATTTATGCAGTATTTTTTTTTCTTTGATATTAATTCTAGTTTGTTATATTACTCGTGGATGCCAAAAAGCACGCTGTCTCACCTGGCATTGTGTCTAAAAGAGATAGAATCAGTTATGAGCAGTTAGCAGCTAGTCTACACGTATACGTCTAGTCGCACGCACACAAACACCGTGCCGAAGTCCGCCGAACTGAAACGACGTTAGACGACGCTGTGTCGGTCGGAGTGGGGGGTGTTAGGTGTATTTTCGTTACGGAATTTCTTGATTCAGTCGCCGCGCTCAAAGCCCGCAATAAAAGCTATGCAATAGTTAATTAAATTAAATCTTAATGGTAATATTTGTTTCAGTTACATCATTATAAACAATTGACTGATACTCAGAATCGCTCTATTACCAAGATTAAAGTGCAACTTAGTAAGTATAAAGTCAGGTTACATTACCATCATCTTCACAGCCTTCACCCGTATGCTTCGACGTGTCCTCAACAGCTTCTCCACTCAAATATTTATTTTATTTTTATTTATTCAGAAAACATACAGATCTTAAAACATAGAAGACAAATTTCTAAGCATTCCATGGATTCACCGTGCCAGTGCCGGGTCCATCGTGTGTGGGTAAGAGATGAGAAGAACGATGTCTCGGTCGTGCGACCGACAATAGGCTGGTTTAAGAAAAGGAGGCCTCCTTTTTTTTGTTATTGCGCGACAATACGCTCACCATCCACCATTCTACTTCTCTTCCTACCCAACCAAATACTGTATGATTCCGTTAATGCCGTCTTGGAAGCTCGTTCCATAAATATATCTCCAGCAGACCTGCTTAGGCCCAATTCTTTCAGTAAGTGATGCAAAGATTTTGCTGGAACTCCTCTCGCACCAACTCCCACTGCGTAAAGCTGAGTCTTGAACCCGTTCCTGATCATTTCTTCTGTGAGATCATAATATTTATTCGACTTCATGTTGTGGGCTGTTATGATGATGATGACGTTATTTCTGTTAATAAAAGAGGCGAATACTGTATCTCTGTTCAACTTTACAGGATTGTTAAAGGCTCAAATGATGAAACATGACAAGACAGAAGAAAATGATAATAAAACATGTAAGTTACCTTAAAGATCGTTTACAATTTCTGTGCGATTCGCACAGTCGTCCACTTCGCTCTTCTTAAACCAATCAACTATCTATCCCTCTACACACTTTTAACAGATATGATCATGGTTGAGCTTTACTGATGGTCATCAGACAAGCTCTTTCTATCTCCATCTTTAAAAACTTGGTCTTCAGTCACTTACTTTTAAAGCAAAATGTCTTAATCACCCTCAGACATGGTAATAATTGTATATAATAACAACAGTCGGTTATTAGACTTCGATATATTTAGCAATTCTCGCGCCGCATTTAAGGCCAAAATAAAGAAGCTGTTGTTGTCGGTTTAGCTCGCTGGGTGGGGTGTGCTTCGGAGTTCATTGATAGTTCCATAAATTCGAACACTGCAATTGTATTATCCATTATACCTGGCCAAGGTATAGATATACGAGGGGCGTTCAAAATATTCTCGGTATGTGGATAAAAACAAACAAGTACGAAAAGTTTGATATTTTTATTTTTCAATATACTCCCCCCTATGTTCATACACTTATAAGATCGATCAATTATTTTTTTTAATCCCTCATAAAAATATTTTTTATCTTTGGTGTAAAAATGCTCCTCCACGGCCGTCTTCAACGCTTCATCGTCAGAAAATTTATTTCCACGCAGATCCTTTTTAAGATTGGGAAACAAAAAGAAGTCGCTTGGGGCTAAGTCCGGACTATAGGGTGGATGAGTAACAGTTTCAAACCCACATTCAACAATAGCTGCCTTGGCAATATGAGCAGTATGGACAGGGGCGTTGTCATGCAGAAGCAGAACACCTTTGGTTAACTTTCCTCGCCTCTTTTCTTTGATCGCATCTCTTAATTGACGTATAACGTTAGCGTAGTACTGCCCTGTGATATTTACACCTTTTTCTTTATAATCGATAAGCAAAACTCCTTCACAATCCCAAAATATTGTGGCCATGACCTTGCCAGCTGACGGGATTACCTTGAACTTCTTGGGATGAGCTGAACCCTTAATGTGCCACTGCATGGACTCCTGTTTGCTCTCTGGGTCATAATGATGAACCCAGGTTTCATCTCCAGTAACTATTTTTTGCAGCACCTCATCGGGATTTTCACCACACAGGTCGATAAAATCTGAACAGCAAGCCACACGCATATCCTTTTGAAGAAGCGTCAGCATTCGCGGAACCCATCTTGCACTTACTTTTGACATATTAAGATGGTCATGTATAATGTCATGTACGGTACCAATAGAGAGATTGGTTACTTGAGCTATAGATTTTACCTTCACTCGGCCGTCTTCCAATATAAGTTTTTCCACTTTATCAATATTTTCTTGTGAGGTAGCCACTACAGGCCGGCCAGGTCTAGGGTCATCTTCAATACTCTCCCTTCCACGCTTAAATTCGCTTGACCATTTTTGAATAGTAGATAAAGAAGGAGCAGACTCACGGTAAACACAATCCATTTCCTCTTTTATGGTTTTTTGATTTTTACCCTGTTTTGTCAAGAATTTTATGACGAATCGGTGCTCTAATTTCGTTAAAATTGTTAATTCGCTCATGGTGTTCATGTTTGTTCGGCAATTGCAGAAAAACAAAAGAACATCTCGGTTCCAATTTTACTTTTTTTTAATGTCAATGGATGAATCTTAGCGGCCAGTAACAAATATATATATAAAAGAGGTTGTAACGTATCAATACCGAGAATATTTTGAACGCCCCTCGTATATAGTACATGTAGTAATATTTTTTGTCATTTTTATACATTATTGTTCGGCCATTACAGCTACTAATTTATACTTAGTTGACACGGCCTCTTTACAGCCACGATCTTATTTAAGTAGTTTCTAAGTTAGTTTTACTTGCATAAATGTCAATGGTGGATACATCTCACACCTTCGGTTTGCTGATGACATAGTCATAATGGCTAGCTACCTGGGAACATCTTAGTGGAAAGCTAAATGACCTAAACGTAGCTTCCCAGCGAGTTGGTCTCCAAGTGAACTTGGACAAGACAAAAGTCATGTTCAACGATCATGTGATTCCGACAAAAGGATCGATTCCCAGATCAATTTGCGTAAATAACGCCTCTCGCGAAGTTGTAAAAAATACGTCTACCTTGCCCAGACTATCCAACTAGGCTTAGCCAACTTCAGCAAGGAAGCTGACAGGAGCATTCAACTAGGATGGGCTGCATTGGGGATGTTACGCCACATCCTGTTACCACAATGCGTTCCGGTTACTGCGTTACGTCTGTCACAGAACCGATGACCGATGGAGTAGACGTGAGTAGGGACAACGTACAGAAAAACGCAGAGTGGGAAGACCCCTCGCCAGATGGACGGATGGCCTGAAAAAGGTAGCATCTGGGGACTGGATGAGGGTGGCAAAAGATCATGTGAAATGGCGAACCTTGGTGGATCCAGCAGTGGAGAGACATAAGCTGATGATGACACAATAATGGGTTATTACCTGTTACGATCCAACCATTATTAATAAATAATAAATATTTCCAGACAGGTCACACAGCGCCATCTAATTTCCGTGGTAAGCTACGAGGCTTGTGTTACGGAAACTAGATGGTTGATAAACTACATATTATACTTTTTTTTTGTAAATATATACATATTATACATATAAACACCCAGACCGAGACAAATTATACAATGTACAACTTGCCCCCGGTGGGAATCGAACTCACGACCTCCCGAGTTCACGGCAACGTTTGTTACCACTAGACCACGGAGGCGGTCCAATTTGTTTAGTATACATATATATTTATTTTATTAGTGCTGACTATATCCAAGTTGTTAAAAGCGAACCAAAAGAAATGAAAAAATAAACACAATATTTTTTTATTTGTAACAGCTGTAAGTTATGCATTTGTTAATATCTTATCGTGTATTTCAGTATTCGCGCCTCATAATGAGCTCAAAAGTACTGGCAACACTGTGGCGAATTATATGCGGAAGCTGGTATCACCGCTGAATAATTACGAAGCAATGTTGCCAGGCGAAACACTTGGTGAGTTTTATGTTTTACAGTATTGTTAACAAATAAACTGTATTCAAAAAAATATTATATATTTATATACAGCCCCTAGATGTAAAGCGCAGAAAATAAACTGCAATTTCTGCAACGTGTTACAAAATACCCCGTAAAAATATAATTAATTATCTAAGTCAAAAATATTGTCAACCCTAGTAAGCTGTCATTTCAGGGAACCAAAATTATTTACCAGAAAGACCTACGTACCTGTTTTACCTAATAATTGTCTAATTTAACATTTTTTATATTTTTCATTTATTTATTTAAAAAAAATGCTTAAAAAAACTTACTTTAGTATTAAATCTTGAAGAAAATTGGTAGGATATAGAACCCTGAACCATTTTCTCTGTTCCCCCGATACCCTTTACCTTTAAATTATTTGAACTGATTAACTTGTTAAGCCCCAATCGAACACAACAACTATAAGTTATAAAATTGCCCTGAGATGCACTATCCAAAAGGCACCGTACCTTATGTTCCGTTCCGTTAGAATCTCTAACCAAAACAATGGCAGTAGCTAATAAAATAGTAGTGGGCTAATGTGCTTAAAAAATGTTTGCTACCTCAATACAAGGATGTCATTATACTCAAATACTAGCCAGTACTTCAAAAAATGTCCAGTTCATTTTACATGTTTAATATTTGTATTAGATTTTAAAATTAAATAAAAAATGTTGTCCAAATTTGTATGGAAACTAACCTCTGTGGTCCAGAAGTATATTATAATAATAATAAATATTTCCAGACAGGTCACACAGCGCCATCTAGTTTCCGTAGTAAGCTACGAGGCTTGTGTTACGGAAACTAGATGGTTGATAAACTACATATTATACTTTTTTTTTGTAAATATATACATATTATACATAAAAACACCCAGACCGAGACAAATTATACAATGTACAACTTGCCCCCGGTGGGAATCGAACCCACGACCTCCCGAGTTCACGGCAACGTTTGTTACCACTAGACCACGCAGACGGTCATATATATACGTTTCCCTTTCGGGGTGGTCAGAAACCACGCTTATAAATAAGCGGTTTCACATTTAGCCAACTTTACTATAGGCCAATCATGACTAATGGCAATCTCGTCGATGTCTCCATCGTACCAAACTCGAGAAATATCACAAATAAATTAAATCTTAATTAAATGTATTTAATTACATTAATAAATATTTTTGTGTCCCGACCAGGAATCGAACCCGGTACCTCCACGGACTTATTATTTAGGTAGATTTAAATTTATATTTAATTTGTGTATTTTTTTTTATATCTGATATTATTTTGTTGAGAGTAAATTAATATACATTAAAAATAATCTAAACTTTTTTTTTTTAATATCATCATTGGCACTGCAGGTGTTGCACATTCGTGATGTTAATGGATGTGAACCTACATTAGTTCTGGAAGGAGGACAGCACAGGATCTTGGTTATAGGACGACGTGGGATAATCTAGGATACTGATTTATTATAATTTCCAGGTGAACCTATAATAAAACGTCGTATGTCGTCGGTTTATTTACCCCTGGGCCTTTCAGAACCGCCGCTCAAGAAGTATAGGGCAGATTTACCAGAAAATATGCCGGAATTTCCAAGACAGTTGCGGAGAAACTGCTCCAGAAGTAGTAAGTTTAATGACAGCTGTTAAATATTCTATGAAAATGCACGATTTTTTTTATTGCTTTGATTTTTATAGGCCAATCATCCTATAGGTCAATCATGTCAAGTGGCAAGCTCGTCGATGTCTCCAGCGTACCAAAGGAGAGAAATAACACAAATAAATTTAATATCAGCACAAAATAATCGTTTGCTTAAAACGTACTTAACTACGGCCAACGTGAGGACGTGTTAAGATGCAAAGGGTTGTCGAGGCAATTTATAACTTATTTTGAAATAAATAAGGTTGATTTGTTGATAAATATTTTATATTGGGGGTTAATATTACTATAACACATTTGTTTAATCGTTTACTCAACACCATAAAAAGTACATATAATAATTTAAGTTACAAATGAGTTACAAGGAACATGTGGGAAAACTTATGTAAAGTTAGAAATGACTTACAAGGAACATGTGGAAAACTTATGTAAAGTTACAAATAAGTTACAAGGAACATGTGGAAAATTTATGTAAGTTACAAATGAGTTACAAGGAATATGTAGAAAACTTATGTAAAGTTACAAATGAGTTACAAGGAACATGTGGAAAACTTATGTAAAGTTACAAATAAGTTACAAGGAACATGTGGAAAACTTATCTACAGTTACAAATGAGTTACAAGGAACATGTGGAAAACTTATGTAAAGTTACAAATGAGTTACAAGGAACATGTGGAAAACTTATGTAAAGTTACAAATGATATCAACAATGAAAAATAGGTGTACACATATTAAAATAGAAATTATGAATTATATTTTATAACTACATATAAATTTATACATAAATAATAATTATTTATACATAGGTAATATACTAATAATATACTTAAAATAATAATAAAGTTAAAAAAAAATGAAAATAATACTTTTATCCGGCTGAGGCGAGGTTACACACATTCGCGAACGCGGTTCGGGCTCGACTGAAACACGTTGCTATTGGTATCGTAACGGACGTATGCCACGACTAATTCGGGGAGGTAGTCCACTATCCCTCGCTATAATTTATTTATAAGTTCTCCAACAAAATCAACAATATTTCTATATATTAAAAACAGTTTTAAGAACAAATTACAAACTACAGATTTTGTTGATTTTAATGCCTTTTTAAATTTAAGAGCACCACATGAAATACATCAAAATCGTGTAACTTGTGCAAGTAATTATACTGTCGTTTCATCCAGTTATTCATTATACAGTACAAACATTAAACAATTATTTATAAAACAGAAAAAATGTATCCGTATCTTAGCACAAATACAGATACTTGCAAACCTTACTTTATAAAATACAACCTACTTACATTATCCGGAATATACATATACGACATGTGCATATTTGTATATAAAAATATAAATCTGTTCCCAAAGATACAAGACACACCCAATAGATACCAGAAATAAAGATAAGTTAACCCTGCCACAGTCGAGAATAAAGATGCTAAACCAAAGCCCATATTACATGGCAATAAAAATATACATTAATTACATGGCATTAATTACATGGCAATAAAAATATACATTAATTACATGGCATTAATTACATGGCAATAAAAATATACATTAATTACATGGCATTAATTACATGGCAATAAAAATATACATTAATTACATGGCAATAAAAATATACAATAAACTTCCAAAATCCATAAAAAATAAACCCACCCAAAAACAATTTAATAAGGCCCTAAGACAATATCTGGTGCAAAGCTGCTTCTACTCCGTGTAATCTGTGTGTATAAACACTTCTATTGTAAAAAAAAAAAAAAATGTTAGTATTTCTATCTTATTTAGTTTGTAAGATTTTAATTGTTTTAATTTCATTATTAATATAAGAACTAATTTTAGTAAATTGATCTCCTAGTAAGAAACATTATATTTAAAACACCTAGATTAAAAAAAAAACAATATTGTAATGCCCGAACTGGGTCGTGTGCTGAAAATGTTATATTTTTTTACCACATGAACAATATTTTATTGTCTTTGTCTTTACACAGTCGTATAGTATTGAGAGAAAGAGATAGCATGTACGTAGAGGTCCACTTGGCAGTTCCTCGTAGTAATTTTGTACGTGACTATTAATCTAGTTGAATCATTGATCGTAGTTTACAGACAATATTGTATTTATTACAGATTCTACAATAACCAAGCCAAGAAACCCCCAGATTAACCTCTGCTCGTCATCGTCTGAAGAATAATTGCAAGAGGACGAAGCTCATAGATTCACCGCGCGGATCTATTGTGGGTGGGAGAGAGAGAAGGATAGTGTCTCGGGCTTGTGACCGCAATAAGACTTCCCACCCACTATTTTGTTTCTCCAACCAAATACTTTATTCTGAGCAATGTAAAATAGCTTTGTCTGTATGTCTGTCTTTCACGCTTATATTACTGACCCGATTTTGATGTAAATTAGCAGAATCGTTCCTTGGAACCATGAGACGAAGATAGGCTATATGGTTATATGGCTATATGATATTTGGAATGTTATGGTTTCCCCTTACATCGGATAACAGTTATGATACAGCTATTTTGGAGCTAGTATACTATTTCTGTATTGTATGTACAGCTTCTGTATAGCTTCCTCCTCCTTGCGTCGTTCTTCTCATGTGGCTCTGATCAGACCAGCGTATGGCCACGCGGTAATTTTCCTTCGACTTTTCCTGTATAGTTTATACACTATTATACCGCATCTGTATAGTTTATACACTATTATACATCATATGTATAGTTTATACACTATTATACAGCATCTGCATAGTTAGCGATTTATATTTAAGACATATACCGGGTGTGAAGGTCACCAGGAGCCCCTGACGTGCCGATTCACTGTCTCTGTGTGCACCCGATCTGATGTAGGGTATGGGCTAAACTGCCCCTCCAGGCACTCGGCAAAGATTTCGGCTCGGTCTGCTGACCGGAACCTCGGGGTTCCGTCTGAGGCTATCAGAGGATGAATGGAGGTCGTTCATTGGATATCTGGGCACATAGACGATGCGCACTAGGTACATGGTCGCCTAGTCTATGTGCTCTTGCCAATGTCTGGCGTCGTGAGCCGTGAGATTTTATTTAATATCAACCGTGTATTATTATTATTATAGCCAGAAACTAGTAGGTAAGACCAGTGTAGTATCCCCACTACTTCCCAGGTCATTGAACTTACCCCCTCCCCAC
Organism: Tinea semifulvella; assembly: GCA_910589645.1. Classification (NCBI taxonomy): domain Eukaryota; kingdom Metazoa; phylum Arthropoda; class Insecta; order Lepidoptera; family Tineidae; genus Tinea; species Tinea semifulvella. The sequence continues at coordinate 9,017,056 of OU342619.1, forward strand.
ATCATAGGTACCCCCACCACATCGTCATCGTACCCTTGTGGTGAAGGTTCTATGTGTCGTCACACTACTAATACACCAACTTGTGGCCAAATTCTCCAGCCGTTGTGGCCATTTCTAGAAATTCCATCTTCAACAGTAGATCTGTGATTATAAAATTAAGAAATAAATAACTTTGTCGGTCGAGTGGAGATGTCGTTGGCTGAAATGGAATCAGTGACAGACAAGTTTTATCACGTGGCGTATAACAACATGTTAAACATTGATTATTTTAATCACCCTTTTAGAAATTAGCGGTTAGTTATCTATTTATGATTGAGAAAATATATTTAAGTTTTTTTTTATTTTACAAACATATTTCATACTATTTTTTTCTTAAATATAGTTTTTGCATCCCTCTCGCTCACACAATCCAATATTTACATTTTAAAAAAACTGAGAGTAATTCGCGCCATTTTGCACGGACATGTCAAGTTTTTGTTTTGTAAATTACTTTACTGTGGATATTGTTAGTCAAAAGTGGTGTTGTTTTGTTTAATAATGTGCTACAATTTGAATAATTATGGAAAACGATAAACTGGACTTTAAATATGGGGCACAAGTTGCAGTTTTTTTTTTGGGCTAAAACGCCGCGAGTAACTGCAAGACCAGCATCAAATTCTGCAACATCTGGAGTATCATCATCACGACCTTTCGGGGTGGTCAGAAACCACGCTTATAAATAAGCGGATTCACATTTAGCCAACTTTACTATAGCCCAAACATGACAAGTGGCAAGCTCGTCTCCAGCGTACCAAACTCGAGTAATATCACAAATAAATTAAATGTATTTATATACATTAATAAATATTTTTGTGCCCGACCAGGCATCGAACCCGGTACCTCCGAGTCTAAATCCACGGACTTCGCTACGCTATCCACGGATCCAGTCTGGAATTGGAACATCTGGAATTTCATGATAACCTCATTAACTCGTACTATATATTACGTCAGACTTGGCTGTATGGGCTATAACCCTTTGCCTTCCGTATAACCTTATTTATCACTATATAAAAAAGATAAGGAGTTCTTCGCGCCTTTTTGCGTGGACATGTCAAGTGCAAGTTTTTGTTTTGGAAATTGATTTACTGTGGATATTATTGGTTAAAAGCGATTTTGTTTTGTTTAATAATGTGCTACAATGTGAATAATTATGGAAAACGATAAATTGTACATTAAATATGGGGCACAAGTTGCAGTTATTTTTTTGCGGTTTTCCCGCGCTGTCAACTCCCATATTTTACCCGACGTGTTTGAGCTATAATGCGGCAAGTGACTCCAAAAAAAGCATCAAATTCTGCAGCATCTGGAATTTGATGATGACCTCATTAACTCATAGAAAAGAAAGATATAATACGTCAGACTTGGCTGTATGGGCTAGACCCTTTGCCTTCCCTATCATCTCATTCATCATCCATCGGGAGAAGAGTACCAAAAAAAAAAAAAGATAATTTTACGCAACATTTGTGAATGTGGTTGGGTAGGGAGAGGAGTAGAATTGTGCATGGTGACCGACAATAGGCTGGTATAAAAAAGGAAGCCTCCTTTTTTATACCAGCCTATTGTCGGTCGCAAGCCCGAGGCACCATTCTTCTCAGCTCTTAACCCACACACGATAGACCCGGCACCTGCACTTTTTTCGACTATTTCAGATATTTTTTTGTATTTCAATTCGAATAAATTTTAGCAAAAAACATTAGTATGGAATTTGTCTGTTTATTTAAAAAGTAATGCCAAATTTTTAGCTTTAAGTATATAATCTCAGTATTAATATTATATATATATGGTATATATAGATTTAATATACTCGTACGAGTGTAAAATTTTAAAATAGTAGTGATTGATTGATTGACTACTTAAACTCCCTCGTTCCGAATCATGCTCAGAGCGCTTATAATGAATTTGATACAATCCGTTCCGAATGAAATATCACAATTTGGATGCTCAGTTGCTTCTGCCATACCATTTCTGGATACCATTATATAACGTTTGCGCTTAAGCAATATAATTACAAGTTTTTTTTAATGTATATATAAGATAAATGGGGTGTGTCACTAACTTTTTATCACGATAGATGGTACCTAATATAACTGTCAGTTGCATAGAACTTGTATTTTTATTACGAAATTTATTATTTTCTGGATATTATGCTGAAGTGAGCAGCTTTTAAGTGTACAAATCGAGATTTCCAAGCGAAATCAAAGATATGGTGATCTCAAAATTGCCGTTCTATTAATTCAACCTTTTTTTTTAAAGACGGTGTTCGCTTACTTAATTGGTCTTTTAAGGTAGGTAACGTTGAGTTAAAATACATTTTTCTGTTATAAAAATGTAAAACTACAAATAAATTAAAAAAAATATCAGTCATAGATGTAAACAAGGTACCAGTGCCGCTAGCGACATCTACAAAAAGCTTTGCCTGATACACTCCATTGTGGATAAAACATCTTTGAGAACAAATACTAACAAACTCACATCTCTCGACTTGTTTAGCTCTCTATGAGTAACATGTAATATTTTTTTGTTATAGTCTTTTGAAAATGGCGCGCGACTTAATGACAAACAACTGACAGCGCTCAGAGTGATCCACCTCGATATCGTGAGCAGTCTGAGCGCGAGGAATGATGTCATTTGTATCCTCATGATCACGACCGCTTCCCTTCCAGGGTGGTCAGAAACCACGCTTATAAATAAGCGGATTCAACTATTATTACTATTTATAGGCCAATCAACAAGTGGCAAGCTCGTCGATGTATTTATTTATATTAATAAATATTTTTGTGTCTCAACCAGTAATCGCACACGGTACCTTCGAGTCTAAATCCACGGACTTAATCGCTAGACCACGGAGGCATTTCATTTGTGACGTCACAAAGCTTTGGCAAAACAGTTTATGCACGTTTTGGAACGGCTTTAAGCGTGCTTAGGTTACTATTATCGAGTCTCGGAACGAGGGGGAAGAGGGTTATCGCTTTTGCATCCGTCTCACTCGCACAATCCTATAATAAATTAAATAAACAATTTGTACTTTTAAGAAATGTAGTCCTTCATTCTCTATTTTGCGTGGAAATGTCAAGTGCAAGTTTTTGTTTTGTAAACTAATTTACTGTGGATATTATTAGTCAAAAGTCGTGTTGTTTTGTTTAATAATGTGCTACAATGTGAATAATTATGGAAAACGATAAATTGGACTTTGAATATGGGGCACAAGTTGCAGTTTATTTTTTGCGGTTTTCCCGCGCTGTTAACTTCATATTTCCTGACGTGTTTGAGCTATGGTGCTGCGAGTGACTCCAAAAAAAGCATCAAATTCCGCAGCATCTGGAATTTGATGATAACCTCATTAACTCACAGGAAAGAAAGATATATTACGTCAGACTTGGCTGTATGGGCTAGACCCTTTGCGATAAAATTTATGATTTAGGCGCGGTGGTGGCTCGGTTGTAAGAACGCGTTCCTTAAATCCTACAAAGGTCGGTTCAAACCCACCCGGCACCAATGAGAAATACACTTTTCATACGTACATTTGTCATAGATTTACAACACCACCGTTCCCGTGAGGAAAGCACGTTAAGCCGTCGGTCCCGATTCCACTAATCCCAACTTGTGGAAACGTTAGTAAATTGTCATTAAAAATTGACATATCCTCGCCAAGCCGTCTGGCCAGTGTGGCGAGTTTAGGCCAAATTCTTTAGATATATAGAGGTCTAGGGGCTGTAATGATGTCGTAAATAACAAAAAAAACTGGCTTCTTCATACAAGCTGTTTATTTTAAAATAGTCAATTCGTAGCCAAAAAAAATGATAATTTCCGACATATGGTCTCTTAGGAAAAGACGTTTGTTTCTATCGATAGAATAATATATTAGTCTACATATAGGATTGTGCGAGCGAGAGGCATGCAAAAGCGTTACACCCAAGTGATTGTTTTTATAGATTTAAGATTCCATAATATGTTAATTTAAATATAATGTAAAGTTCACATCTTAATGTAATTTTTTCTCGTAGTTTTTAATGTGTTTAGCATTTTAGTCTACTTTTTTACAAAGCTATGCGAGGAAAATATCCACATTGGCAACGAGACCGCAATCTGTGTTAATTTATTTAAATAATAGTAATTCATGACTATATATATATATACCTACAACGTGTTACAAAATACCCCGTAAAGCTGAAATAAATTTAAATTGCTATCTTCATGGCCTACGCATAACATCATATCGTAATATTCCGAGTTAGAAAGCATCGTTATTTTGCAAAAAATATGTTGGAAAAAAACTCGAAACAGTTGTAGGATATCGATTAGAAATTGACATTATTTTTTGTCCAACTTGACATTTTTTTGGCCAGTACTAGAGTATAATGACATCCTTGTATTGAGGTAGCAAACATTTATGAATGAAAAATAGAAAAACTATTAAAGTAGACAATTAAGTAAAATAGGTACGTAGGCCGTTCTGTTAAATAATCTTGGTTCCCTGACATGACAGCTTACTACAATATTTTTGGCTTAGATAATGAATTATATTTTTACGAGGTATTTTGTAACACGTTGTATATATTTGCTAATCAGGGTCGGCAGTCTCGACAGATCGCTGTCTTCACGATTTCGGTGGGTAAGTCTTAAAAAAATGTTGCCACTAACAAAATCAAAAAATCTTAATTTTTTAATTTTATTCGATGTAAATTGATATACATTAAATTTAAATTAAAAGCTACCTAAATAATAATATTTTTAAAAAAACTAAACTAAATAAATAAAAAATGTCCTCTAGAGACGTCCCATCCGAGATAGTCCCAAGGAGACTGGCAACATTTCCCCCTGTATAGCGAAATATTAATTATAGATTTGTTTTAGAAGTAATATACAAACAGTATAAACGAATTACAATATTAAATAATTTAAAAGAAAACTTAATTTAAATAAACTTGAAAATGGCGCGCGACATAATGACAAAAAACTGACAGCGCTCAGAGCGATCTACCTCTTCTTCTTCTTCTTCTTTTTTAAAAACTAGTAAACTAGTAATGGCAATCGCCACTAAGGCATTTGTGCCAACATCACGTTTGTTAGATTAATAGACAGAATCAATTTAATAGTTAACTTTAACTGGAAAAGGTGAATCACAAACGCTAGAACAAAAAAGGTTTGGTTAGTATGGTACTTAACAACACAACACATTAGGTTATTACACATAAGAACAATACACAAATAACATGTAAGCAACATAGAGAGCTGTACACCGGAGCCACAGTCCCGTATACGGGGTCGAACCTCCCCCCCCCGGCGCCAGTCCCACCGGACTGTGCCCCCCACCCTCCCCCTCATGCATAGTGAAAAATCTACTTTATCCGTACGCATGGGTATGGGGGAGGGGACAAAGCCCCATGGGTCGGAACCAGGGAAGTTACTTCACCCCATAGACATCACTATGCCCTCGTTGTTTACTCAGAGTTTAATATTATTTAAATTGAGAAACTTAGTGAGAATGGTATAAACAACAGGATTGAGCGAATAGAGTAGTAAAGTGATAGAGGTAGGAAAGGGAACGATTCTATATAATGAGGATAACAGAGTGGATCGATCATATAGGGGACAGGAGAAGAATATATGGTTGACATCTCCCTCATCTAGTCCACACTCGCATATAGAAGTGTCCTTAATCCTTAGTTTAGCAAGGAATGCGGGGGTGCAGCAATGGCCCAACCTTAGGCGGCAGATAATAGATGTGTCTTTTTTATTAAGTTTAATTTTAGTGAACCAAGGTTTGATAGGGATTGTGGGCTGAATCTTGGAGTAGTAGGATCCTTTTATCTTGCTACTTTTAGGCCATTGGTCAGACCAAGAATCGTATAGGTAACATTTCGGCTGGAGTATTACATCATGGGGGTATAGTTGGTATGGAAAGATGTCTCCACATACAACTGCTTCCTTAGCTGCCTTATCTACCTCGATATCGTGAGCAGTCTAAGCGCGAGAAATGATTTCATTTGTGACGTCACACAGCCCTGGCAAAACAGTTTAAGCGCGTGCTTAGGTTACTATTATCGCGTATCGGAACGAATATTTTCCTCGCAGAGCTATTAATTTTACTAGCAATAATAATCCCCTAAACTATTACTGTAATATTTTAATAATCAATATTTAATCAAGATTTTAATAACTTTCTTCAAATAAATACATATTTAAACGAATTTGTTGTTTAATTTATTACCATAAACCCAGTTTTTTTTTTAAATATAGAGATCGATAAATCATCAATGATACGACCCCAGCCTGAAGGGCCACCACGGGAGGTCGCATGCCCGACTGACAGTGAGGCCTCATAAGGAGACCCCAAGGCGCCTACGGACTAAAACCATATAAACCGTCTCTCTATCACTGTTGGCCCTGCGTGCCTTAACAGCTAAGTCTGAGTCGTGGCTACGGAGTGAAGGCACTCGTTCGCCGCGCAGTCTACTCAACAGCAGTGAACCCAACCTGAGGAGTAGGGCTCTGCCGTGGAGCCATCGAGGGGGAAATGGGGGACGAAGACAGCGGCGGCTGGAACGGTGGGAGGGTCGGGAGGTCCTTAAGTTGGCGGCCAGAGGACTTGGCAGAGACCTCAATCGAACCCGGTACTTCCAAGTCTAAATCCACGGACTTAACCGCTAGACCACGGAAGCGTTTATGGAATGACCTTTCTTAGCATTCCATTTTTTTTTGTACTAGCACGATATGTGACTCTGCGCCCACCTGATTGCAGATGGCGCGCAGGGTCCATGAAAGTTAGCAACTGAAATAATGACTGACATCAGTCCCAACCATAGATTTAGTATCCTATATCTATGGTCCCAACACAATGCTGGCTTGACTAGAAGCCAGGAAAGTGGAAACACACGTGGATGGAAGAACATTGCTACATGCTCCACATAAGGGTTTTAATTAGGAAGTAGAAATAATAACACTTAGTAAATATCATTAATCTTTTAATTTAACATACTTATTCCTAAATAGGGGAGGTAAAATCCCGAACTATGGTGAATCCTAACAATTTCCAATATAACCTAAGATTTACCCACTTCTCGTGATTAACCATACAAATCTTATATTAAGAAAGATTTGTATGGTAAGACAAGTAGCCTTACTTAAAGTTAAGGAAGTAGTAAATAAACTTAATTTATTAAAAACTACATAATTTTGTAATCTTATAAAATAGTTAAATTAGATTGACTTAGGCAATATTCTAAAATATTACTTACTAAATTTAAAGTAAATAATTAGAAGTTCTCCAATCGCCGACATTCGTTTCTTGTCAAAATATGTAACAAATCCTTAATTCTACCTATAAAGATGCTTTTTCACATTTCGTTTAAAGGACTCCATGTCGACTTTCGGGTTGCACATAGGCATGTAGTCTACCTTAATTCTGACTTGCCAGGTGGGTTACTGCTGTACCAGGTATTGTATTCTCATAACTACTGATAACTTAATTTAAAAAGTTATTAATTGATCGTTGTGGTGCAGTTTTGTATGTTTTATTTTGTAAATCTGATATAGCTGAGTTTTCCTTGCAGATTCCTTTCTCAGTCAGATTAAACATTAACAGGTAACTGGAATCTGCTAAGCTGCTGGTCTTCTGCTAACAGAAACACGCTGGTTGGCAGAGAATTCCACATCTTCAGTGTGCGACAAATATAAGTCTCCAAATCTATAGAATAAATATGTACGCGTAGGGATAGTGGCTACGGTATGTTGATGCATATTTTGACTTGTGCGTTCAAATTCAGTGCGGAATAGAGAAGAAGGGATAAGGTTGTAGAGCTCTTCCGGACACAGTCTCAGGGAGGCCACATCTCGCCAGCAATTCGACTGTAGTGTAGTGTCCACCTCAAATGCATAAGCGGAGGATTAGGAAGTTTTAGACACTAGTGACGTCCACTATCCGAATCGCCCGTCTCAAATGCATAAGCGGAAGATTAGGAAGTTTTAGACACTAGTGACGTCCACTATCCGAATCGCCCGCCTCAAATGCATAAGCGGAGGATTAGGAAGTTTTAGACACTAGTGACGTCCACTATCCGAATCGCCCGCCTCAAATGCATAAGCGGAGGATTAGGAAGTTTTAGACACTAGTGACGTCCACTATCCGAATCGCCCGCCTCAAATGCATAAGCGGAGGATTAGGAAGTTTTAGACACTAGTGACGTCCACTATCCGAATCGCCCGCCTCAAATGCATAAGCAGTCTTAGGATTAGGGAGTTTTTCTATCTATAAAGGACATTAAATTATTTATTTAATATTTACAAATCATTATGCTTTGTCCTAATATGGTACCTTAAAGAAGTAGTGTATTTCGTTGCAAAATCGCATATATTGCACTGAAACTTCTTATCAGAAGTGTGCTTAAGCTTGTGTTGCTTTAAATTCCCTTGAAACATTGTCTTATAATCACATTCCTTACACGCATGCATCCTTTTACCATGTATATGCTCTTTCTCATGGTTACTGAATAAATACTTATTTGTAGTTTTAAAGTCGCAAGAATTGCAGCAAAGTTGCTGAGCACTATGGTTAGCCTTATGTCTTTCCAATACCAAAGGATTGTAGGTCCCATATTGACAGTTTGGGACGTCGCATTTCAGAGGTTTAACGTCCTTGTGACGAAGCATGTGTTTAGTAAACTCCGGTCTTACAGTGGTTTCGAAATCGCAATAATTGCACTTCAATTCTATATGAGTCAATAGATGCTTCTCGTAATTCCTCACGTAAACTATCGCATCGCATTTCTCGCAATCTCTTTTAAGATAAAAATCATGGCTCACGCTTTTCTTGGGCTTATGAGATGATTTTATATGAATCCTTAAGTCCAATTTATCGTTAAACTTCTCAGGACAAACCATACATTGATACACAACATCGTCTTCCCCGTCTTCAGTTTTTATCATATTATCGCCGTTTCTAATATGTTCTTCGACGTGATTAGCTAATTCTAAGCTATTAGTAAACTTCTCACAACAATATCTACATCTACGTTCGGCTATACACAAGTCTTCAGAATGTTTACGTTTCAAATGTTCTTTAAGCGCATCGTTAGAAGTAAAGTCCTTCTCGCATTTATAACAGCCGTATCGCTTCTTAACGTGATCCTTAAGCACGTGCGCCTTTATAGCAGCCATTGATCTCAATCCTTTCCCACACACATCGCAATAAAGTTTATTTGTAAGCTTGTGTGTAGCATTAACGTGTACCGAAAACATTCTATGAGTAGCGAATACCAAACCTTCACATTCTTTACAAGTGAAGTTAGTTTGTCTAATATGCTCCAAATACAAGTCGTATTTGTCAAATTTAATATCGCAAATTTTACAAGCGTAACTGCGGTTGTGTCTTCGCTGGACGTGTGATTTCAAACTTGTCATATTCTCATAAGTAAGGTTACACACACTACATTGGAATTTAAATAAGTCTCGATATGAGTCGTGCGTTCTTTGCATGTGAAGTTTCAAACTTTTGACATTAGCAAATACTAGAGAACACAATGGGCAAGTGTATTTTCCATCGTCGTTGATGCAACTTGCCAGATCATCTTTCAGTTTCTCATTATCGTCTTCATCAGCTTTGACCTTGTGATGTCTCTGCACATGTGCCGCTAAAGATGCTTGTTGAGAGAATTCCTTTTCACAAAATGGACAATTGTATTGTTTAGGCTCGTTGCCCGTTTCCTTGTGACAACGTCGTATGTGAGTGACTAAGCTGGACCGAAGTTCGTAAGAAGTATCGCAATATGCACAAATATGATTAAATTCCTGATACCTCTCTCCGTGGATCCGATTTTTATGTAATTTCAACCGAATCGATCCGACAAAACTCAAATGACAAATGTCGCAAGTAGCGAGTGCATTGTCAACCTTTCTGTTCTTATTGTGGAAGTTTTTAATGTGTAATTGTAAACTAGTTTTATTTGTGTAACTCCTGGTGCATATTTTACAGTGGAATGTCAAGTCTTCCTGTTCAATGTTATGTTTTTTGTTTAAATGGGATCTTAATGTTTTTTCGTTGCTAAATACGGAGTTGCAATGTTTACATACATGTGATTGGATTACTTTTACTGGTTCGAAATCGTCATTAGAGTCGTTAAAATAATCATCTGTTTCAATTTCGAATTTTATTACTTTTTGTTTAATATCGCCAATGCCAAACTCATTTTCTAGTTTTGGTTCTGTAATATTGTTATCCAAGCTGACATCTGATTTTGGTTCTGTAATATTATTAACCAAAGTGTCATCTGCTTTTGGTTTTGTAATATTGTTATCCAAAGTGTTATCTGCTTTTCGTTTTGTATTATTTTTATAAGTTGATAAAATTCTATCATCATCATCATCATCATCATCTTTTACCTCTTTCTTGAGCTTATGATTACGTTTGACATGAGTCATTAAAGACGATTTTATTTTGAATATTTTCTCGCAAAACGGACAAGTAAATAGTTTGGGTGTGTCATCTTTTATTGTATGATTTCTTTTCATATGCGTTAACAGACTGGTGCGTTGTCTGTACGATAACTTGCAATGAGGACAGATGTGTTTAAATTCTTTGATTTTTTTCCCATGAACGCGATTTTTATGTGTTTTTAAGCGAAACGATCCGATAAAAACTAAATTACAAATATCACATTCTGATTCTTTGTTGTCTACCTTTTTTTTCTCATGGTGAATTCTTTTTATATGCAAACGTAAGCCGCCAGCAGTTGAATAACTTCTACTACATAGTGTACAGTGATGTTGGCAATCATTATGTTCTACTTTATGGGACTTGTTCAGATGGGATTTTAAAGTTTTTTCGTTGCTAAATATGCAGTTGCATAAAAAGCAAATGTATGATGCTTCGAATACCGGTATCGGTGGATTTAAATTATCGTCTATTTCAAGAACTTGCTGTGAGTCAGTGTTGTCATTATCGTTTTGTGAATACTGTAACAAAGAAAATAATTTTAAATGACAATTTGTGGGATATCACTTATTAGGAATAAAATAAGTCCCGTCTGCTAGGAATGATGGTAAGAACGCTGGCTGCTTTTCCTCGTTGATTTGCAATACTAATTATATGGGTGAAGAAAGAGCCAGCCCTTTTGTCACCGAAGAAGACAAGACGCGGTGTTGTCTTTTATAGACATTTTGTCTTTTGGACTCCACTGCAAACGGCATAAATATGTAGTCATTTAATATATAGGATACATACAATTCAAAATTTCTATCTATTTTATTGGTTTTGCTTACTGAAGATTATTTTTTGAGTTGCCGGTGTTGGAGTGCACTCAGATTACTTACTCTGTACAAGTATGTATCATTTTTGGAATGAGGTACCAAGACAGCATTATCTGTTACTGTAAACAATATTTAGTTGGGTAGGGAGAGGATCAGAATGGTGTGAACCAGCCTATTGTCGGTTGCAAGCCAGAGACACCATTCTTTTATTTTTTCTTTCCCGGAACTCGCACTTCAATCATCATGGAATGCTTAGAAATTAGTATTTTAGTCTATTATCTTATATATTTAGTCTATATAGTTTCCATAGTCTATGTCTATTGTCACTAGCCACTTGTCTAGTTTGTTTTTAAAAGTGTTTACAGTTGGAGACTTCAATATGTCTTCTGGTATTTTGAATTGAATTTTTTAGCAACATGCAACTCTATGGCCACCAAAATGTATATTTTGCTGACCTACACTGGCGTAACAGATAGAATTACAAACCTCATCATAGTCAACATCCACCTCATCTTTGATTTCAATTTTCGGCTCAAAAGTAATCTCCACACATTTCTTAACATAACCATCTTCCAGCGGGTCTTTTTTTCGTTTTTTCTTTTTCTTCTTTTCCTTAAGTTCATACACCATCGGCTCTTCGGGCAGAAATTGGGTTGGATCTACTGTACCTGAGACTGACATTTTGAGAATTTATGTTCTGAAAAATAAAATTAAATATTTTCGTACTATCATAAATTTTTCATACTACTACTTTACCTAGAATACACATAAATACATACACAGTTTTTTATTTTATTTTAGGGATTATCATATTTTGCTTTCCAAAGCCAAAAAAGTTGCGAAATACTCGATATGCTATACCTTAAAACTCAATCTAGCACAAAATCCTGTCGAAAAAGTATTGGGTTTTCATTACGAACCAATTAGCTTTATTACGGACATTGCCTTGCTTAAAGCATCGGATGTAATTTGCATAAGGGCCAATATATTCCTAGCAACCAAGTATTTTTTTTAATACTTAGCATGACATGTAACATCGTATCCAACTGATGGTAAGCAGTATGGAGTTCCAAAAATGGGAACAACTGACGCCAGCCTTAGACATTAGTCTTTACCACTAATTATTTATTCTATTATGCTAGTATGGCAGCCTATTAAGTTTACACACTTTGCTAGAAGGTCTCCAGATTATAGGAATGGGGAAACACAATTGCTGGCAGAGCATTCCACATCTTCAGTGTGCAACAAATGTAAGTCTCCAAATTTATATGTACATGTAGGGATAGTGGCTACGGTATGTAAATGCATATTTTGGCCTGTGCATGTGGTTTGGTTGCGGAATAGAAAAAAAGGGGTAAGGTTGTAAAGCTCTTCAGAACACTCACCTTAGAGAGGCCACATGGCGAAGCTGCAGCGATTCAATAGTTTAACAGCCGTTTCTCAAACATATTTTTGGTACTTAATTATTACTTAAGTAAAAATAAACCTGTTAATTTTTACTTAAGTAATAAAATAAAAAGTACCAAAAATATGTTTGAGAAACTGGCTGTTAGACACTGTAGTGTCATCCACTATTTGAATCGCCTGCCTCTACAGGGCATCGAAAGCATGTGTAAGGTACTTAGTGGAACTATTCTTGAAGTGAGAACAGTAATCCACGCATAACCTTATTTGTGCTTAAGAGCGGAAAAAACGGTATTACCTTGTTTTCTTAGCATTCCAAGGATTCACCGTTTAAGTGCTATTGGATAGCCATGTGGGTAAGAGAAAGAAACAGTGGCTCTGTCCGAGGCCAGATTTAAAAGGGAGCCGTTTTATTCATTGCGCAATGACAATCCTCATCCACCACACATAAGTATCACTACAATCATAAACATTTTATGATTTATCCCTAAAAAAAACACTTTTATTTAATATTACACTTTTATACAATGTTGACAATAATAGATGTCCGTGTGGAAAGGAGGTCGACTGTCTTGGAGTTCATGGGCTCTCCTGTTCCAAAAGTGCGGGCAGATTTTCCCGCCACGGCTCCCTTAACGATACTATAAAAAGGGCTCTAGCCACCATCGAGGTTCCAGCTCTTCTAGAGCCTGTTGGAGTTATCCGAGATGATGGTAAGAGACCCGATGGTATGACGTTGGTCCCCTGGGAACGGGGACGTGCTCTAGTGTGGGACGCCACGTGCGTCGACACCCTTGCCGCGTCGCATCTCAGGGGGACAGCGCATAAAGCGGGAGCCGCGGCGGAAAATGCGGAGTCCAGCAAGCGGCGCAAGTATGTAAGTATCTTAAAAGATTACATATTTGTGCCGTTTGCTGTAGAAACTCTGGGCCCATGGAGTCCAAGCGCAAAAAAGTTTTTAAAAGACATAACACCGCGTCTTGTTGTCTCCTCCGGTGACAAGAGGGCTGGCTCTTTCTTCGCCCAGAGAATTAGTATTGCAATTCAGCGGGGAAATGCAGCCAGCGTTCTTGCCACCATTCCACGCGGACGGGACTTATATCCCTATCCTTAATATTAATTTTATTTTATATGTTGTAAATATTTTTTCGAATAAATGTTGACTAACTTTACAACATTCTTCTCCTTTATTCCCCACACAAGATAGACCCAGCAAGTGATGAAAAAAAATAGTCTTCTACAGAGAAGTACACTAGATTATTTAAAGTGATTATTCCGTACACTGAACGACTCGCTATTTTTGGCCGTCTTCTTACAGCTTTGAACATTTCCACAATGGCCAGCGCCTCTTTATGAGGTTGTACCACATAATAACCAAAAAACTACATTTTATACGTAATACTGTATAATAAATACGTTTATCTTACCTTTATGTATAGAAATTTCCAATTTAATACCCTAAAGAAGATAATTTGTTAGAAAAAAAATGAATTTTGGTATCATAAAATAATAATTCAATGACACAAATCGACAACAAATTATTTAAAAAATGGCTAATCAAAATTCGAATTGTTTCATACTCTTTGCCAAACGACATACACTGCGTATTCTAATTTAAGGTTATTAAAATAATTGTATTATAAACAATCAATGGTTTATATAAACGAAAATAAACGCGTCTCCTAATGGTTTGGCAGTAAACATCAAATCAATGTCTGTTGTGATAATGAGAAATTTAAAATTACCTACTCATTATTATTTAAATAAAAAGTAGTAACTGTTCTAATATTTATATTATTTAAATGAAGGAGACTCGATTAAAAAATCGATTTGAAACTCAGTATTTTATTCCGTGGACAATTTCGATATAAAACAACTAATGTCAATGTCAAATTATTATTTTTCTGGGATTTCATAACCAAACAATACATAAACGAAAAGTGATAATACTACGTTTTATTTATTAATTCAAATGCTTATGTAATCTATTACAATGTTGCAGTCTTTGGTTAAACGTTTATATTCATTTAAGAAGGCTATTCCTCTTCAAATCGCAACAAAAGTACAAAGTCGGCACTTTAGAATTTCCACAGGTATTTTCGTTAAATTTTTATATATTTACATACTATAATAACTGCTTTATCCAACCTACGATTTACTACTTAAATTAATTTTAAGTTAGATTGATAAATATTACGACAAAATATGGTGAATTTAAAATGTAAGATTGTTCTTTTTTTGATACAGAATTAAGACACGGAGAATATGAATGGAAGGACCCCAAATCTGAAGATGAAGTGTATGTATATACCGCTTCTTATAATAACTTGACACTAAATTCTTCATGAATAACAGAGTTGTAAATATGTGGAACAAAATACCAGAAGACATATTAAAGTCCTCGACTGTAAACACTTTTAAAAACAAACTGGACAAGTGGCTAGTGACAATCGAAATAAACTATGGTGATAACTGACAATTTAATAAACTTTACACCAGTGCTTGATATAGGCATATCAGCAATGCACTGCGAGCCTATTAATCAATAATAATAATAATATATTATCAAAGGTATAAAGTGAGAACAGTCAAAAATTGTGACGTCAATATATTAAAAAGACTACATAATGCTTTTCTTCAACACAATAGACTGGTAGTTAATCTTTAGCAATCTATACTAAAGAAGTTCTCCTTTATCTTCTCCTTGCTTGATATTTCCTCTATTTTATCGTTCAGTTGATTATATTTTTATATATCTGTATGGCATTTGACACTGTTGATAATTTTTTTTACCCATCTTTTTCATGAAGATGTGAGTAACAAGTGAAAATAGGTACCCCCATTGTTTTAACCCAGGACGTTTAAAATTTATTGTAATTAAAAATTTTGTTTCAATTAAATTTCTGAAATTCTTTTCAGAGTAAATATTATATATGTTGATAAAGATGGAAAGAAGACTAATGTAAGAGGAAAAGTCGGTGATAATGTTTTATATTTGGCTCACAGATATGGTATTGCTATGGAAGGTAATCTTTTTTAAACAATATATTGATATATGATATTTCATAATAAAAAAATCTTTTTACAGTGTGTCCTGTAGCTATTGTGTTATTTTTTAACACTAAAGCGATCCCAATGAATGTTAGCAACTTGAATCAGTTACTATGCCGGCTCCACTGGGCAAGCAGATTCATATTTAGCCAACTTTACTATAGGCCCATCATGACAAGCTCGTTTATGTCTTGCATACCAGACTCAAGAAATATCACTGTTTTTTTTTATGTTCCAGGTATTAAACCCAGTTAAATTAATAATAAACAGTAAACTAAAGGAAACAATAAATTGTTATTTTTAAAATAATGCCTTACACCCTTGTGGACATGATGCAGTAGAATGTTGCAGCTGTGAAACATTGTATACTTCTCAAATGATATCTTTTATTTCTGAAATAGTGGCTGGATTGTTAACTTAAACTTATTGTATTGGGAACCCATCACCTTTGAAATAGTAGTAAATGTTATTTTGATCCGCAAAACTTGGGCTAAAAATAATAAAATAAAAAAAGTTAGGCCCCCTTTTTTAAATCAGCCTATTGACGGTCGCAAGCCCGAGACACCATTTTTCGCATCTCTTCCCCACGTTAAAGTCAAAATATCTTTATTCACGTAAACCTATTACAGGCATTTATGAAACGTCATTAATTTAATTATTTTGAATGATTTTACTCCTGCTAGTAGAAGACTAAGCAGCAAAGTGGTCCAATAAGTAAGCTGTTAGCAGAAGACCAGCAGCTTAGCAAATTCCAGTGACCTGTTAATGTTTAATCTGACTGAGAAAGGAATCTGCAAGGAAAACTCAGCTATATCAGATTTACAAAATAAAACATATACAAAACTGCACCACAACGATCAATTAATAACCTTTTAAATTAAGTTATCAGTACTTATGAGAATACAATACCTGGTACAGCAGGCAAGTCAGAATTAAGGTAGACTACTATGTGCAACCCGAAAGTCGACAAAACGCACGATGGACCTGGCACACATACGGTGAATCCATGAAACGCTTTTCTTAAATCCTACAAGGTCGGTTCAAACCTTCCCGGCCTGTACCAATAAGGCCGCGTTCGTTTTAAGAAATGTTAGCATGAAAATACCACTTTTTTTAGCACAAGTCGTTCGTTTAATGAAAATTCTAACATTTGATGCTAATTTCCGTATGTCAGTACCGTGTTGAAAGGAGGGTTATTGATGTTACTTTTTGACAGATGTCAAATTGATCGTTTACCATTTTTATATACTTCATAGTTTTCTATTATATTTGTTAAAAAGGTATATTATACGATTTTATGTAATAAATTCAAAGACCATAATAATATCACGTGTATTGGATGCCACGGTATGATAAAACATGAACGAAAACACTTGTCAAAAAGTAGCATCACCGCTCGTTTTATTTAAGAAATGTTAGCATTGTTAAAAAAAGTGGTATTTCTTAACAAAAACGACATTTCGCGCTGGTTTATGAAGTTGCTACGAAATGTTGGAAATGCTATAACACGAACGCGGCCTAGGAAATACACTTTTTCACTTTTCTTACATACATTTACAACACCACCGTTCCCGTGCCTCTGAGAGCACATTAAGCCGTCAGTCCCGGATCCACTAATACCAACTTGTGGAATCATTAAAAAATTGTCAATTAAAAAAATGTCCAGATCCTCGCCAACCCATCTGGCCAGCGTGGCGAGTGTAGGCCAAATTCTGCAGATATATATTCTGGAAGGCCCATTCCAACAGTGGATGTCTTGGATGCTGTGTTCTAGGGGCTGTAACGAAATATTTTTAATATAGCTTAATATTTCAGGGGCTTGTGAAGCATCGTTAGCATGTACAACATGTCATATTTATATAAATACCAATCACATAGATCATCTACCTCAATCGGAAGAGAAAGAAGATGACTTACTTGACATGGCGCCGTTTTTAAAGGAAAACTCCAGATTAGGTAAATATTCTGTACAAAAGAGAGAAGTTATTCTAAGAATTCCATGGATTTACCATGCAGGTGCAGGGTCCATCATTTCAAAGATCATTATAGCCCCTAGAACACAGTCCTAAAGCTCAACTGTTGGAGATGGGATTTCCAGTTATTTCTGGAGAATTTGCCTACAATTGCCACGCTTGCCAGCCGGTTTGGCGAGGGTTTTAAGAATAATTTCTGCCGAATTTCATCAAAATATACATGTCGTGGTTAGATATAACGTCATATATCCATCCCCAGGTTTCAAGGAACATTTTTTCCAATTTTCATTAAAATTGGTTCTGTAATATAGATGTGAAAGCGAGACAATCATACATGCAGACAAAGTTTATTTTAAATATATAATATTACTATGGATTTGGTTAAATAGAGAAAGGAACCAAGAACAGTGGATGGGGTGATTGGTTATAGGGTTACCAGCATCAAAAATGATCATCTCTCTCGCTCGCACAATCCAAAATTTTCAAAGATTTTTCAATACTCGGTGTTAATATGAGAAATGTAGTCAATCAATTTACTAGGGAATAAAATTACAGATATTTTGGATATATATCCTTTTTAAACCAGCCTATTGTCGGTTGCAAGCCTGAGACACCATTCTTCTCATCTCTAACCCACACACAATGGACCCGGTACCCGCATTGTGAATCCATGGAATTTATAAGCAAATTTGTCTTCTTGTTTCATATACATATTTCTTTAGTAAAATAGATTATGTTGTTGCTATTTCTCTGTGTCTAAAATTAGGTATATTAAAGTAAAAATAAATAATAAATAAATATTTCCAGACAGGTCACACAGCGCCATCTAATTTCCGTGGTAAGCTACGAGGCTTGTGTTACGGAAACTAGATGGTTGATAAACTACATATTATACTTTTTTTTTTGTAAATATATACATATAAACACCCAGACCGAGACAAATTATACAATGTACAACTTGCCCCCGGTGGGAATCGAACCCACGACCTCCCGAGTTCACGGCAATGTTTGTTACCACTAGACCACGGAGGCGGTCAAAATACGAGTACCTATGTCCAAAATAATATTTAATAATTTAAATAAATACATTTAATTATTATTATTATGTTTAATAGGCTCGCAGCGCATTGCTGATATGCCTATATCAAGCACTGGTGTAAAGTTTATAAAATTGTCAGTTATCACCATAGTCTATTTCGATTGTCACTAGCCACTTGTCCAGTTTGTTTTTAAAAGTGTTTACAGTTGAGGACTTTAATATGTCTTCTGGTATTTTGTTCCACATATTTACAGCTCTGTTATTCATGAAGTGATATCCTATATTTGTATTGCTGGATTTTCTCATTAGCTTGATTTCGTGGTCACGACGATTAATATTGAAATATTGAATTTATTTTTCGAGAGTAGTACGCTGGAGACATCGACGAGCTTGCCACTTGTCATGATTGGCCTATAGTAAAGTTGGCTGAATGTAAATCCAATTCTTTATAAGCGTAGTTTCTGACCACCCCGAAAGGGAAAGGGTCAAGATGATACTTTACTTTTTATTGAAAAATCTTTGAAAATATTGGATTGTGCGAGTGAGAGGGACGCAACACTCTTAACATTACTTCGTTTCTTTTCAGGTTGTCAAATAATATTAACCAAAGATCTGGAAGGTATGGAACTTCAATTACCAAAAGCAACTAGGAATTTCTATGTAGACGGTCACACACCAACCCCACATTGATATTTATTGCAAATAATAATTAATTAAGGAGTTAACAGTGCTAATAACATTATCATAGATCTTTTACAATTTATTCCTCTTCCCCCCGGACCGCCGCAAGGTGCAAACGTCTAAAGTGACCTTATTGTTTTTGCGTCTAAAATATCTAAATGAAATTTAGTAGTGAATAAATTGAAGGAATAATAGGAGAGCATAACTGGCAAGAGGACTTTCCCAGGACTTTAACAGGAGAAATTCCAAACATATGTAAATAACTATATGTATATAAATATGAATAAGTAACAATAAATAATTTCTTAGAATATTCGTTGTTTTATTTTTGAAATTCGTCATTTACAACACATTACGTAAGTCTTGTTTCAGGCGGTGATATTCATTTAATTTATTCATTCATTAATTCAATTAATTCATTCGTTCAACATGGCCGCCATTGTTGTCAACAAGCGAACTATATAACCTACGTAAAAAAAGAAATTAAAATGCATTATGTATCTTTTAGTACCTGCCTATGTAAAAAAAAACGGGTGCGTCGCGGGGCTTACCGCAAAAGTGAGAACTAAACTTGCAGGTTATTGATTTCGTAGTTGGTAGTACAATGGAGATTAAATTAATGCGCGTGGCTGCGTATAGTTGCAGACGCGTAAAGAAAGAAGCAGCGAGAGAGGCATCGGCTATACGCGCGGCGCGCGCCTATCCGCCCCTCTTCCCCGCCGCGCTGTTTCGAGAGGAAGAAAGAGCGAGAGAGGCAGCAGCTATACGCGCGCGCCTATCCGCCCCGCCGCGCTGTTTCCCCTTGAGCGCTGTACGGACGTACGTTCAACGACTTAGGTCCCCAACCAAATTCTCACTTTAACTAGTACCTAACAAAATACACAATAATTTTATTTTTTTGGGCTCAAAATTCACATAATACTGTTCCTATACAGAAGTTGAACCTATAATACGTATGTATGGCGCTTTAGGTATCCTACCATCCAACTGGCTACTCTAGTGTTCGGGTGAGTTTTTTGCGTGAGTAGCCACTCTTTTCCCAATGGGGTGTATCACTAACTTTTTATCACGATAGATGGTACCTAATATAACTGTCAAGTTAAAGAATATTTCTATGCATATTGTATTTTTATTACGAAATTTATTATTTTCTGGATATTATGCCGAAGTGTGCAGCTTTTAAGTGTACAAATTGAGATTTCCAAGCGAAATCAAAGATATGGTGATCTCAAAATTGCAGTTCTATTAATTCAACCTTTTTTATTTTTAAAGACTTTCTTAATTCGTCTTGTAAGGTAGGTTATAAAATTAACTACAAAAACATTTTAAAAATGATGCGTCATAGTTGTAAACAAGGTACCATTGCCGCTAGCGACATCTACAAAAAGCTTTGCCTGATACACCCCATTAGTCACTATACCCTTTACATCCAATGCGGTAAAGATAAAATATTAATTGAGTATCGGTCTTTAATCTGTTTTTATCTTCTGGCAAAAAACACACCTTGTAATTTTTTTTGCAGGTAGTACATAGGTAAATGTAACAAAATTGGTAAATTTTGTTTACATTTTAAATAATAAAACTATGTTTGGAACTTCACTGGATTTATTGTTGTAGGTATTTGTAACATTACTACATTTTTAAAAAATTTAATCTAGAAAAACTTTTGTCAATATTTTATTGGAAAACAAACAGTACTTAATAAGTAATTACAAAATCAAGCATATATCTACAGACCATTAATATGTTTTCACTAGGAAACTATGAAAGCAAGCTAAAATTTAGATAATAAAGAAAGTAACTAGTAAGGAAATAAATTAAGTATGAATAACAGTTTCGGAAACACTCAAAGAAACTCTGTCAAACCAATGTTTTGACAGAGTATTCTTAAAATAGCTGTAGTTGAATTAAATAGATCCAACTCGGAAAAGCTTATTAAAGAACAGCAGCAAAACGAATTACTTTTATACCTAGATGGCACTGATAAGCATGTTGGCATATACATACATACTTACATACATAATATCTAAGAACAAATAGAACCAGGTTAACACTTTGAAAAAAACATTCAAATTGTCAGCCTATGTTATGACATGGGAGATGTCAGTTTCTACTGAAATGTCACACTAGGGCTGCGTTCGTTTTATAGAATTTCCAACATTTCGTAGCGTAAACCAGTGTGAAATGTCGTTTTTTGTTAAGAAATATCACTTTTTTTAACAATGCTAACATTTCTAACAAATCAATTGACAATATATTATGGCTTTTGAATTTATTACATAAAATCGCGCTCCTTTCAACACAGAACTGACATACGAAATTAGCATTAAATGTTAGAGTTTTCATTAAACGAACGACTTGTGCTAAATAAAGTCTTTTTTTCATGCTAACATTTCTTAAAACGAACGCAGCCTAGCATTCTGTTTTTTCTTACTTGTAATATTCGATAAACAAACCACATACTACGACAAAATCGCAAATTTAAATGCCAATCACACAATAAAACTTGCCCAATCCTTATAAACCTCCTAACTAACACTCTGAAAATAAATTAAGTAATGATGCTGCGCTGTGAAGTGATACACTGAAAGTTCCTCCGTGAACTCATCCCAATACTTTTGTATGTGTAACATAATGTCTTTGCAAAGATTGTTTATAGATAGTTTTATAGCAACATTTGTCACAATATATGTAATGTTTCTCTTTGCTATGGAGAAGTTTGTGATTCTTTACACCCGATTGGGTAGAGCATTCATACAAACAACCTTTAAAATCACATTTATAAGGCTTCTCCTTTGTATGAACTCTTTCGTGAACAGTTAAATTATGTTTGCAAACTGTGTTATACTCGCAAAAAGCACATTTAAACGTTTTACTATTCGAATGCAATTTTTTGTGCTTTTCGAAATGAGATTTTCTAATTGTTGAGTACCCACATATTTGGCATATATTTTTTGGTTGGGTTTTCGCGTATTCTGTATATTTGTGCTTGGAAGCTATGTGTGTTACCAAATAGTACTTGACTGGGGCTTTGTAGGAACAATAAGAGCACTGGTATTTATATTCGTTTTCGGATTTGTGTCGCGTTAATATATGCAAATTTAAAGAGTACTTTTTGGATAATATTTGAGGACAGTATGGACATTTTAGTCTTTTACTTATCTTAGTTATCTGGCTACAATTGCTCGAGTTATCAGTTTTGTCTATGACTTTATTTTCAGTCTTGTCACACTTTGTATTTTCGATCTGGCAAGTTTTTAGTGTATGGTTCAAAAAATGTTGTTCCAATTTTGATATATCTGTAAAGATTGTTTTACAGATATGACATTTGTGTTTGGGTTTTCTTTTGTTGTTGTCTAAAATCTTTGCTTCTAATGGATGCTTTGATTTCAAATGTCTGCTTAACACTTGTGTGGAGAAATATGACTGCTTACAAAAATTGCAGATATATTTTTTTGATGTATCATTGTACCATGTACTAATGTCCTGTAACATAAAAAAAATATGTTAGCATCAGGAAGAGTATTCCAAGTACATAATAAAAATTAAATGAAATATCGTTTAATTGCAATAAATACAGTACAGTGGTCACAAAACTTTAGTCAGCTTCAGACTACTCATATATATTGTACCTTCAAGCAGGCGCGCAAATCTTTACTGATATACTAATATAATCACAACTACGGGTACATTACTGCCTCCGTGGTCTAGCGGTTAAGTCCGTGGATTTGGACTTGGAGGTACCGGGTTCGATTCCTGGTAGGGAATAAATCGCGTAAAGACCCGTTAAAATTATAAAAACTATTATGAATGTGTGCGAAAGTTTAAAAAGTTTAATTGTAAATTAACACAAATAAATTGTTTAAAATCAAAAACAAAAATCTGATGAAGAGGGTTTCGTTAATTATTTTAATAGTGTAACTAAAATATATTAATATTAACATCACCAATTCAGCAAGGAAATGTGTCCAGCGTTCTTACCACCATGCCGCACGGATACGATTTATATTAAAGTTAGGTTTTGTAAGTATGTTTATTTTTGTTTTTGTTTATTTTTAATTTTATTTTTAGATATTAATAGTATTATTAAAGTGATTATACTTACATACTGGTATTGTACATCTTCGGTACTAAATATTTCATCTTTATTGTTATTAGTCAGTAATAGTTGTGCATCCAATTCACTACATTGATTGTTAGACTGCAAAATTATAAATTATTTGTTAATAACAAAACATAACACTTGCATTTTGTGAATAATTAACATAGTGCTAGGGACCGAAGACACTACTTATTCGAAGACAAAGGACAGAGACAGGCTACAAAAGAACAATAATAAAACAATAAAGCAGAAGCACTCTTCTCTTTGTGAACTAAAGTGCAATCACCCTGGCCAGGTATTTAGATAATAACTGTGATGTTTATTTTAGAATGAAGACAAATTTTTAAGCATTCCATGGATTCACCATGCGGGTGACGGATCCATCGTGTGTAGGTGATGAGAAGGATGGTTTCTCGGGCATTCAACCGACACTAGGCTGGTTTACAATCGAGGGATCCTTTTTTCTTTTATTGCACAAGACGCTCACTATCCACCGTTCTACTTCTCTCCCTACCCCACCAAAAACTGTATGATTTTGTTAATACTGTCTTGGAAGTTTTTTCCATAAATGTATTGATGGCAGAATTGCTTAGGCCCAATTGTTTTAGTAAGTGGTGCAAAGATTTTACTGGAACTCCTTTTTAATTGCTAATAATTCCTGGATGTAACAAAGAAGAATATCATCATAGCCCCTAGACCTTTACTGTTGGTTTACAGGTCTTCCATATATATATTTTTCATTTGGAGAATTTTGTCTACACTCGCTACACAGGCCAAAGGGGTTTATAGTGTATTTCTCAAACCAACCTTTTAAGGTATTATAAGGAATACAACCAAGCCACAACAAACAAGCTCTTTAAGAAGAATATGTTTTATAGCAATCCGTAGATTCACAGTGCAGGTGTCGGCTACAATGCGTTTGGTGAAGAGAGCCGAAGAAATCTTTGACTTGCAACTGACAGTCTGGGATTTAGTCTTTCTTGTACAATAAAACATCATCACAATCTTTAGTGGGGAAGTCAGAAACCTTGCTTTTTTGTAATTATTATTTAGTCAACCATATATAGGTCAATCATGTGGTTGTCTCGCGTACTAGAGGTGAGAAATGAAATTATTGTGTTCTCGACCAGGAATCGAATCGTAACGGTAGACCACGGGCCTACTGCCTAGGCAAGAGTATTACTAAATTAAAATCAAACAGGTACCGTATTTTTTAAAGTAATAGAATCCGGAACATTAACTTTAAGCCTTGGTTCTTTCAGAGGATCTTGATCAAAGTCCTCATAATATTCGATTTTTATTTCTTCTTCTGTGTCCATTAGATGTTCTTTGCATGTAATAAATTGTACAGCCAGAATACGACAAAGTTAGGTTAGTTTAAATTTACTATAATTTGTTTATTGTTACAAACTTTTTAATATTTTAAAATAACGCTTGATCGAAGCAATCATATAAATTTTAATAATTAATATTACTTGTATGATATCTGTAGAAATACGGAACAGACTATAAAAAAAAGTTACAGGAATATTGTAAATGTAAAAAAATGTTTACTTAATTCTAATTACGTTTCTTTTCATTGCTTTTCTAAATTATTCACTACTATTCTGTTTTATGTAGTTTGGGTTATTTTAATCTAGTTAATTTATTTAATTAGGAAATATAAATATTTTAGTAATATTAAAACGAAATATAAATAAATAAGGTATTATTACCTACCTATCAGACATTATCATAAAAATGATAATGGAACGTTGTTGGTAGCTAATAGCAACGCAGACAACGTATTTCCAGAAAATATACATTACCAAAATTTTGGGAAGAAAATAATAATGGTTTGTATGAAAACTTTAAATTATGTGTATTTATTATTCAAGTGCGATTGTCTTTAAATACATTTGGCCATATATCGACTGAGTATGCCGACCTGAGCCCTGCATAATGTTAATAATTTGAGTTTATTAAATTTTGGTTTTATTTAGTGCTCGAACCATCGTAGCATGCCCTTCCTTATTTTTGTCCCTATACTTTCTTTTATACATACCGCTTTCCGTATTTCGACGTTACATATGCGGTTCGCCAAAGTGACGACGCATATCAAACGCAACAACCTCATTTCTACTACATTATCACCATAGCTGGGCATTAACTCGTTAATCCGTTAATTAACGAAGTTAACATTTTGATTAACGGGTTAACTTTTAAAAATGTTAACGGACACGTTAACTTCCGTTAATATGCAGAAGTCCGTTAATCGTTAATCCAATGCCACTATTTACCGCACGGCACCGCGGTGTGGCGCAAAAAACAGGTCCAGGCAAGTATGAAACGACAAGTGCCGCGCGGCGGCGCGTGAGACAAAAACAAAACTAGATATATTTTGCCGGCGCGTGCGAGTAAGAAAACTGCGAAGTACTAGCGTCAGTGCTTAGAGTGACGAGTGTTGTGTTTGTTGTTATTATAAATTACTGTCAGTGATAATTTGCGTGTTAATAAAGAAGAGTGCAGTCTAATTAGTTAGATAGAAAAGTGTACTGTGCAGTGTAGTAATTAAAACTATATCATGGAAGACATGGTATCGGATTTCAGCGGTCCTGATGAGAATCCTTGGCCACATTTGACCGAGTATGTGGAATTTGTATCCAGATCGGGCCAGCAAATACTTTTTGCTTGTAAGCGTTGCTTGCCGAAAGACACTAAAATAAAAGTTCATGTATCAAGCCTGAATAATTTGAAACAACATGTAAGAAGGGTACATGAGTCACAATACGTACAGTTTGAAGAGATTGTTAAGGCGGGCTCTAACCGAGGCAAGACAAAAAGAGAACTCATTCTGACAATATTATATATTAACCTGTTAACTTCTAGAACCTAAACCAACAGGTTTATAAGTTCACTAACGCAACGATATAAAAATGCAATTTTACACATATTAACGGATTAACGATTACATTAACTTCCGTTAATTCTTCCGAAATGTAACGCTTTAACGTTTAACGAAGCTAACTTTTTTTGTAACGGATTAACGATTAACGAAGTTAACTATTTGATTAACGGTGCCCAGCTATGATTATCACTACTCTCATGCGTATTATGACATATCCTCGTCTCGCTTCCATACATACATTTGTAAAATAACAACAAAGCTTTATGTCGAAAATAATAACTTTTTAAATAATAGTAACTTTATAAAATCACATATAAGTATAAGTAAGTGCCTAAGTTTTGTAAAGTCAGTGTCGTGTTATCTCAATGAAGTGATAACTGATCGAGTACCGCGAAGCCCTTCAGTGCCGGACAGCATGTAACGTTGTACTTGATTTTTAAAAGCATCTGGTTAGGCCGAGGTCGTAGAGACTGATATCAGTCATTAGTGGCTAGCGTCAGTTGCTCCCATTCTTAGACTTCGCGTACCGCTTAGCATCAGATGGTCGCAAAGTCAAATGTCGTTTAATAAAAAAATCAAATTAACACTTACGATACGGTAGAGAAATGAAAAAAATAATAATATAAATTTGTATAAAATATGGTAAATAAATCCTACCTACAGATATAGTGCATAATGTATTTCCATGGGTAAAATTCGGGTTTCAATTATTGTATTAAGTGATTGACATTTTATATACATTAATATAAAACTTTATTATACAGTTGCAAGCACGATTCCAATAAAAATATTTTAAATAATAAAACTATTTATAAAGTATAGTATATAAAAGACAGTTAATATGATACCAAATAAATATTAGTATGTAATATGCCTAAGTATTAGTGATATTCTCATGTTGATTTACACCCTTTCTTACTGTGTTTTATTCAAAAAACTTTAATGTTGATTTTTTTAACCGGGCATTCTCCACAAATAAATCTTTAGTTCATGTATCAGGGCATTATTATCTTTTACTTATTAAGATGTGTTAACCAGTCCATAATCGCAATGTTGAGACACAATTTTACAGTTCTCATCAACAACACGACGGGCCAATATGCAAGTAAAAATTATTAACAGATAACCTACGTTCCACGAATTGGAGCTATGGTATCTCTCTCTCTCTCAACGTCTACTCTTTATTCCTGTTCCTTCATATGAATTCATTTTCTGGAAAGGAATAGGCAGGCACGTTTAAAAAAGATTCCCTATTTATCCTATAAATCGATAAGAAAATAGCATTTTTAGAGTATGACTCTTTCTTTTACTTGGCAACACCATACTAGAACGTCATTTTTTATCGCGTATGGTGCCGATGGTGCGCCGTCGCTGTTCGTTTCGTCTCGTCGTCATTCAGTTTGCCCGTGTATTTCGGTCGGCAGTGTCGTTCGTTGGCACCGTTCGTTTTGAGACGCGAATTCTGTGTTGTGTTTTAGTTTTTGTGGTTAACGATGGCATACAACGGGAGTGGTGGTAAAAGACTGTGCTCCGGTACAGACTTGGATGTCGAAAGGGTAAGTTTTAAAAAATTGCTACAGACTTGTCAAAACGCAGGCAAAGCAAACGATATAATATGGCCGTGTTTTGTTACGTTTCTGCTACATGTTTTGAGTGTTTTTTTACCTCGGAAGGCGGTTTACGTATTACTTTCTCATTTCAAGTGAATTTTGTTATCGATTACGATGTAGGAAGTTAATTTTTATAGCGTGCATGCGGTAGGTTGTTTATTGTTTTGTTAGGTTAGGTGGCATTAATTTGACATTAGATTGGGTATTTTTTGCGTTACAAATTTGTTCGTTCTATTTTTGCAGGATTTTCGGTAGGTATATACCGAAATAGCGTGATGCCGGTACTGTCAATTATTGTGATTGACATGTTCCTCATTAAAAGACGTCGAGCGGGAAACGTTTTTCTGGACATCTATAACATCGAACAATGTGGCTTGAGGTGTGCCAGAATTAATGGGAACGTTTTAAAACTGAATATTTCTTTTTAAATATTCTTTCTGAAATACACTTACCTATTTACCTGCTAGGTTTGAAGTTTTTACTTTTAAAACGAAATGTAAATATTGCTGGACGTGACGCACATGTTTACATTATTGTTTATGCCAATTATAAAAAAAAAAAATGGTTAATTTATTAGGCATTGTTTGTAGTCTACAATGTATTTTAAAGGTCATCAAATTATATTATGTTTTTATTAAATATTTTTCCTCCAAAATTAAGCTTTTTGTGTCCATATAATGGTTTTATAACATTTTTCATTAGTGAATAGCTAATGACTGTTCGGATTTAAGATTTTTTTATAAACGAAATTCCGGCATGAATTTGACGGAGCAGCTGTCCCAATATATTGTGATCAAAGCTTGACATGTGACTGGAATTAAAAATAAAAGTTTTTTTCTCAAACACACTGGCATGGCGCAAAATACGTTTTTTAGATGACAATAAATTTTGTTAAAAGTTGATGAATTATTTTTTGTTGAAAACTTGTTTGAAATTAATTTTCAAAGAGTTAATATTTCTTCATCATGATGTTGTGATTATTATTATTGTTTTTAGTTGTTCTTAAATAAGTTACACAGCTTATATATATTTATTTTAAATAGGGAACAATGATTTTAAAAAACAAATTATTGAATAAACTAAACTATTAAAACATACTTAAAATTACTAAGTAATAATGAAAAACAAATACTTAATAATTAAAAATACAATCAAAAACAAAAATAAAATAAATTCATAACAAAATAAAAAAAGAATAAAAATAAAAATAATGCTCCAAGTCGCTACTAATGGGCATGTTAAATGGCATAGCTGATCCTTTGGCCCAAATATTGCCCAGCCCTCTTGTCTCCCGAGGTTTAACAGGGAACACTTTATATGCCACCATGCCCATTTGATGGTAAGCAGCACTCAAGGTTTAAGAATGGGAGCTACTTACATCAGCTGCTAACAACCAACATCTGTTACCACCACTATGTCAGCCTGACAAGATGGTTTTTAACTAGCTCAATTTCTATCAAATTAACCTTTTAGTAGTGGTACCTACTGTGCAGAACATAAGCTGGTCTGCGTTTCTGCAACTTTACATGTCTAGTTTGATGCAATAAACAATTAAAATATTTACTTCACCCCCTCAAGGATATCACATTTATTGTTCGTAGATAATGCAGCCTGTGTTCTTCGTACTTAAAACCAAGTTTTTTTTGTTGGTAGAGATGTTAAAGAATTTTTTTATCTATTATAATATCATGTACATTTTTTTATTAATAAATATCTTATGGTAAAATAGCAAGAATAATTGTTATTAGGTTATTTACAATGTACAAAGTTGGCTGCAGACTTAAAACACACGATAGAAGGTTTAGGTTGGTTCGCTCAGTGAATTCATATTAAGGCAAATTTCTTAGCATTCCATGGATTCACTTTGTGGGCCGGGTCTATCATGTTGTGGGAATAATAGTGGTTCCGGCTAAGAAAGTATTTTGCGGAAAGAGTGCAGTGGGTTATGTTTTTAGAGAGTGTCATAAAGATGGCCTTTAAGGGTGTTAGGTTTATTAAATATTTAATCATTGAATTAATTATCCCATAAAATGCATTAATATTCTTTGTCTAAATCATTTTTTTTAAGATGGATTGCAAAAATACTCATTATTTACAACCCAAGGCTTATTGTCCGACTCACTCATTCATTTGAGTCCCCGGAGCATCTACCATCCTCTTACTATCTTCCTTCACAGTTGCCCATCTAGACAACTGCTAAGTCTTTAGTCGTGGCTACAACTGAACTAGTTTTATTTGTTAAAACAGATTCAAACAACATTTGAGGGATGAGCGTGGTTTCTGACCACCCCGAAAGGGAAACGGTCGTGATGATACTTTACTTTTTAATAGTTAACATTTCTCAAAAGTACGTTCAGGCTTCAATAATATTCAAAAGTGTTGTATTGTGCGAGTGAGAGGGGTGTAAACACAAAACATTCTTAACACAAAAGACACAGACCAAACAGATCAAATAAGTTAAAAAGCTTATACTTGCAAAGTAATAGGTAATTGCTATTGCCTTTTTAAATTATTATTTAATTCAAACTACCCTCAAAAAAAACTACTTTACTTTTTTTCTAATAAATATTATTGTGTCACGAGCAGAAATCGCACCAGTACCTCTAAATCCACGGACTTACCGCTAGACCACGGAGGCAGTTGTCTATTTACTTTCTAGGAAATATATTTACCGACATTTTAGACATATTTTTGCTTTCATATTATTTTTACACAAAGAAAAATAGAAAATTATAACGATTTTACTAAAACAAATCTATTATTAATCCATAACGCAAGTTAACTTTTCATGGAGGCCAGGGAACCCCATATTTACAGTTTATTTATTTGTACTTAGATTTAAGGTTTCTTTTATATTGTACTCTTTATTTTGGTTAATAAAAAAACATTATTATTATTATGGAGACAAATTTCTAAGCATTCCATGGATTCACCGTGCGGGTGCCGGGTCCATCGTGTGTGGGTAAGAGATGAGAAGAATGGTGTCTCGGGCTTGCGACCGACAATAGGCTGGTTTAAGAAAAGGAGGCCTCCTTTTTTTTTCTATTGCGCGATAATACGCTCACCATCCACCATTCTACTTCTCTCCCTACCCAACCAAATACTGTATGATTCCGTTAATGCCGTCTTGGAAGCTCGTTCCATAAATGTATTGATGGCAGACCTGCTTAGGTCCAATTCTTTCAGTAAGTAATGCAAAGATTTTGCTGGAACTCCTCTTGCACCAACTTCCACTGCGTAAGGCTGAGTCTTGAACCCGTTCCTGATCATTTCTTCTGTGAGATCATAATATTTATTCGACTTCATATTGTGGTCTTTTGGAATATTTGATTACCAGGGAACGGTAAAATATCCGTAATTTTATTCCCTAGTAAGTAAATGGACTACATTTCTCAAAAGTATATTTGTAAATGTTAAATTGTGCGAGCGAGACCGCTAAATTCTGATAATTATTTACTACGAAGTAATAATGTATGCACTTAGTAATTGTTGTAAGATATTTAATATTTTTGCTTATTACATTAGACGGGCGCGAGGACACATGTCGATATCAGTATTTGTATTTCCTCGCGAAATAGAAACCTACGTATAAACCCCTAACCATTTCGATTAAAGATTAATTGCGTAATTAAATTTCAGATGTTGAAATTTGGCCAAACTCGCTTCAATTTAGGTTTCCTGATTTCTGACAATCTGCGTGCCAATCGGGACTCGAGATGTTATATATTAGCTTTCACATTATTATCAAATGGCATCTTCCATTTTGGGATATTTAGTAGCGGTTTCAAGCTGTTGACTATGACTGCAAGAGCGGTCCGTGTATGTTGATCACTGGCTAACTGCTCGAGCTGTCCGTGTATGCCAGGCCTATGTGTGTACGTAAAAGACTAGTTTACTATGCAGTCGCAGCTGTCCGTGTATGGTGGGCCTTACTTAGTCCCTCTTGCGAAAGGCCAAAACCAAGACCAGCTGTTCTGATTCAAGACCGGCCAAGTATTGGTCTTCCTTTGGCCAACACTCCTGGTGTGGTTCGGTAACAGAATGGAGAGGAAGGGATAAGGTTATTAAGCTCTACAGACCACTCGCTTATCAAAATAATTATGAATCGTATTTAGCACAGGAAATGAAAAAGGGCGTAACGAGAAAGCCAATAAAATAGAGCTAGTGCCACGCCTACTTGGCACTAAATGCAGAGAAATGAGTCGAAGGAAGCTAAACGATTTGACTGACATCATTTTGACAGCTGGATAATGTGATTGTGACGTTTGAAAGCCTATCCCTCGACTATTATTAGATTTACATAGAATAGTTGTAAAACTCGGTTCAGATTGAGAGTTTGCGTCGTTTGGGGTCGTGAGGGTGGGACCTAGGCGACCCTTAGCCAAGCGTCTGGTCAAGGAGCAATCTGGAGGAACAAAGGCTGGTAATTATTTCTGCCAACGTATTAGCCTCGCTATACAGACGAGAAATGTTTTCAGTCTTTAGACTATATCTGATGGGACGTCTCTAAAGATTTTTTTATTTATAGATGTTTTTTTTTTTAAATAGGTATAGTTAATAGTAATTATTTTTATTTAAGTTAGTTATTTTATTGTTAAATTTAGTTGATACGACTATATACTAGTTACCTGAAATTAAACTTTATTTGTAGTTATAAAATAATTTGGCTGCGGCAAGAGGTCTCTGAGCTTTAGACAAAACTGTATAATCTGTTTTTGGTCCGAAACTAGAAAAAAATTAAAATCTATAGTGAGGCAAAAGTATCATCACAGCCGTTTCCCTTTCGGGTTGGTCAGAACCAAGCTTATTCTGCTGATTCACATTTAGCCAACTTTACTATAGGCCAATCACGACAAGTGGCAAGCTCGTCGATGTCTCTAGATTTAAATATTATTGTGGGACACCAGGAGGCAGTTATCGATTAGAAAATAACGACTCTTGGACTTTTTAAATAATCAAGATTAACTATTAAATATTTAATTATTTTTTTAGTTGTTATTCGATAGGTACTGTAACGGGTACATGTAGGTTACGGAGTTTTATTTGCATTTTAATAAAGACTAGTATTGTCAATATACTTATTTTTATAAATATTAGGATTAAAATAATAATTACGGTTAAAGTCTACCGCGTAATAGTGTCCCTCGTAGGAAAGTGTTTAGTTTTTGTAAATTTGTATCATTATATCGAAAATATAAAGTATAAAAAAGTTTTATGCATTTTTTATAAAAAAAGGATTTCAGTAGAATACTCTCCGTAATAATTAAAAGCAACTACATCCAACCGCAGGCGTTGGATAATCTTGTGACCGCAAAGGCAGGTTACAGTTCTCATATTTTTGGGGACTGTAAATGTGAGTTTTTTTTATTGTATCATCCTGATAACAGTTTTGCTTATCATGTGACGTTATCGCTTTAAGAGATTACGTTTTTTGCCATACATGCCCCCTAGCATGGGCTGGAAGAAACGTCTAAAAAGGCTGGTATATCAGTGTCCAATTTGTTTCTTTGCGAGAAATTAGCGAGCATCGGATAGCGATTTACGCCAAATTAGTCACAAGTTATTTGTTTTGCATACATGGCAACCTCGTACTTTGGACTATTATATTTTGACTGCCTCCATGGTCTAGTGGTAACAAACGTTGCCGTGAACTCGGGAGGTCGTGGGTTCGATTCCCACCGGGGGCATGTTGTATATTGTATAATTTGTCTCGGTCTGGGTGTTTATATGTATAATATGTATATATTTACAAAAAAAAAGTATAATATGTAGTTTATCAACGATCTAGTTTCCGTAACACAAGCCTCGTAGCTTACCACGGAAACTAGATGGCGCTGTGTGACCTGTCTGGAAATATTTATTATTATTTTATTTAAAACTTTATTGTACATAAATATACAAAGGCGTGACATAATGTCGCTTGACATTCTCTGCCTGTCAGACCTTCGGGACAACGAGAACAATTATGGGAGGTAGGTGCAATATATCAATTAAAATTAAATATATTAATAATATAAGTCTATGGAATATTATTTATTGATTATAATAAATATTGATTAATAAAATTACATACGAATACATACACACATACATATATAATTCTTTATTGCACACAAAATATAAAAAGATGTACATAGGCGAGCATAATACCATGAAGGTATTCTCTACCAGCTAACCTCTGGGAGAGTTACAGAAGAATATTATGGGAGCAGCAGAGTAAGAAAATAAACACAAAATTTAAAATTTATGCATGCTATGCCTGCAAATATCAAGCAGTCACGTGGCATGGGTATAGGTACATTTTACAGTTTTGTTATATTCCTAAGTACGTGTTTGCAATAAAAATCGATTACGCACAAAAAGATTTGGCCGATCGGAGTCATCGACCTACACGCATAGATTTAATGAGAAAATGATTTTGACTTATATGTAAAAACCGGACTATTTGCTACATTACGGGATCGGTGGTGGCTCGGTTGTAAAAACGCTAAGAAATTTAAATCCTAAAAAGGTAAAAAAACGAACCCTGACACTTTTCTTACGTAGGTACATTTGTCATATATTTAAAACTATTACCAACTTGTGGAATCGTTAATACATTGCCATAAGAAAAAATCATAAGACCTGGCCAGCGTGGTAAGTTTATTCTATAAAATAAGGGCTTACCACCTTGGAGGGTACCTAAAACGCTCGCGGCATTAAGCGATTATAAAAAGTGTTACATATTACTTATTAAAAGTATTATCACGCCCGTTTTATTTATTGAGGGTCATAAACCTCGCTATTTTATTAAGAACCACATATGGTAAGCGGTACGCGAGGTCCAAGAATGACGGAGCAAATGACGCCCGACATCAGTCCCTACTTTTTCACACTTCGTTTGAAGGACTCCAGGTTATAGGAATGGGGAAACACACTGGCTGGGAAAGCAATCCACATCTTCAGCGTTCGACAGATGTAAGAGTCTCCAAATTTATATGTACGCGTAGGGATAGTTGTCACGGTATGTGGATGCATACATACATATGTATAGTTTGGCCCGTGCGAGTGGCTCGGTTGCGGAATAGAGAAGAAGGAATAAGGGATAAGGTTGTGGACTACTGTATAGCTCTTCAGAACACTCACCGTAGTATAGCTCACATACTACTCGCCGTAGTATCAGGGAGGCCACATCTCGGCGAAGCTGCAGCGATTCGAGAGTTTTAGACGTTGTAGTGTAGTCTACTGTTCGAATCGCCCGCCTCTGCAGGACATTGAGGGCATCTGTAAGCATTCACTGTTATTACCTGTTAGTTATTAATATTTTGTATTGAATGCCCGAACTTTATATAAAGTCAACGAACAATGTATTTTTATTTGCACAAACGGTCTGGCGTTCATCACGAGCGCACTAAACGCACTTTAAATTCGAATGTTTGAAGTTGCCATAGAGTTATTAAAGTCATGGAGATCGCATTTTATTGTTAACCCATAATATACTACATACTTCTACTAATAGAAGCGACTTCACCGATCTTCAAAGTCAAAGTCAAAATATCTTTATTCACGTAAACCTATTACAGGCATTTATGAAACGTCATTAATTTTATTCTTTTGAATGATTCTACTTCTGCTAAACTGTTACCAGAAGACCAGCAAAAAGTAAAGTAAAGTATCATCACGATCGTTTCCCTTTCGGGGTTGTCAGAAACCACGCTTATAAATAAGCAGATTCACATTTAGCCAACTTTACTATAGGCCAATCATGACAAGTGGCAAGCTCCAGCAGCAGCTTAGCAGATTCCAGTGACCTATTAATGTTTAATCTGACTGAGAAAGGAATCTGTAAGGAAAACTCAGCTATAGCAGATTTACAAAATAAAACATTTACAGACTACACCACAACGATCAATTAATTAGCTTTTGAATTTAGTTATGAGTACCTATGAGATTACAATACCTGGTATAACAGTAACCCACCAGGCAAGTCAGAATTAAGATAGACTACATGCACATGTGCATTGTGCAACCCGAAAGTCGACAAAACGCAAAACCTCTGCTAATTTAAGAACATTTTTAGTAGAATCAGTAAAGTATCATCACGACCGTTTTCGGAAAGAAAAAGTTGTGCGCTTCGTTCCTCTTCCAACAATCGATTAAAAATTCCGACACATCTTCCAGCAGATGTTCAGATTCTTTTACAGTATCAGCAGCCCGCCAGTGGAACCGGCTTCCAAAAGCTTCGAAAAGCACCCTCACTGAAGTGTTTTATAAAAATACTTACCTTACACCTTCACAAAAAGCAAGACGAGTCGACATAACCTCTCTAAATTGGTATAATATTGTATGTATTTTATATATATATATTTTATGTATTTATATGTACTTGTGTTATTATATATTAGTGTATTATAGCTTTAGTTGCTAGTAATAGTTAAGGATTTTTATTTTTTATTATTAATCCCGATTTTAAATTAGTGATTTAATGCACCCACAATCATTGCTCACTATCCCAGAGGTTAGCTGGTAGAAAATGTCACTAGACATTAAGTTCGCCTATGTACATTTAAATGTGTTTTTGTTTATTGTGCAATAAAGAATTTATCTATCTATCTATCTAAAATAATATACTTTTTGACTTGCACATGCAGAATCTATTCTTACGCAACTCTTTAAGAATTCCTCTTTTATCTGTTTCAATAACCATCATTTTAAAAATAATGCCAACAATCCATCATACTGTACGGCGCACTTTGGTATAACAATAAATTTCAGAATCAATCGGGGTCGTTACACTTTCGATCTAAATTCGTATACAGTTACATAATTGTACCTACATGTTTCAAAGTACTTGTTGAATTCAATTTTCAATTTCAATTTATTTATTAACCATAAGATACATTAAGTACACTCGGTTTTGTCACTTATACATATTATTGTTTACCAATCATGGCAGGATAGCAGAAGTATACGATACTATTAATAGCAAAGAACAGCCATCGTCATTTACCACTTAACACTACAAACAATCAATACCTACATATATGCTGCTGTACAAGGGCGTTGTCACCTAAAATCTAGAAAATAAACTATATTAAAATTATTATTATTATTTTAATAAAGTAAAAAAAAAAAAAAAAACTACAAAATTGTGTATGTCAAAACAAATAATCAAATTAAATTTCAAAAATGGCTGTTGGATTTAAATAATGATACAGGCCAACGATGAAAAAACTTTTTAATAATTTGTAATAAATTCTGTGTAGACCGCCTCCGTGGTCTAGTGGTAACAAACGTTGCCGTGAACTCGTGGGTTCGATTCCCACCGGGGGCAAGTTGTACATAGTATAATTTGCCTCGGTCTGGGTGTTTATATGTATAATATGTATATATTTAAAAAAAAAAAAGTATAATATGTACTTTATCAACCATCTAGTTTCCGTAACACAAGCCTCGTAGCTTACCACGGAAATTAGATGGCGCTGTGTGACCTGTCTGGAAATATTATTATTATAATGATAAAATGGCGCGGTGGTGGCTCGGTTGTAAGAACGTGGTCCTTAAATCCTACAAAGGTCGCTTCAAACCCACCCGGCATGTACCAATGAGACACATTTTTCTTACGTACATTTGTCATAGATTTACAACATCACCGTTCCCGTGCCTCAGAGAGCACGTTAAGCCGTCGGTCCCGGTTCCACTAATACTAATTTGTGGAATCGTTAATAAATTGACATTAAAAACATTGATATCATATCCTTGCCAAGCCGTCAGGCCAGCGTGGCGAGTGTAGGCCAAATTCTCCGGATATATGTTCTGGAAGGCCCAACTCCAGCAGTGGAGGTCTAGGATACTGTGCTGTACTGAATAATAAAATAATAGCTGATTTACCACTTTTTTTACATTTCAATAAAATATAAAAATAAATCATCAATCGTTTCCCTTCCGGGGTGGTCAGAAACCAAGCTTATAAAGAAACGGATTCACCTTTAGCGAACTTTACTATCTATAGGCAAATTATGACAAGTGGCAAGCTCGTCGATGTCTCTAGCGTACCAAACTTGGGAAATATTACAAATTAATTTAAATTATTAAATACTATTGTGTCACGACCAGGGGGCTAATTCTGGCGGTTTCGACTTCGTGTCTGTTCAAAATATTCGAGTGAAAAGTGACATCTCCATAAAAAACTGTCGTTCATACGAACTAATCGAATCGACATGCATGTCTAAAGCGCGAGAATCTGGGCCCACGAATTAAACCTGGTAGGCAGTTGAATTTTAGTATTTTTAATAAATTTAAACTTAATTTTAAAATATACTTTAATTTATAATATATATTATAAATTATCTGCGTCCGTGGTCTAGCGGTTAAGCCCGTGGATTTAGACTCGAAGGTACCGGGTTCGATTCCTGGTCAAGACACAAAAATATTTATTAAAGTAAATAAATACATTTAAATAATATTTACTTTATTTGTGATATTTCTCGAGTTTGGTACGCTGGAGACATCGACGAGCTTGCTACTTGTCATGATTGGCCTATAGTAAAGTTGGATAAATGTTAATCCGCTTATTTATAAGCGTGGTTTCTGACCACCCCGAGAGGGAAACGGTCGTGATGATACTTTACTTTTATTACAAATTATTTTAAAAATTAAATTGATGTCATTGTAAGAATTTTAAGTTTTTTATTTTCTTTTATACAGGTTTATGTAATATAAAATACAAATAGTAGGTGATTATATTTATTTAGAAACCGTTTATTGCAAAAAAAACCTAAGAGTAATGAACAAGGGCAAACTTAATGCCCTAAAGGCATTTTATTACAGCTAACCATTGAGACATTCCCAATGGGTAGAGGATATAAATATATATATATTAAAATAAAAAACACGAATACCTAATGTGTTGTTTGTATGTCATTGTAATGTGTGATTAACTATTATGTAATTAAAAAGAGATTTAACAACAATATAATTGTCATTTCGAAGCAAAGCCGAAGTCAAACAGTCCAAAATTAGTTGTAGAATTATTGAGTGCTGAGAGTGGAGACAAATTTATCGCAAGCACTATTGTTCGGTAGTAAAGTGAATCATTTGCAGACGTCTCCTGGCCTATAAATAAACACCGCATACTCGATGAGTCAACCGCGCGAAAGCATCGCTCACTAAAATGTCTCACACTGTAGACCAGGAGCTGATGGAACAAAATAATTGTTCATTTATTTATTGAAATTATTACTTATTTTGCAGAGAGAGAGAGGGAAGAGAGCAGTAGAAAATAGTAATGGAATGTTTTACGCAAATTAATTAACGTACATTTTTCTCCTAAACACAATGGATCCAACAAGAATTTTGCCTCTCACTAATGACGCCACCTGACATTGATTTTCGAGTTAATTCTTATTATTATTATTATTAAAATACTATATTGCGCTTTACTTTAAATAAACAAAGGCGAACTGATATTAGGGTTCCAAACCGGAAAATCCTGATCTCTAAAGTACCGGGGTTCTCAGTTCAGTAAAATGAAACCGGGAAAATAAATTTGATTCCTCGTTCTTTCGGGAATTTATACTACACTACTACTTACCTACTCTTATTTTTAAGCTATTGCATAGCTTTTATCGCGGGCTTTAAGCGCGGCGACCGAATCAAGAAATTCCGTAACTAAAATAAACCTAACACCCCCCACTCCGACCGGCACAGCGGTGCGGCGTTGAAAGCCGTGTATCGTCTAACGTGGTTTCAGTTCGGCACGGTGTTTGTGTGCGTGCGACTAGACGTATGCGTGTAGACTAGCTGCTAACTGCTCATATCTGATTATTATCTCTTTAGACACAATGCTAGGTAAGACAGCGTGCTTTTTGGCTGCGTAAAAAAATACTGCATAAATAAATAATTATAATTGCATAAGTTGATAAAAAATTCTATGCAATAGATTTACCGCGGCAGTCCCCGAGTGCCACACGCATTTTTTTCTGTCATATTTCTTGAATATTCAAAAGGAGATTATGTTTATTTAATGTTTGTTTGGTAAAAGTTCAATTTAAATTGTTTTCTTTGAAAAATGTTTAAGATAATTGCAAATTAGGTACCTATTGATAGGTATATGAAAATAATAATAATAATAATAATAAAAATCTTTATTGACACATTTTTTTCTTTTACCTAATATATAAATGTGCTCTGTCTCCTGGACTAGTCTGATGAAACAGACTGTGTTCCAGAAGACAAGTGCTCTTCGTTAAAGTTACATAATGTATGACAATAAAAGACGAAAATAATAAAAGCAAAAAACAACACATAAGCAAAACATAAATATAAAAAAAAAATATGAAAGGCTATAAGGGGCAGAAATAATATTTAAAAATTTAATAATAAACAAAGCTATAATATGAAGATGACTGCTTTATTTTTAGTGATATATAAATATTACTTACTAGGTGTTAGAACAGAAATTAGAAGAAAAATGTATATGAAAAGACTGAGTGATTAAGTTCTGTTTGACGCTAATGTATTTTTTTTTTATTTCTACTTATATATTTATAAGTGTTTTACTTTTGAAGCATAACATTTGTTTTATATATGATATAGATTTATAATCTCAAACATTTCAAACCATCACTGTACGAGTATGAGTAGCTTATAATTTATTTAACTAGTGTTTTGTTTTCGTTTTTTAAGGTACCAAATTTATGCAATTTTTATGTTTCCTTATTAGTTCTATTAAAAAAGAAAAAAATGTATAATTTCATTTTAGAAATTATATTTTTATGTTATATTTTGTAAATTTGTTAGTTTTTGTTAAATTTATTTTTTTATTTTAACAGTAATAAGTTTCTAATTTCTTCTTCTTTTTATATTGGTGAATAATTATACTATGTTATGTGTGTGCATATAATATATGTACTGCTGTGTGTATTATACAAATAAATAAATATATAAACATAAACTACCAAGAATCGAAAATCCCGAAAGAACCGGGAAATACCGGTTCCTTTACGAAAAAGTTCCGGTTCTCAAAAACAGAAGCGGTTCCGGAAACCCTAACTGACAAATCTCTGATTTATCTATATGTTTCAAAATAAAAATTTCGTCTCATTCCTGGACCTGCCTTTCAAACCAATCAAAAACTGGCAAGCTACTAAAATTACACAAACATACGAGTCTACATAACAGTCTAGTCAAAGTCAAAATATCTTTCTTCACGTAAACCTATTACAGGCATTTGTGACATCGTAATTTAAATTAGTTTAAATTATTCTACTCCTGTTAGTGGAAGACTAAGCAGCGAAGTGGTCCAAAGAGTAAGCTGTTAGCAGAAGACCAGCAGCTTAGCAGATTCCAGTGACCTGTTAATGTTTAATCTGACTGAGAAAGGAATCTGCACATTTTAGTAGTATCAGTAAAGTCACGACCGTTTTCGGAAAGAAGCGGATTCACAACTTCACTATAGGCCAATCATAATAAATATAATAATAAATATTTCCAGACAGGTCACACAGCGCCATCTAATTTCCGTGGTAAGCTACGAGGCTTGTGTTACGGAAACTAGATGGTTGATAAACTACATATTATACTTTTTTTTTGTAAATATATACATATTATACATATAAACACCCAGACTGAGACAAATTATACAATGTACAACTTGCCCCCGGTGGGAATCGAACCCACGACCTCCCGAGTTCACGGCAACGTTTGTTACCACTAGACCACGGAGGCGGTCATGACAAGTGGCAAGCTCGTTAATGTCTCTAGCGTACCAAATTCGGGAAATATGACAATAAAATTAAATATCAATTTTATTTATTTAAATCCAATTCAGTACCTCCTAGTCTATATCCACGCAATTACCCGCTAGACCGCAGAGGCAGTAGTACTCGTACAATAAATGAATAGTTTGGTAGTGTTGAAACAAGATAAGGTCATGTGTTAGCATGTCAATAGTTATTCTGAGCATGGTCCAAATTTCCTAAGCTATTCGGAAGCATGAAATTGACTACGTCGTCCGTCAGAGCTTTGATTTCAAAGTGTCAACCAAAGCGTGAAGCGTAGCTGTATTCTCTGTGTTTCAAATGTAGGATGTTATTTTTAATTAGAATCCGTATTTTAAATTCGACACACTTCCGACGTCTTCTCAAGTCTGTCTTGCAAATTTTATATTCTAAAATGTTTGACATGACTGCATTAGCCATTATATAACGTTTGCGCTTAAGTCACATTAGTTGCTTAAGTAGCTACAGGAATCTTTAGTCACAAACGAAGTCCTTTAACTATCGGAATCTGTCAATCTCAAACGT
The DNA here is from genome assembly GCA_910589645.1 of Tinea semifulvella. NCBI lineage: Eukaryota > Metazoa > Arthropoda > Insecta > Lepidoptera > Tineidae > Tinea > Tinea semifulvella. The sequence goes on from OU342619.1 coordinate 9,059,371, forward strand.
TATTAGAGTATAGTTTCTTTGGATGCCATTATGACAAGTGGCAAACTCGAGAAATATCACAAATAAAATAAATAATTTGTTTTGTAACGACCAGGATTTTTTTAACCGCGTTTTTTTCTTACAAGAGGTTAAGGTCTCGATAGTTCTTACGTAAGATTACAAAAATGCGCAAAGTTAAGATTATTCCAGTGGCAGATTCACTTGTGGGTTTTAAACCCCTGGACTGATGAAACACTTTAGGATTGCATACTACATTACATAATTTGTAAAGATGATTTCAAAAATAAAGTTTAATACATAAACCAAAGTTGATTATGTGTACATATTTTTTCCATTAGATTCTTACGTAATAAAAATTTAAGTTTATATAAAAAATATTATTGATGGTGGGTAGTTTGTTGTATCCGTAATTAGTATTATAAGTATTTTATTACTATTATAGCATCTGTTAATTTAAGTATCTTTTATATCATGTTTGCGTTATTATTTGTTTTTATTTTTGTATCCAGATTTTTTTTCTTTCCATAGTATTTGTGTTTAACCTTCTATTATGTATAAAAATATTTTTGGCTCTCAATGTCTTCTTATTGTTATTAATTTATTACACAGATGTTGAAACTTGTCACGTTCCGGCAAAGCCTTCTAAGGGCCCCTTAGTGGTTCATATTATTTATTAGTTTTTAATTTAGTATCTTACAAGCCACAGTGGCAATTTTGTTTATCTGTTGTTTGTCTATGATGTCTAAATAAATTAAAATAAAAATATAAACAGAGGTCAAAAAAATTCAAAAATTGTCTTGAGCAGCTTTAATTATTTTAGTATGGAAACCGAACAACGTTAATTATTAAACGCTAACTCCTAGTCTATCTGGTCACCGAGTTGTCTCCTATCGCGGTATGCTGTTGGCAACGATTCTAATCAAACATTTTACCGACGAAAAGAAAATATCATTGATTAATGTCGCTCGCACTGTGCGTTAGTTATGTGTTTACTTTGGTATTTGGAACTACACACATCAAAAAAGTCTAGGGATCAAGCATGTTTATGCGGATTTCTTGTGATTGAGATGTGGCTTTGTAATAAATTTATGATTTTATAAATTTATATGGATCCTTTTTGGTGCATTTCATAATTTAAAACAGGAACTGTCAATCAAATTCGAGTAAAAGATGAAAATCAGCTGTCAATATTTTCCCTATAAAAACATAAGACGCATTGAAGACATTATTAGTGCTACTGTTTCCCTACTACTGATTAAAACCAACGTTATTATGGAGCGGCGACGTCATTTAAGCAGGGAAGAAATGATCAGAGCCGTGGGAATGATAGAAGCTGGTTCCCGGCAACGTACTGTGGCTTTAGCTCTGAATACAAGTCAGAGTGTTATCAGTCGACTTTGGACACGTTACCGAACCACTGGTACCGTGGCTGAGCGCCATGGAGGACGGTATCGCTGCACCACACGGAGACAAGACCGATACATTCAAATCACAGCTCGAAGAACTCCAACAATAACCGCCATGATGTTAGCCGTGAGCCTTCATCGCTCTTCAGGGAACTTAATTAGCGACCAAACAGTCAGAAACCGCTTGCATGAAGTAAACCTTCATTCCCGAAGACCGCTACGGGTACCACCTATAGCAATGCACAATCGTAGGACTCGATATCAATGGGCTCTTGAACACAGAAATTGGACAGAAGAACAATGGCGTTTCGTGTGCTTTTCTGATGAGTCTCGTTTTGGTATGAGGCCGGATACAAGACGTATACGACACTGGAGAACCCCTGGACGCCAACAGCGATTAAAATCCTGCCAGGAAGTCCATCCTTATAGTGGTGGAACCATCATGGTATGGGCGGGTATTTCGATCGGCGGAAGAACTGAGTTGATTTGGATCAGAGGCAACCTCAACGCTCAAATTTATGCTGAGACGGTTGTATCAGACGTCATCGTTCCTCTACAAGTGCATATCGGTCCCTTATTTCAGTTAATGCATGATAATGCACGACCGCACACCGCAAGAGTTGTAAGACAGACTCTCGCCGCAGCTAACATCAATGTCCTGCCCTGGCCTGCTCAGTCGCCAGACTTGAACCCGATTGAGCATGCATGGGATATTCTTCAGAGAAGAGCTCTGCCGAATATGGAGGGTATCCAGTCGCAAGAAGACCTTTTTTTGTTGTTGCAACGAACATGGGCGGCCATTCCACAGCGTGATTTCGATGAACTCATTTTGAGTATGCCAAACCGATGTTCTTGTGTTGTTAGTGTTCGCGGTAGAAACACGGATTATTAATTGTTTAAGTTACCCAATAAAATTAAAAAAAAAACTGTTATTTCAGTCTTTTTTTCGAACTTTAATGTTAGTGGTTCAAATGTCAAAAATCCCTTTATTAGGAAAATGGCAATTTTTTTTACTAATGCAAAGGTGACTTGGTTTATCGTTACTGTAGACAAACGAAAACATTTTATTTGATCAATCCTTAAAGAAAATTTTAATGAATATCAATCAGGAGAAAAGTTATTGCAAAAATATATGTTGATCCCTAGACACTTTTGATGTGTGTATTTGCATTAACTCAAACATTAAGCTTTATTATATGATTCATGCATCATCATCAGCCTGTGTCTCTCCACTGCTAGATATAGACCTCTTCCACTTCACACGATCTTCTGCTACCCTCATCCATCCCCACCAGCGACCTTCCTCAGGTCATCTGTTCATCTAGCGGGGGGTCGTCCCACTCTACGTCTTCCAGTACGTGCGTCTTCACTCCGGGACCCGTCGACTTCATCGTTCATCGGTTATGCGACAAATGTGTCCAGCCCATTCCCACTTGCTAATTTTATACATCGTTTTATAATCAAGATCCTGTTCTGTCCTCCCTCAAGAACTAATGTAGGTTCACATTCGTCAACATCCCGAATGTGCAACACCTACAGTAGTCTCTGCAGTGCCAATAATGATATACTCGTAGGCATATTTCATGACCGTTACAATGTATTCAGAACAAAAAAAATGTTCTCAAACATTTCAAACCGTCAATATACGAGTATCTTATAATTTATTTGACAAGTAATTTTGATGTTTCCTTTATAGTTCTATTTAAAAAATATATGTTTGATTTTAGAAAGGGTAGATCAGTGTATCGCTAATGAGGGCCGCCGTTTGCCCGATTTCATTGTTAAAACCACTTAGATCAAAAATACAGAATGTCTACTAAACGATAAAAAAATACCGATACTTATTTTATTGACCTTACAAATCAAGCAAGTTTCCCTGCCGCACCCTGTATATACCTATTAGGTCAGTCAGTCAGTCAGTGGAGTCGTCCAGGCCCGGATGGCTAATGGGCCTGGGTTGGGGATGGGGACATTCCCCCGTTTTCCCCGACAGGATCTCAGCGGGTAACCACCCGCTGGTAATTCGTGCACTTTCGGTGCTGGGCGCCGTTACTAGTGTAACAGCGCCCGTGTGGCTCACGAACCCAGGGGGTCTAGGTGCCACTACTTCAGCTCTCCTCTAGAAGCACTTCTCTAGGAAACGGTCTCCCGTTGGGGGGCCGAGCGCAAGATGGAGCGATATTCTGGAGATGCTTGAAGTGTCCGTTGTCAGCCCGATAGAACATACGTCTAGTCAGGCCGACAACAAACTCCTTAATAGTAGGCATTTCCAGATCTCGAGCTATGACGGAATTACGCACGAACCACGGCGCTCGGGAGACCACTCTGAGCGATATGTTCTGCTGACTTTGGATCTTGTCCCTATTGGTCTTCGCCAGAAGGTGATGCCAGGCTGGCGCAGCGTAAGTAAGACGGGAACGAATGAACATCTTGTAGATCCGGACCTTCAACCTGAGCGGCAAGCTGGAATTCATAACAGGACGTAACATGGCTCGGGCCGCCTTCGCCTGATTAACGGCGTGGCAGGCCATTTTACCCATTGTTAACGTCCTGTTAATGATGCAGCCCAGCTATTTTACGGTCGGAGTCCACTCGATATTCTGTCCCCGAAGCTGCAGTGGTGGAGCCTATTAGGTACAAAACAATAAGAGTCAGCAAGAGATTTTTACTACTTTTAGTATACCAAAGGAAGCATTTAATAAATATTCACAATTAATACTTAAATTATTATTACAGTTCCAATTGGAAAGACCCTTAATAAATAATACGAGTATATCAGAATAATGAACACCTTTCCTGATAATATCTTTACAGTCTCAAATTTTAGTAGTCACTTAGCCGAGTTAATACTTCCTTTTGAAGTCGTTTATAACCTTTGTCTTGGTAAATAACAAACCGTGGTAAGTAAAAATGTAAATAAAAAGGTTTGGTCTCTAACGTACTTTTGGATTTGTCCAAATTTTGGTGCCCGTGTGACCCTCATCGAAACAAATAATCGTAAAATTTATTTTAGGAATAAGCTCAGTTATTATTATAAATATTTTATAATTCGAATATAATTGCGATTAAAGAATCTGGATTCTTGCATTCCAGCTTTTTTGCTGTAATGTGTAATTCTGTAAATTTGTTCTTTGATAACTACATTATAAATAGCAATGAAAAATGTACAAGATATTTTATGATATAGTTAGGTAGATATGGGATTTTACCTGTTGGGATTCCCTTGCCCCTTCCCACCTTCAAGGAACTTCTGTTAGAGCTGGTGTTGCAGCGGAACAAGCGCAGATCAGCAAGCGTCAAAAATATGAAACGATTTGCAATAGTTACTTTTTTTCGACGTTTGCTGTAGAAACGATGGGCCCGTGGGGATCGGAACTTAAAGCCTTTTATAAAGAAATTGTTGCAAGGCTCATTGACGTCTCTGGTGACAATAGGGTTGGCAGTTTTTTCTCCCAAAAATTAAGTATCATCATTCAAAGGGGAAATGCTGCTAGTTAGTGTATTGGGCACCATGTTACAAGACAGCGATTTGAAGGAGCTATTATTTTTGTAAGTATTTAATGTATTATTATTTTTTTAGGTTAAATTTAGATTTAGTTGTAATATAGTTCATTTAATATTGTAAGTCTTTTATACTGTTTGTATATTACTTCGATTAAGAAAAATATAAAAAAAAGTTGAATAAATCCATCTTGTATCCTAAGCATTAAAAATCACACAATTTTGACTAGAGTCCTTATATTATCAAGGGTGCGATATTTGCTGTGGGACGTACGGGCACTTTAAAAAGTGTATTAACCCGCATGTATTTTATGGTGAAAAGCAAATAAAATAGCGTTTGTCACGGGAAGCCGGTGATTAGTTACCGAATATTGTTGAAGGCACGCGATTCCAACACGCAAACGTCATTGTTACTTGTCCACTGAGAAATAGGGGCTGGTTTTTGGTGTCGTCAGGACAAAGCTAATACCCTACGAATACCTCAGTTAATAAATAAAATCTTTATTATAGTATATTTCCAAGATGTCCATAAATTTATGAACGGCCCCTTTATTGTGCTGAAATTATTTGATCTTTGATTAAATATGAAATGCCTATTAAACGATCAGTTTTTTTTATATAATCGATACAAAAATATGTGTCAATAATGATATAGACATATTTCATGACCGTTACAATGTATTCAGAAAAAATGTTCTCGGACATTTCAAACCATCAATATATGAGTAGCTTATAATTAATTTAACAAGTGTTTTGTTTTCGTTTTTTAAGGTACCAAATTTGTGCAATTTTTATGTTTCCTTATTAGTTCTAATAAAAAAAAAAATGTATAATTTTATTTTAGAAGTCATATTTTTATTTTGTAAATTTGTTAGTTTTTGTTATTTTTTTCTTCTTCTTTTTATATTGGTGAATGCTGTGACACCTAATTGGTACATATATAGATAAGTTATAATTATACTATGTTATGTGTGTGATAATATATGTACTGCTGTGTGTATTATATAAATAAATATATAAAATTCTTGAATTCACCTACATATTTTTGTTACGCACCCATATAGTATATATATATTAGGGGGAATAATCGTGTGACAATCGTAATAATTTAATTAAATTAAAATTAAAAACCGTGCTAAATATCAATTATTGTTCTATTATATTTCTTGACAATACCCGGCTAGTCGTATTTCACTGCCTAATTAAAGGTAATTTATTATAATTAACTCAACAAAACAATGTTAAACCACCTGTCCACTGTGGGTATTACCAACTTACAAAAATAAAGCTTGTGTCACACTACCGACTAGGAAGCAACTTGTAATGTATTTTTTCTCGCTCAAGATATTTGCGCTATATTATAAATTCGAAAGAAGCTTTGTCTTTATGTATATCTGTTTGTACGACATGCTTTGCGCGCGTCATGTGACATCGCACCCAACTGATGTTAAGCTGTACGTGAGGTCCAATAATTTAATGCGAGTTGCAAAAGACCGCGTGCTTTGGCGAGCCATGAGGGAGGCCTACATCCAGCAGTGACATAGGCGATGATAATGATGATGTAGGGATAGTGCCTACAGTATGGGGGTGCAAATTTTGGCCTGTGTGGTTTAGTAGGTTCAGCTCAAAGAGAATATCCGTGGTGAAATGGCAGCAATTACACCAACATTATTGAAGAAAGTTTTTAGTAATTTCCGTTTGCGGTTAGAGGAGTGCGAGAGTGCCTACAGTATGGGGGTGCAAATTTGGGCCTGTGTGGTTTAGTAGGTTCAGCTCAAAGAGAATATCCGTGGTGAAATGGCAGCAATTACACCAACATTATTGAAGAAAGTTTTTAGTAATTTCCGTTTGCGGTTAGAGGAGTGCGAGAGTAGAGAGGGTCATCATTTGGATGATGTAATTTAAAAAAAATAAACTTCAATTATAACATTACAATGCCTCATTTTTGTTTTAACTATACCTTTTGTATTTATTTTTTTATATTTTTTAAATATGCACATTCTATTACGCCACCCTGTATTTGCAACATAAATCAAAGCGCAGAAACGGATAAAGTGACAGCCGTCATACTGACGTTACCTAGCTCTATCGAGTAGCGTTGTAGTCTCCGATCAAGAATGACTATTGACTTTGGTTTTCTGAATTCTATCCAACACCGATATATTTACATAAATATATATGTTTATTTTTTCTTTGACTTAGCTTAAGTAGCTTCTCGTTCCTCGCTTATCGTTGGCAATGGGGTATTTGCTTTACTGAAGAATTTTCTTATTTTAGACTTATGACAAAAATAAAAAACGGGCCCGGTGACAATAATTAATCAGTCAGTTTGACAGCCGGTGTCGGCGAGACTTCGTCATAATTACTGATGACTTGAGAGCTTGACACTGTTGTTGTAAAGCTAAGGTTACATACTATCTACACGACCGTTATCTTTTGTTAGAAAAGTTCTGTTAATTATATACAAATCGTTTATTAATTAGAACATAACCTCTATAGTAATTAATCAACGGTAAAAACGACGACCCCACGTTCGTCTATGTGTTCGTAAATGCACAACGAACTTGACCCTAACCGGCAATGCGCTAGCTAGACTCATTTGATTTCTGTGTTAATTGGCATAGCTTTGATTCTCATACCGTTTGGCTTCTTGTCCCGTCTTCCACCCTGCGTCGTGTTTCCTCATTGCTGAGGGTCGTGACCTCCCGATGATTTGGTGTGCGTCTTGATGATAGCACGCCACCCGTTCCTGTCTTCGGCGGCATGCACAGCATCATGGACGCTAGTGTTGGTGGTGGAGCGAAGTTGGTCGGACCATCGTATCGGACTACGGCCTCTCGGTCTCTTTCCTTCCACCTTGCCAGTAACAAAAGTTTCTCCAGGTTATCCCCTCCTTTTCTGGCAATGTGTCCGAAGTACTGGAGTATCCGACGATTATTATATATTTAATGTCTTTGGGTTGAGTTTATCCTAAGCATATTGACTATTATTGTCTTGTTAATTGTAATTACACAGAAAACCCGTTTAAATATTAAACCTCTCTAACAATAGCCGAAGGTGACCTAAATCATCATCAATTGTCATAAGACTGTGGTTGTCACCAAACATCATTAATAATTTGCTTTCGGATGATAGAACGCAATTGCTTATAGATATATCTATAGCCACACTCTATACTAATCGCTATCACTACATATTATATAACAAAGTCCTCTGCTACGTCTGTCTGTCTGTCTGTTCGTAATAAACTCAAAAACTACTGCACAGATTTTCATGCTGTTTTTACTAATGAATGGAGTGGTTCTCGAGGAAGGTTTTCGTAAATAATTTGTTTTTGTATACATTAACGATAGAGGTGTCGGAAATAAATAAGCCGTCTGGGAGCTTTCAACGAAAACGCTCTCTAAGATATAACAAAATAATGTATGGTAGAATTCCTCACACTTCTAGCAGATATTCGGATTCTCTCACCCTATCTGCTGCTCGCGAGTGGAACAAGCTCCCACTGACCATCAGACAAGCTCCCTCCGTTCACATCTTTAAACAATTACTCACTACCTTTTTTCTAAATAAGCAGAATAGTGTCTCCTAGTTCAATATATTAATCATTTACGAGTATCATATTTTATACTTATTATTATTATTCTAAATCAACTGTTACTTTATAACAACATAGTAAAGTATCATCACGACCGTTTCCCTTTCGGGGTGGTCAGAAACCACGCTTATAAATCAGCGGATTCACATTTGGTCAACTTTACTATAGGCCAATCATGACAAGTGGCAAGCTCGTCGATGTCTCCAGCGTACCAAACTCGAGAAATATCGCAAATAAATTAAATATTAATTAATAAATGTATTTATTTACATTATATATTACATTATATTGACCAGGAATCGAACCCGGTACCTCCGAGTCTAAATCAAATAATTAATTATAATATATATATTATAGGTATGTAGGTATTTATGTATATGTATAATAGTATGTAAGTCTATTATAATAAATTGCACCCTTCGTTGTTACCTCACCACACTCCCAAAGGTTGGTTGTTAGAAAATGCTGTGTATACTACATAAATATATAAATATCACTGCAGCCAATTCAAATTACAATATTCAATAACATTCTTGTGTTGATATTTTTGTCGAATTTAATTCAAATAGACCGTCGCCATGTCTGGAGAGAGCAGATAACACACAAAATGTATCTTAATAATACAGAGGGATTCTTTGCGAAGATTTATAATGTACCTAACTTAATGCTGTATATCTAAATCAGTTTTATGATGCTATTTTTGGAGGGAATATTTTACCTTTTTTATACAAAAAGAAGACATTTTTGTGCGTTAATATTCAAGATGACTAAAATAATCTCGACCAGTGCAAATTCAACAAAATCTTTGCATCACTTACAGAAATAATTTAGCCTGTAGTAAAAAAGTATATGTAAAATATGGAATGATCTTCCACCGCCCGTTCGGGACCGATAGTTACAACGTCACCCACTTTCCGTACAATGTGTGCAGCATGGCTGATTGTGAAGCAGGCTGGGGCAGCTCCCGTCTAGGTTACTGTTTTTTTTATTTATTTATATTCTTGGTTTTTTTATTTTAATTATATTTTTAATGAATTTTGTTTCATTATTATTTTTTAATAACTTATCCACTAAATTTCAATGTCGGCTATGGTATAATAACAGAGGTTGTTGGAACCTGCTTCCAACACCATTTTCTGAACCATAGACCCTTTTGTCATAATATCTTTGTTTTTTTTAGCTATATTTAAAATTTTTATTAACTCCTATTTTTGTGACAAATAAAAACTGATTTTATTTTATTTTATGTGAGAACACGTTAAGCCGTCTCGGTCTCTGTTGTTGAATTATAATAAATTGTCATTAAAATACATATCAGACCAACGAGTGTAAACAATTTTTCCAAAAAAATCTGGAACACCCATCCCCTAACAGTGGAGGTCTGGGACTCCCTGTACTAGGCGCTGTGATGACATTTATTCAAAGGAAGGTACAATAACAAATAAAACTAATAACTATGAAGAATAATATTCAGCCATGATTTGATCATGTGGCAGTGATAAAACAAATACATTATTTTAGATTTCAAAACTTTACCTTAAAAACATTAGTCAGTGTGAGTGACGTCACTTAATATTACGAAAACCGTGTTCGACTTGAAAGCAAGGCAAAATGCGCTTAACTTACTGAATTTTCCTTAAAGTGAAAAAAAGTACTTACAGCGCCAAGTCAAACATAGGGTAGATGACGTCCGGCAGCCATATGAAAAAAAAACAAAATATATTTATTCACGTAAACCTATTATATGCATTTATGAAACGTCATTAATTAAATTATTTAAATGATTCTACTCCTTCTAGTGGAAGACTAAGCAGCAATTGCTGTGAAAATATGGAACAACTTGTCTCCGCTTCGGGACATGCATTTCTTAGCAGGTTTCAGATCGGCACTCAAAAAGCATACGTTAATATTTATTAATACGATGTACTGTTGTTTTTTTCTTGACTATGACTTATATTATTACTTTATTTATCACAACATTATTTATTTATTATATTCTCATTTGTTAAACATATATGTATGTAAACTATACATTTAGTGTTCCTTCCAAATTAGTAAATGGTACTGTACATCTCTGCGACCCGTGACTCACCCAACATGAGGCATCAGCTGAAAATCAGCGCTGCAGCCTCGGCTGTAGCATATGCTGAGCTGACGACCTATTTATCGCCACACCTGTATGTATGTTTCGGTATGTAGTAGAATAGGCTCACATTTATACATTTGGATCTATTCCTTGCATATATATTTTTTTGTAATAATTTTAATTGTTGTAAAATGTATCATCACGACCGTTTCCCTTTCGGGCTGGTCAGAAACCACGCTTATACATAAGCGGATTCACATTTAGCCAACTTTACTATAGGCCAATCATGACAAGTGGCAAGCTCGTCGATGTCTCTAGCGTACCAAACTCGAGAAATATCACAAATATTAATTAAATATATATATATACGTAAATAAATATTTTTGTGTCCCGACCAGGAATCGAACCCGGTACCTGCGACTCTAAATCCACGGATTTAACCGCTAGACCACTAAGACAGTTGTTATAAATAAAGTATTTTCTTTCTTCTTCTTTTCAAAGTGGTCCGTTGAGTAAGCTGTTAGAAGTAGACCAGCAGGTTAGCAGTGACGATTTAGGACGACGTGTTCTAGGGGATGTAATCATTAATATAACAAATAAAACTTCTCATGCTGAAGCGTTTAATGCATGCTGAATGTTTGCAGTATAAAAATTAATACATGATCACAGATGGACAGAAAGATAAGCATCGTCAGAGTCGCACCGGTTCGATGAAAAATGAGCGCGTCTGCTCTTAGGGCTTAGGTTATGTACAAGTATAAGCGAAGATGCTGTTAATTCAAAACGCTATAGGCGAATTTCGTAAGAAAGTAAAACTGCAGCTCAAGTGTAAGAGTTCCAAAAAAGTCAATTTTACATATTCCATGTTAACAAATGGGATTCGTTGATGTCTTAGCCTAGGGTTGGACATGACATGTGACTGACAGCTACCTGAAAATTGATTACGCCGACCAAACAGCTAATATAAAAAAAGAGGATTTGTATTTAGCCACATTTACCATAGGCCCATCATGGTAAGCTCTTAGATCGTTCCAGACTCAAGAAATACCAAAAATAATTTATTAATATATTGTGTTACCAGATAGAACCCGGTGTATCACAACGTCTAAATTTACAGTCGTTAACTTGGCTTTTTTTCTATTTATATGTGTATATAAAGTGTGTAATATAACAACGCAACTGAAGCACTATTTTAAAATATCGCTCAGCTTATCGCTCTGCTTGTCAAAAGACTAGCACCTACAAGCGGGAATACCTATGTCTATAAATAGCTACTTGTCTGGATTTAGACGTGAACTTTTCTTCAGTTAATTTTAGTTTTAATTGCTCGAGATTTGTAACTTTTAGATAGTCGTCAAATTAATTTGTTACTCAGAGATCTTGTCAGATCCATTGTCGATTGCGGGGACTTATTTACCGTGTTATGGCAAAACGCCGCTGCTTAAGAGCGTTAAACGTCTTGTCATCCCTTCGCTCGCACAATACAGTTTTTTTTAGGATTATTCAAGTCGGAGTGTACTTTGAGTTGAGATGAATCCGTATTCGTATAGATTACCATGAACCAATACTTACTTTAGAGATACATTAATCATATATACATATATATCTATCCGCCGAGATCCTGCCGGGGAAAACAGGAGATTATCTCATCCCCAACCCAGGCCTATTGAATACCCGCGCCTGAATAATGTCTAAAATTGAAGTTGCAACGTTTTGTCATAACAGGGTCATTGTTACAAATAATAATTTGACATCAAATTCGGTCAATTAAAAATAATTTACCTAACTTTGTAAATTTTAGCGGATAAATATTATTTTTAAAAGAAGTAACGTACACAGAATTAAACTCACTTAATTCTTTTAATAAAAAAATTGGTACCAAATCTACGATGTAAAAAAACAATTGCCGTGCGTGAGTCTTGCTAAAACTTGAAAATGACTTGATGGAATTGAGTTTTTATTTTGTTTCTTGTTAGACTTAGTCTTGGGTGGTAACTAAACCAAAAAAGTACTTAAAACCCAAAAGAACAGCTGATTAATAAAAAAAGATAATAGATAATATTGTATGTGAATTGCCACTATAAAAAAAATTCAGTTATTTTGACGGTACTCTGTCTATTTGTTTTGCCTTTACGTATATACGAGTACATCTGGACCGATTAAAAAATGGTAGATATTTTACTTAGATCTCAGGGATTGACGTAGGCTATGTAGGATTGATATAGGTATGAAGTTACCATTTGAATTTGTGTCGCTATAGTTGGTACGAAGTTCACTGCAGGATCATCTAGTAACTACATAAAAGAAACCTATATATATATATATTTATAAACTTTATTTTATTGGAAGTTAATACAATGATTTTAAAAAAAAAACTAAATTATTAATTAAACTAAAAACTTACATTTAACATAAATTACTATTAATAAAAATAAACCCACTTAATAAATAAATAAAAATACAACTAAAATCTTAAATAAAGAAAAATAATTTTTTTTATAAATAAAAAAAAATCCCCAATTTGCTGCCAATGGGCGAAGTGCCAAGGATACTGGCAGCATTGCCACGTTGAATGGCAATGCTGATCCTTTGGCCCAAATATTGCCCAGCCCTTTTGTCTCCCGAGGTGTTGACGAGCTGTTTTGACAACGCCTTGAAAATTTCATGTGCCCAAAAGTTTCAACTCCAAACGGGACAAAAACACATCTCCCAATAAGCTGAGTGTATTTTCGCCGTTTGAAGTTCTCTGTAGCAGCTATGTAGCAGCGCCTGGGTCCTCAGAGGTCAAGAACAAGTGGGAAGACGCTGGGTCATTATATTATAATGTAACTTTTAAAAGTATGTTTTGTTTGGAAAACAACACACGTTTTAATCAGTTTAATTAAAACTCATCCGAGATAAATAATGAGTAATGGTTGGTAAATACTTTGGGAAACATCCATTATCCCGTCTCAAAGCAAAGCCCCACTTGTATCAATCAACTAACAGCATCCGAACACAGCGACTTAGGGGCTCTTATTCTTGTAGCTTAAAACGTCGATTTTATTTATTTAAATCAGTCTCCGTGGTCTAGTGCTTAAGTCCGTGGATTTAGACTCGGAGGTACCGAGTTCGATTCCTGGTCGGGACACAAAAATATTTATTAATGTAAATAAAAACATTTAATTAGTATTAAATTTATTTGTGATATTTCTTTAGTTTGGTACGCTGGAGACATCGACGAGCTTGCCATGTCTTGCCAATCATGACAATTGGCCTATAGTAAAGTTGGCTAAATGTAAATTCGTGATGATACTTTTTTTTTACTTTCTAAATCTTAATTTTTAAACTTTAGCAAAGAAGCCGATAGACGCATTCAGCTAGGATGGGCAGCATTCGGGAAATTGCGCCACATCTTATCAGACATACCAGTGTTTAAAGACGAAAGTTTTCAACCAATGCGTTCTTCCAGTATTGTCGTACGGAGCAGAGACGTGGACACTGACAGTGGGTCTGGTCTACAAGTTTATGGTCGCTCAGCGAGCTATGGAGAGAGCTATGATCGGTATTTCTTTAATGGATAAAGTCCGAAACGTGGACATCCGTTAGAGAACCAAGGTTACCGACATAGCCTTTAAAATTAGTAAGCTGAAGTGGCAGTAGGCCAGACGAACCCCCGCCAGATGGACGGATGACCTGAAAAAGGTCGCTGGTGGGGGCTGGATGAGGGTGGCGGAAGATCGTGTGAAATGGCGAGCCTTGGGGGAGGCCTATATCCAGCAGTGAAGAGACACAGGCTTATGATGATGATGATGAAAATAAATATACAAAAGGCCCATAGATAAACACTATAATAGACAAAATATACACTACAGCTTCCGCACCTGATGAAAGCTGACTGTTGCAGTGGGGGGTCGGCGTCGGGGTCCTCTTAGGTGGTTCACAAGGGTTCGGCGCTGCGGTAGGCCTCCTCGCATCTTTCGAAGGCCCAAATGAATCTTATGTACCGACGAAACACAACACCCTGCGGCCAGTAAACTTTATTCAAGATTTTTTAAAATTTGTTGTAATTGCGAAAGTGTACAAGGCAGGAAACCTTTAGTTAGGGCAATATTTATTAGTCTTATTAATACGAAATAACAATAGGGTAGTTGACTATTTTACAAAGTAAGTTTTCTTGTTTTATTATAATCTTTATTTCATCTGAGAACCTAAAATCATCAAGATATTAGAACGTTACCTTAAAACATTAGTCAGCGCGAGTGACGTCACTTAATAGTAAATATTGTAAACTGCCACACAAATAAATCTGCTTAATAGTTGTTTTTTTCTAAATATTTAAGCACAAAGTAAAATAAAAATGAATAAATTGGAATCTACTTTTATAAAAGCAAATAGTTATGTAAATTACTTGTTTATTACGTGACGTCATACGGCAGCCATTTGCAACTACAGCGTTTCCAAGTGAAATTTGAACACGACATTTAAAAGTATATTTTAAAGCGATTTATCTGTAAGTAAATATTAACAATTAAAATCACATTTTGAAAAAATTACAACTAGCTAATGCCAGTTAAAAAATAACAATATAATTATGACAAAATCAGGAACGGAAAGGTACTTGATTAACATTTATTTATTTAATATAAATTAAAACTACTTAAAAGTAAAAGTTAAAATAAATATAGACTAAACCTAATAAACTAAAGTAAAAAATGTCCTCTAGAGACGACCCTTCAGTGATAGTCCCAAGAAGACTGGCAACATTTCCCCTCTGTATAGCTAAGCTAATACGTTGGCAGAAATAATTGCCAGCCTTCCTGTCTCCAGACTTTTCATTTCAGTATTCTTCTTTGTCGCTACACTCTTGGCAGAGTGGTCGTGGTCGCCATTGGAGTGCTAGTGGCACGCTTAACAAGCCGTCGCCACTCCTCTCGGACGCCGGCTTTCCTAGTGCACTCATGTAGGGGATGATCCATTGCAATCTTCACCTGATCGGTCCATCTCATCGGGGACCTACCACGCATCCTCTTGCCATCGACTTTCCCCTGGACTACCAAGCGCTCGATTGATGTTTCTCCACGCCGTGACACGTGTCCGAAGAAAGTGAGAATGCGTAATTGTACAGTCGAGGAAAGGCGCTGTCTGATCCCCAGTCTGCTGTATAGATATAGTTTAAATGCAGCCAATACGTCAAACTCGTCTGCCACATCCATAATGTCACATATTAAGACTAACTTTTTAAAAGCCATTCTGAATCCACTCAGAAGTCGAGAATAGACCTCTCTTGAACTGCACTATCACGTCAGACGTAAATAAATCTTCAACAGTGCCCAACTAAAATAGCTATGACCTTTCAGACAGGTATTCGATATCGCGTTTTCTGTCTTTTGCGGGTAGCTAAAAATATCGACAATTGTTTGTTAGTAGATTATCTCTCTCATGTCTCTACTGTTCTTATTTCATCATCATCAGCCTGTGTCTCTCCACTACTGGATATAGGCCTCCCCCAAGGCTCGCCACTGCACGCGGTCTTTTGCAACCCTCATCCAACCCCCACCAGCGACCCTCCTTAGGTCATCCGTCCATCTGGCGGGGGGTCGTCCCACTCTGCGTCGTCCCGTACGTGGTCTCCACTCCAGAACCTGTTTGCACCATCGGTCGTCGGTTCTGCGGCACATGTGTCCGGCCCATTGCCACTTAAGCTTGCTAATTTTAAATGCTATGTCAGTAACTTTGGTTCTCCGACGAATTTCAACGTTTCGAATTCTATCCATCAGAGAAATACCAAGCATAGCTCTCTTCATAGATCGCTGAGCGACCTTGAATTTGTGAACCAGACCCACTGTCAGTGTCCACGTCTCTACTCCGTACGACATTACGGGGAGGACGACTGGTTGAAGACTTTTGTCTTCAAACACTGTGGTATGGACGATGAGAGGATATGTCGAAGTTTCCTACTGTTCGTATTTATTATTGGTTATTTTAAGTTTGTCATTTTTTGACATTAAAATTACAGTGTTAACTCCATGTAACGTCACTTGATTTAACGACAAACTCCCTAAAGCGTCGAAATCGATTGGCTTTGGTTTGTTTAGCTTGTCTTCCAAATCACGACAACTCTATAACGCCATAAAATGCACGGCCCCTTCAATGTCGTTATATAGAAAGAAAGAAAGAAAGAAAGAAAAATATTTTATTTGCCACATATTCATAAACACAAATTAAACAAATAAAGACTGGTAGTATACACAACATGTGTGGTGACAAATAGGGAATCAGCTCAGCATGGAGCTGCGACTCTGGGCCACAGCGCTGATTTTCGGCTAATCCCTTGTTAGGAGAGGTGTTAATGGATAATATATATGCATATATATATACATATATATATAGTGTAAAGTATGTATGTACGCATAAAAAAAAAAAAAAAGAATATCTTAACTAGGTGTTCGCTTTCTACTACAGTGGATTATTTCTAGCCTTTGGGAAGGAGTAATTTGCTGTGGACGGCGAGCAAACTAAAACTAAATTAATATTTATGAACTATACTCACTGTGGGTATTGTATTGTTATTTTAATTTTTAAATATATGTAACTGTTTCATAATTGCATGCTGTGTGCACATGCTTTTGGAGATGGTACTGGAACTGTATTGTAAAGATTTGAAATTTAAAAAATGTTTTGTATCCATTTCTGTTGTGTGTACCTAATAAATAAATAAATTAAAATAAAATTATGTAAAAAAGGAGGAGTTTACACTGTAATTTTATAACTAGACTTAATCTAGTTTTTATTTAGTACACTTATTAATAAATTGTGACAAATCAAATCAAAATCAAAAAATGATTATTTGCCAGAATACATATAAAAAAAAAACAAGTACAAGATGTTACATGTAGGTAAATTATATCCAACCTGCATGCAGGTGTGCAAAACTATGACTAAAAACTATTTTACATTATTATTATTCTTGCTATTTAAATAGTCGTTTATACCATACAGACAAGGCCTCTTTACAGCCGCACTTAAATTTAAATAATATTAATTTATGTGTCTTCAAAAAGGTACAACCAGTTCTGTTCTGTGCTTTCAACATAACACTCTTCAGGCACAATACAGTTAATTAAATTATAATGTACGAGTAGTTTATCATGGACTTAACCAAATTCCGGTGGAAACGTTTGGTGACAAATAAAGAATAAGAATGAGAATTTTTTGAGTGTTCTGAAGAGCTCCACAACCTTCTCCCTGGTTCACCATTCCAAATATGCAACCCCATACTGTAGCGACTATCTCTACGCGTACATATAAATTTTGAGACTCTTTCATCTGTCGTCATTCTTTATTCTTTATTCTTTATTTTGTCACCGTACATTCCCACCGGAATTTGGTTAGGTCTATGATTAAGTACATAACCTTATTAGGTACGAGTGTTATG
Source organism: Tinea semifulvella (assembly GCA_910589645.1). NCBI lineage: Eukaryota > Metazoa > Arthropoda > Insecta > Lepidoptera > Tineidae > Tinea > Tinea semifulvella. Next base: position 9,077,379 of record OU342619.1, read on the forward strand.
TTATATAATTTACTGACTACATACTCGTATATCTATCGTGCCTGGAAAGTGTTATATTTGAGCAAAGAACAGAACTGGCAGTAGGAACCTTACGATGAAGACACTTAAAATAACTTAAATGCGGCTGTAAAGGGGCCTTGTCAAACTTTATTAGTATACTAAAATTAACTTAAATAAGACTAGTTAAAATAGCTGCGGCTGTATTATATTTATATTTATATTTTATTATATTTGTTTCCACATTCCTTTTTTTATTTATTTTTTATTTTATATATGTATGCTAGGACGACATGTGACCTTGCGCCCACCTGACGTTAAGTGGGGAGCGAAATCCATTAATGTTAGCAACTGGATTGACTGACATCAGTCCCTAACACTGTGCCGGCTTGACGGGACATGACGGCAATTCGAGCCTGATTCCGAAATGTGTGGATACACTTTACTGGGCTTATCAGCACGAACGGTGGATACTTCCCCGCCCCAGCAGACTGGACAAATTACCACTATCAGTCTGCCTACCACCTATTAATTTATATATATTCCTATAAGTTGGAGTCCTTTAAGCGAATTGCAAAAAAGCATATTGATAGGCCGGCGGCATAGTGGTAGGGACTGATGTCGGTCGTCAGTTGCTCCTCATTCTTGGAACTCGCGTAACATGTCGTCCTCAGCATTTATTTAAAAAAAAACTAATTTATCTGACTGTAAGCATTCGGTGTATCCAGGCCTAAAACAGTTCTGTCGCTAAATAATTTATTTAAGTACCTGAAAGAAAACTCAATAAACTAGATTAACAGCTGCCAAGTTTGTTAATTTTGCCGTAAACACGCTATAAATTTGATTTATTTAATAATTTTAATATAATTTAATGTTGTAATAATAATGATGTTGCTTGTAATATATGTATGTTTAGTAATTGTTAAGAATTAGATTTAGTTTTATGTTTAGATTTTGTTTTCATTTGGGTTTCTGCCGCTTGGCTGTACGACTTGTCGCTTTGGCCTTCTAACAGTGGAGAGGTAACAATGAAGGGTGCAATTTATTATAATAGACTTACATACTAATATTACATATACTGAATAAATATATACATAAATACCTACATATATATATATATATATATATATATATATATTACAATTAAGTTAAATTAGTACACACATGGTTAAAGTTACAGTTGATTTAGAATAATAATAATGGTAAGCATAAAATACATAACTATATGATTAATATATTGAACTAGGAGCACTATTCTGCTTATTTAGAAAAAAGGTGGGGATTAATTGTTTAAAGATGTAAACGGAGGGAGCTTGTCTGATGGTCAGTGGGAGCTTGTTCCACTGTCCATCAAAATGATTATATTATATTATTGTTATGATTTATTTTTTATTTGGTAGTTAATTTATTAAATTGGCGTCTAATATAGGAAGAAAAAAAGAAAAACGTTTATTTGTCACAAAAAAAAAACACAAGCAGTAACAAATAATAATACAACAAACAAGATAGTGTGGTGACAAATAGGGAATCAGCTCAGCAATAAGCTGCAACACTCGGTCACAGCGCTGATTTTCAGCTGATCCCTCACAATTTTGACATTAACATTGTATTCCAATAAATTGACAAGAACAATATTAAATATAAACTATATACAAATAAATATTGTAAATAAATATCTATTGACATAAGCATATTGTATGCCCACAATATGGGCAGATTGCATCATGTACACACAACTGTAATTAGAATAAGCAATCTATACAATAAAGAATAAAATAAAAAAAATTTCCTTCAAATAAATAATATAATATAAAATATAAAATTATGGCTATATAATTTGGCTAATAATCGAATTGATTTTATTCGAATAGGCCCGTACGCGTTTAAAATACAAATAATCGGTCGTAACAGTGAATATTTGTGTGTAAGCAAAATATGCACAATATCAGAACGGCTTGGCTCTAGTCCAATTGAAATTTTTCGATGTTTTGGTCAACTTCGCAACTCCGCGTCACTGACTTTAGGTTTATTATTATTTTTAACCAACAATATCTCACTGCTATATTGTTTCCTAAATAATAACAATTTTATTGAAAAACTGGGAAAAAGTTTCTGGTGATAGTCGGTCTAAAACTTTTTAAAAAAAATATCACTAGCACCACCTTGCGCCCACCTGAAGGTAAGTGGCGCGCGAAGTCCATGAATGTTAGCAACTGGGTTCAGACACTCATGACACTGACTGACTCACCGACTGACATCAGTCCCTCACACTATGCCGGCTTGACTGGACATGACGGCAATTCGAGCTTGATTCCGAAACGTGTGGATACACTTTACTGGGTTTTCGGCATACTGGACAAATTACCATCATCAGTCCGCCTACCCTACCACCTATTAAATATATAATAAAAATAATCTATAACAGTGCAATGGGAATGTAGCCAATGTATTTGATACTTTTAATCGTGAAATTTTCGTTGTAGAGACCTAAAATGTTTTTTTTTATCTGTTATAAATATTTGGTTCTATTTTTAGTTTATATAATTTTATTAGCCTAATTTTTATTTTGTAATCATTGGATAATATACATTTTATATATTCTTTGATAAAAAAATAATAATAATAAATTATGTTTATAAATCAGGTCATAATCCAAGACGCTCTGGCTTAGTGCGTTAATTAATGTGGATACACGGGCGAGAATGTTTCTTATTTTTTTTATATACTTACTGTTTTAGTTAATATTAAAAGCGGCCCCGATACTCCTTTCAGTATTTTTTTATATTATTTGTAGTTAAGACAGTAGCAATCTATGCCCACTTAAAGAAATAAACACAAATGTTTTAATTTATTACTTAAATTAAAAATTATATCTTTTTGTTTTATTATTGTGTGTTTGCTTGGCTTTGTTGGTAGTCTTTTATTAATATATTGTTAATGTAGAATTAGTTACAAATACCTGTGATAGTTTGGTGTTTATAAATGTTTTCTAATAAAAAAAAAATGACAAAAAAATATAATGCAAGGCGACTAGCCTAGGAGTTCTCAAAGCGGCTGACGGAAAAGTATGGAGACAGGAAGGTTGGCAATTATTTCTGCCTACGATTAGCCTTGCTATACAGAGGGGAAATGTTGTCAGTCTCCTTGGGACTATCTCGGATAGGAAGTCTCTATTTGTCATTTTTTTATTTATAGTTTAGTTTATTTGAATTTTATTATTTAGGCAGCTTTTAATTTATTATTAATGTATTAATTTACTTCAAATAAAATTATACTTGATATTAAATAAAAAGTATTATACGATACTCGTACATGTTTAGGTTTTTTTTGTTTAAATTACTTTATGTTTAGTACTAAAGCAAAATAGAGTTTTTATTTTTATACTATTATTTGTTAATTTCCTGTTGTAAAACTTTTTGTTATTTATCGTCGCAATTTTTTAGTTATTTATATTCAGAAAAATCACAGTTTATAACTAGGACATACAATTACAGTATTATAGATTATTAGATCTTAAGCCAGAAGGATTTTATATTATTTGTACTATACAAGCTACTGTCATCTCTGCAGAATGCCTTCTGTCCGTATGCAATTGTCGCGCCACAATTACCGTCTGCCGCTGAGTTCGGAAGTGCACCTATATCCGCGGGAATGGAACGCACACACGGCGCAGGTGGGCCGTTTCCGAAATCAGGACACACTCCTACGCGGCTCTAACATGCCCTACATGAGGATTATAGACTCAAGGAATTTAGTTGGGGATTTTTATACGATATAAATAACATTTTTTTTTTTTAGTATGTACTCGTACCAATGAGAAATGCACTTTTCTTACGTACATTTGTCATAGATTTACAACACCACCGTTCCCGTGCCTCAGAGAGCACGTTAAGCCGTCGGTCCCGGTTCCACTAATACCAACTTGTGGTGGAATCGTAAATAAATTGTCAATAAAAATTGACATCATATCCTCGCCAAGCCGTTTGGCCAGCGTGGCGAGTGTAGGCCAAATATATGTTCTGGAAGGCCCATCTCCAACAGTGGAGGTCTAGCACGCTGTGTTCTAGGGGCTGTAATGATGAATGAAATATATATATACATACTATATATATATCTTTTAATTACTCAATGGTGTTATCATCGAATTCCAGATGTTGCAGATATTGATGATCTTCTTGGAGTCCTCGTGACATTATAGCCCAAACATATCGGGTATAATATGAGAGTTCATAGCGCGGAAATACCAGAAAAAATTAACTATGTACTAAAAAACATGTGCCCCATATATAAAGTCCAATATATCGTTTTCCATAATTATTCACATTTTTAAACAAAACAACACCACATTTGACTAACACAGTCAAAGATTTTACAAAAAAAAAATGGAGCGAAAAACTTATCTTTTAAATTTATTCGAAACGTGCAGAGTTACGTTCTCAGATGTGTCAAATTGTACTTCGTAATTGAAATAGATTAGAAGTAAATAAATACGATGTTAAACATACATAATACTGAAACTAGATGCAGTTAATCTATTCGCACTATAACAGTGGCATTTAATGTCTGCTATCGTTACATTACAGTTGAGTTAGAATTCTACTATTTTATTGAATCTTTGACAGCATTAGTGGCCATGTTACACGGGCGCCATTTGTAATTTAAGAGACATCTGGCAGTTAAATTGTCTAGTATTTATTTTATTTAATAATTTTATACTGCGTGGAATTTATTAAAGAGCAAATAATTTTATATCAAAATCGAGAATGAAAATAAAGAACTACATATTTTTTTTTTTTATTGTTCAGTGATAATATTTTAAGTTACGGTGCAGAGAAGTTTTCCTAAAAATATCGCCACTCATACTCAGCCTAATCAAGTAGGTAGCCAAAATTTCGACTATCTCGCGAACGTTGAATTTTGCCTACACTCGCTACGCCGCGCCCGGTCACACGGGTTTGCAAGGGTCTAATGACAATTTAAATGACAATTATTAACGATTCCACAAGTTAGTAATAGTGGAACTGGGGCCGAGAGGCTTAACTTGCTCTTCGAGGCAAGGGGACGGTGTTGCGAATCTATGACAAATTTATCTATTTAAATCTTTATTGTTCAAAGTAATGCCTAGCTAAGTATTCTATGACAGTCAAACCTTCGGGACAACAAAAGCAATCAAACAATGAAACTTAAGCTTCCTTCTCATTCCTCAACCAGATACACTGATTCCTTTACTGTATTTGCGGCTCGCCAGTGGAATAAGCTGCCCCTTGGCCATTAGACGTGCACCGTGTCTGTCAGCATCTTTAAACGTTTAATAACCACATCGTTCTTGGAGAAACAGAATAAAACACTATTTAAATAACCGTGTATTTATTTAAGTTATATGGTGTATAATGTACTTGTATGTGTGGTTTATGTATGTTTATGTGTTTAGGTATGATGTGTAGTATATTAAAATTAGTTAAGTAACTTATTAACTGTATCATTAAAATTTCTTATTTTTTTCATACTGCCTATCACCTTACTCGATCCCCAAGGTTAGCTGGTAAAGAATGCCTCCTGGCATTATAGCTCGCCTCTGTACTATTTTAACATGCATTAAAGAATTTAAGTAAATAATTAAATAAAGGTAGGTGCGATTAAATGTATGCTTGCTTAAGCATACATCAAAGTGCAGAGTGGTCCTAGTCGCCATTTGAGTGATAGTAGCACCCTTAACAAACCGTCGCCACTCCTCTCGGACCGTAGCAGGGGATGATCCATTGCAGCCTTCATCTGGTCAGTCTATCTCATTGGAGACCTACCACGCATCCTTTTGCCTTCGATTATGCCTAATACCAGGCTCTCGATTTGTCCACGCCGTGACACGTGTCTAAAGAAAGTGAGAATGCGTGATTATGCATTTGTCTAATCATCAGTTCCTCCAGTATGGATTTGTTGGTTTCTTCGCTAACACCATATTGGTACCATACATAAAAATAAGGAGCACAAGAGCTCTAACCTGCCGACTTATAGTTGCTTTGGTAAGGTGACAAGTGACTGTACCGATTTGCAAATTTGCCCACAGCTATCGAGCGTTCTTTTTATCTGCCGGTACCTGTAATAATGTTTTCACCGGTAAGGCCTCGGCATCTTACAAGTAATATGGCTGAGAAACCATAAATTTTGGCAATAGAATAGAGTTGCAACAGCTCTGCGTCCACCGGGGACCATAAACAACGACCTAGTCTTTGACTTAGTTGTAATGACTGGTCATTACATACTATTTCTCTAAGCCGTGACAGTTAACTTTCTACGTAAAAGTTGTGACGCCGTCAAGCCTATGTCTCTTCGCTGTATGATGTAGGCCTCCCCAAGGCTCGTCATTCATCTGTACATCTTGCGGTGGTTCGTCCCACTTTGCGTTTTGCCTTACGTGGTCTCCACTCCAGAACACGTCTACTCCATCGGTTATCGGTTCTACGACAGACGTGTCCGGCTCATTGCCAGTTCAACTTATTCATTTTGATTGAAGGCTATGTAGAGGTAACTTTGGTTTACTTTCTGGATGCTACTATTTCGGACTCCATCTGCCAAAATTCAAAATGTAAATATGATTAATAAATAAATATAAAAAAGAAAAAACATCTTAAATTAAATATTTGTATATATCTCTTGAGGATTTTTTTTATTTGTAGTTTTTTTTTGTAGATAGTAATAATGACGATGTCTGATCTTGGCTACTAATAGTCATTCTTTTCTGGGCCCCGATTCTCGCGTCTTCGACATGCATGTCCGCTCGATTTATTCGAATGAAACTGACAGTTTTCTATGGATATCTGTCGCTTTTAATACGAATATTTCGAACCGCCACGCAATTCGAAAGCGCCAGTATTAGGCCCCTGCTATGATTGGTAACCTGTGATTGTATAATTGAGAAAACCGACTGTACTTAATGTATCTTATGGTGAATAAATGAATTGAATTGAAACAGTAATGAAATTGTTATAAGTGACAAAAGCGAGAGCCGCAGCCAAAACCGCAGAGTCTGGGGGAAAATACGTATCTATAATCAAAGACTACCTGTGTGTGCCGTTTGCTGTAGAGACTTTAGGCCCGTGGAGTCCAAATGCTAAAACATTTTTAAAAAACATCACCCCTCGTCTAATTGTCTGCTCTGGGGACAAGAGGGCTGGTTCTTTCCTCGCCCAGAGAATCGGCATAGCGATTCAACGAGGAAATGCGGCCAGCGTTCTTGCCACCATGTCGCGCGGATTCGTTTTATATTTAAATTAGGTTTTGTAAGTAGGTTTTTTTTGTTTTAGTGATAAATAATATGTATTGAACCCACTGTACATACAAACTGTTGTGGCTTGGTACCTTCATCCAAAGTCCTAATTAATTCCTAACCCTGTGTCCCACTACTAACGCGCCGCCGCCGCCACGCCCTCTGGCCGTGCGCGTTTGCCACAAGCAGCAACTAACCAAATCGTGAATAAACTTTAACAATAGAAAACTGTGAATAATAAAAATTGTGGTGGTGCGATCCTCCTCCTTAGTACTATTTCCATAGCGTTTGTCCACCTGGAGATCCCAGAGGGTGTGGTAGCCTTCTACACCAATTGGAAACCTACCTGGCCTAAAATTGTAGGTAGCATCAACAATATCTAGCATATCATCATAACATTAAAATATTTATCAAATCCTTACCACAAACATAAGTCAAAAGTGTAGTGCACTTCGATATCTTACTATCTTGTTTATTGCTTAGTATACAAGTATTTTTTGATATAGCACCTTCAATGATTTAGTTTATATCCTTAGTGAAAGAAACTATAGTTTTAAGTTTTATAATACCAATAAAGTCGCATTTCAAATTGACTGCTAAAGTACACTCAATCTTGATTATTTTTTTTAATTTTCTTGCTAAGTATGATTACTACATATTATAAAACAAAGTACTCCGTCGCGTTTGTCTGTCTGTTTCGCACTAAACTCAAAAACTACTGTACCGATTTTCATGCTGTTTTCACTAATTAATAAAGCTGTTCTCTAGAAAGGTTTTAGTATATAATTTGAAAAAAAAAAAAAAAAAAAGTCTGGGAGCTTTCAACAAAAACGCTGCCTAAACCCTTTGGATATAATTAAATTATGTATAGTGGAATTGTGTATCTTATATAGCTCTACAGAATCGTCCGCGATGGCATATGTCTATCTCTTAAGGACAACATACTATATCCATTTTATTACTTTAAAAAATTGGTCAATAATAAAGCGGTAATTTGAAAGCTATTAACACAAATACGGTATTAATCCTTATCATTTTAAATACGTTACTTGCCATGACGTTAGTTAGTTTGTCCCTTAACACCACAAATTAAATAAACACCTTAGGAGATAGTATAGCAAAATCAAAATGATGCGCAACGAATTTAATTTCGTGTCGCCAATTACACGGGCAAAGCCGGGTAAAACAGCTAGTATAATATATGGTAATGTAGGAAACCAGTTATCCCATGGAAATAGTCCATCCAACAAGTCTATTCTGGAGGAACTGAGAATAAGACAGCGCCTATTTTATTTGGACACGTGTCGCGGCGTGAAGATACATCTATTGAGCGCCTGGTAGTTCAGGGAAAAGTGGATGGCAAAAGCGTGCTTGGTAGATCACCGATAAGGTGGACTGACCAGGTTAAAGCAGCAATGGATCACCCCCTTCATGAGTGCGCCAGGAAAGCTGCAATTCGAGAGGAGTGGCGACGGCTTGTTTAGCGTGCCAATGACACTCAAGTGACGGCCACGATCACTCTGGCAAGAGTGCAGCGACTAAGAAGAACGTATAATTATAATTTACCCTTGTAATTGTACAATTACAAATACTGTATACGTAATGACCTTGTCTATTGCGTTAGATATACCAAAATATATCGTCTATAATATTATTAGGTATTTTATACCAAAGCAAGTCTATTCCGTAACCCATCAACGTTTCATCCGATTACATTACTTCTTTCGCATCACTTGGCCATTCTAGAATACATTCACAACACTCAATGAAACGATTGAAGCTGTCGAAAGTTTATGATGAGTTACCAAATTACCTCGCAACAGAATCTGTAACCAATAATACTCCATAAAACCTGTAGTTAAAAGGCTATTTTGCCATGAAAGTTGGGTTTATTTGTAATAAGATTCATGCGGACATTTACGACTCCATTAGCAGATTGAAACTACGAGTATAAATGGATAGTTTTATGCAATACGGTGTCATTTATTTTTGTTTTGATTTTTGCGATATATTACGTCTTGCGGATGAATGACGGAGCTCCGCCCCCTTATAAAGTACAGTCGCGGACACATGTTTTTTGGCCTTGTTATAAACTTTTGTAATTTTACTAAATATCAATACCTACATTACAATTATAAAGTATCATCACGACCGTATTCCTTTCGGGGTGGTCAGAAACTACGCTTTTTTATAATGAAGCGGATTCACTTTTAGCCAACATGACAAAACTAGAGAAATATTACAAATAAATTAAATATATGTTTTTCCTGACCAGGAATCGAACCCGGTACCTCAGAGGCCCTAACCGCTAGACCACGGAGGCAGTTTGGCAGATGTATACTCGTACATAACCATACATCTTTCTTTTTATTTTATCTATGCCTAGTTTTATTAAATCTGTAGACTTGAAGGCTAATCAAACAGACAAACAGGCCGTGGGATCAAATATCGTGGTTGGTTGATGACGCCAGGTTCCGGTTTGACTTAAAGTTTTATCGTCTACGAACGGTGGTACTTCCAAGTCAGCATAAAATATACATGCACAGTTAAAATCCTAAGATGATTTGAGCTTATCACAAGGGACTAATAAAATAAAAAATAAGGTCTCTTTTATTACCGGGGTACCAGCGCATTCTGATAACGTGCTCTTTATCGCGGCATTAAAAACTGGTGCCTCTGTAATAAAAAAAAACAAATAGCTTTCAAAAACTTCATATTTGCTCTTAATTTGTTAACCTTTTAAATCTACAAAATCATGTGATGATGGTTTTTTTAATTTTATTATTTTATTGTTTCTTTTTGTTATTTTATTGTTTCTCTATCCAAATGATCGTTATCATGTACTGCTCCAGATTCACCAATATGTACTATAAAATTATATCGTTTTATATCAATATTGTAAAAATTGACGTGTAAGTGTGCAGAATACATATCTTTTTGTCCTATGCCTACTTGCGAATTGAATTGAATTGAATATCCCTTTTGCACGACAATAAATATTTTAAAAATATATAAAAGGTATTGATAACTTTAAAATACTTAAGGTCTCAAATATCTTATAAAATTTGTGAAAAAAATCCTCCACTAGCGAATTCCACAAATCCCCCTCCGCATATTCTGTGTTGTTGTTTTTTAATGTGCGTTGGGTAATATGATGGAAATAAAAACCACTATTGTCTTTTTTTTTAAAAGACTAGGTTAAAGAAACGCGTTTAAATAACATAAAATAAAATATTGTACTTAGTCTAATTTAATATTATTATTAATAATATTAATAATATTTTTCGATCGATCGGTACGATTCGGAGCGGCAAAAGAGAATTTGGCGACCGCTAGATATTTTTTGTAATAACACACGTTTAGTATTGTTTGTGCTAAAAGGTCTCCTTAATTTTAAATAAATTAAATTTCGAAAAAACTCATAATTATTAATTTAACAATTCCAGCATATCTTATTATCGAACATACCACAGTGTTTGAAGACGAAAGTTATTAACCAGTACGTTCTTTAAGTATTGTCGTACGGAGCAGAGACTTGGACAGTGACTGTGGTTCTGGTTCACAATCTATGGTCGCTCAGCGCGCTATGTAGAGAGCTATATTTATTTTTATTTATTTAAAAACTTTATTGCACAAAGCACAAAGGCGGACTTAATGCCCGTAGACATTCTCTGACAGACAAACCTTAGGGACAAATTATTTTGTTGATGCCAAGATTATGACAGTCACGTCTCTGTATGTATATAGTTGCTTACAGGAGGTTCATGCGAAAGCTAATGAACTTCCAAAAATATCTAGTTTGACTAAGTATAACCTAAGAAACAAGAATAAAATATATATAAGGCAAACCAGGTTGAGAAAAACGTTTAAACAAGGTTTGCCGTTGAAAATTACATTTTACAATAAACTACCTGAGATTATAACTAGACTACAACCAAGTGAATTTAAAACAAAATTGAAAGTCTTTTTTCAAAATAATGCTTTTTATAACCTGTCAGAATTTATTGACATGCCTTTGACGGAAAATTCTTTTAAATAGTTGTATAGTTTTGTGGTCTTATGCCTTCTACTGTATTGTGTTCCTATGCTCCTTTGTCTACGATGCATGGTGTTAATAGAACTGTTGTTATTATTTAAAATTTGTTAACTGACATACCAAAATATAACGATTGTTATATAGGTGAAATAAAAGTAACAGTATTATACAATTATAGGATAATTCAACTGGTTTGGCCAAACCTATAAATTCGTAGGATGGAATTTAAATTTACCGCTTAATGCATTCGAAGTGTCACTTGCATACACGCTTACCAATTTGGTAATAATAATAATCTAGAATGTTCCATTTCCCTATTCCCATCTCGCTCTCTCTCCTATCCGCTCCGCTATACCCTTTTCCTTCATACTCACGAAGACGACTGAGAGCCGCCGAAGACCGCCATTAGTGTTCGTCGACTCGCTGAATCGACAAGTTGTGAAGCCCGCACCGCCCTTTTGGATAATAAACGCTAATAAACTAAATATTATAATTGTGGTGACTCGTGCCCTGGGTCTGTGTTTGTGTTCCTAGCAGTTTAAACTATCGGTTTCCCGGCTGATTTAGCCGAAAAACCCCGAGACTTCTGGACTGCTCTCGCGTCTGCACATCATCATCGCCGTGAGTACCTTTCTCTTCCTCCTTTCTTGGATACTTTCCCTCGCTCCGCTTTTTAGATATTATTCATTGTCATAGGGAATCGTGTATGCAAGAGTTGGCTCTGGAAGACATTATTTATTCAATTCTGGTGGCCAGCCAGCCATCCTAATACAGTCCACTTAATCGCCAGACCATAGTTTTGGTCCTAAACGAACCGCATATTGGCCCTAAAATTATAAGGGTTTCGTTAAAAATGGCGACATCAGGTATTGAATCGCTAAGTACTCAGCGCGCCTCCCGTGTTGTGGGTAGGCTACAGTCAAAATTAAATTCTTATTTTGAACGATTGCAAATGATTTATGATGATATGAACAATGATGATACAAAAACAGATTCGTTCTTGGCTAGTATAGCCACGCTAGACCGTATGAGAACCGAATTCGTTGCCTCGCTTGATGAAAAAATTGATTTGGAATTAACTTTACAGCCAGACAAGGCACCTAGTTATAAAATATTAAACTCATTCGACGATCTTTTTTCGCAAATTAAATATAAAGAAAGTAAGTTAGTAGTAACCGCGTCAACTTCATCACCGCGTGATAATATTACTCCCGCTCAGAGGTTAACTAAACTACCAAAATTGGAGTTACCTCAGTTCGACGGTGATCTCGAAAATTGGCCTTTATTTCACGAAACATTCAAGTCAGTTATTCATGATAATCAATCTCTGAGTAATTCTGAGAAAGTGCAGTATTTGGTAGGTAGATTGACAGGAAAAGCGCTAAACATGTGCAAGGGAATTATTCCTACGTCAGAAAACTACGTTGCATTATGGAACGCCATGTGTGACAAGTATGACGACACACGGGCACTAGCTATATCGTACCTGGATCAGTTATTAAAATTACCAGCTGTTCAAACCCCCACTCCCGCTGCTCTTGAAAAATTCGTTGATAAATATTCTACAATAATTTCCTCGCTAAAACAAATAAAAATCGATGATCTGTCTGAATTTATATTGGTCCATATCGGGCTTAGATCCCTGGACTTAGATACCGCTAGATCTTTCGAAATATATTTTCGCGATAGTGTCAGTAAATGTGCTGATGATAATAAAGTTAAATATCCTACTAGCTCGCATTTAATTACGTTCATTCTAGAACAATACCGCTTACTAATTCGTACTAATACAAGTCAAAATATAAATAATAATAAAGGCAACTTTTCCCGCTCAAATAAACCCAATAATTCTCAAAATTCAGTTAAAACCTTTATGAATGTAAATTCAAATAATAATAATAACGCTGAATGTTGCTGTTGCAATATTGAGCAACACCAACTTTATGAATGTTCAGAATTTAAATCAATGTCACCACAAAACCGCTTTAATTTCGTTAAAATTAATAAATTATGTATTAATTGTCTAAGTACGAAGCATTCCTTAAAATTCTGCAAGTCAGAAAGAAGGTGTTCTTCGTGTCGCAGGAGTCATCATACATTGCTTCACTTCAATAACACTCCGCAAACTCCTGCGCAACCCGCCCCGCAGTCGACGTCGCCAATCGAACTCGCCTGCGCCCCGACGTTGCCGCTCGCCACTCGCGATGTCTCGCTTATCGCGAGCACCGCTCCTATTGCCATCTCGCCTCCGCACGGTTCATCCGTTGTCTTATTGGGTACTGCTGTGTGTTCGGTATACGTACACGGTCAATATAATACTGTGCGCGTGCTGATAGACAGTGGGTCTCAAAGAGACATTATTACCCGCCATTGTTGTGCAAAATTAAATTTACCCTTATCTTCAACTCAAGATACGCATATTTCAGGCCTCGGGGACCTTACTAATACTATTCAAGGCGTAACTCAATTAAAATTAAATTCTATAATAAATAAAAACGTTTCTTTTTTAATCCGCCCTTACGTTGTTAATAATATAACTTGTCAGTTACCGTCTGCAAATATTGATGTTTCTTCGCTTTCTTATATTAATTGTTTACCGCTCGCAGACGTTAACTATCACACGCCCGGCACAGTCGATCTCATATTAGGCTGTGACATTTTCGCTCGTATTCTATTACCGCATAAGGTTTATCGCTCGCCTTTCGAACCTGTAGCTATTAACACATTGTTAGGCTATTTAGTTGTAGGAAATGTTCCTACCCCCACCGCTCCGCTTAATAATAATAATACCTCGCTTAATATTCGCACATTTTGTACTTTTGAAAATAAAGATGACGTTTGCCTATCCCGCTTTTTCGGTTTAGAGGATGTCCCTAATATTAAACACCTAAGTATTGACGAACAAGAATGTGAGTCTATCTATAATCAGACGACGCGCCGCGATAGTACTGGGCGTTTTGTTGTCAAATTACCATTTCAAAAGGATGTTAGCCTGCTAGGCGAATCTCGCGCTGCTGCCGAGCGCAGGATTAAATCCATTGAACGCCTCCGCTTATACACGAATCCATCGATTAAAATATCGTGGATTCACTCCTCACCTGCTAAATGGCAAACGTTTGTCGCCAACCGCGTCTCTAGCATCACGCATCGTGACGCATCACGTAAGTCGTAATTAAATAATTACGATGATACACCTTTCCGCACCGCTCTTGTAGATTACGTTCGGTTCGGTTCTCGTATGGATCTTCGTGTTTTTAAATTATTTTGTCGTTCTTTAGTTTGGAAGTGGATTATTTCATCCCCTTCCAGGGAGGGGGAATGGTTTGGCCAAACCTATAAATTCGTAGGATGGAATTTAAATTTACCGCTTAATGCATTCGAAGTGTCACTTGCATACACGCTTACCAATTTGGTAATAATAATAATCTAGAATGTTCCATTTCCCTATTCCCATCTCGCTCTCTCTCCTATCCGCTCCGCTATACCCTTTTCCTTCATACTCACGAAGACGACTGAGAGCCGCCGAAGACCGCCATTAGTGTTCGTCGACTCGCTGAATCGACAAGTTGTGAAGCCCGCACCGCCCTTTTGGATAATAAACGCTAATAAACTAAATATTATAATTGTGGTGACTCGTGCCCTGGGTCTGTGTTTGTGTTCCTAGCAGTTTAAACTATCGGTTTCCCGGCTGATTTAGCCGAAAAACCCCGAGACTTCTGGACTGCTCTCGCGTCTGCACATCATCATCGCCGTGAGTACCTTTCTCTTCCTCCTTTCTTGGATACTTTCCCTCGCTCCGCTTTTTAGATATTATTCATTGTCATAGGGAATCGTGTATGCAAGAGTTGGCTCTGGAAGACATTATTTATTCAATTCTGGTGGCCAGCCAGCCATCCTAATACAGTCCACTTAATCGCCAGACCACAACAAATATTATATACCTACTTATATATTCTTATATATGTATTATAATATCAATATACTAAATACTAATACATACACGAAATTGTACATAAACACACACAAATACAACTTACTAACGTGGTTTAGAGCTATTCATCAAGTGTGAATAGACCAGTTTTTTAAACGATAATCTGTTACTTGCCTGCCTTATGTTTACTGGAAGATCATTCCATAATTTTGTGGCAGCTACTACGAAGGAGTTGGAGACAAATCCAAAATGATGTGAGGGAACAGAAAGAAGAGAGTTGTAAGAAGAACGTAAAGATTTATCGTGGAAAGTAGAGAGATAGGCAAAATTGTCCTTGAGGTATTTCGGAGTCGCAGGCTCGTTTAAAACTATACTCGGTATTTCTTTGATGGATAGAATTCGAAACATTGATATTCATTAGAGAACCAAAGTAAGTGACATAGCTTTCAAAATTTGCAAGTAGAAGTAGCAATGGGCCGGATACATTTGCCATAGAACCGACGCGCCGACCGATATGGGGCAAACGGGCTTTAGAGTGGAGACCACGTACGGTTGGTCGGAGAACGCACTGGTTGAAGACTCGTCTTCAGACACTGTGGTATGGACGATGATCCTAAAATTAATAATAAGTTACCTGATATTAAAAGTCACTCTTGTCACTCATATCTGACAAGTCAACAAGCGTTGATCTGTTTTGATTCTCTATAATAAATATACTATTAATCTCTTAAAAGACTCTCTTTCCATTAGGTTATGGGACCAGGAGTTAAAACTGTGTAAAATTCTGTATATAAAATGTATAAATAGTGCTTAAAACGTTATAATGGCAACGTCACACTGTCGAATCGAAAATCTCACAAAAGATAATTATGATACGTGGAAAATACACGCAAGAGCCCTACTCGTGAAATGTGGGCTGTGGGGATTCGTAAGTGGTTCAAAGAAAAGGCCGGCAGAAGAATTTGAAGCTGTCAAATTTGATGACGAAGATGAGATCGCTAAGTCTGAGCTATTACTCATAATATCTCCGAGCGAACTAAGACAAGTGCAAAAATATAAAAGTAGCAAAGAAGTCTGGGATGAACTCGAAAAAATATATAACAGCAAGGGACCTGCAAGAAAAGCTACCCTACTGAAAAGTCTAATATTATCGAAAATGAGTGATGAGGATGAAGTTCGTGAACATCTCAACAACTTTATGGACATAGTCGAAAAACTAAAAACAATGAACATCGACATCCATGAAGAACTACTCAGCATTATGATGCTATACAGCTTGCCAGAACGATACGAGAATTTTAGAATTGCCATAGAGTCAAGGGATACACTTCCAAAACCAGAAACATTAAAAATAAAAATTCTGGAAGAAAGTCAAGCTAGAAACATCGATAGAGAAGATGGAGCATATTTCGGCAGAAATAACAAAAAAAAACAATACTATAAAAGAAAACATTCAAAATATGACAATAACAAAAATAATAAATATGAATGTGTAAATTGTCATAAAAAGGGGCATACAGCTGACAGATGTCGTAATAATGTAAATAAAAATACGTCAAAAATTGCGAAACATGTAAATAATCAACCACAAGAAGAATGTATGTTAAATTTTGGATATGATTCTAAAAACTACAAATGGTGTCTTGATAGTGGCTGCACATCACACATGACACATCAAAATGTGGAAAATCTTAACAGAAGTAGCTGTGGTCAATTAAAACTAGCCTCTGAAAATTATACCGCCAAGATCGAAGGTAAAGGAAAGTTTACACTACAATTACCTAAGAATGAATATGAAATAACAGATGTCCTGTACGTACCATCATTAAGTACAAATCTTATCTCAATTGGAAAGATAGCTGACAGTGGAAATACTGTGTTATTTAAGAAAAACTGTGCTACAGTAAAAAATAATGAGGGAAAAATAACAATGAAAGCTACTAGAGGTACAGATGGTTTATATTATTTATGTACAGATGAACAAACTGTAAATATTTCTGTAAATACGAATAGTAAATTAAATGAATGGCATAGAAAATTGGGTCATTTAAATGAAGATTATTTAAAAGGGGCATTAAGAAATGAAATGATGTATGGTCTGGATTTTAATCCAAATGATAAAATAGAATGTGAAGTATGTATTCAAGGAAAGATGACAAAATTACCTTTTAAAAGAAATGAGCATACTAGAACGAGTGAACCATTACAAATAATACACACGGATGTTTGTGGGCCAATAAGACAAATCTCAAATGGCGGTTCTAAATACTTTGTTACATTCATTGATGACTATACAAGATACGGAAAAGTATATTGCCTAAAAAATAAAAATGAAGTTTTTGAAATGTTTAAAGAATATAAAAATGAAGTTGAAAACCTTTTAAACAAAAACATAAAGTCTCTCCAAAGTGACAACGGGACTGAATATATTAATAAAGAATTTAATGAATATTTGAAAAAATGTGGTATACAAAGAAGATTATCAGTACCATATACGCCTGAACAAAATGGCATAGCTGAAAGGCGCAACAGAACATTACTAGATAAAGCAAGATGCATGATGATTGACGCTAACTTAAATGAAAAGTATTGGGGCGAAGCAATATGTACTGCTAACTACCTCTTAAATAGAAGTCCCACAGCAGCAATCGAAAATAAAACACCTCATGAAAGATGGTTAGGTAAGCCACCATCAGTAAAACATTTACATATTTTTGGATCTAAAGTTTACATACTAAACAAGGGAAAAAGGAAGAGTAAGTTTAATCCTAGAGCCAAGGAAGGCGTATTTGTGGGTTATTCAGAAGTTTCTAAAGCATATAGAGTATGGCAACCCAAAGAAAGACAAATGTATGTAAGTAGAGATGTTAGAATCCTAAATAAAATGTACAATGAAAATTGTGAAAATGTTAAAGCACAAAATGAGGATGTAAATATTGAAAAAGAAATTGATATTTTTAATGTAAATAATAATGTATCTAGTAAAAATAATAATATAAATAACAGTAGACCTATAGAAAATGAGGTTGAAGTTTATGATTCTGAAAATATTAGTAAACCTAATGCAATTGAGGTTGAAGTTGATATTCATACTTATGATGAACCTGAAATATGTGAACAAGAATATGATGATCATGAAGATTATGAAGATGATTATGTACATGATAATGTTAATGAAAATAAGAATGAAGGCGATGATCTGGAAAATGAAAATGTCAATACTGATAACTTTGATGATATTGAATGTGAGATAGAAGAAGATACTCCAGTTCAACTTAGACGAAGTACCAGAATCAGAGCTCCACCAAAGTGGACTGAAGATTATGACATGTCATATTTATGCGAATCACATAATGAGGATGAACCAGAATGGTCTGAAGCGATAAAGGATGAAATAAAGTCGCATATTAAAAATGATACTTGGACAATTGTAAATAAAAAGGATAATTGTAATATAGTAGATAATAAAATGATTTTAAAAGATAAGTTTGGACCAGACGGTAATTTAATTAAAAAGAAAGCTAGATTAGTAGCTAGAGGTTTTACTCAAAGACCAGGTATGGATTTTAATGAAACATATGCACCTGTAAGCAAATTGAGCACAATAAGATTGCTAATTGCACATGCTGTAAATGAAAATATGAAATTAAACCAACTGGATGTATGTACAGCATTTTTAAATGGTGATGTCGATGAGGATATATATATGAAGAAACCTAAAAGAATAGAAAGATATTTAAACCAAATTTTGACTGAAGAAAGTACAAATAAAGATAATACACTATTCTTAAAAACTAAAAAGATGATACAAGATATTACAAGATCTAGAACAGAAAGAGTTTGTAAATTAAATAAAGCTATCTATGGATTAAAACAAGCTGGAAGACAATGGTATGTCAAATTGGATGCAGAATTAAAGCATCTACAATTTAAAAATTCTCAAGCTGATCCATGTTTGTATAAGCTCGAAAAGGAGGATGATACAATACTAATTGCTTTATATGTAGATGACTTAATTATAGCCTACAAAAATCAAAATTTACTAAACCAAATTAAAAGAAAATTAATGAAGACTTTCGAAATGAGAGACCTAGGCGATTTAAATTATTGTCTTGGCATACAGTTTACAAAAGAAGGTAATGATATAAGTCTAAACCAGAAAAAATATATAAATGATGTTCTGGAAAAGTTCAACATGACCGAATGTAAACCGATCGCCACACCAATGGTCATAGAAAAATTAGAAAAGTCTCAAGGCGAAATAGATGTGCCATACCAAAATTTAATTGGTTGTATCATGTATTTGGCCATAGGTACAAGACCAGATATTTTACATGCAGTGAGCTATTTAAGCCAGTTTAATAACAGTTATGGTCAAGCACACTGGCAAGCAGCGAAAAGAGTGCTGCGTTACTTAAAAGGCACTATTGATGTAAAACTTATTTATAAGCCAACAAAATTTCCACTGGAAGGCATGGCTGATGCTGATTGGGCAGCTTG
Source organism: Tinea semifulvella (assembly GCA_910589645.1). Taxonomy (NCBI): domain Eukaryota; kingdom Metazoa; phylum Arthropoda; class Insecta; order Lepidoptera; family Tineidae; genus Tinea; species Tinea semifulvella. The sequence goes on from OU342619.1 coordinate 9,097,107, forward strand.
TACAATGGACCGGAGATCCTACACCGGGTATTGTTTTATCTTCGCAGGAGGAGCTATTAGCTGGGAGTCCAGAAAACAAAGGACAGTCGCATTATCAACTGCTGAAGCAGAATATATGTCAATTACCGAAGCAGCTAAGGAAGCAATTCACCTGAAGCAACTATTAACAGACATAGGAAGGCCTCAAAGACAGATTGTTATCTATAATGATAACCAGGCGACACAAAAGTTATGTTTAAACCCTATTATCAGCACAAAGTCAAAACATATTGACATAAAGAGGCACTACATCAGAGAATGTGTAAGCAAAGGCGACATTCAAGTGAAATATAAATCTACCACTACCATGGAGGCAGACATTCTCACTAAGCCTTTGGCTGTCACAAAATTCCAACAACTGAGGAAGAGAATTGGACTTGAGTGAGCTACTCGTGAGGAGGAGTATTAAAAGTCACTCTTGTCACTCATATCTGACAAGTCAACAAGCGTTGATCTGTTTTGATTCTCTATAATAAATATACTATTAATCTCTTAAAAGACTCTCTTTCCATTACCTGACGATTTAAAAGATTTATCCCTTCCAATGTTTAAAAGTAAATTAACTTTAATTTTAATTAAAAAATGTTATTATACCTTAGATCAGTTTTTTAATGACGAAACCATTTCAAATGTGTTAATAACTATATAGATTGTATTATCATTATTTTTACAATAGTATTTTTGAACATTTCTCTTTTGCCCACATTTTGTGTTACATATTTTAGTTTTATATAAATTGTAAAATACATGTTTAAGTTGTTATTATTTTTAGAATTATATTTGTTAATGTAATGAATTCGTACACCACATGTGGTAGGTTTTTTGCATGCTCACCCTAACCTAAGAACTATGCACCGAAAAACCACGAATAAATGATTTTGATTAGATTTGATTTGATGAGAAGATTTGTCGAAGTTTCCCGAATGCATGGAAAGTGGAAAATATATTTGGAGACAATTGTTTTTTCTTGCGAGATACCAATTCTACATCTTACCAAGATGTAGAATTTATTACAGTCAAAGTGTCAATGGGCAACGAATCACCGCTCAGGATCGTGTCTCGCACGCTGGCAACACTAAAAACGTTACCCCACCCGATATTAAATTCCGCACGTGAAATATTGTCTCGGATGCGATTTTAAAATTGCTCTTTTGATGTACAGCTAGTTTCAAGAGCATTGCTATTTCGAGTAAACATTATTATTATTATTTATTAATAAGCGAGCAGCGTATTGTTGATATTCCTATAACATCAAGCACTGGTGTAAAATTGTAAAATTGTCATTGTTAACATGTCTATTTTTAATCATATAAAATGAAAAAAAATATATATATATATATAAACTAAACCTAATAAAAAATAAACTATAAGTAAAAAAACTCTCTAGACTACCCTTTAACGTTAACGGGCTGAGATTAAACCTTGTTTTTGACATTAAATATGATTATTTCTTTTGACATAACTACATTACATATCAGTATATTTTGTATATTTACCTAGTATTGGCCTCGCTCGAGTACTCCAGGTTATCATCATTACAGCTTCTTGAAAACAGCGTCCTAGACCTTCATTGTTGGAGATGGGTCTTCCAAATCATATTTCTGGAGTATTTTACCTCAACTTGCCACGATTACAAGACTTTTTGGCATGGGATTGTAGGAAATTGGTAACACACAGGCTGTGCTTCTCCCCTACTTCCTTCCTCTATTAATCGCAAATACTTTAACGAAGAACTCATGGAAATAGATAGCCTTCAAAATTAGTAGGATGAAGTAGACGAGTTCTGGAGTAACGACCACGTACTGGATGCCGCAGAGTTGGACGACCTCCCGACAGATGAAACCACAGGCTGATGATGATCAATGGAAATAGCTGACCAACTTGTTAGTTGTACGAATTCATTTCCACGGCAGTTTTGTGACGATATAAAATTTTAATACAAAACTCATACTGGAAAACGAATCGGAAATTATTATCCACTCAATTACAATAACAAACAATAAACAAAGGCAAAACAAAAATTCAGGTATTCCCTCCTGAAATATCAATGTTCAAAGGCCTGAATTAATTAAATTAACGAACGAGATCTGCTCCAATGGGGGTGCTAAACCCGACGCTGTTCGATCCAGCACCCCCTATTCTTGAAAATAGCTCGAATTATTTGATCCCAATCAAAGTCCTTGCCTTATCACGCGAACCATTTATTAGTGCACCCATAAAATCAATAGCTCTTATAATAAATAACCCTATTATCCTATCCGTATGTGTCGACTATTTAATGACCTTTCCAGCGATACTGTAAATCTAGACATCTTCAACACAAATGTTAGTCTATTTAAGAGGCAAGTGTTATTGATTGTAAACTAAAACGACGTTACTTTAGAAATAAATGTTTATATAATGACTTTTTACTATTATTTCGTCATGATCGTAGAACAATGTCGGATTTAAAAAAATACCCATAATTTTGCATATATATTTATATATAGTTTTATATTGTTTGTGGTCTGTAATTTATAGTGCAAATATTAGAAAGGGTTCCAAAATGAAATCTAGAAGGTTTGCACTTATTATGAGACTTAAAAAGTGACAAAAAAAACAGTCGAAATGACAGTTGAATGGCCGCCATGAAAATTTTAAATATAGCAGATCCGTCACTGTTCTACGATCATGACGATTTTATTGACTAATACTAATATAAAATATATGATATAACTTTAAACACAAATTTACATTCATTATTCATCAATACAGCCCCTAGAACACAGTGTCCTAGACCTCCACTGCTGGAGATGGGCCTTCGAGAACATACATCTGGAGAATTTGGCCTACACTCGCCACGGCGCTGGCCAGACGGCTTGGCGAGGATATGATGTCGATTTTTAATGACAATTTATTAACGATTCCACAAGTTGGTATTAGCCGACGGCTTAACGTGCTCTCCGAGGCACGGAAACGGTGGTGTTGTTAATCTATGGCAAATGTACGGAAGAAAAATGCATTGCTCATTGGTACATGCTGGGTGGGTTTGAACCGACCTTTGTAGGATTCAAGGAACGCGTTCTTACAACCGAGCCACCACCGCGCAATAATATAATATATTTATTCTTGTTAATATTAATAAATTAATAATAATAAATGAAACCTAAAATTTTATAATTTATACACATAGTTGATTCTAATCATCCAAGTAGCTATGTGTAGCATGCCGTGTGAACTGCTCTTGGGTTACAATTCCGACCGTATAAATTATTGTAATAAGTGCTTGAAATGTATTAATTGTAACCTTTTAGTGTACCTTAAATACTAAATAAATATCCAGAAAAGTTAAATTAAGGTATACAAATGTTGTAATCAATTTGTGTACAAAACTTAATACCAGTGTAAAGTTAACCTGGTGGATTGACTGGTCCCATTTTTATATTTTATATAATCCCTTAGATATCGAGAGTGAAATGTTTTTTGCAAACGCGAAATGCGTTTGGATAAATTCGGATATGTAAATAGGGACGTGATTAAATGGATTTCGAGAATTTGGCCTAAAGTCCGGTCGTTCTAGTTTATAGGCACCTCGATAACCCGGCTCGAGGAGATGGTGCCGTACTTTTACGGCCCATACAGAACGGCCATGTTTTTATTTTGTCCGGATATGATTGTTGTTTGCCATTGGCTGCTTTTAGCTCGTTTAAAATTGGATTTCTATTGTATTTAATTAGGATGTCCTATTTCACAGAAACACTGATAAAATGGATGAAGTTAAACGATATATACATATATTTTATTTTAACTACTAACTCATGTCATTGCTATCACGATACTTCAAGGTTCTGGCAGTAAGAAATCACAAGTCTTTATTATCACAAATCATCATCATCATCAGCCTATGTCTCTCCACTGTTAGTAGTACGTCACCCCTAAACCTTGCCATTTCACACAATCTTTTGCGACCCTCAACCAGCCCCTACCAGCGACCTTTTTCAGATCATCCGTCCATCTGGCGGGCGTCGTCACACTCGTGCGTTTTCCTGTACGTGGTCTCCACTCTGTTCTGTCTACTATATATTTTATTTAGGTTTACTTATTAGGCGTAATAATATGTTTTTTACGAAGTGAGCCTCATCCATCTACTCTGCCATGCACTGCAATGCTTAACTAGCTTATTAGTATAATTTTGTTTATCTTTATATTTATTTTACCTTGTAATATTAAAATCATAATTTACTACGTGAGATCAGGAACAGGTTGAAAAACAGCGTCGTGCAGGTGTATGCAGGTATTTTTAATTTTTGCTACATGAAATCCCAACCGGATACCAATCCCCGCTGTGGATTATTATTTATTCATATTTACTCCATCGGTTCTGTGATCTGCGGCCCAATGCCACTTCCGTGTCCACATTTCTCTTTGATTCAAGCGATGATCTTTCTAGAGTGGATACCACATACGTAAAGCCGTAAGGTTTACTAGATTATTTTGAACTAAATGATCTTACCATATCCTTACAAAGTCATTAAATGTTCCAAGCCGGCGTCTATAATAAAGTAAGCAACATGCATCCCGGAAAAGCATAAAATGTTACTCGCCTATGTGCATAAAATCATGTATCACTCCCCAGTGAGCCGGTCCTAATTGTTACTGGCCGAATATATGAGGCCTAGTGGGGTAAATAAAATAAATTGGCAGCCCGCCAACTGATGCAATGGTCGGCGAGGGAAGGAAACTGCATTAGAGCTAAGATGTGTTACAAATGTATTGATGGAATAATAGTAATTTTGTTCGTAATAATAATAAAGATTTAGAAATGTTATCGTTGTTGAATAATTTAAAGTAGTTACAATATTAATTCAACCGTTTAGTTTGAGTTCTTTTTTGCGTTTTACAATGTTTTAATTATTTTAGACTTATACCTTACCAGGTTGCAGTTTGGGTGAGTGGTGCTTAGCTATCTCATTTTTTTTTATCAGAAATTTGAACTTGAAATTCTTCAGACAACGACGAGATTATCAATCGAGGCCCAATCTTCAATGACAATGCTTATTTACGAATACAGTTGTTATAACTTAAAAGTTATTTGTGTGATGTTAACTGCCTCCGTGGTCTAGCGGTTAAGTCCGTGGATTTAGACTCGAAGGTACCGGGTTCGATTCCTGGTCGGGATTTAATTAATATTTAATTTAATTGTAAAAGTTCTTGAGTTTGGTACGCTGAAGTAATCGACGAGCTTGCCACTTGTCATGATTGGCCTATAATAAAGTTGGCTAAATGTGAATCCGCTTATTTGTAAGCGTGGTTTCTGACCATCCGAAAGGGAAACGGACGTGATGATACTTTACTTTTTGTGTGACGTTATAATTTTTTTTTTTTTTTTTCAAATCATTGTATATGTAATAATATCGTATATGTAAAAAAAATACGCAGAATACATCTCTTTGTTTCATTCATTATTTTACATTATAGGACATAATGTAAAATAATGAATTAAATTTAATTAAATGCTTAGTTACTTAATCACTCGTAGTTCAAATAGGTCGTTGGCGGACTTTTGGTTGTAATTTGCCCAGTCTGCTGGGGCGGGTAGTACCCACTGTTCGTGCCGATATACCCAGTAAAGTGTATCCACTCGTTTCGGTATCAGGCTCCAATTGCCGTCATGCCCAGTCAAGCCGGGGCGTAGTGTTAAGGACTGATGTCAGCCATGAGTGTCTGATTCCAGTTGATAACATTCATGGATCTCGCGTGCCACTTACCATCAGGTCGGCGCAAGGTCACATGTGCACAACAGTATAAAAAAAAAGTAACATTATACCTCAGAAATATTTATACCTATTATTGTTTATATTATCCTGAACAAATTAAGGTATAGCTTGTAGAAGTATAAAAATATTAAATTGTATTGTTTGCGAGTATTTTTCATCCTACCCTCCCAAGACAAAACAAATGGATAATAGCTGTAGCGAGATGCCTCCGCAAAGCAAATATTAGTATCGAGGCGGTGCATTCCAGATAGAAGGATTTCACACATGAAATGGTATCCCTTGAGGTTTGTTTCTAAGAAAATCTAGCTTTGTCTAGCCTATATTGAAGATTTGATTTTCAAAACTCTATCTAGTCGAAGCTTTATTAACGAAATATTCATTTTATAGGTACTACTTACAATATAAGCTGTGATTATTCTGTAAATAAACCAAGTCTATTTATGAGAGCCTAGAAGTTACTATAGTGTTGCTCATTATTGGCCTTAGTCTTGCAGTCTTGCTTTTTTGCAAGACATGGCTGAAAGGACTACTGACCTAGTGTGGGGACCGCAAGATATTGTTCCTTATCTTCTCTCCTATCAAACTAAATACGTATACTAGTCCTTTACGTATACTAATACTTCTTTGCACGTTAATATTGTAGAAATCAAAGTAACCTACTAAAGACTAAAGGACATTAAAATAAATAATCTCGGCATTTAGCCGGTTTACCTGTTTGATGCTCACGGGCCTCGGCCAAATGAACATCATGTGTTCTATGCTTCTGTTATTCAAAACTTCCTGACTTGCAAGTATTCAGAATTGTAGCTTTCGTATTGGTCTAATTTAATAGTTTTGAGGCTGTCATGTAATGTTTTGGGTATTACGTCCCCACACTAGGTCAGTAGTCATTTCAGCCATGTCTTGCAAAAAAGCAAGCCTGCAAGATTAAGACCAATAATGGGCAACACTATTTTTCTGTTTAGTTGTTAGTTACTTCGATCTAGAATTTGATATTTACCTGTCCTTCAATAAAAGTTGTTAAACTTAATAAATAACTTAAGCAATACGAAAATATACCTACCAACAATAAACATAACATTAAAATTCTATGCGAGTGATGATAATCTTCAGAACTGAATTATTTATCGCAATATCCGTTTCTTACTATACAGGATGAGTTTTAGGAGTGTACAGTTATTAATTAACTATTTATTTTACATTAAATTTGTCTTTAAACAACTAGGTCAAATATAAGATGGAGCCGGCATCGAGGACATTTCATACAAAATGTTTGTTACATATTTTTTTCCACTAGCTTTTCTACTGAACAATAAATTGATCTAATATCAACCTTATGATAAGTGTATTTAAGGCTATAATTGTGTGTATCTACAATAGCGCCATCTATGATCGAGTGGTGGAAATGTTTCGTAATTACAACTTCGTATGTTGTTTATATAACAATAAAATATATAGGTTCTCTTTTCTTTCTTTACACTTCTGTAACACACAGGTCGTATTGTCCGTGTTTATATTGTCCGTGAACAACATTATAATATATATAATTTGAAAGTGCACGACGAACACGACACTAACAGGCAATGACTGTCATACCTAGTTGATTCTGTACCGATTGATCTAGCTTTGATTCTCTTACCGTTTGTTTTGTTATATATTTCATGTTCCTTTAAAAGAGATTGCCCAAATTTTGCCCAGATTGGTTAGGTTGTATTGTAGAAGTAACTGACGCCTAAGCTAGGTTCCTATACCTCACTCTGTGGAGGCAGGGGGTGTAAATGTTGTTTTTTTATTTTTTGTTTCCTCCACCGAGTGTGATGTAGGATATATTTTGCACTGCTAATATCGCTGAATGTTTTAGTACGAGTAACAACTAAAATTGTAGCGGAGACTACTCCCCAAGATACAACATAATGGTTTGGGGAGCAGAGTTCTGTATCTCTTTCTTGCTTACTTGTTTTGATTATTTTTTTCCTGTACCAAATTTTGTAACTCAATTTACTTTTGCTTGAATTAACGATTTTTACTTTTACTTTACTTTTAAAACCAGGCCCCAACTTTTTTGCAGCGTGCCTCAACTAAATACAATTCAATAATCAAGACAATTAATTTTGTTTTATTTAAAATTTAATTACAACATCTCTTTTACCCCAGCATTAAAATATAATTTCATTAAATAGTCATTTGGTTAAAATTTATGTATGAAATAGTTACAAATGCATACATACTATTTCTGCGATTAGGTTCTTTATTATAGATCAAACACTTGATTTCAAAGCGTACACAATTCTCCAATCGATCTATATTATATAATTATGAATGTAAAAAAAGTTTTTTGTCAATTGTCATTATGCTAGGATAAAATTAATTACAGATTATGAAAACACAATATATTAACTATCAAATAAAAAATAAATCATTATGACACGAGAACATTTTATTGGGCCCATTTCTCGAAGAAAAATGGGCATTCTCATTTGCAAGAAAGTTATAGAAGCATATTTTGTAAAATTCGTATTACATATCGACAAGATGTCATGAAGCGTTGTTTTTATAATATATGTTTAAATAAATAAAAAATGTATGTTTACATTATTTTAGAAGTCATATTTATGTTGTTTTCTTTATTTTAGTTTTAAAAGTAATAAGTTTTAATTACTTCTTCTTTTTTATTGGTGTATACTGTTATAATTATATTAATTATTTATGTAATGTGTGTGATAATATATGTACTGCTGTCTGTAAATTTACAAAAGATCTGTCAACATTTCAAAATATGCGATTGGCGTAGTCATTTTATCATATACATTATTTGTATTGCGCATCGGACGTTTTAACATTTTTTTTTAACCTTTATTGCTTTCCGTGTATGTAAAAAAATCATTTAACTTCTAAATCCTTTAATATACTTTCTTTGTTTTTCCAAAACAACCTGTATAAATATTTAGTACATCCCCCAACAGATTAAGCTAAATATTTCACGCCTAAAGTGATCTGTAACTCATTGCGATAAGGTTCAATGGTCTATTGAATTGATTGTACGGTACAAGTGGCCATTCGAATCCGAAGCACGAGTGAGATAGCCTTCTTATTTATAACCGTGAAAATCAACTAAATATTGCCTTTTGTCTACCCACGCCAACCCAAATTCTCCAGAAATATTTTCTGCATATTTCCAGCAGTGAAGGTCTAGTACTCTGTATTCTGGAGGCTGTAATAATTATGATGATGTACCCAAAGTTTATAGATTAAAATTTCATTGTGCTATCTGCAAAATCTGTTAAGTTTCTGTAGCATTCACATCGTGCTCAGATGATCATGCCATATACTCTGGTCTGTAAGTATCATCACGACCGTTTCCCTTCCGGGGTGGTCAGAAACCACGCTTATGAATAAGCGGATTCACATTTAGCTAACTTTACCATAAGCCAATCATGACAAGTGGCAAGCTCGCCGATGTCTCCAGCGTACCAAACTCGAGAAATATCACAAATAAATTAAATATTAATTAAAATTATTTATTTAAATTAATAAATATTATTGTGTCCCGATCAGGAATCGAACCCGGTACCTCCGAGTCTAAATCCACGGACTTAACCGAGACCACGAAGGCAGTATACTCTGGTCTGGGTTGTCAATAAATTCATAATTCAAACAAAATACACCATTCTTCTTATCTCTTACCCACACACGATATATATAACCGCAATGAATAAAAAGAACTAAGTCCTCGATGATACCCCAGGTAGTAACCTGATAAACTCAATAAACTACCCTAGTGTAGGTACTAAACTAAATCTAATTTGAGCGAAGAAAAGGGTCTTTTAGTGTGAAAAATTCAATCAGCTTATTTTGTATGATTCCTGGCGCTCTGGGAAGTTATTATAGGTTTAATCTCGCAGCAGACACCTTATCTAGGCCACCTGGATGCATTATGGCCACTTAAACTGGAAGGAAATGAGATCGTACAGTTTACGATTTGCTACCATTTGTTTTATTTTTCATACAGTTATTTTTAGGTTTAATAAAAGTCTTTGTATTTTACAAATTTAGTTTTATATCAACTTCATTAACATGTGAGTCTATCTATTGTGTGCATTCTTTACTCTTTCTAAATCTTCATAAACCAGCGACCTTCATTTGACTCTTACCGTACTTTGTTTTTTACTCCAAAACACATCTACATCATCGCTTGTCAGTTCTTTAGCAAACGTATTATCATCAAAATCTCCATCACCCACAATATCCCAATTCCGACTGCTCTGCAAATGATTATTCCCTAAATAGCGATTTAGAACATTATCCGCCAGGTACGGATTAGTGGAAATGCTGTTAATTATATGATATTTCCCTTTTCTATGAGAGCGACCTTTTGTTTAAACAGTACTGTGCCGAAGACAATTATTTGATCATGATTATTTAAACTAATAACTTTTTTTTATTGTTTCAGGTATGTAGCCGATAATATAAGGGCGATATTCAAGGACCATTTTCTTCTAATTTATGCTTCTGTATATATCACAATTAAAGTTTCAAATTAAACGTACAGTACTCCCAAATTAATAATGCGCATGCAGATCTTCGCTAATTGTCGTATTCCCGGAAACACCCGAATCATTGAATCGTAAGAGCACTAAACAATGCACTTGCATTTTGCACCTTGTTCCAAAGAAATAAAAGTCAATATCATGAGTACACAATCGAAAACAATTCGGGCAGTGTTTTTTTGTTTTTGTTTTCTTGGCGGTGACTGCACGTGTTCTCTCTGTGTGGAATTATATAGAGCTGCTATTACACAACCTTCTTGGTTTTGTTTTCAAAGGTGAATTTAATTTCAACTTTAATTATCTTATTAAAATAGTTTATTTGACAATTGCTTGTCTGTCTGACATAGGCAGAGATTTTATATTTAAAGGAGGTCACTACAGTACTATAAAATTTTCGAAGTAAATCAATCCAACAAAGATTGTAGCATATTCTCAATCGTGTTTTATCGGTTTTTCTCGCTATTTACTTCGAATCAAATTTCGTTACTGATAAATCAATATTTATCTCTTTTAGCACAAAACACATAATTCTACTAAATTATGCATGAAGAAAATGCACTTAACCACTCTATATACATATCGTCTTCCGACGCTCGGGAAATACGACCGTTGCCGAACAGTGACGAAGATTTCTATGCGCATTATCACTTTGGGAGAGCTGTACATCTGTACTATATTATTTTTCTTTTTGTCACCCAATGGGTACGCGACGAAAAATGGCTGCAACCGACATCGGTCCCTACCACTAGACTTAAAATCAAAATCAATCATTTATTTATTAACTTTTGGTACATTTATTTAGGTTCTAACAAAACTTGTGAGCTACAAAAGTCGACTATTGCTTGGGTATATAAATATTAACATTTTTAAAAAGTTATTATTAAATACAATATTATATAGTATTATATATTAATAAATAATAAATATTTCCAGACAGGTCACACAGCGCCATCTAATTTACGTGGTAAGCTACGAGGCTTGTGTTACGGAAACTAGATGGTTGATAAACTACATATTATACTTTTTTTTTTTGTAAATATATACATATTATACATAAAAACACCCAGACCGAGACAAATTATACAATGTACAACTTGCCCCCGGTGGGAATCGAACCCACGACCTCCTGAGTTCACGGCAACGTTTGTTACCACTAGACCACGGAGGCGGTCAATATTATATTATATTACAGTAGTTTTAAGATTAGTTGTACTTTACCTTAATAATAAACCTACTAACTTTGTCTAGTGGTAGAAACTATCTGGAATTACATTCAGGGTCCCTGCAGGACAAAACACTAGTATTTTATAAATTATATGAAACAATGATAAGAAATAACCTAAATAATAATTAAAAATATAAACATTTCCCTTCAGCAACAAGATGTTCTTTCACACTTCGCTTAAAGGACTCCAGGATATAAGAATTAGGAAACACATAGGCTGGAAAAGCATTCCACATCTTTAGCGTACAAGGCTTTGTGTTTGAAAACTGAATACAAATAATGCACCTACACGACCAAGTAAAACCCATCTGACTTCATGAGATAAAAGTACGAGACTGCACGAGTTAATCTTATCGAGGATCGCCACACAGACATTTAACAGTCGTTTAAGAAGTTCCTGGCTTCGGAATAAGTCAGCTTTCTCGTTTTATGACCTGGAACCTAGTTTTAATGACTATCTTTAAATTTTCACGGAGTTTAATGAAGATTTTATGTACTATCACCACGTTAAGGGAATCATAGAAGACAATAAAAACTGTGGATTTAAATGAAATTATTTCAATATCTTTAACACCTTCTATTGAGGAATCTTTAATGACGCGATCACATTTTTTTTTTATTTAAGTTGTAGCGACATCAAGGTGCATTTGCATAGTCATTAAATAAATAATAATATCTCGACAAATGTACTCCAACTAGGTCACCAGAGTCTACGTCGTCATATATGGTAATAACGATTTTGATTGGCCGAAATCATCGGCTGATGCAATGATGAACCAGGTCATCTAGTTGGAGGGACAGTCACGAGCCCGGTCAAGCACATCAGTCGTTTCTGAGATACCGTCGAGATCAGGTATTACTCGCGGTAGCAAATACGCTACGTAGGTTTGCCCTCAATAATAACGTGTGTGTTTGTAACTTAAATAAACATTATTCAAAGTTTAGTTATCTTTTATTAGAGAACACTAATAGATCCTTATACGACGCAAGGACTCAATCTCTAAAAAGTGAAGTAATGTCACTAAGGAAGGATTCAGTTACCTTTCTTAACTTCTCGACCGACAACGATACTGAATTCAAAGTTTTATTTTTTTATAAATACCCACTTACCTCTTTTAGCGGAACGTCCATTTAGAGTAACTTTTAATTTGCCCTTTATGTTTCCATATTATTTATTTTATTAATAAACTTAATTGAACTATGTACAAATACGAATTTTATTCCGCTAGTCGTCATTTTTTCACAGCCTAACCTTTAGCCGTAGAAGAAAATGTGCAACTACCCTCAAAAAAAATATAAAACTTATCTTGACGTATATTTATACTGTACGTATTTATACCTCTTTAATAGTCGCCACTGGTAATAAAAACGTTCTTACTATTAGCGTTGTCTTCCTCATTATTTTACTTTAAACTTTAACCTACTTTTAACTCTATCAAGGAAATCCTTCGAACTATTTAGTTTTAATATTAGTTTTAACTGACTGGAGTTGTTCTTACGCACCGTAGCCTTACGCGTATATATAAATTTGGACACATTTTGCAAATTGCGCAGTTAACCAATTGAAAAAAAAAAAAAACATCTAACTATATTATTTTAATATATAATTATAAATGTAAATGCGAAATCCAGTTAAGGGTAGTGCGTTAATTACTCGCTTCAATGAACGCAGTGTGTAACGAGTAATCCGGCTCGAAGGACCAAAAATACGCTACATTTCTCGCATTTGCCTAAAATTGGATCGAAAATTAAGCCGTTTGTTAATTCAAAAGGTGAAGTCATTTAGTCGACTTCCTACATTATTATTTATTATAATATATAATATACAAATTATTTAAAACTTTTTTTTTTGTTTTTTTTTTTTAAATTTTAGTTAAGGTTTTTCACGTTATTTTTTATTCAGCCTCTCCCCTATTGCAAGCGATGCTTTTCTTCTCTATCTCAATGACTAAAATTAGCCACCTAATAAAATTAAATATAGCCGGATATTGCGTTATTTTTAATACGAGTAACACTATTTAATTTAAAAAAATAAATAATCCTTAGCGTCGCGTTGTCGGGTAAAAAATCCTTCTATACAGTTGATGAATGTCATCAGGATAAAATGGCTTGAACATTTTAAAATAATAAAAGTTTTATATATTCGTATATTTTCGAGAGATTTGGACATAGACATGTTTAACTCCAAAGCAACATATATTAGACGTCTAATGACGCTTCATTACGTTGAATCGATCATCGGCAACAATCCCTAATGAGTGATTTGTGTTTTCATTATCAACTTACTTATGGTTCTCTTGCTCTTTATTACTTAACTTTAAATTTATATGTAAAAACCTTTAATAGTTCTTAGTGAATTTACTGTATAATATTTACTATAATATTGTCAACTGTTGGTTTTCCAAAAAAAAAATTTAAAAAAAAATTGTATAAAAGCTTGATAATATTTTATTCCAACTCCAGTGGTCCAAATCGGACATTTTCTTTTAACTATGTTTTATTTTGCTCTACCACGAAGCGTCCCCAAGGCTTTGGGGGATTTCTGCGAGCCCGTTAACCCGTCACGAATTGTCCTCGTGTTGACTTAGGACTCGGGTAAATAAGATCCCTTATTTCTTAGCTACTTCTATAGTTTAAGGGTTGATAATCGAATGGCTGGTACGCCAGAGACATCAACTAGTTTTTTATTTGTCGTACCACCTTTTCAGGGAGAAATTACTATTTTAAAGAAGAAAGAATAAATGTAAATATACATACTAATAATATAAATATAAAAGAAGCTTGGTCCTCATGTTTAAGGTCGCTTAGCGAGCTATGAAGAGAGCTATGCTCGGTATTTCTTTTATGGATAAAGCCCGAAACGTGGACATCCGTCAGAGAACCAAAGTTACCGACATAGCCATCAAAATTAATAAGCTGAAATGGCAATGGGCCGCACTCTTCTGTGCAATGTTCATTGGAGTAGACCGGTTCTGGACGGTTGATCTAAAAAAAGTCGCTGGTAGGGGCTGAAATAGTGACGGAAGATCGTGTAAAATAGCGAGCCTTAGGGGAGGCCTATATCCAGCTTTGTATGCATGCGTGTATGTTTTGTTCGTCTTTTCACGTCTATACTGGTTTGATAAAATCTAGCCGAAATGTTTCTTGGAACCCGGAACAGACGTAGGCTATAGGACGTCATCATCGGACCCGAGGGTCACATCCCTAAATGTATGTCTGATTAATTCCAATTCACGCCTATCTTACTAAACCTGATAATAATGAGAATTGATAGAAATCCTTGAACCTATGATATGGGATAGTATACGTTGTAATTTAAATATGGAATTGCCAATTCGGTTTCGCAGGAATCTTAGAACACATACATACACATCTTCACGCCAAATCCCTTGTGGGGTAGGCAGAGACAATTGAGCGCCACTTGTCACGATCACCACATACCTCTTTCGCTTCTTCGACATTCATCAACCTCTTCATACATGCCCTTTTGTTTCGATGGCTTTTTAATTTACCTTCCGCTAATGTTTTATTTATTTGATCGTGATAGGCAAGTCTCGGTCTGCCAGGGCCTCTTTTACCCATAACGTCATTTTTACGTTGACCCTAGGCAACATTCATTGCTATGCAGATAGCAATAGACAGCACGGCACATGTTAGGTACCTGAGTTCACGGGTCGTGGGAAGCGATCAAGTAGAGATGCGTCGTTTCCTGACGGCAAACTGGACGACACCCTACACAAAATTTTAGTGTGGGTTGCGCAAAACCTAGTCCAACTTAATGCCAATAAGACCTAGTTCTACTACTCTCCTCTGTTTACTTCAGGACACCGTTTCTCAACACTTAGCTTTAACATACTTGTGGTTTAAATACGCTCAGATCACAATCACCCATTCTACATTGAGAGCATTACCAAAACAGCCTCCAAAAAACTTGGGATCCTGAACAAGGTGATATGATTGGTGCTTTCAAGACTAATAATTATGTGCATCTATGATCGAGTAACCGAACTTTTTTTAATGAGTTGATAGGCCCGTCATACACAGACTCCGTCCGTCCTGACTGCTTGAAGCTGCGACTGCATAGTAAACCACAGTCTTCTACGTACACACATACAGGGAACCGCTCGAACAGTTGCAACTGCTTTGGGCGGTTGGCAGCACGGTGAAATTTCATCGTGCGGTCAAGCAGTCGCCAGGCATACACTGACTGCTCGAGCTTACGTTACCTTAGTTAGCTCACGTTTATTTATTTATTCGAAGAAAAAGGACAGAGACAGGCAACATAAGAACATAAAAGATGGCAACAGAGTAGAAGCAATTAAAATTATACCCGCCACCAGAATATATTTCTCACTGTGAACAATAGTGCTCTCTTTGTGCGATACAAAATTCGGAAAATATCACCTTGGCCAGGTATAAAGAAAACAACTGCATTGTGTTTGAATGCATTAAAACTGTTAGGCGAACTCCGAAGCAAACTGCCCACACTTTGCGAGCTAAACCGAAATTATTAGCAGCTTCTTGATTTTGGCTTTGAAAGTTACCTCCGCCCGCGCTCTTCATTCCACGCCGCGCGCTTCCTGCCCGCACGTATTGTTTTTTAAAACAAAATGGCCGACGTAGTTTGTGACGCCGCCGCCGCCGTCGCCGTATAAGCAAAAGTAGCAGTAGTGCTTCTTCCTCAAAATCCACGTTACTACTGATTTAAAATAGAATGAAATTGTGGCGTGTTGAGTAGTTAATATCCACTGCCTGAGCAGTTATCAATGGCAGTTTCAAGCTGTTGACTATGACTGCAAGAGCGGTCTGTGTATGTTGATCACTAACTGCTCGAGCTGTCCGTGTATGGCGGGCCTTCTTTAAAGAAAGGTAATTGCTAGAATGTCCTGTTTTTTTTCAACTTACCAAAATAATCTGACAAAGATTCTCGTATCGAAAAAGAACGTGTTTGTTTCCGTAGCACGCAGGTCGGAATATTATCGGTGGAACGACAAAATTCAAAAGCGCACGTCGAGCACTACTATAATCGAAATGATTAATACACTAATTCATTTTGTACCGATTGGCCTAGCTTAGATTCTCATACCGTTTGGCTTCTTGTTATACTCGTATATTTAAAGTCTCTGACAGTGAATAAACAAAGACTGATTTTGGATCACCAAACAAATCATTCTCCATTTCAAAGTGTGCATTTGCTAAATTTAACTGCGAAATTTATAAACAGAGTGGAGTAAGGGCATGGATGATTTACGACATAACCATTCGGGTTATTTTGGCACCCGTCATAAAGATTTAATGGAGCCGTTCGCGTCGGTCGTTACAATTCGTCCATACATACGGCTATTCGTTCGGTCACTTGGTCATTCATCAAGTGCTTTTGAAAGTTACAGTACATTTGTAAGTGTATACACAACTTTAAATTCATAAGACTATGGCATGTTATAGATTATTTTTAAGCCTGATTGTTATTTACTTCATTCCATTTTTGAATTTTTGAATTTCATTTGAATGCGAGAAAAACCAAGGTCTAGTACCTTTTGAAAGTAGAAGGATGACAACCTTGACGATAAAGATTGATCTTGAGCAAGCCAAGGAGTTGTCAAAGCGGCTGACGGAAAGGTCTGGAGACAGAAAAGCTGGCAATTATTTCTACCAGGGTATTAGCCTCGCTATACAGATGGGAAATGTTGCCAGTCTTCTTCTGAGGTAATTTTTTATTTATAGTTTAGTTTATTTATCATTTTATTATACAGGTAGCTTTTAATTTATATTTAATGTATATTTATTTACATCGAATAAAACAATTAAGTTTATTATTTTATTACAAACATCCGAGTGTAACCTGTGAACCATTTGGATATAAATATTTGAATTTGAACCTTAAATAATTGTAATGCATGATCAAATTCGAATCTAATAGGTATAACTATCTCAGACGTCGTTGCACAAAGGTTAAGCAATTTTAGACTTCAAACTATCGCGAGACTTTACCGATATCTTGGAAAGCTTTTTGTTGAACAAACGGGATAGACCTTATTGTTTTTCAAAGTACCCTCCCCCCACTACAATCGACGTTTTGTGTTCATTGCAAATATTCACTTTGCTCTGATATTGTATTTTATATTAGTCTTACTTTTCATATATAGATAGATATTTTTTTTATTACACAATACACATAATCTCATTTAAATGTAGTACATAGGCGAGCTTAATCTCATTTAAATGTAGTACATAGGCGAGCTTAATGTCTAGTTACATTTTCTAACAGCTAACCTTGGGCGGGTATAGTTATCAGTGAGCGGGGATTGTGGTTGCATTAAATAACTAATTTAAGAAAGTTTTTTTTTATTTAACCTATTTCTAACAACTAGAACGTACTTGTATATTATTATATAAATTATAATAACACAATATATATACAAGGTACATACAATATTAAACCAATTTAGAAGTTTATCTAGCTTTTTCTAAAGGTTGTTAAGATCAATATTATCTATTATTCAACTCATTTTTTTATTATAATCAACCAGGGCTAGTTAAATTTGTTATTTCTCACTATCATTTAAGTTGTCTTAAACTTCTTAAAGGCTTTTAACAATTATGTTGGTGAAATTGTATCTTAGGCTTCTAGGTTAAATTATTTCTTTTTGTTTATAAAACAAAATATAGTTTTTTCATATTTTTTATTTATTGTATGTACATCATTACTTAACTCGGAGGTACCGCGTTCGATTCCTGGTCGGGACATAAAAATATTTATTAATGTAAATAAATTCATGTAATGAATATTTAATTTATTTGTGATATTTCTCGAGTTTGGTACGCTGGAGACATCGACAAGCTTGCCACTTGTCATGATTGGCCTATAGTAAAGTTGGCTAAATGTGAATCATCTTATTTATAGGCGTAGTTTCTGACCACCTCGAAAGGGAAACGGTCATGATGATGATAATGATAATGATGATCATTACTTAAGTCGGCCAAATATTAAATCGCTTTAGGCGTGAATGTAAGACTAAGAAACTGACAGATTAATGCCCATGGAGTCACATGTCGTGGTTTTATGATGACGTCATATAGCCTATGTCAATCTCAGGGTTTCAAAAAACAATTCTGCCAAATTTTGTTAAAATCGGATCAGTAATATGGGCGTGAAAGCGAGACAAACATACGAGTTTCACATTTTATAATATTAGTATGGATTTGGGTGGGGAAAGGTTGCGTTATGTGGCGAGCCTTGAGGGAGGCCTACATTCAGCATTAAACAGATACAGGCTGATAACGATGTATGGACACAACGTTAGATTTTAATTCCGGTATCAGGTTTCGACCTAGGTTGGAATCTAGATCAATGTGCCTTGAAGAGGTGTACTAATTGAGGAAGCGTCATTAATTGGCTTTTCAACTCAAGTGCTTATTCAAAGAGTGCAAGCTAATGAGAACCTGGTTATTAGTAAGAATGAATTTCTGCTAAGATTTAGTTACAGGTTCAACAAGAGCTTAGAATTAAATTCCGCGAAATTCTTAACTAAAGCCAATTAATTAATCAAGTAATAATATATAGTTAACGAGTAAGCTGATTTGGTACATATATAATACCTCCGTGGTCTAGTGGTAACAAACGTTGCCGTGAACTCGGGAGGTCGTGGGTTCGATTCCCACCGGGGCAAGTTGTACATTGTATAATTTGTCTCGGTCTGGGTGTTTATATATAAAATATGTATATATTTACGAAAACAAAAGTATAATTTATGTAGTTTATCAACCATCTAGTTTCCGTAACACAAGCCTACGACGGAAACTAGATGGCGCTGTGTGACTTGTCTGGAAATATTTTTATATTTTATTTATAATATATATATATACGAGGGGCGTTCAAAATATTCTCGGTATTGATACGTTACAACCTCTTTTATATATATATTTGTTACTGGCCGCTAAGATTCATCCATTGACATTAAAAAAAAGTAAAATTGGAACCGAGATGTTCTTTTGTTTTTCTGCAATTGCCGAACAAACATGAACACCATGAGCGAATTAACAATTTTAACGAAATTAGAGCACCGATCCGTCATAAAATTCTTGACAAAACAGGGTAAAAATCAAAAAACCATAAAAGAGGAAATGGATTGTGTTTACCGTGAGTCTGCTCCTTCTTTATCTACTATTCAAAAATGGTCAAGCGAATTTAAGCGTGGAAGGGAGAGTATTGAAGATGACCCTAGACCTGGCCGGCCTGTAGTGGCTACCTCACAAGAAAATATCGATAAAGTGGAAAAACTTATATTGGAAGACGGCCGAGTGAAGGTAAAATCTATAGCTCAAGTAACCAATCTCTCTAATGGTACCGTACATGACATTATACATGACCATCTTAATATGTCAAAAGTAAGTGCAAGATGGGTTCCGCGAATGCTGACGCTTCTTCAAAAGGATATGCGTGTGGCTTGCTGTTCAGATTTTATCGACCTGTGTGGTGAAAATCCCGATGAGGTGCTGCAAAAAATAGTTACTGGAGATGAAACCTGGGTTCATCATTATGACCCAGAGAGCAAACAGGAGTCCATGCAGTGGCACATTAAGGGTTCAGCTCATCCCAAGAAGTTCAAGGTAATCCCGTCAGCTGGCAAGGTCATGGCCACAATATTTTGGGATTGTGAAGGAGTTTTGCTTATCGATTATAAAGAAAAAGGTGTAAATATCACAGGGCAGTACTACGCTAACGTTATACGTCAATTAAGAGATGCGATCAAAGAAAAGAGGCGAGGAAAGTTAACCAAAGGTGTTCTGCTTCTGCATGACAACGCCCCTGTCCATACTGCTCATATTGCCAAGGCAGCTATTGTTGAATGTGGGTTTGAAACTGTTACTCATCCACCCTATAGTCCGGACTTAGCCCCAAGCGACTTCTTTTTGTTTCCCAATCTTAAAAAGGATCTGCGTGGAAATAAATTTTCTGACGATGAAGCGTTGAAGACGGCCGTGGAGGAGCATTTTTACACCAAAGATAAAAAATATTTTTATGAGGGATTAAAAAAAATTATTGATCGATCTTATAAGTGTATGAACATAGGGGGGGAGTATATTGAAAAATAAAAATATCAAACTTTTCGTACTTGTTTGTTTTTATCCACATACCGAGAATATTTTGAACGCCCCTCGTATGCTATATATAATAGGACAATTACACGCAGTTTAATAAATAGGTACATAATAATACAAATAAAATAAAACTACACAATGTATAAACGGGATACAATAAATAAAAAACAACTACACATTTTTTTTTTTTTTTATACTAGCACGACATGTGACCTTGGGCTCACCTGATGGTAAGTGGCGCGCAAGGTCCATGAATGTTAGCAACTGAAGTCAGATACTCGTAACTGCCATCAGTCCCTAACACTATGCCGGCTTGACTAGATGCTTTTTCACACTTCGCTTGAAGGACTCCAAATTATAGGAAAGTGGAAACACAGAGGCTGGAAGAGCATTCCACATCTTTATCGTACGACAGATGAATGAGTCCCCAAATTTATATGTACGCGAAGGGATGGTGACTACGGTATGTGGGTGCATATTCTGACCTGTGCGTGTGGTTCGGTTGCGGAATGGAGAGGGAGGGATTAGGTTATAGAGTTCTTCGGAGCACTCACCATAGTAGCCTCACCTCTCCAATACGGCCATAAAGTAAATTTAACATTTTATAAAATAAATAAAAGTAAAACAACATGTTTAATTTTATGTGGAGGTCTTAATTGAATTATACGTTAATTGTGAAATTCAGGTGAAACAAATGTAGAATAGTAGGGTAGCTAGTGCATCTGGAGCTCATGATACAATACGAAAATTCCTGGTTTGGACTCCAAGGTGAAATACAAATGGAGATATGTAGATCAACGGGGGAACGTAGCGAGTGTGTTCGGCACACTACGCCCATCGGATGGTTATAATTTTAGTTTTATTTTATATTATGTAAATATTTTTTTTTTCTAATAAAAAGTAAAGTATCATCACGACCGTTTCCCTTTCGGGGTGGTCAGAAACCACGCTTATAAATAAGCGGATTCACATTTAGCCAACTTTACTATAGGCCAATCATGACAAGTGGCAAGCTCGTCGATGTCTCCAGCGTACCAAACTCAAGAAATTTCACAATTAAATTAAATATTAATTAAATGTATCGAACCCGGTACCTCCGAGTCTAAATCCACGGACTTAACCGCTATACCACTCTTTAACTCTAATAAATGTTTCGAATTAATTATTAAAATATATATATATATATATATATATAGCAAAACAGGTAACGTAATTTTGTATTATCATTACAGCCCCTAGACACAGCGTCCTAGATCTCCACTGCTGGAGATGGGCCTTCCAGAACATATATCTGGAGAACTTGGCCTACACTCGCTACGCTGGCCAGACGGCTTGGCGAGGATTTGATGTCAATTTTTTGACTCATTGTACCGGGTCTTGAGATATATGTGTTGAATTTATAAAGGGCTTACCTTAGTTATTAAAGTTTCCTTAGAGGTACCATCATTTCAAGGTTAGGAGACTTCCGCTGACACAGACTAACACCCGAGAAACATAATACAAAAGAAGTGTAAAATCATAGAAGAACAATGTGCCAATTTTTAGCAGCGCTACTGCTGTAACCCAGCGAACTTATACACCTCATAATCCTACATATTGTGTCTAAACACTATTATTATTATTTTATGTTTTATTTATTACTAACCACTTTTGCATGTGTATATTTGATTTTAAATAAAATTTAAAAATAAAAAATGTTGTCCAAATTTGTATGGAAACTAACCTCTGTGGTCCAGAAGTATATTATACTTTCTATACAGAGGTTAGGGTTCCAATAATCTGTTAATTGCCTCTAATAAATTGTATATCCTGTTAACACTTAAACATTGATGTAACTATAAAATAATAATAAAAAATAAAAAAAACTAAGACGGATTTTTTTAAAATTCTTATTGTTCTTTAAGTGTTTTTTTACTCCTTGTTAATTAGAGCTTCCTTTAAAATTGATCAATTTAATAATTTCGATAGTCACTAAGAAAAAAAACAATAAAGGTACAAATTCGTCGAACATATTTAATAGTAGATCAATTATTAAAAATGGCGGAATAGATAGGTACCGTCACTAAAATCTCGTAATTAAAATAAACACAATATTTTCAATTGACCGCCTCCGTGGTCTAGTTAGTTAGTAACAAACGTTGCCGTGAACTCGGGAGGTCGTGGGTTCGATTCCCACCGGGGGCAAGTTGTACATTGTATAATTTGTCTCGGTCTGGGTGTTTATATCTATATATTTACAAAAAAAAAGTATAATATGTAGTTTATCGACCATCTAGTTTCCGTAACACAAGCCTCGTAGCTTACCACGGAAACTAGATGGCGCTGTGTGACCTGTCTGGAAATATTTATATATAAAAAAAAAGCTTCCTTAAAAATTGTTCAATTTAATAATTTAGATAGTCACTAAGAAAAAAATCAATAAAGGTACAAATTCGTCGAACATATTTAATAGTAGATCAATTATTAAAAATGGCGGAATAGGTAGATATCGTCATTGAAATCTCGTAACTAAAATAAACACAATATTTGCAATTAAGTTATTTCATTAAGTTCTCTCTAATGACTTTTACATACCTATTATTCTTTAAATTCTTGATTTATTAGCTTTTTTACACATTTACACAAAAAAAAAAATTAAAAACAAACAACATTTAAATACACATTTAAAGCTTTTATTGTATTATATTATTTGATCACACATTTCTCGATTTACGTTGTACAATTTAAAATCATTTAAATTCGCTTAAACAGACAATAAAATAAAAAAATAAGCATTGACTCTATTTTGTTTGGTTTTGTCAATTTTAGGATTACCAGTACATTTAAAAAAAAACCCTTTCATTCATTCATTACAGCCCTTAGAACACAGCGTCCTTGACCTGCTGGAGATGGGCCTTTCAGAACTGGAGAATTTGGCCTACACTCGCCACGCTGGCCAGACGGTTTGGCGAGGATATGATGTCATTTTTTTATGACAATTTATTAACGATTCCACAAGTTGGCATTAGTGGAACCGGAACCGACGGCTTAAAACGTGCTCATTTGTTATGTGAGGCAGGTGCAAAATATAATAGGAGCATATAGGTATGTGAAAAAAAAACAAAATAAATAAAACTTAAATACTAAATCTAATATACTATACTAATGTAAATAAAAGAAGTAGTTTTCTGAGTGATGACAAAATATTCATAACGGAAATGCGACTTGTCGCTGAACTCTGAAGCGTACCCGCAAAGTAAACGGTTAGTTTAATAACTTAGTAGGACGTTATCCTTTAATTTATTGCGTTAACGGTTAAACTGCCGAGGCTGTACTTGCTACGCCGTTATTCGTAGTAGCTACGCCGTAGGCAGGTATAGCCTCTATACTAGCATATCATTTCGCCTTCACCTGCAGGGAAGTGGGATACGAGTTCTAAGAATGACAACTAGTTACATTAGTCTCTACTATTATGTGCCGGCTTGTCAAGTAATAAAATTATTTATTAATTTACTGTATCAGCCCCTCGCCAGTGAAACAAGTTTCCATTTACCGATTTTGTTTAAAATCTACTAAATACTATTTTTCAAAACCAACAAGTCCATACTGGAGGAACTAGGTGGTAGGCAGACTGGTTGGTGGTAATTTCCCCAGTCTGCCGGGGCGGGGAAGTGTCCACCGTTCGTGCCGATAAACCTAGTAAAGTGTATCCACACATTTCGGGATCAAGCTCGAATTGCCGTCATGTCCAGTCAAGCCGGCATAGTGTTAGGGACTGATGTCAGTCAAGAGTGTCTGATTCCAGTTGCTAACATTCATGGATCTCGCTCCTCACTTACCATCAGGTGGGCGCAAGCTTACATGTCTTGCTAGTGTAAAATAAAAACACTAGGAATCCTCTGGAAAGTCCTCAATCGTACAATCACACATTCTCACTTTCTTCGGACACGTATCGCGGCGTGGAGATACATCTATTGAGCGCCTTGTAGTTCAGGGTTAACTCGATGGCAAGAGGCTGCGTGGTAGGTCCTCAATAAGGTGGACAGACCAGGTACATGAGTGCGCCAGGAAGGCTGCAACGGCGACAACGGCGACAACGGCGTGCCACTGGCACCCAAATGACGACCAAGACCACTCTGCTAAAATGAAAAAGAAATAAGAGACTAAGCAAAAGCAGTCCAATAAGTAAGCTGTTAGAATACCAGCAGCCTATTTATTATTTTAGTATGAATTTGATAATAAATAACACACAAATGTTTTACCAATTCTTAGTTTAATATTTTAGGACATATCACGATAGACGATATGTAGAATAAAGATTATTACAATGCTTGATTACCAAAGGTTTTTAGACCGTAGTAGGTAATATATATATATTACCTACTATATACATATATCCTCCTTACTCCCACCGATGGGGATCGCGTTTCTGTCACAGTCGCAGCTCATCCACCAGCCGTCTCCAACTGCTTCGGTCCTCGGCGAGTGGATGGCCTGGTGTACAGGGACGTTCAGGTGGCCAGTCACCTGTTTATCGTCACATCTTCTTGCAATGCGGCCAAAGTATTGCAGAATTCGGCAAAGTATATTCGTATATAATATAAATATAAGGTAGTGTTGCGGCGCGTCCGACCTCTTTTGACAGACTTCTTTTGACTGACCTCCTTTTTGACTGACAATATTGGAGGACTATTTTATTTGAGAGATAGAAGTCCGAGTCAAAAACAAAATACAATCTATTAATGTCAATAAAATCTTCTAATTTAAACGTCGTTCTATGTCATTGAGAAAGGAGGTCTAAAGGCTTAAAATAAAGGTAGTTAAATAAATTTAAATTATGAAAGGTTTTCCAAGAACCTTTGTGTATCGGTTACAAACAAGACATTGGATTTAGGTCGGTTATTATAACATTTTAACGAGGAATGCTCCTATCCTATTTAATATGGACCTTTTTGTGATACTGTTTTCTTTTGCGTACTCGAGCTATGCCAACCTGAATTATATTTTTAACTTGTTACCGCTAGTATCCGAAATGATTATTAAATTAAGAGCTAAAGCGTAAACCTTTTTTACACCATTTGCTTATTAATAGTGCCTAACTAAAAGTGACAAGCACACTAACAATCACGGAGCGTATAACAAAATGGTTATCATGGCTAAATGGCAGTCAACTTTAAAACTATTTATCCAAAATGATGATGTAAAAAAACGAATTAACATTTCTTATAAGAACTTTCCTGGTGCTTGTTCAACGAATTTGATGACGTTTTTTTTTTTCGTTTTATTTCCTTAAGGAAAAGGTCGAGGTACAGAGAAGAGGTGGACGCCGACATGGACGGAAATTAGTGTGGTAAAGCTTATTCACAATGTCGCGCGCGGAAGTAACTGCACTTACTCAAAAAATTAAATGTAAAATTTTTCATTTTCCGAAAGCTTCACAAACTCTGAGAGTCTATGACTACTATGTGTCAAAGTCTCTACTTTCACACATCTTCTTGCAACCAGATTATGATAACGCTCTCATCCTAGCGGGACATTCTATCAAGAAGTTTCTTTCTAGAATAGACGTCTTGACAACTCGTCATAGTGTTACGTGACAAACGGTAACAAAGTTAACAAATAAAACAAAAAACAAACATTAGATACTCGTATACTATAAGATATTTATTAAATGTTAAATTAACTGACAAAATTATAATACTAATAGTACTGAAGACAAAAAAAAGAAGCTAGGGCTAGGCCGAGTGTTAAGAAAAAGAGGTGGTCAGTACAAGTGCTTTCCGCCATGCCACGAAGCGGTACTGCCCTGGCCAACTCGCTGTGCCGCGCCGGTCTGCATCCTGACGTATAGTAGGAGTTGCAAGTGATATTATATACTATATATGATACTATTTTATTACCTCAAATAGAGGGACAAACAAGGAAAGGAACCTGCCGAGAACGGCACTAGGTCTTGTTATTTTGTGTTTTGCACTAATTGGGGTTATAATCGCAAAAGCGGCGCCTTCTTTATCGATTTCTATGACGACTGCGCGACGACGACTCTTACGCTGCGCAAGCGCAGGCCTTTACACTAGCATGAGCGGGATGGGTAATGTAGAAAGATAACGGCGAGAAAGAGACAGGATAGTAACAAATTAAAACGTCTGTTTATGCACCGACGAATCACAGTAAAGCCTAACCATCCAAAATTGGTCGAATTAGTGCTTAAGTATTACCGTCTTAAAGTGCGACTTTGCGTAGCTCAATGTATGAATGATTCCTATTATTAAATCGAAGCATTGGGTTGTCGCGTAAGACGTGTAGTCGATAAATTACTTGGACACGTGGGAGAGGTTGGGAATAGAAAATTAAATGCGGGTCGGTGTTGTAGTTTGACAGTGTAGCAGATTTCTTGGCCTTTCGACATGTACGATGACAAGGTAGAATCGAAAAAAAATAATCAAGAAGTAACAAAACGGATAGGGTTCGGGCTCGCCCGTATGTTGAGCTGATCATGATTTTTATCACAAATTTGTACGATATACCCTGGTTATCTGTATTTAGTTATATTAAGAATATATTTAACTAACATTATTTTGGATAAAAGTTTTGGAGAACGAGACGAACAAAAAATAATATCAGAAATCAGTCAATCCGTTGCCGAAATATCATCAAAAAGCCATTCCTACAAAATATCCGATTATTTAAAAAAAAAACAACGTGTATTCGACCTCCATTTTTTTTTTTTAATACGGAACACGACATGTGACATCGTGCCCACCTGATGGTAAGCAGTACGTGAGGTCCATGAATGGGAGCAACTGACGCCGGTCACCACGACCGACATCAGTCTTTACCACTATGCCGGCCTAACAAGATGCTTTTTCACACTTCGCTTGAAGGACTCCAGGTTATAAGAGTGGGGAAACACACTGGCTGGGAGAGCATTCCACATCTTCAGCGTGCGACAGATGTACGAGTCTCCAAATTTACGAGTACGCGTAGGGATAGTGGGTAAGGTATGTGGATGCATACTTTGGCCTGTGCGTGTGGTTCGGTTGCGGAATAGAGAAGAAGGGATAAGGTTATGGAGCTCCTCAGAACACTCGCCGTGTAGAACACGCTCAGAGAGGCAACGTCACGGCGAAGCTGCAGTGATTCGAGAGTTTTAGAGACTGTGGTGTCGTGCACTATCATCCATGGTCTAGCGGTTAAGTCCATGGATTCCTGGTCGGGACACAATCATTTATTTGTGATATTTCTCGAGTTTGTTACGAGCTTGCCTGATGTGCCAATAGAAAAGTTTGCTAAATGTGATTCCGCTAATATATAATATAATACGACATGTGACATCGCACCTACCTGATGGTAAGCGGTACGCGAGGTCTAAGAACAGGAGCAACTGACACCAGCCACTATCGACCGAGATCAGTCTCATCTCTACCACTATCCCGACCTAACAAGGTCCTTCATTACACTCTCCAGGTTGTAGGTATGGAGAAATACACTGTCTGGGAAAGCATTTCACATCTTCAGCGTGCGACAGATGTAAGAGTTTCAAAATTTATGAATACGTGTAGGGTATTACGGTATGTATGTATGTAATAATAGTTGGCTAAATGTGAATCTGCTTCTTTAAAAAGCGTGATTTTTCATCACCCTGAAAGGGATACGGTCTTGATGATACTATATTAATAACTATATTTATAATATCCAGTAGAGTTAGTTAAAACCAAACATGTTTCTTTAGTTCTGAAACAGGTTTTTTGTTTATTTGGTGTTGGTCGAACCCCTTTTTGGCATCCTATTGATTGCTTACATCTGATCTTACATGAGGGTCACACACCAGGGGATATTCAAATTTAGTGGCTAGTGATGAGAATATGCGGTAAAAAATCGTTTTTTTACGTTTTTTTTTTTTTACTTACTATAATCCTCTGATTCGCCCTGGGTTTGATATCTCATAGCGGAGATTAGCACAAAATATTTATTATTACAAGCCATTTATACTAAAACTAAACCATCACTGATTTAAATTGAACAAAAAAAAAAAATCGGCAACTCATTTTTGTGAAGGGAGAATTACACACGGATTTTTATATAGTCGTATACCCGTATATATGTAGATTGGAATATATATATATTGGATAATAACGCCCCTGGTCACACATAGTTGCTTGTGCGCGAATATTTGGCAAAAACAACACAGTAATAGCACTCACTATATTCCCCATACCTTGCCCCCTGTGACTTTTTTTTGTTCATCTGAAGAGGCCTATGAGAGGACAACGCTACGCTGCGTTTTATTTTATTTTTTAACATGTGTCCTTGCCCCCGCTTGATGGTAAGCGAGATCCATGAATGTTAGCAACTGGAATCAGACACTCATGGCTGACATCACACTATGCCGGCTTGACTGGACATGATGGCAATTCGAGCCTGATCCCGAAATGTAAAATACACGGGTTTATCGGCACGAACGGTGGACACTTCCCTGACCCAGCAGACTGGACAAATTACCACCATCAGTCTGCCTACCAACTAATTGTTGTTCGCGTTGAAAGTATGTGCCATTTGCAATGATGTCAAATGTAAATTTTTACTTTCAAGAAGAACTAAAAAACAATTTTTATTTTGCAATGCCTAAACTTCGATTTCTTGTCCCGAAGGTTGATGGCAAGAGAATGCCAAGCGGCATTACATACGCCTTTTGTTTTAAACAATAAAGTTTTTAATAAAATAATAAATTAAATAAATCTGTAAGCTTGCCATGGTGGTATCTATCAAAATAAGACCGCTTGAAACAAGATTTATGTTAACCTAATGTTGGCTAAATGTAAACTTGCAAGAGCGTGTTTTCTGATCACCCCGCAAGGGAGACGGTCGTGATGATACTTTACTAGTTGTCTACTCGTATTATTAATTTAAATCCGTCGGAGAACCAAAGTTACTGATATAGCCTTCATAATTAGTAAGCTGAAGTGGCAATGGGCTGGACATGTCTGTCGTAGAACCGATGAACGATGGAGTAGACGGGTTCTAGAGTGGAGACCACGTACGGGAGGACGCAGAGTGGGTCGACCCCCCGCTGGATGGACGGATGACCTGAGGAAGGTCGCTGGTGGGGGAGAGACACAGGCTGATGATGATTATTAATTTTATCTTTTTACAATTATACCTGTATTTTATCTTCACTTGACATCACTACGTATATAAGATATTTTAAAAGGGGCAGGGTATTGTAAGGTCTTTGATACAATCTTCTTGTGTCGTCTGTCGTCTGCTTTTATAAACAAAATATGCCTTTGCTGTCTTGCTTCTGGCGGATATGAGGTCAAACAATTTGCATTTAATATTTAAGTTTAAATCATTTATTTTTATATTTATTATTAAGTTGACCCGATCCTTTTACATTTAAATTTATGTTTATTTACTTGACATTCTAATTTTATTAAATTGTAGATTATTATTATTTTTTGATTTGACCGCCTCCGTGGTCTAGTGGTAACAAACGTTGCCGTGAACACGGGAGGTCGTGGGTTCGATTCCCACCGGGGGCAAGTTGTACATTGTATAATTTGTCTCGGTCTGGGTGTTTATATGTATAATATGTATATATTTACAAAAAAAAAGTATAATATGTAGTTTATTAACCATCCAGTTTCCGTAACACAAGCCTCGTAGCTTACCACGCAAACTAGATGGCGCTGTGTGACCTGTCTGGGAAAAAAAAAAAAAAAATTTATGCTATTAGAATATAAGATGACACGGCCCTTTTACAGCTATGCATTTATGACCAGGGCCTCAAGGAGGTAATCAATTGGTTCACTAAAAATAACCTAATAATTAATCTCGACAAAAAAATATAGAATCAGTCGATAATACAAAGTTTTTAGGAGTAATAATTCACAACCTTAACTGGAAAGCTCATATTGACTACATAACGACAAAAATTAGTAAATTTATGTTTGCACTCAAACGGCTCGTCTCAATTAGTAGTATTGATACAGCTATGATGGCATATCATGGCCAAATAGCATCTATCATGGGCTAAACATAGTGTACCCAATTTATAACCATTGTACCATCCTATAAAATATATAGTTGTCGTATCAATCAAGTCCTTTAGTTTATTTTACACACCTAAACTTTATAAAATAATGGTTTTTTTCTTATTAGAATTATATATCTAAAAATGCATAGTATGTACTGTGGATACAATTTAGCCCCAATCGACGAATCAAATCAAATCAAATCATTTATTTCCTTAGGTTAGTACACAACACTTGGATATTGTCAATACATATATTTTAATACAATATAAGCTTGGCTGGATCGAATCTAACAGCAATACAATTTATAATAAATAAAACATTGTTGTCATAAGCGAGGATTTTGTACTTATTGATACTTAAAATTTAATTCGTGGCTGTAAAAAGGCCGTGTCAGCTTATGATCTAATAACATTTATGTCCATAAATATAGATTCGTGGCTGTAAAATGGCCGTGTCAGCTTACAATCTAGTAATAACAATATTTATGTCCATAAATAACAAATCGTGGCTGTAAAAGGGCCGTGTCCGACTGAAGATCTAAATATTACTAATATATGAAAATATATGAAACAAATTTCTATGCAATGGTATCTTTTAGTGCGTCCTTAAGATCATAAAAACTTTTTTTTTTTTTAATTAATATTGATTTAATTTTTATTTTAAATTTTGAACATTCTAGACATTTTATTTCCTTAGATAGTTTATTGTATAGTTTAATACCATTGCATAGAAAACTTTCAATGATTTTGTTAGGCGAGTTTTGGGGCATTTAATGTAATCTTTAAACCTTGTGTTATGGGTTATGCAGGTCAGAGAATTTAGTCATGATGTCTTTTCAGAACTATAAATGTCATCTGAGTTAAACGTTTTCTACATACATACATATCTTCAAATCAAATCCCTTGCGGGGTAGGCAGAGACAATTGAGCGCCACTTGACAAGATCACGACATACCTCTTTCGCTTCTTCGACATTCATCAACCTTTTCATACATGCCCGTTTGTTTCAATGGCTTTGTAGTAATGCATCTTCAGCTATTGTTTTATTTATTTGATCATGAGTAAGTCTTGGTCAGCCAGGGCTTCTTTTACCCACGACTTTCGCATTATATATCTGGTTCGTCAATCTTCTTTCAACATGTCCGAACCATCGGAGCATGCCTTTTCTTATTTTTGTCACTATGCTTTCTTTAATACCTACCCTTTTGCGTATTTCGTCATTACGTTTGCAATCTGTCAAAGTGACGCCGCATATTGACCGCCTCCGTGGTCTAGTGGTAACAAACGTTGCTATGAACTCGGGAGGTTGTGGGTTCGATTCCCACCGGGGGCAAGTTGTACATTGTATAATTTGTCTCGGTCTGGGTGTTTATATGTATATATTTACAAAAAAAAGTATAATTTGTAGTTTATCAACCATCTAGTTTCCGTAACACAAGCCTCGTAGCTTACCATGGAAACTAGATGGCGCTGTGTG
This sequence comes from Tinea semifulvella, assembly GCA_910589645.1. Classification (NCBI taxonomy): domain Eukaryota; kingdom Metazoa; phylum Arthropoda; class Insecta; order Lepidoptera; family Tineidae; genus Tinea; species Tinea semifulvella. The sequence continues at coordinate 9,129,268 of OU342619.1, forward strand.
ACCTGTCTGGAAATATGTATTATTATTATTATATCCGACGCAACGACCTCATCTCTACTGCATTAACTCTAAACGTTTTCTGGTGGTTTAAAACCACACCTTATAGCCAAATTTTGATATATGGTATACCGCAGAATCGCCACGAAGACAATTTCGCGCGTCCTCCAGCCAAGGGCTTTTCTCGACCCGCAGTTAGGTCACATAATCCTACTTAAGGGGCCCCTAACATTTTGATACGATTACTACACCGCCTTAACTCAATTCTCTTAAAGCAGTCCTATTCTTGTTCGGGAGAAATTATTTCGATTTTATTGCGATTCGTGATGATTCACAATTACGTAAACAATAAAACTGCCAAGCAAGCAAATTACGTTTGTAAAAGTAAAGTAAAGTATCATCACGACCGTTTCCCTTTCGGGGTGGTCAGAAACCACGCTTATAAATAAGCGGATTCACATTTACCCAAATTTACTACAGGCCAATCATGACAAGTGGCAAGCTCGTCGATGTCTCCAGCGTACCAAACTCGAGAAATATCACAAATAAATTAAATGCCTATTAATTAAATGTATTTATTTACAATAATAAATATTTTTGTGTCCCGACCAGGAATCGAACCCGGTAGCTCCGAGTCTAAATCCACGGACTTAACCGCTGGACCACGGAGGCGTGGCGTGGTATATATAATCCATAATGAATAATTTATACATGTACAGCTCTCCCAAAGTGATAATGCGCATAGAAATCTTCTTCACTGTTCGGCAACGGTCGTATTCCCCGAGCGTCGGAAGACGATATGTATATAGAGTGGTTAAGTGCATTTTCTTTATGCATAATTTAGTAGAATTATGTGTTTTGTGCTAAAAGAGATAAATATTGATTTATCAGTAACGAAATTTGATTCAAAGTAAATAGCGAGGAAAACCATACAATTGAGAATATGCTACAATCTTTGTTGGATTGATTTACTTCAAAAATTTTATAGTACTGTAGTGGCCTCCTTTAAATATAAAATCTCTGCCTGTGTCAGACAGACAAGCAATTGTCAAATAAACTATTTAAATAAGATAATTAAAGTTGAAATTAAATTCACCTTTGAAAACAAAACCAAGAAGGTTGTGTAATAGCAGCTCTATATAATTCCACACAGAGAGAACACGTGCAGTCACCGCCAAAAAAACAAAAACAAAAAAACACTGCCCGAATTGTTTTCGATTGTGTACTCATGATATTGACTTCTATTTCTTTGGAACAAGGTGCAAAATGCAAGTGCATTGTTTAGTGCTCTTACGATTCAATGATTCGGGTGTTTCCGGGAATACGACAATTAGCGAAGATCTGCATGCGCATTATTAATTTGGGAGTACTGTACTTGTATACGTGTGTGAAAAAAAAATTAACTTATTTATTACCTCGTTGGGTGAATCAGACTGCTGATGGTGATTTGGATATATGTATATATTTATGTTTTAAACTGGAGCAGATGAGTATCAAGAATACGGTTTTTTAACAATGTCGGAGAGACCCGGTAACATCGGACGGAAGTTTGTAGCAGAGTAGATGGATACTGTAATTATTGTTCTACTATACTATTATATTGTGTTATAGTTCGATGTACAGCCAAACAAAACAGTGGTCTACCACTCGAAGCTTGAGATTTAGTTTATAAGTAAAAAATTTATAAGCGCTATTGTAAATTTTCTCTAAATATCCTCCGTAGTTTAACGATTAAGTCCAACGATTCAGTCGCAGAGGTTCGATATTTATGGTCGGAACATATTTAATATTTCTCGACTTTGGTACGCTTGAGACATCGACGAGCTTGCCACTAGTCATGTTGGGCTAAATGTGTTATAGCTTATTTTAAAATGTGGTTTTCGACCGCCCTGAAAGGGTTCTGTTAGTTTAATTTTCTATCAGAAATCTCTTGAATCTATTGAGTGAAATTACTTATAGCCCACAAATATACGCAGTTAATTGTAATTATTCCGTACTGCTAAAAATGATGTCCAAGGCCAAAACCGTTGGATCAAGCTTGGTCAAGCAAAAACTGTAAGTTTTGGCTCAACTTACGAAAACTCATAGCTCTGTGTTCTAATAATAATAAAAGTATCATCATCACGACCGTTTCCCTTTCGGGGTGTTCAGAAACCATATTTAGAGCGGATTTACATTTAGCCGACTTTACTATAGGCCAATCATGACAAGCTCGTCGATGTCTCCAGCGTACCAAACTCGAGAAATATCACAAATAAATTAAATAATAATATGTAATTAATAAATATTATTGTGGCCCAACCAGAAATCGAACCCGGTACCTCCGAGTCTAAATCCACGAACTTAACCTAGACGACGGAGGCAGTATATAACAATAACAAATAAATTAAATTAATTTGGATACGAACCCGGCACTTTCGCGTCGGAATCTAAGGTCAATACACCACACCAAATTTATAATGAAGGTTGAAAATTCATTTTACGATATAAAAAATGTACGATATCAAACAGATTGCTGAAATCTTGGTTAAAATGTAATTATACTGTTACATTTGTTACTGATTACATCGTACTCCATTATCCCTGTTTTTAGGCAAAAATTGTGCTTACCCCAAAAGTCACTAGGGGCAAAGGGAATTCCAGTAATTATACTTTAGGAAAAATTTAATTATGTTTTTACTGTTTTAGATTTATTTAATAGATATTTTGGTATAATCTTTTGGACTCTTTGAATTATGCTAAAGTGCTAATATAATAAAAAATATCTAATTAATCATCACGATCCGCCATTAAGTTCTTTGTTATTTAAGCCTCTTCTAGTGGCAACAAACGTTACCTTGAACTCGGAAGGTTGTGGGTTGGATTCCTACTGGGGGCAAGTTGTACATTGTATAATTTGTCTCGGTCTGGGTGTTTGTATGTATATATTTACAAAAAAGTATGATATGTAGTTTATCAACCATCTAGTTTCCGTAACACAAGCCTCGTAGCTTACCACGGAAATTAGATGGCGCTGTGTGACCTGTCTGGAAATATTTATTATTTATTATTATTATTACAAGCCACTTGCCATGATGTAGTTTATCAACCATCTAGTTTCCGTAACACAAGCCTCGTAGCTTACCACGGAAATTAGATGGCGCTGTGTGACCTGTCTGGAAATATTTATTATTTATTATTATTATTACAAGCCACTTGCCATGATTGGCCTATAGTAAAGTTGGATAAATGTGAATCCGCTTCTTTATAAGCGTGGTTACTGACCACCCCAAAAGGGAAACGGACGTGATGATACTTCACTTTACTTTATTTTTATTATTATTGAAATGTTATACAATAGTTGTCACCGGCTGAGCTGAAATTAACTCGCAGCTCATTGAGAGAGAACAATGATTAAGCCTAAAATAAGTCAGTGGCTTATAGTTTGGCGAGTGTTATGAATAATGTATGCGATTATACTGGTCCCGGATAAAATTTATCTTAAGGCGGAGTTTGCAAAACAAAATAAAATGGATATCAACACAACTAAATAACTCGCTGGAAATTTCTATTGGTATTTTAATATTTTTTTATTTAAGAATTACTAACAAAATCAACAACAAAATTTAAAATCCCTTGTGATTAAACTCGTCAAAAACCATCCATCCCAATGATACGTCGTCTACAGAAAATAGCAAAAATATACACGTGTATATGTGTTCCTATATTTAATAAAATGCCTGATTCGGGAAATAGATCATCACGAATTAAAAAAAAAAAAAATCCACGTACTTGACCGCTAGACCACGGAAGTAATAAGTAAGACACAATTCGATAAACCTAGATAAGAATCTTATGTTCAAATATCTTCCACTGTAATTTAAAAATGGAATCGCAAAGCAATTTATTAACGCTACAAAAATAATAACGTGCATTCCTTACATCGCGCGTCGTCGCCTTAACTGAGTCGAGAGCTGATGTTCCTTATTTGAATTTGTCGGCTCACTGGCGCCCTCTATGGCTTTTTTATTAGTGCAAACTAACCAACACTAGTAGTATATTAAACTTTATAAATACTCTCTTAAAGTTTTTTTTTAATCGATTTGTTTATCGAATGCACTTGCGTTATTCCTGTAACTCTTATAAAACTTGTTATATCATAAGTCTTATTGCTTTATCATTACAGCATGAAAGTCCTAGAACTCCACTGCTGGAGATGGGCCAGACGGATTAGTGAGGATCTGACGACAATTTATTAACGATTCCACAAGTTAGTATTAATGCAACCGGGACTGATGGCTTAACGTGTTTTGGAGTACTTCACAGACCCTAGTATACTAAGTTATAGACCTCCACTGTTGTATGTACCAGAAATATCTAAAGATGCCTCTGGTTAGACAGCAAGGAAGCTGACAGGCGCATTCAACTAGGATGGGCTGCATTCGGGAAGTTACGCCACATCCTGTTATCAAACATATCACAGTGTTTTTCGTTTTCAACCAATGCGTTCTTCCAGTATTGTCGTACGGAGCAGAAACGTGGACACTGACAGTGGGTCTGGTCCACAAGCTTAAGGTCGCTCAGCAAGCTATGGAGAGAGCTATGCTCGGTATTTCTCTGATGGATAGAGTCTGAAACGTAGACATCCGTCAGAAAACCAAAGTTACCGACATAGCCTTCAAAATTAGTAAGTTGAAGTGGTAATGGGCCGGACACGTCTGTCGCAGAACCGATGACCGATGGAGTAGACGAGTTCTAGAGTGGAGACCACGTACAGGAAAACGCAGAGTGGGAAGACCCCCCGCCAGATGGACGGATGACCTGAAAAAGGTCGCTGGTGGGGGCTGGATGAGGGTGGCGAAAGATCGTGTGAAATGGCGAGCCTTGGGGGAGGCCTACATCCAGCAGTGGAGAGACATAGGCGAATGATGATGATGATGATAATATTTATTTACAAATTTTAACAAAATTTTTCCATAACAATGTAACCTGCCGCTAACGAGCGACGACAAACTGGAAATTCTGAAAATGAAAGAGAAAACGTCCCACGTGTTGATTTATGACGCGGAAAAAATGGGGTTGAAATTTTATATTATCAAATGGTATCACTTTTTGTTTAATGAACAAAAGGGATAAAATATAGGTCATGGCAGTCTGAGCAACTTTTTGGTTGGACTAGTCTGGTCGCTGAGAGAATGCGTTCGTAGATAGTACTTTTAAATACATATGTGTTGTCAGCACCATATATGAGTATCAAATAAAATAATTTATTCAGTAAATAGGCAATATTTTTTAGCACTTTTACACGTCATAACAGTTTTATTACATTTTATATTTATTATTTTATTTATTTTAATTTACATAATGTATACATTATAATATTTACTAGTGATCAAAATAAAAAAAATATCAGCTGAAACATTAAAAGGTACTTATGTCAAAGATTTCAGAGTTCAGACCGCGAACTTTTTTTGGATTGGAAAGCGTAAGAACCAAGCCAAAAAAAATCTATACTAAGAGTACCTCATCATCATAATTACAGCCCCTAGAACACAGCGTCCTATTCCCCCACTGCTGGAGATAGGCCTTCCAGAACATATATCTGGAGAATTTGGCCTACACTCGCCACGCTGGTCAGACAGCTTGGCCAGTACCTAATAGCTAATAGTAAATAATACATAACGGTACCTAATAGCTATTATTAACAGTTCTAAAGTGACATTGTGAAACTTGACTAATGCAAATTTATAGTTTGTAGCGATCATTATTATTGAATTTAAAAATTCGTTTCGAAAGACAATTTTGAAAGAGAAAACTTTTTGAAATTGTTTGAAAAATAATTTGTATGACATATTTTATTTTTATTTTGTCTTTTATTAATAACATAAAATTATTATATGTATTGACCTAAATTTAATTATTTAATGATGACTAGACTTACTAGATAAGAATATATTTAAATTAAACAATTTTTGCATGCCACAACAATGGCTAAATGTGCAGAGCCAACTTACTAACCATATTACTGTATGTACCACATTTAAAGCAAATAAACGATTTTGAATTTTAAACTAGAAAAAACTGTGTGTCTTGTCGTTAAACCGCGTCGATTTAACACGATCGGCCTCACATCGAATCCCCGGTAAACCCTATGCGATTTATTGCGCAGCCAGTAATTAAAGCGGACCCAACTGTTAATACAAACAAGGTACTCGATTGTATTTAGCGATAACGACCCAACTACACGATCTATTTACTTTAAATTTACTACTATTTAATTTAATACAATTACGAAAACTTACAGCCAAACAATTCTTAAATATAAAGAAAAAAGATAAAGTAAGAAAGGGCTAATAACAATTTTTCACAGGAATAGATATTGAAACATAGATAAAACTAAACACTGAAAAAAGAATGAGATGATATGAGGCAGAATAAGACAAAATAACAATAGAAATAGAACACTTATACAGATCGGTTTGAGTCATTTGTAAAGTAGTCCTGAGTCAAGTCACGCCGGGCAGCGGCTAATCCTCATATTCTGAAATAATTAACATACACACTAGAGTTGGACGCTAACATTCTCGTAGATAGTTACTAAACTAGATATCTACTGAGGTTCACATCGATTGCAATTTAAAGCGAAATAAAACTATCTACTTTTCATAACAATCTACTTGACGGCGCAATGTAAATGTTTGTTTAAATAAACTAAATTATCTACTGAGTTTTACAATGATGGTTCGTTTTCTACTAAAATAAAACTATCTACTTTTCATAACAATCTACTTGACGGCGCAATGTAAATGTTTGTTTAAATAAACTAAATTATCTACTGAGTTTTACAATGATGGTTCGTTTTCTACTAAAATAAAACTATCTACTTGACTGCGCAATGTAAATGTTTGTTTAAATAAACTAAATGATCTACTGAGTTTTAAAATGATGGTTCGTTTTCTACTAAAATAAAACTATCTACTTTTTATAACATTCTACTTGACGGCGCAATGTAAATGTTTGTTGAAATAAACTAAATTTATATACTGAATTTTGCAATGATGGTTCGTTTTCTACTAAAATAAAACTATCTACTTTTCATAACACTACTTGAAAGAGATTCGTAGCGATTGGTAGCTATCTCGCAACAGAAAGAACTGTGAAGCATAGCGTTGCGTACGAATGAAATTAATTGGTTAGGCACGAGTGCGAGTGAAAAACTTGCACGTAGGTGACCAAATAATAATCAGCCATTTGTTTAATATGCATAAGCTAGATAACTAAATAAATATTCTAATATTTGTTTTAAACACGCGACCTTGAAGTAGATAGTTTAGATAACGAAATAAAACATTTCAATATATTGTCACTGCAGCGGATCCTGGCTAGGACTGTAGAGGGAACTGTTTGATCAAATTTGATCATTGGAATTGTGTTCCTTGATTGTGGTTTCACCATGTTGTATTATGTTATAGTTTTTACTTAGATTTACTCAGTTATTGTATTGTTTTTATTTTGGCTACTCAAAGGCTCAATTAATGGATACTGTAATAATAGCATGTCGTGGTTGCCTGTAATTGGTGCAGCATCTGGTTTCTATCTTAGTTGTGAGTAAAAAATATCTATATATGTACTCGTATTGTTGCTGACACTGTTGGCGACCCGAATAAATAAATAAGTAGATAGTTCTCATGACTTTGTTCAAAAACGGATAACGATTGCGTTTTGTTATTTCAAAAACCATAACTACACAAGTTTAATCCACTCTATTAGGGAGCTATGGGGGTGCAAATTTTATATACGAAGTAGTATAAGGCTTTTAGAACACGCTCGTTTGTAGCTGTTTCGGAGTTCACCAAGTAGTTATTGCTTACCAAAATATGTTTTGCACAAAAGGTGCACTTTAGTTCACAGTGAGAAATATTCTGGTGGCGGGTATATTTTTAATTGCTTTATTATTATTCTTATGTTGCCTGTCTCTGTCCTTACTCTTCGAATAAATAAATAAGATGTCTAGTTAGCAGACTTAGCAAATTCCAGTGACCTGTTAATCTTTAATCTGGCTGACAGTCAGTGTCTCGAACATATTTATGGTAATTAATTATTACCCAAGTAAAAATTAACAGGTTTATTTTTACTTAAGTAATAATTAGATACCAAAAATACGTTCGAGACACTGACTGTCAGTAAAAATTAACAGATTTATTTTTACTTAAGTAATAATTAAGTACCAAAAATACGTTCGAGAAACTTGCTGTGAATTGTGTAAACGAGACACTGACTGTCAGTAAAAATTAACAGGTTTATTTTTACTTAAGTTATAATTAGATACCAAAAATACGTTCGAGACACTGACTGTCAGTAAAAATTAACAGGTTTATTTTTACTTAAGTAATAATTAGATACCAAAAATACGTTCGAGACACTGACTGTCAGTAAAATTTAACAGGTTTATTTTTACTTAAGTAATAATTAGATACCAAAAATACGTTCGAGACACTGACTGTCAGTAAAAATTAACAGGTTTATTTTTACTTAAGTAATAATTAGATACCAAAAATACATTTGAGACGCTGACTGTCAGTAAATATTAACAGGTTTATTTTTACTTAAGTAGTAATTGGATACCAAAAATACGTTCGAGACGCTGACTGTCAGTAAAAATTAACAGGTTTATTTTTACTTAAGTAATAATTAGATACCAAAAATACGTTCGAGACACTGACTGTCAGTAAAAATTAACAGGTTTATTTTTACTTAAGTAATAATTAGATACCAAAAATACGTTCGAGACACTGACTGTCAGTAAAAATTAACAGGTTTATTTTTACTTAAGTTATAATTAGATACCAAAAATACGTTCGAGACACTGACTGTCAGTAAAAATTAACAGGTTTATTTTTACTTAAGTAATAATTAGATACCAAAAATACGTTCGAGACACTGACTGTCAGTAAAATTTAACAGGTTTATTTTTACTTAAGTAATAATTAGATACCAAAAATACGTTCGAGACACTGACTGTCAGTAAAAATTAACAGGTTTATTTTTACTTAAGTAATAATTAGATACCAAAAATACATTTGAGACGCTGACTGTCAGTAAATATTAACAGGTTTATTTTTACTTAAGTAGTAATTGGATACCAAAAATACGTTCGAGACGCTGACTGTCAGTAAAAATTAACAGGTTTATTTTTACTTAAGTAATAATTAAGTACCAAAAATACGTTCGAGAAACTGACTGTCAGTAAAAATTAACAGGTTTATTTTTACTTAAGTAATAATTAGATACCAAAAATACGTTTGAGACGCTGACTGTCAGTAAATATTAACAGGTTTATTTTTACTTAAGTAGTAATTGGATACCAAAAATACGTTCGAGACGCTGACTGTCAGTAAAAATTAACAGGTTTATTTTTACTTAAGTAATAATTAGATACCAAAAATACGTTTGAGACGCTGACTGTCAGTAAATATTAACAGGTTTATTTTTACTTAAGTAGTAATTGGATACCAAAAATACGTTCGAGACGCTGACTGTCAGTAAAAATTAACAGGTTTATTTTTACTTAAGTAATAATTAGATACCAAAAATACGTTCGAGACGCTGACTGTCAGTAAAAATTAACAGGTTTATTTTTACTTAAGCAATAATTAAGTACCAAAAATACGTTCGAGAAACTGGCTGTGAATTGTGTAAAAGGCCTTAAGCGATCTGTGGGATTCCCCGGTAATGAGTGCTTTTTGTCCAAATGTCTCTGTCATTTGCGATTAATTTGTTCGTAATTATGTCTCGTTGCGTGGATTACCTTTAACTGCCTGATTTTATTTATTTAAATACATTTTTGACACAATTTTTTTATTGGATTTTTCTTCTATTTACCGAACTTTTATGACAACTCGAAGTTGGCTGGAACGGATGGAATTGTAATAAAATTGTCTCTGCAGATTTCTCACACAAATAGTCCAAAACATTGTGTTTTCGATTTCCAACTAGTTTCTAAACGACGTCATAATCCCAGTAACAAAATTCATAATACCTCCCGCGTCCCATGCTGCCCTGGTACTTAAACACGGATGCCACTAAAAACAGCTTACATTCAAGACATAATTACAACATTAGCTCGCTCGTAAATACGGGGACTTTATTACTATGAAACCGCGCTTCAACGTATCTCCTAGCTTTTATGTATGCCTGGTATATTTGTTCAGCCAACATACCATTTCTCTAATCAGCAATCGGTCGTGTTGAGCGACAGTAACAGCTGGTTTCTGAAAGGATAATTAAAATTTTCTATGATTAACATTTTTATATATGTCACGTGATTAGTAGGGTGGTGCGGATCTGGTCAAACCAGCGTATGGCCACACGGTCTTCGACTTTCCCTTTCCAGGTTACCAGTTCTTTTACGGGTTTTATGGCCAAGATACTTAAGGACTCGTTTTAGGCAGATGGAAGAGATTTTGGACATATTTTTACTGCAATATACTCAATTTTAGAAAGATAAAAAATAGCAATATCGAAATCTGAATTTTTAGATATTTTTCGTAGTTTTTTTTTTTCTTTAATACTGAGCACGACATGTGACACCGCGCCCACCTGATGGTAAGCGGTACGCGAGGTCCAAGAATCGAAAGCAACTGACGCCAGCCTCAGACGACCGACATCAGTCCCTACCACTATGCCGGCCTATAAAGAAGCTTTTTCACACTTTGTTTGAAGGACTCCAGGTTATAGGAGTGGGGAAACACACTGGCTGAAAGAGCATTCCACATCTTCAGCGTGCGACAGATGTAAGAGCCTCCAAATTTGTATTTACGCGTAGGGATAGTGGCTACGGTATGTGAATGCATATTTAGTTTAGACAGTCGACATCCACGTCTACTTGTAAAATTCAACCTGTAAAGCATTGAACATATTTCGTTAGGCAACGCATTATCCTCCTTGCGTCGTGTTTCCTCATTGCTGAGGGTCGTGACCTCCCGAAGAATTGGTGTGCGTCTTTATAATAGCTCGCCACCCGTTCCTGTCTTTGGCGGCATGCACAGCATCATGGACGCTTGTGTTGATAGTGCGGAGCCTCTCGGTCTCTTTCCTTCCACCTTGCCAGTAACAAAAAGTTTCTCCAGGTTATCCTCTCCTTTTCTGGCAATGTGTCCGAAGTATTGGAGTATCCGACGAAGATATATGGTGGATAGCCTAGTTAAAATCCACAACTCATCACCGCCGCTTATGTTAGCATATTTTATCATCTGTCTTCTACGCATCTTTTACTATAATGATCAATTAAACTTTTTAAACTTTCGCGCACATTTATAATAGTTTTTTAAATTTTAACGGGTCTTTACGCGATTTACATATTTCATTTCATAGTGAGCACGTTTGCTCATGCCTTGTGCAAATATGTTTTCTAGTGGTATAATTTGTCTCGGTCTAGGTGTTTATATGTATAATATGTATATATTTACAAAAAAAAAGTATAATATGTAGTTTATCAACCATCTAGTTTCCGTAACACAAGCCTCGTAGCTTACCACAAAAATTAGATGGCGCTGTGTGACCTGTCTGGAAATATTTATTTATTTATATTTATTAGTGGTGCAAATATGTTTTACAGTGGTCACCGGTCGACTGAGTGAGTTGACGGCCAATGAAACTTGGCTGAAACGTCGGGAGAAATATGTCTATGGTAAATCGCGTAAAGACCCGTTAAAATTATAAAAACTATTAAATGATCAAAACCAACACTTAAATAAATAAACAATTAATAACACAACTAGTTGCAAATTTCTCTATTCATTAGCTACTGTACAATATAGAAAACATATTTGCACAAGGCATGAGCAAACGTGCTCACTATGAAATGATTTAAACTCGCCCGAGTGCAATTAACGCCAATCCTCAATGTACGAGTACACTCGGACTCAAAACAGCTAATTCATTGAACTATCATATAATTGTTTACAAATCTATAATAATATATATGATGATATATATTTAGACGAAAAATACTGGATTTGAGAGTAGAAATTAAATAAGATAATTGTGGAACGTGATAAATAATAATAATACTTAAATTATAATTATTTAGATTATTATAGAATTATCATTATTTAGATTATAAGATGACACGTCCTTTTTATTATTATTTGTTTTATAAATTTATTAATTATCTGACATATGTATATAATTTCAGTACATCATAATTATTAAGTATTTAGAATGTAAACTGACACGGCCTCTTTACAGCCACGATCTTAGTTATTTAAGTACTTTCTAAGTTAGTTAGTTTTACTTGCTTGTAGCCTAACATACATATATATAGTTGTTGCCTGTTGACGGTCCAACCATTATTACCACTTTGATTAGTACATATGTTTTAATGATTGTATTGATTTTATTAGTTCTGACTGTATCCAAGTTGTTTTAAACGAACCAATGGAAATAAACTATTTTGATTTTGATTTTTTTTATTAAATAGCTTGAGACATATTTATTTATGTGCATATAAAATTTTAATTGATGGTTTCTGACCACCCCGAAAGGAAAACGGTCGCGATGATATATATCAATATATCTTTTTAAACTGCCTCTGTGGTCTAGCGGTTAAGTCTGTGGATTTTAGACTCAGAGGTACTGGGTTCGATTCCTGGTCGGGACACAAAAATATTTATTAATAGAAATAAATATATTTAATTAATATTCAATTGTTGCAAAAGTTGGCTAAATGTGAACCCGTTTATTTATAAGCGTGGTTTCTGACCACCCCGAAAGGGAAACGGTCGTGATGATACTTTACTATACTTTACTATTTTTTTTTTTAAATACAGACTCGCAAAACTGATAAGCGTAGCCAGAAAAGGGAGAATTTCGCTGTAATAATAATAATAATATAATTTTGATAAGTTTTGTCACTGACTGTACTAGGTCGGTATAAATCATAAATGTCTTCTCGGCGACTGCGAATGAGCCTCAGTGTCATGCGCCTGCCAACTCATGGTTTCCTGGTACTTCGATTGATTTACGACTGCTAAAACACCGCCACTTTTAATTAATTTGGTGATTAATATTGGTAACGAATAATTATAATTGGTTCGATTAATTCGCAATAGGACAGTGTTCCGTGGCGAGTGTAGGCCAAATTGTCTTGATATATGTTCTGGTAGGCCTATCTTCAACAGTGGAGGTCCAGGACTTTGTGTTCCAGGCGCTGTGATGATTATAAGGCCAGTGTGATGTGGTCTGACGCTTCGTCATTTATTTAAAACTTTAATGTAATAAATTATTTACATATTTGACCGCCTCCATGGTCTAGTGGTAACAAACGTTGCCGTGAACTCGGGAGGTCGTGGGTTCGATTCCCACCGGGGGCAAATTGTACATTGTATAATTTGTCTCGGTCTGGGTGTTTATATGTATAATATGTTATATTTACAAAAAAAAAAGTATAATATGTAGTTCCTCAACAATCTAGTTTCCGTAACACAAGCCTCGTAGCTTACCCCGGAAATTAGATGGCGCTGTGTGACCTGTCTGGAAATATTTATTATTATATATACACTACATATGTAAATAAGCTATACTATATACTACCTAATCATAGATTTTGGTACTACAATATATTTTTGTAATAAAATATAGAAACCCAAAAAGTGGAGCATCTTTAACCTCCGTCGGTAGGTCATTCCAAAGTCTTGCAGCTGGGGATAACAGGACAGCAGGGATAGTATTAAATGAAGAGCGAAGAATTCTGTCATGATGCGAGCCAAGCAAAGTACAACTGTCCCTAAGGTATTTGGGGGTTTGCAGGCTTGTATAATATGGAGTATAGTAAGCAGAGCACTGTGCTATTCTGGAGAGACCAGCCCTCATCAATTACCTTCTGCTAATTTTGATATTTTTTATGTCTAACCTATGTTTAACCTATTTATGTAATGTTTTCTGTTTGGTATAATTGAAATTAAATGCTTTTTTTTACTTAAAAGTTTAGAAATATATATATATATATTTTGTAGTGAAAATTACATTTTTTTTTTTGTTTTTGGCCTCTGGTTCAAGATCCGACAGAGACTTTAATCAAAACTTACGACCAAAACAAATCAGTACAGTTCTAAGTTTTTCGCGCCATTTTGCGTGGACATATCAAGTGCAAGTTTTTGTTTTGTAAATTAATTTGCTGTGTATATTATTGGTCAAAAGTGGTGTTGTTTTGTTTAATAATGTGCTGCAATATGAATAATTATGGAAAACGATAAATTGGACTTCAAATATGGGGCATAAGTTGTAGTTTATTTTTTGCGGTTTTCCCGCGCTGTCAACTCTCATATTTTACCCGACGTTTTTGGGCTATAATGCCGAGAGTGACTCCAAGTAAAGCATCAAATTCTGCAGCATCTGGAATTTGATGATTCCCAACTCGGTTATGAACATATATTATGCAAATAAATTACGTGTTTAGGACTGATGTATTCTGTACAATGTCCTTTAAAGACAATTAAAAAAAAAAAAAACAAATTCGATTCAAATATTGTTTAGGACTTATGTATTCTGTACCATGTCCTTAAATAAATTTAAAAAAAAATCAATACAGTTAACTGTTCAAATATTACTCGTATCGTATAGGACTGTCCACGCGCAACACCAACCAGGTAGGTTATGTCTGCAATATTGCGACGCGTCTCTAGTGGCAGCAAATGATGTCTTTTGCATCGCTGATCACAGCTTAAATCATAAGTTTTAGTTTTATATTGTAGCACTTTATTAGTTCGGTATAGTGGTAGAGACCTATGTCAGTCGTTAGTGGTTCGCATCAGTATATCTCATTCTTGGACCTCGCGTACCATATCAGGCAGGTGCGGTGTCACATGTCGTGTCCAGTATAAAAAAATCAAAGCTTATTGTCATATATGTTAATAATAATTTAATTATTTTGTTACAGAGTAATGGAAACAATTACAGCATGTCGAGCGAGCCCCGTCGTAAACGGGAGCTGCCAGCCCGCCCCAACCACATTCTGCTTTACACCATCATAAACCCTGCCTACCCTATCACTGTGGTAAGTCGTTATAGTTATACAACACAATATGTTTAAACTATGTAAGTTATTGCCATGGTAGTTTTATAGCCGTGAATATTCATGTATTAAGCTCTACCAAGAACCTAAATAAAAAATTATAATCTGTGTCAAATTTTCTCTTATAACATTTTCAATATGACTAGACCTCCTCCGTGGTCTAGTGGTAACGTTGCCGTGAACTCGGGAGGTCGTGGGTTCGATTCCCACCGGGGGCAAGTTGTACATTGTATAATTTGTCTCGGTCTGGGTGTTTATATGTATAATATGTATATATTTACAAAAAAAAAAGTATAATATGTAGTTTATCAACCATCTAGTTTCCGTAACACAAGCCTCGTAGCTTACCACGGAAACTAGATGGCGCTGTGTGACCTGTCTGGAAAAAAAATATATATGGCTTATATTAAATAGTTGTTTGAAATAAACAAAACCTTAAATTAAAACTAAATTTAACTTAAAAACTTTAAAGTTATTTTGTTTTCCCTTAATTTAATTTATTTTTTTTATTTGTATTTTTTATTATTAGGTAGATTTTTTGTTAATAGTAATTTACTCGTATGTGTTTTAAAAGTCTAGTTTTTAGTTTATCTAATAATTTAGTTTTTATTATATGATAAACCTTATTATATGATAAACCTTACAACTGCCTCCGTGGTCTAGCGGTTAAGTCCGTGGATTTAGACTCGGAGGTACCGGGTTCGATTCCTGGTCGGGACACAAAAATATTTATTAATGTAAATAAATACATTTAATTAATATTTAATTTATTTGTGATATTTCTCGAGTTTGGTACGCTGGAGACATCGACGAGCTTGCCACTTGTCATGATTGGCCTATAGTAAAGTTGGCTAAATGTGAATCCGCTTATTTATAAGCGTGGTTTCTGACCACCCCGAAAGGGAAACGGTCGTGATGATACTACTACTACTACTACTACTACTATAAACCTTACAGCTATATTCCCGGATAATAAAAAAAATGCCTTAGCCAACATAGGTTTCACTATTTACTAAAAAGTTATATAAGACGACCTCAAACAAATATTAAGAAAATAATAAATATAAACCATAACTAACTTAAACATAAAAATTGCAATAAAAATTAAGTACTAAACTATAAATTGATCCAGTGAATGGAAGTCCATCCAAGTATATAATCTAATTATTTTGCTCGTTTGCTTGAGTGAAGAAGTGTTGGTGTGTGTGTGTGTGTGTGTAGGGCATGCTTAAAAGTTGATGCTGACCGGCTAATCAGCAGCCGCATCCGTGCACAGACAGACTTTGATCACTTAGTAAATTATTATTATTGTAAGTGCATGTACATCTATTAATAACAGAATTTTGCGCGTACTTTGTATGAGTTTTGGTCTTAACAAACAGTAAATTTTAAATTCTTTGTACCTTCAAATAAAAAATAAAATAAAACTAATCAGTTTCAGCACATCCATTTACTGATAATTGATTTATTGTGTTATTATTAAGCTCACATTTAAAACCAAAATATGTTTTAAAAATTATTTATTTATACTCTTTAAACTTTGAGATAGCAAGCGCGAGCTTGGCGAACCCGTTACCAGCGTACGTGCTCCACCACTACGATTAGTCTGGCAAATTTAACTACCTGGCTACGCCGTAGTAATATTAACTACCTGCTACGGCGTAGCTCAAAGGCATTTTAACTACGGCGTAGTTATTTAGTGTAATTTATTAGATCTATTATTATCTCCTCTATACACAATTATTGTTCAAACATGTTTTATTCTTTACTAGCTCTTTGACCTGGCGTTGCCCACGTAATAAATTTGTAGATTCATAGAAATAAGCACAATCATTACTTGGCAAGCTTACAACATTTAACATCTTTGCAAATAGCTAATACTTACAAACGAGAACAATAAATAGGTGGTAGGCGGACTGGTGCTGGTAATTTGCCCAGGCGGGGAGGTATCCACCGTTCGTGCCGATAAACCCAGTAAAGTTGGCGTCATGCCCAGTCAAACTGTCATAGAGTTAGGGACTGATGTCAGTCATGAGTATTTAATTCTAGTTGCTAACATTGCGTGCCACTTACCACCAGGTGGGCGCAACGTCACTTGTCGTGCTAGTAAAAAAGATAAAAATACAAAATTACTCAACAACTAAAATATTTTATAAACATCATTCACCTAGGGGGCTCTGAATTCATTTAAAAAACAAGAGTGTATTTTTGTCAGTGTAAAGTAAAAAAGTAAAGTATCATCACGACCGTTTGCCTTTCGTGGTGGTCAGAAACCACGCTTATAAATAAGCGGATTAACATTTAGCCAACTTTACTATGGGCCAATCATGACAAGTGGCAAGCTCGTCGATGTCTCCAGTGCAGCGTAATATCACAAATAAATTAAATATTAATTAAATGTATTTATGTACATCAATAAATATTTTTGTGTCCCGACCAGAAATCGAACCCGGTTCCTCCGAGTCTAAATCCACGGACTTAACCGCTAGACCACGGAGGCAGTTGCCAGTGTACATTGTTTAAAGTTAAACTAAAATAACTCCATTTAATCTTTGCCATAGAAGCGTCGCAGCAGCATAACAATAACACAAAGGAAATGCGACACCATATCAATCTCGGATCACGATCCAACTATGAACCAAGTTTACAAGTTATCGGCTTAACAATCGGTGCTCGCGACAATTCTCCCAAGTTAATCGATCAACGGCCACATGTGGGGACACTTTACAAGTACCTTCTTTGTGGTTAGTTTAATAGTAAGTGCAGACCCGAAGATATTCTCCACCGATCGTCGCTTAAACTAAGAAACACATTTTTTTTATTAAGATTTATATGTATATTAGAATTATTTAAGTAACTTATTAACTTATGATTAAAATTAATTATTTTTTAATCCTGTCTATCACCTTACTCGATTATCAAGGTTAGCTGGTAAAGAATCCCTACTGGCATTATAATAATAATAATAAATTATTTATTTCAGAATTAATTCCATAATTGTTAGTAACATTTTAACTTAGAACTATATTAGTAGGTATTCTCATTAATTAAAATGTAAAAAAACAAACAATAATAATAATACTACTACATAATTTAATATAACATAACACATTATAGCTCGTCTTTGTACTATTTTAAAGTGTATTAAAGAATTTAAATAAATTAAATATCCACAGCATCACAGTACAGGTAATCAACAGGGTGGGGTACACTTTGAATGGGGCTAATATTGGATTTAGACTATGTTATAGTTCATTTCGTATAATCCCCCGGCATGTACCAATAAGAAATACACTTTTCTTACGTACATTTGTAATAGATTTACAACACCACCGTTCCCGTGCCTCAAATAGCACGTTAAGCCGTCGGTGCCGGTTCCACTAATACCAACTTGTGGAATCGTTAATAATTTGTCATTAAATTGACATCATATCCTCGCCAAACCGTCTGGCCAGCGTGGCGAGTGTAGGCCAAATTCTCCAGATATATGTTCTGGAAGGCCCATCTCCAGCAGGGGAGGTCTAGGAAGCTATGTTCTAGGGGCTGTAATAAATGAATGAATAATTCGTTTGCATTATGTGACTGAATATGACAATGAAATTAATCTAAATTAAAAACTAATATCGTCAAAATGAAACAAAGTAAAATATAACTAAACTAAATCAATATTGTATACTAAAGGTTAACTGTCTAACAGCATTAAGCCCTGCTTTAACATATTGCAATACATCACCATTATCACGACCGTTTCCCTTTCGGGGTGGTCAGAAACCACGCTTAAAGAAGCGGATCCACATTTAGCCAACTTTACTATAGGCCAATCATGACAAGTGGCAAGCTCGTCGATGTCTCCAGCGTACCAAACTCGAGAAATATCACAAATAAATTAAATATCAATTAAATGTATTTATAAATATTTTTGTGTTTGCCGACCAGGAATCGAACCCGGTAGCTCCCGAGTCTAAATCCACGGACTTAACCGCTAGACCACGAAGGCAATCAATTGCAATACATGTATGTAAATATACGTTTAAGTAGGGCAAGAAAAAAAATGTATGATTGTAAACGGCCCGCCCGCGGCGATCACGCAGGGCGGCGACAAACGACGGCTAAGTGCCGACGAAAGGTTTATTGTGTAAGTTGATGGCCGACATTTCGACAGGCGTCTTGACTTGACGAAATGTTTCGCCATCCGAATATTGGAACGCTTTGTTGTGTCAATGACAATTCGGGGCTTTTTCTGCCCAACTGAGAACAAATAATTAAAAAAAAAAATGTACTAAGTTAAGTGGGTTTAACGCTGTAGCATCCCTCTTGCTCGCACAATTTAATATTTATCCGGCCACTGGTTACACGCACTGCCTTCTGCGAACCTCGGCACACTGCTTGACGACGAAAGTTTCCGTATCGCCGTTGGTCTACGGTTAGGGGCACCATTAAGATGTCCGTGTGGAAAGGAGGTCGACTGTCTTGGAGTTCATGGGCTCTCCTGTTCCAAAAGTGCGGGCAGATTTTCCCGCCACGGCTCCCTTAACGATACTATAAAAAGGGCTCTAGCCACCATCGAGGTTCCAGCTCTTCTAGAGCCTGTTGGAGTTATCCGAGATGATGGCAAGAGACCCGATGGTATGACGTTGGTCCCCTGGGAACAGGGAACGTGCTCTAGTGTGGGACGCCACGTGCGTCGACACCCTTACCGCGTCGCATCTCAGGGGGACAGCGCATAAAGCGGGAGCCGCGGCGGAAAATGCGGAGTCCAGCAAGCGGCGCAAGTATGTAAGTATATTAAAAGATTACATATTTGTGCCGTTTGCTGTAGAAACTCTGGGCCCCTGGAGTCCAAGCGCAAAAAAGTTTTTAAAAGACATAACACCGCCTCTTGTTGTCTCCTCCGGTGACAAGAGGGCTGGCTCTTTCTTCGCCCAGAGAATTAGTATTGCAATTCAGCGGGGAAATGCAGCCAGCGTTCTTGCCACCATTCCACGCGGACGGGACTTATATCCCTATCCTTAATATTAATTTTATTTTATATGTTGTAAATATTTTTTAGAATAAATGTATATTTCATTTAATATTTTAAAAGATATTTAAGTCTGATTGTACTTTTAAGACTTGCTCATAAATAAAATTTTACACATACATATATTTAACATATTGCAATACATCATCATTATCACGACCGTTTCCCTTTCAGTCAGAAACCACGCTTATAAAAAAGCGGATTCACATTTAGCCAACTTTACTATAGGCCAATCATGACAATTGGCAAGCTCGTCGATGTCTCCAGCGTACCAAACTCGAGAAATATAACAAATAAATTAAATATTAATTAAATGTATTTAATTACATTAATAAATATTTTTGTGTCCCGTCCAGGAATCGAACCCGGTACCTCCTAGTCTAAATCCACGGACTTAACCGCTAGACCACGGAGGCAGTTGTTACCAAGGTTTAAACAAAACAAACCGTAACACATTCCAATCAGTCAGTTGTGTAGTAGTGAATGGGTTATTTTCATACTTGCCGAGAATGTAATCGTTATATTCGTGCCGGCCCATTGTCTTCCACACAATGCGCTCTGTACTGGATAAATACAGCTTTAAATCGATTTTCAAAGCTAAATTATGATTTAACACACAGCCTCTAGAATATAGAGTCCTCGACCTCCACTCCTGGAGATGGCCATATATACATTTTTTTATTTTTTATTACTGTACTTGAGATTTTTGAACTTTAAGGAATGCGTTCTTACAACCGGTCACCACGGTTTAGGTCTATCGTAAAGATAGACTAATGTGTTAAAACTGCACATCACTATTTTGGCATTTAGGTTTGGACTTTATGCTATGATGTCGATCCGGCTCGAAGGACCAGAAATTGTAGGATACAAAAATAGAGCCTATTTTTATTTTTATAAATATTTATTAATGTAAATAAATACCTTTAATGTTGTTCTTCCGTGTTTCTTTCGTCACAGGTTGGGAATTTGATGTTTATCGTCAGGTGTTCGAGGCAAAAGTCTCACCATAAGAGATAGGGCAGTTGCTAGTAAAATTACATATACATCAATGACAATGCCATAGAATCACCTCAGCTTTGTGGCCTTATCTATCGGATACACTATGCCGCCTCAATTGAGGCTTTAGGCACTTACCCTCGAGATAAGTACAGTATGCTATTGAGACCTCTGAGGTGCGATCATTTAGGCGTTATCTGCTCGTAAAGCGTATGCAGCATGTTGCTGAAGATATTTATTTATTCAACAAAAATCCACAGTACAGGTAGTAAATCGGGTAAGGTGTTTTTATTTAAGTAAGTTATTCAATGGCGCCAATATTGAAATTAGACCATGTTTCATCACAGACTCCTGGAACACAAAGTCCTACACCTCCACTGTTAGTGATGGGTCTTCAAGAAGTAATTGGCCTACACTCGCCACGCTTTCCATACGAGTTGACAAGGTTCTAATGCCATATTTTAATGACAATTTATTAAGGTTTGCACAAGTTGATTTTAGTGGAACTTAATTAAATCATAAGAAAAAAACATTATTGATCATCAAATCCCAATTTAAATGAAAATTAAATTGTAAATGAAATCAAAAATTAATAACACATTTTGCTGTTTTTTGCCTGCCTGAGTGCCATTTGTCACGATCTCGACATACCTCTTTCGCTTCTTCGACATTCATCAACCTCTTCATACATGCCCTTTTGTTTCGATGGCTTTTTATTGCACCTTCAGCTATTGTTTTATTTATTTGATCGTGATAAGTGAGTCTTGGTCTGCCAGGTCCTCTTTCACCCACAACTTTCGCATTATATATCTGGTTCGTCAATCTCTCTTCAGTCATCCTTTCAACATGCCCGAACCATCGGAGCATGCCTTTCCTTATTTTTATCCTTATGCTTTCTTTCATACCCATACGTCATTACGTATGCGGTCCGTTAAAGTTGTATATGTATGTTTATTATTGTGTATATATTAGTATTTAGTATATTTATAAGTAGATTATATATAACCCTTTCAGCACGGACAATACTTAGCGTGCGTTATTACAACAAAAAAAACTAGCGGTCTCCAAATTCTGTTTTGTCGCTTCGAAACAACCTCGAGGGTTCGTGCACTCATCTAGCTACTTAGTAATTATATTTTATTAAATTTTAAGGGCTAGTAAAGAAAAAAACGTGCATAAGTAGGTTTTATTTACATTATATTACCCAACGAACGATGGTGCGCTAGCACAGTAGAAAATGACAACGCACGAAATGCGGAGGGGGTTTTGTGGAATTCGCTAGTGGAGGAATTATTTCCATTTTTTTAAAGATCTTTTAGACCACAAGAACCTCAAAGTTATCATCCTTTGCATACTTATAATATTTTTTGTCGTGCTGAAAGGGATAAGTAAGTTTATTATATAAGTATTTATATCTAATGGGGTGTATCAGGCAAAGCTTTTTGTAGATGTCGCTAGCAGCAATGGTACCTTATTTTACACCTATATCGCATCATTTTTAAAATGTTTTTGAAGTTTTAATTATTATAACAGAATAATGTATTTTAAATTAACACCACCTAACTTAAAAGACGAATTAAGAAAGCGCACACCGTCTTTAAAAAGAAAAAAGGTTTTATTAATAGAACGGTAATTTTGACATCACCATATCTTTGATTTCTTTTAGAAATGTCGATTTGTACACTTAAAAGCTGTTTACTTCGGCATAATATCCAGAAAATAATAAATTTCGTAATAAAAATACAAGTTTTCTATGCAACTGACAGTTATATTAGGTACCATCTATCATGCGCCATCTATCGTGATTAAAAGTTAGTGATACACCTCATTGATGTGTCACTTATACTTTCATTACAACCTACAGTTGTTCTAATTAGTCCCAAAGGTTTGGCTGTCAGAGAATGTATACGGTCATTAAGACCGTCTTTTGTACTTTAGGCATTAAAGTTTTGAAATAAATAAATAAAATAATAGAGCGTGATTGTAATCAGTATAATGTTGTTTTAGGATGTAACCGAAAACCTAGTTAATGGTCATCAAGCATTTGGCTGTTTTTGTTTCAACTAGGTACCGCCAAGTTTCTATTTTAATTAATTTTGGCCAGGAAATTGCGTATTAATTAAGTTTTGGCTGCAAGGGAAATTTGAATTTTCTAATTTAGTAAAAGGTCCTATTACATGCTTTTATAGGGCATTCGAAATCAATTGTAATTATTAGGTTTCAAAAAAATTATCACGTTTGTTGGGATCTATTCAAGAAGTGTGTGAAATGCATTTTTTTTAACAATGTTCTATTTGGCGCCTGTCGGATATCCAAGGGTAGGTTGTTACACAGATTTGCGGCAACAACTGCAAAGGAGTCGGACATAAAACTAGTGTGATCAGAGGGAATAGCAAGGGTAGAGTTATGCGATGATCGCAACGACCTGTCATGAAGAGAAAAGCAAATTTGCTCTTGAGGTATTTCGGTGTCGCAGGCTCATTCAGTATAGATGTCTCTACTACTCAGACAAAGAATTCGTATATTTGGCAGGCACTTCAACTTAGCTCGATACTCAGAGATGTGATCGTTTTTGCGTAAGCAACTTACCTGAAACTTCTTTTTTTTCGGTGATCACTATATAACACGGCAACGCTGAGTCAAACATTATAAAATGAATAATGTAAACTTGAAGTCTCCTTTTCACTTTGTTATTATTACTTTTCATATTAAACGCCGCTTTATATGGAAAGTTTCAATATTGTCGGAAGATGACATATTCTTAGATTACCACAACCTATTGTGGCTCGAGAGCTCAAGGGTTAATATTAGATAAGTTGAAGACGTAAGCGGAACGAAATAGTCTAGGAGTAGGTGCACTAGTTTATCTATTTCATTGTAAGGCACGTGATTGGCTGGACTATACAAAGTGACAAGCCAATCACTAATCACCTGATGTATAATAAAAAAGATAAATGTTTCAATATCTTTTTGATCACACAGCAATAGTTCAGTTCAGTATACAATTGAAGTTTGTATTGTTTATTTAATTATTTATTTATTTCCATGAAAATGTACATAACAGATTATACGTCTAAGTATGTATTATATTTCATAACAAAATTCAAACACAAGTGACTAGATGTGCGAATTAATATGGCTCCAAGTAGTATAGGACAATGTTTTTACTTTCCACATCCGTTGATGAGAACACATTAAAATTCTCATAGGACTGCATGATTTTGTTCAATAAAACGATTGCTCGGGGAACGGGGGCACTCTGGAGTAGGTGTGTACGAGCACTCTCCTCAGAAAATAGTCGATAGCCGTGCGCGCGCAGTTACTTGTTAGATACAAACAATGAAATTAATTTTAATATAGCAAGTTAACCTCTAAGAATATTTAATATAAGACTAATGCTTTATTGCGTCTAACTTCTAAGGAGTTATAACGCAGCATAACTAATATAAATAATGTGGGTACAAAAAGGGATAAAATGTTCTGTTACTGCCTTCTTATAATAATAAGTTAAGCTTAAAGTTTCTTATTGTAATTTAAAGAGCGGCGGTAGCTTGATTGTAAGAACGCTTTCCTTGAAAAAAAAAAAACCTAAATTGGTCGGTTTAAACCCCAGCATGTACCAATAAGAAATAGACTTTTCTTACGTACATTTGTCATTTATTATAATTTTTCTCTTATTTTATTTTTTATATATATCATTTTATTTTTCTGACTCTGCACCCATAATATTCATTCTATCACTCTCCCAAAGGTTAGCTGGTAGAGAATACCTTTATGGTATTAAGCTCGCCTATGTACATCTTTTTATATTTTCTATTTTGTGTCCAATAAAGGATTTTATTATTATTATTATTTATCACAACATCGCCGTTCTCGTGCCTCGGAGAGCACGTTAAGCCGTCGGTCCCGGTACCACTTATACCAACTTGTGGAATCGTTAATAAGTTGTCATTAAAAAAGTGACATCAGAACCTCACCAACCCGTGTGGCCAGCTCGGCAAGTTTAGGCCAAATTCTTTAGAATTTTCTGGAAGGCCCATTTCCAACAGTGGAGTTCTAGTACTTTGCGTACTAGGGGCTGTGATGATTGTCATTTGAGACAATTTTCTGAACAAAGTCGAGTAAATAGAAGATAAGTATATTGTTCCTAGTCTAAACCATTTACTATTCTTTGCTCCACTCTCTACCCAATTAAAAATGCAAAGTTCCGTTATTGCCTTCTTATAGTAATAAGTTACGTTTAAAGTTCCTAATGTCATTTAAGCGTAACACGATAGAATATTCTTAGCAATGCTGAGTCAATCGTGTGTGGGGAAGAGAAGATAAGAATAGTGTTCCAGACTAGCAACACCATTTACTATTCTTTGCTCCACTCTCTACCCAATTAAAAATGCAAAGTTCTGTTATTGCCTTCTTATAGTAATACGTTACGTTTAAAGTTCCTAATGTCATTTAAGCGTAACACGATAGAATATTCTTAGCAATGCTGAGTCAATCGTGTGTGGGGAAGAGAAGATAAGAATAGTGTTCCAGACTAGCAACACCATTTACTATTCTTTGCTTCTCTCTCTAACGAACTGCCTGAATAAAAAGTTATTAAAAAATATATATAAGTTAGTTATGTAGATTGCACGATTTGTTAATTCCGCCTTGTTAAAAAAAATGAGTATGACATAAGGCGTATGAAATTGGACTGGTAACAGATTATACTGAACGACTCTGCTGCAAGACTGCTTTGATTACATAGTGTCAAATAGCTGTCCCCTATAAGACCAGGGCCAAGGCAACCTTAGTATAATATATATTAGGTCTTCTACTAAATTAAGCATGTACAATACTGTATTTTTTTTTGTTCAATATGTATATTTTCTTTTGTGGCAATAAACTATTATTATTATTATTACCCAATTTAAAAAAAAAACATAATTATATTAATGTGATACTATAAGTCACATTAACATAATTTTGTTTAAAGTAACGTTTAAAGTTCTGAGACAATCATTACCTATCATAAATTAAATGTATAAATCGTAGTTCAGCTCTCAGTCTAAGCTGTATTTAATGTAATGGTGTAGTATGAACGCAATAATTGTACTAAGTTCTTCAAGGATTATCTTTAATGTTACGGACCTTAACCTATTTTTGACGAACTTTGACCATTTTAGACCTATTTTATGACGTCATATTATGTTCACATCTAACCAGAATGCCATAGCGATGTTTCCAGGAGCAGGACTAGTGGTCGCCAAATAGAGCAGTTAACAACTAACAGCAAACGCTAGGCATTAGTTATCGCTAACATCGAGTGTAAAATGAACGTGAAATAACGCACATAAAGATGCAAAACAAATGGTTTTTTTTTAAGTTATGCGAATTTAAAGAGACAAATTTCACTTAATGACTGCCTCTGTGATCTAGCGGTTAAGTCTGTGGATTTAGACTCGGGAGGTACCGGGTTCGATTCCTGGTCGGGACAGAAAAAATATTTATTAATCTAAATAAATACATTTAATTAATATTTAATTTATTTGTGATATTTCTCGAGTTTGGTACGCTGGAATAATATTAATTAAATGTATTTATTTACATTAATAAATATTTTTGTGTCCCGACCAGGAATCGAACCCGGTACCTCAAATCCACTGACTTTTAACCGCTAGTCCACGGAGGCAGTCCTTACAAATTGGACATTTTAAAATTGTCATTGTGTATCTAAAAGCTTTTTTTTTTAGTTTGCGACTTAGATATGGTTTTTTAGAAAAAGTTGTTGTTTCTATCAATAGAATCACATATTAGTCTAACGTAAGATAATAATAATAATAATAAAATTCTTTATTGCACACAAAATATAAAATATAAAAACATGTACATAGGCGAGCATAATACCATAAAGGTATTCTCTACCAGCTAACCTTTGGGAGAGTGAGAGATTAATATTATGGGTCCAGAGTAAAAAAATTAACACAATAAGATCAAAATGTTATAATAAGTAAAATCAATATATATATAGGTGCGTAGGTAAGTATATGGTTTAAACATCTAAGATGATAATAAATATATACTGTGTATAAATAATAAATAAAATACATGCATATTTTAAATGAATAAATAAATAATAATACCTATATGTCAAAGAAAGGAGATAAGATGCATTTTGTTTTTTAAGAAGGTGAGAAATTAAGAGTTTTTTTATTTAAAATTTCAATATTTCAATTTCATACAAAGTCACCCTTATAATTTATTATGGAAAATGAAATGCAAATTTGTGTGTTTATAAACCGACAAGACTAGGGCTAATCGTATATAGATTATGCTAAAGACTCCCTGATAGCGGTATATTGCTGCTCGCCGGATCACGGAAGATTGATAAGCTAATATCGCTGTCACTTTGGTGTCTTCAAGTTTTGTAACTTTTTATAGCGTGGTTTAAGATACTCCTAAGTAAGATAGGTTGCCTTTTCAGTCAGGATTTAAGACTAGTCCGGGCTCTTTAATATGTCCGGATGTTTTTAATTGGATGGAATTCAAGATATAGGGAAGGTGTATACATCTATGTCGACTTTAGAGATGGCGACTGTCTGATAGCTAATAATAATAATTTATTAAACGTTTTCTTTTTTAAACTATTTTATTATAATTATATTAGTAGTGTTAGTACCTAATATTATTGTTTAATTTTTACAGCCAACTTACAGCCAGTTACCAACCATTACAGGCTGTCTCCGCGCAATGTTTCTAGATGTGACAGTCAAACCTTGCAGCCAGTTACCAACCATTACAGGCTGTCTCCGCGCAATGTTTCTAGATGTGACAGTCAAACCTTGCAGCCAGTTACCAACCATTACAGGCTGTCTCCGCGCAATGTTTCTAGATGTGACAGTCAAACCTTGCAGCCAGTTACCAACCATTACAGGCTGTCTCCGCGCAATGTTTCTAGATGTGACAGTCAAACCTTGCAGCCAGTTACCAACCATTACAGGCTGTCTCCGCGCAATGTTTCTAGATGTGACAGTCAAACCTTGCAGCCAGTTACCAACCAATACAGGCTGTCTCCGCGCAATGTTTCTAGATGTGACAGTCAAACCTTGCAGCCAGTTACCAACCATTACAGGCTGTCTCCGCGCAATGTTTCTAGATGTGACAGTCAAACCTTGCAGCCAGTTACCAACCATTACAGGCTGTCTCCGCGCAATGTTTCTAGATGTGACAGTCAAACCTTGCAGCCAGTTACCAACCATTACAGGCTGTCTCCGCGCAATGTTTCTAGATGTGACAGTCAAACCTTGCAGCCAGTTACCAACCAATACAGGCTGTCTCCGCGCAATGTTTCTAGATGTGACAGTCAAACCTTGCAGCCAGTTACCAACCATTACAGGCTGTCTCCGCGCAATGTTTCTAGATGTGACAGTCAAACCTTGCAGCCAGTTACCAACCATTACAGGCTGTCTCCGCGCAATGTTTCTAGATGTGACAGTCAAACCTTGCAGCCAGTTACCAACCATTACAGGCTGTCTCCGCGCAATGTTTCTAGATGTGACAGTCAAACCTTGCAGCCAGTTACCAACCAATACAGGCTGTCTCCGCGCAATGTTTCTAGATGTGACAGTCAAACCTTGCAGCCAGTTACCAACCATTACAGGCTGTCTCCGCGCAATGTTTCTAGATGTGACAGTCAAACCTTGCAGCCAGTTACCAACCATTACAGGCTGTCTTCGCGCAATGTTTCTAGATGTGACAGTCAAACCTTGCAGCCAGTTACCAACCATTACAGGCTGTCTCCGCGCAATGTTTCTAGATGTGACAGTCAAACCTTGCAGCCAGTTACCAACCATTACAGGCTGTCTCCGCGCAATGTTTCTAGATGTGACAGTCAAACCTTACAGCCAGTTACCAACCATTACAGGCTGTCTCCGCGCAATGTTTCTAGATGTGACAGTCAAACCTTGCAGCCAGTTACCAACCATTACAGGCTGTCTCCGCGCAATGTTTCTAGATGTGACAGTCAAACCTTGCAGCCAGTTACCAACCATTACAGGCTGTCTCCGCGCAATGTTTCTAGATGTGACAGTCAAACCTTGCAGCCAGTTACCAACCATTACAGGCTGTCTCCGCGCAATGTTTCTAGATGTGACAGTCAAACCTTACAGCCAGTTACCAACCATTACAGGCTGTCTCCGCGCAATGTTTCTAGATGTGACAGTCAAACCTTGCAGCCAGTTACCAACCATTACAGGCTGTCTCCGCGCAATGTTTCTAGATGTGACAGTCAAACCTTGCAGCCAGTTACCAACCATTACAGGCTGTCTCCGCGCAATGTTTCTAGATGTGACAGTCAAACCTTGCAGCCAGTTACCAACCATTACAGGCTGTCTCCGCGCAATGTTTCTAGATATGACAGTCAAACCTTGCAGCCAGTTACCAACCATTACAGGCTGTCTCCGCGCAATGTTTCTAGATGTGACAGTCAAACCTTGCAGCCAGTTACCAACCATTACAGGCTGTCTCCGCGCAATGTTTCTAGATGTGACAGTCAAACCTTGCAGCCAGTTACCAACCAATACAGGCTGTCTCCGCGCAATGTTTCTAGATGTGACAGTCAAACCTTGCAGCCAGTTACCAACCAATACAGGCTGTCTCCGCGCAATGTTTCTAGATGTGACAGTCAAACCTTGCAGCCAGTTACCAACCATTACAGGCTGTCTCCGCGCAATGTTTCTAGATGTGACAGTCAAACCTTGCAGCCAGTTACCAACCAATACAGGCTGTCTCCGCGCAATGTTTCTAGATGTGACAGTCAAACCTTGCAGCCAGTTACCAACCATTACAGGCTGTCTCCGCGCAATGTTTTTAGATGTGACAGTCAAACCTTGCAGCCAGTTACCAACCAATACAGGCTGTCTCCGCGCAATGTTTCTAGATGTGACAGTCAAACCTTGCAGCCAGTTACCAACCAATACAGGCTGTCTCCGCGCAATGTTTTTAGATGTGACAGTCAAACCTTGCAGCCAGTTACCAACCAATACAGGCTGTCTCCGCGCAATGTTTTTAGATGTGACAGTCAAACCTTGCAGCCAGTTACCAACCAATACAGGCTGTCTCCGCGCAATGTTTTTAGATGTGACAGTCAAACCTTGCAGCCAGTTACCAACCAATACAAGCTGTCTCCGCGCAATGTTTCTAGATGTGACAGTCAAACCTTGCAGCCAGTTACCAACCAATACAGGCTGTCTCCGCGCAATGTTTTTAGATGTGACAGTCAAATCTTGCAGCCAGTTACCAACCAATACAGGCTGTCTCCGCGCAATGTTTCTAGATGTGACAGTCAAACCTTGCAGCCAGTTACCAACCAATACAGGCTGTCTCCGCGCAATGTTTTTAGATGTGACAGTCAAACCTTGCAGCCAGTTACCAACCAATACAGGCTGTCTCTGCGCAATGTTTCTAGATGTGACAGTCAAACCTTGCAGCCAGTTACCAACCAATACAGGCTGTCTCCGCGCAATGTTTCTAGATGTGACAGTCAAACCTTGCAGCCAGTTACCAACCAATACAGGCTGTCTCCGCGCAATGTTTCTAGATGTGACAGTCAAACCTTGCAGCCAGTTACCAACCAATACAGGCTGTCTCCGCGCAATGTTTCTAGATGTGACAGTCAAACCTTGCAGCCAGTTACCAACCATTACAGGCTGTCTCCGCGCAATGTTTTTAGATGTGACAGTCAAACCTTGCAGCCAGTTACCAACCATTACAGGCTGTCTCCGCGCAATGTTTCTAGATGTGACAGTCACACCTTGCAGCCAGTTACCAACCATTACAGGCTGTCTTCGCGCAATGTTTCTAGATGTGACAGTCAAACCTTGCAGCCAGTTACCAACCATTACAGGCTGTCTCCGCGCAATGTTTCTAGATGTGACAGTCAAACCTTGCAGCAATAGTTTTCAGATTGCTAGTTGTTTATGTTTTTTTTTCATTATAGCTAGCACTGAAAATTTGTAAGGCTTTAAGAAGACATATTTTTTGTATACATAATATTGTAAAGGCTGTAAATTTTCCCACGAACACATAAATAAATAAAATTGTGTAGTCACACAATTCTTAAGCGCTACAGCAGCGAGGCTGTCTTTTTGCGACGGATTGCATAGAAGTCATCAGTCCGCGCCTCCGCGAACATACCCGACCCGACACACAGTGCTTCGATGGCATTGTTGTACTGCACGTGAATGACGTTGTAGGCTCGGCGCGTATACGTCACCCACAGTCCGCCCGACTGGAATGATTTGCAGAAGGGTTTAAGAAGTGTAACCTTAACTGGTTCTGTACGGAAGGAATGTTGGCGAGCTGCAGATACTGTAAATGAATCTGTATATCTGCTGGATGAGTGGGAAGACATTTTTAGTAGGTTAACAATGACAACAAAATAAGTTTTACTCTACTACAGATGTTGCTACAGCATTTGTAAAGAAACTCTGTGACCAAGGTGAAGGTCGGCGGTGTAGTGACCCGAGAAAACTTAGACGTATATCTTATCAAAATGTGCCAGGTCATTAAAGTCTTTATTTATTTAAGAACAACAGTGGTCGGTTTTTAAGTAAGTAATAAACTTACTTAAAAACTAGGACATTGATTCGACGATAAATGTACCACCTTTAGGTGCCACAACATGCACAAAATACAAGTGGTAGGTAATAATGGATAATTAAAAATCAAATTAAATTAAATTAAATTCTAAGTTTAAACATACAAAAAGCCTAATAAAAAATATGAAACACGTCTAAAAAAAAATATAATATAAAATATTGTACTTAGTCTAATTTAATATTATTATTAATAATAATAAGTCTTAATACGTTTAGACCAAACGAGCGGAATACATATAAATCCAAGGTCTAAGAAAGTACGATCACATTTCGCCATTCCGTGACAAACTAAAGTGGTTGCCCATACGCCTTCGCAGGAACCGTAGGATTATCTGCATGTTGCACTCAGTATTAAATGAGCCTAATACACCGGAATATTAAAAAGAGAAATTTAATTTCCTTGGTGCCACTCATGACAGAACTTTACGTTCTTCTTCTAACTCCACGCTCTCCTTCCCCCCACACATCACACCGCATTCGTTTCCAAGTCGTTGGCGGTCACATGTCGTGATCAGTATAATATATATATATATACAACTGTTAAATTATGGGATTTACGCCGAAAAGATCATGGGCATAGGCCTAGACACGTTGCAGGAGATGCATTTTTGTAACGAAATTAAGGCGGCATTAACAGAATCATACAATATTTGGTTGGGTAGGGAGAGGAGCAGAATGAATACACCATTATTCTCATGTCTCTTTCTCACACACGATGGTCCCGGCACTCGCACGGTGAAGCCATGTAATACTTTTTCATAAATTGCTGTCCTGTGGCATGGTGCCCAATACGCTGGCAGCATTTCCTGTCTAAATAAAAATCCTTAAGTTTTTAAAGAAAAAACTGCAAGCCCTATTGTCACCAGAGACGTCAATGAACGTTGGTTATAGAGGCTGGTCCGTGTATTATGTCTACGGTAAAGGCAAATAAACTATGCAACTGGCGACTTGCCAAAACATATTTTTTACAATTTTTACATGAAAATGGTTTTACTACACTGCACTGTTTGAAAGGTAGAGTCGTACTAAAAGGGTAAGGAAACGACTGAGCTTTCCAGAGTCAACGAATTATTTTAGATAACGAGTATAGTTCTTTAAAACTAAGCGCGCATTTCTCTTCTTTTATTTTTTCAATTTGAAGCCATTAAAAAAAATTCAAAGTCAAAATATCTTAATTCACGTAAACCTACGAGGGGCGTTCAAAATATTCTCGGTATGTGGATAAAAACAAACAAGTACGAAAAGTTTGATATTTTTATTTTTCAATATACTCCCCCCCTATGTTCATACACTTATAAGATCGATCAATTATTTTTTTTAATCCCTCATAAAAATATTTTTTATCTTTGGTGTAAAAATGCTCCTCCACGGCCGTCTTCAACGCTTCATCGTCAGAAAATTTATTTCCACGCAGATCCTTTTTAAGATTGGGAAACAAAAAGAAGTCGCTTGGGGCTAAGTCCGGACTATAGGGTGGATGAGTAACAGTTTCAAACCCACATTCAACAATAGCTGCCTTGGCAATATGAGCAGTATGGACAGGGGCGTTGTCATGCAGAAGCAGAACACCTTTGGTTAACTTTCCTCGCCTCTTTTCTTTGATCGCATCTCTTAATTGACGTATAACGTTAGCGTAGTACTGCCCTGTGATATTTACACCTTTTTCTTTATAATCGATAAGCAAAACTCCTTCACAATCCCAAAATATTGTGGCCATGACCTTGCCAGCTGACGGGATTACCTTGAACTTCTTGGGATGAGCTGAACCCTTAATGTGCCACTGCATGGACTCCTGTTTGCTCTCTGGGTCATAATGATGAACCCAGGTTTCATCTCCAGTAACTATTTTTTGCAGCACCTCATCGGGATTTTCACCACACAGGTCGATAAAATCTGAACAGCAAGCCACACGCATATCCTTTTGAAGAAGCGTCAGCATTCGCGGAACCCATCTTGCACTTACTTTTGACATATTAAGATGGTCATGTATAATGTCATGTACGGTACCAATAGAGAGATTGGTTACTTGAGCTATAGATTTTACCTTCACTCGGCCGTCTTCCAATATAAGTTTTTCCACTTTATCAATATTTTCTTGTGAGGTAGCCACTACAGGCCGGCCAGGTCTAGGGTCATCTTCAATACTCTCCCTTCCACGCTTAAATTCGCTTGACCATTTTTGAATAGTAGATAAAGAAGGAGCAGACTCACGGTAAACACAATCCATTTCCTCTTTTATGGTTTTTTGATTTTTACCCTGTTTTGTCAAGAATTTTATGACGGATCGGTGCTCTAATTTCGTTAAAATTGTTAATTCGCTCATGGTGTTCATGTTTGTTCGGCAATTGCAGAAAAACAAAAGAACATCTCGGTTCCAATTTTACTTTTTTTTAATGTCAATGGATGAATCTTAGCGGCCAGTAACAAATATATATATAAAAGAGGTTGTAACGTATCAATACCGAGAATATTTTGAACGCCCCTCGTACTACAGGCATTTATCAAACGTCATTAATTTAATCATTTTAAATGATTCTACTCCTGCTAGTAGAAGACTAAGCAGCAAAGTGGTCCAATAAGTAAGCTGTTAGCAGAAGACTAGCAGCTTAGCAGATTCCAGTGACCTGTTAATGTTTAATCTGACTGAGAAAGGAATCTGCAAGGAAAACTCAGCTTTTCACATATGAATATACAAACTAGTAGATACAGTAGCCCTATTCTGTTACTTAGTCGCAAACGTTATATAATGAAATCCGTTAACTATAGCCATATATATCACGCTATTAAGGTTGATATTTGCACGAACACTGCTAAGTTCGAGCGCTTATAGAGTTAAGAATTGAATAATATTTTATAATTATGACGCAATCTTTGACGTAAATAATGAAATCCACTAATAACGTTTGCGATTAAATAACAGGTTAAAAGAAAAAATATAGAATTAAACAAAAAATATGAGTCGTATACAGTAACTAAGTAAAGATAATAAAATTATAAAAGTGGTTTAGACGCATGCGCATCACCTTGTTGCTATACCAACGATCTAGGAAGTTAGGGGCTAGAAAACTATGTTTGACAGGTAAGTTCGGAAATTTGCATAATGAATATTATAAAAATAAATCACGTCAACATTGTGTTTAGTATGTGGGTTGAATATCCACAATAGAATTACTTATTGTGTCGTCCTACAAATAAATATTACGCATTACACTATAAATACTATAGTGTTCCACAAACCATGTGCCAATACGCATCGTTCGATTGCAAAATAAAATGCTAACAGAATGTCCGGTCTAAATTAAGTACAATATTAAGCAAATGAATTTAATGACAAAGAGAATGAGGTGAATTATCTTAAAACTGGAGGGTTGTAAGCTTAGCTCTATCACTCTTTATGCATCCGTTGACTGAACGTAGGTGTACCTTTCCTCGAAAATCCTGAAGACAGGAAGCCGCTCTCTGACGGCGATTGTTTTCTCAAGCTAAGTCCCAGCTCAAAGGCCCAGAATTATAAACTCTGCAACGGTCGGGGAACACATATTACAGTATTACGTCACAGACAAAATACCATTTAGTTGCTGAAACCGCAGCAGTGATGCACAAATATGATTAGTCTACTTTAATTGAATTAATTTTAAAAATAAACTGAAATCAATGCTCATTGCTTCTCAGCGAGCATGCTAGCTGCATGCCTGAATCCACCTTTGTTCACCTTTGCTATGCAAGGCTGGGATGTTTTTATTATTATGTGTGTGTGTATTCGTGCAATGTATGTGTTAAATAGGTTGTATTTTAGTACATCTGTGTCCGTGACGTGTTTTCCATCCGTAAGGCGGCGGCTGAAAATCGGCGCTATGGCCAATCTATAGGTTGTAGCGGACGCCGAGCTGATCGCCTTTTTGTCGCTATACATGTGCTGGTGGGCTA
This sequence comes from Tinea semifulvella, assembly GCA_910589645.1. Taxonomy (NCBI): domain Eukaryota; kingdom Metazoa; phylum Arthropoda; class Insecta; order Lepidoptera; family Tineidae; genus Tinea; species Tinea semifulvella. The sequence continues at coordinate 9,164,897 of OU342619.1, forward strand.
ATTATTTTGCGCATATTTTTTTTTACTATTTATCTTTGTATAGTTTTTTAAAAATTTGTATTATGCTATGTGTATGGTTTGGCGACAAATAAATATATTTCTTTCTTCTTTCTTTCTAATTTTATTTAATATATTGAAATTTTATTTGTTGTGTTGTTTGGTTTAATAATGTGCTACAATATAGTGCTTTAAATATGGGGCAAAAGTGGCAGGTTTTTTTTCGCTGTTTTCCCGCGCTTGGAACTCCCATATTATACCCGACGTGTTTGGGCTATAATGCCGCGAGTGACTCCAAGAAATGCATCAAATTCTGCAACATCTGGAATTTGATGATAACCTCATTAACTCATAAAAGAAAAAGATATATATTATATCGGACTTGGCTGTATGGGCTAGACCCTTTGCCTTCCCTATCACCTCATTCTACATCTTCCGGGGGAAGAGAAAACAAAAAGTAATTGTCAAATTTGAACTTTTAAATTTTGATATAACAGCCTTTTTAAACGTATATCACTGCATATTCGTGCCCATGTTAGGGGGTCAGGTAGGAACTAATCAGGTTGTCATAAGCTAGTTCTTGTTGGCATTGGTAAGTAAGAAAAAAATACGAAGAAATTGCAGAGTACTGCTCCATAGCGATCCCACTATAAAACGAAGACACGTGATCAGTATTAAAATAACATTTGCGTGGATCATTCGAGCGGACCTTCTGTTAGTATTTTATTTCGTTACAGACATTGTGTGATTGACGAAATGTCATGCCGTGACACCTGCTGCTGTAATTGTGTTGGAAATTACAACTCTACATGTTATGCTTTTAGAAGCTATTGTTGCCTAAAAGCAGATTTAGTGAATAATTTATTTGAAAAAGAACACTTGTCTGTGATATTTACGATTGATTCTATTTTTGGTCTTCTACGGTGAAGAATGTAACTAAAATCCACCGTGGATGCGGGTTAAATAATTTATTTATTTATTCTTGGGAAAATTTACAGCCTTTACAATATTATGTATACAAAAAATATCTAATCTTAAAGCCTTGCAAATTTTTACTGTTAGCTATAATGAAAAAAAAAATAAAAATAAGAATCAACAAAATCAGTATAATAACAATGAGATATGAAATTAAAATTGCATTTGATTTGATGGATGGTAAAAGTGGACTGTATATGAGAGTTCGCATACTTCTGGAAAAGGTGACTAGTTCTGAGCTGTTTTAGCCTTTTTATTTAACTAGCTCTGATTTAACCAACCCGTGCGCGGTGTGGCGGTTGTCTCTCATTTATAGAAACAATACAGCTCTTTAAGGCGTCAGCGCAGTCTGGAAGGCCGGACGAGGAAAACAAAGGGAACAGGATGCCAGCGTGGCAAAATAAATAAAGACAATAATTCTGTGACAATAAATGACGCCACCAAACATGATAGAAGACTCTACAAAGGCTATATGCCGGTGTGCCTTCTTCTCGGAGCCCGGACTGTCCACCCACACCAGTGTCGGTGTGGAGAGCCCGTGGAACATCTCGGACACCATGGGCTTTCTTGCGCTAGAAGTGCTGGCCGCATTCCTCGTCACGCTGCTTTGAACGACATCATTCGAAGGGCTTTTGTCACTGTTGGAGTACCCGCGATCCTAGAACCCTCTGGGATTGCGCGGAGCGATGGCAAAAGACCCGACGGCATGACCGTTGGGCCGTGGAAACTTGGCAGGTCCCTGGTGTGGGATGCGACATGTGTAGACACATTAGCCCCATCACAAATCCAGGCGACCTCGTCAAGCGCGGGAAGTGCGGCGGTTTCTGCTGAGAACCTCAAGCTGCGCAAATACGCCAACCTCAGTACAGGTTACGAATTTGCGCCGTTTGGGGTCGAGATGATGGGCCCATGGGGACACTCAGCCAAGCGTCTGGCCAAGGAGTTGTCCAAACGGCTAACGGAGAAGTCTGGAGACAGGAAGGCTGGCAATTATTTCTGCCAACGTATTAGATTAGCTATACAGAGGGGAAATGTTGCCAGTCTTCTTGGGACTATCACTGAAGGGTCGTCTCTAGAGGACATTTTTTACTTATAGTTTATTTTTTATTAGGTTTAGTTTATATTTATTTTAATTTTTACTTTTAAGTAGTTATATTTTATATTGTAATTATTTTATACTGTTTGTATATTACTTCAATAAACCTTGTATTTTCCTATAAAAACAAAGGCTATATACAATCAAATGATCGACAACTACAAAAACATTATTGCGTCAAGGCTCAGTCTTGCACGTGATCTTTTGCAACCCTTATCCATTGCATTACTACTACGTCATCCTGTAATCTTAAACCGCCACTGTTGGAGGCCTACTCTCGCCACGCTGCCTGCCCAGACGGGTTGGCGAAGGTTTATTGAAATACGTTACATTAAACGTCATCGAAATTACATCTAAAATTGCTATAAAATTAATGTAACATTTTTTTTTTGTCCAAAAAAGTATTTATAAAAAATAATTTAAAAGGGCTATAAAAATTGCTCCAATTACAGTAAGTTTATTTTTTGTAAAATCCATTTTTTGGACTATAAACTTGTTTCTGCCCTTGAGAATGCCGAATAGCAATAAATTATAATAACGTCTAGTGCGTAATGACCATCAATGATTATTGTTTATTTTAGAAGATCGTCCAGAAAGAATGGGAAGAAAATTCGTCCCAAGTTAAACTCAAGCTTAACTAAAAAAATAATTAAGTTATTTCAATAACTACTCTGTTTTATATACGTTTTTTAATCTTTCTCACTAAACACAATGGAGGTCATTATGCCAGTTGAGCCTAATTTAATGTATAGTAATTTGTGTTTATTTTAGACTCGAATAGTAGTCTAGTATTTCTAGGAATGCTGTCTTAGTCACAAAAACACGTGTACCGATTACACCCACGTACATAATCAGAAGAACGGATAGAAATAATTAATTTTGTCGGCATTTGGGTTGCTCATGGGCACTATCTAAACTTTAATTGCCCTGGTACGGTACAACTATTTCTGGTATATTAATCCTCATAGGTACTTACTCGTACTTATATATAGTTCATATAGTATATATATATATATATAGTTCATCCAAGTATATACATCTTGACAATTTATTTTTATACCAAATAATTTGTTATTGTTGCTCTAATTTTAATCGCGAGTGTATTTTTGTGTGTAGATTTCTACACGTCATAAATTAGGATTTGGACTAAACCGCTCTATAGTTTTATTATTTTGAAGTCTATTCTTGGAAAGTTACGTAATCTTTAGACTTTAACCGCAGTAACAGTCATCTTACTGTAGTTCTAGAACTTAGACGATAGCCATCATCATCATGAACATAGATTCCTAGACCTTCACTACTGGGAATTCTGCAAAACATATTTCTGGAAAATTTGGCTTGCTCTCGCCACTCTTATGTAGAACTTCAAGTATTGTACATACACACATATCTTCACGCTAGATTTCTTGCTGGGTAGGCAGAGACAATTGACGTCCATTTGTCACGGTCAACACATACCTCTTTCATCGAGGTCGACATTCATTACCTTTTCATACATGCCCTTTTACGAATGTTTTATTTGTTATGCGATTTGGTCTGCCTGGGCCTCTTTTACCCAAAACTTTGGTATATAAGCCTGGTTCGCCAATCTTTTTCCGAACCATCGAAGCGTGACTTTTCATATTGTACCATTCTGCTCCTCTCCCTACCCAACCAAATATTATACTATTATTATTTATTGCTTACTATAATATACTTATATAATTGACTTATTTTGTGATAGTATTTATTCCGTGAGGAGCAAAATAATTTCTAATTTTGTAACATTAAATATATAACTGTTTTTAATGCACCTTTTTTTAGTTTGTATTTTTGTTATGTGTGGTAACTAAATTAGCTTGTAGTCATTATCATATCCTTTAATTTATTGCATTAGCCGTAAGTTACCCAAAAAAATAAAATAATAAATTGACGGCAGACCTTAGAGTTACTCCTTACTCACTTAGTGAGTGTTGCAGAGTTTATTTGCTGGAAGTCGTAATGCTGAGTTTAAGTTTACATCAAGCAAGCTAGCATCCTTAGAATATTCCATAGAATCTTCGCGAGCAATAGTGTTTACAAATTTGTTTGTTGGTCTAAACCTACTTTAAACCTGTACAATAAAGCTTTGGATTTTATTGATAATCTAAAAATACATTACAATATCCATACCGTTCGAAAATCCACGCCACATCAAAGGTGTTAACCAGATAAACGTCGCCACCACAGAACAGGTGAAAACAGTAGAAATACTACTTTTAACTGTCGTCAACCATACAAAAACATGAAAGAAAACAACTCGTGTGTTCAGGACACTGATCTACGTCCAAACCAGATAGGTTTTTTTTTCTTTTTTGTCTTAATTTTATTTGCATTTAAAGTTAACTGAAAATATATACTTATATGTATATATATAGGCCCTTGGTCTGAGCACGCTAAATCATTAATACGCGACATAAGCGTTGCCATCCGAGCGTCAACAGGTGATCCTTTGAGTAGGGAATATCTTATTCAGAGGATCAGTGTTGCCATCCAACGAGGTAACGTCGCCGGAGTCCTCGGAACATTATGTTCATCTTCTTCTGGATTCGATGACATGTAGATTATAATCAAGATATTTGTAAGTATTTAGTTTTTATATTAATTAGGTTTATCTTTTAATTTATTTAATTTAGGGTTTTGTTTAGTTTATTTTTAATTTTATTATTTAGGTAGCTTTTAATTTATATTTATTGCTTGTATTTGTGTATCTTACTTCGAATAAAAATATGTTGTATCTTATATATATCTCGGGAAGCCATTAGCCGATGACTTGGGCAACGATCAATTATTAAAAAATACCTTTTCTTATGACGCATGCATTTGATTAATTAACTTGTTGGCTCACGACTGTCATTACTACGGGTACGGGTCAATCACACGTAAGGTAATGTTGGAAAATTTAGCGAATCTCTCGCAGTATTATACAATATCTTTTTACAAGTTAACAGTACAATATATCTGACTATTAAAAACAGATGTTCATATTATGAATGTGGGCAAAAGTTTAAAATGTTTCTGACCACCCTGGATGGGACATGATGAAACTTACTTTCTAATAAAATTTTGCAATTTTTTTTTTAATTAAACCTAAATTACTAGTACTCAAATAAGGTTTTAAATTATTTTTGTTTTTCTAGATTATTATTAGATTACATATGTATTTTTGCCGTTTGCTGTAGAAACTCTGAGCCCATATAGTCCAAACGCCAAAAATTTTTTAAAAGACGTAACACGTCGTCTTGCCGTCTCCTTCTGTAATATTATGTTTATTTTATATTTGTATTTTTTTCCTTATTTAAATATTTGAATTAATTTATTTTTCTAGATTAGGAAATGCATTCGTCAGCTAAGTGGCAATACGTACGTGCTTACTTACAATTTCTAATCGATTATTTGGTTCTGTGGTCACCACTGTCTGCCAAGCCTCCTTGAGACTGACCAATTTGTAAGAATTTGTGTAAACACAACTTAAAACAAGATATTTAACGATCCAGTCGTAAAATCTAATTCATCACTCTTTCAACATTTATCGCATCCTGCCCACCTCTGTTTACATTCAACTTTATTGCCATATCAATTAGTTTTATCATCTATCACCTAATTATAACTTCTTTATTATTATTTTTAGATCATCATAGGCAAATAGTTAATGACTAAAGAACTGGCAATTATTTCTGCCGATGTATTAGCCTCGCTATATAGAACGCTGGTGGTTTAGTTCCTTTAATAATAATAAATTAGTTTTTGTACAGAACCAAAAATATTGTGGGTGCCAAAGCGAGCTTAGACCCTCGCTAACCCGCCTGGCCAGCGTGGCGAGTTTAGGTTAAATTTTCCAGAAATTTCTGAAAGACCCATCTCCAACAGTGGAGATCTAGTACTCTGTGTTCTTCGGGCTGTGGTGATACAGAGAGGAAATGTTGCCAGTCTTCTCTGATCTGACGACGCAAGCCAACCCGTCTGGCTAGCGTGGCGAGTGTAGGCAAGAAAAAAACGTCAAAACTTTCTTGTTCTCGACACCTTGAGCTTAAAGTAACAAGGAATTTTGTCAGACGTTTTTTTTTTACACACACAGCGTCCTAGACTTTCACTGTTGGTGATGGGCCTTCCAGAACATACTCGTATATCTGGAGAGTTTGGCCTCGCCACGCTGGCCAAACAGGTTGTTTATTTATTTATTTAAATACTTTATTGCACTTAAAAACCTAGTACATAGGCGAGCTATAACGCCATAAGGCATTCTTCACCAGCTAACCTTGGGGATCATGTAAGGTGATGGGCAGGATAAAGAAAAAATAATAAAATAACTTAAATTAGTAAACAAACATAATTACGCATTTATAGCACTTAAATATACATATACATACAAAATATAAAAAAAACAATACACATACATACTATATAATACATACATACATAAACATACACTATATATATATATATATATATATATATATATATATATGCGAAGGAATCTTTAGCTGATTGTTGTGAGAGAAGCGAAGAGCACAGTTGTGCGTATTAGAGAGAAATTCAAAGCAGGACTTAAGGTACGAAGGTGTTTTAGGGTGATTGAGAACGTTATAAAGTAAAGAGAGAAGATGGACAGACCGGCGAAAGCGGATATTGAGCCATTTAAACTGAAAGCGAAATTGGCCAGGATCCGATGTCATTTTTCAATAAAAAAATATTACCGATTCCACAAGTTGGTATTAGTAGAACCGGACGGCTAAACGTGCTTTCCGAGGCACGGGAACGGTGGTGTTGTAAATCTGTGACATTCATTGGTAGTACAACTGACCTCGCCAAGCCGTCTGGCCAGCGTGGCGAGTGTAGGCCAAATTCTCCAGATATATGTTCTGGAAGGCCCATCTCCAACAGCGGAGGTCTAGGACGCTGTGTTCTTGGGGCTTTAATGAACTAATGAAAGTACAACTGAGCCACCGCTGATACTCATTAGTTCCTCCCATTTCTGAATTTTCGTTTACCATCACGCACAGTTACATTTCGTGCTCAGAATATAAATAAAAAAAACAATGTATAAAAGGACATTTATCTTGAAGGTTTAATTTTAAAATGCGGCTTTGCAAATGTTTCCAGTAAAATATGCACACTCGTTTGAAAGAAACCTAAATTGCATTAACTTGTACAAATTGCGGGACAATCTTTCTTGGAGCATAGACGTATATTTAACAATAAATTAAATTTATTCGAAGGAACAAAACATTACCTAAAAAAGAGGAAATACTTAATATAGTATCATCACCGTTTCCATTCCGTGGTGGTCTCAAACCGTGCATAGGCCAATCATGATAAGACGCAAGTTCGTCGATGTCTCTATCGTACCAAACTCGGGAAATATTACAAATAAATTAAATATTATTTAAATTAATAAAAACCTAATATAAATTGGAAATAGAAAATAAAAATTAAATAAACTATACCACATTAAAAACTACATTGAACCTAAAAAAACTTATTACTTAAAAAAATATGCTCACAAAAAAAAAGAGCTCACAGAGGTAGCTAGTCTAGCGGTTAAGCCCGTGGATTTAGACTCGGAGGTACCGGGTTTGATTCCTGGTCGGGACACAAAAATATTTATAAATGTAGATATACATTTAACTATTATTTAATTTATTTGCGATATTTCTCGAGTTCATGATTGGCATGTAGTAAAGTTGGCTAAATATGAATCCGCTTATTTATAAGCGTGGTTTCTGACCACCCCTAAAGGAAAACGGTCGTGATGATACTTTTACAAAAAAAATAACTCTACCAAATCTCTGTCCTGCCTGCGGCATGGTAATTGTGGTGACCGTTGCTTCTCCGTACTTAAGTCTTCATTGATCCATCGAATCTCCTCCAGGAAGGCCAATCACGTTCCTGCAGACCCTAGGAAGTGTTCCCGCAGTCTGGAGGAACTTTAGTCTAGGGGCAGCCACAGTGCACCACTCCACTCCTGCGGCATGGGTTCCGGGTTCCCTCATGGGATCTTCGAAAACAGAAATATAATTATAATATAAATATATACATACTAATATCTACATACAATTTACATACTAATACATACATAAGTCATACTATAGATATACTAATATAACATAAATAAAATACTTACATTATCAGGAGAGTGTGATAAAATTAACAATGTGATGATGCTGCTGCTATTATGCTGATATTAAGGAAATTAATATAAGAGAAAAAAGATTGAAAAGAAAGGTTTAGGTTAGGTATTCAATTAGTTAAAAAGTGTTTGTATACCTGATTTTTAAATATTGCACGATTGGGGGCTTCTCTGATATCGAATGGTAAGTTATTCCAAAGATTGGCAGCGACAACAGCGAACGAGTTCGAAACGTAGGAAGTGTGGTGAGAAGGTATAGAAATTGTGGAGTTGAAGGATATCAGAGTTGTATGATATGTTAAAGACTGACATTTTTCATTAGCTAGTTTTCGTTGCCCATCCTGGCCTGGACGACCGCGTTCTCTGTGTTTGCAATCCCGTGCAACTATCAATAATACATGTCGATGATGTTTGTCTATGACCTGGCGACTTTAATTTTGTAGTCGCTGGTTGGTTATTTGTAACGAGTTTACGACGAGGTTACAATTAGTCGTGTGGGAGCTGCGGTGTTGTGGGGTTACTGCCGTACTACAGTTATCAAGTTAACTTAATCATCTAGTTAATACATTACAGTTTTAATATGATCAAACAGAAAACCTAATAAATACTTGTAATACAAACTTTATATAATAAATAAATAATTCAATAGAATAATAATATAACATTCCTTATACAAACCCCTTAAGTACTTGGGTAATATTTTTCCGTATCTATTTTATTTTTTTACGTGTATATATTTATTAATGTTTATATATCTATAATATAATATTTAATTATTTATTATAAATTGTATATGTATCTATCTTAATATATTATATTTATCTATCTATTTATTATTCCACACAACACTGACACAATTCGTATAAAAAGAGCGTGGCACCCTGAGACACAGGCATCATGCTAAGTTTAGGGGCCTTCGTAAAATGTAAAAAAGTACTATGAAAAATAAACGTTTATTTTATTTTTATTTATTTTATTTATAATAATTATAAGTTGAAGAACCAGTGTGCTAAGAAAATGCCAATCCTCCAGAACATGTAACCGTATTGATCCCCGCGATCCAGGCACAGCCTTGTTCGGGGATCGTAATCCACACTCCTTTAGAATTTATATATTTAATATAGTATTTCCAGACAGGTCACACAGCGCCATCTAGTTTCCGTGGTAAGCTACGAGCCATGTGTTACGGATACTAGATGGTTGTAAAACTACATATTATACTTTTTTTTTGTAAATACATACATACATACATATCTTCACGCCAGATCCCTTGCGGGGTAGGCAGAGACAATTGAGCGCCATTTGTCACGATCACGACATACTTCTTTCGCTTCGTCGACATTCATTAACCTCTTCATACATGCCCTTTGGTTACGAAGACTTTTTAATGCACCTTCAGTCAGTGTTTTATTTATTTGATCGTGATATGTGAGTCTCGGTCTGCCAGGGCCTCTTTTACCTACAACTTTCGCATTATATATCTGGTTCGTCAATCTTTCATCGCTCATCCTTTCAACATGCCCGAACCATCGTAGCATGCCTTTCCTTATTTTTGTCCCTATGCTTTCCTTCATACCAACCCTTTTCCGTATTTCGACGTTACGTATGCGGTCCGCCAAAGTGACGCCACATATCCGCCGCAACGACCGCATTTCTACTGCATTAACCCTACTCTCATGCGTATTCTGACGTATCCACGTCTCGCTTCCATACATCAGTGTTGGTACCAACATGGCATTGTGTATGGCGAGCCGAGCTTTGTCACTGACATTTCGACTGCCGATCAGTGACCCCAGGGCACCGTTAACACTATTTCCCGCGTTCACTCTTCTTTCAACGTCCCTATCGTACTTCCCATCCGCAGTGAAAACACTGCCCAGATATATAATTTCATTTACTTGTTCTAGAGTTTCATCATCAATCTTTATCGTCACGGTTGTCATCCTTCTTCTTTCAAACACTAGTACCTTGGTTTTTCTCGCATTCAAACGGAGTCCTTTTTCTGCACATCCCTCCTTCATTCTTGTGACTAGTGATTGCAGTTGTTGTTCGGACGATGCCATAAGAACAGCATCATCTGCATAAAGCAGGCAGTTCACCACTAGATCACTCATCTTTATCCCACAGTCACTCTCTCTCACTCTTTTTAGGCATTTGTCGAGATATAGAGTAAATAATCTAGGAGAAAGCACACAACCCTGTTTGACGCCCATTTGGGATTCAAAGCAAGGCGACATACCTCCCTCCACCCGCACACAAGCTTTGCAGCCCTTGTACAGGGACTGTATAGCTTGTAGCAGTTTGTCATTCACTCCATACTCCGGCAATATGTCCCAAAGCTTCTTTCTTACAACTCTATCAAAAGCCTTTTCCAAATCCACAAAAGCACAGAAAACCTTCTGGTTTAAGGCCAAAAACTTCTCTGTGATATTGCGGAGCGAAAAGACTTGGTCAGTGCATCCTCTTCCAGGTCTAAAGCCTCCTTGTGCCTCCCATAAAAGACCTTCAGTCTTCTCTTGCAAGCGTTTCGTGAGAATCTTGCCATACATCTTGCTCGCCAAACTGATCAAACTAATGGCTCGGTAGTTGGCACAGTCCAATCTAGATCCCTTACCTTTGTATAAAGGAACGATGACTGATTGTCGCCAGTCCTCCGGTACTCTTCCCTCCTGCCAGCAAAGGTTGCACAGTAGGTGGAAAGCGTTCCAGACCGGTATACCTCCGTATTTGATCATTTCAGCGAGCACTCCATCTTTTCCCGCTGCTTTGCCACACTTCAGGCTTCTAATTGCCGATTGCAATTCTTGCACACTTATTTCCTCCTTAAAAGTGGACGTTATAGTTGTGGATAGCTCTGGAGGTAAAGTACCCGTCGTGACGTCGTTAGGAGTACCACTAGCATACATCTCGCTAAAATATTCATTCCATCGCTGCAACACCTCATTTGTGTTTGCAAGAATGTAAATATATACATATTATACATATAAACACCCAGACCGAGACAAATTATACAATGTACAACTTGCCCCCGGTGGGAATCGAACCCACGACCTCCCGAGTTCACAGCAACGTTTGTTACCACTAGACCACGGAGGCAGTTCCAATCCATTGACAATTTTTGCCACAGGTCGAAATATTGTCGTGTTTTAATTTTGTATAGTAAAAGTTGATATAAACGTTTATTATTATTATTATATGTTCAGTAAGATCCATCTTCACTAGTGGAGATCAAGAACTCTGTTCCGCTTCCGCTCGTTATCTCATTAGTGATTACGCAGATGTCTGCTATACTGACCACACTCAATCGCTACTGAATAAACTAGATAGTCTTCTCAACTTATGCATTCGCTATGTATTTGGCCTGTGTAAGTATGACCTCTATTATATAATAAAACCAATAAAATATGTAATATATATCATCCTATTAAAACTGATTGCAAAAAGGTGGTGCAGCTGGTTACAAACATTAAATTATAATGATCTGGAAAATCTTTTGTGTGTAGTTGAATAATGATGTGTATTTTAGAATGAGTAAATAGACAAAGGTTTTATATTGTAATAATAGTATATTGGCAAATATATTAGGTCTGGATAAAAGCATTTATGTACAAATTCATGGAAGATACTGAGTCCTGAAACACACAAATAGTTCGGGAGTCAGAGGATGCTAAAATTGTATACAAAGCATTGATCTGTTCCAAATGTATATTGTATTTTTTTTTTTAAACAATGAAGTTTATTATTATTATTATGTCTCTCAATTTAGTATTCAATTAAAGTTGCTAAATATCCGACATCAGCACCGTCTTCTTCTTTCTGAGTGTGCCAACTTCTGTGCGATGCGCAAAGTCATCCTCTTCTCAAAACAATCAACTATCTATCCCTCTACACATTTCCAGCAGATATTCAGATTCTCTGACTGTGTTGTGTTCGCCAGTGGAATAAACTTCCAGAGACATCGCCTAGCGTGCCACTTGTCACGATCGGCCTATTGTAAAGTAAAGTATCCCAGACCGTTTCCCTTTCGGGGTGGTCAGAAACCACGCTTATACTCGTAAATAAGCGGATTCACATTTAGCAAACTTTACTATAGGCCAATCATGACAAGTGGCAAGCTCGTTAGCAAGTTACCAAACTCGAGAAATATCACCAATAAATTAAATGTATTTATTTACATTAATAAATATTTTTGTGTCCCGACCGGGAATCGAACCCGGTACCTCCACGGACTTAACCGCTAGACTCCGTGGCAGTTAAAAAATATTGAAAAATTGGCTTAATATGAATCTGCTTCTTTAAAAGCGTGGTTTCTGACCACCCCGCAAGGGATAAGGACGTGATGATACTATACATCAGAATTTCGCTAACACGTGAGGCAAGAGTAGGACAAACTTCAATAAAATGCAGGGGTTAGAAAGCACATTCGGTGCCATAGACAGCAGATTCGTTCATACTGTTCGGTAGTTTTTACGGATCGCCGCAGTGACGAATCCGCCTTAGAGCCCGGATCCGTCTAAATGTCAACAGATTCATATTAATTGTACAGCTACTGGCATAGCCGTCTCCTTAGACGGACCCGGAAAACAGACGGTCCGTCATAGTGGAACTAGATGTAAATGTTTTAGTACGATTTTCATCCTTATGCCTAACGTCCTAAGTCTTATCGGATTTTGTATAGTACGAGTAACTAAGTTATGTTGTGAGGTAATTAATTGCCACGAAGGCTGTATTAATTCTAGAGGTTATAAATTATATTTATCTTCCGCTGCATGAAGCTCACTATACAGGGTGGTAATTTCAAAATGGGGTAGCTTATTTTTATCTGAAAGATTATTGCCAAAAGAAGACGGTCTTTAAATGAGACTACACATATTTTTTTATACTAATAATAATAATTTTTTCCAGACAGGTCACACAGCGCCATCTAGTTTCCGTCGTAAGCTACGAGGCTTGTGTTACGGAAACTACATATTATACTTTTTTTTTGTAAATATATACATATTATACCAGACCGAGACAAATTATACAATGTACAACTTGCCCCCGGTGGGAATCGAACCCACGACCTCACGAGTTCACGGCAACGTTTGTTACCACTAGACCACGGAGGCGGTCGAATTATAATATATGCATTGCAAAATTTTATTTCTTTATTACATAAAAAATATGGTTGTTACCGAAGCACTTTAAGCTGTCCGGTCCCAGTTCCACTAATGCCGACTTGTCGTTTTTTTATATACTACCACGACATGTGACCAAGCGCCCACCTGATGATGAATCCCTTATATTTATATATAAATAACATTGCTTGAAACAACAGACAGACAGCGGAGTCATCCAGGCCCGGATGTTCAATGGGCCTGGGTTAGGGATGGAAACACTGCCCTTGTGGCTCACGAATCTAATCTCCTAGATTTGTCTACTTTAGTTCTTCTCCAAGAGCGCCTCCCTAGGTAGTGGCCTTCCCTCCGGGGGCCGTGCGAAAGTAGGAGTGATATCCTGAAGATGCTTGTAGGATCCGTTCTCAGCCCGGTAATGCATACGTTTAGCCAGGCCGTAATGGTTTTATATTAGGTGGTAGGCGGACTGATGGTGGTAACTTGCCCAGTCTGCCGGGGCGGGGAAGTATCCACCGTTCTTGCCAATAAACCCAGTAAAGTGTATCTACACGTTTCGGGATCAGGCTTGAATTGCCGTCATGTCCAGTCGAGCCGACATAGTGTTAGGTACTGATGTCAGTCATGAGTCTCTGATTCCAGTTGCTAACATTTATGGACCTCGCACGCCACTTACCATCAGGTGGGCGCAAGGTCACATGTCGTGCTAGTATAAAAAAAAAATATTAACAGTATGGTTACTCGCGAAAGAGTCGCAGAACTCTACAAAAATAATTTGGATTTTATAGTCCTACATTCACTGTTGGAGCTTAAAACAAGACTTATAGATAAATAATAGTTTTGTTTTAGTAAAATAAAATAAAGTCATTATATGTTTTTCTCTGTTTAAAATTGGGTGTTGGAAAGTGGAAATATGTCATGTCATGTTATGCCATATTGTGCGAGCGAGAGGGAAGTACAACCTTTAAACGCCTTTAAATTGTCATTAAATATTGACTTCGCCAACACGTCTGTCTAGCCAGCGTTGCAGGTCAAATTATCCAGATATACCTTCTCATCTCCAACAGTGGATGCCTAGGACTTTGTGTACTAGGGGCTCTGTGATGTTGATGTATTTAAAATAATGTTTCCATTTTTAATAAAACACATAAAATAACTACCTCCGTGGTCTTAGCGGTTAAGTCCGTGGATTTAGACTCGGAGGTACCTGGTACGATTCCTGGTCGGGACATATAATATTTAAATAAATAAATATGATTAATGTTTAATTTATTTGTGATATTTCTCGAGTTTGGTACGCTAGAGACATCGACGAGCTTGCCACTTGTCATGATTGGTCAATAGTAAAGTTGGTTAAATGTGAATCCGCTTCTTTATAAGCGTGATTTCTGACCACCCCGCAAGGGATACGGTAGTGATGATACTTTTTACAGAAACAATCGTAAACAACCGCCTCGAGGTTTTGTTGTGTAATTTTTCATTCGCGCATTTTCCGAACAATTAATTTGGAACGCTCGCGTTGTGGTGAATGAAGACTAAATTTATTTTAAAATATTTTTTAATAATTTAACACCCGTATTCTAAGACAATTCCTCAACGCCTCCTCCACTCAACATTTACTTTTAGCTGTCAAACGAAAATTAGGTCTCTGTAATTAAGACGAATAAAATTAAAAATGGCGTCTAATGTACCACGTTAAGGCTGACCTTCAAAATAAAACTGTCGGCTCGGCTCTATTTTCAACTTTAATAGTGACTATCATCATCATCAGCCTTCTGCTACCCTCATCCATCCCCCACCAGCGACCTTCCTCAGGTCATCTGTCCATCTGGTCGTCCCACCCTGCGTTTTCCAGTACGTGGTCTCCACTCCAGAACCCGTCTACTCCATCGTTCATCGGTTCTGCGGCATATGTGTCCAGCCCATTGCCACTTCAGCTTAAAGCTTTGTCAACGTTTCTGACTTTATCTTTTAGTGAAATCCCGACCATACCTCGCGGAGCGACCTTAAACTTGTGGACCAGACCTCCGTCAGTGTCCACGTTTCTGCACCATACGACATTACTGGAAGAACGCACTGGTTGAAAACTTTTGTCTTCAAACACTGTGGTATGTTCGATAGGAAGATGTGACGTAGCTTCCCGAATGCTGCCCATCCTAGCTGAATGCGTCTATCGGCTTCTTTGCTGAAGTTGGCTACTCCTAATTGGATGGTCTGTCCAAGGTAGACGTATTTTTGCACAACCTCGAGAGTGGCGTTTCCCACGCAGATTGGTCTCGCTATAACATGCTCGTTGAACATGACTTTTGTCTTGTCCAAGTTCATACCGAGACCAACCTGCTGGGATGCCACATTTAAACCGTTCAGCATTCTGCTAAGATCCTCCCGCGAGCTAGCCATTATGACTATGTCATCTGCGAATCGGAGGTGCGAGATGTATTCTCCGTTGACTTTAATGCCACAGGTTCTCCAGTCCAGCATTTTAAAGACATCTTCCAACGCGTTTATAAACAGTTTCTATTACAGTAACTATTACAGAAACTTAATTTTCGTTTGACAGCTGGAAGGAAATGTTGATTGGAGGAGACGTTGAGGAAACATCTTAGAATACAGGTGTTGGACTTGATTGATACGGAAACTACATATTTTATTTTCCAAATGAACGGGAAACGACTAGGCGCTGGTGAAAATACTCCGAAATTGACCGAAAGAAACGAAATTAGCAGCAACTAACCTTTTGTTTCGTGTCTCGAATGTTCATAAAATTCTTGTAGTTTTAATAGCCGACGCGTCGTGTAATGCTCGGTGCCGACGAGGATCACAGCATAAATACAAAACACAATCATAGCAAATTTAAGAGCAACGATGTGCTCACTACTGTCCATCAGTAGGCGTTGCGTCCGGCAGAAACGTCAACGAAAGGAAGTTCGCCGAGCACAGTCGCTATCGCCCACCAGGGGGCGTCGTGTCGGCGGACGGTCGCCGACACGAGAGCGTCGGCGTACAAAGGCGTTGCCGCCAATATTCAAATCAAACGACTCAAATAATGAAATATCCAACACCAAATAAATTAAATGCACAGCATAAATAACATTAGTCAATAAAAGTATCCTCCTGTTTACATTATTTTACAATATTTCACAGCACAAGTAGAAGAAAAATAGCCTAAAATAGATTATTATGATTGTTACTACCGTACGATAAAAAATCTTACGCAATGTAAGCGCGGCCTAAAGTAACTACCAGATCTTTGTTTAAAAAACTCGTGTATCTACACTACCTGAAAAGCGCCTCACAATGTTAATAAGTGTATATATGTATGTATTAGTATCATTATGCGGGATGGTAAGAAACCACGCTTATAAAAAAGCGGATTTAACCAACTTTACATCATGACAAGTGGCAAGCTCGTCGATGTCTCTAGCGTACCAAACTCGAGAAATGTCACCAATAAATTAAATGGTAATCAAAATTACCAGGACTCTTAGCCAGTACCTCCGAGCCTAATTCCACGGACTTAACCGCTAGGGCACGGAGCCAGTGTATGTATGAAAGCTGTTAATTTTCTTTCTAACTTTTAATATTTCTTTCATTGCAACTATAAAATAGTTCAAATTGGTCACCAAGGTTTGACTGTTAGAAATTATCTACGGCCATTAAGTCCGCCTTTGTACTTCGTGCAATAAAGACTTAAATATTTATATATTATTTTCACACAAAACCGTGTCCACGCTAGTCTCGACTCATCTCAGCTATCGTCAACATTTGGCCATTTTATCATAACCAGCCGTTTTGTGTCATCGTCGACAATTTCATGGTGATTTACGGCAATTTGTGTTGTACAGACCTAGCGATCTATCTCGGGGATGTGTTGCTCTTAGATGAAACGACGCCATTTATTTATTTTATTCATTTATTAAAAACTTTATTGCACAAAGTACAAAGGCGGACTTAATGCCCGTAGACATTTTCTCACAGCCAAACCTTAGGGACAAATTAGAACATTCATAGGTGCAATTAAATAAATATTAATAGTAGGATAAATTCAACATAATTATATATACTTACATAATATACTTTTTTTAACATATACTGTAATATCAATATACTAAATACTAATACATATACATAAATATACACTTATTAACATTGTTGGGAGCTATTTAGAAAGTGTAGATAGACGAGTTTTTTGAACGAAGATCTGGTAGACGCTTGCCTTATGTTTACAGGGAGATTGTTCCATAAATTTGTGGCAACAACTGTAAAATAATTTAAAACAAATCCAGAATGATGCAAGGGAACAGAAAGAAGTGAGTTGTGAGAAGAACGAAGGGATTTATCGACCCTTATTAATTTATTTTCTTTTTGTGTTCTCCCAATGGATGATGAGTGAGGTGATAGGGAAGGCAAAGGGTCTTCTTGGTGGGAAGTGGCGCGCAGGGTCCATGAATGTTAGCAACTGTAATCAGACCCTTATGTCCGATATCAGTCCCTAACACTATGCCGGCTTGACTAGATGCCTTTTCACACTTTGCTTGAAGGATTACAGGTTATAGGAAAGTGGAAACACAGAGGCTGGAAGAGCATTCCACATCTTTATTGTGCGACAGATATGAGTCATCAAATTTATAGGTACGCGAAGGGATAGTGACTACGGTATGAGGGTGCATATTCTGACCTGTGCGTGTGGTTCGGTTGCGGAATGGAGAGAAAGGAATTAGGTTATAGAGCTCTTCAGAGCACTCACCATAGTATAGCCGGTAGAACACGCTCAGAGAAGCTAGCCACAGTCAAGACCGAGGTTATCAGAAATTAGTACTTCTAGATGTTGCAGAATTTGATGCTTTTTTTGAAGTCAATCGCGGCATTATAACACGTCGGGCATAATATGGGAGTTCACAGCGCGGGAAAATGGCTAAAACTAAACTGAAACTTGTGCCCCATATTTAAAGTAATTATTCACAATTAATTGATTTTCAAAATAAAAACTTGCATTTGACATGTCTGTGCGAAATTAGGCGAGGGACTATTATTAATATAAAATCATTAGTTTCATGGCCTATACAAGACATTTTTGCAAGAAACTCCTTATAAACTACCTTGGTACCTTAGATTATACCCAAACAGAAAAACTCATAGAAATAAATAAATAAATATATGATAAACGTTAATGTAAAACACACCAGAAATAACTATACACCAGCTACACAAATTATTCACCTATTATATTTATCAATTAAATAATAGTTATGAAATAAATAAATATGGTGTAAAATAATATAATATAGTATAATATAATAATAGTATAATGCATGGCATGATAAATTAATTTAATAAACAATAAAACAAAATTAATATTGAGGCATAACATTTACACTCGTAAATAATAAAATGCAACCAAGTGTTATCTTTTAATGTAACATAGTTATTATTACATTATTATCTCAGTGTTTAAACATAAGTTAAGAATGATTAGCAATATGGTTTTGTAAAGTAGGTGGCGTTGTGTACGAACGTAGTCGTGTGCTGATTTCTGATTGGTTCAATAACGATGTTAACGAATTAACGAATCATATCGCGCCAGATTAGTCGGACAGCAGACGAGTCGGTCGTTGCGCGCCTTTAAAATAGTGAAGGTTGTAAATAATTATTGGCAATGGAAATAAATCATACAACATTGAAGACTGGTTTAATTTGAAAAAAATAGTCCTAACACAAGGAAGAAACTGATCCTCAGCTTAACCCGGACAATTCTAGTCTGGGGATCAGAGTTCCTTCAAAAGAATTATGTAAACAATTTTTGTGAACAAATAAACGATTTTGTATTTTTTTTTTGTATTTTAACACTAAATTTTATTAGCATTGTTTTGAGTACTGATTAAACTACTCTGTTATAAGTACGAGATAAACAAGACAAGACAAAAAAATTATTGTTCATGTGGTAAAAAAATATAACATTTTCAGCACACGACCCAGTTCGGGCATTACAATATTGTTTCTTAAAATCTAGGTGTATTACATATAATGTTTCTTACTAGGAGATCAATTTACTAAAATTAGTTCTTATATTAATAATGAAATTAAAACAATTAAAATCTTACAAACTCCAGCCCATTCCGAAGAAGGGAGATCGTTCGGACCCTTCTAACTACCGCCCTATTGCCGTAACCTCAGTTCTGTGCAAAGTGCTAGAACGAATTATCAACGTCCAACTTGTTCGATATCTAGAGGATCACTCCATACTTCATGACCGCCAATATGGCTTCCGTCCTAAGCGGTCAACGGGTGATCTTCTAGCATTCGTCTACCACGTCTGGGGTGAGGCAATGGATAAGTATGGCGAATCTCTGGCGGTCAGTCTGGACATCTCCAAAGCCTTCGATAGGGTATGGCACAAGGCACTACTATCCAAGTTGCCGGCATATGGTCTGCCCCCGCAGCTGGTGGGCTGGATAACCGGCTTCTTACATGAGCGCAGCATTCGGGTCCTTGTGGATGGGAATGCGTCTGGGCTCATGTCAGTGAATGCCGGTGTGCCGCAGGGCTCTGTATTGTCCCCAACACTGTTTCTTCTGCATATCAATGACATGTTGACCCTTGGAAACATTCATTGCTATGCAGATGACAGCACGGTTCATGGGCGATACCTTAGTCCACGAGCTGTGGGAGCCGCCAAAGTAGAGGAGTTGCGCCGTTCCCTGACGACGGAACTGGACGGCACCCTTCGCAAAATTTCTGCGTGGGGTGCCCAAAACCTAGTCCAGTTTAATGCCAGTAAGACTCAGGCATGCGCGTTGACGGTCAAGAAGTCTCCCTACTCTCCTATTCCTACTCTTCAGAACACCGTGCTGGAACTTCAACCCAGCTTTAACATACTCGGAGTCGAAATACGCTCAGATCTAAACCACAGAAACTACATTGAGAGCATTACCAAAACAGCGTCGAAAAAACTTGGGATACTGAACAAGGTGAAGCGGTTTTTCCCGCCTGCTCTAAGACTTATGCTGTATAAAGCTCAGATAAGGTCATGCGTGGAATACTGTTCTCACCTCTGGGATGGCTCCGCTAAGTATCTTACAGATGCTCTCAATGTCCTGCAGAGGCGGGCAATTCGGATAGTGGACGACACCACAGTCTCTAAAACTCTCGAATCACTGCAGCTTCGCCGTGACGTTGCCTCTCTGAGCGTGTTCTACAAGCTATACCACGGCGAGTGTTCTGAGGAGCTCCATAACCTTATCCCTTCTTCTCTATTCCGCAACCGAACTACACGCACAGGCCAAAATATGCATCCACATACCTTACCCACTATCCCTACGCGTACTCATAAATTTGGAGACTCTTACATCTGTCGCACGCTGAAGATGTGGAATGCTCTCCCAGCCAGTGTATTTCCCCACTCTTATAACCTGGAGTCCTTCAAGCGAAGTGTGAAAAAGCATCTTGTTAGGCCGGCATAGTGGTAGAGACTGATGTCGGTCATAGTGACCGGCGTCAGTTGCTCCCATTCTTGGACCTCGCGTACTGCTTACCATCAGGTGGGCGCGATGTCACATGTCGAGTCCAGTATAAAAAAAAAAAAAAAAAAAAAAAAAAAAACTAAATAAGATAGAAATTCTATAATATATTTGTTTTTTTTTTTACAATAGAAGTGTTTATACACACAGATACTCCTCTACGGAGTAGAAGCAGCTTTGCACCAGATATTGTCTTAGGGCCTTATTAAATTGTTTTTTGGTGGGTTTATTGTTTATGGATTTTGGAAGATTTTATTGCCATGTAATACGGGCTTTGGTTTAGCATCTTTATTCTCGACTGTGGCAGGGTTAACTTATCTTTATTTCTGGTATCTATTATTGTGTGTCTTGTATCTTTGGGAACAGATTTATATTTTTATATACAAATATGCACATGTCGTATATGTACGAGGGGTGTTCAAAATATTCTCGGTATGTGGATAAAAACAAACAAGTACGAAAAGTTGGATATTTTTATTTTTCAATATACTCCCCCCCTATGTTCATACACTTATAAGATCGATCAATTATTTTTTTTAATCCCTCATAAAAATATTTTTTATCTTTGGTGTAAAAATGCTCCTCCACGGCCGTCTTCAACGCTTCATCGTCAGAAAATTTATTTCCACGCAGATCCTTTTTAAGATTGGGAAACAAAAAGAAGTCGCTTGGGGCTAAGTCCGGACTATAGGGTGGATGAGTAACAGTTTCAAACCCACATTCAACAATAGCTGCCTTGGCAATATGAGCAGTATGGACAGGGGCGTTGTCATGCAGAAGCAGAACACCTTTGGTTAACTTTCCTCGCCTCTTTTCTTTGATCGCATCTCTTAATTGACGTATAACGTTAGCGTAGTACTGCCCTGTGATATTTACACCTTTTTCTTTATAATCGATAAGCAAAACTCCTTCACAATCCCAAAATATTGTGGCCATGACCTTGCCAGCTGACGGGATTACCTTGAACTTCTTGGGATGAGCTGAACCCTTAATGTGCCACTGCATGGACTCCTGTTTGCTCTCTGGGTCATAATGATGAACCCAGGTTTCATCTCCAGTAACTATTTTTTGCAGCACCTCATCGGGATTTTCACCACACAGGTCGATAAAATCTGAACAGCAAGCCACACGCATATCCTTTTGAAGAAGCGTCAGCATTCGCGGAACCCATCTTGCACTTACTTTTGACATATTAAGATGGTCATGTATAATGTCATGTACGGTACCAATAGAGAGATTGGTTACTTGAGCTATAGATTTTACCTTCACTCGGCCGTCTTCCAATATAAGTTTTTCCACTTTATCAATATTTTCTTGTGAGGTAGCCACTACAGGCCGGCCAGGTCTAGGGTCATCTTCAATACTCTCCCTTCCACGCTTAAATTCGCTTGACCATTTTTGAATAGTAGATAAAGAAGGAGCAGACTCACGGTAAACACAATCCATTTCCTCTTTTATGGTTTTTTGATTTTTACCCTGTTTTGTCAAGAATTTTATGACGGATCGGTGCTCTAATTTCGTTAAAATTGTTAATTCGCTCATGGTGTTCATGTTTGTTCGGCAATTGCAGAAAAACAAAAGAACATCTCGGTTCCAATTTTACTTTTTTTTAATGTCAATGGATGAATCTTAGCGGCCAGTAACAAATATATATATAAAAGAGGTTGTAACGTATCAATACCGAGAATATTTTGAACGCCCCTCGTATATTCCAGATAATGTAAGTAGGTTGTATTTTATAAAGTAAGGTTTTCAAGTATCTGTATTGTCTATTTGTGCTAAGATTCGGATACATTTTTTCTGTTTTATAAATAATTGTTTAATGTTTGTACTGTTACCCCAACCCAACATTAACCAATTGCACTAACCTGCTAATATTTAACTAACTATGGGTTAGAAAGTAATTTACATTTACATAAGTATAGATACACTTGTACATTTACATCTATATATAGTGTAGTGAGTATTCATATAGGCGATGCATCAAACGCTTGCACTTCCTCGTCTCGTTCGCTGACATAGAAAGTGAATTGATCGTCATGATAGCGGGACTAATATAATTATTTATTTAATTAAATTTACTGCCTCCGTGGTCTAGCGGTTAAGTCCGTGGATTAAGACTCGGAGATACTGAGTTCGATTCCTGGTCGGGACACAAAAATATTTATTAACGAAATAAATACATTTAATTAATATTTAATTTATTTGTGATATTTCTCGAGTTTAGTACGCTGGAGAAATCGACGAGCTTGCCACTTGTCATGATTGGCCTATAGTAAAGTTAGCTAAATGTGAATCCTCTATTTATAAGTGTGGTTCCTGACCACCACCGAAAGATAGACGGTCGTGATGATACTTTACTTTTTAATTAAATAAAAACATTACAATATTAAAAACAATAGAGAATTACTCAGACATTAACATTGAAAGGCGTACAAAACTGAAACTTAATATTTCCAATTATTGTATTGCACGTTGAGGCCCAAACCAGAAATCGTTCGTCTTGTGTTTTGGGCCCCAGCAGCACTAGCTACGCAAGTATTATACAATTATTTATTTTAACTGATTTTTACAATTAACGTGGTACAATGCACATCAACATTCAATATACCTGCTACAGGTTATAATCAACTAGATTTTATTCACTGTCTCGTTATACATATATCGAATAGGTACTAAAACACTATAATAAATTAATAATAAATTAACTAAGGTATTTACGATATTTTGTAGTGTGTTTATTAATTTGACTATTAGGTCATAATATTATAAGTTTTGGTGTAATAAAAAAAAAACCCTATAATTTGTTTCATTAAATTATCGTATATATGTATATATGAGTATATACTATGAGTATATATTAAATATGTATATATGAGTATATGTAGATTAATTTATGATGTTATATTAAGTAGTATGTATTTGATATTAGGTTAAGTATTAGTTATAGCAAAAACTGACTCTTTTAACTCCTATTTTTGCACTTTCTCATATTTCTATTTGATATCTCCTTTGTCCCCAAGGTCGACTGTCAGAGAATGCCTAACGGCATTAAGCTTCGCCTTTTGTACATTGTGCAATAAAGTTTTTAAATAATTAATGATGTGGTCCGACTATGGTGATGCCCACGTCACTGTACACGCCACTTCAATTAATTCGAGATTTCCTCCATTGATATGCAAAACATAGGAAAGGGATACTTGAGTGTATTGGAGCAATGATGCAACTATGTACTTCATATCGGTCCTTCTACGCCCCTATTCGTTAATAAAAATTATATTATCAGGAAAATTAGTTAAGCTGCTGGTCTTCTGCAAACAGTGTGCTTTTTAGTCCTCTAGCAGGAGTAGAATCAGTTTTATTTTATTGTTATTAGTATGTATTTATTATATAGCAGGGGTAATAATAATAATATAATTCTTTATTGCACACAAAATATAAAATAATGTACATAGCCGAGCATAATCACTATGGTATTCTCTACCAGCTAACCTTTGGGAGAGTGAGAAAGTATTATAATGGATGCAGAGTACGAAATAAGAATAATAATAATAATTAAAATAACATACCAATATATAAATATACGCCTACCTGATTGTAAGTGACGCGCGAGGTCCATGAATGTTAGAAACTGATCAGTCCCTAACGCTATGCCGGCTTGACTGGACATGACGGCAATTCGAGCCTGATCCCGAAACGTGTGGATACACTTTACTGGGTTTATCGGCACGAACAGTGAATACTTCCCCGCACCAGCAGACTTGACAAATTATCACCATCAGTCCGCTCACTACCTATTTGTTGTTCTCGTTAAAAGTATGTGCCACTGGACGATATGCAGTCGGCGGTTGCTTTTAAAAATAAATATAAAAAACCCTCTTTTGACATACCAAGAGCCACTGTAGCAGCATACCTTCTTAATATTTTATAGTTTTTTTTTTACGATAATTTTGTTTTCAATATTCTTTATTCTTAGTGTATCACCGTACATTTCCACCGGAATTTGGTTAAGTCAATATAATTTAAACAAAATTGTAGACAATATATATTTAACGTTTAAATATCTGTCTTGCCTGCAGAGTGCAATGTGAAGACAAGGAGCAGTACTGGTAGTGTCATAGGAACATCAACACAATAACAAAAAATACCAAAAATATACCTATATTAAATATAAATATTTACCTACTTTAGGTAAATAAATTAAACAAATTAATCTAAATTAAATTATTTTTTTATATTTCATTTATTGTATTAGTTATCCTTTTATGCGTACATACATACACCACACTATATATATGTATATATTACCCATTAACACCTCTCCTAACAAGGGATTAGCCGAAAATCAGCGCTGTCAGCTGTGGCCCAGAGTCGCAGCTCCATGCTGAGCTGATTCCCTATTTGTCACCACACATCTTGTGTATACTCCTACTCTTTATTTGTTTAAGTTGTGTTTATTGATATGTGGCAAATAAAATATTTATCTTACTTTCTATTTGCAATGATGTCAAATGCCAATTTTTGCTATCAAGATGAACTATTATAATATTAACACCGCTTGAAACACGACGTACTGACTAATGGCTGCAATGAAAATGTATTACTAAGTCCGTATTTTTTCCTGTATTTTAAATTGTGCAGGCAACTTTCTATTTATAGCTAAATTTAATTAAACTTCAATGTAGCGTGCCAATGTAAATGACACGTGGAATTTCGCTTTGATCTCGTTTCCTAGCAATTTGATGTTATTTCACAATAATAATATAACTGTTCATATAAATATTTATTATGTACCTACCAGGCTAAACGAGTTAATGGACATGGTGGTATAATAATTTTCCATTATTATTAATAATATTATTTTTTTTATTGCACAAAATAAGAGTACAAAGGCGAAGATTAATGCCTACAAAACATTTTCTAACATCTAACCTTTGGCAGAGTATGAGATTAAGGATAGTGCCGATATCAAGTTTAACAATATCTAATATACTACACACACTACATACTAATAGATACTTACACTGTTACATAAATTATACACATACTTATCAATAAACGCATATTTACATAGATATTATGCCAAATATATATATTGTTATGACGACTGTTATGATGACGACTCCTGTTTAATAGAGCAGAGACCGAGCGCTTAAAAACGTGGACAGACGGCGCGTGTCTAATAGCGAGTGGTAGATTTTTCCACTGGCGCGCTGCAGACACAGTATACGAATCGGAATATTTGCTAAAGGAGTGAGATTTAACAGAATATGGGGTGACAGCAACATATCCAGAAAGACCAAAATTCACATCGTGTCTTCATTTTTTCTGTACGGTTCGGAGACATGGACCATAAAAGCCGCGGATAGAGCTAGGATTGATGCGTTTGAGATGTGGTGCTGGCGTCGTTTGCTCAGAATCCCTTGGACCGCACGACGTACTAACATTTCTGTGCGAAGAGCTTAAGCTGACCAGGGAGCAAAGACTCTCTACCGTCTGCTTTGTCCGAATTCTGCAATATTTTGGCCACATTGCAAGAAGAGAAGACGATAATCTAAAAAAACTTCTAATCACGGGCAAGGTAGACGGTAAAAGAACAAGAGGAAGAAGCTCCAAGTGATGGTCCAGTCAGGAGACTGACTACCTGAACATCCCTGTACACTAGGCCATCCACTACGCCGAGGACCGAAACCATTGGAGACGGCTGGTGGATGAGCTGCGACTGCGACGGTGTCACGATCCCCATAAGTGGGGTACCGACTAAGGAGGAGGAGGAGGTTATATGAAGAACGAAGTGGAAGGTTGTGAGTATCACACATGTATTCAAATTTGTATTTAATGTATACAGGCGCATGAGGGTTGTTCAGGATATTATACAGAGCTATGAGGAGATGGGCAGATCTTCCAATTGAGCCATTTTAACTGATTAAGAAAATAAGAGATATGACTTTTGTTAATTACAATATACAAGATGACTGGTTATTCAACGTGTATTCGTGAGGAGCTGATAGGAAAAAAATGCAATGAATTGAACCCCCATATGTATGACCGACATTCAATAGTTTTCGAGATGTTAAAATTGCAGTCACCTGGTCAGTCCATCTCATTGGAGACCTACCTCATTCTCTTGCGATCGACTTTCCCCTGGACTACCAGGCGCTCGATGGATATTTCTCTACGCCATGACACCTGTCCGAAGAAAGTGAGAATGCGTGAATGTACAGTCGAGGAAAGGTGATGTCTGATCCTCACAACATCTCGGAGCATTAATTCGTGTTTCTTCTGTTTCGCGTAGGGTCCATAGAGTCCACGTAGCATACAGAAAAATAGGGAACAGCCGGATTTTAGCCATATCTTCAGGTTGTCCATGGCAGATATTTGTCTGTATTTGATCACGAAGTGCAGGTATATTTAAAAAAACCTGCCTTAATATAATCTCCAAAAGATCGACGAGAGAAGAAAAACCTACAGGTAATCTCTTTCTAATTATTAATCTGAAATATTTAAAAAAAAAAAAACATCCTCAACTCACAATTGGTGAGTGGAATAGATTAAAATTAAATTAAAAAGGGTCCTGGCAGCGGAAAATTGCTAAAATATCTTCTTGAATATTTTCCTCACGTAACATAAATTCATTAATGTCAAGCAAAATTGCGTCGTTAGGGCATTAAATAACACTTCCTTGCTTCCCTATTAAGATATGCATCTACCCTCTTTCCAATTTTATAATTACGCGTGTGTTACTTTTAGGTTAAGTTGAAAAGTCAATGTTTGACGGATCCTTGTTGATCCGGTTTGTTGAAGCCCATGAGGACCTTTAGCAAAGCGGCTGGCTAAGGAGTTGTCAAAACGGCTGACGGAAAAGTCTGGAAACAGAAAGGCTAGCAATTATTTCTGCCAACGTATTAGCCTCGCTATACAGAGGGGACATGTTGCCAGTCTCCTTGGGACTATCTCGGATGGGACGTCTCTAGAGGACATTTTTTATTTATAGATTAGTTTATTTTTAATTTTATTATTTAGGTAGCTTTTAATTTACATTAATTTACTTCCAATAAAATATATAGTAATGAAATACTAATACACGCAAGAAATCTTTATTTTTGCTATTAATTAATCAGTATACAGTACAGAGTTAAAAAAAATCATCTTTGCACCAAAACCAGTGTTGACCAGTGTTATTATTAAAATTAACATATTTTGTTTCACGTATTTATTATACGAGTACAACACGTCAAACTGAACGGATGTTGGTCGTCTGAGATCTATTCTTGAAAAAAAAAAAAAAAAAAAAAAAAAAACTAGTTTTAAATTTGTTAAAGTTTCGTTTTGAATTTGTAATTAACTCTTGACCTTTCTATGGTATCGCTTCCTTTCGCAATATTTAAAATCATTATTTCTTGCCTGCCTCCGTGAATTTAGACTCGGGAGGTAGCGGGTTAGATTTCTGGTCGGTACACAATAATTTATTGAAAAGAAATGAAATTATTTATTTCCATAGAACATGGTAATAGTAAATGTTAATGGTAAAATCCTCGCCAACCCGTCTGGCCAGCAGTGTAGGCCAAATTCTCCAGAAATTTTTGGAAGGCCCATCTACAACAGTGGGATTTTAGGACTTTGCTGTAGGCTGTGATTATGAATGGTAAGTTAGTTCCGCACATTCAGCCATTTCTGGCACACAAATTATCATCATCATCATTATCACGACCGTTTCCCTTTCGGGGTGGTCAGAAACCACGCTTATAAATAAGCGGATTCACATTTAGCCAACTTTACTATAGGCCAATCATGACAAGTGGCAAGCTTGTCGATGTTTATAAATTATGTTAAACATTATTTACAATGTTAAATTTTTAATATTATATTTATAAATTTAGTCAGACTTATTACATATAGATTATTAATAAAACATATTGTACAGATAATTATTATAATAACATTTAAAATGATTTAGTTTTTATTATTATTTCGGAACCAAAGACCAATAAGAAACCTGGCTTATAAATGCCACTAAGACTATAAAGACATCGTTTCAGTGCATTTCATAACTTTGCTCAGAAGCTGTACTATACTATCATCGTAGCTCTATAACACACCACTACCGCTGAAGCTGGCCTTCCGTTACATATTATTGGATAATTTCGCCCTTTCAAAAAGATGGGACGCCTTATCCAAGCTATCTATTGTGCCAAAATACCTTTATTATCACAGCCCCTAGGACACAAGATCTCCACTGTTGGAATTTGGCTTCTCTGGGTCCGATGTAATTTTTTATTTTTTTTTTTATTATAGACGGTGAATCGATAAATCATCATTGATACGCCCCCTGCCTGAAGGGCCAACGCGGGTGGGGGTCGCATGCCCGACTCATCCGTGAAGCCTCCTAAGGAAGCCCCAGGGCGCCTACGGACTAAATACCTATAAACCGTCTCTCTCTCACTGTTGGCCCTGTGTGCCTGTACAGCTAAGTCTGAGTCGTGGCTACGGAGTGAAGGCACTCGTTCGCCGCGTCGGGACCTACGGCATAATGTGCTTTCGAATCACAGGAACGGTGGTGTTGTAAATGTACGCAAAAAAAAAATGTATTTATCATTGGTACAAGCCGGGGTTCGAACCGACCTTTTAAACATTTTCAGGAAAGTGTTTTTACAACCGAGCCAATATGCAAAGGTTTTGGTAAAACTCCGTCGATTGCCGATGTAAGATCGTATTTGTTTCGCGTTCGTTCGTCAAGAATACCGCCAACCTGTCACGTAGTCAGATGTCATGATCCTGTTACCTAACAAACAGCGGAACTGATAGTAATTGGTGTGAAACATCCCTTTGATGCTCTAATGTATGTTATGACGTTGTTATATTATTATTTTGTGCTGTTACTTTTTAAAAAGAAATGTCTTACGAACGACCAAGTTTTTTTTTAGCTAACTTGTGTATTAATTTTAATAAAAAAATATTGTAAATATCTGTAACGCTACCAAGAACAAAACGAGGTCAGAGATAAGATAGAGCGGGCAGCGAGTACATTTTCATAAAATATTATTATTACTACACTAGCTTAAAAAAACATATGCTTACATGGCAATGCATGGAGCTAATGTCAACCTACATACAGTAAGGTAATAGGCCTGGGTTGGAGATGGGGACATTCCCCGTTTTCCCCGGCAGGATCTTAGTGGGTAACCACCCGCCGGTAATTTATGCACTTTTAGTGCTTCGCGCTGTTACTAGTATAGCAGCGCCCGTGTGGCTCACGAATCCAGGGGGTTAAGTTTGACTGCTTCAGCTCTCCTTCTGTATTCAATTATATATTCTGGAGATGCTGTTCGTTGTCGGTCCGATAAAACACACGTCTAGTCGTTATTATTTCTATGATTGCACCTATAATTGTTTAAATTTGTCCCCAAGGTTTGACTATCCGAGAATGTCTTCGGGAATTAAGTCCGCCTTAGTACTTTGGGCAATAAAGTTTTTTTAATAAAAAACAAACCAACATGGTACGGAATCACCAGTTTTTGCCTTGATTAGAAGAAGACAAATTTCTAAGCATTCCATGGATTCACCATACGGGTGCCGCGTCCATCGTGTGTGGAAAAGAGACACGAGAAGCATGCTTTATGGCTTAGACCGATAATAGGCTGGTTTAAGAAAAGGAGGCCTCCCTTTTTTTTATAGCGCCATAATCGCTCACCATCCACCATTCTACCTACCCAAACAAATACTGTATGATTCCGTTAATGCCGTCTTGGATGCTCGTTCCATAAATGTATTGACGGCAGACCTGCTTAGGCCCAATTCTTTCAGTAAGTGATGCAAAATTTTGCTGGAACTCCTCTCGCACCAACTTCCACTGCGTAAAGCTCAGTCTTGAACCCGTTCCTGATCATTTCTTCAGTGAGATCATAATATTTATTCGACTTCATGTTCACCTGCTTACAAACAAACGTATTTAAAACCACATATTGTAATTGTATTTATTTTATCTTAACGCGTATTCCTCTACTCAAATTGATTCCATCCCATTACAATTTGTTCCTTATCACAACTGGAATACGGTGTGATAAGCTTAAAGGTTATGTGGGCGACTGTACCGTTTGCTACCATCTTGGGCGATAATTTTAATTAAAAGCGGGGCGTAATAAATAATGAGTCCTGTGCAGCCGAAGCGCATTTACACCGGTGTTTAGACCTGTATCTTGTCTCTTGTTTGTTGCTGAACAATGAAATGAAATGAATTTATTTGTCAGAAACATGATAGGTACGATGATGTAAGTAGTAGGTCAAGTAGGATATTACTGTCCGTTTCTTTTTTTATATTTACCGCGACATGTGACAGCTATGAATGTAAGCAACTGACGCCAGCCACTAACGGCCGGCATCAATGTTAAAAGTAAGATTACAAACCTGTTATCTTAAAACAATAAATAAATAAAAACAACACAGTTGTGTTTTTATGCGTATGTGTGTGTTTTGTAAGTCGTTAATATTAGTGTATAGGAGTATCATCATCATCACAACCGTTTCCCTTTCGGGGTGGTCAGAAACCACTCTTATAAGCGGATTCACATTTAGCCAACTTTACTATTGACCAATCATGACAAGTGGCAAGCTCGTCGATGTCTCCAGCGTACCAAACTCGAGAAATATTATTATTAATAATTATTTTTATTTTATTATATAAATAAATAATATTTCCATACAGGTCACATAGCGCCATCTAGTTTCCGTGGTAAGGTTCGAGGCTTGTGTTACGGAAACTAGATGGTTGATAAACTACATATTATACATATAAACACCCAGACCGAGACCAATTATACAATGTACAACTTGCCCCCGATGGGAATCGAACCCACGACCTCCCGAGTTCAAGGCAACGTTTGTTACCACTAGACCACGGAGGCGGTCAATATAACAAATAAATTAAATGTATTTATTTACATTAATAAATATTTTTGTGTCCCGACCAGGAATCGAACCCGGTACCTCCGAGTCTTAATCCACGGACTTAACCGCTAGACCACGGAGGCAGTGTATAAGAATTTAATAAATAAGTAAACATGTAATGTGTGCTTGTGTGTTTGTATAGTATGTTAGACAATTTAAGATAAAAAGGCATGACTGAAATCGCTGAGTATTTTATTTATTTATTAAGACGTAAACCTAACATAACAGCTTAAGCCAATTCGTTAGTAGTTGTTCTTCACATATAGTTAATACAATAAATATACAAAAATACCTAAAAAACTGCCTACGTGGTCTAGCCTAGGTTAGGTCCTGGTCAGGACACAAAAATATTTATTAATGTAAATAAACGCATTTAATTAATATTTAATTTATTTGTGAGATTTCTCGAGTTTGGTATGCTGGAGACATCGACGAGCTTGTCACTTGTCATCATTGGCCTATAGTAAAGTTGGCTAAATGTGAATCCGCTTATTTATAAGCATGGTTTTTGACCACCCCGAAAGGGAAACGGTCGTGATGATACTTTACTTTTACTTTTACCTAAATAATTTGCAGTAACAATAATAATTAAGAGATATAACAATCCTCACTATATCCTAAAAACAACTTATAAGGAGGTCTAGAACTCTGTGTTCTTGGGGCTGTGATCATGACATGTATACAGAATTCAGAGTTATTGTATAGTGTTAATCCGCCCTTTCAGCTTGCATGCGAAGTTTTCAGCATTTAGAGTTTTGTACCGCAGAAGATACTAATTAATTACGGCCAAGTGTTGCAAACTGCACTGTTATTTATGGCTGGCGACTTGCGAAAAACTTTATCCACGCCACAGCGTCTCCTAGATGAGTTATGGAGTTTGACGGGTTTTGTTGTATTTTTATTTATTTCTTTTCATTTTATCTTCTGCCACTTCCCCTGTAGATTTAAGGCCTTGGTACACCGGATGTTTACATGCAGCTATTGATGTATTGATGGAAGTCTATGAAATTAATGATTTATTTATTTTAGTTTAACTTAAGACTCGGTTGAAGGTAAGCGAGTCGGAGAAGACAGATACATTTTAAAGGATGATTCACGCTACACTGTGTCGCGACAGGGCCGTGCCCCGGCCGGGACATGTCCGCCATGCGCCCGGCCGGACCACTCATTAATTTTACACCGGGCTGTTTGGGTGTATTTTATTGTTTTATTTCGTCCGAAATGGTTTTCCAAATAATATTTTTGTATTTGTTATCTAATTACTTAATGGATCATGTCGTAAATCACAGGCTACTTACGCACACATTCTAATAATTTTTCATCGTCCATTTTGCTGTTGAGCTGCTCACCACACTAAGATTTGACGTTGACTGCTCTGCAAACCCCGGGAAACTATACCCACCGACATATCAACACCGTGCCCCGGCCGAGACCAGGCGGGGCAGGGCCGAGCCACGGTCAGGCATGAATTACTTCATACAAAAAGTATACCATAAAATATGTAATAATCGCGACACGGTGTAGCGTGAATCATCCTTAAATGTCATTGTTAATCACAGTAAAATCATTTATTACAATTTGGCCTTCTCTGCCTTCTTTTGTATTGTGATATTGTTCAAATTATTTAAATTATTACAGTGTAAACTCTATAGAACGACACTTGACGGACTGAGCATTTTTAGGTGTTATGAAGAGTGGTCGTTAAATGGAGAGAAATAAAATAAAAAATAAATAAAATAGCTTTATTCGAAGTTCAAAAGTTCAAGTTTACATTTTATAAGTAAGTAGGTATAAAACAAATATTTAACGCAGATCATAGAGTGACGTAATTTTTCCTCCAGTATTTTTAAAACCCTGCAACCCTAACGAAGAGTACCGGTGCGAGCCCGACATAACCTTCCCCTTGTCCCCCGACTCGGGGGGGTATCCGGTAGGGATTTCCTGATGTATAAAAAAAAAAAAAACTACGATCATAGAGTGACGTAGTCTATCCTCCAGTATTTGTAAAACCCTGCAACCCGAACGAAGAGTACCTGTGTTCCGGGAAGCAGTATTCATTGTGTGCGGAATGAGTATGATTCTATATATGTATTTATACACCTAAGAAACTATGATGGAATAAATACATATTGAATGAACTTTAAGGAATGATAGTAATATTTTTATTTTTTTATATTAAATAGATGAAATATAGTATTTGTATAAAATCAATATTTATTAAATAAAAGATATTAGTTTACTATTCTACATATAATAACAAAAATATATACCAAATTTCTTAAAATCTTTCAGTCGAAGTGCTAGATAATAATACAACAAAACAGCAAACACAGACAGACAGTGGGGGCGGATTTAAGGAACGCGTTTTTACAACCGAGCCACCACCGCACCTGTAGGACTGCTTAATGATTTATAATGCCGTATTATTGTCGAATTATAGAGTTGTATGTATGTAATAAAATTATTTCAATGGTCTAGTTAAGCGGTTATCAAACTTTTTGGTGACGGAATCCTAGGGCTTGTTTTTTTTTATCACTTTTTATTTAAAGTTAATTTTTACTCAGTCAAGATTTTTTCTTTTAAATTACCTTTTTATGTTTGTTAACTGCCTCCGTGGTCTAGCGGTTGAGTCCGTGGATTTAGACTCGGAGGTAACGGGTTCGATTCCTGGTCGGGACACAAAAATATATATTAATGAAAAATAAATACATTTAATTAATATTGAATTTATGAGTGATATGTCTCGAGTTTGGTACGCTGGAGACATCGACCAGCTTGCCACTTGTCATGATTGGTCTATAGTAAAGTTGGCTAAATGTGAATCCGCTTATTTATAAGCGTGGTTTCTGACCACATAGAAAGGGAAACGGTCGTGATAATACTTTTTTATATTTGATGAAACTTCTATGAAATTAAGATGCGAGACTATGCAAGGCAAACGTTTTAAATAAATAACATTTAGTTATGTTATTTATCTAGCAGAAGTCGGTGTTACCTTACAAAGTGTGTTTTTACCTTTGATATATAAAATCTGTGTTTTCCCACATTTTGACTCGCTGTTTATTCAACATTAGAATAAGCTCTTTAGAAGTTAACCCGATGCTTATTTTGTTAATTAAATTGGCATTCACTTAATGTTATTTGAATTGTCAAGATTGGGAAAGGTTTTAGCTAGGTTATAAAAATAAATAAAATAAAATAAATAAATATTTCCAGACAGGTCACACAGCGCCATCTAGTTTCCGTGGTAAGCTACGAGGCTTGTGTTACGGAAACTAGATGGTTGATAAACTACATATTATACTTTTTTTTTGTAAATATATAAATGTTATACATATAACACCCAGACCGAGACAAATTATACAATGTACAACTTGCCCCCGGTGGGAATCGAACCCACGA
The DNA here is from genome assembly GCA_910589645.1 of Tinea semifulvella. Taxonomy (NCBI): domain Eukaryota; kingdom Metazoa; phylum Arthropoda; class Insecta; order Lepidoptera; family Tineidae; genus Tinea; species Tinea semifulvella. Next base: position 9,200,093 of record OU342619.1, read on the forward strand.
CCTCCCGAGTTCACGGCAACGTTTGTTACCACTAGACCATGGAGGCGGTTATTTATAGTAGCGGTTATTCATAGTAGGTATAGGGTATGGTGGTGGCACTTAAGTTTAGCTCTTGGCGACTACTGAATTTAACAATAAATAGGAAAAGCGACTTGCCACCTTTGGTTTATATGATTTATGAGATAAAGATACAAATTACCTAGAAACAGTAGTTATATATAGTTTTTTTTTTTTAATACTAGCACGACATGTGACCTTGCGCCCACCTGATCGTAAGTGGCGCGCATGGTCCATGAATATGCAGGCTTGACTAGATGCCTTTTCACACTTCGCTTAAAGGACTCCAGGTTATAGGAAAGTGTGGAAACACAGAGGCTGGAAGAGCATTCCACATCTTTATTGTGCGACAGATGTCATCAAATTTATGGGTACGCGAATGGTGACTACGGTATGTGGGTGCATATTCTGACCTGTGCGTGTGGTTAGGTTGCGGAATGGAGAGGAAGGAATTAGGTTATAGAGCTCTTCATAGCACTCACCATAGTATAGCCGGTAGAACACGCTTAGAGAAGCTACATATCGGCGAAGCTGCAGGGATTCGAGAGTTCCAGATATAGTGGCATCGTCCACAATTATTAAATTAGTAGAGTTCAATGGCAGCGGAGTTACATGTCATGATTAGATGATGACATTTTATAGCCTCTGTCTGTCTCAGGGTAATATCGCCTATATTACCAAGAAGGAAGACAAACAGACAAAGCTCTCTTCACATATACAATATTAGTATGGTTAGCGATCATAATTCGTGCCCGTATTCGAATATGCACGCCTGAAGAGATAAAAAAATGGTTGGGAATTGGTGTGCGTAAGTGCGATTGTCGTAAAAGATAGTCTGTTCTTTTTTGACTTAGATATAAATGACTAAGGTTTTTAATCTAATGAAATCACATTCACATTTCTTATTTAGGAACATTATTTATTTTGTATAGGGATTTAGGCTAAATTGTATTCAAAGTTACAAGATTACAATTTACGTAGAAAAAACCCATATTTTTATTAATACTTTATTGCACAATATATACAAGGGCGGACTTAATGTCTCGTTCTGATGATGTTCTATAACAGCCAACCTTAGGGACACTAGAACATTAAAAAGGTAAGGTAGGTGCAATTAGAGAATTATGATTACGTAATAAATATGCAATATTATCTAAACTACAATAATAAATACTATAATAAACTAAATACTAATAATACATACACATAACGTTTTATTATTACATTAATTATATATAGTTAGTTAAAAGTTATCCTTATTGATCTTACCGTTCCGTGGTAAGTTACCGATTAAATGTTCCAAAAGACCACAACAATTATATACAACATTATTGTGTCTAAGCAAATAAATTATTTGAATTTGAATATTACAGCAGTAATTTGAATATATACAATGTGCTCGCAGTGCGAGAATACCTTTAATGCCCAAGACTCTCATATAAGTCAACTTCTTCGCACTTTATTTTCTCGTAAACGGTCCGTGTGATAGGTTTTTGAAGAGTATATTTCTTGTTTTATTCGTGCCCGTTTGTCCCTAGTTTTTCTTTAAGATTTCCGCCCCCATATGCTAAGCTAGTGGTGTTTAGAATGGGCGTTTGCTGATACGAAGTCTTTTTTATTTTAGTCTTGAGATCTATAAGACTTGCTTAATAAAAAATAAACTATAAGTAAAAATGAACAGAAATGACCCTTCAGGGATAGTCCCAAAAAGACTGGCAACATTTCCCCTCTGTATAGCAATGCTAATACGTTGGCAGAAATAATTGCCAGTTTTACTGTCTCCAGACTTTTCCGTTAGCTGTTTGGGAAACTCCTTGGCCAGACGCTTGGCTGAGTGTCCCCATGGGCCCATCGTTTTGGCCCCAAACGGCGCAAATTCGTAACCTGTACCGTACGAGGTCGCCTGGATGTGTCTACACATGTCCCTGGACCTGCAAAGTTTCCACTGCCCAACGGTCATGCCGTCGGGTCTCTTGCCATCGCTTTACGCAATCCCAGAGGGTTCTAGGATCGCGGGTACCACAGCATCCAAAACTGTAGGTATACTGACAAAAGCCTTTCGGATAATGTCGTTGAGAGATATACATATATTCATTACTCCTGCCGCTATCTGTATTATGGTAATATTTCCAAGAAATATAATAATAATATATTTGATTAAAACAATGCTTGTAAATTTAGCGCCATCTACGTGATCCCACTACTGATGCTGGCACGTTCTGTTTGATGAGAGACTCGATTGAAATCTGCCCCCATAGTAATAAGCCTTAAGGAGTGCCTGAGGGTCTACCTTGACATGTGTGTGGCTAATTGTACATGTTAAATTTAGATTATAAAAAAAATGTACGAGAAGCTAATTCTATAAGATTATTTAAATCAAAAAGTATTTAGAAAAAAAATTGGTAGAGGTTACAGGAGATTGTTGGTCTAAAAATTATTTAAAATAAAAAACTATACCAGTGCAACGTGGAAATAATAATAATATACTTAATAATAATAAAAATCGTTTATTTCTCTCTAATGACATAAATTAGTTTACAAAAAATGAAATATAAAAATCTGGGCATGAGAGCTGGTGCCTGAAGTGGATATCCAAATGCATCCCTCAGACTAAATACAAATTACAATTTGTGTTATAAAATAAAAGAAAAATAACGTACCAAAACCTTAATAATAGAAACAAGGTTTAAAAAGTTGAAAGAATATTAAAATGCAGCCGATGTACTTTGTACTTTTTAATCATTATATTTTGGTAGAAATTTTAAAGATTTTTTAAATCATTTTGCACGATTTTCTATTAATATATAATTTTGATCTAGCGATTAAGAAGAATTTAGATATTGGGCTTAAGTCCTGGTTAAAAATACAAAACAGTGACATTTACTCGTCTGGTAGGTACACCAGAGATACTTGGCGATACCAGAGAGCTTGTTACTCATCATGGTGGGTCACAAAAAAAAAAATTCGTTTACCACACAAACTTTCGTACATAATAATAAAACAACTAAATCTTTGTGTGATGTATTTTTTATTTTTTGTTTATAATAGTTTTTTTTTTAATAAATATTAATACTTAATATTTATTTAAGATGGTGTTCATTCATTTCATTACAACCCCTAGAACACAGTTCTCTCTACTGTAGACTTCTAGAACATATCTATGGAGAATTTGGCCTACACTCGCCACGCTGGCCAGACGGTTTGGCGTGAATCTGATGTTAATATTAGTGCAACCGGAACCGACGACGGCTTAACGTGCTCTCCGAGACGCAGATAGCAGTGTCATAAATCTACCTACGTATTTCTTATAGGTACTTTACGGGATTCAAACCGCGCCCTTATTTGGATTTCTTACAACCGAGCCACCAGCGCTCTTGTGTATATTTACCAAAAATAATAATAATAATAAATTCTTTATTGCACATTAAAATATACATAATAAAATGAAGTGCATAAGTTATTTATAAATTCTATTAAACGATTATTTACGAGTATATGGAAATTATTACATCTTCATAAATAAACATGAATGTCATGGTAGAACCCCTAAGTTCATAAACTCCAGCAAATATTGGTTCTATCCACTCTTTCACGGTATATCGGCATACGTGACTAACTGACTTCCTCAAGAATTTATCTTTATGAGCGAGTAGGTTTCGGATTTTTAAATTTATTTTATCGGATTTGTTTGAAAATAAAACTTTCGTTCGGAATTTTATCCAAGCATATCTGTAAACGCAAAGGAACCTGGTAAGATAATACCATTTGAGCAGTCTATCTATATGGTGTAGCCATTAGATAAACATGATGACTATGGCAAAAAAACTGTAGTTCCAAATTATGTCAAATCTTGCCTTAGTGGACTTAGTAAGGCTTCGTGTCTTAATTTAAATATTGGTAATTGTTCTTCTCGCAGTGAGCCTTTAACTACGAAATGTGATATTGACGAGAAAGCTATTATTGACCAGACTACGAAATCTCCAACCAATTACAGTCCTACAGATGATGATCATCAGTTTGGGGATGACGTGTTTGGTGCTGATAGCAAATCATTGTTGCCAGATTACGACAGAGGTTATTCACATACCCAGCGCACATAAATATTCGTGTGGGTCAAACAATTCTGATACGTCTATTGATGATGTGTTGTCTCAGACAAATATGGACGACACTGTCCGAGCGGCATCTAAATTAAGTACCAGTAGTCCTGGAGCTTGTAAGTAGTGTTGTCCAAAGCAAGAACAAGAATGCATCGTAATAGGTGGTCTTAGGAAGATTAGGAGTCTAGGTCTTGGTCTTGTGCAAGAGTCTCGCAAGACTCTTACTCTGACCCAATATATATTTTATTTTCCAATTGTACTAAGGAAATCTCTCTCCGCGATGTCTTTAGGGTACCAAACTTGAGAAATATCACAAATAAATTAAATTATTTATTGTGTCCCGACCAGAAATCAAACCCTGTACCTCCAAGCCCAAATACACTGAATTAACCGCTAGACCTCGGAGGCATTAGGTATAATTTGCGAACGAGCTCTCCCAAGTTTCAAATACCTAAAAGTATTTTTTTTTCTTAGGAACAAAAAAATATTAAAAATTACGAACACAACCTAATTAAAATTTATTGAAAACAAAACCTAACCCCAAAAAAAAAAACACTAGCGAAATTTGGGAAAAAAAATTGTGCAAGAGTCTTGCGAGACTCTTGCACAAGACCAAGACTAGGGTAGTACTAGACCTCGGAGGCATTAGGTATAAGTAGGATTTAGGTATACTAAAATAAAATTATTTGCGAACGAGCTCTCCCAAATTTCAAATACATAAACGTATTTTTTTTTTCTTAGGAACAAAAAAATATTAAAAATTACGGACACAACCTAATTAAAATTTATTGAAAACAAAACCTAACCCCAAAAAAAAAATTACTAGCAAAATTTGGGAAAAAACTAGGCGCAACTTGGGCGCAAGACCAAGACTAGGGTAGTCTTGCAACCATATCAGTAGTTTTGGTCTTGGTCTTTCTACTGCATGACCAAGATTGGACAACACTACTTGTAAGAGGGCTACATCTCTAGCCATCAGTAGCCATTCTGAGGAAGAAACTAGTACATTTGGAACTGATCTCTTTATATGATATACGAGTAAGTGTTAGTCGGAAGTATGATAGTATTTTTGTTTGTTCAAATTACTAATAAATCGGTAAAATATCTTAGATTTTAATAAATGCTGAAAAAAGTATCTGGGCCGAGTTTGTCTATGAATAAAACTGCATCATACGGGTCAGTCGGATTTCAAATCAAATCATTTATTCAGCCTTAAGTATAGGTACATATATATATTACAATTAGTATTCAGTAGTTTGTTCGTTCAGCTATACTTTACAGCATACAGATATTATTATATTTATTAATTTAAATGCCAAATTCAGAAATTGTTACTCTGCTACTTTGTCCAGAAAATAAGTGAAACAAGCAAATGGCGGCTTCTATAGGTGGTAGGCAGAGTGATGGTAGTAATTTGTCCAGTATGCTGGGTCGGGGAAGTATCCACCGTTCGTGCCGATAAACCCAGTAAAGTGTATCCACACATTTGGGGATCAGGCTCGAATTGCCGTCATGTCCAGTCAAGCTGGCACAGTGTTAGGGTTAGGGACTGATGTCAGTCATGAGTGTCTGATTCCAGTTGCTAACATTCATCTCCCCACATCATTGCTCCCCACTTACCATCAGGTGGGCGTAAGGTCACATGTGTTAGTGTTAAAAAAAAATGTCATGGATCTGCTAGAACGCGCGGTAAGTGGCGCGCAAGGTCCATAAATGTTAGCAACTAAAGTCAGAGACTCATGACTGACATCAGTCCCTAACACTATGCCGGCTTGACTAGATACTTTTTCACACTTCGATTGAAGGACTCCAAAGTTATAGGAAAGTGGAAACACAGAGGCTGGAAGAGAATTCCACATCTTTATCGTGCGACAGATGTTTGAGTCCCCAAATTTATAGGTTCGCGAAGGGATGGTGACTACGGTATGTGGGTGCATATTCTGACCCGTTCGTGTGGTTCGGTTGCGGAATGAGAGGGAGGGATTAGGTTATAGAGCTCTTCCTAGCATTCACCATAGTATAGCTGATACAACACGCTTCCAGAAGGTTCCAGATATAGTGGCATCGTCCATAATTCGAACAGCCTGCCTCTGTAGGACATTGAGACATCTTGGCTGAACCATCCCAAAGGTGAGAACAGTGATCTGATCTAATATTACAATTGAATACCAGTGCTGCCAGAGATAATTAAGTATATGCCTAAAAGTATGGAAATACGGTTTTTTAATTGTTCTGAGTTATGAATATACATTTACCATTCTAAAGTTTTCTTATTTACAATTGTATAACTCGTGAAGGTAGCTGAAGATGGGATTTACGGTTGATGTTTGCGCGGCCCACTTTCCGTTTCACTGACCTACTCTCTTAAATACAAAAGCTTAGATATCTACTAGAGGTGGCATTTTAGTAAAATCTTTAAAAAAAACTTATTATTACTCAGATCCGTGTTTTAGAGAAGGCTTTCCTTAAAGATCTTGGTTCGAACTCCTGCATTTATCAATAATAATAATAATAATAAATTAATGTTTATTGGATTATAATCAAATAACTTCAGTTAGTAAGCACTGCCTTCTGGAAAATAAAGTCTCGTTTCCAAAAGGAAGTACAGTGCATTCTCATCGTCATTGTACATTGTTTTACTGTAACCAGCCTCTCGGTCGGCAACTATGTGCTGCAGTAGCAACTATTACCATCTTTAACACTATGAATATAATTTAATCAATGACAAATACATTTTTCTTACGTACATTTGTCTTTACAACACCACCCTTTCCGAGCTTTGGAGAGCAAGTTAAACCATCGATCCTGATTCCACTATTACAGCTAGTAATACATATATACATATATATATATAGATACATATCTCCACACATTTTTTGGTAATAAGTTTAGTTAGGCATAACTGCCTCCGTGGTCTAGCGGTTAAGTCCGTGGATTTATACTCGGAGGTACCGGGTTCGATTCCTGGTCGGGACTCAAAAATATTTATTAATCTAAATAAATACATGTTAATTAATATTTAAATTATTTGTGATATTTTCGAGTTTGGTACGCTGAAGACATCGACGAGCTTGCCACTTGTCATGATTGGCCTATAGTAAAGTTGCCTAAATTTGAATGCGCTTATTTATAAACGTGGTTTTTGACCGCCCCGAAAGGGAAACGGTTGTGATAATACTTTTTACCAGGGCGTTGTGACGCACACTTACTAGAGAATATTTATTATTATTATTAAATACTTTATTGCACTTTACTAAAAAGGATGTACAAAGGCGAACTTAAAGCCATTTCGGCTTTTTCTACCAGCTAACCTTTGGGAGAGCGAGACAGTATAAATATGTGGGGTGCAATTCTAACCAATAAACTACATAAATAGTATGTATACATAAACTACATAAATACTCCTCAATATATTTATTTATTAAGGAAAACTATTGACATTTAATTCACAAGTATAGGTGCAAAAATAGAAACAGAAAGTCATTTACAAGTTTTCACCAGTAGTGTTAGAATAATACATATTATGAACGATGAAAGCATCTACAAACTATCACTTCATGCAATAAACTAATAACTGTACAATAACAAACACTATTATCTAATATATACTCATCAACATTATACAGAATACATTTTTAGACGGCACAGGCTCGTCCTCGCCAACCCGTCTGGCCAGCGTGGCGAGTGTAGGCCAAATTATCTCGAAATTTCTGGAAGGCTCATCTCCAACAGTGGACGTCTAGGACTCTGTGTTCTAGGGGCTGTGATTATGATGCCAGGCCCGGTTAACAAAAACTGTCAAATTTATCTTATATAGTCTGCATAAGGTGCCTTGGTAAATGGTTGTAACTTACCGTAGATTCTGTTTGACTTTATTTGTTGTCTATAATAAATAGGTTCGTTTGGCAAAAATAATTTTTGGAGTTAATCGTTTTTCCGTGCAAAAAGCTTTTGTGTAGGTAGATAAAGAAAAAAAAAAAGGTTTCGCATTTCTAGAAAGCCATTCTAAAACATTTGTAGCCTATAATGATCTCGATGGCTTACGTCTTATGCTGAGAGAAAACCCTTCTAAATAAGCAGTAGGTTTCTTCAGGCGTCTATCATTACTACCCACAATCTACGAGAAAGTACACAGTTCTATTCCGGGAGATAAAAGGCATGCTTATAAAGGTATATTTTTTTATAATACCTTATTAATCGTATGGCACATACATACATATCTTCACGCCAGATCCCTTGCGGGGTAGGCAGAGACAATTGAGCGCCATTTGACACGATTACGACATACTTCTTTCGCTTCGTCGACATTCATTAACCTCTTCATACATGCCCTTTGGTTACGAAGACTTTTTAATGCACCTTCAGTCAGTGTTTTATTTATTTGATCGTGATATGTGAGTCTCGGTCTGCCAGGGCCTCTTTTACCCACAACTTTCGCATTATATATCTGGTTCGTCAATCTTTCATCGCTCATCCTTTCAACATGCCCGAACCATCGTAGCATGCCTTTCCTTATTTTTGTCCCTATGCTTTCCTTCATACCAACCCTTTTCCGTATTTCGACGTTACGTATGCGGTCCGCCAAAGTGACGCCACATATCCGCCGCAACGACCGCATTTCTACTGCATTAACCCTACTCTCATGCGTATTCTGAGGTATCCACGTCTCGCTTCCATACATCAGTGTTGGTACCAACATGGCATTGTGTATGGCGAGCCGAGCTTTGTCACTGACATTTCGACTGCCGATCAGTGACCCCAGGGCACCGTTAACACTATTTCCCGCGTTCACTCTTCTTTCAACGTCCCTATCGTACTTCCCATCCGCAGTGAAAACACTGCCCAGATATATAATTTCATTTACTTGTTCTAGAGTTTCATCATCAATCTTTATCGTCACGGTTGTCATCCTTCTTCTTTCAAACACTAGTACCTTGGTTTTTCTCGCATTCAAACGGAGTCCTTTTTCTGCACATCCCTCCTTCATTCTTGTGACTAGTGATTGCAGTTGTTGTTCGGACGATGCCATAAGAACAGCATCATCTGCATAAAGCAGGCAGTTCACCACTAGATCACTCATCTTTATCCCACAGTCACTCTCTCTCACTCTTTTTAGGCATTTGTCGAGATATAGAGTGAATAATCTAGGAGAAAGCACACAACCCTGTTTGACGCCCATTTGGGATTCAAAGCAAGGCGACATACCTCCCTCCACCCGCACACAAGCTTTGCAGCCCTTGTACAGGGACTGTATAGCTTGTAGCAGTTTGTCATTCACTCCATACTCCGGCAATATGTCCCAAAGCTTCTTTCTTACAACTCTATCAAAAGCCTTTTCCAAATCCACAAAAGCACAGAAAACCTTCTGGTTTAAGGCCAAAAACTTCTCTGTGATATTGCGGACAGTCATTATAAATGGAGTTATATACATAATGGTCTTTTTTTATGTTTTATAAAAAAAGACCTTTACGGTTAATACTTAAAATTGAAATTTAATTAACAGACAGAAGAAGGAAGACAAAATATTTAAAAGAAAGAAAGACAAGTACCTAAGTTAAACAATGTAAGAAAATTAGACGTTTAAAAGTTCAGAATACATCTCTTTTTGTCCTACTTGCAAAAATAAACTAATTCAATGGGGTGTATCACTAACTTTTTATCACGATAGATGGCGCATGATAGATGGTACCTAATATAACTGTCAGTTGCATAGAAAACTTGTATTTTTATTACGAAATTTATTATTTTCTAAATATTATGCCGAAGTGAGCAGCTTTTAAGTGTACAAATCGAGATTTCTAAGCTAAATCAAAGATATGGTGATCTCAAAATTGCCGTTCTATTAATTCAACCTTTTTTTATTTTTAAAAACGGTGTGCGCTTTCTTAATAGTATGTCTTTTAAGGTAGGTAACGTTAATTTAAAATACATTTTTCTGTTATAGAAATAAAAAACTACAAAAAACATAAATGATGCGATATAGGTGTAAAACAAGGTACCATTGCCGCTAGCGACATCTACAAAAAGCTTTGCCTGATACACCCCATTGAATTAAATGGAATAAGTAATAACAATAGTAACTATTAAACCAATTTAAACAGATACACATTAAAATTTTAATCAGGTTAAGGTATGTGAAAAGAGTGAGCGTTTTAAAACATAGTGAATCCAAATCTAGGACAAAAATAAAAAATGAAGAGGTATTCAATAAATAAAAAAATAATAAACGCAATTTAAAAAGTATGTACTAGTTTTTAAAAAAGTTATGTATAATCACGACCGTTTCCCTTTCGGGGTGGTCAGAAACCACGCTTATAAATAACTGGATTCACATTTAGCCAACTTTACTATAGGCCAATCATGACAAGTGGCAAGCTCGACGATGTCTCCAGCGTACCAAACACGAGAAGAACTTATTAATAAATATTTTTGTGTCCCGACCAGGAATCGAACCTGGTACCTCCGAGTTTAAATCCACGGACTTAACCGCTAGACCACGGAGGCAGTTGTACTAGTTATCTCTATATTAGTATTTCTTTGTCATTAAAAGTTATCAATTACCAGTTAGCACGAATTGCCAGTTCACATACGAAATTATAGTTTATAATGAAATATGTGTAAACTTAAAAAGATAAATCTTATTAAATAACAAACATTTTGCGTTAATACAATCTTGCTTAGAATATCGAGCCGCGTTGTTCTACGTGATTCATTTTTGCGACACAATACTACTAGTATAGTACATGTCGTAGTAACAGACAACGCCTGGTTTTTAAAAGCGATGACGTTAGTTGTAATGACTGCTTGATCACTCGTGACAGAAAGTAAATGCTAAAGCTAAAAAAACTTAAGTATAAACAGCTCGAGTTCAAATGACAGGTTAACAATGTATAACTTGGGTTTTTGCCGCCCCGCGCGCGGTAGGGGTAAGTCGTGTAGACAGCGGCTCCCGTAAATTATTTTATTAAAATTGTTTTTAAGTGATTGTAGCCTCAAAATATAACGAAACAGTGTAAAACTAAATAAATAGTGTAAATACAGTGAAAAACGTACCAATGTATTAGTTATAATAATAATATTATAGTGTTTTCGTATAGACAAATTAAAACATAATTGCGGGTGTGCAGTGACTCACAAAACAAAGTCTGGCATGTTCGAGAATCGTCTATTTTGCTATGTCCGAGTATAGGCATGATTTTCGCCGCACTTTAATGAATATCGATAGCTCGGATAACAAAACGCCGGACCGCCAGAGCGTAACTTCGGTGCCCGGTTCAAATCCACCCAAAGTTAAATTTTATTTTTCATTATAATTGTTGAGAGTGAACATAAAAGTAACCAGCAAAACTGTAACGACACCTACTAAAGGTCAAAAATAAATCGACGACATCTATGGGCGAGTAGAAGAACCACAGGAGCTCGAAAAAATCGACACCCTCACCAGATGGCGTTATACAAAATAAAATATATTATTAAGTTATTTAGTTGACATTCTACGGCATTTATAATTTATTTGACAACATCTTACGAAGACATCCTCAGTTGTAATATTAATATTAAAAAATTGTAATGCGGGGTAGGCAGTAGTACGAGCCGGAGCGGCGATGGGGTCCGCAACCCATCACGCATGGCCCAAAAAGCGCGGATTGAGGGCAGCTGAGTGCCGACTTGCCACATGGAATGTCCGTGGAGGGATGAAAGATAAGATGAATGAACTCCTAGATATGATGGATGAAATGAAGTTGGATGCGATTGGCGTGACCGAGACCAAGCGGCGGGGTAGTGAGGTGCAGGACTTGCCGGGAGGGGGGATCGCGCTCTGGTCGGGAGTGGGAGACAGCGATCGCGGTAGTCAGGGTGTTGGCATCTTACTATCCGGCCGATTGGCCGACAGCATGTATGAGTACTGCCTGGAAAGCCCAAGAATACTCTGGGTTCGCCTGAAAACTGGACTTAAAAAGTTATTTGTAGCCGTGGTTTACGCTCCAGTAAGCTCAGCCCCACAGCAGGAACTGGAGAATTTTTGGAACCAGGTCAGGACAGTTCTAGATTTGGCAGTTGGGAACGAAAATATAATTTTATGTGGCGACTTGAATGGATGGGTGGGGACACGTCGTGCAGATTACGAAACGGTCCTAGGAGATTTTGGAGATAGGAGAGTAAATGATGCAGGTAAGCTTATTCTTGACGTGTGCTTAGAAAAGAATATTTTTGTATCTAACACAATGTTCGCTCACAAAGATATTCACATGTATACGAGAACGATGAATAGTGAAAAGAGTATGATTGATTTAATAATAGTTGATGAAAGACTGCGAACACAGACTCTGGATACCAGGGCGTATCGTGGACCGGAATTGGGAACGGACCACTACCTAGTAATTACTAGGATTAGTGGTCTGTTCACAACATGGCGCCACCGGCGATCAGGTAGCAATCTGTTAGCAGTAGAAAGAATAAAGGGTGAAAAGTTACAAGATGACAGTATGAAAGAGGAGTATATGAAACGCGTCAAAGATAAACTTATCAACTTGAAAGATGTGAGCAAAGATGTAGAGGAGTGCTGGAAGTACCTAAAAAATGGTATGGTAGAATCTGCAAAAGAAGTATGTGGAGTAGCAAAAAAGCGAGCAACCAAAGGAGACGCGTGGTGGGATGATGAGGTTAAAGATTCGGTAGAAAGAAAGAAGAAAGCTTGGATAGATTACGTTGCTTCGCTAAATATGAATGAAAGTATGAAAAGAGAAAAAAAGAAGATGTACCATCGCTGCAGGAATGAGACAAAATCTTTGATTAAGGAGAAGCGTGAAAGATGCAAGGAAATAGGTGAAAATAAGATGACGAGCAACTTCAAGGAGAACTCCAAACTTTTCTGGAGGGAAGTTAGGAAGGCCAAAGGTGGCTTGTCATCTTGTCGAATGAATAGAGTTAAATCAAAGAGCGGTAACATTCTTGCAAACACAAATGAGGTGTTACAGCGATGGAGTGAATATTTTAGCGAGATGTATGCTAGTGGAACTCCTAACGACGTTACGACGGGTACTTTACCTCCAGAGCCACCCACAAATACAACGTCCACATTTAAGGAGGAAATAAGTCTGCAAGAATTGCAATCAGCAATTAGAAGCCTAAAATGTGGCAAAGCAGCGGGAAAAGATCGAGTGCTCGCCGAAATGATTAAATACGGAGGTATACCGGTCTGGAACGCTTTCCATCTGCTGTGCAACCTTTGCTGGCAGGAGGGAAGAGTACCGGAGGACTGGCAGCAATCAGTCATCGTTCCTTTATACAAAGGTAAAGGATCTAGATTGGACTGTGCCAACTACCGAGCGATTAGTTTGATCAGTTTGGCGAGCAAGATGTATGGCAAGATTCTCACGAAACGACTGCAAGAGAAGACTGAAGATCTTTTATGGGAGGCACAAGGAGGCTTTAGACCTGGAAGAGGATGTATTGATCAAGTCTTCTCGCTCCGCAATATCACAGAGAAGTTTTTGGCCTTAAACCAGAAGGTTTTCTGTGCTTTTGTGGATTTGGAGAAGGCTTTTGATAGAGTTGTAAGAAAGAAGCTTTGGGACATATTGCCGGAGTATGGAGTGGAGGACAAACTGCTACAGGCTATACAATCCCTGTACAAGGGCTGTAAAGCTTGTGTGCGGGTGGAAGGAGGTATGTCGCCTTGCTTTGAATCCCAAATGGGCGTCAAACAGGGCTGTGTGCTTTCGGCCAGATTATTCACTCTATATCTCGACAAATGCCTAAAAAGAGTGAGAGAGAGTGACTGTGGGATAAAGATGAGTGATCTAGTGATGAACTGCCTGCTTTATGCAGATGATGCTGTTCTAATGGCATCGTCCGAACAACAACTGCAATCACTAGTCACGGAAATGAAAGAGGGATGTGCAGAAAAAGGACTCCGTTTGAATGCGAGAAAAACCAAGGTGCTAGTGTTTGAAAGAAGAAGGACGACAACCGTGACGATAAAGATTGATGATGAAACTCTAGAACAAGTAAATGAAATTATATATCTGGGCAGTGTTTTCACTGCGGATGGGAAGTATGATAGGGATGTTGAAAGAAGAGTGAACGCGGGAAATAGTGTTAACGGTGCCCTGGGGTCACTGATCGCCAGTCGAAATGTCAGTGACAAAGCCCGACTCGCCATACACAATGCCATGCTGGTACCAACACTTATGTATGGAAGTGAGACGTGGATATGTCAGAGCACGCATGAGAGTAGAGTTAATGCAGTGGAAATGAGGTCGTTGCGTCGGATATGCGGTGTTACTTTAACGGACCGCATACGTAATGACGAAATACGCAAAAAGGTGGGTATGAAAGAAAGCATAGGGACAAAAATAAGGAAAGGCATGCTCCGATGGTTCGGGCATGTTGAAAGGATGACTGAAGAGAGATTGACGAACCAGATATATAATGCGAAAGTTGTGGGTGAAAGAGGCCCTGGCAGACCAAGACTCACTTATCACGATCAAATAAATAAAACAATAGCTGCCGGTGCAATAAAAAGCCATCGAAACAAAAGGGCATGTATGAAGAGGTTGATGAATGTCGAAGAAGCGAAAGAGGTATGTCGAGATCGTGACAAATGGCGCTCAATTGTCTCTGCCTACCCCGCAAGGGACCTGGCGTGAAGATATGTATGTATGTATGTAACTTGGGTTTTTTTATTCAAATTCAAAATATCTTTATTCACGTAAACCTATTACAGGCATTTATGAAATGTCATAAGTTTTAATATTTTGAATGATTCTACTCCTGATAGTGGAAGACTAAGCAGCAAAGTGGTCCAATAAGTAATCTGTTGCAGAAGATTCCAGTGGCCTATTAACGTTTAATCTGACTGAGAAAGGAATTTGCAAGGAAAACTCAGCTATATCAGATAATATATAATATATAGATTTACAAAATAAAAAAATATACAAACTACACCACAACGATCAATTAATAACCATTTAAATTTAGTTATCAGTACCTATGAGATTACAATACCTGGTACAGCAGTAACCCACCAGGAAAGTAAGATTTTTTTAATTCTAAAGTTACTAAGATCTGTAGTCGAAGACTATTTTTTTTTGCTTTATTACCGAGCACGATATATGATAAGCTCTGATGGTAAGCGGTACGCAAAGTCCAAGAATGGAATCAAGTGACGAGATCAGTTTCTATCATTATACTCGTAGGCCTACCAAGATGCTTTTTTAGCGTGCGATAGATGTAAGAGTTAATTTTTTTGGGATTCTTACATCTAGTAGAGGTAATCTTCTATATTTCCTGATCCAATATTTGCACCTACCTCCGCAAATACAAGGTTGACCGAGCAAGAATGTCTGGCGGCATTAGGTCCTCTAGGTTTAAACGTTTTAAATAAATAAATAGTAGCTGTGCGTATGGTTCGGTTGCGATTTACATGTCGTTTAGTATTTTGATAAAAATCCGTCGCTGTCGCAATATGTGCCCACGTAGGATGTTACTAAATGTGGTATAGGTGACGCGCGTGGGCTCAACTTTACTCGATACCTCGAAACTAATTTAACTTGAACGCTTCCAACCCCATTACTGGTGGCAATTATAATTACTCAAATAACTGTTTAGGATTTATCTTGTGTTTTAGTGCTAATTGTCGTAAAGTTTTTAGTGCAAAATACTGTGTGAATAATATTTACTAGCTATTCGAGGCGTTACCTGTATTATAGTGGTAAGCAAAAATATCTTCAAATGGCCGTAGAGATTTTGGAAAATTGTGAATGGCAAACCTATGAATTTTGTCTTTTTACCCGACTGCGCGACGCAAAGACAGTTTTTATATGTTTATCATGTTTGGCGACGTAACCCTTGGGCTTATTTTTTTTTTAATTTTTAATTAAAGTTCATTTTATAATCAGTCAGGTTTGTTTTATTTTTTAAAATCATATATAGATACTATTAAAGTTGTGAAATGAGTTTGAAAAATAGAAAATTGTGTAATAATAAATAAATTTAAATAATATATCACATTTTTTGCATAAATGGCACATGTATAAAATATGTTTTGCTCCTAAAAAATAAATATATTATAAAGTGATAATTTCTAACTTTTCATGACAAAGTAAATATAAAAAAACATATTTTTAAATTGCGTTTATTGAATTATTTTTTTATTCAGTATACCATTTTTATTTTTTATTTTTGGGTGTTTTTTTTTCCAAAAGTTGAGATGATAGTATTTGTTTGTTCACGAGACGATGTCTTCCAAATTTTATCTAAATCGGTGGAATAATATAGGCGTGAACTCAAGACAAACATTTACACACAGACAATTTGTCTTTAAAATTTATAATATTAGTATAGATTTATTAGTAAAGAAATGCTGCTAAAAATGCATTCTTGGATTACACCTGCCGCTTACCCGGAACCAGCAGCCCTAGTCAGTTACTTAAGCGCAAACGTTATTAGTGGATTTCGTTATTGCCGTCAGAGATTGCGTCATAATTACAAAATATTATTTAATTCTCAACTCTATAAGCGATCGACCTTGACAGCGTCCGTTCAAATATTAACTTTATTAGCGTGATATGTATATAGTTAACGGATTTTATTATATAAGCGTAACAGAACAGGGCTGCAGGAATGCCTCGAGTCTTTTGTAAAAATATTTTTATTTTTTTCTAATGTATATAATTTATTTGTTTCAGGTAAGTTTCAAAAGATCGATGTTATCATCATTTACTGCTGGATATAGGCCCGCCATCTTACACGGATCTCAATCATCCATCACCCACCAGCGACCTTAGGTGCTGTCTCCATCCCCGTAAACACCATCGGCTCTGCGGCTGACGTGTCCAGCCCATTTCATTACAGCCCCTAGAACACAGCGTCCTAGACCTCCACTGTTAGAGATGGGCCTTCCGAAACATATATCTGGAGAATTTGGCCTACACTCGCCACGCTGGTAGACGAGTTGACGAGAATATGATGTCAATTATTAATGTCAATTTTTTTTACGATTCCACGTATTTGTATGGAACCGAAGGGATCGATAAACTCCGAAACTACTGAACCTATTTTAAATTTTTTTTCACCATTAGAAAGCTACTACTAGTTCTCTAAGTAACAATGGCTACTTTTGGTCTCATTCGCTCGAAAAATCGTGTGGCAGCGGGTGAAACCTTGGTAAGAAAATAAATAAATAAATAAATAAAAGAAACCGTTTATGATATCAGAGTGGGGAAACTCAAACGAGGTTTGGTCGTCCCGGTTCCTTAGTCTAATTTAGGGTTTCCCGGGATTTTCGAGACCGATATTTCCCGGGACTATTCCCTAGATCAGATATTGTAATCTTTTTTTTTATAATAATAATAATAAAAATCGTTTATTTACTTAAAAAAACTAGTACATTTTTTAGGAATTGGCCACTGGTGCCCAAACAAAGTTAATCTGAATCTCAGGCACCAGTTCCATTACACAAATAAGTATAATATACAAATAAAAAAAATTGAATTATGTACCTACTATTTTAATATTTGTAACAATTCTTCTGTTGTCGTAGTTTAATGACATTACTAGAAAAACGCTTTTGTCATTAAACACTGTGGTATGTTTAATAGGAAGTTGTGACATCAAAGATAGATCTACCAATTTCCAAAATCGATGGCACAATATATCACTATTCTTGCTTAGAATCTCAAGGAGCGGCGCGTGTCAAAAGAGTTTTGCAAGTGCAAGACACTGTAATGGCTTTCAAAAACTCACATTTTAAACACAAAAAGGGCCTTTACACACAACTGTATAATTTAAATCTGCCTCCGTGGTCTAGCGGTTAAGTCCGTGGATTTAGACACGGAGGTACCGGGTTCGATTCCTGGTCGAGACACAACAATATTTAATAATGTAAATAAATAAATTTAATTAATATTTAAATTATTTGTGATTTTTTAGAGTTTGGTACGCTGAAGACATCGACGAGCTTGCCACTTGTCATGACTGGCCTAATATGTATCCGTTTCTTTATAAGCGTGGTTTCTGACCACCCCGCAAGGGATACGGTCGTGATGATACTTTTTCTGTATAATTAATTTATTTATAATAATAATAAATTGTTTATTTCAGTGTTGATTCCATAATTGTTAATAACATTTTAACTTAGAACTATGTTAGTAGGTATTCTCATTAATTAAAAAGTAAAAAAACAAACAATAATAATAATAATACGTACTTACATTAAATTAACCACACATGACTCCGTACGACCACAAAAACAATGGCCGCTGGCGACAATATAAATATGCTCTCAATGTCCTACAGAGGCTGAAGCTTCGCCGAGATGTGGCCTCCCTGAGCGTGTTCTACAAGCTATACTACGGTGAATGTTCTGAAGAGCTCCACAACCTTATCCCTTCTTCTCTATTTCGCAACCGAACCACTCGCACAGGCCAAAATATGCATTGACATACCGTAGCCACTATCCCTACGCGTACATACAAATTTGGTGACTCTTCATCTGTCGCACGCTGAAGTTGTGGAATGCTCTCCCAGCCAGTGTGTTTCCCCATTCCTATAGTCCTGGAGTCCTTCAAACAAAGTGTGATAAAGCATCTTTATAGGCCGGCATAGTGGTAGGGACTGATGTCGGTCGTCTGAGGCCTGGCGTCAATTGCTCCCATTCTTGGACCTCGCGTACCGCTTAGCATCAGGTGGGCGCGGTGTCACATGTCGTGCTCAGTATAATAAAAAAATAAAGCTATTTATACTACGCAAAGCTTTACAATAGTTTACATATTTGTACCCTATATGGGTAGCCAACAGTGCTAACATCACACATGTATTTGTAATTAAAACTAAATCTGAAGTTTGATGGTGCATCTATTATAGGCGACTACCACATTACCACAGTAGACTTTATGGTCTATAACATATACCTTAAGACTCGTTTCCAGTTTCTTGGAGACAGTCACAACCTTCCTCTTCGCTCTGCTTCTAACAATCAGCTCAAAATCCCTTCTCACACTTCCAGCAGATGTTCAGATTAATTTACTGTTTCCGCTGCTCGTGAATTGAACAAACTTTCGCTTCTTTAAGTAAGGGATTCAGTCGTGATGTTAACTATTGCTGGGGTTCTAAGGAAATATTAAAATTTACAACCACCTTACATTTTTAGCATATATATTTTTTCGTAAATTCTAAATTTTTTGCCTATGAGCCCTTATGCTCAAAGTTCCGGAAGCTGTAAATGCCCTGAGCGTCCGTCTTGAAACTGCTGGTTCTGGAAGACGTTTTCCTCCTAAATCTTTAAAGTTTAAACTTTGAGTCTAGGCGAAGGTTTGATACCTATTTCACCCCGAGGCCGAGATCTATAATAATAATAATAATAATAAATGTGTTACTAGTTTACCATACGATACATAAGCAAGTACTAAAAGTGTGTTTTTATTCGAAGTAATATTACAACAAAATCTAAATTTAACCTAAAATAATAATACATAGAAAATAAAAATTTAATACTTACAAAAAAATTGCTCCTCCAAATCGCTGTCTTGTGGCATGGTGCCCAATTCAGCAGCATTTCCTCTATGAATGATGATACTTAATTTTTGGGAGAAAAAACTGCCAGCCCTATTGTCACCAGAGACGTCAATGAGCCTTGGAACAATTTCTTTATAAAAGGCAAGTTCCGATCCCCACGGGCCCATCGTTTCTACAACAAACGTCGAAAAAAAGTAACTATTGCAAATAGTTTCATATTTTCGACGCTTGCTGATCTGCGCTTGTTCCGCTGCAATAATAAATTATTTATTGTACAGAACCAAAAATAGTGTACAAAGGCAAGCTTAATGCTATAAATGCATTTTCTACCAACTAACCTTTGTGGGTGGGGAGCCATTATAAGCGACTGCAGAAATACTATTGTGATCAACAATAATGAAATATAAATACATACTAATTAAATATACATATCCTACATATTAAATAAATATATACATACAAAATAATCTAAGTACATAGCAGAAAGTTATGGTAAGTATCTATAAAGGACGGTTGGACTTTGTCTAGCATATCCTTATTCCACTACTAGATGTAGATATCCAATGAGTCCCACAACTGCAGGGGGTCTTTTTCAACCCTAGCCCGTCCGCCACCAGTGACCTTCTTTAGGTCTTCCGTCCATCGATCATGTCGTGATCTCCACTGTGGAACCCGTTCGACCAATGGGTCGTCGGTTCTGCGGCAGATGTGTCCGGCCCATTACCACTTCAGCTTGCTAATTTAGACACTGACAGACTGAGACGCGGACACTGACAATGGGTCTGATCTACAAATTCAAAGTCGCAAGATAGCTATGGTTGTTATTTATCCAAATTCGAAACGGGCCTGCGTTAATTATTTAAAAAAGACGTTTGTTTTTTACTTTTTAGTTTTTATATAACCTATATGATCTATTATTATTTTTAGTTAGTTATTTATTTTATTTAAACTTTAGCTTTTTTTTTTTTTCACTAGTGTAAGTTTAATTAATTGTTTAAATTATTTTTTTCCTCGTTACTCGCCTTAAATATCGTATATATATTAATGTTCCTAGTGTGTACTGTTTATGGAGTCTGGCTCACATATTGTTTATTTGAAATGTTTCTATACAAATTTTAGCCATGATCTCTGTTTGTATTCCAAATTTTAAATAAATAAATAAGAAAATATCGTTCGAACCTAGAACACAGAGTCACAGACCTCCTCTGTTAGAGATTGGCATTCCAGAATACATCTCTAGATATAATGACCTACACTCGCCACTCTGGCCAGACGGGTTGGCTAGGGCCTTATGACAATTTATTAACGATTCCACAAGTTGGTATTAGTAGAACCGTGACCAGCACGGGATCGGTGGTAGAAGACAAATTTCTAAGCATTCTATGGATTTACCATGCGGGTGCCGGGTCCATCGTGTGTGTATAAGAGATGAGAAGAATGGTGTCTCGGGCTTGCGACCGACAATAGGCTGGTTTAAGAAAAGGAGGCCTCCCTTTTTTATTTTATTGCGCGGTAATACGCTCACCATCCACCATTCTACTCCTCTCCCTAACCAACCAAATACTGTATGATTCCGTTAATGCCGTCTTGGAAGCTCGTTCCTAATAATAAATCTATGACAAACGTACGTAATAAAAGTACTTCTCATTGGTACATGGAGGATAAACTCATGTGGGAATAGGAACTAGACCTTCTCTGGTCTTCGTAACTAGTTTGGACGGGTGGTTTGCCTGTCCCAATGCTCGCGCTAAATTTGCCCGCATCGATGTTTGAAGACTTTGCGATCATATAGGTAAGTTTTAGTTGCAACTCTGGAGCAGCAGTCTCGACATTTGATAATGAGCTATCTTAGCGATTTCGGTCGGTACTCGTAACTCATAAAAAAGTCGCCACTTATAAAATCTAAAGAGATGATTTGATCAATATCAAGTTTCAAAGGACCGGTAATATTATTTAAAAATAGTAAAGTATCATCACCACCGTTCCCTTTCGGGGTGGTCAGGAACCACGCTTATATATAAGCGGATTCACATTTAGCCAACTTTACTATAGGCCAATCATGACAAGTGGCAAGCTCGTCGATGTCTCCAGGCAGCGTACCAAACGCAAGAAATTTCACAATTAAATTAAATATTAATTAAATGTATTTATTTACATTAAAAAAAAAATTGTGTGCCGACCAGGAATCGAACCCGGAACCTCCCGAGTCTAAATCAACGGACTTAACCGCTAGACCACGGAGGCAGTTACGGTAATATTATATTCATTTTATTTATTTAAAACTTTATTGTAAATCTAAACAAAAGACAAACGTAATGCCGCAAGACATTCTCTTCCCGTTAACCTTCGTTTTTTTGGGACATTGGGACATTATAAATTTATTCGAAGTAGATACAAAAATATTAAAATAAAATAGATTATAAAAATAAAACTAAACTAAAAATACCTATGAAATTAAAACTATTCTATAAAATAAACTAAGGGCTTACCACCAGGGAGGGTACCTAAAACGCTCGCCGCATTTCCTCGTTGAATTATAATGGACACATTCTGTTTTAGGTAGTTATGGAATTTGGGATCGCCACACTCTTGAAAAAAAATATTTTAGGACATTTTCTCATTTCTTTTGGGACATTTAAATTTGAGTACGGTGCAAATAGAGAAATAAAATATAAAAATTAAACATAAATAATATTAAAAATTTACATACATAGACAACTATAATATATATACACATACATACTAATACTACATAAATATAATACAGTAAAATTATATAATAATACATAAATACCTTAATATTAATAATAATTACCTACAATAGAATAAAGTCAGTAAAAGTTAAGCTAGGACTCATAAAAATGACTACACTCTTTTCTTGAATATTGGTCTGCTGGGTGCTTGTCTGTCTTCAACAGGAAGGTTGTTCACAGGGATGCAGATGACACAATAAAATAATAGAATAAATAAATTTAAGCATTCTATGGATTCACCGTGCGGGTGCCGGGTCGATTGTGTGTGGGAAAGAGATGAGAGAGAATAGTGTCTCGGGCTTGCGACCAACTGTAGGCTGGTTCACAAAGGATGCGTCCTTTTTTTTTTGCGAAACTAAACGCTCACCTTACACCATTCTACTTCTCTCCCTACCAAACCAAATACTGTATGATTCCGTTAATGCCGTCTTGGAAGCTCGATCCATAAATGTATTGACGGCAGACCTGCTTAGGCCCAATTCTTTCAGTAAGTGATGCAAAGATTTTGCTGGAACTCCTCTTGCACAAAATTTCACTGCGTAAAGGTGAGTCTTGAACCCGTTCCTGATCATTATTTCTTCTGTGAGATCATAATATTTATTCGACTTCATGTTGTGGTCTTTTGGAATATTTGATTCCCACGGAACGGTGAGTTCAATAAGGATAACTTTTTTCAAGTTCCGAGAAAACACAAAGATGTCTGGCCTATAGGCTGATACAGCTAGTTCATCTGGGATCCTATAATGGTGTTCAAATGTATCCATGAGAATTTTCCAGTCTGATGCGGCGCCAAGGATCAAGTTGGGCTTGCATTTAGTTTTCGTGCTTTGCTCTTCCTTTACAAATTCCTTTTTATTATGTATGTGTAAGTTTATGTATTAGTGTTTAGTTTATTATATATATATTTGTATTTGTGTATGTATGTATATGTAGTTGTATGTATGTGTCTAGTTATTAAATAATACTTTTGATATTTATATTTAATATTTCAGCACCTACTTTCCAGTAAATTGTTTAAAGTTATCCCAATGGTTGGCTATGATAAAATGTCTTGCGGCATTAAACCCCACCTTTATGTTTGTGTGCAATAAAGTATTAAATAAATAAATAAATAAGTGGTAATAATTTTGTTTTACACGATAAAACTGAAAGTAAAAAATAGAATCGACTGGTGTGGAATTGGGTGCGCAGGTGGATAAGTATTCAATAATACTTATCGAAGGAACTTTTAGGTAGAGCACTTGTTGAACGGGTGCGACTGAGACCCTGACGGTGACGGCACATGAATTATTCACCAACGCAACTGAGGTGTCGTTAAAATACCCACTTTTCAACCACATCCATTATTTTTTCAACATCCTTTGTTTGTCGGTTTTTTCGGGGACGCTTTAGAATCGAGACGCACGAATTAATTATAAATGATTGTGGTATTTGATAGATAATGAAGCCCTGATGCATGAACTAGTAGATTTATTTGAGGGAGACGCCCCGTTAAAAAAATATAACACTTTTAAGTTTTTAGGTTAAGTTGTAAAAAGAGGTAAACATAACAAGACGCATTTTTAACTTTTTAGTAACTAGTATACTGTCAACATTATTTATCAATGTTATACTCTTAGTAAAGTAAATAAAAACGTAAAAACTAAAAACATTTCAATATCACGAGCAACAAAAAACAATTAAAATCAATAAAATAAAATAAGAAAATAATTAACCATTTTTTTTTTTTTTTTTTAACAATGGCACAGACTAATGCCTTAGTATTATGTTTCTTAGGCCATGGAATCTGTGTTTTTGCGTTTTAATTCCTATATAATTTATTCGAAGTTAATTATAGTACATTTAATATAAATTAAAAGCTACCTAAATAATAAAATTAAAAATAAACTAAACTATAAATAAAAAATGTCCTCTAGAGACGTCCCATCCGAGATAGTCCCAATTCCCCTCTGTATAGCGAGGCTAATACGTTGGCAGAAATAATTGCCAGCCTTCCTGTCTCCAGACCTTTCTGTCAGCCGCTTTGACAACTCCTTGGCCAAGCGCCTCGCTGACGGTCCCCATGGGCCCATCATCTCGACCCCAAACGGCGCAAATTCGTAACCGATACCAAGGTTAGCGTATTTGCGCAATTTGAGGTTCTCCGCAGAAAAAGCCGCACTTCCCGCGCCTGACGAGGTCGCCTGTATGTGAGATGGAGCTAATGTATCTACACACGTCGCATCCCACACCAGAGAATCTGTGTTTTTACGTTGCTACTTTATATATTATTGTTGTTATTTTAACGACCAATGACGATAGGGAAGGCAAAGAGCTCCATGACAGCCATGCCTAACGTATTAAATATAACCTATTATTATAAGGTAACCTGAAATTATTACTTATAATAGATATGTTGTAAAAATATAGATATATAACTATTTTTTAACCTACCTAGCAGTGTCGTATCTGACATAAATGATTTCTGGATATGACTTAATCGAGTCTAACCTAACCTAACCTAACAGTGTCGTATCTGACTTAAAGGATTTCTTATACAGCCATATATATTTATTATAACTGTACTAAAGGCTTTCTGTGTAGTTATAATTATGAATGCCCCTGCAATTGTTTCCGAGAATAAAACTTCTGAAACGAAACCAATTCGGTTCTGGCACTTCGCCGACCGCTACCGCGGCACGTTCGCTTCGCTCACTCGGCTCGTGCACGCAGTTAATCGAGGTAACCTAACCCAACCTAATCGAACCAATTCGGTTTTGGGTACTGAAGGCCTAACCTAACCGAGCCAATTCGGTTTACTTGATAATGACAGTTGGCTGTGATGTGTGTTGGATATGACTTAATCGAGTCTAACCTAACCTAACCTAGCAGTGTCGTAATTGACTTAAAGGATTTTTGGATATGACCTAATTTATTTGAATCTAACCTAACCTAGCAGTGTCAAGGATTTCTGGCTATAACTTGAGTCTAAACTAACCTTAGCAGTGACGAATCCGGCTTGAGAACTTGTATACTTAGCAAAAAAAAATATAAAAAAAATTATTGAAGACATAAGGACTTAAAACCATGACCATAAATAATAAAAAAAAAAATTAAAGGACCTAAATCCAATGCAAAAATATTAATTAATAATACTTTTAATACAATAGAACAAATTAAAAATTTTATGTTTAGTGTATAAAAGACAGTTAGTATGGTGCCAAATAAATGTTAGTGTGTTAGTGTTAGTATATACCTCCATGTATGTTATAATATCATGTTGGTTTGCATCAATTCTTATTATGTTTACCACTTTTTACAACTTAACCTAAAAACTTAAAAGTGTTATATTTTTTTAACGGGGCGTCTCCCTCAAATAAATCTACTAGATCATGCATCAGGGCTTCATTATCTATCAAATACAACAATCATTTATAATTAATTCGTGCGTCTCGATTCTAAAGCCAACCCGTTTTTTCTTTTAAGAAAACATTGTGAAGCAAGATTTTAATATTAAAAAGTTTGTTTGGTTGACAGTCTAAAATGTATTACGTTATTAAAAACACACAAAATAGCTAATCATACTAATATTTGTAAATGTCAATTTTTAATGACACATTGTCAATCACACATTACAATGACATACATATATATATATTTATTTAAAACTTTATTGCACGAAGTACAAAGGCTGACTTAATGCCCGTAGACATTTTCAGACAGCCAAACCTTGGGGACAAATTTGAACTATAGGTACAATGAAAGAAATATTTAAAAATAGGAAGAAAAATTTAACAGCCTAATTATACACTTACATATTATATTGTTATATATACTATAATATCAATATACTAAATACTAATACATACATAATACTATACATAAACATACATATATACACTTACTAATATTGTGAGGAGCTTTTCAGGTAGTGTAGATATACGAGTTTTTTAAACAAAGATCTGATATACATATTTACATACAATAATAAATAAAAATACAAAAATTGAAGCCGACATGTTTTTCTTATATATATATATATATAATACGCCAAATTAATTATATCTAAAGTAGGTAATCCCCTAACTCCCCTTTTTACACCGTAACCACAGAACAGAACAAATAGATTAGAAATAGTAATAAAGCTAATTCTGCGTAGCTGTCAAAATAAAAATAAAAATAAGGGCAGTATTATTAAGTAGTATATATGTATGTTTATGTATAATAATATGTATGTTTTAGTATTTAGTGTATCGATAATATAATATTTATTCCATATATATTGTAATTAAGCATATATTATTTTGCTGTTAATTTAAATTGTTATTTATTTCTCGTATTATATTTATGATTGCACCTACATTTGATCAAACTTGTCCCCAAGGTTGATAGCCAAACCTTGTCAAGAATGTCTTCGGGCATTAAGTCCGCCTTTGTACTTTGTGCAATAAAGTATATAAATAAATAAATATTTGTTATGTTCAAATTTAACAATAAATATTAGGGAACATGTCACACTGTGACTTAGTGTTGCATTATTATCTTCCCCAAGGCAGACCCCAGCTGTGAAAGACGGTCACACTATTTCTACTGTTTATTTTCTGTTCTGGGAAGGTAACAGATCCTATTACGATAAGACAGGAAAATAGTGTTTATGTTAACGATCTTGTAATGAACGTAATGTCTACATGAATGTGCCAGATATCTTTTATTTATTATGTTACGATCTTTATATCTTAATTTATAGATTTTAAAAGGCCGCTAGTGGATTTGGAGTTTAGACCAAACGAACAATTCAATTCAATTCGTTTATTTTTGCAAGTAGGCATAGGACAAAAAGATATGTATTCTGCAATTTTTCACGTCAATTTTTACAATATTGATATAAAACGATATAATTTTATAGTACATATTGGTGAATCTGGAGCAGTACATGATAACCATCATTTGAAAAGAGAAACAATAAAATAACAAAATTATAAATACAGAATAACGCTTAACATTATAGCTGCTGTAGAAAGGCATTGTCACACTATAAGCTAAGACAGACACAATTATAAGAATATAAATGTCAATGTCAGTTAAGATAATAGCTGCTGTATATAGGCATTGTAATACTATAAGCTAAGACAGACACAATTACAAAACTAAAACTATAAATGTAAATGTCAGTTAAGATAATAGCTGCTGTAAAGAGGCATTGTCATACTATAAGCTAGAACAAACAATTATTTAAAAAAAAGGGGCTAACTTAAAATTATAGCTGCTGTATAAAGGCATTGTCATACTAAACTAGACTATAACTAAACTAAACAAATGTTCTATAGTACAGATTATGTTGGAAGTGTGCAAAGGAGATCGAAGTGAATGTCTCTTACCTCTTATTTATTTAGTTATTTATTTATTTAAACTTATTGCACAAAGTACAAAGGCGGACCTAATGCCGCTAGACATTCTATGAGTGTCAAACTTTCGGGACAACAAGAGCAGTAAGTACATAAGGTAGGTGCAATACCAAATAAACTTGAGTAGTTTTATTGTAGATAACATATACATACTTATTAATAATTTTATACTAATACATACCTAATACCTACATAAATAAAATATTAACAATACAATATATACACAATACTATACCTACTAATGATAAATCACAGTCTGAATAAGACTAAGCTAAAACAACTTGACCGCTCCCGTGGTCTAGTGGTAACAAACGTTGCCGTGAGCTCGGGAGGTCGTGGATTCGATTCCCACCGGGGGCAAATTGTACATTGTATAATTTGTCTCGGTCTGGGTGTTTATATGTATATATTTACAAAAAAAAAAGTATAATATGTAGTTTATCAACCATCTAGTTTACGTAACACAAGCCTCGTAGCTTACCACGGAAATTAGATGGCGCTGTGTGACCTGTCTGGAAATATTTATTTATTTATTTTAAAAGGAGGAACATGGAAAATTACGAACCTCGGTCTTGAATGTAGTGAG
The DNA here is from genome assembly GCA_910589645.1 of Tinea semifulvella. Lineage (NCBI taxonomy): Eukaryota > Metazoa > Arthropoda > Insecta > Lepidoptera > Tineidae > Tinea > Tinea semifulvella. Next base: position 9,228,492 of record OU342619.1, read on the forward strand.
CATACACTAGTTTTTTTTAAAATACATCTATTCGGAGCTTACCTCCTAATTCTAGCCTACAATTCTTGTTATTGTATTCTTCAGTACACATATTAAAAATATGCACAAAGCTAACATCCCGTGTTCACACGTCTAGAGTTAAACATAGTCAAAGCTTTGGCAAAGATTTAGGCTTGAAAGCACAGCCGGCGGCGCGTGGGGACGAAGCCGCTTCTACCCGCAAAGAAAACGAAAATCTAGGTTACTTGTTTCGTATTCTTGCGGAATAAATACACATACATACGCATAACTTGTGCAACTGGTTTGATGAAAAAAATGTACCTACAACAAAAGACTTACCCCGTGGATTTAGACTCGGTAGTACCGGGTTCGATTCCTGTATGCCTAGTGTGACAGTGAAGTTTAGTAAACGCAACTATAGTAGTAGAGTTTTTTGACTGAATTTTCGTTGTTCATTGCCTGTTATTATAGCCAAACTTGCAATAACACGCAATGTGAAATAAAAAAACGTAACTATAGCAGTTACGTTTTCCGAAACTTGCATTTTACACTAAGCACACTGGTCGGGACACAAAAATATTTATTAATAAGTGTTATTTCTCGAGTTTGGTACGCTGCAGCGCTGGAGACCTCGATGAGCTTCAATTTGTCATAATTGGCCTATATATTGGCTAAATGTGAATCCGCTTATTTATAAGCGTGGTTTCTGACCACCCCGAAAGGGAAACGGTCGTGATGATAATTTACTTTACTTTATCACCGATTTCGTATAGGAATGAAATCGACTTTTATCCAGTTTCACCTTTATTGTGGTATATGAAAATTAAAATATTTTCAAATAGTAGGGGAAAAAAATTCGGAAGTAACGTCAAAATTAAGAAAACTGCAGGAATCGAACCCTTTTCCTAGGTTAGGTTTTCTATATTCCTAGTAGTTTAGACAGTCATTCTTGCCGACCTGAAAAAATCACCCTTTATCGAACATATTTCACTAGGCAACCCATCACCACTGCTTTTGTTTATTTTAAAAATCCTGCGACCTTAGTGAAATATGTTTTTTTTTTGTTATTGATTTTGTCAAATTTGCGTGTTACCCAAACAAGCTGATAAGATCGCTTGTGCTAAGCCGCTACGCCCAAAAATAACTCAATCGTAAATGATCGTAAACACGCCGTCACTTAAAAATACAAAAAAACTTTAACGACTTTTTAATTTGGAACTATTTTTTATCGAAGCAATAAAATCTGAACCACGTCAGTAGCGAAATGCTCTTTTATTGGTTAACACGTGTGAATTAGTTTTAATGTCAATGTAGAGCTACTGAACAAACTCGATCGTGTGCATCCGTTATGTGCTACTTCTGGTCTTGTCACACACCTTCGGGGGGAGAGTGGGGAATCTTTGTCAATGTTCTGATAGATATTCCATTTGCTTTCCGTAACTTCGCACAGGGGGGGATAGAGTAACTATTAAAGGTAAGCCATTGAAGTATGCGAGCCTCTGAGCCAGGCATCGAGGTTGCGATTACGACTCCGTGATTGGTAGCAGGTGACGAGCATTGTCGGGCGTGCAGATGGGCCAGGTTTCTCACGAGTGGTAGATCTGTCGCCTTTGCCATTCCAGCTGCTAGACGACGACGCGACGCGGCGATGCGACGCACGAATTTGTCCAGTGTTCATCTACATCGTCATCTACGATCTACTAGATGCACAATTATAATCTTAAAAACACTAGCAATAAGGTTGACATTAGCATTAATCAGTAGAGATGTTTTTTTAAACTGTCAATATAATTCAACTTCACTGCGTAGCCACGACTCAGACTTAGCTGTTAAGGCACGCAGGGACAACAGTGAAAGAGAGACGGTTTATAGGGTTTTAGTCCGTAGGCGCCTTGGGGTCTCTTAGGAGGCCTTACGGTGATTGCGATTGCGACCTCCCGCGGTGACCCTTCAGGCTGGGGTCGTATCGTCAGGAGATTTTGCGATACACTCACTGTCTTAAAAAAAAAATAGTGGGCGTTAGGTGATACGAAATTAAACTATAATTTTGTATTAAATTTGATTCCGGCTCTATCTTATATTTGGACTCGTTAAAATTACAAGACCCTACCCTGTAAAAACCCTACCTTAAATATCCTAAAAATGATGTACCATTGAGAAATACACTTGTCGCACTTACATTGGTCATAGATTTACAACACCGCAATTCCCGTGCACGTTAAGCCGTCGCTCCCGGTTTCACTAATACCAACTTGTGGAATCATTGTTATCATAAAAAATATTCTCATCCAGACCCTCGCCAACCTGTCTGTCCCTTTTATTTTATATACTAGCACGACATGTGACCTTGCGCCAAAGGTCAGACATTCATGACTGACATCAGTCCCTAACACTATGCCGGCTTCACTAGATGCTTTTTCACACTTCGCTTGAAGGACTCCAGGTTATTCTTCTTCTTAGTCGCTACACTCTTGGCAGAGTGGTCGTGGTCGCCATTGGAGTGCTAGTGGCACTCTTGGACCCCGGCTTTCCTAGTGCACTCATGTAGGGGATGATCCATTGCAACCTTCAACTGATCGGTCCATCTCATCGGAGACCTACCACGCATCCTTTTGCCATCGACTTTCCCCTGGACTACCAAGCGCTCGATGGATGTTCCTCCACGCCGTGACACGTGTTCGAAGAAAGTAAGAATGCGTAATTGTACAGTCGAGGAAAGGCGCTGTCTGATCCTCAGTTCCTCCAGTATGGATTTGTTTGTTCGGAACTCCGTCCATGATATGCCCAGCATTCTCCGCCAACACCATATCTCTAGAGCATTAATTCTTTTTTTTCTGTTTCGCGTAGGGTCCACACACAGGTTATAGTAATAGGAAACACTGGCTGAAGAGCATTCCACGTCTTTATTGAGCGACAGAGGTATGAGTCCCCAAATTTATATGTACGCGAAAGGATGGTGACCGTGGCGAGTGTAGTCCAAATTCTCTAGATATACGAGTATGTGTATTCTAAAAGTGTTGTGTTCTAGGGACTGTAATAAATAATAAAGAGAAATATAAAACCCAGGCTTGATTAAGAATACAGAGCCTGTAGTGACCTAAAAATACTGTTAAATTATGCCACGTGTCCCTTGTTGACAATTAGTGTCAACAAACAGCGGGTCACGGTTTGTAACGACCACGTTATCGCCAACTCACGTCACCCGCCGATGCCTGTTACTGAAAAACGTTAAGTCATCACACGCACATGTAATTTTAGTATGTACAACTGGCGACTGACTGTATCATTAAAACAATTGTACAGGTTCACTCAAAGGAAAAAGTATCATCACGACTATATCCCTTCCAGGGTAGTTGAAAACCACGCTTTTTTTAGCAGGTTTACATTTAGCCAACTTTACTATAGACCCATCATGACAAGTGGCAAGCTCGTTAAAGTCTCTAGCGTACCAAACTTGAGATATATCACAAAAAAGTAAAATTTTAATAATTGTGTCTCCACCAGGAATCGAACCCGGTTCCTTCGCTTCTAAATCCACGGCCTTAACCGTTAGACCACGGAAGCAGAAGCAGTCTTCACGGAATGCGATTAACGTCTGTTATCTGGCAAATTCTTCTTCTTCTTAGTCGCTACACTCTTGGCAGAGTGGTCGTGGTCGCCATTGGAGTGCCAGTGGCACGCTTAACAAACCGTCGCCACTCCTCTCGGACCCCGGCTTTCCTAGTGCGCTCATGTAGGGGATGTTTCATTGCAACCTCCACCTGATCGGTCCATCTCATCGGAGACCTACCACGCATCCTCTTGCCATCGACTTTCCCCTGGTCTACCAAGCGCTCGATGGATGTTTCTCCACGCCGTGACACGTGTCCGAAGAAAGTGAGAATGCGTAATTGTACAGTCGAGGAAAGGCGCTGTCTGATCCCCAGTTGTTCGAGTATGGATTTGTTTGTTCGGAACTCCGTTCATGATATGCCCGCCATTTACCTTAGAGACATACTTCTCCCTAAGTTTTCGGTCAAGTTGAAATAGTTGTGGTCACGGGTCGACTGTAGGATAGGATAAGGCTGGGCTTTCTCCGCAATTAGTCTCCTTCAGACCGTTTTGCGTAACCTGGGCCCCATTAATGAAGCCAACCTATCTCCTCCAGGAAGGCCAGGAGACCCGTAACGTTCCTGCAGACCTCCGGAAGTGTCCTCGCAGTCTGGAGGGACCTCCTTTTGGGTTCAGCCACACTGTAGAACTCCATAAGTACATGCGCGGCCGTCTCTTTCTCTGCCGTGCATCCTATACACAGTACAACAAGGCCATGAAACATGTGTCCTCGACTGTAGTTTTTAGGGAACCAATTCGGTTTCTTCGCAATTTCCGGCCAATGCTCTTTATATCTGCCGCTACCTGTATTGTCCATAAAAACAAGCCAATATCAACACTGTTGTCCCCTACAGGAAATCATTATAACAAACAGTTTTGTGTACGGAAATACAGAATTACAAAAGACGAGGGCGATGTAGGATAACCATCTACCTAGCAGCAACCTGTCGCGGCGATGACTGGATAACCCGGCTGATTTATGATGGACGTCCAGTTACCTTGCCGCGCTTACATTAAAGAGTTTTACATAACTTAACCAGGTTACAGACATAGGCAGGCCTTGATAAGATCGCCTGCAAATAATCCGCCATTTTGTGGTTGCGGTAATCTTGGATTTATAACGTGACTAAATAATATAGCCATCAAAAACATACCTTACATATTTAGCTAACCTAACAACAGTAACCATATCAATTTTTTTTTTGTTTTAAATAAATAGATTGACCTGGTCATCGCAATAAAACACAATGTACTCGTATCTCGATTGTGAGTGAGTGACAAAATTAAACAACTTTACTATTTATAATTGTTAAACTACTGGTTTAGATTTGAATCTAATTTGAAATATACCTTGTGTATACAATGCCTGCTTGTTTACTGAAAATTCAGATTACTAGTTTTATTCACAACGAAGTTATAGGGGCGTCGAAAATGGTCTGAACTGTAACCGAGACCGGGGTACTGTCGGTAACTTGCATTGTCATCAGGACTAATGGTGTATAATCAATCTGTCAATAGGGAAGCGTAAAATTTCAATCATCATCATCAGCCTGTATCTCTCCACTGCTGGATGTAGGCCTCCCCCAAGGCTCGCCACTTAACGCGATCTTTCGTCACCCTCATCCAACACTTCAGGTTATTCGTCCATCTGGTGGGGGGGGGGGGGCGTCCCACTCTGCGTTATCCCCTACGTGGTCACCACTCTAGAACCCGTTTGCCCTATCGTTCGTCGGTTCTGCCATGTCATTTCAATGACTGACCCAAACTAAAATCAAACAGGTTAAAAAATTATATTTAATTTATATACATGACATGGATTATTATTATTAGTGTATGTATTTATATTTAGATTATTATTTATGTATGTTTATAAATGTATATTTTGTTAATTTATATATTTATTTATTTTCATTACTTTTTAATATGACATATGTTATGCCCAGTGAAAGGTATAGCAACATTTGAATTTAGTTTAATATTTATTCTCTCCTCCGAACTCTGCACCCCACAATTTCTTATGTCGTTCTCCCAAAGGTTAGCTGTTATAGAATATCTTTATTAAACTCGCCTATGAACTTAATTTTATTTTGTATATTTTAATGTGCAATAATTTTTTTTATTATTATTATTATCCCAATTTTATACTTTCATACCTTATTCCTCAATAAATAAATAAATTATTATTATTATAAAAAATGTGGTAATCATATCTGTCACATTAAACACCCAAATGTTTTTGACATTTATAGGTTATTCTAATCTGTGTGTTTCTCCTACTAATTATAATATAAAAATAATGCGGCCAGTCTATTTCTCTAAGCGTTTGCATTATAGAAATTTCCAATATTTAATAATTATTTATTCATTATTATTACAGCCCCTAGAACACAGCGTCCTAGACCTCCACTGTTAGAGATGGGCCTTACAGGGCCAAATTCTCCAGATATATGTTCTGGAAGGCCCATCTCCAACAGGTCTAGGACGTTCTAGAATGAATGAATTAATTAAAGAAGGAGCGAAGAGAACAACTGTGTGTCGCACGGAAATTGATATATATATACAGTTATATTAGAAATATATATTTTTATCACATAAATATATTTTTATATTGGTCAAAAGATACTAATAAAGCAGCTGTAGAGGGGCCTTGTCAATATAATAAATAATAATAATACATAATAAATATTTAAAGACAGGTCACACAGCGCCATCTAAATTCCGTGGTAAGCTACGAGGCTTGTGTTACGGAAACTCGATGGTTGATAAACGCCATATTATCCTTTTTTTTTTGTAAATATACAGGTACATTTTATACATATAAACACCCAGACCGAGACAAATTATACAATGTACAACTTGCCCCTATACTATGTAAAAATAAATAATAATAATTTATTTATTAAGCAGCTGCAAATGAGCCTTGTCAAGAATAATAAAAATATATTACATTTTGTATTTTTAAATCGATTTGAATTGTACTTTGGACCGCTTTCTTCTCTTTTCCTAGCATATTTTTTTTGTTATGCTTAAAGATATATTTTGACTTGGATCAAAAATACTGTGAAAGTTATAAAAACGAAAAAATGACGAATATTTTTCACAGAGGGTCCCCAACATAATCCCCGGATTCGTCCTGTTCGATCCCACTTCCCTGTCAACAGGTGTTCTCTTCACGAAACCCTTCTCAAAATGTTCACCTAGCTAAACTCTATTATTGTCATGGACCCTTGTGTTAGTACCGGTCTAGAAGGTCCTGGACTCATGACGGGTTGCCCGACGAGATATGATCAAAATTGTAAAAAAAAAACGGATTTGATTTAGGTTTTTTTTTTTTTTTTATCGAAATCGGCCCCTTTCAGCGTTTTGCCATATTCCTCGTTGTTTGGAAAGTACAATACTTATTTTAAAAAAAAAGTACGGACCCTGCACTACTGGCTGCCCCCTTAACACGGTTTAAAACCAATTTTAAAAATATCAACTAAAAACACCTAAATTCAATTTTTGCCGTAACTTGCCTTATCTCACAGCCCACTACAAAGACTGCCTCAAATGATCAACCTTGCACCATCTATCATAATGTACTAGTATCGCATTCATTTGTTATGAATTTCAAGTAATATTTGTGTCTTTATTGATTTTAATATCCCTTTGTGAGCGGCTTACATTGTTGAACTTGTGCATAAAATACGAAGAAGACGACCGTCTATTTCTGCCAGATGATACAATTAAACTAATCTTGTTGTAGTAAGGATTAATAAAATAATCTCTGATCTACATTTTGATATACGCCTTTGTTAGTTATTTCGGCCAATGACGTGCCTAAATAAGCATATGTTAAACATGTCAAAACCTAATCAGCCTTTCTGCAACTGGCCGTCAATATTTAGCTAAAACGCATTGACGTAAATGTATTCACCTAAGCTTTTTACTTTTTGATATAGTGACTAATGCACTTATTGGCGAGTTGTATGTAATTTGACAGATGGATGTGTACGCCCAGGTTTTGTCATTTAAAAACTATTTATTGCGTCTTGCGAATGAATTTGAATACTGCCACTGTCGCTTAAGAACCAAAAAATCGCGTAATACTTGTATTGATGTGTACTGCCCTTTGCCGAAGATATGGTTTACATAAATATGCAACTGACCTGTGCATGCGAGCCAAAAGTACAGTTTAAGTTTTGAGGATCTCAGTATTATAATATTTAAAATTTAAATCAAAGTACAAAGGCAGATTATATTAGTTACCTGACATGACTATCAACATGTGAATGAAAAAAATTATTATTTATATTAAAAACTGCATAGCCATTGTAGATTATTCACTGCATTAAATAATAAAGAATATCGGTAATACTTTTCTAGCTTTGTTATATATTGACATATTAGACATCTCTGACAGAACATTGACTTTTTATTACAAAACATAATGCTAGATAGATTAAGTTTTAACACCCTCCCTTAATCTAACCGCATTCCTAAACCATTGATACAAAATACATGCTTAGGTTTTGCAACAGATTTAGTCAACCCATCTGCTATCATTAAATTTGTAGAAATATATTTAATACAAATTTTCCCATCATTAACCAATTCCCTTATATAATGGTACTTAATAGCAATGTGTTTTGACCTCCTGTGTATAATAGGTGTATACACTAACTTGGATGCACTTTGACTGTCACTGTATAAAGTTATTGGTTCATTAGTCCCGCACAACTCACTGAACAGTCCTTTTACAAACACAACTTCTTTGGCAGCTTCACATAAAGCAATATACTCAGCTTCTGCTGTGCTAAGCGCCACACATCTTTGTTTTCGAGATTGCCAACTTATTGCAACACCGGCATAGATAATAGCATATCCTGTGTATGAGTGGCCATCATCACTACTGCTTGCCCAATCCGCATCTGCATAAACTGTAACAGACTGACAAGTCCTCTTGAAACACAAAGAATAATTACAAGTCCCTTTTAAATACCTCAATAACCTTTTTACTGCAGCCATATGCTCATTAGTCCAACATGAGTTAAATTGACTTAGAAAACTGACAGCAAAAGAGATATCCGGACGTGTACATATAGACAGATACATTAAACTGCCTATAATCTCTTGATAAGTATAGTCTACAATAGTTGAACCTCTACTTAATTTGATGTTTGGTATCAGCGGCGTAGCTACAGGATTACAATCTTCCAATCCATATTTATTGAGCAAGTTGTTTACATACCTCTCCTGATCGATAAATAGCATACCATCTCGCCTTCTAATCCTCATACCCAAACATTCCTTAGCTTCACCCAGATCTTTAATCTTAAATTTCTTACTTATTCTTTCTATCAATAGTTTCGTTTCCATTTCATTGTTAGAAAAAATATAAAAATCATCAACATAAAGAGCAATAGCCAAAAATACATTATTTTTCTTCATTACATAAATACACGGATCATATTTCGATTGCTTCATGCCCATATTTATAAGACATTCATGCACCTTCTTGTTCCAGCAATTGGCAGCTTGCTTTAATCTATTTATGGATCTGCAATTTACATACCTTATTTTCATGACCTACATCAACAAAATGCTCAGGTTGTTCCATGAAAATACATTCTGTCAAATCTCCATTGAGAAAAGCCGTTGTCACGTCAATATTACTTATTTTTAAATTCATTTCGACAGATAACCCAAATAGTAATCTAATTGATGACAACTTCACAACAGGAGCAAAAGTTTCATAATAATCCTCTCCATATTGTTGAGAAAAACCTTTTGCTACAAGCCTTGCCTTATGACGCTGAATAGAACCATCAGCTCCCATCTTTAACTTAAAGATCCATTTGCACTTCACGACATTTTTGTCTGTGGGTCTATTAACAAGTTCCCATGTATTATTTTCCATTAGAGAATTATACTCATCAGTCATAGCCCTCTTCCACAAATCTTTATCTGTCCTAGACATGGCATCCTTGACTGACGTAGGATCTACATTATTCACATGATAATTACAATCCATATACCTTTCTACTGGTTTTCTAATTCTAAGAGGATAACGCCGTTCAACCTGTACATCTTCAGTAGATATAGTATCATCTACTTCAATAATATCATCATTATGATCATTCTGATTATGTCGTTCAACAAGTACATCTTCAGTAGATATAGTATCATCTACTTCAATAATATTATCATTATCGTTTTCATTATGTACATCAACTTCGACTTCTATAATATTACGATCATTAGAATTATTTACATTACTAGGTTGTTCCTCTCCAGAACCTGTACAGTTTCTATTTACATTTAACCCATCATTCATATTATTAGAATTGATATTTACAATACGTACGTCAAGTATATCTTCACTTAAACCATCCGTTATTTCATTGTTAAACTGTACATCATTACTACCAGAATACTTCTTTGATTCAATAAAGACCACATTTCTTGCCTTTATTATCGATCTAGGTTTCTTCATATTAATTAAACGATAACCTTTGGTATTCTCACAATATCCGACCATGACCAGTGTTTCGGATTTGTTATCTAACTTTTTCCTTAGTTGTTTTGGAATATGTGCCTGTGCTATACATCCGAATGATTTTAAATGGGATAAATCAATCTTCTTACCTGTCCAGATCTCTTCAGGAACAGTACTAACCGCCATAGTAGGAGAACGGTTTTTTAAATAAATAGCCGTATGCATTGCCTCAGCCCAAAACTTTTTACATAAATTTGCTTCTGACAACATACATCTGCACATATTAACCAAAGTCCTAATACTTCTTTCCGCCACTCCATTTTGTTGCGGAGTATATGGTACCGTGGTCTGATGACGCACGCCATTTTTCTTAAGGAAATCCTGAAAAGCTTTATTTGTATATTCCGTACCATTGTCGCTTCTCAAACATTTTAACTTTTTCCCAGTTTGGTTCTCTACAAAACTTTTAAACTCCTGGAACTTTTGCAGTACTTCAGTTTTTTCCTTTATTGTAAAACCAAATATTTTCCGAGAATAATCATCTACAAAAATCAAACAATATCTTGATCCTCCCCATGACATTTCAATTGGACCAGTTATATCAGTGTGAACTAACTCCAATAAGTCATTAGCCCTATTTCGGCTTTTTGTGGGAAATTTCTGTACACTTTGTTTTCCATTCAAACATGTCACACAAACTTCATTATTTACATTTGTATATTTCATACCATTGACAAGGTCTTTCAATTTATTCATCTGTGCTCTACCTAAATGCCCTAGTCTTCTGTGCCATAATGTGTATGCACTGACATCATTAGCATCAGTAGCGTACGCACTGTCTCTACTTAAATCTAATGTGTACAGACCTTTATTCATTGTACCTTGTGCTGTAATTTCTCCTCTTACTGAGAATCCATTGGTATTATACATTGTACATTTTGTGTCATCGAAAACAAATATATGTCCACGTTGTGTCGCTTTACTCACTGACAATAAATTAGTTGTCAAATCAGGAACACAAACAACATTGGTAATATCTAAAGGTTTAGATATACCATTTACAGAAATATTTACATGCGAATTGCCAATTCCAATCGAAGGAAGTTTCAAATCATTCGCAACTGATATCTGCCCATCTAACTTTACAATATTTGACAGTAAATTGCCATCACACGCCATATGAGACGTAGCTCCTGAGTCAATAATCCATTTAGATTTTAAATTACTCATATCATTACATGCCATCATAGTGCCAGCCTTATTATTCTCCTGTTTCTGTACTTTATTATTATGATTTCGTTTACCTTTATTTTGACAGTTATATTTAACATGCCCTTCTTGTCCGCAGGAATAACATTTCACCTTCCTTTTCACGAACTTCTTGGTTTTAAGAGCAGTATCTTCCGTCATAACATTACTCAAACCCTCGTTGCTTTGTCGACGAGCAGCCTCCTCAATTAATCTCGACTTAATTGTTTCTGGACATAAAGTTTGGTTAGAGTAAGTAACTGTTAAAATCAGTGGATCATAATTAGAGGGTAATCCATTTAACATTACAAAGGCAATAAAGTCATCATCAATATTTACACCAATATCAGCTAAAGTATTTACAGTTGTCAAAATATCATTAAGATATTCTTCCATGGAATTGAAATTTGAAAGCTTGCTGCCAAAAAGATGCCTTTGCAGCTCAAATTTCCGTAACATTCCTCTGGCCTCAAACGCTGATTGTAAATTTTTCCAAGCCTCGCTAGCAGATTTAGCTTTATTTACATGTACATAACAAATAGGTTTAACCATTAAACATATTTTCGCTAATGCCTTGCTATCATTTTCAATACTTATCTCGTTAGATCCCGGTTGCAGTCCATTTTCAACTAAATGCCACAAACCATCCAACCTGAGACACATCATCATAGCAAATTTCCAACTAGAATAATTTTCACGTCCTTGCAACTTCTCTATATTCGGTAGAGAGGACGACTGTACCAATATTCGACTCGAGTCCCCGGCCATAGTTCCGGCCGATGTGTATTCACCACTATTCTCGATCGACATCTTTAAATTTTATATTTACAGAATCCACAACTCAGAATAGCCCATAACCTATTAAAAACTGCATAGCCATTGTAGATTATTCACTGCATTAAATAATAAAGAATATCGGTAATACTTTTCTAGCTTTGTTATATATTGACATATTAGACATCTCTGACAGAACATTGACTTTTTATTACAAAACATAATGCTAGATAGATTAAGTTTTAACAATTTATTTATTTATTCTTATCACTATGATACCTAATAAAGACACCTATAAAAGTTGCATAGAAATCATTTTTTTTACAAATATGTTTCTTGATATTATTTCGCAGTGTGCAGATTTTACGTGCACTCACACAAATCGTGTTTTTTTTTGTAAGACGGTGAATCGATAAATCATCAATGATACGCCCTCTGCCTGAAGGGCCAACGCGGGTGGGGGTCGCATGCCCGACTCATCCGTAAAGCCTCCTAAGGAGGCCCCAGGGCGCCTACGGACAAAACCCTATAAACCGTCTCTCTCTCACTCTTGGCACTGTGTGCCTTTACAGCTAAGTCTGAGTCGTGGCTACGGAGTGAAGGCACTCGTTCGATCCATTTACTTATAAATACTGTTATCTGTAAAAGTTAAATAATACATTCAGTTAAAGCCAGAACCCTAATTCTGGAGATTTCGGCTTTCGTGTCGGTTCGATATATTCGAGTGAAAAGCGATATATCTCTATAGAAACTGTCAGTTCAACCATGAAATGTCGAAAGTGGGGCCCAGAGATTTATTTTTAAATTGCAAGCTTATTTTGCATCATCTGGCAACTCTATGTAACGGGTAGTTTTCATATCGCAAGTACCCTTGAGATAACGACGCGAGTAAAAAGGGTTCAAATATTATCACAGATTATATGCTATCATTAAACTTTCGAGTTACGAACGAAAATGTTCTGAAAATTACTTAAAATTACATTTAGAGAGATTTTAGCAAGTAAAAGTAAAGTATCATCACGATCGTATCACTTGCGGGGTAGTCAGAAATGCGTTTACATTTAGAGAGAATTTTAGCAAGTAAAAGTAAAGTATCATCACGATCGTATCACTTGCGGGGTAGTCAGAAATGCGTTTACATTTAGAGAGAATTTTAGCAAGTAAAAGTAAAGTATCATCACGATCGTATCACTTGCGGGGTAGTCAGAAATGCGTTTACATTTAGAGAGATTTTTAGCAAGTAAAAGTAAAGTATCATCACGATCGTATCACTTGCGGGGTAGTCAGAAATCCGTTTACATTTAGAGAGATTTTTAGCAAGTAAAAGTAAAGTATCATCACGATCGTATCACTTGCGGGGTATTCAGAAATCCGTTTACATTTAGAGATTTTTAGCAAGTAAAAGTAAAGTATCATCACGATCGTATCACTTGCGGGGTAGTCAGAAATGCGTTTACATTTAGAGAGAATTTTAGCAAGTAAAAGTAAAGTATCATCACGATCGTATCACTTGCGGGGTAGTCAGAAATGCGTTTACATTTAGAGAGAATTTTAGCAAGTAAAAGTAAAGTATCATCACGATCGTATCACTTGCGGGGTAGTCAGAAATGCGTTTACATTTAGAGAGATTTTTAGCAAGTAAAAGTAAAGTATCATCACGATCGTATCACTTGCGGGGTAGTCAGAAATCCGTTTACATTTAGAGAGATTTTTAGCAAGTAAAAGTAAAGTATCATCACGATCGTATCACTTGCGGGGTAGTCAGAAATCCGTTTACATTTAAAGAGATTTTTAGCAAGTAAAAGTAAAGTATCATCACGATCGTATTACTTGCGGGGTAGTCAGAAATCCGTTTACATTTAGAGAGATTTTTAGCAAGTAAAAGTAAAGTATCATCACGATCGTATCACTTGCGGGGTAGTCAGAAATGCGTTTACATTTAGAGAGATTTTTAGCAAGTAAAAGTATAGTATCATCACGATCGTATCACTTGCGGGGTGATCAGAAACCACTCTTACATTTGGAGAGATTTTTAACAAGTACACACATCACAGATATCGGACCCTCACCAACCAGGCCAGAGCGTCATGAGTTTAGGCTCTAGAAATTACTGAATGGCCCATCTCCAACAGTGGAAGTCCAGAACTCTGGTGTTCCAAGTAATTGAAGAGCAAGCCTCTTACTCTATCTACTATAAGTGGTACTCGTCGATACTAGGATTTGAACACGGTCTTTCTTTACTTTGTGTTGTCACAGTAAAAATAAACTAATAATGTTTTTTATTTTCTAAAAGCGAATTATTTCGTACCAAAAGCTGGAGATAACACAGTTTTGACTTAGCAACTCTAATTGGCCAAAACTTTGTCGGTCGCTAAGCAAAACGACGTAGCCTCCAATTTGTGATAAAATTAGTTTTACGAGTAATTTAAAATTTTACATTTTCTACCTCAAGCTTACCGGTCATACTTATATACAAAAACAATATACAATATGTAGTGGCTTAATAAGAAAAGACATGCTCCGATAGTAGTGACGAAAGATTGATGAACCAGATATATAATGCGAAAGTTGTAGGTAGGTAAAGAGGCCCTAGCAGACCAAGACTCACCTATCAAGCTCAAATAAATAAAACACTGGCCGAAGGTCCTACGAAACAAAAGGGCATGTATGATAAGGTCGATGGAAGTCGACGAAGCGAAATAGGTATGTATAGATTGTGACAAATGGCGCTCAATTGTCTATGCCTACCCCGCAAGAGAGCTCGTGTTGAGATATGTATGTAGTTGCTTTAAAAATAATACTTTAATAAATATAATTTAAAATATATATATATTATACAATACTTTAATAAAAAAATATAGCTATTGAAAAAATAAAAATGTCCTTTGAAGATATCAGAGATAGTCCTAAGGAGACTGACGACAATTCCTCTCTATACCGAGGCCAATACATAATAATTGGCAGTAATAATTGCCAGCCTCCCTGTTAAATTAATTGTTAGATTTTTTATACTATCACATTAAGACCTCGTTCTAGTCCAATACGAGTTTCATGAAAGGCAACAACAACTGACAGTCATTGCCAACCGACAATAGTTCTCGGCACTTTGTCGGCTGCTATTTGTCATCAGAACTTCTAATGGCTGTAAAAACTTTTCTAGTATTCTGTTAGTCACAATCATTTAAATAATACTATGAACTATCCTATGACATAGAATATTAAAAAAATTAAGTCTTTGTCTGTGAAGAGTATAATAAAATTCGGGGTGGTCAGAAACCACGATTATAAAGAAGCGGATTCACATTTTGCCAACTTTATTATAAGCCAATCATGACAAGTGGCAAGGTCGTCGATGTCTCTAGCGTACCAAACTCGAGAATATCAAAAATAACTTAAATATTATTTAAATTTACTTATTTATATTAATAAATATAATTGGGCACTGACCAGGAATCGAGCGCGGTACCTCCGAGTCTAAATCCATGGTCCTAACCGATAGATCACGGAGGCAGTTGATTACAAAATATTTCAATCGTATTATATTGAGTTCCGGTGATATTACAAGTTAACTAAATTATAACGTCAAATATTCACAATGATGATAATAAATAATTAACTGTTGTTTAAGGCTGAGTTGCAACTAAATTAGTGTGTGATTTATCTGTTTTTATTAAGGTTCGTTTTGGTACAAGCCAGCCTAAGTGTCGAAATATGCCTTTAAGATCAAAACATTTTATTACCTTATTACAAATATAAAATACAAAAACATTTATTTGTTCAGAAATATTTCATTTTTTTGGAGAAACTCTGATCTATACGAGTTACGAGTACCTACCATATTGATTCCCGCTCGATGTACTCCTTTTAAAAGTAAATATTTATTTATTTGTGACTTCGCAACTTTTGCTAAATGTAAATCTGCTTCTTTATTTTGTATTTTATTTCTGTAAACGAGTGTATATAAGTAACATAAATAATATTTCAATAAATATCTTATAATATTAGTATTGCGATACATCTTTTTGTAACAAAGGTGTGACCTTGTCGAAAATGCAGCCCTCTCATTCTCCTTTCAAAACAAGTCCTTGTTAGACAGTCGCCATTATACACTTATGTTTAGTGACCGGGTTTTATTATTTAATATGAATACCTAAAATTTGTCAACATTTAAATTGAAAAATCAAAACATTTATTTTCTAGAATACGGTACATATTGTGGCTAATAGTAGTACAGTTTTCCGGCCTATCCTGCCGTCATGCAGCATGAAAATATTTACAGTTATGTAGATAGTCAATAGTTTCAATACACTTAAATACATAAAAAAGAAAAAAAATGCAAAAATAAATTACATGTCAATCATTTATATTATGTCAAAGGATAGGTAATGATAATAATTTAATGCTCCTACTTAAGTACATCATTATTTGAATAGTATACCTTTAGTAACAATAGCTTAAGTAACTTTTTTTCAAAATCTCTTAAATTTGATGCTTTTAAATCAGATGGCAAATGATTAAATATTTTAATTGCCATACAGTAACAATTTTTCGAGTAAATCTCCAAGCGTTGAGATGGGGTACATAGTTTGTCTTGGTATCTTTGACTTCGGTAACTCATTTCTCGGTTCGTTTTAAAGAGGCTTGGGTACTTTCAGACGAATACTGCTATTTCATATATATACAGTAAGTATACCTATTAATATTGAGCCTTTGAATATCTTCCCTAGGGTTGATGTCATCGCAGTAAATTATAACTATAACAATCTTTACGCGATTTACGTTAGAGACATGTTTCTACCGACGTTTCGGTTTAGTTGTATTGGTCGATTGGAGCAGCGCGGTGTATCCTTATTCAATAATAGGCAGTAAATGTAAACCTACCCACTTGTCATTTTGAAAGTTGTTAGAAATTGCGACACACAACACTCGCAAACCGAGCAAATGACTCGTTAAATTTTAAAAACTATTTATGGTTGATTTATGATGTGAAAACGAATTTCGATCTTAGGACTTTTGATATTAATGGACCGGTCGTTGTTGTATTAGTCAATGTCGTCGGGATAATCAAAACAGGAACCTACCCCCGCCTGTTGTCATGGTAACCACGTAATAGACGAACGTGGACAGATTAATGAAACTGTATTTATAACGTAATAGACTGTTATCCGAATGAAATCTACTTTTTTTGCCTA
This sequence comes from Tinea semifulvella, assembly GCA_910589645.1. NCBI lineage: Eukaryota > Metazoa > Arthropoda > Insecta > Lepidoptera > Tineidae > Tinea > Tinea semifulvella. Next base: position 9,245,775 of record OU342619.1, read on the forward strand.
ACGAAATTTGGTCACGGCATTTTTTTATTTTATTTTTATTAAAACATTCTGTATTACTATTCTGTATTAGATGGGACTTCAGAACTGGAGAATTTGGCCTACGCTCTCCACTCTGGCCAGACGGCTTGGCGAGGATATGATGTAATTTTTTTGATGACAATTTATTACCGATTCCACAAGTTTGCATTAGTGGAACCGGGACCGACGGCTTAACGTGCTCTCCGAGGCACGGGAACGGTGGCGTTGTATATCTATGACAAATGTACGTAAGAAAAGTGTATTTCTTATTGGTACATGCCGAATGGATTGGACCTTTTGAAGGATTAAAGGTACGCGTTCTTACAACCGTGCCACCACCGCGCCTTAGTATCGCTTATAGAGGTAAAATTTTGTGAAGTAATGTCAAACTTCAACTTAACCCTCTGCAACTGACGTAGCTAAATTTTAACAATTTAACGGACGTATAGTCTAGTGGACACCTTTATAAGTAGTAGTGATTACACAGGTCAACAAATAGCAAAAAAAAGTTAGTGGTTTTTGGTTTGCATTAGGTGTGTATTGACAACACTTTTTTTTGTCCTATTTGTAGTTTCGTATCTACATTCAATTTTGAATATTAACTGTAATTAGTACTTTCGACTGCGCGGTTTGTAGTCGTATCGGTGTATTTCTATAAATAATTTGATTTTTGTTCTCTACATGGGTTGACGTGGACATATTTGCTTGCTCTAAGTCAGTGTATAGGAGCAGAGTCCGTGAGATAATTAGAGTTAAGTATTCGATAGAATAGACTTAAGTGATTTTTACTTTCTTTTATGGTTTGTATTGTGACTGTTTGTTACCATAATAAAATAAATAAAATACATTTAAACTGCCTCCGTGGTCTAGCGATTAAGTCAGTGGATTTAGACTCGGAGGTACTAGGTTCGATTCCTGGTCAGGACACAAAAATATTTATTAAATATAAAAAATAATAAATACATTTAATTAATATTTAATTTATTTGTGATATTTCTCGAGTTTGGTACGCTGGAGACATCGACGACCTTGCCACTTGTTATGATTGGCCTATATGTAAAGTTGGCTAAATGTGAATCCGCTTATTTATAAGTGTGGTTTCTGACCACCCCGAGAGGGAAACGGTCGTGATGATACTTTACTTTTACTTTTTATACAAACATTTAAAAATAATATACAGGCTTACTACTTACTCGTCCTTGTACATCGTAAACTACTATTTTCTGAGTTTTTGTTTGTAAATCGGCTTACACGCGGAGAAGATATTTTAGTCGCAAAGTATATTGTTGTGCAAACAATGAGCTTGTGATATTATTGTGTAGAAACACTGGACTTATATAAAGTGTCCGGTTATTCAATATTGAATTTATGGAACAGACATTTTCTTTGCAATCCATGAATTTACGGGTTAATCGTGTGTGCACTGAGAAAAACAAAAGAAAAGAAAAATATATTTATTGACAAAAACAAAACTAATATATTTAATAAGTTAATTTATGTATTGGAAAGTAAATAAATGATTGATTTAAATGACGGAAAAGTCTGGAGACAGGAAAGCTAGCAATTATTTTTGCCAACTTATTAGCTTAGCTATACACAGAGGAAATGTTGCCAGTCTCCTTGGGACTATCCCTGAAGGGTCGACTCCTTTTTGATTGGAAGTCAAATATAAATAAATAATCATACAACATCAACAAAATGTCAATATCAAGCAGTACTTTCAAATCCAAAGTGATGATTTATTGAAAAATATTTTTTCTGTCGAATTAAACAAATAAATAACATTTTTTTTTGTTTATTTTAGGTTTTTTTAAATTATTTATAGTTTATATTTAATTTTTACTTTTAAATATTGTATTACTACTTAAATTAGATAGTCTTTGATATAAATAAACCAAAGCAATAATGCGCCGAGGCTCTCGATTCGATTGTTATGAAAGCTAAGGAGATCGACATTCTGCGCGTTCCCGAGACAGATTTCATCAGATTTCCCATGACGAGGGTCAAATATTACCGACATTTACGAGATATTTAATAAAAATGTCAAGCGATTTACTCTCGACCTATTGGAGCATCTTTTTTTTTTGTATTTATTAATTAACACGACATGTGACCTTGCCTCCACCTGATGGTAAGTGGCGCGCATGGTCCATGAATGTTAGCAACTGGAATCAGACACTGATGTCCGACATCAGTCCCTAACACTATGCCGGCTTGACTAGATGCCTTTGCACACTTCGCTTGAAGGACTCCAGGTTATAGGAACGTGGAAACACAGAGGCTGGAAGTGACAGTCAGCGCTGCAACAGTACTGATGCAGCCTATGACCTAAACACCTATTTGTCATAGCAGCTCATTTTGTTTTTCTCTTTTAACAAGTTTTATTGTTATTATAAAATAATTCTAGGAGCTGTAATGATGATTACAGAACATAGCTTCCTAGACCTCCACTGTTGGAGATGGGCCTTCCAGAACATATATCTGGAGGATTTGGCTTACACTCGACACGCTGGCGAGTTGGCGAGGATATGATGTCAATTTTTTTATTATTATTTTATGTTTATTTCATTACAGTTTGTACACAACACTTGGATATTGTCAATACATATTTATTTTATACAATACAAGAGAGAAAAATCTTTTATAGAAAATATACTATCGGCAGCCATGGCTGGATCAAATCTAATCATCAATAATCAGCAATTCTTTATTTATTCTTTATTCTTAGTGTATCACCGTACATTCCCACCGGAATTCGGTTAAGTCAATATAATTTAAACAAAATTGTACACAATATATATTTAGTGTTCTCAGTTTAAATGAAATATAGTGTTTAAGTGATTTATATCTCATTAATATTAATACTTTGTTTTTTTTTTTATTATATTTAAATTATTTTTATCATTTTAATTTTATTTCTGTAAATACATTTTTATATAATATCTTAGTTTTAAGTACTTTTAAATTGTAGTTTTAATAATAATTATTGCGTGCACTAAAATAATTATCTGATGGAAATGTCATATGTATATGTTTAGGATCACATTCAGTCTGTCGCCTGAGAACTTTCTTCCTTGTATCATGTTTTAATGTGCATCTGTTGTATACATTGAATAAATAAAATAAATAACGTTAAAATATCTGTCTTGCCTGGAGAGTGCAATGTGAAGACAAGGAGCAGAACTGGTAGTGTCATAGGAACATCAACACAATAACAAAAAATAACCAAAAATATACTTAGGTACCTATATTAAATATAAATATCTACCTACCTTAGGTAAATAAATTAAACTGTTGTTGCGGCTGTATATAGGCTTTGTCAGTAAAATTATATATTATTACATACCTACTTAAATAATTAAATTAAAATGTCATTTGAGTAATTAATAATTAACAGCAAATTCTAGTTAAAGCGGCTGAAAAAACTATATAAAAAAATATAAATTATTAAATATGCCAGTATTAGCTGTAAATAAGCATTGTCAAAAAGTTGTCAGTCACATTGTCAGAAATACAATAATAATTAAAATTAAAAGTTGTCGTAAGCGAGGATTTTGTTTTTACTTACAATTAGTTACTTAAAACGATTTGGTGTCTGTAAAAAGGCCGTGTCAGCTTACAGTCTAATAATAATGGACATAAAAAATAGTGGCTGTGGAAAGATCGTCAGATTACAATCTAATAATAATAATATTTATGTCTATAAATAAAAAATAGTGGCTGTAAACAGGCCGTCAGCTTACAATCTAATAATAATATATATAGCCATAAAATTTAATTCGTGGCTGTGAAGAGGCGGTGTCAGCTTATTTGTTTGTCTTGTCAAACAGTTGTACGTATTACTACGTATCTGTAGCTTAAAAGTTCCGATGATATGTCAAGGTAATAGAGTTTATAGCTTCCAAAATAATCCGGAGAGAGGGTAGTTTAGCATAACTCGTCCCAACGGCCCCGGTGCAGTCTCGCAATCCGTCAATTAACTCTGGGCATCGAACGTAGGTCCCGCCGATCGATCACACATAGTTTGGCCAAACTTGTCACTGATCCCACCGGGCCTGACCGCTGTGACGTATTGTTTTCATAACTTGGACTTTGGCGTCAAATACAAACTTGAGCTAGTTTATTTACATTTACATTACAACCTCTAGAACACGGAAATTGGTGGTGAGCGTATTATCGCGCAATAAAATAAAAGAGGGAGGCCTCCTTTTCTTAAACCAGCCTATTGTCGGTCGCAAGCCCGAGCCACCATTCTTCTCATCTCTTACCCACACACGATGAACCCGGCACCCGCACGGTGAATCCATGGAATGCTTAAAAAAATGTCTTCCACTTCACCACCTTTCCCGTGCCACGGAGAGCACGTTAAGCCGCCGGTCCCGGTTCCACTAATACCAACTTGTTAAATCGTTAATACATTTGTCATTAAAAAATTACATCTCCAACAGTGAAGGTCTAGGACGGTAGATCTAGGGGCTGTAACTGTGTTAGATCTAGGATAATTTATAATCGAAAAGATGAAAAAAAATCTGTCATATTTTTATCGATACTTATTGAATGAGCGGGGATAGAGCCAGGTACCGCCTTTCACGGCCGTTGCGTGTCCATATCGATAACATCTGTCTCGTTCCCCACCCTATTGCTTGATTGAACCCTAATTTATGCATAGACACATACCATGCATTACATTCTCTAAACCTGCTCCCGTAGCCTAGCTAGTTTATCAAACTGTCAAATTTTGTAGCTTAATCCTACCAAATTTTGACAAATGTAGCAGCTGTCATTGTAAGAATGTCACACTCGATCCCTGGCCCGATATTATGTAACCAGCAGCCGTCTACCATTACTTAGGCGCAAACGTTAGATTAATACAACAACTCATTTAGTTTATTTATTATATTATTATATGTAGTGTATGTATTAATGTTATGTAATGTATGTGCCTAATGTATTAATAAAACGTTATGTGTATGTATTATTAGTATTTAGTTTATTATTGTAGTGTAGATAATATTGCATATTTATTACGTAATCATAATTATCTAATTGCACCTACCTTACGTCTTTAATGTTCTACAGTGTCCCTAAGGTTGGCTGTCAGAGAATGTCTAGCGACATCAAGTCCGCCCCTTGTATATATTGTGCAATAAAGTTTTAATAAATAAATAAATAAAATAGTGACGCGGCCAACAGTGAAAGACAGAGGGTTATAGTCCGTAGGGGCCTTGGGGTCTCCTTATGAGGAGACAATTTTTCGATTTCCGTCGTTAAAAAAATATGTGGATTCCGTTACTTTTAGCCGGACTTTTGCCGATCATAGCCGAACACACGTCATAATAACGTTTTTCACTAAATGTCACGCAACTTCAAAATCAATAATAATACAAATCGCGCGGTGTGTCAGTATAAAAATAAATGTGAAAAGTAATATCATTATTAAAGCAGATTGTCCAAAAATATATGTAACAAAACTACACCCTCGCGGTAAGACGATCAAAAAGAATTTACAAACTCATATAAGCCGGAATCTTTCGGGACCGAGCGGCGGGAAACTTGGAGAAATTCGATAAAATATATACAACTCCCACCACACGATAATAAATACCAAAATATACAATATATTTTTTTCGTTGGTAATATAATTTTGGGTAAAATCTGCAGATATTTGTATAAAAGAGGGTAGGTAAAAAAGACTTTGTTTGTGAATTGAAAAACATGCTATTATAAAGAACTTTTAGCCAACTTTACAGAACTCTGAATGAATAGCATATGACGACGACAATAAAATCCTTATGTACGAGAAAGAACGAAAAAGGTTTCAGCATGTAACTGCTTACTACGGATTGGTATGCAATACTAACGGATATGCAACCGCTAACAAAGAGGCATGGCCTACGCTTAAGTGAGTTTAATTCAATTCGTGTATTTAGCAAATAGGCATAGGACAAAAAGAGATGTATTCTGCACTTTTACACGTCAATTTTTACAATATTAATATAAAACAATATCATTTTATAGTACATATTGGTGTATGTGGAGCAGTACTTGATAACCATAATTTGGGAAGAGAAACAGTAAAATAAGAAAATTATAAATACAGAATAACGCTTAACATTATAGCTGCTGTAGCATTGTCACACTATAAGCTAAGACAGACACAATTATAAAAATATAAATGTCAGTTAAAATAATAGCTGCTGTAAAGAGGCATTGTCATACGATAAGCTTGGACGAACAATTAAAAAAAGGTAACTTAAAATTATAGCTGCTATATAATGCTGGTTGATAGACCATATTTCTCAAAAGTACACCCTGACTTCATAAATCCTTAAAATTATTGGATCGTGCGAGCGAGAAGAATGCAAAAACCCCCCTTAAAGTCAGTGCGCTACCGTCCCGTTTAAATAATTATTATTACTTGTTTTGTACTATTATCGTCAACCCATTATTCAATTTGGATCACTTTTGTATTAGGAATTGATTTTTGTGTTATATACAAGTAAAGTATCATCACGACCGGATCTCTTGCGAGGTGTTCAAAAATTAATCAAATTTTTGAAGTTCTTATTTATCCAATTTTGGTACAGCCTCATCATGGCAAGTGGCAAGAAAAATTACTCCTATTTATTTGTATTTTTGACCAGCAATCTACCCCAACAACTCCGCGTTTTGAATCTACGGTCTTAACAGCTAGTCCATGGAAGCAGTCACTTTTGTGTATATGAGCCTTAAAATCTCATATTAATGTACCAAATTCGTCACAAAACTTCACAGTGTCAATCGAAACAAGTTTTGGTGTAAAAGTTTCACTCGATCTAAAGTTGTATCTTCTATTTTCTTCTACCACACTTCTGGCTATCCTGTTATGTTAAAGATTGAGTCGTATTATACTATAGATAATACATTAAGTCATAAAGGTCATATAGAAAAAACCTGTAAAAAACTAGCATCTGCGAATTATGCCTTAAGTAAGCTAAAACATTTGGTTGATTTTGTCACCTTAAAAACAGCCTACTACGCCTTTGTTCATTCGATAATTGCTTACGTTATAACCATATGGGGTAACGCGGCAGATATTCGAAAAGTGTTCATACAACAAAAGAGATCAATTAGAATATTGTTTAATTTAAAAGCCAGAACCACAGTACGAAATTATTTTGTTGATGCCAAGATTATGACAGTCACGTCTCTGTATGTATATAGTTGCTTACAGGAGGTTCATGGGAAAGCTAATGAACTTCCAAAAATATCTAGTTTGACTAAGTATAACCTAAGAAACAAGAATGAAATCTATATAAGGCAAACCAGGTTAAGAAAAACGTTTAAACAAGGTTTGCAGTTGAAAATTACATTATACAATAAACTACCTGAGATTATAACTAGACTACAACCAAGTGAATTTAAAACAAAATTGAAAATCTTTTTCCAAAATAATGCTTTTTATAACCTGTCAGAATTTATTGACATGCCTTTGACGGAAAATTCTTTTAAATAGTTGTATAATTTTGTGGTCTTATGCCTTCTACTGTATTGTGTTCCTATGCTCCTTTGTCTACGATGCATGGTGTTAATAGCATTACTGTTATTATTTTAATATTTGTTAACTGACATACCAAAATATAACGATTGTTATATAGGTGAAATATACAAATACAAAAATACAAATAAAGTGCCTAAAGATAATATAACCTGATATGTGATTTGCTGAGTAGCCTAATAAGAAATAAAGCTGTTTTGTTGTATTATAACGTAAGCATCTAAGGACGATTTGCACCAACGTTATTTGACAACAGTACCTCGTCGTTTACCCCTGGTCATTCTTAATTCAGGAACACAATAGGACTCATTATCATCAACCTATGTATTTTTACTGCTGTGTAACCTTCATCCATTCCTCCAGCGACCTTCTTTAGATCATTCGTCCACCTGGCGCAAGGTCGTCCCACTCTGCGTCGTACTCTCCACTCTAGAACCCATTTGCACCATCGGTCGTCGGTTCTGCGGCAGATGTGTCCGGCCCATTGCCACTTTAGCTTGCTAATTTTAAATACTATGTAGTAACTTTGGTTCTCTGAAGTATATCAACGATTCGAATTCTATCCATCAAAGAAACACCAAGCAAGTGAAGTATAGGTGTCTCCGTAGCTCGCTGAGAGACCTTGCATTTGTGACTGTCAGTGTTCACGTCTCTGCTCCGTACGACATTAAGCGGAGGTCAAACCAGGACAAAATAGGACTAACCAGGGCAGGGGCGAGATACTGTTGTCAAATACCATTGGCTCAAGTCGCCTTGAAGTGAAGTGAAACAAAGTGGACACATCATCGCCGTCGCGTCATTTTGAACTCGGTCCGGAATAATCTCTTCCTTGAAGACAACCCAGCGCGCGGTCATAGTTGACCATTCAAATATTTCAATTTTTGACAGTTTTTGATTACATAGGCAAGAAAAAAAATGAATAGGCTTGATAAACTACATATTATACTTTTTTTTTTGTAAATATATACATATTATACATATAAACACCCAGACCGAGACAAATTAAACAATGTACAACTTGCCCCCGGTGGGAATCGAACCCACGACCTCCCGAGTTCACGGCAACGTTTGTTACCACTAGACCACGGAGGCGGTCTCGTAATAATCTCATGAAAATAATCTTTACATATTATGTAATTGATGTAATCTTAAAGATTTTGATCAGCCCAGGAGCTCAAAACCCACTCGAAAAGTGGATCTGCTCTAGAATAATGTTAACCCAAATAAGACATGGTCGACCCCTTTCCTAGATTGTCTTACGATAAATGAATGAAGGCTAGCCGGCGATGGACAAACGCCCCCCTGTAAGTATTAAAAAGAACACAGTGTATCGAAAAACCATTTGTTTTGTAAACAAATGACGTCATAACGTGTTCCCTCCGAAATCGTGTGTAAATTGTAATGGCGGTTCAGAAAGAGCGGAAACCGCATCCCTTAACGATAATTTTAGTATTATGTTTCTTGTGAGATTGTCGGCCCTTTTTTCCCTATAATAGTCAAGTATCATCATGACCGTAAACCCTTGCGTTTTCTCATTTTGAGCTACCTAAAAAATTGTTTTGATCTCTTCTGAACTTTTTCTAAAGTGATTTAGTGTGAGTAAATGTTGAATGGTTAGAGAAATATATATCAGACAGCCGAACGTGGCGAGTGATGGTCAAATAATATATATATATATATATATATATTTCTTGATGATACCATTATTTCTATCGCTGCTGTTGCTAATTTATCATATATATATAGAATATATATATAAATAGAAATCAAGAAACAAGTAGTAGATAAGTTATATACAAATAATCCGGTTCGAAGGACCAGGACAAGTACGATACCGGAATATGCTCATCCTTAATGTTGTTCTACTGTTTTCTTAAGCGGTTAGATGTTTATCGTCAGGTGTTTGAGGCAAAAGTAAGGTGGGATTATTTATTTATTTATTTACTATAGGTACACAAACAGATCACAATCACAATCAGTTCACATTTTCCAGCAATTTATTTAGTTCTAGATTGCAATCCAAAAGCAGTGTACACAGCATGCTTATTGTGATTTAGCCATGACATTGTCATTTCAATTTAATTATTTCATTTCAGTGAAATATGTCAAAACGAAAATAATAATATTAATAAAAAAAAAAAAATGGTATGTCAAAGAATAAGGTAGTAAATCAATAATAATAAATTTAAAAAAAGCAATGAAAATTTAAAATAGAAATAATAATGTCATTTAATTAAAGAAATAATAATAAAATAATATAACAATCATCAATATATAAAAAATAAAATCCAGAACAGACAGAACAAATATCAAGAAACAAACAAAACATCAGCATATTACATTAATTAAGAAGGTAGATTATATGTTGTTTACAGTAGTACCAGCAAAATATGCGGTAACAGATCTCTTATACACAAAAAATCTGGCGTTGAATATGTCAATGGCCTTCCTCCTTTCGTCACTGTCTCCACTACAAACGATATCATTATAAGCGCGACACATTCTTACAACTGGGTTAAGGCACGATGTGTTCCACTTGCGAATATGCAAAGCAAATGTGTTAGGTGCTCGTATTCTATATGAAATATTGAAGTTTATGGATGAAAGTAGGCAAGGGGCGTCGATCGAAGAGTGAATTAATTTATGCAAGCATAGAAGATCATAGCGCTTTCGACGACTCTCAAGGGTCATCACCCCAAATCGAGACACCCTGTCTGTATAAGCTCTCAGAGAACGACCCAAACCACATCTGTAAGAAATAACTTTTAAACATCTACTTTGTATACTTTCAATTCTTTTTATATGGACGGCGCGGCGGCGTAGAAAGGTGACCAGATGGGACAGCAATACTCCAATATACTACGTACAAGGGCATTGAATAAGTAAATGACACTGCCATGTTTCTTAAAACCCTTACTTGTCCTTAGTACAAAACCCAGCAATCGATTTGCTCTATTAATAATATAGTCATAGTGGTCCCTAAAATTTAAGTGGTCATCAAACAGAACGCCTAGGTTTTTTTTAGTTGTGAAACATTTGTCAGTGTTGAGCGACATCCTGTTACGCAGGCTCCAGGCAGTGATTATATCGAGGTCTTTTTGCAGTTGTACAGCGTCTTCTAAAGATGTTATTCTATTAAATACCTTTAAGTCATCGGCGTATAGGAGGCACTGGCAGGATATAACGTCAACCAAGTCATTGATGAAGACGAGAAAGAACAGGGGGCCTAGGTGTGAACCCTGTGGAACTCCAGACCGAATAGCGACTGGTGTTGACAAGCAACCTTTCAACGTTACAAGCTGATGTCTGTTGTTTAAATATGAAGTAACCCAGCGCAGCAGCGAACCATGTATTCCACAAGAAGCGATTTTTTCACAGAGCAATGTGTGATCCACAGTGTCGAAGGCTTTACTAAAATCTGTATACAAACTGTCCACCTGACAGTTGGAGGCAAAAGCTGAGCAAAGAAACTGCTTATACTCTAACAAATTACTTAGGGTGGAACGATGCTTCATGAATCCATGTTGTTTTTCAGATAGTATTGGTTTGAAGTGTGAGTACAATGTATCATAGATCAAGGACTCAAACAATTTAGCTAAACAGGAAAGAATACTTAGATTAGATGTAGAGTTGCCAGTAAAAAATATACAGTTTCACATAATCACAAACTACTTCAATGAAAATAATAAAATTAAATAACTATACACTAAACCTATTAAAACAAAACTATAATTAAAAACGTCCCCAAGAAACGTCCCATCAGTCATATTTTCAAGAAGGCAACATTTCCCCTCTGTATAGCGAGGCTAATACTTTGTCAGAAACAATTGCCAGCCTTCCTGTCTCCAATTTTCTCTGTCAGTCGTTTGGACAACTCCTTGGCCCATACATGTATTGTATGTATTTATATTATAGATTTAATATCGTTCTTTTTTTAGTTATAAGTTTTTAACTCAATAAATCTCTTTATCTCAAATATTAGCGGTCGTGCACCTTATAATCCCTGCTCACATCTCCCAAAGGTTAGCTGTTAGAAAATGTTTTTAGACATTAAGCTCGCCTATGTACTGTAAAATGTATTATTTTCTGTGCAATAAAGAATTTATCTATCTATCTTGGCCAGACGCTTGGCTGACCATGGTCCCATCATCTCGACCTCAAACGGCGCAAACTCGTAACCTGTACCGAGGTTGGCGTATTTGCGCAGATTTAGGTTCTCAGCAGAAACCGCCGCTCTCCCCGCGCTGGACGAGTTTGCCTGCATGTGAGATGGGGCTACACATGTGGCATCCCACACCAGAGACCTGCCAGTTTCCTCTGCCCAATGGTCATGCCGTCGGGTCTCTTGCAATCACTCTAAATTAGTTTGAATGATTCTACTCCTGCTAGCAGAAGACCAGCACCAGATTTAGGTCACTCATCTGGCGTGGGTCGGTTTTGTGTGCGCGTCGTCTTCAATCTAGAACCTGTTTGCCTGAATGTTAGTGGAAACTGGAGTGACGGCTTAACGTTCTCTTCAAGGCAAGGGAACGGTGGTGTTGTAAATTTATGACAAATTTATGTAAGCTAATTTTTCATTAGTCTGAGTACAAACCAAAGTTCGAACCGTGACCCAGATTGGATTTTAAGGTAAGCGCTCTTCTTACAACTGAGCCACCATCGTTCAACTAACATATTACTGAGCATTTAATAGTTTTATTTAAAAGTTAGTAGTTAGCTATTGCAGAGTGGTGTTTATCGTGAGAATGGCGTGCGCTCCAGTGAAAGTTTGTAACGGAAAAGCGTTGGGAACTTCCTGGTGTACTTATTACACGCGTAATGTATTGTTATGTGTTCTACTTTGTCAATGCATGTAATAGTTTTTTTATTAATATTGGTTCTAGTTCTAAGCCTTTTAATTATTTTTAAATTTACTTAGAGTCGCTTTTTGGATTATGGATAATTAATTCATAAGAAAAGTTCTATATTATGAAAATTGAAAAGTCCTGACAGAAAGTCCGGACATTTTAGTGCCACAAAATGCGAATATTAACCAATAAGTTATAGTGGTATGGTAGCAGACGAATCGCAACAACTTAATATGTAGTTTTTATGACTAGTATTCCATTTAATTTTAAAAATCGAATAATATTACTAGACCAGCTGTAGAAAAGTTTGTCTGCGTTAGTAGTTAGTATATATATGTATTTGCACAAAAGCCGTCATAATTAAATAAAAATACCGCGAGCTTACACGATGATTTGACCTTGAGACTGACACCGTGTTGTTTAGTAACTGAGCCGTTATTGCTTAGTAAAACTAGCCTTACTTATCGTGCGCGTACTTCATTTCTATGTGTTATTATTCTATTTTTTTATTTATTTTAGTGTTAAAAATAATATAGTTGCAATAGCGTACTGTGTTTTATTTTAGATATTTATTGTAGTATAGTTTTTTTTAAACTTTCTTCACTTCATTTTTGTTATTCAAATAGGCTCATCCGAAGTGGGATATTATGAGTTGATGATGTTGCCACAAAAAACGCTAACAGAAGACGTTGTAATTGCTATTATAACTATAATGTTGCTAGCCTAGGGCTAAAAACGAAGTCAAAGTCAAAATATCTTCATGCACGTAAACCTATTACAGGCATTTGTGACACATCATTATTGAAACTATTTTAAGACTAAGAATTAAAGCGGTCCAATGGATAATCTGGAAGCAGAATACCAGCAACTAACAAAGAATCAAACTACGAGTTTAAAACTAAAGCTAAAAATACCCACAAATTGACTCTGAAGATAATTTAAATCTTTTTGTAACCAAATACTCGTACTAGCAAATCTTGCACGGTATATAATACCCAAACTAGAAGAAATAGGGGTGAAAATCACGTGGTGTAAAAGTCAAAATAAGCACGCAACAAGTCGTGATTAATGCGATGTCGTGAATAACTTTGGCAACCCTATTCTTGTTCGGAGTAGTAATATAATTTTCAATATAACAGTTTCGTAGACTTTTAGAATCCAAATGCCAGCTAGTATCAACTGATTAAACTAAAACTGCTTTAGGAATGCTTAACAAAGAAAAATGTCTTTGACTTTGTCACTAGCTGTTGTGACTAGCTTCAAATTCCCATACAAAAGACCGTAACGTTTCTACCCTTATATTTATAGTGAATTTAAATTATATTTTTGGTGGTTTAAAATACTGCCTCCGTGATCTAGCGGTTAATTCCGTGGATTTAGACTCGGAGGTACCGGGTTCGATTCCTGGTCGGGACACAAAAATATTTATTAATGGATAAAAATAAATTTTTTTGGTACGCTGGAGACATCGACGAGCTTGCCACTTGTCATGATTGGCCTATAGTAAATTTAGCTAAATGTGAATCCGCTTATTTTGTAAGCGTGGTTTCTGACCACCCCGAAAGGGAAACGGTCGTGATGATACTTTACTTTTACTTTTAAAATATCACCGATATCTAGGTTCGTACGTTTTATTTTGTGTAAGTTGATTATACGTATGAAAATATCCTAATTTTTCATTGAAATATTGCCTCATCTTAAAATTATTCTCTCCTTAATTCATACTTTAGAGGTAGGGAAACGTTATGCCCCGAAAGTCGATTTTGCGGCTAAAGTATAGGTACAAAGTGATTTTGTGTGCAACGTTCTCTATCACTCAAGGAGCAAGGTACGCTTGGCGTCTTTGTCTGCAAGCATGTCTCAAATACCTTTCACTGAGTCATAGTCTCATAAATCGTCTTTAAAAAAACTATAACGGACAGCTATGTTAATTATTTTTTTAAATCACTCAACAAAAAAAACACACTGCCTTCAGCGTGGAACAGATGTAAGTCTTTAAAATGGGAATATTAATAAAAAAACTTTATTGAGAAAAGCATTATTTACCCAACTTCTGTTAAAATACAATACAAGGTAAAAATAAATGTTTCACAAATAAAAAAATACAGTTATTTTTATCCTTATCTCCTTGTCTGTGTATCAGGAGATATTTACAGCTGAACCTTATTATACTAACATTATTTTGTATCTAACCTACCCAACACAATGCACTATTGTATATTATATAATGTAGAAAGAAAATAATATAATATATATAATAAGATAAAAATATTAATAATGAATTAAGAGGCGCGGTGGTGGCTCGGATGTAAGATCGCGTTCCTTAAATCCTACAAAGGTCGGTTCAAACCCCCCCGGCATGTACCAATGAGAAATACACTTTTCTTACGTACATTTGTCTTCGATTTACAACACCACCGTTCCCGTGCCTCGGAGAGCACGTTAAGCCGTCGGTCCCGGTTCCACTAATACCAACTTGTGGAATCGTTAATAAATTGTCATTAAAAATTGACATCATATCCTCGCCAAGCCGTCTGGCCAGCGTGGCGAGTGTAGGCCAAATTCTCCAGATATATGTTCTGGAAGGCCCATCTCCAGCAGTGGAGGTCTAGGACGCTGTGTTCTAGGGGCTGTAATGAATGAATTAATTAATTAATAATAATAATATAGGTTTTAGAACACGCTTAGGAAGGCCATATCTCGATGAAGATGCAGCGATTCGCGAGTTTTACACACTCTGTAGTGTCGTCCACTATCCGAATCGCTCGCCTCTACAGGACATTGAGAGATACATATACGAGTATGTATGTAGATTGAAAACAATCACAGTTAACTTATTATAGTAACCAAAACGTCCGTCCTTTGAACGGGTTTTAAACTTTTAACGTTTACCCTCATATCAATTACTCGCATTTATTGTATGCATGTGACGTTATTCTTTGCACTAAAAATTTTATTATTAAAATCGAATCAAATTCGAATTATTATCCGATCAACTTCAAGAGTCATATTGCCATTCGTCAAACGTGAGCAATAAGTGCCATCTCGTTCTCCGGCACTGCTGTTACGGCCGGTTGTTCACACGAGTAGGATATAAGTATTTGCACATATTTTATTTATTTATTTCCATGAAAATAATGATAGCATAATATGGTTCAGCTGTAAATATCTCCTGATACACAGACAGAGTGTATATATGTATATTGTAAGTAGTAAAAAAAATTGTATAACTCGCTATTAAAGTTGATATTTGCACGGCCGCTGTCAAGTTCGAGCGCTTGAAGTATACTAATAATATTTGCGACAAAGTAACAGAACAGGGCTGCAGACCTAACTCTTACTGTTTTTTTTTTCTGTGGGAATACTTGATGAGTAGATTCTACAACCCTTAGCCACCCAATTTCGATGTATTAAAGCAAAAAATCACTTGCGAAATTAAAGCTATTCCAAGGTCGATGCTCCAGCGTGTGATTGAGAATTTTAGTATTAACGTTTTTTTTTTTTAAAACAGATTTTATTTTAAAATAAATCGAATTAGGATTAATACTGATGTCTTTTTTTAAACCAAATACAAAAAGCATTCTGAGACAAAATTTTTTTTCGTAAGAAGGATGTCTCAGTCAGTAAATAACATTTTGGTGTCTAACCAAACTTTATACTCATTTTAAATCTCTCAACCGGAGTGACTTAAAGAAACTGTGCTTGGTATATTCGGACAGATAAAGCTGCTTGCCCACTAGAGCTTACAGCAAGTCTGACGGAGAAACGTAAGATGGTAGAATTAGATGTTGATTTATTCTGGACAGGTTGCACCCCTACGGTGCTCGGTAGGGTGACCATATTATACAGATGTAGTGCATAATGCTTTTTCATCGTATTTTATCGGAAAAGTTCGTATTTATCGTGCTGACTGAAGAATAAATCGTAGGTGGTCGGCAGACTGATGGTGGTAATTTTCCCAGTCTGCCGGAGCGGGGAAGTATTTACCGTTCGTGCCGATAAACCCAGTAATGTGTGTGTGGACACAACATTTCGGGATCAGGCTCGAATTGCCGTCATGCCCAGTCAAGCCGGCATAGTGGACACTGATGTCAGTCATGAGTCTGATTCCAGTTGCTAACATTAATGAACCACCTCGCGTGCCACTTACCATCAGGTGGAGGCAAGGTCACATGTCGTACTAGTATTTATAAAAAAAAAACAACCTTTTTCTTCTCCAAGTTGCTCTTAGAGAATTTGTGATTCTGCTTATGTAGTCTTTGATTAGCGTAACAATTGTGTATACGGACATGTCCTGTAAAATACGTAATCCATTGCTCCATTAGTTTGGCCTGACCGTCTTACCCACTCGTCTAAGTACTAGTTACATAAGATGCCTGCCAGGTTAACCCTTACTTTATTTAGGTACAGTTTAATCTATGATTAAAATTCGTAATTTAGTCACGTGATTTTGTCCTTATTTTACATCTTTAGTGAGATAAAAGTATCATCACGACCGTTTCCCGGTCGGGGTGGTCAGAAACCACGATTATAAATAAACGGATTCACATTTAGCAAACTTTACTATAGGCCAATCATGACAAGTGGCAAGCTCGTCGATGTCTCCAGCGTTTTTGTGTCCTGACCAGGAATCGAACCCGGCACCTCCGAGTCTAAATCCACGGACTTAACCGCTAGACCACGGAGGCAGTAAGATGCTCTTTTAATCTCGTTCTGACCAATGATTTTGCATGCTGTATTCATGGCTAAATGTGCTGAGCCATTTTTTTTATTGTCAAACACAATTGCTACCACATTTATTGCAAATAAATAATTTGATTTGATTTATTCTACCCTTGCTTGTTCTTCTGTTCCTAATGCCTTACATTCTTATGAAATTGTTTTATGCTTATTCAGTTCAGTTTGGTAAACGAGTATGCTTTTTTTATTTATATTCTAGCACGTTGAGCCCACCTGATGGTATGTGGCGCGCGAGATCCTTGAGTTTTAGCAACTGGAATCAGACATTCATGTCTGATATCAGTCCCTAACACTTTGCCGGCTTGACTGGGCATGACGGTAATTCGAGCCTGATCCCAAAACATGTGGATACACTTTACTGGGTTTATCGGTACGAACAGTGGATACTTTCCTGCGCCGGTAGACTGGGAAAATATTTAAATGTCCTTTTTTTTTTTTTAAAGACGGTGAATCAATAAATTATAATGATACGCCCCCTGCCTAAAGGGCCAACGCGGGTGGAGGTCGCATGCCCGACTCACCGTGATGCCTCCTAAGGAGACCCCAAGGTGCCTACGGACTAAAACCCTATAAACCGTCTCTCTCTCACTGTTGGCCCTGCTTAACAGCTAAGCCTGAGTCGTGGCTACGGAGTGAAGCCCCAAGGACTTTAAAAAGGCTGATTAAGTTTTGTTTTTAAATTGTTTGAAAATGTATCTGGCCGATCCCCATTTGTAAATATCGTAACGAGTTTAACCTCAAGTTTAAATTGGAAATCTCGCTCCGCTTCTGTTTATCGAGACAAATGGCGCTTTCCTGAAAATAGTTAACAGCCTTCATTCGAGCGAGTTACTTAATGTGCCCACACTCCAAACTCACTTTTCTAATTCACTCGCGTTAATCTGAAATTCTTTTTTTTAAATATTTATTGAGAAATATGTATGTCTTAGTTGTAACTCCTCCGTGGTCTAGCAGTTATAATAAATAATAATAATAATAAATATTTCCAGACAGGTCACACAGCGCCATCTAGTTTCCGTGGTAAGCAACGAGGCTTGTGTTACGGAAACTAGATGGTTGATAAACTACATATTATACTTTTTTTTGTAAATATATACATATTATACATATAAACACCCAGACCGAGACAAATTATACAATGTACAACTTTCCCCCGGTGGGAATCGAACCCACGACCTCCCGAGTTCACGGCAACGTTTGTTACCACTAGACTATGGAGGCGGTCAAGTTAGTTAAGTCTTTGCATTTAGACTCGGATTTACGAGTTCGATTCCTGTTCGGACTCCATAATTTATTTGTGATATTGCTCGAGTTTGGTACGTTAGAGACATCGACGAACTAAATAATATATGTTTTAAAATTTACTAATACTTCACGTGGTTGGTATCTTGTCACTTTGTTGGTTGATGAGTATTTTATTTACCTAATTATATGAAAAAGTGAGTTACAACAGAGTGCCGCCAGATCCAGGTCTATTCAGTTTGCGGTCGAGCGGCACCGAACCGAAATTGAGGGCTTAATTCTGGATTGAGATGCGGCTCCTTTGATTAAGATATCTTACATGTACTGATAGAGGCTGGCTAAGTGGCCTTTGGCTTCTTTTTACCGAATTACTACGAGTGTGGCTTTTAAGTTCAAAGCTCGGGTACTGGAGTGCTAGTTTGGTTTTTATAGGTTTATTTTTTTAAATACTGCCTCTAATAAAATTAATTATTTGTATAGATGTCAAATTAAATATCAATTAATCAGTGGCTTGGATGGACAAGGCACTCTGGGACTCCTGGATCTCTGGACACCCTGCATTTCCGGTCACAAACAATATTGCAAAACATTAGGTGCTTGCAAGTGAATAGATTATTAACTAATAATTTAAATACTTAGTAATACAAATACAGCCTTGTTTATATAGTGTACACACAGCATTGTAACTTATCTTACCGCCTCCGTGGTCTAGTGGTAACAAACGTTGCCGTGAAGTCTAATATGTAGTGAAGTATAATATGTAGTTTATCAACCATCTAGTTTCCGTAACACAAGCCTCGTAGCTTACCACGGAAACTAGATGGCGCTGTGTGACCTGTCTGGAAATATTTATTATTATATGTATGTACCAAATTTTATTAGGTGTCACAGCATAAAAAAGAAGATTAATTTTAACGGGTCTTTACGCGATTTACCTTAGAGACATATTTCTCCCGACGTTTCAGCCAAGTTGCATTGGCCGTGGTCACGGGTCGACTGAAGCTATGCGGTGTAGTCTCGTACATACTGGGCGGATGCGCTTCAGGCAGCCGGTTGGAATAGAAGAGGATTTGACAAGTCGTGGTGAGAAAGAGAGGGAAATACGGAAAATGACAAGGGATAGAAAGGGATGAACGGCAGCCGTTTCGCTGTTGTACCAAACATGCATGGTAATCCGACAAAATAAAGACTGCGCACAATTGCCAATGACCATTTAATCTTGTCTCATAATAACAAGTTGGGATGTAACATGTATGTTCAGTGTAAACTCTATATAACGACACTGAAGGGACTGTGCATTTTATATTTTACACTGTATGTCTTTCGCGCCTATATTACTGGATAGATGGATAAAAGACGTCATCATCGCACCTTCTAATCAGTCTGTCTAATTCGCCTTCACTCTTATATTACTAAATCGATTTTGATGTGATGTTCCTTGCAACTCAGGGTTGGAGATGATAACAATATCTAAACTTACATGTGACCACCTGAAGGTTTTATTGCTGTACACTATATTACAAGGGCAACGCCGCCCGGGTCAAAAAGCTAGTATTTTTTTTTTATATATTTAAACAGAGCTAAAACTAACGAATCAAACATGGACAAATAGAAAACAATTTATTTTGTACATTCTGACAGAAAAAATGATCAACTTTTTTACACCACCCGCTGTTGCGCTGGTTGGTTTTTTCTTATTTTTATACTGGACTAGCTTTTTGCAACCCTACCTCGCCTGTTGTTTTTTATATTTATTTTATATATATTTCCTAATTAATTAACAAGAGACGTGGACACTGACAGTGGGTCTGATCCACAAACTTATATATTTTTTTATACTTGCACGATATGTGACATTGCACCCACCTGATGTTAAGTGGTGCGCGAGGTCCATCAATGTTAGCAACTGGAATCAGAGGCTCGTGACTGACATCAGTCACTAACACTATGCCGGCTTTAATGGGCACTCAAAGTCGCTCAGCGATGCTTAGTATTTATGTGATGGATATAATGCGAAACGTTAATATTCATCGGATAACAGTTACTGACATAGCATTCAAAATTAGCAAGCTGAAGTGGCAATGCTGAACCGACGACCGATAGGGCAAACGGGTTCTTGGATGAAAAAAATATTGAAAGTTGGATGAGGGTTACAACAGACCACGTGAAGTGGCGAGTTTTAGTCTATATCCAGCAGTACAGAGTCACAGGCTGATGATGACGATGATTATACAAGAAAAGCTATATTAATTACTAACTACCCGGAACAATGGCAGGAACTGATGTCAGTTGATCGTACTTTTGTTGTGTGTCGCACGCTGGACCTCGATTCTTACGATATTGTATTCGATATAAATAATAATAAAAAAATGGAGTATATTTATTTTTTTATAAACTCTTTATTGCACAAAATGATGTACAAGGGCAAACTTAACATTTTACGAGTATCACAGCTAACCTTTGGGAGTGTGGTAGAGGATTGTGGGGTGGTGCATTAAAATAAAAATAATAATACATTTAAAAAAATACATAACGTTGATACTAACATAATATAATATTAAGTGAAACCATTTATTTATTTATTTATTAGTGTAGTTGTGATTATGATATTAGTATGTAAGTAAATATTTGCACGCCTGCTTGCAGGTAGAATACATGTGAGTAGACCTGACTAAAGTTTTGTGACCACTGTGCTGTATTTATTGCAAATAAACGATATTTTATTTCATTTCATTTCATTTGTTTGTAGTGATATTTCTTAGTAAAGATCGATATCATTTTATTTATTGACTTCGCGTGGTTGTAAATTTAGACAATTTTACGCACAAACATACATACATACATGCAGACATGATTTATTTTTTATAAATTATGTAAAGATAACTGGTTGTTTTTATAAAATACTGTTTTTGAATTCAGAATCGAGCGGCTTCTTTGTGTTTTATTCTTATTTGGTTGTAGATAAATGTGTTTTTAGATGAGGAAGTCTGTACCAACCGGTGATGTTTTACTTTTTGTGTCGGTTTGAATCACAGAGTTAAGGAAGCAGAGACAACATATTATTTAGTCGTATAACCATATAAGTTGCGCTTACTCATTCTCATCGCAAAGATCATATAGCTATCTCACTTCCTCAGTTCACATACACACTGCATAAACGAGCAACCGTGGCATTTTTTCATTGAAACCATAGACTACAAGGCAATTGACAGACAATAAAGTAACAACAGCGAACTCAACCATCTCGACTTATTATTGTGATTATTCATTATTTAACTAAAATTACATCTTGAAAATTTTACTAAATCATGGTCTAGTGTAGTGCTTATATGTGCGACAGTGCAAAACATAAAAAAGTGCTAGGAATAACCTTCCACAAGTAAGTTTTAAATGTTGACACCATGCATTCAAACACATAATTCAATAAAATTAGTGATTATTCTTGTAATTTCAAAATATGTGAGAGACAGAAGATATATTTCATTGTATTCTAAGGAAATTAAAATAATAATCTTACAATTTTTGTTGCTTTATTAGAGAAAAACGTAAAAATTGTTGCAAAACAACAACATTGACAGTTCCATCAACACAGGGTCGGATTTGTAAAATTAATAATTTTTATATTATTTTTTTACCGTTTTATTGTTGTGACCGCCTCCGTGGTCTAGTGGTAAATCCTATGGAATTGTATCCACAGAGTGCCCGCAGTGCGTAGATTCGATTCTTACCCAAGGCCAAAAATATATTTACGTTTTTCGCTTAGGTTGTCTGGGTGTCCATACTAATATTATAAACGTGAAAAAAGCTTTTTATGTATGTGTGTATGTATGTATGTTTGTCCGTCTTTCACGCCTCTATTTATCATCACAGCCCTTAGAATACAGAGACCTAGACCTCCACTATTGGAGATGGGTCTTCCAGAAATATTTCTGGAGAATTCGGCCTACACACGCCACGCTGGCCAGACGGATTGGCCAGGGTCTCATGTAAATTTTAATGACAATTTCTTAACGATTTCACAAGTTGGTATTAGTAGAACCGGGTAGACAAGTCACACAGCGCCATCTAATTTCCGTGGTAAGCTATGAGGCTTGTGTTACGGAAACTAGATGGTTGATAAACTACATATTATACTTTTTTTTTTTTTTTTTGTAAATATATACATATTATACATATAAACACCCAGACCGAGACAAATTATACAATGTACAACTTGCCCCCGGTGGGAATCGAACCCACGACCTCCCGAGTTCACGGCAACGTTTGTTACCACTAGACCACGGCTTAAAGTGCTCTCCAAGGCACGGGAACGGTGGTGTTGTAAATCTGACTAATGTATGCAAGAAAAGTGTATTTCTCATTGGTACATGCCGGGGTTCAAACCGACCTTTTTTGGATTTTAGGGAATGCATTCTATCAACCGAGCTACCTTTTTGGCCTTTTTGGTTTGGTTTCTGTCATTTCTAGTACTCAAACCTCAGTTGCTCCAGTAGAGACTTTTGATCCATATAAGAAACAGGATCGATCGGCATAAAAACAAAAGTTTTTGCTGACTATATTTTTCCAAAATCTGTGAATGAAGTTCAGAATATCTCAATAAGTTATGGATGGTCTCCTAGGAACGTTTTCCTGTAACTATAACGGTTAAGATATTTGCCCTTACTGTCCCGTCTCAAAACTCCACCTTGTATAGATACAATACTTAGATTTATTTCATACTTACAAAACATTTATGGAAGTTAAGTTATAAAACAATAATTATTATTTATTTTTCAGAATAATATGAGAGCGGTAAAAAAAAAGAATTTTTTTGGATAAAAGAAAAGAGACATGTTTGAAATTTTAAATAGGGTATAAACATTACAGAAAACTCCAAGCAACTTCAACCGCATTACCATCTGGTTGTCTCGTCATAATTTTTACGTTCCCCCCCCGACCATTTAGGGCCCATTCGGCCGGTACAGAGGGGTTCGGTATCTCTTCGAGACCCAGATACCACTCGCCATCCGGTCCAAAATTAGCGTGCCATTGCTTTGAATAATATATGTAAGAAAATATAAATAAACGATTTTATTATATTATGTTGTATTTTTTAAAAAACCATATAGCTAAAAATACTCATTTCATTATTTTAATCGTAGAACACAAAACCTATCTTC
Organism: Tinea semifulvella; assembly: GCA_910589645.1. Lineage (NCBI taxonomy): Eukaryota > Metazoa > Arthropoda > Insecta > Lepidoptera > Tineidae > Tinea > Tinea semifulvella. Next base: position 9,269,318 of record OU342619.1, read on the forward strand.
CGAAGTGGGCTTTATACACTGATTCGGGACGGATTTGTGAGCGATATGCATAATTATACTTATATAATAATATTTTGACATTTCGCAAATGAGTCCGGTCCTGTCTTCTGTATTAGTGTGCGAACATTACTTGTGTGTGAGAAATGCCACGCTTTGACCGCAGTTAGATCACCTCTGCTTCCCTATCTCTGTGGTTTGAATATAACTTAGAGGTGCACTTTTTTCACGGAAACTTAGAATTGTTTAAAAAACGTCCGAGTTATGAATCTGGGTTTCGCTAGAACTGTTTCTTGGAATCCTGATACGGATATGTCCGTCCCTGGTTTCCAAGAACGGAAATTCCTGGCTATCACAACGTCAGGGCTGGAGCTGCAGCGGACTAGGCTGAAAATTTATTTATTAAATTTATTTAAAAACTTTCACCTATTTCCTTACATCTTTCACGCTTCTCCTTAACCAAAGATTTAGTCTCATTCTTGCAGCGATGGTACAACTCTTTTTTTTCTCTTTTTATACTTTCATTCATATTCAGCGAAGCAACGTAATCTATCCAAGCTTTCTTCTTTCTTTCTACCGAATCTTTGACCTCTTGATCCCACCACGCGTCACCCTTGGTTGCTCGCTTTTTTGCTACTCCACATACTTCTCTTGCCGATTCTACCATACCATTTTTTAGGTACTTCCAACACTCTTCTACATCTTTACTCACATCTTTTAAGTTGATAAGTTTATCTTTGACGCATTTCATATACTCCTCTTTCACACTATCATCTTGTAACTTTTCACTCTTTATTCTCTCTACTGCTGACATATTGCCACCTGATCGCCAGTGGCGCCATTTTGTGAACAGGCCACTAATCCTAGTGATTACTAGGTAGTGGTCTGTTCCCAATTCTGGCCCACGATACGCCCTGGTATCCAGAGTCTGTGTTCGCAGTCTTTCATCAACTATTATTAAATCAATCATACTCTTTTCACTATTCATCGTTCTTGTATACATGTGAATATCTTTGTGAGCAAACATTGTGTTGGACACAAAAATATTCTTTTCTAAACACACGTCAAGAATAAGCTTACCTGCATCATTTACTCTCCTATCTGCGGTAACATTCTTGCAAACACAAATGAGGTGTTGCAGCGATGGAATGAATATTTTAGCGAGATGTATGCTAGTGGTACTCCTAACGACGTCACGACGGGTACTTTACCTCCAGAGCTATCCACAACTATAACGTCCACTTTTAAGGAGGAAATAAGTGTGCAAGAATTGCAATCGGCAATTAGAAGCCTGAAATGTGGCAAAGCAGCGGGAAAAGATCGAGTGCTCGCTGAAATGATCAAATACGGAGGTATACCGGTCTGGAACGCTTTCCACCTACTGTGCAACCTTTGCTGGCAGGAGGGAAGAGTGCCGGAGGACTGGCGGCAATCAGTCATCGTTCCTTTATACAAAGGTAAGGGATCTAGATTGGACTGTGCCAACTACCGAGCGATTAGTTTGATCAGTTTGGCGAGCAAGATGTATGGCAAGATTCTCACGAAACGCTTGCAAGAGAAGACTGAAGGTCTTTTATGGGAGGCACAAGGAGGCTTTAGACCTGGAAGAGGATGCACTGACCAAGTCTTTTCGCTCCGCAATATCACAGAGAAGTTTTTGGCCTTAAACCAGAAGGTTTTCTGTGCTTTTGTGGATTTGGAAAAGGCTTTTGATAGAGTTGTAAGAAAGAAGCTTTGGGACATATTGCCGGAGTATGGAGTGAATGACAAACTGCTACAAGCTATACAGTCCCTGTACAAGGGCTGCAAAGCTTGTGTGCGGGTGGAGGGAGGTATGTCGCCTTGCTTTGAATCCCAAATGGGCGTCAAACAGGGTTGTGTGCTTTCTCCTAGATTATTCACTCTATATCTCGACAAATGCCTAAAAAGAGTAAGAGAGAGTGACTGTGGGATAAAGATGAGTGATCTAGTGGTGAACTGCCTGCTTTATGCAGATGATGCTGTTCTTATGGCATCGTCCGAACAACAACTGCAATCACTAGTCACAAGAATGAAGGAGGGATGTGCAGAAAAAGGACTCCGTTTGAATGCGAGAAAAACCAAGGTACTAGTGTTTGAAAGAAGAAGGATGACAACCGTGACGATAAAGATTGATGATGAAACTCTAGAACAAGTAAATGAAATTATATATCTGGGCAGTGTTTTCACTGCGGATGGGAAGTACGATAGGGACGTTGAAAGAAGAGTGAACGCGGGAAATAGTGTTAACGGTGCCCTGGGGTCACTGATCGGCAGTCGAAATGTCAGTGACAAAGCTCGGCTCGCCATACACAATGCCATGTTGGTACCAACACTGATGTATGGAAGCGAGACGTGGATACGTCAGAATACGCATGAGAGTAGGGTTAATGCAGTAGAAATGCGGTCGTTGCGGCGGATATGTGGCGTCACTTTGGCGGACCGCATACGTAACGTCGAAATACGGAAAAGGGTTGGTATGAAGGAAAGCATAGGGACAAAAATAAGGAAAGGCATGCTACGATGGTTCGGGCATGTTGAAAGGATGAGCGATGAAAGATTGACGAACCAGATATATAATGCGAAAGTTGTGGGTAAAAGAGGCCCTGGCAGACCGAGACTCACATATCACGATCATATAAATAAAACACTGACTGAAGGTGCATTAAAAAGTCTTCGTAACCAAAGGGCATGTATGAAGAGGTTAATGAATGTCGACGAAGCGAAAGAAGTATGTCGTGATCGTGTCAAATGGCGCTCAATTGTCTCTGCCTACCCCGCAAGGGATCTGGCGTGAAGATATGTATGTAAAAACTTTATTGCACCAAGCACAAGGGCAGACTTAATGCCCGTAGACATTCTCTGACAGCCAAACCTTAGGGACAAATTTGAACAAATATAGGTGCAATGAAAGTAACAGTATTATACATATATATGTATATTGCATAGTTTTTTTAAAACAATAAAGTTTATTATTATTATAGATTGTGATCTGTTTGTGTACCTATAGTAAGTAAATAAATAAATAATAAATAAAATACAATTATAGGATAATTCAACAAATATTATATACCTACTTATATATATAATATAAAATTGTTGCTAATGACTACGTCTTTTTGTGCCTTTTGGTCTTTAAACAATGGGACCATGGGGGTCAATTAGCACTTGTTAAAAGTTCTTTAAATAACTGTCTAAGCGGCTGGTTAATGTGCTGTATTTGACAAGAGGGCTGGCAGTTATTTCGCGCAGCAAATCAGCATCGCTGTGCAGCAGGGGAATGCTGCAAGCGTTCTTTGTACACTGCCACATGATCAATTCGTAGATGAATATTTTATAGCTTTATTCATCATATATATAACTGCCTCCGTGGTCTAGCGGTTAAGTCCGTGGATTTAGACTCGGAGGTACCGGGCTCGATTCCTGGTCGGGACACAGAAATATTTATTAATGTAAATAAATACATTTAATTAAGCGAGTTTGGTACGCTGGAGGTATCGACGAGTTTGCCACTTGTTATGATTGGCATATAGTAAAGTTGGCTAAATGTGAATCCGCTTATTTATAAGCGTGGTTTCTGACCACCCCGAAAGGGAAACAGTCCTGATGATACTTTACTTTATTTTTTTTTATTCATTATACCTTACTTCCTTCGAATAAGCACCCCTTTGGATTTTCAATAAATGTTTGTTTCATAGATACATGTCTAGTGTGGTACAAAAGGCCTAGTGTAACCGAAGACCCGCTTCGTTACAATTACCAAAGGGTCGCATCTCTTAGGGCACGTTGTAATTTTACCCTCGCGGCCTCGGTACAATTTACCGGCCATTGACGACTCTGTAGCCAAAATATGTTTATCTTAACGAAAACGTTATATAAAGGAATCCAAGAGGGTTTTACGCTTTGTATCCGTCTAGCTCGCTCAATCTAATATTTACGAAATTTTTCAATTCTGATTGTACAAATCTAGTCTATCAACTAGGAAATAAAATTACGGATATATTCGAGATATATTAATAATAAATTTGTTTTGGTAAAATCGTTATAAATGTTTTTGCTATTTTTCTCTGTCTAAAATTAGATATTATGAAGAGAGAAGACGAGAAGACAGTTTTCTAAGCATTCCATGGATTTACCGTGCGGGTGCCGGGTCCATCGTGTGTGGGTAAGAGATTAGAAGAATGGTGTCTCTGTTAGCTCTCCTTGAAAGTAAAAATTGGCATTTGACATCATTGTAAATGGCACATACTTTTAACGAGAACAATAAATAGGTGGTAGGCGGACTGATGGTGGTAGTTTCCCCAGTCTGCCGGGGCGGGGAAGTATCCACAGTTCGTGCTGATAAACCCAGCAAACTGTATCCTCACGTTTCGGGATCAGGCTCGAATTGCCGTTATGTCCAGTCAAGCCGGCATAGTGTTAGGGGCTGATGTCAGTCATGAGTATCTAATTCTAATTGCTAACATTCATGGATCTCGCACTTACCATCAGGTGGGCACAAGGTCACATGTGCTAGTATAAAAAAAATTGTTTTAAAACCATATTTTAAAGAGCCCGCGCTGCCTTATGAGGCGCACCGACCAATCACATTCGTGTTCGCCAAGTTAAGTTGTATATGTTTAGAAGTCGCTTATCGCTAGCTGTTAAGAGTATTTTTAAATAATAAAAAAAAACTTTTTTGAATTCGCGGTTTTCTAACGATAATACTGACAATGAATAAAGGAATTCACCATGTTGACAATTTAATGATTTCGGTTACATAAACAGAATAGGGGCGCTCGCGCTGGCCTGCGGCGATACCGCTCGATAAGACACTGGGGGCTTTTACTACAAATCTTGACGTTATTATTATATGCTTTGGATTAATAGATAATGATATTAAAATGCTTTTTGCGCGCCATTTTTTCCATCAGTAAACCATTTAGCGCCGCTTCCCTAGCAGGCCAAATGGTCCTATTTAGATATCTGTAAAAAGTACTCTTATGAAAAGGTCTATGTAAATGCAATAAAAAAACTTATTCGAGAATACTCATATCATCATTACAGTTCCTAGTACAAAGACTCCTAGACATTTACTGTTGGAGATAGGCCTTCTAAAAACTCTGTACAATTTGGCCTACACTCGCCACGCTGCTGGTTAGATTGTGATCATTTAGACCGTTGCTTCTCCGCACTTAGTCTCCATAAGACCTGTTTGCGTGACCTTGTGAGCCATCGAATCTTGCGGCCAGACACTCTTGAAGAGTTCCTGCGATCTGAAGAAACTTTAGTCTAGGCACAGCCACACTGCAGCACTCCATGAGAACATGCGCAGCCGTCTTCTCCTCCGCCATGCATCGTCTACACAGTGGGCTATCTGTAATGTTCAGCGTGTATAGGTGTTTATTAATGGCACCGTCATCACCCCTACCATTATAGCAGCATCTACATTTCTTCTTCTTAGTCGCTACACTCTTGGCAGAGTGGTCGTGGTCGTCACTTGAGTGTCAGTGGCACGCTTAACAAGTCGTCGCCACTCGTCTCGAACTGCAGCCTTCCTGGAGCACTCATGTAGGGGGTGATCCATTGCTGCTTTAACCTGGTCAGTCCATCTCATCGGAGACCTACCACGCATTCTCTTGCCATCGACTTTTCCCTGAACTACAAGGCGCTCAATAGATGTATCTCCACGCCGTGATACGTGTCCAAAGAAAGTGAGAATGCGTGATTGCACGATTGAGGAAAGGCGTTGTCCTATCTCCAGTTCCTCCAGGATGGATTTGTTGGTTCGGAACTCCGTCCACGATATGCCCAACATTCTCCGCCAACACCACATTTCTAGAGCATTAATACGTTTATTTCAGTTTCGCGCAGGGTCCACGTCTCTGCAGCATACAGGAAAATGGGGAACACAAGAGCTCTGACCAGCCGGATTTTAGTAGCTTTCGTAATGTTTCGGTTCCTCCATATTTTCTTAAGCTTCTCCATAGCAGACCTCGACACTGCCATACGACGCTTAATTTCCTCCTCGCATCCACCGCCATTCGATTACAATGCTCCCAGATAAATGTATGATTGGACAACATCGCATTTTGCTATCTGTTTAATTTCTGGCCAGTTATCGTTGGCACGGTCTACAATCATTACCTTTGTCTTGCTGCGGTTAATTTTAAGGCCGAACTTAAGACTGACTGACTCCATTTTTTGCAACAGCTCTTCCATGTGACCAATACTTGTTGCAAATAATGTAGTGTCGTCCGCATATCGCAAATTTGAGATTTTTAGTCCACCAATTGTCACTCCATCAGTCCAGTTTTCATCTACATTTAGGGGGTGTTTAATTTACATAGTTTTAATTTGGTAATGACGATGGCTGTTCTTTGCACTAATAGTTGATCTTTTTGCTATCCTTCCATGATATACTAATAATACTATCTTTAACTTAAACTGATTTTTTTACTTCTATTGTATTGCCACTCTCTTCATTTACACTTTCACAACGAGCGACGATGCGACGTCTACTTTTGTCCCGCTTCCTTCATCACATGAGTAAAAAGTAAAGTAAAGTATCATCACGACCGTTTCCCTTTCGGGGTGGTCAGAAACCACGCTTATATATAAGCGGATTCACATTTAGCCAACTTTACTATAGGCCAATCATGACAAGTGGCAAGCTCGTCGATGTCTCCAGCGTACCAAACTCGAGAAATATCACAAATAAATTAAATATTAATTAAATGTATTTATTTACATTAATAAATATTTTTGTGTCCCGAACAGGAATCGAACCCAGTATCTCCGAGTCTAAATCCACGGACTTAACCGCTAGACCATGGAGGCAGTTAGAAAATGTTTTTAGACATTAAGCTCGCCTATGTACTGTAAAATGTATTATTTTCTGTGCAATAAAGAATTTATCTATCTATGGTACCCCACTCAATATCATTACTTTTAAACTCGAGGACTGACAGTTTTCAAACAATTATGCGCAAAAGATCTGCGTCTATGCTGTGCCGCATGAGAACCAGTACCAACAGGCTCCTAAACGCAGATCGGTGGGACTCTCCGCTGCTGGAGCACTGGATACAGCTGCATACAGTCAAGTAGACGGCCTCCAGTAGCGGATAGTTTAAAATAAATTATTATTAGTATACTAAATATAGATTAAGTAAAATTGTTACTAACAATTTATGGATGTAAAGTGCGAAATAAAAGTTTATTATTATTATTATGTAATGTGTATTCTTAAAGAATCTCGGTATTTAACCGGTTTACCTAATGACGTTCACGGGCCTCGGCCAAGTGAGCATCATGCTTCTTTAACTCCAAACTTTCTGACTATACGGCAAGTATTAAGGATTGTAGCTTTTTGCAATTGTCTGTATGTGTGCTGGTCTACGTTAATAGTCTTGAGGCTGTCATGTAATGTTTTGGGTATTACTCCGGTCGTGGATATGTGTACAGTTGTTACTTTTTCTAATTTGAGTTGGGATTTAAGCTCTATTGCAAGGTCTCTGTATTTAGTATTTTTTTCTGTATGTGTAGTTATTAGGTTATGAGTGTTAGGTACGGCTATGTCTATTAAATATGCTGTTTTATTTTCTTTGTTTATCAAAGTAATGTCAGGTATTTATTATTATTATTATTACTTTTTTTTCACTATATGGCGTCTGGTTGTAGCCTTACTGAAATTTGATTAATGTCATTCACTGACACTCGCATGATTAAGATGAATCTAATGACGTGAGAATCATCTGAATCGGCTCACGCGATAGTCTCCACTGTGCCACAAAGGAATATACATACATAGGCTGTTAGGCACGTAACCCTTCTCCACGTCTCGCAGGCGGGTAAAGATATGCTTGCATAGATATTTATATTTTCATTCATTCATCATTACAACCCATAGAACACAGCGTCCTAGACCTGCACTGCTGGAGATGGGCCTTCCAGAACATATATCTGGAGAATTTGGCCTACACACTCGCCACGCTGGCCAGATGGCTTGGCGAGGGTATGATGTAATTTTTTTATGACAATTTATTAACGACTACACGTTGGCATAAGTGGAACCGGGACCGACGGCTTAACGTGCTCTCCGAGGCACGGGAACGGTGGTGTTGTAAATCTATGACAAATGTACGTAAGAAAAACCGAGCCACCACCGCACCGCGCCTATTGATATATTTATATATCTACAAATAATTTACAACGTTTTACATGAAAATACGAAATGCAAAAATATATCTACCGCAATGCATTTTCGATGAAGAATATGACATTTACTATAGCGGTCTCGAGGGATTGTCGCTTCGACTTAGACGTAAATATACATTTTGGATGCAAATATCACCCTTACTTTCGTAGTAATAAAGGTGGTGTAGCAATGATTGCGTACTGCACCGATGCAAAGCGTGACAGATTTTACGCTCGCTCGCTCCCGGACCTTCTCTCAATTTTATAGATTCACCGGACAGAGAGTTGAGACTGTGGGTCTACTCTTCATTCGCTGCAGAGTGTAGATTTAACAATTTCATATACACCCTTGTCAAGCGCGTATTGTCAGCAGAAACCGCCGCGATGGACGAGGTCGCTTGGATGTAAGAATATTAATAAAAATAATAAGGTTATTTATTGCACACAACATATATATATATGTATATATAAATTCATGTCTGTGTGTATGTATGTTCCCTATGCATTTCAAAACTACTTGACCGATCGGGATGAAACTTTGGGAATATGTTGCGTGAACATCGTCGAAGGTTTCTGACATAGTACTACTGTTGTCCGATAGGTGGCGCGCATCAGCGCTGATTTGTGGGGCATACCGACCGGGAGCCTAAAACTCCCTAGCACTCTTATTATATATATAGTTTCTCAGTCGTTGCTCTTGAGACTCCTGTGCGAGCTTTGAAATGCATAGGGAACATACATACACACAGACATTCATTTTTATATATATATAAAATAAGATAGATATAGATAATGAGATTCATTGCCTGTCAGGCGGTACAAAGTTCGCCGAGTCAGGTAGTACAAAATAAAAAGATGTACATAGGCGAGTATAATATTATGAAGGTATTCTCTACCAGCTTACCTTTGGGGGAGTGAGAGATTTATATGATGAACGGAGTTATTTTTAAAATAAATGTAATTAAATTACAGAATTAAACGAATGATTAATACACTTCAATATTTTAATACTTTATTTATATATATTTAGCATCTTGTATTTTTTTATACTTTACGACATGAATGTTAGCAACTGGAATCACACTCATGACTGACATAATCTAACACAATGCCGACTTAACTGGGCATGACGGCAATTCGAGCCTGATTCCGAAACGTGTGGATACACTTTACTGGGTTTATCAGCACGAACGGTGGATACTTCCCCGTCCCAGCACACTGTGCAATTTACCACCATCAATTCGCCTACCACCTATTAGTTGTTCTAGTTGAAAGTACGTGCCATTTGCAATGATGTCAAATACCTTTTTTTTTTTCAAGGAGAACTAATTGCTTGCCATTTTGTTATTTATATAAAAATAACATTAATTAAACTAGACTCTCTCTAAAGAGAAGAAGCATACATACACTTGCAGCTAATTGTTATGTTTCAATTTCATAGGTATTTTTAATTTAGTTTTATTAATAATTAGTTTTTTAATCTATTTTTTTTTAACATTTTTGTATCTTCTTCGAATTGTATTATTGTAGGTAGCTTTTAATTTATATTTATTAATGTAAATAAATACATTTAATTTATTTGTGATATTTCTCATGTTTGGTACGCTGGAGACATCGACGAGCTTGCCACTTGTCATGATTGGCCTATAGTAAAATTGGCTAAACATAAATCCGCTTATTCATGAGCGTGGTTTCGGACCACCCTGGAAGGGAAACGGTCGTGATGATACTGTAGTTCTTTACTTTCGAATAAAATTTAAGGAAATAAAAATAGAAAAATGTGAGACGTAGCAAGTATAGCCCCAGAAATACTTTCTACAGGAATTTGTATTTATTTCCCTGTAACGACTACACTCCTGCGAATTGCATCGCTTAATAAGATTTAAAGAGGGAACTTGTTATTGAATGAATGCTTTGTTCAATCTCTTACACGTTTTAAATATTTTTACTAGGTTACTATTATTATTTATTTTTTTTACTCTGTTATGAATCTACATCTGCTTGTTGGTAATGATAAACTTAGATGTGACATTATGAAATATCACAATTACTGTGTCCCGACCAGGTATCGACCCGGTACCTTCGCGTCTACATCGCGTCGCGACAGTTGCTACAAAGGTTAGTTGGTAAAAAATGCATTTACGGCATTAAGCTCGCCTATGTACCTGCACTGGTTTTGACTTTGTACAATAAATAATTTAGTATTATTGCCTTTGATTTTTAAAGTCCCAGAGAGCCTAGTTTTTGCTAGTACCTGTATCAAAATAGGCTGCCACTCGTATTATGGCCGGTTTAATCACGTTAATAGGCAGAGGAACACTGTGCTACAAACTATATCTACATTGTACTCGGCTTTACATCTACACCTGTTGGGGCGAACATGGATTACGAATTAAATAGGACGTTCTCAATTATTATTTTTATTTAAAATTATTTAATTGTGTTTGAAAGGATTAAATCCATTAAGTTATATCGATTCTAGCAACTCCACTTTTTGGCAAGATATTTTTTATAATGCAAATGCTACTCCGTTGGAGACAGGCAGAAATTTCTGGAAAATTTGGCCTGCACTCGCTGTTGCGGCCAGAGCGATACCTAACCGCGGGGCGCGGGGTCTGGGGAAGCCATACGACGGAGGACAGTAGACAGTGCAGCCTACGGCCTATGTCTAGGCAGTTAGGGCATTGCCAATATACTGGTGAGCTGAGAAGAAGACTTTCATTTACCTGACCATCAGTCGTCACATATGGTCATTTGAACCGCTGACTGAAAACGCTCCTGGCCAGACGGATTGGCGAGGGTCTAATGTCATTTTTTTATGACAATTTAACAAATCCACAAGTTGGTAATAGTGGAACCGGGATCGACGGCTTAACGTGCTTTCCGAGGCACGTGAACGGTGGTGTTGTATATCTATGACAAATGTACGTAAGAAAAGTGTATTTCGCATTGGTACATGCCGGAGTTCGAACCCACCTTTTTACAATGTTAAGGAAGGCGTTCTTACAACCGAACCATTACCGCTCTCTGCTGCTGCTCGCTTAACTTAATATGCACGCGAATAACAAATTTTAGTAATGTGTTAAGGAGTTTGGGAACGACAGACTTGTGCCCGCACCTAATCAAACAAACCCATCTGTGGACAGGCCATTTATTGCTCAAAACATTAACAATCTTGAACTAGGACATGCACAAAACATAAACCTGACTTTGTCGCTTGCCGGGAAGACTACTTGCTCTACTTCGGCTGCAGGCTGACCCAACTTCAGATGTAAAACACCAAATTGTTAACAAATATAACAGGTGGAAAACAAATATAATTCTAAACATTATGCTATAGTATTTATTTATTTAATTAAAACTTTATTGCACAAAGGGCGGGTTTAATGCCGCTAGGCATTCTCTAGCAGCCAACCTTTGAGACAATACAAAAACAATACAGTTATGAGGCTAGGTGCAAACGATTGTAAACAACGTTGCCAAATAAATTTAATTTCATACAATACATATTAAATTAAATACACATACATACAAATATGTACACAATAGTACATATACTACACACTATATTGGCTACTATATACTACATACAATACATACTTATATACGTTGTGAGGAGCTCTTTAGGTAATGAAAGTAAACCAGCTTTTTAAACAGCTGTTTGCTGGATGCTTGGCGAATTTCAACAGATAAACTGTTCCAGAGATTTGCGGCCACTACTGCGAATGAGTTAGATTTATATAATAAATAAAAACAGAAACAGAAACGTAGTCACACTAGTGTGTAATAACCCAAAAATGTCCAATGTAAAATTAATGGCTCGCCCCGAGCGACTGACCAAAGTAATAGACATTGGTCATTAATATTTTACACGTGACCGAGTTTCTTTGTCATTTTGTTGTTGCCGCTTGATCGAATAATTGTACCTGTTTCTATTGTATTTGTTCATCGTTAATTCTCATTAGTTTACCTACATTTAAGGTTATTTTTGATATTCGGGTTCTTTTTCCAATACGTAATTATTTAACACTTTGATGCGGATTTGTTACATTTAGGAAATTACATTATAACTGTATTTAATAGATTACGTCCATGTTTCAAGTGTTATCAATATAGTCAAGACAACAATAATGCAGACGACAGACGGACAAAGCTTAAAGGCCATCGTCAGAAATATATTCTTAGACTCAGTGGAGTTCTAGGATTCGGTGTTCTAGAGGTGCATCTGGGAATTGCAATTATTTGTCGGATTTGTGGTCACCCCCATTTGTGGTGTTGGTCCATTGTCATTTGACAGCAGAATCACGTTTGTGGTTACTTGAGGTTAGGTATATTCTGGGATATTTGTATTTATGTGGTATTTCGAGAAATGATAATTATTCAGTTATCTGATAAAAAGAAATACACAGATAAACTTTTAAAAAAATATCATAAGTTGAGTTGTGATATTATTATCTACTAGTATTCTATGCTATTGACTAAAATAAAGACCTAAGTTGGTATATTACGAGTTATTATTATTCATTCTTTCATCATCATCATCAGCCTGTGTCTCTACAATGCTGGATTTGTATTTGCCCCATTTGGTCGTCAGCTCTGCGGAAGATGTGATGTCACTTCAGCTTTTCCATTTTGAAATCTATGTCTGTAACTTTGGTTCTCTGACGAATGTCAACTTTACCATACAATTACGACTATTACTTTATTTTTGAATCGTAATATTTAATTATCTTGTGTAGACTTGATAAATCATTTCAATATTTAAAATATGCAAGTCATTACTTTCTTTGATAATGTGGGTTTTTTTTACTAAATATAAATCAATAAAAAATGCATATGGAAATAACCGCGACTATATTTGCAATTTAAACATCCTGTTTCAGTTGATTCCTTATCATTACTAGATAGTAATGGCAGAATACCAGATAACATTCTCAATCTAATAATAGTCCAGTAGGCTGTGGTCTCTAGGCCTTGTCGCATGTCAGCGATGGACTTTACAGGCAAAGTTGTAATAGTAACTGGTGCTAGTTCTGGAATAGGTGCAGCTTCAGCAATACTCTTTGCTAAACATGGAGCTCAAGTCACACTGGTTGGAAGAAATGAACAGAGACTCCTGGCGACTGCAACCAAATGCGAAGCGGCTTGCGGTCTTAAAATGATCAGTCTCATCCTCGATCTCACACACGAAGGCAGTTGCGAGTCTGTTGTCAGCAAAACTATAGAAACATACGGAAGATTAGATGTGCTTGTCAACTGTGCTGGTAAAGCCATGATAACATCGTTATTTGAAGACTCAATGGAAGTATTCGATGAGATAATAAAATTGAATCTAAGAGTTCCATATTTACTAACGCAGTTGTGTTTACCTCATCTATTAAAGACAAAAGGAAATGTTGTTAATATCGTTGGTGCTCATTGGAAGAGAGTTCGTCATGGGTTCATACCGTATTCTATAGCTAAAGCCGGATTGGATAGATTCACAAGATCAGCAGCCGTCGAGTTGTCTTCAGAAGGTGTTAGAGTGAACTCTGTACAACCAGGACTAGCTAGAACCAATCTTATGGGAAATATGAACATCGATGAAGATATGTTTGATTATTTCTACAAGTTTTTAGCTGACGAAATGCCCAATCACAAGATTATTGAGCCGGATGAAGTTGCTAGGATGGTTGTGTTTGTTGCTAGCAATATGTGCCCGAGTTTAAATGGTGCTAATATGGGGATCCATAGTGGCAGTACGTCATTTTAATGTATTGTATTATCATGCGTGATGCAAATCAAATGTGATTTACAAAGAAGGAAACAATAAGGTCATAGTATTATTTAGCAATGAAGAGAAAGATATTGTCCGTTACCTTCTTGTTACGATGATTATGAACTTTAAATATAATATTAAAGTCCACAAATTTGGATAGAGTCTTAGGGTATCTCAAAAAACTTTCAGATTTTATGCATTATTTTCATTAAATCGATCGTTGTTTGGAGTCACTCAATTTTATTTGTCAATTACAATATGTTTAGTTTAGTAGTAAGAAATCTTGTTTAACAAAATAATAATATTTGTTATATTCCTTATAATTTTCCTTTCATATCATATTTCGTTCGCTTTTGTTTGTATACGGATTTGTTTATGTAAATTTTCCCCCTTTCTATGTAAACAAACCATGCAATAGGGTCGGGTTATGATATCCGAAATTGCTTTAGAAAAATTACACATTTGTATGAATACATTGCCGGGCTTAAAGATTTTGCAGCTAAACAGAATATTACGATATCTTTGTCCTTTTTCAGACGCCATATTTGCAACATGATTTATAGTTTTAAGTCGTGATGAAAACATTAATTTGAAACCTGTATAGATGCACTACTATATCTGACTTTATACTCCTCTGGTACGCCAGAGACATTATTAAATTCAAATTCAGTCCCAGTAAACATAACCAAACGGTTTTTAATAAACTTATCACTTGACGGTAGGCTATCAAATGCCCCAAGAAAGTACTGCCATTCTTTGATGAAAATACTGTCAAGAACTTTAAATCGCTTTGCTGGATTAGTCTGCACATTAACGCTCTTAGGCTGTTGTGAAGAGAAGCCGACATAGAGACTACATATAAAGTCTTGCTTACTGTCGAGAGGGGCGTGTGCAAATCAGCGAAGACACTTTTAGACATTATAATAGACATCTATGCATTATTAGTTCTGACTTCCTATCTGAAATTGCTTCGGCTATTCACATTCTGTTTATAATATTCGCAGTACAAGTTATCTTATCGTTTATTCTCTTATCATTCAACTTAAATAATATTTATCCATTGATATTGTTTATCTATTTATATAATTTGTTGTTTTGTTCAGTTAATAAATTGTGATTTTCGCTAATTTAATTGTTTCTTGTAAATGTTGCATGCATACATTCCAAATAAAAATAATTATCTCTTATTACTTCTTAACTAGTTTTACTCAGTTCATTTTGTAACCAATCAGTAAGACAATTATTACCTGCCTTATATTTACATCCTCTCGCGGCATTCACAGCTACGAAGTTCCTCTGCAATTTCAAGCTATAATATATATTCATCCTTAACCGCATTTTTACAGATTAACGCGTTTAGGCTGCTTATACTCAGAGATGTTCTAGGACAATGATATGAAGGGATTGGTAAATGTTTTTCTTGCGGGCCTCTTATTTTCGTCGCGCATCTCTAGCGAATGCGTTAAAATTATTTCCTTTTTTACCATGTTTTTTTTTAATAATAATTTTATTTATTCCTTTTCTTGTATACTCATATCTGTCCGAGTGGATTTATAATTGATTTTAAGCCGCAAGCGTCGCAAATACGTATCTATAATCAAAGACTACGTGTTTGTGCCGTTTGCTGTAGAGACTTTAGGCCCGTGGGGTTCCCCCTCGTCTAATTGTCTACTCTGGTGACAAGTGGGCTGGTTCTTTCCTCGCCCAGAGAATCGGCATAGTAATGCCCTGGGGTCACTGATCGGCAGTCGAAATGTCAGTGACAAAGCTCGGCTCGCCATACACAATGCCATGTTGGTACCAACACTGATGTATGGAAGCGAAACGTGGATATGTCAGACTACGCATGAGAGTAGGGTTAATGCAGTAGAAATGCGGTCGTTGCGGCGGATATGTGGCGTCACTTTGGCGGACCGCATACGTAACGTCGAAATACGGAAAAGGGTTGGTATGAAGGAAAGCATAGGGACAAAAATAAGGAAAAGCATGCTACGATGGTTCGGGCATGTTGAAAGGATGAGCGATGAAAGATTGACGAACCAGATATATAATGCGAAAGTTGTGGGTAAAAGAGGCCCTGGCAGACCGAGACTCACATATCACGATCAAATAAATAAAACACTGACTGAAGGTGCATCAAAAAGTCTTCGTAACCAAAGGGCATGTATGAAGAGGTTAATGAATGTCGACGAAGCGAAAGAGGTATGTCGTGATCGTGTTAAATGGCGCTCAATTGTCTCTGCCTACCCCGCAAGGGATCTGGCGTGAAGATATGTATGTATGTAATTTTTGTAATCCTCATGAAGGATACAACCGCATTCAGATTTATAACTTTTTCTAAATTATGTTCAAAATTCATACTTGATAACTTTTGATAGCTATTAAAATATTTGTAAGATTGGAAACGAATGCATGCAGCGCCATCTTTGATCGACTAGAGGAATGATCAACTGAGCAATAATTGTAGCTAATCTCAACCTTATGACTAAAGTTTTTAAGGCTATTAAACAAAATATCGTTTATTTGCAATAAAAACAGTACAGTGGTCACAAAACTGCTCACATATATTGTACCTGCAATTAGGTGTGCAAATCTTTACTTACATACTAATATCCTAATCACAACTACACTAACAAACAAAAAACAATATTAATTGTGTGAATTTATATGTATGGTCGAAAAGCGAAACTATTTCTAAATGACTACTTCTAGAATGTTCCGTGTATTATAATTGAAATTTTAAAAACAATAAATTTTGTTTGAACATTTACTTATTAACTGACACAAGGTTCTCTTGTCAAAGAAGAACCAACACTTCCGTAGCACGCAGGTCGGCATTGTGTCCGTGAAACAACAAAAAAAAAACAATTTAAAAGTGCAAGTTAAACACGAATATAACCGGCAATGACTGTCATACATTTAATAATAATATAATGCGTTTATTGAGTAATAAGGTACACTTGTATGAAAGTATAAAATTGGGATACAATATGTCTAAGGGTTGATTGCCCAGCTGTCAAGCAGAGGCGCTCTACGCAAACCCGCACTAAGAACTGGGAAAATAATCATACTTTCTCCATACGGGCTAGCTGTACAGCTCCACCCCACGATCGGTAACTTCAAGAAGAATTCAATCAATTCAAATCAAATCAAAATCAAAATAATTTATTTCCATTGGTTCACTCAAAACTAATTAAATCAATACAATTATCAAAACATATGTACTAATCAAAGTGGTAATAATGGTTGGACCGTAAACAGGCAATAATCCATATTTATGTATGCTATGCACAACATTATTGCTACAAGCAAGTAAAACTAACTAACTTAGAAACTACTTAAATAAGATCTTGTCTGTAAAGAGGCCGTGTCAGTTTACATTCTAAATACTTCATAATTATGATGTATAGTAATTATATACATACGAGGGGCGTTCAAAATATTCTCGGTATTGATACGTTACAACCTCTTTTATATATATATTTGTTACTGGCCGCTAAGATTCATCCATTGACATTAAAAAAAAGTAAAATTGGAACCGAGATGTTCTTTTGTTTTTCTGCAATTGCCGAACAAACATGAACACCATGAGCGAATTAACAATTTTAACGAAATTAGAGCACCGATCCGTCATAAAATTCTTGACAAAACAGGGTAAAAATCAAAAAACCATAAAAGAGGAAATGGATTGTGTTTACCGTGAGTCTGCTCCTTCTTTATCTACTATTCAAAAATGGTCAAGCGAATTTAAGCGTGGAAGGGAGAGTATTGAAGATGACCCTAGACCTGGCCGGCCTGTAGTGGCTACCTCACAAGAAAATATTGATAAAGTGGAAAAACTTATATTGGAAGACGGCCGAGTGAAGGTAAAATCTATAGCTCAAGTAACCAATCTCTCTATTGGTACCGTACATGACATTATACATGACCATTGACCGCCTCCGTGGTCTAGTGGTAACAAACGTTGCCGTAAACTCGGGAGGTCGTGGGTTCGATTCCCACCGGGGGCAAGTTGTACATTGTATAATTTGTCTCGGTCTGGGTGTTTATATGTATAATATGTATATATTTACAAAAAAAAAAAAGTATAATATGTAGTTTATCAACCATCTAGTTTCCGTAACACAAGCCTTGTAGCTTACCACGGAAATTAGATGGCGCTGTGTGACCTGTCTGAAAAAAAAATATTAAATATATCTTAATATGTCAAAAGTAAGTGCAAGATGGGTTCCGCGAATGCTGACGCTTCTTCAAAAGGATATGCGTGTGGCTTGCTGTTCAGATTTTATCGACCTGTGTGGTGAAAATCCCGATGAGGTGCTGCAAAAAATAGTTACTGGAGATGAAACCTGGGTTCATCATTATGACCCAGAGAGCAAACAGGAGTCCATGCAGTGGCACATTAAGGGTTCAGCTCATCCCAAGAAGTTCAAGGTAATCCCGTCAGCTGGCAAGGTCATGGCCACAATATTTTGGGATTGTGAAGGAGTTTTGCTTATCGATTATAAAGAAAAAGGTGTAAATATCACAGGGCAGTACTACGCTAACGTTATACGTCAATTAAGAGATGCGATCAAAGAAAAGAGGCGAGGAAAGTTAACCAAAGGTGTTCTGCTTCTGCATGACAACGCCCCTGTCCATACTGCTCATATTGCCAAGGCAGCTATTGTTGAATGTGGGTTTGAAACTGTTACTCATCCACCCTATAGTCCGGACTTAGCCCCAAGCGACTTCTTTTTGTTTCCCAATCTTAAAAAGGATCTGCGTGGAAATAAATTTTCTGACGATGAAGCGTTGAAGACGGCCGTGGAGGAGCATTTTTACACCAAAGATAAAAAATATTTTTATGAGGGATTAAAAAAAATAATTGATCGATCTTATAAGTGTATGAACATAGGGGGGGAGTATATTGAAAAATAAAAATATCAAACTTTTCGTACTTGTTTGTTTTTATCCACATACCGAGAATATTTTGAACGCCCCTCGTATGTCAGATAATTTATTAATGTATAAAACAAAAAAAAACAAAAAAAAAAAGACGTCATTTTATAATCTAAATAATAATAATGATATGTGAATTAAACATAAATTCATAGCCGTAAATGGGCCGTGTCATCTTATATTCTAATAGCATTAATGTTAATTAATATTCGTGGCTGTAAAATGGCCGTGTCACCTTACAATCTAAATAAAACATTGTTTGACATAATTGTTCATCATTAACGCCTGCTAGATGGAATTCAATGCTGACGTTTCATGATATTAGACATAAAAACTTTTTAATCCCTTAATGTTGCTATGTCCGTTATACACACAGTCCCCGCACCAAAGTTATGTGTACGCACTGCTTGTCAATTTACATAAGGTTTAGTATAATTTAAATTTTTAACTATATTATTAATAAGGTAAACTATTTAAAAAGTCATTATAAAGTTAAGTTTATATAAAAAATATAAAACAGTAAAATCTTATCTCATAACGTTTGGTTATTTGCCCTGTCTTGTTATACTCGTATATTTTATGTCTCTGGTTGGATGCCTATAGTGACCTAGTTTCAGTTGTACCCCAGGTAGTTAGACATTACGAACAGTATGGGGTTTTGATATCGATTTGTGTCTATTTTTACCCACCAACGGTTTATGTAGTCATTTATATTCAGCTCGGTGACATACTCGCTTCTATCCTATCTGATGGTGTACTCCGATTGCTTCACTAGGTCACTGTTTTAAATATTAATACCATGATTACTGACTAAAGAAGATCTAGACAATCTTGGCGCCTCCTTCATCGATTTCGCTAACATTATTTCAGTTTTACCACTTTTTTTAACTTTATTATAGTATAGTATCATCACGACCGTATTCCTTTCAGGGTGGTGAGAAACTACGCTTTTTTTAAGAAGCGAACACATATTAAGCCAACTTTACTATAGGCCCATAATGACATTGACTAGCTCGTAAAAGTCTCTAGAAAACTCGAGAAAAGTAAAGTATCATCACGACCGTTTCCCTTTCGGGGTGGTCAGAAACCACGCTTAAAAATAAGCGGATTCACATTTACCCAACTTTACTATAAGCCAATCATGACAAGTGGCAAGCTCGTCGATGTCTCCAGCTTACCAAACTCAAGAAATATCACAAATAAATTAAATATTAATTAAACGTATTTATTTACATTAATAAATATTTTTGTGTCCTGACTAGGAATCGAACCCGGTACCTCCGAGTGTTAATCCACGGACTTAACCGCTAGACCACGGAGGCAGTCAAACTCGAGAACTACCACTAATAAAATAAATAAATTAATTAAACCCGTCACCTCCACATCGGACACGGACGTAACCGCTAAACCACGGAGGCAGTTGAAACAACATTATTAAACAAAACAATTTGTCAAACTCAATCAAATTAATAAATAATATTTCGTTCCAATTTTATTAATAATGTACCGTAACAAATGAAAATTTATACTATGAACGAGGCTTATGGATGTCAAATGTGCTAATGCTTGTAGTAATCCTGACAAAATTATTTTTTATATTTATTCATTACAGCCCCTAGAACACAGTGTCCTAGACCTCCACTATTGGAGATGGGCCTTGCAGAACATATATCTGGAGAATTTGGCCTACACTCGCCAGGCCGTTATTACAGGCCAGGGCGAGAGTCTGATGTTATTTTTGAATGGCAATTTATTAACGACTTCACAAGTTGGTATTACTAATGTACCAGCTTACGGCTGACCTTCAAAATATGACTGTCGGCTCGGCTCTATTTTTAACTTTAATCGTAACTATTACAGAAAATTTATTTTCGTTTGGCAGCTGGAAGGAAATGTTGAGTGGAGGTGCCGTGAGTTAAGTATAAATTTGAGTGAGCTAATATGACTATAACTATGGTAATAAAATTATCTGTGTACCGTATGAATTTATATTTCTCCCAGTCTATTACTGTTATAGTGGTTATAGAGAGAGAGGACAAATTTCTAAGCATTCGTGGCTGTAAAATGGCCGTGTTTGCTTACAATTTAGTAATAATTATATTTATGTCCATAAATATAGATTTGTGGCTGTAAAATGGCCGTGTCAGCTTACAATCTAGTAATAATAATATTTATGTCCATAAATAAAAATTCGTGGCTGTAAAAGGGCCGTGTTAGCTTATATGTATGTATGTATTGTATTATCTATAATTCCGTTAATATCGTCTTGGAAGCTCGTTTCATAAGTACGTATGTTATGTACTCGTAGTAAGCCAATTTCTACAATATATTATTTTATGTTGATACACGATTTGTAAGACAGTGGAGATCTAGGACTTGTGTGTTCTAGAAGCTGCCATAAATAAAAAAAACTATGTATGATATAATTTTTTATGTATATTTGTGTATAATATTTTAAAAAGCAATAAAATTTTATCGTGCATTTTCCTTATTGTGTAATATTTCATACTTTAGACACAAACTCAACGGCAACCATATGCATGTGAAAGGCACAGAGTCGGTCGTCAACCCGAGCCACCATTCTTCTCCTATCTCACACACGATGGACTTGGCACTTGCACGTTGAATTTATGCAATGCTAACAAAGGACATCATCCATTTTGGGCTATTTTTGTACTACTTGCGCTATGTACAATAATAATAAAATTGTTAATACTAGTTTTCATACTTTTATGGATAAGACTAATGTTATTTTTCTATATATTACTGTGCAATTATGTTGTTTGGAAAATTAGACATGTAGTATTTTTATCAATCAAGTCCTGTAATACTAAAGCTGTCATGGTGATATTTTAAACATTTTGCACACCTAAACTATATAAAATAAAAGGTTTTTCTACTCGAAATCCTAAAATATATTTAATTCGAAGTAAATTAATATACATTTAATATAAATTAAATGGCTCGGCTGAAGAACGAGTTCCTTAAAAAAAACAAAGGTCACTTCAAACCCCTCCGGCATGTACCAATGAGAAATACACTTTTATTACGTACTGCAGTCATAGATTTACAACACCACCATTCCCGTGAGGAAGAAAACACGTTAAGCCGTCGGTCCCGGTTCCACTAATACCAACTTGTGCAATTGTTAATAAATTGTCATTAAAAATTGACATCATATCCTCGCCAAGCCGTCTGGCCAGCGTGACGAGTGTAGGCCATTTTCTCCAGATATAAGTTCTGGAAGGCCCATCTCCAGCAGTCTAGGGGCTGTAATGAATGATTATATATTAAAAGCTACCTAAATAATAAAATTAAACATAAACTAAACTATAAATAAAAAATGTCCTCCAGAGACGTCCCATCCGAGATAGTCCCAAGGAGACTGGCAACATTTCCCCTCTGTATAGCGAGGCTAATACGCTGGCAGAAATAATTGCCAGCCTTCCTGTCTCCAAACTTTTCCGTCAGCCGCTTTGACAACTCCTTTGCCAGGCGCCTTGCTGAAGGTCCCGTGGGCCCATCGTCTTGACCCCAAACGGCGCAAATTCGTAACCGGTACCAAGGTTGGCGTATTTGCGCAACTTAAGGTTCTCAGCAGAAGTCACCGCACTTCCCGCACCTGACGAGGTCGCCTGGATGTGAGATGGAGCTAATAAGCACACGTCGCACCTCACACCAGAGACCTGCCAAGTTTTCACGGCCGAACAGTCATTCCGTCGGGTCTCTTGCCATTGCACAATCTCTTCCTTCCACGACAAATCTCTTCGCTTCTCTCACAGCTAGCTTCTTTCTGTCCCCTCACACCATTTTATATATGTATGTTTATGTATAATATTTTGTAAATATTTGCATTTATTATTGTGTATTGATATTATAATATATCTAAAGGTATATAAGTAGTTATATAATATTTTTAAATTATCCTATAATTATATTATTGTTACTGCCACTTTGTCAGAGAATGTCTACGGGCATTAAATCCGCATTTGTACTTTGTGCAATAAAGTTTTTAAATAAATCAATAAATCCCAGAGGGTTCTAAGATTGCGGGTACACCAGCAGTGACAAGAGCCCTTCGGATGATGTTAAGAAATGCGGCCAGCACTTCTAGCACAAGAAAGCCCGTGGTGTCCGAAATGATCGACTGGTTCTGCGCATCGGTACTGGTACAGGTGGACAGTCTGAGACGAAAGCACACCGCTTTTGTTTTTTTTACTTAAATTGTAATCTTGTTAGAATTTTAATTTTAGTTCATAAGTGACAACGCCCATTTACAGCTGCTATAATTATATTTGACATTAAAATTATTGAATTTATTATACATCATTATTATTATTTGACATAAGACAATGTTTTTGATAAGTACAATGCCCCTTTACAGCTGCATCCAACCTTAGTTTATATAATCAATGTACGACTATATAGTAGCAGACTGTTCCTTGCTTTCTCGTATCCGGCTATTTTTCTGTGTCATTGTATTAATTACATTGCATATAAAAAATGGTAAACTTTGACAAATCCAAGTGTTCCCAGAAACAAGGTTCCTACGGATAATTAATAAACAATAAACAACAATAACTTATCTAAAAATGCATATATACGTGTTTCTGTGAATACAATTTAGCCCAAATGATACAATATGAATTTGTCCTTTCTCTAGAGCGAAATTTATCCCGCTACCTCTTACCGTCTAACCTTTGTGATGGCGAGGTAACGGCAAATAAGAAAAATGGTAATATAAACTGATTAAGTTATACCGAGGTCTGGCAGAAAATATGAAGACGTTTCACGACTTTGTCCGGTAAAGTTTCGAATGAAAATAAACCTGTTTTTGAGTTTAAAACTCATCAAGCAAAACTTTAATAAGAAATAGTAGTATTCATAATGATTGCGAATGCGAAAAAGCCTTGCCTGTTTTCAATACTACTACTGCATCAGAAAAAAGACCATATTATTTATTTATAAACTTTTGGGAAGACCAACAACACAAAAATACACATTATATGTATAACATATATAAGATTTAGGTTAGATTATTCAAAAAAAGATTGACGAACCAGATATATAATGCGAAAGTTGTGGGTGAAAGAGGCCCTGGCAGACCGAGACTCACATATAACGATCAAATAAATAAAACACTGACTGAAGGTGCATTAAAAAGCCTTCGTAACAAAAGGGCATGTATGAAGAGGTTGATGAACGTCGATGAAGCGAAAGAGGTAGGTATGTCGTGATCGTGTCAAGTGGCGCTCAATTGTCTCTGCCTACCCCGCAAGGGATCTGGCGTGAAGATGTGTATGTATGTATGTATGTAAGATTTAAGAGGTCAATTAAAGGTCTCCACTGATAGTAATAGTATGACTAAAATAAAAGAAAATAACAAATACACAAAAATAATAGGAAGAAAGTAGTAACCTGAATTTAACAGATATATAAAAAAAAACTGCCTTCGTGGTCTAGCGGTTAAGTCCGTGGAATTAGACTCGGAGGTACAGGGTTCGATTCCTGGTCGGAACACAAAAATATATTTAATTAATTTACTTGTGATATTTCTCGAGTTTGGTACGCGCTGCGCTGGAGACATCGACAATTCGTATACAGACCGATAGATCGCCGTGAGACCACGTGTCGTTATCAGATGATGACGTCATATAGCCTATGTGCCAGGGATGGCTTGGATAACAAGGTACATCTCAGCCATATTTTATGACAAGTTGCAAGCTCGTCGATGTCCCGACCAAGAATCGAACCCGGTACATCCACGGACTTAAACGCTAAACCACGGAAACAGTCTATTAAATTATATTCAGAGAATTAACCCTTTAGCCTATGGATTCCGCGAAAACAATCAAATAGCACTATATTCAGTAATTGTGTCATCAAAGCTGAACGATTAACAATCATATGTACATGTGTTATGGTGTGTTTTAGTGTGCCTACGGTTAGTAAGGAGTGAATAAGTTGTTTCGCCCACAAAGGGTTATTCTTGTAACTGTAGATATTATTTTTAAACGTAATTGTTCGATTCACTTTAACGAGTTTTAACGCTTTTGCATCGATCGCATAATCCAACATTTTTAAAGATTTCTGATTTCTGAGTGTTTTTTATTATTTTTTATTAATATATATAAAAAATGTAGGCATATTGAAATATGCCTTTTTAGTGTTTTTTTGTATTTTTTAAAATAAATAATTACTGAAGTACTTTAATATTTCCAGGGAGGTTCGCTTGGTCGTCACAGAATTATTTTTAAACAATACACCAAACAATACACTCTTATTTAATATGTATGGTTGTGACGTCACAACGATAGCGTGCTATGCTGATGCACCGGTTTTGGATGTAATCATCAATAGCAAATAAAATATGAATCCATTTTTGTATGGAATGTTTTCGTTATTTATATGTTATTTTCTTTTATTTCCTTCAAAATCTTATATCATTTTAATGGTTTCATAATAATTTCAATTAAGCAAAAAAAAAAATATATATATATATATATTATTTCAGGCATCTAAAAAACCATAATTAATTTGTAACAATAATTCTAATTCTAATTTTAATCGAAACTATAATCTAAATAAATTTATAATTAACAAGGTCAAACGACCTTATGTCAAAAATAGCCTTAATTATGTCGTTATCCGATTGTCTCAGTCGGTCCACAAAAGTGGCGTGCCGCTTGCGGAGTATGGCAAAAAGTCGTCGACTCTGTTCTCAGCAAACATACCAGAACAAAAAAGAATAAGCGAAGAAAGATCAACGAACCAGATACAATGCGAAAGTTGTGGGTAAAAGAGGCCCTGGCAAACCGAGACTCACATATCACGATCAAAGAAATAAAACACTGACTTTCGAAACAAAAGGGCATGTATGAAGAGGTTAATGGCTGTCGACGAAGCGAAAAAGGTATGTCGTGATCGTGTCAAGTGGCGCTCAATTGTCTCTGCCTACACCCCAAGGGATCTGAACATATGTATCTATCTATGTATTAAATTAATCGTGCGTATTTCCAATTGTCAAATTAAACTTGTCATGGTTTTTAAACAAAATTAATTACGGACACAAATTAAAAGTATAGACATATAATTTAGCAAAATCAGAACACATCTAATAGCTGCGTTTAGAATTAGCATGGCATTTATAGCCTAGCACGATGACAGCTTTAGAAGTCATATATTATAACCTAAGAGCTAAATTTTATCCTGTGACGGTTCGTTTAGATTTTTGATAATTTTACTTGTTTTTGCGAGAATCGCTCCCTCCAGAAGGGCAATTCTCAAGCAATCGAGATTTATTTATTATCGTGCAACAAACAAATTACAATCATTGACAATTTACATTTATATGAATACATTAAAGGCGACTGTAATTCTTGAGCAGTGCACACAGCATTGAACAATTATATATGCGAGCAAGCTACTTAAAACTAGACACAAAATAAGGAATAAAAATGCAAAAAGTTAAAAACAATATTCCAAAACAAATCAAACTTAATCTAAATTTACACAATAAAAACATGCAAATAAAAAATAATAATATTAATTTAATTAAAATAAAAAATCAAATTAAATTAAATCATATATGTTGCATTCGAAATTCATGTCTATCGCTTGAGAGTTTGTACCTTTGGATGATGTTAAATGCAAATGTATAGAAAATTAGTGGCTGGTTTCGAATGTATTTTTTATGTTAGTATTATAGTAGACATTCTCCGAAGTAGAATTCAAAACAAAGTCAAGTGATTTGAGAATTGCTCTCTTCTGGATGGAAGCCAAATAGTCGTTGAGTTTGTCGAATTGATTCTGTTCGCCTTATGTTGTTTGCTCGACCTCTGCTCTCTCATCTCTGTTTAATAGCTATATTTTCTTATGAATTTTGAACACTTCAGTTTATTGTTTTAATTGGCGAGCTTTAAACGGTTTAGAAGCTGCTTTTTGAACCAAATTGCTTTGAAATGTTGTCTAATATTTACCTACCGCGTGTAATTGTCAAAAGAGGTCATTAGTAGAACCTCTATTAAATGTGTAATAATTTATTTATTCGATGTAAATTAATATAAATTAAAAGCTACCAAAATAATAACAAATAAATAAAAATTGTCCTCTAGAGACGTCCCATCCGGTATAGTCCAGAGGAGACTGGCAACATTTCCCCTCTGTATAGCGAGGCTAATACGCTGGCTGGTCACTTTTTTTAAACACGAAACAATTTAAGACCTCGACTAAAGACTGGAGAGTGTTATTTTTAATTGATCTCGCCCACCGCCGAAAGACGAAATATCCCTCTATTTCAAGGGAATTACGTTAGTCAACGCTCGCACGATAGTGTGATAGTATGAGTGGCGATATTTTTAGGAAAACTATTCTGCGCCGTAACTTAAGATTTTATTACCTTACAGTTAAAATTAAAAAATCGTAGTTCTTTATTTTTATTCTAGATTATGATATTAAAATATTTGCTCTTTAATAAATTCCACGCAATATACAAAATATATATTTTTTTTATGATAAATAAGTATAGATGAATTTTCATATTTTTCATTCGAAAAAAATAATAAATAATATACAATAAAATTTAATACTACGGATAGGGATATAAGCCTCGTCCGTCTGGAATGGTGGCAAGAATGCCGGCTGCATTTCCCCGCTAAATTGCAATACTGATTATTTAAAAGCGAGAAGAGCCAGCCCTCTTGTCGCCGGAGTGAGAGGAGATACTAATATTGTAATGTAAAAGATGTTTTGTATTTACGTATGTATGTCTCACCTTTATGCCTTTGTTAATAAACCGCTTTTCATGAATCGACATCATCCATCTTGTACTATTTGTACTGTGTATAATGATTTAAAAAAAGTAGCTTTCGTAACAATCAAGTCCTTTAGTACTAAAGCTGTCATGATGATAAATGATAAAAAATAAAGGATAATCTAAATTGTTATCTTTTTCGATTAATTTATATATAATGAATCTAAAAGATCTCCAGAACGTCACACACACACAACACAGAGTCCTGCACTGTTGGAGATGGGCCTTCTAGAAATTTCTGAAGAATATGGGACAGACTAGCCACTCTGCTGGCTAGACGGGTTGGCAAGGGTTTGATGTTAATTTTTAATGACAATTTGGTATTAGTGGAACCGGGACCGACGGTTTAACATGCTGTCAGAGGCACGGGAACGGTGGTATTGTAAATCTATTACAAATGTACGTAAGAAAAGTGTATTTCTCATTGGTACATGCCGGTGTTCGAATCCACCTTTTTAGTACAATTTTCTGGAGAATTGCTGAGAGTGTTCCTAATAGACGTTGTTTAAAGGTCTAAAGTTTTAATAATTAACTGCAGTTGTTCAAAAACAGTTTCGTAAGTTCGGTAATTAATGTTTGAGCTTCCACGTACGTAAAACTATTAAGTTTGGATATTACATTTACTACTCTAAATTGCAATTGTGCGAGACAATTTCAATCAAAATGCAGTGACATTATAGGTACGGGTATAATATGAGAAAGTTTAAAATTGATTTAAATTCCGCTCGAGACGTGTTGTGACGTCCGCTCGCTGGAGCGACGGCGTTCTACTGAGCTCGATCGAGCTTGTAGCCCGGAAATTTGATCTTACATTTAGTTTTTTTTTAACTACCCGACAATTTTGCTAAGATGTTTCCCGATATAAATGTTTTGACATATCTCAGTCGTTGATTTGTGCAAGTATATAGCGGACACATTTCTCATTATATTTATTGTAATATAGAAATGTATCAAAAGTGCCATAGGTGTTTTCTAATTGTTTTACAGTTTGTTTAGTAATATCTATAAAATCAGTTGCTTTATTACAAATGATTTCATAGTTATTTTTATAAATTTTTAGAAAGCGCTACACACGACACTGTTTGTTGTGTTTCTTTATTTCGATCGCTTAACGTACTATTCGTATGTTGATATCATAGTTGATTTAATTATTTTTTATTTGCACAGGAAGACGTATCTAGGGGCCTAGAATCGTGAGCCCCATGGGCGCTGTTATACTAGGAACAGCGCTCAGCACTAAACTGCGTTGAATCACCGAGGCGGGTAGTTACCCGCCGAGATGCTACCGGGGAAATCGAGATATTATCCCATCCCCAACCCAGGCCTATTGAACATCCGGGCTTGGATGACTGACCGTTGATTATTCCATCTATTAGCTCAGTAAACATATTGTTTTTAAAAACTGTTGTAAGTTTTACTATTGAAAACTAATGTAACCAACATTTTGTATGAAAATGACAACCAGAGCCCGCTTTATCTTATATTTGAACGCTTTGAATAAAATATAAATTGTAAATCCAACATATTATCTTGTATATATTATTATGTTTTCTGTTAAAATTCAAATAAATAAACAAAAATCATTTTGAAATACGAGTAAGATCTAAGTTTAGTGTTTTCGCTAAATGTGTTAAACATAATGTGAACAGATTCATTCCGCCGGTGACATTTGTGTTGTGGGCAATTAAAGGCAAACGCGTGATGTCACGTCTCGCCATTTATAAAATCATCGCGTGTTATAATTTAGTCCGTCTAGTTTTCAACACTATATTTTGTAAGGCTTCGACACATTGTGCAGAGGTATAATATTATCACGGGTTATCTATAAATTATTATCTACAAGTGATTTTGGATGTTTCCCTCTAGTGGGATGGGATTTGCAATTATACATCTTAAATAAGCGTATGTAACGTAGTAAGTAAATGTAATGTAGTTACTACTGAGGTTCACATCGATTGCTCGTCTAGCGAAATAAAACTATCTACTTTTATACTCGTGACATACTATCAATAAATAACATTTCAAGTTGACAAATAAATATACAATATATCTTAATAAATTTACAATAATCAAAGATCAACAAAATGGGTTCCAAAATAGGTAAATCCACATCTCTTGCAGCATTTAACCTTATTAGCAATATATTAAGAAACGTCAATAAGCTAATTGTTACTACTTCAGTATTTTTTGACATGAGCAAATTTTGTCTGTCATGACCCGCTATTAAAAAATGCGAAGCCTATGGATTACGTGGTACCTATCTTACTTCTAGAAACCAATACGTTAAAGTTACAAGGCTGGACAATAGTATATCTTTATATATATATGGAGGAGTATATCTTTAGGTCAAAAACACAAGTAAATCGAATTGGTGTCCCCCAGGGCAGTATACTGGGGCCCTTGCTATTTCTACTATACATTAATGATCTCCCTGATACTACTTGTTGTGACTGTATACTTTTTGCTGACGATCCATCCGTGATAATAACTGACAATAAAATAAATAACTATAATAACATAATAAATAAAACCATTGGGGACATTATAAATTGGCTAAATGCTAACAATCTAAAAATTTAAATCAATAAAACGACATACATTCAATTTATAAACAGACACAACGTTAACAAGAAACTGATGGCGACCAAATAAATCTTCAAATTAAGAGTCAAACAAATGCTGGTTAATAAATGTTTTTATTCGACAAAAGAATACCTAGACACTAAGTTCGAAAAAGTCATGTGACTAAATAAATATTTGTATTTATTTATTTATTTATCTTTAAGGAAAACTTACAGCTTCTAACAAATGATTACTTATATAAATAACTAGATGCCAATTACAAGTTTCCACAAATATCTTATACAACTAAATAACTTACAAATAGAAGAAACATATAAATAATAATTTTAAACCACAATAATTTAGAAAAATAAAAATAATATAATATAAATAATATATGTGTGTTATACTGTAAAAAATGCTCTAGACATCGCCCGACCGACTAATTTAGGCGATGTACAGAACATGTCAATATCCATGACCTCAGCTAGGCGGTTGAGTTCTTTTGATGCTCTCGCTAAAAATGAGTTTTGACGGTAGTTGGTGCGGGCATATGGCACTACCAAAGGTCTATAAGCCCTTTGAGACCGGCTAGGTATACCAAATCCGAGTAATCCTAGGAGTTCACTGGAATCTATTTTCGATTGCGCAATTTTAAAGAGGTAAGTAATGTCCGCTATGCTTCTACGTAGCTCCAAAGGGAGTATGTGATGTCTTCTACATCTACTCACGTAGTCAGGGTCAAACGTTTTGCATCTAAAGGAAAGATGACGCATAAAACGGCGTTGAATTGATTCAATCCTAGCTATATATACTGAGTACCTCGGGTTCCAGATCTGAGAGCCATATTCCAATATGCTTCTTACATATGCACAATAAAGGATTTTTGACACCTTAACAGATTTGAGCTCCAAAGAGCAGCGGAGTATAAAACCAAGAGATTTGGAGGCTTTGGTCACTATTGATTCGATATGATTATCAAAAATTAGTTTTGAGTCGTGAATTACTCCCAAGTCCTTGATCTCATCTACTCTTGGGACGTCTTGGCCATTTATTACATATTCTGCAGTTACCGTACTGTTTTTGCGTGAAAAAGAAATTACAGCACATTTCGAGACATTTAAATCAAGTTTGTTGACCCTACAATAGTGACCAAAGCGTTCCAGATCAGACTGAAGGGATCTTGCATCAGATATACTGGAAACTGGCATAAGAATTTTCATATCATCAGCAAATAACAGATGTTTAGAGTAATAAAAGCAGTTACCTATGTCATTCACAAATAATACAAACAGGAGAGGTCCTAGTAATGATCCCTGGGGAACTCCAGAGGGAATACACAGGGAACGCGACGTGTAGCCTCGCAAAACAACAGCCTGGGATCTTGTGTCTATATACGACGCGAACCATCTATAGAGGCTGCCATGGATACCCAATCGCAATAGCTTCTCCAGCAACACACAGTGGTCGATTCGATCAAAACATTTGCTGTAGTCAGTAAAAATAACGTCAACAGACCGACCAGCACTCATGTTACGAGTTATAAAGTCATTGGAAAGAATGAGATTGGACATCGTTGATCTATTTTTTAAGAAACCATGTTGACTGTCAGTAAACGTTTGTTGCATGGCCGCATAGACCTGTTTATAGACTATCCTCTCAAGAACCTTGGCGAATATACATAATTTAGAAATTGGCCTATAGTTTTCCACATTGTCTTTAGGTCCCTTTTTGTGTATTGGAGATATAAAAGCGCTCTTCCACACATCTGGGACGTGGCCCTCAGTTATCGACCTCGTGAAAAGAATTGATAAGGGATGAACTAAACTATCGGCACACTGCACAATGAACAGAGGGGGTATAAGATCCGGACCGCCATTTTTATTAAGATCCAATGTTCTTAGCAGCCTACCCACTTCCTCCTCACTGATGAAAACAGAGCCTAAGCATGCTGATACGTCGATATTTGCACAGTCCATATCTACCGTGGAATTGCTGGTTATGCCATTACTTGAATTAGAAGCTCTAAAAGTAGAATGAAAGTAGGAAGCAAATAAGTCGCAGACCTCTTCTCCGTTTGTAGCAATGACGTCACCATATTTCATAATGGATGGAAAAGCATTTGATATTCTTTTATTTTTTACAAAGCGCCAGAAAGCCTTAGGATTGGATATGATATCAGATTCAATTCTTTCAATATAATTTGCGAAACATTTTTTTTCCAATTCCTTAGCACGTTGTCTTAACATTGAAAAAGAATCATAGTCCATCTTATTACCATATATTTTAAACCTGCGATGGAATTTTGCTTTCTCCTTGAGTATTTTAAGTAAAGGGCTGGCAAACCATGCAGGGTAAGTATTTCGTGTGCTAGTTTTAGAAGGTATATGTAAGTCCCGTAACGCGTATAATTTACTGTAAAAACGATCGAAAGCTTCGCGAATAGAGCAGTCACATAAGAGACTTTCCCATTGAGTAGTGTCTAAATTAGCTTTAATTGCGGAATAATCGCCCTTTTTGTAAAGAAAGTAAGTTTTAGGGTTATTCTCAATCATGTGATACTCGGCAAAGGCGACCTTCACAGTGATGGGTTTGTGATGGGGGACCTCCGGTACAAGAGGGTCAATACAAGGTCCAACCGTTACACAATCGTTTGAAAACACAAGATCGAGAATACGGCCCAAGTCGTTTTTCTGACTGTTATATTGACTAAAACTACAGAACTCAATACTGTCAAAAAACAAATTCTGTGATTCACCAGATATATTCTTATAAACAAGTTCATCAACGTTCTGTAATTTATCCCACTTTATATTCGGTAGGTTAAAATCGCCCAATATTATAAACTTATCCAGAGGGTGCGCAGAAACAATGTCACATGTTTTCAGTGAAATTAATTAATTGTGAGTTAAATGAGTGGCCGAGATTTTCGGCGCATAAATAAACGAAGCCAATATGCATTTTATATACAACTGAATGACGATTATTATAAAGGTCGACCGTAACCCACAAGTCCTCCGACGTAGACCTCCACTCGACCCGCTCAGTGGCAACAAGTTCCCGGCGGATAGCCAGCAGCACCCCGCCCCCGTACCCCTGAGCAGTGCGAACGTAGTCACGGTCGCGTCGCCAGACAATGTATCTATCGTCAAATAATTCACCATTAAAAATACCATCCTTTAGCCATGTCTCTGTCAGGGCAATGATGTCATATGAATTAAGGGCTAAGTTTCTACAAAAAAAATCACATTTAGTACGTAGACCTTGAACATTTTGATAATAAAGCCTTAGAGTATTGGCCATTTCAGAGGAAGAGTTATAAGTAAATAGTAGCTATATAGAAGCAATAGGGGACTTAATTTATGATATACGAGAAGCTTAATAAACACTACAACACACAATGAGCCAGGAATAATTAATATAATATATATTACAATTAATAGTACATAATATAAATAATAGGTAAATAAACAGGATATAGATAAATAAAATATAATAATGAATATATAGTATCGGGCTGGAAATCCAGGACAGCAAGGTATAGTAATTGCGTCATGCTTATGGTTAGTACCAAATTTTAGATTAAGCCTAATAGGTAGATAAAATAAAACAAACACATCTATTAGTACATTAAGTTTCTGTTCGTAAGAGATGGTATAATATAAACAATTTAACGAAAAGTAGGATTTCATTATATACAACCATTTTACAATATTGAGGGAAAATAAAACAAAATAATATACATATACAATTAATTCTATTAGTTTTAGTGGGTTAAATGTTAAATATAACCTTATTATATACAACCAGTTATTAACAATAAGATAAAAATATGTACTTATATCAAAACCAAATCCCATAACAACACAGACATTAGTCAACCTTATAAGCACATAGTAGTATTTATTTCGTTCATGGCAAATTATGTGATACAAAAACTCTAAATAAAGATTTAACATCAAAATTGCGAACTTAGATTTAGAGATAATGCTACTCCAATCATTGTAATTAGTTTTATTAAAATGTAAACATATTTTTATAAAATTTGCATTTAAAGTAGGATAATATATTTTTTGTATAAAGTATAAAAAATCTTTCTTTTGAAATAAAGATAATCTTTGAATATATGCTAAAAAAGAATATAGTATGAATAGTTTATTGACCCTATGCCCACCCAATACAACAATTAGGATATTGAAATAATGAAATGCTTTCTCATCAAAGTGAACCAAACTATGCACAAATAAATATGAGGCTATAGAACAATGGAATAGATGAGTATTATAATAGTATAAAATATCTACTAAAAATATAGGGCAGCAGCTACTAGAACACTTCATGATAAATGTACTTAAATTATTTTTGCTATATCTTGTTCCGTAAATATTGTCATGGGGGGCGAGGTGGTATTCTTCCTTACAAATATTCTGCAACTCTTGACCCAGCAAAACTGAAAATTATGCTCTTTTACTGCAACTTTCACCTTAGATAACAGCATTTTATTTGGCACTGTCAGATGGTCATTCACATACACTCTGCTACCACCCTGAAGACCTAAGTCTGCAGGGGTCAACTGTTTAAGCTTTCTAGCTGCTGCAATAAAATCGTCCTTCATATATCTATTGTTGAAACATACTATAATTGGCTTATTGCTATTGTCTCCCTGACGTGTAGGAACCCGGGCCACAAAGTTAATGTGCTGAGCAGAGATTGGACATGCAATTCTAGCACCAATATTCACTATTACTGTACAAGGTTTTCGCCAACGGAGATCGGAACCCCCTTAATTTCTGCATTGTTCATACGCGCCCATTGCTCTTTATTGTTTTGGTCATGCTTCAGCTGGGTTATACGTTGTTGAAGAGCCGTAAGATCCTGGTTGCTTGTTTCCACCTGCGACAGCCTCTTCTCCAGAGAACCTATTTTTTTAGTTAGATCTTTTATATCTGAATGAGCGATTTCCGTTGAGGATTTGAGGTCTGATAGGTCCGATTTAATCGCGGTAAGGTCCTCCCTAATGTGCGGCAAGGTTGAAATTTGAAGCGATAATCGCTTAAGTTCCATTAGCACTTGATCGAGTGTAGCTGGTCCCGGTGATACAGCTGGAGAAGCATCCTTCGCTTCAATACACCCTCTGCACTTCCATGCTGTTTTTCGTTTACGATAGTTAGATTCCGTCACGCCCGCACACGCGAAGTCATAACATAATTTGCAGGTCTGGCACTGCGCTCCTTCCCTCAACTCATCGCTGCACTTGGCACATTTAAACATGCTGACAGTATTAGTGACTATTGATGATAATAAACAACAATTAACTAACTTTAATATACAACGCAACTTGTACACGCGCAGATACAGCTGATAGACAAGCTGTTCGAGCCGATTAGGTAAAATTCCTGCGTCCTTATCCCTAATCATTTTCCTCGCCATATTTGGAAGTCTTATTAAGGATGCACGGACGCAAAATCTTCGCCTCGACCGGTTCGACGAAACAACTAGTGTCAAAACCACATAAAGTTCGTTCAGTTGAAATTGCGCAGCCATACGAGCAAGAGAAATAATAAAGAAGTGAATTGTATCTGGATCAGGCCTGCTCCAGAACTATCGAAGACATCGGCAGTCCAGTCGATTGGACGACCTAATATTGGTGAGTCCCTTTATCCTGCATTTTCCCAGGTATCTTATATTTTACTAGATCGGCTTCGGACATAACCCTCTGGCAACTACAGTTTTTATGGTTCCTTCTCACGGATTTACGATTCACATACTTATTTCTTAACATAACTTACTTTATTTCAACTCACATAATATAATAAGTGATAATTCAGTTTGGTGCAATAACTATAAGATATTTAGTTCGCATTCAAACATAATCTTACACTTACTACCTACATACTTCATTTTTAATAAAAACCCAATTACTATACAACTATTATATATTTAAGTAGTTTAACACATTATTTATTATAATTTCCTATAAATTATAACAGTTTTGTGTATATTGGTATAGTTTACTCTGTAAAAATCTTTAAAATTTAAAACACGTTTTTTTTTACATGTTCGTTTTTTTTAATTGTTTTAACTTTTTTCTCTTTTAAGTTAATATTGTTCTACAATGGCATTAGAAAATAAATTATTCACTGCAAAAAATAATTCTCTTTTTGAAAGGATTACTAAAATTTATAATTCTATGAAATCGCTGAACCTTTCTCGGGATTCAAGGGGCACGGATGAGTTTTTAAATGATACTGAGATACTGGATGATATGTATAAGGAGTTTAAAATGAATTTGGATAAAATAAACATATTTTTATTAAAACAAACTCCGTCCGAGGATCCGGAGTTTAAAACATTGCTTGCCTTTGAGGATATTTATTCACGGCTCCGGCGTAAGCGGTCTGAATGCCTAAAAACAATTCGTCCTGAGAATATAACCCAGCAAAATGATAAAACTTATATAAAATTG
Source organism: Tinea semifulvella (assembly GCA_910589645.1). Lineage (NCBI taxonomy): Eukaryota > Metazoa > Arthropoda > Insecta > Lepidoptera > Tineidae > Tinea > Tinea semifulvella. The sequence continues at coordinate 9,306,047 of OU342619.1, forward strand.
CCGCCTATTGACATACCCTCATTTGATGGCAAATTAGATAACTGGGCAGTTTTTTATGAATCGTTTCGAACAAACATTCATCTGAATCCCCACCTTAATAATGCTCAACGGGTGCAATATTTAGTGGGTAAACTAACCCAAAATGCCTTAAAACTGACATCAGGTGTTATTCCGAGTGGTGAAAACTATACTGCACTATGGGATACACTAGTACAAAAGTATCAGGATAATCGCGTTTTAGGGTCTTACTACTTAAACAACCTACTAGATATAAAAAATACTGTTTCCTGCAATTCCAATTCTATTAATCTTTCTCAACCAAGTACTATTCTGTTAGCAACTGCTCAGGTTTATATTGTAAATAAAGATAAATATTTTTCTATTAGATGCTTAATAGATAATGCATCACAAAATAATATAATCTCAAAAAATTGTTGTAAAAAATTAAACTTGAATGTCATCCCCTTAAGTAACTCTTTTGTTAAGGGCATAGGCTCTTTGTCACGTCCTATTCTAGGATATGTTTTAATTGAAATTAAATCTAAATTAAATGAAAATAAATATAATATTTCTTGCTTAGTCGTTGAGCACATTACAGACAATCTGCCATGCGAGTTAGTAGACATTTCTATTGTTAACAAAATGTCAACATTACCTTTAGCTGACCCTCTGTGGTACTTGCCTGGCGAGATTGAACTAGTATTGGGTGCACAATTGTTTCCCTTTATTCTATTACATAATCATAAATTAAATACATCCCCGTTCCCACCAGCTATTGAGACTGTTTTCGGCTATATACTTATGGGTGAAGTTCCTGTATCTAGAGAGAAACATGTGGAAACTGTCTCATTCCTCGCCTTAAGTAACAATGAGGTTAATTTTAATTTAAATAAATTCTGGGAATTGGAGGAATTTTCTTTTAATAGGTTTCAATCACAAAGCGACTTGGCTTGTGAAAAATTATTTAGTTCATCGGTAACCCGTAATGAAAATGGCAGATACTCTGTCTCACTGCCATTTGAGAATGATCCTAAACTTTTAGGCCATTCTCACACTGTCGCTTATCGACGTTTATTAAGCCTTGAAAATAGGTTAAATATAACTTTGAGAGATGATTATAATAAAACTATCTTAGATTACCTATCTAAGGGTTACTTGTCTGAGACAACCAGTAGGATTAATGAGGGGTATTACATACCACATCACGCCGTTATAAAACCTGATAAGTCTACAAAGTTAAGGGTGGTTTTGGACGCTAGTGCCAAAACACACAACGGAAAGTCACTTAATGACCTACTTTACTCCGGCCCAAACCTTCAATCAGACCTATTTGCGATTTTACTGAATTTTCGTTTATTTCCAACTGCACTGACCGCAGACATTACACAAATGTATATGCAAATCTAAGTAAAGGATGAACATAGAAAATATCAGAAGATATTGTACAGGTTTGATAATTCTGAACCGGTTCGGACTTATCAATTTAACCGAGTGGCCTTTGGACTAAAATGCAGTCCATATTTGGCTATGCGGACCATCCAACAGCTATGTGCAGATGAAGGTGAGCGCTACCCTATTGCTGCTTCACTGGCACAAGGTAATTTTTATATGGATGATTTAGTTTTATCCGTCCTGGATGAAACTGAAGCCATTCAGTCTGTTAATCAACTTATTAAGCTGTTGGCGGCAGGAAAATTCGACCTTACTAAATGGACTACCAACTCTTTCCTTGTATTATCTTCTATTCCGAAACAATTTCATTTACCAAAGACTATAGACTTTGACAAGTCTGATACATTAAAAATCTTAGGTACTAAGTGGGACCCTATAAAGGATATACTTCTTATAGAAACGCATTATAATGAGATTAAATGCACAAAACGAAATATCCTTTCCACAATAGCTCGTCTGTGGGATGTCCTAGGTTTGGTTTCCCCCGTCATACTTTTAGCCAAGTTGCTAATTAAAGACCTGTGGCTACTTAAATTAGATTGGGATGAACAGCCTCCCTCGGATATCATTTCTACTTTTAATCAAATAATTTCTGAATTACACCTTCTTAAGCAATTAAATATACCTCGTCACTTAGGTGTAACAAAAAATTGCACTGTAAATATTGTGGCCTTCGCTGACGCAAGTCAGAAGGCGTACGGCTGTGTGGTCTATTTACATGTAGTAACCGAAGCTCAGACTATACTTATAAATATAGTTTGCTCTAAGTCCAAGGTTGCTCCTGTTAGGACTGTATCTTTACCTCGTCTAGAACTGTGCGCTGCAGTTCTAATGGCGAAATTAACCAAAAGGGTTTTCGATACCTATAACTCTAGGTTTCCTATTGAAAACGTATATGCTTTCTCTGATAGTCTGATTGCCCTGTCTTGGATACACTCATCTCCCCATAGATGGAATGTTTTTGTGAGTAATCGTGTGTCGAAGTGTCATGAAAACATTAATCCAAGCCGGTTCTTTCATGTTGCTGGAATATCAAACCCCAGTGATTGCTTATCCCGGGGTCTTTATCCATCGCAGCTTCTTTGTCATCCCTTGTGGTGGCATGGTCCTTCATGGCTCCAAGGTCCTATACCTTCATGGCCAATCACAAACTTTATTCCGATTTCTATTAATGAGACACCGGAATTTAATACTAAATCGCTTACAACGGTTACAGATGTTTCCTTAGCATCTCCTTTAACTAATATTATTAATAATAATTCATCTTGGCATAAATTACTGCGTATAGTAGTTTACATCCTAAAATTTGTAAAAAAAATACTTAAAAGGCCAGTGGTTAAGCTGAGTCCTTTGCCAACCCAATAACATATCAAGTACCAACTAGTTATAATTTATACTTATCTATTTATATGTACTTATATACTAAAATAATTTATCATACTATACTTTAATTATCTTCACTATATACACTATACTATATACATTATACTATAACCTGACACTACATTCATACCCATATGGTTTCTTTCTATTGAGAATATCCTATGTATTCTCAATTGCCGGGGAGGATGTTCGAGCCGATTAGGTAAAATTCCTGCGTCCTTATCCCTAATCATTTTCCTCGCCATATTTGGAAGTCTTATTAAGGATGCACGGACGCAAAATCTTCGCCTCGACCGGTTCGACGAAACAACTAGTGTCAAAACCACATAAAGTTCGTTCAGTTGAAATTGCGCAGCCATACGAGCAAGAGAAATAATAAAGAAGTGAATTGTATCTGGATCAGGCCTGCTCCAGAACTATCGAAGACATCGGCAGTCCAGTCGATTGGACGACCTAATATTGGTGAGTCCCTTTATCCTGCATTTTCCCAGGTATCTTATATTTTACTAGATCGGCTTCGGACATAACCCTCTGGCAACTACACAAGCGCACCGCTCGACGTCGCGGACAAAACTGAAACTGCTGGAAATAGCGAAGCATGTGATATAATTACATATAATAATTTACATCCGTCTGTACCTACCATGATTCTGACAAATAAATAATTTTATTTTATTTCAAATACAGGGTACAGTGGCTACCACTACCAGGTATTTCAGAATTAAGATAACCTGCCCGTGTGCAACTCGAAAGCCGACGAAATTCAAAACCTCTGCTAATTTAAGAAAAATCAATTTTACGTGTTAGGCAGAGATCCCAGGCCCCACTAGCACTAGCAACAAATTGTAAACCTAAACCTGAGGTGATTTATTAAACTAACACATGCATTATGGCTTTAATTGCAGGAGATTAGTGATATCACGGTCGGGGATTAGTTTCGTTTGTGGGTGTGTAAATTTATAGAGATTTACAGTTTGTATTTACAAATGTGGCACAGGTATGTACGGATACGGTATGCTTGTTATTTTTCTTCTGGTATATAGTCTTTGCTCCCTGGTAAGCTTAAGCTCTTCGAGCACAGAAATGCTACTACGTCGTGCGGTCCAAGGGATTCTTGAGCCAATACCACATCTCAAACGCATCAATTTTCGCTCTACCCATGTCCATGTCTCCGAACCGTACAGAAAAATAGAGAAAACAAGTGTTCTGAGGATGTGAAATTTTGTCTTTGTTGCTGTATTGTTACATATTCTGTTATGTCTCTCGCTGTAGTTTTGGACATTCCAATTCGTCAACGAATTTCACCTTCGCAGCAAACCTCACTTTATTTATTAATCAAGGTCTGTTGAGCGCCTGAATTTGTGAGTTTGTTTTGCCTCTATTGATGGAGAGGCCAATTTTTTCACTGACGACCTCCAAATTTTAGATAACAACATTAAAATTGGGAAAGCACAGATCCCATGCTTTGCAGCTCAGGGGACATTATTAGTTATAGCACCAGCCTGCCCCTATTACTTTACCTATCTTTTTTTTTATCATTACAGCCCCTAGAACACAGCGTCCTAGACCTCCACTGTTGGAGATGGGCCTTCCGGAACATATATCTGGAGGATTTGGCCTACACTCGCCACGCTGGCCAGACGGCTTGGTAAAGATATGATGTCAATTTCTAATGACAATTTATTAACGATTCCACAAGTTGGTTTTAGTGAAACCGGGACCGACGGCTTAACGTGCCCTCCGAGGCACTTTACCTATGTGAATGTAATATTGTTTTTTGGTATTTTCTGTAATTAACTGGCTCCGTGGTCTAACGGTTAAGTTCGTCGATTTAGAATACGAGGTAACGGGTTCGATTCCTGGCCGGGACACAATAATATTTATTTATTTCAATAAATAAATCTAATAAATTTTTGGTACACTAGAGACATAGACGAAATCTCAAAATAGATGTCTAAACTTAAGATCAAGTTGATTCTTAATTTTTTTCTTGATTTGACATTCAATAAATAGAGACTCCTTGATCTCAAGTTTGACATCAATCAAGTTACACCATTTCCAGTTCTTTCTCGACTATATGAAGTTCAAAAGTAAACAAAAGTGTTCATAAATATTACCTCGAATAACAGCACAATAGCTAAACAATGACAGGTAAATCATGACCTTAATGTACAAAGTCTTAAGCTTCCATGTACATTGTAGTGCTCTGCAATCTAAATTGAAACACTCCGCGTCTAATGTATGTGCCCTTTTAATTACATCTGCACTTAATCTATTATGCTTTCTAGTATGCTTTGGTCTATCGTTAGCAAGCAATAAACACTATTGTAACAACTCTCACAAGGCTCAGTTTCATTTTAATGAACCTATCATCAGTTTAATGCTAGTTATGATTTATCGTCATGTATTTTTGCGTCTGCTCCTATTGTCATGTTGGCTTAATGTTATTTCTGACTGTCTGTCTGTGTGCCAAGTTGTATCGGAGATTTATAGCGTGTTTAATTGTCCGGATTAGCTTCTCTGTATGTTTCTCTCTTTGTATTCCGAAATAGAGTTTGTACATAGGTGTACTTTTTTTTCTCTTTTATTACTTCTTTCTAAAATTTATTAATTGACATTCAAGTATTTTGCACTCGAGCGTTAAAATTTCTACTTTTGATTCTGTCTCTGATTATCAGCCTATGTAACACACTTATGCAATCCCAGCCATCTTCTTCATATCATCTCTACAGGGTCGCCCCAATCTGCATCTTCATGTACATGGTCTTTATTCTAGAACCCATCTACTCCATCATTCGTCGGTTCTGCGACAAACGAGTCTAGCCCATTGTCACTTCAGCTTGTGCTTTGTTGCTTTCTGCAACTGGCCGTAAGTGATCTTAAACTGGTGGACAAAGCCCAATGTCAGCGTCTACGTCTCTGCTCCATGCGACATCACTGGAAAAACGCACTGCTTAAAAACTTTCGTCTCCGTACGACAGACGTTATATATCTTCACGAGCAAGAATAATTTTAAACTGGACAGTCTGCGTGTTCTGATACTAGTGAGTGCCAAATACTCGCGTGCCATTGTCAAAGTATTATTTATATTGGGGATTAATTGGAGACGTTCAAAACACTTTGATGTGTAAAATATGGGTTTAGATTTCGAATGAATGATGTAATAGTATTATTGTATTGTCCATTTGTCTTTTAGTTTATTTTCGATCAAAATACCTGTAAAGACTTGTGATCACAGGCAAGATTGAAAGCAAGACACCGCGTGGCCTAAGCCTAAAATGTATAGGTCTGACCAGATTCTCAGTACACGATGCAAACGCCGCCAAGAGCAACCAGGGGTAAAGCACCAAGAAAACGATGTAATTAGTATGTCCCTAATATCAGGCAAGAGACAATAACGTGTTTTATCGGACATTTCTGACAGATCCAAACGATCCATTGCAGCTACCATTCAGCGCCTTGCGAGTCCACACAAATGTTTGCTGGTGCTCATGTGGATGGCTGCCATGCCATCCTAAGGAAGAGGTATGCTGCGATGCTCTTCAGCGCTGCAGTTCCAGCAGCATTCTGAATGTTATTGTAGATAGGATTTACTCCCACTATTTGCAACAGTGGGTTACAGCCCACAAAAGGCAGTCGTTTTTTGCTCGTATATCTAAAAAAGCCTTAGCGAAAAACGCTAGGTCTCGCTTGGCTGTTTTCCTTTATAAGGAATACTATGTTCTCCTGTTAAACCAAATTTATAATATTATATGAAACTAAAGGTGTAATTATTTGTTTCAGGTACGTATTACGGTTTAATTTGTCACTGAAAATTGTGTAAGTGTATCATTATAATAAATTGTCGCCCGTGTCGTGTATGGGCGCCCTAATGGATCCGTAATTCCACTACATAAATATTAAGGTAGGATTCTGAACCGTGTGACATTCTGCAACGGTGCGCGACACTGCTGTCGCTGTGTCGCCTGTTTTCTTTGCGCAGCGACCTGTGACCGCGGTTAATGCAAGTTCACCATAACGTCGTAAGATATATGTATGTAAGAGAGAGTTTACACGCTCACGGCCAGTTGAAGAAGAGTGAATTATCTTTTGACATGTTTAACGTTTGCCTATGAGGCACATCAGAGGCTAAAATAACCAAAGTAACAAGCTAACTACTAATCACGTGGCGTATATCAAAATATTGATCTAGATTATTTCAATTATCCTTTCGCAACTGGCCGTCAGTATTTGAGTAGTGTCTGTTTTTTAGACATACACTACTTTAGATTTTATAATGATAGATAATTTGAACAACTACACGATTAATTTAACACTGACATCAGACTAATGCTGAGTTGCACCCAAAAATAAAATATCTGTAAATGTAATTTTACTGAGATTCGTTTTGGCATAACCCAGCCTAATAAAACGTACGATAGTCGACGTCACAGACTATATAGAGTACTAAAGTAGTTTTATCAATCACAATGGATTGACGGACATTAATTAGAACATTTATTACTGTCAGTACGTCAATTTGTGTTGTGGACGATCATTCTGAACAAAATTATGGACTAAACTGATAAAATACTGGTCCTGTTAAAATAAATAATAATCAATCGCTTAAAGAGCCGTTTAATTCTTATAATGTTTTATGATTGTTGCGTCTCTGTCTCGTTCTGTCGCCCGCTCTAGAACCCCACCTCTGGAGATTATATTAAATTTATCTTGCAAATTGAACATAAAATAAATACAGTCATACATGATGGTAACAAATCACGCGTTTCAACCTAAATTGTGTAAAATTATTAGACCCTAGAGGTGCCTGTGACAAATAGATTGTACGCTATAGTGATGGGCAACTCTGTCATCGAAAATGCTAAGTCGATATCGATAAACTGTATGTTTACTTTATCGTTAAGAAAGTGGCAAAAAATATACATCGATTTAGACCCTGACCAACTCGTTTGGCCAGCAGGGTGGCGAGTAAAGGTTACTTTTTCCAAAATATATTCGAGAAGGTCAATCTCTAGCAATGTCTATGAATTTTTATTCTAGGGGCTGTGATAAATCTTTTAAAGTTATTTATTCATTTAGATTGATTTATTTATTATTCAACCTATTTTTGGTTTGGTTTGGTGAAGATCATTTTATAGAAGTGGGCAAACTGGCTGAAAAAGCATTCCACATTTTCAGCGTGCGACCGATGTAAGAATCTCTAAACTTATATGTACTGTGCGTGTAGTCGGGATATAATAATAATTTCTTTGTGTTTATATCGAGTTTGGTATGCTAGACATCAACGAGCTTGCCACTTGTCGTGATGGCCTTATAGTAGAGTTTCTGACAACCCTGTGATAGGATCGTGATGATACTTTACTTTTTGTGCATGTGGTTCGTTTGCAGAATAGAAAATAATGTAAGGTTATGATGCTTTTCAACACTCACCGTGGTGTATAATCCTTTCTAAAATTAATATGGTTCAATTTAATTTCGTCTGTTTTGGAGGTGTATTTACAACAATGTAAAACCTACACTAATGATAACAAAGATAGATGGTTAATTAAACGATTGGCTTTCTTTTAACAACAATGCAAATGCACCGCAGAATAAATAGAAAAGATTTTGCTTTATGAAATTAATTTAGCGTCGTCCATTTACTTCACACAAATAACAAAGACCGCGCTAATTACAAAAGAATAGACGCTTAATAAAGACATCGTGTAATGAAGACAGCGACATGAATGTTTAATTAAATTAATATTAAATTGTTCAACAGTTGTTGTACAGAGAAACAGTCAATTATAATTATACGTTACATTTATATCTGGGATATTAGCTAGAGTCTTGCCCAAGAATAGAATGTAAATTTAGTTTAATATTATTTATTAAATTTAAAAATTAAACATTACACCCCCTAGAACACAGCGTCCTAGACTTTCATTGTTGGAATGTACCTTCCAGCGGGGTGTGGCGGAGTGCACAATTGTCAGAAAACGTATCGTCTAAGATCGGTAACGTCTGACAGAAATGTCAAAAGCTTGAGCGTTCCGCCTAGATTTTGACATTTCTGACAGATGTCATCGATCTTAGACGATACGTTTTAATACACTGTGCGGAGTGCACAGTCTCACCCCGTAGAACTTACTAGTATATCCGGAGAATTTAGCCTACACTCGCCTCGCTGGCCAGACGCTGGCGAGGAAAGAGTGAATACTAAAAAATATTAATTAAAGCTAATTTGAAAGTTTGTAAAAAAAGGGAGGATTGAATTACCGTTCAGATTGAAGATATCATTAACACATTACATCCTTCTGGCCTTCACTCGCCACTCTGGCCAGATTTTTAATGACAATTTTTTAACGATTTCACAAGTTGGTATTAGGGAAACCGGTTCCGGGACTGAAAGTTTAATGTGCTCCCCGAGGCACGGGAACCTACCGTTGTTGTAAATCTATGACGAATGTACGTAAGAAAAGTGTATTTCTAATTGTTACATGACGGGGTAAGGCCCGGCCTTTTTGGATTTTTAAGTAAAGCGTTCTTATAACTGAGCCAACACCGCTCCTATAATATTTTACAAAGCTGGTTATGGTAACGTTTAAAAGAATTGAGTAATATCTGTTAACAATTGCATCATTCTAGGGTACCAGTTCCATCGTGTGTGGGGGACCACAAGCCTAGAAGTAATTTACTAAAACTATATGATTAATGCAATGGTTGAAGCGAGTTAATGGTTTTCGGCACTGACTGTTATAATTCGTGTTCAATTTTAAATTATGCAAACTATTTTTCTGCCTCAGTGGTCTAGCGGTTAAGTCCGTGGACTTAGATCCGGAGGTACCAGGTTCGATTCTTGGTTGGGATTGTTTCTCGAGGTTCTCTGGTACGCTAGAGACATCGACGAGCTTGCACTTATCATAATAGACCTTTAGAACAGTTGGCTAAATGTGGATCCACTTTTATAGCTATCCGCACGCTTTAGTTTTTGACCACCCTGGAAGGGATACGATCGTGTATGTGAAAATTTGAAGCGAGTAAATAGTTTTTTGTTTTATCGATATTTGAATTGTTGCACATCACTAGACGGTTTTCGCAGATGTGCGTGTGTTGCATTAAAGTAATGTTTTGGGAATGCAGACGGCACTGGTCTCTGAAGTGATGTGCCTCGCCTCTCGAGTACAATTTGCTATGAATTTATTGTTAGCTTTTTACATCATTGTTTTGCTTTTTAGGTTATTTTTTTTAATAGTGAATATTAATGTCGCTTGAGTTCATTGAATTTACTGTGAAGGTTAACATCTCAAAGGATTAAATTTATTTACTAAATTACCAGATTCACAGAACCAGAGTATCAGAAAAACTTATTAAACTATGTTAGTTCTTATTTATTATAGTCATGTCCAGTCAAGCCGGCATAGTGGTGGGTACTGATTATAAGTGTCTGATTTTAGTTGCTGACATTCGTATACCTCGCGCGCCTCTTACCATCAGGTGGGAGCAAGGTCACATGTCATGCTAGTATTAATAAAAAAAATTAAAAAATGTGAGCTTGATTATTGAAAATATTTGACACTGGCAGTTATTTTTAAAAATAATTTGTTTAAACTATATAGTTATACTATATACATTTAGTACTAGCTTTTTTAGGTATCATAATGATATTTATCATCATCATAACTGCCTCCTTGGTCTAGCGGTGAAGTCCGTGGACTCGATTCCTGGTCGGGACACAAAAATATTTATTAATGTAAATAAATACATTTTAATTAATATTTAATTTATTTTTGATATTTCTCGAGTTTGGTACGCTGGAGACATCGACAAGCTTGCCACTTGTCATGATTGGCCTATAATAAAGTTGGCTAAATGTGAATCCGCTTATTTATAAGCGTGGTTTCTGACATCCCGGAAAGGGAAACGGTCGTAATGATACTATACTATCATGATATTTTAAACATTTTGCACATCTGAACTATATGAAATAAAAATCTACTTTAATTGTAATCTTGTTAGAATATTTTTTATATAAATGTATATATAAGATGAATGATGTCCTTTGATGAAAATCAGTCAAGTAGTTTATGCTCGTAGGCGTGAAGACGAATGAAACATGCAGACAGATATATGTATGGCCGTGGAGTCGTATGTCGTGGTCAGATATAGGTTATAGGAGCATTCCAAGGAAAATCTCTGAAATTAATAGATTACCAGTTGAATTAATAGGATTAAATCAAAATGAATCGTGCAAATACGTTAGGTAAGATAAAAAAAAACATTTGTCTATATATTTTTTCATACATATTTATTAACTTTTTTATCTTACGAAATGATAATACAACAAGATATCCTATTTCTAGTTTTGTAATCGAATGAATGTACATATGTCATGTTTTAAGTACATTGATGTCTTTCGTCTATTTGATATGCTCTGCATTATAACTCAAACAGAAACGGACGCTGTACAGTAAATTATACTTCGATAAACGATTGTTATATATTAGTACACAGTTACTTGTATTAAGATTTTCTAAAATTTTCCACAAACAAGTTTTTTTTTTTTAATTGTTAATAATTTTATTCGAAGTTAATTAATATATGTACATTTTATATAAATTAAAAGCTACCTAAATAATAAAATTAAAAATAAACTAAATTTAAATAAAAAATGTCCTCTAGAGACGTCCCATCCGAGATAGTCCCAAGCAACATTTCCTCTCTGTATAGCAAGGCTATTACGTTGGCAGAAATAATTGCCAGCCTTCCTGTCTCCAGACCTTTCTGTCAGCCGCTTTGACAACTCTTTAGCGCCTAGCTGACTTGACCCCAAACGGCGCAAATTCGTAACCGATACCAAGGTTGGCGTATTTGCGCATCTTGAGGTTTTCAGCAGAAGACGCCGCACTTCCCTCGCCTGACGAGGTCGCCTGGATGTGAGATTTAGTATAATACAAGTTTTAATTGTATTCATGAGACCTACATTGTTAGAGAAGAGCCTTTCAGAAATTTCTAGCGAATTTGGCCAATCAATTCAATGAAAATCAATGACATATTTTTTAACGAGTCTACAAGTAGTTAACGTGCTCTCCGAGGGACAGGAACGGTGGTGAAGAGAGAAGACAAATTTCTAAGCATTCCATGGATTCACCGTGCGGGTGCCGGGTCCATCGTGTGTGGGTAAGAGATGAGAAGAATGGTGTCTCGGGCTTTTTTTGTTTGTTTTATTGGCTGGTTTAAGAAAAGGAGGCCTCCTTTTTTTTCTATTTCGCGATAATACGCTCACCATCCACCATTCTACTTCTCTCCCTACCCAACCAAATACTGTATGATTCCGTTAGTGCCGTCTTGGAAGCTCGTTCCATAAATGTATTGACGGCAGACCTGCTTAGGCCCAATTCTATGACATCTATGACATATGTACGTAAGAAAAGTGTATTTCTCATTGGTACACATCCGTTTTTTTTTTTAAGGCGGAAATTTGCAAAATTATCAATGATACGACCCCAGCCTGAAGGTCGCATGCCCGGACTCACCGTGGGGCCTCTTAAAGCGCCTACGGACTAAAACCTTATTAACTTGTTTAGGTACTATGTCAGTATTGATTTGTACTATTTTATGTTTTTTTTTTGTATATAAACCGTCTCTCTTTCACTGTTGGCCATGTGTGCCTTTACAGCTAAGTCTGACTCGTGGCTACCGAAAAATATAAAGGTAAGTTCGAACCCCGGATGTATCACTCGAACGCGCCGAACGAGTGGTACATCCTTACCTTCATAGTTTTCGTGTAAGCTTTAGGCAAAAACAATAAAAAAACATTTATCTCGGACCACATACTCTATATTTTGTTGTTAGTATACATAAAGACGGCCGGTTGCAGAAAGGATGATTGCAATAATTCATGATCAATATTTTGATATACGCCGTGCACGCTTGTCATAATACGAGTAGTTATTGCCTCATAGGCAATCGTTAAACATGTCATAATATTATCAGCGTTTTTGCAACCGGCCTATACTTAATTCTAGTGTTATTTTTCTATAATTAAACTCGAGATAGGGATTGCAATGCAATTCCGCAGGTCAAATAAATGTGATTCTGAAATTATATTTGTGCGGGATCTGCGCGGAATTGATTTGCAATCCCTAACTAGAAATCATTCGCTAAAGTAAAATCGGAAAAGAGACAAGTTGTCAAAAACTTACAACGTTTTTTCAGACTAAAATAATATAACATAAATAACTACAGTCCAACAAGCTTCAACGATATCCAGCTCAAGAAATGATTAAACTACTGACTATCATAGCTTTATCCTATAATGATTTACTATCTACTGTTTTCCGTATAACTTTATGATTTTACTCATATACTGGTAAAATTATCATATTTTATACATTATAATAATAAGCTTGTTAAACAATTCTTAAAGCTAAAATACAAATTAATCACTAACCAAAACTCAATCAGTCTTTTGAAGTTAAACTAAAAACTCACGACATTGACGATGCACCGTCAACAGTAAAATTAGATCCATTCATATTGGGAAATACATCGCTTGCCGCAAGACATATGAGCACTGCTACCTCCACCGGTTCAATAAGTTTACCATTAGGAAACTCATCTTTCATCGTCTTCTGTATGTAATCACTGCACGATGTACTCACGTTTAGATTTGCAAGTAAATTAGCTTTAGTCAATCCAGGGCTCACTGTGTTCATCCTAATACCGTCACTGCTAAGTTCTGCCGCACCCAGTTTGGTTAATCGTTCTAAAGCGTTCTTGGATACCGAGTAAGGTAAAAATCCTCTTTTCCACCGTCTTGACATCGCTGATCCAATGTTTACAATATTACCTTTAGTCTTTATCAAATGTGGTAATGCCAGTTGCGTCATCAGGTAAGGTACCCTCACGTTGATCGACATCATCTCGTCAAAAACCTCAATCGATTGATCGTATAGAGTAGATAGGGTTATTTTAGCAGCACCATTCACCAGGACATCAATTTTACCAAATGTCTCAACAGTTTTCTCTATCACAGCTTCGCAGTTGCCTGGTAGAGTCAAGTCTAAAGCCAGACATAGATGGGTATTTGGTTTAGCATCTGCAGCTACTTTTTGAAGTCCATTTTCGTTTTTACCAACCAAAGTAAGGATTGCTCCGTATGTTGCGAATAGAGTTGCAGCGGCTGCACCTATTCCCGAACTAGCACCGGTTACTATGACAACTTTGTTGGTAAAATCCATGACTAACGTCCGTCCGTCGCAGCGAACGTTTGATACTGGTGTCTTATCATTACTCGCGTCTAAGTTATCAGTGTGTATCAACCATTCCGGATATTAAGTGTTTTTGATTAAGTTTATTGAACCTTTATCGTTTTTTTGCAATGTTTGCTCTAAGGTCTTACGGGTACTGGAATTATTCAACTTTCTATTAGTTTACGACTTTAGGCTTCATCAATAATCTCTTGCACAGTATTTCATTAGAATGAGTGTGCTTTATGGTTTCAGATTTTTTAACAATTAATGTTTAATTGTATTATTGTGTAACGCTTTAAGCTTGTTAATATTTTTTGTTATATGCGGTAACATGTAAATAGATTGTATTTATTCATGATTTTTAGGAGCAATTAAATTAGCTGTAAGTTACCCTAACAAAATTAAATATATTTATATAGGCTATCGTATTGGCTTCGTGACGACCTTACCTTACAGGTTTACATAAGTTAGTAATAGGAGCAATAAGGTGTTTTTTTTCTTTTTGTGTTCTCTTCTTCCGATGGATGATATGTTAGGTGATAGGAAAGGCAAAGGGTCCATACAGCCAAGTCTGTATTTATTTTTTATGATTTTGCTGAATTTCATGCTTTTCTTGGAGTCACTCGCGGTATTATAGCCCAAACACGTCGGGTAAAATTTGGGAGTTCACACCACGGGAAATCCGCAAACAATAAACTGCAACTTATGCCCCATATTTAACGTCAAATTTATCGTTTTCCATTATTATTCGCATTGTAGCACATTATTAAACAAAACAACAACACTTTTGACCAACAATATCCACAGTAATTTAATTTACAAAACAAAATCTTGCATGTTACGATCCGCAAGCCCTCCGCCATCAACATCGAGACTCATACAACTAAAAGACCTTAGATATACTCAAGTATGGAAAATAAACGAATGAAAACACGTTCCGAAGTGCTAAAAGATAAAGAAAATAAAATGAATGAGCAGAAACACAGAATCGAAGACTTAGAAAATAGCTTAAAAATTTATGAAAGAATAATAGGTGATTTAAGAGTAAAGCTGGCTGACAAAAATAAACTAATTGATAGAATGAATATAGAACACGAAGAAAACAGTCTGGAATTTGAAAAAATTTGTAAACAAAATACGTCGCTCAAAAAGCAACTAGCTCATAAAGAAATTGATAATATAGAACTACAAAATAACATACATAATCTTACAGATATGAATATTACTTTAAATGAAGAAAACAAAGTGGTTTGTAACATAAATAACACAACCGTGAATCCATTAAAAACACAAATTGACGTAATACAAAAAGAGAACTCTTTACTACACATCAAGATAGCTCAGCTTACAAAAGACTTACACGATCATGAATGTAAAAGTAATATGAACGTTAAAGAAACCCTGCCGAAACCAATGCTACAATACAAAAGCAAAAAGAAAAATAAATTAATGAACATCAAAAAACAGAATAAATTTAAAACTAATATAAAACAAATCGGTCAAAAACTTAAAAGAAAGCTTAAAAATAGAAATAAAAACTATAAGTTGGATACCCTGATTTCTGTCCAAGTTGAAAAAGAAAAAGAAATGGATGAACGCAATAAAGTGGCAAAAATAAATAAAAGCATGACAGATACAAATAAAACACAAAAACAACAACAGGACATGACTATTGAAACTAAAATAAGAATTATTGGTGACAAATCATCCAGAAACATGGCAGTGCAACTGTCAAATAAAATTCACAAAAAATACAATACTTTCTGTGACACACATTCGAATGCACCAACAATGAAGATTATTAATGCAGCTAAAGAAATTATCAAAAACGAAAACAACATTATTTTAATAATTATTATTCAAGAATTTGAAAAGGACGATATTCGTAAATACCTTACAGAAATTACTAGCTTAATGGAATGTGCAGTTAAGAAAGACATTAAACTCGTTATAACGAATATACCATACTTTATGAACTTAAAACAAACGAAAATTAATCAAGAAATTTATAAAATAAACTGCAGACTCAACACGTTTGCACTTTTTAACAATAACTTTGATGTAATTAATATAAGTGAAGTAAATATTAAGAAAACTACGGTTAAGGACTTGAAAGAGATAATTAGCTACAATATAATTAGTATGCTCAAAAATGAAATGGCTAAAGAATCTCAACATTTAAATTTTCAGCGCATAGCACTTCAAGAAATTGTGAAATAACTGGGTACATTAAAAAAACACCTAGTAATGTAATAATTAGAAGTAACAAAATTATAATATGTCATCAAAATGTGCAGGGAATAAAAAATAAACTGTTAGATTTGGATATATTTCTCGATGTAAATAGCATTGACATATTTTGTGTAACAGAGTCGTGGCTGGAAAGCGATTCAGTCAGCCTTTATGAGCTGGATAAATTTAATATAAAAAGTTCTAGTCATAGAACCTCCTTTAAAAGAGGCAATACTTTGATTTATGTAAAGAAGGTATTAAGGGCAAAGAACAGAACTGATATTGTAAAACTATCTATAGACAAGGATTTCGAAACTTGCTGCGTGGAGCTGGATGATCTTATCGTATTAGCGGTTTATAGATCTCCTGGTACAGGTCTTAGTGTGTTCACTGAAAGACTCGACGAATGTCTGACCAAACTTTCCTATAAAAACAATAAAACCATCATAGTTTGTGGTGATTTTAACATAGATTTTCCTTTAGTTAAAGGTAGTAGCCATAGTATTAGGGATCTAATGAATTCTTATCGTCTGTACCAGCAGATATTTGAATATACGAGAATAACTGCGACTACCGCAACATGTATTGACAACATCTTTACAAATGGTGATGTCTTAGATTCGTGTGTTTTGTTTGGTTTAAAATCAGATCATAAAGCACAAATGATTACAATAAAAACTAAATCTAATAAAATATGTGAAATACCAAAGATTAAAACTAGGAGATTAATATCTAACAACAGAATTGAAAAATTGTTGCTGTCTTTACAAAACAATCGGACATTACATAATAATTGTCTAAACTATGAATCATTTTTTAGGGAATTCATATTGGAATGCAATACTTACCTACCCATAGTTCAGAGAAAAGTAAGAACGAATAACACTAATACTTGGATCACCCCGGGCATAATAAAGTCCCGTGAAGTATTGCTTTCACTACGTGAACGTTTACAAACTTCTAAGGAACCAAATTTTAAGACTTACATAAAAAGATATAGTAAATTATATAGCAATGTATGTCTAGAGGCTAAGCGTATAGAACTTAAAAATAGAATATTAAAGTCTGATAATAAAATTAAGACCTGCTGGTCTATTATTAAGGAGTTAAGTGGAAAAAATAACAAGGTCTCATCTGAAATTAAAATTAAAATGTATAATACTATCTATACGGATGAAACTACCGTGGCCAATTATTTTAATTCATTTTTTAATAATGTAGCTGCAGATGCAACCTGTAAGCTAAAAGTTGACATCAAACAGGCAGTAAATTATGTTAAACTCTCCACGGAAGAAATTAATAGCCAAAGCGTATTTGATCCGGTTACACCAAAGGAAATAGCTAAAATTATCAAAAATCTTAAGCCTAAGCATTCACAAGATCTATGGCTGTTATCGTCTAAGTTAATTAAAAAACTTACAAATGTTATTACCTATCCATTGACAAAATTAATTTGTGATGCATTTAAGAATGGAGACTTTCCAGATCTTTTAAAATATGCAAGAATCATCCCGCTCCACAAAAATGGTGATCATTGCGATGCGCACAATTATCGGCCAATATCCTTGTTGCCAATTTTTAGCAAGATCTATGAAAAATGCATGTATTCAAGAATAGTCAAACACTTAGAAAAATTTAATGTTTTAGATGAAAGACAGTTTGGCTTTCGTAAAAATAGATCAACGACCCAGGCCGTATGTAACATGGTCAAAATGATACTTTACAGCCTTGATAACAAGAAAGGAGCATTGGGCATCTTCTGTGATTTGTCGAAGGCCTTTGATTGTGTGCATCATGGTATTTTATTAGCAAAATTGAATCATTATGGTATTAAGGGCAAAGATTTAAAACTGTGTAGGTCATATTTATATAATAGGAAACAATTTGTTAATATCAATAATGTAAAATCAACAGGAAAAACTATGAAATTGGGAGTACCTCAAGGATCAGTGTTGGGTCCACTGCTTTTCCTAATATACATAAACGACATAGGTGTGTGTATTCCTAAAGACATTAGTATGGTTATGTTTGCCGATGACATCTCCTTGATATTAAATAATAACGAAACAGATATGCTTGTACCAAAATTAAACTCAGTTATACAAAATTTAGAAACATGGTTTGGTCATAACAATCTGTTAATAAATCTTAATAAGACTAAACTACTCAACTTTTCCCTAGATACCCATAGTAACAGACAAGAATCCCAGGAACTTAAGGACTATATTATGTTAAAATCACTAAATTTAGTACAAAGCAGTGTATTTTTAGGAATTGAGTTGGATATGAAACTAACGTGGCAACAGCATATTAATAAGATCGCAAAGATATTAAGCCCTGCATGTTACGCTGTTAAAAAGATTAATGAATATTCCGGGGCTGAAGCAGCAAAATCTGTATACCATGCCTATTTTCACAGCATCATGGCATATGGACTATTGGTGTGGGGGACAGCTGCTGAAGCAAACCGAATATTCATTCTTCAAAAAAGAGCAGTCCGTTTTATAGCCGGAATAAGACCAAGAGACACTTGCAGAGAAGCCTTTAAGGAATTAAATATTTTGACTTTGGCGAGCACATACGTAATGCAATGTTTGGTGTATATTAGGGAAAACATGGATTTATATCACATTAGAGCCATGAGAAGTACCTCACGACAAAAAGAATCGTTAGCTGTTCCTAAACACAGATTGAGTAAGTTTTCCAAAAGTTTCATCTGTAACTGTGTGAAACTGTATAATAATCTGGAAAAAGAAATGAAATGCCTAGAACATAATGACTTCAAGAAAAAAATTAAAACTGTATTAATAAAAAAAGCTTATTACACTGTAGATGAAGCGCTAAGGGATGATGACATAGGATAGTGTATATATCAGTGACATATACTAATAAAATTATGACATAAAGATTGGACATATTCGCATAATTTATTATATTATAACTATTTTTAATTTAATTAAATTGACATATTTATTATTACTCTTAATGATTAGTATTATTTAGTTAAGTACATTGACATATTTTTAAAAAATTATTTATTAGGTACTTTAAAATTATTGACAAGGCCTCTTTACAGCTGCTACAATAATTAGTAATAATTAGTAATATTTAGTTAAGTTAATTGACATATTTTTAATCATTTATTTATTAGGTACCTATAAGTTATTGACAAAGCCTCTTTACAGCTGCAATAAATCTATTTATTTAAGTGTTTTTTGTAAATGCTTAAACCTCCAGTTCTGTTACTTGTCATGTACCTATCTATAGTGATAAATGTGCAATATATATATATATATATTAAAAATTAAGAGTATGACTTAACCGAATTCCGGTAGGAATGTATGGTGTTAAAACTAAACTAAACTAAACTAAACTAAACTTGACATGTCCGCGCAAAATGAGGCGAAGTACTGAAGCTGGAGTTCTATTATCATTAATGCTTGTATTCTATGATAATAATTGGTTCATGTTTTGTCTTTGTTTTTAGGTGTCAATGTCGTATTGTTTGTTAATTATAAGTTTGTCTAGTATTCAGGTTATCTTGCATTTCGACTTGTTTGCTATTATTTAATACATTTTATTATGTGATAACAAGCCGTTTATACCTCCAAGGTCATTTGTCAGTGTTCTAGACCAGCTAAGACTAGTAAAATGAGAATTTATGCACCTTTTTTGGGCCGGTAACTAAATCCTTCCTTAATAGCATTTCTTCACTTAAATATAAAAAAACTTTACTTTTCAGTTTTTGGGGTTAATTTTTTTATTTGATAAACATTGTTAAATTTAGCCGAAACCAATGCACGTCTTCCGGTTTCTGGATTTTGTCTTTCTACCAGAATAGGTACTTTTAAGATATTATGGTACAATTATTAAAATAATCACTCCTTTATTCCAGAAATCCGGTGTTTTGCACCTGGGTTTGAGCACTGCTGCCTGAACCACAATACCACTTTGTCCAGGCACAGAAGTATCTTTATGTTTGTAACACACAATAAATTGTAACTACTACTACTAAAATAAGTATATGTATATATATATTAGGTTTATATATATTGTATTAGGTTTTATTGAAATAAATTATTATTATTATATAGTTACCGGCCCTTAGTCACTCACCACTGCCGCCTAAATATAAGTGAGGGACACAACTTAAGTAGCTCTGAAGTATATATGTACAATATTAAGAGAGAGATAAAATAACTGACAATAAATTCACTCTCCCTATTTTTTTTTTAATTATAAACAAAATACAATTTTTAAAGATAAAAGTTAGTTTTGTCTTCGGCGTGTGCTATTCCTACTAATGTGTATAAATGTTGTTATATTAAAATGCATTTTCTTTCTGTATTTATCATCATCAGCCTGTATCTCTCCACTGCTGGATGTAGGCCTTCCCCAAGACTCGCCATTTAACGCGACGTTTGGCCACCCTAATCCAACCCCCACCAGCGACCTTCTTCAGGTCATCCCGTACGTGGTCTTCACTCTAGAACCCGTATGCCTCATCGTTCGTCGGTTCTGCGGCAGATGTGTCCGGCCCATTGCCACTTCAGCTTGCTAATTTTAAAAGCTATGTCAGTAACTTTCGTTCTCTGACGAATATCAACATTTTAAATTCTATCTATTAGAGAAATATCAAGCATAGCTTTTTCTATAGGTGTATAACTGTGCGACCTTGAATTTATGGACCAAACCTAATAAAAAAATAATTGTTTTCTTTGTAAAAATGTTTCCGAAATTATGTTTTTTCCTTTATACGCCATCGTCGTTGGCGCGAAAAAGGTAAAATTGGCGCCAAAACAACAAATAGAAAGAGCGTGATTACAAAAACCTTTGACCCGCGAAACAACACAATGGGCTACTGATATTTCACCTACATTAACATACATACATTTATTTGGCTACCTTGGATTGAAAACTTTAATTATTTAATTATTTTTGTATTGCTAAAACTCGTAAAATTTTAGGATTTAACGCTCTTGCATTCCTTTGCCCGCACAATACAATGATTAAAAAAAAAACAAGTTTTGAGTCTGCTTTTGAGAAATGTAGTCTATCAACTTATTGGGAAATAAAATTACGGACAATTTGGACATATTTTTACTTTCAAATACTGTTTGCGGCGGTTTCTGCTGAGAACCTCAAGCTGCGCAAATACGCCGACCTCAGTACAGGTTACGAATTTGCGCCGTTTGGGGTCGCATGGGGACACTCAGCCAAGCGTCTAGCCCAGGAGTCGTCCAAACGGCTAACGGAAAAGTCTGGAGACAGGAAAGCTGGCAATTATTTCTGCCAACGTATTAGCTTAGCTATACAGAGGGAACATGTTGCCAGTCTTCTTGGGACTATCACTGAAGGGTCGTCTCTAGAGGACATTTTTTACTTATAGTTTATTTTTTATTAGGTTTAGTTTTTTTATATTTTTACTTTTTAGTAGTTTTAATTTATGTTGTAATTCTTTTATACTGTTTGTATATTACTTCAATATAAATACTATTTTTTTTTGTATAATTATACAGTAAAGTATCATCACGATCGTATCTCTTGCGGGCTGGTCATGCTATTTTTAAAAGATCCGGATCCACATTTAGCCAACTTTACTATAGGATCATCATGACAAGTGGCAAGCTCGTCGATGTCTCAGCGTACCAAACTTAAATGTGAATCCGCTTCTTAAAAAAGCTAGATTTCTGACGACCCCGCAAGGAATACATTCGTGATGATACTATACTATTTATACAAGATATTAAGATATTTTATTCTTTTTACATATCCTTTCAAACAAGTGTTTTGTCACTTTCATTCTCATTAAAATTGTATGCGACAGACAGAGACGTAATCTGTTATTCGAATGTATTATTCGTAAGAAGTCCATTCTATTATTACATTTCGCATTTACAATGTAAATTGTATGTTTTGTTTCATCATTTGAACACCTATTTGTTATGATGAAATTCACGTTCCGTTCCAATCATACTAAATTATTATTATAGTCTAAGATACGTTTAAGAGCGACCTTCACCGATCGGTCATCCGAATAAAATACACTTTTTACGGGTATATGAAAGTTAAAGACAAAATATTTTAATTCACGTAAACCTATTACAGGCATTTATGAAAAGTCATTAATTTAATTGTTTGAATGATTCTACTCCTGCTAGTGGAAGACTAAGCAGCAAAGTGGTCCAATAACCAAGCTGTTAGCAGAAGACCAGCAGCTTAGCAGATTTCTGTGACCTGTTAATGTTTAATCTGACTGAGAAAGGAATTTGCAAGAAAAACTCAGCTATATCAGATTTACAAAATAAAACATATACAAAACTACATATACCACAATGATACACGAATTACAATTTGATAGTGAATATATTGTGTTTTGATAATCTGTAATGAGTTTTATTCATTTTACACTAGCATAACGACAATTGACAAAAACTTTTTTTACGTACACACAGACATTCATTATTATATATATATATATATATATATATATATATATATATATTTATACATAGATTAAATTATTTAGCTAGTGGGTACTGTTAAAAATAGCTCAGACAACAAAGCTTTTTTTCCCTCGATAATTGACTTTTTCGTTACGACTCATTTTATTTTTAAAAAGTAAAGTAAAGTATCATCACGACCGTTTCCCTTTCGTGGTGGTCAGAAACCACGCTTATGTATAAGCGGATTCACATTTAGCCAACTTTACTATAGGCCAATCATGACAAGTGGCAAGCTCGTCGATGTCTCCAGCGTACCAAACTCGAGAAATATCACAAATAAATTAAATACTAATTAAATGTATTTATTTACATTTATAAACAGTTTTGTGTCTCGACCAGGAATCGAACCCGGTACCTCCGAGTCTAAATCCACGGACTTAACCGCTAGGCCACGGAGGCAGTTTTATTTTTTAAAATAGTAAAAAAACTTACTAATGTTGTTCGGGAAATATTTTTTAATTTAACAAATATAATGTCTTCTTTGACATAATAATGGTATTCCAATTTAGTTTTAGCATATATTGCTGCATCTAACCTTAGTTTATATAACCACTATAGCAGACTGTTCCTTGCTCACTCGTATCCAGCTATGTTTCTGTATAATTTTATTTATTTATTATATTGCATATGTGAACAAAAGTCTAAACTTTCTCAACTACGGATAATAATAAACAATAAAATGAAGAAAAAAAAGCGAAATATCTCCTCTTCAGTTTTTTATTCCCCATATATTTGTCTAAAAAGTGGCGCTGGCTGCCTGACTGAAGTCGCTACGTGCTTTTGTATATCTGCTATTTTATTACGAGTAATCTAACGTTAGCGCTAAAATAAATAGACTACGGCCGCAGGGTCTTTTTTGTTATTATCACTTACAACAAAACGAAAACATTAAAATTCTAGGGCCAAGGTTAATGTAGGGAAACGTCTCTGTTAATCTTTATAAAAGATAAGAAAGTGAATCGATGATACTGTTCATCAGATCACATGTTCCAAATACCCTTCTTTAAATAACTTGTACACACAATATCACAACCGCTAATCTGTCAACACGCCATCGATGCAGCTCCATCCACATCCAACGTAGTGCCATTCAAATTAGGACAAGTGTCGCTCGCAACAAACACTATCATCTTAGCTATCTCTTCAGGCTCTATTATACGTTTGTGTGGCAAATCTTTAGCCAAATAAGCATACGTAGAATCCATCACGTCCTCATCTATGTTGAAATTCGATAGGAAATTAGTTCGTGTTATTCCAGGACGTACGGAGTTCATACGAACACCTTCAGCAGCCAGTTCCACTGCACCGGATTTACTAAATCTCTCCAACCCGTCTCTGGCCATTGCGTAAGGCAAAAAACCTGGTTTTGTTCGCATCGCTGCACCAATCACATTCACGATGTTACCTTTTGTTTTGACAAGATACGGCAGCGCTAACTGTGTTAATAGATACGGCACGCGCAGATTCAACTTGAACAGTTCATCGTACGCTTCCATCGAGTCTTCAAACAACGATGTCAGTATAGCTTTTCCCGCACAATTCACTAAAACATCAATTCTTCCGAATGTCTCCACAGTCTTGTTTACTACACGTTCGCAGCTGCCTTCGTGTAATAAGTCCGCTGTGATGCTCAACATTTGCATTCCTCTAGCTGCTTCGCATTTTGCTTCTGTTGCGTGAAGTCTTTGCTCGTTTCTACCGATTAGAGACACTCTGGCCCCGTGTGTGGCGAAGAGAACAGCTGTTGCAGCGCCGATACCGGACGAGGCGCCAGTCACGACGGCGACCTTGCCCGTGAAATCCATCCGTGCGTTCCCGGCGACGCGCCACGCCAAACTAAATCGACTCAAGCGCAAGTCCAACCAGTTTTTTAAATGACCCTGACCAGCACCGCGGTTATTCCATATCTCGTCCCGACCTGTTTTCAACTATCCATTACGTCTTGCGCGTCAGCTAGGCGTTGTTAATTCATTTGCATGACTCGATGGATTGATTGTAGCTTTCAAATGTTGGTGATTTCGGATAGACGATGAGTTACGGAATTGCCCCGCAGTGTTGTAAGCCGGCATTAATTCTCGCGCGCGATTAACGACTTCTGTTTCGCTCGTGACGTTTGATCAAGTGTTTTTATTGTTATTTTTTCGTCGTTATGTCATTTTTAGCTGTTTACGTCTGGCGTTTTCCTTACATTTCGAGAAATTGCTTTTAGTTTTATTTGCATCATCATTAATTTAATCAAGATTGTTTTAAAGACTTAAGATAAAGTATTAACGCATAGTTTTATAGCACACTCGTACACCCGTGCATTACACGAAGCGGGTGATGTCTGTTATAAAATTTAAGTAAGTACCACTCAACACTTACATAAATTAGATCTTATTGTTAAAAAAAATGCTTTAATCTCTTGCCCAAATGTTGGTTGGCAGATAATTAGTAAAGGCATTAAGCTCGCCTGTGCACATTTTTTGATGAAATTAGGAATTTCAACTTGTGTTACCGGTTTTAGTTCCAGTCCGCCGGAATTAAGTTTTGCAATGTATACGTGGCTTCCCAGAAGACGAACGATGTGCCAATTGCGTTAAGTGGCGAGGCTTGGAGGAGGCCTACATCCAGCAATGGAGAGACACTAGCTGATGATGATGTAGTCAGCTAGTGCATCTAGGTATAGAGGTAATTCGTTTTGCTGCCGTGCAGCTAATGAATTTAATAAACTGGTTGACTTTTCCGAGTTGGATCTATTTAATGCAACTACAGCTACTTTTAAGAATACTCTGTTACAACATTGGTTTGACAGATTTCTTTGAGTGTTTCCGAAACTACTTAAACTGTTATTCATACTTAATTTATTTCCTTACTATTTACTTTCTTTATTAGATATCTAAATTTAAGCTTGCTTTCATAGTTTCCTATATGTGAAACATTATTATTATTATTATAATTACTGTTTGTTTTCCAATAAAATAAAATATTAAATATATTTTTTTACCCACAAAGTTTTTTTATCATTCAAGCCAGCTCTTTACCTTACAATAATGTATTGAATAAACGTAGCACTGTAATGCGTTTATGGCTCGCTGACATATTGGTAGCGAGGAAATGACGTTACGGTTCTAAACCTCGCAGTCCAGAAGTATATTATACTTTCTATGCAAGGGTCAGGGTGCAAGAATATGTAAATTGCTAAAAACATGTATGTATTCGAACTAATATACAAACAGTATAAATTACAATATTAAACAATTAAAAATAAACCTAACATTAAATAAACAAACAATAAAGTGAACTACAAATAAAACACCAAAAAATTCGCGCCATTTTGCGCGGACATGTCAAGTGCAAGTTTTTGTTTTGTAAATTAATTTACTGTGAATATTGTTAGTCAAAAGTGGTGTTGTTTTGTTTAATAATTTGTTTAATAATGTGCTACAATGTAAATAATTATGGAAAACGATAAATTGGACTTTAATTATGGGGCCCAAGTTGCCATTTATTTTTTGCGGTTTTCAAACGCTGTGAACTCCCATATAAATATAAAGCATCAAATTCTGCAACATCTGGGATTTGTTGATAACCTCATTAACTTATAAAAAAGAAAGATATATTACGTCAAACTGGGCTGTATGGGCTAGACCTGCCTTCACTATCACCTCAATAATCATCCATCGGGAGAAGAGAACTCAACAAAAATATTTTAACTAAAATTATAATCGTCCGATAAGCGTAGTGTGTCGAGGACACTCGCTGCGTTCCCCTGTTGAACGGCGAGGCTGACCCTTTAGAGCTAAATATTCTCTACTTAAAGGGTGACCCCGTAAATTTCTTGTATTATTTTGGTTGTTATTTTGTAGAGTACTTATTATACTCTTAATACTCATATATATTAATGTCTAACAAATTATAAGGCAATTTTTGTAAAGACAATATTTATAACTATTATTACAGGCAAAGTACAGCAGGATCAAGGCCTAACGGCGTTGGTCTGTCTAGTCACGTGACTGACCTCCTAAACATTTTAGTACATCTAGCCATCCGCTACACCGAGGACTGCAACGTAACCACTGGAGACGGCTGGTGGATGAGCTATGACTATCAATAAGTCTCCATCTTCAACAATGTTGTCGTCAGTAATGTCAGATGCTTTCAATTTTAAAATTGAATTAACCTTAAAATATGCCTAATTTATTTATTTAACAAATTATTGTCAAAAATTTTATCCAAATACGTGAAAATCTTTGCCTGGCAGACTCTCAAAATAATCACAACATTTATGTAAGTTAAAAGTACAATACATAAAACATCAGTTTCTTTATGGCATTCTATATAATCCAAAGGGGTGCACCCCCTTACCTGAAAGATCGTTTCCAATTCCTATGTGACTCTCACAGCCTTTCACTTCGTTCTTCACATAATAACCTATTTAAAATCCCTCCCCCACTCTTCCAGCAGATATTCAGATTCCTTTACAGTATCTGCAGCTCGCCAGTGGGACAGACTTCCTTTAATTATCAGACAGGCACCATCTCTTAAAATATTTAAAGATCAATTATACAAATACTTACTTCACAAACAGAATAAGTTGCCATGACTTATATTTTATATTTAAGAAAAGTATCATCACGACCGTTTCCCTTTCGGAGGTGGTGAGAAACCACGCTTATAAATAAGCGGGTTTAGCCAACTTTACTATAGCCAATCATGACAAGTGGCAAGCTCGTCGATGTTTCCAGCGTACCAAACTCGAGAAATAACCCAAAAAAAATATTATTTAAATGTGTTTATTTACATTAATATTTTTGTGTCCCGACCAGGAATCGAACCCGGTACCTCCGAGTCTAAATCCACGGACTTAACCGCTAGACCACGGAGGCAGTTTTAAGTATATATTTATTTGTTTATTTGGGGTGGTTATCTATGTATATTGTATTGCATATAATAACTACTATATGTATGTAATTAATTTGTGTTTTATATAGTAATAAATGATTTCAACTATTTATTTTCTTCGTAACCTTCTGCACCCGCTACAGGTCTCAGTCACAAAGGTTAGTTGGTAGAAAATGCATTTTCGGCATTAAGCTCGCTTATGTACCTGCACTTGTTTTGGTTTTGTACAATAAATAATTTAGTATTATTATTATCAGATTTTATTTTTTAAATTCCGTATAATTGTAAAAGTCCAGTATTCGTTATCGTGCGGAAGCAGAGATTCCAAGTGTCAATAAATTAGGATACCTGGTGACAGGTTCCGCAATAAATCTCTCGCATGCTATTTGCATTTTGTGATTTATTGCAGTTGTGCAATCTTCAACTACCCTCATTGTTGGTTCTGTGTGTGGTATCGAGATTGGTGGTGTGGTCTTTTTTACGTTTGTACTTATACGTACTATAGCTATTATATTTGATAATATTTATCAGGAAACTAAAGTTAAAGATATAGTATCATCATAAGCATGTGTCTTTCCAATGATGTTTATCCAGCAACTCCCTAGACCTGTCATTGCAATTTATTTATTATAGGGCAAAATAAAATGTATTCTACACTTTTGCATGTCAAATATTTACAATATTGATATATATATATTTTTTAAGTACATATTCGTGTATCTGCAGCAGTACATGATAACAATTATTTGGAAAGAAAAGCAATAAAATATTTAAAAATTACAAAAGTTATATATATATAACATAAGCCTCTGTGGTCTAGCGGTTAAGTCTCGGTGGTACCGGGTTCGACTCCTGGTCGGGACACAAAAATATTTTATAATGTAAATAAATACATTTAATTAATATCTAATTTATTTTGATATTTCTCGAGTTTGGTACGCTGGAGACATCGACGAGCTTGCCACTTGTCATGATGGGCCTATAGTAAAGTCGGCTAAATGTGAATCCGTTTATTATAAATAAGCGCGTCTATTATAAATATTTTTTTACGTTTAGCAGAAGACAGACTAATTCCTGTTAATGTTTAATCTGACTGAGAAAAGAAACTACAAGGAAAACAAACCTTGTACACTTCTCAATTATGCAATTATACTTTAATTGATAATTCATAAGGATGTTATACGAGAAAAAAGGTCCAAATTCCAAGATATAGCCAAACAATGGCGTCGCCAAAATTACCATTAAAAAGCACATTTATTACGCCCGAGCTTTATTAAAGTGGTCATAAGTAACTTCTAAATGGCTGTATTGTTAGGCGTAACAATAAAAAAAATATTTTTTACACTAATAGCTAACGATAGTGCCCTACGTGAGCGGTTTGTCAAGACGCGTCACGACTTTTCAAGTACAGAAGTCTTATTTGTTCAAATATTGTCTCTTATTACATACACGTATCATAACGACCGTAATCCCTAGTAATTAGATCGGAAATGTTCATACATACATACATATAGAGACAATTGAGCGCCACTTGTCACGATCACGACATACCCCTTTCGCTTCTTCAACATTCATCAACCTCTTCATACATGCCCTTTTGTTTCGATGGCTTTTTATGGCACCTTCAGCTATTGTTTTATTTATCTGATCGTGATAGGTGAGTCTTGGTCTGCCAGGGCCTCTTTTACCCACAACTTTCGCATTATATATCTGGTTCGTCAATCTCTCTTCGCTCATCCTTTCAACATGCCCGAAATATCGGAGCATGCCTTTCCTTATTTTAGTCCCTATGCTTTCTTTTATACCTACCTTTTTGCGTATTTCATCATTTCGTATGCGGTCCGTTAAAATTAGCCGCATATCCTACGCAACGAACTCATTTCAACTGCATTAACTCTACTCTCATGCATATTTTTACATATCCACGTTTAGCTTTCATACATAAGTGTTGGTACCAACATGGCATTGTGTATGGCGAGCCGAGCTTTGAAAATGTTCAAATGGTAAAAAAAAAAACAATCCACCCGGCATGTACCAATGAGAAAGTACACTTTTCTTACGTACATTTGTCATAGATTTACAACACCACCGTTCTGGTTCGCTAGAGACATTGACGACTTTGCCACTTGTCATAATAGACCCATAGTAAATGTGAATCCGCTTCTTTAAAAAGCGTGGTTTCTGACCACCCCAAAAGGGATACGGTCGTGATGAGCACTCACCAAACAATAATAAATAGTATAAATAAAAAAAAACTGCTCAACTAATATTAATAACATAATAACAAAACTGACCAACATATTTTATTTTTTAAATCATAATTTAAACTACACATTAAATTTTTGCTAAATGTCTTAACCCTTTCAGCACCACACATTTTGGATATTAAAACGTTGATAACTTTGAAATACTTAAGGTCTAAAATATCTCATAAAAATAATAAATAAATTCTTCCACCACCGAATTCCACAAAGCCCCTTCCGCATATTCGTGCGTTGTTGTTTTCTAATGTGCGTTGGGTAATATTATGGAAATAAAAATCACTATTGTATGTTTTATTCTTAAAAAAGGACTAGGACCAACAATTTTACTAAAGATAATTATTAAGTAGCTAGATGAGTGCACGATCTATCGGTAAAACAGAATTTGGTGACCGCTACATATTTTTGTAATAACGCACGCTTGGTATTGTCCGTGCTGAAAGGGTTAAATAAATTATGTAGTTAAAGGTGGTTATTTACAATCAATTAATTAAATTGTTGCGTAGGACAATAGTTTTGTGAATGAAATGAGAAGAAAATTTTACGTAATTTTTCGACATTAGCATGAAAATGCAACTTTGTGCGCGCTCTTTAATGCACGGAAAGCTTTCCCTATGTACTTTCTTGATCTTGTGGAGGTAAACTTATTAGACCAGGAGATAGCGTTAAAAAATCGACGTTAAACATTAGTTCAAGCCTATATAAGCTCCCACTATTATAGTTTTGTAAAAATCCGTAAAAGCGTTACATCAGAATGACTACATCATTCAATGACTTTATTGCAGGTGACTCGGTTAGCTCCTGTGGCTCCATAGCATGTTTATTGGACTAAAAAATTTTAAAAAAAAAACGTTTACCTCATCTCGTCTCTCAGGGTCCTCTACAGCATTAATTCAAGCACCCATCTCTTGTAGTTTTATGAGAATCCGTCAAAGGTACATGAGAATTTTCATCAATTTTCCCCCTGCAGGACAAAACACTAGTGTGGGGGCCAACAAATGTCATTATTGTTAATTGTTTTTTATCTGCCTAAATAAATATTTCATTCCATTTTATATTTCATTTCATTTTAATGACAAAGTTCGATAGCGGTTTGCTAGTAAAATATATTTAAATGTACGTTTTTATTGAGTACGAAATTATAAAATTACACATTAAAATATAATTCTTAAATCCACCAAGCTATTATAATGTGTACGTAAATAACATCATCATCATCAGCCTGTGTCTCTCCACTGCTGGATATGGCCTCCCCCGAGGCTTGCCATTTTACACGATCTTCTGCCACCCTCATCCATCCCCCACCAGCGACCTTCCTCAGGTCATCTGTCCATCTGGCGGGGGGTCTCCACTGCAGGACCCGTTTACTCCATCGTTCATCGCTTCTGCGACAGATGTGTCCAGCCCATTGGCACTTCAACTTGCTAATTTTGAAAGCTATGTGGGTAACTTTGGTTCTTTGACGGATGTCAACGTTTCTGACTTTATCCTACAGAGAAATCCTGCCGTATAATAATTGACGTAAAAAAATATTTACGATGTTACTCTTTATCGTAAATAAATACTTAGCTGTCAAATTATGTGTTAACCTCTTGGACTAGGATTGAGGGAGGCTAGCGGGGTGGTTTCGCTTTTGTAAAAATGTCTCCAACGTTTTCTTTTTTTAGCTGTTTAGAAGGTTTCTCGAAGCCTTCGTGGGCAGGAAGTTATTTAGGTGGGTCCATTACTCGTTTTTTTCGCTTGTTTAGCTCTTTGCTAGATCTATTTTAATACTTTACCAAATAACAAAAAGTAAGAAATCCTTTTATTGGCATATAAAAATACTTTTATTTTTTAAAACGTTATTGCACTATGTACAAAGCGCGGGCTTAACGCCGGTAGGCATTCTCTAGCAGCCAAAAATTGGGAAAATACAGATAATGTTGATTATGAGGTAGGTGCAAAGGGTTTAAATAAAAATAAAATAAACTTATTCTATGATACCATAATACATATTAATATACATACAAATATATTATAATGGAAAAGAAACTTTGTGACTATATATGTATGTAGGCTACGAAAATATTCACATTTAAGCACAATATCAGTCGGTTTTTTGAATATATTTTTGTCACATATAAATTCTGTGTTTATACGAAAGCCACAATAAAAGTTGGGAAATCTTAAAACACAAAGAAACACTTCTTTCTCATTCTCCGCACCAGACGTAGAGGCAATTTAGGCGCCAACAGATCTCATACAAAAGTCCTTGCCCGTGTATGACAAAACAATGTTCAGTTAGCAATCTAATTGGTATTTTTCATAATAAAGTTTAAGCTCCCTACAACCCTATTATGTTCCTTGA
This sequence comes from Tinea semifulvella, assembly GCA_910589645.1. Classification (NCBI taxonomy): domain Eukaryota; kingdom Metazoa; phylum Arthropoda; class Insecta; order Lepidoptera; family Tineidae; genus Tinea; species Tinea semifulvella. Next base: position 9,338,346 of record OU342619.1, read on the forward strand.
GCGCAAAGTTTATGTAATGGAATCCCTTGAAGTGTAAAACGCTAATAAAATTGGAATGTTCTTATAAATATTTTCTACTACAGACTACAGCTAATAAATAACGTTGAACGCAAGTGAATTATTTAAAAAATATATATTCTTATACTTACTATAACCCTGTTTTATTAATTAATAAGTGCTATAAATCTATGTTTAATGTAATATATAATCTTGTAGGGAAAAATACCTACTGGCTGACGGAGACAGTTTAGGAAAAGAAAGGTTACTCACGTAGGTCCGCCTGTCACCTGTCTTCCTCCTGGAAGCCTCCAGATCTAATCCAGCAGGTTGATTGTCTTTATTAGCACAGCACTTTCACGAAAGTAGCTAGCGCACACTCGGAAATCAGCGGTCGTGGACGTCCTGATGATGATCACCGACGGAAGACGTGGACACGACGCGGTCTGATAGCAGTACGATGAACTGCTTATTTTTTATTGAGAAATCATGACCATGCGCGTGGGCTAATCGACGACGACTAACTGCCTCTAAGAGGGTTTAAACCTCAGCTATTGTTCTGAAACAGGCCACTAGATGGCGTCACGTTAGGAAATCAATGGAAGATAGGGAACGAGGATTTTATCAGCCAGTAAATAATTTCTAATTCCCTATCAAAAAATATTATAAATAAAAACTAAACCTAGGTACCGAACAAATCTTATTTTAATAAATGTAAATGTTGGTGAAATTATTATAAACGCACCGTGGACAATATACTTTACCCCATGAGTGAGTATTAAAACAGTGTTGCTCTATAGCCAAACTTCATTGTACCTATCGGTATTTTGAGTGTATTCTTAAGATGTCTGACTAAATGGTGAAATTGTTCCTCGAGATCTCGATGTAGAGCGGTAGCGAAGACGGAATCTCGTTGATGGCAATCTTTCTTGGTTTATTTTAAATATTTATTTTAAATCAGATATTTCTTATTTCATTTCTAACTGGATTTTTGTCTTTGTTGGCTGACATCGAACAGACCATGATAGGTTTGTCCAGCGTCCACTATCTTGTCAGCTATTTCGTCCATGATGTTTTAGCAAATGTTTAATTGTGTTAAAAGTTTTATTTCACACAAAAGCTTGGACAACACAACAACACGGACAGTTACCGATAGCTTCCCTAGATGGCGCTGTATAAAATAAAATATAATATTGGGTTACTACAGATAGATATTAATATTAACATCTATAAACATAAAATTAATTTTACTTATTTATTTAATTGACTTATTATTTGTAATTTAATTTAATTGTAATTGTTTTTTTTTTTTTTTTTTTTTTTACATGTAAACAGTTTAATTTTTTAGAATTTTTGACATTGCAATTTAATTATAATTTGTATAATGTTATGTTTGATAATTTTAGGTTTTTGTATGTGCTCACGGCCCAGTTGTTTTAACAATAATAATAGAATTGTAATGCGGGGTAGGCAGTAATATGAGCCGGAGCGGCGATGGGATCCGCAACCCATCACGCATGGCCCGAAAAGCGCGGATCGAGGACAGCTGAGTGCCGACTTGGCACCTGGAATGTCCGTGGAGGGATAAAAGATAAGATGAATGAACTTCTAGATATGATGGATGAAATGAAGTTGGATGCGATTGGCGTGACCGAGACCAAGCGGAGGGGTAGTGAGATGCAGGACTTGCCGGGGGGAGGGATCGCGCTCTGGTCGGGAGTGGGAGTCAACGATCGCGGTAGTCAGGGGGTGGGCATTTTACTATCTAGCCGCTTGGCCGACAGCATGTACGAGTACTGCCTGGAAAGCCCAAGAATACTCTGGGTTCGTCTAAAAACTGGTCTTAAAAAAATATTTATAGCCGTGGTTTACGCCCCAGTAAGCTCAGCCCCACAGCAGGAACTGGAGAATTTTTGGAACCAGGTCAGGACAGTTCTAGATTTGGCAGTTGGGAACGAAAATATAATATTATGTGGCGACTTGAATGGATGGGTGGGGACACGTCGTGCAGATTACGAAACGGTCCTAGGTGATTTTGGAGATAGGAGAGTAAATGATGCAGGTAAGCTTATTCTTGACGTGTGTTTAGAAAAGAATATTTTTGTGTCCAACACAATGTTTGCTCACAAAGATATTCACATGTATACAAGAACGATGAATAGTGAAAAGAGTATGATTGATTTAATAATAGTTGATGAAAGACTGCGAACACAGACTCTGGATACCAGGGCGTATCGTGGGCCAGAATTGGGAACAGACCACTACCTAGTAATCACTAGGATTAGTGGTCTGTTCACAAAATGGCGCCACCGGCGATCAGGTGGCAATCTGTCAGCAGTAGAGAGAATAAAGAGTGAAAAGTTACAAGATGATAGTGTGAAAGAGGAGTATATGAAACGCGTCAAAGATAAACTTATCAACTTGAAAGATGTGAGCAAAGATGTAGAAGAGTGCTGGAAGTACCTAAAAAATGGTATGGTAGAATCGGCAAAAGAAGTATGTGGAGTAGCAAAAAAGCGAGCAACTAAAGGTGACGCGTGGTGGGATGAAGAGGTTAAAGAATCGGTTGAAAGAAAGAAGAAAGCTTGGATAGATTACGTTGCTTCGCTAAATATGAATGAAAGTATGAAAAGAGAAAAAAAGAAGATATACCATCGCTGCAAGAATGAGACAAAATCTTTGATTAAGGAGAAGCGTGAAAGATGTAAAGAAATAGGTGAAAACAGGATGACGAGCAACTTTAAGGAGAACTCCAAACTTTTCTGGAGGGAAGTTAGGAAGGCCAAGGGTGGCTTGACATCTTGTCGAATGAATAGAGTTAGATCAAAGAGCGGTAACATTCTTGCAAACACGAATGAGGTGTTGGAGCGATGGAGTGAATATTTTAGTGAGATGTATGCTAGTACGATTCCTAACGACGTTACGACGGGTACTTTACCTCCAGAGCTACCCTCAAATACAACGTCTACATCTAAAGAGGAAATAAGTGTGCAAGAATTGCAATCGGCAATTAGAAGCCTGAAATGTGGCAAAGCAGCGGGAAAAGATCGAGTGCTCGCCGAAATGATCAAATACGGAGGTATACCGGTCTGGAACGCTTTCCACCTACTATGCAACCTTTGCTGGCAGGAGGGAAGAGTACCGGAGGACTGGCAGCAATCAGTCATCGTTCCTTTGTACAAAGGTAAAGGATCTAGATTGGACTGTGCCAACTACCGAGCGATTAGTTTGATCAGTTTGGCGAGCAAGATGTATGGCAAGATTCTCACGAAACGCCTGCAAGAGAAGACAGAAGGTCTTTTATGGGAGGCACAAGGAGGCTTTAGACCTGGAAGAGGATGCACTGACCAAGTCTTCTCGCTCCGCAATATCACAGATAAGTTTTTGGCCTTAAACCAGAAAGTTTTCTGTGCTTTTGTGGATTTGGAGAAGGCTTTTGATAGAGTTGTAAGAAAGAAGCTTTGGGACATATTGCCGGAGTATGAAGTGGATGACAAACTGCTACAGGCTATACAGTCCCTGTACAAGGGCTGTAAAGCTTGTGTGCGGGTGGAGGGAGGTATGTCGCCTTGCTTTGAATCCCAAATGGGCGTCAAACAAGGCTGCGTGCTGTCCGCCAGATTATTCACTTTATATCTCGACAAATGCCTAAAAAGAGTAAGGGAGAGTGACTGTGGGATAAAAATGGGTGATCTTGTGGTGAACTGCCTGCTTTATGCAGATGATGCTGTTCTTATGGCATCGTCCGAACAACAATTGCAATCACTAGTCACAGAAATGAAAGAGGGATGTGCAGAAAAAGGACTCCGTTTAAATGCGAGAAAAACCAAGGTACTAGTGTTTGAAAGAAGAAGGATGACAACCTTGACGATAAAGATTGATGATGAAACGCTAGAACAGGTAAATGAAATTATATATCTGGGCAGTGTTTTCACTGCGGATGGGAAGTATGATAGGGATGTTGAAAGAAGAGTGAACGCGGGAAATAGTGTTAATGGGGCCCTGGGGTCACTGATCGCCAGTCGTAATGTCAGTGATAAAGCTCGACTCGCCATACACAATGCCATGCTAATACCAACACTTATGTATGGAAGCGAGACGTGGATATGTCAGAATACGCATGAGAGTAGAGTTAATGCAGTAGAAATGAGGTCTTTACGTCGGATATGCGGCGTAACTTTGATGGACCGTATACGTAATAACGAAATACGCAAAAGGGTAGGTATAAAAGAAAGCATAGGTACAAAAATAAAGAAAGGCATGCTCCGATGGTTCGGGCATGTCGAAAGGATGAGCGAAGAGAGATTGACGAACCAGATATATAATGCGAAAGTTGTGGGTAAAAGAGGCCCTGGCAGACCAAGACTTGCCTATCATGATCAAATAAATAAAACATTAGCTGAAGGTGAATTAAAAAGCCATCGAAACAAGAGGGCATCTATGAAGAGGTTGATGAATGTCGAAGAGGCGAAAGAGGTATGCCGTGATCGTGACAAGTGGCGCTCAATTGTCTCTGCCTACCCCGCAAGGGATTTGGCGTGAAGATATGTATGTAAAAGCTTGGAGGGTTTGTTGTCTCCGAATTGTTTGTAGTAGTTTTTGATTGTCGGTTTGTGAACACCTCTTAATTAGGGCTGATTTTAACGATGCGGCCCCATTCTGTTACTTAGTCGCAAACGTTATATATAATCCGTAACTATATATATATGACGCTATGAAAGTTGATATTTGCACGGCCGCTGTCAAGGTCGAGCGCTTATAAAGTTAAGAATTGAATAATATTTTGTAATTATGACGCAATCTCTGACGTAAATAACGAAATACACTAATAACGTTTGCGACTAAGTAACAGAATCTAGCCGCAGGAATTTGTGTTCTAGGTGGTGTGATGATAATATTATTTTTATTTATTCTCATATTATTTTAATTTGTGGTTTTGCCATAACATGGTAACAACGGAGGGTAGGATCAAAAGAATATGGTAAGGAGAGCTTAAGCGGTTCCTTTTGATACTAAAGAGTGGTAATGAAAAATCGTTACTCGCCCGAAGCTACTCGTTTTCACATTATGTCAATCTTGCAGTTTGTCAAACGTTTAGCTCGCCATAGGCATGTACGAGTATGTGACATAAAATTTAGGCTATTTATTTCATACGAATATTATCGATATAAGTAATAAAATATGAATATAAGTCCGCGTGGAATAGTGGGAAGAACGCTGGCTGCATTTCCCCGCTGAATTGCAATACTGATTATTTGGGACAAGAAAGAGCCAGCCCTCTCTCTTCTCACCGGAGGAGACGACAGGACGTGGTGTTATGTATTTTAATAACATTTTGTTGTTTGTATATTAATATTTTAATATGTATGGTATATACTCGCGCCTCTTGAGTCTTGACGGACTCCGCAATTACCGCCAAGGCCCTGTACCATGCGCTGTCTCCCTGAGTCCTACACCAGAGCACGTTCCCGTTCCCAGGGACCAATGTCATACAATCGTGTCTCTTGCCAAAATCTCAGATTACTCCAGCAGGATTCAGAAGACCTGGAACCTCCACGGTGGTCTTCTAAAGCCAGTAGAAATTAACTTTAGTTATCTGATATTATATATGTAAAAGAACGTAAAAATTTTAGTGAAAAATTTAGTGAAGCTGCATAAAGTGACTCTGTATTGGACAGTCTACTCTATCCAAAATTGTTTATGCTGGCTAAAACTTTTACACAAAAAGTAAACTGTATACGTGACGCACTGCAAAATTCCTAACAATACCCTTAATCCATTGTAATACTGAATGCTTAGGGCGCTGTATGCTCGCGCGATAGTTGACCCACAAATTGCAGGAGTCAAAATATTGGCAATATACCCTAAATTACATTATCTTAACCTCTTTTGTGCAGCGAGCGAAACTGCGGACCATAATGAATTTCCTGTCTATCCTATACAAAAAGATATAGCAAGTCGTAATGATACATAGACAATAGTCGCAGACAGGTAAATCTCTCGTCAGGGAAGCAGCATAGGAAGTTCTTTGGTCATAAATTTTGTCAAACAAAAAGCGAACACGTATAACATTTGTCATCTTGTAGCCTAAGAGATGGTGGACGTTCTAGTTGCAAGCATACATGGAATTGACTGATTTGGATCATTTGCTACGGATGTTTCAACGGCAGCGATATTTTCGACACTTCGACCAAGCCGTTGTCTCACTGGCACGGCAACATCTCACAACGAATATGTAGACTCAAATTTTTGCACTAAACTTGTTACTGCCTGTCTACTAGGGCGAGAATTACGACCGAAAATCGGAGTTAACGCTCTTAAAGTAGCGGTCACCGACTCCAAATTTCTGTAGTATTTTTTTATAATTTGCAGACGTTGTTCGATCGTGTATTTTACCATAATGAAAATGTTAAGTTTACTGAATAAATTGACAGTGACAGTTCGATGATTAGTGAAAGGGTACGTTCACGAATTTAATTCACCACTTGTCATAGTAAAGTTGTCTAAATGTGAATCCACTTCTTTTTAAGCGTGGTTTCTGACCACCCCGAAACGGTCGTGATGATACTTTACTTTACTTTTTTTCAAAATGTTTTATACTGTTTGTAGCCTAAAGTTAATAATATATGCATTGGCTCGGTATTTGATATGGTACGTCGGAAACAAGGGTTAGATGTACGGTTAAGAATGGCTAAGTTTTTTAGAGCGTTCTCTCTGTCGTATTATACGAAATCAGCGATAGACAAAGATAACGCTATACACAATCAAAATCATCCGCAGTCCTCTCTCTCCTTTCCATATCCAATGCCATATGAAATAACTTTGTGTTTTAACAAATATAGTGTAAAAAATTACTGTAAAAAAGAGTGTACTATTCGCCAACAAACTGCTATGCAGTTTGGCGTATAATTTAAAAAAATGTAAATAGTTTTTATCTGAATAAACGATTTAATAATAGTTACAAATGCTGGGTGTTCTATTTAATATTTAAAGTAGCTTTGGGACCAAGTATAAAGAAAATAATACCTAATAATAATAGTAATAAATAATTAGTGAAGCAGTGGTAGCTCGGTTGTAAGAACGCTTATAATAATTGATTAAAATAGCCAAAAAAACGTTCTGATTATTTAAATATTTTAATATTCAAGGTCTGTTGTTATGACAACGTTGTTTTTATTTTGATTTATATTTTATAACTGTCATCTCTCTGACTATGTTGTGGTTACGAAGTTGTGTCGGCACATCTTTGGTGGCTCGAGATAAGGGTAAATTGGCTGTATGTAATCATATATTACTGTATTACTACTATATTTGGAAGGATTTTCTTAATAAGGTATTTCATAATAACAGACCCTTGAAGGAAAATCCTAATTATATATTTTTATCACCTATTATTTTAACAAGGTTGTGATATAATTAGATGTTGTAATTACAAGTCGGAGTAAGTTACTGGTTCCGTGGTCTAGCGGTTGAGATCGTGAATTTAGATGTGGGGTACCTCCACATCTAAATTCAGTTCAAATCATAGTCGAAACACAAAAAATATTTTTTGTTGTATTTCTCGAATTTGGTAAGCTAGATACATCGACGAGCTTGCCACTTGTCATGATGAGCCTATAGTAAAGTTGGCTAAATGTGAATCTGCTTCTTTAAAAGCGTGATTTCTGACAACCTCGAGCGGGATACGGTCATGATACTATAATAATTAATAAATTATTTATTATTGCCTCTGGTTTGAGGCTGCCACGTGTGTCATGGTGGGCCTATAGTAAAGTTAGCTGAATGGAAAGACGATAAAGATGGGGCAAGAAAGCATCGGTATGAGAATTAAATCTAGGATAATCGTCTCAATTTATTGTTCTTAAATTAACAGAGGTTTTTGCGTTTTGTCGACTTTCGGGTTGCACATAGGCATGTAGTCTATCTTAATTCTGACTTGCCTGGTGGGTTACTGCTGTATCAGGTATTGTAATCTCATAGGTACTGATAACTAAATTTAAAAGGTTATTAATTGATCGTTGTGGTGCAGTTCTGTATATATTTTATTTTGTAAATCTGATATAGCTGACTTTTCCTTGCAGATTCCTTTCTCAGTCAGATTAAACATTAACAGGTCACTGGAATCTGCTAAGCTGCTGGTCTTCTGCTAACAGCTTACTTATTGGACCACTTTGCTCCTTAGTCTTCTACTAGCAGGAGTAGAATCATTCAAAATAATTAAATTAATGACGTTTCACAAATGCCTGTAATAGGTTTACGTGAATAAAGATATTTTGACTTTGACTTTTTATACTAGTATGACATACCCACGTAAGTGGCGCACGAGGTCCATGAAATTTGGCAACTGGAATCAGACACTCATGACTGACATCAGTCTCTAACACTATGCCGGCTTGACTGGGTATGACGGTTAATGTAAATTAGGATAAGTTAGTTACAAACAATTGAATCTTTTTTTTTTTCTAAATAAACAATTATTAATATTAGTCTAACGTAAGACCATACAAAGTCACACAGTAGCTATATTAATTTGTCGGTTAATAATACATGTTTAAGGGCGGATTTATTCTGATAGTAACCTAATACGTGCAACTTCAAAAGAATATTCACACATTATCTCCGAGACACATTAATGTCGATCGTGTTCGCCCATTTTACTTGGCAAGATGTATCGGGGGCTCTATTCTTGGTTACCCAATTGTTTTTTGTTAGATTATCAGTTCTGCAATCGAAGGCGAATCACTATTGTTTACCTGGAAATGAGTTCGTTATAAGAATCCAGAAACCAGACCCACTCTCAGTTTCCACGTCTCAGCTCACATTACAGGGAGAACGCACTGGTTGAAAACTTTTATCTTCAGACATTGTGTGGTATGGACGATAAGAGGATGTGCCGGAGTTACCTGAATGCCCATCCTAGCTGAATCGAATGAAGCATCTGAGGTTTTCTTCGCTGAAGTTAGCTGCGCCAAACTGAATGGTCTTTCCTAAGGTCTGAATACGTCTAGTATTCTCGCACAACTTCGAGCGTGTCGTTTCCCACAAACGTTGGTGTTGGCTTGACATGGTTTTTGAACAAGACTTTCGCCTTGTCAGTTCATTCTGAGACCAACCTACTGGGAAGCCACATATAAGTCCTTAAGCATTCCGCTAAAATCCTTGAGCGCAGCCCGTTACTTAAGCGCAAACGTTATATAAATAATAATAAATAAATATTTCCAGACAGGTCACACAGCGCCATCTAGTTTCCGTGGTAAGCTACGAGGCTTGTGTTACGGAAACTAGATGGTTAATAAACTACATATTATACTTTTTTTGTAAATATATACATATAAACACCCAGACCGAGACAAATTATACAATGTACAACTTGCCCCCGGTGGGAATCGAACCCACGACCTCCTGAGTTCACGGCAACGTTTGTTACCACTAGACCACGGAGGCGGTCAATGGAATCCGTTAACTTTATATATATATCACGCTATTAAAGTTGATATTTGCACGGCCGCTGTCAAGGTCGAGCGTTTATACAGTTGAGAATTAAATAATATTTTGTAATGATGGGGCGCGGTGGTGGCTCGGTTGTAAGAACGCGTTCCTTAAATCCTACAAAAGTCAGTTTAAACCCACCCGGCATGTACAAATGAGAAATACACTTTTCTTACGTACATTTGTCATAGATTTACAACACCACCGTTCCCGTGCCTCGGAGAGCACGTTAAGCCGTCGGTCACGGTTTCACTAATACCAACTTGTGGAATCGTTAATAATTTGTCATAAAAAATTGACATCATATACTCGCCAAGACGTCTGGCCCAGAGCGTGGCGAGTGTAGGCCAAATTCAGATTATATATTCAGGATATAGATATGTTCTGGAATGGAGGTCTAGGACGCTGTTTTCTAGGGGCTGTAATGAATTATGGCGCAACATCTGACGTAAATATAATAACATATAAGTAACAGAATAGGGCTGCTGGCCATGATGACTCACTATTTATCATTAATCAGACAAAAAGTGATGAATTTACTTAAAATCATTTAGTTAAAGAATAACACCTCTAGTTTTGTGATATCCGAGCTAGTTTACAAGCAAACGCTTTCCACGCTGAGATATCGGCGAGCCATTCGATATCGACTGACGGCCGTCTCGGGTTCGACACTGATTGACGCCATCCGCTAAACGATCCTTTTACACCGCCTGAAAACTACTGGAAATTTGGCTTACAAATTGTGAGAAAGTGATGACTAATAGTAAAGTTAAATATACTCGTACTTTAAAATAAGTAAAGTATTTATTTAAATTCTTTAATGCACTTAAAAATTGTACAGAGGCGAGCTATAATGCCAGTAACATTATAACTTAAATAAATACACAGTTATTTAAATAGTGTTTTATTCTGTTTCTCCAGGAACGATGTGGTTATCAAACGTTTTATTCCACTGGCGAGCTGCAGATACAGTAAAGGAATCAGTGTATCTGGTTGAGGAATGAGAAGGAATCTTAAGTTGACCTTAAGACTTAAGACGACCGTTATCTTCATATACATACGCTTCTCAGGTCTGGAACCCTAGATACGAGAAATACATAGATCGAATCGAAGGGGTGCAGAGGCGGTTTCTGAGGTACATTAGCTTCAGGACGCGCCAGAACCGTACAGGATACTTGGAAAAATGTAAACGCCACCATATCTTACCTCTTGTAAAACGCCGGGAATTCGCCGACGTGTCATATCTTATGGGTGTCATAAGAGGAACGGTCGACTGTCCAGATATTCTAGGAAATATACCTTTTAGTACACTCTGCAAAACACGTCACAGGGATACCTTTTACATCCCATTTGTATCCAATAATTATATGCAGAATGCTTTCATTTGGAGAACATCTGACTATTTTAATAAACATTGCTCACATATTGACATATCATGTACTACCCCAGCCGCTGCCCGACGTGGCTTGACTCAGGACTACTTTACAAATGCCTTAAGCCGATCTGTATAAGTGTTCTATTTCTATTGTTATTTTGTCTTATTCTGCCTCATATCATCTCATTCTTTTTGTAATAGTCTACTCAGTGTTTAGGTTTATCTATGTTTCCATATCTATTTCTGTGAAAACTTGTCATTAGCCCTTTCTTACTTTATCTTTTTTCTTTATATTTAAGTATTGTTTAGCTGTAAGTTTTCCTAATTGTATAAAATAAAATAAAATAAATATAATAAATAGAGTTGCCAACATTTCTTTGCTCCAGAGGCACCTCCGTGGTCTGGCGGTTAAGTCTGTAGATATAGACGCAGTGGTACCTGTCCTGGTCGGTACACATTAATTGATTTGTGATACTTCTCCAGTTTGGTACGATAGACATCGCGACCTTCCTAATTGTCATGTTGGGCCTACAGTAAACTTGGCTATATGTTCATCTGCTTCTTTAAAGCGTGGTTTCTGACCACCCTGGAGAGATACGGTCGTGAACATACATTACCTTTTTCTTTTATTTTTTGACGTTGATTGTCAATTCCTACGTAGAAATGTCACTTGACGCGCTGTATTATAAACAGTCACTGTCTAGGTTCTCTCGCCACTCTTCATCATTATTATAGCCCTTGAAACACAGTGCCTGTACAGGGTACCTAGTAGATCTTAGAAGTATCTTAGGTCTTAGGTTTAATTTAAACATTAATAGAGGTTGAAGATGCTCCAAACAGAGCTATAATTAAAATATTAGTTTACAGACACTTTTTGGGTACATAATTTTCATAAAATTTTCATTGATTGTTGCTTATTATTATCCTACATCATCGGTTATCATATAGTACGTAGTACCTAATTTATGTAGTACTGCCTCCGTGGTCTAGCGGTTAAGTCCGTGGATTTTAATATATTTATATAATATGATATATTTTTAATATATTTAATTTTAATTGATATATTGCACCTACCTCACATAATTGTTCTCGTTGTCCCGAAGGTCTGACAGGCAGAAATGTCAAGCGACATTATGTCACGCATAAAGTTTTAAGTTAAGCCGTCTGGCCAGCGTGTTGAGTGTAGGCCAAATTCTCCAGATATATGTTCTGGAAGGCCCATCTCCAGCAGTGGAGGTCTAGGACGCTGTGTTCTAGGGGCTGTAATAATGATGATGATGATATAAGTAAAATTGGAATAATATAAAAATAAATGAAATAGGCAATTTATTCTACTTCATTTGCTCAGTCCCATGATAGCTTTGGAGCCCAAGAGAGAGATTTAGAAATGGTCGGTTCTAAAACATGTCTCTTGAGAATTTGCCCTACACTCGCCACGTTGGCCAGCTACTGTTCTTGTTCATTGTAAATCTGTCTTAATAGTAAAAGATATGCCAGCTAATGTCCGAGACATAGATTTGCTTGACTTTTGTCTGTGATGTTTTTTACTGCTTTTTTTTTGCTTCAAAGGGTTGAAGCCAATTACGAGTTAAATAATAAAATTAACACAACCATCGCTCAAAAAATGTGCCCTTAATAAAGTATGAGAAAAGTCAACGACTAAAAGAAAAAGCCAAAAAGTTTCGAAGCAAATCCGATTTTCAGGGTTTCCCCTTTTCGTTGTTAAAAGTAGAAAAGAATGGCACTTGTAGGGTATTCTTCTACCTTTTAATTGTCTTTGGGAATTTATTTAAAACTTTAAAACATATCTTTTAAAATCTCAATTCATTGGGAAATCTACGTTCTTTAATAATCATCGTCAACTATTAACAGCTATAACTCCATTGCGTCTTGCGAATAAGTTTGAGAATGCTAAAAAGAAGTGATTTACCAAAAGCCTATTTTGGAGATTTATTATCTTAAATAAATGTTATGTTTTGATTTTGTTTTTAAAGTCAATGTCATATAATATGCAATGTTGAAACATTGTCCCTCTCTAGATCAGTGGTTCTTAATATTTTTTTTGGAGATGGAAAGTACAACTTAGAAGAATGGTATAGTGTTTGCGCTATTCGCTATATATCGACCAATTTTAGATGGTTAGGCGATATCGTGATCTGTTGATGCATAAACAAACATTCCTAATTTGTTACCCCTATACCTTATCCTGTCTCTTTCTCACCGCTTCCTTTCTATATTGCCCATCCTGCTCACACTAGTCCAAAGGCCGGCATTTGTGCACTAAAGAGGGCAACGTCAACAGCAGAAGTCGTCGTAGAGTCGTAAAATATTCATTGTCCTAAATTGGTCATAGAATATCGCCGTCGTTGTTGTTATTCGGGGTGACTTTGTATGGTCTTACGTTAGACTCCATTGATAAAAACAAACAACATTTCCTGAGAAACCATATCTCGGAATTGACATTTTTTTTTGTCTTCTCCATACAACTGTTAAACTTAAATTTAATTAATATATAATTTAAGACATCAGATAACTTCCTTTACCAGTTTCGTCTTCTTGTTTGTTGATTGCACCGATTAAGTATCATCTTTCACCTACTCCATAGTGCCCCCGTTCCCCGTGCAATCGTTTTATTGAACAAAATCGTGCAGTCCGATGAGAATTTCGATGTGTTCGCATCAACGGATGTGGAAAGTAAAAACATTGTCCTAAAGTACTTGGAGCCGTATTAATTCGCACATCTAGTCACTTATCCTTGTGTTCAATTAGGTTTTATTTTTTTGACAGTATTTAATATTATTCGAAGAAGATACAAAAATATTAAAATAAAATAGATTAAAAAACTAATTATAAATAAAACTAAACTAAAATACCTATGAAATTAAAACTATTCTACAAAATAAACTAAGGGCTTACCACCTGGGGGGTACCTAAAACGCTCGCCGCAATTCCTCGTTGAATTATAATGAAAATATTCTGTTTTAGGTAGTTATGGCATTTGGGATCGCCACACTCTTGAAAAATTCGTTTACCCAGCTCTTTTATGAATTTGTGGGTATCAAGAGAATATATATAATATATCCTTGTGTTTGAATTTTGTTATGAAATATGTATTGTGTAGACCTAGAATCTGTAATGTATATTTTTATTAAAATAAATAAATAAATCTATCTAATTTAAACCGCGTTCAATGCAGTCCCGCGCCACCTATAGTAAGGTGTTTTTGTAGTCGAAATAACAAAGCAAATGTCCGAAGCCCACAAAATTAACATAATTGATGCTCTGCGTTGTATAAATGAGTAAATTATCGTCCACAATTTGTGATTAATTGGCGCAATGGTAATGTTAAGTTCGAGTAAACCACCGAAACCGCTGGTCCACGGTTTGTGGTCGAACCATTCTGGCGATTATTATTATATTGGTTCGTGTGGTCGCGTGCACTTATAGCAAAAACATGGACAGTCAAGTGAGTCTCGACTATTTTTTTATCTATTTATTTAGGAATTCTTACAGCTAATTTATACATACATAGGAGAAAATAGTTATACAATAAAGCCAATAATAAGAGTTCGCTGACAGATACAATAGAAGTAAGCAAAGAAAACAATGAAAATAAATTTAAAAATAAGAATGATTACAAGAGTACAAGAATTACGAAGGAATAAGCATTACATCAATACAACAGAATAACTACAATTTATTGTAGATTAACGAGCTATGAATGTATTTCTCTGATGAATAAAGTGGTAATCGTCAAAAAAAACATAGTTATCGGACTCACCTGCTGCAGAACCAAAACGAACGATTCCTAGAATGAACACCACGTACAGTACGAGTGGAAAGATTACTAAAAGAATCTCACCGGTGAGAGTTGGATAAGACTGGCTGAAGTAACCGTACGTTGACAAACCTAAAGTCCTATCCTATATCCAACAATCAAAATTAATTAATACTAATAAAACTAGATAGCATTACAATTCGTTGTCTCAATTTAGCGGGCTACACGCCCTGTGGGATTCCATTCCGACCGCAAAGTGAAAAATCACGACTTCCATTGCAACGACAAAACTCATTAACCCGTAATAATCTAAGGAAATAATCCTCAAACGGCTTTAACCCTTTAAAGCCCATTTACATCCGTAACAGTACAGGACTAGCGAATTAGTAATGTTAGAGAAATGTTGTTTTTACTGGAGTTTATTTTTTTTACTTACAATGGAACTTTGGAATTGAAGTGGACGTGTGTTGTAGAATCTGAATATTATAGTTCATCCCTACTTAATGTAGATGGGCTGGAAGATATAGAGTGGAAAATAAGGACGCTAAAGGAGGTTGTATGAGAAAAGTCAGGACTAATCGTGTATATGGATGGTGTTGCCTGTAGGATTGTAGAGGTATAAATCTGACCTGATCTAATGAAGCACAATTTTTCTTCTTACTTGTCTGTATTGTGTGACTTATCAAAAACATACATGTCAGACTAGGCATCAGTTTTTATTTAAATTGAACATCAGCCTGTTCTGCACATACTCGTATGATATTAGTTGCCTATATTAAATCGCGATTATGCAAGTCAGCGTGTGATCTGCATTGTTTAAATCTTCTTTCAGTAAACATACACTGGGAATCTATGGATTAATTAAAAATAATTAATAAAGAATGGTTATGAATTATACAAAACTGACTTCTGCACTGCCTAATATAAAGTTGCAAAGTCGGCTACTGGCTCAATGTAAACCTGCTTTAATAATTTGAAACTGTGCAGGGATAAATGTAAATGTGCCGTCAGGGGTCGAGACAAAAAACATGGAATTCGTTCTAAAGTTGTGTTTAAGTCGGCAAGTTTGGGAGAGCGGTCAAAAAGGCCGCAACTTCCTCCAACCCGTCACAAGATTATGGTTTCAGCTTTGTCCCTACACAGAACTCCACTTTGTAATTTAACTGGGTTGTCTACAAACATTAGTGTTGTTAATTGACGCTTTGGAATGTAAGGGAAATTTCGAAAAAAAAAAACCTGTTACTCGTTGTGTTTCGTCTGCCTTTAAAATGATTTAGGTTTGAATGTCATCATTATTATTATCATCAGCCTATGTCTCTCCACTGCTGGATATAGGCCTCCCACAAGGCTCGCCATTTCATACGATCTTTAGAGACTTTTTCCGTACGTTGACTTCACTCCAGAACCCGTCTACTCCAACGGACATCGGTTCTGTGACAGACGTGTCCGGCCTATTGGCACTTCAGCTTACTAATTTTAAAGGGCATCACTTTATCCATCAAAGAAATACCGAATATGCTCTCTCCATAGCTCGAAAACTTTTGTCTTCTACACTGGTATGTCCGATAAGTAAATTTAGATGTGGCGCTACTTTCCTAGCTAAATGCGTCTATCGTTGCTAAATTTGGTTACGCTGAAGGTTTTATTGTAACGGTTTTTAAATAGTTATAGTTTTCATTCGGAAGTATATTTTGGCATTTCAGCACGAGTAGTGACGCAATTGACAATAAAGCAATTGAAAAAAAATTGACAATTCACTGAGAAACAATGATTCGGATTCAAAGTTTATGCAAAATAATGTAGTTGTTTACAGATTTATTTATTTAGTTATAAGTACGTAATTTAAATTATTATCAAAATTATTTAAATATTCTTTATTTTATGTTTGTTTATAAACCTACCATAATTGATACAATGTCCCGAAGGTTGATGGTAAGAGAATGCCAATCGGCATTACATACGCCTTTTGTTGTCAAAACAATAAAGTTTTTAAATAAAATAAAATACAGTGTGTCGGAGATTATGCTGTCCAAATTAGTTGTTAACTACCCGAATATTAATTTGAAAATTAATTCGGCGTCCCACACTACCGACAAGCGAAACCTCCTTATGCACCTGTTGCGATTATTTGTTTGCTTTGCATTGCCAGCGAGGAGTGCAGAACACATGGTGGTAAACAGTACGCGTTTACCGCAACATTAATAATAATAATAAAATTCTTTATTGCACACATAATATAAAATATAAAAACATGTACATAGGCGAGCATAATACTTTGAAGGTATTCTCTACCAGCTAACCTTTGGGAGAGTGAGAGAAGAATATTATGGATGCAGGGTGAGAAAAAATAACACAAAAAAATATAATAATTAAATTTAATAAATATATAGGTACGTAGGTAAGTATATGGTTTAAACATCTAAGATAATAATAAATATATACTGTGAATAAATAATAAATAAAATACATAATACATGTTTTTTAATGTAAAATAAATAAATAAATAAATAATAATACTTATATGTCAAAGAAAGGTGATAAAGATGCAACAAATACTATGTTTCCGAAACGTTTTTGTTTCACAACACGTAGATTTAGTAAAACTGCCCTCTTGGTCTTAAAGTCCTTGGATTTAGACGCGGAGGTACCGGGTTCGGTTTGGACGGGACTAAATAATTAATTAGTGATAAGGAATGGAGGAATGCCGCCGGCACTTATGGTATTTTATTTAGTATCTGAAACAGTTTAAAAAAACACCGAATGTTTCTCAGTGAATACGTGGCTTAAACGTTGTTCATTTTGAAAGCGTAAAATAATTTTCGCCATTATTGAATAATTTATTTCATTTTGGTATAATTGATTTGCAGATTGGCTTGGTAATTGGAATTGATTGATTAATGTGAGTGAATGTTTTTGTCTTGTCTTGTTTTGTTTCGAATCGTAACTGTCTCATATTTTAATATAGAATTTTTATACAAGTGACTTTGCATCATATCTTTTTTCATCATATATTTTCTGTAAGCTTTTATATAATATATTAAATGTCACCTGTAAGACGTGTATTCCTAAATTATAACACTTTAGTTCTAAAAGTTTCTTTTGTCGTTCTCCCAAATGTTAGCTGTTAGAAAATACCTTTAAGTTATTAAGCTGGCCTGTGTACTTTAAATTATTATTAATATTTAATATAAATTACTATTTTTGCTTAAAATTATAATGTACGTAGTTTATGTATCTTCATGATTATAATTCAACGAGGAAATGCGGCGAGCGTTTTAGGTACCCTCCCTGGTGGTAAGCCCTTAGTTTATTTTGTAGAATAGTTTTAATCTCATAGGTATTTTTAGTTTAGTTTTATTTATAATTAGTTTTTTAATCTATTTTATTTTAATATTTTTGTATCTACTTTGAATAAATATACTTCCTTATGATATTCGCAATAATATATCTAATATATATAAAATCTTTTTTTTTTGAAAATATGAAATGAACTATTACAGTTAAGAATATATGTAAGTCCCGTTCCCGTGGAATGGTGACAAGAACGCTGGCTGCATTTCCCCGCTAATTTGCAATACTGATTCTTCAGGCCTCATTTCACTGGATGAGACGATAAGATGCGTTTTTTTTAACATCTTTTTTTCTGCTGTGAATAAATTTATGGAACAAGCTTCCAAGACGGCATTATCGGAATCATACAGTATTTGGTTGAGAGGCAGAGGAGCAGAATGGTGGATGGTAAGCGTCTTGTTGCGCAATAAATAGGGAAGTAATCCTTTTTAAACCAGCCTGTAGCTGGCCGCAGGCCCGAGGCACCATTCCTCTCTCTCTCCCACACATCGGTACCCATCCAAACGATGAATCCATGGTATTTGTTTTTTCACTAGTCTAAATGTAGTGTAGGCCAAATCTTTAAAAATCTTGTTTTGGAAAGCTAATCTTCAGCATTGGAGATTTAGGACTTGTTGATGTCATTTGTTAGGTCATCATCATCATCATCGCAGCCCCTAGGACTTCAAGAGTCCTAGACCTCTGCCCAGACTGGTTGACGAGGATTGATGTAATTTTTTTAATGACAATTTATTAACGATTCCACAAGTTGGTATTAGTGGATCCGGGACCGACTTCTTAACGTGGTCTCCGAGGCGCGGGAACGGTGGTGTTGTATACGAGTATGACAAATGTACGTGAGTAAAGTGTATTTCCCATTGGTACAAGGTGGGGTTCGGACCGACTTTTTAAAGAAACCGTTTTTACAACCTAGCTACCACCGATCTTTATATTAGGTATTCTGGTAGTAATTAAGTAGTAGTTGTGATACCCTGAATTAGCCACTAAAAGCTGTGTTGGGTTTCCGAACTATAGTAAATATATCCTAATTATGGAAATAAAACCCACAGAGTAAAACATTTTAGCAGTGGAATTTTTAACGACATGACAACATTGACATCTATTAAACTGACAGTTATATTTTAGATTATTTTCAACATGAACGCGCTCCGCTACAACATCACGTAGACTACGCCTGACCTCACGTATCTAACCAGTGTTGTATTTGCGATCGTGCGCCAACCGATATTGGACACTTTCTTTTCGATGTTTTCAATTGGTAACTGAATGTTACCTAAATATTTTTCTAAAATTTTTCGTTATCTACATTTTAAAGTTCTTTAATGATATTCCTGAAGCTAATGTATCATTTGTATCTATGCCCGTTATTACCAGTATTTCATTAAACCAATAAAATACATGTATTAATTGCCGGCTATATTTAACGATACGATTTTTTTACTGCCACAATATTAATATTTTAATTGTATTAATTACCTGACATCTGTATGTATTTTCAGGAAATTATAATTATTAATTATTTAGAAGGTAAGCTGACACGGCCTCTTTATCGGATCTTATTTAAGTAGTTTCTAAGTTAGTTAGTTTTACTTCCTTATGACGGGTGTCAAGTTGATTTTGACAATTATGGATATTAGGATTCTTTGTTAAAGTAATGTTATTATTTTATTAAAAAAACATTTATTCACATATATCCGCAGTATTATTCATTTAAAAGCTAAGAAGCTTTAATTGTAATAATAATATTTCCAGACAGGTCACACAGCGCCATCTAATTTCCGTGGTAAGCTACGAGGCTTGTGTTACGGAAACTAGATGGTTGATAAACTACATATTATACTTTTTTTTTTGTAAATATATACATATTATACATATAAATTGTTTATTTAAGTTAAGGTTTTGTTCAAAATAATCTTTATTCTGTAATTTTTTTTATTTAAAAATCATGCCCAACATCTAAATAATTCATATACAGATAAATAATGTACTAGATGAAATATAGTTACGATCGTAAAGATACTAAACTTTTTATAACCCATAATGCATGGCAAATGAAACGATTCGACTGAGGTCCCCGTCTGGTGGCCAATAACTTTTAATCCCAGCTGAAATGAAATTAATTTCATATACCTGTCGCAATATAACGCGTTGCAATACGCTTTCGCATCGGCACAATGCACATTAATGCAACCTGTCGGGCCTGTTCCGCTGTTGTAGCTATTTGTGATTTGTTACCGATATATTTCAGACTACCCACATTTATAAAATAATCCCTAACTCAATAGCAATAAAGGCCATAGCTGCGTTAGTGTACAAATAGATAATTTGTCGTGGTCACCGGTATCTGGACAACCATTCCGATATTTAATTAAATCTTATTCATGTGTGACCCAGGATGAGTTGTGTTTTGAATTTTCAATTATGCACTCTCTTAGTTTTGCTGATTTTGTGATTTAGATTGAACTTTGATTACATCGACATCATCATCAGCCTGTGTCTGTGCACTGCTGGTTATAGGCCTCTCCCAAGACTCGTCGATTAAATCGGTATACAAATTTTAAAGCCTATGTTACTTTGGTTCTCTGTCGGTTGTCCATGTTTCGGACCTTATGCATCAAAGAAATACTAAGCATAGCTACTCGCTGAGCGACCTTGAAACTTGTGAATCAGACCTACTTTAATTTAATATAAGTTTATTGATGATAAAATTATTGCAAGTTGTACATTGTATAATTTGTCTCGGTCTGGGTGTTTATATGTATAATATGTATATATCTACAAAAAAAAAAGTTAGTATGTAGTTTATCAACCATCTAGTTTCCGTAACACAAGCCTCGTAGCTTACCACGGAAACTAGATGGCGCTATGTGACCTGTCTGGAAATATTTATTTAATATTTATATTTGAGCCCTTTGCACCTACCTCATAATCAAAATTTTCTGGCCAGCGCGAGCTACGTTATAGCAAGCGAAATTCTTCAGACATATGTTCTAGAAGACAGTGAAAACTGTATGTTCTAGTCTAGAAGATGTAAGGTTCATTACATCATTACAGCCCCTAGAACACAGCGTCCTAGATCTCCACTGCTGGAGATGGACCTTCCAGAACATATATCTGGAGAATTCGGCCTACAATCGCAGACGGCTTGGCGAGGATATGATGTCAATCTTTAATGACAATTTATTAACGATACCACAAGTTGGTATTAGTGGAACCGGGACTGACGGCTTAACGTGCTCTCCGAGGCACAAATGTACGTAAGAAAAGTGTATTTCTCATAGGTACATGCCGGGTTGAACCGACCTTTGTAGCATTTAAGGAACGCGTTCTTACACCCGAGCCACCACCGCGCCTAATGTAAGGTTAGTTGGTAGAAAATGCATTTATAGAATTAATCTCGCCTATTTTTGCTACATCACTATTTTTGGTTCTGTACAATAAATAAATTATTATTATTATTATTATCTCTCAATGGTACATGTCTGAGGGCACTGCGATCTTTTTTGAGTTTAAGGAAAGTGTTCGTAAAACCAAGCCACCACCGCACTGAACTAAAATGAGAACATCAGCTAATACTGAAATAATATTCTGACAGGAAATTTATTTGAAATAGAATTTGAATTCCGATATTACTCAGTCCTGACACGATGCGAAAGCTTATTTGTGATTTTGCAGCTTTCACTGGTTGTGAATATCTTTAATAACGAATGATTGGCTTCGAAATTTGAGCTATTTTAGTAGAATATTCATTATTGTTTAAACCAGTAGAGTGTATTTATCTGTGGATTGTGTGTGGCCTAAAGTAAAAAAGCTTTTTGGTATTAATTAGTTTATCGTCGCAATTCAAATTCGAACCTGCCTCTGTGGTCTAGCGGTTAAGCCCGTGGATTTAGACTCGAAAGTACCAGGTACGATTCCTGGTCGGGGCACAAAAAAAAATATTAATTGTCGCGAACTCCCCGGTTAAGGACCGGGGCTCGACAAATAAAACAACAAATAACGGGTCGTAGATTTATTGTATATTCAGTTGAGGACACTTCCGCACATTTAAGAGTGTAGGTAATCTAGCTAATGCTTATCTCGTGTAGCAGCCGGGCGTGAAGAAGAGACGCTCGGCTGGTGGGGAGTTGGGCGACGGACGAGATGAGTCTCCGGAAGCCCGCGGAGCTTCTAACCCAAAACTGGTTCCCCAATTAGGGGATTATGGTCGCTTGGCGATTTTAAGGCACAATGTGTGCTTGAACAAGTTACAATTAATATTTTTTGTCGGAGCACCCGCAAAAAGAAGTTGCGCAGAAAAGTTTTAAAATTAAATGAGGAACGGCTGATTTTGACACATTGCGTACCGTCCCTGAGCGTTCTGTTTCTCCGAGTTTATGGCATAACGCATTAATGCGTTTCTATTAAAACAAGTATAAACTGCCATGATACATAATGTAAAAAAAACATTGAATTAATATTTAATTTATTTGTGATATTTCCCGAGTTTGGTACGCTGGAGACATCGACGAGCTTGCCATTTGTCATAATTCTTCTTTTTCTTACGGTGCCATCTCCTATCGGACGTCGGCTATCATTAAGGCGATTTTAATTTTGTTGGCCAGTTCTTGAGCCAGGAAGTGCGTCTTCTCTCCGGTCTTCTGGAGCCTTGTATCTTGCCTTGCATGACGAGCTGCAGCAAGCTATACTTTTTATTGCGCATGATGTGTCCCAAATACTCATTTCCTTCCTTGTCATGATTGGCCTATAGTAAAGTTGGCTAAATATGAATCCGATTATTTATAAGCGTGGTTTCTGATCACCCCCAAAGGGAAACGGCCGTGATGATACTTTACTTTACAATCCTATTCTCAATTAAAATTCAAATAAAAATCCGTAACCTACACGTACACAATATCATGGATGTTCAACTGTTTATTATTCATATTTATATATAATTACTGAAATAAGCTCGTTTCAGACTCAAAGACCGCG
The DNA here is from genome assembly GCA_910589645.1 of Tinea semifulvella. Taxonomy (NCBI): domain Eukaryota; kingdom Metazoa; phylum Arthropoda; class Insecta; order Lepidoptera; family Tineidae; genus Tinea; species Tinea semifulvella. Next base: position 9,361,310 of record OU342619.1, read on the forward strand.
GTCGGTGGAAGGTTCATCATCATCACATCCCCTAGAACATAGAATCCTAAACCTTTTTTTTTATTATACTTGCTCGGCATCGGACTGCGCCTACCTGATAAGTGGCGCGCATGGTTCATAAATGTTAGCAACTGGAATCAGACACTTATGTCTGACATCAGTCCCTAACACTATGCCGGCTTGACTAGATGCCCTTTCACACTTCGCTTGAAGGACTTCAGGTTATAGGTAAGTGGAAACACAGAGGCTGGAAGAGCATTCCACATCCTTATTGTGCGACAGATGTATTAGTCCCAAATGTATAGGTACGCGAAGCGATGGTGACTACGGTATGTGGGTGCATATTCTGACCTGTGCGTGTGGTTCGGTTGCGGAATGGAGAGGAAGGAATTAGGTTATAGAGCTCTTCAGAGCACACACCATAGTATAGCCGGTAGAACGCGCTCAGAGAAGCTACATCTCGGAGAAGCTGCACTATTGAAGATGGGCATTTTAGGATTTTTCTGGAGAATTTGGCCTACACTCCTGAGGACCTGCTCTCTAATGCACGGGAACCACCATCGCATCATCTTATGCAGTGCTAATTATCTATGTTTTATATTTTATTTTTCTTTGTTTCAGGTAAGTTTTGCTTTATGATTATCCTGAATAATTGCCAGTGGCAGGTAATATAGATATATACATATAATATATATTTACTAGTAGTATTACTAATCATTACATTATATATGCAATAATAATGCTTGGTGATGGGTAGGTTAGATCCAAAAAATATTACATTTTGGCACATACTTGAACTATACTGATGGTGGTAATTTGTCCAGTCTTCCTGCCGATAAACCCCGTAAAGTGTATCCACGCGTTTCGGGATCAGGCTTGAATTGCCGTCATGTCCAGTCAAGCCGGCGCAGTGTTAGGGACTGATGTCAGTCATAAGTGTCTGAATCCAGTTGCTAACATTTATTTATATAGTACACACATCAGTACATATATTATCACACACATAACATAATATACTTATATTACTTAATATACTAATAACTGCCTCCGTGGTCTAGCGGTTAAGTTCGTGGATTTAGACTCGGAGGTACCGGGTTCGATTCCTGGTCGGGACACAAAAATATTTATTAATGTAAATATACACATTTAACAATTATTTAATTTATTTGTGATATTTCTCGAGTTTGGTACGCTGGAGACATCGACGAGCTTGCCACTTGTCATGATTGGCCTATAGTAAAGTTGGCTAAATGTGAATCCGTTTATCTATAAGCGTGGTTTCTGACCACCCCGAAAGGGAAATGATACTTTACTTTTTTTATAACATAATATAATTATAACTTATCTAATATACCTACATATGTACCAATTTGGTGTCACAGCATTTACCAATAAAAAAAAAAAAAAAAACTTACTTTTAAACTAAACTAAAATTAACAAAAATTACGTAATATAACAAAAATATTACTTCTAAAATAAAATAAATCTTTTTTTTAAAACTAGATAAAGAACTTAAAAAAAATTGGTGCCTTAGAAACGTAATACTTGTTACATAAATTATAAGCTATTCATCAATATTGGTTTGAAATGTGCGAGAACATTTTTTCTGAATACATTGTAACCGTCATTAAATATGCCTACGAGTATATTATTGGCGCTGCAGAGACTACTGTAGGTGTTGCACATTCGAGATGTTGACGGATGTGAACCTACATTAGTTCTGGAGGGAGGACAGCACAGGATCTTGGTTATAGGATGACGTGGAATATTGTAGGGTATAACATGCATATACCTTGCGCGCCACTTACCATCAAGTGGGCGCAAGGTCACATGTCGTGCTAGTATACAAAATATAAAAAAGTGTTACAGACCGGGGTACTAAACTTCCGCGTAATTCCACAAACATAACCGCTAAGTTACGTGTATAATTTTATTAATTATGAAATCCCATTAGAAATCTTGTTTACCGCACTATCAGGAAATAATAAGAATGATAGTCTAGACATATTTGCTAATTCTTTTATTTTATATATTTTTATTCTTATTTATTTAGGTTTACAAACAGTATATTGCGCTTAAAAACGACGAGTTATAGAGTATTATTATTGTTGTTTACTTATTTTTTTCTTCTTTACTCATATTTTTATTTTTTTACTAATTGTTGTTTAACTTCACTATCTGACGTTACCTATTTATAAAATCTTTGGTCTACGTCGTTGGTAACATACTTAACAATGTTTATTTAAATGTTATTATATATACATGTTATTATAATAATATTATAGAAGGAACTTCATCGTAGTTGCATTGTCATATTGTGTTACAGTTTTAACTTATTGTAATTATATTGTGTTTTTTATTTTGGTTATTCAAAGGCCCAATTAATGGATACTGTAATAGGAGTAGTAGTCATCTTCGCCCTTGGGGCGGAAAGCCTTGGGGTTATCCCCATTAAGCGTGTATTAATTTCGGTGGGCGACACGACCCGCTGGTTCCTTGTTTTACTTCGGCGACGTGAGCCGCCGGGGAAGGGACAACTGTACGATTATTTATTTATTTAAAAACTTTATTGTAACTCTATACAAAAGGCGAACGTAATGCCGCAAGACATTCTCTTCCCGTTAACCTTTGGGACATCGGGACATTTAAATATGAGTACACTCTTTTCTTGAATATTGGTCTGCTGGGTGCTTGTCTGATTTCAACAGGAAGGTTGTTGCAGAATCTGTGGCACCTGTGGGGCAGTCGTTCCGAATGTCGTTTTCCAGTATTGTCGTATGGAGTAGAAACGTGGACACTGACAGTGGGTCTGGTACACAAGTGTAAGGTAAGGAGAGAGCTATGCTCGGTATTTTTCTGATGGATAAAGTCAGAAACGTAGACGTCTGTCAGAAAACCAAAGTTGCCGACATAGCCTTCAAAATTAGTAAGCTGAAGTGGCAATGGGTCGGACACTTTTGTCGCAGAACCGATGACCGATGGAGTAGACGAGTTCTGGAGTGGAGACCACGTACAGGAAAACGCAGAGTCGGAAGTCCCAGCCAGATGGGCAGCAAAACATCGTGTGAAATTTCGAGCCTTGGGGGAGGCCTACATCCAGCAGTGAAGAGACATAGGCTTATGATAATGATGATTAGTTATAGCAAAAACTGTCTCTTAACTATTATTTTTGCACCGTCTCATATCTCTATTTGATATCTCTTTCCCTTTCCCCAAGGTCGACCGTCAGAGAATGCCTAACAGCATTAAGCTTCGCCTTTTGTACAATAAAGTTTTTAAATAAAAATAAAATAAATAATATTATACAGATTAATTGTATTCGTGCGAAATTAAAACGTGCTCCAATTGAAGACAATTGGCAAATTACAATTAAATAATTTGTATTGTCCAAAATCGAATTTCGGCTTTTGAATTTAACTTTATTATGAAAACAAAGAACGAAATGTAAATTATAACGAGCTGAATCACATTTAAATAAATATAAATATAAATAAATATTTACAGACAGGTCACACAGCGCCATCTAGTTTCCGTGGTAAGCAACGAGGCTTGTGTTACGGAAACTAGATGGTTGATAAACTACATATTATACTTTTTTTTTTTGTAAATATATACATATTATACATATAAACACCCAGACCGAGACAAATTATACAATGTACAACTTGCCCCCGGTGGGAATCGAACCCACGACCTCCCGAGTTCACGGCAACGTTTGTTACCACTAGACCACGGAGGCGGTCAATTTACATTTTCATTCTAGATTTAGGTAGATAACATTTATACTTGTAAATAATAAAATGTAACCAAGAAAGAAACTGATCCCAGCATAACCCAGAGAATTATAGTCTGAGAATCAGAGTTCCTCCAAAAGAATTATGCAAACAATTTTTGTGAACAAATAAACGTTTTTGTATTTTTTTATATTTTGTATATATATATCAAGCTATTAAAGTTGATATTTGCACGGATGCTGTCAAGGTCGACCGCTTATAAAGTTGAGAATTGAATAATATTTTGTAATTATGACGCAATAACGAAATCCACTAATAACGTTTGCGATTAAGTAACGGAATAGAGCTGCTGGTCGAGACACAATAATTTGTGAAATTTATTTGTGGTATTTTTCGAGCCTGCCACTTGTAATGCTGGGCTTATAGTAAAGTTGGCTAAATATGAACCCGTTTCTTTAAAAAGCCTGATTTCTGACGGTCGTGATGATGACGATGACTATACAAATTATAAATTAACTTACGAAAATGTGGATGTAGCATTTAATGAAAATGTTTTAGAAGTGATATTTTTATGTTTTTATTCGAAGGAAATACAATGATATAAAAAAATAATAAAATATTAATTAAACCAAAAACTTACATCTTAAAACATAAATTACTATTAATAAAAATAAACGTAATTAATAAATAAAAATATAACTAAAAACTAAGATGAAGAAAAAACAAAATAAAAATTATTATAAATAAAAAAATTGCTCCAAATCGCTGCCAATGGGTAAAACGCCAAGGATACTGGCAGCATTGCCACGTTGAATGGCAATACTGATTCTTTGGCGCAAATATTGGCCAGCCCTTTTGTCTCCCGAGGTGTTGACGAGCTGTTTTGACAACGCCTTGAAAATTTTGTGTGCACTTGGTCCCCACGGGGCCCGAGAGTTTCAACTCTAAATGAAATTGTTATTTCTAATTAATCATAATAGTTTTGTCCATAAGTTGGTATTAGTGGAACCCGGGACACGATTACGGTGTTATAAATCTATGACCAATGAATGTAAGATAAAATTATGAGTACTGACAGCCCAATGCCAAAAATGCTTTTCCAGCAAATCACATTCGCAGGAATTGAAACCGGTCCTTCCAGTCCACGGACTTAACCGCTAGACAACGGAGGTCCCCACTCAGATATCATAATAATAGAGGTCTATTAAAAGTAGAGGACCGTTCAGCTACATTTTTTTCGAGCCAACGAGGTCAAAATTTGCCTTTGTTACTCGGAGACCTTGTAGCTTCCTAATAGTGAAAGATTTTTAAAATATGTAGGTTTAGTTGATTAATTTTATTTATTTATTACAAAAACCACAGCTCATTACAGAAGTATACCTTATAAGTAACACATTGGCCATACATAGCTTTACTTTATATAGATAGTACATATTGGTGGAAATAAAACTAAACTAAAACTAGAAGTCTAACTTAACTAAGCAAGTCGCAAATAATACACAAATTATAAGCCAATATTCCTATCAATAATAATATGCGTGTACACAACAATAAAGTCACTCAATAAGAGAACAAAATAAAGTAAATAATTATGGATGCGCGAGTGCATGTGTCTTATGTTAGTGTACCCATGGGCGTAGCGAGGTACGGGCAGGGAGGGGCAGCTGCCCCCCCTTAGAACAGCGGTCGTGAAAGAAGAACTTCTTGTGAAGAACCTCGTAGATTAATTGTCAAGTAATAAAGCTACGAGTATTTCTGATTTTTATATATTTTTTTAATTACTACCTCCACTGCTCATGTGAAACGTAAGTCTTGTTTCAAGCTGTATTATTTTTGTATAAATATCAGCATGGCACGCTTACAACATTAGTTATCATTGAAAGTTAAAATTGGTATTTGACATCATTGCAAATGGCACATACTTTCAACTAGAACAACAAATAGGTGGTAGGCGGAGTGATGGTTGTAATTTGCCCATTCCACCGATATTTATCATTATCATTATACCGATAAATCCTGTAGAGTGTATATACACGTTTCGGATCAGGCTCGAATTGCCGTCATGCACAGTCAAGCCGGCATAATGTTAGGAACTGATGTCATGAGTGTCTGATTCCAGTTGATAACATTCATGGACCTCGCGCGCCAATTATTTTTTAAAAACTTATATTTTATAAACAACGATCAAAACATTATAATTTTCTTTATTTGCCCCCCCCCATATACAATCCTGGCTACGCCCTTGAGTGTACCTATGTGTTGCGTTAGTGTGTACGTGTTTGTGTGTGTATGGTGATGTATATAGTAATGATATACTTAAATATTGTGCGTATTTGTTTTATCTTATGTAATCTGTTTGGTGTTTATCGATTACAAGTATTCCTCAAACGTATTATTAAAATAAAAAACAAATCTTTCCTCTTTGTATTTGTGACACCGCGCCCACCTGATGGTAAGCGGTACACGAGGTCCAAGAATTGGAGCAACTGACGCCAGCCTCAGACGACCGATGTCCCTACCACTATGCCGGCCTATAAATATGCTTTTTCACACTTCGTTTGAAGGTTATAGGAATGAGGAATCACACTGGATGGAAGATCATTCCACATCTTTAGCGTGCGACAGATGTAAGAGTCGCCAAATTTATATGTTCATGTAGGGATAGTGGCTACGGTATGTGGATGCATATTTTGGCCTGTGCGAGTGGTTCGGTTGCGGAATAGAGAAGAAGGGTTGTGGAGCTCCTTTAGATTCACCGTAGTATAGCTTGTAGAACACGCTCAGGGAGGCCACTGTTACCCGTTTTCCCATCATAATAAGGTGTTTTCCCGCGGTACTAAGGTTCGGTACAGCCTAGGTTATATTAAGAGTTAATGTAGCTTTCTAATGATTTTTTATAGCTAATTTAATATAGGTAGAAATAGACTATGGTCTATCTAAATTTCCTCATGTTAAAGGTTGGTTGTTAGAAAATACCTGGCCATTAAGCCCGCTATTGTACAATTTTAGTGCAATAAAGTATTTAAAATAAATAAATAAAAAACTGCCTCCGTGGTCTAAGTTCGTGGATTTAGACTCGGAGGTACCGGGTTCGATTCCTGGTCGGGAAACAAAAATATTTATTAATGTAAATAAATATGTACATTTATTTAATTAATATTTAATTTGTGATATTTCTCGAGTTTGGTACGCTGGAGTCATCGACGAGCTTGCCACTTGTCATGATTGCCCTATAGTAAAGTTGGCTAAATGTGAATCCTCTTATTTATAAGCGTGGTTTCTTACCACCCCGAAAGGGAAACGGTCGTGATGATACTTTTTTTTTTCTAAATAAAAAAATTGTCGTAAGAACGACCATTTTGAATGAAAAATAAAAACACATGGATGCTGTCTGGCTTTTAGTTTCGATGCACATAAACAAAAGTTACAAAGTAATAGATTCCCGTTGGATTTTATTTCTGATTTAAATATTCCGAGCTTTATTCGTATCAGCAGCATATGTAAAACGTCCAAGAAAATAAAAGTTATTCGCAAGAAAAGGAAAACAAGTTGAATGCAATCTTGTTAGCACACATAGAATATAATCTTAGGATATGGCACTCCATACAACGTTTTGGTAAAATAAGATGGCCCTAATATACTCGTGATATACTATTAAAATTTATATCCACTATTTTAGTAGTATCATATATATAGTACGATCCTTTCCCTTCTGGTGTATTATTAAATTAGTATTTAAAATAATGTATGAGTACTAATACTAAAGAGTACCAATGAGATACTTGCAATACTATAGACGTGAAAGACAAAGAAACAGGCATACATACACACATACAGAATGCATCTTTCACAGTTAAAATATTAGTATTGAAAGTTCGGCGAACTTTTGAGCCACCTCAATCAAACCGTTGTAAATGCCATATCCTATGTTCTTAGTATCTATGTCAATAGTTAGCACGTAGTTGCGATGCTGTACGACTGAATTAAGATGGATTGCACTTCTCAACTTGCTCAGTTGTTCAGCGACTTGTCAATTTAGTCGGGCTATCCTCCAGAGTGGGATTAACTTGAGTCGTCTCTACATGGTGTTAAAAGAAGCTGATTTTAAAAGATTCGAGCTTCGAAGCTTACATTTAAAATTTATGATACTTGTGTGCTGATATGAGCTTTAAACTAACTGGTGTTTGACTAATACTCGTAATGTCTTTGCGTTTACAATTAAAATCGTATTTAGGTGATTTTTACAAGTCGATTTATTCAATCGAATTGTTTACCAAATTACCAATATCAAAGACAGATCTCACAGGATAACGCGCTCAACTGACCTTGATGACTATGAAACCGTGGAAGATTTCCTTTACCTCGGCTCTACTGTTAGCAATAAGGGAGGTTGCGAAGGTGAGATTCGTCGACGAATTGGAATGTCTAAAACAGCAATGACCCAGCTCGACAAAATATGGAGAGATAACAACATATCCAGGAAGACAAAAATCCACATTGTCAGAACGCTCGTATTCTCCATATTCTTGTACGGTTCGGAGACGTGGACTATAAAAGCCGCAGATAGGGCAAGAATTGATGCAGTTGAGATGTGATGCTGGCGTCGTTTGCTCGAAATTCATTGGACCGCACGACGCACTAACGTTTCGGTGATCGAAGAGCTCAAACTTGCCAAGGGACAGAGACTTTCTGCCGTCTGCTTTACCCGAATTCTGCAATATTTTGGCCACATTACATTGGCGCCGACAATCTGGAAAAACTCTTAGTAACGGGAAAAGTAGACGGTAAAAGAACAAGAGGAAGAAGCCCCAACCGATGGTCTAGTCAGGTGACTGACCACCTAAACACCCCAGTACACCAAGCCATCCACTGCTCCGAGGACCGCAGCCACTGGAAACGGCTAGTGGATGGACTGCGACGGAGTCACGATCCCCAACAGTGGGGTACCGACTAAGGAGGAGGGAGGAGGAGGTTTACCAAATTAAAGCCGGCATAGTGTTAGGGACTGATGTCAGTCATGAGTGTCTGATTCCAGTTGCGTACATTTCGTGCTACTATATAAAAAAAATATAGATAAATGTATGAAAATCATAGAGCGAAAAAAGCGCTCAAACCGACAAGTCAGACACAGGGTTTATAGCGTTTGCGTTTAAGTAAGGGCTCGTTTCCACTTGTCGGGTGTCGGATCCGTATATTAATCGGATGTCGGCGCCCTTGTTCACACTTTCGGTTAATAATCGGTTGTCGGCCACGGTTGAATCTAATACCAATTTTTAGCACTCTACGCAAAGCAACTAAGTACGATGGACGTCGATAAAGTTCTTGTTGTGATGTATTATTATTTAAGAAGAAAACAAAAAAAGAGAGCCCAGAAAATACAATATTGGGTGCACCCAATCCTGAGGGAAAGATTTAGTTTGGGAACATTTCAGAACTTAATAACAGAATTGAGAAGTGACGAAATTAAGTTTTTCAATTATTTTAGGATGCGAGGCGCACACACGGCACGAACAGAACAAGGGGTAGCGGGGAGAGGGTTATCGGCACCGACATCTGACAAATGTGAATAGCGACATTCGTACTCATGGTCGAGCGAGATCCGACACGATTGTTTTCCGGGCGTAGAGGGCTGGCAAAACACCCGACATTTCTTGTCGGCGCCGACACAAAATCGGTTTTCGACAAGTATGAATAGCTTCATATAAAATACTCTGCCACTGGAACCTCCGATTAATATACGGATCCGACACCCGACAAGTGGGAACGAGCTCTAACTGAATAGGGTTGCTGAGCTTTATAGGGTAAGTAGGGACGAGCCATTGGTACCACTGTACCGTTCTTAGCGTGATTGTTTTTATTAAACACGCTGCTGTTCCGAGAATGAATTTATTTTGCTTCATCTTGTTTCAAATTGCTGTTAGTCTTATTCGAATTTGTTTAGTACAATTGTCTAGTTGATTGAGGGTAGATAATTTGATTAAAATTTATTATTAAGAATAGCAGTTTTTTTGTTGTGTTCTCTTCTCCCGATGGACGATGAATGTAATAGGGAAGGCAAAGGGTCTAGCCCATACAGCCAAGTCTTACGTAATATATCTTTCTTTCTTATAAGTTATCATCAAATTCCACATGTTGCAGAATTTGATGTTTTTCTTGGAGTAAGTTGCGGCATTATACCTTAAACACGTCGGGTATAATATGGGAGTTCACAAGGCGGGAATAACGCAACAAATCTTGTAAATTTAAAGTCCAATTTATCGTTTTCCATAATTATTTACATTGTAGCACATTGTTAAACAAAACAACCAATTTTGACTAACAATATCCACAGAATGATACAGAACAGTAATTTACAAAACAAAGCTTGCACTTGACATGTCCGTGAAAAATGGCGCGAATAACTCCTTTTTTTGTGGAGAGGCATTAATTAATGACATCGTTCAATAAATTACTGTAAATTAAAACTCGCTAAATTATATTCACAGTAATATTTGGATTTTTAAATAAATTATTCTATATATATATAAATATATATAATTTAATATATATATTCCTCGCCAAGCCGTCTGGCCAGCGTGGCAAGTGTAGGCCAAATTCTCCAGATATATGTTCTGGAAGGCCCATCTCCAGCAGTGAATGAATGATGAATTATATATATACCTAAAAATTATATATTCTGTCACTCTCCCAAAGGTTACCTCGTAGACAATACCTTTATGGTGTTATGCTCGCCTATTTTTTATATTTATACATATTTATAGTACTTACATCTTTTTATATTTTATATGCAATACAGAATTTTATTATTATTATTATTAGTTATGAGATTAAGATGACGTCTTTTTTTTGTTTTATACATTTATAAATTATCTGACATATGTATATAATTTCTATACATCATAATTATTAAGTATTTAGAATGTAAACTGACACGGCCTCTTTACAGCCACGATCTTATTTAAGTAGTTTCTAAGTTAGTTAGTTTTACTTGCTTGTAGCAATAATATTGTGCATAGCATACATAAATATGGATTATTGCCTGTTTACGGTCCAACCATTATATTACCACTTTGATGAGTACATATGTTTTAAAAAATTGTATTGATTTAATTAGTTCTGACTGTATCCAAGTTGTTTTGAGAGAACCAATGGAAATAAATTATTTTGATTTTGTATAGGAATTCTTTAAGCATCTCGACATTTAGCCGGCGGCAAGTATTAAGGATTGCAGCATTTTGCAATTTTCTGTAAGTGTACTGGTCTACGTTAATAGTTTTACGTTATTATTATTATTCTTTTTTTTTTCTTTAATAAAATAATTGTCTAACATTCCGGTATTGGCGGCCATTGTCGATGACTCACAATCGTATAATTCCGGGATTATTATTCGGATTTTCGGCAACAAGCAGGATTGTCAACTTGCGGCTTTAGTTAATGGAATTTCGTTTTGCAATTATACTAAAAGCCAATGAGGTCAAATATAAGATAGAGGGGACATTATTAATATATCTGTTATATAGTATTCACGCCACCTAACATCCACTAGCAAAACCTCGTTAACTTTTATAATAATAATAATAGTAACACACTTGTCTGTGGGCTGTAAACATTAGGTTAACAGGCTAAATGCCGAGGTTCTTTAAGAATTCACGTAATAATAATAAAAAATAATAAACGTTTATTTCAGATTTAATTAAAAAAAATGTTTTTACCTTATTTAAAGAATTTTATAAAATCTAGTGTTAGTAAAACACTTCTACATCACATGACTGGTTTTATTTTATTTTATGTGTTTTGTTATATATATCCATATATATATATATATAACTTATTTATGTACTAGCATAGCGCAAGTGGAACCGTGACCGGACGCGACGTATTAATGTGCTCTCTGAAGCACAGGAATGGTGGCGTTGCAAATCTATGACAAATGTATAAAAATCTAATTGGTACATGCTGGGGTTCGAACCGAGACACCACCGCTCTTAATATATACATTTTTAAAGTATCATCACGACCGTTTCCCTTTCGGGGTGGTCAGAAACCACGCTTTTAAAGAAGCGGATTCACATTTAGCCAACTTTACTATAGGCCAATCATGACAAGTGGCAAGCTTGTCGATGTCTCCAGCGCGTACCAAACTCGAGAAATATCGCAAATAAATTAAATGTATTTATTTACATTAATAAATATTTTTGTGTCCCGACCAGGAATCGAACCCGCTACCTCCGAGTCTAAATCCACGGACTTAACCACTAGACCACGGAGGCAGTTTTATTATTGATATATATTTTTATTGGACAAAAATTGCAAAAATGTATGTCAAATTTATTTATTGACTATTCGTCGGATCGCTAAGTGGACATTATTGTGTTATGTCCGAGCGATAGGTTCGAAAATTCATACAAAAACACCCTAAAAAGAGCCGCGTCATCCGCATCAATGGCGGAGATTTTTACACCACTTTCGCCGTGTAAATGGCGCTGGTGTCGATTTGCTAAAGCTTGTATCATCATCATAACAGCCCGTAGATCACAGAGTCCTAGACCCCCACTGCTGGATATGTTGAGACTAATAAATGAGAATGCCCATTTTTCTTAGTGAAATGTCATAATGATTTATTTTCTATTTGATAGTTAATATAGACAGATAGTAAATCTAATCAGTTACCTCATTCCCAGTAGCTCCGTACGTATTCGTGAACTATACCCCCACCGTCTATTCGCAGATAAATATTGCCGAACTAACGCAGGTAAATGTATGCCACTAAGGCGAATTCTTCAATCCTATAATGATCTCTTTCATTGTGTCGATCTCTTTGCATTGTCGCCTGTCTCTTACAGAAACCAGGTCTTGCAAATGTTAACTTTAGAAGAAAGAGATAATTAAAATGGTATATATCTAGTAGTTATATTTCTGTACCAAAAATATTGTTTTTTTTTTTTTTTTTTATTATTATTATGGTTCTAAAACAACTCATGGGTTACATTTACGTTTGGATTACTGAAGCTGGTTGTGCAGATATTAATATTGTTTGTAAAACCAATTTATTGTGTATTCTCTCTCTGTACAATTGTTTGTAATCCTGTATATAATAAAATAAAAATTAAATAAAATATTGTTTTTCATAACCCTACCCTAGCATAACGACAATTGATAAAAACTTTTTTTTACGTTAATAATTACATAGTTTCGATCCCGCCGATTTGAAATCCTGCGTTTTGTCTATAATAAAGTACATAATCATAATAAATAACCTAATCGTATAAATAGTGCTTCTTAACCAATTGACTATTTAATCAAATTATATTTTAATGCTGGGGTAAAAGAGATGTTGTAATTAAATTTAAAAATAACACAATTAATTGTTATGATTATTGAATTGTATTTAGTTGAGGCACGCTGCAAAAAAGTTGGGGCCTGGTTTTGGGCAATCTCTTTTAGTCTCTGTAGAAAATTTAGATAAGCATTCCAGAAAGCCACTTGCTACGTTGCCCAGACGGTTTGGCAAATATCTGATGTCAATTTTCTAATGACAATTTATTAACGATTCCACAAGTTGGTATTACCGGGACCGATGGCTTAAAGTGCTCTCCTCCTCACGGGAACGGTGGTGTTGTAAATCTATGACAAATATACGTTAGAAAAGTGTATTTCTCATTGGTACATACGGTAATGTACGTAACATTTGTCATAGATTAACAGTTCCTTTGCTTGAGAGCACGTTAATAATAACATTTTCAATTTACCTATGAGATTACCAATACCTGGTACAGTAGTACCAGGTTATTTACCAGGCATGTCAGTTTTAAGATAGACTACTTGCCCATGTGCAACCCAAAAGCCGACAAGTTTAGTCTTCTACTAGCTGGAGTAGAATCATTCAAAATCATTTTTTTTTAAATATACTAGCACGACATGTGACCTTGCTCCTACCTGATGGTAAGTGGGAAGCGAGATTCATGAATGTAAGCAACTGGAATCAGACACTCATCGCTGTCATCAGTCCCTAACAATATGCCATCTTGACTGGGCATGACGGCAATTCCATCCTGATCCCAAAATATGTGGATACACTTCACTGGGTTTATCGGCACGAACGGTGGATACTTCCCCTCCCCGGCAGACTGGAACAAATTACCACCATCAGTCTGCCTACCACCTATTGAAAACCTAATGACTTACATAAATGCCTGTAATAGGTGAATAAAGATATTTTGACTTTGACTTCAACCTCGTTGATTTTTGATACTGGCCTTTGTAATAGTGCAGCTGTAATCCTCGTTCGTCAGAGAAGTGCCTAGTCACGCTGCCTCGAAGGCTTGTTATATCGCCGACTAAAGTTTCTTATCTCATCAATATCAGGATTTTATATAATATAAAAATATCGCGTTGTAATTTGTTCCTTATTTGAGTTAGGTTTATACGCATCAACTTACCAGGGGCATACATGTGAACTCACGATCAAATCGTCATGATCGTAGAACAGTGACGGATCTGCTATATTTAAAATTTTCATGGGGGCCATTCAACTGTCATTTCGACTGTTTTTTTGACACTTTTTAAGTCTCATAATAAGTGCAAACCTTCTAGATTTCATTTTGGAACCCTTTCTAATATTTGCACTATAAATTACAGACCACAAACAATATATATATGCAAAATTATGGGTATTTTTTTAAACCGACAGTGTTCTACGATCATGACGAAATATCCTCCTTTTTTATTACTGAGCTCGACATGTGACATCGCGCACGACCGACATCAGTCCTTACAACTATTTTTTTTGTTTATACTAGCACGACATGTGACCTTGCCCCCACCTGATGGTAAGTGAAGTGGCGCGCGAGTTCCATGAATGTTAGCAACTGCAATCAGACACTCATCAATTTATTTTATCTAAATTCGTTTTATGTGAATAAAGTCACTTATTATTACAATACGAGAAAGTTGGTTTTATAAAACGACTAATGCTTTTCTCGTCAACCATCAACGTTTACTGCTTCCGGGGTCTAGCGGTTAAGTCCGTGGATCTAGACCTGGAGGTACCGGGTTCGATTCCTGATACATTTAATTAATATTTAATTTATTTGTGATATTTCTCGAGTTTGGTACGCTGGAGACATCGACGAGCTTGCCAATTGTAATGATTGGCCTACAGTAAAGTTGGCTAAATGTGAATCCGCTTATTTATAAGCGTGGTTTCTGACCACCCTGAAAGGGAAACGGTCGTGATGATACTTTTATAAATTTAAATAAATAAATAAAATTAATATCCAATTTACTTATGATAATTTGTTAATGGGTCGAGTTTACGACCTATTTTTGCATGATTTTAGCACAATGATTATTTGCGTTGGACAGATTTAACTATTGTTTTAGGTTCCCAAGAACATCGAGTAAATAAACTGAACGAATGCCCAATCCATAACACATAAGTCAACGATAAAAACACACGTTCAGATCGTAAAGTTTTATTCCCGATACGACAATAACTCGCAAACGCTTAAACGATTCCAAAATAACAACAAATTTTACACACATTTATATACTTACTAAAGAAGATACAAATTGAACAAAGTCAAAATATATTTATTCACGTAAACCTATTACAGGTATTTATGAAACGTCATTAATTTAATTATTTTGAATGCTTCTACTCCTGCTAGTAGAAGACTAACCAGCAAAGTGGTCCAATAAGTAAGCTGTTAGCAGAAGACCAGCAGCTTAGCAGATTCCAGATTTTATAAATGTTAAATCTGACTGAGAAAGGAATCTGCAAGGAAAACTCAGATTTTTCAGATTTACAAAATATTTACATACATGTAGATAGTCACAGTATCATCACGACCGTATCCCTTTCGGGGTGGCCAAAAATCACGCTTATAAAGAAGCGGATTCACATTTAGCCAACTTTACTATAGGCCAATCATGACAAGTGGCAAGCTCGTCGATGTCTCTAGCGTACAAACTTGAGAAATATCATAAATGATTATATACTAATGAAATTTATTTAAATGAATAAATATGACGAGGAATCGTACCCGGTACCTCTGAGTGTAAATCTACGGACTTAACCGCTAGACCACGGAGGTAGTTGTTCAAGTTAATTAGGTTAAGCTTATCAATGTAATCTTCTGTATTACTATATACTATCAACCTTAATCTTTGTAATTTCTTAGAAATAAATAAATAATTGCATATGTATAATGTAACTCATGCGGTGGTGGCTCGGTTGTAAGAACGCGTTCCTTAAATCCTACAAAGGTCGATCCAAACCCACCCGGCAAGTACCAATGAGAAATACACTTTTCTTACGTACTGCATAGATTTACAAAACCACCAATCCCGTGCCTCGGAGAGCACGTTAAGCCGTCGGTCCCTGTTTCACTAATACCAACTTGTGAAATCGTTAATAAATTGTCATTAAAATTGACATCATATCCTCGCCAAGCCGTCTGGCCAGAGCGTGGCGAGTGTAGGCCAAATTCTCCAGATATACATATGTTCTGGAAGGCCTATCTCCAGCAGTGGAGGTCGGGGACGCTGCTTTTTAGGGGCTGTAATGATAATGTAACTCATTAAAAAAAAAAAAACACATTAAGTTATGACCAATGCATTGATTCTCAAGGAATACAGATATTATATATGGCATTTGTAATATTATTATCAAAAGGCAATCAAAAAACGCTTTAATTCGACGGTTTTATACGGCCTGTTACAGAATGGCTGATTATCTTTTGACATGCTTATGAGGCACGTCATTGGCTGAAATAACCAAAGTTTTTTTTTTTTTTCCAGACAGGTCACACAGCGCCATCTAGTTTCCGTGGTAAGCTACGAGGCTTGTGTTACGGAAACTAGATGGTTGATAAACTACATATTATACTTTTTTTTTGTAAATATATACATATTATACATCCATATATACATAAAGTAATCAAATAACTTCACGATTTTTCGCGAGTTTTTTTACTTTTTATTTTTTTCCCCTTCGGAGTATTAAAAATGACGGACACGAAGCAATTACAACTTATTAAAAACAAAAACTTTAAAGAATAAACTAGCTGCAGTAGTAGCATGCCAACGTGAAGTAAGCTAAATTCTAGAGACATATAAGAAAGAAAGAAAATATTTATTTGCACACAACAGCTAATACAATAATAAAAAACGTAAAAAAAAATATATCAAATTACCAACAAATAAAAAAAATAGACAAGATAAATATATAAAAAATAAATGAGTGAGCTGCTGCGACAAACAGGCACTCAGGTCAGCATAGGCTACAACATTTCTGCTGCAGCGCTGATTTTCACTGAGCCCCATGAATCAAATAAAATTACAATTACCGTATTAAAGTTACCGCTAATTTCGTTATATACTTATATATATTTAAATTTTAGTTTAGTACTAGAAATTATTATTTTGTTTTGACAAAATTACACCATATTATTATTACCATGACAACGCCCTTTTACAGCAGCATCTATTGGTGTAGGTAGTACTTATCTGGTAACGACGAAGGCTGTTCTTTGCTGATAATCAATCGCTATCATGATTAGTAAAAAAAATAATTTGTTATCTGACGAAACCGAGTGTACCGAATGTATGAAATGGTGAATAAATAAATGAAATGAAATGAAATTAAGTAAATTTTGTATATTAGGTGCGACAGTTAGCCTAAATTTTTCTTTTAACCATTATCGACACATGTAAAAAACTTCAATGTAATAACCAAAAAAGTAAGAACTGTCAACATTTTATAACTATACACATATATAATCTGTAAGCCTCCAGGTGTAGCTGGTTCTGTAATCAATGTACTCGTATGCTGGATCATGACACGTCTATATGACACGTGTACCGTGTAATCTAGCCGTAACTTAATAATTACTCAGCTATTAAACGCTGCGCTGTGATTGGTTCACGGGTAATCGCTGTATTACCTGGAACTGCAGGTAATTTGATCGACTAGGACATAGTAAACGTGGACAGGTAGACTAACCGTAATATTTTAATTTAACTATGTCCCTGGAACGTTAGATAAAATGTTCTAATTTGTCCCTAAGGTTTGGCTGTCAGAAAATGTCTACGGGCATTAAGTCCGCCTTTGTACTTTGTGCAATAAAGTTTTTAATAAATTAAATAAATAATAAATAAAGCGGATATTTGCAATATTTGGAAAGTAATGTTTTTAATAAGCTCCATTTGATTTAAAAAACTTTACTTAACATTCTTTACGAGCCAATTTATACGTGAGTTTAGACCAAACGAACATAGAGCTAGAACCGAGAGCCAGTTTTTTTGGTGTAATTTTGCAACTGTTGACAACTAATTTACATTATTTACATCAAAAGAACAACAACGAGCAAAAATGAGATCGGTAAGAACTAGAATTCTTGCACATGATTAATTAATGGTTAATTAACGCTAACGAGCTTATAGGTCAACTAGAACGTTTTGAAGAAACCGTTTCGAGAAGCGAGTACGTCAGAACATGCAATAACGTTCGAAGCAGATGTTTGCACCCTAGTGTGCCGCGAGCATTAGAACATTCCATAGAATCTTCGCGAGCAAAGGTAAAACTACGAAATAATGCTCTGTCACTGTTGCTTCTTCTTAGTTGTTATACTCTTGGCAGAATAGTCGTGGTCCTTATTTCAGCATTAGTGGCACGCTTAACAAGACGTCACCACTTCTCACGCACTGCAGCTTTCTTGGTGCGTATATATATGTAGGGTCTATACCTCACCTAACTTATCACACATCCTCATGCTATCAACTTTCTCTTAAACTACCAGACTCTACCGCGACAGTCTCTATTTACTCAAAAAAAAATGATAACTCCTTTAGAATGTTAACAAATAGTAAAGGGAATTTAAAGTGTCCGGACATCATGACTGTTTTTTTAACGCGGAAGAACTATTGACTGTTTAAAAGATAACCTACTGATCTTGCTTTACTGTGACTTAACCCTTGACCTATTGGCATAGATAGATGCACAGAGTCTGATAAATGTGATATCAATTTGATTTCTGTTTTATGAAAACAGACTGAAGCGGAGTTTTTATTCGGTTAACTCGTAGCATGATTTCAAATAAAAATTTTCATTCGTTCAATAAAAGTCGATTGAAGTCTACTTCTTGATGTTATTATTTTGTCTCGTTGGTATTCTTTTGGTGTAAATCGTGTAAATGATAAAAACGATTCAAACCAGGAATAACGATCGACGCTCTTGTTTTTGTGTATTGTTAGTAGTGGTTGTCAAATTGAAAAAGTAAAAAATTAAATTAGTAGTTTAGATATTTACTATACTTGTATATTATATATACAGTGTAATTACAAGACAAAAATAGAACATATAGATCGATTTATATTATATGTCAATATGCGAGCAATGTTTATTAAAATAGTCAGATGTTCTCCAGATGAAAGCATTCTGCGTATAAATAATTTATTCCTATGGTCTTCTGCCGACTGTACCAGGCGCTCAGAAAGTGTAGACGGTTGCAGAAATTTTTCTCATTTAACGTCGTAATCAGTGGAAATAGGGTGTCAATCATTGTGATTGATCGCCGAGAGTTGGCTGGGGGATATAGGGGCCCCTTTTCAAATCATATCGTCAAATTAGTTTCTTTATTTGTATTGTACAAATTTTGCTCAAAGTAAACGGTGAAATGTGCTATTTACATTGGCAACCTATCGAACTAACAAGCGATCTATTCTGAGATTTTAATTCTAGCTCAAGATGCAAAGGATCTAGTAAAATTGTCTTGGCTGATTATTAAAATATGGAGCAATATAATTATTGTAAAGGTATTCTTACTTGGTAAAATATATAAATTGAAGCTATAAAATTTTATTGCCAAATATTTCGCCTCTCTTTGGAGCGGCGTCATCAGTGACAGTGACTGAAGGTCTTTGTCATAAATTTTGAAAAACTAATTTTATTTCTTTTAGCAATGGTAAAGGTAATGCACTATACAGTTTTGTATTTATTTTTTAGAAAAATATCATCATCACCTAGTGCATCATGGAAAACATCATCAGCATGTTATGTCCATTGTTGGTTCGATATTAATAAATTTACAAAACAAGTTAGACAAAACCTAATGCATTACATTCAGACCAGGGCTATAGTTTGCACCAAGCTGCCATATAAAAGAGCTTTCCCATGTTTTTAAATCATGGTATTGTAAAGGTATTCGTAATTCAGCGGTTCCAGAGACAAGGTGTAAATAAGAAAACCTGGTTCCCAAATTATTATTTTTATTCTAAGATAGGCTGTGACATTATGGAACAGCCTACCTCTTAGTATCCGTCAGGCACCCAACAGAAGTGTATTTAAAAGACAAGTATATTCACACTTTTTAAAGATGCAATAAATATTCACAATTCATTTCTCTTCTCAATGTTATTGTAAGTTAGTTGTATAATATAAGTATTAGTTTTCTGTTTATGTATATACATATATAGTTTAAGTAGTTTATGTATGTATTGTATATATATTATTTATGAAGTGTATGTATTATTATTATGTAGTTTAGGTATTAAAATCATGTATTTATTTATTTAGTTATAAGTACATTATTTAAATTAATATCAAAATTATTTAAATATTATTTATTTTAGATTTGTTTTATACTTTTATACTCCTTAACACTTTAGATCTGACACACTAAGGGCAATTGTTAAATGCATTGTCAAACATTTTTTTTTTCTATATATATATGTTTAATTTTACTTACTTTTTGCTTTTTTTATATATTTTTTTTCTTTTTGATAGCTTATAAATGTTGATTGCACAAAAAATTGTGGATAATGTCTTTGGATATACTATTGCTTACCTTAATTAGTTAATATTTAGTTAGTATTTTTTACTGTATGTCTGTTTTTTATCCTAAATAAAAATATAAAAATAAAAAAAAACCTACCATAATTAATACAATGCCCCAAAGGTTGATGTAAGAGAATAAGATGGTAAGAAGAGCGTTACATACGCCTTTTGTTATCAAACCAATAAAGTTTTTAAATAAAAAATAAATCGGTCAAAGATCATCATCATCATTATCCAGCCCCCTACCAGCGACCTTTTTCAGGTCATCCGTCATCTGGCGGGGGTCGTCCCACTCTGTTTCTTCTCCACTCCAGTACCCGTTACAAGAGCTTACTAAATTAATGTGTCAATAAAAACATATCTCGTTTCTGTAGTAACGTCAAAACAATATGTGTTTGCTTACTGTGTATATATATATATATTTTTATACTAGCACGACATGTGACCCTGCGCCCACCTGATGGTAAGTGGCGCGCAGGGTCCATGAATGTTAGCAACTGGAATCAGACCCTTATGTCCGACATCAGTCCCTAACACTATGCCGGCTTGACTAGATGCCTTTTCACACTTCGTTTGAAGGACTCCAGGTTATAGG
Organism: Tinea semifulvella; assembly: GCA_910589645.1. Taxonomy (NCBI): domain Eukaryota; kingdom Metazoa; phylum Arthropoda; class Insecta; order Lepidoptera; family Tineidae; genus Tinea; species Tinea semifulvella. The sequence continues at coordinate 9,382,476 of OU342619.1, forward strand.
AAAGTGGAAACACAGAGGCTGGAAGAGCATTCCACATCTTTATTGTGCGACAGATGTATGAGTCACCAAATTTATAGGTACGCGAAGGGATAGTGACTACGGTATGTGGGTGCATATTCTGACCTGTGCGTGTGGTTCGGTTGCGGAATGGAGAGGGAGGGATTAGGTTATAGAGCTCTTCAGAGCACTCACTATAGTATAGCCGGTAGAACACGCTCAGAGAAGCGACATCTCCGCGAAGATATGTATTTTAGCTTAAGTATTTTAGACAATAAATGTTTTTTATTTTTTATTATTTTTCTTTATACACACATCAAAAAAGTCTAGGGATCAAGCATGTTTATGCGGATTTCTTGTGATTGAGATGTGGCTTTGTAATAAATTTATGATTTTATAAATTTATATGGATCCTTTTTGGTGCATTTCATAATTTAAAACAGGAACTGTCAATCAAATTCGAGTAAAAGATGAAAATCAGCTGTCAATATTTTCCCTATAAAAACATAAGACGCATTGAAGACATTATTAGTGCTACTGTTTCCCTACTACTGATTAAAACCAACGTTATTATGGAGCGGCGACGTCATTTAAGCAGGGAAGAAATGATCAGAGCCGTGGGAATGATAGAAGCTGGTTCCCGGCAACGTACTGTGGCTTTAGCTCTGAATACAAGTCAGAGTGTTATCAGTCGACTTTGGACACGTTACCGAACCACTGGTACCGTGGCTGAGCGCCATGGAGGACGGTATCGCTGCACCACACGGAGACAAGACCGATACATTCAAATCACAGCTCGAAGAACTCCAACAATAACCGCCATGATGTTAGCCGTGAGCCTTCATCGCTCTTCAGGGAACTTAATTAGCGACCAAACAGTCAGAAACCGCTTGCATGAAGTGAACCTTCATTCCCGAAGACCGCTACGGGTACCACCTATAGCAATGCACAATCGTAGGACTCGATATCAATGGGCTCTTGAACACAGAAATTGGACAGAAGAACAATGGCGTTTCGTGTGCTTTTCTGATGAGTCTCGTTTTGGTATGAGGCCGGATACAAGACGTATACGACACTGGAGAACCCCTGGACGCCAACAGCGATTAAAATCCTGCCAGGAAGTCCATCCTTATAGTGGTGGAACCATCATGGTATGGGCGGGTATTTCGATCGGCGGAAGAACTGAGTTGATTTGGATCAGAGGCAACCTCAACGCTCAAATTTATGCTGAGACGGTTGTATCAGACGTCATCGTTCCTCTACAAGTGCATATCGGTCCCTTATTTCAGTTAATGCATGATAATGCACGACCGCACACCGCAAGAGTTGTAAGACAGACTCTCGCCGCAGCTAACATCAATGTCCTGCCCTGGCCTGCTCAGTCGCCAGACTTGAACCCGATTGAGCATGCATGGGATATTCTTCAGAGAAGAGCTCTGCCGAATATGGAGGGTATCCAGTCGCAAGAAGACCTTTTTTTGTTGTTGCAACGAACATGGGCGGCCATTCCACAGCGTGATTTGGATGAACTCATTTTGAGTATGCCAAACCGATGTTCTTGTGTTGTTAGTGTTCGCGGTAGAAACACGGATTATTAATTGTTTAAGTTACCCAATAATATTAAAAAAAAAACTGTTATTTCAGTCTTTTTTTCGAACTTTAATGTTAGTGGTTCAAATGTCAAAAATCCCTTTATTAGGAAAATGGCAATTTTTTTTACTAATGCAAAGGTGACTTGGTTTATCGTTACTGTAGACAAACGAAAACATTTTATTTGATCAATCCTTAAAGAAAATTTTAATGAATATCAATCAGGAGAAAAGTTATTGCAAAAATATATGTTGATCCCTAGACACTTTTGATGTGTGTATTTTAGTTTAGCCGGCTTTAACATTCTGAACTGGTTGTCTTTAGCAAACAAGCCAGCATAGTGGCATGATAGCATTTTTATATGTTTTTCATAAAACAAAAATGACTCCTAAAAATCTAATTTAAATCGTCCTAAATCCGTCGTTAGTGAGTGGAAACTTGTCACGTATCTCATTCGAGACGTGACTCGAACCACGTTGGTTACTTACTGTCAACAGAGTGCGTGGTGGCAGGAGTTATGAGCGATCACGTTGTTAAATATAACTCTGTCTAATAGTAATCACCACCCCCGGCAGATGGACGGATGGAAGTAGAAGAAGGTCGCTGGTGGGGGGTCGTATTATTACGACCGTACGCTACTGAAAGGCTTATAGTTTCTTAAGTAAATCCTTTTCTTTGTCGTTCTTTACGTTCAGCATAAGAAGCGACTCTTATATGACACTAGGACTTAGTACTTAATTGTGTTAGAGCGGACATTTTTTTTTTTTAAATATAAATTCATTATCACCAGTTTTCTTTTATACGTAATCTAAGAATACATACACATATCTTCAAGCCAAATCCCTTGCAGGGTAGGTTGAGACAATTGAACGCCACATTTACCAATACGAATCAACCTCTTTATACATGCCCTTTTGTTTCGATGGCTTTTTAATGCACGTTTAGCTATTGTATTATTTATTTGGTCGTGATAGGTGACTCTTGGTGTGCCAGGGCCTCTTTTACCCACAACTTTCGCATTATATATATCTGGTTCGTCAATCTTTCTTCGCTCATCCCTTCAACATGCCCGAACCATCGGAGCATTCCTTTCCTTATTTTTGTCCCTGTGGTCTTTTATTTTATACCTACTGTTTTACGTATTTCGTCATTACGTATGCGGTCCGTCAAAGGTACGCCGCACATCCGACGCAAAGACCTCACTTCTACTGCATTAACTCTAAGAAAGTCTTAACTCTAAAATTTTACTATATTATAGATTATAGCATTTAAAAAAGCAACAGACCTCTCGATACCAAGTACCATCATCACCACCGTATCACTGCCGGGGTGCTCAGAAACAATTTTAAAGAAGCGGATTCACATTTAGCAATCTTTACTGTAGGCCCATCATGACACGTGGTAAGTTCGTCGATCTCTAGCGTACCAAACTCGAGAAATAATACTAATAAAATATTGTGTCCCGACCAGGAATCGGACCCGGTACATTCACGTCTAAACCCACGGACTTAACCGCTAGACAACGAAGGCAATCTACAATTTTCTATCGTTATTTTTCTTAACTAATATTTTGCGTGCTGTATATTTATTATTTTACCGGTCGTGTAGATGTTAAACTCTATGACACCTACAGTTGCACTGAATAAGGCAACGTGAAAATCCCAAGATTGTTTATTCCAAAGAAAGCACAGTGACTCGAACAAGCACCATCTAATCTCCATTTAACAAGTACACTATTCTCACCTTTAACTTTTTGGCTATAAAGGTCAGATTCGCTCGAAATTTACTATGGTAATACAACGTTTTTGCATAGGATTTCGGAAGTTTCTTTTCGTAGTTTTAAAATGATAAGCTTTTTAATGTTGATCGTTTTCAATATAAGACGGCTTGTTGAGCTGGTGGCCGTAGTCTATTTCTATACTAGAGGTATCAATTATAATTTGATAAAAGTATTTAATCATCTGGGTAATTAAATTAAAAATTACAAAATAATAATATATTTACTAACACACTTAAATCATATACTACTGTCAAGACCCTTTTATAGCTTATAAAAGTATTTTGACAGAATGTATATATGACTAACTCAATAAATCTCTTAATCTCAAATATTAACGGTCATGCACCTAACAATAAATAAAATAAATAAATAAATGAAGTTTTATTTCAGGTATGCACCTATATCAAGCTATATTACAATCCGCAAACTATATTACAATCCCTGCTCACATCTCCCAAAGGTTAGCTGTTAGAAAATGTTTTTAGACATTAAGCTCGCCTATGTACTGTAAAATGTTTTATTTTCTGTGCAATAAAGAATTTATCTATCTATCTATGACTGATTAATTAGGATTGAACTTGACGTAGATTTGACTTTTTTATTATTTATTTATTTATTAAAAACTTTATTGCACAAAGTCGGACTTAATGCCCGTAGACATTTTCTGACAGCCAAACCTTAGAACATTTCGTCATGATCGTAGAACAGTGACGGATCTGCTATATTTAAAATTTTCATGGCGGCCATTCAACTGTCATTTCGACTGCTTTTTTGTCACTTTTTAAGTCTCATAATAAGTGCAAACCTTCTAGATTTCATTTTGGAACCCTTTCTAATATTTGCACTATAAAATACAGACCACAAACAATATAAAACTATATATAAATATATATGCAAAATTATGGGTATTTTTTTAATCCGACACTGTTTTACGATCATGACGATTTATAGGTGCAATGAAATAAATATTAATAGTAGGATAATTTCAATATAATTATATATAATTACATAATATACTTTAACATATACTGTAATATCAATATACCAAATACTAATACATACACAAAAATATACATAAATATACATATATACACATATTAACATTGTTGGGAGCTATTTAGAAAGTGTAGATAGACGAGTTTTTTGAAGGAAGATCTGGTAGACGCTTGCCTTATGTTTACATGGAGATTGTTCTATAAATTTACTTTTAGAAGTATAAGTAAAGTGGTCTCGCGGTTAAGTCCGTGGATTGCGACTCGGAGGTACCGGGTTCGATTCCTGGTCGGAACACAAAAATATTTATTAATGTATATAAATACATTTAATTAATATTGAATTTATTTGTGATATTTCTCGAGGCTGGAGACATCGACGAGCTTGCCACTTGTTATGATTGGCATATAAGTAGTAAAGCTGGCTAAATGTGAATCCGCTTATTTATAAGCGTGATTTCTGACCACCCCGAAAGGGAAACGGTCGTGATGATACTTACACCTGCCTAGCGTGGCGTGTGTAGGCTGAGTTCACCAGAATTATGTTGTGGATAGTCAGGAGAGGATGTATATTATTAGTATATCTTTTGTGTGTAGTTGAATAATAATGTGTATTTTGGAATGAGTAAATAGCCAAAGTTTTATTGTAATAATAGTATATTGGCAAATATATTAGGTCTGTATAAAAGCATTTATGTTCAAATTCATGGAAGACACTGACTCCTGAAACACACACAAATAGTTCGGGAGTCAGAGGATGCTAAAATTGTATACAAAGCATTGATCAATTTAACTGTTCCAAATGTATATTGTATAGTTTTTTAAAACAATAAAGTTTATTATTATTATTATTATACTATACTCTGTGTTCTAAGGACTGTAATGATGATAGCGAAAGACTAGCTCTAATGTAATTTATTCATTTTGACAATTAAAAGGTTTTTCTCAAAAATAATGGTTGAATTGTTTTTTTACGCTCTTAAAAACATTATTGTTGTGTTTTTTCCCTCACGCCGCCCGTACGGTCAGTTCGCGCCATAAAACCGCTTTTTATAGTAAATCCTACTTATTAAGCGGAAAAAAACTATACACCGGCGTAATAAAACGATGGAGTCGCGAATATAAAATGGGACATTAAACCTGCGGATAAAAGGTGCTGAGGAAGCATGTATCTTCACGACCGTATGATAAGCTTCTCGCCTTCGCCTAGCTAAAGTTACATACCAGTAGGCCTTAGGTCAGCTATACTCTTAGTGTGTTCCGCGGAACCCTAGGGTTTAGAAAAAAAAATCAAAACACCTCTCTCTGGTGTAATTAATAATTAGTAACTGTTACATTGTACTTTTATTATGCTTATTAATAAAGAATACACTTTTAAAAACTATTGTTTTATTGTAGGGTTCCATCAAGTATTTTGCTTTCCAAAAGGGTTCAGTCACCAAAAAAGTTTGAGAACAGCTGGCTTAGGTAATCAATTTTCAATCGTTTTGCTATCTGTACCAATACTAAATCGTGTGCTCTAGAGATTTTGTCACGTGACACGTGTCAGTTATGTTGACGGTACTTGTCGACTGCTGCTGCATACAAATGTGCAGTTGGCTAAATTTAGACACACCACCACTGTACTGTGTAAGCTGCGCTCGCGATAGTGATGTGCTGATGATTCATCGATATTTAAATAAATCACCTTTTTTTTAAAAAATAGGTGTTGGATTTACCTTATTCGCATCATACCTTAATTATAAATAATAATAATAAATAAATATTTCCAGACAGGTCACACAGCGCCATCTAGTTTCCGTGGTAAGCTACGAGGCTTGTGTTACGGAAATTAGATGGTTGATTAACTACATTTAACTTTTTATTTTTATTTTTGTAAATATATACATATAAACACCCAGACCGAGACAAATTATACAATGTACAACTTGCCCCCGGTGGGAATCGAACCCACGACCTCCCGAGTTCACGGCAACGTTTGTTACCACTAGACCACGGAGGCGGTCATTATCCTAGCAACGTTACTGATTTTCTCATTATTTAATTTTAAGATAATTATTTATTTTTTAATGGTAATGTGATTTTTGTGTTGGTATTTCGTTACTTAGTCAGTAGGTTACGTAGGTACATTTATGCAATTTATATATTTTAAGTCTTATAATTCTTCGTATACATAATTTTGCAGCTGCCACTTGCAAACTAAAATTAACTTTGTGATAAGTAAACATAAAAAAAATAAAAAACTGAAATTAAAATTAAAATACTATTAAATACCATCAATATAGCTGCCCCTGGAACCTAGATATTCATTGCTGGAGATATTCTTTCCAGAACATATTTCTGAAGAATTGGCCAAAGAGTGTGAAATAATACATTTCCACTCCACAAGGATTTAGGAGTAAGCAGAGACACCTCTATCACTTTCGTTGTTTCGTAGACTCTTTACTGCACCTTCTGCGAGTGTTTTATATATTTGGTCGTGGTAAGCGAGTCTTGATCTGCCAGCGCTTCTTTTTCCCACAATAAAAATATCGGTATATATATAGAGGTATGTACATATATAGATAAAAATGTATCATCAAATATAAGTACATACCTATATTAAAAATGTAATATTACAGATATTTTTTATTATTTTACTATCGTTCACTGACTTATTTACATATCAAATCAAATAATTTATTTCCCTTAGGTTAGCAGAACACTTGGATATTGTCAATACATTTTTTTTTCATATTCATTATTTAAACAAAATAACTCAACAATACCAGCAACATGGGTGGTGCTGGTCCACCACATATACTATATTTTTTAACTAAAAACACTGTTGCCATAGTAAAGTTTTTACTTTTTAATTACAACTATTTACTTAATTTTGATAAGATTTAATCGATATGTGTTTAAGAAATCACTATGGCATGTAAACGGTAATCCTGTTTGTTCGAAGCATGAACGCGTTGATACAACGTGATAAGCTTCGCCACACTTTACTATCTAATGAAATACAACTATTTGGGGGTTTATTCTATAAATAATACACATCGAATTCGTATCGTATTTATTTCTGTATGAAAAGCGTCTGTTTCAATGCTTTTCGCAATTTAAGGCTTGTAAGTGAGGTTATATTTATAAGAGATACTAATATTCCCACGAAACTAATCTAAAATCTTATAAGTGTATTAGTTCGTAATATCACCTGATTGGTCGATTCGTACAGAGCCTCCAATGTTATAAATAATAATAATAATAAATAAATAAATAAAGTTTATTGATACAACTACATCTCTTTTTTTATAAATATGGACTTAACTTAGGGAACATTCATATAATAAATAGTTAAAACCCTGACTCCAAGACTAGTTCGGCTGTGTCCTAGAAGTCAGAATGTTGTTACCTGGCAAGCGGAATATTATATTATATTAGACTATGTTTTGTATATAATTATGCATATAATTGGCCGCCTCCGTGGTCTAGTGGTAACAAACGTTGCCGTGAACTCGGAAGGTCGTGGGTTCGATTCCCACCGGAGGCAAGTTGTACATTGTATAATTAGTCTCGGTCTGGGTGTTTATATGTATAATATTTAAATATTTACAAAAAAAAAGTATAATATGTAGTTTATCAACCATCTAGTTGCTCGTAGCTTACCACGGAAATGAGATGGCGCTGTGTGACCTGTCTGGAAATATTATTATTATTATAAAAAGTATGTGACCCGAAGACTGAAAGTAGATTAATGTAGATATTTTAAAATCCAAAACAATCGAATACCAATGCCGGCTCGAAGGGCCAAAACGATGTGCATTATTGTGATTTTAATGAAAGTCTATGATTAATTGTGATTTTAAAAAAACTTTAACAATTTAGGTTTCACACAACTCAACGTATCGAATATACGGTCGAATTCATGGAATGCCTAAAAATTAGTCTTCTTCTTTTTCTATATATTTTAGATTTATTTGAGAATAGTGCTCCCTGGATTTAGAGCTTGTTCAATGCTATAATCTACATACATATAAGCTTGTGGGTAGTTAAACATTTGTTGCGCGGGATTCGCATATTGACATACGGGTCGGTTCGATATACATTGGAGTTTGCAGTTTCATCCAGGATTTACTGCGATACATAATAAACTTATTGGAAGTCATAGTTTAGCCTGCCTCCGTGGTCTAGCGGTTAAGTCCGTGGATTTAGACTCGGAGGTACCGGGTTCGATTCCTGATCGGGACACAAAAATAGTTATTAATGTAAATAAATACATTTAATTCGTTTTTAATTTATTTGTGATATTTTTCGAGTCTGGTACGCTGGAGACATCGACGAGCTTGCCACTTGTCATGATTTGTCTATAGTAAAGTTGGCTAAATGTCAATCCGCTTATTTATAACCGTGGTTTCTGACCACCCCGAAAGGGAAACGGTCGTGATGATACTTGACTTTTTACTATGGACTAAATTTAAATAAAAATCAATTTCCTACAGTAAGGTACAATGATTTAAAAAATAACTAAATTATTAATTAAACTAAAATTCAAAAACATAAATTACTATTAATTTAAAATAAAAAATGTAAAAAAATAACTACTTAATAATTAAAAATACAACTAAAAACTAAAATAAACAAAAAACAAAATGAAATTTTTATAAATAAAAAAATATGCTCCAAATCGCTGCCAATGGGCAAAGTGCCAAGGATACTGGCAGCATTGAATAACAAAACTGATCCTTTGGCCCAAATATTGCCTCTTGTCCCCCGAGGTGTTGATGAGCTGTTTTGACAAAACACCTCGAAAATGGTTTTTCTTAAAATAAATGAATAAAATTTAAAAAACATTAGACAATATTGCAAAATTATATATTTTAAAAAATATATTTACCCTATTTTACGACTATACATCTTTTTGTGACATAATTTATCCCAACTGAGCTCAATAAAAACATAGAATACAGTTTGTCACGTGACCGCAGAATTAGACAGATGGTATTTTCAAATTTCAAATATCTAATTCTTTCTTTAAGATTTATTCGTTCGGGCCGCATGTTTACATTGCCGACACGGTAAAGAAAAAGCGCAGCAATTTGTCAACACGGGCGCCGAGCACGTGTTTAATACTACGTGTTAACGTACGTGTTAACCGCAACTCTGATGCTGCTTAGTGATAAGTGTTAACATGTGTTCGATTTAAATGTTATTTTGTGTTTTGATGTTTGGGTTGAATGGATTTATTCTTTATTCTTTACGTACCGCCATACATTCAAATGTATGTATGTAGTTTTATTTGTATGTATTAGTATGTAAATAAGTATTTATTCACTAGTATATATTGAAGTCTAATATTTTTCTATTAGTTCTGATAGCACCTGCCTTATCTTGTCGTAACTGCTTTAGTTGTCCCAAAGGTTTGACCAGTATAGAATGTCTAGAGGCATTAGGTCCGCCTTTGTACTTTGTGCAATAAAGTTTATAATAAATAAATATATACATTCCCACCGGAATTCGGTGACGGAAGTCTAAGGTTACAAACACAAGTTTGTCCTGCCTGAAGTGCTTTAAGGCAAGGAACAGAACTGCAGGTTAAAGCAGTGTCAAAGGAAATTAAACAAAAATAAAAACATTATTATTTGCAATAAAACTAAATTATACAGCTGTAAAATGGCCTTGTCAGAAATATATATATAATTATATAGGTATGTCAAAAAAATATAATATATATATAAAGCTAATTACTAAAATAATTAAAGCAGCTGTAAATATCCTATATTTAATTGTTTACTAGCTTTCTGTGGTGGTTATTCTTTGCAATAGTATCATCACGACCGTTTTCCTTTCGGGGTGGTCAGAAATCACGCTTAAAAATAAGCGGATTCACATTTAGCCAACTTTACTATAGGCCAATCATGACAAGTGGCTAGCTCGTCGATGTCTCCAGCGTACCAAACTCGAGAAATATCACAAATCAATTAAATATTATTTAAATATACATATTTTTGTGCCCCAAACAGCAATCGAACCCGGTACCTCCGAGTCTAAATCTGCGGACTTAACCGCTAGACCACGGTTTCTGACCACCCCGAAAGGGAAACGGTCGTGATGATACTTTACTTTTTTATATTTTATAATGAACAAGAAATACTCCACCGGCCTCCACCAGCCTCCACCAGGTCGTTTAGAATGGTATTTGTGCACTAGAGTTAGTGTTGCAACCGGTCGAACCGAAATAAACTCACAATTAAACCTAGCATGTTATTTTAATTCTATTGTCTAGAGATGTGCTGATGTCGATTAAAATGCACATCGATAATTGTGGACATTGCAGACTATTGCTTCACGTCGTCGCGGCAATGCACTCACAGGATTTGCGATGTTAAGAAATTGTATTTTGTACATGAAGAAAGTATCATCACAAACTGTTTCCTTTTCGGGGTGGTCAGAAACCATGCTTATAAAGAAACCGGTTCACATTTAGCCAACTTTACTATTGGCCAATCATGACAAGTGGCAATCTCGTCGATGTCTCTTGGTACCAAACTCGATAAATATCACAAATAAATTAAATATGAATTAAATTTATTTATTTATATTAATAAATAATATTGTGTCCCGACCAGGAATCGAACCCGGTATCTCCGAGTCTGAATCCACGAACTTAACCGCTAGACCACGGAGGCAGTTGTGCATGAATAAACCCTTTATTTAACTGGTTTTACTTTCACAGAACTCCCTCCTTGGTCTTTAAGGCAGTTTATCCATCGTACAATAAAAATCGATAATTTGTTTGTTATGTGGAGGGTTAGCACAGGTATGACCGACGCAGTCATTTCAGAGCAATTTATTATTTATTTTTGATAAATATTTATCGCTAAATATATTTATTGAAGCTGTGCCTAGTAAGAATCCCTATATCGATAAAATGATGATCCCAATGATCCTGGTGTTGTTGACATATTTGTTGCACATCACTATTGCACTGGCGCTACGCACATGCTATTTGAGTAGATGAGATACTATCGATTGATATTTTGTGCTAGACTATAAAAAAAAAACAAAGAAAAGTCACAGAACAATTATCGTCAAAGCTGACTATTAGGACATTATAATGTACACGTACATAGTATTAGGTTCTCCTTTCGTTGTTCTGTCTTTGCTCGCCATATTCTTAAGAACGCTCGCTCGCTTGTACTGTTGCCCGACGCAAAAAAAGCTCTTAATCTTGGTCTTGCGTAAGAGTCTCACAAGACTCTTGCTCTAATCGTGTGTATGTATGTTCTCTATGCATTTTAAAACTACTTGACCGATCGGGATGAAACTTTGGGAATAAGTTGTCGGCGAAGGTTTCTGACATAGTACTACTGTTGTCCGATAGGTGGCGCGCATCAGCGCTGATTTGTGGGGCATACCGACCGAGGGTACCGAGCGGGAGCCTAAATCTCCCTAGCGCTCTTATTATATATCTCCGAATTCTCTGTTCACTATTTTCTATACTCAACGAGCCTGTGACACCGAAATACCTCAAGAGTAAATTTCCCTATCTCTCTTCATTCCATGATAAGTCTCTTCGCTCTTCTCATAACTCTTCTCTCCATTCCCTCTCACCATACTGGATTTATGGCCAACTCATTTGCTGTTGTCGTCGCAAATCTGTGGAATGAACTACCGGTAGAAATCCGACAAGCATCCAACCGAAAAATGTTTAAAAAAATGGTGTCATCGTATTATTTAAATGGTATCATATGTAGTATATGTATTATTAGTATTTAATATATCATAGTTATTAGTATGTATTTAGTAATATCATTGTATTTTTATGTATATAGATTTATTTATTATTATTATATATAAATATTTGCACCTACCTTACATTTGAAATGGTCCCCATTGTCCCTAAGGTTGGCTGTCAGATAATGTCTAGCGGCATTAAGTCCGCCCCTTGTATAACGTGCAATAATTTTTTAAATAAATATATACAAGTAGTTACTCAGTCGTTGCTCTTGAGACTTCTGCTCGAGCCCACTCTGCTCTCCACTATCGTCGAATACTGAAATAAAGCCAAGTCAAACCATTTACCGCTCAACGGATAATCGACCTCTCGCAGTGAGTGTGAGTAGTATTATTATTAATAATGACATTCAATGACTGTCAGGCGGTACGAAGTTCGCCGAGTCAGCTAGTTGAAAATAAATATTCGTTTCTAATTGTAGTAAAGATACCTTGTGAGTCCTCTAGTGTCTGACCGGTAAGTACAATTTTGAGAACTACTGGTCTCTTTTACTTGAAATTTGGAATGGATATAGATCTTGTTGACCAGCAAGTCTAGTCATATACAGAAGTTGTACCAAACCTTTATATGTAACTGCCTCCGTGGTAGCGGTTAAGTCCATGGGTTTAGATTTTGAGGTACCGGGTTAGATTGTTGATCAATTAATTTAATTTATTTGTGATATTACTTGAGTTTGTTACGCTAGAGATATCGACGAGCTTGCCACTTGTCATGATGGTGGGCCTATAGTAATGTGAATCCTGTTTTTTTACCACTTCGGAAGGGATGTTGACGACTGGCTGTTCACTTAGTTTTATATTTATAGTTTGATAGTTTTCAATTAATGTCGTTTGAGTTGTCATGATAATAAATATAATTATATTTCTGGAATTTCAATAAATCGTAAGATCCACCATCGTTAACAAGGGATACGGTCGTGAAGATACTTTAATATAAAGTTGTTTTATTTTTGTGAATTTCACATATGCTTAGTATTGACTAGTGGGTAGCTTCTTCCCCTGTGTCATGTGATCTTGCAAGTCGGTCACTAGTCATCAGCCAATTTGATTGATTGATTGTTAAAGGGCGACTGACGGATTGTCTCTTAGGTTTTCATCATAATTGATGGCTCCTATTTTTCCTTATCCATTTTCCTCGTCCCGTCCATCTTCAAGGAATCGGTACTCTGTAAATATATATAATTTTAATTCGATTTTAAATTTAATATTGTTACATTGAGAGATAAATAGATATTTAATTTAATTTAAAATTGTCCGTTAACCGTTTAATTTTAAGCCGGTAATTACGAATAGAATAGTTTTAAGAGCTGACCACCTATTTATCGCCACACCTGTATGTATGTTTCGGTAATTATTTTAATAGGGTGTATCATTAACGTTTTATCACGATAGATGGCGCATGATAGATGGTACCTAATATAACTGTCAGTTGCATAGAAAACTTGTATTTTTATTACGAAATTTATTATTTTCTGGATATTATGCCGAGCAAAGCTTTTAAGTGTACAAATCGAGATTTATAAGATATAGTGATCTCAAAATTGTTGTTCTATTAATAAATCCTTTTTTCTTTTTAAATACGGTGTGCGCTTTCTTAATTAGTCGTTTAAGGTAGGTAACGTTAATTTAAAATTCATTTTTCTGCTATATAAATAAAAAAAAATCACAAAAACATTTTTAAAAAATGCGATATACATAGGTGTAAAACAAGGTACCATTGCCGCTAGCGACATCTACAAAAAGCTTTGTCTGATACATCCCATTGTTGCGATAAATTTTCTTTCTTTCTTTCTCTTCTAGTTATATCAAACCTTCAAATCCACCTTTTCGTCAGCCGCTTTGACAATTATCGTGTTTAGGTGGTATCCCTGCAAATCTTAAAAGATAATATATTCCTTACTTTTAATAAGGAGGGGTCGTATTAGATTTTTCCCATTGATTTCTGCTTATCGGAAAAGCGAAAGCTCTTTGATTTGTTGTCGATGACATTATCAGTTCATTATTGGAAGGTTAATTTGATATATTTCTACATTATAGGAAATATTTTTTGTAAACCTTTATTGCTTTTTTACTTCCTAATTTATCTTTAAAATTGGGGTACCCGTCTGGACAGCGTGGCGAGTATAGGCCTGACGTTTCCGCCGCAACGCCCTCTGGTGGCCAATAGCGGAACTATCACGCCGGTCGCGAAGCACATCATTGCTCCTAAATTTCGTGCATATTTTATTGCTGTGATTGTGTTTTGGATGTCTCCTGTGATCCTCGTCGGAACCGAGCATTTTAAGACGCATCGGCTATTTTTTAATAGGATTCTTTCGTCACAAGACCACTTAGTTCAGGCACAGAAGTATCTTTATGTTTGTAACACACAATAAATTGTAACTTATCATAAGAGCCAACTTGTATTAGGTTTTATTGAAATAAACTATTATTATTATTATATTATTCTAGACCCAAAGGTTTGTTGCTGCTAATTTTGTTTCTTTCGCTCAATTTCGGAGTATATTCACCAGCGCCTAGTCGTTTCCCATTCAAACCCATATTCTCCAGATATTTATATTCATAAAGGCCCAGCTCCAGCAGTAGAGGTTTAGGACTCTGTGTTTTAGGAGCTGTAATGATAAAGATATTTGGAAGTTTTTCATCTACCACAACATTATATATGAACCGGGTAATAAAAGTACACGTGGCATCAAAGTTTGTAACAAGTCGTCAGGTGTGATGATCGAACTATAATAACTGACCTTATTCTGGAACCCTGGGGTCGAATCCACTAAGACGTGGTCAGCTGCTGCTGAAAGTGGTTAGTGCTTCTGCCCTTTCTTTGGAGCTCACGGAGCTGTCTCGTCATGAAACCCCCCAAAAATATACAGTCCACTCATCTTCCACCTCCCATCTCCTATGATGACAAATGGCAAACTCGTCGATGTCTCTAGCGTAACAAACTCGAGAATTATCACAAATAAATTAATTAAATTATTGTGTCTCGACCAGCAGCCCTAATCTGTTATAATCTGCAAACGTTATATAATGGATTCCGTTAACTATATATACACGTATATATCGCGCTATTAAAGTTGATATTTGTTTGGAAGTTGTCAAGGTTAAGCGCTTATAGAGTTGAAAATTGAATAATATTTTGTAATTATGATGCAACCGCTGACGTAAATGACGAAATCCACTAAAATTCTGTTACTTACTCGTAGTTGTAAACGTTATTAGTGGATTTCATTATTTACGTCAGAGCTTGCGTCATAATTACAAAATATTATTCCATTCTCAACTCTAAGCACTCGACCACGACAGCGGCCGTGCAAATATCAATTTTAATAGCGTGATATATATATAACTAACGCAATCAATTATATAACGTTTGCGCTTAAGTAACAAAATAGGGCTGCTGGAATCCCTAAATTCACACATTTAACTGCTAGACTACGGACGGGACTTTTAGTAAATATAGTAGTAGAGTATAAGAGTAAGAAAAACCTTAGTTTACGGCATGTTTAAAGCTTCTTGTATCTTCATTCTTAATAACCTTATCAATAATATTCAATTCAATATTGAGTATATTATCACATCTTTACATAAAAATAAAACCTAAAGCAGTATTAGCAGGGGATCGGGTATAGAAAGGAGGTGTAAGTACCCGATTGAACGCTCGCACTCGATCACACATGCAGGCATTCAATGCCACCGCATTAATCATCGTTCATACTGTCTGCCACATATATAGCTACACATTTTCCAACAAAATTTACCCTTATTACCAACGTACAATCATGTATAGTCACATATGTGGCTAGCTTACACTCTTGCATACCGGTCGAAGGTCCATAAAAGGATTTTCACTCCTACCCTCTCTATTGTTTTATTTTGTTAGGTTTGTTAAAGATGGTACAGACTAATGACTCTGATGATGGTTTATTGAATTCGTATAGCG
This sequence comes from Tinea semifulvella, assembly GCA_910589645.1. Lineage (NCBI taxonomy): Eukaryota > Metazoa > Arthropoda > Insecta > Lepidoptera > Tineidae > Tinea > Tinea semifulvella. The sequence continues at coordinate 9,398,554 of OU342619.1, forward strand.
CATCGTCGCTCTGCTATTATGAACCCATTTAAATGCCTATTTTTTACTGGTCTTGATATGTTTTGAATTACTTTGTTTTTGTTAACTTGCTTAGTTAACTACCAGACGCTCAATAGATGTGTCTCCACACCGCGACACTTGTTCGAAGAAAGTGAGAATGCGTGATTGTACGTTTGGGGAAAGGCGCTGTATTTTCCCAGTTCCTCCAGTCTCTAGCAATCAAAAGGTATTATATCAAATCAGTCCTCTTTAGTGTAGATTATTATGTTTTAAGTGATGTAATGGTTGATGATGATTTATTTTATTTAGATCTTATTAAACTTATTGAGTTTTAAACTTTTTAAACTTTCGCGCACATTCATAATAGTTTTTATAATTTTAACGGGTCTTTACGCGATTTACCTTAGAGACATATTTCTCCCGACGTTTCAGCCAAGTTGCATTGACCGTGGTCACGGGTCGACTGAAGCTATGCGGTGTAGTCTCGTACATACTGGGCGGTAGATGTAATCGTACCCACTTATCACTTTAAAAGTTTTTAGAAATCACGACACACAACACTTACAATGTCCTTGGCGACACCGGGCGATTTTTCCCGGCGTCGAAACCTATTGATTACTGGATTTTACGATGAAGATAGCTTATAATCCCCCTCTCGATTGAAGTTTTTGTGTTTCTTTATTTCGATCGCTTTACGTACAATTCTAGGGTAATAGTGTCGATCGTTGGAAAGTATCTTTGGGTCATTCGTAAATTCATGAAAACTTGGCTGAAACATCAGGAGAAATATGTCTCTAAGGTAAATCGCGTAAAGACCCGTTACAATTATAAAAACTATTATTGAGTTTTGTTTCTAAGCTGCTGGTCTTCTGCTAACAGCTTACTCTTTGGACCACTTTGCTGCTCTGTCTTCCACTAGCAGGAGCCTGCCTAATGCCTGTAATAGGTTTTCCCCAGTATTAGTAATTTGTTTACAAGTTCTTAAAAGTTTCTCAGACTAATTTGAAAGTTGGTGTTTTTGGTGAAAACCACGAGAGTGTCTGCTTCACCGCGAAGACGGACGCGAAAGATTGACTTTATATAATTACTTGCAAGATTGTGGTACATGTTTGAGGAAATTTGGAACTTTTAATTGACTTTTGTTGTGTAAAGAAAATTTGAAGATATTGATGCTCCCAGTTGTTTCGGCTTTGATCTCGGAGCACGGCGAAGTTGGCGCCCAAATAGGGATTGCGTGTTATTTTTCATATCTAATTAATGAAAGTTTGGAAGGGTTTTAAGAACATCTTGATATTTGAGTAATTATAGCTAATAGATATAGGCTCAACTGATATCAATTTGTTTAATGTCTCAAAGGATGGTTTATGTATTCATGGCCTTATGTATTGTGTAATATTTGATAATATTGTATTTTCGCTTAATGCTGTTGGAGTTCCAGATAAATAAATAAATGTTAGCTATTTTAAACGATTTCGGGGAGCATGGATGAGATTTCTAGCGTACTAGACTATCACAAATTAATTAACAAGCAGTCGCCACTCCTCTCGACCGTAGTTTTTTTTGCCCACCACATCCTAGACCTACCATGCATTCTCTTGCCATCGACTTTTCCCTGAACCACCAGGAGCTCAATAATATATATATCCACACTACAGCTTTCTCTTGCTTAGTAGAAGTATCATTAGTAAAGTATCATCATGACCGTTTCCCTTTCAGGGTGGTCAGAAACCACGCTTATAAATAAGCGGATTCACATTTCGCCAACTTTATTATAGGCCAATCATGACAAGTGGCTCGTCGATTTCTCCAGCATACCAAACTCGAGAAACATCACAAATAAATTAAATATTAATTAAATGTATTTATTTACATTAATAAATATTATTGTGTCCCGACCAGGAATCGAACCCGGGTCCTCCGAGTGTAAATCCACAGACTTAACCGCTAGACCACGGAGGCAGTTACTCAGTAGAATCATTCAAAATAATTATTAACGTGTCACAAATGCCTGTAATAGGTTTAGGTGAATAAAGATATTTGGACTTTAACCTTATGAGTAATTCTATAAAACTTTAATTAACTGGATTTGGGTAAAAAAAATATAGTTATTTTCTGATATTTCTTCAGTTTTATATCTGAAACTTTTTACCGACAGACTTCTGAGACAGTTTGGAATTACTATCAAAAAGATTATTCTTAAAGTTCAACTTGAAAGGGTTAATAAATCTAATGAGAGCGTACAATAGTTTGAAGATAAGACTGTGCGAGTTGTCCCTCTTGGAATAGTGCGAGATAACAACCTTGGCGCGAGGCGCTATTCTTAACAAGAAATAAATAAAATTAACGAATTTCAATTTACAAATGTTTTTACGAAAATTTGGCGCTGCCAACTTTAGCAAACTACCCGACAGACGCATTCAACTAGGATGATCGGCATTCGGGAATCTCCTTCACATCCTCTCATCGTTCATACCACAAATAAACTCGATCGACTTCTCAACTTTTGCATTCGCTACGGCAATCCTACGGCATCCTATATAATCCCATTGCACCCTCTTACCTGAAATATCGTTTCAAATTTCTCTGCGATACCCTTAGCTGTTCTCTTCGCTCGTCTCATAATAATCAATTAAAAATTCCGCCACATTCTTCTAGCAGATGTTCAGATTCTTTTACAGTGGAACAGACTTCCCCTCGCTATACGAAAAGCACCTTCGCTCTACATTTTAAAAAATTGGCAGGACACATCTGCCGCAGAACAAACGACTGATGGAGCAAACGGGTTCTAGAGTCGAGACCACGTCCGGAACGACGACGCAGAGTGGTAGGTACGACCCTCCGACAGATGGTCTTAAATCTTAAGAATGTCGCTGGCGGAGAGGTAGGATTAGAGTTGCAAAGGACGGCGAGCGGTACCTTGAGGGAGGGCTACATCCAGTGGTAGAGAGATAATCTGATGCTGAAGAGTGTGTTCATGTATATTTATTTATTTATTTAAAACTTTATTGCACGTTATACAAGGGGCGGACTTAATGCCGCTAGACATTATCTGACAGCCAACCTTAGGGACAATGGGGACCATTTCAAATGTAAGGTAGGTGCAAATATTTATATATAATAGAAATAAATAAATCTATATACATAAAAATACAATGATATTACTAAATACATACTAATAACTATGATATATTAAATACTAATAATACATATACTACATATGATACTATTAAATAACTTATGAACCATTTAAATAATACGATGACACCATTTTTTTAAAACATTTTTCGGTTGGATGATTGTCGGATTTCTACCGGTAGTTCATTCCACAGATTTGCGGCGACAACAGCAAATGAGTTGGCCATAAATCCAGTATGGTGAGAGGGAATGGAGAGAACATGTGTGTGTATAGTGAATGTGTGTTCATGAAAGTGGTATTTCAGTTATGACAAACTTTTCTTTGTATTTAAAATATTAATAAGGCCGTCTGACCGTACTAATTTCAATGGAAAATCCTTCTCATTGTTATCACAGCCCCTAAAACATAGAATCCTAGACCTCCACTGTTGGAGTTTTCATTTTAAATTTGCAAGAATTGTCCCCTATTACATGGAATGAATGGGACACTTTACGAAGGCGGCTATAAACGTCGAGGATCATAGACGTCTGAGGGAGACAAAACCACCCCTTAGAATACCATTTTAGAGAAACGATAAGTATTTAACTCGCTCCCTCTACTTTAAGAGGGTTTCACGCTTTGCATCCATCTCGCTCGCACAATCTATCATTTTTGTAGATTTTTCTAATCAGGTCATACATACATACATACATATCTTTACGCCTGATCCCTTGCGGGGTAGGCACAGACAATTGAGCTCCATTTGACACGATCACAAAATACTTCTTTCGCTTCGTCGACATACATCAACCTCTTCATACATGCCCTATTCATCTATTTAGTGTATACCTACTGATCAATATATAGTTTTGTATATAGTATATTAGATTTAGTATTTAAATTTGATTTATTTTGTTTTTTTTTCACAAACCTTAATGCTATTATATTTTGAACCTGCCTCACATAACAAATGCTCTAAATTGTCCCTAAGGTTGACTAGTAAGAATGCCTAGCGGCATTAAGTCCGCCTGTGTACCTAAAGCATAAAGTTTTTAAATTTAAAATTTAATTTTAAATAAATAAAAATAAATAAATGTTTGCAACTGGAATCAGTCATTCATGACTGACATCACAGTCCCTAACACTATGCCGGCTTGACTGGGCATGACGGCAATTCAAGCCTGATCCCGAAACGTGTGGAAAAATTTTACTGGGTTTAGCGGCACGAACGGTGAATACATCCCCGTCCCGGCAGACTGGGCAAATTACCACCATCAGTCCGCCTACCACCTAATAAATATCATAAATACGCGATACAACAAATAAATTTATTTCAATAAGGTGAAATAGAATTGTCGTCCGAACAGGGAGTGACATTTTAAAAATACCAGCAGTATTCCTCTCGGGTCTGTCACAAAATGATGCAATTTCCGTCGCGGTAGACGTGTTTATGAATAACGGAACACTTGGAGTTTATTTTTAGGGCACCTCTTTCAATGGAGTGCAGTCTATCTATGGTGTTTTAATTATGTGGTTTTAGACTCGGAGGTACAGGGTTCGATTCCTGGTCGGGACACAAAAATATTTATTAATGTAAATAAATACTTTTTTTTTTGTGATATTTCTCGAGTTTGGTACGCTCTGGAGACATCGACGAGCTTGCCACTTGTCATCATTGGCCTATTGGCTAAATGTGAATCCGCTTCTTTATAAGCGTAGTTTCTGACCACCCCGATAGGGAAACAGTCGAAAGGTTATGTTGAAATAGATAAATATTTGTGTATTCAACCTACTTGACAAACTATTAATAACATTCGTGATTAATTATTTCGAGAACGATTAGTGGATAATTAATTCAGATTATGTTTTCCCGGTAAAGCTTGTCTGGTGCGGTAGGCAGCTCGCACTAGAGTGTGGTCGATTAAGCAGTTGTCTCACTGACGACTAGCGAGCTAGTTACAAGTTGGCATGTTAGTTTATTAGGTAGTGGCTCGATTGTAACAACGCTTTTTTTATAATCATAAAAAGGTATGTTCGAATCCCGACATATATCAATGAGATTTTTTTTTGATTCAATTAGTATTTTACTAAAAACAATTTATTGGTCTAAAAAGTATAAATAATTAAAAATACTTAAAAGTAAAAATTAAAATAAATATAAACTAAACCTAATAAAACATAAACTATAAATAAAATATGTACTCTAGAGACGACCCTTAGTGATAGTCCCAAGAAGACTGGCAACATTTCCCGTCTGTATTGCTAAGCTAATACGTTGGCAGAAATAATTGCCAGCTTTCCTGTCTCCAGACTTTTCCGTAAGCCGTTTGGACAACTCCTTGGCCAGACGCTTGGCTGAGTGTCCCCATGGGCCCATCGTCTCGACCCCAAAAGGCGCAAATTCGTAACCTGTACTGAGGTTGGTATTTGCTCAGCTTGAGGTTTTAGCAGGAACCGCCGCACTCCCCGCGCTTGACGAGGTCGCCTGGAACCTGCCAAATTACCACAGCCCAACGGTCATGCGGGCCGTGAAATGAGAAATACATTTTTCATACGTACATTTGTCATAGATTTAAGCAGGTCTGCCGTCAATACATTTATGGAACGAGCTTCCAAGACGGCATTAACGGAATCATACAGTATTTGGTTGGGTACGGGGAAGTAGAATGGAGGATGGTGAGCGTATTATCGCGCAATAAAAAAAAGGAGGCCTCCTTTTCTTAAACCAGCCTATTGGCGGTCGCAAGCCCGAGACACCATTCTTCTCATCTCCTACCCGCACACGATGGACCCGGCACCCGCACGGTGAATCCATGGAATGCTTAGAAATTTGTCTTCTCTACATTTATGTACGACCATCCAATATTGAATTGACGGAATCATACAGTATTTGGTATGGATACAACTTTTTTTTTATGAACTCATTCAATATGTAGTTTATTTTTTATTTAGTATTTAATGTCAAATTTTGGGTAAATATCGAAAGAACCTTAAAATTCTAAATATTATTTTTTTATTTACTTATTTTAAAATTGTGCCTGGCTTAGCTTATAATGTGGCAATTATAAGCTAAGACTAGCACATTAGGTAAGTCGTGTTTCAAGCGGTGTTATTTTAAAAAATATATATATATATGTGGGTAAAAGAGGCCCTGGCAGACCAAGACTTGCCTATCATGATCAAATAAATAAAACATTAGCTGAAGGTGAATTAAAAAGCCATCGAAACAAAAGGGCATGTATAAAGAGGTTGATGAATGTCGAATAAGCGAAAGAGGTATGTCGTGATTGTGACAAGTGGCGCTCAATTGTCTCTGCCTACCCCGCAAGGGATTTGGCGTGAAGATATGTATGTATGTACCATGGCAAGATTATAATAATAATAATAATAATAAATATTTCCAGACAGGTCACACAGCGCTATATTATTTCCGTGGTAAGCTACGAGGCTTGTGTTACGGAAACTAGATGGTTGATAAACTACATATTATACTTTTTTTTTGTAAATATATACATATTATACATATAAATACCCAGACCGAGACAAATTGTACTATGTACAACTTGCGATGGCGGTCAACTAGTCAATTAGAACATTAGTTTTTTTTTCAAAGTAAAAATTGGCATTTGACATCCTTGCTAATGATGTCAATCATGAGTGGTTGATTTCATGATCGTATCGCGCCGCTTACCATCTGGTAGACGCAAGGATGTGACCTTGGTGTTGGTATAAAAAAAATTGCCCCCTTGAAGCAGCTATCTATCATAAGTGACATTTTATTTTATTATCATAATTGTGTCTGTACTAGCTTAAAGTGTGACAATGCCTTTAAATTATTATTTATTTAGTTGATAAGTATTTTAGTTAGTAAATATAAGAAACAAGTGCTAAATATAACAAACCTTGAAGCGTTATAGTTATCACGGATATTATTTTAACTATATTTATCTTTATTATTATTTATTGCAGTATTGATTTTTATTAAATATTAATTTATTATGATTAATATGCATGTACATAGATGGTTTAATCTAGGATAATTTTAATTTTTGATGTTGTAATTTGTTTTAATTTTGTTAGGTAGGTTATTATTAGTTAGATTGTGCTGTCTTTATGACTTGTATATTTAAGGTGTCTTTTATAATAAGTTTATATATAAGTTGGAAATTTGAAATCGATCATGTTATGTAAGAACATTTGAATTGTATTATTGTCTTGTAGTGTACACTGCTGTGGATTGCAATCCAGAACTGCTGACAAATAGTGTGTATATATCGTGCAATGGTTGTAATCTGTTTGTTGTACCTTGAATAAATAAATAAATAAATTATAATCATTGTTTCTAAATATACTTATACACATGCTCTCTCTCTTCTCACTCCCCCAAAGGTTAGCTGTTAGAAAATGCCTAGACATTAAGCTCGCCTATGTCAATGTACATATAATGTTTTTTATTTTTTGTGCAATAAATGAGTTTATCTTTATCTAAATGCCTATTTACAGCAGTTATAATTTTAAGCGTTATTTAATTTTATTTCGTATTTTTGTTATTTTATTGTTTCTCTTCCCAAATGCTAGTACTCTATGCTCGCCTATGTACTGAAACGTGCTTTCTCTCCTTTGGGGGTCGGGAAATAAAACACGAATACAGATAATTAACAAATTAAATTTATTTACAATAAAAAGTTAATTTGAACAAATGAGGTTTACAATGAATTTTTACTATACTTAATTAAACAATAAATTCCACTACCGGGAGGTAGGTTTCAAAAAGTGAGGTTACAAAAAGTGAGGTTTAAAAGTTAGGTTTACCAAAAAGTGTTGACCTACGTCCAGGTAGCGGATTAAAACGAGGTTCTGGTGGATGGGTACACCTCACTTCCACCAGTCAGTACAAGGGTTTACTACAAAATGTTTTTTTATATTTTTTGGAAAATAAATAATTTTATTATTATTATTCATTATAGTATGGATAACTCATGCCGGTATTGCTGGTAACAAATTTAATTCGTCTGGACCTCGGTGTTGTAATGTGAAGTGGAATGCAATAATGTGTAATCAAGATTCAATTAGGCCGTGTTTGAAGCCGAACCGCTCTCGTTACACGTGCGAATTGTTTGACGACTCCTTTTGATCTCGGAGTTACCTTATTACCTACATAATGCAGTACAACGTTAACGGTCTTCAGAGAACCATAGCTTTAAAAAATATTTTATTGTGTTAGGAAATATTCATCAGCCGGATATAGGCCTCGGCACTGAACGCAGTCTTTTGCAACCGTCATCCAACCCTCACCAGCGACCTTCTTTTAGTCATCCGTCCATCTGGCGGAGGGTTGTCCTACTCGGCGTCGTCCCGTACGTGGTCTCCACTCTAGAACTTGCTTGCCCCATCGGTCGTCGGTTCTGCGGCAGATGTGTCCGGCCAATTGCCACTTCAATTTGCCAAATTTGAAAGCTATGTAGGTTCTTTGACGGATGTTAACGTTTTGGACTTTATCCTTCAGAGAATTATCGACCATGGTTCGTTGAGCTTGTGGACCAGATCCACTGTCAGTGTCCACCTTTGTGCTCCATACAAAATTACTGGAAGAACGTACTGATTGAAATATATATAGTTGCTATAGGTGCAAACTTTTAATTGGCACATTTTTTTTATTATATCTATTCATCTCGTATATTGTTATCTACCTAGTTTTCCTGTAATTAATAAATAAATAAGTTCAATAGGAAAATGTGACTTAACTTCCAGAATGGCGCCCATCCTAGCTTACTCACGACTTTTTATATTTTTTATTTATAGAAAGAAAAGAAAGAAAGAAATACGTTTAGTCATCGCAAATCAGTTTCCGAACGACCTTCGTGTCATCAATACTTACTTAGTCACCTCGCGTATTATTATCGAAATATTTAATTGATCAGTGTATATTTCGCGTGTGAAACTAGTGTGCCGTCCGCAGTGTTTTTCGCCTCATCAAATTCATACATTAAATCACTTATTTGCTTACGGAATTCGCTAATAATCAACTAAAATCTACGAAAGAAGACATATAGATAGTGACAACTAGATTTCTATAGCATTTACTTTGACGTATGACCAGCTGTTTTTGACTGTACGACTGACAACTGTTGCCTGTCATTACTCATCTGTCATCAGTCTGTCCTGACGCTTGTCACTACTGTCACTTGTCATTACCTGCTGCCTGTCAACTGCCACCTGCTGCCTGTCATCTGTCACTGCTATCTGTCACCTGTCATCTGTCACCAATTGCCTGTCACCTGTCATCTGTCACCGGCTGCCTGTCACCTGTCATCTGTCACCTGCTGCCTGTCACCTGTCATCTGTCACCTGCTGCCTGTCACCTATCGTCTGTCACGGACTATCTGTCATAAGCATTTTTACTTTTTTTGGGGTCCAAGACATTAGTCCCTTGAAGTACGAGTATAACGCACATAACCTCATTAATTGAAATTGCTGAGTTTAACGCGATCCGAAATAAATAAATTAGACACCCAAGTTTGTGTTCAGATTTAGACTGACGACGCAAACAACAAAATAATGTTTACTTGCAGCAGATGTAAGTCATCGGTAAATGATGCCGTTAAGTGCAGCGTTTGCCATAATATGTTCGACTTTTCTTGTGGAGGTATAACAGAGTCTGGTTATAGAAAATTGGGGGATCGCAAGGCTACATGGCGTTGCTCTGGCTGTAAAGTTTCTGGACTTTCATCTCCCACGCCACCATCTCTCGATTGCCTTATGGAGGAGATTAAGAAAATGCAGATGCAACTGGCTATCCTGCCCGGCCTTGCCAATGATATTAAATCTTTAAAATCAGACTTGGCCTCCCTTACTTCCTCTGTCGAAGGTGTTCAGTCCCATATCGAGGGTTTTTCTGCTAGAGTGGACTCGATTGAAGAACGTGTTGCAGTCATCGAGGAGGTCAACTCTGAACTTGCTGATATCAGAATGAAGTGGGTGAAGCTGGAGGAGGAATCCAATGATAGACAGCAGTTCGCTAGGATGAACAACGTTGAGATAAAGGGCATCCCTCAGACTAATAATGAGAATCTCCTTGATATCGTTACTAAAATCGGGGCCCTGGTTAACTTCCCTATCTCAGTAGATCAAATAAATTATGTTACTCGTGTTCGGACCCGGGGACCCAATAATGAGAAACCTATTATTGCTTGTTTTGTGAACCGATATATAAAGGAAAACCTCGTTGCTGCCGCTCGACCATTCAAGTCTCTTAATGGCGGGCAAATGGGACTCAATAATGACCGCCGTATATATATAAATGATCACCTGACTGTGAGTAATAAGCAGTTGCTTACAAAGGCTAAATTATTGACCAAGGATCGCGGTTTTCAGTTCATCTGGGTTAGAAACTGTCGCATATTCGTGCGTAAAGACACCTCTTCTCAAGCTTTTTTTATTGGAACAGAACGGGATTTGAAGAAGATCTCATAGTCTCAATTTTCCTTATTTGTATGCATGTTATTTGTAATCACTTTAGTTTTAGTTTCATGTTTTCGAGGGATCTGGTCAAGTATATGCTATTGGTTGTTTTATTTTATGTAGTTGTCTGGTCCTCTCTAGATGTCAATCATTGCTTTTATTACAGAAATATATCAAACATTTTATCCAGGATAACTCACCTTACGAGTATATACGATATTTTTTTTTACTGTAGTAGTTAATTCTTTTTATATTTTATCAGCTAACATATTTATTTGCAGTATTATTTTTCTGCCACGTAATCCAGTCTCTTATTTTAAACTATTTATATCATTGTTCTGCTCTCTGCTTCCTGGCTGTGCACCTCTCTATTATTTACTTTATGCTCCTACTTGTCGCGTACCCTTGCGTTCTCACTTTGAATTTGTCATTGTTGTTACAATGATACTTGATAATGGATAATGCTTTGAAAATCTACTTTCAGAACGTAAGAGGTTTGCGAACAAAATCTAGCTACTTTTTAAGAAACATTTTAATGAATTCCTATGACGTAATCTGCCTAGTCGAGACGTGGTTATTGGAGGGAATCAATGATGAGGAATACTTTGATAATCGCTATATTGTTTTTCGACGAGATCGAAATTATGCTAAGACCGGCCAGTCGCTGGGTGGTGGTGTGCTTGTGGCTGTGCGTCGTGAGATTGCATCTACCGAGCGACCCGAATGGAGATCTTCTGCGGAGGACTTGTGGTTGACTCTTTCACTATGTGGTGCTGATAAGCGGACACCATACAAACTTCATGTCTGTGTACTTTACTTGTGTGCCCAAAATAATGGAAAATCATTCTCGGAACAGATGACAGCCTTCAGCGATAGATTGGGTGAAACTGTACTGGCCTCTCCAATGGATAAATATGTTATTCTTGGGGATTTTAATATCAGCAATATCAATTGGGTTGCTGATAGCAATTCTGTTGGATTTTCACCTTTAAATATAATAGGAAACTACCAAACTAATCTCTTTGACACATTCGACACTTGTAATTTTATTCAGTTTAACGATGTTAAGAACAAATACGGCCGTATTTTAGATCTTGTCTTCTCTAATGACTTAGTCAATGTTACCCTTTGCCCTGACGCCTTGGTAGTCGAAGATCCCCACCATAAAGCATTGTTGATAGACGCAAAATTTGCGGAGGTTCATTTGCTTAAGGAGGCCCCAAGATTGAAGTATTTTTACAACTCTGGTAACTACGAATCTATCTGTACTGAGTTGAATGAGGTGGATTGGCTACATGAACTACAATCACGGAGTTTTTCAGATGCTCTGAAATTATTCTATAGTTCACTATATTCTGTTCGTGACAAATATGTACCCCACAAAAATACCTTGTCATCCAAATTTCCTCCCTGGTATAACTCAGTTCTCAAAAAAATTCTTAAGGAGAAATTTAAACACTTTCGTAAGTTCAAAATCTACGGTAATCTTGCAGACCACCAATCATACTTATTATTGCGTGTTAGATCCAAGGAACTTGAGATTCATTTGCACAGTGCTTACATAGCTAAGGTGGAGGCATCTATTATGAACAACCCTCGTTATTTCTGGTCCTACATCAAGCAGAGAAGCAAATCAACCTCAATGCCTTCTACAATGATTTATGGTAATTGTACTGCCTCATCAGGTAAAGAAATTTGTAATTTATTCACCTCCTACTTTAATGACAGTTTTACCAGTAGAGATGCCGATAACCTGAGTTGTTCTCAAGAATCTCTTGCGACTATTTCCAGCATAGGATCTATTAATATTAACTCCGTGAACGTATTCAGACTGTTGAATACTGTTGACACTAATAAATCCGCAGGACCTGATCATATCTCTCCTGTATTTATTAGAGGTTGTGCGAAAAGTATTAAATACCCCCTCACTTACCTTTTCGACAGGTCTCTTAAGGAGGGAACTATGCCCGATATTTGGAAGACTGCATTTGTCACTCCTATTCATAAGAAGGGTCCTAAAGATAGAGTTGACAATTACAGACCAATTTCAAAATTGTGTATATTCGCTAAAATCTTTGAAAAAATCGTTTATACCCAAACCTATGCTGCCTTAAAGCAGGTCTTTAGCGACAATCAGCATGGATTTCTCAATGGAAGGTCAACAGTATCCAACTTGATTCTCTCCAATGATTATGTTACGGATAAAATGCAGAAGGGAGGGCAGGTGGACGCTGTTTACACCGATTATAGCAAAGCATTTGATAAAATTAATCACTCTATTCTACTTGCTAAGCTCAACAAAGTCGGTATCCACGGTTGTCTTTACAGATGGTTCTGTTCGTATGTGGATAACAGATCTCAAGCTGTCGTCTTGGGTGGTTATGTATCCAACTGGTCTAATATTCCCTCAGGAGTCCCTCAGGGGTCACTACTTGGCCCATTACTCTTCACAATCTTCGTGCAGGACATCGAATCATGTTTTCTATCGTCCAAGGTTGTTTTATTCGCTGATGACATGAAAATTCTGAAGCCTATTGCGGACAATTCTGATGTCTCCTGCCTGCAAGCCGACCTGTTGCGCTTGGATGAGTACTGTCAACTTAATAAACTAGATTTAAATGTGTCAAAATGTATCTGTATCTCGTTTACTCGTAAGAAGGCTCCGATTTTGGCCAAATACTATTTAAAGGGCATTGAACTGTCCCGGACAAATGAGGTCAGAGATCTGGGTGTTGTTCACGACTCCAAACTTCTATTTGACAACCACATCAGTAACATCGTCTCGAGAGCGTCTAAGTCTTTAGGTTTCGTCATTCGTATTTCCGCTAACTTTAAAAATATTAAGACTTTAAAAATTTTATACTGCGCTTTTGTTCGAAGCCTGTTAGAGTACGCGTCGCAGGTTTGGAATCCCAGGTATGAGTTGCACAGATCTAGGATTGAGAGAGTGCAGAAACGTTTTCTTAGATTTGTTTGCTATAGAACTGGTCAATTGAATCTTTCATATGAACAGAGATGCATTAAGCATCATATTTTGCCGCTTCACGTACGTAGGGACATTGCAGACGTTATATATCTTATCAACATCTTAAGTGGGCGGGTGGATTCTCCCGAACTCCTAGGTAAAATTGGTCTAAAAACTACCGGCCTACGAACTAGGAGCACTTCCGTTCTGCATGCCCCTATGTGCTTTACCAATTACAGACAAAGCTCGTTCTTCTGGAGGTCATGCAACTATTTTAATTGTAACTGTTCGGAACTTGATTTGTTTAATACGAAGCCAACGTTTGCTCGCAGCTACTTGACCAGATTGTACTGTACAACCCATATGCCTTAGCTGTGTACCCACAACTGCTTTTATTAATTTTTGTTGTTTATTTTTTGTAAGTTTTCTTTATTTTATGTTTGTAGTCCATTTGCGGTAACTTCTAAATGACCCTTTATGTTTCCATTTATTTTTTCCAAATTTGTTATTAGTCGTTAGTTATCCTTTAATAATTAAATAAATAAATAAAAATAAATAAAACAGATACAACTTACACAATTAAGATATGCAGCACAACGCGCCTCGGCAGGCACCCAACAGTACTCCAGGATATAGCCGTGCATGGATATAGGACGTGGCACGGACCATGAATTAATATTAAAATGTGGAATTGGCCGTCCCCACATCCCACAGCCACATCCCGAGCACCACCAGGCAGCCATCGCTGCACTAAATACAACTTTATACACAACATGAAGCTGAACAAATATTTTAACTCTCAGAGGAAATGATCAGGAACAGTTTCGGATTCGGAACAAGAAGACTTCCCAGCTTTACGCAGTGGAAGTTGTTGCGGGATGATATCCAGCAAAATCTTTGCACCACTTACTGCACTTAGAACGAACTTCCAAGACCTCATTAGTGGAGTCATACAGTATACTCGGTTGGTTTGGAAGAAGAGCAAAATGGTGGCTTTTTGAACCAGCCTATAGTCGGTCGCAGGCTAAGACAACATTCTTATTCTCTCGTCTATAAATCTGATATAGCTGAATTTTCCTAGCAGATTCCTTTCTCAGTCAGATTAAACATTAACAGGTCACCGGAATCTGCTAAGCTGCTGGTCTTCTGCTAACAGCTTACTCTTTGGACCACTTTGCTGCTTAGTCTTCTACTAGCAGGAGTAGAATCATTTAAAATAATTTAATTAATGACGTTTCATAAATGTCTATAATAGGTTTACTTGAATAAATATATTTTGATTTTGACTCTCCCACCTAAACTTGTCTTCAACTATTTGACGTTTTTTTTAAATTATATTTTAATAATAATAATAATAATAAATTCTTTATACCTTTATATATAACTGCCTCCGTGGTTTAGCGGTTAAGTCCATGGATTTTAGACTCGGAGGTACCGGGTTCGATTCCTGGTCGGTACGCAAAAATATTTATTAATGTAAATAAATACATTTAATTTATTTGTGATATTTCTCGAGTTTGGTACGCCTATATTGGCCTATAGTAAAGTTGGCTAAATGTGAATCTGCTTATTTATAAGCGTGGTTTCTGACCACCCCGAAAGGGAAACGGTCGTGATAATACTTTACTTCTTTATTGCACAAAACCAAAAATAGTGTGGGTACAAAGGCGAGCTTAATGCTATAAATGCATTCTCTACCAACTAACCTTTGTGAATGGGGAGCCATTATAAGGGGGTGCAGAAATACTATTGTGATCAACAATAATGAAATATAAATACATACTAGTTTAATATACATATCCTACATATTAAATAAATATATACATAAATAATAAATATTTTATTTGTTTTTTCAGGTAAGTTTCTGCTGACAATGTATCAAATCAAAAAGTCAATGGGTAAGGGTATCTTGTTTAAATTATAAAAAAAAATATTTCATCATCATCCTATACCTTTACTGTTGGAGATGGGCCTTCCAGTACAGAATGTGGACAATTTAGCCACACTCGCTTGTCAGACTGGTTGGCGAGGGTCTGATGTCAATTTTAATTTTAATTTAATAATTATTCCACAATCTTCATTTCACGCCAGATCCCTTGCGGAGTAGACAGAGACAATTGAGCGCCACTTGACACGATCACGACATTCCTTTCTCAGTCAGATTAAACAATAACAGATCACTGGAATTTGCTAAGCTGTTAGTCTTCTGCTAACAGCTTAATCCTTGAACCACTTCGCTGCTTAGTCTTCTACTAACAGAAGTAGAATCATTTTAAATATAACGTGTCACAAATGCCTGTAATAGGTTTACGTCAATAAAGATATATTGACTTTGACTTACCTCTTTTACTTCGTCGACATTCATCAACCTCTTCATTCATGCCTTTTTGTTACGATGGCTTTTAATTATCTTATTTGATCGTGATATGTGAGTCTCCCTGGCAGGTCCTCTTTTACCCACAACTTTCGCATTATGTACCAGGTTCTTCAATCTTTCTTCGCTTATCCTTTCAACAACTTTATTTTATAGTTACCCTTTATGCGGTTCGCCAAAGTGACAAATCAAATGTAGTGTTATTCCTTTCTTTTTTAATATAACAGTATTTATGGCCAGACTTTTGTGTTATTAAATATTTTAGATTAAGTAAAGGTATTCAGCCCAAGGTTTGCCTCTGGTCGTAGTTTGTGAATTTATCGGACTACGTTAGAAAGGCTACGCTAATGAATTATCAATTTGATACAAACCTCGCCTTATTTCATCAGTTGAATATTTTATGCTGCCTTTGTGGTGTAGTGGTCGGGTTGCACACGGGCGTCAGATATCTAGCTTAATTCTGACTTAACTATTAGTCTACTATGGTGTGGCGTGTCCGGTGGTCGCCCCTTCCTTAGAAGGTCATTGCAGTGGTGGCACGTGTGTCGGGTCCCGGTCCGCACCCTAAGGGCCTGGTTGAGCGGGGGGATGGCTGGCACATGCGTTATGTCCGTGATCGGGTGCTGCTGTGGGGGCCTGGGACCTCTGCCGAACACGTTCAATTTATTGTTCTTAAATTAACAGAGGTTTTTACGTTTTGTCGACTTTCGGGTTGCACATGTAGTCTACCTTAATTCTGACTTGCCTGGTGGGTAACTGCTGTACCAGGTATTGTATTCTCATAGGTACTGATAACTAAATTTAAATGGTTATTAATTGATCGCTGTGGTGCAGTTCTGTATATGTTTTATTTTGTAAATCTGATATAGCTGAGTGTTCCTTGCAGATTCCTTTCTCAGTCAGATTAAACATTAACAGGTCACTGGAATTTGCTAAGCTGCTGGTCTTCTTCTAACAGCTTACTTATTGGACCACTTTGCTGCTTAGTCTTCTACTAGCAGGAGTAGAATCATTCAAAATAATTAAATTAATGACGTTTCTAAATGCCTGTAATAGGTTTACGTGAATAAAGATATTTTGACTTTGACTTTAGTCCCACCTACTTATCTGTAAACTGAAGGAGCATTGCCACGTTGAATGGCAATGCTGATCCTTCGGCCCAAATATTGCCCAGCCCTTTTGTCTCCCGAGGTGTTGACGAGCATTTAAAATTAAAAATATTATTATTATTATATTGGTAGAGGAGATGTCGGCTGCTGGCGTCAGTTGCTCCCATTCTTCGACTTCGCGTACCGCTTACCTATAGATGGGGGCGATGTCACTTGTCTTGCTTAGTTAATATTAAAAAACTCTAGTCTGGTACGCTAGAGGAGACATCGACCGTGATAGGCCTATCAGACTATAGGCCTGGATAATGTTGTAATTTTTGTACTTTCGAGACGAGTAATCGAATCCTGTACCATCCGTGTCGTAAAATTAACTTGCCGTTTCCACTACTCTATCTTCATATTATAAGCTTCGTGAAGTTTAAATAGAAGACCGTCTGTTTGAAGGTTTTGTATTTTTTATTTTCATATGAATAATTCAGCCAGCGCGGTGGTGGCTCGGTTGTAAGAACGCGTACCTTAAATCCTACAAAGGTCGGTTCAAACCCACCCGGCATGTACCAATGAGAAATACACTTTTCTTACGTACATTCGTCATAGATTTACAACACCACCGTTCCCGTGCCTCGGAGAGCACATTAAGCCGTCTCGGTCCCGGTTCCGCTAATACCAACTTGTGGAATCGTTAATAAATTATCAATAAAAATTGACATCATATCCTCGCCAAGCCGTCTGGCCAGCGTGGCGAGTGTAGGCCAAATTCTCCAGATATATGTTCTAGAAGGCCCATCTCCAGTGGAGGTCTAGGACGCTGTGTTCTAGGGGCTGTAATGATGATATGATTGTATTGTAAAAGTGGTTCTTGAGAAGTAGCTCTAAATGGCTTCGTAATTCCAGTTGGAATGAATAATTTGTCGCTAATACAGGTTAATTTACATTTGTTGTGTTTCTCCTTCCCTATTTTTAGAGGCGTGTTTCCACCGGTGTTGGATATTTCATTATTTGAGTCGTTTGATTTTAATATTGGCGGCCGTCCGCCGATACGACGCCCCCTGGTGGGCGATAGCGACTGTGCTCGGCGAACTTCCTGTCGTTGACATTTCTGCCGGACGCAACGCCTTCTGATGGACAGCAGTGGAGCTATCACGCCGGTCGCGGAGCACATCGTTGCTCTTAAATTTCGTGCATATTTTTTTTTTCTGTGATTGTGTTTCGTATTTATGCTGTGATCCTCGTCGGCACCAAGCTTATCACGACGCGTCGGCTATTAAAACTACAAGAATTCTATCGACATTCGAGACACGGAACAAAAGATTAGTTGCTGCTAATTTCATTTCTTTCGCTCAATTTCGGAGTATTTTCACCAGCGCCTAGTCGTTTCCCTATCAACCGGTCATTTTGAGCGAGACAGTTAAAAAGTATCATCGCAACCGTATCCCTTGCGTGGTCGTCAGAAAACAGCTTATAAAGAAGCGGATTCCCATTTAGCCAACTTTACTACATGCCAATCATGACAAGTAGCACGCTCGTCGATGTCTCTAGCAACAGTTATTATTATTAAAATACTTTATTGCACGTAACTTACGGCTTTTTCTACCAGCTAACCTTTGGGAGAGTAATAATGCTATGTTTAATTACCAATATACCTACAAAATACAATCTACACTTATTGAAAACAAATATTTATCAAATAGTAAGTATACTGCAACAAAATATCAAATGTGATTAGTAGTGGACCCACACACAAGGCACTTTCATGCCTGACCAACTATGGGACCATGCAGTCGAATTACCAAGAATAGTTTACAAAAAGAAAAATACAAATACCAATTAAAATCTAAGTAAAAAGATTAAAAAATACCAACAAATTGTTGTGTTCTTTAAATCAACGAATGGTTCTTAAAATTTGTTCTGTATCTTGATACTGTATCTTAGCAACAGTCCTGAGAGTCTGGACCTAGCTTCGCGGACACTGGCGTCCTTGAGAGTACACAAACCAAAAAGCTTGTTGTAGAGGAAAGGACCGAGAAAGAAACCAAAAGAGTGAGACACAATAATGGGGTGCAATTTAAACCTTATTTTAAACTAATAAACTACATAAATAGTATGTATAGATATACTCGTACTACTTAAATAGTGGTTTCAAAGTTCACACTTTTTTTTTTACTGAACTGCCGATATTTAATTTTAAATACCCGAATCAACTTTAATAGCGTTTGACTGTGCGGTAATGACTCGGTTGTAAAAACGTTTTTCTTAAAATCCTAAAATGGTCGGATCAAGTTGACTAAATGTGAACTAGCTCATTATAAAATCACGGTCGTGATGATACTTTACTTTTTAATATATCAATAAACGCGTATTCCGTAATATTGTTTTATTCGATGTAAATTAATACAAGTTAAACGTAAGTTAAAAGCTACCTAAATAATAAAGCTAAAAATAAACTATAAATAAAAAATGTCCTCTAGAGACGTCCCATCCTAGATAGTCCCAAGGAGACAACATTTCCCCTCTGTATAGCGAGGCTAATACGCTGGCAGAAATAATTGCCAGCCTTCCTGTCTCCAGACCTTTCCGTCAGCCGCTTTGACAACTTCTTGGCCAGGCGTCTTGCTAAAGGTGCCCATGGGCCCATCGTCTCGACCCCAAACGGCGCAAATTCGTTACCGGTACCAAGGTTGGCGTATTTGCGCAACTTGAAGTTCTCAGCAGAAGACGCAGCACTTCCCGCACCTGACGAGGTCGCCTGGATGTGAGATGGAGCTAATGTATCTACACACGTCGCATCCCACACCAGAGACCTGCCAAGTTTCCACTGCCCAACATTCCGTCAGGTCTCCCATAGTGTTCTAAGATTGCGGGTACATCAGCAGAGACAACAGCCCTTTGTATTCCTACATTGAATTTGGAATTGTGCATTTTAAAATTTTCATGCCATTCATTGTCTTGTCAATCTATGCCGGTGGGAAATCAACTCCAGATACTAAGGTACAATCGATTGGAATGAAAATATGCTTAACTTTAATATTAAATTAGGCCTAACAAGCCATCGCCCGAGAGGTGGAGCACCTTTCTAGGGGGCATTGTTTGTGTGTACCTACGGACGGTGCTCCGGACAAATTACGCGTTAATAATATAGTTCACTTTGTAGGTCTAACAGGATTTAACGCTTCTGCATCTCTCTCGCTCGCACAATCCAATATATTAAAAGATTTTTCGTAAAGAAATTCTTGGGTGTATTATTTATTTATTTATAAACTTTATTGTACAAAGTACAAAGGCGGACTTAATGCCCGTAGACATTATCTGACAGCCAAACCTTGGGGACAAATTAGAACATTTATTGCAATTATGGAAATATTAATAGTAGGATAAATTCAACAACATAATTATAAATACTTACCTAATATCCTTTTATATATACTGTAATATCTCTCTGTCCATTCCCACTCACCGTTGCTGATAATAATACTTGTATTTGATATGGCTATAGATAGTATTACATTTATGTATATTATTATTGTTTATATGTGTAGTTTATATAATATTACTTATTTAGCTACTACTAGTCTATTTACACCTTCGAAATAGCTCCCAACAATGTTAATAATACATTATGTATATTTATGTATACTATTATGGTATTAATTCCATAAATTTGTAATGTTAACTGCTAAAATAAAATAAAAAAATGTTGTCTGTGGATTTTAGAGTTGTAGCATTTAAGCTTTTCAATAATACGAATCAGTTATTTAATATATTAACTCGAGATGGTGTATAATATAAATTAATTATGTGCGACATTTTCGAACCGTCCGTAAAAAGTTCTCACCATTTCCGTAGTGAATTTTCGCTATTTTCTCGACTGAAAAATGCTCCATGACTTAACCTCAATCTGTATGTGTCAAACAACGAAAATTATTCGAAACTTGAAATTCTTGTAGGTTTTTGACACCCAAAAAAGCCGTTATATTTGTTACATCAATATATACCTAAAATAATACTTACCTTGAAATATTTTCTCTCACGGAGACGGCGCGGGGCGGTATAGTAATTTCAATTTACGTTAAGTGTCGTCCTTTTTACTGAGATTCATAGTCGTTACATAATCTGAAATCTATAGACCCTGCTTATTATTACATTACAGCCCCTAGAACACAGCGCCCTAGACTGTTGGACTGGGCCTTCCAGAACTGGAAGAATCTGGAGAATTTGGCCGACACTCGCCACGCCGGCCGTTAGAGTTAGTTAGGCGAGGATCTGATATCATTTGTCATAGATTTACAACACCACCGTTCCCGTGCCTCGGAGAGTACGTTAAGCCGTCGGTCCCGATTCCACTAATACAAACTTGTGAAATCGTTAATGAATTGTCATTAAAATTGATGATGAAAATATTTAAATATATTCAAACATTTATTAATTACATACTTTCTCAAAAAACAAAATGACATCTAATTTCCACATCTTGACATAGATAATTATTATACACACATCAAAAGTGTCTAGGGATCAACATATATTTTTGCAATAACTTTTCTCCTGATTGATATTCATTAAAATTTTCTTTAAGGATTGATCAAATAAAATGTTTTCGTTTGTCTACAGTAACGATAAACCAAGTCACCTTTGCATTAGTAAAAAAAATTGCCATTTTCCTAATAAAGGGATTTTTGACATTTGAACCACTAACATTAAAGTTCGAAAAAAAGACTGAAATAACAGTTTTTTTTTTAATTTTATTGGGTAACTTAAACAATTAATAATCCGTGTTTCTACCGCGAACACTAACAACACAAGAACATCGGTTTGGCATACTCAAAATGAGTTCATCCAAATCACGCTGTGGAATGGCCGCCCATGTTCGTTGCAACAACAAAAAAAGGTCTTCTTGCGACTGGATACCCTCCATATTCGGCAGAGCTCTTCTCTGAAGAATATCCCATGCATGCTCAATCGGGTTCAAGTCTGGCGACTGAGCAGGCCAGGGCAGGACATTGATGTTAGCTGCGGCGAGAGTCTGTCTTACAACTCTTGCGGTGTGCGGTCGTGCATTATCATGCATTAACTGAAATAAGGGACCGATATGCACTTGTAGAGGAACGATGACGTCTGATACAACCGTCTCAGCATAAATTTGAGCGTTGAGGTTGCCTCTGATCCAAATCAACTCAGTTCTTCCGCCGATCGAAATACCCGCCCATACCATGATGGTTCCACCACTATAAGGATGGACTTCCTGGCAGGATTTTAATCGCTGTTGGCGTCCAGGGGTTCTCCAGTGTCGTATACGTCTTGTATCCGGCCTCATACCAAAACGAGACTCATCAGAAAAGCACACGAAACGCCATTGTTCTTCTGTCCAATTTCTGTGTTCAAGAGCCCATTGATATCGAGTCCTACGATTGTGCATTGCTATAGGTGGTACCCGTAGCGGTCTTCGGGAATGAAGGTTCACTTCATGCAAGCGGTTTCTGACTGTTTGGTCGCTAATTAAGTTCCCTGAAGAGCGATGAAGGCTCACGGCTAACATCATGGCGGTTATTGTTGGAGTTCTTCGAGCTGTGATTTGAATGTATCGGTCTTGTCTCCGTGTGGTGCAGCGATACCGTCCTCCATGGCGCTCAGCCACGGTACCAGTGGTTCGGTAACGTGTCCAAAGTCGACTGATAACACTCTGACTTGTATTCAGAGCTAAAGCCACAGTACGTTGCCGGGAACCAGCTTCTATCATTCCCACGGCTCTGATCATTTCTTCCCTGCTTAAATGACGTCGCCGCTCCATAATAACGTTGGTTTTAATCAGTAGTAGGGAAACAGTAGCACTAATAATGTCTTCAATGCGTCTTATGTTTTTATAGGGAAAATATTGACAGCTGATTTTCATCTTTTACTCGAATTTGATTGACAGTTCCTGTTTTAAATTATGAAATGCACCAAAAAGGATCCATATAAATTTATAAAATCATAAATTTATTACAAAGCCACATCTCAATCACAAGAAATCCGCATAAACATGCTTGATCCCTAGACTTTTTTGATGTGTGTATTAATATTTATTTAATTTAAGTATTTATTATATCGTATGACATATTTATATATTGGTATGTTATTTATACTTACTATGGTATATTTATGATTGATTTTAACTATTATTATTATTCTTATTTCGTACTCTGCACCCATTATAATAATTTCTCACTCTCCCAAAGGTTAGTTGGTAGAAAATACCATACGGTATTATACTCGCCTATGTACATTATTTTATATATTATATATTTTGTGTGCAATAAAGAATTATATTATTATTATTATTGATAGCAGATTCTCGCCAACCCGTCATCGTGGCGAGTGTATGCCAAATTCTCCAGATATACTCCTATGTTTTGTTAGGCCCATTTGCAGGGGCTGTAATAAATAAATTTTATTTTTAGATTTTAGTTAAAAAGACTTACTTTAACGGGATAGAGGAAGGTTTTCCAAACAGTTTGTCCGAACGAGTTGGACGCGAAACACTCGAACAAAGAAAAGTGTATTTTTCATTGGTACATGACGGGGGGGTTTGAACCGACCTTTTTTAGGATATCAAGGAAATCATTCCTACAACCGAGCCACCACCGCACCTGATTATTATACACTGCGATAAATTTATTATATTATTTTATTAAGAAAACGTACTCGGGTTTGCGAAAGAAGTTTAGGGGTTCAATAAATCCAGCCTTTAGAACTGATATTTGTAGTTAACCTATTATAGAAGATGCTTATCATAGATGGGTGTAGGGAAACGACTAGCCTGGTAGTCTTCGGATTCTCTAGCCTCGCCTCTCACAGCGTTACACCATCCTAAGAAAAACGTCGCCCCGTCCATGTCTTAGCATTGTCTATGGATTTCGGCCTTGCTATTTGGAAGGTAAATAGTCATTTTTGGGGGGTGATTAACCGGAAAGTGGATTAAGGGAATTCCTCTCCGAATTAATTCCTTGGAATATTCTCTGGGCGCGCCTCCAATCAGAAATCGGCTCGAGATTTCATTATGTAAAGTACAGTTGCAGGCATGAGTAATGAGCGATGAAGAAAGACTTAGGTGTTTTTAAATTTACTTATCTTACACCTTCACAAAAAACAAGACGAGTCCATATAACCTCTCTAAACTGGTATAACATTGTATATATTTTATATTTATTTATTATCTATTATATTCTTCCAGTGCTGTCGTACTGAGCAGAAACGTGGACACTGACAGTGGGTCTCGTCCATAAATTTAAGGTCGCTCAGCGAGCTATGGAGAGAGCTATGCTTGGTATTTCTCTGATTGATAAAGTCAGAAACGAGGAAATCCGTCGGAGAACCAAAGTTACCGATATAGCCTTCAAAATTAGTAAGCTGAAGTGGCAATTGGCTGGACATGTCTGTCGTAGAACCGATGAACGATGGAGTAGACGGGTTCTAGAGTGGAGACCACGTACGGGAAGACGCAGAGTGGGTCGACCCCCCGCTAGATGGACGGATGACCTAAGGAAGGTCGCTGGTGGGGGTTGGATGAGAGTGGCAGGAGATCGTGTTAAGTGGCGAGCCTTGGGGGAGGCCTATATCCAGCAGTGGAGAGACACAGGCTGATGATGATGATGATATATTCATATATTAGTGTTTAGCCTAAGTTGTTAGTAATTTATTTATTTAATTAAGCAAGCCAACAACATGTTTACAAAATCTTATACTGTATACAATCTAGAAGGTATCTAATTAGTTTAGTAAACATGTTACTTACAGACCAGCATTGCATTCAACAGTAATAATATACTAACCTAATCTTTAAAAGCATTTATTCGAAAAAAATATTTACAAAATATAAAATAAAATTAATTATTAATACTAAGGATAGGGATATAAGTCCCGTCCGCGTGGAGTGGTGGCAAGAACGCTGGCTGCATTTCCCCGCTGAATTGCAATACTGATTCTTTGGGCGAAGAAAGAGCCTGCCCTCTTGTCACCGGAGGAGACGGCAAGATGCGGTGTTATGTCTTTTAAAAACTTTTTTGCACTTGGACTCCATGGGCCCAGAGTTTCTACAGCAAACTGCATAAATATGTAATCTTATAATATACTTACATATTTGCGCCGCTTGCTGGACTCCGCATTTTCCGCCGCGGCTCCCGCTTTATGCGCTGTCCCCCTGAGAAGCGACGCGGCGAGGGTGTCGACGCACGTGGCGTCCCACACCAGAGCACGTCCCCGTTCCCAGGGGACCAACGTCATACCATCGGGTCTCTTGCCATCGTCTCGGATAACTCCAACAGGCTCTAATATTAATTATCAACCTAATCTCTATATATTTAAGTATCTCTATGTATGTAAGTTTTATTTACAAATACATGTTTTTCACAGATTCAAATACTTTTATTATATTTTGCATCTACCTACCTCACACAACAAATGCTCCAAATTGTCCCTAGTAAGAATGATTAACTACGCCTTTGTTCTGTAACCTGCCTTTGCGGTCACAGGATTATCCGACGCCTGCGGTTGGATGTAGTTGCTTTTATTTGGTACGGGGAGGATTCTACGGAACCTCTTTGTATTAAAAACGCATAAAACTTTTAATTTAATAGTTTAATAATTTAATTTTAAGTTTGTCATTTTTTGACTTTTAAATTAATTTTATATAAATAGACTTAATCTAGTTTTTAATTGACAACGCCCCTGTACAGCCGCATCTAATTTTAAGTTTGAATAATATTAATTTATGTATCTTCTATTCTGTTCTTTGCTTCTAACATAACCAGACACGATTTAGTTAGGTAATTAAATTAAAATATCGAATGTAGAAATTGATGTAATCATGGACCTAACCAAATTCCGGTGGGAACGTTCGGTGACAAATAAAGAATAAGAATATTTAAAAATTTTGATATGATTTACAAAAACTTAACACTTTCCTACGCGATTGACTTTAACCGGAATTATTATTTTAATCCTAATATTTATAAAAATACTTTCTCTGTCGATCTCTCAGTCCGAGCTCCCGATTTCGACTATGTCATTGTCTATTATCATGACAATACTATTCTCCACTAAAATTCAATTGTCTCTGCCTACCCCGCAAGGGATCTGGCGTGAAGATGTGTATGTATGTATGTATGTAAAATTCAAATACCTCCAATACCTCTCTACTCCGTAACCTACATGTATACTTGTTAGGCCGGCATAGTGGTGGAGACTGATGTCGATCGTGGTGACCGGCGTCAGTTGCTCCCATTCTTGGAACTCGCGTACTGCTTACCATCAGGTGGGCGCGATGTCACATGTCGTGTTCAGTATAAAAATATATTTAAAAAAAAAACCTTTTACAGTACCTAGTGTATTCATTATTCATTCATTACAGCCCCTAGAACAAAGCGTCCTAGACCTCCACTGCTGAGATGGGCCTTCCAGAACATATATCTGGAGAATTTGGCCTACACTTGCCACGCTGGTCAGACGGCTTGGCGAGGATATGATGACAATTTCTTAACGATTCAACAAGTTGGTACTAGTGGAACTGGGACCGACGACTTAACGTGTTCTTCGAGGCACGGCAACGGCGGTGTTGTAAATCTATGACAAATGTACGTAAGAAAAGTGTATTTCTCATAGGTACATGCCGGGGGGGTTTGAACCGATTTGTAGGATTTAAGGTACGCGTTCTTACAACCGAGCCACCACCTTATATATAAAATTCTCGTGTCACAATGTTAGTTACCATACTCCTCCGAAACGGCTTGACCGATTTTTATCAAATTTTATATGCTTATTCAGTAAGTCTGAGAATCAGCTACTATCTATTTTTCATACCCCTAAGTGATAAGGGTTGTCCACCCCTAACATTTTATTTATATTTTTTGGACAATTTTTTTTTTTTTTTTTTTATAATGTGACATTAAAAATACATACAACCCTAAATTTTCACCCTTCTATCACCAACCCTCTATTTTTTAATAGTCATTTTAGTAATTTAATCATTTTCCATCCCGCTCGATAACTGATTAATTATCACTTGGTAAGTTATTCCCGCCAGTTGAGCCTAACATTTACTTGAAACTTATTACATGGTAACATTAATATCAAGACAGTTTATTCCTGCTATAATTAATGTTACCAGTGCTAGATTTTTTAAATTTTCCGCGCTTTTTCTGGGTCAACACTCATTTGCCAGACTATACCGGTGTCACTTCCCAGTAAACAGCACGGAGTAGGGATGAGACCGAAGCCGTACTCCTGTTTCTGTCACGATATATATAATTTTAAGGAATAAATAAAATAAAAAATGTTTAGTGTTTTGTTATTTTTATATTCGCTCATCGCTCACAGCGCTCCATGCATGCCTCTTTCACTCATATACCACATCCTTACACACTTACAATAAGTTAGCTATTTTTTTCCTACACTATAAATTTCCTAGAAATAATTTATATGGCAAAACAACGTTTGCCGGGTCAGGTAGTAATATATAATATATCACCCATTGTATAATAATAAAAAAACGATGATTCCGACACTTATATTTCATACTAGTCGAGAGTACAGAATAGCTAAGCCCACTCGCAAAGTAAAATATTAAAATGTGTAAATTTTGCATGGTATTAATTCTGAAGCCCCGAGGAAGGTGTCGCTAAAAGGATTTACGAGTACACGAATGCTTCAGCACAAGAGCTCGCTGTTATACCTTTATAATTTCGTCTAATTAGGATTGTAAGGAATTTAAAAATTTTCACAACCGTATCCCTTACGGGGTGCTTAGATATCACTCTCATTTTTATATTAAAATTTCATATTTATTCTACTTTACTAATACAATGACAAGATATTAAAATACTCTTTTTTATACCCATGTTTTTTTTTTTTTTGTAAGTAGGCATAGGACAATAAATATAATGTATTTTGCGCTTTTACATGTCAAAAAATTAATTAATATAACGGAAAGCTTATTTTCTGGGAAATAGCTTGTATTTGAAGCAGCACATTACAACCCAAATATACATAATTATAATCTTAAAATTATAGCTGCTGTAAATAGGCATTGTCATATTATAAACTAAGACATATACAATTATAAAATGAATACATCAAGGATTATAGCTGCTGTAATGAGGCATTGTCATAGTACAAGCTAAGACGAAAACAATTATGAGGATGTCACTAAGATTATGTGCCCACCTGGTGGTAAGCGGCGCGCAGGGTATTGGCAACTGGAATCAGACACTTATGTCCGACATCAGTCCCTAACACTATGCCGGCTTGACTAGCCTTTTTACACTTCGCTTGAAGGACTCCAGGTTATAGGAAAGTTGAAACACAGATGTTTCATCTACACTTTAATAAACACTAAATGTCCTGATTATTTGCATAATAAGTTTGACTTCAAGTCGTACAAACGTTCCTTCAGACACAGAGGTCTTTTGTTTAACCTTCCCATGTACGGCCTGGTTGGCGCCCGGGGCTGCTTCAAGCATGCCCCTGCCAAAATATGGAATGACGTTACCCACTTTCTGTAAATGTGTGCAGCATGGCTGCTTGTGAAGCAGGCTGGGGCAGCTTCTGTCTTGGTTTCGGTTTTTTTTAAATTAATTTTGTTTCATTATTTTTTTATATGCAACAAATAAAGTGTGTTAGATGTGTTTCTTACTTGGTAAAATATATAAATTGAAGCTATAGAATTTTATTGCCAAATATTTCGCCTCTCTTTGGAGCGGCGTCATCAGTGACAGTGACTGAAGGTCTTCGTCATAAATTTTGAAAAAAAAAAATTTTTATTTTTTTTTTATAACTTTTTTATATTACTGTTATATATAAACACACGCATTAAATAATTAGCTACTCAACAGTAATTTTTCTTACATTATGTCATTTAAATATTTATTTCATAATCTTGTTACTGGAAATGTTTTACAATATTGTTTGTGTAAGTGTGCAGGGTGTCGAAAATAAGTTTTTATTATTTTTTTTAAATAATGATAAATAAACATTATATTCTTATTTACAATCTGTCTTTATAGTCTGTTAATAAAGTATGAAAACAATCTTTAAAGCTTGATATTAAACCGCTATTTCAAAAACTACCCTCAAACGAAAAAAAAGCCAACATATTACACAAACCCGAGAATAAAGAATGCACGAGAACACAAATTGTTTTGGGATATATACACCGTCCAAACCAAACCAGTGTAATTCGCCGCTCAAGTGTTATATTGACGTATCTCATTATTGTTTTTCATTAAATGAGTTATATTTTTCTTATCCATCAAATACATATTAATTATTAATACTCAGCGTAAACAAATTTACTGACACAGCTTAAAAAAATAGGAAGTTAAAGTGCCAGTGGGCCAGACGCAGAACCGACGACTGGTAAGGCAAACAGGTACTAGAGTTCTTCAACATACGAACGACCCCCCGCCAGATGGACGGATGACTTAAAGAAGTCGCTGGTGGGGGTTGGATGAGGGTTGTAATCGTCCGGCTGTGCGAGGGGAATTTCAGCTATGAACCACACGCTAAAATAAATTGGCCTGAACTGGTCTGCCGTCATTACATTTTTAGGGCGAGCTTCCAAGAAGGCATTATCATACAGTACTATAGATGTTTGGACACAGATACGTCCGTGTGATAGTGGTCAACAAAACCTTTAGTCATGTGTTCAGTATACATGTATGTTTAATGTAGTAAATTTATATTAATAAGTAGATTATATATATATTATATATCTTCACGCCAGATCCCTTGCGGGGTAGGCAGAGACAATTGAGCGCCACTTGACACGATCACGACATACCTCTTTCGCTTCGTCGACATTCATCATCCTCTTCATACATGCCCTTTTGTTACGAAAGCTTTTTAATGTACCTTCAGCCAGTGTTTTATTTATTTGATCGTGATATGTGAGTCTCGGTCTGCCAGGGCCTCTTTCACCCACAACTTTTGCATTATATATCTGGTTCGTCAATCTTTCATCGCTCATCCTTTCAACATGCCCAAACCATCGTACCATGCCTTTCCTTATTTTTGTCCCTATGCTTTCTTTTATACCCACCATTATATACATATACCTATGTTTTTAATATTTTGTTGTAACATTATAATTTTTATCTAATTGTTATGTTTTAGTTATAGTGTCATTGCACCTACAGTTGTTCTAATTAGTTCCAAAGGTTTCGCTGTCAGGAAATGTCTACGAACATTAAGTCCGCCTTTTGTACTTTGTGCAATAAATCTCTAAAAAATATTAAAATATCACTATCACTACATATTATAAAACAAAGTCCTCCGCCGTGTCTGTTTGTCTGTCTGTTTGCGATAAACTTCGAAAATTCTTCACCGATTTTCATGCTGTTTTCACCAATAGATAGAGCGATTCTCGAGGAAGGTTTTAGTACATAATTTGTTATGTTTTTGTATACATTTGTTAATTTGTTGCGAGGTGTCGGAAAAAAATAAGTTGTCTGAGATATGACAAAATCTATCATCATTGAATTGTGTATCTTTATTTTTATATACTAATTAATTATTTATATACTAAAAAAATATTAAAATAAAATAGATTAAAAAACTAATTATAAATAAAACTAAACTAAAAATACCTATGGAATTAAAACTATTCTACAAAATAAACTAAGGGCTTACCACCAGGGAGGGTATCTAAAACGCTCGCCGCATTTCCTCATTGAATTATAATCTTTAGGTAGTTAGGGCATATGGTATCGCCACCACTCTAGATAAATTCGTTTACCCAGCTCTTTTATGAATTTGTGGGTATCAAGAGAATATACCCCCCCATTGTTTCAACCCCAAATGCCACAAAGTTATAATTTTGTTGTGCATCTTATATAGGTCTACAGAAAAGTCCGCGATGGCATAATGTCTATCTCTTAAGGATAACATACTATATTCATTTTAATGAGCAATTATGAAGCGGTAATTGGAAAGCTATTTACACAAATACGGTATTAATCCTTATCAATTTATTAATACCGTATTTGTGATAACATGTAAAAATGATACATTTTTACATGTTGCCGAAAGTACACAAACCTGGTAATCCAGGTAGACCAATTGTAGCTTCTTATGATTGTCCTACCGAAAGAATATCATCATTTGTAGACTTTTATGCGCAACCTTTAGTCAAAAATTTAGATTCGCATATTAAAGATACTTACCACTTTTTAAATATTATAAAAAATATTCAAATTCCAAAATGTAATGATATTTTCTTAGTAACTATAGATGTTGTGTCCTTATATACTAATATACCACATGACGAAGGATTGTATGCCCTAAAAGAGTATTTCGATAGCCGCCCAAACCCGCGTCTGCCTTCTTCAAAATTTTTACTAGATTTAGCAGAAATGGTTTTAACTAATAACTATTTTACTTTTGATAATAAATTCTATCACCAAGAGAAAGGCACTGCCATGGGTACGCGCATGGCACCTTCTTATGCAAATTTATATATGGGTTCTCTCGAAACAAAATTTTTAAATAGTCAAATTCTCAAACCTTTAACATGGTTAAGATTCATAGATGATATTTTCATGATTTGGCCTCATAGTTTACAAACTCTTAATACATTCCTTAGTCAACTAAATTCATTTAGCAGTCTAAGATTCACTCATGAAATTTCTAAAACTAACATAACATTTTTAGATGTAGATATTACTTATAATAATCATAATATTTCAACTTCTGTTCATTTTAAAGAAACCAACAAGTTACAGTATCTGCATTACAGTAGTTGCCACCCGTCGCACACAAAACGGTCTATACCACATTCACTTTCTATCCGCGGTAAAAGAATTTGTAATAATTCAACATCTTTGGCTAAATATCAAGGCAAAATCTTTAATGGGTTATGTAGGCGCGATTATCCCCCAAACTTTTTACACAAACACATGAACAGGCCTTCTAACACTCCAAACGCTATACACACACAACAACAAAATTCCCTTCGGCTTATAATACCATACTTCCACGGGGCACACAAAATTCAAAATTTATTAAAGGATAGCTTTTCTATCCTTAAGAATAATAATATTACACGAAATCTTTTGGAAACGTGCCCTAGTGTAACGTATAAACAAAATAAAAATTTAAAAGCTATTTTAGCAAAAAATAAAAATACACGGAGTAATAATACATTGTTAGGTACACACAAGTGCAACCAATCTCGTTGCAAAACATGTCCCATAATAAATTCCGATATCAATATACAAACTCATCATAACCCTGTTGTCATCAAAATTCAAAATTTCGCACAATGTACTACTTCTCATTGCGTATATATGCTGGAGTGCAGATTTTGTAACAGTTTTTATGTGGGAGAGACTACGACACCCCTTCGTACTCGCATGAATGGACACAGACATTCAGTAGATTCTCAAATTAATAATATTTTACCTGTGCCCACCCATGCGCGTATACATAACACTACCTTTAACAATTGTTTCACAGTAAGAGTATTAAAGAGTTTTCCTAAAACTATTCGGTCTATTGATTTAAAAACATGGGAAAGCTCTTTTATATGGCAGCTTGGTGCATACTATAGCCCTGGTCTGAATGTAATGCATTAGGTTTTGTCTAACTTGTTTTGTAAATTTATTAATATCGAACCAACAATGGACATAACATACTGATGATGTTTTCCATGATGCGCGAGGTGATGATGATATTTTTCTAAAAAATAAATACAAAACTATATAGTGCATTGCCTTCACCATTGCTAAAAGAAATAAAATTACTTTTTTCAAAATTTATGACAAAGACCTTCAGTCACTGTCACTGATGACGCCGCTCCAAAGAGAGGCGAAATATTTGGCAAAAAATATTTTAAGCTTCAATTTATATATTTTACCAAGTAAGAAACACATCTAACACATTTTATTTGTTGCAGATAATCCTTATCAATTTAAATACGTTAGATGACTTGAGCATTTTATAAAGATATTTTTTTCCTTTTACTCCATGCAAATTAAATTAATACCTTAAGAGATATAGCAAAATTAAAATAATGCGCAATTACAATTAATTTTTAACTGCCTCCGTGGTCTAGCGGTTAAGTCCGTGGATTTAGACTCGGAGGTACCGGGTTCGATTCCTGGTCGGGACACAAAAATATTTAATAATGTAAATAAATACATTCAATTAATATTTAATTTGTTATATTTCTCGAGTTTGGTACGCTGGAGACATCGACGAGCTTGCCACTTGTCATGATTGGCCGGCAGTAAAGTTGAATGTGTGTAATGATGAATGTAAATGAGAATCCGCTTCTTTATAAGCGTGGTTTCTGACCACCCCGAAAGGGAAACGGTCGTGATGATGATGAAATTATTTTTTCGGGGTAAATCAGCTAGCATAATACCGCCTCCGTGGTCTAGTGGTAACAAACGTTGCCGTGAACTCGGGAGGTCGTGGGTTCGATTCCCACCGGGGGCAAGTTGTACATTGTATAATTTGTCTCGGTCTGGGTGTTTATATGTATATTATGTATATATTTACAAAAAAAAAAGTATAATATGTAGTTTATCAACCATCTAGTTTTCGTAACACAAGCCTCGTAGCTTACCACGGAAACTAGATGGCGCTGTGTGAACTGTCTGGAAATATTTATTTATATTTATTTATTTAAAAGACACATTCTTCACTTCTCGCCAACCTGTCTTGCCAGCGTGCTGCAGCGTAGCGAGTGTAGGCCAAATTATTTAGAGATTTTTGTAAGGCCCATCAACTGTGTCCTTGAGGCTATGAAGATGAGAATTATTGTAACTTATCAATTCAGTTACGACTTTATGCGACGCGAGTGTGGAATTGTATACACTAGTTAAATATTACACAGATCCGCAGACAGTGTGGATTCGTTAGCCATTAGCGGGCTCCTGGGGGATGATACCTTCATACAAACGGGGTGTTGTGTAGTTGGCCCAACCCATCTCGACTGCATCAATAATTCATCTAGGGTTAGTCAAGGTGGAAGACTATAGTCTGCTGATATTAAAAGTTAATTATCAATTTCGAGTAGTTTCGATCTTTTTTGTTATCTACTTTCATTAGCCAGACTCTATAATCGTACATGATTTTACCTCTAACTAGGTTGCATAAATAAAAAAAATCAAAAAAAAGAATTATAATTTTGTATTTTTACTAACACTAGATATTATAAAATTCTTTAAAAATTGTTACTAACACATATGGAATTTATTCTGAGATAAAGTTTTATTATTATTATTATAAGTTCCAGATGTAGTGGACGATGCCACTACATCTGGAACTCTCGAATCCCTGCAGCTTCGCCGAGATGTGACTTCTCTGAGCGTGTTCTACCGGCTATACTATGGTGAGTGCTCCGAAGAACTCTATAACCTAATCCCTCCCTCTCCATTCCACAACCGAACCACACGCACAGGTCAGAATATGCACCCACATACCGTAGTCACCATCCCTTCACGTACGTATAAATTTGGGGACTCATACATCTGTCGTACGATAAAGATGTGGAATGCTCTTCCAGCCTGTGTTTCCAGTTTCCTATAATTTGGAGTCCTTCAAGCGAAGTGTGAAAAAGCATCTAGTCAAGCCGGCATAGTGTTAGGGACTGTTGGCAGTTATGAGTATCTGACTTCAGTTGCTAACATTCATGGACCTTGCGCGCCACTTACCATCAGGTGGGCCCAAGGTCACATGTCGTGCTAGTAAAAAAAAATAAAAAAAAATAATGGTTTTATGTCTTTTCTATTTCATTGTGCATCCTTAAGCTAGAAGGTGCTTGGGCGATAGCTTAAGCCCTGGATTAAGTCTAGATTTAGCAGTTAACTCTCTAATTAATGATCTTTTAACAGCGGAAAATAGTTTTTTTTTTTAGAGACTCGTAAAATTTATCTTCGTTGATTAAACCACTTTGTATACTTCACGACTAAAATGCATGCAGTTTATACTGTGCAAGCGGCGCAATTATGTAAGTATATTAAAAGATTACATATTTGTGCCGTTTGCTGTAGAAACTCTGGGCCCATGGAGTCCAAGCGCAAAAACGTTTTTAAAAGACATAACACCGCGTCTTGTTGTCTCCTCCGGTGACAAGAGGGCTGGCTCTTTTTTCGCCCAGAGAATCAGTATTGCAATTCAGCGGGGAAATGCAGCCAGCGTTCTTGCCACTATTCCACGCGGACGGGATTTATATCCCTATCCTTAATATTAATTTTATTTTATATGTTGTAAATATTTTTTCGAATAAATAAATAGTTTATACTGGCACGAATTGTAATCGGTATATTATTATAGCCCCTAGTACACAGATTCCTATACCTGCTGGAAATGGGTCTTCCAATTACGCCATCGTCTCTCTCTTTTATTCTGTATTTATTTAAAAACTTTATTGCACTATCTACAAGAGGCGGGCTTAATACCCCTAGGCGTTCTCTATCAACCAAACTGTGGGGCAATGAAACCATTAAATAGATTAAAATGCAATTTAATTTAAATCTAAATATTATATCTATATAGACAAATACATACTAATATATACATACTATAAATATATTATATACACTACATATAATACCTACTTACACTGTGTGACGAACTGTTTCAATAAATTCAAAATCTAATCAAAATAATTCATTTCCGTATGGTTAGTACGTAACACTTGGATATTGTCAATACAGACAAGCTAAGAAATAAAAAAAAAACAAATAAAAAATATTACCATTCACCATGGCTGGACCGAACCCAACATCAATACAATAATTATAACTAAAACATTGTTGCCATAAACGAGGATTTTTTTTACTTACATCTAGATACTTAATGTGAGTCAACCATTTTTTGAAAAGTGATCTGTTGGGCACTTGACGAATTTCTACCGGCAAGTTGCGGCCACTACTGCAAGACTGAGACTAATGACAGAATTATGGGACGAACAGAGAGATCTGTGATCAAATGAGGAAAAATTTGAGGACAAATTTAGTGATTATTTTGCTGTTTTAACTTATCCAATCCAATCGTTTCCGCCATGGTTCTGTCAATAATGTGATCCACCGGGCTTTGGTTACTGCCGGGATCCCATCGGTTCTTAAACCGTCTGGGGTCTCTCGCATTGATGGTAAAACAACCAATGGATTAACTTTGGTGCCGTGGTCCATGGGTCGAGCATTGGTGTGGGATGCTATTTGTGTCGACACTCTTGCTCGATCTCATGTCCAGGCACATCTGTCAGGGCTGGTGCGGACTTGGCTGAAACGGCCAAATGTCGCAAATACGATGTTGTTAATGGCTATATTTTGGCTTTTGGTCTTAAGACAATGGGACCGTGGGGGTCAAGTGCTAAGCAGTTTTTTAAAGAACTTTCTAAGCCAGGGGTCGGCAACCTGCGGCTCTTTAGTTCTATTCGCAAATATTATTCATTTTATACTTAAAAAAAAACATTTAAAAAACGTTTTGAATCGCTTCATTCATTCGAAGATGAGGTACCATTTCTATCTTTCAGCTTCAACTCGCTTTTCACCGCACCTTTAAGCTGCTGGTCTTCTGCTAACAGCTTACTTATTGGACCACTTTGCTGCTTAGTCTTCTACTAGCAGGAGTAGAATCGTTCAAAATAATTAAATTAATGACGTTTCATAAATGCCTGAAATAGGTTTACGTGAATAAAGATATTTTGACTTCGACTTTGACTTTCGTGTCGCCACTGATTAATTGAAAATAATTTTTTTGATTCTTCGGACTTAAAAGGTTCCGACCCCTGGTCTAAGCGGCTGTATGTGACAAGAGGGCTGGCAGTTTTTTCTTGCAGCAAATCAGTATTTCTGTACAGCGAGGGAATGCTGCAAGTTAGTTTTTTACAATTTTGATTTATATATTTTAATTACCTTAATTTTATTTCAATATCTTTGTACATTAGTGCATACATATTAATATTGTTGGATGCTATTCAAGAGCATGCAGAAATGTTACTAAATTATATTTAGTATTATTTTATTAATCGCGATTAGAGCTAACATCAATGCTCAAGTTGGAAACAGGTTGAAATTAATGACCCAAATGGAAGATGAGCTATTCTCGATTCCCATTCCTACAACCTGATAAAATCTCGGTCGTGAGTGCCTCGTGTCAGTTGCGCCTATTCTTGGACCTTGTGTATCTGTATTAACTCGTACATACGTTTTATCTACAGTTCGTTGTCGCAGAAACCTTTTTCTGCTTTTTTCTGTATTAAGCAGGCCTCCGTAGTCTAGCGGTTAAGTCCGTGAATTTAGACTCGGAGGTACTTATTTATTTATTTATAAGTTCTTCAACAAAATCTACAGTATTTCAATTTTTGAGTACATGCATACATAATTAACAGAGTAAATGCGATTTTAATTAAAGGAGAAGACGGCCTGCTCATAATTACCATTGAGTATACATTTAAAACTAGGCATGTAATAGATATTATACATTACATAAACAAATTATTTATCTACCTAACAGTTAAATCTATTTAATTAAATTATAATTAATAAAACTAATACCTACCTAATTACCTAAATAAATGTTACAAATATTATAGTACTGAAAAAAAAAAGTACCGGGTGCGATTCCTGGTCGGGACACAAAAATATTTATTATTGTATATAAATACATTTAATTAATATTTAATTTATTTTTGTAATATTTCTCGAGTGTCGGATATAAGGGTCTGATTCCAGTTGCTAACATTCATGGACCCTGCGCGCCACTTACCATCAGGTGGGCGCAGGGTCAGATGTCGTGCTAGTATTGAAAAAAAAAAAAAAAAAAAAAAAGTTTGGTACACTGGGGACATCGACAGCTTGCCACTTGTCATGATTGGCCTATAGTAAAGTTGGCTTAAAAGAACAAATTATTTTATCTTTTTATTTTCCTTTATACATAGTGCAAAAAGTTTTAAATAAATACATTTAAAAAGTATTTTTTATGAGCATCTGAATAATAAATATAAATTCGTTTTCGAATCGCTATTGAAATAGAAACGTTGAACTCTCGAGACTCTGCCACCTGTTTGCGGAACGGTTTTCTGTGAAAAATGCACTTGCTCGGTGAAACGATATTTTCTTCGCTAGCGTAGCGAAGCGTGGCGAGGAACACGTAGCTGCCAGACATCTGATTAGGGCATGATCTTTTTATGGTGCTCGCTGCTGTTTTGATATCGTGCGGTTATTTATGTTTACAGTTACCTACTCTTTTATACTCGTAAACTTGGAAAATCCCATTTGGCTTTGATATATTTTTATTCATTTTTTTTTGAAACAGACTGTCAATAAGCTTTTGCAAAAATATTGGAATATGTAGCCTATTTTATTATTTTAATTTTTCGCAGTAATTTTGTTTATTTCGGCCTTTATTTCTCCACACTTTTATTAAATCAAAAAAAGGTTGCGAACCCCGGCATGTACCAATGAGAATTACACTTTTCTTAGGTACATTTGTCATAGATTTACAACACCACCGTTTATTATTTATTTATTATAAATTTTATTGCACAAAGTACAAAGGCGGACTTAATGCCACTAGACATTCTATACTGGTCAAACCTTTGAGACAACCAAAGCAGTTACGACAAGATAAGGCAGGTGCTATCAAAACTAATAGAAAAATATTAGACTTCAATATATACTAGTGAATAAATACTTATTTACATACTAATACATACACAAATACATACAAATAAAACTACATACATACGTTCTGTGAATATACATAAATATAATATACCTACTTGATGACTATAATGAGAGAAATAAATATAGCAGAGTGTATTAAGCTTATGGTAAATTTAAACAGTGCGCATAGACCAGTTTCTTATATAGTGTTCTATTTGGAGCTTGACGGATGTCCACCGGTAACTGGTTCCAAAGATGCACAGCCACCACCGCAAACGACTTGGAAACGAATGCGGTGTGATGTGTGGGGAAGGAGAGCGTGGAGTTAGAAGAAGAACGTAAAGTTCTGTCATGAGTGGCCGTTGTCGTGCCTAAAAGAGCACGTTAAGCTTTCGGCCCCGGTTCCAATAATACCAACTTGTAAAATGTTTAATAAGCCCACACCTTTACTTAGTGCAATAAAGTTTAGTTAAATAACAATCCCTCGCAACATATCCAGCTATACGTGTAAAGCGATTTTAATGGTTTGACAAGTTTTTTTTTCTACGCAAAATAACTAGATTCTTTGCACATTTAATTTAACGTTATCGTTCACCATTGGTGCCCTAGCCATTAGCAAAATGACAGAATCGTTGTCAAACTAAATCTCTATATAATTAAGGCATTTGTATCCTTTTAGGGCAAATAATAACAGAGATAATGTGAGGATATTTAATGGAAGAAGGTCTGGGGGGTGTACTCTTGACAAACGACACGATAATTATAAATAATAAATAAATAATAAATATTTCCAGACAGGTCACACAGCGCCATCTAGTTTCCGTGGTAAGCTGCGAGGCTTGTGTTACGAAAACTAGATGGTTGATAAACTACATATTATACTTTTTTTTTTAAATATATACATATTATACATATAAACACCCAGACCGAGACAAATTATACAATGTACAACTTGCCCCCGGTGGGAATCGAACCCACGACCTCCCGAGTTCACGGCAACGTTTGTTACCACTAGACCACGGAGGCGGTCTCTATCTATTTGGTAGATCTCTAGAATCTCTATCTATTTGGTAGAGTTGTTGAACTGATAACCCAGGTCCTGATGATGATGATGATAGTAATATCAAACAAATGTGTCCCTGCTAGCTAAATTACTATTATAAATACTGTTAATACAACTAGCAGCAGCTAGATATAAATAGAAAGTTGCCCTTAAAATCATTTCTTTACCTTACTACGGTACTTCAGGCCCCATAACTTTTCTTCTCCACAATTTTCTGGTGTAAAATATTTTTTTGCAGAACCCTAAGACTCTAACGATTAAAACAAGACCATTAGCAGACCGGTCCCATGGATAGATTTTGAGCTACAGGTAGTTTTAGTAAATAAAACACAAAAAAGTCAAATAAAAAATAAATTAAAAAAAACCTTGAGGCCAAGGTCAATATATTGGGCGGGGGTAGGTAGCAGACTATCCCTAGTTTCTACCCTAGGCGTATGTACAGCTCCCTTCCAAACACCCTGTATAACTATATATGTTAACAGTTTTCTTTTTATAACATTTGCGTTTAAGTAACAAAAATAGGGCTGCAGGTCTCATTTACAATCTGCATAACTTTAAAAAAAAAAGTTAAATCTATAAAACATTAGGTATATTAAAGAAAACTAAATTTATGCAATAAAAATATTAAAAATAAAAAAAGAAGAATAAAACTTGAAACCCAAACGACTATCACTTATTTTTTATTTACTAAGTATTTAACTCCGTGAGTTGCTAGTAGCCCGTCGAGATGCGAATGTCGAGTCTCATAATTGAAGATTTTCTCCGTTCTTCCTGGTAGTTTGCGCGGGAAAATGATTATTGCATTCTTTTGTCCCCCGTTTATGTCCCGGCAAGTGTCAGTCTAATGACACGGTGTTGCTGGTAATTGATAATTATTGTTGTTTTTGTGTGTTTGCATTTTGGGTGTGCATTTACCTCCAGCTAGATACTACGCATTTTCTAAATTTATCAAACTATTTTATGTTTATTATTAACACTGACCTCTCTATTCTAAAATAATTCCAATTTATTCGAAGTAGATACAAAAATATTAAAATAAAATAGATTTAAGAACTAATTATAAATAAAACTAAACTAAAAATTCCTATGAAATTAAATCTATTCTACACAATAAACTAAGGGCTTACCACCAGGGAGGGTACCTAAAACGCTCGCCGCATTTCCTCGTTGAATTATTATAGACATATTCTGTTTTAGGTAGTTATGGAATTTGGGATCGCCACACTCTTGAAAAATTCGTTTACCCCGCTCTTTCATGAATTTGTGGGAGAATATACCCCCATTGTTTCAACCCCAAATGCCACAAAGTTATAATTTTGTTTAATGCTATCATATTTGATGTGCTTTTTAAATTTGACTCTATTCTTACATTATGTAGTCAGTCTTGTTTCAAGCGGTGTTATTTTATAAACAAATATTATCTAGGCAAGCTTACAGTATTAGTTCTATATTTATTAAATAAATTTGTTAATAATTATGGGGAACAAGTTGCTGTTTATTTTTTCGCTTTTCCCGCACTGTGAACTTCCAAATATCTTTTTTTTTATACTAGCACGATATGAGACAATAAGTGGCGCGCAAGGTCCATGGATGTTAGCAACTGGAATCAGACACTCAAGACTGACATCAGTCCCTAACACTATGCCGGCTTGACTGGGCATGACGCCAATTCGAGCCTGATCCCGAAACGTGTGGATATACTTTACTGGGTTTTTCGGCACAAACGGTGGATATTTCCCCGCTTCGGCAGACTGGGAAAATTACCACCATCAGTCCGCCTACCTATTTGTTCTCGTTTATTTACAATGATGTCAAATGCCAATTACTTTATATATTTTGTTTAAAATTGTCCACAAGGGAATGCGCCTTTGTACCTTGTTTATTTATTTATTAAAGGATAACTAACGACTAAAAATAAATGGTAAAATTAATTAAAATTGGTCAGAAACCACGCTTATAAATAAGCGGATTCACATTTAGCCAACTTTACTATAGGCCAATCATGACAAGTGGCAAGCTCGTCGATGTCTCCAGCGTACCAAACTCGAGATATATCACAAATAAATTAAATATTATTTAAATGTATTTATTTACATTAATAAATATTTTTGTGTCCCGACCAGGAATCGAACCCGGTTCCTCCGAGTCTAAATCCACAGACTCAGACTTTCTAACATAAAGGGTCGATTATAAGTTACCGCAAATGAACTACAAACATAAAATTTATTAATAATAAAGTCGGTGGTCGCTTTTAAAAAAAAAAACTTGAAATATATTTGTTCACATCTCAACAATCATTGCAGCAGCACGCCTAATTAAGAAAACTAGGACTATTTTATTTTTAATCTACTTTGTAAACATTATTTATTTATTTTAAAAATTAGCCAAATTATATAGCCATAATTTTATGTATATTATATTATTTATTTGAAGGACAAGTTTTATTTTATTTTATTCTTTATTGTATAGATTGCTTATTCTAATTACCGTTGTGTGTACATGTCATGATGTTGCAATCTGCCCATATTGTGGGCATACAATATGCTTATGTCAATAGATATTTATTTACAATATTTATTTGTTTATAGTTTATATTTAATATTGTTCTTGCCAATTTATTGGAATACAATGTTAATGTCAAAATTATGAGGGATCAGCGCTGTGACCGAGTGTTGCAGCTTATTGCTGAGCTGGATTCCCTATTTGTCACCACACTATATTGTTTGTTGTATTATCATTATTATTTTTTACTGCTTGTGTTTTTTTGTGACAAATGAACTTTTTTTTTTTTTCTTCTTTCTTTCTTTCTAATATATACAATACTAGTACGGCGATGATTAGGCGGGTGATGGCAGGTACCTCGAGGCATTAGAATAGTTTTATATTGTCAAGTTTATGTATGCTTATGTGTATGTGTGTGTGTGTGTGTATATATGTATGTTTATTTCTGTTGTAGTTATTCTGTTGTATTGATGTAATGCTTATTCCTACGTATTTCTTGTACTATTGTATTCATTTTTATTTTTAAATTTATTTTCATTGTTATCTTTGCTTACTTTTATTGTATCTGTCAGTGAACTCTTATTATTGGCTTTATCGTATTACTATTCTCCTATATATGTCTAAATTAGCTGTAAGAATTCCTAAATAAATAAATAAAGAATACTTACAAAGTGCAATAAAGTTTTAAACTTAATAACTACACAATTCCCACACTTTATTATTATCATTGCCCAGCGTGTAAGTAAGCAGTTAAAAGTAATAACACATGAGCATTAAACTAACCTACAGAACTAATAGACAATTGTTTGTTGAGCATAGGAGAATGCCTTCTATTTTCCTTCTCGATAAAGACCCAGTGCTCGGCAAATGAGTTGGTCAACAAAGTTTATACCATAGCTCTAATAGCCGGTCACCGCACAGCCGCTGCACACACTGTGTGTCTCTTAATCAATGGTTCTCAAACTGTGTTTAAAAATGTAGGAGTTTCGTACTGGTTGATGTTTTTATACTAACGCAGCTCTAGCGTGAGCTTTTCTTAAGACCAGCTATAAAATTGTGTTTAAAAATTCGAAGCAGCTCCTGTAGCGTGAGCTTTGTCAATGTGAAATATCACTTTTTGACATTTCAACTTAACTGCCTCCGTGGTCTAGCGGTTAAGTCCGTAGATTAGGACTCGGAGGTACCGGGTTCGATTCCTGGTCGGGACACAAATATATTCATTAATCTAAATAAATAGGTTGTAAGAACGCGTTCCTTAAATCCTACAAAGGTCGGTTCAAACCCCCCTGGCATGTACCAATGAGAAATACACTTTTCTTACGTACATTTGTCATAAATTTGCAAAACCCTCGTTCCCGTGCTTTGGAGAGCACGTTAAGCCGTCGGTCCCGGTTCCACTAATACTAACTTGTGGAATCGTTAATAAATTGTCATTAAAAATTGACATCATTTCCTCGCCAAGCCGTCTGGCCAGAGTGGCGAGTGTAGGCCAAATTCTCCAGATATACATAAGTTCTGGAAGGCCCATCTCCAGCAT
Source organism: Tinea semifulvella (assembly GCA_910589645.1). Lineage (NCBI taxonomy): Eukaryota > Metazoa > Arthropoda > Insecta > Lepidoptera > Tineidae > Tinea > Tinea semifulvella. Next base: position 9,442,324 of record OU342619.1, read on the forward strand.
TGGAGGTCTGGGACGCTGTGTTTTAGGGGCTGTATATTTGTCGAGTTTGGTACGCTGGAGACATCGACGAGCTTGTGAAAATGTGAATCCGCTTATAAGCGTGGTTTCTGACCACCCCGGAAGGGAAACGGTCGTGATGATGATGACATTTCAACCGTGAGAAATCACTCACAGAGCCCATTTGAAGGAGGCAGACGAGAGGCGGTGGTTTGACCAGTTTGCTAAGTGTGACCGGCTATTATTCCCTTCGCTATGAAATATGATAATAACGGTTCCCCTTTAAAAAGTGTGGTGTTGGTTTATGAAAACTTTTAGCCGTAAGTGGTTACAAAATGTTAAATCAAATCAAATCAAAATAGTTTATTTCTATTGGTTCGCTTAAAACAACTTGGATACAGTAAGAACTAATAAAATCAATACAATTTTCAAAACATATTTACTAATCAAAGTGGTAATAATGGTTGGACCGTAAACAGGCAATAATCCATAATTATGTTGTCGCAGAAATCTTAGAGTTCTCTGTCTCCTGTTCTCGGTTTTGAGTGAGCCTGCGACACCGAAATACCTTAAGGACAATTTCGCCTATCTCTCTTCTTTCCATGACAAATCTATTCGCTCTTACAACTCCCTTCTATCTGTTCCCTCACATCACACTGCATTTGTCTCCAACTCTTTCGTAGTAGTTGCTACTAATTTATGGAACGACTTCCTGTCATCATACGGCAAGCAACTACCAGGTATTCACACTTCTTAAATAGCTCCTGACAGCGTTAGTAAGTAGTATATATGTATGTTTATGTATAACAATGTGTATTATTAGTATGTAGTATATTGATATTATGATATATATGAAGATATATGATGTAAGTATATATCAATCCTATTAAATTAACTTTTATAATTATTGTATTATTGATTGCACCTATAATTGTTCAAAGGTTTGGCTGTCAGAGAATGTCCTCGGGCATTAAGTCCGCCTTTGTACTTTGTGCAATAAAGTTTTTTAAATAAAAATAAATGCACAACATTATTGCTACAAGCAAGTAAAACTAACTTAGAAACTACTTAAATAAGGTCGTGTCAGTTTATATTCCAAATACTTTATAATTATGATGTACAGAAATTATATACATATGTCAGATAATTTATAAATTTATAAAACAAAAAAAAAACTAAATGATATATAGGTTTTATGTCAAATAATAAATTCAAGCACTAGTTCAATCTTTACGATATAGCTAACGACTTTTATAACTAGGTTATCAAGAGAGAAAACTTTTACAAGCATATTACATAATTAACCGACGACGCTAAGCGAATTGCGAACTATGTGGAACTACTGGAGTTGGGATGCACCCGTGAGATTGCAGATTGTGGGCCTTTGGAATTTTGATTTCGAACGGAACTATAGAATCATTTAGGAATAGCGGCAATGTATGTAAGAACTATACTAGTTTTTGGATTTTAAGGATAGAGTATATATAATATTTTTATATTAATTAGGTTTATCTTTTAGTTTATTTAATTTAAGGTTTTGTTTAGTTTATTTTTAACTTTATTGTTTAGGTAGCTTTAATTTATATTTGTTGTTTGTATTTGTGTATCTTACTTATAATTAATAATTAAAGGATAGAGTTAAATAAATAAATAAATATTTCCAGACAGGTCACACAGCGCCATCTAGTTTCCGTGGTAAGCTACGAGGCTTGTTTTACGGAAACTAGATGGTTGATAAACTACATACGAGGTGTGACAATTAAGTAATGAGACTGATTCCATAAAAACCGTATATTTCAAAATTATTCTACAACTCTGCCATCCCCTTCAAAGTAGTCCCCTTGGGCAGCTATACAACGATTCCAGCGCGTTTTCCATGCTTCGTAACATTTCTGGAACGCTTCGACTGGGATGTCCGCGACTACCCTCGTCACGGCCGCCTGGATGTCCTCAATCGACTCAAAATGGGTTCCTTTGACCACCGATTTTGTTCTAGGGAACAAAAAAAAGTCACAGGGTGACATATCGGGCGAATAAGGCGGTTGTTGCAACACGGCCATCCCTTTAGAGGCCAAATACTGGGACACGCTGAGGGCGGTGTGGCACGGCGCGTTATCGTGATGAAGGATCCAGTTACGAGCGATGTCTGAGCGCACCCTGTTGACTCGTTTTCGCAATCTTTCGAGTACTTGGCGATAGTAGACTTGATTTACGGTTTGCCCCGGTGGAACAAATTCTTTGTGAACGATTCCACGGCTATCAAAAAAGGCAATCACCATCGTTTTCACCTTCGACTTGCTCATGCGAGCTTTTTTCGGGCGGGGGGCGTGCGGAGACAACCATTGTGAGCTTTGGCGTTTGGTTTCCGGGTCGTATTAAAAAAACCAGCTCTCATCGCCTGTAAATAACTCGATCAAGCAGCGTGGGATCGTTTTCCACTTGTTCCAAACAGTCTTCTGCGACGGTCATTCGATGCTACTTTTGCTCCTCGAAAAGGTTCCTTGGAACCATCTTCGCGCACAACTTTCTCATCCCTAAATCGTCGGTTAAAATTTGTCTTGACTGTTTCACGGTTCATACCCAGTTCCGACGCCAACATTCGAACTGTTAAACGCCGATCTTCACGGATCAGGGCGCGCACACGCTGCGCATTCGTGTCAGTCCGCACCTCGACTGGTCTTCCGCTCCGCGCCTCGTCTTCCACGCTTTCACGCCCCTCCTTAAACTCTTTATGCCATCGAAACACCTGGGCACGACTAAGAGCACTATCACCATGCACTTTTACAATTTTAGCGTACGATTCCGAAGCCGTTTCGCCCAATTTGACGCAAAATTTTATCGCGACGCGTTGCTCTAGATTTCGTTTTTCTATTTTCGTGACGAGCACCACGAACACACGTTTACTCAACACGACAGAGCAGGCGAACTAAACAAGCTAGATCGATGGAGAGGGGAAGGATGCCGAGAGAAGGGAAAGGGAATTTCAAGGTCGCAGGGTTACCACAATCGCGGCAATATAATCAGTCTCATTACTTAATTGTCACACCTCGTATTATACTTTTTTTTTTTTGTAAATATATACATATTATACATATAAACACCCAGACCGAGACATATTATACAATGTAGAACTTACCCTTGTTGGAATCGAACCCACGACCTCCCGAGTTCACTGCAACCACGGAGGCTGTCTGTGATGTGATATGTGAATGTGAATCAGCTTCATTATGAAAAAAAATGCGTGGCTTCTAACTACCCCGTAAGAGATACAGTCGTGATGATACTTTACTATTTCTTTTTAATTCTATTCCCTTATACATATACTAATAATTAAAAAAAAATGTATAAAACCAAAACAAGTGCAGGTACCGTAATGCATTTTCTACCAACTAACCTTTGTGACTGAGATCTGTAATAAGCGGGTGCAGCAGAAGAAAATAGACAGTTAAAATTATTTATTACTATATAAAACACACATTAATTACAAACATATAGTACTTATAAACAATTAAATATATGCACTAATTTCTTGAGTTTGGTACGCTAGAGACATCGACAAGCTTACCACTTGTCATAGTCGGCTAAATGTCTATCTGCTTCTATATAAGCGTGGTTTTTAAACAAACGTTTGTGATGATACTTTTATATACTAACGCACACTGCAGTAATAAATACATACAGACATACACATCTTCACGCCAGATCCCTTGCGGGGTAGGCAGAGACAATTTAGCGCCACTTGACACAATCACGACATACCTCTTTCGCTTCGTCGTCGTTTATTAGCCTCTACATACCGTTCGTTACAAAAGCTTTTTAATGCACCTCCAGTCAGTGTTTTATTTATTTGATCGTGATATGTGAGTCTCGGTCTGTCAGGGCTTCTTTCACACACAACTTTCGCATTATATATCTGGTTCGTCAATCTTTCTTTGCTCATTCTTTCAACATGGTCGAACCATCGTAGCATGCCTTTTCTTATTTTTGTCCCTATGCTTTCTTTTATACCAACCCTTTTCCGTATTCCGTAGTAATAAATATTATATGTGAAATAAAAAAACGGGGTACCATACGGGACCGACCCATTATTATGTGGACTAAGTTGAATGACCTGGGAAGTAGTGGGGATACCACACTGGTCTAACCTACTTCTTTCCAATCCTAGTTTCTGGCTATAATTATGTTTTTGACATTAAATATTTAATTTCTTCTTTCTCTTTTATAATAATATTTATTTATTTATTTTCATAAATATGTACATTACAGATTCTAGGTCTAAATAATACAAATTTCATAACATAATTCAAACACAAGGATAAGTGACTATTAGTACGGATTTCATTATATTTTTTTTTTTTTTTTTATTCAGGAAACATACAAATCTTAAAACATAATTACAACAATTCTAAAAGTTACACAATCCAGCAAAGTTTCCACTCAAATATTAAACATAGATTTTGCAAAAAAATATAATAATAGGGATTAGCTTAAAAACAATACTTATAAGTATAACAAATATAACCAAATAATATACATATATATATAGTAAAATATGGAGAGAAAAAAAAGTAGTAATCAAAAAATAAATAATTAAAAAGTTTTCCAAGCATTCCAATTATGATTCATTTAGATAATTTAACATTAATTTCCTTTTTTAACCTAGCAACACTAACACTGAACACATCAATACCACCAATATATTACACGGACAAAGCCGTTTGAAACAGCTAGTTTTAAACTATAGTTTTATTTGTATTTGTCGTGTTTCGATGTCTGTACCTTATAATAACATTGGTTCTTGTAGACACGGTGTCTTATTTGAAGTGCGTGGTAATTATATGAGTGGACAAGCTGGAAGCGTGCCAGGTGACTCGTATTTGTACGGAAGCTGGGGGGTTATTGTGTATCTCTCCGGTATCCTGCCTCCGTGGATGTGCCGGGGTCAATTTCTGGTTGCGACACAATAACTTCATCACAGCCCTTGGAACACAGAGTCCTAGGCCTCCAGTGTTGAAGATAGGCCTCCTGTTCCTGGATATTTTGGCCTACACTTGCCACGCTGTCCAGACGGTTTGGCAAGGGTCGGATGTCAACTTTTAATGACAATTTATTAACAATTCCACAAGTTGGTATTAGTGGTACTGGGAACACCGGCTTAACGTGTTATCCGAACCATGGGAACAGTGGTGTTGTAAATGTACCTACGTAAGAGAAGTGTATTTCTCATTGGTACATGCCGGGGTTTGAACCGACCTTTATAGGATGTTAACTATCACCCCTCTACAAGACACAGTAACTTATTTATGAAGTTTAGTTTGGTCAAAAAGAAATAAATTTATTTATATAAATGTCAAAATCAATCAATTAAATTAGAATGTCAAAAAGAAAACAAATTAAATTATATATATATTAAAATCAATCAATTAAATTAGGTCTTGTATACTGGCGCCTCCGTGGTCTAGTGGTAACAAACGTTGCCGTGAACTCGGGAGGTCGTGGGTTCGATTCCCACCGGGGGCAAGTTGTACATTGTATAATTTGTCTCGGTCTGGGTGTTTATATGTATAATATGTATATATTTACAAAAAAAAGTATAATATGTAGTTTATCAACCATCTAGTTTCCGTAACACAGGCTTACCGCTTACCACGGAAATTAGATGGCGCTGTGTGACCTGTCTGAAATATTTATTTATTTATTGTATGCACTTGGATGTGAATTGTTTAATTTATGGATCGGTTAATGTTGTCAGAAGATGTAGATTTCGAGTTACATAATGACTCCACTGGTCTTGTATGCACTTGGATGTGGCTTGTTTTTGATGCGTTTTGTTTTTATTAATGACATCAAAAACGAAGAAGATGTTGTCATTCTTAGGAATCTGTGGATTTAGCGTAGGGAGAAGAGAAAAAGTAAAGTTCTTTTTTTTTTTTCATTCATTACAGCCCTTAGAAAGGCTGAGGAGAAGATTAGACAGCGTCCTAAACCTCTGAGAGGCAGAACTGGAGAATTTGGCCTACACTCGCCACGCTGGCCAGACGGCTTGGCGAGGATATAATGTCAATTTTTTATGACAATTTATTAACGATTCCACAAGTTGGTATTAGTGGAACCGAACCGGGATCGACGGCTTAAAGTTCTCTCCGAGGCACGAGAACGATGGTGTTGTAAATGTATGACAAATGTACGTAAGAAAAGTGTATTTCTCATTGGTACATGCCGGGTGGGTTTGAACCGACCTTTGTAGGATTTAAGGTACACGTTCTTACAACCGAGCCACCACCGCGACTCTTTCTTAATTACTAAACATTATTTGTATAAATTATTTTTTAATGCTCTACACTTTTACAAGGTTTAAGCAGTCAGGACCTATTGTTGGTAAGATTTGATCCTGTCTCGGTTTTTAATGGGGAACCTGTTAAAGTCATACATACATGCATATCTTCACGCCAGATCCCTTGCGGGGTAGGACTAGGGATATACCTCTTTTGCTTCGTCGACATTCATCAACCTTTTCATACATGCCCTTTTGTTGCGAAGGCTTTTCAGTGCACCTTCAGCCAGTGTTTTATTTATTTGATTGTGATATGTAAGTCTTGGCCTGCCTTTTATCCACAACTTTCGCATTATATACCTGGTTCGTCAATCTTTCTTTGCTCATCCTTTCAACATGCCCGAACCATCGTAGCATGCCTTTTCTTATTTGTGTCCCTATGCTTTATTTTTTAAAAGAAATATAGGCATATATCTTCAAGTTTATTAAGTATTGCACCTACCTTATGTACTTACTGCTCTCGTTGTCCCGAAGGTTTGACCGTCATAGAATGTCGCGGCATTAGGTCCGCCTTTTGTACTTTGTGCAATTAAGTTTAAATAAATAAATAAATGTATATATAAATGTTTTATATATATATTTATTTTTAAGTCGCAATACTAGACTAATAATTGCGCATTTTTATCAATGAATTGGTTGTTTAAATGTGTTCGAATGAAAAATGTGTTTAACCTACCGAATGAAATGTTGTGGAAAAAAATGTAATCTGTGACAGTTTGACAGAGTGCCGGGATTATACACGACACGCCGCTGACAATGTCGTGTGATAAATCAGACATTTGGTGTTTTACTAATTGTCTGTGCTTGCTTTTGGCACGTGCGACAACTTGCACCATTCTCCCCTAATTATTAACATAACATTAGAAGTGGGTACAGATGTAGTGCATAATGGTTTTCCATCGTATTTTATCAAATTAAATCAAATAATTTATTCAGAAAATATTCAATATTTTTAGCACTTTTACAGGTTATAAAAGTTTTATTACATTTTATATTTATAATTTTATATAATTTACATAATGTATACATTAAAATATTTACTAGTGATTAAAACAGAAATATAATATCAGCTAAACAACTCAATAATAGGTAATGGATTTATAAATTACTGGTCAGGAACAGTAGATACCGCTTCGTCAAATATAAGTATTCTATTTATTGAAATTATAATAAATAGCAGCTGTAAATTGGCATTGTCATACTAAATTATACTTTTATAATACCAAATACCTTACAGTAGTAATGATAAAAAATAAACAAATGTCAATAACATTTCAACTAACCTAAGAATCAAAAAAATAAATGTTATACATTAAAAATATAAATAACAGTGATAATTAAATAAAAAATAAAAAAAAACTATAATAAAAATAATAATGTCATAATTACCTGAGATAAAATTGTAATGTCAATGGTATCGGAAAAGTTTGTATTTTTCGTGCTCTCTCAATTAGCTACAGTGCCATTCGATACTAAATAATAAACAATGATGTTAATACACTAGATTCGCAGCGATGCGTTGTAAGCGTGTCGCTTTAAATATGTCCACAGACATAATTCGCGCCAGTGTACATCTGGGTTCCGACGGTGCAACACGCGACACAAAAGTTATAAATATGATGAAATGCACAGTGAAATCCTGTGATTCTCGTTCACAAACGCATCACAAAAAAGTGGCATTACATTTCACAGGTAAGTTTTAATTTAGCTTGTTTAATTACAGTAATAAGACTTTAAAAATATAAATGTTTTATCACGCCATATTTTATGGCCTGTGATACCAATAAATGATTTTTTATTTTCCCTAAAAGTGGGGAATATTAAAAAATTATCATGTGATTTAAAGAATGAAAAATTTTACTTTTAATTACATGTGGCAGTTCTTGTATTCAATATTTTCGTGTCGTGTCGAATATACCTTTAACATGAGTACTCCGGCATATATTTAAGTTGGCGCTGGTATACAAAATAAAACCTTTACAACCTAAATTACAAACAATACTAATTTTGGTGGTTTTCGATTAAGTAATAACATACAAGTATAATAGTGATAACAAAAAAGACCTTAGTACAGTGCTTGGTAACAGTTATTATAGTTTTTAAATTTTGTATTTGCGCCAACTTGAAAAAAGATGCTATTTAACACATACATGAGGCATATTAGAAATCAGTATATTGACATTTTACTTACATGAGCCTCATCAATACCTTTCATACGAGTACCATCATTACAAGTACATTTAGAGTTATACAACGGTATAATTTTGACATGTAAAATGTCAATTTTGTTATTCACTAACCTTTACCACAAACAAAGGAAGTTAAATTAAAAATTATTTAATTTTCAGTTTTGTGACCGTATATGTTAGTAACAATATGTACAAGACTATGTAATGAAGTTAAAAAAAGTTCGTAAAAAAACGAAAATGTTAGTTCAAATTCATTTAATTATTCAAAGGGTAATTTGAATTATTTTCTGGTATCACACGTCACGTGATAACGCGCAACATTGCTGTCTCTTTCTTTTTAACAACTTATTCGTAAGATTATGTAAAGTGTAAGTGAGACAAATATATTAACATTGTCAACGCTTTTATTTTCGAAGCTACGACTCAATTAGTGGCAACTGACACGCTTTTGGTGGTACGGAAATGTTCGATTTGCGTCTCTATATATAAATCTCATTGATAATAAAGCTCCATATTAAAAGATGTGACAATGACACGGATTTAATACAATAACTGTTTGTGTGTCAGATAATTATTTCAATGGTGTAGTTTAACCAATTATCAAACGTTGTGGTGACAGGTTGTAAGATTCAGCTTTGGAACTTCGCGCAATAACATTCACAAATAAATTTATTGAAATTGTGTAAACGCTAACAATAATGCGGCAAAAACAAACAACTTGAAACTAAAATAATAACAAAACCGTGTTTCTGAACCGAGGCAAAGGATTCGTTTAGCTCATTGTTTTCAAAAGGTGTAATCGCATTAAGGCTGTTCGTATGCAATTATTGTATTCTTTTCATCCTATGTCGGTGTGCAGCGAAACGTGAAGGGAGAAACCGGCCTTTTACAAGCCTTGTACAGCGGGTTTTAATGGTTATTAGTATTTCAAATACAAACACAATCCCACTTCGGATGAAGACATTTTTTACAGTGAGTTGTTGACAACTTCACTTATACAGTGGTACAGGCTTTGAATCCTATTCTCTCACAAAACAAAAATGTTGGTACGCTAGAAACATCGACGAACTTGCCACATGTTGATGATTGGCCTGTACTATAGCAAAGTTGGCTGAATGTGAACAATACTCCTTGATGACTCGCTTTACTTTACAAAATAATTAATTTAAATTTAATAGGTTTATAGACTAGCTTATTATATTTATCTATATACTCTTTTGCACAAAGCTTTAATTAGTGTACATAATTTGCATTTTATTAACTTGATGCGGTTATTGACAAAAGAACGAAGGGTAAAGGTAAGGCTGTGTGTATCGCACAAGAATTCGAAGGGGGATTAAAGATATTTATTTATTTAAAAACTTTATTGCACAAAGCACAAAGGCGGACTTAATGCCCGAAGACATTCTCTGACAGCCAAACCTTAGGGACAAATTTGAACACATATAGGTGCAATGAAAGTAACAGTAATTTACAATTATACGATAATTCAACAAATATTATATACCTACTTATATATTCTTATAATATCAATATACTAAATACTAATACATACACAAAATTGTACATAAAAATACACAAATACAACTTACTAAAGTGGTTTAGAGCTATTCATAAAGTGTGAATAGACCAGTTTTTTAAACTACAATCTGTTTGCCTTATGTTTACTGGAAAATCATTTCATAATTTTGTGGCAGCTACTACGAAGGAGTTGGAGACAAATCTAGAATTATGTGAGGGAACAGAAAGAAGAGAGTTGTGAGAAGAACGTAAAGATTTATCGTGGAAAGAAGAGAGACAGGCAAAATTGTCCTTGAGGTATTTCGGAGTCGCAGGCTCGTTTAAAACAGAGAAAAGGAGACAGAGAACTCTTAAGATTTCTGCGACAACGAATTGGCAGCCACTTCAACTTCAGAGATGTGATCGTATTTGCGTAAACAATATACAAACCGGATACACGCAGATATACAGAAGTTTAAGGATTGTTTAGGATACGATACAGGGAGACCAGGACATGATACTGAGCCATTATAACTGAGTGCCAAAATGAAAGACATGATTATTATGTATTTTCCTAATTTTTGCAATCACTTTTCAGTGTTTAAAGTTGTCCCAAATGATAAAATGTCTTGCGGCATTAAAGCCCGCCGATGTCTTTGTACAATAAAGTATTAAATAACTCAAACCCCAAATTATTGCGACCTTATCATGAATTAATTTATTTTGTAATTCCCTTTGATTAGTACTTGGAACAATTAATAAAACATTGTTGCAAGTTTATTTCCCTCGACCGTGTCGTTCTGTAAGCAGCTTTGTACCGACTTCCGGTGATTCGATGCTGGGTCGCGAACAAAAAGCCGAATACATTTGCCCAGTCATGTGTGATTTGGGGCTCATTTCCGGGCCCAAATCTTTTTGTTACGAGACGCGTTTAAACCGAAAATCAGGCGTTTTTTCCTTCAGATTGCAAATGTGACTATTGACTTCTGTGAGTCCTGAATCTCCAGTGCTGCAAATGTACTTTTCACAATATTATTTCTAGACTAGACAATTTGGCCTTCTCTCGCCAAAATTATTGGCCAGGGTCCATTGACAATTTCAAACAGTTTTTTTAACCATTTCACAGGTTCGTATTAACAGAACCGGGGCCGATCATGCTCTATGCATATTAGGCCGTTCTTCATGAGTTTCGGCAGATAGGCCTCAATATAATCGGGAAATTGCGTCCCCAGAACAGTTCGCTCTAAAAGCTGCGATACCGACATCCTATGTATATGTATCGCGTCTGCGCAAGGACATGTCATCCCAAGATGTTCTCGAACACATACGGGACCGAGGGGAGATCGGCTCTGTCGCTGCTATCGACGAGTTACCTTCCCATTGAGATAACACCAGATTCAAGGCCTTTAGGATTCGTGTGCGGTCACAGCACCTCATAATATTCCTGAACAAGGAATTCTAGCCGCTTGGTATTGTTTACCTCAAATACATTCGTAGATTTGCTTCACGCAGCACCAACGATGTTCCTGGGCCCCGCGAAGCACTACTCACTCACCACCCCCAGCAGGGACGCCGGCACCGTCCACTGATGCTTCTCGTACTCCTTGCCGTCCCCCCGCTCAACCAGGCCTTTAGGGTGCGGACCGGGACCCGACACACGTTTCCTGGACTGTCTGCAGTCTGTGGTCGATTTCCACATGCAATACTCGTGAAGTTTGTTTTTTGGCGATGTCAGCCTTGCAAGAATTGGAACGGTATGCGGTAGGGGATCATTGGTTCTTGGCCTGTTAGTGTTGTGGCCGTATGAGTTTTTATTTACCACTACGAGTACGTTACACAGGCAACTCTGGGTAAAATAGCTAGTTGTGAAACATAAGTAAATATAAGCCTGTACTATATTAGGACTTATCTAATAAAGACGAAGATAAATTGGTAAAAGGTCGATATCTAACATAAATCAGCCGTAAAAAGAAGCAATTTTTTTAGCAGAGATAAATTTATTAAGGCTTGTCATGTTGGGTATGTTTTTATTTTTTTGTCTTTTCCTTATCCTCTTACTTGTGTCATTCTCGTCACTGCTGAGGGTCGTGACCCCCTCCACGCATTACTTTGTCACGGACGATGGGCTTGCAGAATTCCGTGGACTTGGTTGTGAAGTGTGGTGCGGATCTGGTCAGACCCCTATTGTGTTTGACGCTTTTGCATCCTCTTTGAAGGAGCTGCCCTGGAAAGGTCCTCCTCCTCCTTGCGTCGTTCTCCTCACATCTGAGGGTCGTGACCCCCTCTACGTATTACTTTATCCCGGACAATACTTTTTTTTATACTAGTACGACGCCCACCTGATGGTAAGTGGCGCGCATGGTCCATGAATGTTAGCAACTGGAATCAGACACTTATGTCCGACATCAGTCCCTAACACTATGCCGGCTTGACTAGATGCCTTTTCACACTTCGCTTGAAGGCCTCCAGGTTATAGGAAAGTGGAAACACAGAGGCTGGAAGAGCATTCAACATCTTTATTGTGCGACAGATGTATGAGTCACCAAATTTATACGTACGCGAAGGGATGGTGACTACGGTATGTGGGTGCATATTCTGACCTGTGTATGTGGTTCGGTTGCGGAATGGAGAGGGAGGGATTAGGTTATAGAGCTCTTCAGAGCACTCACCATAGTATAGCCGGTAGAACACGCTCAGAGAAGCTACAGCTTCGAACAGCTCGCCTCTGTAGAACATTGAGAGCATCTGTGAGGTACTTGGCTCAACCATCCCAAAGGTGTGAACATTCCACGCATGATCTGATTTGTGCTGTAAAATACGGATTCACCTCAACTGCGCTACCAAATTAAACCGAAGTAGCCTTGTAATTGGCGAACTGGCTTTCCTTGAGACCCGCGGACCCTTGGGTATTTAGGGTGGTGCGGACTCGGTCAGACCAGCGTATGGGATTGGGCTACGCGGTCCTGGAATGGTATAACCACCGGTTAAAAGCTGCCAAGCGATAATAATAGACGGACATGTTGCGAAGTGTAGTCTGATGTAAAATGATGATCCAGAATACCCCTCTTGATCGTTAATTCAAAGTTGGTAAGTTATTAATTTGTTCGAAACTTGGCAGCTGCACTTAACACAACTTGTGTTACTTACGGATTTGGTAACGTCCTTTATGGACCAAGTGTTTAACTTCCTACGTTGTTGTCAGAGATGTTCCCAATCGTGCAATATTTAAAAACCAGTTATACAAACACTTTTTAACTAATTAAATAAACCTAAACCTTTTTTTTTTCAATATTTTGTATCTTCAAATCCTTAATATGCAGCTGCATTATCTAATCAGCGTTAATTTTATCACACTAGGTGCATACAATAGGTGGTAGGCAGACTGATAGTGGTAATTTGTCCAGTCTGCTAGGGGGGCGAAGTATCCAACGTTCTGATAAACACATTAAAGTGTATCCACACGTTTCGGGATCAGGCTCGAATTGCCGTCACGCCCAGCCAAGCCGGCATAGTGTTAGAGACTGATGTCAGTCATTCCAGTTGCTAGCATTCATGGATATCGCTCCCCAGTTACCATCAGGCCATTTCATCATGTAAGTTATAAAATCGTCAGTCCCTATTATGTGCTCCTAACCACGTAGGGATACTGCTGCGGGTCTTCGATGGCTCAATTAAAGATTGTTTAGCGGAATGTATATAGTTTATTGTAGAAGTAGAAATTGCAGTTAATTACTTGAGTTAAAAAAGCTATGAAAATTGTGAGAGAAAAAACGTGTGACCGCTCGGTGTGCGGATTGATTCCACTGTCGTGGGCGCCGCTCGGAGCGCTGGCCACCGATCCAACGGTGGTATTGGCCGAGCGGCGATAGTGTCGCTGTGATCGCGACTAAAGTATTATAGATTTCATCATAGATTTACAACACCACCGTTCCCGTGCCTCGGAGAGCACGTTAAGCCGTCGGTCCCGGTTCCACTAATACCAACTTGTGGGATCGTTAATAAACTGTCATTAAAAATTTACATCATATCCTCGTCAAGTCGTCTGGCCAGCGTGGCGAGTGTAGGCCAAATTCTCCAGATATATGTTCTGGAAGGCCCATCTATATATATATATATCTGGAACTCTCGAATCCCTGCAGCTTCGCCGAGATGTAGCTTCTCTGAGCGTGTTCTACCGGCTATACTATGGTGAGTGCTCTGAAGAGCTCTATAACCTAATTCCTTCCTCCCCATTCCGCAACCGAACCACACGCACAGGTCAGAATATGCACCCACATACCGTAGTCACTATCCCTTCGCGTACCTATAAATTTGGTGACTCATACATCTGTCGCACAATAAAGATGTGGAATGCTCTTCCAGCCTCTGTGTTTCCACTTTCCTATAACCTGGAGTCCTTCAAGCGAAGTGTGAAAAGGCATCTAGTCAAGCCGGCATAGTGTTAGGGACTGATGTCGGATATAAGGGTCTGATTCCAGTTGCTAACATTCATGGACCCTGCGCGCCACTTACCATCAGGTGGGCGCAGGGTCACATGTCGTGCTAGTATAAAAAAAAAAAAAAAAAAATCTCCAGCAGTGGAGGTCTAGGACGCTATGTTCTAGGGGCTGTAATAATAATATAATAACATTATTTTATGATTTACTGATAGGGTTGCCAGATGTCCGGTATTTAAGCGTACATTCGAGGCCTGTCCGGTAAAAAATAAATGGTCATACCTTACAGAACAATGTCCGGTATTTCCCTCAAACGCAACCTAGGTACAGTACAACATAAATTAGTTTTAGAAGAATGATTCAACTTTATTATTTGTTCATTGGAAGTTCGTATTATTTTTGTTAGCATTGTCTTTACCCCCCCCCGTTTGGGGTTGTCCGGTATTATTTCGCGACTCACCTAGCAACCCTATTTACTGTCCGAAATCGCTAAAATAGTAATCTTCGAGACTGCCGGCTCAGACTAAACAGACCACGGAGGCTGTCTGAATTCCATTTGGTATATTCAGTTCCTTGTGTGTATAGTTTGAAAGTATTCGGCGGTTCAAAGTTGATACAACAAGCAAATCGGCTCTCGAAACAAGATGCAACAAAGAGATTTGGAAACTGCGCGAGTCTCGGAAACACCTCGTTTTGTTAGTAAACTGCACTTTAATCTAAAACATAGGAACCATTCGCAACCATACTGTCTAGGCCGGGAGACGGATATGCTTTTTGTGTACTGAATCGTTCGTACTATATTTAATTTTAAAACTAAATTTATCGTAAGATTTTATGCCCATGTACATCTACGGGACATTTCTGTGCTCGAAGAGCTTAGGCTGACCAGGGAGCAAAGACTCTCTACCGTCTGCTTTGCCCGAATTCTGCAATACTTTGGCCACATTGCAAGAAGAGAAGACGATAATCTAGAAAAACTTCTAATCACGGGCAAGGTAGACGGTAAAATAACAAGAGCCCCAAGTGATGGTCCAGTCAGGTGAACATCCCTGTACACAAGGTCATCCACTACGGCGAGGACCGAAACCGTTGGAGACGGCTGGTGGATGAACTGCGACTGCGACGGAGTCGCGATCCCCATCAGTGGGTTCCGACTAAGGAGGAGGAGGAGGAGGACATCTACGGGATGGTCAGAAACCATAATATTTATAAGCATCGAGTTCACATTTAGCCAACTTTACTTTAGACAAGTGACAAGTCTGATCTCTCAAGATGTCTATATTTTGACTTTTCTAATTTTCATCCCACATTATGCAGAAAAAAAAATATGTAAAAGAAAAAGAAAAGGCTGTGTTATTATATGGTATAGCCGCTTACGAAAAGGTCAAATCAAATATATTTATTGTGATATAAGTATCCAAACGGCTAACGGAAAAGTCTGGAGACAGGTAGGCTGGCAAATATCAAATATCTCGGATAGGACGTCTCTTAAGGAATTATTTTTTAGGTTATTTTTAATTTATATATAATGTATAATAAAAATAATAATAATGTATTATATAATAAGTATGAACAAATATGCCACACAGTATATTTTTTTACTGTCTCCTAGTCTAAACTGCACATGCCGAGGTGGAAGCTAGGAGGTGAAATTAGATTGCTCAGCCTCGACTAAAACGTGTTTGTCTTTACGGTCTAGAATGAAGCGACACTTTTTATCCTTATTCTGAATCCCAGGTGGAAATCGTAAGTGAAAATAGAATAATGTACTCTTATAATATTTTAATGTTAAGTCTCTTATCTCTGTATAATAAACTAGCTGTTTTACCCGGCTTTGCCTGTGTAAACGGCGACACGAAATAATTTCGATACGCATTATTATTTTTTTGATATATCTCCTAAGGTATTAATTTAATTTGCATGATGTAAAGGTAAAAAATAGTCTCCATGAAGTGCTCGAGCCAACTAACGTATTTAAAATGATAAGGATTAATACCGTATTTGTGTTAATAGCTTACCGCTTTATTATTGCCCATTTCTTTTAGGTATTACAATGGATATAGTATGTTATCCTTAAGATATAGACATATGTCACCGCGGACTTTTCTGTAGACCTATATAAGATACACAATTCCACTATATATTATTTTGTTATATCTCAAAGGGTTTAGGCAGCGTTTTCGTTGAAAGCTCCCAGACGGCTTATTTTTTCCCGTCACCTCCAACAAATATAGCTAATGTATACAAAAACTTAACAAATATATACTAAAACCTTACTCGAGAACTAATCTATTGGTGAAAACAGCATGAAAATCGGTGCAGTAGTTTTTGAGTTTATCGCGAACAGACAGACAGACAGACGCGGCGGAGGACTTTGTTTTATAATATGTAGTGATAGTTTATGGATGTTTTTGTTAGCCTTGTCTCTCTCTACACAGTCTGAATGTTTGATTGGGTCTACTACTGAACCGCATTTTGCATAAAATTTGACAAATATAGAATGTAATATAATGACGCGCCTCCACAATAACTTATTGTTTAAAAAACTAAACAGTTTATTAATTTTGTACTATTATTATTATTAATGTGTGTTCTTTGTCTCTATCTCTCCTGGTAACTAACATATGTCTTTCTCTTTTGTTTGCAGGACGTCGTACACACGATCAGCACACCTCACGGACAAGTACAAAGGATTGTAGTCTTCAAGAAAAATGGGGTCCAAGCTATGGTTGAATATCCTTTTCAATAGAGTCTTATTATTTTACTTATTACAGCTCCATCTTGCGGACTGTTTTGGAACTTTTTTTAAGACTTGCAAATATTATTACAGGCATCTGTGACACGTCATTAATTAAATTATTTAGAATGATTCTACTCCTGCTAGTGGAAGACTATATAGCTAGGCGGTCCAAAGAGTAACCTGTTACCAGAAGACCAGCAGCTTTTCATCGATGCGACTGATGACAGTCAGTTAGGCAACACCAGTAACTAGCCCCCTGGGTTCGTGAGCCACATGGGCGCTGCTATACTAGCAACGGCGTCCAGTACTAATAGTGCATGAATTACCGGCCGGTGGTTACCCGCTGAGATCCTGCCGGGGAAAACGGGGGAATGATTTCATCCCCAATCCAGGCCTATTAGGCAATTAATAGCAGAGACATAGTGGGTCGTTGTTCTATAGTTTTAAGGGTATGTTACATTGTTTAAAATTTGTACTAATTCGGCATTTTTTTATAGAGGTTGGATTTAATAGACGGGACAGTAAGGGTTATAGTTAAAGGAAAACGTTATACGAGAATAGCAATTTGAATAGTGTTTTACACTGACATTTCCGTTATTTACGTCCTTTCTGACCGCCTCCGTGGTCTAGTGGTAACAAACGTTGCCGTGAACTCGGGAGGTTGTGGGTTCGATTTCCACCGCGGGCAAGTTGTACATTGTATAATTTGTCTCGGTCTGGGTATTTATATGTATAATATGTAATTTACAAAAAAAAAAGTATAATATGTAGTTTATCAACCATCTAGTTTCCGTAACACAAGCCTCGTAGGTTACCACGGAAATTAGATGGCGCTGTGTTACCTGTCTGAAAATATTTATTATTATTATTATTTAAGGGATTCCACTATATAACGTTGGCGCTTAAGTAACAGATTAGGGCTACTGATTTTATAAGGATCGTTAAGTTTCTCTACTGGACTGACTAAGGTTTGATTACCAGAAATGTCAGAAATTTGAACATAATTCGTAGGCGTACCTACCATCACCGTTACTTTTATTGTATATAAAAAAATGTTTTAATAAATAAAATAATATTTGGTTTCTGATCTGTAAAGGTCATTCGTTCTAGGTACGGATCTTGGACTACTTTGGAAGCTTTCATAGTGGTAGGGGGTTATGTTAGTTAATCTTATGACTATAACAGGCATGTATATATACGAAGTAGTCACATTTATTAGGACACACAGTGACCTATTTACTTACCAAAAAGATGTCTTTAAAAGTAGTCGACATCCAAACACTATTGCCTATACTAAGACACCAAAAAGCAGAGTTTTCGATAATAACTCTTACGTTATGTGCATTCGTATTTATAACAAGTTACCAGAGGTTCTCAAACAATTACCCAATAATCAGTTTAAATCTAGAATCAAGAAGCTATTAACAGAGTGTTGCTTTTATTCGTTAAGCGAGTTTTATTCATACAAATTTTGAAATTGTAATAAATAATTGTAATAAATTGTATTAATCAACTGACCATAATCTCGCATACGAGTATTATCTTATGCGAAATTTCTTAAATTCGTGACATTTTATTTATTACATAAATTATTTTCAGTGTATAAATTAGTAATTAATTAAGTTAGTATAAATTTGTGTGCCAGAAATGGCGGAGTATGTGAGCTATTCTAAAACTATGTACCTATTTACCATATTCCATACAAATAAATATTATTTCATTTCATTTCATTTAGTAAAAATCGAATTCCGCGAAAAAAGGTCGAAACAAATAAACAATTAATTGCTATTCAACCTGGCAATGCTGCCAGTATTCTTGGCACTTTGCGCATTGGCAGCAATTAATTGGCCTTTTATTTTAATTTTAATTTTAGTTGTATTTTTAATTATTATGTAGTTTTTTTTATTACATACATACAGTAATTTATATGTTTTAAAAGTTTAGGATTTTATTTAATACGTTAGTTTTTTTAGAAACATTGTACCTTACTACTTCCTTCGAATAAAAGTTAATAAGCTAGCTTTAGATAAAAACACAACAATTAATAAATTTCATTAAAAATACACAATATCCAAACAAAAACAAGTGATTAATCACAACTGCTTCAAAAACAAGTTGTAAAATACAAGCAGTCGTTCTCTTAAACGGCCACAATTGATTCAAATAACGTTATTCAAATCTGAAGCATTAGAAAGTGGGTAAAGTTTTGAAACCGTCCCTTTATTACGATATTAAATAAAGTTGGTCGTCTGTCACGGCGCGGTTTGAATAATCTAACCGGGCTACCTAACTCGTCGGATTATTGTACCGTTTCGCAGTTTCATTTAGATTATAGACTCGCTTAAAACGAAAATATTTTTTTATTTTTTATATAGAAAAAAAGAAAAGACGTCCGATATCAGTTCCTACCAATATGTCGGCGTATCAAGGCTGGGACAGCATTCTACATTTTTTAGCGTGCGACAGGTGTAAGAGTCTATAATTATATGGGATAAATGCTACGGGATGGGGGTGCATATTTTGACCTGTGTGTCTGTGTTCGGTGATGGGGTTCGGTTGCGGAATAGAGAAGAAGGTATAAAGTTGTGGAGCTCTTCAGAACATTCGCCGTAATTTAGCTTGTAGAACACGCTTAAGGAAGCCATCATCTTGGCGAAGCTGCAGCGATTCATGAGTTTTAGAAACTATTCGAGTCGCCTTCCTCTGCAGGACATTGAGAGCATCTGTAAGGTACTTCGCGGAACCATCCCAGTGGTGAGAATAGTATTCCACGCATGACCTTATTTGTCCTTTATAAATCGTAAGACTGATTAAAAAAACCGTTTCACCTTGTTTATTATACCCGTTTTTTGGACCCTGTTTTAGTGATGCTCTCAATGTATTTTTGGTGGTTGAGAATTAAGGCTATATTTCTGTAGTGTCAAGGAAAAAGGGGATAAGTACAAAACTTGAACTTTTCACTAGAGGCAAATTAGAAAAACAACTCATTTTTATAATTAGAAAATTGTAATTAGTAAATGTTCAATTTCATTAGTCGTATACTTTAGGTACGAGTCGAGTCATCTCACTATGCATAACTGAATTATTGGCGGTAAAAGAGCGATACTGAAATAACTCGATTGAACTCTTTTTACTTATTTATACATTTTAATGTTACGACTAGCCCCTTTATGTACGTAGGGGTGTAAAATAAACTGTACAGTGTATAGACTCATCTCCTTATTGCATTGACGCATGTGAATGTTTTGAACCAATAGGTGCAAAAATCTCATTTTTAAATTTTTCGACTCATCTCCTTTTTCCTTTATCATTGTAGCATCTGAAATGAAACTTGCGAGTTGTAACTGTGCGAATAGGCACAAATCTAAAGTCTACGCAAGTTGGCGCAATAACAGTTGGTGTGGCAAACTTTTGCCATTTCAATATTTCTGTCTGACTTCTTGATGTAATTTGTTCCCTTTGATATTATATTTTGATGTTTAAATATTCATTTTGCGTTTGGTTAAACGGATCCCGAATACATGTGTCGCTTGTTGGCATCAGTGCTTACTGAATTTGTGTTAGACAAGTTGAAATTACTTTTATTGTTTTTTAATGTATCATATGTAAGATGTGGACACTGACAGTGGGTCTTGTCCAAAAATTCAAAGTCGATCAGTGAGCTGTATGATTTCTCTGTCAGATATAATTTAACACGTTGGTATTCGTCAAAGAACCAAAGTTGTATTCATCAACGAACCAAAGTTGTATTCGTCATAGAACCAAAGTTGTATTCGTCAAAGAACCAAAGTTGTATTCGTCAAAGAACCAAAGGTTCAAATGTAAGCTAAGGCTGAATTCATTTTTTTTTCATTACAGCCCCTAGAACACAGCGTTCTAGACCTCCACTGCTGGAGATGGGCCTTCCAGAACTGGAGAATTTAGCCTACACTCGCCACGCTGGCCAGACGGCTTGGCGAGGATATGATGTCAATTTTTTTTTATGACATTCTATTAACGATTCCACAAGTTGGCATTAGTGGAACCGGGACCGACGGCTTAACGTGCTCTCCGAGGCACGAGAACGGTGGTGTTGTAAATCTATGACAAATGTACGTAAGAAAAGTGTATTTCTCATTGGTACATGCCGGGTGGGTTTGAACCGACCTTTGTAGGATTTAAGGTACGCATTCTTACAACCGAGCCACCACCGCATTGTTATATCATAGGCTGAATTAGTCAGCAAAAATTGCTGATTTGACAAATGAATTCGATACGATTCAGACATTTTTATGACTCCAGATGCCGTCTTAATCGAACTATCCGAATGGACGTGCGTCAAATTATTTAGCAAACAGTATGCCTAGTGTGACAGTGAAGTTTCGTAAACGCAACTATAGTAGTAGAGTTTTTTTACTGAATTTTCGATGTTCATTGCCTGTTATTATAGCCAAACTAACTACAGCAGTTACGTTTTCCGAAACTTGCATTTTACACTAAGCACACTGATGATCGATTATCCCATCCACCGGCGGCGGCCCAAAGCAGAATAAACTAAAAACTTACATAGACTTAATTCAAAGCTAATTCAAGCAAAGTGATCGTTTAAAAAAAACAATACACGTTTTCACTTTTCGACAAATATGAACAAATTTTGGAATGTGGCCACGCGAAGTTATCCAGATAAAACGTCAAAAAACATTGTCATCGGTCTGACCTTATCAATTTTAAAAAATAAGTATTTGCAAAAACTTGGTCCATCTCTGCTACTGCGTCTTAATAGCTTGTCATTAATGAAGGCAAAAAGACCAAAATAGCATAAGAATGCTCCCTTTAATAAAGCTGCCTGCCTTCAAAATGAACAATTCTTTATTGTATGAATCTAAGCTTCTTAATTTCCCTTTTGAGGTAAAACCGTGGAAGTTTCTGGAAAGAGATTTTACAATTAGAACAGTGGGGAAATTACGGTTTCGGTATCAAGTATTTGTTACATTAAACTCATTTATTTTTAACCGAATGCGCGACACGTAAAGAAGTGTTATGTGTTTATCAGCCTATATATGTATGCATATACAGTTTAATTTATTTACCTAAAGTAGGTAAATATTTATATTTAATATAGGTACCTAGGTATATTTTTGGTTATTTTTTGTTATTGGGGATCGCGCTCTGGTCGGGAGTGGGAGATAGCGATCGCGGTAGTCAGGGGGTGGGCATCTTACTATCCGGTCGCTTGGCCGACAGTATGTACGAGTACTGCCTGGAAAGCCCAAGAATACTCTGGGTTCGTCTTAAAATAGGCCTTAAAAAGTTATTTGTGGTCGTGGTGTACGCACCTGTTAGCTCAGCACCACAGCTGGAACTACAGAATTTTTGGAACCAGGTCAGGACAGTTCTAGATTTGGCAGTTGGGAACGAAAATATAATATTATGTGGCGACTTGAATGGATGGGTGGGGACACGTCGTGCAGATTACGAAACGGTCCTAGGTGATTTTGGAGATAGGAGAGTAAATGATGCAGGTAAGCTTATTCTTGACGTGTGTTTAGAAAAGAATATTTTTGTGTCCAACACAATGTTTGCTCACAAAGATATTCACATGTATACAAGAACGATGAATAGTGAAAAGAGTATGATTGATTTAATAATAGTTGATGAAAGACTGCGAACACAGACTCTGGATACCAGGGCGTATCGTGGGCCAGAATTGGGAACAGACCACTACCTAGTAATCACTAGGATTAGTGGCCTGTTCACAAAATGGCGCCACTGGCGATCAGGTGGCAATCTGTCAGCAGTAGAGAGAATAAAGAGTGAAAAGTTACAAGATGATAGTGTGAAAGAGGAGTATATGAAATGCGTCAAAGATAAACTTATCAACTTGAAAGATGTGAGCAAAGATGTAGAAGAGTGTTGGAAGTACCTAAAAAATGGTATGGTAGAATCGGCAAGAGAAGTATGTGGAGTAGCAAAAAAGCGAGCAACCAAGGGTGACGCGTGGTGGGATCAAGAGGTCAAAGATTCGGTAGAAAGAAAGAAGAAAGCTTGGATAGATTACGTTGCTTCGCTGAATATGAATGAAAGTATAAAAAGAGAAAAAAAAGAGT
The DNA here is from genome assembly GCA_910589645.1 of Tinea semifulvella. Classification (NCBI taxonomy): domain Eukaryota; kingdom Metazoa; phylum Arthropoda; class Insecta; order Lepidoptera; family Tineidae; genus Tinea; species Tinea semifulvella. The sequence continues at coordinate 9,465,606 of OU342619.1, forward strand.
TGTACCATCGCTGCAAGAATGAGACTAAATCTTTGGTTAAGGAGAAGCGTGAAAGATGTAAGGAAATAGGTGAAAATAGGATGACGAGCAACTTTAAGGAGAACTCCAAACTTTTCTGGAGGGAAGTTAGGAAGGCCAAAGGTTGCTTGTCATCTTATCGAATGAACAGAGTGAAATCAAAAAGCGGTAACATTCTTGCAAACACAAATGAGGTGTTGCAGCGATGGAATGAATATTTTAGCGAGATGTATGCTAGTGGTACTCCTAACGACGTCACGACGGGTACTTTACCTCCAGAGCTATCCACAACTATAACGTCCACTTTTAAGGAGGAAATAAGTGTGCAAGAATTGCAATCGGCAATTAGAAGCCTGAAATGTGGCAAAGCAGCGGGAAAAGATCGAGTGCTCGCTGAAATGATCAAATACGGAGGTATACCGGTCTGGAACGCTTTCCACCTACTGTGCAACCTTTGCTGGCAGGAGGGAAGAGTACCGGAGGACTGGCGGCAATCAGTCATCGTTCCTTTATACAAAGGTAAGGGATCTAGATTGGACTGTGCCAACTACCGAGCGATTAGTTTGATCAGTTTGGCGAGCAAGATGTATGGCAAGATTCTCACGAAACGCTTGCAAGAGAAGACTGAAGGTCTTTTATGGGAGGCACAAGGAGGCTTTAGACCTGGAAGAGGATGCACTGACCAAGTCTTTTCGCTCCGCAATATCACGGAAAAGTTTATGGCCTTAAACCAGAAGGTTTTCTGTGCTTTTGTGGATTTGGAAAAGGCTTTTGATAGAGTTGTAAGAAATAAGCTTTGGGACATATTGCCGGAGTATGGAGTGAATGACAAACTGCTACAAGCTATACAGTCCCTGTACAAGGGCTGCAAAGCTTGTGTGCGGGTGGAGGGAGGTATGTCGCCTTGCTTTGAATCCCAAATGGGCGTCAAACAGGGTTGTGTGCTTTCTCCTAGATTATTCACTCTATATCTCGACAAATGCCTAAAAAGAGTGAGAGAGAGTGACTGTGGGATAAAGATGAGTGATCTAGTGGTGAACTGCCTGCTTTATGCAGATGATGCTGTTCTTATGGCATCGTCCGAACAACAACTGCAATCACTAGTCACAAGAATGAAGGAGGGATGTGCAGAAAAAGGACTCCGTTTGAATGCGAGAAAAACCAAGGTACTAGTGTTTGAAAGAAGAAGGATGACAACCGTGACGATAAAGATTGATGATGAAACTCTAGAACAAGTAAATGAAATTATATATCTGGGCAGTGTTTTCACTGCGGATGGGAAGTACGATAGGGACGTTGAAAGAAGAGTGAACGCGGGAAATAGTGTTAACGGTGCCCTGGGGTCACTGATCGGCAGTCGAAATGTCAGTGACAAAGCTCGGCTCGCCATACACAATGCCATGTTGGTACCAACACTGATGTATGGAAGCGAGACGTGGATACGTCAGAATACACATGAGAGTAGGGTTAATGCAGTAGAAATGCGGTCGTTGCGGCGGATATGTGGCGTCACTTTGGCGGACCGCATACGTAACGTCGAAATACGGAAAAGGGTTGGTATGAAGGAAAGCATAGGGACAAAAATAAGGAAAGGCATGCTACGATGGTTCGGGCATGTTGAAAGGATGAGCGATGAAAGATTGACGAACCAGATATATAATGCGAAAGTTGTGGGTAAAAGAGGCCCTGGCAGACCGAGACTCACATATCACGATCAAATAAATAAAACACTGACTGAAGGTGCATTAAAAAGTCTTCGTAACCAAAGGGCATGTATGAAGAGGTTAATGAATGTTGACGAAGCGAAAGAAGTATGTCGTGATCGTGTCAAATGGCGCTCAATTGTCTCTGCCTACCCCGCAAGGGATCTGGCGTGAAGATATGTATGTATGTATGTTTTGTTATTGTGTTGATGTTCCTATGACACTACCAGTTCTGCTCCTTGTCTTCACATTGCACTCTCCAGGCAAGACAGATATTTTAACGTTAATTATATATTGTGTACAATTTTGTTTAAATTATATTGACTTAACCAAATTCCGGTGGGAATGTACGGTCATACACTAAGAATAAATATTATGTTTGTGCCTTTGTGGCACACTGGAGATCAAACTCGTTTGCCGATTTCGATGATTCGCTCGTCAATCGACATTATCAAATTTTAGTAAGGCGACAACCAGACGCCATATTGTGAGAAAGAAAAAAATAAAAGTTGGCTAAGTATATCGAGTGAGGAATATTTCACTTGGTATAAAAAGTGGATTTCATTAGGGTACTTGGATAAGTCAATGATATATATAATACTCTATAACTAATATTAGTTACCTACAATAAACGAGATAACACAATCGTGTTCAGACAGCTTAATACGAAACAACACGACAAAAAACCAGAAACAGCCCAAACTGTCAATACAATTATGGAAGAGCCATATTGAATGTACCTAAATAATCAAATACAGAAAATAAAATTTAAATACTAATAATGTCAAACTATGTTTTAATAAAAATGTCAAGCACTACTAAGGTGCTACTATAATTTAATATAAAATAAAATTTAAAATATATACATATATATATATAAAACACTCCGATGGAATATGTAATAATGCCAGTCTGGAATAAATAATTCAACCCAAAATAGTTTTATACCGACCGATGACAAAGAAAAATCTGTTTTGCAGCATAAAATTACAACTCTCAAACGAATTAATATTTATTTTATGAATAATAAACGAGCCAACAAATAGAATTAATGCGATAGAATATTAAAAGCTATTTCAAAGGATTATTTACGATTGTTTTAATTTATTAAGACTTTAACATAGAAGCGCGCACGTCCGCCTCCCTTCACAGTTGTTGGCAGACTGACGCATCGTCGGCGTTCGCTCGTTTTTTCTCACCTACCCACGCGCCATCATTACTCATCGACGTTGAAAAAATAAAAAAACTCGCGTCATAAATTTTGTCTCTTCCAAGAGTTTTTTTATTATAAAGTATTTTCTTCTTAAGAAATATTTGTTGGCCAACTTGTGAGGGTTTTTTGCTTGGATTTCCTTTTTCTCAAATGAGTGCGCGTACTAATTTTGTTTGGTGATTCAAATTGTCACAGAATTAGCTGCTGCTAATATTTTATGTAAGTTTAGAACTGTGTTCTGATTTTAATAACAACTATTCTATTAAGAAAATGATATTTACATTTAAATTAGAATTACGAACCTAATGTACAATTGCAGTTAACATACAGTACCTATCTCTTCTGCTCCTTTACAATTTAAATATGTCTGTTTCGTTCTAATTGAAAATGTTCTGTCTTATTTACTATATTTTTATGGCCGCGTCGACGCATTGATTTTACGCGCGCGTCGTTGGTTTTAACTGTTCGAATGGGTTGTTTGGTTTTACAGCTAAAAGCGCTGAATGATTGGAAAAGCATTTAGTTCGTCAATGAGTTCGGTTTGTTTATTCTTAAATCGCTTTACGGTTTTTTATTAAACTGTTTATATCGTGTGTTTACAGTTATATTCTTATCTTGGCTTACAATTTGTTATCATTATTATCATCAGCCTGAGTCTCATTACTGCTGGATGTAGGACTCCCCCAAGGCTTGCCTTTTATTTGTCATTCGTCTATCTAGCGGGCACTCTGCGTCGTACTGTATCTAGTCTCTAAAACTTAAATACCCTGCCTGGCATGCGCGGTGACGGCTAAGACTATCTTCTTCTCTCATGCTTCTCTCCTTTCACTACTCTCCAGGGCACCACGCTCGTTCTACAGCCCAGCTTTAACATTCTCGAGGTGGAAATACGGTCGAATTACTGAACAAATCAAATCACAGATCAAATCTTGCGTAGAGACTGTTCGCACCTTTGGGATGGTTTAGCCAAGTACCTCACAGATGCTCTCAATGTCCTGCAGAGGCGAGCTGTTCGAATTGTGGACGATACCACTATATCTAGAACTCTAGACTCCATACAGATTCGCAGAGATTTGGCTATTCTGAACCACCAGCTATACTGAAGAACTCTCTACAACCTAATCCCTACCTCTCCCTACCTTTTGTAGGATTTAGGGTAAGCGTTCTTACAACCTAAACACCGCTTCTTTATTTAAATATATATATATCTTGTTATTCTTCTTTTGGTGTAAATATAGTAAGTCTTGTTTCAAGCGGTGTTATTTTTATATATGTGACCGCCCCCGTGGTCTAGTGGTAATAAACGTTGCCGTGAACTCGTGGGTTCGATTCGAGTTGTACATTGTATAATTTGTCTCGGTCTGGGTGTTTATATGTATAAACACAATATGTAGTTTATCAACCATCCAGTTTCCGTAACACAAGCCTCGTAGCTTACCACGGAAATTAGATGGCGCTGTGTGACCTGTCTGGAAATATAAAAAAAAAAACATCATCGCAAGCTAACAGTATTAGTTAGCTCCTTGAAAGTAAAAATTGGCATTTGACATCATTGCAAATGGCACATATTTTCAATGAGAACAACAAATGGGTGGTAGGCAGACTGATGGTGGTAATTTGTCCAGTCTGCTGGGGCGGGGAAGTATTTATTTATTTAATTAGGATCACCAACAGAGTACACATTGAATCCAATTCTATCAATAGAAGCAAACAGTAAAAAAAACACAAGTGAATGGTACCCCAGTAACAGGTGACCACAACATGTATACAGTATTCACCGTTCGTGATGATAAACCCAGTAAAGTGTATCCACACTTTTCGGGATCAGGCTCGAATTGCCGTCATGCTCAGTCAAGCTGGCATAGTGTAACATTCATGGATCTCGCGCAAATAAAATTAAAATAAAATAAATACATCCGCTCTACAAAGCAAGCGAGGTTTATAATAAATGTCGTAATGATAGTCTACTACATTGTCTCCTAATGCAACTGTAAAATAAATAGCTTGATAAAGCTCGCTTTTATTGGCTCAAATATACAAAGTCTTGAAGCAGCTTCTGAAGCGCTGCAATAGCTTAAAAGTTTTATAAAGCACACCTGAAGAGATTGCTGTTTATACTTAAAAGATTTTACAACGGGGCCGCCTGTTGACGTTCATGGTACAGTCGCGGATAAAAAATATTTTGATGTTTTTCTTTCAAAATTATCAAGTTAAAGTGGGCCGGACACGTCGGTCGCAGAACCGATTAACAATGAAGTAGTAGGATTAGAGACCACGTACTAGAAGACCCAGAGTGCTCGACACCCCACCAGATAATAATAATAGTTTATTTTCAATAAAATCCTATGTACTTCCGTACGTATGTAGTTTTTCTATTGGATTTTCTAATTAAAATGAAATTCGAAATACAATAAATCCAAAATAAAAAATATACATAAAATTTTAAAAAATAATTTAAAGGTTTAATAAATACACTATATATACATAATACATATATAATATTATGGACAAAACTAAAAAAATACTTTCGTTTTCATCATCAGCTTTTGAGTTTGGGAAAAAGAAAGAAGTAGGCTGGAGCCATATCTGGTGAATAAGGTGGTTGGTTACTCGATGGTATTTGTTGAATTGTGCATTATCGTGGTGCTAAATCCAAGAATTTTCTTTTTACAAATCTTCATCATTGCAAATGGCACATATTTTCAATGAGAACGAAAAGGTGGTAGGCGGACTCTGATGGTGGTAATTTGCCCAGTCTGCCGGGGCGGGGAAGTATCCACAGTTCGCGCCGATAAACCCAGTAAAGTGTGTCCACACGTCATGCCCACTCAAGCCGGCATAGTGTTAGGGACTGATGTTGGTCATGAGTGTCTGATTCCAGTTGCTAACATTTATGGACCTCGCGCGCTACGTACCATCAGGTGGGCGCAAGGTCACATGTACTAGAATAAAAAGAAAAAAAAAAAAAAAAAAGACATCTCGTTCGATTTTGAACGCTTTGTAAAAACATGCATTCTGACTGTACGCTGTATTTTATTCCGTTATACAAATACGCATCTGACAAGTTTAGGGAAGTAACATTTTAGTCGTGATTCACCTCGTGTTTAGTGTTTATAATCAAACTGTCGGTTGATAATAATTTTAACGTTAATCGTACACAGTTTTTCTAAATATTTTTAAATAGATCGAGTTATGAACGTTATTTAATTTAATAGTATTTAATATCCATTAATACTTTTCGCACATTTTACGTGTTATTCCTATTTGTGTACGCAACGACTCAACGTTCTTGAATGTAGTACGAGAATAGGTAGCGGCAAATAATTCTAGCTCTGGATGTATATGGTGGGACATATATATATTTTTTTTTATATTTCTTCTGTAGGCTCTTAACAAGTATTAATATTTAGCTATTCAAATTACATTATAAGTTAATTTACATTACACGATTGAAAGTTTGAAATTGTTTTAATTTTATACTTTTAAGTACCTTTTTATACATACAATTATTTTTATAGATACAAAATTATTACTGTTAATAGGGTTTTACTTCACGCTCGCACAATTTTAAAATTTTAATAAATAATAAAAAATAATTATTGTTTTAAACAAACCTCCGTGGTCTAGCGGTTAAGTCCGTGGATTTAGACTCGGAGGTACCGCGTTCGAATCCAGGTCGGGACACAAAAATATTTATTAATGTAAATAAATACATTTAATTAATATTTAATTTATTTGTGATATTTCTCGAGTTTGGTACGCTGGAGACATCGACGAGCTTGCCACTTGTCATGATTGGCCTACAGTAAAGTTGGATAAATGTGAATCCGCTTCTTTATAAGCGTGGTTTCTGACCACCCCGAAAGGGAAACGGTCGTGATGATACTACTACTATTTTTATATTTCCAGACAGGTCGCACAGCGCCATCTAGTTTCCGTGGTAAGCTACGAGGCTTGTGTTACGGAAACTAGATGGTTGATAAACTACATATTATACTTTTTTTTTGTAAATATATACATATTATACATATAAACACCACGACCTCCTAAGTTCACGGCAACGTTTGTTACCACTAGACCACGGAGGCGGTCAAAAATATAATATTATTTAAATAAATTACGTGTTTAGGGTTGATGTATTTTATACAATGTCCTTTAAAGACACTTAAAAAAAAAAACAATACTGCGTGGCATTTATTAAAGAGCTAATATTTTTATATTAATAATCTTGAATAAAAATAAAGAATTACGTATTTTTTATTTTAATTATTTAATTATAAAATCTGAAGTTACGGTGCAGAGATGTATTCCTAAAAATATCGCCACTCATACTAACCCTAATCAAGTAGGTAGCGAGAGTTCGACGATCGCGCGAACGTTGACTTACGTAATTATGCCTTTAGATTTTATCACGATAGGTATCGGGCCTAAAGGGTTTTGTTTTTCTGAAGCCTAAAAAAAATATTTACTCTTTTTACAATTACACGCGGTGTATATTAGACCATACAAATCATACCAGTATAAGTTATGTTAAAGAAAGAAAGAAAGAAAATACTTAATTTATCGCAACAATTACAATGGTTACAAAAAAAAAATGTGCAAGGAATAAATCTAAATGTATAAATGTTTTTTGCTTATGTGTTGTTTTTTTGCTTCTATTATTTTCGTCCTTTATTGTCATACATTGTGTAACTTTAACGAAGAGCACTTGTCTTCTGGAACACACTCTGTTTCATCAGACTAGTCCAGGAGACAGAGCACATTTATATATTAGGTAAAAGAAAAAAATGTGTCAATAAAGATTTTTATTATATAAATATTATATATAAATATATTATATAAATTTTATATATAAATTAAAGAAGGAGATAATTGCAAATAAACATTAAACATTAAATAAATAAACATACTAAAACACACACGCACACACACACACACACTCATTTAAACAAACACATGCACTCACTCTCATACTTACACAAACATGCATGCACCATAATTAAAAAAAAAAAAATTGTAGGAGTAATTAATACATTATTATATATGTTCAACTGAAATTTAGGATTTAGTTTTAATTTTTTCATATTTTATGCAATCAATTTTACATCTTAAATTCTTAAATATGTATTTTTAACTTTTGAATTTTTTTGTATCACTTATCACAGTTTTTAATATTATATGTGGAATCCTGTTAGTGGCCTAAAATTGTTAACTTGTAAATACTTAATTTATTAAAGTTGAAACGCTGTTGGATTCTCAATAAATAAATAAATAAATAAATTATTATTAGTTAAGTAACTTAAAAAAAAAAAAATGTAAGCCTATTCTATATACCGAAACATACATACAGGTGTGGCGATAAATAGGTGGTCAGCTCAGCACATGCTACAGCCGAGGCTGCAGCGCTGATTTTCAGCTGATGCCTTATGTTGGGTGAGTCACGGGTCGCAGAGATGTACCATTTACTTTACCAAGTTACGTTACTGTCCCGTCGCGATAATCCACCTTGTATTTTTATTCTTTAGATTAATTATTTTATTCAATACGGATCGTTGTATTTCCTTAACCAGCGCTTCACATTTGACAGTCTAGATTCGGCAACGAGAGCAAAGGAGGCGCTACACGGCTGCGACATCTACTCCGGATGCTGTACACTCAAAATTGAATATGCAAAGGTAAGAATAGACATTAAAAAATAGTTTTTTATTACAATAAAAAATAAATATAACAAACAAAAAAAAACTTAGAAAATAAAAAATAAAAAAAAGTAATAATATTATAATAATATTTTCCAGACAGGTCACACAGCGCCATCTAGTTTCCGTGGTAAGCTACGAAGCTTGTGTTACGGAAACTAGATGGTTGATAAACTACATATTATACTTTTTTTTGTAAATATATACATATTATACATATAAACACCCAGACCGAGACAAATTATACAATGTACAACTTGCCCCCAGTGGGAATCGAACCCACGACCTCCCGAGTTCACGGCAATGTTTGTTACCACTAGACCACGGAGGTAAGGTAAGAAGTAATGTAATGCTGCTGATGTTTTGTTTGTTTCTTGATATTTGTTCTGTCTGTTTTGGATATGTTTATGATTGTTATATTATTTTATTATTATTTCTTTAATTAAATTACATTATTATTTATATTTTAAATTTTCATTGCTTTTAAAATTATTATTATTGATTTACTACCTTATTCTTTGACATACCATTTTTTTTATTATTATTATTTTCATTTTGACATATTGCACTGAAATTAAATAATTTAATTGAAATGACAATGTCATGGCTAAATCACAATAAGCATGCTGTGTACACTGCTTTTGGATTGCAATCTAGAACTTAAGAAATTTTTGTGTCCCGACCAGGAATCGAACCCGGAGTCTAAATCTAAATCCACGGACTTAACCGCTAGACCGCGAAGGCTGTTAGTTAGTAAAAATGTATTACTTGCAAAAAAATCCTTCAAAATCCTCCAAATCGCTGCCTTGTGGCATGGTGTCCAAAACGCTGGTAGCATTTCCCCTCTGAATTAAGATACTTAATTTTTGAGAGTCACCTGAGACGCAATGGCGCAAAGCTTTGGAACAATTTCTTTATAGAACACACATTATTGTGTATTTACGTATATATACAGATACAGAACATTTTTTAAGAACCATCCGTTGATTTAAGGAACACAACAATTTGTTTATATTTCTTATGCTTTTTTACTTAGATTTTTTTTTTTTTTGTATTTTTCTTTTTGTAAACTATTATTGGTAATTCGACTGCATGGTCCCATAGTTGGTCAGGCATGAAAGTGCCTTGTGTGGGTCCACTACTAATCACATTGATAATTTGTTGCTATTTGATAAAAATTTGTTTGGAATAAGTGTAGATTGTATTTTGTAGGTATATTGGTAATTAAACATATTATTATTATTTTATTATTATTATTATACTTCCCGTTTACGTAGTGTATGTATATAATTATTATTTTTATCATGTTTAATGTATATTTAATTTGACTAGTACTAATAAGTGATTTAATTTAAAAAAATTTTTGTGTTTTTTATTTTGCCATGCTCTAACTTCGATTTCTTGCCCTGAAGGTTGATGGTAAGAGAATGCCAAGCGGCATTACATACGCCTATTGTCTTAAACAATAAAGTTTTTAATAAATAAATAAACACTTTCAGTTCTGATCCCCACGGTCCCATCGTTTCTGAAGCAAACGTCGAAAATAACGTTTGCGATAACGAAACGCGATTATTATTATTACAATATTTACATATTGCAAATCGCTTTATATTTTCGACGCTTGCTGATCTGCGCTTGTTCCGCTGCAGCACCAAATTCAATTTCAATTCGTTTATTTTGCAAGTAGGCATAGGACAAAAAGATATATATTCTGCACATTTACACGTCAATTTTTACAATATTGATATAAAACGATATAATTTTATAGTACATATTGGTGAATCTGGAGCAGTACATGATAACCATCATTTGGAAAGAGAAACAATAAAATAACAAAATTATAAATACAAAATAACGCTTAACATTATAGCTACTGTAGATAGGCATTGTCACACTATAAGCTAAGACAGACACTATTATAAGAATATAAATGTCAATGTCAGTTAAGATAATAGCTGCTGTAGATAGGCATTGTCACACTATAAGCTAAGACAGACACAATTATAAGAATATAAATGTCAATGCCAGTTAAGATAATAGCTGCTGTAGATAGGCATTGTCACACTATAAGCTAAGACAGACACAATTATAAGAATATAAATGTCAATGTCAGTTAAGATAATAGCTGCTGTATATAGGCATTGTCACACTATAAGCTAAGACAGACACAATTATAAAAATATAAATGTCAATGTCAGTTAAGATAATAGCTGCTGTATATAGGCATTGTCACACTATAAGCTAAGACAGACACAATTATAAGAATATAAATGTCAATGTCAGTTAAGATAATAGCTGCTGTATATAGGCATTGTCACACTATAAGCTAAGACAGACACAATTATAAGAATATAAATGTCAATGTCAGTTAAGATAATAGCTGCTGTATATAGGCATTGTCACACTATAAGCTAAGACAGACACAATTATAAGAATATAAATGTCAATGTCAGTTAAGATAATAGCTGCTGTATATAGGCATTGTATGTACCAATTCTAACAGAAGTGCCTTGAAGGTAGGAAGAGTAAAATGCTTAATTGCTATTTTCTAAAAGTGTAACCAAATTTTTATTCAAACAGTATTTTATTCTATTTCTCCAGGAATGATGTGGTTATCAGAGATTAAAGACGCTGATAGACGGTGCACGTCCAATGATTTCTTCATAAAAATATTAGCTATTAGACGTTATATATCGTTGGACAATTAGCAATTCTGTTACCGAACTTTGGGTATGGTCCGATCGGGATAGATTTTTAAATAAGATATAGGTCGGCCAGATTTATATCCGGATTTGTACGGACTACATTTTCATTAACTGCCTCTATCGGTTAAGTCTGTGAATTTAGACTCGGAAGGTATCGGGTTCGATTCCTGGTCGAAACACAAAAATATTTATTAATGTATATAATGGTTATAAAGGTCTCATTAAAAAGGATTGACAAGAGAATGAAACCACGTTGTGTTGCTCTGTAAACAAAGTTTTATTTTATCAATTACAAGTATTTATCATTAGAAATCAAATTACACTACTATTTAAAAAGACTCACCTGTAAACAAAGAAACGACATTTAAAGTTTATTCTTTATTATGTCAATGCCTTCTTTAATCTAAAGATTTATTAGTTTAACTTTAATACGAGTAGATAATAACACACTCCTAACTTGACGTCTCTCTGACAGTTCTGTCACCGACACTTGACCGCGTTCAAAATTCCAACATTGCGAACGCGACTCAATTTAAATCAAAGAAATAAACTTTCTTTACATGTAAATAAATACATTTAATTAATATTTCATTTAGTTGTGATATTTCTCGAGTTTGGTACGGTCATGATTGGCCTATAGTAAAGTTGGCTAAATGTGAATCCGCTTATTCATAAGCGATGTTTCTGACCACCCTGAAAGGGAAACGGACGTGATGATACTACTACTTCTCGAGTTTGGTACGCTGGAGACATCGACGAGCTTGCCACTTGTCATGATTGGCCTATAGTAATGTTGGCTAAATGTGAATCCGCTTATTTATAGGCGTGGTTCCTGACAACCCCGAAAGGGAAACGGTCGTGATGATACATTTTCATTAGGTCTCCTTAACATGAGAATTATAATTCCATCTGCTCTTTAGAATTATTTTTATGTAAATATTGACAGAGCATTCTTTTGTTGTTATACTACTTGTTGCCGAGGCACGTCTGCCGGTATTAGACGCGGTGATCCGACATCGTATGGCCTCATTTAGAAACTGCATAATGGACACTAAAAAAATATTTATTTAAAAACTTTATTGTAATTTATAATCGGCTAACATAATGCCTTAGGCATTCTCTGACCGTTGACCGTTGGGACAAATGAGATGTCTCGATTAGATTGAGGATAGTGAAATGATATTAAGAAATTATTTTTATTCCAGTAAGTATTTATTAAACACACATATACTTGCCTGCCTCCGTGGCCTAGCGGTTAAGTCAGTGGATTTAGACTCGGAGATACCGGGTTCGATTTCTGGTCGGGACACAAAAATATTTATTAATGTAATTATATATTTTATTAATATTAAATTTATTTGTGATATTTCTCGAGTTTGGTACGCTAGAGACATCGACGAGCTTGCCACTTGTCATGATTGGCCTATAGTAAAGTTGGCTAAATGTGAACCTTATGAATTATTGTAAATTTGTGCTTGATATGTATTAATTGTAACCTGTTAGTGTACCTTAAATAATAAATAAATAAATAAAATAAAATAAATCTGCTTATTTATAAGCGTAGTTTCTGACCACCCCGAAAGGGAAACGGTCGTGATAATACTTTACTTTACACATATACTTAAATACTATATACATAACATTATTACATAAACATATACATGACATATAGATACCATTAATACATAAACATATATTATAAATACTATACATAAAAATAACTACTGGTTTTAAGATAATCATATTTATTATACATAATACCACAAGACCAATAAAAATATAATTTTAAAAAATATCCATTAGCACTGCTTCATGCTTCAAAAATTATGGGTAAATAAATTTGTATGTACAACAACAACAACTACAACACAGCCCCTCGAACGCAAAATCCTAGATCTCCACTGTTGGAGATGGGCCTTCCACAAATTTCTGGAGAATTTGGCCTACACTCGCCACGCTGGCCAGACGGTTGACAAGGTATTAGTATGTACATTTTAGATTAATTACTAACATAGTTTTTTTAAAGTTATTATTGTTACTAACACGATATGGTTTTTGTACCGAAATAAAGAATTATTATTATTATTAATGCGAAAATTCTATGGAAATTTTAGGAATCTTTGATGTAAACGGTTATTTATTTATTTACTTATTTAAAACTTGCCGCCAGGCATTCTCTAGCAGCCAACCTACATTATACAATTACACATACATACATACAAATATGTACATCATCATCATCATCATCATTAGCCTGTATCTCTTCACTGCTGGATGTAGGCCTCCCCTAAGGCTCGCCACTTAACGCGATCTTTCGCTACCCTCATCCAACCCCCACCAGCGACCTTCTTTAGGTCATCTGTCCATCTGGCGGGGGGTCGTCCCACTCTGCGTCTTCCCGTACGTGGTCTCCACTCTAGAACCCGTTTGCCCCATCGATCGTCGGTTCTGCGGCAGATGTGTCCGGCCCATTGCCACTTCAGCTTGCTAATTTTAAAAGCTATGTCTGTAACTTTTGTTCTCTGACGAATATCAACAAATAAAAACAAATATGTACACAATAATACATATACTACACACTATATTGGCTACTATATACTACATACAATACATACTTATATACGTTGTGAGGAGCTACGGTTGACAAACGTACGTAATTCTTAAACGGTTTTCATGTATGCTCGCTTTATCGTAGCGGCTTATTTAAAGCGTTCTAGTTCACATGGATAACTCGTTCACAAGTTTAAGATCGCAACTTTAAGAAGCTATGGAGAGACCTATGCTCTGAAGTACCTTGACAGCGACTTGACTTAGCGAAACTTAGCGATTTAAGATTTGACGCGCCTTCCAACGGACAAAATCGCGTGGTGTACTGGTTTTCTACCGTACATTCGTCATAGATTTACAATATTATGATTTCACAGAAGAAATGATCAGGAGCGGGTTCAAGACTCAGCTTTACGCAGTGGAAGTTGGTGCGAGAGGAGTTCCTGCAAAATCTTTGCATCACTTACTGATAGAATTGGGCCTAAGCAGGTCTGCCGTCAATACATTTATGGAACGAGCTTCCAAGACGGTATTAAATCATACAGTATTTGGTTGGGTAGGGAGAGGAGTAGAATGGTGAATGGTGAGCGTATTTTTGCGCAATAAAATAAAAAAAGGGAGGCCTCCTTTTCTTAAACCAGCCTATTGTCGGTCGCAAGCCCGAAACACCATTCTTCTCATCTCTTTCCCACCCACGATGGACCCGGCACCCGCACGGTGAATTCATGGAATGCTTAGAAATTTGTCTTCTTCCACCACCGTTCCCGTGCCTCGGAGAGCACGTTAAGCCGTCGGTCCCGGTTCCATTAATGCCAACTTGTGGAATCGATAATAAATTGACATCATATCCTTGCCAAGCCGTTTGTCCAGCGTGGCGAGTATAGGCCAAATTCTCTAGTTCTGGAAGGCTCATCTCCAGCAGTGGAGGTCTAGGACGCTGTGTTCTAGGGGTTTGTAATGATGAAATGAACCGCAATAAAAACTAAACGCGTTTAATATGCACGGTTAGACTATTGCTACAACCGGACTATTTAACCGGCTTATGTTGGAATTATCCGATTTATTCGGTTACCAATCTGCTCGCCCTACTCCAGTAATCCCCCAGAACTCGCACGTCTGCCTCGTGTGGTAGCTATCACACAAATCGCTCAATCTGACACTTTTTTTTCCATTTGCTATCCGACAGTAGATTTAGTCTCCATTTGGTCTATTGTAGGATTTTTATTACGTTTTATAGGTCCGGTTCGGTTTTGTGTAGTTTAAATTGTGTTTTTCTAAGTTTCATATTTATTTAAGTAAATTATTTACCTAAATCAAAATGAATGAATACGAGTATAGCAGTATTCGTATATTATGTAATCCTTCTGTAATATAGAAGATAATTAAAATTCTACAACTAAATTTCATACTATTCTAATTTATCATTTCTGATTTAAACATAAACTTATCTAATAATATGCACCCATTATAATAATTTCTCACTCTCCAAAAGCTGGTAGATAATACCATACGGTATTATGCTCGCCTATGTACATTATTTTATATTTTGTGTCCAATAAAGAATTATATTATTAATAATAATAAATATATTATTTATCTCAGTTTTTATATCGTAGTATGACGTATGTACCCCAATAGCCGACGGATTCCCGCCAAACTTAACACACAAAATGGCGCCTGTTCAAACACATTTAGGCGCCAAATATTGTCTCGAGATTTTCGTATACCCTCCGCGCCGGTGTTGTATTTCAAAACTAACGACTTTAGCGATGTCGATAAAGAATAGTCATTTAATGAGCCTTATGATCGATAACCCTTTTATCGATTTATTACTCGCATTACCAAAATGGACTAATATTTTTTTTTGCATCCCGTTAACGCCTTGTTTTAGAATAGAACGTTCAAATCTAACGATTCCTTATTTTATTAACAAACGAACGGGGTGAGGCGGAGTGCAAAATCGTCAAAAACCGAATCGTCTGTCAAAAATGTCAAAAGATTTTAACATTTCTGACAGACGTAATATATCTTAGACGATTCGTTTTCGAACGATTGTGCATGTAGGGATAAATACCTACTGGCTGACGGACAAACAGTTTATGGAAAGGAAAAGAAAGGTTACTCACGTGGGTCCGGCTGTCACCTGTCTTCCTCTTGGAGGCCTCCAGATCGAATCCAGCAGATATGTGGACTGTATCGTTTCACATAGGGTTTTAGCACAGCACTTTCACGAAAGTTTAAAGTTTTGGGTTGAGCCGGCTAGCTAGCGCACACTCGGAAACCAGCGGTCGTGGACGTCCTGATGAAGATCACCGACGGAAGACGTAGACACGACGCGGTCTGATAGTTGTACGATATACTGCTTATTTTTGTTGAGAAATCATGACCATACGCGAGGGCTGATCGATGACGACTCGCTGCCTCTAGAGGGTTTTTACCTCAGCCATTGTTCTGAAGTAGGCCACTAGATGGCGCCAAGTTAGGAATTCAATGGAAATGTAGGGAACAAGGATTTTACCAGCCAGTATTTAATATCTATTTCCTATCAAAAAATATTATAAATATAAACTAAACCTAGGTGCAGTCAGTGCAGTACAGTACATACAGTGCACTCCGCTTCCTCCCACAGTTGCAAAAAGGTTGATTAATATCTTTTGACATGTTTAACGTATTGACCATGAGACACGTCATTCAGTAAGTCTTGTTTTATGTGTCTCATGGGCTGTTATTTTTATATACTCTTACATATTACCATGGCAAGCTTACAATATTAGCTCTCCTTGAAAGTACAAATTGGCATTTGACATCATTGCAAATGGCACACACTGTAAACGAGAACAACAAATAGGTGGTAGGCGGACTGATGGTGGAAATTTGGCCAGTCTGCCGGGGCAGGGACGTTATCACCGTTCGTGCCAGTAAAGTGTATCCACACGTTACGGGATCAGGCTCGAATTGCCGTCATGCTCAGACAAGCCTGCATAGTGTTAGGATGTCAGTCATGAGTTGCTAAAACATGGACCTTGAGCGCCACTTACCATCAGGAAGGTAGGTGTAAATTTATGGAACAATCTCCATGTAAACATAAGACAAGCGTATACCAGATCTTCCTTCAAAAAACTCGTCTATCCACACTTTCTAAATAGCTCCCAACAATGTTAATAAGTGTATATATGTATATTTTTGTGTATGTACCTATTAGTATATTGATATTACAGTATATATAAAAGTATATTATGTTGAATTTATCCTACTATTACAATTTATTTCATTGCACCTATAAATGTTCTAATTTGTCCCCAAGGTTTGGCTGTCAGAAAATGTCTACGGGCATTAAGTCCGCCTTTGTACTTTGTGCAATAAAGTTTTTAATAAATAAATAATAAATGAAAAAAAAAGTCGCTATATAAAAATCTAAATAAAGTTTAATATTTTACAGTAACTGTCTTTTTGTAGGTAATTTTAGTGCGAACAAAGAATAAAAGAAAGATATAATAATATACGTTCATAATTCGTATCGATGTTGAAAAACTTTTTGTCGATGTAAAAAGTTGAGCCGGAAAATGAATACCCGTTTCATGAAGTTTTACTTTGACATTCACATGTCACGCAATACCGTTTAATCCTGTGCCATTGACACAGTACACATATTGCAGTAAGTCATCAAGTCATAGCCTCTGTATGGAATAGTACATAAAATAAAAATAAATATCGCTGGTTCGTAGATTTCACTGGCTGTGGATAAGATCTAGGTACTTACGTATATTTAGGGATTCACGGAGCACTGGATTAGAACAGTTTTTACACTTATTTCTTGTTTTAACTAATTTAAATTGATAAAATAACGAGAGCGCGCACGCGGCTAATTCTTAATAATTTTTGAACTGTCACTTTTTAGTTTCGGGCGACACCGTTAGATGGCGTTGCCGCGTTATCGTGGTTTTGGTTGGATTGGATAAAGGAAAATAGATAGGACTCAGCTAGTTTCCCAACAGCCTCCGTGGGAAGCTCTATTCTTCCAAAAAAGTAGTATAAATATCTTATTAAAAAGAAATTTTAAAATCATCACGACCTTTCGGGGTGGTCAGAAACCACACTCATAAATAATAATAACACTTATTACTCAAGAGCGGCTGGACCGATTTTCATGGTTTTTGATTTGTTGGATTTTTTTCCAAATAACAGAATAACTATTAATAACATTAGAAAATTAAAAAAAAAAAAAAATATATGATTACCAATACAAAATCTTCACGAGTTTCGTACCTGTCAAACAATGTTGGTAGTCAAATATTATATATATAATATGCGTGCGTTTAGAAATTTATATTAATAAGTTCGCCGGGTCAGCCAGTATCTTATAAAAGACATAAAATTTAAATTAATACAAAAAAAATTGGTTGCCTGTAAAGTCGGTATACGGGCGAAAGTTTTACGTGACAACGACTTTGAGTGGTAAAATAATTTTAATGTGAATATTCATTCGTATAGTAGGAAGAAGGATGAAATAATAGTAACAATTTAAAACATTTATTTATACAAAGAATTATATTTAAAACATTAATTTATACAAAGAATCTCGCACTGAATTTCATATTAACAAAATTTTATTTTTACCTTTACACATACTTACGTATTTATATACAAATATACATACAATAACTTGCAATACATTTGCGTACAATGAAACAGCGTTTTCATTTTTTCAAGTTAAACAAATTATTATTGGTTGAGAAACGATTTATACTACTTTTTTGATTGAAAACTACCACAACATTGTGATTACTACAACATAACCTATTCACTTATGTCTTAGTCATTTATTTCATCATGTTATATTATCAGTCTGAAATTATTTACCTTTGCTGTTTGAATTGTTGCGATGGACGAAACTACCTTCACATTATCACTACACAATCGTTTGACAATTAACTGGCAACGTGTAAACTTGTATGCAGGCGCCTAAGCGAAATAGAAGCGCAAGACATGAACCGGTGTGTATGCCTATCTCTCTCACTCTCTCTCTCTCGCTCTGTCTCTCTCGCTCTTAGGCGGGCTAACTGTGCTCGAGTGGAAGGGACGCGTGCCTTTCACTTTTTATGTCTGTCTCTCTCGCTCTTAGGCGGGCTAACCATGCCCGAGTGGAAGGGACGCGTGCCTCTCACTCGCTCTCATTGTGAGCGCATAACCTGAGCGGAGCGTAACGCAGTTTCTTGAAGTGTCACCCGGCAAACCAATTTATAAGACGTTGTCACGTCAAAAAATATATAAAAGTTATATATAAAATACACAAGTTATAAAAAAAATTACATTTGTTTCCAAACAGGAACATTGGTACCAATAGATCTAATATATATATATAATATGCAGAAAAACAATTTACATGCATTGCTCATCTCCAGATTCTTTCAAGTTTAAAATCTCTTCTAGGCATTCCAATAGTTCGTCTAATCGTTCCAATCGTTCAATAAAAGTCGAAAAGATATTATGATATCTTGCCTGAAAAAATATACTCATAGTATGGAATGCAAAATCACTTTGTTAAGACTTATGGTCTATTGTTCCCATTTGGGATTCGCTATTTTATAATACAAATGATCTATTGGTTAAATAGTGATGTGTCCCAAATGGGAACATTCGTACCTAATGGGTTAATACCGTCTTGAAAGCTCGTTCCATTGATGTATTGACGGCAAACCTGCTTAGGCCCAATTCTTTCAGTAATAATTTTTATTGAATATATGTAAATCTACTTGTATTTATTTACTACGTCATAGATTATTCATGGATTTATTTTTCGGTTTAGTTTTTTGGGAATATTAAATCTACTTCCACCATGACTCTTTGTGCTTTGTCGCGTTGACAAAAAAAATCATGTAACTAAACTTTGGCTTCAATATTGACTAATGGGGCATTCCATTGTGAAAAAGACACTAATTACGGTTTATAATATAAATATAATTTCTTTAAAATGTGTTTGTTACTATGAATAGAATCACATGTTAGTCTAACGTAAGGTGACACGGCCATTTTACAGCCACGAATATTATTTGACATTAATGCTATTAGAATATAAGATGACACGGCACATTTACAGCTATGAATTTATGTTTAATTGACATATCATTATTGTTATTTAGATTATAAGATGACACGTCTTTTTTATTTTATTTTTTATTATTATTATTATTTGTTTTTTAATTTATTAATTATCTGACATATGTATATAATTTCTATACATCATAATTATTAAGTATTTAGAATGTAAACTGACACGGCCTCTTTACAGCCACGATCTTATTTAAGTAGTTTCTAAATTAGTTTTACTTGCTTGAAGCTTGATTAATTATTAATTAATGTTGTGCCTAACATACATAAATATGGATTATTGCCTGTTTACGGTCCAACCATTATTACCAATTTGATTAGTAAGTTTTAATAATTGTATTGATTTTATTATTATTTTATTAGTTCTGACTGTATCCAAGTTGTTTTAAGCGAACCAATGGAAATAAACAATTTTGATTTGGTAAGACCATACAAAGTCACCCCGTATAGACCGCCTCCGTGGTCTAGTGGTAACAAACGTTGCCGTGAACTCTGGATGTCGTGGGTTCGATTCCCACCGGAGGCAAGTTGTACATTGTATAATTTGTCTCGGTCTGGGTGATTATATGTATAATATGTATATATTACAAAAAAAAAAAAGTATAATATGTAGTTTATAAACCATCTAGTTTCCGTAACACAAGCCTCGTAGCTTACCACGGGAATTAGATGGCGCTGTGTGACCTGTCTGGAAATATTTATTTATTATTTATATTTTATATAAATATCACCATGGCAAGCTTACAATATTAGTTCTACATGAAATAAAAAAATGGCCTTTGACATCATTGCAAATGGCACATACTTTCAATGAGAACAAGAAATAGGTTGTAGGCGGACTGATAGTGTTTTTTGCCCAGTCTGCCGGGGCAGTTCGTGCTGATAAACCCAGGAAAGTGTATCCACACGCATTAAGGTCGAATTGTCGTCATGCCGAGTCGAGCGGGCATAGTGTTAGGGACTGATGTCCGTCATGAGTGTGTGATTCCAGTTGCTGACATTCAAGGACCTCGCGCATCACTTACCGTCAGGTGGGCACAAGGTCAAGCGCAATACTAAAAAAAAAAACATTACAACAATTATTTTTTCTCAGTAAATCATAAATTGCGTAAGTAATATTTATACTTTCAACTTTAAAATAGAATCACCATCTTGGTGATGTGATGCTATTTGATAATATCTCACTCGAGAACCGCTATTTTTTGTGGATAAGCAGGCTAAAAAAATACTTTTCGCAAATTTAACGCTAAATTGTCCCGAATGAATTTAACTTCCGATTTGAGAACGAAATAAAACGCCTGCAAATTGAATTGTTACTTTTGTTCGCACTCTTTGTGTGAAATTAACGAGCTCTTTTAAGTGGTCGTGTGTTCTCGAGACTCGTGAATGGAATTTTAAATTTGGCAAATGTTTTTTTTTAGTCGAGCAAGAGTTACGCAAAATTAATTATTTATTTAGTTACAAATTCACCAGCGTTTAAAATTAAACCTGGTTTTCAAAATATTTAACTGAAGCCAATTAATAAATCATCATCATCAGCCTGTGTCTATGCACTGCTGGATGTATTCGTAATGCTCGCCATTTCACATGATCTTCCGCCATCCTTATCTAGCCGCCATCTTTATCAGGTCATCCGTCTATCTGGCGGGGGGTTCGTCCCACTTTG
The DNA here is from genome assembly GCA_910589645.1 of Tinea semifulvella. Classification (NCBI taxonomy): domain Eukaryota; kingdom Metazoa; phylum Arthropoda; class Insecta; order Lepidoptera; family Tineidae; genus Tinea; species Tinea semifulvella. The sequence goes on from OU342619.1 coordinate 9,487,262, forward strand.
CGTCTCCCGTACCACGTAGATTCCACTCCAGAACCCTTTTAAGACAGACGTGACCGGCCCATTGCCACTTCAGATTACTAATTTTGAGGCTATGTCAATAACGATTTTATGATGATATAAAAAAGTTAAGTAAAGCATCATCACGACCGTTTTCCCTTTCGGGGTGGTCGGTCAGAAACCACGCTTATAAAGAAGCGGATTCACATTTAGCCAACTTTACTATGGGCCAATCATGACAAGTGGGAAGCTTCCGTTTAAATCCTTATACACATACATACATATCTTCACGCCAGGTCCCTTGCGGGGTAGGCAGAGACAATTGAGCGCCATTTGTCACGATCTCGACATACCTCTTTCGCTTCTTCGACATTCATCAACCTCTTCATACATGCCCTTTTGTTTCGATGGCTTTTTATTGCACCGGCAGCTATTGTTTTATTTATTTGATCGTGATAAGTGAGTCTTGGTCTGCCAGGGCCTCTTTCACCCACAACTTTCGCATTATATATCTGGTTCGTCAATCTCTCTTCAGTCATCCTTTCAACATGCCCGAACCATCGGAGCATGCCTTTCCTTATTTTTGTCCCTATGCTTTCTTTCATACCCACCTTTTTGCGTATTTCGTCATTACGTATGCGGTCCGTTAAAGTAACACCGCATATCCGACGCAACGACCTCATTTCCACTGCATTAACTCTACTCTCATGCGTGCTCTGACATATCCACGTCTCACTTCCATACATAAGTGTTGGTACCAGCATGGCATTGTGTATGGCGAGTCGGGCTTTGTCACTGACATTTCGACTGGCGATCAGTGACCCCAGGGCACCGTTAACACTATTTCCCGCGTTCACTCTTCTTTCAACATCCCTATCATACTTCCCATCCGCAGTGAAAACACTGCCCAGATATATAATTTCATTTACTTGTTCTAGAGTTTCATCATCAATCTTTATCGTCACGGTTGTCGTCCTTCTTCTTTCAAACACTAGTACCTTGGTTTTTCTCGCATCCAAATAAATATTATCCTTTATTTATTTATATTAATAAATAAATTATTATTTAAATATATTATTTAAAATTATTATAATATATTATTATTTAAAATAAATTATTTATATTAATAAATAAATAAATTTATTTATATTAATCCTTATCCAAATAAATATTTTTTGAATTGTTTAAATCATTTAATTCAATAGATATTAATATACTCGTATAAATGATAATTAAAAATAAATATAAGACGTTAAAATCTAATTATGACATGCCTAATGGGTACTTAAAGGTTTTTTTTTCTCAACGATACAACATTACACGGGCAACGCCGGGCAAACAGCTATTAATTCTATATAAAAAAAAAATTTAGGTATTTTTTCTAAGTTTCCTTTAGGTTCCTTATTACAAATCTTTATATATTTTTGGCTAATGTTTTTCTGATGACAGTTAAAATAAACAAAAAGGGGAACCACAAATCAAAACATTATCTGATATACCCGTATTATTGTTGTTTTTTCTCAAAAAGGTCTAAATCAATTTCGATAAAATTTATATAGGAGCACATCTGAAATATGACCTACCAAACAAAAAAAGATTCATAATTGGCGGAATAATCGCGTAATAAAAATACAAAAAAAATACTGACCAACTGACAACCTCCTCCTATTTTGAAGTCGGTTAAAAATAAAATTGAAATAAAATAATTTAAAAATATTTTAAAAAACCTATCGATGACTGTTTTCCTGGGTGCTAAGTCTCTAAGATGTGTGTAGAATATATGTATAGTTGTGACAATGTGTGTGTGTGTGTGTGTGTGTATATTATAATACCTTTATCTGTTGATTTTATTTAACTTGAACGCTTTTGATCCAATATTAGATTCCAATAAAAAAACTTGTTTGACTGAGCTCTCTGATAGTTGTGGAAGTAAGTCGAGGAGAAGTAAACAGACGATCGAAAGGGGACTATGCGAATACTTCGAGCTCTTTATTCGATTACTTGAATCGAATTCGAAACTAGTTTTATGTGCTAAATAATTTTATTTTCATTGTATGTCTAACACATTAAATTTAAGACGCTAATAACCAATTTGTCCCCAAGGTTTGGCTGTCTACGGGCATTAATTTGACCGCCTCCGTGGTCTAGTGGTAACAAACGTTGCCGTGAACTCGGGAGTTCGTGGGTTCGATTCCCCCCGGGGGCAAGTTGTACATTGTATAATTTGTCTCGGTCTGGGTGTTTATATGTATAATATGTATATATTTACAAAAAAAATAATATAATATGTAGTTTATCAACCATCTAGTTTCCGTAACACAAGCCTCGTAGCTTACCACGGAAACTAGATGGCGCTGTGTGACCTGTCTGGAAATATTTATTTATTTATATTTTTATTAAGTACGCCTTTGTACTTCGTGCAGTAAAGCTTTAAATAAATAAATAAAAATAATAACCCTATGTTTGACCCGTCGCTTTAGGCTTTTTAAGGCATTTTAAGGCATTTTGTCAATCTTTTTACACGAGCGGCCTATGGGTTTGCTACACGCAGAAGGCCTACAATAATAACGCTTTTAGGATGCTGTTGGGACTCCCAAGATTCTGTAGTGCCTCCGGGATGTTTGCTGAAATGCGCGCGGATGGCTTCCCCGCCATCATGCGTAAGAAAGTATCATCCCTGATGGCGCGGGAGTCCCAATAGCATCCTGAGGGTGGTTGCAGGCAGTGTGGGGGGGGGGGGGGGCTATTGCGCAACACTGGACTGCAGTACTGGTGGGAAGTTAGGTTAAGTTTATTTATAGATAGTTATAATTAATTATATAATAATACATATATTATGAAGTAATATTAATATGTTAAATATAAGAATATGAATTATATCTGAAATAAAAATATTTGAATTGAAAATTGAATTGAAATTAAGCGCTTTTTTGTCACTTTATTTTGCTTTGAAAAGACTTGGTGTTGCTCATACAAAATTCGATTTATTTGCTTTCAAGTCGAACATAGCATAAATTGACGATCGATGGGGCAAACGGGTTCTAGAGCGGAGACCACAAACGGGAAGACGCAGAGTGGGACGACCCCCCGCCAGATGGACAGATGACCTAAAGAAGGTGGGGGTTGGATGAGGGTAGCAAAAGATCGCGTTAAGTGGCGAGCCTTAGGGGAGGCCTATACCCAGCAGTGGAGAGATACAGGCTGATGATGATGATGAATTGAGCTACCTTTCATAGCTCCAATAAACAGGACACTTAAAATATCTGACCATCCCTTGTCGGGAGCAAGGAAAATACTAAATGAGTGGCTGCTGCCACTGAAGTACAACTCCTGTGAGGCACTGTTTTTGGCATTGTCCTAGCATAGCAAAAGAATTTTAGACATCACATGAACATGAACATAATGTTCACGCTCACCACAATAACATCACACACACACACATATATAGTTTTACACACGTCTACGCACCGCCATACACACCCTCATAAACACACTCACACACAAACTGTTATGATTTTAAATTTATTATTTTATTTTAGATTTTAATTTTGTAGTTTTAAATAAATTTAATTAGCACCTTACAATACATATCTTTATTTGAATTGACAATCAGCACACCCCCCGACCGCTGCGACACATCACTTTGGTGCAGTGGCTGGGACGTAAACCAAAGTCCAATCCTTAGTAGGTACACTGGGTGTTTAACTTTGAAATCAACAGAGACGATCGAAAGACTATATAGTAAGCTGGGTCTTACTGCTATATGTTGAATGAAGCAAACTAACCTTACTCCTCTATAGACTAACCTATTTTGTATCAATTTTTGTATTTTTTCATTTTTGTATTACCAGTGTACTTCTCAAATAAACGTATTTATTATTATTATTATATTAATTGTCACGGTCACGGAGTCTTGTCCGTTGAAATGTTATAAATGAGGACCCATTTTAGATAGATAGATTCTTTATTGCACAGAAAATCATTTTACCGTACATAGTTTTCTTTAGGAAAGTGAGCAGGGATTGTGTGTGCTTGACAAGGATATTTGACAAAGATTTTTATTAAGTACCTACTATTTTTACAAGTAACTTTTAACTAAAAATAAAGCAGTTTATATGCAGTATTCGCTCTTCGGATGAAGATGAGTCGAGAATAGGTCCCGCAGTGCTTAACGCTTGAATAAGTATAAGAAATACAGAAAGTTTGCAAGTTTTCTGCGAACATCACACGAACTGTCGTCGGTGCTTCCGTCGCCATAACGAGGTAAAGAGTAGATTCTTTTATTAGTACCGCCGGCACAGCTACAGGTTTCTTATTGGAATACTTTTAGGTTAGGTTAAGATGTCATTTCGTGAGATTGTCAGTGTTGTAGCATCAACTTAACAACAAAACATCAACTTAAACCCATAAATATTTTTTACAAATAGAAACAATAAACACGACACTGAAGTATAAGTCTTATAAAAAGTGTCATCACGACCGTATCCCTTTCGGGTGGTCAGAAACCACGCTTATAAAGAAACGGATTCACATTTAGCCAACTTTACTTAATATGTCGAAGAAAATGTATATTTCGTGAGAATCGCTTGCAGAACTGTGACAATAAACCAATAGGGGTTGTAAATTGACAGCTGAATGTATCTCATGGGATCAATATAGCTTCTCGAGCTCACACTGATTAAGAGATATTATTGCTAGCATTGTTTCAAATGTAATGGCAATTGATGATAGAACATGATGCGTAGAAGAGCGACCTTCATCGATCTGTTATTCGAATGAAATCAACTGGTGCTTTGATTCTTAAACTAGTAAAAAAATTGTAATGGATTTTAAACTAACTTCCCGATGAGTTAGACTTGAAATTTGGACCATAGCTTAGAAGTTGATGACAGTCCAAGAAAACGGACTAAGAAGTAGGTATAATACAATTTCTCTAATCCTTATGAAGAATAAAATCACACAGATTTATAACTTTTTCTAAATTATACTGTCAAAGTCAAAGTCAAAATATCTTTATTCACGTAAACCTATTACAGGCATTTATGAAACGTCATTAATTTAATTTTTTTGAATGATTATATTCCTGCTAGTAGAAGACTAAGCAGCAAAGTGGTCCAATAAGTAAGCTGTTAGCAGAAGACCAGCAGCTTAGCAGATTTCAGTGACCTGTTAGTGTTTATTCTGACTGAGAAAGGAATCTGCAAGAAAAACTCAGATGAAAATTCTTACTTGGAAACTTTTGATAGGTATTAAAATACTACGCGGCGAACGAGTGCCTTCACTCCGCAGCCACGACTCAGACTTAGCTGTTAAGGCACGCAGGGCCAACAGTGAAAGAGAGACGGTTTATAGGGTTTTTGTCCGTAGGCGCCTTGGGGTCTCCATAGGAGGCCTCACGGTGATTCGGGCATGCGACCTACCGCGGTGGCCCTTCAGGCTGGGGGTCGTAACGTCAGGCGATTTTGCGATTCACCGTCTTTAATTTTTTAAAATTTTTTATTATATAACTTAATTTGTAATGACTCTTTGTGCTTTAAAGATATTAAAAAGTGTGAGTGATTTTGTTTAAGAATAAAACTAAATAGTTTTCTTGGAAAAACTCTTATTCTAGGCAGGAATCGGACCATATGGTTTGATTTTTGCAGTTTTCTTAAGTATGACGTTTTACACTATCAGCTAGTTGTAAGATAATAATTTAAATATACCATAACCATATTTCATTAGTTAACCATTGCTTTTGTTATCGTCTGTTATTATATAAAAAGTGGATTTCATTCGGATAACAGATCGGTGAAGGTCGCTTCTTAGACTATGATATTTCTAAACCTCTAGATTTCTAAAGTTAAATAATAATCTTATGTCATACTGCCTCTGTAGTCTAGTGGTTGCGTACATTCACACCTCCGAGTGTTCGATTCCTGGTCGTGACACATTTTTTTTAATTTTTATGATTCATCTCGAGTTTGTTACGCTAGAGACATCGACGAGCTTGCCACTTGTCATGATTGGCCTTTAGTAAAGTTGGCTCCAATCTGCAACCGAACCACACTCACGGGTCAGAATATGCTGGGTGCCGAAGTCACCATCCCTTCGCGTACGTATAAATTTGAGGATTTATACATCTGTCGAACAATAAAGATGTGGAATACTTTTCAAGCCTCTGTGTTTCCACTTTCCTAGAACTTGGAGTCCTTGAAGCGAAATGTGAAAAAGCATCTAGTCAAGCCGGCATAATGTTAGGGACTGATTTCAATCATGAGTGTCTGATTTCAGTTGCTAACATTCATGGACCTTGCACGCCACTTACCATCAGGTGGGCGCAAGGTCACATGTCGTGATAGTATATAAAAAAAAAAAAGAGGCAAGACAAACATTTTTAATGTGAGTGTGGATGTTTTCGTACAACCCCGCGCCGTCCTTACAAATGAGTAAATCATAGTTTTGGCACCGAATCAGCGCACTTTTCGAGCCAAAGTCCGTTTTGACTTAACTTTATATTTGTAAGAGGATTCTTTTGGATTCGAATTCATTCTCTATTCGAATTCATTTATGAAAATTAAATATCGAAGTAACTTGTGTCACGATATCCTATTATAACCAGTGGACTGTTTAGTTTAGTTTATTTATTTTGTAAGTAGGCATAGGACAATAAATATAATGTATTCTGCGCTTTTACATGTCAAAAAATTAATTAATATAGCGAAAAGCTTATTTTCTGGGAAATAGCTTGTATTTGGAGCAGCACATTACAACCCAAATATACATAATTATAATCTTAAAATTAAGCTGCTGTAAATAGGCATTGTCATATTATAAACTAAGACATACACAATTATAAAATGAATACATCAAGGATTATAGCTGCTGTAAAGGGGCATTGTCATACTTTAGCTAAAACAAAAACAGTTTAAGGTGTCACTTAAATTATAGCTGCTGTAAAAAGGCATTGTCATACTTTAGCTAAAACAAAAACAGTTTAAGGTGTCACTTAAATTATAGCTGCTGTAAAAAGGCATTGTCATACTTTAGCTAAAACAAAAACAGTTTAAGGTGTCACTTAAATTATAGCTGCTGTAAAAAGGCATTGTCATACTATAAACTAAGACATACACAATAACATTTGAAATAAATTATGACCAAGCACGCTTGTCATCAAAATACTCGCTGATGGTATAATAGCGCTTTAAAATCAGTTTTTCCTTAACATATGATTTAAATACATTTAGTGGTAGGGTTGTTACCTCATCTGGAATTCTGTTGAAAATACGTATACATTGCCCGACAAACGAACGATTCACTTTACTGAGTGTAAATCTTGAAGTAACAAGTTTATTTTTACTTCTAGTATTACGAGAACTTAATTCACTATTCTTGCGAAACATGTGAATATTCTTACGGACATACATAATATTTTCAATATCAATTTCTTTAAATATTTATCTGAGAGAGACGCGACATCCTAATTTATAGATTGATTGGGACTGGTATTACTAGTACTACACACTATGAACCAAACAGTTTATCTGAGAGAGACGCGACATCCTAATTTATAGATTGATTGGGACTGGTATTACTAGTACTACACACTATGAACCAAACAGTTTATCTGAGAGAGACGCGACATCCTAATTTATAGATTGATTGGGACTGGTATTACTAGTACTACACACTATGAACCAAACAGTTTATCTGAGAGAGACGCGACATCCTAATTTATAGATTGATTGGGACTGGTATTACTAGTACTACACACTATGAACCAAACAGTTTATCTGAGAGAGACGCGACATCCTAATTTATAGATTGATTGGGACTGGTATTACTAGTACTACACACTATGAACCAAACAGTTTATCTGAGAGAGACGCGACATCCTAATTTATAGATTGATTGGGACTGGTATTACTAGTACTACACACTATGAACCAAACAGTTTATCTGAGAGAGACGCGACATCCTAATTTATAGATTGATTGGGACTGGTATTACTAGTACTACACACTATGAACCAAACAGTTTATCTGAGAGAGACGCGACATCCTAATTTATAGATTGATTGGGACTGGTATTACTAGTACTACACACTATGAACCAAACAGTTTATCTGAGAGAGACGCGACATCCTAATTTATAGATTGATTGGGACTGGTATTACTAGTACTACACACTATGAACCAAACAGTTTATTTTTATTTATTTAACTAGTTACAGATTTAACAGCGCTTAAAATACGTCATTAGTATTAAAGAATTTTATTGATATGAAAACTACAAATTATATTTTCCAAAATTTTGCACTGTTACATTATTAATAATAATATAAATAACATAAGTCTTATTAATAAAAGTATTAAACTGCCTCCGTGGTCTATAAATACAATATTTTATTTGTGATATTAATATACTATATATATGTATAGTATATAAATATCACAAATAAAATATTGTGTTCCGGCCAGGAATCCAACCGTCCAAATCCACGGACTTAACCACTTGATAAGTAAATAATTATTATTCGAATTGATATAAAAAATCAATATAATAAAAACGTACGGAAAGAATAAACTAGAGCTAAACGAAGCGCCAATTTAAAACTACTATCGTCTAAATTTGAACCTGGATACAAGACCAAAAGAGCAAAACATAATAAAAGTCCTGGCGTCATTCGGTCCACAAATAGAGTTAGGAATCCAATACGCCCTGGAATACCTATTCTTGAGTTACTAGATATATTTATATATTGTATTTGAAACTTCAAGGCTTTACAATTCTAAATCGCTTGTCAGGCTTTAGATAGTGAACGGGAAACGACTAGGCGCTGGTGAAAATACTCCGAAATTGAGCGAAAGAAATGAAACTAACCTTTGTTCCGGGTCTCGAACTGGTGACCGAATTCCTTGGTCGCGAAATGGATGGTGATGATGAGGATCACAGCCGAAATTACTGCAGGTCCACGGCACAATCACAGCGAATAATTACGAATTAATTTGGGGAGCAACGATATGCTTCGACCGGAAACCGCGCTTCGACTCTGCCGACAGAGAGCGTTGTTTTCGGCAGAAACGTCATTAACAGGAAGTGCACCAAGCATAGTCCGCTTGTTACTACTAGAGGGCGTCGAGACGATGAAACGTCATCAACGCGAAGTGCGCCGGCGCACGAAGGCGTTACCGCGAATATTAAAATTAAACGACTCAATTGACGAAATATCCATCGATGTATATAGATAAGCCTATTCAATACAAAACGCACTCTTAAAAACGTGCCGCTTGATTTTTGTACCTACCAACTTTTGGGGGCAATTCTCAAGCAAGAATAATGCCACATGCTTTATTCATCGGAAATTATATCACAATGCATACAAAAAGACTAGTTTTACTCGATATAAATATTAATATTAGGCGCTCTCGACGCTCGCGACTGTTGGTGCAGCTACATGACTTCAATTGGTTTTACGGGAACGTTTTTATATCAGTGGAAGTCTAGGACGCTGTGTTCTAGGGTCTGTAATGATGAAAAAATGATGATGATTGACAACCTTACCTTTCTGGCCAGCGTGGCGATTGTAGGCCAATTACTCATTCTGTAAGGCCCATCTCCAACAGTGGAGGTCTAGGACTCTGTTCTGTTTGTTGTTGTGATGATGATGATGACTGCCTTCGTGGTCTGGCGGTTAAGACTGTATAGACGCAGAGGTACTAGGTTCGACACAGTAATTTATTTATGATACTTTTCATAATAGGCTTTTAAATAGTCCTATTTTATTTGAATTGTGTTATTTTTACTGTTTTTTTTTTATTTTACCCCTGCAATCGGTTTTGGGATAAAATTGCATTCAAAGTTTTGTTTGCACGAAATACTGTTTTTTTTTTAAATATAAGTCGTACTATTTCATAAAAAAATGAACATTACATTGCGAGCTAAAAAATGTTGAATATGATGTTAGCATGGGTTATAATTGGAACGCACTTTGTCTTTGTTTACTCAGTAACCACAGTTCAGTCGACTCGTGTCCACAGCCAATGCAATTTGACCGAAACGTCGGGTGAAGCATATCTCTAATCATAAAAACTATTAAATTATTATGATTCGTTAAAAAAAATATATGTCGAGCTAAAGTTGTATCGAGGATTTCAAGAATAGGTTTCCTTACCTTTAGCCTCGAGCGTGCGAGCGTGGACACTCGACTGACCGGAAATGTCGGGGGGGAGAGTGCATTTCCGGTTTCCGCTCGGCGAGTGTCCGGCAGCGCTTCCGGAAGATGTCACTCGGCGCGCGGTGCTCAATGCGTGCGGACGTGTCGGCGTATCGCTTGTTCTAATGATGACGGTTTGATTTATTGCCAGGTGTTTGTCTGTCGCGTATTTAATACTGGTAAAACTTCTGTATAGAGTTATATATGCTATTCATAAATGTGCTTTTGTTACATGTTAATGTGATCCTGACAGATCTAAATTTCTAAACTTTGTGAAATTAACAGTGTCAATATCAAATTTAAACAAAATCTAATATACTACATACTAATAGATACTTACATTGTTACATAAATTACACATATACTTATAAATAAACGAATATATACATAGATATTATGCCAAATATTTATTGTTAGCCTGATGACGACTCCTGTTTGTCTAGAAATAGAACAATGACCAAACGTTTATAAACGTGGACAGTTGGCGTGTGTCTAGTAGCGAGTGGTAGCTTGTTCCACTCGCGGGCTGCAGACACAGTATATATATACGAATCTGAATTTCTGCTAGAGGATTACGATGGAATTTATAAATACTACAAATGCAAAAACGTCTTCAAGCTGATTTGTCTGTACGCCTTTGTACACGATGTTAATCGAATTTAACATTTTATAACAATGCAGTGAACAAAAGAGGACATTTTCTGTCCGAAAACGGCAAGAAAGGTGTGCGGCGTACGGAATAGGGCGACCATGTTTAGCTTCGATCGGACTTAGGATAATTTTATAAATTATAATCTTTCAATAGTATAGCTGGTAGGTTCATTAGTAAATAGGTAGGTTGACCACTAAGGCGGAGGTTGTAGATTAGGGCAACAATATCCTTACGACTGCAGATATCATTATAGATGGGTAGCCCAATAATATCGTAACGCTAATAGTACCGCATCCTAACGACCACAAAACCCGCAAAGGGGTGGTCAGGATAAACAGCGACTTATAGGGATAGAAATCAACCTGTTACAGTCAATTGATAGAGCCGGTCAGCCAAGCTTAGGGCTTGATAGTAGTATCTTCACGCCCGATACTTCTCGAGTTTGGTACGCTGGAAATATCGACGAGCTTGCCACTTGTCATGATTGGCCTAATGTATAGTTGGCTAAATGTGAATCCGCTTATTTATAAGCATGGTTTCTGACCACCCCAAAAGGAAAACGGTCGTGATGATACTATATCTTTAATTGTTACAATTAGAGAGATTGTGTTTCGGTACGATCCAGTGAATTTTAGGACATGGTCGCCCCAATTTGAGAACCGTTACATTCTCGAGATCTCACAACTCGCACACTCAACGTGAGTGCTTGTTACCTGTTAAAGTGCGAGTGTTACTGCTTTTAGCTGGTTATGTCTTTTTTCAAACACAATTTCCCATTAGCTTGGTAACCCATTTTTACGAGTATAGGTAATACTTTAATTTTTTGAAAACTTTTTTCTAATCATCATCACAGCTGCTAGAACGTAGAGTCCTAGACCTCCACTGTTGGAGATGGGACATGGGCTATGATAAAACTACGCTTGAACCACGGCGCTCGGGAAAGGACTCTGAGCGATATGTTCTGCTGACTTTGGTTCTTGTCCCTATTGGTCTTGGTCAGAAGGTGGTGCCAGGCTAGCGCAGCATAGGTGAGACGGGAACGGATGGACATCTTGTAGATCTTTCAACCTGAGCGGCAATCTGGAGTTCATAACAGGACGTAACATGGCTAGGGTCGCCTTCGCCTGATTGACGGTATATATCAAAACATATATCTAGAGAATTTGGCCAACACTCGCCACGCTGGCCAGACGGGTTGGCGAGTCTGTTGTACATGCATTTTAATTACAATTTATTAACTAATCTACAAATTGGTATTAGTGGAAACGGGGTTCGAACCGCGTACTTTTTTTGTATTGGGAATCGTTCTTACAACTATGCCACCACTACCAGACTCAATAGATAAAATTAATCTAATTAAAAGCTAAGAAATGTGTTAGTGTCTGATAAATCAACTATGTCAAAAATGATGATATGACACAAGTTAATGATTATTACGATATTTTAAGCGCAGAAGACTGTTCTACAAATGAACGGTAAAATTCAATTATTATTTTACAAAAAGTTAAAATCGTGAATAATATTATTATGGAATGCGTTTGAAGCGAAGCTTTTCATTTAAAATATCAAAAGTTAACGCGGCAATGAATACCGATGCGCTAAAACGCGTCCGTTCTTCACGCGTGCCCAAGCACGAATGAATGCGAGGGACAAAACTGTTTTAAAACTACCCGCGTAGCGTGAACACTTTTTAACTGTTGCTTTTTTGTTTTGTCGCAATTTATTGCTTTGTGTTTAATTTATTTTTACACTATATTTAGTTCACGGTTAGTTGTTAGAAAATGCATTTACAGTATTAAGCTCACCTATGTACTCACTTTTTTGGCTTTGTACAATAAATAATTTATTATTATTATTTAATTTATAAGATTATTTATTTATATACCTATATAATAACATTAAAAGCTCCTATTGACTTCGACTTTGAAATAGCTCAAGTTCTTTAGTTATGTATTAATGTTTTTTTTTTATTGTTTCAGCCTGAAAGATTGAATGTGTTCAAAAATGACCAAGACAGCTGGGACTATACAAGTAAGTAGATTTATTTTTTTATTTGGGTTCCATAATTATAAATATTCTTTCTGCCAGATGAATATTCAGCCTAAGAAAGAGACATACTTATGGGTGTCAAAATTGCTAGAGCAAGAAGTAATACTGTCAGATTAAATATTTCGAATAATGGAACGCAATTTTATTGGTTTATTGTATTAATCGTCAATTAATGTTATTTTGTATGGAAAACTGATATTTTCAAAAGGTTTTTCACACATCAGAATAATTTTATCTGGGTAGGTATTAAAAAATGCTCCAAATTTTGTATTTGAATATTTTTTTTTTTTAGGGTTTATCGCTCGTGCATCCCTCTCGCTCGCACAAAAGCGTTAAATCCTCTTAAGTAAAATATTGACACTGTTTCTATGAAATTTATTTATTTTGCACTGTTTTTTTTTTTTTTTTCATTTTAGAAAACCAACATTTGACAATATTTTAATACCTACATATTATACAATAAATTTACTAATATAATATATTTAATGGGGTATATCACTCATGATAGATGGCGCATAATAGATGGTACCTAAGGTTACTGTTAGTTGCCTAGAAAATGTATATTCTTTTTACGAAATTTTAATATTACTTTTTTTTTTTAAATATATACTAGCACGACATGTGACCTTGCGCCCACCTGATGGTAAGTGGAGAGCGAGGTCCATAAATGTTAGCTAGTATAAAAAAATATGCTTTTCGTCTTTTAATTTAACATTGACTGCCTCCGTGGTCTAGCGGTTAAGTCCGTGGATTTAGACTCAGAGCTTTAGGGTTCGATTCCTGGTCGGGACACAAAAATATTTATTAATGTTAATGAATACATTTAATTAATATTTAATTTAATTGTGATATTTCTCGATTTTGGTACGCTGGAGACATCGACGAGCTTGCCACTTGTCATGATTGGCCTATAATAAAGTTGGCTAAATGTGAATCCGTTTATTTATAAGCGTGGTTTATGACCAACCCGAAAGGGAAACGGTCGTGATGATAATGATGAATGATGAATTTAACATAACATAGATTTTTCTGAAAAACAAAATGACATAACGACAAATAATGAGAAACGTTAAGGGTATAAATAAACAAGGTACCATTGCCGCTAGCGACATCTACAAAAAGTTTTAAGTGATACACCCCATTGAGTAAATGAAATTAACTGATGCAAAAAAATCCAAACAACGATTATGGAAAAGTGAACCAAATACAGAAGTAGTTTAAAAAATATAAATAATAAATATTTCCAGACAGGTCACATAGCGCCATCTAATTTCCGTGGTAAGCTACGAGGCTTGTGTTACGGAAACTAGATGGTTGATAAACTACATATTATATTTTTATTTGTAAATATATACATATTATACATATAAACACCCAGACCTAGACAAATTATACAATGTAACATTACAAACTTGCAACATGTGAACTCGGGAGGTCGTGGGTTCGATTCCCACCGAGGGCAAGTTGTTGGGTGTTTATATGTATAATATGTATATATTTACAAAAAAAAAGTATAATATGTAGTTTACCAACCATCTACTCGTAGTTTCCGTAACACAAGCCTCGTAGCTTACCACGGAAACTAGATGGCGCTGTGTGACCTGTCCGGAAATATTTATTTATTTTATTTTGAGTTACGCGTTGTTAGAACTTATGCGACGTTATGAGTTTTGTTTGGTTCATTTTTACATAATTCAGTTTAATTTATAGTGAGTTAAATTATGCATGCTATAGTTTTTTTAAATACTAGTTATATTTAATACAACATTATACTTTACAATATAATACGCAACAGAACTTACTCCAAAACTGACTAAATACTTTTTTTTTTTCTAATACATTAATTGGCTCAGTGGCGGTTTTGCAGTCTCGGCTGCCCTAGGCTCCAAGCCATCAGCCGCCCCTTCCTCAGCATCCACCATATAGACTACATAATGAATTTACTTTATTGACAACTTTTATCGAAATCGATATTAAAAATAAATATAAAATATATTTGTTGGCATCTCAACTGCTACTGTAGCAGCATAACTACTCAATATTTTATGGTTAATTATTTTTTATATGATTTGTTCTATTCACTTGTATGTATGTGTGTATATATGTATGATATATATTATACTATAATGAAGTTATTGTGTCATTCATGAATATGCATTTATTATGATTGTTTATTATTTATTTGTAAAGCAAAGTAAAGTATCATCACGACCGTTTCCCTTTCGAGGTGGTCAGAAACCACGCTTATAAATAAGCCGATTCGCATTTAGCCAACTTTACTATAAACGAATCATAACAAGTGGCAAGCTCGTCGATGTCTCCAGGCAGCGTACGCAACTCGAGAAATATCACAAATTAATAAAATATTATTTAAATGTATTTTTTATTATTATTTAAAAACTTTATTGCACTATGTACAAAGGCGGACTTAATGCCGCTAGGCATTCTCTGACAGCCAAACCTTTAGGACATTTAGACAGTATAGATTTATTTACATTAATAAATATTTTTTGTGTCCCGACCAGGAATCGAACCCGGACCTCCGAGTCTAAATCCGCAAACTTAACCGCTAGACCACGGAGGCAGTTAATTTATTATTATTATTATTGATTAATAGGCGAGCAGCGCATTGCTGATATGCCTATATCAAGCACTGGTGTAAAGTTCATAATTATCACCATAGTCTATGTCAATTGTCACTAGCCACTTGTCCAGTTTGTTTTTAAAAGTGTTTACAGTTGGGGACTTCAATATTGTCTTCTGGTATTTTGTTCCACATATTTCCAACTGTTATTCATAAAGTGATATTTCATTTGATATTATTTATATATTTATTTGTGTAACATATTATATTATAAATTATATTATAATTTATTATTGTAGTTCTGTACCAGAGCCTCGACACATTTATGCTTGTATATTAAGGGATTTGATTTTCAGCTAGAAAATCAGCGCTGTGACTCTTAAAGCGTCGCAGCTCAATGCAGAGCTGATTCCCAATTTGTCACCACACACTTTTTTATTTTAAGTTTACTTTTTTGTTAATGTGACAAAAAAATATTTTTTTCTTTCTTTTTTCTATATAGATTTTTTTTTTCGCAAGAATGGTACATAAGTTGTTACAACTACTTATTTGCTCTAACATACTCTGCCAACTTGGCATTCTTGGTGTTATCAACTTTTAACACCTAATTACTAGTTAAATATTCAAATATCTGATTAGATTATATTTATTTTATTTTATTTGATTTAAAAACTTTATTGTATTAATAACAAAAGGCGTATGTAATGCCGATTGGCATTCTCTTACCTTCGGGACATTGTATATACATATAGATAATTATATTATTTAAAATGTACGAAAGTGATTTAAGGTCTTCAACCAGTGCGTCCTCCCCGTAATGTCGTACGGAGCAGAGACGTGGACACTGACAGTCGGTCTGGTTCACAAATTCAAGGTCGCTCAGCGAGCTATGGAGAGAGCTATGCTTGGTATATCTCCGATGGATAGAATTCAAAACGTTAAAATTCGTCGGAGAACCAAAGTTACTGACATTGCATTCATAATTAGCAAGCTGAAGTGGCAATGGGCCGGACATATCTGCCGCAGAACCGACTACCGATGGGGAAAACGGGTTCTGGAGTGGAGACCACGTACGGGACAACGCAGAGTGGGACGAGCCCCTCCAGATGGACGGATGACCTAAGGAGGGTCGCTAGTGGGGGTTGGAAATTATTATTAGGAACTGAATGGGGTGTGTCACTAACTTTTTATTACGATAGATGGCGCATGATAGATGGTACCTAATATAACTGTCAGTTGCATAGAAAACTTGTATTTTTATTACGAAATTTATTATTTTCTGAATATTATGCAGAAGTGAGCAGCTTTTAAGTGTACAAATCGAGATTTCGAAGCGAAAGCAAAGATATGGTGATCTCAAAATTGCCGTTCTATTAATTCAACCTTTTTTTATTTTAAAGACGGTGTTCGCTTACTTAATTCGCCTTTTAAGTTAGGTAAGTTAAGTTAAAATACATTTTTATGTTATAAAAATGTAAAACTACAAATAAATTTAAAAAATGATCAGTCATAGGTGTAAACAAGGTACCATTGCCGCTAGCGACATCTACAAAAAGCTTTGCCTGATACACCCCATTGAAAACGTGAAATTAATACTTTGTATGATTTAAAGCCGAAATCTTTTCTATTCGAAAACAATTAAAATCAAACAATGAGAGTAGTGTATTATTGGGCATTCTGCCCCACCTTTCGTTCACATCGCTGTCGCGATGCTCACTTCAGGTGTGTTGAATGCCCAATAATACGGATGCGACAATATTAACATTAATGTCATTGTATGAATCCAAACTGATTGTTCTGTGAAACACGTAACAAGTAAAAAAATATATATTCATACTTGGTTATGATAATATTATAATCATCACACAATCATTATTATTCATTAAATAGAAAATAAAGGTAAACTTACCTACGTCCACAATTACAAATTGAGAATAATCGTCAATGTGTGTTTCCTCATAAATTTCTATAAAGCTATAGTGAAACTAAAATAACATTAAATATTAATTATTCACAAAACCTAATTTAAATATAAATCGTATCTGTGCGGCAGGGTGGCAAGAACGCTGACCACATTCACAAAACCTAATTTAAATATACTAAATCGTATCCGCGCGGCATGGTGGCAAGAACGCTGACCACATTTCCTCGCTGAATCGCTACGCTGATTCTCTGTGAATTAGAGACAGCTACTCAAATACACCTAATATAAAAGGTTTATTACTTATCTGTGCAATACTTTTTAAGGAAATCAAATTAATTAACTAAGTGTTTCAATTTATCTAGTTAATGTACAAAAAGGGTGAAAGAAATAATAAATGCAGGAACTATATACTTGATTATTTAATACACTCCTGAAAAGGCTATTTACAATGTTTGAAAATACATATATAGATTATTATATTATGATGAATAAAAATGTGGCTCTTCTTCAAACATAGCATCTGTTTGATGTACGAATTTTTGTAGAATTTTCCATTGCTCGGTGTCATGCGATATTTGTAGTTTAATGCGGAGGAGCGCTTTTTTCCATGCGTTCTCCATATCCGCACCAATGCAGACATCATTTGTTTGGTAGATCTTGAGATCTACCACGTACTCACCACGAAGGTTAGCGGTACGTCGCTCGTTACCGTTGGCAACTTTATTTACGAAAAACGATTTTACTGATTTTCCGTCCTCCATCCTACCATCCTCATTTCTACCATGACTCAAATCGAAGATGTCGAATATCTTAAGTGTTTTTCTGTAACGAAGAAAAAAACAAAAACATACATTATTGTTTATTATTCGCTAGAATAAACGGTTTTTACTATTATTATGAGTAAAACAGAATAAAGTATCTAACTTGGTATTTTACTAAACAATATGTGGACTATTAGATAGATCTTATGCATCTAACAAGTATATCGGATCTACTGATGCGATGGTTCGTAGTGGTAGTGTGATGAACAGTCGCTCTGAGATGTGCATTCTCCGAGAGCTACCAATATTGATAGCTAATTTATATTCACATCATGGATCGTCGCATGAGAACGTAAGCTCAAAATTATATTGATGTAAAAAAAAAAAAAAAAAAAAAAAAAATTAAAATGTATTATTTTTTATTGATTTCATCAATAAAAATAACATTTCTTATATATTTTTTTATTCCAATGTTAATGATCTCACTTTACAACTTCAGGTTGAGTCAATGTTGAACGTCCACGCTTTGCGTTCTCAGCCTCGGATTTTCCTTTACGCTTGCATGCAGTGATGGTTTTCCTTGTTGGTTTCTGTACATCATAATCAGAGTCAGACCTGAAATAATAAAAAAACAAAACATGTATTTATAATCCACTCATTAATCAATTTGAAACATAAAGGTATCTAGTAATTATATGTTACATAAAATAGTAGTATAATTCTTCCATTTTAACTTACATTTTATATTGGTTAAAAACTTCTTCTTACAATAAACGAGGAACAGAGCCACGCTGTTGGTTTATTAAGAACTCGTGATTTACGATAAGTTAGGTGCAAGTGTTGTAAGTCTTGAAACTGCTTTGATGAAAGGTTTAAACTGTAAGAGATTTTATAGATAAAAATTACAAATGTCATCACAAAGTTGAATTATTTTAAAAAACACTTTTATGATAATCATATATTATGGTAAAATAGCTCTTATGGTTATTACAAATAATTGAGTATTAAAGCAAAAATCGAATAATGATTAAAATTATTTAGAGTTTCATATTAAATTATTGACATATAAAAAATGCATTATAAACAATTTGAAGGTGACTTCTAATTAGAATTAATAAAACAATTATTATTTAAAACACATTCATCACATTTATGTTAGGGTAAAGTAGCTATTACCTAACCACAAACTTTACAATAGTAGTAAATAGGGTTATAATGATAGGTAGGTGTATTAGGATAATAAGTAAATATTATCTAAGAACTATGTATAAATAAAACACAAGCTTTATTAGACAATCTTCACTTGTGATGGTATCAAATGTGATTTTTTTTGAAAGGAGGCAAGTAATGGTTTATTTACCCTATGCAATTTTTTTTTTTATTTCATCAGCATTTTATAAAATAAAAGATTGTGAAATAGTACTTACATTATTATGACCGTATATCTCATAAGAGTTGGTGATTTTCTTCTAACAATTATCACAGGTTAGTGCACAACATTCACAAATATATTTTCTATATTACCTAGCTATAATTTTTTATGTATGTATGTAAAACGCTTAATTATTTAATACACTATGTAAAGTTATATTATGATTTATTATTACAGATCTAACTCATCTTTACGTTGGTACCAGGAATGAAAAAATCATATGACAGTATACAAATAAATTACTATCAACTTTCATGATGACATATAAATCAATAGCATTAGCTAATTGGGATGAGTGGTGATAATTTGAACTTTATATATAGGTATTTTATTTTTTATTATATTTTATTATATTTTTTTAATTTACCTCACTTTGATAACAATATTTCTTTAACAAATATAATTAAATATTTTAGTTCGGGTTCTACATTTAATATAGATACGGAACGATGATGTAAAACGATGATCATAAAACTAACTTTTTATTGCAGAATCATATTATTACGGATCGAGAACAATGATTGGGGACAACAAATTTGGAGATGTGAAATTCTTCACAAGATTTAATAATTTTCTTTATAATTAGGTACTTAAGTTTTTATTTTATTTTTACTTATCTTTAAGATGTCTTCCTAGAACACAGAGTCCTAGATCTTCACTGCTGAAGACAATTTCTTCTATTCCATAAGTTGGTATTAGTGGAACCAAGACTAACAGATTAACGTGCTCTCCGAAGCATGGGAACGGTGGTGTTGTTTAATTAATATCATTGAAATTTAGAAAACATGCCTTTTTGCTCTGTTTGTAATATTGCAGTAGATAGGAAGCGGTGGGTTGGGCATATTAGGAGTAATAAACATAAAAATAATGCTACCACCCCATTGTATGATAATATAGAGATTATTAAGTCCGCATTCAAAGGTCGTATTGCTACTTATAGAATACTTGCATGCAATGAGGAAGGTCAAAACTTAGGAGAATGTTTTTTAAATAAAATTAGGGAGCAAGTAAAATCTTTAATTAATCGCTCATTATCAAAGCATATTTCTGTAAAGGTTAATTTTGAACTTTTTTCTACCTTTTTTATGTTTAAAAATGATTTACATGAAATAAAATCATTTTCAACAAAAAATTTCAGTATTCATTCAAATTATAATTTCGATGTAATGTATGATAAAGTAGTTTACGATTTATTAAAGAAACTTGAAGAATTTCAGGATAGGGATAGTGGTTGGACTTTTTTAAATAATTTACATGTTGAAGTTAACATAAATAAATATCAACCTCTTAGTGGATCGAGTTTTATAGAACTACCTAAATTCATAAAAAATAAAAAAGCATGTTTAAATATTCGTAATAATGATAATTATTGTTTTTTGTGGTCTGTGACAGCTGCTTTATATCCTACAACTCGTCACCCTGAAAGAGTATCGTCTTATCCAAACTTCTTAAATGTTGTAAATATTAATGACTTGTCTTTTCCAATTACTTTCTCAGATATAGCAATTTTTGAAAAAAATAATCCCAATTTAAGTATAAACGTGTATGGGTTATTAAACGGTCGGACTATAACAGGTCCTCTGTATAAATCTGAATCTTTAAATCTCAAAGCAAAACGTATTCATCTATTGCTTATAGAAAATAATACATCATCTCATTACTGTCTTATTAGAGATTTGCCTCAACTAGTAAGAACTCAAATGACTAAACATCACGCCAAGTTATATTTCTGTGAAAGCTGTTTACTATTCTTTCAAACTGAAAATCAATTTAATGACCATTTGTGTGAGGGTGTTGTTACCGTTTTACCAGAAAAAGGATCGGTAATACAGTTTAAAAACTATAACAGAAAACAAAATATTCCGTTTGTTATTTATGCAGATTTCGAGACAATATTACAACCTATTGAGCACGATCAATTTGAATCTGCTAACACAACTAATTTACAACGTCATATACCTGCTGCGTTTGCATACAACATTGTTTCCTCAATAGATAGTAGTTTTAATCGGTTTAAAATTTACCGCGGTGAAGATTGTGTCTTTAAATTTATTGATATGCTATATAAGGATGTGAAGGACATTTCAGATTTATTAAGTTTAAATAAACCGATGATATTCACAGAAAAAGATGATATTGATTTTAAAAACGCCTCTCGATGTCACATATGTGATAATTACATATGGGGAAACAAAGTTAGAGATCATTGTCATTTAACCGGACGTTACCGAGGTGCTGCACATCGGTACTGTAATCTTCTATATAAAGTACCTAAATTTATTCCTGTTTTTTTTCATAACTTGTCTGGTTACGATTGTCACTTATTCATTAAAGAATTAGGGGAGACACCAGGAAAGATCAATATTATACCGAAAACGAAAGAAAAATACACATCATTTTCCAAATTTGTATCTGTTAATAATGAGGAGTTTATACAGTTACGATTTTTAGATTCATTTAATTTCTTAGGAACTAGTTTAGACAAACTTGCTAAAACAATGAATGTTGAAGATTTTAATTGTCTAAGAGCTCATTTTCCAAATAAAACTCAATTTAATTTGTTAACTCGAAAAGGTGTATATCCATACAGTTACGTTACAAATTGGGATGTTTATAAAGAAAAAATGTTACCTCCAAAAAACTGCTTTTATAATTCATTAACTAACGAACATATTTCTGACTATGACTACAAACACGCGAAGAAGGTATGGAGAGAATTTAATATAAACAATTTCGGAAATTACACTGAGTTATACCTGAAAACCGATGTTCTTTTATTAACTGATATATTTGAGAGTTTTCGAAAGACTTGTAAACAGCATTACAAACTTGACCCTGCTTTTTATATAACTGCACCAAGTCTCTCTTTTGATGCTATGTTATTAAAAACACAAGTTCAACTCGAACTCGTATCAGACTTAGCTATAGTTCGAATGATTCAATCAGGTATCAGAGGAGGGTTATGCATGTGTTCTCATCGATATGCAAAGGCTAATCACAGGTATATGAGTGAATATGACGAGTCACAACCAGAATCCTATATCGTCTATTTAGATTGCAATAATCTTTATGGGTTTAGTATGTGTCAACATTTACCATATTCTGATTTCCGCTTTTTAAGTCAACCCGAAATGGATCAGTTAATTGTTCAAAATATAAAAGATAATTCGGATTGGGGTTATATTCTGGAAGTAGACCTATTGTACCCTGAATACTTGCACTATAAGCACAACGATCTTCCGTTTTGCCCTGAAAAATGTATTCCACCAGGAGGGAAATCAGAAAAACTTGTACCTAACTTGTATAACAAATACAACTATGTGATTCATTATATACACCTCAAGAAATGTCTGGAACATGGATTGATCTTACGTAAAGTTCATAGAGTTATAACATTTAGGCAAAGTCCATACTTAAAAAAATATATTGAACTAAATACTATATTACGACAAAAAGCAAAAAGCACATTCGAACAAGATTTTTTTAAGTTGTTAAATAATAGTGTGTTCGGTAAAACTTTAGAGAATACTGAAAATAGAGTAAATGTTCAATTAGTCAATCAATGGTTTGATAAAAATAATAAAACAAAAAAGTCATTATATGCTGAGAGACTAATTGCTAACCCTTACTTTCACAGCGTTTCTGTGTTCACCGAGAACTTAGTAGCTATACAAATGAAACCGTCTCAAATTATTTTGGATAAACCAATATATATAGGATTTACGGTATTAGAATTATCTAAATCTCACATGTACAATTTTCATTATAATATTATTAAACCATTTTATCAAAATCGTGTACAATTATGCTACACTGACACGGATTCATTCGTTTACACATTAACTACAGATGACTTTTATCAAGATCTAAAAAATAATTTTCTTAACTATTTTGATACTAGCAATTATGATACCCAAAATTCTTTTAATATAATGCAAAGAAATAAGAAAATCCCTGGGCTTTTTAAAGACGAAATGGGTGGTAAAATTATCACAGATTTTGTGGGTTTAAGATCAAAATTATACTGTATCAAAACCGATGAAAAATTAATAAAAAAAGCGAAAGGTGTAAAGTCATGCGTAGTTCGGGATTTAGATATATCCGATTACCAAAAAGTGCTCTTCCAAAATGAAGTGATTCGAAAGAAGAATATTTTGTTTAAGACAATTAAACATCAAATATTCACACAAAGCGTTACGAAGATTGCACTTTCTGGTAATGATGATAAACGTTCATTATCTAGCAATAAGATAGAAACAAAAGCATGGGGGAATAGTTCTATTTTTAAAAATATTTAATAAAGCATATCGTGTTTAATATAATTAGTTTTAAGCTCCTGTTAGTTGTGTTTTATTTGTGTGTATGTTTATTTTTAATAAAGTTAATAAAATGTACTATGTTGTTTTAATTTAAAATATAATTCGCTTTATAATCATATCTTTAATCCTAACTTTATAGCCTAGCAGTAACGGTAAGATTTAAATATATAGATATATATATAATATTTAAATTATGGTTTCTAACCACCCTGTAACATATTAGTGTTGTGAGGTAAAAATCACAATTCATTAAAATTACTATTTTCATAACACAATAAATTTTGTTTATTTACACTTTTATCGAGTTCATTAATTATCTTCTAACCATCCTGCAAAAGGTTATAGTCGTGATGAATAAAAAAATAATGATGCAACATTAAACAGAACTGCAAAAACTACGAGTAGATTCATATTATGATGATGTTAGCTGGAAAGAGGTTAATTACCTTAATGTGTGTCAAATCACCTACACAGTAGGCACTTGTAATTTATTATTAAACCGAGTAACTTGTTGATTGAATTCACATATTCTAAATCGATTATTTGTTGTAAGTAATAAAATTTAATAAATTTATCTTTTTATAAAAATAAATGTAATAATATTTTTTTAGGTTTAATTAACTTTTTTTAATACTTTTTTAGAAAATGAATATTGCTACTGATGAAATATTGTTCTCTCAATATGCGCAAGACCCGTTACAGGACTTTGATGAAAATTACCCTGAGTTGAGTACTCAAAATCATAAGAAACAAAAACGTAAGAAGGAAAATCTGAAAAAAAAATCTCGCTCACTAAAATCATATATTATTTGCAAAGAACAAGGGAGAGGAACACGATTAATAGAAATAAAAGTAATGGACTTAGTAGAATCTCAAGATAGTGAAGATGGTGAAGATAACCTGGTTTTAAGTGCACAGTACGTGGTGACAGAACCAGTGGATGAAATAATGGAGCAGACCGAATATTTAATTCGCAAGATTTCAAAAAAACTATGTGGTTGTAATTTATAATAATATATGTATATTTTTTAATTATTTAATTTAAAAAAATAAAGTCCAGTTTGTATATATTTTATCATGTTTTATTTTCTGTTCACATAGGTCTCCTAATTTTAGAGCTTAACAATATTATTCAATAAAATATTTCACTAAACAAGTTATTAATTTTTTTGAATATAGTTAAATAAGCAAATTTATTTTATACAACCAGATTTTACCTGATAAAGGTGAAGTATCCTCATAACCATAGTTGTTTGTATAGGTATTTATTTAATAGGTATCTTTTAAAATAAATAAAACATAAAAAATCATTACTAAATTAGTATTTATTTAGATATCGTACTTTGACGGGATAAATATAGTTTTATACCATCTTTTCAAACATATAACATTTTTTAACGCACATTCTTTCACATGAGTAATACAATTTAAATTTACATTATCATTACAGTATTCATTATACATTTTTAGAAAACTAGGACACCCTTTACTGCCTAAATCTATCACACAACACTTTTCACTTAGTTCTTTTACCCATTTTATTTTTTCATCTCCCTTTACTAATAATTGTCTATTTTCTATTATTGGTTTTATAATTCTTTTAAATTCACGATAGTCGATATAACCCTCACTCCAATAAATACCTCGGTTCTTTTCAATCCAAGACACGTTCTTTTTTTCTTGCATTGTTAGTTTATTATAAGGATAAGGTGGTTTAACTAAAAAAACTTGAGTGTGTTCGGGAGTAGCTAATGCAAATTCTTTTAAAATAAAATTATTTTTGTAATCTTTAAAACCTTGAATATCTGCTATATAAAAATTCATGATATCTTTCGAACAATACCGCTTAGTGGTTTATATTCTATAATACAGTCGTTTAGAATAAGACAGTAAGCCGATGTTTGGTTAGGTATTTCAATATCGCTTTCCAACTCTAATCTAATGTTTACAACAGGTCCAGTTTTAACACACTCTCTCTGTCTAGAACAGTCTAGAACAAACAGTGGAGCTTTTTCCAGGAACTGTTTAACATTTAACAATGGTTCTGGTCTGCGTCCGTAATAAGACTGTTGAAATCTAGCATATTGTTCATATAATAAAGCATACTTCTCATCTGTGAAATTAATATTAAGAGATTCATATGGAAAGTATGTTGAATTAAGAAACACTTTAACATCTCGTAAGTGACAATGATCGAATTGAGACATGTCTTGACTTGAATTGTTTTTTCTGTTAGTTTGAAGTCCAACAATCACATATCTTGGTTTTTCAATTTGAGATGATGTTTTAATCGCCCAAGTATGTTTAGTAGTTTGGGGTAACAAAGGATATTCATATAAATCCCAGTTTCTAAAGGCTAGTAGAATAGGTTTATCTTTCTCTAACAGCTTGAGCAAATTAATCCTTTCTAAGTCAGATACTTTTATATGAGGAACCCTCCATATAATTTTGTGAATTTCAATATCTTTAACCGTTTCTCCAGTGTTGAGTTTCAAAGCGTTTAAGTTAGTGTTGCTACGTAACAGAACTAATTCATGTCTACAGTTCATTATAATTTTTTTGTAATCTTCTGCAAAACCAAGGATATTATTAAGAGGTATTGAAGCACAAAAAAGTCCACCACTGGTTGTACCATCTATATCCCAACCCCAAGTCTTTGATGTTTTTGATTCATTATCATTCATTGATAGAAGTGACTTCATAGTTGTGGTGATTCCAGCATTTTTTACTTTATCTATTTCTACACCATTTAATTCATAACGAACGTCTTGAAAAAGATAGAGCATTGGATTGTTTGTGAAATGAACACTTGTTACTTTTTCTTTCGAATCTTTTTTAAAAATATGAACCACACCTTCTAAGTACAATGTACTAGCTGATGGTAATATATATAAATCTTGTTGATTGATAGGGATACGAATTTCATCATTCTTGTTGAAGCTAGTAACATAAGGTTTGTATGAATGAAATTCAACACTTTCAATACCATTATCGTATATAGGTGGATTTGATATATTTAAGATATTCATTTTAATAAGCCTATCACTTTGAGGAATTTCCTATTTTCTTTTGTTAATTTAATTTTTCTTTTAGATGCTTCTTTATGAATGGTACGAACTGTACTGATATTTTTAATGCATGTGGCTATGTTTTTATTATGATCAATCATTTTTTCTTTAGATGTATGTACAGCTGGATTTCTTCTCCTCGCAAATTTATTAAATTATTATTTATATCCACTAATTTTATATTAATACAGTTTATATTTTTTTGGTTTATTGGAAAATATATAATATTTTTTGGGATTTCAATTATTCTGTAACCCGGTGGTACATTGGGAGCAAACTCATGAATTATATGACTCGCTCGCCCATTTATATACGAACCACCAACTATATCACATTCGACTCGCACCACAGTTGATGATAAAATATTAATTGGTATGTGTGACTCGTGTATTATATTAGCTTGCAGAGTCTGTCTACCAAACCCTAAAACATTTCCCAAGGTGTTATCTTTATTGAAATGCATATCTTTCGTGCAAAAAATTGTAGTTTTTAATGTATTGTTGTTACAACACAGGTTAAATGTTGCATCTTTTATTTTATTTTTTAAAAAGTCACATATATCTTGAAGTTCATATGTTCCTTCAGGTATTTCTACACATTCATTATTACCATAATAAAATTTATTATTATTACTATCAATGTTCGGTATAGAATTAAATGTTGATAAGCATAATAGAGCACACTCATATTCACCCTCAAGTTGTAAATTAGGATTATAGTAAGTTGTTAGAACCGATGTATTACCAGTGATAGACAGTGTGAAAGACATCTTTCCAATGATACTAACTCAAATGTACTTCTTATTTTATATATTTTTTCCAAAAAATTCTTAAATATTTTAAACATAATTGTCCACAATTGACTGTGTTAAAATTTTGATATTTCGTATAGTTGTAAAACATATTTTTACTATTCAAGTATAATATTAATTCTGATGGAGGTTTCAGATCACCAAAACTATCAAAATATTCACAATAATCATATAATCTAACATAGGCTACCCAATGAGTACCCTGATTTTTAGAGTTATCAAGATTAACAATACCACATTCAATATCTCGAGATTTTTTTGGTAATCTGTCTTTCATGTAAACACCTCTAAAAAATGGAATACCATTTGCATACTTTATAATATCTAAATTTGTGAGAGCATGTTTGGGTAGCCTACTAATCAGTTTTTTGAACGGTTTATGAATAATCCGTTACCTTTTTTGTAAGGTTTAATATGTAAACCCTTACCCAATGCAATTTGCTCCATCTTTTTGTTATGGCGTTCAGATTCTTGCAGATTTTGTTGAGCAGATCTATAGTCGTTAACAGTTTTTGCAATACCAGCTGCCCCACCCGCTAGAGTACCCAATGCAGATAATCCAGCAAAAATAGGTAATAAAGGCAAAATTCCACCTACTTTAGGTAATGGTATAACTCGTGGTAAACGAACTTTGTTATTTTTAGACAATAGTTTCTTAGCAGCTAAGTATGCTATTTTAATTGCAATCTTATCACTCTTAGGTTTACATTTTTTGAGTTGCGAGTGAATTTTTGATGCTATAGTTTTAAATTTTGTAATTCCAGCACCTGTCTTCAGTTTAGTTTTCATTACTTTCTTAACTATCCAAGAAGCAATTTTTTCACCTTTTCCAGCATCTCTTGACTGAAGTCTTTGCTTAGCCATGTTTAATAGTTGTAAATCAGCTTTGTGACGATTTATCAAATCAAAATATTTTGAATATGCAATATCATGATTCATGCAAGCGTTGTCAAGTTTATTAACTCCTTTGTCACCTCGTAATAATCGTTTTTCTAACTTTGTTCCCGGACCACAATAATTATAACCAGGGAAATGTAGTTCGAACGGTAGATTATTTATCAGATTGTTAACTAGTCCTCCTCCTTGCATTACTTATAATATTATGAAGACATCAAATACCAACATTTGACTTTATATTATTAAACCAAATCATTTATATCAATCCAACTATTTTCACTGCTATTAAGACCCAACCATTTTACAAAAAGTTTACTTCCCTTTCTTTGCAACACTCTTTCTATTAAATATAGATTAGGATACTTTGTTTTTTGAAGTTCTTCTTCATAAAAACACCCTAGTATAATATTATTACGTTGATCTTCAAGGTGATAGGTTTTGGGATTTGTATTATTAACTTCTTTGATTCTAAAAATTTCTGTAGACCAATTAGGTGTGTAGCCTTTATCGAAATCACTTTTATATTTACTTATACGCACATAGTCGTTAAGTTTGAATTTATGTTTAATTGAATTTTTATTTCTATTTTTGTAAATATTATTTTTCACTATGATTTCGTTCATTTCGTTTATATCAATCGGTTTATATTTAGTAGTATGATGTTTAGTATTATTATATGACATAATAACACTTGTTAGTGACTCTCCGACCCATTTGTACTCTCCATTTAAACTAAACAACTTAAACAATTTGTTTTTTATGGTTCTGATTACTCTTTCCACTATGGAAGCCTTCTTGATCGAGAATGTAGAATAATGATTAATGTTATAGTTATTCATAAGTTTTTTAAATGCTGTATTATAAAACTCTGTACCCATATCTGTTTGTAAATTAACAGGGTGACGATTGCTCATGAGCAATACCTTTCGGAAAGCGTTAACTATTTCAAATTTAGTTTTAGTCTTTACAGGAATAGTCCACACATACTTTGAAAAGCAATCAATAACGACTAAAATAAATTTAAAACCTCTGTTAACATTTTTGTAATTCTTCAAATCAATAAGATCAGCTTGCCATAAATCGTCTATACCCTTCAAGATAACAAGACGACGGCTAAAATTTTTTCGTGCTATGTATTTCATCTACAACTTGTTGTTTGCTCATTTTTTGATAGTTAAATTATTAAATGTATTTCAAACTTTGCCTAAAATTTCTCTCAGTTTTTTTTCCACTTCATTATGAATTTCAGTTTTTATTTTTTTAAGCTCTGCTTGGAGTTCTTTTTTGCTACAGAAATTAGTAATTGAACTATCAACATATTCTTTATTAACTGCATCGTCTTTTGTTATTGGATGTTTAATACCTCTTAATCTTGTAGATTGTAAGTCAAAGTCACCACTTTCAGATTTTGTTAGAGCCTTATCCGTGATCTCAAATATTTCTGCGAAACGCATACGCTTATGAATATGATGTCCGAATTTGTCAATATTCATTTGAAGAACTGTTCGAATTAAATGATAAACATAAAATGAAACAAAATGTATAAACAAACTCATATTTATTGATTTAAATTCCCACTTTCTCGCAACTCTTCTATGATAGAAATAATTTCATTATCTACTCCAGTGTTTCCAGCATCCTTAGAAGCATATAACAACTGTAATCTTGCAACTAATTCATTAGGATCGTCCCAATACACATAATCTGTATTTTTTTTCAATTTCTTCATCAATGGTAAACCTTCTCCACGTTGAACATTTGTCATAGATGTATGATCCGAGTCGGATAGGAAAAGAGGTTTTATAATTTTCATATATTTTTGTCCCTTATTACTTTTTATAGGCTTGTTTGGATCATTATCTCGTCGATGAGCATTTGTGAGAATTAACATTCGTTTATAATTTAGAGTATCATCCGTGGTGATTAAAGTGTAATCTGGCGACTTATTGAACAAAAGCTCTTTTAACCCTGGTGTGTTTTTATAGCGTTGATCCCCTATGGAAATTATGTTATTGTTAATGTTTACATGAGCTGTACCCATCATAAGTTTTCCTTGCTCAATTCTTACACCGAATGGAACATCTTCATAAATTTCGGAAGATAAAGACCAAGAGGAAGCATCTGTACTTAAAGTCGGCTTCGTATTAATTGTGTTAAATGATTCAACACTATCTTTAAACTCTTCAGAACTATTGTCACTAACATCAAGTTCACTCGAGACATTCTTCACTCGAGATATTATGTTAGGTTTATTCTGCACAATGGTTTTATTAGAATAAGATTCACATGAAGAATCAAAATCATCTTCGTGGTTAGATGGACTAGGATTATTTCTAATGTTATTATTTTTATTTTTTTTTCCACCAATTACCGTATTCAAAGGATCTGTTATAGGTTTGAAAAGAGTGTTTAAAACAATTTTATTATCAGCTTCATTGTCTCGCATTTTCTTTATTTTGTTTCTTACAGCCTCGGCGGTGTCAACAATTTGTTGTTTAAGTGCTTTTTCCATTATTTTTAAACAATATACTATATACGTGCGTGATTCTTTGATAAGTTTAATATAATAAAAAATAAAAATTATCATATCGATATTTATATTATTATTCAAAAACCACAAAAGTATCAAATTTCTTTCTATAGCAACCATTGTTTTTACTACAATCTTTGTTTATTACTAAATACTCATAAGGTTCTTTCCATATTTTTGAACACATTTCTCTAAATTCAATCCAAGTCATATCCGTGTTAACATGTTCATCATATACATGTCTCAAATTAATGTCATCTTGTTTAAAAAGAATTATAAGGTTAGCATTATCCCTTACAAGTTGTTTAGGGATTTTGCTATATGTCTGGTTCAAATAGAAACAATCTATAGTCCTATGTCTCCCCATCGCAAAATAATCCCGCATATTATTCTGACTTTCACATGCTACGTCATCAAATATTATTATTGAATTGTGTTTAGCATCTTGTGGACTTATGACTTCTTCGTTTCCATGAAATTTATCAAAGGAAACACTTGGTACTAATTTCAAAACCTTCTCAAGGAAAATATACTTGGGTTGATAAAGGGTTTTAGAATATACATATACGTTCTGAAATTGTAAACCATGTTCGTGTAATAAAAGACCAATAACCAAATTGGTTTTTCCAGTGTTTGAGGGACCACAAACTATACAACGAATCGTATTAGGTAAAAGGACACCATGTCGTGATCCTATGTTCTGTGTATCAACACATAGTTTTTCAACATTTAATGTTTGTGGTTGTTGTATAAATTTCATATTAGCGTTATTGTCAAAAGCCTCATTTAAAATGAATAGAATATTATAAAGTCTTCGCTATTTATGTCATCAACACCAATCCATTTTTTTATCACTTTTCATTGTAACGAACGTAAAAAGTACATAGGCGAGCTAAATAATGTCTTAAGCATTATTTTACATTTATTTCGTTACACATGGGTTCACACAATAACATTAATGTTAATATTATCGCATCCGTATTATTGGGCATTCAACACACCTGAAGTGAGCATCGCGACAGCGATGTGAACGAAAGGTGGGGCAGAATGCCCAATAATACACTACTAATGAGTGTGAAAAGTTTTACTGAAAGAAAATGGCGGCAAAACTTAAGCCATTATTATCGTGTTATTATCGGACATTAATTTATTCTATTCTTTGAATATTACATTTAAATTAAGGACGCGTTTTCATTGTACTCACTGTTTTGTGATGTCACACGTTTTTTTTTTTTTATTATGGCAGAAAATCTTACAGCGAAGTTATTTGTTTATTTAAACGCATTAAATAAAAATATTTACAAAATAAAATATTAATTTTAAATAAAAAATAACTAGTATCATTTGTAGTGCTCTAACATACGGGGTGACTTTGGGCTTACGTTAGACTAGCATTTTTTTTACATAAATATTTACATTCAAATGATTACCGAACACCTAGCCAATTACGGAATAACTTAATTTTCACTAAACATACCTATAGCATGAACGGATTATTAACAATTTAAAGTACTTAAAAAATAAACATAAGAATAAAAATTAAAAAGACAATATTAAAAAATTCCATCTACGCATCATTATGTAAGTGTATGTCAATATGTATTGACGTGTAGGTGTGTGAAGGTGTAAATTGTAAGTGTGAATGAGTGTAAATTGTAAGTGTGAGTGATGATATTTTATTAATATAATCAAACAACTTTTTTTTAAGAAACCATATGTCGAAAATGGCTTTAAAAATTGGCTTCCTCATACAAACTGTTAACTGTAAAAAAGCCAATTTGTTTGAGAAGCCAAAAAAATAGCCATTACCAAAATATGGTTTCGTAGGGAAAGTTGTTTGTTTTTATCAATCATAATATATATTAGTCTAACGTAAGACCATACAAAGTCACACAGTATAGTAGTATAGTGCTTTTTCATACATAAACGTTCTATGAAATAAAATTACGAACAATTTGGTATTTGTTTATAGTAAAATAAAGGACAGTCGTTGTTTGGGGACTATCATGAAAATGTAGCTGGATAAAAAAAACCCTTCGGAACTTTAGGTATAAAATTTAAGTATATTGAGATACCTACGATACAGCAGCTATAATGTTAAGCGTTATTCTGTATTTATAATTTTGTTATTTTAAATATTTTATTGTTTTTCTTTCCAAACCATAACCATTATCATGTACTGCTCCCAGATACACCAATATGTACTATAAAATTATATTGTTTTATATTAATATTGTAAAAATTGACGTGTAAAAGTGCAGAATACATATCTTTTTGTCCTATGCCTACTTGCAAAATAAACCAATTAAATTGAACAAATTACGACGAATAGTTGATAAATAAATGCCTGTTTCCTATGATCAGCAAAAGGCAGTGTTGTATATTAAAAATTAAGGCGTATACGCGTTAACAGTCGTTATAAATGTTTTTGCTATTTTTCTCTATCTAAAATTTGGTAACATCACAGCCCCTAGAACACACGAGTCCTAGACCTCCACTGTTGGAGATGGGCCTTACAGAAATTTAGCCTACACTGGTATATACGTGAAAATATGTTTAAATAATAATAATAATAATAATTCATTTATTTATTTTGGACTTGATCCATATATGTTAGTAACAATTTAACTTAGAACTATGTTAGTAGAAATACACATTAGTCAAAAATTAAAACAATGCAAATATAATAATTATTGTCTATTGTGTGTGACATTAAGTCACAGCCCCATAACATTGGGTAACGCAAACGCTGTAAAGATTTACACGTTCCCAGTTACAACTCCAATCGAGCGCTTAACAAAAGCGCTGTCAAAACGCGACGATATCATCTTCAGAATGCCGTTGTCACTACCTCTTACTCTATGCAGTATCGACGCTGCCCTTTTGCGGATGATGGCCGGAAATCCATCCACACGAGCCTCCGCAAAAAAGTCTGTAATTTTATTTTCTAGAAAGTTAATAGACTACATTAATAGACTATATATACTTAGTTCTTAGTTTTACTGTTAAATTAGTTTTAATAATTGGATTGTATTTAACTGTGTAAAATCGATCTGGAAAATAAACGTTATTATTATTTGACTGCCTCCGTGGTCTAGTGGTAACAAACGTTGCCGTGAACTCGGGAGGTCGTGGGTCCAATTCCCACCGGGGGCAAATTGTACATTGTATAATTTGTCTCGGTCTGGGTGTTTATATGATAATATGTATATATTTACAAAAAAAAAGTAGTTTATCAACCATCTAGTTTCCGTAACACAAGCCTCGTAGCTTACCACGGAAACTAGATGGCGCTGTGTGACCTGTCTGGAAATATTTATTATTATTATTTATTTTATTATTATTTATTTATTATTATTTCTCAAAAGTACATTCAGACTTCAATAATGTACAAAGATGTTAAAACCCTCTTAATAAACTTACTCTGGCTCAGTTGTATGACGTTACCAATTTTTTTTTGTCGTGACCGATGGCAATGGAAACGTACTCAAACCATAGCTTTCTTTCGTGAAGTACTCTCTAACTCGTGAAGTGCCACCTCCTTTCGCGGAAATTGCAAATCTTGAGATTACTTTGAAAACTTCACCGCCATCGTGACAATGAGGTTTTAATCTGCAAATTATGGGCAACGAAGGTTAGAACATTGATTTAGTACGATCGGGCGTTTAATAAACTGGCTGGGAGAGCATTCCACATATTTATTAAATACTTTATTGCACTTTACTTAAAAGTATGTACAAAGGCGAACTTAAAGCCATTTCGGCTTTTTCTACCAGCTTACCTTTGGGAGAGTGAGACAGTATAAATATGTGGGGTGCAATTCTAACCAATAAACTACATAAATAGTATGAATACATAGACTACATAAATACTCATCAATATATAAGTATTATAGAAGATATATATATGAGGATAATATATTATTAGGAAGTACAAATTTGTGGAGTTAAAATATATTGTTCTGCTTGTTTAAAAAGAAAGTATTAAGTAGTTTTTTAAAGATGTGAATGGAAGGAGCTTGTCTGATGGTCAGTGGAAGTTTGTTCCACTGGCGAGCAGACGATACGGTAAATGAATCTGAATATCTGCTGGAAGTGTGGGGTGGGATTTTGAGTTGGTTGTTATGAGAAGAACGAAGAGGGCGGTCGTGCGAATCACAAAGAAATTCAAAGTGTGTTTTAAGATAAGAGGGAGCTATAGGGTTGTAAATAATATTGTATAGAAGATGTGCTGACCTGTGAAAGCGGATATTGAGCCAATTTAACTGTGTACGAAAATAGTATCAGCATGCGACAGATGTAATAATCTTTAAATTTAAATATACTTAATATAATAGTACTCACTTAATTTTTTAATTTGTATTAAAATTTTTTTTTTTTTTTTTTCAAAATCTGTAAATGCAGTTCAACATATCTCAAAATGGTCTCCTAGGAACGATTTCCTGTAACTATAACGGTTAATCTAGGAACTGCCTCCGTGGTCTAGCGGTTAAGTCCGTGGATTTAGACTCGGGAGGTACCGGGTTTGATTCCTGGTCGGGACACAAAAATATTTATTAATGTACATAAATACATTTAATTAGTATTTAATTTATTTGTGATATTTCTCGAGTTTGGTACGCTGGAGACATCGACGAGCTTGCCACATGATTAATTATTAGGTATTTAATTTATTTGTGATATTAATAAAAGAAAGCATAGGCACAAAAATAAAGAAAGGCATGCTCCGATGGTTCGGGCATGTCGAAAGGATGAGCGAAGAGAGATTGACGAACCAGATATATAATGCGAATGTTGTGGGTAAAAGAGGCCCTGGCAGACCAAGACTTGCCTATCATGATCAAATAAATAAAACATTAGCTGAAGGTGAATTAAAAAGGCCATCGAAACAAGAGGGCATGTATGAAGAGGTTGATGAATGTCGAAGAAGCGAAAGAGGTATGTCGTGATCGTGACAAGTGGCGCTCAATTGTCTCTGCCTACCCCGCAAGGGATTTGGCGTGAAGATATGTATGTATATTTCTCGAGTTTGATACTCGGGGTTTCTGACCACCCCGAAAGGGAAACAGTCGTGATGATACTTTACTTTACTTTTACCCTTACTGTCCCGTCTCAAAAAAACAACAAATTATTCTCCAACCTTCATCAATATACAAAGGTTCTCATACTCTATATTCCCACTTTTCTTCGCCCGTCTGCGATTTCCCTTCTCTCTGCCAACATAAATAGTGCTTTTTCATACGTTTTGGAATGACATTTGCAATCCGAATCGGCCAATTGTTTTCGCCCGATTCGCGATCACTGCAATCCGCTGCGAAGAAAATTGAGTTGCGGCGAAAAAATGGGACAGGCGGTTTAGCGGGACCAATAGGTTAACATCGGATTTATGTTTTTGATTATTTAATTTTAATATCATCACTGCTACTGACGATATGTGATTTCATATGTGGTAGGCGGACTGGTGGTGGTAATTTGCTCAGTCTGCTGGGGCGGGGAAATATCCACCGTTCGTGCCGATAAACCCAGTAAAGTGTAACCATACGTTTCGGGATCAGGCTCGAATTGCCGTC
Organism: Tinea semifulvella; assembly: GCA_910589645.1. Lineage (NCBI taxonomy): Eukaryota > Metazoa > Arthropoda > Insecta > Lepidoptera > Tineidae > Tinea > Tinea semifulvella. The sequence continues at coordinate 9,524,049 of OU342619.1, forward strand.
ATGCCCAGTCAAACCGGTTTAGTATTAGGTACTGATGTCAGTCATGAGTGTCTGATTCCAGTTGCTAATATTCATGGACTTACTTGTGGTGGGCGCAAGGTCACATGTCGTGCTGGTATATGAAAAAATCTTTATTAAATATTATATATTAAAAAAACATATTTTTTCTTACAAGTCAAAATACATATAAAATTTGTTTCCAGTTTGAATATCACAAAAATAACTTTATTGACACGGAGATTATGTTTGGTGCAAAAAACAAAAACTAAAGTCAAGATATCTTTATTCACGTAAACCTATTACAGGCATTAATAAAACGTCATTAATTTAATATATATTAGATCCTTTCCTTCGAAGAAAGTAAGGTACAATGATTTAAAAAAAATAAACTAAAAACCAAGACTAAAACATAAATTACTATTAATTTAAAAAAAAGTACAATAATAATAAGTACAAAAAGTACAAATATAGATTAATTTAATTTAAACTGTGAGCACCCAAGATGGTGCTTCGCTTGTGATGCAGGGCATAACAGTCGCAGAGAAGATGGACTGGTTTATTTATTTATTTATTTATTTTTAAAAAAATCACAGCTTATTATATTAAACACATAAACAAAGTAGCAATAGTGGAACACAAGCCAAAGAGATTTTATATTATTTAGACAATACAATTAAAACAGAAATAAGAGTAAAATATACTCGTAGTTATTAGATTAATTACTAGTGCAACTGAACTGTGACTAGCAGAAGTAAAAGAATAATAATAATAATAAATAAGTGAAAACCAATAGGTTAATGATTATTTACCCAAGACAAAATGATTGAATGAGAGGCAGGAGCAAAATTATACTACATATACGAGTATAGTAGTATTCGTGTATTAGCAAGCGAAGTGTATTTGTAAAGTTAGTCCGGGATAAGAGTTGTCTTGATACTGCCTCCGGTGATTAGTTAGATGTATCAGAGTAGAACATGGCTAAAACGTTAATATAGATAAGTCATTTACAGTAATCTAAACAGGTGAATGAATAAATGTTTGAAAAATGTATATATATACGATAGGTTATATATATATATATATATATATCTCATATAAATATATATATATTTATATAGGTGTCTCAGATACCTCGCGACAGAATCTGCACTTGTCTATTTCTACCAAGCCCATGGTAAACATGTTTACAGTGACCAGTTAGGGCTCTAGTGAGAGTTCTTCATTTAGGTTTGCATAGCTGAAGGGATTTCATCGTGTACCTACTTGAGTAGCCCACGATTAGCTTCTTTGAGTGAGTGCCTCTGCGTTGCATGCCAGGCAGATACGCATTGTGCGTGTTTCCATTTTTATAATGCTCGCGGAAAGTGCTCTTTGATAGTCCACAAAAGGGTTCTGCACCGATCAGTGCAGACTCAACTCCTTTTCTGGCCAGTTCATCAGCTATTTCATTTCCAATGATGCCACAATGCCTAGGTACCCACCCTAGGACCACACGGTTGTACTGGCCCAAAGAGTTAAGAGCCTTGATGCATTCCCAGGTAATTTTGAAGTTAACTTCCGTCGAGTCAAGTGCTTTTAAAGCAGCTTGGCTGTCGGAACGTATGTGTATGGTCTTGCCATATGGTAGTTTTCTTCCGCGCAAGTAATAATAGCGACTACCTCCGCCTGGTAGACGGAGGCATATCTGCCCAGGTTTATAACCCTCTCAGATTTTGGTTGCACTCCGTGTACCCCAGAGCCTGCCAGACCACCTTTCCTGGAGCCATCAGTGTACCACACATAAACTATTTGTTGTCCTTACATCATAGAATTTGTTGCAAAGCTTAATTTGCTTTTAAAATTCTGATCGACAATTATAACGTGTAAAGTGTGTTTAAAACTTTAAGGCTGACTTGCACCAAAATTAAGTTTCTATAATTGTAACTATAAAAGGTAAAAATGGCGTAATAAATATCACTACTTGTCCCACCATCGCTTCGCACAGAAAATCCACACGTTAGGAGCCAAATCGGTTGATGCACTTTGCATAAATTTGCACAATTTCGATCTACCCCCTTTTTGTCGCCGGCACAAGAATATAAATCACGGTCGATTCTAGAGTTTTTTTTGTTCTATTCATAAATGCTACGTGACTATATATTTTATTATTTGTCTAAATTTTATTACAGCGGGATTCTATTTATTTGAACACAAACGTTAAATTGTCCGAAATACGATGCGCATTCTATAGAGCTCCATTACCTACATAGCTAATTAATAATGCCGGTTACGCATTTTTTAACAACTAACCTTGGGGAACATGAGAAATCATGTGCAGGGCGCCTAAACTAAAATTACAACTGACGAAATGGCTACTGGACCTTAGATTTTATAGTGTAAAAGAGTATCTTGAGTGCAAAACAGGTTAATTATTATATTTTTTTGTTTTAATGTAGTTGTGATTATGATATTAGTATGTAAGTAAAGATTTGCACGCCTGCTTGCAGGTAGAATACATGTGAGTAGACCTGACTAAAGTTTTGTGACCACTGTACTGTATTTATTGCAAATAAACAATATTTCATTTCACTTCATTATTTCATTTGAAATATCATTTATAGGTGGTAGGCGGACTGATGATGGTAATTTGCCCAGTCTGCCAAGGCGGGCAAGTATCCACCGTTCGTACCGATAAACCCCGTATAGTGTATCGACACGTTTCGGGATCAGGCCTGAATTGTCGTCATGGCCTGTCAAGCCGGCATAGTGTTAGGGATTGATGTCAGTCATGTGAGTGTCTGATTCCAGTTGTTAACATTCATTGACCACGCGCGCCACTTACCATTAGGTGGGCGCAAGGTCACATGTCGTACTAGTAAATATAAATTAAAAAAAACAAAATGACCTTATCCCATCTCTATTCCGCCGAATCGAACAACACGCACAGACCAAAATGTTCACCCATATACTGTAGCCACTATCCCTACGCGTAATCAAAAATTTGGAGACTCTTCCATCTATCGCACGCTGAAGATGTGGAATGCTTTTCCAGCCGACATATTTCCCTATTCCTATAGCCTGGAGTCCTTTAAGCGAAGTGTGAAAAAACATATTTTAGGCCGGCATAATCCTGCTGCTATTTAAGCTCAACCGATAAATTACCGGCAGTTTTATTATTGTCATGATGGAACTCAAGTGTCCAAAATAGTCCGGTGAAACATTACCTTCGGCTGTTACTCCTAAGTTTCGGATTAGTGAATGCACTCGGCGTAAAGCCCTCCAGCATTCGAGATCAGCATTCGAATGCGAATGATTAGTTTCGAATACGAGCGATTAGTTTCGAATTCTAACCGTGCATACATCCTCTTGGAGCTTTGATGTATTCTCTATTGATATTGACAATACAAAATACGAGATCAAATTTATTTGGATTTTAAACGTCTTAATTACAGAGGTTTAAATTTCGTTTGACAGCTGGAAGGTAACGTTTTGTACTTCTTAACCGGTTTTATATTTATAATCCTTAGTTCTATTCCCATTCATGTGTTTATAGAAAGCCTGCAAAGTTTTGTACAATAGGACGGTTTAAATTTAAAAGTATCGCAAAAACAAACGGAAAAGTGCAATAATAATAAATTGGCATTTACAAAATAAAACTATTACAAGTTGACTTCAATAAGTTTGAACTCAACTATCCCTGTTCGAGCCCAGCACGGGCTTGTAATTCTGACTTCTTTTTTCGTTTGAATACTGAGCACAGTATGTGACACTGTTCCCATCTGATATAGTCTATGAGCGAACTCTACCAATCCGTTATCCGATATCCACTTTAGGCCAATAGAGTTCGCTCATACTGCCTACGTGGTCTAGCGGTTAAGTCCGTGGATTTAGACTAGGAGGTACCGGGTTCGATTCCTGGTCGGGACACAAAAATATTTATTAATGTATATAAATACATTTAATTAATATTTAATTTATTTGTGATATTTGTCGAGTTTGGTACGCTGAAGACATCGACGAGCTTGCCACTTATCATGATTGGCTTATAGAAAGAAAGAAATTTTAATTTGACTCGGCCACTGACGTCCACGAAATTAAATATATTTTATTGTAATTAGACAATCTACTATATTCGTTGCAACTTTTTCAACTGTGCAAAATATATTTTTTTAGTCGTATCTTGCCTTATCTCACAAACCGTGCTACTACTACGGGTTCAGTTTAGCCTTTTAAACTTTATACTATTTGTAAATAGAGTGCAAATCGAATTGCATATATTTTACTTTGTAAATTCGTATCGACATTGTTTGAGTTTAAAACGAGTACGTTGTAAGTACAGTGAAACCTCCAACGAAATAATATGCAATGCAATAATGTTCTGAAATTAAATTCACCAACTTGTGGAATGAAATAATATAAAAAGTTTATTAAACCAAATGAATTAGCGTTACAGGTAATAGTGGTGGTCCCACACTAGGCCTTATAGGCTTTGGGTGGGGCTATAATTTTTAATGCTGAAAAAAAAAAAAAATAGTTAAGTACATGAAAAAAAAAAATCTTTGCAACTTAAGATGAAGGGAAGTAGTGAAATGGGGTGCTATTTAAGGGATGAAAACCGTTTTTTGTGATTTGTGGCGAAACGTGACCTTCTAGAGAGTTTTTGCAATGTAAAACTCTTGCCGCATTTCCTCGTTGAATAATTAGGGAAACATTTTGTTTTAGGTAGTTATGGCATTTGGGGTCATCACACTCTTGATAAATACGTTTACACTTTCACAAATTTGTGAGTATCAAGAGAATATACCCCCATTGTTTCAACCCCAAATGCCGCAGAGTTATAATTTTGTTTAATGCTATTGTAATCAAAATTGAGTTCAAACTCTCGCCAACAGGTGTCGAGTGTAGGCCAAATTCTCCAGATTTATATTGTATGCTGAAAGTCCAATCTCCAACAGTGGAGGTCCAGTACGCTGTGATAGTATGTAATGTAATATTTTTAATCTGCCTCCGTGGTCGATCTGTTTAGTTTTAGACTCGGAGATACTGGGTTCGATATTCTTTATTAATTTAAATAAATATGTTTTATTGTGATTTAGGGATCTTCCGAAATACATACAATTTCTTTAGCTATTCCAAATTAATTCATTAGAATAGTAGTCTAGTGACACAATTTATCTCACTACTGCCACCGTGGTCTAGCGGTTAAGTCCGGTACCGGGTTCGATTCCTGTTCGGGACACAATAGTTTATTTAATTTATTTGTGATATTTCTTGAGTTTGGTACGCTACAGGAGACATCGACGGGCTTGCCGCTTGTCATGATGGGCATATAGTAAAGTTGGCTAAATGTGAATCTTGAAAAACACTTTGAATACACAATATTTCTCTTTAATCTTTTACATGACTAATAAAATGTGCTACCTTAGTTTAAGGGGTTCTACTGTATGACAAACTTGACTGTTATTGGTTTACTTGTAGTGCATTGTCTATTTGGTACGCGTCGTCAACGAGTCGCAAACACTCAGACATACATCAAGATATACTTTTTTTAGACATGTACAGAATTATCAAATGCATTATCTACATCATATACATACGTATATACAGGGTGAATTTTTCAAGTTGCTTTCAAGGCCAAATCATCAGGAATGCATTTAGGAGAAACTGTGTTGAAACTCACTCCTTAATATTTATTTTATTATTTATTTATAAAATTTTTGCACTATGTACAAAGGCGGACCTAATGCCGCTAGACATTCTTACTTGGTCAACCTTAGGGACATTACGAACATGGTATGTGGGAGGTAGGTGCAAATATTTAAACAGGAAAATAGATCATTAAAATTCTACTAAAACATAAATATATATAATAATACTAAATTCGAATAAATTATAATACATACATACATACAATATTACTTACAGTTGTTAGGAACTATTCAAGATGAGTGTGAAGACCATTCTTTTAAACAGCATTCTATGGGGCGCTTGTCGGATATTTAAGGGCAGGTTGTTCCACAGATTTGCGGCAACAATTGCAAATGAGTCGGACATAAAACTAGAGTGGTGAGATGGTATAGCAAGTACAGCGTTATGCGATGACCGCAACGACCTGTCGTGGAGAGAAAAGAGGAATATAAGTTAGTAAGCAGTATATATGTATGTTTATGTATAAAAATGTGTATTATTAGTATAAAGCTACAGGTATTATTTCATAGAAGTTGAAAAGTGATGACAAGACGTATAAATTATACCCAACCGATATAATAAATAATTACACTTTTCTTACGTACATTTATCATAGATTTACAACACCACTGTTCCCGTGCCTCGGAGAGCACGTTAAACCGTAGGTCCCGGTTCCACTAATACCAACTTGTGGAATCGTTAATAAATTGTCGTAAAAAATTGACATCCGATCCTCGCTAACCCGTTACGTAACAAAAAAAACCTACATAATATATATTTCAAAATTAATGTCCAACAAATTTTTTATATAATTGCCTTGTCATTTAGGAATTCTTCCACCGTGGTGTAGTAGCATTTATTCAATTTTTTTTTTAAATGTATTTTAAACCTATGTAATGGCAAATTCTTAAGTGTATCTGGTAATTTATTATATATTTTTTAATGAAATAAATGATAATAATCTTTAAATGATAATAATTGTTATGCAATGGTAACAAAGATATTTAATAAGTTACTATAAGGGAGCTGCCAATAAATTAAGAGTCAAACAAATGCTGGTTAATAAATATTTTTATTCGACAAAAGAATACCTAGACACTAAGCTCGACAAAGTCATGTGACTGAATAAATATTTGTATGCTAGAAATAGCGAAGCCTGTGATATAATTACATATAATTATTTACATCCCTGTACCTACCATGTTTATGACAAATGTTTCAGATCACCCGCAAAAAAAAACCCGATGGTCATTATAATTGCATATCAGAAATCACATTTTTGTAAATAAGTCAAATTTACTATAGGCCCATCATGCCAAGTGGCAAGCTCGTTGATGTCTCTAGCGTACCAGAGGAAATAAATTTATCTATCATAATATTTTCTCCTACTCCAATAATATTGGCATGTTTGGCCCGAGCCAGCTCCGAGCAAACAGCGAACACTGCCAAGTGGGTATAATAAACTCACGGGTAGGGGGTTCGATTTCCAATTTAATTTGAGACTCATCCCAAGGTAAAACAAAGAATTCATTCGATTACTTAAGTTTTAAAATGTAATAAACCTATAAATAGTAAAGCAAAGTATCATCACGACCGTTTCCCTTCCGGGGTGGTCAGACACCTTTCTTATTAAGAAGCGGATTCACATTTAGCCAACTTTCATCATCATCATCAGCCTGTGTCTCTCCACTGCTGGATGTAGGCGATCCGTCAGTTAAGGAGTGACGCCGCATATCACAGATTATATAGACAAGTACTACGTATCCGGCGCAACGACCTCATTTCTACTGCATTAACTCTACTCTCATGCGTATTCTGACATATCCACGTCTTACTTCCATACATAAGTGTTGGTACCAGCATGGCATTGTGTATGGCGAGTCGAGCTTTGTCACTGACATTTCCACTGGCGATCAATGACCCCAGGGCATCGTTCCCGTGCTCACCAACTGAAATTATTTGATTATGATCCAATACACGTTATTTTATTGTACTTAAGCGTGAGTTAGTTTAATCATTCTCTCAGAAACCAGGTCTTAGAAAACCTTAGCCAATATGGCCCTGCCATCATCGCACACTGTTTAAAACTTGGTGGCAATTTGAATACAATGAGCCGGTCGCATCAAACGGCGTATAAAGTGCAATTTCCCGCCATTCCCCGGTCTCTAGTTCCGCTCCATTAGTACTTGGAATGGAAACTATCTTGGATAGGAGGAGAATTACATTCTTGAGTCTATAACATAGCAAGTTAAAAAACCTAAGAGGCATTATGAAACTCTCATCAACAGTCGTAGGTTAGCACCAAATAAAGGGCTTGGATTAATTAATAGTCGTTCTAAAGAGCTCCATAATAAAATCGTTATAAATGTTTGGGCTATTTTCCTTTGTCCATAATATATTCAAAATATTTATTTCCATATGGTTCACATGTAACACTCGGATATTGTCAATTTTTTACAATATTATTAAAATAATAAATAAAAAGATTAAATTAAATTATGGATAGACCGAAATAAGTAAGTGACATTGCTGCCATAAGCAAGCACTGTAGCTTAACCTAAATTCGAGGCATTATAGCCGTGTCAACTTACAATCTAAATAATTATAATTTAATGTCAAATTATATAAAAAAAAAAAAATATTTCGTTCTGTAAAAGGCTGTGTCAACTTATAATCTAAAATAATAATAATATAATGTCTAATTATAATGAAATTTAATTAATTTCGTGGCTGTACAGTGGCCGAGTCAAATTAAAATTAAAATCGTAATAATATGAAATTAAATAAATATCATAAATGTTAAATATTATAAAATATTCAAACCAAGGGGCCGTGTCAACTTATAATCTAAAAATTATAACTACGACTATAAAGTTTTCTATGCAAAGTCATCTGCTAGTGCATCCCGATAATTGTAATAACTTTTTTTAATCAAAATATCTTTAATTTTACCTTTAAATTCTATAAATTCTAAACTTTTTATCTCTTTCGGTAATTTATTATACAGTTTGATGCCGTTGCATAGAAAACTTTTGGTTGATTTCGTTAGACGAGTTTTGGGGCATTTAATATGATCTTTAAACCGTGTATTGTATCTATGCATGTCAGAGTATTTGAGAAGACTTTTTTCGTTCTTCTTGATATATATTAAACACTCTAACACATAGATACTATTTATGGTAAGAATATTTAGTTTTATAAAGGCCTCCCTACACGTGTCTCTGGGTTTCATTTGAAGTATGTGTCTAATATACATAGCACCAGCTCTAACAGAAGTGCCTTGAAGGTGGACAGAGGCTAGGTAAAATCCCACACCAGGGGTTGGCCCAATCTCCAAGGTACTAATGTCATTCCGTCTGGACGCTTGCCAGCGTCTCGACTCAGACCGGTTGGTTCTAAAATAGATGGGATCGAGACTACTGCAAGCGTCCTATGAATGAGAAAGAGTAATAAATACGTCTCAATATACGAGTCTGAAAATCTACGCAACCGAACTCGGCCGACAAATTAACGAACGAAAAGCTCCGTTTCCGATGGAAATGAGATTTAAATATTAAATGAAACGACTCCTTGTCTTGGGCTCCACTAAATTGGATAACATATTAAAAATACATAAAAGAATACACCCGTCTCAATTGGTCTCTGGGACTGGAAGGCATGCTTTCAAATTCAGAGACTTAAACAAAATAATAATTATTTAATTATTTTTTATACATACAATATATTAATTTATGTTATATTAGTGCTATAACTGCCTCTGTGGTCTAGCGGTTAAGTCCGTGGATGTAGACGCATAGGTACCGGGTTCGGTTCGATTATTTCTGCCAACGTATTAGCCTTGCTAATTTGCCAGCTCGATGCCAGCCTCCTTGGGGCTATCTCGGATGGGACGTCTCTAGAGGACATTTTTAGTTTATAGTTTAGTTTATTTTTAATTTATATTTAAAGTTTATTAATTTACTTCGAATAAAATGTACTTTTTTTTTTGTTTAATTTCTCAAGATTGGTACGCTAGAGACATTGACGGGATTGCCACTCGTCATGATGGGTCTATAGTAAAGTTGTCTAAATGAAAATCCGCTTCGTTAAAAAGCCTGGTTTCAGACCACCCCGAAAGGGATACGGTCTTGATGATACTTACCTTTTTTTAAAATAATTATTAAACTATTTTCTATACGTCGTAACTGGTTATTTGGAGTTGATCCTTCAGGAGCTGATAGGGGCTAAAATGCAACAAATTGAACTCCCCATACGTAAGGCCGAAATTCAATAGTTTCCGATCTAATTTAATTTAAAGGGTTTTTCAATATTTACAATTTGACATTTAATTCTAAATAATAAAACTGCTCGGATCTGACGAGGATCACGGCAAAAATCCAGAACACAATCACAGCGCGGTTCGACTCCCTCCGATAGAGAGCGTTAATTTTGGTGGAAACGTCATCAACAAGAAATGCACTGAGCACAGTTCGCTAGTCACTACCAGAGGGCGTGGAGATGGTGGAACGTAATTTTTGGATTCGCACAACGATCCTGACTTTTTTTTCTATTCACAAAACATTTCAATTTCTGAACGCGCCATACATAAATTCTTCCACCTTGCTGATACCTCTTGATGATACAGCACCACCCGTTCCTATCTTCGGCAGATTGCACAGCATCATGGACGCTTCTGTTGGTAGTGGAGCGGATTTGGTTGGAGCACCGGGCTTTGCCCTCTCGATCACCTTGCCAGTAACAATGACTGTTTCTGAGTTATCTCCTTCCTTACCAGTACTTCGGACTACTGGAATATCCTTCATCTATCTAAAAACAGTGTGCTAGAGGGTGAAAGAATTCTAATTTTGGTGAATCAGGGACTCTTTACACTCACATGTACATTTTCCGTAGTTCTTTTCATTTCTGAGTACAAAATTATTTATTTCTGTTTTTTTTTTTAATGAAATTTGGCAGTGAGGCGCCATTACTCCAGTGTTAATATGACGCATCAGTAATCGACGCGAAGTGCGCCGAATATGATATTTAAAAAAATCGAACGAATCAAATAACAAAATATCGAACAGATGAGTTCTGAAGTGCACCTGAATATTTTCGAAGTATAATTTTCCGAAATTAGACTCGATTTTTTTTTCACGATTAACCTTAATCTTCAAAAGGTATTGAATACTTTATCTTTTAAAATTTAGATGATTAATTTTAATATTTTTTTGTGTAATATCCTAATTTTTATTGCGTTTATTTGTTGAATGAGGTTCGAATTCTTGTCGGTACTGGGTGAACCACGAGTCCAGCTGTTGGTCTACTCAGCGTAAAAATTCTACTTTTCTACTCTTCTCTCGTCGAAGGAGAACGTGTTTATCAATTCCGTAGAATGTAGGTCGGCATATTGTCAATAAAACAACAAAATCAATTTGTAAGTGCACGTCGAACATGACCGGCAATGCACTGTCATAGACTAATTAATTCTGAGACAATTGTCCTAGCTTTAATTATCATACCGTTTCGATTGTTGTCATTCTGTATTTTTTTGTAAAATAAAATATAGCGTTTATTCTTAATACCATTTTATTCTTATATATTTTTTTGTTAAGTTTTTTTTTAAACAATTTAAAACCATTGTTTTATGTTTTGAAATAAATATAAACTCTAACCAATTGTATTTAAGTTCATTTTTACATTTAGTTTTTGATAATAGTTTTTGAGATTGCAATAACAATTGCGGGTAGTTTGCCAAATGTGTGATTTACCTGACAGTGGTGCCCGGACGGGGGCCAAGAGTTCACGGTTCACTTGCCTTCTTCCCAGTCTAGCCATAGTGATCGTTAATGTCAAAAATAGGGGATTTATTAAGTATTCTAAAATCCAAACTTGTATGTATGGGTGTATGTTTGTCCGTGTTCACGCGTATATTATATATTACTAGACCGATTTTGATTAAAGGCATGTAATAAAAAACGTATCAACATTAAATGCGTAATCGACCAATCTCTGCTCTGTACGAATTAACCAATCAGGTGCGACTAGAAACTAATAGACTTCAATTAAGATAATTTTTGTGGGAACGTTTTAATATTAGTTAGGGCCTATATATCGTTGATAGAGCAGTGATGGATCGATTGTAAAAACGCTTTCTCTATCATTCTGAAAAGGTGGGTTCGAACCCCGGCATGTACTGATGAGGTACACGCCGGAGGGGTTTAAACCGACCTTTGTAGGATTTTAAGGAAAGCGTTCTTACAACCTAGCCACCACCGCGTTCTTACAACCTAGCCACCACCGCGTTCTTACAACCTAGCCACCACCGCGTTCTTACAACCTAGCCACCACCGCGTTCTTACAACCTAGCCACCACCGCGTTCTTACAACCTAGCCACCACCGCGTTTTTACAACCTAGCCACTACCGCGTTCTTACAACCTAGCCACCACCGCGTTCTTACAACCTAGCCACCACCGCGTTTGACATATATTATTGTTTTATTATTAAGTTTATTTTATATTTTTTATAAATTAACTAAAGTTAAAGAGGCGAACAAACGTACGGCTGCGTAACTCAATTTAGCTCGAATAATGGAGAAAAATTGTAATTACGCAAAAAGAGAAAATAGATGGTAGTATGGGAAATAAAATTAAAAACAGCGGCAGTGTGGGGAACGAGGTCGTCTCTGCAAATGCGTCTCTACTGCCACTAGTCATGAATACATAACGAGATACCAGACTCTACCAAAGACGTAATAATTGGCTTGTAATAGTTTTATTTTTGGTCAACGTGGCGAGTGTAGGTCAAATTCTCCAGATATGTATTTATTTAAATTCGTTAATGCACTTAAAAATAGTACAGAGGCGAGCTATATATGGAAGCTGTATTAACTAGTGTTAGGTCTTATTGATGTTTTTTAAAACGAAACTGCCTCCGTGGTCTAGCGGTTAAGTCCGTGGATTTAGACTCGGAGGTACCGGATTCTATTCCTGGTCGGGACACAAAAATATTTATATACATAAATACATTTAATTAATATTTAATTATTTGTGATATTTTTCGAGTTTGGTACGCTGGAGACATCGTCGAGCTTGCCACTTGTCATGATTGGCCTATAGTAAAGTCGGCTAAATGTGAATCCGCTTATTTATAAGCGTGGTTTCTGACCACCCCGAAAGGGAAACGGTCGTGATGATACTTTACTATATCAAAATGTGGAAAGCTCACCCAGCCAGTGTGTTTCCCCACTCTTACAACCTGTAGTCCTTTAAGCTAGTGTAAAAATATCTTGTTAGGCCGGCATAGTGGTAGAGAGTGATGTCGGTCGTTAGTGGCTGACGTCAGTTACTATACTATTCTTGAACCTCGAGTACCGCTTACCATCAGGTGGGCGCGATGTCACATGTCGTGTTAAGGTACGAATTTCTTTACGTTGTTGGCTGTTTTTCTTACTTCAGGGCCATTGCACTGTCAAATTATTATAATTCGTACTCGCAGTAATAGGCCAGTCCTTATTATGTAGGTATATGGCAAATATTAAGGTGTGTTTAGACCAAGTGAGCAAATGCTCATTCTAAACGCCTGTTTATTAAATTACATACATACATATCTTCACGCCAAATCCCTTGCGGGGTAGGCAGAGACAATTGAGCGCCACTTGTCACGGTCACGACATACCTCTTTCGCTTCTTCGACATTCATCAACCTCTTCATACATGCCCTTTTGTTTCGATGGCTTTTCAACGCACCTTCAGCTATTGTTTTATTAATTTGGTCGTAATATGTGAGTCTAGGTCTGCCAGGGCCTCTTATACCCACGACTTTCGCATTATATATCTGGTTCGTCAATCTCTCTTCATTCATCCTTTCAACATGCCCGAACCATCGTAGCATGCCTTTCCTTATTTTTTTAAATTAAATTTTTATTAAATTAAATTTGTTTATACAGAGACAGAGCTTTCTTTGTACTACCTTCTATATTATATGCTTAAATTTTACATACATACATTACTTCACACCAAATCCTTTGCGGGGTAGGCAGAGTTAATGAATTGAGCGCCACTTATCACGATCACGACATACCTCTTTCGCTTCTTCGACATTCATCTCCTATTCATACATGCCCTTTGGTTACGATGGCTCTTTAATGCACCTTCAGCTATTATTTTATTTATTTAATCGTGATAGGCAAGTCTTAGTCTGCCAGGGCCTCTTTTACCCACGACTTTATGTTTTTATTATAATTTTGATACCTCCATTTGTCGTTCGGTTTTCTATATATATTTTATTAAATACTGCCTCTGAGGTCTAACGGTTAAGTCTGTGAATTTAGAAAAGCAGGTACTATGTTCAATTTCTGGCCGTAACCCAAAAAAATATTTAATTTATTTGTGATATTCTCCACTTACTTGCCACTTGTCATGATGGGCCTATAGTAAAGTTGGCTAAAGGTGAATCCGCTTATTTAAAAGCGTGGTTTCTGACTACCCCAAAAGGAATACGGTCGTGGTGATATTTTTTATTTAGGCACACCCTCGCCAGACCACCCGTCTGGCCAGTAATGATGAAATGACAAAAACGTGTTGTCGTTTACATCAAAAAATAATTCGCCCTGCGATCTTGTTCGGGGTCTAGCTCTTTATTCGTTTGGTCTAAACCCACCTTAAAACTACCCGCGCGGTCCATGTTCTGGCGCCAATGTGTGCTTCATTGAATTTTTCACAAATTGAATATTGAAATTTGTACCCGGTACATACCGGTATTTGTACCCGTAATTTGATTCCTCTATTTGTTGTTCGGTTTTCTATATGTTTTTTATTAAATACTGCTTCCGTGGTCTAGCCGTCCGTGAATTCAGACAAGCTGAGTTCGATTTCTGGTCGGGACCCAAAAAATATTGAATTTATTTATGATATTTCTCGGGTTTGATACGCTAGAGACATCGACGAGCTTGCCACTTGTCATGATAAACCCTGAAGGAAATCAGTCGAGAAAATATTTTTTTACCACTGACTAAATCGAAATATACCAAATTTGAGTCTATCATCGAGTTGGAAACGTGATATGCCGGGTGTAGACAAAAATATTGCGCGGGTTTGAGGGTAGGCGAAAATATTTCAGGAATTGAGGGTATGGGCGAAAACATAGCGGCCTATACTGATGACTAGCTAGGGTTTTATAAATTTGAAACGACGGGTTACAAATTCGACTGAATAGAAGAGCGGTCGAAGTCCATGGATCAAATCCGGCGGCAACCAAGCTTACTTGTCATTTTTTATTCTCAAAAACAAACGGGAGCCACTGATATTAGGGACTAGTATGACTTAGGCGCGGCGGTGGCTCGGTTGTAAGAACGCGTTTCTGAAATCCTACAAAGGGCGGTTCAAACTCCCCCGGCATGTACCCTACTCCCTTTTCTTACGTACATTTGTCATAGATTTACAACACCACTGTTCCCGTGCCTCGGAGAGCACGTTAAGCCTTCAGTCCCGGTTCCACGGTTCCACTAATACCAACTTGTGAAATGCGTCTGGCCAGCGCGGCGAGTGTAAACATAATTTTCCAGATATATGTTCTGGAAGGCCCATCTCCAACAGTGGAGGTCTAGAACACAGAGTTCTAAACTTCCACTGTTAAAAAATTCTGAAGAATATCGCCTATAATACATAATTTATAATGCCAATTTTATTAATGATTCTGTAAGATTTTTTAATATTATTATTAGTGGAACCGGGATCGACGCCGGCTTAAAGTTCTCTCCGAGGCACGGGAACGATGGTGTTGTAAATGTATGACAAATGTACGTAAGAAAAGAGTATTTCTCATTGGTACATGCCGAGCCACCACTGCACTTCTCTAGGGGCTATAATGATGAATATTATTGTGAAGGCTGTAGCTTCTGACGACAACACGAGGCGCGTGATGCTACCAACAAACATGCACATAGAAAAAAAAACATTATGCACATTCCATTCCAACAGGCTCTTAGTAATTTGGATCCTGCCCAAAGTAACCGAGGCGTCCTCGAATTTATGGCGATTCCTTCCCAAATAGGTTGAAAGCTGGCGAAATTCGTAATCCATTGGCGAAGGAATCTTTTCCAAAAAACGGATTCGGATCTATTCTTGTAGCTAATTCCATTTTGATTTGGTTTTAAAATACAGTATTGGGTCGGGTAGGAAGAGGAGCTGAGTATTGGATGGTGAGCGTGTTATTGTGTAATAAAAGACGCTAGTTGCGAGTTACCGTTCATCAAATCAAACTCAGTGTACCAACAAGATACCCCAGACACAAGATTCAAAACATTTTTAACATACCCTATCACAGAACTAACCTTAGGTATACATCATCCTCTTTCCAGAATACAATCAAAATACAATGCTCATGTTGCAAAATTTCCAGATATTGACATCATCGGAGACTCCCAAAGAGTATTTAAACATAAACTGCTAAAATAACTTGCCCAAAATTTATAAGTCAAATTTATGTATGTTTTTTTTTTAATATTTAAATTTTATTTATTTTTTTCTTTATTAGGTACTTGAAGCAATAACATTAACATAGTTTTCTTTACGTTATTATTGTTACTAACATTATGGTTTTTGTACCGAAATAAATATTTATTATTATTTCCATTATGGAAATAATAATAAATTATAGTAGGTTTAATATTCTTGCTGCAGGATCGTTTTAAGAATAAGGCTCCGGATCGTTTCAATTTTCTTACAACCCTTTTAGAATTGACGGGGAAAATATAAAAATACGGCAACTCTATAACTTGCGACGTTGGATATTGCTGACTGGCACTTCTTCTTTAGGATCACGATTGACTATTGTGTTCACCGATATAGATTTTTTTTATTTATTTTTTTTTATTTATTTAATAGCAGAGGTTTTGAATTTTATCGGCTTTCGGGTTGCTTCGGAGCAAGCAATCTATCTAAATTCTGACTTAAGTCATCATTACAGCCCCTAGAACACAGCGTCCTCCACTTTGGTGATGTACCTTCCAGAACATATATCTGGAGACGGCTTGGCGAGGATATGATGATTTTTACTGACAATTTATTAACGATTTCACAAGTTGGTATTAGTGGAACTGGGACCGACGACGGCTTAATGTGCTCTCCAAGGCACGGGAACAGTGGTGTTGTAAATCTATGACAAATGTACGTAAAAAAAGTGCATTTCTCATTGGTACATGCCGGGTGGGTTTGAATCGACCTTTGTAGGATTTCAGGAACGCGATCTTACAACCGAGCCACCACCGCGCCTTAAGTCATACTAGCCACTGATGGCTCCCATTTGTTTTTGAGAATAAAAAATGTCAAGTAAGCTTGGTTGTCGCCGGATTTGATCCATGGACTTCGACCGCTCTTCTCAGTCCAATTTGTAACCCGTCGTGTCAAATTTATAACACCCTAGCTAGTCATCAATATAGGCCTCTATGTTTTCGCCCATACCCTCGATTCCCAAATATTTTCGCCTACCCTCAAACTCGCGCAATATTTTTGTCTACCCCCGGTATATCAAGTTTCCTACTCGATGATAGGCTGAGTGCTCAAATTTGGTAGATTTCGATTTAGTCTTTGTCCGATTCTCAACTCATCCACAGATATTATATATATTATCACGGAGCGTTGCTTGGTAAAGAAAATACATAAAAGTTGTAAATAGTATAAGTAAACAAAAAAATAAACTTAACGATATAGTAAATAATGTTAAACATTAAGCTGCTTAGTAAGCAGATTCATATTTAACCTAACCTATACCCATCGTTGCAATATACCTACTCATTTGTTGCGTACATTTATTTTGATCTTTCATATAATACTCTTAATGCATTCATTGATGAAACTGATGTTGATATCTTTCATGACAAAGTGATGGCAGTGAGAAATGCGTTTAATTTAATGTTCTTTAAACGATAATAGTTTTTTTTTTTGTTAATGTACAGTTATTAGTTTATTGCATGAAGTGATAGTTTGTAGATGATTTCATCGTTCACAATATGTATTATTCTAACACTACTAGTGAAAACTTGTAAATGACTTTCTGTATCTATTTTTGTATCTATACTTGTGAATTTAATGTCAATAGTTTTCCTTAATAATAAATAAATAAATATATACTTCTAATACGAGTTTGTATGTAGTCAATGTGTGTATGTGTTTATGTTCCGTATAGACTTCGAAACGACTGGACAAATTATGATGAAATTTTAAAATGATAACCCCAGCGGGTGATCCTATGAAGTTTAGTAGCGATCGGTACAATTTTGTTGTTGTGGAAATTTTGTTTAGTCATATTGTAGATATTTAGTACTATCCATGCGAAGCTGGGGCGGGTCTGGTATTACATATTAGGTAATCGGTTAGGTCAATTCCGACCATTATATATCTCATAAATTATGTTCCAGCCCGAATTTAAAATTCATTCAACATCCACTGTTAAACAAAAAAAAATTGTTTATTATATCCGATTGTCTGTCAAAACTAAGCACAATGTCCTATACGCAATCTCCGATACTAGGCTCAGGCCTTCACACACAATAGTCCAGGCATCAAGTGGTGGCTGCGTGATCCTATTTATTTTATTTAG
This sequence comes from Tinea semifulvella, assembly GCA_910589645.1. Classification (NCBI taxonomy): domain Eukaryota; kingdom Metazoa; phylum Arthropoda; class Insecta; order Lepidoptera; family Tineidae; genus Tinea; species Tinea semifulvella. Next base: position 9,542,294 of record OU342619.1, read on the forward strand.
CACAACGACAAAGGCGAGCTTTAATTGACTATTTGCTTTTTCTCTTACCAAAGGAAGGTAATAATGTGTACCAATGTGTACTAAAATAGTAGTTTATGAAACTGTTGCATAATAAGGGATATTATACACGAGTGTGTGTTTAAAAACCGAGCCGTAGGAGAGGTTTTTAATAGTATCACACGAGTGTTTTAATACCTAGTTATGTGCAGTTTCATGCACTAATTTATCTACTCTCATACATTAGGATTGAACCTACTAAATAAAAGTTAAAAGAGTAAGAAAAATCACACGAAATGCTATACAACAAAACGTATTAAATGGCGCCAATTTTTTTTTTTTTTTAAATGACCATGGTACAGAATACATAAGTCCTAAACAATAAAATGGCGCCAAAACCTAGCTTATGACCGCGCACGCGCTATGGCAGGCGCTGCCATAGACAAGTAAAAATTGGAATCAAAACTTTTTTGTAATGGAACCTTAACCTTAAAAAAAATAAGTGTTATATAATATGAATGAATCTATCTCTAATGAAAAGTAGTTGCAGAAATATGAAAATTATAATTCAAAAATAATATCCTTTAAGTATTCACATATTTCACAATACTCACGGCTAGAATTGCAAACTAAACAATCGGACGAGTTGTTAGCTGGTCGAATAGGGACAGCACCTTATCGATGGCAGTCGATATCGCCGGCCATACGAGATTTTATTGGTTCGACTTTTTCAAGACAATTCCGCGTCATGAATTGACAAGGATACGGGGGATAAAAAAGGTCCTGCAATAATTTATTTATTTGTGACTTTTCTCGAATCCGGCACGCTAGACTACGACGCGCTTACCACTTGTCATGATGGACTAACGGCTAAACCCAATAATTCTAACTATCTTTGGATTTGATTACTGCAGTATGAGTCAAATTGAAGTACTTGATAAAAAAAAATTTTAAAGAAGCAGATTCACATTTAGCCAACTATACTATAGGCCAAGGGTTTCCAAACTTTTTCAGTTCGCAACGCTCTGGTTTAATATTTTGTTAGTACTCAAAACTAGGTACAAGGATGTTAGGTAGAGAGGCACAAATATTTAACCATTAGAGATCAGCAAGGGAGCGACGCTTACAACGCGCTGGATGACGTCTCTTGGTCTACTCTACGGCGCACCAGGGCGCAGCAGCGCACACTATGGGAACCCCTGCAATAGGCCCATCGAAACTTTTTTTTATGGTGGTTACTTGTAGCTAGCGTATTAGAAGAGGAAAATGTCACTAAATTAAATAAATTATTGTCTCTGAAACAGAAATCGTAACTATATATTTGATTTAAGTAACATTTTTTTAATACTGAATACGACATGTGACATCGCTCCCATCTGATGGTAAGCGGTACGCGAGGGCCAAGATAGGAGCAACTGACGCCAGCCACCAACGACCGGCATCAGTGTCTGTCTACCACTATGCCGGCCTAATAAGATGCTTTTTCACACTTCGCTTGAAGGACTTCAGGTTATAGGAGTGGGTAAACACTGGTTGGGAGAGCATTCCTCATCTTTAGCGTGCGACAGATGTAAGAGTCACCAAATTTATGAGTACGCGTAGGGATAGTGGGTATGGTATATGCATAGCTGGGCATTAACTCGTTAATCCGTTAATCGTTAATTAACGAAGTTAACATTTTGATTAACGGGTTAACTTTTAAGTTAACTTTTAAAAATGTTAACGGACACGTTAACTTCCGTTAATATGCAGAAGTCCGTTAATCCAATGCCACTATTTACCGCACAGCACCGCGGTGTGGCGCGAAAAACAGGTTCAGACAAGTATGAAACGACAAGTGCCGGGCGCGGCGGCGCGTGAGACAAAAACAAAACTAGATATATTTTGCCGGCGCGTGCGAGTAAGAAAACTGCGAAGTACTAGCGCCAGTGCTTAGAGTGACGAGTGTTGTGTTTGTTGTTAGTATAAATTACTGTCAGTGATAATTTGCGTGTTAATAAAGAAGAGCGCAGTGTAATTAGTTTGATAGAAAAGTGTACTGTGCAGTGTAGTAATTAAAACTATATCATGGAAGACATGGAATCGGATTTCAGCGGTCCTGATGAGAATCCTTGGCCACATTTGACTGAGTATGTGGAATTTGTATCCAGATCGGGCCAGCAAATACTTTTTGCTTGTAAGCGTTGTTTGCCGAAAGACACCAAAATAAAAGTTCATGTAAATAGTTGTAATAAAAGTTGCTTACCTCCGAAGGATAATTACCTATATGTATTCTTAGCGGTTTTTTCCACAATACATTTCCAGTGTGAAGTTTTTATTCTGAATAGAAGCAAAAATATATACGAGCATGTCACTTAATGATTTTTACCTTTTGATGATGACTGTACTACGTTCGTGATACGACATAGTTTAATTTGCAGACAGTACATCGACCGTGGAATATATCTTGTGCCCTGCGTGACTGAATGCGGTAACATAGTTATGTAATCAGTATTTTGGAAATTGTGAAATGGTTTTTGCGATTTATAACTCTTCTAAAAAAAAAACTCTTTTTGCGTCCTTCGCGAAAGTTATGCATTCTCAGAATGTATTACGGGTGTTTATGGTTTATAATACAGTATTTGGTTGGGTAGGGAGAGAAGTAGAATGGTGGATGGTGAGCGTATTGTCACGCAATAAAAAAAAAAGGAGGCCTCCTTTTCTTAAACCAGCCTATTGTCGGTCGCAAGCCCGAGACACCATTCTTCTCATCTCCTACCCACACACGATGGACCCGACACCCACCCGCACGGTGAATCCATGGAATGCTTAGAAATTTGTCTTCTTCATTTATTTATGTATTTAAAACTTTATTGCACTATGAACAAGGGGCGGGCTTAATGCCGCTAGACATTCTCTGACAGCCAACCTTTGGGACAATAAGTAGGTGCGAAGACGTATTCAAGACTGATCATTATTAAATAATAACTATATTTATCAATAATATATATACTACATACTAATAGTACTTACATACATAAATATACTACATAGTAGAGTTCAAGAACCAGCGAGATTCTAAGAAAAACTTTGCACCACTTACTGAAAGAATTGGCCTCAAGCGGGTTTACATATTAACTGGTCATTTCATTGATCATAAATTAACTCGATTATAGGTGATGGCTCTGAAACAGGGAAGAAATATCAGCACAAAATATTCGTGTGCTGATATTTCCGACAGTACGTTTCAACTAAGGCCAACGTGAGGACAGGATTAAAATGCAGAGGGTTGTCGAGGCAATTTATAACTTATGTTTAAATGAATTAGGTAGATTGGTGTGATAAATATTTATTTTTTTAGTATTTAGGTGTCATTGAACTCTTTTCTAAAATAAAAATAAATCTTTTTTTTTTAAAGTAAAAAATCTATATCCGAAAAACAAAACATACTGTATGGTGAATAAGACCGCGTCTGAAAACACGATATCTGTCATGATTAATACCTAAAGGTTTTTTCAAAGTCGAAAGTCAAAGTTAAAATATCTTTATTCACGTAAACACACAGGCATTTATGAAACGTCATTAATTTAATTATTTTGAATGATTCTACTCCTGCTAGTAGAAGACTAAGCAGCAAAGTGGTCCAATGAGTAAGCTGTTAGCAGAAGACCAGCAGCTTAGCAGATTCCAGTGACCTGTTAATGTTTAATCTGACTGAGAATGGAATCTGCAAGGAAAACTCAGCTATATCAGATTTACAAAATAAAACATATACAGAACTGCACCACAACGATCAATTAATAACCTTTTAAATTTAGTTATCAGTACCTATGAGATTACAACACCTGGTACAGCAGTAACCCACCAGGCAAGTCAGGCTGGAGAGTATTATTATTAATTGATCTCGCCCACAGTCGAGAGTGAATGAATTACGTACTTGTAAGTCAACGTTCGCGCGATCGTCGACCTTTCGCTACCTACTTGATTAGGTTCAGTATGACTGGCTATATTTTTAGGAAAACTTCTCTGCACCGTAAGTAATGATCTTATTACTGAATAATAAAAATAAGAAATACGTAGTTCTTTATTTTTATTCTAGATTAAAATATAAAAGTATTTGCGTACTTAGACACATTATTTAATTTATTTTATTTTATTTTATTTTATTAGGAAAACTTATGGTTACAGATTTTTAATTGGACATAAATATAAACACTTAAACCACTAAAAAGTTTCCACAGATAGAAACAACAGACATTAGCTAACATTAGCCCCATCACACATCCAGGCGACCTCGTCAAGCGCGGGAAGTGCGGCAGTTTCTGCTGAGAACCTCAAGCTGCGCAAATACGCCAACCTCAGTACAGGTTACGAATTTGCGCCGTTTGGGGTCGAGACTATGGGCCCATGGGGACATTTAGCCAAGCATCTGGCCAAGGAGTTGTCCAACAAACGGCTAACGGAAAAGTCTGGAGACAGGAAGGCTGGCAATTATTTCTGCCAACATATTAGCTTAGCTATACAGAGGGGAAATGTTGCCAGTCTTCTTGGGACTATCACTGAAGGGTCGTCTCTAGAGGACATTTTTTACTTATAGTTTATTTTTTAATAGGTTTAGTTTATATTTATTTTCATTTATACTTTTAAGTAATTTTAATTTATATTGTAATAATTTTATACTGTTTGTATATTATTTCAATAAAGTATTTGATGTTTAATTAATTCCACGCAGATTATTGTATATGGATACATTAATTTTAGTTCAGTAGTAGACAATATTCTTTTATTTTTAACATAATTATTCATTCATTCATTCATTACAGCCCATAGAACACAGCGTCCTAGACCCCCACTGCTGGAGATGGGCCTTCCGGAACTGGAGAATTTGGCCTACACTCGCCACGCTGGCCAGGACATAATTATACCATATTATTATTACAAATGACAACGCTCTTTTACAGCAGTATAGGTAGTACTTATCTGGTAATGATGAAGGCTGTTCTTTGCTGTTATCCGTTCGCTATTATACCATGATTAGTAAAATTATTAATTTGAAATTTGACGTCATACGCCAAGATGACACGCATACACTGCCATTTGACACAAACATAAAATATTGCTTCCAATACGCTTCTTTGGCAATTCGTCGCTGATGATGCATTTTTTTTAACCCTTTAACGACATTATTTGCCCCAAAAATACATTTCACTTTCTCTCACTTTACTTTCTTCGTGAAGGCTATTTAAAGGACATCATTCATCTTGTATGTGCTAAATTGTACTCACAGTTATATATGCATTATTAGATATATTTTTTTTTAACAATTTAAGTAGAAAAAAAACCTTTATTATGTTTAACATATCATCATGACAGCTCTAGTACTAAATGCATATAGTATAACTATATAAAAAAACTGTCAGTGTCAAATACTTTTATCAGTCAAACGCCTGTTGACATTATTTATTTTTTACTAGGTCTTGATTTATACGTACATACGAATATAACATATTTTATTTTCCAAAAATATATCATTAAAGATATTGATATTACTATTTACATTTTTATTTATTATCATTGTACACAGCACAAGAGTTAGTATAAGAATAGCCAAAAATGGATGATGTCTTTTGTGAAATATATTTTTGTTAATGAAAACATTGAATAATTTCTAAAAACTTCTCGAAAGGGTTAAGATATACTAAAATATTGCATTCATGATTTTTATTTCACTGAGATAGGCCATTCTGCAACGCCAGCGATGAATTGTTCCACCAATATATGTATGGTAAGACTTAATATTTAAGAATAGCTCATGCACATATAAACCAACGATAAACACACTCCGATCTATATAAAAAAAACTACATTCGAACTAAATACAAGAGTATACTTCCGAACACCGCGACAGATTGCAAACCACGCGACACACGATGGTACTCACAAAACTCAAAAATAACTATGTAAAAATAAATAAAAATCATTTTATTATTATTTATTATTATTGTTATTGTAGCTTTTATTCGATTGGCATGCCAAGTCGCTGGGGAAAAGTAAAAATTTGATATAAATAAAATCGGAAAGTTACGAGTGTGTTTGTCTGTTTATGTGTGCAGGAATTTTGGTGCTTGTCTTGGCTGAAGTACGTCCAAACTTGGGCTGTTTGTAATAGGTGAGTTTGTCATAACACACACTTTGACAGCCAGAGAGTGGATAAATAGTGTAGCTACAGGACTTAATTTTTTTTTTTTACTTTCATATAGGTACCTAATATAAAATTGCAAATGCATTTATAGCGATTTTTCTCTTTTTTATTTAATAAAACAATGTATATAATTATTAGTTATACATATTGTCGGTAATTTTACACTTAAACTTGAAAAATCTTTTAAAAATGTTGGATTGTGCAAGCGAGAGGGTTGGAGAAGCGTTAAACCCTCTTAAGTAATTGCAGCTCGCGACGATAGCTACATTAGATTGAGCGCACTGATATGTAATGGCTAAATAGAAACCTAAATGCGACGCGCCGCTTATGCGCCTCGACTTTTGAGTGGGTAAGCGATACCCGTTACAACCCAGTGGCACGTCATCGTCTACACTTTATGCTAAGCTCTATATCACTTGCATGTAACAACTAGAATGGTTTGTTTACATTATTTATCTGCTCTCGCTGGCTTAGATTTAGTTTAGACGTTCTACTTTAATAGTTTTATTATGTACTTTAAGTTAAAATCCCTTTTATTCTAGTTTTAGTGATATTTATTAGTTTATTTGTTATTCGAAGTGAGGTACGAAAATGGATAAAAATATAATGTTGGCAGGTTCATTTTATGCTGCTAACCAGGTAGGGATTTTGCTGCGGGTCCTAATTAATTAAAGATGATTTAGCGTACTGTATTGGTTTATTGAAGAAAATCAATTAAAAATAATTACTTATAGTAAATTTACTTTTAAAATGTGTCAATATATACTACGTGTAATTGTCAAAAGAGCAAATACATTTTTAGGCTTCAGGTGTCATAAATTTAAAATAAAAAAGTTGACTCTTATAAGTAAAAATCATTGTCTAAAAACAGAACATTAATAATTGATCTCACTAAGAGCTGAAAGACAAAATAGAGAGAGACACAATTACGTAAGTCAACGTTCGTGCGATCGTTGACCTCTCGCTACCTACTTGATTGGAGTCAGTATGAGTGACGATATTTTTAGGAAAACTTCTCTGCGCCGTAACTTAAAATTTTATTACTAAATAATCTTAGTTCTTTAATTTTATTCTAGATTATAATATAAAAATATTTGCTCTTTAACAAATTACACGCAATACATAACTAACTCTGCAAGTCGCCGCTAGGAGCGCTGGCCAACGATCCAACGGTGATATTTGCCGAGCGGCGATGGTGTCGCTGTGTTCGCAAATGCTACTTAAATTATAGAACTTACATCAATTAAAAATAATTAGTTAAAGTAAATTTGACTTAATAATATCATTGTATTGTATGTATTGGGTTCATGGTAATCTATACGAATACGGATTCGTCTCAACTGCGCCACCAAATTAAACCAGCTTGTAATCGGCGGACTGGCTTCCCTTGAGACCCGCGGACCCCTGAACCAAAGTAAAGTATAATTTACAAAACAAAAACTTACAATCGACATGTTCAAAATGGCGCGAAAAATCGTAGTTTTTTTTAATCTTACAACTGAGGCTTAGGTTAGGTGCAACATGTATATTTTTACAATTTTGACCGTGATTTCGTTTACGTTCCAGTGTCCGACGACTTGCCACCGATGCAACGTTCAGCTCCGCTTCTGCAGTCGCCGCAGTACACCGGCGGTCGACCGCAGCCATACAGTGAGTGTAAGACTATTTAATACACACACATCTCAGTATGAGTCATTTTCCGTTAATCGAGACAAGCCGTAGTAGATGTGTAAAACTTATCTGACTGAAAAAAAAAAAAAAAAAATCTCTTATAGTTAAACTATTGAATAAAAACACAAGAAACACTTTACTTGAGTATATTGTCTTCAAATTCTTATTACATAATTTATTTTACTACTAAGATGTATCCTGGAAGGCTCCTCGTAAAATAGTAAGCTCAGCAATCCTATTCTGTTACTTAAGCGCAAACGTTATATAATGGAATTCGTTAACTATATATATATCACGCTTTGCGACTAAGTAACAGAATATCTACTGGCTACTGTTCACTTCCACAGTCGCAACGTTCGATCCCTGACAATTGTATATCGCCATAAAATGAAGATTTGTTATTGGTCCGATTACGAACGGTGGGAATTGTAGCTAACCAATCGAAAGCTTTGGAATTACGAATGTTGCCTCTAACAATTAAATGAATTCATTCTATTTCGAATACATCGATACTAAACTAGTACTCGTACTTTATTATTAACTTAACTCTATTTAATTATTACTTTAAATCAAGATAACATTGCTGTTAGCTTAATTGGCAAAATAGGTTTCCAATTAGTAAAGTTTTTAACGATGGAATTTGTTTTGTACTTCTCAGTCTGTAACGGCCATTACAGGGTTTATTAATGAAAATGCAGTATTATAATTGTGTCCAACTAACAGGCGAACTTTGGCCACTGTTAAAACTTCTTTGCCCCGACTGTCTTCAACAGCAAGCTGGACAGAATTAGAACAACTTTGCACAGAGTGGATTATTATTTTGACAACTTGTGGTCTAGTTTCCAAATTGACAAAATACATTGTTGACACCAAGGTACAATGTCTGAATTTGTGCAAAAGTTATTGTATACATATGTATATTATTATCGGGAATGAAATCCTGTTGAATTGTGTTATATAACTATATTTAAATACGCAACAAATAATGTTGCCCTAAGCAAGACCAAGACCAAACTTAGCCAGTCTTATTTATTTATTTATTCGAAGAGAAAGGACAGAGACAGGCAACATAGAAGATAGCAACAGAGTAGAAGCAATTAAAATTATACCCGCCACCAGAATATTTCTCACTGTGAACAATAGTGCACTCTTTGTGCGATACAAAATTGGGAAAATATCACCTTGGCCAGGTATAAAGAAAACAACTGCATTGTGTTTGAATGCATTAAAACTGTTAGGCGAACTCCGAAGCAAACTGCCCACACTTTGCGAGCTAAACCGAAAGTAGCAGCTTTTTGATTTTGGCTTTGAAGGCGGCGCGGGAGTTACTGAATATATCCACGTCCGATACACGCCTGTTGTACGTGTCGCACATCCGACGTACAGTTGCGCCAGATATTGTACGTACGCGGCAGACATGGAAGAGATCGTAGGAGCGAGTCTGTCTTGCATCAGCATAGGTGGTCTTGGTCTTGCATCAGCATAGGTGGTTTTGGTCTTGTATCAGCATAGGTGGTCTTGGTCTTGCATTAGCATAGGTGGTTTTGGTCTTGTATCAGCATAGGTGGTCTTGGTCTTGCATTAGCATAGGTGGTTTTGGTCTTGTATCAGCATAGGTGGTCTTGGTCTTGTATCAGCATAGGTGGTCTTGGTCTTGCATCAGCATAGGTGGTTTTGGTCTTGTATCAGCATAGGTGGTCTTGGTCTTGCATTAGCATAGGTGGTTTTGGTCTTGTATCAGCATAGGTGGTCTTGGTCTTGCATTAGCATAGGTGGTTTTGGTCTTGCATCAGCATAGGTGGTCTTGGTCTCGCATCAGCATAGGTGGTCTTGGTCTTGCATCAGCATAGGTGGTCTTGGTCTTGCATCAGCATAGGTGGTCTTGGTCTCGCATCAGCATAGGTGGTCTTGGTCTTGCATTAGCATAGGTGGTTTTGGTCTTGCATCAGCATAGGTGGTCTTGGTCTCGCATCAGCATAGGTGGTCTTGGTCTTGCATTAGCATAGGTGGTTTTGGTCTTGTATCAGCATAGGTGGTCTTGGTCTCGCATCAGCATAGGTGGTCTTGGTCTTGCATCAGCATAGGTGGTCTTGGTCTTGCATCAGCATAGGTGGTCTTGGTCTTGCATCAGCATAGGTGGTCTTGGTCTTGCATCAGCATAGGTGGTTTTGGTCTTGCATCAGCATAGGTGGTCTTGGTCTTGCATCAGCATAGGTGGTCTTGGTCTTGCATCAGCATAGGTGGTTTTGGTCTTGCATCAGCATAGGTGGTCTTGGTCTCGCATCAGCATAGGTGGTCTTGGTCTTGCATCAGCATAGGTGGTCTTGGTCTTGCATCAGCATAGGTGGTTTTGGACTTGCATCAGCATAGGTGGTCTTGGTCTCGCATCAGCATAGGTGGTCTTGGTCTTGCATCAGCATAGGTGGTCTTGGTCTCGCATAAGCATAGGTGGTCTTGGTCTTGCATCAGCATAGGTGGTTTTGGTCTTGCATCAGCTTAGGTGGTCTTGGTCTCGCATCAGCATAGGTGGTCTTGGTCTTGCATCAGCATAGGTGGTCTTGCACCCCTCATATTGGTCTTACGCAAGAGTCTAGCAAGACTCTTGCTCTGACTTAATATACTACGTACTAAGAAAATCTTGTATCTGTTCGCATACTACTATCTCGACAAGTACTGGTTTGATTAACTTGAAATTTGAAATAGTTATTCGTTTAGTTATTACACGTGCCTCTGTGGTCTAGTGGTCAAGTCCGTGGATTTAGATTTGGAACAAAAACCTTAATCCCAAAAAAAGTAAACATATTCAGCAAAATTAGGAAAAAAATGTCTGCGCAAGAGTATTGAAAGACCATTACCAAGACTAGGGAAGTTTGGTATTGGTCGTGCAACCATATCAGTGATCTTGCAGAGAAGCATGACCAAGACTGCAAGACCGGATTTGTAATTTTAACCACAAATCGAATCCATTTGTTGGTATATTTAACTCTATTGGGAATTAATAATAACTCAATATGTATTATGTATGATCAATTTAAATTTGAATAATCTTCTCCGAGACATCAATTCGGAAAATCCTGATTCATCTTTTTCATATTTGGAGCACGAGGGAATTAGTTATTCATGATTTTATTCCGGAGCATATTTTAATTATAAAACCGCGGTCTACATTAAGTTCCGACTACCCACCTGGTGCCTTCATTCGAAAAGTTTTTATTCAACTTTTAATTTTAAATTAACAAGGCAATTTATAACTTTTAGGTTTAAAATATACTTTTGGGATGTTGAATATTTTTTCATCACAGCCAATAGAACAGGGGTGGCCAACCGGTCGATAGCGTCTATTAGTCCTGTCGATCGTGGCAAGGCAAAAATTATAAATACGTGAAACAGACTGCGCAACGTAATCACCAACTGCTACACGCATCATCTGGTATCATTTCTGGGCATTGGTTTCCAACGAGAAATATCAAAATTTTAAGAAATGTGTTGAACAACTGCATTCGTGTTTTGGTTTAACATATTTATGTAGGTCAGCATTTCTAAACAAAAAATTAACACTATTCTCGTTTGACAGAAGTCTGACATCCGTTGACATGCCGCGATACCAATTAACCTAAAATAAAGGTTCCAGCAGTGCAGCGTATGCTATTTCCGTTAAGAGGCCAACGCCTCGGTTCAGATCCCCGTCTCCCCCGGATGGGGGGTAAGACGTGACTTAATTATTGGCCTCTTCACTCACTTATTCCTTCCAGCTGTCAAACAAAAGGTCGTCACTGCAATATTTAGCAAGACGTTGATGACGTAAATCTCAAACAGATTAAAGAGGTTTTTTTTTTAAACCTGTGTTTATACAAAAAATGTTCGTAACTTCTTTTGTTTTGCAGTCCATAAAACTAATATATAAAACTAACAGCCAGTATTCAAAAGGATGATTAAACAACGCACTTGTAACAATTGCTTATAGGGCACGTGATTGGCTAAATAAAAACTTCAAGTCTTAAACGTGGATTTTTTTATTATACTGGAAACTTCAAGTCATCTTTAAAAAAAAAAATGAATACACTCTTGTTAAAAATAAATCTTTTCTCAAAAACGTTTGTTTAATAAAACACAGTGCAACAGTGACATAACACCAGGACACACTTCAGACCAGCCACACAGTATTGCCAACATGACAATGGGAACTAATCGACCGACTAATCGACAGATCCAGCGACGATACCCAACCAGTCGACCAACAAATCGTGCTGCGAGGATTCCTGCCAGCATAGTCATCATTCTTGTGATCGTAGTCAGAGCGGTAATTTGATTTGTGTTATAGCGGCGCTTGCGATGGTTTTTTTGACAACTATTTAAATAAATCCTCACGTTTTCTTGCAACTACCCTCATTATTTTTATTCTTTATTTTCCACTCTTATAGTTTTAATCATTTTAAGCTAAATATCGGACACCACGGGCTTTTTTGTGCTAGAAGTTCTAGCCGCATTCCTCGTCACGCCATCAACTATCGACCTAAGGGCTTTTGCACTGGTGTACCAGCAATCTTAAGAGCCCTCTGGTATTGTGCGGAGCGATGGAATTACTGTTGGGCCGTGGAAACTTGGCAGGTCTCTGGTGTGGGATGCGACGTGTGTAGCATATTAACATATTAGCTCCAACTTACATCCAGCCGTTTACTGGTGAGAATCTCAAGTTGCGCAAATACGCCAACCTCGGTACAGGTTACGAATTTGCGCCCCAAGGGGTCGAGACGATGGGCCCATGGGGATATGTTGCTTTCAGACGGTTATTTCAAATAAATAAATTACTTATTGCGCTTGTACTCCATGGGCCTATAGTTTCTACAGCAAAGGACACAAATATGTAATCTTTTAATATGGATACATACTTGTGTCGCTTGCCAGACTCCGATTTATGCTTTATGCGCTGTCTGTAATGTAAATCGAATCATGTGAAAGCAAGATAGTTAAATAAAAGTAAAGTATCATCACGATCGTATTCCTTTCGGGGTGTGGTCAGAAACCACGCTTTTAAACGCGAATTCACCAACGCCAACTTTACTATAGGCCTATCATGACAAGTGGCAAGCTTGTCGATGTCTTTAGCCTACTAAACTCGATAAATCCACGGTGGCAGTCCGATAGTTAGTTATAGATTGATGAAGTTTGTATAGATGTCGTAAGCGTCGCTATTTATGTAGGTGTGTATTATAAACGCATGGTTGTGTGTGTGTAATTTCCTAACCCCTACTACTGTGTTTAAAAATAGTGATACTTAATCAACACACTCACACATACATGAATTTATCATACAAATAATATATACAGAATGTTTGATGGATGGCATATCATAAGGCCTGTTTTAGTTACAGGAAAAAATATCCTGCATTCACAGATTTTTGGAAAAAAAAAAATACAATCTCCAAGAGAATGATAATTTTACAGAAAAAAATATATTCCAATCGATCCCGTTTATTATAAGAATCTAAAGTCTATAGGATCGACTTTTTAAAAAGGTTTAAAAATTTCCCATACATTTTGTACGGTAAAAGAATTAATAGATGGTGGTAACTTGCTCAGTCTGCCGGGGCATGGAAGTATGCACTGTTTTTTTGGGATCAGGCTCGAATTGCCGTCATGACCAATCAAGTCGGCATAGTGGTAGGGACTGATATCAGTCATGAGTGTCTGATTCCATTTGCTAACATTTATGAAACTTGCGCGCCACTTACCATCAGGTGGACCTCAAGGTCACACCTGGCCTATCACCTGGTTTGACGTTGACTCATTCTTTAGAATTACAAAAAAAAAAAAAAAACAATACTACGTGGAATTTATTAAAGAGCAAATATTTTTATAATATAATCTAGAATAAAAATAAAGAACTACGTATTTTTTTTTTTTAATTATTCAGTAATAAAATCTTTAGTTACGGTGCAGAGAAGTTTTCCTAAAAATATAGCAACTCATACTGAGCCCTAATCAAGTAGGTAGCGAAAGGTCGACGATCGCGGAAACGTTGACTTAGGTAATTCTTTCTCTCTCTATTTCGTCTCTCGGCTGTGAGCGAGATTAATTAATAATAACATTTTCAGACGCGGCCTTATTCACCATGCAGTTGTGTTTTGTTTTTCGGATAATGATTATTTGTCTTTAAAAAAGTGTGCATTTTAATTTCTAATAAAAGATTACCAATGACATTTGAAGCCTAAAAAAATATTTGCTCTTTTGACAATAAAATAAAAGTTGGAAATAATAACGGTTTATTATTGTTATTATTATTGATTAATAGGCGAGCAGCGCATTGCTGATATGCCTATATCTCAAGCACTGGCTATTTCGATTGTCACTAGCCACTTGTCCAGTTTGTTTTTAAAAGTGTTTACAGTTGAGGACTTTAATATATCTTCTGGTATTTTGTTCCACATATTTACAGCTCTGTTTTCTTGTTTTCCATTGATTATTATTTTTCAAACATTCTGTAGTTTAAAATACAACACTTATATGTTAATAATATACAATGTTACTTGCATCTATATATATGTATCATAGTTAATACTCTAATCAAAATATACTATACCTAAAAAACTGAGTTTTATTTCCTAATGACATTTAAGACGGTATAACGCTTGTGCTTCCCTCTCGCTCGCACATTCCAATATTTTAATATTTTTTAAAATCTAAGTGTACTTTTAAGATAAGTACAAACTTTCTAGGAAATCAATTTAAGGAAATTTTAGACCTAATTTTAGACACGGAAAAATTGCCAAAACATAAATATCAATTTTACTTTATTTTGTTAAAATAAATACACTTAAGAACATAGCTTCTGTAATGAGGCATTGTCACTACTACAAGCTAAAATAATTATTAAGATGTCATTTAAATTGTAGCTGCTGTAAATAGGCATTTTCATATTACAAACTAAGACATACACAATTATAAAATAAATACACTTAAGAGCATAGCTTCTGTAATGAGGCATTGTCATACTACAAGCTAAAATAATTATTAAGATGTCACTTAAATTATAGCTGCTGTAAATAGGCATTGTCACATTACAAACTAAGACCGACACAATTATAAAATAAATAATACTTAAGAACATAGCTGCTGTAATGAGGCATTGTCGTCTACAAGCTAAAACAATTTTTAAGATGCCACTTAAATTATAGCTGCTGTAAACATGCATTGTCATTCTATAGCTTAAACAAAAACAATTTAGGAATAACATATATTAACCATTGCTTTCATGTATATTTTAAAATAAATAAAACCTACATTTACTCGTGCATATATTATAAATTTATATTATTGATATTCGCCTTTTTTTTAAATACTAATCCTGTTAAGAAGGTTTGACGCTTTTGCATCCCTCTCGCTCTAAAAATAATAATAATAAAAAAAAAGTAGCCCAAAATTTGTGAGTAAAAAAAAGTGCTACTTGACTCGTGCTAGAAATTTCGGTTACGTGATGTAAATGACACTTTTAGACATTTCAACCTTGTGTATTCATTTTGGTTGTAAATCGTGTTAAGACGGCATAGTGGCAGTGACTGATGTCGGCTGGTATCAGTTGACCCAATTCTATCGCCGTCTCTGTTTACCATCATGTACTAAAAAAAATCCTCAAGTTTTGTAACCTAAATTTAAAATATTTGTACATGTGTGTTTTCAGACATGGATTACGGGAGTGGGGGTCCCCCACCGAACATGATGAAGGAGCGTCATCCCCATGGACCTCATCATCCGGTAAGACATCATAACACTTTATTCATAGATAGAGCATTCAACTGGATTCTAATCTTAGCTGGGTAGCACAGGTTAACAATACTAGTCGTAAAACACAATAAACTTGAGAATTTTCTGCCATTGAAAGCTCAAATTATTTATTTATTTAAAAACTTCATTGCACTATGTACAAAGCCGGACTTAATGCCGCTAAGCATTCTCTGACAGACAAACCTTTAGGGCATTGGGACAGTTTTCATGGTAAATAGGTGCACAATAATAAACAAAAAAAAAAAAATTTATAAAACAAATACATAAAAATAATACTTACCATTGCATATACAAATACGTAAATAGGTTATATATTATTATGTTTATATATCATTAAACTAGTCATGTGACGAAGGGAAACGGTCATGATAAGTCGACTTGTCAGTCCGTCCACCTTTACATATTTAGATTTGTATTTATTTAATTTATATCACTAAGTAGGTATTTTATTGTAGTATTTATTTAAATACATACATACATACATATCTTCACGCCAAATCCCTTGCGGGGTAGGCAGAGACAATTGAGCGCCACTTGTCACAATCACGACATACCTCTTTCGCTTCTTCGACATTCATCAACCTTTTCATACATGCCCGTTTGTTTCGATGGCTGTTTAATGCACCTTCAGCTATTGTTTTATTTATTTGATCGTGGTAGGTATGTCTTGGTCTGCCAGGGCCTCTTTTACCCACGACTTCACTCATCCTTTCAACATGTCCGAACCATCGGAGCATGCCTTATTTTTGTCACTATGCTTTCTTTAATACCTACTCTTTTGCGTATTAAATACAAACACTAGATAATAGTTTATTTATTTTTCCATTAGCAACACTATTCCTAAGTGGTAACGCTACATAGTTTTAATTTCAATTATTATTATTCCAGCGCGACAACCGTGGATTTGGTCCGGAAGGTTATGGCGATGGATTTCCTCCTCCACCGCCCCCCATGCATCACCCCAACATGGGCCCGCAGAACCAGGTAGGTCAATGCACTTACGATAATTGATAATTTTACATACATATCTTCACGCCAGTTCCCTTTGTCACCATCACCACATAGCTCTTTCGCTTCTTCGACATTCATCAACCCTTTCATACATGCCATTTTGTTTTGTAACTTAACTGCACTTTCAGCTAGAGACTTATTTAATTTTGTTATGACATTTCACTCCATTCCATTTATTACAGCCCCTAGAACACAGCGTCCTAGACCTCCACTGCTGGAGATGGGCCTTCCTGAATTTGGCCTACACTCGCCACGCTGGCCAGACGGCTTGGCCAGGATATGATGTAAATTTTTTATGACAATTTATTAACGATTCCACAAGTTGGCATTAGTGGAACCGGGACCGACGGCTTAACGTGCTCTCCGAGGCACGGGAACGGTGGTGTTGTAAATCTAAGACTTGTACTTAAGTACTTAAGAAAAGTGTATTTCTCGTTGGTACATGCCGGGTGGTTTCGAACCGACCGCGACCTTTGTAGGATTGAAGGTACGCATTCTTACAACCGAGCCACCACCGCGCCTTTTCCATTCCATTACTAAAGCCCAAACATTATGAAAGCCATACATGCTACGGTCTACCGAAGAGGTTACCTGTGCAGGTTTGCCTGTGCTGCAGCCCTATTGTGATACTTAGTCGCAAACGTTATTAGTGGATTTCGTTATTTACGTCCGAGATTGCGTCATAATTATAAATATATTCAATGCTCAATTCTATAAGTGCTCGACCTTGATAGTGGCCGTGCAAATATCAACTTTAATAGCATGATAAATATACATATGTACCTATAGTTGACGGATTCCTTTATATAACGTTTGCGCTTAAGTAACAGAATAGGACTGCAGGTCAACTAGACGTCGTAGCATTGTGTCTAAAAGAGATAGAATCAGTTAGCAGCTAGTCTACACGCATACGTCTAGTCGCACGCACACAAACACCGTGCCGAAGTCTGCCGAACTGAAACGACGTTAGACGATGCACGGCTTTCAACGCCGCACCGCTGTGCCGGTCGGAGTGGGGGGTGTTAGGTTTATTTTCGTTACGGAATTTCTCGATTCGGTCGCCGCGCTCAAAGCCCGCGATAAAAGCAATAGCTTAAAAAGTGGTGCAAGCATTGGTTATTGAAAATAAAAAGATTAAGTCTTGTTAACTTTTTGAATAATTTAAAACTCGACTCTGCTGGTTTTAAAAACTAACTCAGAATGGACAGACACTAGAAACAAACTAACGCGACATGTA
Organism: Tinea semifulvella; assembly: GCA_910589645.1. Classification (NCBI taxonomy): domain Eukaryota; kingdom Metazoa; phylum Arthropoda; class Insecta; order Lepidoptera; family Tineidae; genus Tinea; species Tinea semifulvella. The sequence continues at coordinate 9,560,173 of OU342619.1, forward strand.
CAGATACACTAGAAATAATAGATTTTTGATCTTGCGTTTACAAAACTGCCTACATTGGTTGGCGAGGGTCTGACGACAATTTATTAAGGATTCCACAAGTTAGTATTAGTGGAACCAGGCCCGACGGCTTAACGTGCTCTCCTCCTCACTGGAACGGTGATGTTGTAAATCTATGACAAATGTACGTGAAAAAAGTGTGTTTCCCATTGGTACATGCCGGGGTTTGAACCGACCTTTGTAGGATTTTAGGCAAAGCTCTCTTACGACCGAGCGAATACCGCACCTCATATATACATATATATATATATATAATATTAACATAAAGTGTCATCGCGACCGTTTCCCTTTCGGGGTGGTCAGAAACCACGCTTTTAAATAAGCGAATTCACGTTTAGCCAACTTTACTATAGGCCAATCATGGCAAGTGGCAAGCTCGTCGATGACTCCAGCGAACCAAACTCGAGAAATATCACAAATAAATAAAATAAATTATTGTGTCCCGAACGGGAATCGAACCCGGTACCTCCGCGTCTAAATATCTACGGTTAACCGCTAGACCACTAAGCCAGTATATAGATAAGTAAAAATATATAAATATCTATTTTTTTATATATTTATTATAAAACTGCCTCTGTGGTCTAACGGTTAAGTCCGTGGATTTAAACTCGATTCCTGGTCGGGACACAAAAATATTTATTAATGTAAATAAATAATTTATTTGTGATATTTCTCAAGTTTGGTACGTTGGAGACATCGACGAGCTTGCCACTTGTCATGATTGGCCTATAGTAAAGTTAGCTAAATATGAATTCGCATATTTATAAGCGTGGTTTCTGACCACCCCGAAAGGGAAACGGTCGTGATGATACTTTTTTTTTAAATCTATTTATAAAATGTCAAAAGTAGTGTGACATAATTTGCTAAAGGAGAGCAGGATTGTGACCTATTCCAGGGGGGGCCCCCGCAGCAAGGCGCAGTCATGATGGTGTATGGTCTTGACCCGCAAACTGTCAACGCCGATCGGCTCTTCAATTTGTGCTGCTTGTATGGAAACGTTGTTAGGGTGAGTTATATATTTGTATTAATTTTATTTAAATAAAAAAATTTTTTGGTCAAAAAAAGAGACTAAAGGCGGCGAGCATATACAAAATACAAAAAAGTAATTTATGAACATTAAAGAAACGACCAGGAATCGAACCCGGTACATCCGCGTCTAAATCCACCGAGGCAGTCTTGAAAACTTATTTTAATAATTTTATACACGTTTGCTAAATATTTGACCTTGCGCCCACCTGATGGTAAGTGGGGAGCGATATCCATCAATGTATGCAACTGGAATCAGACACTCATGACTAACATCAGTCCCTAACACTATGCCGGCTTGTGATGACTTGGCATGACGGCAATTCAGCCTGATCCCGAAACGTGTGAATACACTTTACTGGGTTTATCGGCATACTTCCCCGCCCACTATACAAAATTACCACTATCAGTCTGCCTACCACCTATTGTTGAAAGTGTATATTTGTTCTTTTATAAACGATACGACACAAAGATATTTATACATATATAGTTCGATTTTCGACTAGATTAGTCTCGGTCACCCCAATCGCATCCAACTTCATTTCATATCTAGGAGTTCATTCATCTTATCGTTCATCTCCCCCCGGACATTCCAGGTGCCAAAGTCCAGCAAAATCTTTGCACCACTTACCAAAAGAATTGGACCTAAGCCAGCATAATAGGACTCGTACAGTATTTGGATGTGTGAGGAGAAAAGCAGAATGGATCCATGGAATGCTGAAAAATTTGTTGTTCTTGAAAAACGAAAAAAGGTCCTTCGAGCCGGATTTGTTTTATTTTAAGTTGTATTTTTCCTTTCTGAAGTTTCAAACAAATTTGTTCGTTCAAGTTTATGTGTGTTTGATTTGGAATTGTATTTTGTAGATAAAGTTCCTGAAGACCAAGGAGGGGACCGCCATGGTCCAGATGGGGGACGGCGTCTCGGTGGAAAGATGCGTTCAGAACCTCAACAACGTTACAGTGGGAGAGTACACGCTCACACTCGCGTAAGTATACAGGGTAGGGTTTCCCGTACGTCTTGTTTCCAGCGGTGTTATTTTTATACCACCATGACAATTTTACAATATTAAATATCTTTATTCACGTAAACCTATTACAGGCATTTGTGAAACGTCATTAATTTAATTATTTTGAGTGATTCTACTCCTGCTAGTGGAAGACTAAGCAGCAAAGTGGTCCAATAAGTAAGCTGTTAGCAGAAGACCAGCAGCTTAGCAGATTCCAGTGACCTGTTAATGTTTAATCTGACTGAGAAAGGAATCTGCAAGGAAAACTCAGCTATATCAGATTTACAAAATAAAACATATACAGAACTGCACCACAACGATCAACTCCCTCTCCCTCTCTACACACTTCTTACCAGATATTCAGATTCTCTCACTGTCTCGGCTGCTCGCCAGTGGAATAAACTTCCACTGGTGATCAGACAAGCTCCTTCTATCTCCATCTTTAAAAACTTGGTCTTCAGTCACTTTTTTAAAAAGCAAAATGTCTCAATCACGCTCTGACATAGTAATAATTTTATATATGTATGTATATTATGAATCAGTAGTATATATTATATAAATATTTATTATTTAATTGTTCTTGTATACTTGTATATCTATATTGTATTTTTTTTATTATCTGCACCATGGTAGCTCTCTTATCGCCATCACAAAGGTTAGCTGGTAGAAAATGCCAACGGCATTAATCTCGCAATTGTACAATACTTTTGTAAACAATGTGCAATAAACAATTTTATTATTATTATTAATAGGTAATTTGAAAGGAGCAAACAACTTCTATAACCTATTCACTTATTCAAATTCAAATTGTTTATTTCCATTTGGTTAACAGGTAACACTCGGATATTGTCAATTTTTACAAATAAAATACAATATTATTTAAATTAATTAAAAATTAAATTATGGATGGACCGAAATAAGTAAGTGACATTGGTGCCATAAACAAGTACTGCAGCTTAACCTAAATTTGTGGCTTTATAAAGGCCGTGTTAACTTATTAAACTAACTAGTAAACTTAATAAAAAAAAATACAATAACAATTTCGTGGCTGTACAGTGGCCGAGTCAAATTACAATTAAATTCATAATAATATAAATGTCATAATATTATTTATAATTATTTATTCTCTACAATCCTCATGAAGTCCCCAATCCAGAATTTCCGCTTATTTTCTGCCAATCGCTATCCTTCTGTTAGTTCCAGTTTTTGCCGCGTGGCGTGATTTCGTGTTGCCAGTATTAAAAAACATGTAGCATCTATTCGAATGAATTTGTTTGATTTTCAAAACTAACAATTGTAAAATAATTATATGTTGTTTAAATTACTATCTTATATTAACGATATGGTTTAACTTATTTATTTTAGAATAGTTATGTATTAATCATGTGATCAGATAGATCAGGATTGCAATCAAATATTAATAATATTTAGCTACATACATAGTCCTAAGGGGTAATTTAAAGGTTTATTTCTTTTAGTTTTTCCAAGCAAGCTTACCTGTCGGAGGTGATGAACCCGTATCCCCTCCCCGACAAGAGTCCTTCCTTCAAGGACTACGTGGGGAACAAGAACAACAGGTTCCTGACTCCCATCTCCATACATAAGAACAGGATACAGCCTCCGTCTAAGGTGAGACATTTTTATTTTTTCTGTTGTGTGAAATGTCGATCAGACTTTTTGTATAAAATAAAATTATTGTCTATTTAGACTATTTATAAATACAAATCGTTTATTAACACAAAATAATGTTGGTTCGTCATGGTGAATCCAGTCTCCTGCATGAGCTGTGCTGTATAACAGGAGACAGTGTCTTCCAAAAAGTTCATACAAAAATTTACTAAAAAGAGGTTACACAAATAGCAAGTGAAGTATAGTATGTGTGTGTGTGTGTGTTTAGAAAAGGGTGAGGGGACTGGGGAAGAGAGGAGGAGGAAGAGGGATTGTAAGATAATATATACCTACAAGTAACAAATCTTGATGATATGATTTTAGATCCTGCATTTCTTCAACACTCCCCCCGACGTGTCGGACCAGCAGCTCCTGTCCGTGTTCAGCGACTACGGAGTCACTCCACCACACACTGTCTCCAAGTTCCCGCTCAAGACAGAGAGGTAATATCATAAACAATCGCTAAACAAAATATCATCTCATACTCCTTCAAAATATCACCTAATACTCTTACAAAATATTACCTAATACTCCTACAAAATATTTATTTATTTATTTATAAGTTCTCCAACAAAATCAACAATATTTCAATTTTTGAGTACATGCATACATAATTAACAGAGTAAATGTGATTTTAATTAAACGAGAAGACGGCCTGCTCATAAGTTATATGCAATTTTCTTCAAAAAAAATGATAAATTATTGTACAATAAATATCGAACCTGGACCAAGCAGTGGCTGTATATATTGTTTGTTTGCTAAATTTCCACTGATTTACATTTTGCCTCGGGGCGAGATGAATGCCGTATATGATTGATTCCTAGCCAACCCGTCTGGCCAGCATGGCGAGTGTAGACTAAATTCTCCAGACATATATTCTGTTATATAATCGTCATTATTTTAGATCGTCATCGGGTCTGATGGAGTTCCAGAACATTTCTCAGTCTGTGATGGCCATCATGGCTTGCAACCATGCTACCATACAACATCCAGGTCAGTTTATTATTGTTAATCAACTTGTATTTTTTTTCACACAAGGTAACAGGGAATTCCGAACTTTGACGGTTGTTGACAAACATGTGTGAAGACAAGAGTTTTCAACCAATGCGTTCTTCCAGCACTGTCGTACCGAGCAAAAACCTGGACACTCACAGTGGTCTGGTCCTTAAATGGTCGCTCAGAGAACTATGGAAAGAGCCAGCATGAAGACAAAGAAGACAAATTTCTAATCATTCCATGGATTCACCGTGCGGGTGCCGGGTCCATCGTGTGTGGGTAAGAGATGAGAAGAATGGTGTCTCGGGCTTGCGACCGACAATAGGCTGGTTTAAGAAAAGGAGGCCTCCTTTTTTTTTATTGCGCGATAATACGCTCACCATCCACCATTCTACTTCTCTCCCTACCCACCAAATACTGTATGATTCCGTTAATGCCGTCTTGGAAGCTCGTTCCATAAATGTATCTCCAGCAGACCTGCTTAGGCCCAATTCTTTCAGTAAGTGATGCAAAGATTTTGCTGGAACTCCTCTCGCACCAACTTCCACTGCGTAAAGCTGAGTCTTGAACCCGTTCCTGATCATTTCTTCTTTGAGATCATAATATTTATTCGACTTCATGTTGTGGTCTTTTGGAATATTTGATTCCCATTGGCCCACTCGCACTGAACTGCCTCCGTGGTCTAGCGGTTAAGTCCGTGGATTTAGACTCAGAGTTACCGGGTTCGATTCCTGGTCGAGACACAAAAATATTTAATAATGTAAATAAATACAAATATTAAATTTATTTGTGATATTTCTCGAGTTTGGTACGCTGGAGACATCGACGAGCTTGCCACTTGTCATGATTGGCCTATAGTAAAGTTGGCTAAATGTGAATCCGCTTCCTTATAAGCGTGGTTTCTGACCACCCCGCTAGGGATACGGTCGTGATGATACATTTTTTTTCGTCACTCTGGCCAGCCGGGTTGGCGAGGATCTGATGTGAATTTTATAATGTCAATTTTGTAACGATTCCTCAAGTTGGTATTAGTGTAACTGGGACCGGCGACGGCTTAATGTGATGATGGTGTTGTAAATGTATGACAAATGAACGTAAGAAAAGTGTTTTTTTTTTTTGCTATAAAATCTTATCTATAGTTGGAGTTGGATAAATTTATATATTGCAAATTTTCAGGTGCAAAGTTCCCGTTTGTCATGAAGTTGTGCTTTTCGTCGTCCAGACAAATTGGTCAGGGCAAGATCGGAGGGGGCAAGAACGATGGTCCTCCGCGTCCAGGACAGAACAACGGAGTCGCCGACGACGACTATTAGTAAGCTACCTAAATTTAATTTATAAATAAAATAATAATTCTAAAAAAAAAATTTTTTTGATAAGCATTTTTTTTCTGTAAGATTGTGTACAGTCGGATAATTGAATAAAGCAAGTTATTGATTGTTAAGACTATAATTTTAATTAATTTGTTTTTTCATAATACTTAAACAACAAAAAAACAGAGTGGTGGAAGCGTACCATCAGTTGTAAAGTCAAATGTGATTGTATAAAATAAAGATAAACGTGTAATTATTACACTGTTGGTGGTTCTGATTTTTCCTGTTTTTTTTTTTTTTATTATTTTTTTTTTCGTTAATATAAAAAAGTTTACGAATGTATGAAATTTGTATGAAAATATTGAGAAAAACGTATAATTATGGACCAAAGTATGTGAAGGAATAAAGGATTGATTTTTATTTAATTGTTATTGTTAAGTTTTATCAAGTGATTTAATTAAACACGTTATTATATTAATTGAATTACTATCAAGAAAAAAAACTATTTAATTTTAAATGTTTTGTTGAAAAGTACATTAATAGTGATAATATTATAATATAGTTGAAAAAAAATATAATTAAAAATTTAAAGTCTATAGATATGCACAAAAAAGTATATTAAGAATATAGTTTTTTTTTATTATTGTAAAATTGATGTAAATATTTTTACCGCTTTGTACCGCGAAATTTTTTAAAAGTGGTAAAATTTTGACTGACAAAATTATATTTCCCTATCTTTTAACTTTTTATCTTTCATAAAAAAATTATTCACTGTAGGGACCATAGATATGAAATTTTGACGATTTTTGTCCATTTCTATATTTTTTTCCTAATTTTTATTTTTATTGTTAAGATATATTTATGGTTAATATGATACATTTTATGTCATATTTATTAAAACAATAATACAATGTCATTCAAAAATGAAGTCATATGTATTAACAAATCATAAATAATAAAAAAATAATAAATTATAAAAATGGACAATGAATCGATTGTTTTATATATCCTAAATATTTAATTGCGACTGTTTTAATATAAAATGTCTATTCTTGTATAATGTGTACACAATCTTTTAAATATATATAATTTTGTTACTGTCTATCTCTATTTTAAATAAAAATAAATAAAAACGTCAAAATTTTACTAACAAATCACATTTTGACACTGGGGCATTTGATATTTTCATTTATTATATTAAGCCAAATAAATAAGCCAAAGTATAGATTAAAAATGAAATATTTTATTTATAAAATATTCGATATATACAGTACGTGTACATAAATTGCTATTATGTGTACAGGGTGTGATTTTTTAATAGATAATAATAATAAAGTATTGGCCTATTTTTTGTGTTAAAATAAATCAACCCTGTATATATTTGTTTCGCGCAAAATAGTTGAAAGTACAATCATGTACTCAAGTGTCATTATAAGAGATTACGATAATATAATTACAAAATTTTAAATATACTATTTAATAGTAAGGCATATGATAATAGTAAATATTGAGAAATATATATACGGGGTGACTTTGTATGCTTTTATTTTATACTAATATGTGATTCTATTGATAGAATCAAACAAGTTACACAACGCACCGTTAGTAATACAAGGGCGTAATACGAAAAATATTTTTTTGGGAAATTGCGTTATAAGATTCTGGATACTTACATTTCAGCTTATATATCGAATAAAATGCCCATTATTTGAGTTGTAAATGTGAAATTTTGCAGATTTATTCTTTGATAACTACTTTATAAATAGCAATAAAAAAATATAAGATATTATAAGATATATTTGGAAATGAAATGAAATTATTTATTTGCATAGAACATGGTAATAGTAAATGTTAATGGTAAGTTAGTTCTGCACATTCAGCCATTTCTGGCACACATTTTTTTTAAACATTATTTACAATGTTAAAATCTATAATATTATATTTACAATTTTAGTCACACTTATTACATACAGATTATTATTAAAACATATTGTACAGATAATTGTTATAATACACATAAAAAATACTTAAAATTTGTGATTGTAATATTCATTTAGCGAATAGAAGCAACATTCTATCAATATTTTTCTAATTTGGCCTTTAAACTGATTGTCAGGTAATTTTTGAGAAACTCAGGTAACTTATTGTAATACACATAATATAGGATTTTTTATCAATCTGCTTTTTGGGTAGATAATTCCATCTTATAATATCATAAACTGCCTCCGTGGTCTAGCGGTTATGTCCGTGGATTTAGACTCGGAGGTACCGGGTTAGATACACAAAAATATTTATTAATGTAAATATATATTTAATTATATTTAATTTATTTGTGATATTTCTAGAGTTTAGTACGCTGGAGACATCGTCGAACTTGCCACTTGTCATGTTTTTGTCACAGTCACCAAGGGATACGGTCGTTATGATACTTTACTTTTACTATAAAAAAAAACTAGAAAAAAATGCCTGGAATATATTAGTTAGGCAACCCATGTAAAAAGTGAATTTAATTCGAATAACCGATTAGTATATTAGTCCAAAGTGAGAGCATACAAAGTCACAAATTGTAAAATTATGAACGGACATATCTTTGTGACTATAATGTTTCTATAAAAACTGTCAATTTTAAATTTTGAATGAGTAAAAGTTCGGGTCCGGTTGCACCAATTATGTGATCGTATTTAGTGGGTGTTGTGAATTTGTGAGATTTAGATTTAATTTTAGGGCGTTTGGTGCAAATGGGCCTTAAGATGTTCCGTCAATATTATTAATGTTAAGCCATTGTACGATTATACTTAGATTATTGCTCTGTATTATTTCTAACCGCAATAAAATCCTTTCAAATAGCCTAACGTCAAAATTGGTTCAGTAGTTTTTAAGTATTGATGACGCCTATATACATAGCAAAACGGTTTTTAATTCGGGTAGAAATTGTACAGAGATTCGATATATGCATAGGAAATTACAAAAAAAAACACTCGCTTCAATTAGTGGTACTTAAAATGTGGTTTAGAATGTAGTTTTTTTTAAATTAGCTTTTGCGTAAACACATTCGAGGGCTTAATCCAGAATTATTATTAAATACTAGTCAATTTTTTTAAACACTTTTAAAAGCGACTGTACTTAATCGTACCATTTTATTAAAAAACCTACTTTACTATATGGGGCGACTTTGTATGGACTTACGTTAGACTTGAGATTCTATGGATAGAAACAAACAACTTATGAGAAGAGGAAAATCATATGTCGGCTATTTTAAAATTAACAGTTTGTATAAAGAAGCGATTTTTCGTCATTTTCGACATATGGTTTCTTAGAAAAAGTTGTTAGTTTCTATAAATAGAATAACATATCAGTCTAACGTAAGACCATACAGAGTCACACGGTATATAGTTATGATTACAATCCCCGTAGCATGGGACTTAGGACGAGCACGCTCGCACAATCTCAATAAATGTCAAAGATTTTTGACTCTGTATTTTTGATAAATGTAGTCTATCAACTTTCCTGGAAATAAAATTGCTTTAATTTTAGACATAGCAGTTAAGTCTGTGGATTTAGACAGGTACCATGTTCGATTCCTGTTTCGAGCTTGCCACTTGATTGGCCTGTAGTAAAGCTGGCTAAACGTGAAATCGCTTCTTTAATAGCGTGGTTTCTGACCACACCGAAATGATACTTTACTTTTCTAATATGTCGATTTTTTTTTTCTGTAGAATGTTAGTAGACTACATTTGACAATAGTACACACTTAAAAAATCTTGTTACAAATATGGCGGCTGTCATAGAAATCTATTCCACTCGATATCATGCTCTCAAACTTTTTTATCTTTCAACTGTGAATAAACAGCTACTTTCGTCATATCTTGCCTTATCTCACAGCTTATGGGGAATAGAACGATATAGAAATGGACCACAGAAGACAACATATCGGTTTGTGGTTTTTTAATCACACAAATTCAATCAAATTAGCACTTTTAAATAGTGAATTTTAAAAGCAAAATATTTTTAGAAAATAAAATTGCTCAATAATGTTTTTGAATTTTATTTTTATTGTAGTTGCTTTTTATTGTTTTGTCGTTTTAAGTGATAGAAATCTGAAAATGTTTATTATTTTTATTTTATTTATTTTGTGTTTATCTCTATTTATGATGGTTTAATGCTTCTTGGATACCTGTCGCTCGCACAAACGAATAGTTTCAAAAGAATCGAAGTCGAGTGTGCTTTTAAAAAATGTAGTATATTCACTTTTTAGGAAATAAAATTACAGACATTTTGGACATATTTTCACTGTCATACTCGTATACCTAATTTTAGACTGAGAAAAATAGAAAATAAAATATATTGATTTTTTTTCTATTTCACTAAAACAAATATATGATTAATATATGTCGAAAATGTTCGCAATTTTATTCACTAGTAAGTTGATAGACCATATTTTTGAAAAGTGTACTTAGATTATAAAAAAACTTTGAAATTATTGGGTTGTGCGAGCGAGAGGTATGCAAGAGCGTTAAACCCACTTAAGTTTTTTCAGTAGTGTCTTCTAACTTAGCCTAACGCTACTGCAGTGATGCGCAAGGAAAATATCCAACAGTAGCAACAATCATGGACGTACCCTGGGCCAGTGGGGGTGCAAATCAGATGTTTAATAGCATCTAGCCAAATAAATAAATAAACATAAATTATTTTTTATGATTATTTATATTTTTTATGCATTATCTATTTTAAAAGTAATCTTCGAAGGTCTTCATCAAAACGGTTTATGACATTGCAAGAAGTTTTTTTTCTTTTGTCGACAAAAGTAGATAGTATAGACGTAAGCAAAATTTAGGGGAGGGGGGCAGCTGCCTTCCCTGGCCTCCGCTGGATACGCCTATGGCAACAATCCACGTCGTCAGAAAAGAGATATTGGTGGATAAATTCCTCGCACATTTCTGGTGTACGAAGCGGCCTAATTTAAACAATTTAAGCATTTAAATATTAAAGAAGCAATGAAATACCGGTTCTTAACGATTATGTTAACAGCTTGCATGTGGATCTTTTATTACGTCTGTGCCTCTAATTTTTGAATCTACATCTATAAAAACAACTATTTATTTTGGATACGAACTAAACAAACGCAATTGTTAAATAAACCATTTATTCATATTTTTTAATATTATTTTTAGTTGCCTGATTAAGACGGTTTAACGTTTGTGCATCCCTCTCGCTCGCACAATCCAATAATCTCAAAGATTTTTTAGGTATTTTTTAAAGTTATGTTATTAAGTTATTTAGGAATTATAAATGAAATTTTGAAGATATATAATTATATATTTATTTTTAGTGAAATAGATAAAAATCGTTCTAATCTATGTCTAAAATTAGATGGAAGCAAAAATGTCCGTAATTTTATTTCCTAGAAGTTAAAATATTTCTCAAGACTTGAAAAATCTTTGAAAATGTTGGACTGTGCGAGCGAGAGGGATGCAAAAGAGTTAAATTATCTTAGAGATAAAATAATTTGACGTTATTTTTACTATCTGACTACAGATATGCAAAATTTATGTGTTTATAAACTTAAAAATGGTCGGCGAAACTAAACATTTTTATAAACAATTGCTTTTGTCATATTGCGGAGTATTATTAACCGCAACAGCTGTTTGTGTTAGCCTTTAATTGAGGAACGTCGAAACAAAAACCTATAAATCACTTCTTTTTTTATTTAATAGTTTTTTTCCTACATATCTTTCGATAATGGAACCTGTTCAAAAACTCATAAATCTGCTTCAAATCCTTTCCGAAATACCCTAGAATTAACATAAACTAAATACATTTAATCGTACTAGCAAAAACCGATACACCCTCAGTATATCTGACTGCCTCCGTGGTCTAGTGACTTCAATTTGTAGTCGGGACACAATCAATTATTTGTGATATTACCGAGTCTGGTAGGCTAGATATATCGACGAGCTTCCCATTTGTGGATGGGCCTATACTAAAGTTGGTTAAATGTGAATCAGCTTCTTTAAAAAGCATGGTTTCTGACCAACGGAGCAAGGCATATGGTCGTATTGATAATTTACATGTTTCATATCAAATACCGATATATCCTACAGCTTTTTATGAAATACCGATATATCCAATTGGTTTGTTCGATAACCGATAAATCCATTTTATTTACTTATACAGCTCTTATATTGCTCAAACAAATGTAGAATTTTGGTTTCTAAACAGTGATTCCAACAACAAATAAAATAATAGATTTCCTTAAATTCTAAATTACGATACAGATAAGCCCATGGTCATGAAAATATTTTAAAATAATTAGATAAAAATACGAAAGTGATTTATCGGGATTTATTCCGACGCTTCTCAATTCAATACATGAACACATAACACAACAAGACACAAAACAAATCAGATTTTTATCACATTTTGAGTCAAATTTCCTACCATACACTTACATTATACGTATTTCTTCTAGTTAATGGCGACACGGCGAGAAAAACACATCACACATATCAAGACGGACACACACACAACAACACAACGGGTGGTGATTTTTTATTATTTTGCATTTTAGTTTTTATTTCCCAAAATTATTAAATAATAAATTTAGTTTTGTTTTTTTTTAGTGCGACACTCCTAGATTGTCGGACACATAAGTTAATTATTTTCTCGGATTCGTTTGTAAAATATACTTTGTTACCTTTTTCAGTTTTTGCGGACCGATTAGCTTGTTTTTTATTTTTATTATTATATTTGCTTTTTATTTTTTAATATTCGTTCGTCCGCGAAGACACAATATTGTCAGAGAATACTAATTTTGATTAATCCAATTAATTAATACGTGATTTAGTTCACTCTAAGAAAGACATTATGCTTAGATTTAATATTAATTTAATACTAAATGGAAATTGGGTCGAGTTCTAACTTTTATACTTTCGACATATGCTGTATAATATGTCGAAAAACATACGAGACAAAAGCATTCCAAACTTAACTAAATTTTCTCTCGCCAAACGCAACTTGGCGATAACCTTTGGCCAGTTTGGAGATACTATTGCCATGTAAGTCTAGAAAAATCCATACTTATAGCCACGTTCAATATTTTTTAAATTTTAACCAACCAGCGTTTTAGAACAGAGTTTAAATTTATTTAATAAAAAAAAAACTGGCGCCGTGGTCTAGCGGTTAAGTCCGTGGATTTAGACTCGGAGGTAACGGGTTCGATTCCTGGTTGACACAATTTGTGATATTTCTCAAGTTTGGCACTCTAAAGACATCGACGAGCTTACCACTTGTCATTGGCCTATAGTAAAGTTGACTAAATGTGAATCCGCTTCATAAAAAAAAAAGTGTGATCTGACTACCCCGGAAGGGATACGGTCGTGATGAAACTTAAGTTTTATTTTTACCAATATCCCAGCAGATATTAGGCAAATGTTACTATAAAACATGCCGATTAATGTTTTTTTGGGCAATTAATTTCATCCCAACTGTTTAGCGCTGACCCAATCTCTATTTAGTTATCAATTTTAATACACAACACAATAATTACACTTAAATTCATTTACACTTAAGTAGTACTTTTCTTTGAGAATTCGGTTTTTTTTTTTCCATTTAAATATTGGCCAATCACTGGAGACTTGTAGTGACATTTTACAATAATAAAACCAGTTTTTCAACTTAAAAAAACATAAAAATACTTATCTAATTTCAATTTACGATTTATACCGTGTGACTTTGTATGGTCTTATGTTAGACAAATGTGTTATTCTATTGATAGACACAAACCTTTTTTCCTATGTCGGAAATGAAATCTTCATACAAAAATTTAATATTAAAGAAGCCAAAAAATATGACATTTTCGACATTTGTTTTTTTTAGCAAAAGTTGTTTGTCTCTATTAATAGAATAACATTTTAGTCTAACGTAAAACCATTTAAAGTCACCCTGTATATAGAATATTTGCAAGAATAAATATAATCCTAGAACACATTCCTAGACCTTCACTGTTGGAGATGGATCTTTCAGAACTTACTCGTATTTCTTGAGATTTTGGCCTACATTGGCCATGCTGGCCAGACGGATTAGTATTCTGTTAACCTACTCTCCTCATGAGAACAATAATGTTGTAAATCTATGTTAGATGAAAGTGTACCATACACACTTTTTTCTGCCTCATTAGTCTAGTGCTTATGACCGTGGATTTAAACGCGAAGGTACCTGGTTCGATTCCTGGTCGAGTTAGGTATGCTAGAGACTTCGCGAGCTTTATCACTTGTCATGATTGGTCTAAAAAATCCGCTTCTATTTTATTTATCCTCTGAAATTTTATTTATACAGAAAAAAAAGTGACATTCTATGAACATCTTTATTGTAGATTTAAACTGATTATTAATTATAAATACTTGTTATGTGGAGGTACCAGGTTCGCTTCCTGGTCGTGACACAATAGTTTGTCGATATCGACGAGCTTGCCACTTCTTATGATGGGCCTATAGTAAAGTTGGCTAAATGAAAATCCGCTTCTACGGCGTGTAATTGTCAAAAAAACAAATATTTTTTTTAGGATTCAGGTGTCATTAGTAGAACCTCTATTTGCAATAAAAAAGGACAGTATTTTTTAAAAACAAATAATCATTATCCGAAAAACAAAACACTACTGCATGGTGAATAAGACCGCGTCTGAAAATAGCGATATCCATCGTGATAAATATCTAAAGGCTGGGGAGTGTTATTATTAATTAATCTCGCTCACAGCCGAGAGACGAAATAGAGAGAGAAAGAATTACGTAAGTCAACGTTTGCTCGATCGTCGACCTCTCGCTACCTACTTGATTAGGCTCAGTATGAGTTGCTATATTTTCAGGATAACTTCTCTGCACCGTAACTTAAGATTTTATTACTGAATAATAATAAAAAAATATGCGTAATTCTTTATTTTTATTCTAGATTATAATATAATAATATTTGCTGTAATAAATTTCACGCGGTATACAAAGACTTACAACCAATAATAACAGCATTGAATAAATTGTCACTGCACCGCGCTAGCTATTGGCCATTATTTAAACCTATTTGATATAGGCATTACGTATTTGTTAAGCAATATTCCCTTAATTTTAACTATTCGATTCGGCGTCAGTTTAAATAATAAATTGCCATTTTAAAAAAGCCGACGTCGAAATTATTTTTTCCCTTGATTCTTAGCAATTATTAGTTTGTAATTTAATTTTAGATATTTACCCCGCAACTTAAAGTTTAAGTTAAGTATTAATAAAATACACGGCTTTATAGCAGCCCCCTGTTCTGTTACTTAAACGCAAATTTTATACAGGGTGACTTTGTATGTTCTTACGTTAGACTAATATTTGTTTTCTATTGATAGAAACAAACAACTATACTATTAATATTAAAATTGGTTGTTTTAAAGTTAACAGTTTGTATGGAGAAGCCAATTTTTTTCTGTTATTTCCGAGATATGGTTTTTTCTAAGAAAAATTGATTCTTTAAATTTTTGTTTTGACATCATATAAAGTTTTTACCGTTTTCTTGTAGATTGTATTTTTTTTTTCGAAAATCTGTGAATACAGTTCGGCATATCTCAAAAGGCTTTGGATGGTCTCCTACGAACGTATTCCTGTAACGGTTAAGGTACTAAACCAAACAGAACATGTCTCAAAAATCCACCCTGTTTAATTCAATTCAATTCAATTCGTTTATTTTGCAAGTAGGCATAGGACAAAAATATATGTATTCTGCACTTTTACACGTCAATTCTTACAATATTGATATAAAACGATATAATTTTATAGTACATATTGGTGAATCTGGAGCCTCGATTAAACACTAGGTTTCTTGTCCAATTTTATAGTCTATGCACCACAAGCTTTATTATTCACGCACATACAGTTTAGATCACTAATATTCTCCAAAAACATTCGAATTATAATTTAAAATTCATAAAAACACACGCGAGGCATGAGTCGGTGCGGTTGAAAAATTGCAACTGATATGGCAACTTGATCGTCATTGGCTCGTAGCTCGTGACGTCAGTTGCAAACGTTTTGGATGCGTTTTACTGGGAGTTGAACCTGCTACCATGCGAGGCCGCAACAATAACGTTTGCGCTTAAGTAACAGAATAGGGCTGCAGGTCAACTAACAAAGTGCCAAGTCAACAATTATATAACACAAGTGATCCGTTCGTTATTTTATTAATCCTTTCGGAAACTGGGGACGAGTGATTGTTTTGATTTAAATTCAAAACGTCCGTTGTTTGTATAATTTTAAAGAACAATGGTGAGAGCCAATACATTATAACAAGGGCTCTGAAACAATTATTCTAATAGACAGCCGAGAAATAAACATATCTTCATTTGAATAGTTATTTGATTTTTTTCGTAGTTCGTTTTAGTTATTTTTTTTCTACTCACAGTTTGCCGGGTCGGGGATTCCATTATTCGTGCAGATAAAGTGTAACCACACGTTTCGGCATCAGGCTCGAATTGCCGTCATGTAAAGTCAAGCCGGCAAAGTGTTAGGGACTGATGTCAGTCATCAGTGTCTGATTCCAGTTGCTGATATTCATTGACCTCGCGTGCCACTTACCATCAGGAACACAGCGTCCTAGACCTCCACTGCTGGAGATGGGCCTGCATATGGGCACGCTGGCTTGGCGAGGATATGGTGTAATTTTTTTATGACAATTCATTAACGATTCCACAATTCGGTTTTAATGGAACCGGGACCGACGGCTTAACGTGCTCTCCACCTCACGGGAACGGTGGTGTTGTAAATCTATGACAAATGTACGTAAGGTTTGAACCGACCTTGTAGGATTTAAGGTACGCGTTCTTACAACCGAGCCACCAACGCTAAGGTCTATTTTTATGACGCCTCAGGTAATATCTCGCCATTGTTCTTTGTTTAGAATAATTGCACGACTAGAGTCGTGTATCTTTTATTATTTTTAAATATTACTGGGTTTTGTATTGTACGCAAACATTTAGTTTTTCTCATGTAAGCAAAGATTGCCCGGCCAATGTCGCCTATCATATTTTTGGCAACTTTTGCCCTTGGAATTAAATTGTGTGTCATATATTTTAATTATGAAATTTGCAACCGTGTAATAAAAATTAATTTTATATGTTTTTTTTTGGTTTATTTCTTAGATTTATCATTGGTTATTGTGATGGCGCCAGTCAAGTTTTAGGGAGAAATATTTTCAAAGTAAAATAGTAATTAACGCCAGTCCTAAAGATAAGCCAGCAACGACTTCTCTTGAATAACCGTTGGCTTTGAAATAACGTCCATTTTGTGCTCGGTACAAAATGGCCAATCAATCAATCCTATTTTTATTTTTTTATTATGGCTTTAGTTTCTCTCGAACCAATAATAAATCTAAAACTATTTTATTTCTGTAGTAGAATTATGATTTACATTTTCTGAAGCAATGATGTTGTGAAACCCGTACAAGGAATAAATTGTTCATTAAGTTAGTAATTTGAGTTTTATTTCCGTTTTTTGTTTTTGCTTTTGCATGTTTTGGTTTTTTGGAAAAAAATTTTTTTAGCAATTTCTTTTGTCTATTTTAAGAACCAAAATATGTAAATTTAAGACATAATAGAGAGCATTCTTTAGCGCCGGTTTGATGATTATTTTAACATATGGTTAAAAGGCATCTGATTGGTTAATAAGTGAAAATCTCCCTACCTACCTACCAATCACGTGGCTTTTATTAAAACTTTAACATTGATTATGTTAATCATCCCCTCGGCAACCGGCGGTTAGTCTAGTATCTTCGCAACAGTCAATTATTGTATTAGAGAAAAAGCATTTTCTATAAAAAATATATCTTATTCGAAATAATTTAGTAAAATATTTTAGTCTTACTAAAATTATTGCATGTCGGTAATTAATAATTTATGTCTACTAAATGTTGGTCAAAGATGGCCGTAGTTCTCGGCCATAATTCATTGTCCATAAGTTGTTGGGCACGAGTCATTGACCATAAGTTGTTGGGCACGAGTCATTGTCCATAAGTTGTTGACTACATTCCATTGGCTTGAGGTTTGACATAAGTTGGCTACATACTACTGTCTACATGTTGATGCCTACTAGGAATTGACCAAAAGTTATTGGCCACAAGACATTGACCATAAGTTGTTGGGCACGAGTCATTGACCATAAGTTATTGGGCACGAGTCATTGACCATAAGTTGTTGGGCACGAGTCATTGACCATAAGTTATTGGCCACAACCCAACCAATCCAAATTTTAAAGAAGTGTTTTTAATGAACGTCGAATTTTGTGAATAAAATCAACCCCAAGCGTAATTTTAATAATTTTACGAAAATAAATTAATAATTATAATAACTGAAATGCAATGAACATTAGTAAGAAGTCAAAGTGATATTTTTATTTTAGTATACACTAAGCTTGTACACTCTTTTGGCAAATGGCAAATTACGATACATATATTTATGATTGGGGGATTGGGGAACTGGATAGCGTCTGTCAAATCATGGAAGAGGTTTATTATAGTCAAGCTGGCATAGTGTTAGGGACTGTCCAGTCATGTTTGATTCCAAGTTGCTAACATTTATGGACCATACACGCCACTTACTATCAGGAGGGTACTTACTAGCAAGGTTGTGTTAGTCTATAAAAAAAAACTACTTAAAAACAAGTTATTTACTAAAATCGTTTTACATACAATTGTATACAATCGACGATCAATAGGGAATATGCACGATTTTTTATTGTTTTTAATGAATTAGCTCTAAAATTATATCATACCTCGTAAGAAAATAGTTTTCTATACACAAATAGGATTGACATTTTTCTATTGATGATTAGATTCAAAATCGGTACGTATCACGCCATCTCTGTGACGTCACAACACATTAAACAAAAGTGTGGTTAATTTGTGTATTGTTACCTTATTTTTATTTTAACTTCATAATTGAAGTCATTTTGTGACAACCAAACGAACCTATTCCCTTACTGGTCCTTCTGTAATTATGAATTAGAATATAAAAATGCACATTCATTTTTTGGAGATTTGTTTTCTTTTGTGCGTTGTGACGTTTTAATATTTTCAACCAATAGTAAAGCGTTTTTGGACAGCGTTTAGTTTTTGCAAATAAATTTATTCTTATTTTAAAAATAAAGTAACAAAAATCAATATTGTAATTGAAAACAATAATATATAACAAAATTAGTTTTTTTACGTTTCATTTAAATTCCCCATTATAAATTTTGCAAAATTTGAATTTGATGATCCCCAACTCGGTTATGAACACTGTTAAGAATAGAATACGTGTTTATTAAGACTAATGTATTGCTAACATTGTTCTAAAAAAAAAGTTTTTTTTTAAATAAAATGAATTATCATTTATTTGCAATAAATACAGTACAGTGGTCACAAAACTTTAGTCAGGTATCTACTCACATACATATATTCTACATCGTGCAATCTTTACTACATACAAATATTATAATCACAACTTTAACAAACAAAATATTGAATAACCCGTTTTGTACTCAAGATGCTCTATTACACTATAAAATCTATGGTCCAGTAGCCATTTATTTATTTTATATATTTACATGCATATTTCCTATTGTTTAACGGCTATAAGCAGTCTAAGGTCACAAAAAATGGTCAATCATTAGTTCTGACGACAATAATTGTCCATTGATGGCTTTTGACAGCCATATTTAATAGCTCTATCTAGTAAACAGTCGCGAACCAATCCTAAATCTATGTTAAGATATATTTTTTGGTAGATTTGGAAAAGCTACGATAATATATGTTTATCATAGATGCATATCCTTTTTCTTGTAGGAAAAACTATTTTCTAAAAATTTCACAAAAAAATCTATTGTACACTAGTGTTTTGATGTCGTGATAGTTTTAGGTGATCGTTAATGTGGCGGGATTGCCTATAATTATATTAGGTATAAAATCCTTTTTTTTAATTATACAAGCAAAATACACTTTTTGTTTTTTTGTTAGTTTTTGTTCTTATAAAATCCAAGTTCAATATTGCTTTCGCTGTCAACTAATTCGAAACGAATTACATTTTAAAATTATCGACCTACTCCATGGTCTAGCGGATTCCTAGTCGGAGCACAATAATTTATTTGTGATATTTCTCAAGTTTGTTAAGCTAGAGACATAGACGAGCATGCCACTTGTCATAATGGTGGGCTGGCTAAAAGTGAAACCACTTTTTTAAAAAAAGCGTGGTTTATGACCACCCCGAAAGGGATACGGTCGTAATGATTTTGTCAACAGTAACAAAGAACAATAAAACACATGTAAGAAATTTCTCCGTAATTTGCCAGATATCAAAAATCCTATAATAATAATTAAATATTTATGGCAATCATATTTTTAGAAGCAGGTGTTTTTTTTTTCATTTCTGCAGTTTGTTTTTACATACATTCAAAATTTAAAAAAATTTGAAACATTCTTGCTATAGTGGTCCCTCCACCTTGACGATTACGTTTTAGGGCATTTCCAAATGTACAGAGAGTGAAATATTTACTGCATTAAAAAAGTAAGAAATAATAATAATACGGTATAGAACACCAAGTTTGGGAGCCTTGTGTTAAAGTTTGGATAACACAACATGTCCATTTATCAAGGGTTTTGCTGTCGGCAGATATTTTTTATTACTATATTAAATTTTTAAAAGACTTATTTAATTATTTTATAATTAAATGAGGTAATAATCATAGATAGAAAATAATAACTTTAATAGTAATAAAATAAAATTAAACAAAACATTTTCTTTCGGCACATTAGAGAGTTTTCTTAATAAAAATAATGTCTTGTAGTGTGTTCATATAGGATGCATTTTTTTTTTCAATTTAAGAAAAAAGGTACATTACGTGATTTATTTAGCTATATAAATTACATATTGGAATTTAAATAGTAATGTACGTTATTATTGTTTTGTATGGCATCTTTTTAGTAACGTCTCATATAATATTATGCTCTGTGGTAACTAAACTAAAGTAAACCACAGACTAAAAACATATTTAACAGTTCCAACAAATCCTTGCCATGCTATTTAAAACTATCTATGATTGTCACGAAAGACAAAACACTGGCTTTTGGAAAACATCATTCTCATTCCGACAGCAAAGCTCCTTCTAACATTACAGCATTCCACATACTACAGTAACAAAAACATTAACATTAATTTGTCACGAATAAAATTCTTAAAACTTACTTCATTAATAACCTAATACAAATCAGACGAACAAAGAACTAGGAAAATAATTGAGTATATTTTATTTATCTTTGCCATTTACTACTCTCTAAAGATTTAAGTCTCCTTTTAATACAGAAAATTGTATTTCAGTGAGCCCCTTAAGTATAGTAAGCCACAAATATTATATCGATACAAAATAAATAATAAAGTTATAAAGTCGTTGCTAAAACATTTAAATGTTACAGGCTTTATGACTGAATTTCTTAGCCTTCCCATAAAGTTTAAAAAAAAATGCATTTATTTACCTTTATCCTGTGTTCGAATAGCGGCTCAAAGCTAATGTAATCAGTGAACTATTAAATCAGCTCTTTACTACTGCGCGCCGAAATTGTGTCTAAATTAAATAATGACCCGTCTTGCGTGTTAAAAACATTAAACTCAAATAACTGCGCTGCATGTTTTCATAATTTGGCTAGACGACATAAGTTCTGTCATCAAGTTTTTGTTTGAACTAGCCTCATGGGTCTATGGGGACCGTCAGCGAGGCGTTCGGCCAAGGAGTTGTCAAAGCGGCTGACAGAAAGGTCTGTAGACAGGAAGGCTAGCAATTATTTCTGCCAACGTATTAGCCTCGCTATACAGAGGGGAAATGTTGCCAGTCTCCTTGGGACTATCTCAGATGGGACGTCTCTAGAGGACATTTTTTAGTTATAGTTTAGTTTATTTTTAATTTTATTATTTAGGTAGCTTTTAATTTATATTTAATGTATATTAATTAACTTCGAATAAATGAAATCTATATACGTAAATCTCTCAATGATTTTAATAATAATTAGACATTATCTTTGTTCGTCTAAAAGCTATAGTAATATTTGATACAGATATTTTATTCGTGTACAAACAACATAACCTACAAATACTGTATTTACTTTTAGAATATCTACTATTTTTAGAACTAACCTCTGCAAAACTATTTAGTACATTAAATACATGTCAACACAAAATATTCTTTCATTTAACACACCCACTCCAGTCCGTGTCAGTCTGATTTAATTAAAACATAAATAAATGTTTTAAAAACCCAAGGGCGCTTCCCACCATGTCGTGACAACATATTTACACATTCAGCTATTACGAAGATAAACTCTAGTTCCATACAAATGAAACCCGAAAATACCGGATTCCATTCCTAGTCGGGATACAAAAAAATATTTGTGATGTTTCTTGAGTTAGTTACGCTGGAGACATCGACTAGCTTGCCACTTCTAATGATAGGCCTATAGTAATGCTGCTAAATGTAAATC
Source organism: Tinea semifulvella (assembly GCA_910589645.1). Classification (NCBI taxonomy): domain Eukaryota; kingdom Metazoa; phylum Arthropoda; class Insecta; order Lepidoptera; family Tineidae; genus Tinea; species Tinea semifulvella. Next base: position 9,582,761 of record OU342619.1, read on the forward strand.
CGCTTCTGTAAAAAAAAATGTCGTGATGATACTTTACTTTTTTCCATACAAATCAGTGCTTTAAGCTACATGACACGATAATCTGTCGTCGCGACATGGTGAAAACGCAACCTCATACTGTATAGTACAGTAACCTTGCCACGGTTAAACTACGTTATAAGTTAGATATGAAGTAGGTATGTGATTTTAGACATCGACATGAGGTTGACAGATCGAAAGTAGGATTTTTTGTCTTCGTTACTGAGGAAAATTGATATTAAAATTATACTAAGTATATATAAATTGTTTATTATTCAAAAATACTTATTCTAGAGTTGAACAATAATATAATCCTACAAAAGTTGAATTTCCAGATTTTTCTCGACATGTTCGGTCATGACTCTTTAACTTGTCCAGGTTATTTGAATTAGATGGAACACGAGTAATAAAATTTCATACTAAGTAATATTAAACAGGTATTCATTATCTTCCTCACGGAACTAAAGAGAATGCCTATTCGACTGATCTTACCGTACCAAATTTAAATTGTACCTACTCTAATCTGTTTTGTTTATATTTTATTTTAAATCGATTGACACAGACTGTAACTTACCTAACGACAGACGCGTCTTACAACATATTTGCATAAAGATTTTGGTTATCTTGAAGAAGTGAGAAGCAGCCAAGAATGTGTTGTGTAAGTTACCCAATGAGCCCATGTTTCTTATATTTATTGACAGTTTTATCCACACGCTGCGACGCGCGTGGATTCCGTGCTCTGTGGTTTTATCGTAGTAATGCTAAGCCAAATTTTCCATTAAAAAAAAACTATTGGAGTTCTTCGCGCCATTTTGCGCGATCATGTCAAGTGCAAGTTTTTGTTTTATGAATTAATTTACTGTGGATATTGTTAGTCAAAAGTGGTGTTGTTTTGTTTAATCATGAGCTAGTGTAAATAATTTGGGAAAAGGATAAATTAGACTCTATTATATTGGGCACAAACAAGTAGCAGTTAGTTTTTTACGGTTTTCCTGTGCTGTATACCGGACGTGTTTGGGCGACAATCCGGAGAGAAAATCCAAGGTTAGCATCAAATTTTATAATTTGATGACCACCACCGCGTCATGTATATTTTGGTATATAATTAAATAAAATACGTTTTTCAATGAATTTGTAGTTTCATTTGTTTTTTTGTTATTGTGTTTTCTTCTCCCGATGGATGATGAATGAGGTGTTAGGGAAGGCAAAGTGTCTAGCCCATACAGCCAAGTCTGACTTGTATCTTTCTTTCTTATAAGTTAATGATGTTATCATCAAACTCCAGATGTTGCAGAATTTGTGATTTACTTCGAGTTACTTGCGGCATTATAGCCCAAACACTTCGGGTATGATATGGGAGTTAAATAAAGTCCAATTTATCGACTTCCATAATTATTCACATTGTAAAACATTATTACACAAAACAATACCACTTTTGATTAACAATATCCACAGTAAAGTAATTTACATAACAAAAACTTGCACTAGACATGTGCGTGCAAAATGGCGGATTTTTTTTTTGTATTAAAAGGTTTTGCTAATGCCGTCGTATTCCGATTAAACCCGAGTTTTCCCGATGGAAATACATTATTCACTATAGTCATAAATAACTATTCAAATAAAACAATAGTTCATGTTTTTTATTAATATTTATTAAAACAATTCATAGAAGAAATAACCAAAAAGTATTAAAAAAGTTTAATTAAGCAAATTTACTTGTGTTTACAATATTTACTATTAAGTGACGTCACTCATGCTAATATATATTTTTAGTTAGTTTAGTAATGTTCCAATATATCTAAAATTAATGTGTATATTAAAGGAAATCAGTGTGATTTTAGGTACACTGATAAAAAAATATAATTAAAAAAAACATTTATTATTTAATAATCAACTACACTATTTTTATTTATTAAATAATATTTTTTATAATAATAAAACAAAATGGCGACTAGAACAAGTACACTTTTAAGTTAATTGCGACCTAGTACACATTAGAAGGTGGACATATCGCCTGTTCACAAGTTGCGGGGTGTCCAGAACAAGGAATTTCGGACGGTTTTAAAGGTTCACATTTTGAACATAATTGTATTAATCTGAAAAAGAAAAGGTGATATCATCATTGCAGCTCCTAGGACACGGAGTTCTAGACCTCAACTACTGGAGATAGGCCTTCCAGAACATCATTATCACAGCCCCTAGGACACGGAGTTTTAGACCTCAACTACTGGAGATAGGCCTTCCAGAACATCTTCATTGCAGCCCCTAGGACACGGAGTTCTAGACCTCAACTACTGGAGATAGGCCTTCCAGAACATCTTCATTACAGCCCCTAGGACACGGAGTTCTAGACCTCAACTACTGGAGATAGGCCTTCCAGAACATCTTCATTACAGCCCCTAGGACACGGAGTTCTAGACCTCAACTACTGGAGATAGGCCTTCCGAACATCTTCATTACAGCCCCTAGGACACGGAGTTCTAGACCTCAACTACTGGAGATATGCCTTCCAGAACATCTTCATTACAGACCCTAGGACACGGAGTTCTAGACCTCAACTACTGGAGATAGGCCTTCCAGAACATCTTCATTACAGCCCCTAGGACACGGAGTTCTAGACCTCAACTACTGGAGATAGGCCTTCCAGAACATCTTCATTACAGCCCCTAGGACACGGAGTTCTAGACCTCAACTACTGGAGATAGGCCTTCCAGAACATCTTCATTACAGCCCCTAGGACACGGAGTTCTAGACCTCAACTACTGGAGATAGGCCTTCCAGAACATCATCATTACAGCCCCTAGGACACGGAGTTCTAGACCTCAACTACTGGAGATAGGCCTTCGAGAACATCATCATTACAGTCCCTAGAACATTAACTCCTCCACTGCTCAAAATGGATCTTCTAAAATAACGTTAAGCCGTCGGTCCCGGTTCTACTAATACCGACTTGTGACATCAGATCCTCGCCAAGCCGTCTGGCCAGCGTGGCGAGTGTAGGCTAAATTCTCCAGATATATGTTCTGGAAGGCCCATCTCCAGCAGTGGAGGTCTAGGACACTGTGTTCTAGGGGCTGTAATGAATGAATGACAATGTTTAATTAGCCTTTACGTCTAAACTACTGGACCGATTTCAATATAATTTGGCAGATATATTCTTTGGAACCCAAAGATGAATATATGGTATATAACGTCATCATGTGAGAACGACATATGACCGTACGGCTGTCTAAAGGATTTCGTTTTTTACACAGGCATCACTAACTGCCACAGTGGTTCAGCGGTTTAGACCGTAGATTTAAACGCTGAGATGCTGCGTTCGATTCCTAGTCGAGAACATACAAATATTAAATTTATATTTCTAGTCTGTTACGCTGTAAGTTTTAAAAGCGTGGTTTCTGACCAACCAAGGTCGTGATGTTTTTTACACAGGCAACACTGGGTCAAACGATTAGTGATAAATAAATTTATTAAAATGTCATCTGAGTAATGTTTTTTTTTATTTTTTCCCAAACTTACCCATAATCTCCTTTTTCCATCCATTTCTCGTCTAATTTAATAATTTGTTCAAACTTTCCTTTCGGCAATCCACAAATTAAATCAGCTTTCACAGTTCTAATTGCTATTACAGGAGCTGGCATGAATCCTGCTCAAGAAAACAAAAAAAAAGTCTTTTTTGTAAGCATTCCATGGATTCACCGTGCGGGTGACGGGTCAACATGATTTAAAAATACCTATTAAATGATACCCCACTCAATATAGTTCGTCGTTTTTTATTTCCACAACATGGCGTCTGGTTGTCGTCTTACTGAAATTTTATCAATATTATATCTTCAGTGACACTCGCATGATTAAGACGAATCGATTGACGTGAGAATCATTAAAATCGGCCCACGAGTTTGGTCTCCAGTGTGCTCCAACAAACAAACAAACATACATACATACATAGGCTGTAAAAAAAGATACTCAACCTAAAATGAATTATTAATATTTGATTTTGTGAATATTCCAGTTACCTTGTAAGCAGGTGTCGAAGCTAGTGGTTGGATTCCAATTCTTTTCTCCCAAAAGTTTCCTATAATTGAGGTCTCCTTTAAACAAAATGGCGATGGCGAATTGTAATTTCCTGTACAATTGGGGATCATATTTCTTCATGTCTTTATATACGTGGGGTGATGTCCAAAAATCATCCGCCTAGAACGTGTAAAAAATTATATGAGAAAACTACCAAAGACGATGGCTGTATGGGAACTGTCTTTTGCCTTACCATGGCAATATACAAAAAAAAGGGAGTTCTTCGCGCCATTTTGCGCGGACATGTCAAGTGCAAGTTTTTGTTTTGTATGGAACCCAAGATTGAACATGACGAGGTTTCTTCAGGGAAAAGCCGGGTCAAATAGCTAGTGTAATTTTTAACCTAACTTACTAACACCTCGGGAGACAAGAGGGCTGAGCAATATTCGGGCCAAAGGATCAGAATTGCCATTCAATGGCAGGATTGCCAGTATCTTTGCACTTCGCCCAATGGCATTGTTTTTTCTTTATTTTTTTTAGTTCATAGTTGTATTTCTAATTATTAAGTAGTTTTTTTTATGAATAATAATTTATAAGTTTCAATTTTTTTTTTTTTTTTTTTTTTTACCTTACTTTCGAAAAAAAAATTACTATTTAATAATTTAAAAAATAACTCACCATAAGTACAAAAGTTCCATTTTCCAAATATTTATTCCACTCTTGTCCGAGAAATTGTAACTCTTTTGATGTTATCGTAAACGATTCTCCGGATTCTTCGCTGGATTCTATAAAAAAAAGGAAGTACAAAAGACCGTTATAAAGTCTAGGGACCAATACAGGTATGATATATACGGGGGGTATGGTCTTACGTTAGAATTATATGAGATTCTATTGATAGAAACTAACACCTTTTCCTATGAAATTTTTTTTTAGCTTCTCCATACATATTGGCTATTTTAAAATTACCAATTTTATTTTATTTTATTTATTTGGAATAACAAACAATTGTACAATAAGGAATCAATACAAATATAGATTACATAGTACAGGTAATTATACAATCCTTTAACTCTCCAATCTCGCGTATGTGTCGAAGTTGCAACGAACTTTATGTGTCAGATATGAGATGGATATATTTAATATGAAAAAACACTCATTCAAAATTAACCTCACTAAATTGTTTGTCGGTAGGTATGCATAATAAATTGTGGAACGGGTTAGGAAGGAAAAAGTGATTTTGTTTCATGTTATTATCTCATTTTGTTATTATTATGTTTACTTTTATAATCTTATTAGTTATTACTTTAAATTTTTTATAGGTTTTACTTTTAATTGCATTTTTTATATATTTTTTTATACTATTAATTTTTATTTTATATTATTACCATACATACATATCTTCACGCCAGATCCCTTGCGGGGTAGGCAGAGACAATTGAGCGCCATTTGACACGATCACGACATACTTCTTTCGCTTCGTCGACATTCATTAACCTCTTCATACATGCCCTTTGGTTACGAAGACTTTTTAATGCACCTTCAGTCAGTGTTTTATTTATTTGATCGTGATATGTGAGTCTCGGTCTGCCAGGGCCTCTTTTACCTACAACTTTCGCATTATATATCTGGTTCGTCAATCTTTCATCGCTCATCCTTTCAACATGCCCGAACCATCGTAGCATGCCTTTCCTTATTTTTGTCCCTATGCTTTCCTTCATACCAACCCTTTTCCGTATTTCGACGTTACGTATGCGGTCCGCCAAAGTGACGCCACATATCCGCCGCAACGACCGCATTTCTACTGCATTAACCCTACTCTCATGCGTATTCTGAGGTATCCACGTCTCGCTTCCATACATCAGTGTTGGTACCAACATGGCATTGTGTATGGCGAGCCGAGCTTTGTCACTGACATTTCGACTGCCGATCAGTGACCCCAGGGCACCGTTAACACTATTTCCCGCGTTCACTCTTCTTTCAACGTCCCTATCGTACTTCCCATCCGCAGTGAAAACACTGCCCAGATATATAATTTCATTTACTTGTTCTAGAGTTTCATCATCAATCTTTATCGTCACGGTTGTCATCCTTCTTCTTTCAAACACTAGTACCTTGGTTTTTCTCGCATTCAAACCATTATTACCATTTTTTGTATTATTCAATGTTGTGTACATTTTTTTTTTTAGGCTGGCAAACCCGACAGGATTATTTGTCTATGATTTCAATAATTGTTTTGTTTGTTAGCTGTTATTTGTACCTTACTTCGAATAAATAAATACATAAATTAACACCGTTATCCACGGATAGGATATATAATTATAGAATGTACAAAGTTATATATACATATATATAGTTTTATAAAGAGATAGCTATTAATATTATATTATACAAAAAATTGACATTCAAAACAAACTAAACATTATGGAAAAAAAACGACTTTTTTTTTGTTATTTTCGACATAAAAAGTAAAGTTTGTTTCTATCAATAGAACCAAATCAAATCATTAATTTTCTCTGGTTATCTTGTAACTAAAATAAAGAGAATACATAAAAAAAGTTAGGTAATCATGGTTGGACCGTAACAATAGTCCAGAATCCTAATAGGTGGTAGGCGGACTGTTGATAATTTCCCCAGTCTGTCGGGGCTGCCAAAATAAACCCAGTAAAGTGTATCCACACGTTTCGGGATCAGGCTCGAATTGCCGTCATGCCAAGTCAAGCCGGCATAGTGCATAGCTGGGCATTAACTCTTTAATCCGTTAATTAACGAAGTTAACATTTTGATTAACGGGTTAACTTTTAAAAATGTTAACGGACACGTTAACTTCCGTTAATATGCAGAAGTCCGTTAATCGTTAATCCAATGCCACTATTTACCGCACGGCACCGCGGTGTGGCGCGAAAAACAAGTTCATACAAGTATGAAACGACAAGTGCCGCGCGCGTGAGACAAAAACAAAACTTGCGAGTAAGAAAACTGCAGAGTACTAGCGCCAGTGCTTAGAGTGACGAGTGTTGTGTTTGTTGTTAGTATAAATTACTGTCAGTGATAATTTGCGTGTTAATAAAGAAGAGCGCAGTGTAATTAGTTAGATAGAAAAGTGTTTTTGCTTGTAAGCGTTGCTTGCCGAAAGACACCAAAATAAAAGTTCATGTATCAAGTCTGAATAATTTGAAACAACATGTAAGAAGGGTACATGAGTCACAATACGTTCAGTTTGAAGAGATTGTTAAGGCGGGCTCTAACCGAGGCAAGACAAAAAAGAAATGGAATGAAATGAAATATTTATTTGTGATTGTATGGTTACAAATGAAGGTGAACAATATATTTTTCCATGCAACAATCTACCTTAAGAGGCGTACAAATATTAATTTGGGTCCTAATACTAATTAACAAACTTAGGCTAAAACAAAATATTTATTTACATACATTAATCTTATATAGGTTCATTACATATGTCAATAGAGAGAAAGAGAACTCATTCTGACAATATTACATATTAACCTGTTAACTTCCAGAACCTAAACCAACAGGTTTTATAAGTTCACTAACGCAACGATATAAAAATGAAATTTAACACATATTAACGGATTAACGATTAACATTAACTTCCGTTAATTCTTCCGAAAAGTAACGCTTTAACGTTTAACGAAGCTAACTTTTTTTGTAGCGGATTAACGATTAACGAAGTTAACTATTTGATTAACGGTGCCCAGCTATGGCATAGTGTTAGGGACTGATGTCAGTCATGAGTGTGTGATACCAGTTGCTAACACTCACAGACCTTGCGCGCCATTTGCCATCAGGTGGTGAATATATCGTGCTAATATAAAAAAAAATTGAATTTGTTGGATTGTGCAAGCGAGAGGGACTCAAAACGTTTAAACCCTCTTTAAGCTTTATTTTATAACCTTGAAGAGTAATTTATGTGTGAATGTGGATTTGACGTGGAGGATTTGAATCATATATTTTTTTCTTCAAAATCAATAATTTATTTATTAACTTTTGGTACATTTATTTAGGTTCTAACAGATGGTTGTGAGCTACAAAAGTCGACCTGAGAGATAGGTATATAAATATTAACAATTTTATAAAGTTAATTATTATTATTATTAAATACAAAATAAGAAAACAAAATGAGACAAGAAACAAACAAAAATAAAGAAAAGAAAAAGTCAATTTAATGCATCGTCTAAGTACTCATCAAGATTATAATAAGCCTTTTTTGCCAAAAGGTCATACAATTTTGTTTTGAATATTGATGTTTTGTTGTTTTTAAGGTCATCTTGTCCTTTATATGATCACTCCTTATTCATATCCTTTCTGATTTCACTCCATTTCCTACTAATATTTCATGCCTACTTGTATATAATAAGCGAAGTAAATTCATATATAATATCATTGGTTCATTCATTGTAGATAATAATAATAAAATATATATATATATATTTTATTATTACTTAGTAGTATCCTTATTGTATATTCTTCATTATTTAGTAGTCTTAGTCTCCTATTTTTGTATTAATTCATTATATATTATACTTATAAATACTTCTTTGATCCTATTCCAAATTTTTCGAATCCCTTTTATTTAACTTTTTTTTGTTTTGACAATTTGACACTGGCAATTTGTTACTAATGCCAAAACGCAAAAAAAAACAAAGAGTAATTTAAGTTATTAACAAAATAATACCTGATTTAGGAGCAACTATTTCCTTTTTAAATTGAGCTTGCATACATCCGTCTATGACATATCTGAAAAAAAAAAAAAAAAAAAGTTATTTTTCTATAATTAAGTTTGCGCAAATACGCCAACCTTGGTATCAGTTACGAATTTGCGCCGTTTGGGGTCGAGATGTGGGCCCATGAGGACCTTCAGCACGGCGCCAAGCCAAGGAGTTATCAAAGCGGCTGACAGAAAGGTCTGGAGACAGGAAGGCTGGAAATTATTTCTGCCAACGTATTAGCCTCGCTATACAGAGGGGAAATGTTGCCAGTCTCCTTGAACATATTTTTATTTTATTTTTTTATTTAATTTTTATTGCAGATGGTGACTTAGTTATAAGAACGCTTTCAATTCGAATCCCGGCATGTATTATGAGAGATAATACACTTTTCTTGCATACAGACGTCATAGATTTACAACACGACCATTCCCGTGAGGAGGAGAGGATGAGAGGATCCCGGTTCCACTAACACCAACTTGTGGAATCGTTAATAAATTGTCATTAAAAATGACATTAGATCCTCGCCAAGCCGTCTGGCCAGCGTGGCGAGTGTAGGCCAAATTCTCCAGATATATGTTCTGGAAGGCCCATCTCCAGTAGTGACCTGTGAATACAATTTAGCCCAAATCCACAAAAAAGATAAATTATTTTTTTTGATTATTACTAACCTAAAATCTTTGGGAGTGACATCAGAAACAAACCACGGTATTCTTTTCACGTGAAATCTAACCTGAAACATTTTACAAAAAATTGTTAATTCATGACAAAAAAAAAAAAAAAAAATGGTTACCTTTTTAACTATATCATGAGATATCAAATAGTGTGCTAAGCATATATCTGAAAATAATTCGTATCCCGCATTGTCACATACTATATCTGAAATAAAAAAAAACAACTTAATCGTCATTATCACAGCCCCTAGACCTTCACTGTTTGAAATCTTCTATTTAGTTTTTTTTTTGTTAGCGTAACTTACTAAGCTCATCCAATTAAATAAACAATATGTGGATGAATACAGGCTATTACAAGTTACCACATATGACAAGAATATTAACCAATAGCGTAAAGATTTACTTTTTTTTTCATTCATATGACGCATTTTTTTTTTTTTTTTTTTTTGGTAACTATAAGTGGTGGAGGAACGCTTTTCTGAACATCCTAAAGAGATAAGTTCGTACCACCAATGGGCCCGGGTACCAATGAGAAATGCACTTTTCTTAAGTACGTTTGACGTAGATTTACAACACCACCGCTCCCGTGTCTCGGGGAGCACGTTAACCGTCGGTTCTACTATTCCACTAATATCACAATAAAACAATTATATATAAATTACATCTATCTTACTCTTACATCTGTCGCACGCTGAAGATGTGAAATGCTCTCCCAGCAAACGAAGTGTGTAAAAGCATCTTGTCTTGTAGGCCGGCATAGTGGCAGAGACTGATGTCGGTCGTGGTGACCGGCGTCAGTTGCTCCCAATCTTGGACCTCGCGTATTGCTTACCATCAAATTAAAAAAAAAAAAAAAAAAAAACAGGTCAAAATCTTAAATGACGACTCAGAGACCTGAATAATGTCTCTGCTCAAAGCATATTCGTAAAACAGACAAGATCTTACCAAATATAACAGTGCTAGGAATTGTCATTTTACTAGGACAAGGTATACCCTCTTTTTCTTCATTTTCTGTATCTTTTTGTTCGGCAGCCTGAAATATATATATTAATATAATTTAATAAATAAAAAATTCATCTGCGTAAAAATACGTCTTAAAATAAAAAAAAACAAACTAAGTAAAATATATTTAAAAAATCAATTATCAATTGCAAAATTCACTAACCGAAATTCTAAATTGCCCCATGAATGACCGTATTTGGGCCCAGGCCTCACTACCAATTCGGTTCGGAGGCCTAGGCACCCGCAAAATTTCTAGTGTAGCACTGCCAGCTTTTCTGTCGTCTGTACATAGTACTGTCGAGCTCTACGGGAGAATCACTAACCCATCTTTGGGTTCCGTTGAGCCGTCGTACTTGTCAGATGCCAGAGATGCCTGGTCAGTAGCATGTCCAAATGTTTCGGTTCCAAATTCACCAAAAATCCAACGACTATGGGACGAGCCGCTCTGCAAACTTTTACAGAAAGATATTTTATCTGCCAGTAATATGAAAGAGCGGGCTCGCCTCATGGCCGTTTCCACTAGAGAGTCAGGTCTTTGGTTACAGGCTTTTCCCTCAGCATCGGTTGGCACACTCCTTGATCGAAATACACTGACCATGGCGGTGTGCCTTCGTCTCGGAGCCCGGACTGTCCACCCGCACCAGTGTCGATGCGGAGAACCAGTCGATCATCTCGGACACCACGGGCTTTCTTGTGCTAGAAGTGCTGGCCGCATTCCTCGTCACGCGGCTCTCAACGACATCATCCGAAGGGCTCTTGTCACTGCTGGAGTACCCGCAATATTAGAACCATCTGGGATTGTGCGGAGCGATGGCAAGAGACCCGACGGAATGACTGTTGGGCCGTGGAAACTTGGCAGGTCTCTGGTGTGGGATGCGACGTGTGTAGATACATTAGCTCCATCTCACATACAGGCGACCTCGTCAGGCGCGGGAAGTGCGGCTTTTTCTGCGGAGAACCTCAAATTGCGCAAATACGCTAACCTTGGTATCGGTTACGAATTTGCGCCGTTTGGGGTCGAGACGATGGGCCCATGGGGACCGTCAGCGAGGCGCTTGGCCAAGGAGTTGTCAAAGCGGCTGACAGAAAGGTCTGGAGACAGGAAGGCTGGCAATTATTTCTGCCAACGTATTAGCCTCGCTATACAGAGGGGAAATGTTGCCAGTCTCCTTGGGACTATCTCGGATGGGACGTCTCTAGAGGACATTTTTTATTTATAGTTTAGTTTATTTTTAATTTTATTATTTAGGTAGCTTTTAATTTATATTAAATGTACTATAATTAATTTTAAAAAACTATAAATAAAAACTACATAGAAAAAAACAAGCCATAAGGTTCCGTCGCCAAAAAGTTAATGAACCGTTGAACTACACATAAAACGAATCATAAATTCCAATTCATATAGGGAATAAATGACGGACATTTTGGAAATTTAATCGAATAGGAAAGAATCGTTTTAAATATTTTTGCTTTACTGAAATTAATAATAAATAAAAAAAAAAAAAATAAAAAAAAAAAAACAATTTTATGTAAAAAGTAAAGTATCATCACAACTATATAACCGCCTCCGTGGTCTAGTGGTAACAAACGTTGCCGTAAACTCGGGAGGTCGTGGGTTCGATTCCCACCGGGGGCAAGTTGTACATTGTATAATTTGTCTCGGTCTGGGTGTTTATATGTATAATATGTATATATTTACAAAAAAAAAAAGTATAATATGTAGTTTATCAACCATCTAGTTTCCGTAACACAAGCCTTGTAGCTTACCACGGAAATTAGATGGCGCTGTGTGACCTGTCTGAAAAATATTTAAAAAAAAAAAAAAAAAAAACTATATCCCTTTGACAGTGGTCAGAAACAACGCTTATAAAGAAGCGGATTCACATTTAGCCAACTTTACTATAGGCCAATCATGACAAGTGGCAAGCTCGTCGATGTCTCCAGCGTACCAAACTCGAGAAATATCACAAATAAATTAAATATTAATCAATTTTTTTTATTTAATAAATAAATATTATTGAGTCCCGACCAGAAATCGAAACCAGGACCTCCGAGTCTAAATCCACGGACTTAACCGCTAGACCACGGAGGCAGTTTTATGTGGGTTTTTTTATAAGATTTTTTATTTTTATTTTTTACTATTTTTCTTACTTGAAGTACTTTTTAATTTTTTTTTTTTTTTTCCAAAAAGTAATGTATTTTATATTTAGTTTTAGATTTTTGAATAATATTTAGTTTTTGCATACTTATTTTTATTTTTATATTATTTCTGCCAGCGTATTAGCCTCGCTATACAGAGGGGAAATGTTGCCAGTCTCCTTGGGACTATCTCGGATAGGACGTCTCTAGAGGACATTTTTTATTTATAGTTTGATTTATTTTTAATTTTATTATTTAGGAAGCTTTTAATTTATATTTAATGTCTATTAATTTACATCGAATAAAACAATATTTTTTTATAATATTGTTATTTTTTATAGGCCATAAAGGATACTGTGGTAATGTGGTGGTCGCCTATAATAGATGCACCATCTAACTTCTGATTTAGGGTTAAGTACATGTGATGTTAGCACTGTTGGCTACCCTTTTATTTATTATAAATAAATAAAAATATGTCCGTAATAAATATAATAAAATAAAATTGATAGACATTTCTCAGACTTGAAAAATCATCATCATCATGACCGTTTAGGGGTGGTCAGAAACCACGCTTATAAATAAGGGGATTAACATTTAGCCAACTTTACTATAGGCCAATCATGACAAGTGGCAAGCTCGTCGATGTCTCCAGCGTACCAAACTTGAGTAATATCACAAATAAATTAAATATTAATTAAATGTATTTTTACATTAATAAATATTTTTGTGTCTCGACCAGGAATCGAACCGGTCTAAATCCACGGACTTAACCGCTAGACCACGGAGGCAGTACTTAAAAAATATAGTCTATTAATTTTCATTCACCGATCCAAATGTAATCTCTTTAAAAAAAATAAACTAACATTTTTATCCGGATTTCCTCCCGTAATTCTAGTACAACTGCATGTATATTTTATTGTATTCTGAAATTGTGAAAAATGATAAAGGCGAAAAGCTAAGTTGATTATTCCAAAATAAAATGTGTTTTGTTATCTTTGTAATTAACAGGGGCAAAACAAAGCTGATGGTGGTCGACAAATCTCACAACTCCCGCGCACAACAGATCTTGATGCCTATGAAACCATGGACGATGTTCTATACCTCGGCTCGAATGTCAGTAACGGAGGCGGAGAGAGTGAGGAGGGAGTGAAATTCGTCGACGAATGGGGTGTATCACTAACTTTTTATCACGATAGATGGCGCATGATAGATGGTACCTGTCAGTTGCATAGAAAACTTGTATTTTTATTACAAAATTTCTGAATATATAACCGAAGCCAGCAGCTTTTAAGTGTAGATTTTCAAGCGAAATCAAAGATATGGTGATCTCAAAATTACCGTTCTATTAATTTAACCTTTTTTCTTTTTAAAGACGGTGTGCGCTTTCCTAATTCGTCTTTTAAGGTAGGTAACGTTAAGAAAATTCGTATTTCTGTTATAAAAATAAAAACTACAAAAACATTTTAAAAAATGAACCGATATAGGTGTAAACAAGGTGCCAGTGCCGCTAGCGACATCTATAAAAAGCTTTGGGGTGTCCCATTGGAATGTCAACATATCCAGAAAAACAATTGTTTTCTCCGCGGTTTGGAAACATGGACTATAGAAGCCGCGGATAGAGCGAGGATTGATGCGTTTAAGATGTGGTGCTGGTGTGGTTTGCTCAGAATCCCTTGGACCGCACGAAGTACTAACATTTTTGTGCTCGAAGAGCTTAAGCTGGTCAGGGAGCAAAGCAAGCCGTTTGCCCGAATTCTGAAATACTTTTGCTACATTACAAGCATAGAAGACGATAATCTAGAAAAACTTCCAATTATGGTCAAGGTAGACGGTAAAAGAACAAGAACTTCTTTCAAGCGATGGTCCTGTACCTCCTAGTCTAAATCCACGGACTTAACCGCTAGACCACGGAGGAGGATCCTTTTAAAATTAAAAAAAAATATTGTAGACTTAATATATTATTTATTATTAACAAATTATAAAAAATAACTAAAAAAGACTCACCGTATCAATAACCTTTGTCATATTTTCAGCCCTGGTCACGATCAGCTCCGCAACCTTGGTACTGTCGTCTACTAGGACTTTATCCTTCAAGTCTGTAATAAGTCTAATAGGGTCTAGCGTAGTTTGTTCCACGGAGCCCAAAGACAGAGACAAGTCGCATTTATTGGACCAAAGACAAAGCTGGAATAGGCAAAAAAATATCATGACGACTGTCTTTTTTTTTTTCTTTTTTTTTTTTTTTATTAAGATATTGAACACGACTTGTGACATCGCGCCCACCTGATGGTAAGCAGTACGCGAGGGCCAAGAATGGGAGCAACTGACCGACATCAGTCTCTACCACTATGCCGGCCTAACAAGATGCTTTTTCACACTAGACTAAACTTTCTTACCTTTAATAAAACAACAAGATATTCCTTAATTTTATCGTTTTCCACTTTAGCTAAGAATTCCTGCATTTTGATTGAGACAACGCACATTGTTTCCAAACTACTGTCAAATGCCGACTGCTTTTGGGCAAAAAATGGATCGAAAGTTGATAATTTTGGCCTGAAAAATACAAGGAAAAAAAGTTTTTTTTTATCAATACTTTGCCTAGAACACAGCGTCCTAGACTTCCACTGTTGGATGGGGCCTTCCAGAATATATATCTGAAGAATTCGGCCTACACTTTTTGCCTACACCCTTGATCAGACGAAAGGGTTATTTAAATACTAAAAAATATATTTACAAAATATAAAATAATAATTACAAACTACTAAATAAAAAATGTCCTCAAGAGACGTCCAACCAGACATAATAAATAAATAATTATTAATATTAATTTCCAGACAGGTCACACAGCGCCATCTAATTTCCGTGGTAAGCTACGAGGCTTGTGTTACGGAAACTAGATGGTTGATAAACTACATATTATACTTTTTTTTGTAAATATATACATATTATACATATAAACACCCAGACCGAGACAAATTATACAATGTACAACCTGCCCCCGGTGGGAATCGAACCCACGACCTCCCGAGTTCACGGCAACGTTTGTTACCACTAGACCACGGAGGCGGTCCCAAGAAGACTGGCAACATTTTCCCTCTGTATAGCGAGGCTAATACGTTGGCATAAATAATTCCCAGCCTTCCTGTCTCCAGATTTCTCCGTCAGCCATTTGGACAACTCCTTGACCAGACGCTTGGCTGAGTTTCCACATGTTCCCATCGTCTGGGCAGTGTGGACTGTCCACCCACACAAATGTCTGTGCTAGAAGTGCTGGCCGCATTCCTCGTCACACGGCTCTCAACGACATTAATCGTAGGGCTCTTGTCACTGCTGGAGTACGCTCTATCCTAGAACCTCTGGGATCACGAGGTGCGATGGCAAGAGACCGTTGGGCTGTTGAAACTTGGCAGGTCTCTGTGTGTAGACACATTAGCCTCATCTCACATCCAGACGACCTCGTCAAGCGCGGAGAGTGCGGCGGTTTCTGCTGAGAACCTCAAGCTGCGCAAATACGCCAACCTCAGTACAGGTTACGAATTTGCGCTGTTTGGGGTCGAGACGATTGGCCCTTTGGGCCACTCAACCAAGCGTCTGGCTAAGGAGTTTTCCAAAACAAAAAAGTCTGGAGACAGGAAAGCTGGCGATTATTTCTACCAAAGTTGTTGGCCTGTACAGAGTGGAATTCCTTGGGACTGAAGGTTCGTCTCTAGAGGACATTTTTTACTTATAGTTTATTTTTTATTAGGTTTATTTAATATTTAATTTAGTTTTAACTATATAAAAATAAACGATTTAAATTAGGTAGGAATTCTTTATTTATTTATTATTATTTTACTTACTGCAATTCGAAAGCTTCTTTTAGCCGCCTATAGACATAGCATTCAGTAAACACCCAAATATTGGTGAAATAATATTGACTATCACACTGTTCAATCCACTGATTCCATATTTTCGCTTCCGGAGTATTTATTGTCAAAAGTTCATATTTTTTATTTGTCATGACTTCATTTTTTAATTTAGTTATGTATTGTATTGCTTTGCGAATTTCGTCTTCAGACTGAAATTTAATAAAAGGACCAGGAATGAGTGATAGGCCAGGTAGTGGAAATCAGAAAAAAACAAACTTAGATGTGCTACAATGTGAACACCATAAATTGGACTTTATATATAATAATAATAATAATAAACTTTTATTTCGGACTTTACATCCATAAATTGTAAGTAGGTAACAATTTTGTATAACTAATAATTTATTTTAAACTATCTGCTACTGTATGCAGCTGTATCCAGTGTTCCAGCAGCGGAGAGTCTCACCGATCTGCCAATACGTTTAGAAGCCTGTTGGTACTGGTTCTCATGCGGCACAGCATATGGGGCGCAAGTTGCAGTTTATTTTTTTGCGGTTTTCCCGCGCTGTCAACTCCCATATTATACCTGACATGTTTGGGCTATAATGCCGCGAGTAACTACAAGAAAAGCATTAAATTCTGCAACATCTAGAATTTATTGATAACCTTATTAACTCGTAAGATAATATGTATTACGTCAGACTTGGCTGTATGGGCTCTAACCCTTTGCCTTCCCTATCATCCATCAGGAGTAGAGAACAAAAACAAAAAAACCTTACGTCATGTACAGTGGACCAAAAAAGTAGTCTTATAAGGTTGAGAAACCTTCCTTTCTAATTAAAATATTGCTAAGGTCAAATTACAGTACTATTTTAAAGGTAAAATCAACCTAATGGTAGATCACTTTTTTGGTCGACCGTACCTTTAAAATTATAGTTAAGAAAGGATTACAAAATTATTCAAACTTCGCTTGAATTTAAATTGCCTCCGTTACGCCCGTGTATTTCAACTCGGTACGGTTCGATTCCTGGTCGAGGTACAATATTTGATTTGATCTATTTGTGATCATTCTCGAGTTTGGTACGCTAAAGACAACGACGAGCTTGCCACTTGTCATGGTAGGCTTATAGTAAAGTTGGCTAAACGTGAACTTGCTTCGTTAATCAAACTTTGTAGATAAATTGGACATTATTATTATTACAGCCCCTAGAACATACCGTCCTAGACCTCCACTGTTGGAGATGGGCCTTCCAGAACATATATATGGAGAATTTGGCCTACACTCGCCACGCTGGGCAGACGGCTTGGCGAGGACTTGGACATAGTTACGCAAAAACGATTCAATACACATGAGGTTAATTTTAAGTTATGGCCGATTAAAATTGGAATTTATATTAGTTAATCGATACAGCGATGATATGTCCAACATTTAATACATTATGTTTTATGTTCATTTTGTAATTTAGTATTTTTTTTATTTTTATAAATAAATATTTCCGGACAGGTCAAACAGCGAAATCTAATTTCCGTGGTAAGCTACGAGGCTTGTGTTACGGAAACTAGATGGTTGATAAACTACATATTATACTTTTTTTTTTGTAAATATATACATATTATACATATAAACACCCAGACCGAGATAAATTATACAATGTACAACTTGCCCCCGGTGGGAATAGAACCCACGACCTCCCGAGTTTACGGCAACGTTTGTTACCACTAGACCACGGAGGCGGTCTAGTAAATTAGCTTTATATATTTATTTTATGACATACCTATATGATTATATATATATATATTTCTGACAAGGCCATTTTACAGCTGTATAATTTAGTTTTATTGCAATATATTAATGTTTTTTTTTGTTTTTATTTCTCTTTTGTTTAATTTCCTTTGACACTGCTTTTCACTGCAGTTCTGTTCCTTGCCTTATAGCACTCCAGGCAGGACAAATGTGTTGTACTTGTAACCTTAGACTTAGCCGAATTCCTTTGGGAATGTATGGCGGTACGTAAAGAATTAAGAATTTAGAATACCTATGTCAAAAACGGTTTTTTATATGGATCGATTTTGATATACGATACATCATCCTAGGGACCTGATTAAAATTCGTAATTAAATTTCTGACAAATTGTGGATTGGATCCTCTTTGCGTAACTTGTTGTACCTATTCTAAACATCAATGTATATAGATTGGCCCTCACTGATATAAAAACGTTCCCGCAAAACCAATCGAAGTCATGTAGCTGCACCAACAGTCGCGTTTATATCTAGAGAAACTAGTCTTTCCCCTCATTCCGATTCGCGCTCAGAGCGCTTAGAACGATTATGACACTGACCGTCGTTCCGAATCAAATATCGCGATTTGGATGCTCAGAGCGTGATATCAATTCGGAACGGTCTAAATCACATTTTCATTCATAAAATGTTAGTTTTTTTTTAAATGCATGGAAGATAAATTTCGGATTCCACATCATTGAGTATGAATACTAACAAATATACATCTCTCGGTTTATTCTTCTTTATATGTGTAAAGTTTAATATTATTAACTTATTTTGGTCTTTTAAAATAACTTACCTACCGTGTTACAGATTTTTTTCATTTTTTTTTCACTTTCTACTTAAATATTAATTATAGATTTGTTCTAGAAGTAATATACAAACAGTATAAACGAATTACAATATTAAATAATTTAAAAGAAAACTTAATTTAAATGAACTTGAAAATGGCGCGCGACATAATGACAAAAAACTGACAGCGCTCTGAGCGATCTACCTCGATATCGAGAGCAGTCTAACGCGAGAAATGATGTCGTTTGTGACGTCACACAGCTTGGCAAAACAGTTTAAGCGCGTATCGGAACATCTTTAAGCGTGCTTAGGTTACTACTATCGCGTATCGGAACGATAGGTTTGTATGCATCAATGATGTTAACCTCATTGGTATGCATTGTGACAGAAATTCTGATTAATATCGCATGTGACATTATCATTTCTTGAAATGAAATTATTTATTTGCATAGAACATGGTAATAGTAAATATTAATAGTAAGTTAGTTCTGCACATTCAGCCATTTCTGGCACACTAATTTTGTTAAAAATAATGTACAATTTTAAAATCTTATTATTATGTATATTTATTATATAGTCACATTTATTACATACAGATTATTATTAAAACATATTGTACAGATAATTGTTATAATAGTAAAGTAAAGTATCATCACGACCGTTTCCCTTTCGGGGTGGTCAGAAACCACGCTTATAAATAAGCGGATTCACATTTAGCCAACTTTACTATAGGCCAATCATGACAAGTGGCAAGCTCGTCGATGTCTCCAGCGTACCAAACTCGAGAAATATCACAAATAAATTAAATATTTTTTTTTTGTTTTAACAGTAGTAAGTTTTTAATTGTTTTAACAGTAATAAGTTTTTAACTTCTTCTTCTTTTTGTATTGGTGAATGCTGTGACACCTAATTGGTACATATATTAGATAAGCTATAATTATACTATGTTATGTGTGTGATAATATATGTACTGCTGTGTGTACTAAATAAATAAATAAATAAATAAATAAATATTATGTAAATAAATATTTTTGTGTCCCGACCAGGAATCGAACCCGGTGCCTCCGAGTCTAAATCCAAGACCACGGAAGCAGTAAAAAATATTTAAAATTTGTGGTTGTAATATTCACTAAGCGTATAGAAGCAACATTCTATCAATAGTTTCCTAATTTGGCCCTTCAACTGATTGTCGGGTAATTTTTTGAGAAACTCAGGTTATTGTTGAGAATTGGCCCCCATAGTTGGTAGGTACAAGTGGCAAGCGACACGTTTTGTATTGAACATGTCTATCTATAGACATCGATGATTCTAAAGAAATAAATTATAACTGGAACGCGGAAAATAAAAAAGGCTTGTTACTTACTGCCCCAGTAGTCGACCGGATGTTGCCACTCTCCCTGGATAAATAATCAATTACCTTGGTAATAATAATAGGTAGTCTTTCCTTTATAGTGTAGTACGCAAAACTTCTGTAACAAGCAAATAAGACTCGTACAATCATATATTATTAGGCGCGGTGGTGGTTCGGCTGTAAGAACTTAAATCCTACAAAGGTCTCGGTTCAAACCCACCCGGCATGTACCTTACGTACATTTGTCATAGATAAATGACACAAATAAGTCTGTGGGTGGGAAAAATTGTACAGAATCCCTATATTTTGGACTCTGTTTTAATTAAGATTTGAAATTTCAACGCGGCCTCTCAGACCTCAAGTCGGTACTTACGCAAGTTTATTGTATTGTTTTTCTCTAAAAAAATTTAATCACACTGTTAGCCCACGTATTTTAATTTGGGGACTTTACAACACAAATATATGTTGTGAAATGTTAAATTAACTAGCGAAAAACAAACACTTAACTAAATAAAACAACGTGTGAAACTTATATTAAATTAATTTGCGAGTTTAATTTTAACCATTGACTTAGACATTGGACATTGACAAGCCCGAGACATCATTCTTCTCATCTCTTACCCACACACGATGGACCCGGCACCCGCACGGTGAATCCATGGAATGCTTAGAAATTTGTCTTCTCTTCACCACCGTTCCCGGAGAGCACGATAATCCATCGGTCTCGGTTCCACTAATACCAACTTGTGGAATCGTTAATAAATTGTCATAAAAAATGACATCATATCCTCGCCAAGCCGTCTGGCCAGCGTGGCGAGTGTAGGCTAAATTCTCCAGATATATGTTCTGGAAGGCGCATCTCCAGCAGTGGAGGTCTAGGACGCTGTGTTCTAGGGCTGTAATGATGATAAAATGATTCATAGAGAAGACAAATTTTTGAGTATTGACCGTGCTGATGTCGGGTCCATCACAAGTTGGAAAGAGAGAGAAAAGAATGGTGTCTCGGGCTTAAGACCGGATATAGGCTGGTTTACAAAGGTCTCTTTTATTTTACTGCGCTACAAGACGCTCACCATCCACCATCCTCTCCCTACCCAACCAAGCTCGTTCCATAAATTAATCTCCTTCAGAAAGATTTTGCTGGAATTCCTCTTAGGCCTTCACTGGATAAAGCCAGCCGCTGCTTGCTGTAGAGACTCTAGGCATATGGAGATCATTTTTTTTTTTTTTTTTAATAAATCACCCCTCATATAATTGTCTGCTCTAGTGACAATTTCGTCGCTCAGAGACCCGATTTATATTTGAATTAGGTTAGTACCAATTTTTTAAAATAATTTGTTTATTTTTAATTTCTCTGTCAAGAATAATAATAAAAAAAAAACGTACAATAATAATAAAATATATGCCTATAAGTTGTATGTTCATTTGTAATAATAATAAAATAAAATAAAAAATGTCCGCCCGAACAGGGACCTGAACCCTGGACCCTTGGATTAAAAGTCCAATGCTCTACCGACTGAGCTATCCGGGCTCTGCACAACCTTGCCAAATTTAAATACACTTATTAATTATTATTATTAATTTGGCAGCTTTTACCGACACTATGACACTATATTTACAAGAACATGTGACCTCGCGTTCACCTAATGGCTGAGCTATTCGGGCATTTTAATATAAATAAGAATTATAATTTGAGTAAAAAACCCTTTATTACTATTTATTTTTTTATACTAGCACGACCTTGCGCCCACCTGACGGTAAGTATGTAAATTGTATGTAGATATTAGTATGTATATATTTATATTACAATTATATTTCTGTTTAATTTAAATTTCATCTAATTTTTAATTCACCTATCCTGTCTAAATGTCCTAAAGGTTTGGCTGTCAGAGAATGCCTAGCGGCATTAAGTCCGCCTTTGTACATAGTGCAATAAAGTTTTAAAATAAAATAAATAAATAAATAGTGAACAAGGTTCATGAATGTTAGCAACTGAAATCAGACAATCATGACTTGGCATGACAGCAATTCGAGCCTGATCCCGAAACCTGTGGATACTGGGTTTATAGGCACAAAAGGTGGGTACTTCCCCGCCCCAGCAGACTGGGAAAATTAACACCATCAGTCCCTACCACCTACTAGTGTACTAAATGTCTAAAATATCATCATGACAGCTCTATTAATAAAGGACTTAATTGATATGAAAACTGTAAATATATATTTTTTTATCATTATAGCACACATAGTTCAGCACAAGTAGTATAAAAAAAATACCAAAATAGATAATATCATTTGCATACTTAATTGATTACTAGCTTTAACCATTTGTGTGCTGGACCTACACCAGTAATAATAACAGTTGTGTGCCAACAAATTAATTAACCAATTCCAAGTGTCATAAGGAAAATGTATTGATCTTGGCCAAAATCATAGTGATCGCTTTCCGAGGCAGATTTATACAGTGAAATTTCAATGCACACAAATGAGAATGCCTATTTTTCATAGAGAAATGGGCCCAATCAAATGTTCTTGTGTCATAATAATTTCTTTTTTATTTGATAGTAAATATAATGTGTTTTCATAATCTGTAATTAATTTTATTTATTTTACTCTAGCATAACAACAATTGACAAAATATTTTTTCACATTAATAATTCAATAGTTTCCACCTCGCCGATATAATCAGAGAATTGTTTACACTTTGAAATCATATATAATAAAGTACCTGATCATAATAAAGAACCTAATCATAGCGTTCTTATTCAATACATAAATCTTAACCAATTGACTATTTAATTAAATTATATTTTAATGCTGGGGTAAAACAGATGTTGTAATTAAATTAAAAAAATATATAATATATTGTTATGATTATTGAAATTAGTTGAGGCACGCTGCAAAAAAAATGGAGCCTGGTTTTGGGCAAACTCGTTTACGTCTACTTTGACATTGATACAAATCCCCCTTGGAGTTAATGTGAGTTGTCACAGACAACACGGTAACACCAGTGTCGTAACCCAATGTAATTCCGAATGTGTTACCACACTAAGCTTTTAGTAGACCGGTGTCGCGACTCAGTGTTAAAAACCTTACACAGTATTTTAAACAACACAGCACAGTATGACAGTATGCACTTACGTGACAGGCCCCTGCAATTAATGCCCACGCTCTGACAAGAAGACTATCTAGTAATTGAACTATTTATCCTGTATCTATAACCTAAACATAAATTAAGATAGTAAGCAGGTAAATAATGGATGTATTACCTTTTAAAGGTCCCTTGCAAGTATGCGTTGATTGGTGTGCTTGTGTTAAAGAAAGGATCAGCCTTTGGCTGGGGTATAAATGGACCCCCATAAATAAAATCAGGTTTTACACTCTCATCTTCGTCTATGGAGCAAATATCAGTACCAGATTTTATAGACGACTTCGACTTATTCTTAAAACCAACCTCCGATACGTTTTTGCTCATGATTTAAACCAAATTTTTGTTAAAAGCTAAATTACTTTTGAATTTTTCAGTATTTATTTATTTATTTTTCCGAAATAAGTCGAAGTCGGCTGTCAAATCTGACATTTGCGTTGTGTTCTTGAGGTGATAGGGAAGGCAAATGGTCCAGCCCATACAGCCAAGTCTGACGTTATTCTTTTTTATGAGTTAATGAGGTTATCATCAAATTCCAGATGTTATTTCAATTCGAATTCCGTCTCTCACGGCATTTACAGCGCGGGATAACTGCAAAAAATAAACTGTAACATGTACCCCATTTAAGTCCAATATATCGTTTTCCATGTTTTGTAAATTACTTTTCAATTCATATGAATAATGTTTGTAAAATTTTAATGTAAACAACTATTAACGATAAAGGCTTTACGAGAATATAAAGACAGAAGTTGCAGTTTATTTATTGCGGATTTCCCGCTGTAAACTCCCGATATAAGCGATGTGTTTGGGCCTTATTGTCGGGAATCACTCCAAGAAAAGCTATAATTTCTGTAACATGTTGCCCTTGGACTGCCCTTTGCCCACCTTTGACTTGCAGTCATCTCGAAATAAAATGGAGTTAGTTTGCAATGGGGTGTATTACTAACTTTTAATCACGATAGATGGCGCATTATAGATGGTACCTAATAGAACTGTCAATTGCATAAAAATCTTGTATTTTTATTACGAAATTTATTATTTTCTGGATATTATGCCGAAGTGAGCAGCTTTTAAGTGTACAAATCAAGATTTCTAAGCGAAATCAAAGATATTGATCTCAAAATTGCCGTTCTATTAATAAAACCTTTTTTTCTTTTTAAAGACGGTGTGCGCTTTCTTAATTCGTCTTTTAAGGTAGGTAACGGTAATTTAAAATACATTATTCTGTTATAAGAATTAAAACTACAAAAACATTTAAAAAATGATGCGACATAGGTCTAAAATAAGGTACCATTGCCGCTAGCGACATCTACAATAAGCTTTGCCTGATACACCCTATTTTGCAGTTTTGCACGGAGATGACAAGTGCAAGTTTTTTTGTTATGTATAAATTGCTTTCTTGTGGATATTGTTAGTCGAAACTGATCTTATTTTGTTTAATAATGTGCTACAATATGAATGAATATAGAAAACGAAAAAAAAATAATATACATGGGCCAAATGTTGCAGTTTTCCCGCGCCTCAGAACTTGTTTGGGCAATAATACCGCGAATGGCTTCAAGAAAAGCATTTTATGAATTGGAATTTCATGATCCCCAAATTAGTTATTATGACTAAATATTATGATTAAGACTTATGAGTTCTGTAAGAAAATATTTTATGCAAAACCTGAATTTACGATTACTTATTTTTTATTTTTATCGCGGGTTTAAAAAAGAAAAACAACGAGTTCTTCGCGCCATTTTTCGTGGACATGTCAAGTGCAAGTTTTTGTTTTGTAAATTAATTTGCTGTGGTTATTATTGGTCAAAAGTGGTGTTGTTTTGTTTAATAATGTGCTACAATGTGAATAATTATAGAAAACGATAAATTAGACTTTAAATACGATGCACAAGTTGAAGTTTATTTTTTGCGGTTTTCCCGCGCTGTCAACTCCCATATTTTACCCGGCGTGTTTGAGCTATGGTGCCGCGAGTGACTCCAAGAAAAGCATCAAATTCTGCAGCATCTGGAATTTGATGATGACCTCATTAACTCATTAAAAAGAAATATATATTACGTCAGACTTGGCTGTATGGGCTAGACCCTTTGCCTTCCCTATCACCTCATTCATCATCCATCGGGAGAAGAGAACCAAATAAAAAAAATACAAATTACACTTTATGATCTATTAGTAAATACTCTTTGTTTATGATTAGAAAATATTGTATGTACTTACTGTCCATAAACGCCACACAAATCGGAATTTATTGGAGTTAAAATATTCATAATCGGTAAACCTCTTGGTACAGACATTATTAACAAACTACACGTAACCAAACGCTTGCAACGACAAGCGAACTAAAAATAAATAATAGACTTCGTTATCTTCTCTTAATGAGTCAGGCCAAGGGTTAACACACTGGCATACATATTGCTTTTAGAAAGAAAGAAAATTAATTTATTGTCACACAGAATTAGTAGGTGTTAATGGGGGTGTATCAGGCAAAGCTTTTTGTAGATGTCGCTAGCGGCAATGGTACCTTGTTTACACCTATAACGCATCATTTTTTAAATGTTTTTGTAGATTTTTATTTTTACAACAGAAAAATGTATTTTAACTTAACGTTACCTACCTTAAAGTACGAATAGGGTGTATTACTAACTTTTTATCACGATAGATGGCGCATGATAGATGGTACCTAATATAACTGTCAGTTGCATAGAAAACTTGTATTTTTATTACGAAATTAATTATTTTCTGAATATTATGCCGAAGTGAGCAGCTTTTGAGTGTACAAATCGAGATTTCCAAACGAAATCAAAGATATAGTGATCTTAAAATTGTCGTTCTATTAATAAAACCTTTTTTCTTTTTAAAGACGGTGTTCGCTTTCTTAATTCGTCTTTTAAGGTAGGTAACGTTAATTTAAAATACATTTTTGTGTTATAAACATATAAAACTACGAAAACATTTTAAAAAATATGCGATATGAGGGTAAAATAAGGCACCATTGCCGCTAGCGACATCTACAAAAAGCTTTGCCTGATACACCCCATTAGGAAAGCGAACACCGTCTTAAAAAGAAAAAAGGTTTGGATTAATAGAACGGCAATTTTGAGATCACCATATCTTTGATTTCGCTTGGAAATCTGGATTTGTACACTTAAAAGCTGCTCATTTCGACATAATATCCAGAAAATAATAAATTCCGTAATAAAAATACAAGTTTTCTGTGCAACTGACAGTTATATTAGGTACCATCTATTATGCGCCATCTATCGTGATAAAAAGTTAGGCATTTTGTAGCGAACAATTGTGCCGTATTTTCTTCTTTTGTCTTAATCGAAGAGTGCAATGAGCAAATTTACGAATAAGCTTTAAGTAATATATTATTTTATTAAAATATATGAGCATCTATTATATATATTTTTAGTAAATTAATTAAATATATGCGCAGTTAGGGACTAAGTCGATTTGGTTGCCCGCGTGTGTAGTTTCACACGATTTATACAAGTGATTATCACTATACTCGTAAATTAAGGACCAATAATTGAATAATATTTTACCTAGATAATTTAAATCAATATTGGGATCCGGGTCCGCAGTCTTGACATTTGATAACGATCTCAATCTTAGCGATTTTGGTCGGTAAGTAATAAGCTGTGTTTGACTTGTCGCTTAAAGCGCTTTAGTTCACTTTATTTCGCTTTGAAAGTCGTTCGATTTGGCGTTGCTCTTGCGTTAGTTTCATACAATTTAATGTTGCTACTTACAAAATAATAAAAAATATACAAAAAACAAAAATAATAAAAAATATACAAAATATTTACAACTTATAAAATAAAATTAATATTAAGGATAGGGATATAAGTCCCGTCCGCGTGGAATGGTGGCAAGAACGCTGGCTGCATTTCCCCGCTGAATTGCAACACTGATTATCTGGGCGAAGAAAGAGCCAGCCCTCTTGTCACCGGAGGAGACAACAAGACGCGGTGTTATGTCTTTTAAAAACTTTTTTGCTTGGACTCCAGGGCCCAGAGTTTTTACAGCAATCGGCACAAATATGTAATCTTTTAATATACTTACATACTTGCGCCGCTTGCTGGACTCCGCATTTTCCGCCGCGGCTCCCGCTTTATGCGCTGTCCCCCTGAGATGCGACGCGGCGAGGGTGTCGACGCACGTGGCGTCCCACACCACACGTCCCCGTTCAAAGTTAAAAAAAACTGTATTGGTCAATATTAGTTCCAAACACAGCTCCATATATTAACTCATTTAATGCCCTAACATGTGTATTATTGCTGTGTTCGACTTGAAAGCAAAGCAAAGCTTGCTTTTATTTACAGAATTTAGCTTAAATTGTATGAAAACCATGGAACAACGCCAAGTTGACTTAAAAACAATAAAAGGTGCTTAAAGCAAAAAGTAGGTACATCAATAGACAATAATATTTATTCCTTTTCAACACTAAAATAAATGTCAACTGGGAACTGTGACACGATAAAACTAAAAAAAAAAATTAGGACAAGGAACATAATGACCGCCTCCGTGGTCTTGTGGTAACAAACGTTGCCGTGAACTCGGAAGGTCGTGGGTTCGATTCCCACCGGGGTCAAGTTGTACATTGTATAATTTGTCTCGGTCTGGGTGTGTGTTTATATGTATATATTTACAAAAAAAAAAGTATAATATGTAGTTTATCAACCATCTAGTTTCCGTAACACAAGCCTCGTAGCTTAACACGGAAATTAGATGGCGCTGTGTGACCTGTCATGAAATATTTATTTTATTTATTTTAATACAAGATTTAGGGAGTCCTTCGTGCCATTTAGCGCAGACATATCAAGTGCAAGTTTTTGTTTCGTAAATTACTTTACTGTGGACATTGTTAGTCAAAAGTGGTGTTGTATTGTTTAATAATGTATACAATGTAAATAATTATGGAAAACGATAAATTGATCTTTAAATTTTGGGCACAAATCGCAGTTTATTTTTTGCGGTTTGGACTATCATGTCGCGAGTTACTCCAAGAAAAGCATCAAATTCTGCAACATCTGGAATTTGATGATAACCTTATTAGCTCATAAAAAATAAAGATATATTACGTCAGACTTGGCTGTATGGGCTAAACCCTTTGCCTTCCCTATCACCTCATTCATCGACCATCCGGAAGAGAACGCAAACAAAAAAATATTTAGCAAACTGATTATCAATTTTCGCATTTAGTGTTCGCTATGCTATTTTTGACAAGATTATCAAGCTGGCGTCGTCACAAATAAACTATATGAACGTAGACAAGGCTGAAACAATTAATGTTTTCGATAATAGTAAACAAATGCTGCCCTTTTAGGGGTCTTTTCGTCTTCGGGCCTATTATTCAGGACAGAGTAGATCTACATGAGTTTAGGCTAACATATTTTTAATCTTAAAAATACTATACTTACCCTAGTACCTAAGTACTTTTTATTTATTAGGATATTTTTTATTGTGGAACGCCACCTTAGTTGCGCAATGGGGTGTATCAGGCAAAGCTTTTTGTAGATGTCGCTAGCGGCACTGATACCTCGTTTACACCTATGACGGATATTTATTAACAGAAAAAAATCATTTTAACTTATGGTTACCTACCTTAAAGACGAATTAGGAAAGCGAACACTGTCTTTAAAAAGAAAAAAGGTTTAATTAACAAAACAGCAATTTTGTGATCACCATATCTTTGATTTCGCTTGGAAATTTGATTTGTACACTTAAAAGCTGCTCACTTCGGCAATATATCTAGAAAATAATAAATATCGTAATAAAAATACAAGTGTTCTATGCAACTGACAGTTCTATTAGGTACCATCTATCGCGATAAAAACAGTTAGTGATACACCCCATTTATCCATCCAAACATTACATACCTGTAGAAGGTTCATGTACCTAAGTATGCTATGTTCGACTGGAAAGCAAAGCAAAATGTATGAAAACCATAGAGCAACCTCTTAAAGGGTCAAGTAAAACACAAGGGTAATGTAGACGAAAGAGAAAAAGTCAAAATAGATTTTTAAAATCATTTATTTTTCCAAATCACAACCATCGCATCAGATCGAAATATTAAAACTACATTTGTTGGTCTTGTTTAATAAACATAAATATTAATTATATTTATTGATCTTAGGCTTAGAGCATTAAAATTTAGCAGGAATTAATATTTTGCAATCTTTGCCTCTTAAAAAACATTACCTATGTTATGGCCGAAAAAACTTTATTGTACGAAAATAATAATACTGAAAAAGTATTTTAAAGAAATTAATTAATAATCACCAGTATCCGAAAATATGATTAAATTAACGTGATTGGTTAAAATAACAAAGTGACAAGCTGTCAATCACGTGGCATATGACAATATGTTAAAATCATCCTTTCTAAGAATCTCGGGGTAAATCAAACTACAAACCGACAATTTCTTAAACGATAGTTAAACAATAATAATCAAAAATTTCAAAATAAAGTTCCTTCTTGAATAATAAGCAAAAACTTAAAATAATAACGCCTAGAAACATTTTTTTACTGTAAAAGTTTTACTGTGTCATAACTGAACAGTGTCAGTTTTAAGGTTAAATTTATAGGCAGAATAGGCAGCCTCTTTTAGTAGCCATTAGATGGGTAATACTCAATTGAGTTAAAAAAAAAAAAACAAATCTAGTGGCTGCTACAAGTGCGCGGAGATAGAAGGCAGACATATTCGCCATGTGAAGCTCCGCAGCCTATTCAAGCGCAAACATTACATTTCAAAAATAGTGCAGTATGTTATTTACTGTCACTTTTAGTCCAAGTTTTGCCTATCATAGCCGAGCTCAAGTGAAATGAAATATTTATTTATAGATAAAAAACAGCAAAAATGAGATTTGTTGGCCCCAAACTAGTGTTTTGTCCTGCAGGGGCCCTGAAGGCAATTGCAGAATTTCTACCACTAGACAAAGTTAAAAGTCAAAATAATGTGGGGTTTCAACTTGAAAATCATTGGAAAAAACTAATGTAATTTAACAACAATTATATATATTAAAATAAGATTATACATTTACATTAAACATAGTTTTATTACACACATTAATTAATAAGAACAACCTGCCTGTAGATGTTCGACAAGCGCCAAACAGATCGTTATTTAAAAGAATGGTCTTTACACGTTTCGTATTGTATAAATGTGTATATATTATTATTTATATGTACCTATGTACAGTTCTCCCAAAGTGATAATGCGCATAGAAATCTTCGTCACTGTTCGGCAACGGTCGTATTCCCCGAGCGTCGGAAGACGATATGTATATAGAGTGGTTAAGTGCATTTTCTTCATGCATAATTTAGTAGAATTATGTGTTTTGTGCTAAAAGAGATAAATATTGATTTATCAGTAACAAAATTTGATTCGATAATTCCATGTAAGTAAATAGCGAGGAAAACCACACGATTGAGAATATGCTACAATCTTTGTTGGATTGATTTACTTCGAAAATTTTATAGTACTGTAGTGACCTCCTTTAAATATAAAATCTCTGCCTGTGTCAGACAGACAAGCAATTGTCAAATAAACTATTTAAATAAGATAATTAAAGTTGAAATTAAATTCACCTTTGAAAACAAAACCAAGAAGGGTGTGTGTGTAATAATAGCAGCTCTATATAATTTCACACAGAGAGAACACGTGCAGTCACCGCCAAAAAACAAAAACAAAAAAACACTGCCCGAATTGTTTTCGATTGTGTACACATGATATTGACTTCTATTTCTTTCGAACAAGGTGCAAAATGCAAGTGCAATGTTTAGGCTCTTACGATTCAATGATTCGGGTGTTTCCGGGAATTCGACAATTAGCGAAGATCTGTATGTGCATTATTAATTTGGGAATACTGTATTATATTTTAGTTTTCAGTTGTATTTTTAATTATTAAGTAGTTTTACTTTTATTAATAGTAATTTATGTTTTAAAATGTATTATATATATTTATATGTTATGATAGTATGTAGTGTATACCTACTGATTAGTATATAGTTTTGTATATAGTATATTAGATTTAGTATTTAAGTTTTATTTTGTTTTTTTTTCACAGACCTAATTGCTCCTATTATATTTTACACCTGCCTAGTAAGAATGCCTAGCGGCATTAAGTCTGCCTGTGTACCTAGTGCATAAAGTTATGAAATAAATAAGGCAAAAAAAATGGTACCTATATATTTTAAAAAAATCGTCATTTTTGTCCGTCTGTAGTGGAACCTATTATACGATATTTTAATAGCGTTTTACAATGACAGTTTCCGTTATAAAAGGGATTCCATTATATAACGTTTGCGCTTAAGTAATAGAATAGGGCTGCTAGATGCCGTGCAATAATGTGCGTTCTATTCGCTGCCGCAGCCAAGAATTTTTTGACGCCTAGTGCTCTCCACATTGTTGTGTTCGATTTGAAAGCTAAAGTGTATGAAAATCATAGAGCAACGCCAGGTCGAACGAGTTTCAATGTAAGTGAAAAAAAGTCACCATATTTATGTTTGATCGGAGCCTTAGGTTACGCATAAGTATTCTTTGCCTCTAAGTAGGCAGTTTTTTTGAATTGTTCTTATTCTAGGAATAAAAAAATACAAAAAAAAAAACTCTTAGTCTAAAAAGGCTTGTCATTATTAATATATTAAAATTAAATAGGTATTCCATACCACTAAAGTCTAGCAGCTCCAAGTTGTCTTTTTTGAGCTTTTTTAGCATTCCAAATCCATTTCTGAGCACGGATATGCTACGTTCGTTCGACTAACAGTCTCTCGAACGTATTTTTGGTACTTAATTATTACTTAAGTAAAAATTGACATGTTTTGCAAGAAATACGTATTCATAAATATATCTTAAAAAATACTAAAAAAATAATTAAGAAGAGACATATGGGAAGTTTTCAATTTTGCGTTTCACAAAGGAATAGCAAATAATTAAGTAATTTTGGGTAACTGTTTTCTTAAGTAGCAGAAGCAGGTCCATTAACTTTTTGTTAACTTTGATTATTTCTTATTATAATGTGGCGGCATATAGTATGGTACCCCCACCACATCGTCATCGAACCCGTGACCCTTGTGGTGAAGGTACCGTCCTATGTGCTGCCACATGTAGCTACGAGAAAATTAACAATAATACCATCGACTATTTAGTTGGGTTTAGTCTGTTTGTTCAATAATACAAATGAATATAACGCGATCAGTTAAAATTGGCTGAACAAAGATACACAAACCAAGTCCCGCGCAAATATTACGTTGTAAAAATATTAATTGTTTAAAAACGTCAAGGCAATTATAAAACCTACTATAAAAAATAGTAATTATGATTATTTAAAATTAAATTGAATAACAAAAAATACACAACTAAATGGTCGAATTATAACAATGAATGTCAAATAAAAGATTTGTAACAAACATGTTCCCCGTTTCGTTTCACGCCAAAAGCACTTATCATCTGTTTAAATAATAAAATTACAACTGACTATAAATAAAATTTCAACCACACTTGTAAAGGGTACAAAAACTCTAAGCAAGCCCACATCGATCCTTGGCGCCTAATATTTCTCATGGATACATTTTAACATCATTATAGAATCCCACATGAATTGGCTGTATCAGCCTTATAGGCCAGACATCTTTTATTACCATTTCGTGGGATATATTCCAAAAGACTACAACATAACGTCGAAGAAATATTATGATCTCACAGAAGAAATGATCAGAAAGGAAAGTTCCAGCAACATCTTTCCATCACTTACTGAAAGCAGATCTGCTTAAGAGATTAATAGAACGAGCTTCTATTAACGGAATCATACAGTATTTGGTTGGGTAGGGAGAGGAGTAGAGTGTATGGGGTGTATCAGGCAAAGCTTTTTGTAGATGTCGCTAGCGGCAACGGTACCTTGTTTTACACCTATATCGCATCATTTAAAAATGTATTTTAAATTAACGTTACCTACCTAAAAGACGAATTAAGAAAGCGAACACCGTCTTTAAAAAAAAGTATTATTAATAGAACGGCAATTTCGAGATCACCATATCTTTGATTTCGCTTAGAAATTTCGATTTGTACACTTAAAAGCTGCTCACTTCGGCATAATATCAAGAAAATAATAAATTTCGTCATAAAATACAAGTTTTCTATGCAACTGACAGTTATATTATCATGCGCCATCTATCGTGATAAAAAGTTAGTGATACACCCCATTATTGCGCTATAAAAAAAACAAGGCCTAGTCTAGCCTTCTAATCGGTCGCAAGCCCGAGACACCATTCGTCTCCTCTCTCTTTCCAACACAAGATGGACCCGGCATCCGCAGTGTGAATCCATGGAAGAAATGAGAATGCCAATTTTTCATAAAGAAATGGGCCCAATCAAATGTTCTCCTGCCATAATGATGTATTTCTCATTTGATAGTAAATATAATGTGTAATTATTGTTTTTTATTTTTTTCTAGACCATTGACATAAACTTTTTTTACCCTAATAATTCAATAGTTTCGACCCCGCTATTATAAATCAGAAAATTATTTATTATATCAAATCCAGTGTTTTATCTATAATAAAGTACCTGATCATAATAAAGTACCTAATCGTAGCGCTCTTATTCAATACATCAATCTTAACCAATTGACTATTTAATTAAATTATTTTTTAATGGTGGGGTAGAACAAATGTTTATATTAAGTTTAAAAAAAACACAGAAAATAATTATGATTATTGAATTATATTTAGTTGACGCACGCTGCAACAAAATTTGGGCCTGGCTTTTGGCAATCTCTTTTGTCTACTTTAAGTTTTGAAATATATAAAATACCTAGGTAATTTTATTTTCTAGAAAGCTAATTAATTGATAATAACACAGCACATTCTATGCCAAACGCTTAAAATATACATATTCATATCTTAATTTAATGATTATTTAGATATTATTAATTAGTGATTAATGGGGCCAATAATATTCCATGTAAGTATATCTTAAATAGTCTCCATGGTTAAGTCCATAGATTTAGACTTGCAAGTACCTTGTTCGATTCCTGGTCGGTACACAATATTTATTAAATTAAATAAATAAATCTAATTAATATTTAATTTATTATTGATATTTTTCGTTCAGTACGCTGGAGTCATCAACAAGTTTGTCATGATTGGCCTATAGTAAAGTTGGCTAAATGTGAATCCGCTTTATAAGCGTGGTTTCTGACCACAGCGAAAGGGAAACATGGGTACTTAAGTAAAGAATTTGGCCTTTAGGAACACATGCAGTCCCTTATTGCTGTTAAATAGTATTTTAATCATAATTTAAAACCTAATAGTAAAACTTAAATAAAAATAGAATTATTTAAAATAAAAAAGTTTATACATAACCAAACTAAAACTATACTAAAAAATAAAAAAATATTGATCTTTAAAATTGAAATATATTTTCCGCCAGATTAATTTTAATGGATGATTAGATTAACGCGCCGTTTAACATCTATTCATTAGGGTTACCAATACTCTTGGATACTGACACCCGTATTCTATGACTTTTCCTTAATGACTGATCGGTAAAGGTCGGTTTTCTACATATATTTGTACAAAACTATCGCAAACACAAACTCGTAGCAACGACTAACACCCGTTCAACGTTTCCTTTCAGCTATCAAACGAAAATTAAGTTTCTGCAATAGACAGTTTTATTTTGAAGGTCAGCCGTAAGCTGGTACATTACATACGTCGACATTTAAAGTGAGAACTTTATTGCGCGAGCTTGACCTTTGGGGACCTATTTCATTGAACGTACGTCCGTACGTCAGAACAGCGCGGCGGGGAAAGGGATGAGGGGCGTATAGCCGCTGCCTCTCTCGCTCTCTCCTGCTCCTTCGTTCTCTTTCTTTTTTCCTCTCGAAAGAGCGCGGCGGGGAAGGGGAAGAGGGGCGGATAGGCGCGCGCGTATAGCCGCTGCCTCTCTCGCGCTCCTTCTTTCTTTCTTCCTCTCGACTCAGCGCGACGGGGAAGGGAAGAGGGACGGATAGGCGCGCGCGTATAGCGATCTAATGAAGAAATCTCATTTGTCCCAACGGTCAACGATCAGAGAATGCCTTTAAGGCATTATGTTCGCCGATTGTAAATTACAATAAAGATTTTAAATAAATAAAAAAATATAGCCGCTCATCTCTCGTTCCTTCTTTCTTCCTCTCGAAACAGCGCGGCGGGGAAGGGGAAGAGGGGTGTGGATAGGCGCGCGCCGCTTTTAGCCGGCGATGCCTCTCTCGCTCCTTTACGCGTCTGCAACTATGCGTGCGCACGCAGCCACGTGCATTCATTTAATCTCCATAATCCGACTAACTACGAAATCAATAACCTGCAAGTATTGTTCTCACTTTTGCGGTACGTTCCGCGACGCAAACGTTTTTTTTTTAAATTAATCGTCTCAATTACAGAGACTTTATTTTCGTTTGACAGCTGGATGGAAATGTTGAGTGAAGATGCCGTTTTCTAAAACGATTTCGCAACGGCTTTTCCACTCAATTATTTCTTCCATCTGTCAAACGCACAGATTATACGGGTATAAGGATATAAATGGCAGTGTTCATAGGTATATTTTTGACCGTAGTGTCAGCTCAAAATTAGAAAGAGACGGTAATAGGATTTTAGTCCGTAGGCGCCTCGAGGTCTCCTTATGAGTCCCCA
Source organism: Tinea semifulvella (assembly GCA_910589645.1). Lineage (NCBI taxonomy): Eukaryota > Metazoa > Arthropoda > Insecta > Lepidoptera > Tineidae > Tinea > Tinea semifulvella. The sequence goes on from OU342619.1 coordinate 9,618,926, forward strand.
TGGTGATTCGGGCATGCAACCACCTCGCGGGCGGTGGCCCTTCTGGATGTGGTCGTATCGTTAGAATCCCAAGATTCCGTCAAAAAAAAACCTATCGCAACGTATAAACCAAATGTTAAACGTGGATTAATCTAAACATCCTTTCAGAACTGGGGTTCAGTATTTTAATAATGTCACGTTAATATAAAAAATACGATTTAAAAAGATTGTCCTTTCAAAGAATAAATAAAAAATAGTAAGTAATAATGCGCAATATAAATCTTTGTCATGCTTTGGTATAGACGTTAAATAAACGTATATATTAAAAAATAAAATAAAAATATATTAAAAAAAAAAAAAACAAGTCGAAAGTTCACTTTTTTGTATTTTCTTCGTTTATATATTGTATGAGAAGTTTTTTTTTCTATTCCAAATAATCCACATTTTATAAAAAAAAATCAAATTCTTCATCACATTAAATTTTAATCAAGTGTAGTGTAAGTTTTTTTTATTAGTCTTTATCGGAAATTCGAAGAATGACAAAGATTTTCTATTCGCATTATATCTTTAGACTTACTGTACTCGTATATAATGTAAATACTAAAAATGATTCACATAAAGGTTTATTTATAATTTGTCCAAATATAATTTTTAAAAACACTATATAATGATTAAAATATTGATGCTGGGTCTTTGAGGGAATCAAAGATATCTAACGTTTATCTTTTTCATTATTCGGAACGTATCAATAAACGTTATATAATGGAATCCGTTAACTATATATATATATTCGTATATCATGCGAAATGAATCATATTTTGTAATTATGACACAAAATCTCTGATGTAATTAAGGAAATCGACTAATAACATTTGCGACTAAGTAACAGAATAGAGCTACTGGAATACTTCTAGCGAAGTGTGAAAAAGACTCTTAATAGGCCGGCATAGGTGTAGGGACTGATGTCGGTCGTCACAGTAACAGGTCACTGGAATCTGCTGGTCTTCTGCTAACAGCTTACTTATTGGACCACTTTGCTGCTTAGTCTTCTACTAGTAGGAGTAGAATCATTCAAAATAATTAAATTAATGACGTTTTATAAATGCCTGTAATAGGTTTACGTGAATAAAGATATTTTGACTTTGACTTCGTTTGAAGCTGGTGCCGGTTGCCCCTATTCTTAAGCCTCACGTACCGTTTATAAATTATGTTAATTTGTTTTTTTATATTTTTCATTATTGTTTCAAGTTTTGTTCTGGAGAATTTGACCTACAGTCGCCACGCTCTGTCCAGACGGGTTAGCAAGGGTACAATGTCAATTTTATGACATCTAATTCATGATTCCACAAGTTATGTTCTTACAACCGAGCCACCACCACTTGCCATTTGATATATTTTTTTGTATCTTTTATTTTTATACGAAAATTATTTTTTGTTATGATTAATTGACTTTGTTTAAGGAGTTTTGCATGCCGGATGACTGGTTTTTTGAGAGCACAATCCTAATATGACCTTATTGTAAAAAAACCCTACGAATAGTATATATTTGAAGTAGTATTAAAAAAAACTCTAATCCCCTCAAAAACCCAGCATTAGTCAGAATTAAAAAGTATTACTACATGATTCAAATTTATTAAAAATATAATGTGTCATAATATCTAAAAATATAAAATATAAATTTCCTCAATTATTTAAGTCAGCATGCTAGTTAATAATTACTTAAAATAAGAAATATAATTTAAAAAATCTTAAAAAATAGTGGGTAAGGTGAGTTGGGGTAAATGTAGATATGGGGAAAGTGTGAACATTGCTACCAAAAACTACCAAAACGGTAGTAATTTTATAAAATGGCAACATTTTTTCGATAATATATACTGCGCAGGCAAAGCTTGCTTTTTTCACCGAATTTTGTTTAAATTGTATAAAAACCATAGAGCAACGCCAAGTTGAAAGATTTAAAGCGAAATAAAGTGAAAAAATACGCTTAAAGCATCAAGTCAAACACAGCCAAATAATGAGTGGTCATAATTTAAAGTTTATATCTCGTATTTATATGCCACACTTACCCCAACTTACTTTCTTTTAAAAAAAACTAAACAATTATTTTCAACTGTACATACAGTAGCCCTAGCACGCACTTCGTTATCGAATGATAAACTACAAATTGGCAGCTCAGATAAATAACTTGAACGAATTTTAAATTAATAAAATTGAGAAGATTACCATATCTTATTTTTATTAAATGCTTGGCTGTACTAATGCGCAATGTACATCAAAATATTAGTCAATCTAGCCCAGCATTTTATATAAATTTGATATGTGTAATTTTCATACTGTACTTATGTATCCGAAAATTTAATGGCTCTAGGCATAGTGTACCTACGTATAAGCATTTTGTAAGTCCATATTTTCAATTTACCAACATTTCGAAACTTTTAAAAACTAGTTTTACGAAAATAAAAGCTGTAAAATCTCTCTATTGATTTCAACCGACCGGTTGATGACAATTTATTCCAAATTCAAATTAGCCAATTAAAATAATACAAATTTTGGAATTACTCAAAATTTCAAAATATTTTGTACTAATACAAAGGTACAAATAACTTTTTAATAAAAAATGAACTTAACTTACAGTTTACTTGTGCAGAAATCAATACCTACGAACACCTTTGCTTTGTACCTTTGTGTTTTTGAGAGCAATAGTAATTGACGGCATTCTCCCACCATTATTGGACTTTGCTTTGGGGCAGTAGGCACTGAAAAATAATATTTTATTAATATTAAATAACTATAGGTTTTTCGCTGTTCACCAAAAATTAACAAACAAAATAAAATAGGGATCATAACTACAAATTCATCATCATCATCACATCTTCTGGAACACAGAGTCCTAGACTTCCGCTGTAGGAGATGGGCCTTCCACAACACATTTCTGGATAATTTGACCTACGCTTGCCACGCTGCACTAGCTAGATGAGTTGGTATTAGTAAACCAGGACAGCCTAACAACCTCTCCGATGCACAGGAACTTAGTAATTTATATCAGTAAATTGTTAAAATATACTTACATAGTATGAGCTCTATCACCGCTTTCTCCACACGCCGGGCAAATGTATGATCTTAAAACCGGACAAGTGAGAATTTTCTTATTGCCAACTCTTTCTCTCACAACATGGCTCAGGTAGACTGATGGCCTTTCACTATTCTTACGACAAAAAGTACACACTTTAGGCTTCGGAATATCAACCTCTGTATTTTTAAATGTATAGTTCGCAATTGGCGGCAAAAATAACGGCGGAGATTTCGATGTGCGCTCCCCAAAGCTTAATGATGGTGACATCGGTGTTTGAGGCAGACTGAAGCTTTTAATCGGACTTGAAGAGGAGAAAGAACTCATAAATGAGCCTTGCGAAGTTACATTGAAATTGTTGATTGGTGTTGACGAATTGGGAAACAGCTCGTAAGTCCTGTCTTCTAATTGGTCGGTTGGTGACATTCCATACTGTTCCAAATTCAAATTTGAATTAGACTGATATTGAGAATTCGACCAATAATCTGTGTACAAGCTCGGTGAACGGTATTCATTGAAATGTGACTGGTCCAAATTTAATGGTTGATAATCGGAATTCAAACTGAAATCAGTTTCCATAGTGCTTTGTCTTGTCCGTGGTTGTATTGGCGTGTCCATAAAGTCCATGGTAGAGTTGGAACTTAAAGACAAATCTAAAGAGTTGCGTGTTGATGTTGGGCTTCTCATCATGTTATCATAACTTTGATTGATTAAACCTGAAAAATTATAAGATCAATTTTGTATTTTGAGTTGCACAAATATGATCTCACAGAAGAAATAATCAGGAACATATTTAAGACTAAGCTTAAATTGGTGCGAGAGAAATTCCAGCAAAATCTGACCACTTATTAAAAGAATTGGGCCTAAGCAGGTCTGCTGATAGTACATTACAGGAATGAGGAGAGAAAGTTGACAAGAATGGTGGATGGTGACATCTTAATGCACATTAAAAATAAAAGTTTTAAACCAGCCTATAGTCAGTTGCAAGTTTGAGACACCATTATTTTTCATTCTTTCCCAAACACAATGAACAAGGCACCTGCACTGTGAATCAAAAAAATATTTTGTTTCTTATGGCTGGGTAAAGAGAAGCAGAATAGTGAATGGTGGGTGTATCACTGCGCAATGAAAAAGGGGCCCTATTTCAAATCAGTCTAAAAGAACAGGTCTCACGACAGAGACACTATTCTCATCATTCCCCCATACACAATGAACCCATAATAAAAAACTCATCTATCCAGCATGGTGAAAGCCCCCAATTCTCCAGAAATATGGTCCCAACTTCAGCAGTGGAGGTCTAGGACACTGTTCTAGATGCTGTAAGGTAAGTAATTTATAAGATTTTAACTGTAAGTTTGAATATAGAGAAGAACTAAGTGTTGCCACAAATAAAAATGGAATTGACTGGGGTTAGCAAAGAGTAAAGCTCTTTTTTTATTTTTTTTATACATTACTTATATAATAATTTTGTTCCAAGCCATGCTAAACCTGTAAACCATGTTCAAGGCTTCTCTATAATTGGTAGTGTTTTTTGGCTTTTGTAAAAATGTATTAATGCCTTATAACATCAATCTAAAACAGACAATTCTCTAAACTTGCTTTGACCCAAACCATGACGTAAATGTGTCACCTTTGTTCCATGTCAATATTTTAGTGACAGAGTTAAGTTATATAATATTTTAATAAAATACTCCAATTTAAAATAGCTACCTAGGTATAATAACAATAAACTTACGTTCATATGTCTCGTAAGGCATCCAATCGGTATTGTCAGTCCGAAAATAGTTATTCATTTCACTGAAAAATTAAGAAAAGAACATTAATTCCAAATTTAAATTGAAAAAATCAAAGTATCCGACATTTTCATTCGACGACTGAAAAGTGTTGGATTTCGTCTTAAAAAACTTAATTACATCGTTTATTTATAAGTTAAATATTAATAATTAAACAAATATTGATTACATTATATACAAATTGGTAATTTTTCCACGATTATTTAAAATATTCTTTGTGAAACAACGCTCTACAGAAGCGCAGCACATAAAAAAAGAAAATGGAGGCGTTCGGACTAAAAAATCAAAATATGTTCTTAATATCTAGAATTTATGTCAACCAAATCATAGAAAACTGCTTTTAATAAATATAATTTAATAATAAATACATTTATCTTATTTTAAAACATTACAATAATAACTTATTAGATAAAATAAATATGTATTTTTATATTTATAATTTCCTACCAATTTCAAAAATTCAAATTTAGTCACATATAATTTTAAATCGCTTTTTCACATCTGTAGCTTGATGGTAAACCAGACTTAGGTATTTTACAGAACAGGTGTATATCAGTCAGAAGAGCCTGATCACTATACCGGCTGAACGAGATGATATCAGAGAGAATATTAGTAAAGTATCTTCACGACCGTTTCCCTTTCGGGGTGGTCAGAAACCACGCTTATAAATAAGCGGATTTAGGTTTAGCCAACTTTACTATAGGCCAACCATGACAAGTGGCAAGCTCGTCGATGTCTCCAGCGTACCTACCATACTCGAGAAATATCACAAATAAATTAAATTTAATATTTAATTTATTTGTGATACTTCTCGAGTTTGGTACGCTGGAGACATTGACGAGCATGCCACTTGTCATGATTGGCCTATAGTAAAGTTTACTATATAGGCCCATCATGACAAGTATCAAGCTCGTCGTTGTCTCTAGCGTACTAAAGGAGACATATGTCACAAATTAAATATTATTGTGTTCTCGACCAGGAATCGAACCCATCACCTATTTCTTACTGTTTTTTCTTACTGTACTTGTATGGTGGTAGGCGGACTGATGGTGGTAATTTGCACAGTCTGCCGGGGCGGGGAAGTATCCACCGTTCGTGGCATAAAGTGTATCCACACGTTTCGGGTCGGGACCAGGCTCTAATTGCCGTCATGCTCAGTCAAGCCGACATAGTGTTAGGGACTGATGTCAGTCATGAGTCTCTGATTCCAGTTGCTAACATTCATGGACCTTGCAAGCCACTTACCATCAGGTGGGCGCAGGTCACGTGTCGTGCTAGTAAAAAAAAAAAACCTATTGCTTATAAAATAGTACTTAATAAAACTCACCTCGATTTATTGTTTTACAACCACATTAAAAACTAAAGGTTAACAATATAATAAAAAACTTAATTATAAATATTTTTTTGACACGACTTTCTTTCACAAGTGTATTTTTTAAATGATCTTAAATAAGGGTTGAGCGATATTTATCAATATTGGTAAAATATCGATTATAGATTTAAAAATATCGATAAATACTACTTGTAAATATTGAAATAATTCTTCAGACACAAGTCACGGGCGTGGAGAAAGTCGATGGAAGAGGATGCGTGATAGGTCTCCGATTTGATAGACTGACCAGATGACGGCTACAATAGATTATTCCCTACATGAGTGCACCAGGAATTCAGTCCAAAAGGTGTAGCGAGCGACATAGCTTGTTAAGAGTGCCACTAGCTGTCAATTAGCGACGACGACCAGCACTCTGAAGAAGAAATATAGATTATTTTTGACAAGATATCATTACTGTTTTTCATAGAGGCCATTTTTAACGGCTGATCAGACTCTGTATCAGCAACCAAACTAACTGGCTTTACAAATAACTTTATTGTGTATGTGGTACAAAGATAATGTCTTTATATACATATAACAAGATGGGTTAAGAAGCCAAACAGTATGAGAATGAAAGATAGGACAATCATCTTATAATTAACTAGTTTATGGCAGTGCATTGCTAGTTATCGTCGTGATCGACGTGCACTTTCAAATTGATATTGCCTTTTTTTCAAATCAATAAGCTGAAATGTCAATGGGCCGGACACATCTGCCTCAGAACCGACGAACGATGGGGTAAACGGGTTCTAGAGTCTCTACTAAAAGGAAGACCCACCGCCAGATGGACGGTATCAGAAAAAAGGCCGCTGGTGGGAGAAGGATCGTAGTAAAGTAAAGTATCATCACGACCGTTTCACTTCAGGGGTGGTCAGAAACCACGCTTATAAGAAGCGGATTCACATTTAGCCAACTTTACTATAGGCCAACAATGACAAGTGGCAAGCTTGTCGATGTCTCCAGCGTACCGAACTCGAGAAATATCACAAATAAATTAAATATTAATTAATTTGATTTATTTAAATTAATAAATATTATTGTGTCCGGACCAGGAATCGAACCCGAACTTCGAGTCCAAATCCACGGACTTAACCGTTAGACCACGGAGGCAGTTAGGAGAAGGATCATCTCTTCTCTGCTGGATATAGGCTTCCCCCAAGGCTCGCCATGTCACACGATCTTCTGCCAACCTCATTTCAGGTTATACGTCCATCTCTGCGCCTTTCCGTATGTGATCTCCACTCCAGAATCAGTTCACTCCAACGGACATCTGCAACAGACTTAACCGGCCCATTGCCACTTCAGCTTACTAATTTTGAAGGCTATCTCGGTAATTTTGGTTCTCTGACGGATGTCCACGTTTCGGACTTTATCCATTAAAGAAATACCGAGCATATCCTCCATAGCTCGCTGAGCGACCTTAAACTTGTGGACCAGAACCACTGATGGCGTCCACGTATCTGCTCCGTACGACAATACTTAAAGAACGCATTGGTTGAGTTTTTTTATTTAAATTTTTATTTATTCAGGAAATATACAGATCTTAAATCATAATTACAACAATTCTAAAAGTTACACAATCCAGCAAAGTTTCCACTTAAATATTAAACATAGATTTTGCAAAAAAAATAATAATAATAGGGATAAGCTTAAAAACAATACCTATATAACAAATACAACTAAATAATATACATATATATAGTAAAATAAAGGAAAATAAAATTAGTAATCAAAAAATAAATTAATTAAAAGTTCTCCAAGCATTCCAATTATGATTCATTTAGATAATTTTATATTAATTTATTTTTTTTACCCTTGCAACACTAACACTGAACAAATCAATATCACAGAAATTTGAAAATGGGTCAGGGATGCCAACACCGCCCTCAGTGCTGAGCCTTGGGAGAGACCTATATCCAGCAGAGAAGAGGCTGATAATGATAATTCTAAAATATCGATATTAATCGTTCGATATCGATATTTTATCAATGTCGCACATCCCTACAAAAAATACAAAATGGTCGCCAATTGACCGACCTTGAAGTCCAAACTCAAAATATTGTATCCGCTTTCTTTTCGTCGGCTTTTACAAAGGGTTGGTATAGCAAGCGGCTAACAGAGACGGACGGCGTTTGTTTTTAAAAATTGGACTCGTGTCACGTATAAGTACCTATCTATTCCTTTAAGCGAAGTCTGAAAAAGCATCTTGTTAGGCCGGCATAGTGGTAGCGATTGATGTCGGTCGTTAGTGACAGGCTTCAGCTGGATGCCATGATAAGGTTTTTAGTATTCTCGTGTGGTCAGATAAATAAAAAGTATTCCTTCGTTTTCAAGCCGGCATAGTGTTTGGAGACTGTCAGTCATAAGTGTCTGATTCCAGTTTCTAACATTCATGACCATCAGGTGTCAACAGGGTCACATGTCGTGCTAGTATAAAAAAGGAGGGAACTCTGGCCGCAGGGTGTCGTATTTCGCAGATTCATACATGGAAAGATACCTGTTTTTTTTTTTGTGGAACAAGCTACCACTCGCTATTAGACACGCGCCGTCTGTCCACGTTTTTAAGCACTTGGTCACTGCTTTATTTCTAGACAAACAGGAGTCGTCATCAGGCTAAAAATATATATTTGGCATAATATATACGTTTATTTATAGGTATATGTGTAATTTATGTAATAGTGTAAGTATCTATTAGTATGTAGTGTGTGTAGTATATTCTATATTGTTAAACTTGATATCGGCACTACCCTTAATCTCACACTCTCCCAAAGGTTAGATGTTAGAAAATGCCTTGTAGTCTCGTGAATTTGGGGAAAAACTCCACTTTAACGGGGGAGCGCAGCGAGTGTCCCATCGGACGGTAATAATTTATTTTAGTATTTTTTTTTGTTTTGTTTGTAGTGTAGTTAATTTTATTTAGTGTCTTATTTTATATTATGTAATTTTTTATTTCGAACTTTATGGGCCTCGTAGCGTTTACGCGGCGATCGCGGTAATTCGACCAATTTTGGATGGTTAACATAAACAGACGTTCTAAATTGTTACCCCTATATCATGTCCTGTCTCTTTCTCGCCGCTTTCTTCCTATATTACCCATCCCGCTCACTTCCACTCCAAAGGCCGGCGCTTGCGCACTGAATAGATAGCATATATAACCGGCCATAGGATTATCATTAAGGAACATAATAGGTACAAGATTATCGCAGTATCATATCTAATTTGAAGATCATGGCAACCCTGCACCTAGATACTCGTACAGTCCACTAAACCCGCACCACCATAGTTGCTTAAATTAAAGAATCATTATAATTATTAAATACTAACAATAAACAACCAAATAAGGGAAATTGTAATTATTTCGATAGATAAAGTCGATACCAACAACCAGAGTCGATTAGTCAACGCCAGGCTGTGTACTATTATAAACAATTAAGATGCGAACAGTGTTTAGCGAGATAACACGATGCTACTTTTTGTTTTTCTGCGATCTCCAAGATCTACCATTTACGAAGTGGAGCAATTATGTAAGTATTGCTATCTTAAAAATTATGTTTGTTTCCATTGGTATAATTATATAAAATAAAATCATATACGACACGACATTCTTATTTTTATTTTACATGGTGAGAAAGAAGTTCACTATTTATTATTTTATTGCCTTCTGGAGCTCATAATTTCTTTTCCAGAAGCTCACTAACTGAAATTATTTTATTATTATGTTTAGAACAATAGTTTTATACAAAATGTCATTATTAATAATTATTTTGTTCTATCATCAATAGTTTCCGCAGCGCATGCGGTGAAAGACGTTTTATGACATTTTTTTACACCTTGGGTTACGTTATTAAAGTTTTAGTAAGGATCCCCAATCTTTGCTAGCAATTAATATAGCCTATTTTACTCAGGGTGAATGTAGCTTACTAATGATAAATGATTTTTAAAAATCGGCACAGTAGTTTTTAAGTTTATTCATCACAAACATACACACACACACACACGCAAAATACAAATCTTTCCTCTTTATAATATTAGTGTAGATAAAAACAAATACTTTAATAGATATCCAACGTATTTATTATTCAGATGTAGATATTATAATTTGACATATTAATATAATATAATTCAACGAGAAAATGCGGCGAGCGTTTTAGGTACCCTCCCTGGTGGTAAGCCCGTAGTTTATTTTGTAGAATAGTTTTAATTTCATAGGTATTTTTAGTTTAGTTTTTTTTATAAATAGTATTTTTATCTATTTTATTTTAATATTTGTGTATCTACTTCAAATGAATATAAACAAAGTAAAAAAAAAAATGACATGACAAATAAAAATATTTTAAGAAGTTTGATAACCGCTTAACTATTGAAATAATTTTCATATACATACTCGTATTTTATTACATAGCAAATTTAACAGTTGGGACCCATTGTTGGGAAAATATGAACCTTTTTCTGTTTTTAATGGGTCCTGACTATTAAAGTTGCTATGTAATAAAATGTCGATGTCTCTAGCGTACCAAACTCGGTAAATATCAAATTAATAAATATTATTGTGTCCCGACCTGGTACCTCCAAGTCTAAATCCACAGAGGCAGTTTCAAGGCAGGAGGCAAGATCAAGCAATGAATTAATTTTCTAAATAGTTTAAGGATCCGGCAATAAGGATATTATGGCTTCTGTTTGTATTTTAAATAATAAATAAATAAATCTTAAAAGGTGGGAAAAACCGCTTCACCTTGTTCCGTATGTACTTGTTACCATAGTTACCTATATCGTGACGTGTAAACGTGGAAACAAACTCTCACATAGTAACCATTTAATTATAGTTTTGCTTAATTGTTGTGAGTATCCCACGCGGAAGATCGGTAGGTACATTTACTGTGTGGAAATATCAGTATATATTTCTACGAATCTAAGGCAAGAGTTTTGAGCGCTCGCGTTAGACCACTTGTCGTGTTTTATTTAAAATACTTTATTGCACTAAAGCTTGCGGGCTTAATGACTAAGCATTTTCTGCCAACCAACCTTTGGATGTTTGAAAAGTTATGTATGGGTGAAAAAAAAAAGTATCATCACGACCCTTTCGGGGTGGTCAGAAACCACGCTTATAAATAAGCGGATTCACATTTAGCTAACTTTACTATAGGCCAATCATGACAAGTGGCAAGCTCGTCGATGTCTCCAGCGTCCCAAACTCGAGAAATTTCACAAATAAATTAAATGTATTTATTTACATTAATAAATATTTTTATGTCATGTATGAAATTTTATATTATACACTTACATAATACATACAAGATTTACATATATACTCGTACACATATTTTTTATATTTTTTTTCCAGACAGGTCACACAGCGCCATCTAGTTTCCGTGGTAAGCTACGAGGCTTGTGTTACGGAAACTAGATCGTTGATAAACTACATATTATACTTTTTTTTTTTGTAAATATATACATATAAACACCCAGACCAAGACAAATTATACAATGTACAACTTGCCCCCGGTGGGAATCGAACCCACGACCTCCCGAGTTCACGGCAACGTTTGTTACCACTAGACCACGGAGGCGGTTAAAATATACATACATAATATACCTATATGTGTATATTTAAAAATTAAATACAAATTCAATGTCAAAGTCAAAATATTACAGGCATATGTGACAAGTCATTATTTAAATGATTTAGAATGATTCCACTCCTGTTAGGGGAGTCTGATTCCAGTTGCTAACATTCATGGACCTCGCGCGCCACTTACCATCAGGTGGGCGCAAGGTCACATGTCGAGCTAGTATTTAAAAAATCTAACGAACTAGACCTCTACTGTTGGAGATGGGCCTTCCAGAACATATACCTATCTGAAGAATTTGTTATCCTTACGAGATAGACATCGCGGACTTTTCTGCAGACCTATACAAGATACACAATTCCACCATACATTATTTTGTTATATCTCAAAGGGTTTAAGCAGCGCTTTCGTTAAAAGCTTCCAGACGGCTTATTTATTTCTGTCAACTCCAACAAATAATACTAATAAATAAATAAATATTTCCAGACAGGTCACACAGCGCCATCTAGTTTCCGTGGTAAGCTACGAGGCTTGTGTTACGGAAACTAGATGGTTGATAAACTACATATTAAACTTTTTTTTTTTGTAAATATATACATATTTTACATATAAACACCCAGACCGAGACAAATTATACAATGTACAACTTGCCCCCGGTGGGAATCGAACCCACTACCTTCCGAGTTCACGGCAACGTTTGTTATCACTAGACCACGGAGGCGGTCAATATTAAATTAAAATAAAATACTAATACCTTATTCGAGAACCACTCTATCAATTGGTGGAAACAACATGAAAAACAGTACAGTAGTTTTTGAGTTTATCGCAAACAGACAGACAGACGCGACGGAGGTCTTTTTTTATAATATATACTATTATTATTATTAAATACTTTATTGCACTTTACTTAAAACTATGTACAAAGGCGAACTTAAAGCCATATCGGCTTTTTCTACCAGCTAACCTTTGGGAGAGTGAGACAGTATGAATATGTGGGGTGCAATTCTAACCGATAAACTAGTTTACATGTGTATATTAATGAGTACATAAACAGATACTCATTAATATACACTTATTATATTAGATATACATATATGAAGATAATATATTGTTAGTGGAAATGAGAATGCCCATTCTTCTCAGAGAAATGGGCCCAGTAATGTTCTCGTGTCATAATAATTTCTTTTTTATTTGATAATTTTTTTTTTTTTTTTGGTTCTCTTCTCCCGATGGATGATGAATGACATAATAGGGAAGGCAAAGGGTCTAGCCCAGGGTTGCACAGACTTATTAATACTAGGGGCCACTCGGCCAAATCATGAACTGATAGCGGGCCGGCCGCCAGAAGTAGGTATAGGTAGTTAAAGACAATAAAGAATTGATAAAAATTTATTAAAATTAAAAAAGAAATTATTAATTTGAAGCGTGGCACTGCATAGTGCTTACAATCTTTTTTATATTTGGCTCAAATTTACTTGTAGCAACACGTAAAACTGCTTCCAAACTTTCATTTGCAAGGCGGTTTCGATTTTTTGTTTTATTATTATTTAGTATTGAAAAAGTTTGTTCACATATATAGGTAGAACCAAATAAGCTGGCACATTTCAGAGCGTTTATGCGCAACTCTTCGTACATATTTTTATCAATGCAGCGGTAAAAGTTCAGCAAGTCTCCTTCGTTGAATTTGTTGCGTAAATCTTGGTCATTTTGAATGTCGATAATTTCTAACTGCATTGACTCTGGCGCATTTTCAACTGAAATAGTGAAAGGATTGCTGAATATGTCCAACAGAGGTTTCACTTTTTTAAACTCCGAAAATCTGTCTTCAAAAGATTGAATCAAAATATCTAGCTTTTCTACATAACTGAAATTAATCGCAGTTTTGTTGAATTTTTCAGCCATTTTCTTATAATTCGGAAAATGATTATAATTTCCAGAATTCAATTGTGATCTGAAAAGTGTCAGCTTGCATTGAAAGGATGTTACATGAGCATAGAGCTGGGATATCAGTTGATTTTTGCCTTGAAGCCGTGTGTTCAAGACATTCAAATGATTTGTAATGTCAACTAAATAAGCTAAATCACACAACCAATCAGGATTTTTAAGTTCCGGGACATCCCTTTGCTTTTCCGCCAGAAATATTCCAATTTCTTCTATTAAATTTAGAAATCGTTCCAGTGTCAATCCACGACTTAGCCACCTTACTTCTGTATAATACAGTAAATCTCCGTATTCGCTTTCGATGTCATCAAGGAATTGTTTGAATTGTCTGTGATTGAGTCCTCGTGATTTTATGAAATTTACAGTCGAAACTACTACTTTCATTACATTTTGAAATTCATTTTTTTTAGAACAGAGGGCTTCCTGGTGTATAATGCAGTGAAACTGCATGAGATCTTCAGTGTTTATGTTTTTTTCTTGCAGGTGCTTTTTCAGCAAAGTAACTAGCCCGGAATTGATACCAATCATGGAAGGAGCACCGTCAGTCGCAACTCCCGATAACTTAGATAAGTCCAAATCAGTTTTTGAACACTCGTCCAAAAGTCCATTGAGTATATCAACTCCTTTGGTTTGACCTTTCAATGAACACATTCCTAATAACTCTTCGAAGACTTCAAAATCTTGAGTAACACCTCGTATGAATATGAGAAGTTGAGCTGTGGAACTAATATCAGTCGATTCGTCGAGTGCTAATGAAAAAAATTCCATGATCTTAGTTTTTTCAATTAATTGTTCCGCAATATTACCTGACAAGGACATAATTCGTCTTTGGATAGTCATACGATTCAGTTGAATTTTCTCAAACTTTTTTGCTGCTTCTGGACACATTTTCTTAGCGGCAATTTCCATGCATTCTTTTACAAAATCGCCATCATTGAAGGGGCGACTTCGCTTTGCTATCATTCGAGAAATTTCATAACTAACTTCTGTAGCCGTTTCTGAATCTTGAATGTGTTTTGTAAACATAGCTTGCTGACCAATAAGCTCCCGTTTTAAAGACAACATTTTTTGCTTTCTTAATTCGCCTGTAAACTTGGTAAAAGAAGGATGCTGCGTTTCATAGTGCCTTTTTACATTATAATCCTTTGCAATCGCAACAGAATTCTTGCAAATTAAACAAACGACTTTGTTATGCGACCATACAAAAAAGTATTTCTCAGTCCAAATTTCTTGAAACTGCCGATTTTCATCTTTAACCTTACGTTTTTTACTAGGTCCTGGCTTCTCCATGTTGCGTTCTAATCCTGGCTAGGATTAACACAGCACCTAAAAACAATTACAGTACCCACTTAAATTACCTATCCTTTTTTAAATTATCAAAAATAATTGATTAAATATTATTTCTCAGAAATTTTAAGATTTTTATACAGATTTTATCTGAAATAATGACGTAATTATTACAGTTAGAGAAATTCTTATAAAAATAGTAATTTCTTTGTTTATTTTAATATTTAGCCAACATTAAAGCTAAATTTGATTAAAATTGATTAAATAGGTAGGGAAACACTTATTAATAACAGAGTTTTACTTACGTTTTCACAACACAATTATACACGGCACTTGACGGGTTAACACTGCAACAGGAAATCTACGTTGAATGTGGATCAAAATATATGACACCGGCTAGTCGAGTTAAAATCTACACTAGAACTATTGCCTCCCAAAAACACTAATAAACTGCACTTATTCTCAATCACTTATTACTTCGCTTTGTATTTTCGCGCTTATTTCTTTCTGTTGTTGACACTTCACTCAAATGAAAAGCGAACTGTTCGGCCGCTGCGGTTAACGTGATTTTTATACCGCGCAAACGACTCTGGAAGCTTCGTGTAGATACGCGAGCAATCGGGAATACGGGACTATATCTATCTCGCTTGCTCACCGCGCTAGAAAATTCTTGATTTCTATAGCGAGCGATGTTACTTGACTTAGCAATTTTGGGCGCTAGATTCAAATTGCGCGCGCGCGAGTTTCACATTACTTTTCGAACATATTTTTTTTTTGTTTTATTCTGGAATAGAATTCAATATTTTTCGAATGCACGAGAGTATTATTTTTGCTGTCGGCGGGCCACCAGTATTCGACCCATATATCCCAATATATCTTTGTTTTTCATGAATTAATGAGGTCATCATCAAATTCCAGATGCTGCAGAATTTGATGCTTTTCTTGGAGTCACTCGCGGAACCATCCACTGCTCAAACACGTCGGGTAAAATATGGGAGTTGACGCGCGGGAAAACCGCAAAAAATAAACTGCAACTTGTGCCCCATATTTAAAGTCCAATTTATTGTTTTCCATAATTATTCACATTGTAGCACATTATTAAACAAAACAACACCACTTTTGACCAATAATATCCACAGTAAATTAATTTACAAAACAAAAACTTGCACTTGACATGTTCACGCAAAATGGCGCGAAGAACTCTATTTGATAGTTAATATGTTGTGTTTTCATAATCTGTAATTAATTTTATTTATTTTACCTTAGCATAACGACAATTGACAAAAACTTTTCTTTACGTTAATAATTACATAGTTTCGATCCCGCCGATTTAAAGTCCTATGTTTTATCTATAAATCTATAATAAAGTCCTGGTCATAATAAAGAACCTAATCGTATAAATCGTGCTTTGTAACTATTTCATATATAAATTTTAAACAATTGACTATTTAATTAAATTATATTTTAATGCTGGGGTGATGTAATGTTGTAATTAAATTTAAAAAAAAAAAAATGTTATGATTGATGCATTGTATTTAGTTGAGGCACGCTGCATATAAGTTGGGGCCTTGTTTTGGGCTAAAGCTAGCTTGTTTAAAAATAAAGTATTATATATTAATAGTGATATATATTGTACAATAAAGTTTATTTTACCTTAGGACGGCGCGGTGGACAAACGACCTAAGACAATTATAATTTTCCAAAAATAAAAGATTACGAAATAAGACGCATCATCTAAAATAGTTCATTTTGTTTGGAAATGGATCGTGCAGCATGCGTCCTTGGCTTTAGTTGGGCAGCTCGATCCCATGTATGGCTGCTTTAAATTAATGGTGCGCGCGTATCTATGGCGAAGCATGCATTTTGCTAAAATAAAAATGTTAGGTATTTTGTTTAGAATGTAAATTACGCTTACACGTTGCTCAACCCACAGCTGTTAACTACTATGGAGAGAGAACATCACAATACATGATTCCTAACCTCTGGAATGAGCTGCACTGGTTGGCAGAGAAACCAGTTGACTAAGCCAGTTGTTAAAAAATACTTAAGAAGGTTTTTTATTGACCTGTATGTATTTATGTATTGTATTACATACTTAGATAAATTGTAATAGTACCTAACCTCTGAAATACTAAAAACATAAATTGTTACTAACGAGCGACCTCTCTCGCCAACAAACCTTAACTAATGGTTTGGCGAGATATAATGATTTTAAAATATTATTAAATAGAAAAAAAACCCTTTCACACATTCAATGTTAAAACAGGATAAAAACTATTGTCATTTTTATATAGTATAGTATCATCACGACCGTTTCCCTTTCGGGGTGCTCAGAAACCACGCTTGTAAATAAGCGGATTCACATTTAGCCAACTTTACTATAGGCCAATCATGACAAGTGGCAAGCTCGTCGATGTCTCCAGCGTACCAAACTCGAGAAATATCACAAATAAATTAAAATTTAATTAAATGTATTTATATACATTAATTAATATTTTTGTGTCCCGACCAGGAATCGAACCCGGTACCTCCGAGTCTAAATCCACGGACTTAACCGCTAGACGACGGAGGCAGTTACTAGTTACTTTATTTATGGTGTACAATTACGCATTCTCACTTTCTTCGGACACGTGTCACGGCGTGGAGAAACATCCATCGAGCGCTTGGTAGTCCAGGGGAAAGTCGATGGCAAGAGGATGCGTGGTAGGTCTCCGATGAGATGGACCGATCAGGTGAAGGTTTTAGTAAAAAAAAAACAATTCTCGTATATTTTTTCCAACAGCCCTATTCTGTTACTATATATACATATATCACGCTATTAAAGTAGATATTTGCACGGCCGCTGTCAAGGTCGAGCGCTTATAGAGTTAAGAATTAAATAATATTTTGTGATTATGACATTAATAAAAATATATAAAAAACTAAATGCATCCTAATCTCCTTTCTTTGACATATAGGTGTTATTATTTATTTATTTTAAATATGCGTGTATTTTATTTATTATTTCTACACAGTATATCTTTATTATCTTAGATGTTTAAACCATATACTTACTTTTTTACGTTTTTATGTTTGCTTCGGCTAATATTTACATTATAAATTATAATTAGTTAAATTACTTATATTGGATATTAAATAGCATCCGTGGTCTAGTGGTTACGATCGCAGAAGTACCGTTCATTACAGCCCCTAGAACACAGCGTCCAGACCTCCACTGCTGGAGATGGGCCTTCCAGAACATATATCTGGAGAATTTGACCTACACTTACGACGCTAAACAGACGGCTGAAGTACCGTTCAATTCCTGGTATTGCACTAAGTTATTTGTCGAGTCTGGGACGCTAGAGACGAGCTTGCCACTTGGTAACTTGTCATATTGGATCTATAGAAAAGTTGGCTAAATGTTAAATGATATAGAAAAATTAAAAATTGACATGCGACATGTGTAGTAGACATATCTCTCCAGGCGATCTCCCCCAGTGCGGGGAGTGCGGCAGTTTCTGCTGAGAACCTTTAACTGTGGAAATATGTCAATCTCGGTAAAGGTTACGAGTTGGAGCCATTTGGGCTTGAGACGAAGGCTCCAAAGGGGACCCATCAGTCAAGCACCTGGCTGAGGAGTTGTCCAAACGGCTGACGGAGAAATCTGGAGACAATTATTACTGACATACTCGTATTAGCCTCGTAGAGGGGAAATGTTGCAAGTCTTCTTGGAACTATCTCTGATGGATCGTCCCTTTAGGACATTTATTTATTTATAGATACTTTATAGATATTACATTTTATTTCTTTTATTTTAAGTTTTTTATTGTTGTTTGAATAAATATTACGAAAGCATCTATTTGATATCTAAGCCACAAATCTTAAAAATAAAAATGCGCGCCAAAACCACTCAAATCCAAGGTGAGTTTACTAAAAAAGATAAATCTCATCTCAATCTTAACAACGAATTCTAATAACTAATGTGTAATTTACCATCTGATGGTGGGAGGACGCAAGGTCCGAGGATCAACCTAGTTCCGTCCGTTTTTTATTAAAAAATATTTCTTGTATAGATTGCTTATTCTGATTATAGTTGTATGCACATGTCATGATGATGCAATCTGCCCATATTATAGGCATACAATATGCTTATGTCAATATAAATTTATTTACAATATATATTTACCATTTAATAGTTTTTTTGTCAATTTACAATTTAATGGAATCTATTATTATACAATATACTCGTATGTTAATGTCAAAATTTGCATGCTTAAAATTATTTTATTGAGTAACAACAGTTGTTAATAAGATTTTTCTTTAACTCAATAGTCAAACGTTTTATGGGTATCTCTCGATCTCTCTAAATAAATTATTATAGGTATAAAGTAGGTACTCTATATAATAAAATTATTATTCTGCTGTAATATTCACTTACCCATCTTTAGATTAGTCGGGTATAATCCCTAGGTACAAATTTGTTACTAAAATATATATATTTTTTTAATAGATGAGAATGTTAATTGATAAATATTGTCACTCTCAAAAAAACTCAACCTAAAAGACTATTTAAGAAAGATATCTTTATTTCTCGGCTTTCTATTAAAATAATTTTAAAAGGAACATATTTCGAAGTTTTTCGCGCTATTTTCACAAACATGTTAAGATAAAGTATTTGTTTAGTTAATTACTTTACTGTGGATATTATTAGTCAAAAAGTGTTTTGTTTAATTTGCTACAATGTGAATAATAATGGGGTGTATCAGGCAAAGCTTTTTGTAGCTTGTCGCTAGCGGCACTGGTACCTTGTTTACATCTATGACTGATCATTTTTTAAATTTATTTGTAGTTTTACATTTTTATAACAGAAAAATGAATTTTAACTTAACGTTACCTACCTTAAAAGACGAATTAAGTAAGCGAACACCGTCTTTAAAATAAAAAAGGTTGAATTAATAGAACGGCAACTTTGAGATCACCATATCTTTGGTTTCGCTTGGAAATCTCGATTTGTACACTTAAAAGCTGCTCACTTCTGCATAATATCCAGAAAATAATAAATTTCGTAATAAAAATACAAGTTTTCTATGCAACTGACAGTTATATTAGGTACCATCTATCATGCGCCATCTATCGTGATAAAACGTTAGTGACACACCCCATTATGGCAAATGATAAATTGGACTTTAAGGGGCACAGCACAAGTTGCAGATTCCCCGCGCTGTGAACTCCCATATTATACCCGACTCCAAGAAAGCATCCGATTCTGCAACATGTGTAATTTGATGATAACCTCATTAACACATAAAAAAAGAAAGATATATTACGTCAGAGTTGGCTCTCTAGCATACTAGTGAAAATAATTTTATTAGCTACAGATTTCTGACGAATATCAACATTTCGGATACCTAACATCTTGCCTGCCTATTACAAAATATCCCGCAACCGCAACGCATACGGCCCGCGTGTTAACCGCAACGCGTATATGTCTTCAAGCCACGAATTAGTCATTAAATATTTGGAAACGCAATAATAGACCATTTTTAATAGACATCGTGTTCTAAAACATTAGAAGTACCTACCTACCTAATCTTACGTATGCATAGTTTTCAATTTAATAATACAGTATTATTGTTGATTAATTGACTTGTGCTGATCTTGAAGTGTTTGTAGTTGAAGCGTCTTTAACCAGTGCGTTCTTTTCTCAATGTTGTACGGAGCAGATACAGTATTTCTCCAATAGATAGATACGTTATAATATTCGATGTGTTGTAAATCTTTAGATGTCCAATGGCTGTAGAATTTACCCTAATTTTTTTTTGGTTCTCCCGATGGATGATGAATGAGATGATAGGGAAGGCATACAGCCAAGTCTGACGTAATATATCTTTCTTTTTCATGAATTAATGAGGTCATCGTCAAATTCCAGATGCTGCAGAATTTGATGCTTTTGTTGGAGTCACTCGCGGAACCATCCACTGCTCAAACACGTCGGGTAAAATATGGGAGTTGACAGCGCGGGAAAACCGCAAAAAATAAACTGCAACTTGTGCCCCATATTTAAAGTCCAATTTATCGTTTTCCATAATTATTCACATTATAGCATATTATTAAACAAAACAACACCATTTTTGACCAATAATATCCTCAGTAAATTAATTTACAAAACAAAAACTTGCACTTGACATGTCCACGCAAAATGGCGCGAAGAACTCGAATGTACCCTAAATTCGACTTAACTTTATTTTTTTGGCGATAAGGAAGGCAAAGAGTCTGGCCCATACAGCCAAGACTGACGTACTACAACTTTCTTTCTTATGAGTTAATGGTTATCATAAAATTCCAGATGTTGCAGAATTTGATGCTTTTCTTGCAGTCATTGGCATTATCGCCCAAACACGACGAATATAATACAGCGCGAGAAAACCGCAAAATATAAATTGCAACTTGTTCTCCATATTAAAACACAAAATTTTTCGTTTTTCATAATTATTCACACTGTAGCACATTATTAAACAAAACAACACCATTTTTGACTAACAATATTCACAGTAAATTAATATTCAAAACAAAAACTTGCACTTGATATGTCCGCGCAAAATGGCGCGAAGGAATCTATATTATTTTCTTTTTTTATCTAGCATAGGATTATACACTGAAACAGCTATTATTATAATTTATCCTTAACCTATATTTTAGGCCATAATCTAAAGTTTAGATTCTTAACAATCGCCATTCAACATTCAACCTGCCATCTTCGTATCAAAAAATAACAGTAAATGAAAAACAATAAACAAAAAAATCGTTGTCTCATCTCATTAGAAGAAAAAAAAATAGTACGAGAGCTGGCGAAAAAAATAAATGACATGATAATTGAATTAATACTGAAAAAAAAAACACAATTTAATATTTTGGTCATAAACCATTGTTGTAGGTTATGTTATCGTAGATATTCCTGAGTTTTTGGACTATGACCCTCAATTTTACTGTTGTATTCACGCATTTTCAGCAACCGGCAATGTTAAAATTTGATGCACTAAAACAATAATTATAAAGTAATTACATAGATTTTTCTTTTACTTATACAATTTAATTGCATTAGCTGTAAGTTACTGTTACTCTAACAATATAAAATAAAAATAAAACTTACTTTGGCTTTAACCAGGATCAGAATGTGTTTTACTACTGTGGTTTCATACAGATATACATTTAAATAGCTCTGGCTGAACGAAACGTTTCGTAATAGTTTACTCACAATAAGTTTTTTTTTATATACTTTTCTGTGTAAAATTTTTGTTTTTACACATTTAAAAATACTAATAATTTCGTTAGTATCTTAGAACTTACGTTCATAAGTGTAAAATAGCTCTCCATAATAAAATCAATTTTTAAAAGATCCGCAAAATGGATACGCCGGCTCTTGGTCTATGATATTTAAATTAGGAATTCGATACAAAAGAACGATTGCAACGACCTTGCTCCACATTATTTAAAATTTCGAACACAATGAAATTCACACATGATTGTAAACTATAATTAGGTTTTTTATTTTAAACCCTATGGCGTTAACTTTAAGGGCAATTTTTAGTCGATCATATATACATACATTGTGGTTTTGTAGTGCGATTATATTCTCATTCGATTTTTAAATCCTAATGCATGGAACATCGAACATTGGATAAAATGGATGTGGTATGTTCATAGTTGTTTTTTCGGATTATTTTACTTTATTATTAATACTACTTTAATTTATAATAAATGCTTTATATATTATACGGAGCGGCGATGGGGTCCGCAACCCATCACGCATGGCCTAAAAAGCGCGGATTGAGGGCAGATGAGTGCCGTTTTGGCACCTGGAATGTCCGAGGGGGGATGAATGATAAGATGAATGAACTCCTAGATACGATGGATGAAATGAAGTTGGATGTAATTGGCGTGACCGAGACCAAGCGGAGGGGTAGTGAGATGCAGGACTTGCCGGGAGGGGGGATCGCGCTCTGGTCGGGAGTGGGAGATAGCGATCGCGGTAGTCAGGGGGTGGGCATCTTACTATCCGGCCGCTTGGCCGACAGTATGTACGAGTACTGCCTGGAAAGCCCAAGAATACTCTGGGTTCGTCTTAAAATAGGCCTTAAAAAGTTATTTGTGGCCGTGGTGTACGCACCTGTTAGCTCAGCACCACAGCTGGAACTAGAGAATTTTTGGAACCAGGTCAGGACAGTTCTAGATTTGGCAGTTGGCAACGAAAATATAATATTATGTGGCGACTTGAATGGATGGGTGGGGACACGTCGTGCAGATTACGAAACGGTCCTAGGTGATTTTGGAGATAGGAGAGTAAATGATGCAGGTAAGCTTATTCTTGACGTGTGTTTAGAAAAGAATATTTTTGTGTCCAACACAATGTTTGCTCACAAAGATATTCACATGTATACAAGAACGATGAATAGTGAAAAGAGTATAATTGACTTAATAATAGTTGATGAAAGACTGCGAACACAGACTCTGGATACCAGGGCGTATCGTGGGCCAGAATTGGGAACAGACCACTACCTAGTAATTACTAGGATTAGTGGCCTGTTCACAAAATGGCGCCACCGGCGATCAGGTGGCAATCTGTCAGCAGTAGAGAGAATAAAGAGTGAAAAGTTACAAGATGATAGTGTGAAAGAGGAGTATATGAAATGCGTCAATGATAAACTTATCAATTTGAAAGATGTGAGCAAAGATGTAGAAGAGTGTTGGAAGTACCTAAAAAATGGTATGGTAGAATCGGCAAGAGAAGTATGTGGAGTAGCAAAAAAGCGAGCAACCAAGGGTGACGCGTGGTGGGATCAAGAGGTCAAAGATTCGGTAGAAAGAAAGAAGAAAGCTTGGATAGATTACGTTGCTTCGCTGAATATGAATGAAAGTATAAAAAGAGAAAAAAAAGAGTTGTACCATCGCTGCAAGAATGAGACAAAAGTTTTGGTTAAGGAGAAGCGTGAAAGATGTAAGGAAATAGGTGAAAATAGGATGACGAGCAACTTTAAGGAGAACTCCAAACTTTTCTGGAGGGAAGTTAGGAAGGCCAAAGGTAGCTTGTCATCTTGTCGAATGAACAGAGTGAAATCAAAAAGCGGTAACATTCTTGCAAACACAAATGAGGTGTTGCAGCGATGGAATGAATATTTTAGCGAGATGTATGCTAGTAGTACTCCTAACGACGTTACGACGGGTACTTTACCTCCAGAGCTATCCACAACTATAACGTCCACTTTTAAGGAGGAAATAAGTGTGCAAGAATTGCAATCGGCAATTAGAAGCCTGAAATGTGGCAAAGCAGCGGGAAAAGATCGAGTGCTCGCTGAAATGATCAAATACAGAGGTATACCGGTCTGGAACGCTTTCCACCTACTGTGCAACCTTTGCTGGCAGGAGGGAAGAGTACCAGAGGACTGGCGGCAATCAGTCATCGTTCCTTTATACAAAGGTAAGGGATCTAGATTGGACTGTGCCAACTACCGAGCGATTAGTTTGATCAGTTTGGCGAGCAAGATGTATGGCAAGATTCTCACGAAACGCTTGCAAGAGAAGACTGAAGGTCTTTTATGGGAGGCACAAGGAGGCTTTAGACCTGGAAGAGGATGCACTGACCAAGTCTTTTCGCTCCGCAATATCACAGAGAAGTTTTTGGCCTTAAACCAGAAGGTTTTCTGTGCTTTTGTGGATTTGGAAAAGGCTTTTGATAGAGTTGTAAGAAAGAAGCTTTGGGACATATTGCCGGAGTATGGAGTAAATGACAAACTGCTACAGGCTATACAGTCCCTGTACAAGGGCTGCAAAGCTTCTGTGCGGGTGGAGGGGGGTATGTCGCCTTGCTTTGAATCCCAAATGGGCGTCAAACAGGGTTGTGTGCTTTCTCCTAGATTATTCACTCTATATCTCGACAAATGCCTAAAAAGAGTGAGAGAGAGTGACTGTGAGATAAAGATGAGTGATCTAGTGGTGAACTGCCTGCTTTATGCAGATGATGCTGTTCTTATGGCATCGTCCGAACAACAACTGCAATCACTAGTCACAAGAATGAAGGAGGGATGTGCAGAAAAAGGACTCCGTTTGAATGCGAGAAAAACCAAGGTACTAGTGTTTGAAAGAAGAAGGATGACAACCGTGACGATAAAGATTGATGATGAAACTCTAGAACAAGTAAATGAAATTATATATCTGGGCAGTGTTTTCACTGCGGATGGGAAGTACGATAGGGACGTTGAAAGAAGAGTGAACGCGGGAAATAGTGTTAACGGTGCCCTGGGGTCACTGATCGGCAGTCGAAATGTCAGTGACAAAGCTCGGCTCGCCATACACAATGCCATGTTGGTACCAACACTGATGTATGGAAGCGAAACGTGGATATGTCAGACTACGCATGAGAGTAGGGTTAATGCAGTAGAAATGCGGTCGTTGCGGCGGATATGTGGCGTCACTTTGGCGGACCGCATACGTAACGTCGAAATACGGAAAAGGGTTGGTATGAAGGAAAGCATAGGGACAAAAATAAGGAAAAGCATGCTACGATGGTTCGGGCATGTTGAAAGGATGAGCGATGAAAGATTGACGAACCAGATATATAATGCGAAAGTTGTGGGTAAAAGAGGCCCTGGCAGACCGAGACTCACATATCACGATCAAATAAATAAAACACTGACTGAAGGTGCATTAAAAAGTCTTCGTAACCAAAGGGCATGTATGAAGAGGTTAATGAATGTCGACGAAGCGAAAGAGGTATGTCGTGATCGTGTCAAATGGCGCTCAATTGTCTCTGCCTACCCCGCAAGGGATCTGGCGTGAAGATATGTATGTATGTATGTATGCTTTATAAAACACCAGCATTCATCAAAATTCATAAAAAAAAAACATATATTTTTTAAAAATATAAATGGAAACAAGTTTAATAATCATTATCATCACGACCGTATCCCTTGCGGGGTGGACAAAAACCACGCTTATAAAGAAGCGGATTCACATTTAGCCAACTTTACTATAGGCCCATCATGACAAGTGGCAAGCTCGTCGATGTCTCTAGCGTACAAAACTCAAGAAATACACAAATGTATTATTGTGTCCCGACCAGGAATCGAACCCGTTCCCTCGGAGTCTAAATCTACGGACTTAACCGCTAGACCATGAAGGCAGTTTAAACTTGAGTTTAAACTAAATTACAAATAAAATGAAATAAACGAAAAATTTACAACCGTCCGTCCATTGAGCGTAGTGTATTAGATATTTTATGATTGAATTTTGTAGAACCTGTAGGTATTGCTGTTTGTATTTAAAAATAAATAAATGTATTCTCTGTAGGTCTCTGACGTCTCATAAAAGGTGATCCTAGAAGAATGCCAACATTTACCATTTATTTATTTATCAGATCCTCGCCAACCCGTCTGGCTTACGTGGCGAGTGTAGGCCAAATTCTCCTGAAAATTCTAGAAAGCCCATCTCCAACAGTGGAGTGTTCTTTGTGTTCTAGGGGCTGTGTTAATGATGATAAAAAAAGCCTTCTCCAAAAATATCCATCATTTATTTTCTTACATCTGAACGTGGGCATTGAGACGTCTTCATACAAACTAAATGACCGTTTGATATCTTTGTTCACGCATGTTATTTTAATGCCGCACGTTTTGATAAATAGAAAAAAAAACAATATTGCTCACCAATCCAAGTACTGACCACGCCTGACGTTGCTTAACTTCGGTGATCGGACGAGAACCGGTGTATTCAACGTGGTATCCGCCTCCGTGGTCTAGTGGTAACAAACGTTGCCGTGAACTCGGGAGGTCGTGGGTTCGATTCCCACCGGGGGCAAGTTGTGTATTGTATAATTTGTCTCGGTCTGGGTGTTTATATGTACTTATATATTTACAAAAAAATAATAATATAATATGTAGTTTATCAACCATCTAGTTTCCGTAACACAAGCCTCGTAGCTTACCACGGAAATCAGATGGCGCTGTGTGACCTGTCTGAAAAAAAAAATTAAAAAATATCGCTAACATTTTCGGTAACTTCGAACACGAAGTCCCATTGGCGATGCAAAATGAGAATGCCTATTTTTCTTATAGTAATGGGCCCAATAAAATGTTCTCGTGCCATAATGATATATTTTTTATTTGATAGTTAATATATTGTGTTTAAATAATCTGTAAGTAATTTATTTTATTTATTATACCTTAGCATAACGATAATTGACAAAATCTTTTTTTACGTTGTTATTATATAGTTTCGATCCCGATAGTAAAATTAAAAAAATATGAACACTTTGAAATCTTGTGTTTTATCTATAATAAAGTACCTAATCATAATAAAGAACCTAATCGTATAAATAGTGCTTAGTAACTATTTCATACATAAATCTAAACCAATTGACTATTTAATTAAATTATATTTTAATGCTGGGGTAAATCAGATGTTGTAATAAAATTTAAAAATAACATAATTATTTTTTATGATTATTGAATTGTATGAGTATTTAGTTGAGGCACGCTTTGCAACAAAGTTGGGGCCTGCTTTTGGGCAATCGCTTTTAAGACAAACTCTTTGTCGACGTCCATTATGAAATTCGCAATACTAGATATAACTAAAAATAGTATTTAATTTTAATAACAGATGCAACTCAGACTCCGCGCCAAAATGGAAAACAGTTGTGCCAATCTAACAAAAAAAAAACCATAAACAAATCATCTATCCCCGATACTTTTTTTTGACTGAGTAGTAGGTACATGCATTAGGCGTTCTATTAAAAAAAAAGGAATTTAAACATTAAAAATAACATTTTTAACAATGCTAAGAGAGGAGGTTTGTTTTTTAACAGATGGATAAATAGTTTTTTTTTAATAATTTTAACGGGTCTTTACGCGATTTACCTTAGAGACATATTTTTCCCGACGCGACGTTTCAGCCAAGTTGCATTGGCCGTGGCCAAGTTAAAATAAAAAAAAAAACTATTATGAATGTGCGCGAAAGTTTAGATGGATAAATGTTAAATGTAAACTGCGTAAAAGTAAAATATCATCACGACCGTATTCCGGAGTAGTTAGAAACCACGCCATTTTTTTTAATGAAGTGGATTCTCATTTAGCCAACTTTACTATAGGCCCATCATGACAAGTGGCAAGCTCTCTAGCGTACCAAACTCGAGAAATATGACAAATAAATTTAATAATTGCATGTGATGTTAGCGTGGCTTATAACTGGGACGGGAGATATCATGGATTTTGTGAAATTAATTAAAACGTAACTATTGTTTAACTTAGAACGTATAAATTATTATTGCCTCAATGTAGACTTTTTTATATGAAACTATTTGTCTATGCGTTATTATTTTAAATCTGGAAAACTAGATCTTGATGGTGAAATAAAGAAAAAGTATATAAAAGTTCCGCTTGCTTAATTGCTAGTTAATTACAATTACGAGTTTAAAATTTGAATTAATTACATAAAATTACAATTAAACGAAAACATACATAACGTATTAAAGTACACCTTACCTAGATTTTTATAGTGTATTATGAAATTGTGCCAAAAAATCAAAAATACATAATAAACGTTATAGTCTTTTTCTATTTTTTGTCTAAGCAGGTCTGCCGTCAATATATTAATGGAATGAGCTTCCAAGACGGCATTAACTTAATCATACAGTATTTGGTTGGGTAGGGAGAGAAGTAGAATGGTGGATGGTAAGCGCAATAAAAAAAAAAAGGGAGGCCTTTTCTTAAACCAGCCTATTGTCGGTCGCAAGCCCAAGACACCAATCTTCTCATCTCTTACCCACACACGATGGACCCAGCACCCGCACGGTGAATCCATGGAATGCTTAGAAATTTGTCTTCTTCTTGTCTTCTCTTCTAGGATCGCCATCAAATAATTCTGGAGAATTTAACCTTCTCTCGCAAGGGTTGGCAAGGTCTGATGCAAATTTTAATGATAAAATATAAACGATTCCACAGCTTCGAATCGCGAACTTTTTGAAAAAAAAAAAAAAAGTATTCTCTCGACCGTTTCCCTTTTGGGGTGGTCAGAAACCACGCTTATAAATAAGCGGATTCACATTCTCGTCGATGTCTCCAGCGTACCAAACTCGATAAATATCACAAATAAATTAAATATTAATTAAATGTATTTATTTACATTAATAAATATTTTAGTGTCCCGACCAGGAATCGAATCCGGTAGTCTAAATCCACGGACTTACCGCTAGACCAGGGAGGCAGTTTCTTTTTGGATTTTGAGGAAAGCGTTATCCAGAAAAATAAACATATTATACATACGCAGTGGTTTATGATTGCGTTCTAGGGGCCTGTGATGATACTATAGCGTATTTACACAATACAATAGGGCTGGCAGTTTTTTCTCCCAAAAATTAAGTCTGATCATTCAAAGGGGAAATGCTGCTAGTGTATTGGGCACCATGCCACAAGACAGCGATTTGGAGGAGCTATTTTTTTGTAAGTATTAAATTTTTTTGTTTTTTTTTTTTTTAGGTTAGATTTTGTTGTAATATAGTTTATTTAACAACTATTTATAAACTAGTCGACGTCTCTGGTGACCCACGGGCTGGCAGCTTCCTCGCTGAAAAGATTAGTATTGAAATTCAACGAGGAAATGCTGCCAGTGTTTTGGGCATCATGCCACTGGACAATGGCCTGGACGAAATTTTGAAGGTTTGAGACATTAGGATGCTTAATTTTTATTATATTTAATTTGTTATTTAGATTTAGTTTATTTTTCTAGGTTAATTAATAATATTGTAATTCTTTTATATTGTTTGTATATTACTTCCAACAATAAATAAATATCTGTTTATTTATTTAAAAAAAAAAAAAAAGTTTATTTAATATTGTAATTCTTTTATATTGTTTGCATATTACTTCGAATAAAAATTTAAATATTCAAAAAAAATAAAAAAATACAAAAGTAATTAATAATTTTAAAAATGTTGTTGTGTGAGCAAGAGTTCTATTTGTGGTAACTTTTAATTGACCTTTTATGTTTCCATTTTTTTTTGTCTTTATGTGTTTATTAGTCGTTAGTTATCCTGTAATGAATAAATAAATAAGAGGCATGCAAAGCGTTAAATCCTCTTAATAGGTATGCCTGTATTTAACGGCAGCGGCAATTTTACTGTATGGTACTTTGACAGCTGTAATCTGTAATCACTTTATAGTGCTGCACTGCGCGTTGGTGGCTCGGTTGTAAGAACGCGTCCCCTAAATCCAACAAAGGTCGGTTCAAAACCCCCCGGCATGTACCAATGAGAAATACACTTTTCTTTTGTCCTGCAGTCATAGATTTACAACACTCGTGCCTCTGAGAGCACGTTAAGCCGTCGGTCCCGGTTTTACTAATACCAACTTGTGGAATCGTTAATAAATTGTGTTAAAAAAATTGCATCATATCCACGCCAAGCCGTCTGGCCAGCGTGGCAAATGTAGGCCAAAATCTCCACATACATATATGGAAGGCCTATCTCCAGCAGTGGAGGTCTAGGATACTGTGTTCTAGGGGCTGTAAATAATGAAAAAAAATCACTTCACGTTGCGAATAATATTTCTACACAGAGGTTCTTCGCGCCATTTTGCGCGGACATGTCAAGTGCAAGTTTTTGTTTTGTAAATTGATTGTTAGTTAAAAGTGGTGTTATGCTACAATGTGAATAATTATGGAAAACGATAAATTGGACTTTAAATATAGGGCACATTGCAGATTTTTTTTTTGAGGATTTCCCGCGCGTTGATTGCCATATTATATCCGACGTGTTTGGGCTATAATGCCGCGAGTCAATCCAAGAAGAGCACCAAATTCTGCAACATCTGGAATGATGAACCTCTTTACCTTATAAAAAAGAAAGATATATTACGTCAGACTTGGCTGTATGGGCTTATAGAACCTTTGCCTTCCCTATTACCGAATCATCTATCGGGAGAAGAGAACACAACAATATCTCTACACATACATATGTATAATACTCTGGCAATCCTCGACTTTATTATATAATTAGTGGATTTCATTCGAATAACAGATTGGTGAAGGTCGTCTTAGACGTATCTTAGTCAAAGTCAAAATATCTTTATTAACGTAAACCTATTACAGGCATTTATGAAACGTCATTAATTTAATTATTTTGAATGATTCTACTCCTGCTAGTAGAAGACTAAGCAGCAAAGTGGTCCAATAAGTAAGCTGTTAGCAGAAGACCAGCAGCTTAGCGGATTCCAGTAACCTCTATGACTGAGAAAGGAATCTGCAAGGAAAACTCAGCTATATCAGATTTACAAAATAAAACATATACAGAACTGCACCACAACGATCGAAATTACCTTTTAAATTTAGTTATCAGTATCTATGAGATTACAATACCTGGTACAGCAGTAACCCACCAGGCAAGTCAGAATTAAGATAGACTACATGCCCATGTGCAACTCGATTACTACATTTCGATTACTACACGTAAACTACACAAGTGAAGCCGGGTCGAATAGCTGGTTTTTGAAATAATTACACTTTTACACGTTAACGTCTAATAAATCAGTATTTTAATGGTTCTATTCTTGTGTCGGCACATGGGAGACCGGATTTGAAGGCTGTACCCACGGGGTAGAGCCATCGGATTGGGTAACTCGCTTTATTAACTTATTACAATTTCGCGTGTATTTGGTAAAAGTTAGTTTCAAGATCATTTGATTTTACTATAAACTGAATGAATCTTCATCCGTTTCACTTCCACAGGTGCCCTCTCAACCATTTCTTCCAGCTGTCAAACGGGTTTCACGGGGAAAGGAATAACTGTTGAAATTAAAAAAAAAAAACAAAAAAAAAAAAGTGTTCCTGTTAAAACATTTATTCGAAAAAAATATTTACAAAATATAAAATAAAATTAATATTAATACTAAGGATAGGGATATAAGTCCCGTCCGCGTGGAGTGGTGGCAAGAACGCTGGCTGCATTTCCCCGCTGAATGGGCTGTGTCACTAACTTTTTATCACGATAGATGGCGCATAATAGATGGTACCTAATATAACTGTCAGTTGCATAAAAAACTTGTATTTTTATTACGAAATTTATTATTTTCTGGATATTATGCAGAAGTGAGCAGCTTTTAAGTGTACAAATCGAGATTTCCAAGCGAAAGCAAAGATATGGTGATCTCAAAATTGCCGTTCTATTAATTCAACCTTTTTTTATTTTAAAGACAAGACGGTGTTCGCTTACTTAATTCGTATTTTAAGGTAGGTAACGTTAATTTAAAATACATTTTTCTGTTATAAAAATGTAAAACTACAGATAAATTTAAAAAATGATCAGTCATAGGTGTAAACAAAGTACCAGTGCTGCTCGCGGTGTTAAGTCTTTTAAAAACTTTTTTTGCGCTTGGACTCCATGGGCCCAGAGTTTCTACAGCAAACGGCATAAATATGTAATCTTTTAATATACTTACATACTTGCGCCGCTTGCTGGACTCCGTATTTTCCATATAAAAAATCCAGTAAGATAAGTTCGCCTCTTAAGGACATATAACGGAAAAGTCTGGAGACAGGACAGCTGGCAATTATTTCTGGTTAGCTATACAGAGGGGAAGTGTTGCTAGTATTCTTGGGACTATCACTGAAGGGTCGTCTCTAGAGGACATTTTTTACTTATAGTTTATTTTTATTAGGTTTAGTTTATATTTATTTTATTTTTTACTTTTAACTAGATTTAATTT
This sequence comes from Tinea semifulvella, assembly GCA_910589645.1. Taxonomy (NCBI): domain Eukaryota; kingdom Metazoa; phylum Arthropoda; class Insecta; order Lepidoptera; family Tineidae; genus Tinea; species Tinea semifulvella. The sequence continues at coordinate 9,651,661 of OU342619.1, forward strand.
ATATTGTAATTATTTTATACTGTAAATATATACTGTACGACCGTGTCCCTTTCGGGGTGGTCAGAAACCACGCTTATAAATAAGCGGATTCACATTTAGCCAACTTTACTATAGGCCAATCATGACAAGTGGCAAGCTCGTCGATGTACGACGAGCGTTCGATGCAGCGTACCAAACTCGAGAAATATCACAAATAAATTAAATATTAATTAAATGTATTTATTTACAGGAATCGAACCTGGTACCTCCGAGTCTAAATCCACGGACTTAACCGCTAGACCACGGAGGCAGTTTTATACTGTTTGTATATTATTTCCATATGATTCACATTGTAAGTCCTGGAAATTGTCAGATACATTTATATATACATATATATCTTAACCTAAGAATGTATAAATAAATAAATTCGTGGCTGTAAAGGGGCCGCGTCAATTTATTCTCTAAATAACAATGTCAAATAACATTAATTTAAATTCGTGGCTGTAAAGAGGCCGTATCATCTTATATTAATTTATATTTTGTAAATAATAATAAATTATCCGATAAAATGATTGCTGCTGTTACTACACGCTTCGACAACAACAATAATTGATTGACACTTCAGGTGCCGTCGTATTCCGATTGAGACCCAATTTTTTTCTCCATGAAAATACATTATACAATATATCTGTGCTCCATTGATTTAATCGAAATTCGCCCTTACAGAGCACAGTAATAACCAATCATAAATCTTATGGACTTAATTTTCAAAATGGCGGTAATCTCCATATTGTTTATGAAGCTCGACCTTGCTTCGTTTGGATTATTTATACCAACATAACAATAATTACATCTATTGTTATGCCTTGGAGCCATAATATTTATGACACAAAATTGATATGAAAGGCGCCGTGTGTGTTACCAATTTAAGTTATTTGAAGGTCATGACTAAAATTATTTTAGATAAACCTGCTACAACATACGTGGTACAGTTTGTTAGCTAAGATATTGAGGCGTCTAACATTTCCTCACGTCTCTCCCAGTCAACCATTTCTTTTAGTTGTCAAACGGGGAACCTCGAAATCAGTATTCTTAGTTGGAAACTCTTTAAACCTTGAAAGGCATGATGTTACTATTTTAATATTTTCGGTGATAAAAGTTTTTTTTCTGGCAACATTGAAGAATACTTTTTCATTTTGTCATAATGAAATATAAACATAAATGGCTAACTTTTTATCACGATAGATGGCGCATGATAGATGGTACCTAATATAACTGTCAGTTGCATAGAAAACTTGTATTTTTATTACGAAATTTATTATTTTCTGGATATTATGCCGAAGTGAGTAACATTTAAGTGTACAAATCGAAGATTGCGATATTTACTAACTTAAAACAGACAGCGAGAACTAAAGTATAAAATAAAAAAAGTTAATTTGAAAAATAAAAAAACCCGACTGTGTAAAAAAAAATAACTTGAATTTAAAAAGAAAAAAAAATACTAATACAAAAGAAAAACAAGCTTAAAGTTTCGACGCCAAAAAGTTTGATAGCACCATTGAAATATTTTTATTACATAGGGGCTAGGATCCAAATAGGCTTAAATCTTTCTAACAATGTGGCGCTGGAACCAGGTTGTTTTTTTTTTTTTTACTAAATTTTTTTTTTTTACACAGTCTGGTTTTTTAACTTTAATTGTTACATAATTGTAGAGACTTAATTTTGGTGCAATCCAGCAATCTATGGATTTACCGTGCCGCATAACTTTATTGAGTCTATAAACAATTTATTATAAAGTGCGAACTTGCAAAGTGTGTGTGGGTTACAAATATAAAAACCCACTTAATTCTTGCGTTAATGTATTCTTACCATTCTGAGTGATTCAAGAATGGTGTTTCCTTCTTTTTACATGTCACATTAAATATCAAATCGCCAATTGTTAGTTCAATCACAAATATATAGAGCAAATGTTTTTGTAGTGTAAACGAGTACGTACAGTCAGGGTCTAAAGTTATTTATTTATTTTAAAACTTAATGGCACTATGTACAAGAATATCGCTAGGCATTCTTTAGCAGACAACCATTGAGACAATCTTCGTCACGACTATATCCCGTATCTACGGGGTGGTCAGAAACCACGCTTTAATAAGAAACGAGTTCAGTAACGATGTCTCTAACGTACCAAACTCCAGGAATCGGATTTAACTGCTAAGCCACGAAGGCAGTACAGACTTACCTATTTAACCAGTAAGCTATGCCAGCTCGCTTTAAAGTGCTTAATAGTATGAAATTTAATTTTAAATAAAAAGTGACTTTTCAATTTGATCGAGTTATGTTGGCAGGAAACTTTTGGCTGCTAACTTCACACCGGTCTCTGCAAAGAGGTAAAATATGAAACTTTATAAAAATATTAAATAAACTTATTCTAAAATACAACAATACAAATTAATATATGTACATACAAATGTGTACACAATAATACATATTTAAATACTACATACGATATATCTTACATACGCTGTTGGGAGCTATTTAAGTATATTCTAAAAGAGGCGTTTGGAAAATTTCTACCGGCAATTTGTTCCACAGATTTGCGGTCACTATTTCGAGAGAGTTTGATTAATGGGTAGAAGAAAGTGATAAGATAAAATAAAATAGTGAGACGAGAGAAGTGCTCTGTCATTAAGTGATAGTTAGTATACTACCGAACAATATAATTAATATACCTACCTGGCTCTACCTGAACTTTGCGAGTCCTGTATTACAATGCCTTCAAGGTGCTGTTGGAGCTGTCACGCTCCTGCAGCGCATCGCGCATGTTTTCTGATGTGGATGGCTGCCAGAACTTAATACCACTTAAAACAAAGCTTACGTTAGTCAGTTTGCTGCTTCTTCTCTTTGTAGATTATGCTGATATCTGCTAAATGCATTCGTTATGTCTTTGCATAAATGTGGGTGGCTCAATAACCGCTTTCGTAGGTCTGTCCATGTTCTCACCTTACTTTATAATATTCTTAGTAATCCTAATACTCCTAAGTACCTCTTACCTCGTATCTTAAATCCCGCTTTTAAATTCTTTTGTAATACGCACAACTGTGCCCTTCGCTTCTCTTACAAAAAACTTAACATTCCTTCTCATTCCTAAACCAGATACTTTACTGTATCTGCGGCTCGCCAGTGGAATAAGCTACCCTTGGCTATCAGACGAGCACCGTCTACCAGCGTCTTTAAACGTCTGATAACCACTTCGTTCCTGAGGAAACAGAATAATGAAATTTAATAGAATGCAACGAAACGAAATAACGTATCATTTATTTGCAATAAATACAGTACAGTGAACACAAAATATCCGTTTATTTGCAATAAAAAACTATGTAAATAACTCTAGCTTTGAAGGGGGGGTCTCGACACTAGAACTAAACCTATACACATCACAGCCCAACTCCACTGTTGGAGTTGAGCCTTCCTGAAAATTATAGAGCATTTGGCCTACACTCGCAATGCTCTGGCAAGAGGAAAAATAACTACTAAAAGTATAGACAGAACAGTTATTTATTAAGAACATGTAAATATTCTTGCGGAAGATTTGGACATAGACATGTTTAACTCCAAAGCAACATATATTAGACGTCTAATGACGCTTCGTTACGTTGAATCGATCATCGGCAGTGATTCCTAATGAGTAATTTGTTTTTCATTACCAACTTACTCATGGTATCGCTTTTTATTCTCGTTTCATGTATGTCTAAAAGACCTGCAGATGACATCTGTTACAACTTCTAACCTGTATTATATTTATTGTGGCATTGTTCATCTTATATTCTCTATACTTTTTTCACAATAATGGTAATGCAGTGACGTTTTCTTCTCTTGCTCTTTATTGCTTAACTTTAAATTTATATGTGAACACCTTTAATAGTTCTTAGTGAATTTACTGTATAATATTTATTATAATATTGTCAACTTTTGGTTATCCAAAATTAATAAACAATAAAAAAACAGAAATAAATATTTAAACTTTTGTCACCGACTGTACCTAAGTAAGAACAATAGTCGGTAAATACTACAGCTTTTCACATTATGGAAACATTTTGTACCGAAACCATTAGGAAATGCGAGTGTCGACGATGAAGCGTTGAGTATGCTTGTAGAGCGGTGTGGGCTTGGCTGTAAGAACGCTTTCCTTGAAATCCAAAAAGGTCACGGTTCGGGCCCGGCATTAAAACAAAAGCCATGTTGTAAATGCTATGTTCATCCTTAGGGTGGTAAACATTTTTAGACCTCGACTGTATATGACAAGGTTGTGTTCTCTTTTCCCGATGGATGATGAATGAGGTGATAGGCAAATAGTCTAACCCATACAGCTTAGTCTGACGTAATATATCTTTATTTTTTATGAGATAATGAGGTTATCAATGAATTTTAGATAATGGAGAATTTGATGCTTTTTTAGGAGTTACTCGCGACATTATAGCCCAAACATTTCGGGTAAAATATGGCTGTAAGCGCGGGAAATCCGAAAAAAAATTACTGCAACTTGTGCCCCAAATGAGAATACACATTTTACTTAGAGAAATGGGCCCAATAAAATGTTTTCGTGCCATAACGATTTCTTTTTTATTTGATAGTTAATATATTGTGTATTCATAATCTTTAATTAATTTTATTTATTTCACCCTAGCATAACGATAATTGAGAAAAACTTTTTTTTACCTTAATAATTAGGTACATAGTTTTGATTCCGCCAATCTGAAATCCAAGTTTTATCTGTAATAAAGTACCCGATCATAATAAAGAACCTAATCGTATAAATAGCGTTTTGTAACTATTTCATACATAATTTTTAACCAATTGACTATTTAATGGGATGTATCAGGCAAAGATTTTTGTAGATGTCGCTAGCGGCAATGGTACCTTATTTTACATCTATATCTAATATTTTTTTAATGTTTTCGTATTTTTATATGTTTATAACAGATAAATGTATTTTAAATTAACTTTACCTACATTAAAAGACGAATTAAGAAAGCGCACACCGTCTTTTAAAAGAAAAAAGGTTTTATTAATAGAACGGCAATTTTAAGATCACCATATCTTTGATTTTGCTTAGAAATCTCGATTTGTACACTTAAAAGCTGCTCACTTCGGCATAATATCCAGAAAATAATAAATTTCATAATAAAAATACAAGTTTTCTATGCAACTGACAGTTATGTTAGGTACCATCTATCATGCGCCATCTATCGTGATAAAAAGTTAGTGTCCATTAAATCATATTTTAATGCTGGGGTAAAAGAGATGTTGTTATTCAATTTAAAAAAAAAACAATTAATTGTTGTGATTATTGAATTGTATTTTGTTGAGGCACGCTGCATAAAAGTTGGGGCCTGGTTTTGGACAATCTCTTTTAAAGTCCTGTCTGTAAATATTTATCTATTTATTCACAAAAGAAAAACTTGCACTTGATAGGTCCGCGCAAAATGGGCGAATTTTTTATTTTTTTTTATTTTAGGTAAAGCTCCAACAAACAAAGTCTTCTTATAAAGAAATAGTTTCGTGATTGCGTTACAATGATATGATCTTGATCTTAATTAATGAAAAAATAACTCACTAACCCATCGAATAATTTATTTAGTAAACGATGACTTAATATATGTACCTGGGCGGATTAATACAAACGGTTTACTCTCTGCTTGCTATTTTCTATATTTAAATAGCCGTCGAAATTAAGAGAAAATGAGCATGCCCCATTTTTCTTAGAGTAATGAGCCCAATAAAATTTTCTCGTGTCATAATTATTTGTTTTTTATTTGATAGTTATAATATTGTGCTTAAATAATCTGTAATTTATTTTACGATCATTGATAGTGTACGATACGTCGCCGCAATTAAATCGGAATCTTGAAGAAATAATGCCTAAGCTCAAGCGCACTCCGCCTCAAACTCTAAATACGGGACTAAATCGCGGAATCGTCGCTGGGCTTCATTCCACAGCTACCAAAACTCAAGACACGTCAAGCTCTAATATGGCCTTCCGGACGAAACAACCCCTTAATGTTTCTGTATTTATACATTTAGATTTATTCCTTGCATATAAATAATAATAAATAATAAATATTTCAGACATGTCACACAGCGCCATCTAATTTCCGTGGTAAGCGGTAAGCTTGTGTTACGGAAACTAGATGGTTGATAAACTACATATTATACTTTTTTTTTTTTTTTGTAAATATATAAATATTATACATATAAACACCCAGACCGAGACAAATTATACAATGTACAACTTGCCCCCGGTGGGAATCGAACCCACGACCTCCCGAGTTCACGGCAACGTTTGTTACCACTAGACCACGGAGGCGCCAATTAAAATATGTATTTTTGTAACCATTTTAATTGTTGCAATAAATTATACCTTTTCTTTCTTTCAATAAGAAATACTTAAATTTGTCAGAGGTTTACAACACCACCGTTCCCCCGTATTTTGAAGAAAATTTGACATCACACTCCAGAGAATTCTCGAAGGGCCATCTCTAACAGTGGAGGTCTAGGATTGTGTAGGGGTTGTGATAAGTATGCCATACTTTATATTTGACGCAACATATCCATAGATGATGCCTGTGTCTAAAGACCAGCTCAGGTGACCAATAATCATAATCTTAGTTCTGACCTGGTGGGGTTAATATCTTTATTTATTGCTCTTGTGTAATTCTGTCTCGTCGTTTTCTCCGGTAATAAGAGGGCTGGATCTTTCTTCGCTAAAAGAATCAGTATTGCAATTCAGCGGGGAAATGCAGCCTGGATTCTTGCCATGATTCCACGCGTACGGGACTTATATACCCTATCCGTAGTTTTAATATTAATTTCATTTTATATTTTCTAAATATTTGTTTAGAAAGTTAATGTTGTTTTATATATTGTTTATTAGCTAAAAACAAATTCCGTGTTTGTTTCATTTATAAATCTGCTATAGCTGAGTTTTCTTTGCAGATTCCTTTGTCAGTCAAAATAAACATTATAACTCGTATCTCTGGAATCTGTTTTAATAGATCATGTAGGTCATTCAATGAGCTGTTACTCAAGTGCGATATCGACATATTTTATACAAATCGTTATGATCGTAGAACAGTGTTGGATTTAAAAAAATCTGATTTTATATAAGTATAGTTTTATATTGTTTGTGGTCTGTAATTTATAGTGCAAATGTTAGAAAGGGCTCCAAAATGAAATCTAGAAGGTTTGCACTTATTATGAGACTAGTATTAACTAATTTATAATATATTATTCTTGTATATTGTATCGTATCTACAGTCTATTCTATCATGTATGTATTGTTTATGCTGTTATTATGTATTTTAAGTGCTGTATTATCTTAGGTTAAAATATTACTTGTTGTTTTTTTATATATTGTTACTATTAGTGAGAACTGTTTAATGACACTTTGACAATAATTATTTTTGAACTTATTTTTTATTGTATTGTCAATAGTTCTCCATAGAATAAATAAATAAAAATAAATCTGCTAAGCTGCTCGTCTTCTGCTAACAGCTTACTCTTTGGACCACTTTGCTGCTTAGTCTTCCACTAGGAGGAATCATTCAAAATAATTTAATTAATGACGTGTCACAAATGCCTGTAATCGTTTTACGTGAATAAAGATATTATTACTTTGACTTTGGATAAAATATATTTTAATGACCGGTAAAACCTAAGTCAATGTTTTTATAATTCATTATTTAACTAATTGTTGAAATGATTTTCTATTGATTGCATTAAGATGTGATAGGTATATTGGATCGTGCAAGGTTGGAGGATTAATTAGTTTTTTTGTATAGCCTTTATGTAAAACACACCTAGCATCAACACGACCGGAAACCTTCGTTCAAAGTAAGTCTTTTACTGGAACATGCGATGATTTTGCTTACTAAAGTGATTAAAAAAACATATAAATTTAAAAATAAAAAACCCGACTGCGTAAAAAAAACTTTAATTAAAAACTAAGACTGCCTCCGTGGTCTAGCGGTTAAGTCCGTGGATTTAGACTCGGAGGTATCGGGTTCGATTACTGGTCGGGAAACAAAAAAAGATTTATTTATGTAAATGTATTTATTTACATAATATTTAATTTATTTGTGATATTTCTCGAGTTTGGTACGGCTGGAGACATCGACAAGCTTGCCACTTGTCATGAGTGGCTTATAGTAAAGTTGACTAAATGTGAATCCTCTTATTTATAAGCGTGGTTTCTGACCACCCCGAAAGGGAAACGGTCGTGATGATACTTTACTTTTTACTAAAAACTAAAAATAAATAACAAAAAGCTGAAAAGAAAAAAAAAACAAGCGAGGTCCGTCGCGCCATTTTGCCAAGTTCAAGTTTTTGTTTTGTAAATTAATTTATTGTGGATATTGTTAGTCAAAAGTGGTGTTGTTTTGTTTAATAATGTGCTACAATATGAATAATTATGGAAAACGATAAACTGGACTTTGTTTATTGTTTATTCTGTTACAACCATACATTCCCACCGGAATTCGGTTAAGTCAATAGTTATTAGTTATTCTTGTGCACAATTTACACATTGAAATATACATTGAGTTGTCCTGCCTGGGGAGTGTAGTGTAGTGGAACTATAGGCAAGGAACAGGACTGGAGGTTAATGTAGCATTTGAGTTGAGATACCAACACAAAACTAAATACAAATTCTGAAATTATTATAACTACTCTTAAACATGGGGCACAAGTCTCAATTTATTTTTTTGCGGTTTTCACGCGCTGTCAACTCCCATATTATACCCGACGTGTTTGGGCTATAATACCGCGAGTGACTCATCAATCATGAAATTCTGCAACATCTGGAATTTGGTGATAACCTCATTAACTCATAGTTACGTTAGACTTGGCTGTATGGGCTAGACCCTTTGGCTGCCCTATCACCTCATTAATCATCCAACGGGAGCAGAGAACAGTAACAAAAAAAACAAGGGTTCCGTCGCCAAAAAGTTTGATAAACGCTTAACTACACCATTACATAGCTACTTTAACATCTCGGTCTCGGTTTTTAATGGGTCCCGATTAATAAAGCCACTATGTAATAAAATACATAAAATTATTTCAATCGTATAGTTATGCGGTTATAAAAACTTTTATTTTTAAGTTTCCTTAAAGAACATTGTACATCACATATCACATACATGAGTCCTAAACACGTAATTTATTCATAATACGAGTATTTGTTCATAACCAACTTATGATCATCAAATGGGGTGTATCAGGCAAAGCTTTTTGTAGATGTCGCTAGCGACACTGGTACCTTGTTTACACCTTTTGACGCATAATTTTTTAAATGTTTTTGTAGTTTTTTATTTTTTTAACAGAAAAATGTATGTTGAATTAACTTTACCTATCTTATAATACGAATTAAGAAAGCGAACACCGTCTTTAAAAAGAAAAAAGGTTCAATTAATAGGACGGCAATTTTGAGATCACCATATCTTTGATTTCGCTTGGAAATCTTGATTTGTACACTTAAAAGCTGCTCACTTCGACATAATATCCAGAAAATAATAAATTTCGATTTAAAAATACAAGTTTTCTATGCAACTGACAGTTATATAAGGTACCAACTATCATGCGCCATCTATCGTGATAAAAAGTTAGTAATACATCCCATTCCAAGTGTTGCAGAATTTGATGCTTTTCGTAAAGTAATTTGCTCAAATATCGCCAAAAACACGTCAAACTGTAACTTCTGCACCATATATAGAGTCAAATTTATCGTTTTTTTTATAATTATTTACATTGTAGCACATTATTAAACAAAATAACACCACTTTTGACTAACAATATTCACAGTAAAGTAATTTACAAAACATAAAACTTGGACTTGACATGTCCGTGTAAAATGGCGCGAAGAACCTCATGGCTTGCGCGATCACGTGACATTATTTATATTTTTATGGCTTGGGATTCGAGCCTATTCATCCGATTTATATTTTTCTAGAAACCTATTATTATTTTTTTAAATTACAAGTCAATCGATCGAACTTAACGAAATTACACTTGTCAATATCAATCGCTATATATTCATTTAATGTAAGCTCGGTTATGCTCCACTAGGCTCGAGCATTTCTAATAATAAAACTGTCAGTTTTAATACGTATGTATCCTGTCGGGATACAATGATTTATTTGTGATATTTCTCGAGTTTGGTACGCTAGAGACATCGACGAGCTTGCCACTTGTCCGTTTGAGCCTACAGTAAAGTTGGGTAAAAATGAATCCGCTTCGTTAAACCCGTGGTTTCGGACCACCCCGAAAGGGATAAGGTCGTGATGATATTTTATTTATTAGTCAGTACAGTAATTAATAATTTTGACAAAAAAAAATTGTTGTCCTTAAAGAAGCAGTTCTTACATATACGGAAGAATTTTTACCAACAGCCCGTAGAGCTTCACTGCTGGAGATGGTCCTTCCAGAACTAATACATATGTTTTGAACTGAAGAATTTAGACTACACTCGCCACTGGCCAGAGGGTCTGATGTAAATTTTCATGATAATTTATTCTTGAGATCCTCTGATTCTATAATTCTGTATTAGTGGAACCGGGACCGACGGCTTAACGTGCTCTCCTCCTCACGGAAGCGGTGGGTACATCGTGTATGGGTAAGAGATGAGAATAATCTAGGGCTTATGACCGACAATAGGCTGGTTTACAAAGTCCTTTTACCGTATCACTTGCGTACCGATTATCATCAATTGGAAACGGGTTCACATGTCGTGCTTAGTATGTTGAAAAAACAATTTTTATTTTTATTTATTTATTAATTAATTTATTTATAAATAGGGTAGCCAACAGTGCTAACATCACACACTTATTTGAACTTAACACTAAATCAGAAGTTAAATGTTGCACCTATTATTACCACAGTAGCATTTATTGCCTATAAGAAATAACAAAATTATAAAATTTTCAATAAGTATACAAAAACTAAATATTATTCGAAAAACTATTCCTTTTAGAAATAATAAAAAAAAAGTAACGAATTAATGTTATGACAAGCCGCCAAGTACCTGATATCAGGTGCTCATTTTTGGAATTTGCTATCCACTTACCATTAGGTGATAACAAGGTCACATGTTTATATTTCTTTTTTTGTTAATGTATATTTCAACAGAATATGTCCAAGTAAGTTTTAAGTCGCTCTTTGATGTTCACTAGATAAAATCAAGCAGATGTCTAACTTTAATACACATTAAGCTCTTAAACGGTAGAATTAGGTTTTAAGTATTTTTTAAGAGCTGTCAAAGTCATAATATCTTTATTAGCGTAAACCTATTACAGGTATTTATGAAACGTCATTAATTTAATTCCTTTGCATGATTCTACTCCTGCTAGTGGAAGACTAAGCAGCAAAGTGGTTAAATAAGTAAGTTGTTAGCAGAAGACCAGCAGCTTAGCAGATTCCAGTGACCTGTTAATGTTTAATCTGACTGAGAAAGGAATCTGCAAAAAAAACTCAGCTATATCAGATTTACAAGAAACTGTAGCCCGGTTGTAAAAACGTTTTCCTTCAAATCAAAAATTGTAGCAGTTCAAATTCAAATTCATTTATTCAGCAAATAGGCATACAATTAGCACTATTCAAATTACATATTATTTTAACTAATATATTTCATCATTCATTAAAGCCCTTAGAACTCAAAGTCATATACCTCCACTGTTGGAGATGGGTCTACCTGAAATTTCTGGAGAATTTGGCCTAAACTCACTACGCTGGCCAAACAAGTTTGCGAGGTAAAATTTTAGGTACATACAATAAAACAAGCACGCAGCAACTACACAGAACAATAATTAAAAAAAAACTAATCAATCTCATTATATTAACTTTTTAGAGATAGAAAGAAGTCAATCATCTTTTATTCTTTAAATTAAATTTCACATTTTTACAGTTTAATATATTTACTCGAAGATATAAAAATATTAAAATAAAATAGTTTTAATCTAATATAAATATAACTAAACTAAAATACCTATGCAATTAAAACTATTCTACAAAAAAAAAAAAAGTTTACCACCTGAGAGGGTACCTAAAACGCTCACCGCATTTCCTCGTTGAATAATAAGGAAACTATTTTGTTTCAGGTAGTTATGGCATTTGGGGTCGCCACCAATATATTTGGAGTTCAACTCCAAATGCCACTAAGTTATAATTTTGTTTAAGGCTTATTTTATTTTAGGTATCTCCCACTTTCTTACAAACATTTTCCATCCCATTTTACATTAGATTTGTGGAAACTTTTAATTGACATTTAGTTTTTTTATATAAGTAATCGTTTATTGGAAGCTGTAAGTTTTTCTTGAAGACAAATATATAAATAAATTCATATATTATATAGTAATATAATGAAAGACAAAAAAACACTGGCCAATAATTGACATTTTGAACAAAAACAAAATTTGTGACATTTTTATAAAATTTTGCTTAGAATGCAAAAGCAAAGCGCGCTTTCTTTTACTGCATTTTATTTTATTTATTTAAAATATTTTATTGCACAAGAAATGTACATAGACGGGCTTAATGACTAAGCATTTCTGACAACCAACCTTTGGGAGTGTGGAAAGTTATGTATGGGTGCAACTTTATTTTATATTATACACTTACATAATAATATTACATTAAATATTTACATATATACACATATACCTATATATATTTAAATTAAAATGATAACACACAAATATTTTTATTTATTATAAACTTTATTGCACAGAGTACAAGGGCGGACCTAATGCCGCTAGACATTCTATACTGGTCAAACCTTTGGGACAACTAAAGCAGTTACGACAAGATAAGGCAGGTGCTATCAAAACTAATAGAAAATATTAGACTTCAATATATACTTATGAATAATTACTTATTTACATACTAATACATACATATAAAACTACATACATAGGTTCTATGAATATATAATTACCTACTATTATTTTCTTATTAGAAATAAGAAAAATAAAAATGCTTAAAGGGAATGAAAATGCCACTAGAATACCTGTCAATACGAAATTCGGTAAAAAAGCGCTTACAACGGCAAGTGGAACTTGGCAAAAATAATATAAAATAAAATAAACTGTTTTGAGATACTGTGTTTTGGTATATTATGTCAGCCATAACAAGCCTCTAGCAGATTTTATCTCCTAACAAAACAGCATAGCACATTTTCTTAGTAAAACAAAAATAAAATAGAGTATAGACCAAAGGTAAAGAGGTGTTTTTAAGTTCAACGCCCGTAGAATATTGTTTCACATTAAATAATAAAATATTGTGTTCTAAGAAATTGTTGTCTAACTATAAGTAAAAGTATCATCACGACCGTTTCCCTTTCGGGGTGGTCAGAAACCACGTTTATAAAGAAGCGGATTCACCTTTAGACAACTTTACTATAGGCCAATCATGACAAGTGGCAAGCTCGTCGATGTCTCCAGCGTACCAAACTCGAGAAATATCAAAAATAAATTAAATAATAATTATATGTATTTATTTACATCAATCAATATTTTTGTGTCCCGACCAGGAATCGAACCCGGTACCTCCGAGTCAAAATCCACATAGTAAAGTTGGATCAATGTGAATCCGCTTATTTATAAGCGTGGTTTCTGACCACCCCGTAAGAGAAACGGTCGTGATGATACTTTACTTTTTTTTTTTGTTAAAGGAAATCAGACCAATAGTTGTCGAGATAGTAGTTTTCCGACAGATACAAAATTTTCTTTGTAGAATTGGAAATTGAGTCAGAGCGAGTCTCTTGCGTAAGACGAAGACCACGACCAAGATAAGGAGTGCAAGACCAACACCTAGACTGGCTACTTATTGGTCATGGTCTTGCTTTGGTCAGAACTAGTCTTGGTCCATCAAAGCAAAACTCAGCTATATCAAAAAGCAATAATTACAAATATTATATTTTGATCCCTAATTTTTTTATTTTTTAAATAAATAAATTAAATTAAATTCACCTATGGGAATACCATACAGTGGAACCCTTTCCAGTAAAGTCAGAATTGTAATTACATATTTATTCGAAGTTAATTAAAAGCTACCTAAATAATAAAATTAAAAATGAACTAAACTATAAATAAAAAATGTCCCAAGGAGACAGGCAAGATTTCCCCTCTGTATAGCGAGGCTAATACGTTGGCAGAAATAATTGCCAGCCTTCCTGTCTCCAGACCTTTCTGTCAGCCGCTTTGACAACTCCTTGGCCAACCGCCTCGCCGACGGTCCCCATGGGCCCATCGTCTCGACCCCAAACGGAAAAGGAGTCAGAATTTAAAATGTTCTATATTTTTCCTAGCCTTCAATTGTTTGCTTTACGTCAGTCCCTATGTCCTTGGAGTTAAGCTTACCAAAAAGCTGACTTAAAATCCTGCAAAACAAAACAAATGCCGTTTGGGAAAAAAAGAACAATAAAAAAACTAGATATTCCGCGGTTTCGAAAACTAATTTTGCAAAATTTACAACATAAAATTATGCTCAATAAAAATATGCATCACCACTAATTAAATAGGCATTTTACAATGGCGTAGTTCACGTTGGTTGCATTCTTTTTCGCCTGCATATAAAACATCAATTCATATAATTGTAGCACATTCGCGTGTCAGATTCTATGCGTGTCGGTCATCGCGAAAGTAAGGAATTGCGGTCCAAAATTTACGCGCGTTTAGTGTTTTTGAATTTGGAATTCTGTGCTTGTGTGTGTTGAGCTTTTTTAGGTTGGTACCGTTTTTTTTTGTTGGAGTTTTGGTTTTTGGAATAATCAAATGGGCTTAAAATTATAATGGCTTATTGTAAGGACTATTACAATAAGACGGGGGAGGTTTATTGCAACATATAAATATATGTATGGGTAAAATTATATACGGCGGTAGTGTCTGTATTAACAGGATCAGTCCATCCGTACTAGCCAAACACAGTAATAATTTAAGCGAATAGAAAAAAAATATTAAGCATAATAACAAAAAATATACACAAATAAAAAAAATAATAATTAAAAAAAAAAAACCTATAATTGTAACAAAGTTAAACAAAACAACGACAATACAATAACAAAAAAAACTATATATATATATAAAATCACTATCCACCTATACAATTCCAAAAATAATGTAATTAAACTATACAATGCAAATAATAAATAATATTAATAAATAAAAAGGTTTATTGTCTAAAATACTTCATACACAGTAAGCAAACACCTTTTTTTGACGTTACTACAGAAATGAGATGTTTTTATTGACACATTAAATTAGCTCATGTAATTAAACATTTTTTTTTAATGCACACATAAGTTAAAGACTGCATCTGTCTATTTGAATTATTATATATATACACATAAAGGTAAAAATAATTGCCAGCCTTCCTGTCTCTAAAATAGTAAATATTTGTAGCAAATAAATGGGATCAACTTTAATACACTTAAAAACATTAGATAGGATTTTATTATTGATTTGTTTGTTTAATTTATTGAATTAACATTAGATATAAAAATATTTAACTAGGCTGTATTGGCAAAGGCATCTCTGCCTTTCTTTTCACTCTATACTTTTATCTAATTAATCACAGTAATTAACAAATCAAGATGAATAATCTAAGAATCAAATGCAAAACTCACTTTCTCTAAAATTTTCCTCGAATACAATTGTTTTTGTCGTGTGAAAATCCCTATAGCCCGCGTTCTTAAACAATATTACCCAGTGTAACTAGTTGTATATTTATTATACATTACGTGTTATTTTTTTTTTTTTTTTTTCAAATAATCTATTTTTATTCGAAGTAATATACAAACAATATAAAAGAATTACAATATAATAATTAACCTAAAAAATAAACTAAATCTAAATAACAAATTAAATATAATAAAAAAAAATTATACATACCTTATAATATAAAAATTTCCTCCAGGCCATTGTCCAGTGGCATGGTGCCCAAAACACTGGCAGCATTTCCTCGTTGAATTTCAATACTAATCTTTTCAGCGAGGAAGCTGCCAGCCCGTGGGTCACCAGAGACGTCGACTAGTTTTTTAGATATTTCTTTAAATAAAGTTTTTGCCTCGAGGCCCCACGGTCCCATGGTTTCGACGGCAAAGGCCACAAATATATAATCATTGCAAATGTTTATATATTTGCGGCGCTTGACGTTTTGAGCTTGTTCTGCCGCCGCACCAGCTCTGACAGTAGTTCCTTGAAGATGGGAAGTTGCTAGCGTGTCTACACATGTGACGTCCCACACTAGTGATTTTCCCAAACTCCAAGGAACTAAGGTCATACCGTCAGGTCTCTTGCCATCATCTATAAATAAGCCCGTGGGTTCTAAAGTGGCTGGAATAGAGATGGATAGATTACGTGTTATTATTGAACTAAACATAAGCTTAGTATAAAATAAAACGCAATGTACAATACAAATACCCGGAGAAAATTACTAGCCGTCCTTTTGATTGAGGGGTCAGATGGATAGATTCCTATGTTATATTATTAGCTAACAATGGATTCTCCGTGCGGGTGCCAAGTGCTAGTATACGATTCATTTACGATGTTCATAGCTACGAATTGGACTAATACGTATTGCCATAACATTTAATTTTACCTATATATGAGTATTATTACAGAAATAAATGCCAACTTTCCTGTCTCCAGACTTTTACGTTACCTGTTTGGACAACTCCTTGGTCTAAAATAATTATTTTAACATTAGCATTATGCTAGGTATGCCAGGCATACATATTTCTTAGTTTTTAGCCTTGGCCTGCTATCCTTGTTCATAATAAAAAAAACAGAGATTGAAAGACCTCATCATTAACTTTTGCTGAAGGGAACCACAAACCTAAATTATCTGTGTATATATTTTTCTATTTAAATTAAAATATTTAATAAAATTTATATGGGACCACCTGTGAAGAATGACCTTCCAAACACAAATATATATATATATATATATATATATATATCATTATCCTCTCGTTCCGAATCAAGCTCAGAGCGCTTAGAATGAATATGATACTAACAGTCGTTCTGAATGAAATATCATGATTTGGATGCTCTGAGCGTGATATCAATTCGGAACGGTCTAAATCACATTTTCATTTATAACGTGAGGGTTTTTTTTTTAAATGTATGGAAGATCAAATGCGGATTCCACATCTTTGAGTAAGAATACTAACAAACATACATCTTTCGATTTATTCATCTTTATATGTGTGAAGTTTAATATTATTAACTTATTTTGGTCTTTTAAAATAACTTGCCGTTTACAGACATTTTTTTTCCGTTATAGTGTGGGAGAGGTTTCATGCCTAATATTTATTATAATAGTTTTCTAGTTTTAAAGTGAGTGAGTTTTGAGAACCTCCTCCTTATTTGAAGTCGGTTAAAGTGAGTGAGTTTTGAGACCCTTCTCCATATTTTGAATTCGGTTAAAGTGAGTGAGTTTTGAGACCCTTCTCCATATTTTGAATTCGGTTAGAGTGAGTTTTGAGACCCTTCCTATATTTTGAATTCGGTTAAAAAGTGCGTAATGTATGTAAAATTTACCAATGATAATCACGAGACCAATTATACAAAAGGCGCTAAATCATTACTTGTCATTTTTCACGCGAAACTATTGTGCAACAGACTTAGCTGGTTGCGTATATCGGGCATTTCACATCACACATCCCAGCTTCTAGAAGACTAGAGTTTAAGATCTCCACTGTTAGTGATGGGCATTCCAGAACATATATCATAGGATTCCACAAGTTGGTGAAACTAAAAATGACATCATCCATAGAATAGCTTACCGTAATTTTCTATTTGTATATTTATGTCACTGCCTCCGTGGTCTAGCGGTTAAGTCCGTGGATTTAGACTCGGAGGTGCCGGGTTTGATTCCTGGTCGGGACACAAGAATATTTATTTATGTAAATAAATACATTTAATAATTATTTAATTTATTTGTGATATTTCTCGAGTTTGGAACGCTGGAGACATCGACGAGCTTGCCACTTGTCATGATTGGCCTATAGTAAAGTTGGCTAAATGTAAATCCGCTTATTTATAAGCGTGCTTTCTGACCACCCCGAAAGGGAAACGGTCGTGATGATACTGCTTTGCTCTCAAATCAAACACAAGGTGCGAAAGGAAGAAAGATATCTACTATTAAATGTTATTTAATTACATTGTTATTATTAATAACATTTATATAATCTTTAATACATTCCATATTGATAAAGAATTAAACTGATAATTATTCTAAAAAACTAAATTAAAAATAAAACTATAAGCTAAACTATATATAAAAATATTCACCCATGACTTGATCATGTGGCATTGTGCAAATAACACTCGCAGCATTCCCCCGCTGCACAGCGATGCTTATTTGCTGCGCGCAAAAACTGCCAGCCCTCTTGTCTCATACAGCGTTAACCAGCCGCTTAGACAGTTTTTTAAAGAAGAAAAATTGTCTCAAGACCAAAAGGCACATAGTCAGCCGATTTCGCAGCCACCTCAGCCCTGACAGATGTGCCCTGTACAAGGACCACACAAGTAGCGTCCCACACCAATGCACGACCCATGGACCACGGCACCAAAGTCAATCCATCGGATCTTTTACCATCACTGCGAGAGATCCCAGACGGTTCAAGAACCGAAGGGATCACGGCAGTAACCAAAGCCAGGTGGATTACATTATTGACAGAACTGTGGCGGAAACGACGACCAGCACTTTTCTGACAAGACAGGCCGTGGTAACCAAGCTGGTCAACGATGCTCCCACATGAACAAATATGTGAACCGAATCGATATGCGAAACAGCGACCTCGGTCGTTGTCACTGGCAGAATTTTGAATTTAAAAAATTGACAAATTTTTCTACAACATCAATTTAATCATATTTTTTTTTACAGATAGCAGAATACTAAGAAAAATGGCGCTGAAAAAGGTAATAAAAACTATATTATGTACAAAATCGATGATGAAGCCATTAAATATAATTCTATACAGTTTTGTGATATAAGAAAAGAAACTTCCATACCCACATTGTAATTTGTACTTAACGAACTGAATCTTGGATATAACCGTAAAATACTTACAAGCACGATTCGCAGATGAAAAGGTGATGTTAATACTCGTTTACCGGGTTTGATTCCTGGTCGGGACACATTAATATTTATTAATTGAAATAAATTGAATGAACTTTTAGTTTTTTTTAGTAATTATTGTATTTATTGAAATGATTAAGAGTAAAAAATAAAATAACTATATACTAAACCTAATAAAAAAAAACTATAAGTAAAAAATGCCCTTCAGGGATAGTCCCAAGGAGACTGGCAACATTTCCCCTCTGAACAGCGAGGCTAATACGTTGGCAGCAATAATTGCCAGATTTCCTGTCTCCAGACTTCTCCGTTTGGACAACTGCTTGGCCAGACGCTTGGCTGAGTGTCCCCATGGGCCCATCGTCTCGACCCCAAACGGCGCCAACTCATAACCTGTACTAAGGTTGGCATATTTGCGCAGCTTGAGGTTCTCAGCAGAAACCGCCGCACTTTCCGCGCTTGACAAGGTCGCCTGGATTTGTGATGGGGCTAATGTGTCTACACATGTCGCATCCCACACCAGGGATAAAAAAAAAGAAGATAAATAAAGATTTTTTAAAATAAACTATATTACAAATAAAACGAAATTTTACCTAAAAAAACTTAGAAAGTTGGTAAAGTATCATCACGACCGATTCCCTTTCGGGGTGGTCAGAAACCACGCTTATAAATAAGCGGATTCACATTTAGCCAACTTTACTATAGGCCAATCATGACAAGTGGCAAGCTCGTTGATGTCTCCAGCGCGTGCAGCGTACTAAACTCGAGAAATATCACAAATAAATTAAATGTATTTATTTACATTAATAAATATTTTGTGTCCCGACCAGGATTCGAACCTGGTACGTCCGAGTCTAAATCCACGGACTTAACCGCTAGACCACGAAGGCAGTTAACTTAAAAAATTTGAAAATAAAAACTATATACAAAAAAATAGCTCGTCCAAATCGCTCTCCTGTGTGGCATGGTGCCCACTAGCAGCATTTCCCCTATGAATTCCATTCCATGTCCCTTCTGAAACTTAATTAGTTTTGAGAGAAAAAACTGCCAACCCTATTGTCACCAGAGACGTCAATGAGCCTTGGAACAATTTGTTTGCCACGTATCATGAAGGGCCTATAGTAAAGTTGGTTAAATGTGAAGTCGCTGTTAACAAAAGTGTGGTTTCTGACCACCCCGCATCTGTCGAACTTTTACGATAAATACGAACTTTTCCGATAAAATACGATGGAATAACATTATGCACTACATCTGTAGCTTACCACGCTTTGAAGGAGTTCAGGGTGGTAACTACTGCGTAAGAGATTGTGGTCGTGATGATACTTTAATACATATCATCATCATTATTATTATTATTTGTAAACAAAGAAAATTGCTAGTAAATTAATAATAGGTATATCAAATAAACTGGGCCATATTGAGAAATATTTGATTCGACTCTACTATTCGTGACCATCAGTCTATTTCATGTAGTAATTTCAAACCACAGTTTAAAATTACTTTGGCCTTAGGTTTTTTTCATACGATCACACACGATAGAGCCGGCACCCGCAGGGTGGTCTTCTCACACCTTACTCGGTTGTAAGAACGCGTTCCTTAAATCCTACAAAGGTCGGTTCAAACCAACCCGGCATGTACCAATGAGAAATACACTTTTATTGCGTATTTGTCATAGATTTACAAAACCACCATTCCCGTGCCTCGGAGAGCACGTTAAGCCGTCGGTCCCGGTTCCACTAATACTAACTTGTGGAATCGTTAATAAATATTGACATCATATCCTCTCCAACGCAACGAAACCTTTGTTTATTTTATAAATTTTGCTATAAGAAAAATTTAATAACATATTGCATGCATGTGTATACTCGTATAAGTTATTATTGTAGTGTTAGGTATGTAAGTGTAGTTTTCTGTGTTTGTAATGATTGTTATTATTATTTTATATGCAGGCGTGGTATTGATTGGAGGAGTGTAGGTGAGCTTCGTATAATAATTAGTTCAGCTCTTGGCACAAACTGCCTTGAGTGCAATGCTTTTCCAAGCATTTTCATATTAATATACTACGATTAGGAAGAATAAAAACAAAGACAATTTGAGATTAGGGCTAATAAATGTAAGGTCACTAAATACAGGTCAAGATGAGCTATGTGCACGAATGTTAACATTTGGTCCGGATATCCTTGCAATTAACGAAACCTGGATCCGAAAGGACGAAGAGAAATTCGCACTGACTATAGCGGGATACAATCTTAAGTTGGCAGCTCGTAAGGGTGGCAAAAGAGGCGGAGGGGTAGGGTTTTACATAAAAAAAGGTTTAAAAGTGCGTGTACGTGCTCACCCAGAATCACCGTTGGAGCAAATGTGGCTGGAACTTTCACTTCCTGGTGCTAAAATGGCAGTCGGAACAGCATATAGGCCTGAATCGGGTTTATCGGTGTGTGACGCTGTAGAGGCACTGAGTAACTCTATCGCTGCTTTTGGTTACTGCAATTACATCTGCGTGCTCAGCGATTTTAATGTCGACTTACTGCAACCTGGTAAACCTGGTGCAGTGAGCGTAGCAGAATTCCTATTACAGCACAAAATGACGCAAATGATTTCAGAACCAACAAGAAACACCGACAATTCATCGACCCTACTTGATATTGTTTTCACTGACATCCCCCAAAGGTGTAAAAATGTTGAAGTACACCATAACCCCATACTGAGTGATCATGCGTTAATTTTGGCTGACTTTAACATCAAAAGACCAAAAGTTAAGGCACAATACATCCGATCTAGATCACTGAAAAAGATGGATGAAGCTCAGTTTAACCAAGACCTCGATGAGATCGATTGGGACCAGGTGCTAGAATTAAAGGACGTCAATGTGATGGTTAGTCGCTTAAATGCTTTTATACTAGGACTGTTTGATAAACATGCACCAGAAAAACAAATCCGTATAGCGGAGAAGCCTCGTCCGTGGATTACCGATATAATAAGGTTTATGATGAACCTTCGTGATAAGGCTTATACAAAGGCACGAAAAACTAAGTCTGACGCTCATATAGAATATTATAAAAAATTAAGGAACTTGGTAACAGCAGCAATAAGAAGAGAAAAGACTGCATATTTCACCTTCTATGTTAATAAAAACATTAAGTGTCCAGCGGAATTATGGAAGAACTTAAAGAGGTCCTCTGTTTTGGACACTCCTGACAAATCTGATATTCCCTCGCACCTTAATAACCCGGATGATATAAACAGATTTTTCTTGGATATACCACCAGGAGCAACCGTCAATCCCGATACACTAAATATAATTAAAAGTTCAAAAATTACTGATACTACCTTTGATCTGACACCAGTTAGCGAAATTGAAATATTTAAAATACTAAGAGGAATAAAAACGAATGCACGGGGGCGGGACCAAATTAGTATGCATATGGTCAACCTAACCTTACCGAAAACATTGCGTGTCATAAGTGCTATAATTAATGAATCTATCTCATCAACAGTTTTTCCTGAAGATTGGAAGCAAGCACTAGTAAAACCAATTCCGAAAAGTAGTAAGGTAGAGCAATTAAAGGACCTAAGGGCGATAAGTATTCTTCCGGTATTGTCGAAAGTTCTGGAGAGAGTGGTTCAGCTTCAGCTTACCGAATACATGGAGAAGCTGTGCTTATTGCCTGATAAGCAGTCAGGCTTCAGAGCTGGACACGGGACAGGCACGGCACTTGCTGATGTGACAGATGATATACTTACAGCATCAGAAAATGGTCACAGTTCAGTTCTTGTGCTGCTGGACTTCTCCAGGGCTTTCGACTGCATCGATTGCCAGCTGCTGATTGCGAAATTGGCGCGGCTAGGTGTAAGTGACTCTGCGTGCGCATGGTTCCAGTCATTCTTAAGTTCTAGGAGCCAGCAGGTAGTAACGTCAGATGATAACGGTCAGATGCTGTACTCACAGCTGAAGCCACTCAACAGAGGTACGCCACAGGGGTCAATTTTGTCGCCTTTACTTTTTGTTTGCTACACAGCTGACCTCGTCAAAGTAATACAACATTGTAAAATACACCTTTACGCGGATGACACACAAATATATTACTCGTTCCCCAGCGGTGAAACTAAAGAAGCATTCGACCTCATAAACCAAGATCTGGTAAATATTTTTGATTGGGCCCATAATAACTCGTTAGTACTTAATCCACTAAAATCAAGCTATATCATTATGGGCACCAAAAAACAGTGCGAGCGGGTAATAGCTATAGCTCCTGACATGCAAGTTAACGGTGAGAACATTGGCAGGGTGACAACGGTTAGAAACTTGGGAGTGACTCTGGACAGTCAGCTCCGCTATATGGATCATATAAATAACAAATTTAGAAATGCATTTTATAGGCTTAAAGTTCTATATGGGATTCGGAATAATCTTACAGTGGACGTGCGAGAATTGTTGGTGGACTCGTTAGTGTTATCACAATTTAACTATTGTGATGTTGTGTATGGCCCAAGACTTTTTGAAAAGACGAAAAGACTCATACAGAGAGTACAAAATGCCTGTGCTCGCTTCTGCTATACCATCCCCAAATTTGCACATGTCTCTCCATTCTTGAGTCAAAGAAACGTTTTAAAAATGGATGCCAGAAGAGAACTTCACTACACATGCTTTGTGCATAAAATTATACAAACACAAAAACCCATATACCTATATAGGAAGCTTTTTTGGTGGAACGATAAGCCCTATCGCGACACTAGATCTCAGGCGCACCACGACCTAATAGTCCCACAACATAAGTCGGCGGGCTTCAGAGGAGCTTTCAAATATAAGGCAGCTAAAGTGTGGAACAATATACCACCACCTGATAAAAATAAATCTACCCAAACAGTTAAAAGCTTACTAAGGAAAATACTTTTAGAAGAGCAGAAAGAGAAGTGTGGATAGTTTTTTTTATTTTTTTCTATTTTCTATTATTTTACTTTAATATAATGTTGTTTTATTTATTTATTAATATGTTTATTATTAATGTTAATTTAAACATTTATTAGTTTTTATTTATTTATTTTTATTTTTTATTTTTTTTTTTTTATTTTATATATTTAGTTTAATTATTAGCCCTAGAAGAAAATACATAATTAAAGGGTCTGTAACAATTATAATATTTTTAACGAAGCGAACCTCATTCATCTACTCTGCCATGCACTGCAATGTTTACCTAGCTTTTGTTTTGTATAATTTTGTTAGTTTTTTATTTAGTTTTTCATTTGTATATATAAACCATGTCATTTTAAAATTATAATCACTACGTGAGTACAGGAACAGGTTGAAAAACAGCGTCATGCAGGTGTACTTGTACAAATGCACGACAACAGCTGACACCTGATTCCTTTTGTCACATTTGTTTAAGATAATAAGACTGTGTAATGTTTTTATGTGACAATAAATGATTTTTATTTTATTTTTATTTTATTTTCCAAGCCGTCTGGCCAGCAGCGTGGCGAGTGTAGGCCAAATTCTCCAGATATATGTTCTGGAAGGCCTATCTGCAGCACAGGTCTGAGATGCTGTGTTCTAGGGCCTGGGTATGGGGTAACCATTAAAGGTTGAAATATACGAGCCTGGCGGCGGGGCCGGGATTACGACTCCGTGATTGGTAGCAGGTGTCGAGCGTAACATTGTTTGGCGTTTTACAAGTGGAAAATCAAAAAATGTTACTACGCTCGAGAAATAGAACTGTCAAAGGGGAGTGAATTCCCATCAGTCATTTCTAATTGACATTCTATTAATTGTAAAATCAACATTATAAATAACTTGTTAAAGTAACAAAATTGTTTGAATATTTTGAAAGAGAAAATCTGTTATTTTCGTTTGACATATTTTTATTTTGTTTTATTGTCTGTTTATTAATAAAATGTATTGACCTAAATTTAATTATATACTGATATTTATTTATTATAGACTTACTAGATAAGAATATATTTAAATAAAAACAATTTTTGCATGCCACAACAATAGCTAAATGTGCAGAGCCAACTTACTAATCATATTACTGTATGTACCACATTTAAAGCAAATAAACGATTTTGAATTTGTATCAAATCAAATAAACTTTCATTGGTTCGCTTAAAACAACTTGGATACAGTCAGAACTAATAAAATCAATACAATTATTAAAACATATGTACTAATTAAAGTGGTAATAATGGTTGGACCGTAAACAGGCAATAATCCATATTTATGTATGTTAGGCACAACATTTTTGCTACAAGTAAGTAAAATTAACTAACTTAGAAACTACTTAAATAAGATCGTGGCTGTAAAGAGGCCGTGTCAGTTTATATTCTAAATACTTAATAATTATGATGCACAGAAATTATATACATATGTCGGATAATTTATAAATTTACAAAACAAAAATAACAATAGTAATAATAATGTAGACTTGTAAGGTGTCATCACGATAAATTAGTGTCCCTCTGCATGGATATATCAAGTCCAAGATTTTAGTTATGTAAATTACTTTACTTTGGATATTGTTAGTCAAAAGTGGTGTTATTTTGTTTAATAATGTGCTACAATGTTATAGACTATAGAAAACGATATTTTTTTATAGTATATGGCGCAGAAGTTGCAGTTTATTTGTTGCGGTTTTCGCGCGCTTTAACTCACATATACCCGAAAGTATTTGAGCGATATTGAATCTATGAAAAGCATCAAATTGCAACACTTGGAATTTGATGATCCCCATCTCGGTTACATATTATGAATAAATTACGTGTTTAGGACTTATGTATTTATTCTGTATAATGCCCATTAAAGAATTAAAAAAAAAAAACAGAACAGTCTTTCGCCCCATTTTGCGCGGACATGTCAAGTGCAAGTTTTTGTTTTGTAAATCTACTGTGGATATTGTTAGTTAAAAGTGGTGTTGTTGTGTTTAATAATGTGCTACAAATACAAAACAATATATATGGGGCACAAGTTGCAGTTTATTTATTGCGGTTTTCCCGCGATGGGAACTCCCATATTATACACGACGTGTTTGGGCGATAAAATTGTCTCGAGTAACTCCATGAAAAGCATTCTGCAACATCTGGAATTTGATGATAACCTCATTAACTTATAAAAAAGAAAGATATCTTACGTCAGACTTGGCTGTATGGGCTAGACCTTTTGCCTTCCCTATCACCTCATTCTTCATCCATCGGGAGAAGTGAACACATGAAAACAAATTGTCAAATTCATTTAAATCACTTAATTTTCGTTTGACAGCTGGAAGGAATGCGGACTAACTATGTTTTAGGGATGATGATACCGTAATTATGTTAGATTTACATATTACATGGTGTGGAAACGAATTGCTTAATACCATGGGAATATATAATGCTTGGGAATTTGTTGACCATATTTGCTTCCCTTTCGCTCTTATAGTCTTGGGTTGTGGTTAAAAAGAGAAAGCTATATAACTTTTGTTTAAGTTTTTCTCACAGGAAAATATGAGGCGGCATAGTGGTTAGGTTCGGTCTAGACTACCTATTTTAGTTGTTACAAAAGGATTTAATAAGCCGTTGTTGAATGTGATTCTGTTTTCAATTAATTTGTCTTTAATATTACAATATAAGTTTTAATTCCCAAGAAAGGAGTTCGGATGAATTATTGGTTCGGACGCCTAGTCGTTTTTTTAAGAGGAATACGCCTAGCGGGCACTTGATTCATAGTTCATCATCAGCCTGTATCTCTTCATTGCCTGATATAGGCTCGCTACTTCACACGATCTCCTGCCACCCTCATCCAACCCCCACCAGCGACCTTCTTCAGGTCATCCGTCCATCTGTCGGGGGGTCGTTCCACTCTGCATCTTCCCGTACGTAGTCTTCACTTCAGAACCCGTCTACTCAATCGTTCATCGGTTCTGCGACAGACGTGTCCAGCCCATTGCCACTTCAGCTTACTGATTTGGAAGCTATATAACTTAAGGTAACTCAGCTCTCTCCATAGCCTGCTAGGCGACCAAATAAATCTGCGGACCAGACCCACTGTCAGTGTCCACGTTTCTTCTCCGTACAACAGTACTGGAAGAACGCACTGGTTGAAATCGCTTGTCTTCAAACACTGGCCATATACTTTGAGATGTGGCGCAGCTTCCCGAATGCCTAAATTCTAGCTGAATGCGGCTAAAGTTGGCTACGCCTAATTGCATAGTCTGTCCAACGTAGACGCATTTTTGCACAACTTCGAGAGTGGCATTACCCACGAATAACGATCTCGGTAGTCGAAGTTCATTCCGAGGCCAACCTGCTGGGTCGCTATGTTTAAGCCGTTTAGCATTCCGCTAAGATCCGCCAGCGAGTAGTGTTGCCCACAGCAAAATAAAGACTAAGTAACGAATAATATATATTTAAAATAATAGTTTTCGATTTTTTTTTTACAAAATATAAAATTAAATTAATGTTACCTAAGGATACGGATATAAGTCCGCGTGGAATGGTGGCTGCATTTTCCCGTTGAATTGCAATATTCACCGCAGGTTATAAAAAACCAGGAAATGACATAGGAAAACAGCATATGTATAGTTGTTTTAAAATCTACATATATGCTCTGGCCACAAGGTCTTACATACATACATACATATCTTCACGCCAAATCCCTTGCGGGGTAGGCAGAGACAATTGAGCGCCACTTATCACGGTCACGACATACCTCTTTGACTTCTTCGACATTCATCAACCTCTTCATACATGCCTTTTTGTTTCGATGGCTTTTCAATGCACCTTCAGCTATTGTTTTATTAATTTGGTCGTAATATGTGAGTCTTGGTCTGCCAGGGCCTCTTTTACCCACAACTTTCGCATTATATATCTGGTTCGTCAATCTCTCTTACCACGGAAACTAGATGGCGCTGTGTGACCTGTCTGGAAATATTTATTTATTATTTATTTCGTCATTACGTATGCGTCTTATGCTAGCCAATGTCCAAGCTCGCTTCAAAAATATCAGAAGAGATTGGTCCAAAAGTGATTGTTTCTCGGACTTAGTGCTAAAGATAGGGCTCTAGGTATGCTATTATTCTATACTTTGTTCCAGATTCGCTTCAACAAATTCGCACGTAGATATGCATGTATAGAGTCGGCTTACATATTTGTACGTTATCAAAAATATTAATTTACGTCACTAAGAAATAAAAAGTAGATAAGAATCAATCAAAATCATCTTAACACTTTAATGAAGTAATATACAAACAGTATAAAATAATTACAATATAAATTAAAACTACTTAAAAGTAAAAATTGAAATAATTATAAACTAAACTAAAAAATGTCCTCTAGAGACGACCCTTCAGTGATAGTCCCAAGAAGACTGGCAACATTTCCTTTCTGTATAGCTAATACGTTGGCAGAAATAATTACCAGCCTTCCTGTCTCCAGACTTTTTCGTTAGCCGTTTGGACAACTCCTTGGCCCTTCCTTGAGTGTCCCCATGGGCACATCGTCTCGACCCCAAACGGCGCAAATTCGTAACCTGTACTGAGGTTGACGTATTTGCGCAGCTTGAGGTTCTCAGCAGAAACCGCCGCACTTCCCGCGCTTGACGAGGTCGCCTGGATGTGTGATGGGGCTAATGTGTCTACACATGTCGCATCCCACACCAGGGACCTGCCAAGTTCCACGGCCCAACGGTCATGCCGTCGGGTCTTTTGCCATCGCTCCGCGCAATCCCAGAGGGTTCTAGGATCGCAGGTACTCCGAATGATGTCATTCAAAGCAGCGTGACGAGGAATGCGGCCAGCACTTCTAGCGCAAGAAAGCCCATGAAGCACTAAGAAATTGATCAACATCTATTCAAAAAATTATATATACGGAGGTTGTAACAGGGTAGTCAGAAACCATGCTTTTTTACTGGACTGCGCGACGCATATTATGGTTATGTGTTTATCAGCCTATTTATGTATGTTTAGTCCTTTGTGGCACACTGTAGACAAAAAGCGTTGGACGATTTTAATGATTCTCACGTCAATCGATTCGTTTTAACCCTTTCAGCACGACAAAAAATATTATAGATATTTGTACATTGCATGTTTTTATGACCATTTCAAATGTGTTAATAACTGCCAATATATAGATAAACTAAAAGATAAACCTAATTAATATAAAAACTAAATACTTACAAATATCTTGATTATAATCTACATGTCATCGAATCCAGAAGAAGATGAACATAATGTTCCGAGGACTCCGGCGACGTTGCCTCGTTGGATGGCAACACTGATCCTCTGAATAAGATATTCCCTACTCAGAGGATCACCTGTTGACGCTCGGATGGCAACGCTTATGTCGCGTATTAAAGAATTATTGATAACTTTGAGGTCCTTGGGGTCTATTAAAAATATGTGAAATTATTCCCCCCCTAGCGAATTCCACAAAACCCCCACCGCATACGAGTGTTCGTGCGTTGTCGCGTTGTCATTTACTACAGTACTAGCGCACCATCGTGCGTTGGGTAATATAATGTAAATAAAATAAAATACTTATGCATATTTTTTTCCTTACTAGACCTTACAATTTAATAAAATATAATTAGTAAGTAGCTAGATGAGTGCACAAACTATCGAGGTCGTTTCGAAGCGACAAAACATAATTTAGAGACCGCTAGTTTTCTTTTTGTAATAACGCACGCTTGGTATTTAACGTTGTCACGTTATGCGGGACATTAAATAAAACAAAGAATTTAAGCAAATGAAGTTAATATATTAAGTAAGATAAAGTTAACAGAGAGCAATGAGAATCTACAATTATATAAGGGAGGGTCTTAAGTCAAAACTTAGCCCTATCACTATTTATGCATCCGTTGACCGTACGTACGTACCTTCCCTCGAAGAGCCTGAAGATGGGGACCCGGAGAGCGCTGCCGATCCCAAGCGGACAATGTGGCGTCACGGGGATCCTGGGCAGCGGGGTTATCTTCTCAAGCTGGGCCCCAGCTCTATAGTCCTACTGGAAAAACCCTGGAACGCACGGGGAGCACACGTTACTTTCCATCTCTAGATCCACCACCACTACAGTCCTCACCAAGACAAGATACCATGTAGTTAGTGAGAACGCAGCGGTGGTGCACAAATAAAAATGAATCTACTGCATGTGGTCATGAAGTGACCCGTACTATTTTTAATTCAATACTTACCCAAGCTACGGGGGCGACAATATCCAGTAGGTTTATAAGGGTGTTTAATTATTAAGAAATATTTAATTCTAGTAAGTAAAACTATTATAAATTAAAGAAGCAGCACATTGCTCGCAGTTGGTTTTAAAAAAGTCGAGTGTGTCAAAATCTACACTGACAGTTGACGTCTTAAATATGTGCAAGGCGAAGGATGTCGATTGCAGCCAACAATATTTATTCCTTGGCCGCATGTAATACGATCGTTACAACGTGCTGAAAGGGTTAAACATGCGAGTGTCACTGAAGATAAGACCCACTCAAACGACTGTCAAATAACAACTACTCGTCCAAAATGACTGAAACTTTGGTAAGTACCTGTCAGAAGATGCACAACTACATTCCCTGACTTTTATTGACGAGTGCTGCCATCTTCACGTTGAGGTCGAAAACTTGTATGTAGAAATAAAAATATTTATCTCCCTTTTTTAAATTCATAATTTAATGTTACATCCTGCCACAGTGACCTATCCCTACAACCACCAAATACTGTATCAGCCTTCTCCATGATATAGTATATCTATAGATTTGAGTTAGCGATACATTTCCAGCGGTCTGCGCTATGCAATTGTGGCAAACGATATAAAGATTGGATTACATGAAATCATAACAAACATTATCTTAAGTATTAAACACAAATTAAATTCCTTGTCTAGAGTTTAAAATCATAGATTTTGAAAGTAAAGGCATCGGGTTCGATTCCTTTATTTTAATTATTTGTGATATTTTTGAGTCTGGTACGCTGGAAACATTGGCAAACTTGCCAGTTGCATTAATCGAAATATAAATCTGCATCTTTAAAAACATGGTTTCTGATCACCCCGTAAGGGATACGGTCGTGATGATATTTTTACTTTTACAAATTAATACAGTTTTTGCCTATGTATGTTTGTTCCTTTGTGGCACACTGAAGCCAAACGCGTGGGCCGATTTTGATATATCTCACGTCAATCGATTCGTCTTAAACATGCGAGTATCACTGAGATTAATTAAATTTCAGTAAGGCGACAACCAGACGTCAAATTGTGGAAAACAAAAAAAAAATCTGCGAACTATATAGCGAAGGGGTATTATCGAGTAGGTACTTGAAAATCATATTGAGATGTCTCTTATCATTTCTTCACGTCACAATACCTACCTATAAGTATGTAATAAAAAATAGAATCCATATTTGTGTGTAAACCTGCCATAAACTCGATAGGATCTGCGTGTAATTCGTGGGAAATACAGGCGGCCACAAACCTGGCTATACGTTATACTAACAAAGGAAATTCAACCTTACACTTTAGAATATAAAGTACACTATTTATCCTTATTAGGTTATTTAAAGATTGGTAAACATACATCCGAATAGAGTGTGGTTTTGCGTTTCTTTAATGCTTTGTATATTCAAGCTGAAGCTTTAAAGCTCTTTAGCTTAACATATAGCAACAATTTAAATCTGCGTGTAATTCGTGGGCAATACAGGCGGCCACGAACCTGGCTATACTTTAAACTAGCAAAGGAAATTCAACTTTACATTTTAGAATATAAAGTGCATGATTTAACTTTATTGGGTAATTTAGAGATTGGTAAACATACATCCGAATAGAGCGTGGTTTTGTGTTTCTTTAATGCTTTGTATATTCAAGCTTAAAGCGCTTTAGCTTAAAATATTGCAATAATTTAATTCTCTTTTTAGTTTTCAAGGTCCTAGATAAGTTTGTATATATGTCTTGGTCAGTCTTGGCCAGTCTTGGGCTTGGTCTTGAACTCCTAATCATGGTATTATTATTATTATTATATTATTGTATATATTTGTTTCTAATTGCAGTTTTATTTATAATTAGTTTTTTAATCTATTTTATTTTAATATTTTTGTATCTACTTCGAATAAATATTTGTTTTATAGGTCAAAAAAAAAATACAGTAAGGAAAGGAAACCTTGTGACACTTTACAGAACTTTGAGAACAGGTCTGTTTTACTTGAAATTTGGAATGGTATATATAGATCTTGTTGACCAACATGTATCCAAAAATTTTGTAACTAAAACTCATATATAACGCTTTACATGATGTTTTATTAATAAATACGTACAACTTGCATACCTACTTACAAGAACATCGGTTATTCTAATATTTTAATGTTTTAAAGCGCTTTATTGCTTATTTCTCAAAACGATGACCCGAACTCCGATTGATAGATGACTTAAAATGTATCTATGATATTGCAATTTAGTTATTTAAGCATTCTGGGTTTAGTAATTTGATTCCTCTTAGGTACCTATAAATATCGTTGGTGGCTCGGTTGTAAGAACGCTTTCCTTACAATCGTACAAAGGTCTACACTACAAAGCCCCGGCATGTACCAATAAGAAATCTAATTTTCATACGTAGGTACATTCGTCATAGATTTACAACACCACCGTTCCCGTGCCTCGGAGAGCACGTTAAGCCGTCGGTCTCGGTACATGCCGGGGGGATTTGAACCGATCTTTGTAGGATTTAAGGAAGGCGTTCTTACAACCGAGCCACCACCGCGCCCCATTACTTAAGCTCAAACGTTTGATTGAGAAAATGGTGATATCTGTTATTTATTGACACTTTTAGTCCAAGTTTTGTCAATCATATACCGAGTTCTCATATTTAAAATAATTACAAAACATAAAAAAAAACAATAACACACAATTACATTTAATTAATAGATAAGACGGAAGAAAATATGTGTTTATTCCTACCCCACAGACACCAAAGCTACCTAATCTTGCTACTGCATTAAAAACAAAAATAATGATAACAAACGAAATGTACTAATGAGCATCAATTCATCGGCATCAACAATGCTGCTAATAATACAATAAATGAGATAGAATTTATCACAGTGGGACGCGAGCGAGACTGAATACACTAAACACTAAAATATGTCAAATAACTAATATTATTAAACATAGAAATCTGCCACAAGGTGCATCGTCGATAAAACTAAATAAGAAATAAATATAGGTAAATAAATTTATTAATAAGTCATATTAAAAACTAATAATAATAAATAATTCCAATCAATACTAGACATTTCAAACAATAGTTATGATTGTGCCCGTCTGTTAGCATCTACTCAGAAGGAAGCTGGTGCATGGTTTCACGCCGTCCCATCAGCTCCTCTTGGTATACTGCTGGATAAGGACAGTTTAAGAATAGCAGTTTCATTACGCCTTGGTTCAAAGATATGTCAACCTCACATATGCAGGTGTGGTTCCCAAGTTGATGAAATGGGTCTACATGGCTCTCACTCTCACCTATGTACATTATTTTATATTTTGTGTGCAATAAAGAATTATATTATTATTATTATTATCCCCATGGGCCCATTGTCTCGACCTCAAACGACGCAATTTCGTAACCAAGGTTGGCGTATTTGCGTAACTTGAGGTTTTCAGCAAAAGACGCCGCACTTCCCGCGCCTGACGGGCGCAATAAAAAAATTAATACACGAATACACAACAAAATGTAGAAATAAATACGTACAATTTACACAACAAATGTATATATAAAAATAATTTACTCCTCCGTGGTCTAGTGGTAACAAACGTTGCCGTGAACTCGGGAGGTCGTGGGTTCGATTCCCATCGGGGGCAAATTGTACATTGTATAATTTGTCTCGGTCTGGGTGTTTATATGTATAATATGTATATATTTACAAAAAAAAAAAAGTATAATATGTAGTTTATCAACGATGTAGTTTCCGTAATACAAGCCTCGTAGCTTACCACGGAAACTAGATGGCGCTGTGTGACCTGTCTGGAAATATAAAAAAAAAAAAAAAAAACATTTTGGAAAACCAACAGTTGACAATATTATAGTAAATATTATACAGTAAATTCACAAAGAACTATTAAAGGTTTTCACATATAAATCTAAAGTTAAGTAATAAAGAGCAAGAGAACAATAAGTAAGTTGGTAATGAAAAACAAATCACTCATTAGGAATTGCTGCCGATGATCGATTCAACTTAACGAAGCGTCATTAGACGTCTAATATATAGTGAATGAACATAGTGTTTTTTTGGTAAAATTTTACTTCCAGTATTTTTCGCAACAATGTTATTCAACATTTGAATTTAAAAAACAAAAAGCAACCCAAAATGTTATTGTTTTAAATTAATATATGTATGAGCACACATAATAGTTCAAATATGCGTGTTGCGTACACTAATTTATCGTAATGGGATATCAAAAACAATGGCAAATGTGAAAGTCGCCTAGTTTTAGGAAAATTGTTTATAAACTTTGACATTTATATGGATGGGACTTTAAAAAAAATATATACAATTAATCTGCATTAGATTATTAATCTGCATTGGATTATTAATCTGCATTGGATTATTAATCTGCATTAGATTATTAATCTGCAATTAATAGGCGCAAACTCACCCGACATGTACCAATGAGAAATGTACTTTTCTTACGTACATTTGTCATAGATCTACAACACCACCGTTCCCGTTACGGGCACGGTAAGCACGTTAAGCCGTCAGTATCGGTTCCAATAATACCAACTTGTGGAATCGTTAAAAATTGACAAAAAACAATTTACATCATATCCTCGCCAAGCCGTCTAGCCAGTTCTGGAAGGCTTATCTCCAGCAGTGGAGGCTGGGACGCTGTGTTCTAGGGGCTGTAATGTAATCTGCATTACAAGCAGAGTACATCAAATGGCGGAAATACACCTAGCTTATTGGAAGATGTTTTTGCGCCCCATTTGGAGTTGAAGCTCTCGGTCCGTGGGGACCAAGTGCACAGGATTTTTTTTATAGGTGTTCGCGCTGTCATAACAGCTCGTCAACACCTCGGGAGACAAGAGGGCTGGCAATATTTGTGCCAAAGTGCATATCAGCATTAACATTCAACGTGGCAATGCTGCTAGTATCCTTAGCACTTTACCCATTGGAAGCGATTTGGAGCAAGTTTTTTATTTTATATATATTTTGTTTTATGTTTTTTTTTACATCAGTATTTTCTCATTTTCATCTTACATCAGTAAAATTAAATTTTATATCGACGACTTGACAAGAACAATTTTACAAAGCATTTTGCACAAAAAAACAATTTCTTATTTAAAAATATTATTTCTTTTAAAATTAGTAAATAAGCATATAAGAGAAAAGCTTTCTAATACACTTTTATATAGATCTCACTCAACATACTGTTATATTTTTAAATTATGATTTGTCACTAGTCTGGGCCCTGATTCTCATGACTGACATGCATGTCTGCTCGATTTGCTCGAATAAAACTGTCAGTTTTTTATGGAAATCTATCGCTTTTCATTAGAATATTTCGAAGCGACACGCAAGTCGAAAGCGCCAGAATTAGGCCCCTGGCCTTACTTGACAGTGGCGGTACGCAAATTCCGAGATTGGGAGCCAATCACGACCGATATCAGTCCTTACCATTATGCCGGCCTATCAAGGCTATGTTTGTGACAAATTATACGTTAGTCGTACACGAATAAATAGGCGAAAACAAATTGTAAAAGACCGGTTCATATACATTAGTCAACGTTTATATTTTTAGTAGATTTTATTTAATTAAATGACATAATGAACGTAACTTCCGTTGTTGCTAAAATGCTGCCTCCATGGCCTAGTGGTTACGGTTGAAGATTTAGGCTGGGTTGTACCAAAATGGAGTAACTATAATTGCAACGATTACAGTTAAAAATGGCGTCAAATGTGCCTGAATGTACTTTCAAAATAAATCTGGTACATGCGACGCCATTTTTAACTTTGATCGTTAACAATTACAGATATTTGTATTTGGTTCAACCCAGGCGTAAGGCTGTGATATTTTTTTATATTAGGCAGGATTTGCGACTCGACTAGAATAAACTGACGATGCCAGTCCGTATATACCACTATGCCGGCATAACAAAGTGCTTCCAATATTTCACTCACTATTGGGAAATCTTTATTATAAATAAATAAAGTAATCAATATTATTAATAAATAATAATAATTTAATCTTATCTTTTTTTTACTATTTCTATATTTATTCCTAAAGTAAAGTAAACTATCATCACGACCCTTTCGGGGTGGTCAGAAACCACGCTTATAAATAAGCGGATTCACATTTAGCCAACTTTACTATAGGCCAATCATGACAAGTGGCAAGCTCGTCGATGTCTCCAGCGTACCAAACTCGAGAAATATCACAAATAAATTAAATATTAATTAAATGTATTTATTTACATTATTACATATTTTTGTGTCCCGACCAGGATTCGAACCCGGCACCTCCGAGTTTAAATCCACGGACTTAACCGCTAGACCACGGAGGCAGTTTATTCCTGAATTTATTTTTATATATTTAAGCATAGTTTAATTTATTCGTAATTTAATTTTCATTAAAACAGAACACATCCTAGACCTCCACTGCTGGAGTTGGGCCTTCTAGAACATGTCAGGAGAATTTGGACACTCGCCACGCTCGCACTGGCCAGACGGGTTAGCAAGGGTCTGATGTAAATTTTATAAACAATTCCACAAGTCGGTATTAGTGGAACCGGGATGAACGACGGCTTAACGTGCTCTCCGAGGCATGGAAACAGTGGTGTTGGTAATATCTATGACAAATGTAAAAAGTATAGTATATTATTGTGTATTATAGATTCAAACCCGGTACCTCCGACTCTAAATCCACGGACTGAAGGCAGTTCAGTAATAAAAAAAAACTTTTTTAAATGACATACAGAGACGTCAGCAGCCTTATTCTCTTACTTAAGCGCAAACGTTATTAGTGGATTTCGTTATTTACTTTACAGCTTGCGTCATAATTACACAATATTATTCAATTTTCAACTCTATAAGTGCTCGACCTTGACAGCGGCCGTGCAAATATCAACTTTAATAGCGTTATATATATAGTTAACGGATTCCATTATATAACGTTTGCGCTTAAGTAACAGAATAGTGCTGCAGGTCCCATCATATAAAATAATATAAAATAGTTTCACGTAAATATAGAAATAAAGTTACTAATACGAATTAATCATTTCAGACTTTGCTGATTGCTGTCTTTGCTGCAATAGCCCATTGCGAACCCCCAGTTCAACAACCGTACCACTACAACCCACCCAGCACCAACTACGGAACTCCAATAACCCACACCCCGACCCAATCTTATCTCCCACCTAGCCAACATTACAATCCACCTAGCCAACATTACAATCCACCTAGCCAACATTACAATCCACCAAGCCAACATTACAATCCACCAAGCCAACATTACAATCCACCGAGC
This sequence comes from Tinea semifulvella, assembly GCA_910589645.1. NCBI lineage: Eukaryota > Metazoa > Arthropoda > Insecta > Lepidoptera > Tineidae > Tinea > Tinea semifulvella. The sequence goes on from OU342619.1 coordinate 9,689,236, forward strand.
CAACATTACAGTGCACCTAGCCAACATTATAATGCACCAAGCCAAAGTTATGGTGCTCCCAGTCATGGATCTCAAGATGGAAATGACCATCATCACGGCCATGACAATGAAGTGGTAAGTAATTCCTTTATAACTGACTAGGATTTCGCGACGCAAAGAAGGGTTATGGGTTATGTTTGCTTCTTTTTGGCACACTGGAGACCAAACGCGTTGGCCAATTTTGATAATTCTTACGTGAATCGATTCGTCTTCATCACGCGAGTGTCACTGAAGATATGACATTAATTCAATTTTGTTGAGGCGACAACCAAACGCCATATTGTGGAATATAAAAATAATAATATCGACGAACTATATTGAAGGGTGGATCCCCGAATAGGTATTTGAAAATTATGATGAGGTTTCACTTATCATATTTCATTTAGAGTGAACATTAAGGATCTATAACGATTTAAAGTTGGTTAGCAACCATTATCATTCAGAAATTTCAATGTAAGTATAATAAAGAAGTAAAAAAAGTATTATCTGGACCGTGTCCATTTCGACGTGACAGTGCAAGTTTTTGTTTTGTAAATTAATTTTCTGTGTATATTGTTAGTCAAAGGGGTGTTGTTTTGTTTAATAATGTACTACAATGTGAATAATTATGAAAACCACTAAATTGGACTTCATATATGGGCCACAAGTTGCAGTTTATTTTTTGCACTTTTCCCGCGCTGTTAAATCCCATATTATACTTTGGGCTATAATGCCGCGAGTGACTCCAAAAAAGCATAAAATTCTGCAACATGTGGAATTTGATGATAACCTCATTTAGTCATAATAAAGAAAGATAATTATAAGACTTGGCTGTATGGGCTAGACCCTTTGCCTTCCCTATCACCTCATTCATCATCCATCGGGAGAAGAGAACGCAAACAAAAACAAAAATGTGATAAGATTGTTTATGATGATTATTGCGTAAATCCTAATTAAGTAAATCAATTTAAAAAATAAAAAAGGCCTTGAGACAATCAATAACATAACATTTAAACAAAGTTATCAAAAAATGTATTTATAAATAATATTTACACTAACACACAGAGATTACATTTTTTTAATCAATTATAAAACAATTAACCTTTAACAATTAACGGAATGATTATAATTTCGTCATTATAATCATTCCGTGTCTCTTACTGCTGGATATAGGCTTTTACCAATGCTCACAATTTCACACGGATCCCTGCCATCTTTATCCTTCCCCCACCAGACCTTCTTCAGGTCATCTGTTCATCTGTCGGGTAGTCACCCCACTCTGCGTCTTCCAGTACGCGGTCTCCATTGCAAAACTCGTCTACTCCATCGTTTATCCATTCTTTAACTTATTTTGGTTACACATTTTAGACCAAACTAATTCAGATCAGATTTCGTTACAAAATTATAAATAATTTTCGTGACACATAAATATTTTCTCTCCTAGATCTCTGTCTACTTTTGTCTGTTCTAAACGAGTTTGCGACACCGAAATACCTCAAGGATAAATTTGCCTATCTTTCTTCGTTTCACGACAAATCTCTTCTCACAACTCACTTTTTTGTTTTCCCTTGCAGAATGATTCTGGATTAGTTTCAAATTCTTGTACAGTTGTTGCCACAAATTTATGGAACAATCTTCCATATATAACCATAAGGCAAGCGTCTACCAGATCTTCGTTCAAAAAACTCGTCTATCTACACTTTCTAAATAGCTCCCAACAATGTTAATAAGTGTACTTATATATTTATGTATATTTTTGTGTATGTATTTAGAATATTACAGTATATATAAAAGTATATTATGTAAGTATATTATAATTATGTTGAATTTATCCTACTATTAATATTTATTTCATTGCACCGACCGCCTCCGTGGTCTAGTGGTAACAAACGTTGCCGTGAACTCGGGTGGTCGTGGGTTCGATTCCCACCGGGGGCAAGTTGTACATTGTATAATTTGTCTCGGTCGGGGAGTTTATATGTATAATATGTATATATTTACAACAAAAAAAAAGTATAATATGTAGTTTATCAACCATCTAGTTTCCGTAACACAAGCCTCGTAGCTTACCACGGAAACTAGATGGCGCTATGTGACCTGTCTGGAAATATTTATTTATTTATTATTTATTACCTATAAATGTTCTAATTTGGCCCCAAGGTTTGGCTGTCAGAAAATGTCTACGGGCATTAAGTCCGCCTTTGTACTTTGTGCAATAAAGTTTTTAATAAATAAATATTCATAATATAAAAGAGAGAGACTTATGACTTAGAATTAAATAAATAAATAAATATTTCCAGACAGGTCACACAGCGCCATCTAGTTTCCGTGGTAAGCTACGAGGCTTGTGTTACGGAAACTAGATGGTTGATAAACTACATATTATACCTTTTTTTTTGTAAATATATACATATTATACATATAAACACCCAGACCGAGACAAATTATACAATGTACAACTTGCCTCCGGTGGGAATCGAACCCACGACCTCCTGAGTTCACGGCAACGTTTGTTACCACTAGACCACGGATCATTAACCAGAATCAAAACTTATCTTACCGTAAATGTTTAAAATGGTAACATTTATGCCTTTCGAGGGTTTTAAACCCGAACAGCTGGAAGAATTAATTGAATTGAGGTGTCAGTTCTGGAAAATCTTTGAAAATATGTAATTGTGCGAGCGAGAGGGATGCAAAAGTGATAAACCCACTTAAGTAAAGTAAAGTATCATCACGACCGTTTCCCTTTCTTCGTGGTCAGTAACCACGCTTAAAAATAAACGAATTCACATTTTGCCAACTTAACTATAGGCCAATCATGACAAGTGGCAAGCTCGTCGATGTCTCCAGCGTACCAAAGTCGAGAAATATCACAAATAAATTAAATATTAATTAAATGTATTTATTTATAATACTTAACCGCTAGACCACGGAGCCAGTCACCCACTTAAGCTTACAATTATATTATACATATATATACAGTAGGCACAAATTGACCATTAACAAACACAAATCAGGTTAATTCTGTACTTTCCTCGGAATATTATACACATAATAATGATTAATGGGTTTCAACTTAAATATATCGTTATCCATGGCATAATACATTTCTCCATCGTCGCCAAAAACTAAGCTTTTTGGGTAAAAATCTACTGCACCTAATTTATCAGCCGTACCATTCTTACAGTCAATTTTATATATCCCTTCATCATTTACAACTAAAGTCATATCTTTCGCTACCATAAAATGATAAGCCTTACTTAAATCTTTATTTTTTATGGTTTCGTGACCATTTACTGCACAGTAAACACCACACATAGTAACAAAATGCACATTCTTATCGTAATCTACTTCAAATTCGAGTACAGTCTTCCAATTTCCCATCCTCACAGCTGCTGTACCGTTCGAAAACACCTTATAAAGCATGTGGTTATTGGCATCAATAAGATAAACCTCGCCATCTCTTGCAACTAACTTTAATATGTTAACGTTGTAAAGTCCTAGATGTACAGCTTCGTTTGCACCTTTGTCATATTTATAAAGTCCATTTTGAGAGCCAAAATAAACATCACCAGTTTCACGATCGGCAGCTGTTGCTTTGTTGAGTTTGATCCCTTTGATTTTCATTGCTTCTTTTGTTTCGACGTTTATGACAGCTCGTCCCGAGTTCTGTATATTGTCATCCATGTACATAAAAAAAAGGTTTCTAGTTGCTGGATCGTAGGATAGTTCTTTAGGGTCGTTGAAGTCGAAAGTCAGATATTCTCGCTTGTAGTCTCTTCCTGCTATTTGTATGATTGGAGAGTCTGTTATGTAGATTCTAACTTTGGCGTCGACACAGAGGATTGTTAATATTAGTATGAAAAGCATTGTTTTGACTTGTTTTGCTGGAATGTGAACGATGACTGAATCACAATGTCAGATCGCTCGGGTCACTGTCACGTGTGTTATGCACTATGCTAGCCAACGTAGTCTGCAACGTTCGTAATATTAATTGATTAATCTTAATATACGACTACAATCAATACGTCACCCACAATAGTATAGCGTCCTCAGCAGCCTTATTCTGTTACTTAGTCGCAAACTTTATTAGTGGATTTTGTTATTTACGTCATAATTACAAAATATTATGCAATTCTCAACTCGTGTATATATATAGTTTAAGGTTCCCGTTATATAACGTTAAGTAACAGAATAGGGCTGCTGATCTAATAATAATAACGTTTTGTAAGATTTTTATTCTTTACATATATTTTGTAGTTGTAAACGAAGTCCGAAACGTGGACATCCGTAAGAGAACAGCAGTTACCGACATAAATTTCAAAATTAGCAATCTGAAGTGGCAATGGGCCGGACACATCTGTCACAGAATCGATGAACGATGGAGTACCCGTCTCGAGTGGAGACTACGTCCAGTACGCAGAGTTGGATTCTTGCCAGAAGATAAACTGATGACCTGAGGAAGGTCGCTGATGGAGAATTGATGAGGGCGGCAGGAGTGCGTGTGAAATGGCGAGCCTTGGGGGAGGCCAATATCCAGCACTGGAGAGACAAAGGCGATGACGTAATGATGAATAATGAAGTAAAAAAAATGCAAACAATTGATGTATTGTATTTTATTAGCTATTCATTTTATTTCATTTCTCATTATCACCATCATCATCAGCTTGTGTCTTTCCACTGCTGAATATAGGCCTTGGTGGGAACCAAGGCTCTCCAGTCGCCACTTTACACTATCTCCTGCCACCCTCATCCAGCCCCCACCAGCGACCTTCTTCAGGTAATCTGTCCATCTGGCGGGTGTCGTCCCGTACGTGGTCGTACGCTCCATCACTAATAATAATATATTCGCTATTGCACGCGGTGTTTTGGAACTCTCAGCCATCCCCCACCAGCGTCCTTCCTTAGGTCATCCGTCCATTTGGCAGGGGTTTGAAATATGTTAGCTAACTGATCGTGTCTATGTTTGTAATCAGTTTGAACAATAGCACGACAGGAGCCTATTATATGTTGGTTATTATTATTACTTTTTTCCGAGTCAACTTTCGCTTGGGACAGGATTTAACCGGTTCTCCTGGATTTAACCACTGTGATGAGCGTTACGCAACATGTTAATTGAACTAGTGTATAGACAGCCGTATTTTTTTATTCCTCTATTTATCATGCTATGCGATTATGAATGGACGCAGCGCGCAACTTTTATTAGCTTTAATTGTATTGTATTGCTTTTGACAATTAACGCCACTGTTGCGTCGCAATTAGGTAACCGTTATATTTTTTTTATTTATTTATAACTTTATTGCACGTTATACAAGGGACGGACTTAATAGCGCTTTTTTTTTCAAATGTAAGGTAGGGTCAAATATTTAGTACAAACTTATGGTAAATATTTTAATAATAATAAATAATCTACATATATACATATAAATACAATTATAGTAAAGTATCATCACGACCGTTTCCCTTTCGGGGTGGTCAGAAACCACGCTTATAAAGAAGCGGATTCACATTTAGCCAACTTTACTATAGGCTAATCATGACAAGTGGCAAGCTCGTCGATGTCTCCAGCGTACCAAACTCGAGGAATATCACAAATAAATTAAATAATTATTAAATGCATTTATTTACATTAATAAATATTTTTGTGTCCCGACCAGGAATCCACGGATTTAACGGCTAGACCACGGAGGCAGTTTCCAATTATATTACTAAAATACGTACTATGATATATTAAATACTAATAATACATATACTATACTATATATTTCATACTTTCATATTGTGACATTATTATCACATACATCCACGACTACTTTTCTAGACTAGGGTGTAACGATTTTGCATCCCTCTTACTTAAAAACCTTGCTCCCACCTGATGGTACGTGGCGAGCGAGTTCCATGAATGGATACTTTCCCCGCCCCGGCAGACTGGGGAAATTATCACCATCAGTCTGCCTACCACCTATTAAAAATATTTAAAAATACTTAAAATTACGGAAATTTTAGACGTATAATGGTGCGAGAGGAATTTCAGCAAAATCTTAGCACCACTCGGACGTACCGGATTCGATTCCCGGTCGGGTCACATTTTTATATTTTTTTATATTTCGTATTTGGTACATCTAGCTAGATAGAGACTTCCAAGAGCTTGCCACTTCTCATGCTTCTTATTATCTGTAGTTTCTGACCACCCCGGAAGGGAAACAGTCGTGATGATGAGTTTAATTTAGCCAACTTTACTTTACGGCACACACACACATCTTCACGCCAGATCCCTTGCGGGGTAGGCAGAGACAATTGAGCGCCATTTGACACGATCACGACATACCTCTTTCGCTTCGTCGACATTCATTAACCTCTTCATACATGCCCTTTGGTTACGAAGACTTTACGGCTTTACTTTACGGCAATTGATATAAAAAGCTTGCCCAATATCTACGATGTCATACTGGAGGAAAGGAATTTCATTTTTGGGTTTTCTCTATCAGAAATCGAAGCTGGTACCTTTGCGTGTAACAGTAGGCAGTATAATTAAACAGAATATTTCTATTTTTAGCCAAAATCGTACGAGTTTGGATATTCCGTGAAAGATGCTCAGTCTGGCAACGATTACGACAGGAAGGAAGTTTCGGATGGCAACACTGTCAGGGGAGAGTACAGGGTTCAACTCCCGGACGGACGCACACAAATAGGTTGGTATTTTTAAAATCAAGTCAAACATCACAAAATTTTCAGGCTAAAATATGCACCCTATATACCGTAGCCACTATCCCTACGCGTACATACGAGTAAACTGCATGGAATTTATTAAACAGTAAATATTTTTATATTATAATTTAGAATAAAAATAAAGAACTACATATTTTTTTTTTTTATTATTTAGTAATAAAATCTTAAGTTACGGTGCAGAGAAGTTGTCCTAAAAATATCCTCACTCATACTGAGCCTAATCAAGTAGGTAGCGAAAGGTCGACAATCGCGCGAATGTTGACTTAGGTAATTCTTTCTCTCTCTATTTCGTCTCTCGGCTGTGAGCGAGATCAATTAATAATAACACTCCCCAGCCTTTAGATATTTATTACGATGGATATCGCGATTTTCAGACGCGGCATTATTCACCATACAGTAGGTGTTTATTTTTCGGATAATGATTTTTTTTTTTTTTTAAATGTCTCTTTTTTATTTTAAATATACCTAGGTTCTACTAATGACACCTGAAGCCTAAAAAAATTTTGTTCAATTGACAATTACTCGCGGTATATTTGAAGTCTCTTACATCTGTCGCACGCTAAGGATGTGGAATGCTCTCCCAGTCAATATGTTTCCCCTTTTCTATAATCTGGAGTCCTTCAAGCAAAGTGTAAAAAGGCATCTTGATAGTCCGGCATAGTGGTATGGACTGATATCAGTTAGTAGCTGGTGTCAGTTGCTTCCATTCTTCTCGACCTCGCGTACCGTTTACTATCAGGTGGGTTCTAGCTATGTAAATTTATTTTTTATTTAATTATTCTTGGACGACATATGCCTTTCCGCCCACCTGATGGTAAGTGGCGCGCAAGGTCCATGAATGTTAGCAACTGGAATCAGACACTCATGACTAACATCAGTCCCTAATCCCTAGCCGGCATGACTTGGCATGACGGCAATTCGAGCCTGATCCCGTAACGTGTGGCTACACTTTACTGGGTTTATCGGCACGAATTGTGACTACTTCCCCGCCCCGACAGACTGGGCAAATTACCTATTGTTGTTCTCGTTGAAAGTATGTGCCATTTGCAATGACTTGCCATGGTGATATATGAATAAATGAAAAATGACTTGTTGTATTCCAGTGACATACCACGCCGATTGGCAGACCGGATTCCACGCTGATGTCCGTTATGAAGGAGAAGCACACTACCCGGAGCAGACGCATGGAGCCGCGAGCAATGCTTATCTACCCCCCCAACAAGGTATAGCATCTTTATCGTCATCAAACTGCCTTTGTGGCCTAGAGGTTAAGTCCGTGGATTTAGACTCGAAGGTACCGGGTTCGATTCCTGGTCGGGACACAAATTTATTTGTTAATGTAAATAAATACATTTAATTAATATTAAATTTATTTGTGATATTTCTCGAGTTTGGTACGCTGGAGACATGGACGAGCTTGCCACTTGTCATGATTGGCCTATAGTAAAGTTGGCTAAATGTGAATCCGCTTTCTTATAAGCGTGGTTTCTGACCACCCCGCTAGGGATACGGTCGTGATGATACTGATACTATAAATTACCTAAATAAATTCAACACCTATAAACTAAACCTAATAAAAATTTAAACTAACTATAAATAAAATGTCTTCGGTTGGGGGCATCATCAATGTACGTGTGGATGCAAACATGTTAATATTTAATTTTATTTCCAGGCTACAACCAACCCCAATCAGGTCACAACTATAACTCCGCATCTGCCTTCAGTGGGTCTTCTAATTACCACGGCTCGAGTAGACCGTCTACCGCCTACGGACCTCCAGGATACCAACATTAGAATAAATAACGTGCCAATATTACTACAGTTAAAAATAAATTTACAAACATAGACACGTTTGAGACGTTTCCTCCAGTCAACATTTCCTTCCAGCTGTCAAACAAATATGAAGTTCCTGTAATAGTTACGATTAAAGTTAAAAATAGAGCCGATCCCATAGTTTTATTTTGAAGGTCAGCCGTAAGCCAGTTAGAAGCCATTTTTAATTTTAATCGTCTTTTCTTTGGTTAATTTTGAGAAAATTTCATACACCCATTTCATACAGACATTTCCGCAAATCTCCTCCACTCAGCATTTTCTTCCAGCTTTTAAACAAAAAAATAGTTACTGTAATAGTTACGATTGAAGTTAAAAATAAAGCAGATCCGATAGTTTTGAAATGAAATGAAATTATTTATTTGCATAGAACATGGTAAATATTAATAATAAGTTAGTTCTGCACATTCAGCCATTTCTGGCACACAAATTTTGTTAAACATTGTTTACAATGTTAAAATCTTATTATTATATTTATAATTTTATTACATACAGATTATTATAAAAACATATTGTACAGGTAATTGTTATAATACACATAAACAATATTTAAAATTTGTGGTTGTAATATTCACTTAGCGAATAGAAGCAACATTCTATCAATAGTTTCCTAATTTCGCCTTTAAACTGATTGTCAGTTTTATTTTGAAGGTCACTGTAAGTTGGTACATAAGGCGCATTTATTGACTTTAATCGTCTCAATAACTTAACAATCGTTTGACAGCCGGAAGGAAATGTTGTAAGATACGTGTGTATGACGGATACGTCCTCAACGGCTCCTTGACTCAATTATTACTTCCAGCTGTCAAACAGAGGGTCGACGCCTCGGTACGTCACTACGCTCGAGGAATAGAACTGTGAAGGTACCTTGGTAAACACCCCCATGCTTATGTTATTTTTAGTTAATATTTATATTATTTCAACTTGTGTATTTCTTATTTCATTATAAACAAAACAAATTGTCAAACTCGATTTCGTTTCAAAATTATAAATATTTTTCGTGACACTTAAATATTCATAACATGAAAGAGACAGACTTATGGATGTCAAAAGTGATAGAGCGTGTAGTAATTCCGACAAAATAAATATTTAGAATATGGGAACGCAATCTTCAATGTTGCTAGGAAAATAAAACTTATCTTACCGGAAATATTTAAAATGGTAACATTTGTGTCTTTCGAGTGTTAAAGAGTTAACAACTAAAATATTTATTTCTAGGATCCCTTCAGGAAAAGTAACCTTCACAAAAACAGTTTTCGTGGTAGGGTTTCAATGATACGATGAAGGGCCACCGTGGGAGGTCGTATGCCTGACTTACCGTGAAGCCTTATAAGGAGACCCGGAGGCGCCTACGGACTAAAACCCTATAAACCGTCTCTGTCTCACTGTTGGCCCTGCGTGCCTTTACAGCTAAGTCTGAGTGATAAGTGGCTACGGAGTACACATCGTACAGATCGTTTTTATAGACCCCACTTATATATTTTATAACCCCACTATTCAGTGTTCGCTGGTTGGGCGGTTGTCATCTAATCAGCGATAACACTTGGTAAATCTTCGTTTGTAACTTAGATTTATAAAGTATAAATTAAATTAAATATAAAATTAACCTAATAAAAAAATATATAAGTAAAGAATGACCTCTAGAGTTAGTCCCAAGAAGGAAGTCATTTTCCCTCTGTATAGCGGGGCTAATACTTTGGCAGAAAAAATTATCAGCTATCCTGTCTTCAAACTTTTCTGTTAGTCGTTTAGACAAGTCCTTGGCCAGACGCTTGGCCGATTATCCCCATGGGCCCATCATCTCGACCCCAAACGGCGCAAATTAGTAAACTATACTGACGTAGCACTTCTTGCGCTTAAGGTTGCCTGTTTTTTTAAGTTTTTAATTAAAGTTAATTTTTTACACAGTACACTACCTCCGTCTAGCGGTTAAGTCCGTGGATTTAGACTCGGAGGCACCGGGTTCGATTCCTGGTCGGGACACAATAATATTTATTAATGTAAATAAATACATTTAATTTATTTGTGATATTTCTCGAGTTTGGTACGCTGGAGACATCGATGAGCTTGCCACTTGTCATGATTGGCCTATAGTAAAGTTGGCTAAATGTGAGTCCGCTTATTTATAAGCGTGGTTTCTGACCACCCCGAAAGGGAAACGGTCGTGATGATACTTTTTTTTTACACAGTCGAGATTTAAAAAAAAAATACATTTACGAGTAAGTAATTCACAGTTAATATCTGTGACTAAAGCCTTGGTTTTGTGAAGCATTTCTGAATAGCTGTTTAGAACTAAGCTAATAATGCGATTTAACTAAGATGGAACATTGTCGCAGTTAACTAAATTGTAGACAAGGTTCCATCGTATTCTTAGTTGAATCGCATAAAACTTGTGCCTGAAGAATAGTTACCATTTAATTATTAATATAAAATAGCTTTAAGATTTTGTACCAGTGTTTTTTTATAAAAATAAATGTTTGAACTAAAGTGTTTTTTTTTTTTAATTACTACCTAAACCTACTAGCAAGGGTTCATCATCATCATCAGCCTATATCACTTCTCTAGATGTTTATTTTATTTATTTATTTAAATACTTTATTGGACTTAAAAACCTAGTACATAGGCGAGCCATAAGGCATTGTTCAACAGGTAACCTTGGGGAAATGCAGCCAGCGTTCTTGCCATCATTCCACGCATACGGGACTTATATTTATATCCGTATATACCTATATCTATCATACTATTTTTATACGTTTGCCGCTTGCCACATTTCCTCTACATCAAAAAAGGCCAGTTCGGCTGCTCATACAGCCGAATTTAGAAAGCACATCAAATACAATAGCATTAAACAAAATTATAACTTTGTGGTATTTGGGGTTGAAACAATAGGGGTATATTCTCTTGATACCCACAAATTCATAAAAGAGCTGGGTAAACGAATTTTCCAAGAGTGTGGCGATCCCAAATGCCATAACTACCTAAAACAGAATATGTCCATAATAATTCAACGAGAAGATGCGGCGAGCGTTTTAGGTACCCTCCCTGGTGGTAAGCCCTTAGTTTATTTTGTAGAATAGTTTTAATTTCATAGGTATTTTTAGTTTTAGTTTTATTTATAATTAGTTTTTTAATCAACTTTATTTTTGTATCTAAGTACCTACTTCGAATAAATCTTTTATTTCTATTTTTATTGTGTGTAAACAGTACTATATACTTACCTAGTTTCGTATTTGTATATATATATATATATTTAAGTAGTAGTATGTAACGATTATTATGTAAATTGTTATTTATAATAATGCACCCCACAAATCCTCTACCACACTCCCAAAGGTTAGCTGTTATTAAATACCTTGCATTAAGTTCGCCCATGTACATTACTTTAAAGTTTTTTGTGTATTAAAGAGTTTATAAAATAAATAAAAAAATTATAAAAAAAAGTTATTTTATAATTAAAATACCCGACTGCGAATAAATTTTATTTAAAAAGTAAACAGGAATAAATAAATACGAAAAAGAATAAAACAATCCCTGGGTTCCGTCGCAAAACAGTTTGATATTCGCTTATTAGCCATCGAAGAAGTTTTATATTTGTACTTTTTTTTTAATAGTCATTTATGTTTCAAAATTTTAGTTTTTAGTTTAATTATTAATATGTTTTTTTTTTAAATCATTCGAATACACTGCCATTAAAATAATTTTATATATTTTATTACAAGCGACTTTTAATTGTTAATAATCACATCCAAATAGTAAATTTTAGCTATCATTTTCTTCTGTCAAAGTTTTTTCTGTCGGAGATGTTTCTTCACATGTTCCATCTTTCGGTTGAAGTCTAACAAGGCTGGTCGCATTTGCATAAATAATATTATTGTTGCTATCAAATGCTAACCCAAACCCATCATATAGATCAACTATTTTAATAAATCCTTTATTAGTTTTATCAACTGCGTATATACCATTGTCTGCACACATGAAAGCCTTCCCAGTAACATCGCTTGTCAATGCCCGTATTTGGTGGTTTTCTTTATACAAAATCGCATCTTTAGTTCCTTTTTTTTGCTCATAAAACCCCGTATCATTAAAAAACAAAATATCCTCATCATTATCAATCAAAAAGTGGATAACTTTCGTATCTTCCAGTGGCTTGAACCTTTCTACTTCGCCGTTTTTTACTACATAGAGAAACTGTCCAGGGAAATTCGTAAAGTAAAGATAGTCTTTAAAATATAACAGCCAAATGTTAATACCTTGAGCGGCGTAAGGTTCAATTGCTTTAGTTTTCGGATCGAATTTATAAATACCATTTTCATTTCCTATAAAAACCTCATGTGTTTTTGGATCTACAGTTTGAGAGAAGCCATTCTGTAAGTCAATGTTTTTGACTTCTTTAGTGTTTAGATTTATGTAACTTGATTGGAAATCATCTTCTATTGAGTCCGTGCTGTAGCTGTAGTATAGGGTATCAGTGCTGTGGTCCACTGATAGCAAATATGGTCGATCGTAATTTTCTTCTAGTATTTCTTTGGCGTGGTAGATTCCATCTATGGTGACGCCATCGCATTGGTTTGGTATTACAGCTGACTTAACAATGGTGATGACCGCCAGTAATGTAATGAGTCTCATTTCTTCTGAAAAATAAAAAGTTTTAGTTTAATATAATCATTTAACGATAGTGTTAATTTTAACTGGTAATTAAAGTTCATCATTATCATCAACCTGTGTCTCTTCACTACTTCTCATGCGGTCTTTTGCAACCCACATCTAACCCCCGCCAGCGACCTTCTTTAGGTGCGTGCGTGGTTTCCACTCTAGAACGCGTTTGACCTATAATTTTTTTTTTTTTTTTTTTTTTTAATACTAGCTCGACATTTGACCCTGCGCCCACCTGATGGTAAGTGGCGCGCAGGGTCCATGAATGTTAGCAACTGGAATCAGACCCTTATGTCCGACATCAGTCCCTAACACTATGCCGGCTTGACTAGATGCCTTTTCACACTTCGCTTGAAGGACTCCAGGTTATAGGAAAGTGGAAACACAGAGGCTGGAAGAGCATTCCACATCTTTTTTGTGCGATAGATGTATGACTCACCAAATATATAGGTACGCGAAGGGATAGTGACTACAGTATGTGGGTGCATATTCTGACCTGTGCGTGTGGTTCGGTTGCGGAATGGAGAGGGAGGAATTAGGTTATAGAGTTCTTCATTTATCATTACAGCCCCTAGAACACAGCGTCCTAGCCTCCACTGTTGGAGATGGGCTGATTTTAGTCCATTAACAGGGATCGGCTGCTTAACGTGCTCTCCGAGGACGGGAACGATGGTGTTGTAAATCTATGACAAATGTACGTTAGAAAGTGTATTTCTCATTGGTACATGCCGGATGGGTTTGAACCGACGTTTGTAGATTTTAAGGAACGCGTTCTTACAACCGAGCCACCACCATTGGCATTATATCAACGCTTAAATAAAATTGACTTTTTAAAATTTAAAAAATATCGTTTTTTATCTTTTTGACCAGGAATCGAAACCGATAAAGTTCCACAGAATAAGTTGTAAGTTTTCACTAACTCGTCGAACAGACAGTTATCCAGTAAGTATCATCACGACTATTTCCCTTTCGGGGTGGTCAGAAACCACGCTTATAAATAAGCGGATTTACATTTAGCCAACTTTACTATAATAATAAATAATAATAATAAAAAATGTTTATTTCTCTCATAAAATACATATGTAGGTACATTAAAAATATCAACAGTTACAATATGGTACAAACATACCTATTAGATATTGTACCCAAAACTACTATAGGCCAATAATGACAAGTGGCAAGCTCCAGCCAGCGTACCAAACTCGAGAAATATCACAAATAAATTAAATATTAATTATATGTATTTATTTACATTAACAAATATTTTTGTGTCCCGACCAGGAATCGAACCCGGTACCTCCGAGTTTAAATCCACGGACTTAACCGCTAGACTATGGAGGCAGTTATCCAGTAGTTGGGATATATCGCCAAAAATCTGGTTTAACATGCAGAATTACAGTATCCAGTAGTTGGGATATATCGCCGAAAATCTGGCTTAACATACAGAATGGGACTAATTTCGGATAAACGTCAAATTGTAATGCTTTGATGTAATGGCCAGCGGCAACAAGAAAATACATAAGTGTATAGTACCTGTACTTATTAGTCTTAATCATACAGTGACTTGACTTGTAGCCAAAATTTATATTAATTATAATATGGAACGGTTTGTGGCTACCCAGCAGATTGGTCTCGGAACGTATCTGGACAAAACGAAAGTCATGTCCAATCTGCGTGAGAAATGCCCCTCTCAAAGTTGTGCAGGAATACGTCTACCTTGGACAGACTATTTATCAAAGAAGCAGGGTTTTGAATTGAGCTAGGTCAGATGAGTGGCATTCGGAAAACATCAGCATAATATGTTTTCATCGTCCATACCGTAATGTCTGCCCGATCCAAGATCATTGGGTTAAGATTAATAACCACATCGTTCCTGGAGAAACAGAATAAAACACTATTACTTCACCGTGTATTTATTTAAGTTATAATGTATATGATGTACTTGTATGTATAATTGTATGTATGTTTATGTGTTTAGGTATAATGTGTAGTATATTACAATTAGTTAAGTAACTTATTAACTGTATCATTAAAATTTCTTATTTTTTTTCATACTGCCTATCACCTTACTCGATCCCCAAAGTTAGCTGGTAAAGAATGCCTACTGGCATTATAGCTCGCCTCTGTACTATTTTTAAGTGCATTAAAGAATTTAAATAAATAAATAAGATTATGTTGGGTGCGTCAGTATAGGTTAAGTAGTTTTAGTAAGTAAATTAATTTTAGTTTCATGCTTAAAATGTGAATATTTTATTTTATTTTTTGTATTTTTAGTTTTAGTATGTAAATTAATTTTAGTTTCATGCTTAAAATGTAATTATTATTATTAAAATATTTTATTTTATTTTTTGTATTTTTAGTTTTAGTATGTAAATTAATTTTAAATGTGAATATTTTATTTTATTGTATTTTTAATTTTAGTATGTAAATTAATTTTAGTTTCAGGCTTAAAATGGGAATATTTTATTTTAATTTATAGTATTTTGGGTTTTAGTATGTAAATTAATTTTAGTTTCAGGCTTAAAATTTGTTTTTTTTTTATTTTATTCTATTTTTTATGGGTAATGTCTGAAATAAAATGATATTGAATTGAATTAAAGACGAAAGTTCAAACCAATTAGGATAGAATTTAAACCAAAATTTGCAAGCTGACATCACATCTGCCGCAGAACAGACGACCATTGGGGCAAATGGGTTCTAGAGTGGAGACCACACGTATAGGACGACGCAGAGTGGGATAACGTCCCGTCAGATAGACGGATGACTTAAAAAAGGTGGGGGTTGGATTGCAAAAGACCGCGTGCAGTGGCTCCCCTTGGTGGAGGACTATATCCAGCAGTGGAGAGACACACGCTGACGATGGCGATATTAATTAGTTGTGGTAGTCAAACCATAATATAATATTGTCCAAAAAATACATACCGCGCTGTTGCTGGTAAACAACTGAAATCATTTATTGTTATCTTTCGCGACATATAATTAAAATTTAGAACATACAATTGTATTGAGTAGTCTTTATATTTAATAGACGGCTCTTCAGGGATAGTCCCAAGAAGGCTGGCAACATTTCCCGTTAGTATTGGCAGAAATAATTGCCAGCTTTCCTATCCGTTATCTATCCGTGAGCCGTTTAGACAACTCCTTGGCCAGACGCTTGACTTAGTGTCCCCATCGTCTCGACCCCAAACGGCGCAAATTCGCAACCTGTACCGATGTTGACGTATTTGCGCAGTTTGAGGTTCTCAGCACTCCTTGTTCTGAACAAGGTCGCCTGGATGTTCGATGGGGCTAATGTGTCTCCACATGTCGCATCCTACACCAGGGACCTGCCAAGTTTCCACGGTCCAACGGTCATGCCGTCAGGTTTCTTGCCATCGCTCCGCACAATCCCAGAGGGTTCTAGGATCGTGGATACTCCAGCAGTGACAAAAGCCCTTGTATAAAGTGATGTCGTTGAGAGCAGCGTGACGAGGCGCATTCCTCACTTCTAGCGCAAGAAAGCCCATGGTGAGATATTCAACGGGCTCTCCACACCGACACTGGACAACAGTCCGGGCTCCGAGACAAATAATTAATTATTTATATTTGAATAAAAGAAATAACTTATTTTAGGGATATAGAAACGATAGGTACCTCAAAACATTAGTCAGCGTTAATGACGTCACTAATAGTAAATGTTGTAAACTGCCAAGTCAATCTGCTTAATTAAATTGTTTTATTTATTAAACATAAAAGTACACATTAAATCTCATTATATTTAAAGAAGCAAACTTTTAAAAGAAAAATCATAAGCGAATGGTAGGTACCCAAGTATTTTAGTACAAGGTATAAGAAGAAATAATAAATTGGAACCTAATTTTATAAAACCTAACGTCGAGCGAGTTGATCGAGCGTAGTGACGTGCCGAGGCGTCACGCCGTTTGACAGCTGGGACGAATGGTTGAGGAAATTAGAATACAGGAGTTATCTATCTGCATTAATAACCTGCAGCCCTATTCTGTTACTTAGTCGCAAACGTTATTAGTGGATTTAGTTATTATATATAGAGGTTGCGTTATAATTACAAAATACCTATTATTCAATTCTCAACTCTATAAGCGCTCGACCTTCACGCAGCGGCCGTGCAAATATCAACTTTAAAAGCTTAATATAAGCGTTAACGGATTCCACTATAAAACGTTTGCGCTAAGAAACCATATGTCGGAGTATTTTTGGCTATAAGTTTGTATGGAGCGGTGGCGGCTTGAAGAACGCTTTCCTTAACACCCTAAAGAGGTGGGTTCGAATGCTGGCATGTACCAATGGGAATAACAGTTTTCTTACGTACATTTGTCATAGATTTACAACACCACCGTACCTGTGCCTCGGAGAGCACGTTAAGCCGTCGGTTCCGGTTCCACTAATACCTTGTGGAATGGTACATAAATTGTAGTTAAAAAATTACATCAGGCCGTCATCAGGTCACATTCTACCAAAGGTTAGGTTAGGTTAGTAGTATTGTAGCTATCTTCGCCTGTGTTCATTCTTTTTATACTTATACACGACATGTGGCCCCCACCTGTGGTAAGTGGCGCGCGAATGGACCGAAAGTTAGTAACTGGAATCAGACACCTATTACTGACATCAGTCCTTAACACTACTATGCCGGCTTGACTGGGCATGACGGCAATTCGAGCCTGATCGCTTTTCTTTGTTTTTTCTTCTTCTTTCTTTAATTCGCAGCAGCTAATAATATTTTGTAATTATGACGCAAGCTCTGAGGTAAATAACAAAATCCACTAACGACGTTTGCGATTAAAGTAATGGATAGGGCTGCTGTACTTGCTCTGATCAAATCGGAATTATTTTTTTATTTTATTATTGGTTTATGGGCGACTCTATTACCTTCTTATTGTCACACGCGAATCCAATGTTAGGCTGTCAAAGGTTATCTTTTATTGCGACGAAGCTTAAGGAAAATATCGCATAGAACGATAGTTTCATCCAAAAAAACTGTGAACTTTGAGGCAAAAATATGTGTCTGAGTTTTCCTTGTAGACTCAGACGCAGAAACAATTATAGCGTTTTTACATAAAATTCGTTTTTTTTCAGGCGTTTATTTTTTAAGATTAATTGATTTCGTTTTCACATAAAAACGTAACGTTAATGGTGTCGTTTTATTTTTGTATAGAACTGTTTAGCACGATACGATTGATCGTAGTCCAAGATTAATTCCCTTTCGGGGTGGTCAGAAACCACGCTTATAAATAAGCGGATTCACATTTAGCTAACTTTACTATAGGCCAATCATGACAAGTGGCAATCTCGTCGATGTCTCCAAATATTATTATTAATTAAAGGAATCGAACCCGGTACCTCCGAGTCTAAATCCACGGACTTAATCGCCTAACATACAAACATTCGAGGGCATATACCAGCAATCCCACCAAAAACATTCTGTAAAAAACTAGCCAAACTAGTTTTTTTTTTTTTTTAAAGCGGTGTATCGATAAATCATCAATTATCAATCATCGCCCCGCCCCCTGCCTGAAGGGCCAACGCGGGTGGGGGTTGCATGCCCGAATCATCCGTGAGGCCTCGTCGTCTCTCTCTCACTGTTGGCCTGTGTGCCTTTACAGCTAAGTCTGAGTCGTGGCTACGGAGTGAAGGCACTCGATGGAGCTGCTTGTTTATCTCTAAAAAGTAATGAAATCTAGACAAAGTCGTGCCAAGTCTAAGGTTCCTTACTGCGATTTCTTTATTATTATAGTTAATGTTGTGTGACTTAGTTAGTTTTTTTCATAATGTTTTTGGTTTCATAATATTTTATTTTATTTTATTTTATTTTATTTTATTTTATTTTATTTTATTTTATTTTATTTTATTTTATTTTATTTTATTTTATTTTATTTTATTTTATTTTATTTTATTTTATTTTATTTTATTTTATTTTATTTTATTTTATTTTATTTTATTTTATTTTATTTTATTTTATTTTATTTTGGTAACAAACAGTCATAATACAATTTATATAACAAACAATATACCTACATATAATTAGACCTGGAGTACCAAAACTGTAAAAGAGATCTATACTTATTACATTTTCAAAATACAATTAAACCATAAAAGAAAGTAAAAATCACATTTAAGTCTATTCTATCGAATACTTAACTCTAATTATCTCACGGACTCTGCTCCTATACACTGACTTAGAGCAAGCAAATATGTCCAATTGTCCACGTCAACCAAGCAATCATTATATAGTTTTACTGCACGTCTTAAAAAGGTGTTTTTTGCATAATTTGATAAAGTAGCTATGTAGTATCTTCAATTATTGAAAACTAATTTGGGTTAAATAAAAAACAATTTCAAATTACATTATATGTCATTTAATATAAACCATTTAATCATAATCATCATCATTACAGCCCCCAGACCTTCACTGTTGGAAATGATTCAGAGCATATATCTGGAAACATTGGCCTACAGTCTTGTTTCAAGCGGTGTTATTTGTATGTAAATATTTGTATAACTTACAATATTAGTTCTACTTAAAAGTAAAAATTGACATTTGACATCATTGCAAATGGCACATACTTTCAACGAGCACAACAAATAGGCGGTAGGCGGACTGATTGTGGTAATTTGCCCAGTCTGTCTGGGCGGGGAAGTATCCACCGTTTATAAACCCAGTAAAGTGTATCCACACGTTTCGGGATCAGGTTCGAATTGCCGTCATGCCCAGTCAAGCCGGCATAGTGTTAGCGACTGATGTCAGTCATGAGTGTCTGATTCCAGTTGCTAACATTCATGGAATTCCGCGCCGCTTATGATCAGGTGGGGGCAAGGTCACATGTCTTGCTAGTATATATTAAAAAAAACAAAAAAAAAACACTTGCCACGCAATAAATAAATAAATAATATCTGTTTTCGTTAAACATTATTAGAGCAAACACTATCACCAATTTTTAACCTAACTATTTTATCAAAAACAGCATAAATAGGATCGTTATTGGCATCAAAAGCTATATCTTTCAATTTATTAAGCTTAGCAACTTTAACCAGAGAATATTTTCTGGGATTAAATGCATATAAACCATTGCTAGCACACACATACAAATTGCCATTGACATCTGTAGATAATGATTGTACAATAATTTTTTCATGTATATTTATGGCTTTGGCACCTAACTGTACTCGAAAAAGTCTATAATCATCAATAAAAAATATATGTCCCGTGTTATCTATTGCTAATTCATCAACATATATTGAAAACAACTCGTTAACAGCTAATATTTCGCCATTTTTAAACCTATATGCCTCTTTCCTTGTTGTCGTATAGTATAAATTGTCATCGAACCCATGAAATAGTTTCAATATATTATCATTTACATCGGTAGATTCTGCTACATTCGTGTGTTTATTATTAAGTTTATATATGCCAGTTTCGCTGCCTATATATACTATATTGTTTCGATGATCAACAGCGACGCTTCTTGCGTTTTTTACACCATCTATTGTGCCCATTTCATTCGTATTTAAATAAATATATCCTATATTTGAAGTCAATTCGTTTCTTAATAAATCGAAACTGAAGTAAAGTATGTTGTTTCGTCTGTCGATAGCCAGCTGTCGGATGTTATTGACGCCTTCGCTTAGGATTTCAGTTTCGTAAAGTCTATTGTTAAAAAAGACTCCGGTGCAGTTTTTTTCTGAATAAACTGTCTGCAGTACACCAAGGGCTGCTAAGATTATGTGTATATTCATTATGCTCTGTAAAAAAAAAGTTTTTTTATAACCCTGTGTTTATTATAACGCCGGCGCCAGATTATGTATTCAAAGATGTGATCAATCTCAAAAATCTAAATCAAAACATTTATTTTCTAGAATACGGTACATATTGTGGCTAGTAGTAGTACAGTTTTCCGGCGTATCCTGCCGTCATGCAGCATGAAAATATTTACAGTTATATAGATAGTCAATAGTTTCAACACACCTATATAAATACATTTTAAAAAAAATGGAATAATAAATTACATGTCAATTATTTATATTTAGTCAAAGGATAGGTAATGATAACAATTTAATTATCCTACTCAAGTACATCACTAAGAAATTCCTTATTTGAATAGTATACCTTTAGTACCAATAGCTTAAATAACTTTTATTCAAAATCCCTTACATTTAATGCTTTTAAATCAGATGGCAAATTATTAAATACTTTAATGGGGTGTATCTGGAAAGCTTTTTGTAGATGTCGCTAGCGGCAATGGTACCTTGTTTTACACCTATAAAGCATATTTTTTAAAATGTTTATGTAGTTTTTTATTTTTATAACAGAAAAATGTATTTAAAATTAACGTTACCTATCTTAAAAGACGAATTAAGAAAGAGCACACCGTCTTTAAAAAAAACGGTTTTATTAATAGACCGGAAATTTTGAGATCACCATATCTTTGATTTCGCTTATAAATCAAAGATATACACTTAAAAGCTCACTTCGGCATATCCAGAAAATAATAAATTTCGAAATAAAAATACAAGTTTTCTATGCAACTAACAGTTATATTAGGTGCCATCTATTATGCGCCAACTATCGTGATAAAAAGTTAGTGATACACCCCATTGCCATACAGTAACAATTTTTCGAGTAAATCTCAAAGCGTCTATTACGATACATTTCACACATCCATTCACGTCTTGTCTGTTTTTGTTTATTTATTTGCACGTATAATAAATAATTACACGCACAAATATAAGCAACCTGTGTCGACCAAATCGTCGTCCAAGTTTTGTGAAGTCTGTTTGTAAAAACTGTGAGCTCAACAATATGATACCAAATGTGTGAGCAAAGTCTTCAAAAACTGTGAGCTCAACAATATGATACCAAATGTGTGAGCAAAGTCTTCAAAAACTGTGAGCTCAACAATATGATACCAAATGTGTGAGCAAAGTCTTCAAAAACTGTGAGCTCAACAATATGATACCAAATGTGTGAGCAAAGTCTTCAAAAACTGTGAGCTCAACAATATGATATCAAATGTGTGAGCAAAGTCTTCAAAAACGACCACACTTCTTTCAAATCATGTCTGTCGCCGGCATAACCAGCAGCCCTTACTTATTATCTTGCTTAAACGCAAACGTTATTATAATGGAATCCGTTAAATGTAATAATAATAAAAAAGTATCACAAAGTTAAATAAGCTGTTGATTCCGTTCCACTTTTACCAAATTGTGGAATCGTTAATAAATTGTCATTAAAATGAGACCCTCGCCAATCCATCTGGCCAGGGTACGGTGTAGTAATGTGTGATTCACCAGAAATGTATTCTCCAACACGACCTGATGGTGGTAAATTTTCCAGTCTGCCGGAGCGGGGAAGTATTCACCGTTCGTGCCGATAAACCGTGTATCCACACGTTTTGGGATCAGGCTCGAATTGCCGTCCAGCCCAGTCATAATGTTGGGGACTGATGTCAGTCATGAGTGTCTGATTCCAGTTGGTAACATTCATGGACCTTGCGCACCACTTACCATCAATTGGAATAAGGGTCACATTTCGTGCTAGTACAAAAAAAAAAAAAAAAAAAAACTGGATTTGACGGGTGTTTGACTTGACGCTTTATTCACTTTAAAAATCGTTCGACTTGGCGTTGTTATGGTTTTCATACATTTTAAGCAAAATTCGGTAAATAAATCTTTGCTTTGTTTTCAAGTCGAACGTTAAAGTATTAGTTGTCTCCAAACCAACGTGTGGATGTAATAATGAAGAAAAATAAATAATTTGTTTTTTACCTACTAGTATACACTGTTTTATATCGCTCCAGATGTTGGCAAACAACTAAATGAGGGACTATAGAATACAACTCAATGTCGTGATAAAACGGGAAAATACAAAATTCATTGGATAGTCAGGAAGCTGGTGGTCAATTAATAATTAATAACACTACACTTTGGCCGCGCTCGTTTTAAGACATGTTAGCATGAAAATACCACTTTTTTTAGCACAAGTCGTTCGTTTAATGAAAATTCTAACATTTGATGCTAATTTCGTAGGTATGTCAGTACCGTGTTGAAAGGAGGGTTATTGTTACTTTTTGACAGATGTCATTTAACATAAGAAATGGTTTGTTTACATTGTTGAATAGTATTATAATATTAAACGATTTTATGTAATAAATTCAAAGACCATAATACATTGTCAATTGATTTGTTAATATTTGTTACTTGTCATACTTGTCAAAAAGTAGCCTCACCGCTCGTTTTTTTAAAGAAATATTAGCATTGTTAAAAAAAGTGGTATTTCTTAACAAAAACGACATTTCATGCTGGTTTATGAAGTTGCTACGAAATGTTGGGAATGCTATAAAACGAACGCGGCCTTTCTGTACCTCAGAGGACGTTAAGGTGGTTTAACGATTTTGCTGCTTGCACAATTCAATACTTACAAATATTTTTCAAGTCTGAGTGTAGGAAATTAAATTACGGACATTTTGACTATATTCTAAGCAGGTCTGCCGTCAATACATTTATGGAACGAGCTTCCAAGACGGCATTAACGGAATCATACAGTATTTGGTTGGGTAGGGAGAGAAGTAGAATGGTGAATGGTGAGCGTATTATCGCGCAATAGATAAAAAAGGAGGCCTCCTTTTCTTAAACCAGCCTATTGTCGGTCGCAAGCCCGAGACACCATTCTTCTCATCTCTTACCCACACACGATGGACCTGGCACCCGCACGGTGAATCCATGGAATGCTTAGAAATTTGTTTTATAAATATAATTAAAACATTTTTGACAAGTTCGCGCAGTCCAGAGCTAGTAGAGTTTTAAATATCGAATATTTTTTATATATTTTTTATTATTTATTTAAGGTCGCTAAATATCGAATATTGTATCGTTCAACTTAAATACATACTTAAACAAATTGTATATAGGGGCTTTATATTGATGTGATGGAAATACGAGTACCTACGTTGCGTTTTTCATTATATATTTCGTATCAATGCTTACGTGCTCGTATTTTGTTAGAGTGCGGTATTTAGATAGGTACTTAGCATTACTTAAATAAAACAAGGCTTTGTATAATCAATCGTTATTTACTTATTTTTCAAACTCCTACTCTCAAATCAAAAACTCATTAATTATAAGTGCCACATCACTAATCGCAAATAGAATTATAACCTAATTAAAGTTACAGATTAAAATAGTTATACAAAATATTCAAATACCAAAGCTAATTAACAATCGTTGATAACTACTTTAACAAAATAGCAATGACTAAACTTTTAACAAATGTCTGTATAATTCTAACTAAAACGCTACAAGCAAGGTTTAATACTTAACTTAAACACACGGGCACGAACTCAATTTTTACCGAACAATGTGTACTATTTGGTTTTGTGGAAGACAATTTAATTCCTCGTAGCTCGTAAATCGACCGCTCCCGCCGACGCGAAGCCAAAAGTGCCGTTTTTTCCCACCGCTCCTTGCCTTTGATATCGTGTAATTGTTGCCACACCAAAATTATTTTACTGCATTCAATTTATAAACAATATTCAATCGAATACTTTTTAATTCTTTATTTAATATAAAATGACTTTTTATTAAATTATTTAGATATAAAAAATTAAACATATTAATATGAATTAAATTAACCGTATTTGTAATCATTTATTTACACATTTTACAATAATCATATATTTTTCCTATCAGTTCGTCCATCCTGATATTATTTGCGTCCCTGCAAATGAAAACATGAATTTATTAGTCTACTTATTATTCGCCATAATTAATTATTACTCTTTACAATACATTTACGCTGAACAGCTAAGAAAATAAATATTTGTTTCGGCCGACAAATCGGTCGAATGCATCTTGTATCTAGGTAGACACGCATGGTGACGGGACGGGGGGTTAGGGGGGCTCAATTCGCCACTCCGGCGCTTCTTCGTTCCAAACCAAAGAGAGTGAAAACTAACAGCGCCAGTTGCGGTCGCCTCGCAACAAAATCGCTCGCTCGCCCGCTCGCTACGTCGCGTGTTTAACAAGTGCTCAGTGAGGGTTAAATCTGGGGTAAGTCACCAATCAGCCTACTCTAGAATACCAGGTGCATCGCTGCAGAACCCGCCTCGCCATACAAACGGCTAAAAACGCCGAATTATTTGTGGCGCCCACATTTTTTGGTCCTTCGAGCCGGATGGTTGCCATTTTTTTGGCAATTAGAACCAATTTTAATTAAAATCCCTATATTTTTCAAATTTTTCTGTAGTTTTGTATCGCCACTTTGTTCGCAATTTGTTAATTTTTGTTAAAACACGTACATTTATTTTTATTAATTTCGTTGGATACGTTTATTTTGTTAGTTTCATATCTCCATTTTTTGTTATATTTTTTCGCTCACCATAATGTTAGGTACCTAAACCATCGCTAAACATTATTTAAACTTCGCATTGATACGTTTTATGCCTACGTGATAAAGGTCATATCCACTCGCTCGCCGCATCGCATTCCTTTACAACTACCCGCAGTTGCTAAGTGATCGCTTTCTATTGTTTTATTTTAACGTTTTATTCACTATATTTTATAGGCCTTTTATACCTATAACTAATATTAATTTAATCAGTTCGTTTTTTAGGACAAATATTAGTTTTCGCAAAATATATTTAAAAAAAAAAAAAAAGTGCTTTTTTTTGTAAAATTTCCGCTATCGTTCGGTTTTAGAACATTTTTAGTTTTTATTTATTCCGCTAAACTTAATTTACGCTAAACACCGCCTTTAATATTTTTTGTTCATTTTTTTTTTAGTTTTATTTGCTTTTTTTATTATACGCTTTTTGTCTTAATCTCACACATTAAATATTGTTTTCGTTTATATTTACGCATATTATACTTAAAATCTACAAGTATAAATATTTACCTTTTTTTTTTTTATTTGTTTTTTTTTTGTATCATTTTTTTTTTATTTTGTTTAATTTATCTTTTACTTTTACACAATGACTTCTAGTAAAAAGTACGAAGAATTCGTGGATCCAGTAGTAGAAAGAAATTTAAAGTTATTATACGCAAAAAGAGATGCTATTTTCAACCGCATGCAATCTATTTACAATAGTGCAAAACGGGTTTCTGATGATAGTATCGCTGAAGAATTGTTTTTATCTAGTATTGATTCGATTGATACTGTTCGCTCAGAGTTCATGGATATTTTAGACAGGGTCAATGAACTCGAGTTAACCGCTAAGCCTAATGCAACACCAAATTTTCAAAGTTGGGGTGCATTTGAAGATCTTTATTGTTATATAAAGCGCGTTAATAAATCTATATCGAGTAAAAATTCCCCTGCAGCTTGTCGGTCTACTTCTGAACGTAAAAAACATATTTTTGCAAAATTACCGAAGCTTGAATTGTTAGGTTTTTCAGGAGATCCAATGCAGTGGCCTCTTTTTTATGAAAGTTTCAAAAATTCCATTCATTTAAATGAGGATCTCGAAGACAGCGAACGTATTCAATATTTAATGGGCAAGTTGTCTGGCCGTGCTTTGTCTGCGTGTGCAGGCATAGCACCGACGGCCGAGAACTATGAGTTGGTTTGGCAAACCTTAGTTAATAAATTTGAAGATAAACGTAGCTTAGCAAATGCTTATTTTGAACAAATTTTAGAATTTAAGTCGCTTACAACCGCATCATGTAAAAACATAGATTTATTTTTAGATAATTTTGTCGCCGCCGTCGCTAGTTTAAAGTTATTAAATTTAACGGATTTATCAGATTTTATGTTACTTCATATCGCTTTAAAGAAAATGGATCCCGAAACAACACGCGCTTTCGAAATGACTAATCGTAATTCTGTTACTCCCACTTATGGGCAGTTTATAACGTTTTTGCAGGAACAATCAAAAATTTTGGAACGCGCTCCAATCACAAAAAATATAGAACGCGCTTCCACCTCAACTACTTATAAAAAACAGATTAGTCAAAGCCCTAAACACACGCACGCTTTTGTTTCTAACTACGCTA
Source organism: Tinea semifulvella (assembly GCA_910589645.1). Lineage (NCBI taxonomy): Eukaryota > Metazoa > Arthropoda > Insecta > Lepidoptera > Tineidae > Tinea > Tinea semifulvella. Next base: position 9,716,464 of record OU342619.1, read on the forward strand.
ATACTCGTATGTGTATTTATTGTAATAAAAACACACATGTACAGTTATACAAGTGTGATATTTTTCAGCAGTTATCTGTACAAGACAGATATAATTTTGTAATTAAGAATAATTGTTGTACAAACTGTCTTAGTGTTCAACATAATTCTTCATCGTGTCAATCCACTTTTTTATGCAAACACTGTAAGCATAAACATCATTCGCTTTTGTGTAAGTTTAGGAATGTACTAAAACAAACCAAACCGCGATGGTCGCGTACTGGGGAAACCGGTCGAGGCGCGCCGGTGCCACCCGGCCGCCGTCCGGCGCCGATCCCAGTGACGTCACCAGCGCACACACGTGCACCTGCTATCACGCACACTGCCGTGCCGTCTACATCTAACGGTTCGCCTAACGTTGCTATGTGTGAGAATAGTACAGAATCGTTACAACAGGCACACACATCTGCGCTTTGTAATATGCAAATGTCTTTAACGCATGATACATGTTTATTAGGCACTGTGCAAGTACTTTCTTTTGATAAGAGTGGATTGGAGCACTGTGTCCGAGGTCTGGTGGACCCCGGTTCTCAAAGTAATTTTATAACTTTGGAATGCTCTCGCAAGTTAGGCTTAGCTATACAGGAGGTTTCAGTAGGTATAGTTAAGGGTATAGGGGGCTCCTCTAACCCTATACGCGGTATTGTTTCTTTTAATTTATATTCTCGCTTTAATAAAAACATTTGTTTATCTATTGACGCTTATGTAATTGATCGCATCACGGGCGAATTGCCCACAGTTACCGTTAGTCGCTCATCGCTTTGTTACTTAACTCACGTTCAACTCGCGGACCACTCGTTCGATGTCCCGAGTGAAATTGACTTTTTGTTAGGAGGTTTATTGTTTTCAGATATATTATTGCCTGGGCGCATTACAGGGCCGCCAGGCAAGCCAACCGCGTTTGAAACTATTTTTGGTTTTATTATTATAGGAAGAACGCCTGTTTCACTTCTTTCTATCTCTCCGCCGCTTACACATTTTTCTGCTGTAAACGAGCCAATTGAAATATTATTACAGAAGTTTTGGCAGTTAGAGGAGGTGCCTGGTGAAGTTCCGGCCAACCCAGACGACCTGGAGTGTGAAAGTATTTTTACAAATAATGTTACTCGAGATGAACTACGAGTAGGTAGGTACAAGGTTGCCCTTCCCTTCTCTCGTGATCCATCGCTTTTAGGAAACTCGTACTCGACTGCCAAGAAACGATTTCTTTCATTGGAAAGAAAACTGCTCGCTTCGCCATCCCTGCATGCCGATTACGATGCTGTTATTCGCGAATATTGTAATAAGAAATATTTGGTTCCGCTTTCCGAGGTGTCCGAGTTGGGATACTACATTCCCCATCACGCTGTAGTTCGCACCGACAAGGTTACAACGAAGATGCGAGTCGTGCTCGATGCCAGCGCGAAAACTACCAGTGGGGTTTCGCTAAATGACATCCTACACCCGGGACCTAATTTACAAAAGGATATTTTTGCTGTATTGTTGAATTTTCGCTTATTTAAAGTCGCTCTGTCTGCCGATCTGAAGCAGATGTATTTAAATATTTTAGTTAATGAATCACATCGCAAGTTTCAAAGAATATTGTATAGGTTCGATCCGTGTGATCACATTCAAGTTTTTGAGTTTAGAACAGTTTGTTTTGGTTTACGCCCCAGTCCGTATCTCGCGATGCGTACTGTACAGAAATTAGTGAATGATGAGGGTAGTCGTTATCCGCGCGCCAGCGAGGTCGTGCTAAGGTCGTGTTATATGGATGATATTGCAGACTCGTGTCGCACAAACCAGGACGCAATCAATATTAAAAATGAATTGATTGGTTTATTCAAATCTGGTTGTTTTGATATTTTAAAATGGTCAAGTAATTCCCAAATTGTTTTAAATGATTTACCTAGGACGCATATTCATCCTGATGTTATACAATTTAGTGATTCAGATAGTTTAAAGATTTTAGGTGTACAATGGTCGCCAGTTTTTGACTCATTTAGTTACACCATCTCGTTTGAAAAGGTTACGTGTACAAAACGTAATGTCCTTTCTGTTGTCGCTCGTCTTTTTGACATATTAGGTTTTGTTCAACCTGTTATTTTATATGCTAAATTATTGATTCAACATTTATGGGCTCTTAGGATAGACTGGGATCAGACCCCGCCACAAAACGTGATTGAGGCCTGGTCAAAGTTACAAGATGAAATATCTTTATTATCTCAGATACAAGTACCGCGCCACGTGGGTGTCCACGATGGTTCTAGGGTTACACTGGTCGCATTTGCCGATGCGAGCCAGAAAGGTTATGGTTGTGTCATTTATTTACATTCTGTTAATTTGGATAATTCTATTACAGTTCGCTTAGTTTGCGCTAAATCGAAGGTCGCGCCGCTTAAAACCGTAACTTTAGCCCGCTTGGAACTCTGCGCTGCGCTTTTAGCAGCCAGGTTAACTCGTCAAGTACTCGACATCTATAAATTACGTCATCCTATAGACGATCATGTTATTTTTTCTGACTCAACAGTAACCCTATGTTGGATTAATATTTCGCCGCATTTATTGCAAACTTTTGTTGCTAACCGCGTTTCACAAATTATTGATCTTGTCTCTCATGATAAGTTTTATCATGTGTCAGGTGTTGAGAATCCTGCCGACTGTTTGTCGCGAGGATTGACACTTGCCCGCTTGTTGAACCACCCGCTGTGGTTCACTGGTCCTTCTTGGCTTTCTACGCCTAAGATAAATTGGCCGATCAACACATTTGTTCAGCCGGTCGATTTGTCTATTCCTGAAATTAGAACTATATCGCTTTCATCGTGTTTGGAAAACAAACCAACACACATTTTATATACGCTCGCTCTTAGAAAATCCTCTTGGATTAAATTATTACGTACAATAGTTTATGTTTATCGCTTTATGAAAGTTTTACCTTATTCCGCTATTATTTGTGCTTCTGATTTAGAATTCGCTGAAAATAAATTAATTAAAGTAGTTCAACATTTTTATTTTTCTAAGGAAATATTTAATATTCAAAATAATATACCTTGTAGTTTACCTATACGCAAATTATATCCGTTTTTGGATAACGGCATTCTTCGTGTTGGTGGCCGCCTACGAAATGCCGACTTATTGTTTTCAGAAGCACATCCTTTAATTTTACCGCGTAAAGATCACGTCGTATCTTTAATTATTTCTCATTATCATCGCTTACATTGCCATACGGGGCCGTATCAACTGATGTCATTGTTACGGCAGAAATATTGGATACTGTCTGCTAGGCGTTTAATTCGCAGTACTATAAATAAATGCAACGCTTGTTTTAAAGCTAGGCCTAAAGCAAGTAGTCCGGTTATGGCCGACCTCCCCCCCGGCCGGGTGCAAGTGTCGCGAGCGTTCCAGCACACTGCGGTGGACTACGCTGGTCCAATCGATGTAACCCTTCGCCGTCAGCGAGGAGAGAGAAGGCATAAGACGTATATTTGCATTTTTGTTTGTTTGAGTACGCGCGCAGTGCATGTCGAACTAGCTGAAGATTTGTCTTGTTTCGCTTTTCTTAACGCCTTTAAACGTTTTATTTCGAGGCGTGGAGCAGTTCAGCACATGTACTCCGATAACGGTACTAACTTTGTCGGAGCGAAGGGATATTTGTCTGATTTATATAAATTTTTCGAAAATGATTTTAAGGAACCTTTGTGTGCAGAGTTAAGTAAATGCCGCATTCATTGGAAGTTTAATCCGCCGCGTAGTCCTCACTTCGGGGGGCATTATGAAATTTATGTAAAAGGTTTTAAAACCCATTTGTTTAGAGTTATAGGCCATCAGTTATTATGTAAAGACGAACTGTCAACTTTGTTAACCCAAATTGAGGCCATAATAAATTCGCGTCCGCTCACTTTACTAAGCGAGGATCCTTCAGAACCTTCAGCTCTGACTCCCGCGCATTTTTTAATGACCGCACCGCTTAACCATTTGCCTGCCTACGACGTATCCAACGAACCCGTTAATTTATTAAATAGGTTTAATTTAATAGACAGTATGGTCCAAAGTTTTTGGAAAAGATGGAGATTAGAATATCTTCATTTATTGCAAAGCCGAACAAAGTGGAATACTGCTACGCATCCTATCACAGTAGGAACGGTGGTCGTTGTCATTACCGATAACGTCCCACCAGTTAGTTGGCCGCTCGGCATTATAACCGCCACTCATCCGGGCGCGGACGGAATCGTCCGTGTTGCGTCCGTAAAATTATCAACAGGCGTTTACAAACGTCCTGTTGTACGCTTATGTTCCCTTCCAACACAATAGTGTCTCGCGTCCCCAGGCCTTACAAACCTCGGGACACTTTAAGTTAATTTTAATTTAATTTAAGTTTTTTATTTTTATTTTTTTTATTATTTCTTTTGTTGTTTTAGTCTACCTCATATGTTTAGTCCCTTTGTTTTTCTTATTTTTTTTTGTTTTTATTTTATTTTATATTTCTCGTTGAAATGCGAGCGCTTTCAAAGGGGCGGGGATGTTTCGGCCGACAAATCGGTCGAATGCATCTTGTATCTAGGTAGACACGCATGGTGACGGGACGGGGGGTTAGGGGGGCTCAATTCGCCACTCCGGCGCTTCTTCGTTCCAAACCAAAGAGAGTGAAAACTAACAGCGCCAGTTGCGGTCGCCTCGCAACAAAATCGCTCGCTCGCCCGCTCGCTACGTCGCGTGTTTAACAAGTGCTCAGTGAGGGTTAAATCTGGGGTAAGTCACCAATCAGCCTACTCTAGAATACCAGGTGCATCGCTGCAGAACCCGCCTCGCCATACAAACGGCTAAAAACGCCGAATTATTTGTGGCGCCCACAATATTATTAACATTACATTTTCTTTCCATCGCTGCTATTCGACAAATTTATTTATATTTTTAACTATTCCAATAACTTTTATGCCAAAAATTATCATCATAATAATTTAATTACATAACATTACTTCACCACTGTTAAAGTATTTACAAATGAATTTGCCACTTCACAAATTCCCATTTCTATAATTTAATACTTTGAATAATATAACTTAACCACTGGTAAAGGCTCCACACATAACTTTACTACCTTACATATTCTAATCTTAATTAATTTAGACAACACAACTTTACCACCGGTAAAGTCTCCGCACATAAATTTGACACTTGTCAAATTCCCACTACCATGATTTAATAACTACATTAATATAACTTTACCACCGGTAAAGTCTCCGCACATAAATTTGCCACTTGACAAATTCCCACTACCATGATTTAACAACTACATTAATATAACTTTACCACCGGTAAAGTCTCCGCACATAAATTTGCCACTTGACAAATTCCCACTACCATGATTTAACAACTACATTAATATAACTTTACCACCGGTAAAGTCTCCGCACATAAATTTGACACTTGTCAAATTCCCACTACCATGATTTAATAATTACATTAATATAACTTTACCACCGGTAAAGTCTCCATACATAAATTTGCCACTTGACAAATTCTCATGACAAGATAACTGCAGTTTTGCTATAGATACATAACAACTATATTACCTCTATTCTGTTATCCTTCCAATAGATCTAATAATTCCTCTGTACTATTAACGCTACTATCCCCAGTATTCGTGTCACTATCTGTCTCACAATTAAATCTTCTAAGAGCGTCAGCAGCAACTGTGGCCTGATATTTCTTATATCCTTTGACACCCTTTAAACTTACAATAATATATCTATCTCTTCCTAAAACAGCTTTAATTTTATATGGTCCGCTAAATTTCTCTTTCAATTTTCTGACAGCCTTCTTTTCTGCATCCACCGCACCTTTCCAAAGAACGAGATCGCCAACTTTATATAGAGTTGGTTTCTTTTTAGTTTTGTCAAATCTACGCTTCATTGTTTCAGCTTGTTTATTTAGATTATTTTTGACCTTCTCTTTAATAGCATTTGCGGTATCTTCAGTATCATATCTATTAGTACCTAGATCTTGTAGTTTACTACGGTAGCCATGAAACATTAACCTATACGGAGAAAATCCCGTTGATGAATTTGGAGTATTATTCAAACCCCAAGATATATTTCCTAAACATTCATCCCACTCTCTCTCGTCCTTAGTACTAGTATTAATAGCTTCTAGTAATGTCCGATTATATCTCTCAACTTGTCCAGTTTGCCCCAACACTTATCTGTAGGGTGCCCGATGCGACCACAATGGCCACATTTGTTACCCGGATTCTTTGGGCATCTGCGAACCAGATGACCAGGCTCATTACATATGAAGCAGGACCTAACAGGTCTATCGATGTTAGGTTGAAATACTCCACTCTCTTGTGCTCTGGGCTCGAATGGTTTCATTCTATTACCCTCATATTTAAAACGATAGTTTTGGAATGGTGCACGTGTCTTACTATCATCTACTACTGATAAATAATTCGCGTAAAGGATGCTAGGATCATCAAAATTTCCGGCATGTGCTGAAGCTTTTAAATGTGCCGGTAATCCATCAATAATACAAGCAACTGCCTTACTGCCTTTTATTTCTAGCTGATTGAGCATAGCTAACTTCGAGTAAAAGTATCCAGTCATTGTTTCATTAAAAAAATTTCTTCGGCCTAACATTTCCTTTAATGCATCCACAAAATCGATTTTCTGAGGAAACGCTTTTAATAATGCTACTTTCCATTCATCCCATGTCAATTCATAGTTCAATAAAGAAGAATGCCAAAGCCTAGCCATGCCACCTAATCTACACTGCATAAAATAACTTTTTGTGGTGTCATTCCAATTATGAATCATTCCTAACTGTTCAATTTTATTTACCCATTGCAATGCAAAATTTTCAGATTTCTCAGGGTCAAATATCGGTAAAATGTCTGATTTTGCTGTAATGCCTTCGCCATAAAAGTTTGGAAACCTTCTACCTGATTCCTCATTAGTACAAGTTACCACAGTTGTCATGGGCAACTCAGGAGATTCTTCACGTGGCCGCCATGGACGCCAACGTTTGCGCCCACTCTCCACTTCAGGGCTGCAGGACCTCTGGTGTGACCGAGGCACGGAGCACTCGCTGTCTACGCTCCGCTGTTTCCTCTTGGTTACACGTTCACGAGGCATCCCACTTCTGAAAACTGTTAGAGTGCGGTATTTAGATAGGTACTTAGCATTACTTAAATAAAACAAGGCTTTGTATAATCAATCGTTATTTACTTATTTTTCAAACTCCTACTCTCAAATCAAAAACTCATTAATTATAAGTGCCACATCACTAATCGCAAATAGAATTATAACCTAATTAAAGTTACAGATTAAAATAGTTATACAAAATATTCAAATACCAAAGCTAATTAACAATCGTTGATAACTACTTTAACAAAATAGCAATGACTAAACTTTTAACAAATGTCTGTATAATTCTAACTAAAACGCTACAAGCAAGGTTTAATACTTAACTTAAACACACGGGCACGAACTCAATTTTTACCGAACAATGTGTACTATTTGGTTTTGTGGAAGACAATTTAATTCCTCGTAGCTCGTAAATCGACCGCTCCCGCCGACGCGAAGCCAAAAGTGCCGTTTTTTCCCACCGCTCCTTGCCTTTGATATCGTGTAATTGTTGCCACACCAAAATTATTTTACTGCATTCAATTTATAAACAATATTCAATCGAATACTTTTTAATTCTTTATTTAATATAAAATGACTTTTTATTAAATTATTTAGATATAAAAAATTAAACATATTAATATGAATTAAATTAACCGTATTTGTAATCATTTATTTACACATTTTACAATAATCATATATTTTTCCTATCAGTTTAAAACTTCGTACTTTCAATTCTTCACTCAAATCCATGCCCGAGTAAACATAGCGACTTGAACTAATAGCATTTTAATTAGATTATACTACTTCGTAAAAGTATTTTTAATTAATATAATAAAATAAATCGGAACATTTTTTAAACTGCCATCTCTCCGAATAAGTCTTATCGCTAAAGATGTGTGGGTCAATGTCAATGTTATCTTATGACAAGATATTGCACTAATTAACAATATTATTGTTATGTTACAGAAAAGCTAATATTGAATATGTTTACTGTGGAAGTATATTTTTTAAATTAAATAAATTAAAGCTAATTATAAATAAAACGCAAAACTATAAATACTTATGCTATGTTCGACTTCAAAGCGAATAAAGCAAATCTTGTTTTTTTTTGGTTCTATTCTCCCGATGGATGATGAATGAGATGATAACACAGACCATTGGATGATAGGGAAGGCAAAGGGTCTAGCCCATACAGCCAAGTCTGACGTAATATATCTTTCTTTTTTATGAGTTAATGAGGTTATCATCAAATTCCAGATGTTGCAGAATTTGATGCTTTTCTTGGAGTCACTCGCGGCATTATAACCCAAACACGTCGGATAAAAAGTGTACAGCGCGGGAAAACGCATAAAATTAACTGCGACTTGTGCACCATATTTAAAGTCCAATTTATCGTTTTCTATAATTATTTACATTGTAGCACATTATTAAACAAAACAACACCACTTTTACTAACAATATCCACATGTACGCGCTAAATGGCGCGAAGAACTCTCTAAACAAAATTTTTAAGCTGACAACACCACGTCAGTGCGTCAAATCAAAAATCGCGCAAAATATTGATTTTTATGTCGGTAGTAAACATTTTAAATCAATTTCTAAGTATAAACACGATATAAATCTAAAATTTACGAACAAATATGTAATTTAGTAAGTAAAAAGTGTCTAGAGGTTCCAGTTATATTCTTAGTTATGATGAATTTATACGTTTACATTATAAACTATTTTAAGCTCGGAAAGCAGAACCCGGTTCAAAGCTGCGGCTTTCAGAGTTGAATTGTTGTAAAAAGTAATTCAGCTTGGGGAAAAAAGTAAATACCTTCAGCATAATGTGTAATTTTCAAGCGATTCTAATTGCTCTAAAGGTATATTAGTATAACAATGGCCAAGGTTGCATAAATCATTATTTTTTATATCCAATTGGTATTTTGCTAACGCTGTTGGGCAGCGGAGAAGCAATTTATCGGTTCGATAATGGTAAGTAATAATAATAATATGTTTAATTACCAATATACCTACAAAATACAATCTACACTTATTCCAAACAAATATTTATCAAATAGTAAGTATACTGCAATAAAATAAAAACTAAAATAAAAAAACAAAATAAAATAATTATTTTTTTATTTACTTAACAAGCTGTAAACACTGCACATGTATTTTAATTTACTTTTGAAACGAAAAACTTATAAGCTTACAAGATGAATAGTGATGGGTAGTGTTTTTGTATAAAAGTGGCTACTGTGACTGTCTGTCTGCTGGCCTCAACCAGTAAAATAGAAACGTGGCTCTGCTCTGCTTCAATGGAAATGGATAATAATAATTGAAACCTAATTCAATTTTTCTTTTTTTGTTTTAAGTTATAATTTATTATGTAATAATCCATCCAAATAACACCCTCTTATATATTACAAACACAGACATGTATGGACAATTTATTGTTGTAATATGGAAGAGCACTTCCCATACTACAGGGCAACCTCATGTAGTATCACTATTGTTAAGCTGCTGGTCTTCTGCTAACAGCTTACTTTTTGAACCACTTTGCTGCTTAGTCTTCTACTAGCAGGAGTAGAATCATTTAAAATAATAAAATAAATGATGTTTCATAAATGCCTGTAATAGGTTTACGTGAATAAAGATATTTGTTCACCTATTTTACGTCGCCTTCATGGTCTAGCAGTTAAGTCTGCAGATTTATTTATTAATAAAATATTACATAGTTTAACAGTTAAGTCAAACAATGCAGTCAATCTTTATAATCAATACATACATTTTCATAAAAAGTGGATAATTGTTATTTACCCGTAAAACCGTAGGGACCATCTGGAACACTTGGTTAAGTGGAATTTACACAAATAAATAAATATAATACTCTATAACTAATATTAGTTACTTACAGTTAACGAGACTGTTGATGATGCTGTGCATGCCACCGAAGACAAGAATGGGAGGCGTACTGTAATTTTTAATATCATTATTATATATATATATATATATTATAAAGCTTAAGTTAACAATAGTTATATATAGTAAAAAAATTAAAGAAAGGACAGGAAAGATAGTAATGATAAAATAAAATAAACAATAATAAAAACAATTAATCAAAAATAGAATTTATACAAAACAATAAATATTAGAAGGTATATAAATAAATCCATTCAAAATATTGACAAAATTATTCCAAAAATAATAATAATTCAATCAAATTGTTTTAACTTATAAATAATTATTCATAAAGTTTAAAGCAAGCCTTGTACAAAATATTTTAATTGCCTTGAACAGATTTAGACGTGGAGTTACCGCCTTTGATTCCTAGTCTAAGCATAAATAATTATTTTATATATTTGTAATCTTCTTCGAATCTGGTATGCTAGAGACATTAAAGAGCTTGCTACTTGTCATGATGGGCCTGTAGTAAAGTTGGCTAAAGGTGAATCCACTTCACTTCAAAGGATACAAGCACGATGATAACTTATTTTAAATCTGTATGCTTTTGTGACAATAATTGATTTTACTAATATTATTATTAAATTATTTTATCTTATAAAAGGTATAGGTGCAATTTATTTGCATTACAGGTGGCTACAAATTGCAAGCGATGGTATCGTTCAAGGAGGAACCAAGTGGTCTTACTGATTGCCTTGGTTCTTGGCATTGTATATTTCTTACTCCTCACACAGTTACCTAGAGAAGAGAATTTGGATCTGACTAGACGGTGAGATTAACTACTATTTAGACCTGTTATAAATTTCTTACTTTATTACTGTTTTGGTGGTGAAGTCCATGTATAAAGAGAAGACAAATTTCTAAGCATTCCATGGATTCACCATGCGTGTGCCGGGTCCATCATGTGTGGGTAAGAGATGAGAAGAATGGTGTCTCAGGCTTGCGACCGACAATAGGCTGGTTTAAGAAAAGGAGGCCTCCCTTTTTTTATTTTACTGTACTGTATCTTCACGACCGTTTCCCTTTTGGGGTGGTCAGAAACCACGCTTATAAATAAGTGGATTCACATTTAGCCAACTTTACTATAGGCCAATCATGACAAGTGGCAAGCTCGTCGATGTCTCCAGCGTACCAAACTCGAGAAATATCACAAATAAATTATATATTAATTAAATGTATTTATTTACATTAATAAATATTTTTGTGTCCCGACCAGGAATCGAACCCGGTACCTCCGAGTCTAAATCCACGGACTTAACCGCTAGACCATTTTTTTATTTTATTGCGCGATAATACACTCTCCATCCACCATTCTACTCCTCTCCCTACCCAACCAATTACTGTATGATTCCGTTAATGTCGTCTTGGAAGCTCGGTCCATAAATGTATCTCCTGCAGACCTGCTTAGGCCCTATTCTTTCAGTAAGTGATGCAAAGATTTTGCTGAAACTCCTCTCGCACCAACTTCCACTGCGTAAAGCTGAGTCTTGAACCCGTTCCTGATTATTTCTTCTGTGAGATCATAATATTTATTCGACTTCATTTTGTGGTCTTATACACATAAATTTATTTCCCGAGTTTGGTATGTTAGAGACATCAACAAGCTTGCCACTTGTCATGATTGGCCCATAGTAAAAAATAAATGTGAATTCGCTTTATAAGCGTAGTTTCTGACCACCCCGAAAGGGATATGGTCGTGATACTTACCACACACACAATGGACCCCTAACCTGCACTGAAAATCCTTCCAAAGAAATGATATGGGAGATTTTTGTGGGGATGGGCCCCACCGCTCACAGATTTAAAACATATATTATTTAAGCGTCTAGTTAAATATTTATTTCATTTGGCGACTTTATTCAAATATGGGGTAAAACCGGAAAGTGTCTATTTTTTTTTGTAGTGATGTTATTGACAATACAAAAAAATGTTTTACTCAAAAATGCATGTAATGTGGTCATTATTTTGACAACCTTGTTTGTGCAAAGTCGACCTTGCCGTTCTGTTTCAAGGAGCGGCCGGCAAAGTTTTGCTGGTCGCTCTAACAGGCCGGGAAAACATTGCCGGCCGCTATTTTGACGTTTTAAAAAATCAAGTGCAAAAAGATTTTATTTAAAACACAGCTGTTTGTATTTATAGAGATAGGTACAAAAATATTTTATTCCATATTTGGCTGTATAGTTCCAACTACCATTGCTAAAAAAAAAGCGGCGATTGTCGTGAGCGTGGTCTGCTTTGTGTGTTATTGTATTCGATAAAAAAATCTACATTGTTATTTTTCTAATCGATAATTATGATCAAAAGCATTTTTGAGTAAAGTACTATACAAGCCTTGGCCCACTATGACTGCTTCGCTGGTCACGCTATGATTGCCTCGAGCTAGCCTAGCTACGCTCTAGGCCTTTCAGCTTGGCCATCATTGCCTACGGTCTCGGCCTTTATCTCAGCTCGTCCATTAAGTGCTGTACGCTGACCGCGCTGTGTCGGCCTGGAGCTGCGCTGTCGGCAATCATCAGCGCGACCAGCAAAGTAGTCATTATAGACCGCGGCAGTAATGTACTATATGCAAAGTATATTTTATTTATTTAAAAACTTTATTGCACAAAGTACAAAGGCAGACTTAATGCCCGAAGACATTCTCTTACAGCCAAACCTTTAGGACAAATTTGAACAAATATTAGTACAATGAAAGTACAATAATATAGGATAATTCAACAAATATTATAAACCTTTATATACTTAAAGGTTGTCTAAGAATGTTTTTCGTTTTTTATATTTAAATAAAATACTAGACGCTTTGAATGATCTGAGTGACATGACACGTATCTCAAATCTGTTGAAGGGTAGGGACGTTTCTTCCCATTGCCCTATGTATTTAAGTCCAAGCAAAACAATCAATGAATAATCTATTCCTTAGATATATCGAGGGTCGAATCGAAGAAGCGCTGAAAGATGATAAGGGGTCAGGTTGTACAATTCCTAAACTCGACCCATTTTCCAAAGAAGTGACGCAGTTTGACAAATTTCTACCACCTGTCGAATGTAGTGGGAAAGATTGGGTTCGATGCTATGTGAGTATTTCATATATAATATTTATTTATTTATTTATATATTTTATTTATTGCACAAAGTACAGAGGCGGACTTAATGCCGCTAGACATTCTATACTGGTCAAACCTTTGGGACAACTAAAGCAGTTACGATAAGATAAGACAGGTGCTTTCAAAACTAATAGAAAATATTTGACGTCAATATATACTTATGAATAATTACTTATTTACATACGTTCTATGAATATACATAAATATAATATACCTACTATATGATGACTATAATAAGAGAAATATATATAGCAGAGAGTGTATTAAGTATATATATACTCGTAATTTTGTAGCATAAGAATTGATATATAAAAATATAATGCAAGCCTGACCAATGATTTTGCATGCTACTAAATACTACTATAGGTAAATGTGCTGAACCAAATCTTATTGCAAAGATTTTAATTTAAAAATGGCGTCGAGTGTACCAGTTGTTTGCGTTGTGATGCTGTGCAGATGGGCAGTGTCAAATAATAACGACAACTTCTTTCCATAAAATGTGTTTAAAATAAAATACAGGTGTCTAGTTACGCGATTCAAATATGTCTCCTTTAAAGATAAAATTTAAATGTATCAGTTGAGCCGACCGCAGCGCCCTCGTACTGTTTTAAGCGCCATCTAGTGAGTTTACTATGAAGTTGTGCAATTAGTTCGCCAGCTCTATTAGAACTCAGTGGCATGGCCCGCTACAATGGCAGACGGCCCGATTGAATGACGCTGGTTTCATGGAGGATAGGTTTGCCTTTACTGTGGGATACCCTGGCGCCTTCCCACCTGTCCTTGACCTCTAAAGACCCAGGCGCTGCTGTATTACAAGCAGAGAACCTCAAACGGCGTAAATACACCCAGCTTATTGGGAGATGTGTTTTTGCCAAGGTGTTGTCAAAACAGCTCATCAACACCTCGGGGGACAAGAGGGGGCTGGGCAATTTTTGGGCCAAAAATTATCATTTTTATTTTTTTGAGTTTTAGTTTTGTTTTAATCATTGTACGTTACTTCCTTCGAATACAGTAAATTTATGTAAATATTAGTAGGTGATGATTCCCAATAATATTGCTATATGGCGTTGTCATCACACCAGTTTTATTTTGAAGGTCATCCATCAGCTGGTACAGTCGATACGCTAAGACGTCATACACAATACAGCTATTTATTTGATTTATTTTAGCTTACAAAATGCAAGGTAGTAAAAGAGATATTAGATACAACTTCAGATATTAAATGCAACTACCAAGATATAGTATTTGATAACGATTACAAATATCATGTAACTGAAAAAGTACAAATAAAAGGAAATAATGCTTATACACTTGTCGAATCGGACCATGTTAAAGTTACCTGCACTGGGACTAACAAGTAAGTAATTTTAGTAAAATATACAATTGTTAGCAATCAATAGATTCATCGTCCGGGTGGCAGTTCCATCATATTTGGGAGAAACAATTTAATGTCACAATAAATGGGTGCGTCGCGGGACGTACCGCAAAAGTGAGAACTAAGCTTGCAGGTTATTGATTTCGTGGTTGGTATATATGGAGATTAAATAAATACGCGTGGCTGCGTGCGCATAGTTGCAGACGCGTAAAGAATGAAAGAGAAAGAAGAAGCGGCTAAGAGCGAGAGAGACATGGGCTATACGCGCGAGGCGCGTCTATCCGCCCCTCTTTCTCTTCCCCGCTGCGCTGTTTCGAGAGGAAGAAATCTTTATTCACTTTAAGCAAAATTCAGTAAATAAAAGCGAGCTTTGCTTTGCTTTTAAGTCGGAACACGGCATTAGTCACTTTACCTATGGTATCCCTGTTGTTGATAATCCCGATTATCCTCTTTACTATTTACCCTGACTTTCCTCATTAACTATCTACCCTTATTTTCACCATTAACTATTTATCCTTGATTTTCCTCTTAAACTATTTACCCTTATTTTCACCGTTAACTATTTATCCTGACTTTCCTCATTAACTATCAACCCATATTTTCACCATTAACTATTTACCCTGACTTTTCTCATTAACTATCTACCCATATTTTCACCATTATCTTTTTACCCTGACTTTTGTCATTAACTATCTACCCTTATTTTCACCATTAACTATTTACCCTGACTTTTCTCATTAACTATCTACCCATATTTTCACCATTATCTTTTTACCCTGATTTTTTTCATTAACTATCTACCCTTTTTTTTCACCATTAACTATTAATCCTGATATTCCTCTTAAACTATCTACCCTTATTTTCACCGTTAACTATTTATCCTGACTTTCCTCATTAACTATCTACCCATATTTTCACCATTAACTATTTACCCTGACTTTTCTCATTAACTATCTACCCATATTTTCACCATTATCTTTTTACCCTGACTTTTCTTATTAACTATCTACCCTTATTTTCACCATTATCTATTTAACCAGATTTTCCTCTTGAACTGTCTACCCTTATTTTTACCTTTAATAATTTACCCTGCGTTTCCTCTTTACTATTTACCCATATTTTAGTTTTAAAGGAAAATCATGACGATTTATTATATAGTAAAATGCAAGTTGCATAGTTACTCTTTTATAATATTAACCCGGATTTTTTAAATAATTGTTCTCATTTTCCTCTTTTCTTTAATACCCTTATCTTAGTTAAAGATGAAAATCACGATGAATGGTTAAGTATAAGCAAATCAGCGGCCCAGTTCTGTTACTTAGTCGCAAACGTTATATAATCGAATCCGTTAACTATATATATATATCTCGCTATTAAAGTTGATATTTGCACGGCCGCTGTCAAGGTCGAGCGCTTATAGAGTTGAGAATTGAATAATATTTTGTAATTACTCGACTTTCCTGTAAACTATTTGCATATTTTAGGTCAACAGGTACCACAATGAAATGGTCAGGTTATACTTTAGGGTTTAGGAAGGTAGAAATTTACTCTACCCCCGATCCTTATGAGAAACCATTCAATATATTGATGCTCGGGTTCGATTCCACGTCGCGAAATGGGTTTATAAGACGTATGCCTAAAAGTTATCAAGTACTGACTGAGGTTTTGGAAGCACAAGTTTTAAATGGGTAAGTTTAGTTTTTCGATTAGTTATTTTAAGGAATTTGATACTTTATTTTTTATATTCTCGCTAGAAATAACTAGAAGATTTGTAATTTAGAAATCATACAAACCAGTTATTTTTTACAGTACAAATTAATTATATCCGACGATAGAAAATTAGTTAATTATTTAAGTTAACGTGGGTCACACTGAATGTTTTTAGAACCGGCCACTTGTAAACAATGTAATTAAAAAATAAGTTTGAATTTTGAAAATGGAACTCTTTGCCAGTATTATAATGTATTGAAATTATGGAAAACGATAAATTGGACTTTAAATATGGGGCACAAGTTGCAGTTTATTTTTTTTGCGGTTTTCCCGCGTTGTCAACTCCCATATTTTACCCGACGTGTTTGAGCTATGGTGTCGCGAGTGACTCCAAGTAAAGCATCAAATTCTGCAGCATCTGGAATTTGATGATCCCCAACTCGGTTATGAACTCTGTTATGAACATATATTATGCAAATAAATTACGTGTTTAGGACTGATGTATTCTGTACAATGTCCTTTAAAGACAATTTAAAAAAAAATATATAATGTATTGACGAGTTCTTCGCGCTATTTTGCTCGGACATGTCAAGTCCAAGTTTTTTCGTTCTGTAAATTAGTTTACTGTGGATATTGTTAGTCAAAATTGGTGTTATTTTGTTTAATAATGTGCTACGTTGTAAATAATTATGGAAAACGATAAATTTGACTCTTTACGAGTTTATGGGGCAGAAGTTGCACTTTATTTTTTGCGGTTTTCCCGCGCTGTGAACTCCCGTATACGCTTCGTGTTTGGGCGATATTGACGTGAATTACTCCTTGGAAAGCATCAAATTCTGCAACACTTGGAATTTGATGATCCCAACTCGGTTAAGAACACTGTTATGAACATATATTATGTAAATAAATTACGTGTTTAGGGCTGATGTATTATGTTAACTGTTCTTGTTAATTGCCTCCGTGGTCTAGCGGTTAAGTCCGTGGATGTAGACTCGTAGGTACCGGGTTCGATTCCTGGTCGGGACACACAAAATATTTATTAATGTAAATAAATACATTTAATTAATATTTTATTTATTCGTGACATTTCTCGAGTTTGTCATGATTGGCCTATAGTAAATTTGGCTAAATGTGAATCCGCTTATTCATAAGCGTGGTTTCTGACCAGCCCGGAAGGGAAACGGTCGTGATGATACTTTACTTCTGTATTCTGTACAATGTCATTTAAGACACTTTTTTATAAAGAGAAGTTTATAGTCTACTAAAATCCCGTCCGTCCTTGAACCATCAGGACTTTCACGTAGTGATGGTAAAAGGCCGGATGGTATGTCTCTTGTACCATGGAGTGAGGGAAGATGTCTTGTTTGGGATGCCACCTGTGTGGATACCTTTGCCGCTTGCCACATTTCCTTTACATCAAAAAAGGCCGGTTCGGCTGCTCATACAGCCGAATTTAGAAAGCACATAAAATACAATGGCATTAAACAAAATTATAACTTTGTGGCATTTGGGGTTAAAACAATGGGGGTATATTCTCTTGATACCCACAAATTCATAAAAGAGCTGGATAAACGAATTTGCCAAGAGTGTGGCGATCCCAAATGCCATAACTACCTAAAACAGAATATGTCCATAATAATTCAACGAGGAAATGCGGCGAGCGTTTTAGGTACCCTCCCTGGTGGTAAGCCCTTAGTTTATTTTGTAGAATAGCTTTAATTTCATAGGTATTTTTAGTTTTAGTTCTAATTATAATTAGTTTTTTAATCATTTTTTTTTAAATATTTTTGTATCTAAGTACCTACTTCGAATAAATTCGTATACTTTAAAAAAAAGTATTTATTTCGTTCATTTGTCATTTGTTTTACGATTTGGCGGCAAATTGAATTTGGATTGGTTCTGACTTTAATAAAACTATAAGACGGTGTTTCCAGCTATAACATAGTGGGGGACGGCACCCCGGCCGCGCTGTTCCCCATACTGACGGGGCGCGCGGAACTGGAGCTCCCCGACGTCAGACGAAGGTCACATAAGAAACTATACCTCGATACTATGCCCTTTATTTTCTACGATGTCAAACGACACGGGTATGTATTTTTTAATTATTGGCAATTATTTCTGACAACGTATTAGCCTCGCTATACAGAGAGGAAATGTTGCCAGTCTCCTTGGGACTATCTCGGATGGGACGTCTCTAGAGGACATTTTTTTTTATAGTTTAGTTTATTTTTAATATGATTATTTAGGTAGCTTTTAATTTATATTAATTTAATTCTAAATAAATAGCCTCCGTGGTCTAGTTAAGTCCGTGGATTTAGACTCGGAGGTTCGATTCCTGGTCGGGACACAAAAATATTTATTAATGTAAATAAATACATTTAATTTATTTGTAATATTTCTCGAGTTTGGTACGCTGGAGACATCGACGAGCTTGTCACTTGTCATGATTGGCCTATAGTAAAGTTGGCTAAATGTGAATCCGCTTCTTTATATGCGTGGTTTCTGACCACCCCGAAAGGGAAACGATGATACTTTACTTTTTTTTTCTAAATAAATAATTATACTGAGATGGAGATCATCAAATCCCAAATATATATATTTATAATATATATATATATATATATATATATATATAATATAAATATATATATTTGGGAGATATATATATAATATATATATATATTATATATATATATATATATATATTATAAATATTTCCAGACAGGTCACACAGCGCCATCTGAGTTTCCGTGGTAAGCTACGAGGCTTGTGTTACGGAAACTAGATGGTTGATAAACTACATATTATACATATAAACACCCTGACCGAGACAAATTATACAATGTACAACTTGCCCCCGGTGGGAATCGAACCAACGACCTCCCGAGTTCACGGCAACGTTTGTTACCACTAGACCACGGAGGCGGTCATATACATGATTTGATAAAAAATCAACAGATTTGTGTCGTTTTTGTGAACGAAATTGAATTCCTTTTTTGCACCAGTCGTTTAAAAATCTTCTGCTTTTTCCAGTGATAACATCAACTAAGCACTGTGTTAAGTTTGAAGATAGTGGGTCTTAAAAGCACTTAAACGAACAGTTTTAGCCGAAAACGCAAATTAAATGTGCATATGTTTGTGCAAAAATGGCTAACATAGTTGGTTTGTGTTCTAACATGGCGATATATTCTCCATTAGAAAAACGTGAATTTTAACGATTCCTATATTTTTTCAGTTATCGCACAGCATATTTTGAAGATATGCCTTGGATTGGTACATTTCAATATAGATTCAATGGATTCCAAAAACAGCCCACTGATCATTATTTGAGGTCATTTTTTATGGAAGAAACTAGTCAGGGCTCAAAATGGTGGAAACATAAAAATAACGATAAATATTGTGTTGGCGATAGGCCGACTCATGAACTCATGTTCAATACTACTAAACAGGTGAGTTTTAGATGATAAAATTAGTCTAGGATAATAGTTGTCAAAAATTGTTAATGATAAGCCATCTATAAACTAATGTTTAATCGTTTCGGGATCAAGCTCGAATTATGCCCAGTCAAGTGTATCCACACGTTTCGGGATCAGGGTCGAATTATGCCCCGTTTAGTGTATTCACACGTTTTGGGATCAGGGTCAAATTATGCCCAGTCAAGTGTATCCACACGTTTCGGGATCAGGGTCGAATTATGCCCAGTAAAGTGTATCCACACGTTTCGGGCTCAGGGTCGAATTATGCCCCGTCAAGTGTATCCACACGTTTCGGGATGAGGGTCAAATTATGCCCCGTCAAGTATATCCACACGTTTCGGGATCAGGCTCGAATTATGCCCAGTCAAGTGTATCCACACGTTTCGGGATCATGGTCGAATTATGCCCCGTCAAGTGTATCCAAACGTATCGGGATCAGGATTAAATTATTCCCAGTCAAGTGTATTCACACGTTTCGGGATCAGGCTCGAATTATGCCCAGTCAAGTGTATTCACACGTTTCGGGATCAGGCTCGAATTATGCCCAGTCAAGTGTATCCACACGTTTCGGGATCAGGGTCGAATTATTGCCCGTCAAGTGTATCCACACGTTTCGGGATCAGGGTCGAATTATGCCCAGTCAAGTGTATTCACATGTTTAGGAATCAGGGTTGAATTATGCCCAGTCAAGTGTATCCACACGTTCCGGGATCAGGGTCGAATTATGCCCAGTCAAGTGTATCCACACGTTTCGGGATCAGGCTCGAATTATGCCCAGTCAAGTGTATCCACACGTTTCGGGATCGTGCTCCAATTGTGCCCAGTCAAGTGTATCCCGTGTTTCGGGATCAGGTTCGAATTATGCCCAGTCAAGTGTATCCACACGTTTCGGGATCATGCTCGAACTGTGCCCAGTCAAGTGTATCCACGTGTTTCGGGATCAGGTTCGACTTATGCCCAGTCAAGTGTATCCACACGTTTCGGGATCAGGCTCAAATTATGCCCAGTCAAGTGTATCCACACGTTTCGGGATCAGGCTCGAATTATGCCCAGACAAGTGTATCCACACGTTTCGGGATCAGGGTCGAATTATGCCCAGTCAAGTGTATCCACACGTTTCGGGATCAGGGTCGAATTATGCCCCGTCAATTGTATCCATACGTTTCGGGATCAGGCTCGAATTATGCCCAGACAAGTGTATCCACACGTTTCGGAATCAGGCTCGAATTGTGCCCTGTCAAGTATACGAATTTGCTTCTTTTAAATAATAAATTATATTAATTTATGTAAAGTGTATGTAAATAAATAAAACAATAACAGTTTTTTTTACTTTTTTCCAGTTTATGGATCTTGATGGACCTAAGTTTTGTTTTACTTTCATAGCGGACATAACACACGATGATTTTAATATGATTTCGACAGCTGATAACTATTTCTCACAATATCTAAGAGATTTACTGAATGAAAAGTATTTGGATTATACAATGCTGGTCGTTATGGGAGATCATGGACCTAGGTGAATATTATTAGAAAAAAAAAAAAAAAAAAAAACATTTTTTTTAAACGATTATTTTTCTTAGGTTCGCTAATGTCCGAGGTACCTTGCAAGGCAAACAGGAAGAGCGGTTGCCTCTCATGGCTATCAGAATGCCCACATTAATGAACAAGGAGTTAACCAAAAGATTGTCTAACAATGTCAACGTGTTGTCGACACCATTCGACATTCACGCCACGTTTCTACACGTCATGAAATTGGAACAGTAAGTATTTTTGCATACGTAAGTCTTGTTTCAAACTGTGTTATACGTGCGAAAGTGTGACAACAATAGTACATTATGACCGCGGTCCATAATGACTACTTTGCTGGTCGCGCTAATGATGGCCGACAGCGCAGCTCCAGGCCGACACAGCACTTGATGGACGAGCTGAGATATATATACATATATATATATATATATTTACAGCGAGGACAGCAAGGTCTGCAATGATGGCCAAGCTGGAAGGCCTAGAGCGTAGCTAGGCTAGCTCGAGGCAAACATAGAGTGACCAGCGAAGCAGTCATAGCGGGCCAAGGCTTGTATAGTACTTTACTCCAAAATGCAAAAAAGTCACTAAATAAAAATAAAAATTTCACTGAACCGCGCTTTTGTGACTTCTTTGTTTTTTTTTTTTTAGCAATGGTAGTTGGTACTATACAGCCAAATATGGAATAAAATCTTTTTGTACCTATGTCTATAAATACAAACAGCTGTGTTTTAAATAAAATCTTTTTGCATTTGATTTTTTACAACCTCAAAATAGCGGCAGGCAATGTTTTGCCGGCCTGTTAGAGCGACCAGCAAAACTTTGCCGCCCGCTCCTTAAAACAGAACGGCAAGGTCGACTTTGTCAAAATAATGACCACATTACATGCATTTTTGAGTAAAGATATTTATGTATTTTGACAGCGCTTTTGTTAAGCTCTGGGTTGAAGTTGTAACTGGAAACGTGTAAATCTGTACAGCATTTGCGTGACCCAATGTTATGGGGGTCGTATGGGGGGCACGGCTGTGACTTAATGTCACACACAATGTAAATGGCAAATATTTATAATTTTTACATTGTTTTAATTTTTGATTAATTTGTATTTCTACTAACATAGTTCTAAGTTAAATTGTTACTAACATATATGGTTTTTTTTTTTTTTTTTTTTGTTTTATAAATTTATAAATGATCTGACCTATGTATATAATTTCTGTACATCATAATTATTAAGTATTTAGAATGTAAACTGACACGGCCTCTTTACAGCCACAATCTTATTTAAGTAGTTTCTAAGTTAGTTAGTTTTACTTGTTTGTAGCAATAATGTTGTGCATAGCATACATAAATATGGATTATTGCCTGTTTACGGTCCAACCATTATTACCACTTTGATTAGTACATATGTTTTGATAATTGTATTGATTTCATTAGTTCTGACTGTATCCAAGTTGTTTAGAGAGAACCAATGGAAATAAAATATTTTGATTTTGATCGAATCCGAAATAAATGAATTATTATTATTGTTATTTTAATATAAATATCAATATGCCAAGCTTACAATATAAGTTCTCCTTCTTCAAAATAACTGACATTGGAAAACGCCCTTGTGATAATGCCAGCGTTCTTTCACTAGCCCACTTGCTCCATGACTGCTCTAAATTGGCTGTCAGAAGGCTCGAGCACCAGCAACTCTGCAACCACAAAAAGATTAAGCCCTTTCATTATTATTATTATTAAATTCTTTATTGCACAAAATAAGTGTACAGAGGCGAAGAATAATGCCTACAAGGCATTTTCTAACATCTAATCTTTGGGAGAGTGTGAGATTATTATTATTATTCATCTCGGTTCCCTTTTAAAAAACAATGTCACTCCTTCACCAGCTTTGTGGATCACATTGTTATGAGCCTCAAGAAATTCAATCAGTGAAACCCAACCGCCGCGACACCAATACCTTTGGGACAAGTTAAAATAAAATTATTATAAAAATATTAAAAAAAAACTAATAAAAAAAAAGTTCTCCTTGAAAGTAAAAATTGGCATTTGACATCATTGCAAATGGCACATACTTTTAAGGAGAACGACAAATATGTGGTAGGCGGACTGATGGTGGTAATTTCACAGTCTGCCGTGGCGGGGAAGTATCCACCGTACGTCCCCATAAACCCAGTAAAGTGTATCCACACGTTTCGGGATCAGGATTGAATTATGCCCAGTAAAGTGTATCCACACGTTTCGGGATCAGGATTGAATTATGCCCAGTAAAGTGTATCCACACGTTTCGGGATCAGGATTGAATTATGCCCAGTCAAGTGTATCCACACGTTTCGGGATCAGGATTGAATTATGCCCAGTCAAGTGTATCCACACGTTTCGGGATCAGGATTGAATTATGCCCAGTCAAGTGTATCCACACGTTTCGGGATCAGGATTGAATTATGCCCAGTCAAGTGTATCCACACGTTTCGGGATCAGGATTGAATTATGTCCAGTAAAGTGTATCCACACGTTTCCGGATCAGGATTGAATTATGCCCAGTCAAGTGTATCCACACGTTTCGGGATCAGGATTGAATTATGCCCAGTCAAGTATATCCACACGTTTCGGGATTAGGATTTAATTATGCCCAGTGAAGTGTATCCACACGTTTCGGGATCAGGATTGAATTATGCCCAGTGAAGTGTATCCACACGTTTCGGGATCAGGATTGAATTATGCCCAGTAAAGTGTATCCACACGTTTCGGGATCAGGATTGAATTATGCCCAGTCAAGTGTATCCACACGTTTCGGGATCAGGATTGAATTATGCCCAGTCAAGTGTATCCACACGTTTCGGGATCAGGATTGAATTATGCCCAGTCAAGTGTATCCACACGTTTCGGGATCAGGATTGAATTATGCCCAGTCAAGTGTATCCACACGTTTCGGGATCAGGATTGAATTATGCCCAGTCAAGTGTATCCACACGTTTCGGGATTAGGATTGAATTATGCCCAGTGAAGTGTATCCACACGTTTCGGGATCAGGATTGAATTATGCCCAGTGAAGTGTATCCACACGTTTCGGGATCAGGATTGAATTATGCCAAATCAAGCCAACATAGTATTAGGGACTGATTCCAGTTGCTATCAATTATGGACCTTGCGCCACTTATCATCAGGTGAGCGCAAGGTCACAAGTCGTGCTAGTATAAAAAAAACTCACTTTTGTTTTCAGATATCAAAACACATACACAGTTCCCGGAGCAGAAATGTTTAGATCTATGTCTCTATTGGGTGAGGTAAGAAATGTTTTATCTTAAAAGGGTTTTGCTTACCTCTCGCTTGCACTAGGAAATGAAAAACCAGCTCTTCTTGCGTCCCGGGATTTTTGGGATTAGTTGTTGAAGGAACCAGGACTTTCCGGGTATTTTTATCTATTTTCATTCATTCATTACAGCCCCTAGAACACAGCGTCCCAGACCTCCACTGCTGGAGATGGGCCTTCCAGAACATATATTTGGCCTACACTCGCCACGCTGGCCGCCAGACGGATTGGCGAGGATATGATGTCAATTTTTAATGACAATTCATTAAGTGTATTTATTTTATACTTGTGTATGTCTTAGTTTGTAATATGACAATGCCTATTTACAGCAGCTATAATTTAAAGATTAATATGTCAATGCCTATTTACAGCAGCTATAATTTAAAATATTAATATGTCAATGCCTATTTACAGCAGCTATAATTTAAAATATTAATATGTCAATGCCTATTTACAGCAGCTATAATTTAAACGATTAATATGACAATGCCTAATTACAGTAGCTATAATTTAAAATATGAATATGACAATGCCTATTTACAGTAACTATAATTTAAAATATGAATATGACAATGCCTATTTACAGTAGCTATAATTTTAAGCAGCTATACATGTAAAAGCGCAGAATACATTATATTTATTGTCCTATACTTAGTGAGTAATACTTGCATATTGTCAACACATGTTTTACAAAAAAAGAAATAAAGAAAAAGATAAATACTACCATTGACCATGACTGGATCGAACCCAACAACAATACTTTTATTTATTTATTTATTCATTCATTTCCAAAGCACATTACAGAACATAAAGGTTATTTATTTATATTTTAAATATATTTAAGATTCCGAGAAATCGTTCATGCAGCGAGGCCGGTATAGAGCCACATTGGTGCGCCTGTCTCCACTGGACCAATGTGGACAAACACGAACGCACGTACGAAGCCGCTGTCAATGCTCTAATGAACCATATTAATGCACTAACTGATGATGTTCGGTAAGTTATTTAAATTAATAATATTATTACACAAATAAATTAAATATTAATTAAATGTATTTATTTACAATAATAAATATTTTTGTGTTCGGACCAGGAATCAAACCCGGTACCCCCGAGTCCAAATCCACAGACTTAATCGCTAGACCACGGAGAAAAAAAAAAAAAAAAAAAAAAGAATTATCCTAAATAGGTGTTCGCTTTCTATAGTGGATTATTTCTGGCCTTTGGGAAGGAGTAATTTGCTGTGGACGGCGAGCAAACTAAAACTAAATTAATTTTCATGTAAATGTTTCATAATTGCATGCTGAGTGCACATGCTATTGGAGACGGTACTGGAACTGTATTGTAAAGATTTGAAATTTAAAAAATGTTTTGTATCCATTTCTGTTGTGGGTACCTAATAAATAAAATAAAAATTTAAAATATCATTTCATGTGTCTTCATCACAAATTCTACCACCCGTATAGTCCTCAACGCCTCCTCCACTCAACATTTCCTTTCAGCTGTCAAACGATAATTAAGTTTCTGTAATAGTTACGATTAAAGTTAAAAATAGAGCCGATTCGACAGTTTTAATTTGAAGGTCAGCCTCGCCATTTTAAATTTTAATCGTCTCATTTACAGATTTTTTTTATTTTATTTTTTATACTGAACACGATATATGACATCGGGCCCACCTAATGGTAAGCAGTACGCGAGGTCCAAGAATGGGAGCAACTGACGCCGGTCACCACGACCGACATCAGTTTCTACCACTATGCCGGCCTAACAAGATTAACAGCTGGAATGAAATGTTGAGTGGAGGAGCAACGAATGTCTTACGGGTGTGAGTCAAATCATTTAGTACTAATGAATAAATATATTACTTACTAATATTACATATACTGAATAAATATTTACATAAATACCTAAATATATTTATATATATATATTAATTAAGTTAAATTAGTACACACATGGTTAAAGTAACAGTTGATTTAGAATAATAATAATAAAAATATAAGCATAAAATACATAAGATAAGTGGTTAATATATCAATTGACGTGGGAATTATCAAAATCGGCCCACGCGTTTGGTCTCCAGTGTGCCACAAAGGAACAAACAACATACATACATTTTTGTATATTTTTTGTTTTACTATTCGCAGCTCAAAATGTGAGAAAAGAACGTTAGTCTCCATAGAATGGGTGATGCGACAGACAGTTAACAAGCAGTTACTGGCCTTCAAAAAGAACAAAGACGCCGACGGATATTTGGGACTTTTCGCCGACCATACCAAAGTCTATAAGGAGTTCTATGAAGTTAAGGTAACAAATAGTGTAGGATTCCGTTAATTAATATAAATAAATATTTTTCCAGACAGGTCACACAGCGCCATCTAGTTTCCGTGGTAAGCTACGAGGCTTGTGTTACGGAAACTAGATGGTTGATAAACTACATATTATACTTTTTTTTTTTTTGTAAATATATACTTATTATACATATAAACACCCAGACCGAGACAAATTATACAATGTACAACTTGCCCCCGGTGGGAATCGAACCCACGACCTCCCGAGTTCACGGCAACGTTTGTTACCACTAGACCACGGAGGCGGTCTTCCGTCTTGATAAGACGCTACACGCTCTAGCACTTTTGACATAAATAAGTCTGTCTCTTTTATTTATGTGTCATGAAAATAATTTATTTTATTTGATAAGACGCTACACGCTCTAGCACTTTTGACATCCATAAGTCTGTCTCTTTTATTTATGTGTCATGAAAATAATTTCTTTTATTTGATAAGACGCTACACGCTCTAGCACTTTTGACATCCATAAGTCTGTCTCTTTCATTCATGTGTCATGAAAATAATATATTTTATTTGATAAGACGCTACACTCTCTAGCACTTTTGACATCCATAAGTCTGTCTCTTTCATTCATCTGTCATGAAAATAATTTATTTTATTTGATAAGACGCTACACGCTCTAGCACTTTTGACATCCATAAGTCTGTCTCTTTTATTTATGTGTCATGAAAATAATTTATTTTATTTGATAAGACGCTACACGCTCTAGCACTTTTGACATCCATAAGTCTGTCTCTTTCATTCATGTGTCATGAAAATAATTTATTTTATTTGGTAAGCGTGTAGCGCGCTCTAGCACTTTTGACATCCATAAGTCTGTCTCTTTCATATATGAATATTCATGTGTAATGAAAATCATTTATAATATTAAAACGAAATCTGATTTCAATCAGTTTAATTTAAATGTATTCTTTAACTAAATTAATTAATTTAACGATGATTAAAAAAAAAGAAAAATAATATTAAACTAAAAACTTACATCTTAAAACATAAATTACTATTAATAAAAATAAACCTAATTAATAAATAAAAATATAACTAAAAACTAAAATGAAGAAAAAACAAAATAAAAAATATTATAAATAAAAAATTTGCTCCAAATCGCTGCCAATGGGCAAAGTGCCAAGAATACTGGCAGCATTGCCACGTTGAATGGCAATACTGATCCTTTGGCCCAAATATTGCCCAGCCCTTTTGTCTCCCGAGGTGTTGACGAGCTGTTTTGATAACGCCTTGAAATAATTAACTAATTATTCACGACACCCTTCACAAAATATATTTATGGCTGACGGCCATGAAGTCCCCTTCCCTCCTCCCACTCTTCAGGACACCCAGCTTCAGCATTCTCGGGGTCGAAATAAGCTCAGACCTTAACCACCGGAACTACATTGAGAGCATCACCAAAACAGCGTCAAAAAGCTCGGAATACTGAACAAGGTGAAGCGGTTTTTCCCGCCTTCAATCAGACTGTTGCTGTACAAAGCACAGATCAGATCATGCGTGGAATACTGTTCACACCTGGACGGGTGTGAAAAAAAAGCAAAAAATTAATAAATTATAATGGTGGACTGTATGAAGGGGCTGGACGCTCACACGCACTTACTTGTTTTCGCTGCAGGTGGTCTTGGGCTTTCCTTGGGTCGCCAGGTTTCGCAATTTCGAAATTGCGAGTGGTTGATGTTTCTTCTTCAAATTCTGTGCAAGCAATGACCTTGGCACATTTTCTACTGACGCTTCTGACAGCTGGGTCGCGTTCAATAATGTTCATTTTCTTCCCATGCGCAAGGTGCGTTCGGAAAGATCTCGCAGGTTTTAGAACGAGATAGGCACACCCTTCCGCTAGTGCGTATGAGTAGTGTATTATTGGGCATTCTGCCCCACCTTTCGTTCACATCGCTGTCGCGATGCTCACTTCAGGTGTGTTGAATGCCCAATAATACGGATGCGACAATATTAACATTAATGTCATTGTATGAATCCAAACTGATTGTTCTGTGAAACACGTAACAAGTAAAAAAATATATATTCATACTTGGTTATGATAATATTATAATCATCACACAATCATTATTATTCATTAAATAGAAAATAAAGGTAAACTTACCTACGTCCACAATTACAAATTGA
This sequence comes from Tinea semifulvella, assembly GCA_910589645.1. Lineage (NCBI taxonomy): Eukaryota > Metazoa > Arthropoda > Insecta > Lepidoptera > Tineidae > Tinea > Tinea semifulvella. The sequence continues at coordinate 9,745,526 of OU342619.1, forward strand.
GAATAATCGTCAATGTGTGTTTCCTCATAAATTTCTATAAAGCTATAGTGAAACTAAAATAACATTAAATATTAATTATTCACAAAACCTAATTTAAATATAAATCGTATCTGTGCGGCAGGGTGGCAAGAACGCTGACCACATTCACAAAACCTAATTTAAATATACTAAATCGTATCCGCGCGGCATGGTGGCAAGAAAGCTGACCACATTTCCTCGCTGAATCGCTACGCTGATTCTCTGTGAATTAGAGACAGCTACCCAAATACACCTAATATAAAAGGTTTATTACTTATCTGTGCAATACTTATTAAGGAAATCAAATTAATTAACTAAGTGTTTCAATTTATCTAGTTAATGTACAAAAAGGGTGAAAGAAATAATAAATGCAGGAACTATATACTTGATTATTTAATACACTCCTGAAAAGGCTATTTACAATGTTTGAAAATACATATATAGATTATTATATTATGAGGAATAAAAATGTGGCTCTTCTTCAAACATAGCATCTGTTTGATGTACGAATTTTTGTAGAATTTTCCATTGCTCGGTGTCATGCGATATTTGTAGTTTAATGCGGAGGAGCGCTTTTTTCCATGCGTTCTCCATATCCGCACCAATGCAGACATCATTTGTTTGGTAGATCTTGAGATCTACCACGTACTCACCACGAAGGTTAGCGGTACGTCGCTCGTTACCGTTGGCAACTTTATTTACGAAAAACGATTTTACTGATTTTCCGTCCTCCATCCTACCATCCTCATTTCTACCATGACTCAAATCGAAGATGTCGAATATCTTAAGTGTTTTTCTGTAACGAAGAAAAAAACAAAAACATACATTATTGTTTATTATTCGCTAGAATAAACGGTTTTTACTATTATTATGAGTAAAACAGAATAAAGTATCTAACTTGGTATTTTACTAAACAATATGTGGACTATTAGATAGATCTTATGCATCTAACAAGTATATCGGATCTACTGATGCGATGGTTCGTAGTGGTAGTGTGATGAACAGTCGCTCTGAGATGTGCATTCTCCGAGAGCTACCAATATTGATAGCTAATTTATATTCACATCATGGATCGTCGCATGAGAACGTAAGCTCAAAATTATATTGATGTAAAAAAAAAAAAAAAAAAAAAAAAAAAAAAAAAAAAAAAAAAATGTATTATTTTTTATTGATTTCATCAATAAAAATAACATTTCTTATATATTTTTTTATTTCAATGTTAATGATCTCACTTTACAACTTCAGGTTGAGTCAATGTTGAACGCCCACGCTTTGCGTTCTCAGCCTCGGATTTTTCTTTACGCTTGCATGCAGTGATGGTTTTCCTTGTTGGTTTCTGTACATCATAATCAGAGTCAGACCTGAAATAATAAAAAAACAAAACATGTATTTATAATCCACTCATTAATCAATTTGAAACATAAAGGTATCTAGTAATTATATGTTACATAAAATAGTAGTATAATTCTTCCATTTTAACTTACATTTTATATTGGTTAAAAACTTCTTCTTACAATAAACGAGGAACAGAGCCACGCTGTTGGTTTATTAAGAACTCGTGATTTACGATAAGTTAGGTGCAAGTGTCTTGTAAGTCTTGAAACTGCTTTTGATGAAAGGTTTAAACTGTAAGAGATTTTATAGATAAAAATTACAAATGTCATCACAAAGTTGAATTATTTTAAAAAACACTTTTATGATAATCTTATATTATGGTAAAATAGCTCTTATGGTTATTACAAATAATTGAGTATTAAAGCAAAAATCGAATAATGATTAAAATTATTTAGAGTTTCATATTAAATTATTGACATATAAAAAATGCATTATAAACAATTTGAAGGTGACTTCTAATTAGAATTAATAAAACAATTATTATTTAAAACACATTCATCACATTTATGTTAGGGTAAAGTAGCTATTACCTAACCACAAACTTTACAATAGTAGTAAATAGGGTTATAATGATAGGTAGGTGTATTAGGATAATAAGTAAATATTATCTAAGAACTATGTATAAATAAAACACAAGCTTTATTAGACAATCTTCACTTGTGATGGTATCAAATGTGATTTTTTTTGAAAGGAGGCAAGTAATGGTTTATTTACCCTATGCAATTATTTTTTTTATTTCATCAGCATTTTATAAAATAAAAGATTGTGAAATAGTACTTACATTATTATCACCGTATATCTCATAAGAGTTGGTGATTTTCTTCTAACAATTATCACAGGTTAGTGCACAACATTCACAAATATATTTTCTATATTACCTAGCTATAATGTTTTATGTATGTATGTAAAACGCTTAATTATTTAATACACTATGTAAAGTTATATTATGATTTATTATTACAGATCTAACTCATCTTTACGCTGGTACCAGGAATGAAAAAATCATATGACAGTATACAAATAAATTACTATCAACTTTCATGATGACATATAAATCAATAGCATTAGCTAATTGGGATGAGTGGTGATAATTTGAACTTTATATATAGGTATTTTTTTTTTTATTATATTTTATTATATTTTTTTAATTTACCTCACTTTGATAACAATATTTCTTTAACAAATATAATTAAATATTTTAGTTCAGGTTCTACATTTAATATAGATACGGAACGATGATGTACTCGTAAAACGATGATCATAAAACTAACTTTTTATTGCAGAATCATATTATTACGGATCGAGAACAATGATTGGGGACAACAAATTTGGAGATGTGAAATTCTTCACAAGATTTAATAATTTTCTTTATAATTAGGTACTTAAGTTTTTATTTTATTTTTTACTTATCTTTAAGATGTCTTCCTAGAACACAGAGTCCTAGATCTTCACTGCTGAAGACAATTTCTTCTATTCCATAAGTTGGTATTAGTGGAACCAAGACTAACAGATTAACGTGCTCTCCGAAGCATGGGAACGGTGGTGTTGTTTAATTAATATCATTGAAATTTAGAAAACATGCCTTTTTGCTCTGTTTGTAATATTGCAGTAGATAGGAAGCGGTGGGTTGGGCATATTAGGAGTAATAAACATAAAAATAATGCTACCATCCCATTGTATGATAATATAGAGATTATTAAGTCCGCATTCAAAGGTCGTATTGCTACTTATAGAATACTTGCATGCAATGAGGAAGGACAAAACTTAGGAGAATGTTTTTTAAATAAAATTAGGGAGCAAGTAAAATCTTTAATTAATCGCTCATTATCAAAGCATATTTCTGTAAAGGTTAATTTTGAACTTTTTTCTACCTTTTTTATGTTTAAAAATGATTTACATGAAATAAAATCATTTTCAACAAAAAATTTCAGTATTCATTCAAATTATAATTTCGATGTAATGTATGATAAAGTAGTTTACGATTTATTAAAGAAACTTGAAGAATTTCAGGATAGGGATAGTGGTTGGACTTTTTTAAATAATTTACATGTTGAAGTTAACATAAATAAATATCAACCTCTTAGTGGATCGAGTTTTATAGAACTACCTAAATTCATAAAAAATAAAAAAGCATGTTTAAATATTCGTAATAATGATAATTATTGTTTTTTGTGGTCTGTGACAGCTGCTTTATATCCTACAACTCGTCACCCTGAAAGAGTATCGTCTTATCCAAACTTCTTAAATGTTGTAAATATTAATGACTTGTCTTTTCCAATTACTTTCTCAGATATAGCAATTTTTGAAAAAAATAATCCCAATTTAAGTATAAACGTGTATGGGTTATTAAACGGTCGGACTATAACAGGTCCTCTGTATAAATCTGAATCTTTAAATCTCAAAGCAAAACGTATTCATCTATTGCTTATAGAAAATAATACATCATCTCATTACTGTCTTATTAGAGATTTGCCTCGACTAGTAAGAACTCAAATGACTAAACATCACGCCAAGTTATATTTCTGTGAAAGCTGTTTACTATTCTTTCAAACTGAAAATCAATTTAATGACCATTTGTGTGAGGGTGTTGTTACCGTTTTACCAGAAAAAGGATCGGTAATACAGTTTAAAAACTATAACAGAAAACAAAATATTCCGTTTGTTATTTATGCAGATTTCGAGACAATATTACAACCTATTGAGCACGATCAATTTGAATCTGCTAACACAACTAATTTACAACGTCATATACCTGCTGCGTTTGCATACAACATTGTTTCCTCAATAGATAGTAGTTTTAATCGGTTTAAAATTTACCGCGGTGAAGATTGTGTCTTTAAATTTATTGATATGCTATATAAGGATGTGAAGGACATTTCAGATTTATTAAGTTTAAATAAACCGATGATATTCACAGAAAAAGATGATATTGATTTTAAAAACGCCTTTCGATGTCACATATGTGATAATTACATATGGGGAAACAAAGTTAGAGATCATTGTCATTTAACCGGACGTTAAAGAGGTGCTGCACATCGGTACTGTAATCTTCTATATAAAGTACCTAAATTTATTCCTGTTTTTTTTCATAACTTGTCTGGTTACGATTGTCACTTATTCATTAAAGAATTAGGGGAGACACCAGGAAAGATCAATATTATACCGAAAACGAAAGAAAAATACACATCATTTTCCAAATTTGTATCTGTTAATAATGAGGAGTTTATACAGTTACGATTTTTAGATTCATTTAATTTCTTAGGAACTAGTTTAGACAAACTTGCTAAAACAATGAATGTTGAAGATTTTAATTGTCTAAGAGCTCATTTTCCAAATAAAACTCAATTTAATTTGTTAACTCGAAAAGGTGTATATCCATACAGTTACGTTACAAATTGGGATGTTTATAAAGAAAAAATGTTACCTCTAAAAAACTGCTTTTATAATTCATTAACTAACGAACATATTTCTGACTATGACTACAAACACGCGAAGAAGGTATGGAGAGAATTTAATATAAACAATTTCGGAAATTACACTGAGTTATACCTGAAAACCGATGTTCTTTTATTAACTGATATATTTGAGAGTTTTCGAAAGACTTGTAAACAGCATTACAAACTTGACCCTGCTTTTTATATAACTGCACCAAGTCTCTCTTTTGATGCTATGTTATTAAAAACACAAGTTCAACTCGAACTCGTATCAGACTTAGCTATAGTTCGAATGATTCAATCAGGTATCAGAGGAGGGTTATGCATGTGTTCTCATCGATATGCAAAGGCTAATCACAGGTATATGAGTGAATATGACGAGTCACAACCAGAATCCTATATCGTCTATTTAGATTGCAATAATCTTTATGGGTTTAGTATGTGTCAACATTTACCATATTCTGATTTCCGCTTTTTAAGTCAACCCGAAATGGATCAGTTAATTGTTCAAAATATAAAAGATAATTCGGATTGGGGTTATATTCTGGAAGTAGACCTATTGTACCCTGAATACTTGCACTATAAGCACAACGATCTTCCGTTTTGCCCTGAAAAATGTATTCCACCAGGAGGGAAATCAGAAAAACTTGTACCTAACTTGTATAACAAATACAACTATGTGATTCATTATATACACCTCAAGAAATGTCTGGAACATGGATTGATCTTACGTAAAGTTCATAGAGTTATAACATTTAGGCAAAGTCCATACTTAAAAAAATATATTGAACTAAATACTATATTACGACAAAAAGCAAAAAGCACATTCGAACAAGATTTTTTTAAGTTGTTAAATAATAGTGTGTTCGGTAAAACTTTAGAGAATACTGAAAATAGAGTAAATGTTCAATTAGTCAATCAATGGTTTGATAAAAATAATAAAACAAATAAGTCATTATATGCTGAGAGACTAATTGCTAACCCTTACTTTCACAGCGTTTCTGTGTTCACCGAGAACTTAGTAGCTATACAAATGAAACCGTCTCAAATTATTTTGGATAAACCAATATATATAGGATTTACGGTATTAGAATTATCTAAATCTCACATGTACAATTTCCATTATAATATTATTAAACCATTTTATCAAAATCGTGTACAATTATGCTACACTGACACGGATTCATTCGTTTACACATTAACTACAGATGACTTTTATCAAGATCTAAAAAATAATTTTCTTAACTATTTTGATACTAGCAATTATGATACCCAAAATTCTTTTAATATAATGCAAAGAAATAAGAAAATCCCTGGGCTTTTTAAAGACGAAATGGGTGGTAAAATTATCACAGATTTTGTGGGTTTAAGATCAAAATTATACTGTATCAAAACCGATGAAAAATTAATAAAAAAAGCGAAAGGTGTAAAGTCATGCGTAGTTCGGGATTTAGATATATCCGATTACCAAAAAGTGCTCTTCCAAAATGAAGTGATTCGAAAGAAGAATATTTTGTTTAAGACAATTAAACATCAAATATTCACACAAAGCGTTACGAAGATTGCACTTTCTGGTAATGATGATAAACGTTCATTATCTAGCAATAAGATAGAAACAAAAGCATGGGGGAATAGTTCTATTTTTAAAAATATTTAATAAAGCATATCGTGTTTAATATAATTAGTTTTAAGCTCCTGTTAGTTGTGTTTTATTTGTGTATATGTTTATTTTTAATAAAGTTAATAAAATGTACTATGTTGTTTTAATTTAAAATATAATTCGCTTTATAATCATATCTTTAATCCTAACTTTATAGCCTAGCAGTAACGGTAAGATTTAAATATATAGATATATATATAATATTTAAATTATGGTTTCTAACCACCCTGTAACATATTAGTGTTGTGAGGTAAAAATCACAATTCATTAAAATTACTATTTTCATAACACAATAAATTTTGTTTATTTACACTTTTATCGAGTTCATTAATTATCTTCTAACCATCCTGCAAAAGGTTATAGTCGTGATGAATAAAAAAATAATGATGCAACATTAAACAGAACTGCAAAAACTAGATTCATATTATGATGATGTTAGCTGGAAAGAGGTTAATTACCTTAATGTGTGTCAAATCACCTACACAGTAGGCACTTGTAATTTATTATTAAACCGAGTAACTTGTTGATTGAATTCACATATTCTAAATCGATTATTTGTTGTAAGTAATAAAATTTAATAAATTTATCTTTTTATAAAAATAAATGTAATAATATTTTTTTAGGTTTAATTAACTTTTTTTAATACTTTTTTAGAAAATGAATATTGCTACTGATGAAATATTGTTCTCTCAATATGCGCAAGACCCGTTACAGGACTTTGATGAAAATTACCCTGAGTTGAGTACTCAAAATCATAAGAAACAAAAACGTAAGAAGGAAAATCTGAAAAAAAAATCTCGCTCACTCAATCATATATTATTTGCAAAGAACAAGGGAGAGGAACACGATTAATAGAAATAAAAGTAATGGACTTAGTAGAATCTCAAGATAGTGAAGATGGTGAAGATAACCTGGTTTTAAGTGCACAGTACGTGGTGACAGAACCAGTGGATGAAATAATGGAGCAGACCGAATATTTAATTCGCAAAATTTCAAAAAAACTATGTGGTTGTAATTTATAATAATATATGTATATTTTTTAATTATTTAATTTAAAAAAAATAAAGTCCAGTTTGTATATATTTTATCATGTTTTATTTTCTGTTCACATAGGTCTCCTAATTTTAGAGCTTAACAATATTATTCAATAAAATATTTCACTAAACAAGTTATTAATTTTTTTGAATATAGTTAAATAAGCAAATTTATTTTATAGCACCAGATTTTACCTGATAAAGGTGAAGTATCCTCATAACCATAGTTGTTTGTATAGGTATTTATTTAATAGGTATCTTTTATAAATAAATAAAACATAAAAAATCATTACTAAATTAGTATTTATTTAGATATCGTACTTTGACGGGATAAATATAGTTTTATACCATCTTTTCAAACATATAACATTTTTTAACGCACATTCTTTCACATGAGTAATACAATTTAAATTTACATTATCATTACAGTATTCATTATACATTTTTAGAAAACTAGGACACCCTTTACTGCCTAAATCTATCACACAACACTTTTCACTTAGTTCTTTTAGCCATTTTATTTTTTCATCTCCCTTTACTAATAATTGTCTATTTTCTATTATTGGTTTTATAATTCTTTTAAATTCACGATAGTCGATATAACCCTCACTCCAATAAATACCTCGGTTCTTTTCAATCCAAGACACGTTCTTTTTTTCTTGCATTGTTAGTTTATTATAAGGATAAGGTGGTTTAACTAAAAAAACTTGAGTGTGTTCGGGAGTAGCTAATGCAAATTCTTTTAAAATAAAATTATTTTTGTAATCTTTAAAACCTTGAATATCTGCTATATAAAAATTCATGATATCTTTCGAACAATACCGCTTAGTGGTTTATATTCTATAATACAGTCGTTTAGAATAAGACAGTAAGCCGATGTTTGGTTAGGTATTTCAATATCGCTTTCCAACTCTAATCTAATGTTTACAACAGGTCCAGTTTTAACACACTCTCTCTGTCTAGAACAGTCTAGAACAAACAGTGGAGCTTTTTCCAGGAACTGTTTAACATTTAACAATGGTTCTGGTCTGCGTCCGTAATAAGACTGTTGAAATCTAGCATATTGTTCATATAATAAAGCATACTTCTCATCTGTGAAATTAATATTAAGAGATTCATATGGAAAGTATGTTGAATTAAGAAACACTTTAACATCTCGTAAGTGACAATGATCGAATTGAGACATGTCTTGACTTGAATTGTTTTTTCTGTTAGTTTGAAGTCCAACAATCACATATCTTGGTTTTTCAATTTGAGATGATGTTTTAATCGCCCAAGTATGTTTAGTAGTTTGGGGTAACAAAGGATATTCATATAAATCCCAGTTTCTAAAGGCTAGTGGAATGGGTTTATCTTTCTCCAACAGCTTGAGCAAATTAATCCTTTCTAAGTCAGATACTTTTATATGAGGAACCCTCCATATAATTTTGTGAATTTCAATATCTTTAACCGTTTCTCCAGTGTTGAGTTTCAAAGCGTTTAAGTTAGTGTTGCTACGTAACAGAACTAATTCATGTCTACAGTTCATTATAATTTTTTTGTAATCTTCTGCAAAACCAAGGATATTATTAAGAGGTATTGAAGCACAAAAAAGTCCACCACTGGTTGTACCATCTATATCCCAACCCCAAGTCTTTGATGTTTTTGATTCATTATCATTCATTGATAGAAGTGACTTCATAGTTGTGGTGATTCCAGCATTTTTTACTTTATCTATTTCTACACCATTTAATTCATAACGAACGTCTTGAAAAAGATAGAGCATTGGATTGTTTGTGAAATGAACACTTGTTACTTTTTCTTTCGAATCTTTTTTAAAAATATGAACCACACCTTCTAAGTACAATGTACTAGCTGATGGTAATATATATAAATCTTGTTGATTGATAGGGATACGAATTTCATCATTCTTGTTGAAGCTAGTAACATAAGGTTTGTATGAATGAAATTCAACACTTTCAATACCATTATCGTATATAGGTGGATTTGATATATTTAAGATATTCATTTTAATAAGCCTATCACTTTGAGGAATTTCCTATTTTCTTTTGTTAATTTAATTTTTCTTTTAGATGCTTCTTTATGAATGGTACGAACTGTACTGATATTTTTAATGCATGTGGCTATGTTTTTATTATGATCAATCATTTTTTCTTTAGATGTATGTACAGCTGGATTTCTTCTCCTCGCAAATTTATTAAATTATTATTTATATCCACTAATTTTATATTAATACAGTTTATATTTTTTTGGTTTATTGGAAAATATATAATATTTTTTGGGATTTCAATTATTCTGTAACCCGGTGGTACATTGGGAGCAAACTCATGAATTATATGACTCGCTCGCCCATTTATATACGAACCACCAACTATATCACATTCGACTCGCACCACAGTTGATGATAAAATATTAATTGGTATGTGTGACTCGTGTATTATATTAGCTTGCAGAGTCTGTCTACCAAACCCTAAAACATTTCCCAAGGTGTTATCTTTATTGAAATGCATATCTTTCGTGCAAAAAATTGTAGTTTTTAATGTATTGTTGTTACAACACAGGTTAAATGTTGCATCTTTTATTTTATTTTTTAAAAAGTCACATATATCTTGAAGTTCATATGTTCCTTCAGGTATTTCTACACATTCATTATTACCATAATAAAATTTATTATTATTACTATCAATGTTCGGTATAGAATTAAATGTTGATAAGCATAATAGAGCACACTCATATTCACCCTCAAGTTGTAAATTAGGATTATAGTAAGTTGTTAGAACCGATGTATTACCAGTGATAGACAGTGTGAAAGACATCTTTCCAATGATACTAACTCAAATGTACTTCTTATTTTATATATTTTTTCCAAAAAATTCTTAAATATTTTAAACATAATTGTCCACAATTGACTGTGTTAAAATTTTGATATTTCGTATAGTTGTAAAACATATTTTTACTATTCAAGTATAATATTAATTCTGATGGAGGTTTCAGATCACCAAAACTATCAAAATATTCACAATAATCATATAATCTAACATAGGCTACCCAATGAGTACCCTGATTTTTAGAGTTATCAAGATTAACAATACCACATTCAATATCTCGAGATTTTTTTGGTAATCTGTCTTTCATGTAAACACCTCTAAAAAATGGAATACCATTTGCATACTTTATAATATCTAAATTTGTGAGAGCATGTTTGGGTAGCCTACTAATCAGTTTTTTGAACGGTTTATGAATAATCCGTTACCTTTTTTGTAAGGTTTAATATGTAAACCCTTACCCAATGCAATTTGCTCCATCTTTTTGTTATGGCGTTCAGATTCTTGCAGATTTTGTTGAGCAGATCTATAGTCGTTAACAGTTTTTGCAATACCAGCTGCCCCACCCGCTAGAGTACCCAATGCAGATAATCCAGCAAAAATAGGTAATAAAGGCAAAATTCCACCTACTTTAGGTAATGGTATAACTCGTGGTAAACGAACTTTGTTATTTTTAGACAATAGTTTCTTAGCAGCTAAGTATGCTATTTTAATTGCAATCTTATCACTCTTAGGTTTACATTTTTTGAGTTGCGAGTGAATTTTTGATGCTATAGTTTTAAATTTTGTAATTCCAGCACCTGTCTTCAGTTTAGTTTTCATTACTTTCTTAACTATCCAAGAAGCAATTTTTTCACCTTTTCCAGCATCTCTTGACTGAAGTCTTTGCTTAGCCATGTTTAATAGTTGTAAATCAGCTTTGTGACGATTTATCAAATCAAAATATTTTGAATATGCAATATCATGATTCATGCAAGCGTTGTCAAGTTTATTAACTCCTTTGTCACCTCGTAATAATCGTTTTTCTAACTTTGTTCCTGGACCACAATAATTATAACCAGGGAAATGTAGTTCGAACGGTAGATTATTTATCAGATTGTTAACTAGTCCTCCTCCTTGCATTACTTATAATATTATGAAGACATCAAATACCAACATTTGACTTTATATTATTAAACCAAATCATTTTTATCAATCCAACTATTTTCACTGCTATTAAGACCCAACCATTTTACAAAAAGTTTACTTCCCTTTCTTTGCAACACTCTTTCTATTAAATATAGATTAGGATACTTTGTTTTTTGAAGTTCTTCTTCATAAAAACACCCTAGTATAATATTATTACGTTGATCTTCAAGGTGATAGGTTTTGGGATTTGTATTATTAACTTCTTTGATTCTAAAAATTTCTGTAGACCAATTAGGTGTGTAGCCTTTATCGAAATCACTTTTATATTTACTTATACGCACATAGTCGTTAAGTTTGAATTTATGTTTAATTGAATTTTTATTTCTATTTTTGTAAATATTATTTTTCACTATGATTTCGTTCATTTCGTTTATATCAATCGGTTTATATTTAGTAGTATGATGTTTAGTATTATTATATGACATAATAACACTTGTTAGTGACTCTCCGACCCATTTGTACTCTCCATTTAAACTAAACAACTTAAACAATTTGTTTTTTATGGTTCTGATTACTCTTTCCACTATGGAAGCCTTCTTGATCGAGAATGTAGAATAATGATTAATGTTATAGTTATTCATAAGTTTTTTAAATGCTGTATTATAAAACTCTGTACCCATATCTGTTTGTAAATTAACAGGGTGACGATTGCTCATGAGCAATACCTTTCGGAAAGCGTTAACTATTTCAAATTTAGTTTTAGTCTTTACAGGAATAGTCCACACATACTTTGAAAAGCAATCAATAACGACTAAAATAAATTTAAAACCTCTGTTAACATTTTTGTAATTCTTCAAATCAATAAGATCAGCTTGCCATAAATCGTCTATACCCTTCAAGATAACAAGACGACGGCTAAAATTTTTTCGTGCACCTCTATGTATTTCATCTACAACTTGTTGTTTGCTCATTTTTTGATAGTTAAATTATTAAATGTATTTCAAACTTTGCCTAAAATTTCTCTCAGTTTTTTTTCCACTTCATTATGAATTTCAGTTTTTATTTTTTTAAGCTCTGCTTGGAGTTCTTTTTTGCTACAGAAATTAGTAATTGAACTATCAACATATTCTTTATTAACTGCATCGTCTTTTGTTATTGGATGTTTAATACCTCTTAATCTTGTAGATTGTAAGTCAAAGTCACCACTTTCAGATTTTGTTAGAGCCTTATCCGTGATCTCAAATATTTCTGCGAAACGCATACGCTTATGAATATGATGTCCGAATTTGTCAATATTCATTTGAAGAACTGTTCGAATTAAATGATAAACATAAAATGAAACAAAATGTATAAACAAACTCATATTTATTGATTTAAATTCCCACTTTCTCGCAACTCTTCTATGATAGAAATAATTTCATTATCTACTCCAGTGTTTCCAGCATCCTTAGAAGCATATAACAACTGTAATCTTGCAACTAATTCATTAGGATCGTCCCAATACACATAATCTGTATTTTTTTTCAATTTCTTCATCAATGGTAAACCTTCTCCACGTTGAACATTTGTCATAGATGTATGATCCGAGTCGGATAGGAAAAGAGGTTTTATAATTTTCATATATTTTTGTCCCTTATTACTTTTTATAGGCTTGTTTGGATCATTATCTCGTCGATGAGCATTTGTGAGAATTAACATTCGTTTATAATTTAGAGTATCATCCGTGGTGATTAAAGTGTAATCTGGCGACTTATTGAACAAAAGCTCTTTTAACCCTGGTGTGTTTTTATAGCGTTGATCCCCTATGGAAATTATGTTATTGTTAATGTTTACATGAGCTGTACCCATCATAAGTTTTCCTTGCTCAATTCTTACACCGAATGGAACATCTTCATAAATTTCGGAAGATAAAGACCAAGAGGAAGCATCTGTACTTAAAGTCGGCTTCGTATTAATTGTGTTAAATGATTCAACACTATCTTTAAACTCTTCAGAACTATTGTCACTAACATCAAGTTCACTCGAGACATTCTTCACTCGAGATATTATGTTAGGTTTATTCTGCACAATGGTTTTATTAGAATAAGATTCACATGAAGAATCAAAATCATCTTCGTGGTTAGATGGACTAGGATTATTTCTAATGTTATTATTTTTATTTTTTTTTCCACCAATTACCGTATTCAAAGGATCTGTTATAGGTTTGAAAAGAGTGTTTAAAACAATTTTATTATCAGCTTCATTGTCTCGCATTTTCTTTATTTTGTTTCTTACAGCCTCGGCGGTGTCAACAATTTGTTGTTTAAGTGCTTTTTCCATTATTTTTAAACAATATACTATATACGTGCGTGATTCTTTGATAAGTTTAATATAATAAAAAATAAAAATTATCATATCGATATTTATATTATTATTCAAAAACCACAAAAGTATCAAATTTCTTTCTATAGCAACCATTGTTTTTACTACAATCTTTGTTTATTACTAAATACTCATAAGGTTCTTTCCATATTTTTGAACACATTTCTCTAAATTCAATCCAAGTCATATCCGTGTTAACATGTTCATCATATACATGTCTCAAATTAATGTCATCTTGTTTAAAAAGAATTATAAGGTTAGCATTATCCCTTACAAGTTGTTTAGGGATTTTGCTATATGTCTGGTTCAAATAGAAACAATCTATAGTCCTATGTCTCCCCATCGCAAAATAATCCCGCATATTATTCTGACTTTCACATGCTACGTCATCAAATATTATTATTGAATTGTGTTTAGCATCTTGTGGACTTATGACTTCTTCGTTTCCATGAAATTTATCAAAGGAAACACTTGGTACTAATTTCAAAACCTTCTCAAGGAAAATATACTTGGGTTGATAAAGGGTTTTAGAATATACATATACGTTCTGAAATTGTAAACCATGTTCGTGTAATAAAAGACCAATAACCAAATTGGTTTTTCCAGTGTTTGAGGGACCACAAACTATACAACGAATCGTATTAGGTAAAAGAACACCATGTCGTGATCCTATGTTCTGTGTATCAACACATAGTTTTTCAACATTTAATGTTTTTTTTTTTTTTTTTTTTTTTTAAATAAATAAATATTTCAGACAGGTCACACAGCGCCATCTAATTTCCGTGGTAAGCGGTAAGCTTGTGTTACGGAAACTAGATGGTTGATAAACTACATATTATACTTTTTTTTTTTTTTTGTAAATATATACATATTATACATATAAACACCCAGACCGAGACAAATTATACAATGTACAACTTGCCCCCGGTGGGAATCGAACCCACGACCTTCCGAGTTCACGGCAACGTTTGTTACCACTAGACCACAGTTTGTGGTTGTTGTATAAATTTCATATTAGCGTTATTGTCAAAAGCCTCATTTAAAATGAATAGAATATTATAAAGTCTTCGCTATTTATGTCATCAACACCAATCCATTTTTTTATCACTTTTCATTGTAACGAACGTAAAAAGTACATAGGCGAGCTAAATAATGTCTTAAGCATTATTTTACATTTATTTCGTTACACATGGGTTCACACAATAACATTAATGTTAATATTGTCGCATCCGTATTATTGGGCATTCAACACACCTGAAGTGAGCATCGCGACAGCGATGTGAACGAAAGGTGGGGCAGAATGCCCAATAATACACTACTCGTATGAGAGGGATAAAGGATGGGTATGGCGATATAGACAATAAATAATAGACAACCTTAAAGTTGTTTTTAAATATGATAAGGCGCAAACAACACCTTTGGGACGGAGCTGTTGTGGACGATGCCACTATATCTGGAACTCTTGTGAGTGCTCTGAAGAACTCTATAACCTAATTCCTCCCTCTCCATTCCGCAACCGAACCACACGCACAGGTCAGAATATACACCCACATAGCGTAGTCACCATCCCTTCGCGTACCTATAAATCTGGTGACTCATACATCTGTCGCACAATAAAGATGTGGAATGCTCTTCCAGCCTCTGTGTTTCCACTTTCCTATAACCTGGAGTCCTTCAAGCGAAGTGTGAAAAGGCATCTAGTCAAGCCGGCATAGTGTTAGGAACTGATGTCGGACATAAGTGTCTGATTCCAGTTGCTAACATTCATGGACCTTGTGCGCCACTTACCATCAGTGGGCGTGTCGTGCTAGTATAAAAAAAAAGTAATACAAATTTGATTAATATAAATATTAGTTAAAAATTAGATAAACATGCTTCAATGAAAGTTCTACTTCCTCGAGCGTAGTGTTGTGCGACAAAATAATAAAAAAAAAGAAAAAAAAAAAAAAAACCAAAGACAATATTATATTATTTTTTCCATTAGCAACACTATTCCTAAGTCGTAACGCTGCACACTCATACTGACATAGCTTCTTTCGTATTTATAATATTAGTATATATTTCAGATAATAGTGGGTCCGGGAAGAGGGGTATATGAAGCTTCAATGACATATAATATATCACAACACACATTTACTCTCAACACTACTGATATATCTAGAACCAATGCGTAAGTATTCATATATTTATTTACTAACTCAGTTGTCTACCACAGCGTACCAAACTCGAGAAATATAATAAATAAATTATTGTACCCCGACCTGGAATCGAACATGGCATCTCCGTGTCTAAATCCTCGGACTTAACCGCTAGACCACGGAGGCAGTCCTGGAGTTTGATTATTTGAAGATAGTATTTACGACAGACATGGCTGTATGGGCTAGATCCCTTTGCCTTCCCTATCGTCTCATTTATCAACCATCGAGAAAATAGAAACAAAAAAAGGAGAGTCCTTCGCGCCATTTTGCGCGGACCTGTCAAGTGCAAATTTTTGTTTTATAAATAAATTTACTATGGATATTGTTAGTCAAAAGTGGTGTTGTTTTGTTTAATAATGTGCTACAATGTGAATAATTATGGAAAACGATAAATTGGACTTTAAATATGGGGCACAAGTTGCAGTTTATTTTTCGCGGTTTTCCCGCGCTGTCAACTCCCATATTTTACCCGACGTGTTTGAGCTACGAGTATAATACCGCGATCTGGAATTTGATGATAACCTCATTAACTTATAAAAAATAAAGATATATATATACGTTGGCTGTATGGGCTAGACCCTTTGCCTTCCCTGTCACCTCATTCTTCATCCATAAACATTGTTTTTCTTTTCCAGTTATGGCGAAGAACCTCACTGTATAAGTGCGACTCGGCCGGATTTAAACATGTACTGCTATTGTAAGGACTGACGTCACAGAGTAACTCGCAGCTATATATATTTCTATATTGTGAAAAAAGAACAGATATAATATATAAACAGGGTGGAAAATAACGAACCTTACTGCGGCTGTACTCTGTTATTTTAAGCGCAAATGTTGTTTTTTTTTTTGTTCATTCATTTATTTAGTTTCGTTTTATGTCTAATTTGCAGTTGATATAGACAGTGACTATACAATCAATTCTAATAGCAGCTAAGTTTTGTTCGTACGTATATCAAGTAGACATTATATAACGTTTAAGCTTAAGTAATGGAATACGGCTGCAGCAAAATTACAAGAATCCAGCTGCTGGATGGGAAGTATTCGAATCAAAAAAGCATTTAAAAAATTCGATCCCTGTCAGAGTAAAGCGAAATTAAAATTCAGTTTTACCGATTAGAATTCAGTTTTACCGATTAGAATTCAGTTTTACCAATTAAAATGCAGTTTTACCGACTAGAATTCAGATTTACCAATTATAATGCAGTTTTACTGATTAAAATTTAGTTTTACCGATTAGAATTCAGTTTTACCAATTAATTCAGTTTTTTGCAATTAGAATTCAGTTTTACCAATTAGAATTCAGTTTTACCAATTAGAATTCAGTTTTACCAATTAAAATGCAGTTTTACCGATTAGAATTCAGTTTTACCAATTAATTCATTTTTACCAATTAAAATGCAATTTTAACGATTAGAATTCAGTTTTTCAATTAAAATATATGAAAATTTTTGGTATTTGCTATTTCCAATACATTCCCATCCAGTTATGATTCTATTTATAATTTTAGTTAAATCTATGCCAAATATTTATTATTATAGTTTAAAATAAAAAAAATATATGTGTAATTGTCAACAGAGCAAATATTTTTTTTAGGCTTCAGGTGTCATTAGTAGAACCTCTATTTGAAATAAAAAAGGTCACTTTTTTTAAAGATAAAATCATTATCCGAAAAACAAAACATTACTGCATGGTGAATCAAAAACGCCGCGTCTGAAAATCGTGATTAATACCTAAAGACTGGAGAGTGTTATTATTAATTAATTTCGCGAACACCCGAGAGACAAAATAGTGAGAGAAAAAATTACCTAAGTCAACGTTCGCGCGATCGTTGACCTCTGATTTGTTGATCTTGATTAGGCTCAGTATGAGTTACGATATTTTTAGGAAAACTTCTCTGCACCGTAACTTACGATTTTATTGCTGAATCATTAAAATAAATAATACGTACTTCTTTATTTTAATTTTTTGATTTCAATATAATAATATTTGCTCTTTAACAAATTTCACGCAGTATTTTGTTGATCTCAAATGATTTATAAGTTTATTTAAATACTTGAAATTTTATGTTACATTTAAATTTAAGAAAAACCTGTTACACCTGTATTTTGAGACGGTTCCTCCACTCAATATTTCCTTCCAGCTGTCAAAAGTATTGATAAGTCTAGGTATTTTAATATTGACACGTTAGTCCCATGCTCAGTCCACGAGGTGCTCAGCATTTTTTCTATCTATTTAGGTTCAACTCAGTCTAAATCTCATATAAAGTAAGTTTTTTTTTTAAATTTTTAATGTAACTTAAAATAATTATAGTGATATCTTGTAACTGTCGAAATCTCAAATTATGATTTAAAAAAAAAAAAAAGATTTTTATTTTTAATGTTTTTTATGGTTGTGTTTTGCATTTCTTTTTTTTATTGTTGTTTTTTTGTAGGCAGTATTAAAATTATATTTTAATTATGAAATAAAAAAATTACTCCCGTTTTTTAAGATTTTCCTCAACTGCTCCTCAACTCAACGTTTCCTTCCAGCTGTCAAACGAAACTAAAATCAGTGTAATTGTGACGATTAAACATTTTTTTTTTTTTAATACTAGCACGACATGTGACCTTGCGTCCACCTAATGGTAAGTGGGGAGCGAGATCCACAAATGTTAGCAACTGGTATCAGACACTCATGACTGACATCAGTCCCTAACACTATGCCGGCTTGACTGGACATGACGGCAATTCGAGCCTGATACCGAAATGTATGGAGTAAAGACTGGGTTTATCAATTTAGCAGACTGGACAAATCACCACGATCAGTCTGCCTACCACCTATAAAAAAAGAATAAAAAATAAAAATGGCGTCGAATGTACCAGCTTACGGCTGACCTTCAAAATAAAACTACAGTCGTACTCAGTACAGTCGGCTCTATTTTTAACTTGCATTTTCGTTTGACAGCTGGAAGGAAATTTTGAGTGGAGGGGTCGTTTAGGAAATGACCTAGAATACAGGTGTCAGTCCACTGTCCACACGAGATACTCAGCATTTTTTCTTTCTTTTTTGGTGCAACTCAGCTTAAATCTCAAATAGTGTAAGTTTAAAAAAAAAATGTAACTATGGCCGCGTTCGTTTTATAGCATTTCCAACATTTCGTAGCAACTTCATAAACCAGCGTGAAATGTCGTTTTTGTTAAAAATATCACTTTTTTTAACAATGCTAACATTTTTTGATAAGTATGACAAGAAACAAATAATAACAAATCAATTGACAATGTGTAAGAGTTCTTAGCGCCATTTTGCGTGGACATGTCAAGTGCAAGTTTTTGTTGTGTAAATTAATTTACTGTGAATATTATTGGTTAAAAGTGGTGTTGTTTTGTTTAATAATGTGCTACAATGTGAATAATTATGGAAAACGATAAATTGGACTTTAAATATGGGGCACAAGTTGCAGTTTATTTTTTGCGGTTTTCCCGCGCTGTCAACTCCTATATTGTTCCCGACGTGTTTGAGCTATGGTGCCGCGAGTGACTCCAAGAAAAGCATCAAATTCTGCAGCATCTGGAATTTGATGATGACCTCATTAACTCATAAAAATGAAAGATATATGTCAGACTTGGCTGTATGGGCTAGACCCTTTGCCTTCCCTATCACCTCATTTATCATCCATCGGGAGAAGAGAACCAAAAAAAAAATTCATTGACAATGTATTATGGTCTCTTGAATTTATTACATAAAATCGTTTAAATAAATATAATATAAACTATAAAGTATACAACAATGTAAACAAACCATTTTATATGTTAATGACATCTGTCAAAAAGTAACATCAATAACCCTCCTTTCAACACGGTACTGACATACGAAGTTAGCATCAAATGACCGCCTCCGTGGTCTAGTGGTAACAAACGTTGCCGTGAACTCGGGAGGTCGTGGGTTCGATTCCCACCGGGGGCAAGTTGTACATTGTATAATTTGTCACGGTCTGGGTGTTTATATGTATAATATGTATATATTTACAAAAAAAAAGTACAATATGTAGTTTATCAACCATCTAGTTTCCGTAACACAAGCCTCGTAGCTTACCACGGAAACTAGATGGCGCTGTGTGACCTGTCTGGAAATATTTTATTTATTTTAATGTTAGAATTTTTATAAAACGAACGACTTGTGCTAAAAAAGTGGTATTTCATGCTAACATTTCTTAAAACGAACGCGGCCTTAATATAATATAATGTTTATAGTGATACCTTATAACTGTCGAAATCTCAAATTATGACTATTTAAAATATATAGTTTGTTTTTTAATTTTTAAGGTTTTTTATGGTTGTGTTCGGCATTTTTTTTTAATTGTTGCTTTTTTAGGCACGATTAAAATTATTTAAAAAAAATACTCTCGTATTTTAACGCGTTTCCTAAAATTAAGCCACTGTAATTGTGACGATTAAAATTAAAAATGTTGTCAAATGGTGGCGCATTACGGCTGACCTTGAAATAAAACTGGTACAATCGGATTCATTTTTAACTCTAATCGTAACAATTACGTCGTTTGACTTAGAATACGGGTGTATTAAATAAAAGTGTGATTTCATTTTTAGTATTTAAAAAAGTACCTATTATTTTTGTGCTGTGATTTTTTGGATTATATTATTTAAATACAAGACCGTTGTTAATTTTTTTAATCAGGTTGGATTTTTTAGATAAGTCTGTGTCTTAACCGTTACATGAAAACGTTCCTAGTAGACCATCCATAACATCCTAGTAGACCATCCATAACATCCTAGTAGACCATCCATAACTTTCTAGTAGACCATCCATAACTTCCTAGTAGATCATCCATAACATCCTAGTAGACCATCCATAACATCCTAGTAGACCATCCATAACTTCCTAGTAGACCATCCATAACATCCTAGTAGACCATCCATAACATCCTAGTAGACCATCCATAACTTTCTAGTAGACCATCCATAACTTCCTAGTAGACCATCCATAACCTCCTAGTAGACCATCCATAACTTTTTGAGTTATGCTAAACTGCATTCACAGGTTTTGGACAAAATGTATTAGATTAATGTTAGACAGCAAGAAAATGGTAATTTTACACAAATACTTTTTTGATATTGATATGATATATTTTTTTTATAGTAGAAGATCGGCGTAGGGACGCGTTCCTTAAATCCTACAAAGGTCGGTCCAAACCCACCCGACATGTACCAATGAGAAATACACTTTTCTTAAGTACATTCGTCATAGATTTACAACACCACCGTTCCCGTGTGAGGAGAGCACGTTAAGCCGTCAGCCCCGGTTCCACTAATACCAAATTGTGGAATCGTTAATAAAAAGTCTTTAAACATTGACATCATATCCTCGCCAAGCCGTCTGGCCAGCGTGGCGAGTGTAGTCTAAATTCTCCAGATATATAGTGATAGTGACCAAAGTCTGTACTGGACCGACTGAGGTCTTACTACCCCGTTTTTAAAACTTATGTCATCAAATAGAGGCTAATCATTCCTATGTGTTGCGACTTAGCACATCCTTAGTCCTTGAATCGCCTACATCCCTTCATTTATCCAAACAACTAATCGTGTGCCTCGGCCCTCGCTTTACAAATGTTATTGTGACGCGTCGAATCGAGAACATTCCGTAGAAGTTACGGATACGGACCAAGACACATCAAGCAGCAAGTTTAGTTACAAAATAAAACTCGGTGTATTCGAAAACCGACGAGGTGCCAATCCTGGTGAGTCCTTCCTTTTCTACCTGGCTAAAACATCAACTATCAGAGAAACGGCGGGATCTTGCATTACAGAACTATTCTGATGCTCAGACCCTGCCTTTGGATGGGGAGAAATTAACTAATTGCTCATAAAAATCTAACACTATGTTGTGTTAGGACTAATTTCTCAAATTAAACCAGTCTTCAATGTTGTATGATTTATTTCCATTGTCAATAATTATTTACAACCTTCACTATTTTAAAGGCGCGCAACGACCGACTCGTCTGCTGTGTTCTTGTAATCTGGCGCGATATGATTCGCGCCATTCATTAAAGCGACTCGTAACATCGTTATTGAACCAATCAGAAATCAGCACACGACTACGTTCGTACACAACGCCACCTACTTTACAAAACCATATTGCTAATCATTCTTAACTTATGTTAATAACACTGAGATAATAATGTAATAATAACTATGTTACATTAAAAGATAACAGTTGACAGGGAGACGCTCCTGATACATTTCAATTCGTCAGTATTTATAAAATTAACTTGTGCAAGATAGTAAGAATTAAAACAATAAAAAAGTTCCAAATAGGGTGTTCGCTCTAAATAGTGGATTGTTTCTGGCCTTTGGCAAGGAGTAATTTTCTGTGGACGGCGAGCAAACTAAATTAATATTTATGAACAACTCACTGTGGGTAGTGAATTATTATTTTTATTTTTAAATATATGTGTTTCATAATTGCATGCTGTGTGCACATGTTTTTGTAGATAGTACTGGAACTGCATTGTAGAGATTTAAAAATGTTTTGTACTCATTTCTGTTGTGTGTACCTAATAATAATAATAAAATTAGTAGATTTATCCCCACACACATACATCTCATTACAGAAATTCCTAGAAAAGAACCAGATCATCATTACAATTATTCACTCACTTTCATAAATAATATACCCTTGGCTAAGGTCCGCGAGCATTATTAAAATCCGGCCTAAAAACCTAGAGTTTAAAATATAAACCATAATAATAATAAACTATGCCTACAGACTTTAAAAAAAAACTAGAAGTTCTTCGCGCCTTTTTGCATGGATATGTCAAGTACAATGTGCAATTATTTGTTTAATAATGTGCTACAATGTCAATAATTATGGAAAATAATAAATTGCACTTTTAACAAAGAGTTACAGTTTATTTTTTGCTATTTTACCGAGCTGTAAACTTCCATATATTAACCTGATGTGTTTGAGGTATAATGATTTCAAGAAAAGCATCAATTTCTGCAACATATAGAATTTGATGATAGCCTCATTAACTCATAAAAAAATAAAGATATATTACGTCGGACTTGGCTGTATGGGCTAGATCCTTTGCCTTTGCTATCACCTCATTTATCATCCGCTTGCACTTGACATGTCCGTGTAAAATGGCGCGAAGAACTCAATCCCGTATAAGAAGACGTTTCCGCAACGGCTACATCACTCAATTATTTCTGTTGATATGTCTACATGTTTTAAAATCGCACCTAGTCAGATGCTTTGCGGGGTAAGGCAGAGTGCACAATCGTCCAAAAACGAATCGTACAAGATCGATATTACGTCTGTCAGAAATGTTAAAATCTGAGTATTAAACACAAGTATATATATACACATGTACACATACATACGTACATACATATACATACACATGTACAGAGTTAGCCAGTGAAACGGGAAGATTTAAATAAGTAAGAAATTTAATTTTATTATTTAATGGTTATAAATATAATGAAAAAAGGTAGCCATTTACTGTGCAATAAGTAAAAAAAATTTTTTGAATATAACATTTGTCAAATGTCCTCCATTGGAATCTATGCACTGCTGCAGCCGGGCATTGCCTGTTGAACAGTAGCGATGTTTTGAGGGGTTCGAACGATTTTTGCACTCCCACCTCGTTTTTTAGACGTTGATCCAGTTTGTTTATCCACGAACGAATTGCGTTATCCGAAGGAACAGGCCTGTTGCGCGGTATGTTGAAATGGCGTCGAAAAGCACGTCACGTTTTCCGTTCGTATAATACGCTTTAACCGCGTAGCCGCGATGTTCACCCATCCAACGATCCATCTCAACTAAATGGCGGGACACGCAGGGGGAACGGAGCCGGCCACTATTACCCCCACCACTCACATTCATTCCAACTGTCCAATCTTCCCGTT
The DNA here is from genome assembly GCA_910589645.1 of Tinea semifulvella. NCBI lineage: Eukaryota > Metazoa > Arthropoda > Insecta > Lepidoptera > Tineidae > Tinea > Tinea semifulvella. Next base: position 9,769,483 of record OU342619.1, read on the forward strand.
TCACTGCTAACCCTGTATATGGCAATTTTGCAGTCTTGCATAGGATTATTTCCTTTCTTATGCAGGTTTTAGAGCTAGGTGGATTCAGGCATGCCACCATTGCCGCTGAAATGCATTGAAAACCGCATATTTATTTGATAGTACACGAAGTAGGTACCCTGTATTTACGAATTAAACATATCGCTATGGTTTATTTTAAACAGGTCTGTAATAAGTTACAATTCGTGATGCCTACACGTGAAATTTTATTCCAGTCCGGTTTTACCACTTAGGTTAAACTCAGATTAATATTAAGATATAAATTTTAGCAGCTTAATTTCGATTGGATACGCATTGTTAACATTGCAGTTTATTTAAAATATTTGAAATATATATATATATACTTTAAAAACGCTTTGATGCGTTAGATCTTAAACACTGAGAAACATAATGCTCAAGGACGGAACGCAGTGTCAAAATCACTTGTACCTTATAAATTTTGAATTCTTTCATTTAGCGCAAGCTGCGGGTGCCCCGACAATAAAATAAAACAATCACCAAGTGTCAGTGATCCCCTAATTGGGGAACGACTTTTAGGTCAGAAGATCCGCGGATTTCCGGTGACTCATCATGGCCGTCGCCCAACTCCCCGCCAGCCGCGCGTCACTTCTTTACGCCCGGCGAGATAGCATTATCAATCGCATTGTTAATTTTATCACACTTTCCTCGACATGTAAGTAATTTTATATATATAGTATGTATTAATGTATAAATTGTATGTACCTATATATTATGACATAGTAAGTATTATTTTTATGTATTTCTTTTATAAATTGTCATTTTATATCTATTATTACTATGAAAACTGTCCTAAAGTCCTAAAGGTTTGGCTGTCAGAGAATGTCTAGCGGCATTGAGTCCGCCTTTGATAGTGCAATAAAGTTTAAAAATTAGCGACGATCGTAAGGTTTAACCCAGTGTACTCGTAACTAAACGTGTCAGTTTACAGTTAACCAGTTATATTTAGTTACCTTGAAATAAACTAAGATTAAATCGTACAGTTTAAAATTTGTTGACAACCCTGCCGTGTTTCTGCACTAAATATAAGCGCACGATTCTCCTTAGAAATGCAGTTTGGAGTTACACTATGACGAGCAATCTTGGATGTTACGAAATATACAATAACATTACAAGTGGGGATATGTTTGTTTGGATCGACAAACCAATTACTTTTATAGAAATAGGGAATGGACTGAGTATTCCTTAACATGATTCGAAAAAAATAATTAGATTTTTGCACCTATTGGTTTTTGGGAGTTCTCGAGAGTAAAACTGCTTATTCGGTAGTTGATAAATATTTAATGTCAAACACATAATTATAGCCAGAAACTAGGATTGGAAAGTAGTAGGTCAGATCAGTGTGGTATCCCCACTACTTCCCATGTCGTTGAACTTAGCCCACACAATAGTGGGTCGGTCCCGTATGGTGTCCCCACCACATCGTCATCGAACCCGTGACCCTTGTGGTGAAGATACCGTTCTATGTGCCGCCACAGGTTCAAAACATTCATATATATATAAATTTAGTTCCATATTTTTTGTAGTCTATTTGTGGTAAATATTTTTTGTAGTTTTTTTGTCTTTATGTGTTTGTTAGTCGTTAGTTATCCTGTAATGAATAAATAAATAAAATAAATATGCGTCAATGCAATAAGGAGATGAGTCTATACACTGTACAGTTTATTTTACACCCCTACGTACATAAAGGGGCTAGTCGTAACATTAAAATGTATAAATAAGTAAAAAGAGTTCAATCGAGTTATTTTAGTATCGCTCTTTTACCGCCAATAATTCAGTTATGCATAGTGAGATGATTGGACTCGTACCTAAAGTATACGACTAATCAAATTGAACATTACGTAAATTACAATTTTCTAATTATAAAAATGAGTTGTTTTCTTAATTTTATATTTTATATATAAACTATTTTTGTTGCTTTACGAGCGAAGCCGGTTCAAACATCTAGTAAAAAATAATTTATTGAAATAATTAAGTTAAGGAATATTCTCACGGTTTATTTATTATTTCATAAATATTCAACCTAATGTTAATTATAACCAATAAAATGAGAAAATTATACGCCATCTTGTATCGGTCACATTAAAGGCAAATACTAAGCGATCACTTATAATAAAATACTAATTAAGAATATATTTCAAATTGTATATAACCCGGTACCTCCTCTTAGACTCGGAGGTACTGGGTTCGATTTCTGGTCGGGACACAAAAATATTTATTAATGTATATAAAATACATTTAATTAATATTTAATTTATTTGTGATATTTCTCCAGTTTCGTACGTTGGAGACATCCACGAGCTTGCCACTTGTCATGATTGGCCTATAGTAAAGTTGGCTAAATGTAAATCCGCTTATTTATAAGCGTGGTTTCTGTCCACCCCGAAAGGGAAACGGTCGTGATGATACTTTGGACCCCACGGGCCTAAAGTCCAATTACAATCATATTTATTTATCTGGAATTCCAACAGCATAACTGTTATCAAATTTACACAATACATAAGGCCATGAATGGGTTCACAAATTAACACAAAAATATAAATCCACTGTAAAGACAGATTATGAAATCAATCAAAAAAATATTTTTAAAAAAGTTCCTAAAAAAAATGTAATTTACAAAACCAAGACAATAATTACACATAAACAAAACAATAACATACAATAAGACGGAAGAAAATACATTCCTACCGATCAGCCACGGATACCACAGTGGGAAATATTTTGGTGGCAGGTATAATTCTAATGGCTCCTACTGTATCGTTTCTTAATTGTTCTTATACTGCCTGTCTCTGTTCTTTCTCTTCGAATAAATAAATAAAGACCAAAGCTATCTATCGTAAACTGCATTAAAAACATAAATAATGATAATAAATTAAAATTGCTAATAAGTAAATTGGTTGAAGGACTGTAAATTAAGTATTGATGATTATACGTATGATATTGATTTGCAACTAACTGTAGGTGCTTGTAAAGTTTTGCATTACACGTTGTGAACTAGATTTAGTGATGGCCTTCAGTTCGAAAGATGTGCTTGCGTTCTCATACCATTCTGCATACAACATCGATTTCAAATACGATAAGTTTCCCCATTCTGCAGTCGTATTCCCTTAGATACTTACTTCGTGTTCGACTTGGTGTTGTAAGCGATTTTTAAAAATAAATTGCGCTTTGTCAGACGTTCGGGAAGCTTTTCCGGACAGCGGCCAACAAAATCAAAATCGCCTTAATGATAGCCGACGTCCGATAGGAGATGGCACCGTAAGAAGAAGAAGAAATATTATTGTGTCCCGACCAGGAATCGAACCCGGTACCTCCGAGTCTAAATCCACGGACTTAACCACTAGACCACGGAGGTAGGCTTAGTATAATTTGGAGGGTAAAAAGCTGTCATACTGTAAGTAACCCAAAGTCTTTGTAAACGTCAATCGTCGGATACCTTATTGGTTTTTTGAATATCACCTTGGTCTGCACTGCCTCCGTGGTCTAGCGGTTAAGTCCGTGGATTTAGACTCGGAGGTACCGGGTTCGATTCCTGGTCGGGACACAAAAATATTTATTATGTAAATAAATACATTTAATTTATTTGTGATATTTCTCGAGTTTGGTACGCTGTAGACATCGACGAGTTTGCCACTTGTCATGATTGGTCTGTAGTAAAGTTGGCTAAATGTGAATCTGCTTATTTATAAGCGTGGTTTCTGACCACCCCGAAAGGGAAACGGTCGTGATGATACGTTACGTTACCTTCAACACAGCCCTTTGCGTTCCTTCTAGATATACATACATACAAATCTTCACGCCAGATCCCTTGCGGGCTTCGTCGACATTCATCAATCTTTTCATACATGCCCTTTTGTTACGAAGGCTTTTAAATGCACCTTCGGCCAGTGTTTTATTTATTTGATCGTGATATGTGAGTCTCGGTCTGCCAGGGCCTCTTTCACCCACAACTTTCGCATTATATATCTGGTTCGTCAATCTTTCTTCGCTCATCCTTTCAACATGCCCGAACCATCGTAGCATGCCTTTCCTTATTTTTATCACTATACTTTCTTTTATACCTACCCTTTTCCGTATTTTGACGTTACGCATGCGGTCCGCCAAAGTTACGCCGCAACGAAGACAAGACGAAGAGTAGAATTTAAGAACGTGCCACCCCAAACATAAATACAGTATGTATATATATATTTTTGTTTTAATATTATATAAAAAAAAAGTTGTAGATATAAGTGCTTATGGCGTGAACGAAACGGAGAACAGATTGGTTACAATCTTTTTTTTTTTTTTTTTTGGAAACACAGTCACATAAAGTAAAAATACATAATACGTCCTGTTATGAATTCCAGATTGCCGCTCAGGTTAAAGGTCCGGATCTACAAGATGTTCATCCGTTCCCGTCTTACCTACGCTGCGCCAGCCTGGCACCACCTTCTGGCCAAAACTAATAGGGACAAGATCCAAAGTCAGCAGAACATATCGCTCAGAGTGGTCTCCCGAGCACCATGGTTCGTGCGTAATTCCGTCATAGCTCGAGATCTGGAGATGCCTAGTATTGAGGAGTTTGTCGTTGGCCTGACTAGACGTATGTTCTATCGGGCCGACAACGGTCACTTCAAGCATCTCCAGAATATCGCTCCGTCTTGCGCTCGGCCCCCCAACGGGAGACCACTTCCTGGAGGAGAACTGAAGTAGCCGAACCCAGATCCCCTGGGCTCGTGAGCAATACGGGCGCTGTTATACCAGTAACGGTGCACAGCACTAAAGGTGCATGAATTACCAGCGGGTGATTACTCGCTGAGATCCTGCCGGGGAGAACGGGGGAATGTCCCCATCCCCAACCCAGGCCCATTAGACATCCGGGCCTGGACGACCCCACTGTCTGTCTGTCTGTAACACATCGTCTCCACCAAACCATTAGAAATATATATTTATATATATATATATAAATCAAGAAATATATTGATAGTAAGGATGGAGAAGATACGAAAGCGATTTTATAAATAATAATGACAGATTTAAAAGAAAAACAGTTTTATTTGACATTCATTGTTATTTATTCTTTCATTTATTTTACGATTTAATATTAGGTAATTAACTATAAATAAACAATGTCCTTTAGCGATCCAAGGAGACTGGCAACATCTCCCCTCTCTATAGCGAGGCAATAGCCTTGATGATACGTCATTTAAATTGATTTATTATTTCTTTAGAGTGGTCGTGCAATAAAATTCGTAGTAATTGCAGCGGCGCATCTGTTATGTCGATACTTGCTCGTGTTATTTGATTGAGAACTTTATAGTGATGTCATCATTACTCATCGTCATATCGATAGATTTTTAAATTAGTCAACAATAACATATTTAAACAAAGAGCCGCACGATATATAGGGAGGCCAATAAAATTTTGCCCAAATGGCAAATTTACTGATCGACCTGTGCCAGATTCAAGGTGTAGTCGTGGTAATAGTTTACGGGATTCTTATTTGATTATGATCGTTTTCGATATATCAGAACAAAATATGCTATTATAGCAGCTTACGTAGACATATAAATCAGTTTATCGCAAAACCCCGTGAGGCCCAAACTTTAAAAAACTTATGTATTAATAAAGTCTAAAAATATTACTAAAAAGAATAGAAATTAATATATATGTATATCTCTGTATCTGATACGGTTATATATGTCATTATATTTTCTAATTAAAGCCTGTAGCCACCTTCCTTATGTTTGTGACTGCATTTATTGTCACGAAGGTTTGACTGTCATAGAATGCCTAGGCATTAAGTCCGCTTTTGTACTTTGTACAATAATGATTTAAATAATAAAATAAAATAAAAACGTCTGTAACTTGACGTTTTTTTGTATGAAACTATTTTTATGCATTTTGATTTCGTATGAGCGTTTATAGGTCATTTAGATGTTGAGTCCTACATAAATAAAGCATTTATTTACTAAGTTATTTCTTATATATTCTCTGTCCTAAAATTCTTTGTAAAATTTCCTAACATATTTCATTCACAGCGGCCTAGACCTCCACTATATACTGCCCTACACTCGCTACGCTGGCCTGGTTGGCGAGGGTGTGATGTAAATTTATTAATGACAATTTATTACCACAAGTGTGTGTGTGTGTGTGTAGTCATCTTCGCCATTGGGACGGAACGCTCCGTCGTTATCCCCTTAAGCGTGTGTTAATCTCGGTGGGCGACGGCCCGCTGGTTCCTCGTTTTACCTCGTCGACTTGAGCCGCCAGGAAAGGGACCACTGTAGTATCTGTGGCACCTATGGGGCAGTCTATTAAATGTTGTTAGTAACTGCTGGTTACGCTTCTGCTCCCAGGATCTCACGGGGCACGGGACGGCCCTCCGGTGGGCGTGCCTGCAGCGGTGCGATACCCCGAAGATAGTCGGAGCGGCTGTGGTCGGCTCGATCGAACGAACCATGGAGCTCTGATGCGCAATGAAATATTTTGTTGCGCTTGGATCGCAGCAGCTATGGATGACGCCAGGCCGTAGGTGAGGCGCGAGCGCATGAACGTCTTATAGATGTTTAGTTTTACCCGGTGTGGTAACGACGAATGCAGCAGCGGCCTCAGTTGGGCCCGAGCGGCTTTCGCGCGGTTGATTGGGTTACCACAAGTCGGTATTAATGAAACCGGGACCCACGGCTGGCTGGGACTGGTAGATTAGTTTTTCAATTTTTTTTTTCTTTTACTTTTCATTCGTAGAAAACGGTAAAATATCGATAAATGATAACTTACTAAATGCAACATCCCTATTAAGTCAATCTTTGACCTTGCATGTAAAAACTGTAATGTCGAATTGTAATTTCTTTACACATGAGAAGGTAATTTGGTTTAGTTTAATGAATAGTTTAATTATATACCATTTAATGAATATTTATTTATTAATGTTTTTTTTATTTTTGTATTATAAATTATAGTATTTAAAAAAAAAACTGGTCTTCTGCTAACAGCTTACTTATTGGACCACTTTGCTGCTTAGTCTTCTACTAGCAGGAGTAGAATCATTCAAAATAAATAAATTAATAACGTTTCATAAATTCCTGTAATAGGTTTACGTGAATAAAGATATTTTGACTTTGAACTAAGACTAAACCAGACCGCATATTGCAGGTCGTTTATCTTTCAAATATTTTGGTCATATGTTAGCAGAGGAACTAAAGGACGATATCGATATTTATTCCATTCCATTCCGTTCCGTGCTGATCCGTTCCGTTCCATTCCGTTCTATTCCATTTCATCCGGTCTGTTTACGGCTGCATCGTGGACTTGGATATGTAGGGTGGTGCGAATCTGGTCAGACCAGCGTATGGGGCTTCGCTCACGCGGTCTTTTGCCATTGACTTTTCCTGTAATAACAAGCCTTTCCAGAATACCAGTTCTTTTACGGGCTATACGGCCGAAATACTCAAGGTTCTACCGGCTATACTATGGTGAATGCTCCGAAGAACTCTATAACCTAATCCCTCCCTCTCCATTCCGCAACCGAACCACACGCACAGGTCAGAATATGCATCCACATACCGTAGTCACCATCCCTTCGCGTACCTATAAATTTGGGGACTCATATAACTGTCGCACGATAAAGATGTGGAATGCTCTTCCAGCCTCTGTGTTTCCACTTTCCTATAACTTGGAGTCCTTCAAGTGTGAAAAAGCATCTAGTCAATCCGGCATAGTGTTAGGGACTGATGTCAGTCATGAGTGTCTGACTTTAGTTGCTAACATTCATGGACCTTGCGCGCCATTTACCATCAGGTTGGCCCAAGGTCCTTTTTTTTATTCGTGCTAGTATAAAAAAAATGTCTCGTTTTATCTTAGTAGAGATTTTGAGCTCCTTTAAAGTCCTACATCGGTTCTTTACGCTGTCCAAGGGATATGTAAAATACTGCCTCCGTGGTCTAGCGGTTAAGTCCGTGGATTTGGACTCGGAGGTACCGGGTTCGATTCCTGGTCGGGACACAAAAATATTAATTAATGTATATATATAAATACATTTAATTAATATTTAATTTATTAGTGATATTTCTCGAGTTTGGTACGCTGGAGACATCGACGAGCTTGCCACTTGTCATATTGGCCTATAGTAAAGTTGGCTAAATGTGAATCCGCTTATTTATAAGCGTGGTTTCTGACCACCCCGAAAGGGAAACGGTCGTGATGATACTTTACTTTTTTTTACGCCTCCAACACATCTCAACGCGGCTACGATCACCGGCTTTAAGAGTCCTTTTCTTTTTTTTTAAAGACGGTGAATCGATAAATCATCAATGATACGCCCCCTGCCTGAAGGGCCAACGCGGGTGGGGGTCGCATGCCCGACTCATCCGTGAAGCCTCCTAAGGAGTCCCCAAGGTGCCTACGGACTAAAACCCTATAAACCGTCTCTCTTTCACTGTTGTCCCTGCGTGCCTTAACAGCTAAGTCTGAGTCGTGGCTACGGAGTGAAGGCACTCGTTCGCCGCGTATATGAGAGTCCAAGTTTTATTTCAGTATAGCCTAGATTAAGCTAAACGTATTTTAATAATAATATTAATCTACGAGTGAGTATGTATAATATGCTCCCAAGTTGCGTTATACCAATAAATAACTAAACTATTAAAATTGATACTCGATAGCAGATGGACGGAGATTAATGAAATTGGTGCCAAAATGTAGGTACACGTCTCGTCAGTCACGACCCATTGATCACGAGCGGTGCGTCTGAAGGTGGGTTTAGACTAAACGAACGAAATGCTACAACCAGCAAATGTAACCTGCCTTTGCAGTTACAGGATTATCCAACGCCTGCGTTTGGATGTAGTTGCTTTTGTTTGTTACGAAGAGGATTCTACGTAACTACTTTTTATTAAAAATGCATAATATATTTTAAACTTTATATTTTCGATATAGTTACAAATGTACAAAAACTAAACACTTTTACGCGGACACTATTACGCGATTGACTTAAACCGGAATTATTATTTTAATCCTAATATTTATAAAAATTACTCTCTCTGTCGACCTCTCGGCCGAGCTCCCGATTTTTTTTTTTACAAAACAAAATCCAACGGCTCTGTCATTGTCATATTAATGACAATACTATTCTTCATTAAAATTCAAATAAAACTTCGTAACCTACATGTACCCGTTACATTCTTCCCCCACTTAAAAAAGATAATAAAATATTAAAATATATTATCATAAAAATATATTATTATAGCTAAAAAAATTATTTGCAAAATATAAGCGATAACCCTAACCTAACGAAGTGACAACCCTAACGTAAGGGAAAGAGGTGTGACAAGTACGCTGTACATATATATGTTATAGTTCGCGCAACCGTTTTTAGTCCATATCTAAAACGGTTCTGTCGTCGCAGAACAAAACACGTTTCGTCTTCAAGTGAACACGTCCGAGCATGCAAGAACGCTGTGAACAACTGTTTGCACACTCGTGCGTCGTTTACATCAAGCGATCAATAATTCTTAGAATATTTTATAGAATAATTTTAATAGAAAAAAAACACGTCAGTAATTCCGAGATGGACAAGTACCGCTTTTTAAGAAGTTAATTGACATTTAGCCAATTTTATTATAGCCCCATCATGACAAGTGTTATGCTAGCGTACCAAATTTGAGAAATATCACTTTAAAAAAAAAATCCGACAAGGAAGTCCAAAATCCAGTAGACAACTTATAATATAGATAAGTAACAAAAATTATAAGCAGATCACAGAGTGACGTTAAATATACCAAGAATGAATTGTCCATTGTTACACAAAGCTAATTTGATGAAGCAGATAAAATAGTAATTCGTTTGTTTGGTCTAAACCCATCTTTAGAAAACGAACGCAAATTATTTTGGCGGATACGGTATGCCTAGTGTGGCATGCAAATTTTGGAATTACGTTATTGAACAAAAAAACTTTACTAGGTACTACTTTGGTTGGATACGGACAGGACCGGAACGATGTACGAGGAACGAGTGAGCGTCTTGTTGCGTAATAAAAAAAGACCTTTGTAAAACAGACTACATAGGTGGTACTACTATGGAGGAACCGAAACATTACGAAAGCTACTAAAATCCTGCTGGTCAGAGCTCTTGTGTTTCCCATTTTCCTGTATGCTGCAGAGACGTGGACCCTGCGCGAAACTGAAATAAAACGGATTAATGCTCTAGAAATGTGGTGTTGGCGGAGAATGTTGGGCATATCGTGGACGGAGTTCCGAACAAATCAATCCTGGAGAAACTAGAGATAGGACAACGCCTTTCCTCAATCGTGCAATCACGCATTCTCACTTTCTTTGGACACGTATCACGGCGTGGAGATACATCCATTGAGCGCCTTGTAGTTCAGGGAAAAGTCGATGGCAAGAGAATGCGTGGTAGGTCTCCGATGAGATGGACTGACCAGGTTAAAGCAGCAATGGATCACCCCCTACATGAGTGCTCCAGGAAGGCTGCAGTTCGAGACGAGTGGCGACGACTTGTTAAGCGTGCCACTGACACTCAAGTGACGACCACGACCACTCTGCCAAGAGTGTAGCGACTAAGAAGAAGAAAACAGACTACATAGGTGGTAGGTGGACTGATGTCCGCTACCTGTCTGATGTGATTTAAGTTAAGAATCACAAATGCTTGTTATTAAATGTTTTTATTCGACAAAAGAATGCCTAGTCACTAAGCTCAACAAAGTCATGTGACAAAATATAAAAAATAATAAAAAAAATTTTTAATCATTTACTTTCCAATACATAAACTGTAACCACAGTTTGTTGGCGAAGACAATTATTACCTACTCTCGAAGCTTAATAATGAATATTTATAGTAGGTACATAAAAAAGATGCGGGCGCGAACCACTCTCCCCCCGCGCGAACACCCCGTCCGCCTACAGGTACCATTAATTTAAGTCTATCTCTTTCTTAGGATTAACACTCATTTCTTCCGAAGATTGTTTTAAATTTTGAAACTAATACTCAATATGCAATAAACGAACGACTGCAGGCAGGAGGCGAGGCGAGGGCGCGCGGGGACGCGGAGCGCATACATGGCTTACAGTCAGCATTTGTATGCTATGACCGGTCCAACACGCTAATACTCACCAGTGCATTGAATCTGGAAACTGCAGAGAGCTTCACTTACCTGGGTTCTAGCATCAGCAACACTGGATCGTGCGAGGCTGAAATTCGATGACGCATCGGAATGGCCGAGAACGCCATGTCTCAGCTAAACAAAATATGGACGGACAGGGCTAACTCCATAAAAACGAAATCCAGGCTAGTTAGATCACTGGTTTTCTCCATATGGCGCTGAGACATGGACTATAAAGAGCGCTGATCGAAAGCGTATCGATACTTTTGAGATGTGTGGAAAAAAATGCTGAGGATCTCGTGGACTGAGCATCGAACTATCGTATCGATTTTAAATCAACTAGACACTCGGATACTCCAGTACTTCGTTTTATAATTGAAACACTTGATATTGTGCTAATTACTTTATTAACCACCAATCCTCCATATTGGATTTTACACAACACACGATTACAGAGTAATATGACCACAGACTGTGAGACACCACAGACTACTTAGGTTGGCAGATAAAGTACTGAATAAACAAAAATACCAAACCACATATTACTCCAACACTCCCCCTCAATTTGATAATGTGAAACCACATAATTAAATTGTTAACTAAACATATACCTCGTTTATATATTCACATCATCAAAACTTAGGTGAGTAAAGGATATCTATTACTAGCATAAAGTAAAATATAATTAAACATTTTTATAACATTTTCAAGTTAGTTGTTTGTTAAAACAAAATTAAAAAATAAAACTTGAAATTAATAAACATTGAGCTTCCTCCTATTATCTTCGAATTTAAATACTGACAAGCTTTTTGTAAACATATCTGCTAAATTATTATTCGATTCAATGTACTGAAGTGTAATTTCTTTAGTTAAAACAGAATGTTTTATAAAATGATAGCGAATATCAATATGTTTGCAACGCTTGCTGTTTTCATAGCTCTGAGCCATACATATGGCACCCTTATTATCGACATAAACAGTTGGCTCTAGTTGAACTGAAAAATCTGTGCATAAACCCTTAATATTAATAACTTCACAAATAGCTGTGGCAGCAGCTATGTATTCCGCTTCAGCGGTTGATAAAGCTACACAGTTCTGTTTCCTTGAAAACCACGATATCAAATTACCATTGTACAACACTACACATCCACTAACACTCTTCCTGTCTGTTTTGCAACCAGCCCAATCTGCATCAGAAAATACTTCAAGTTTTGACTCACCACACACCCTTTTATAATACAGTCCATAGTCCCTAGTACTTTTCAAATACCTCAAAACACGTTTCGCTTGCTTCCAACATTGTTCATTGGGTTTGTCCAAAAATTGGCTTAGGTAAGCAACTGAAAAACAAATATCGGGTCTTGTAATTGTTGACAAGAACATCAGATTTCCAATCAATTCCCTGTAGGGTACTTCAACTATGTTATCATTATCACTCATCTCCACTTGATTTCCCTTTTCCATAGGTGTCTTAGTACCATTGCAATCCATCATGTTAAATTTTTGTAAAACTTTAGTTATTTGCTGGGATTGACACATTTTTATTCCATTACTATTTCTTTCTATATTTATTCCCAAAAATCTTTTAATTTGACCCAAGTCCTTTGCTTTAAATTCCTGTTGTAACATTTTCTTCAATTCATCCATTAGTTTAATTTCACCCATAATCAAAATATCATCAACAAATACTATCAGCCATAAATTTTTCTTGTAGTACAAACAGAAATCATGATTGGATCTTTGTAGTCCCATTTTTAACATAAAATTATTGAAATGATTATTCCAGCACTTAGGGCTTTCTTTAAGACCATAAAGGCTTCTGTTCAACTTTAAAACTTTGTTATTCATTATACTGACTCCCTCTGGTACTTTTATATAAACTTCAGATTTTAAAATTCCGTTCAAAAATGCTGCTGGTATATCCATTTGGTAAACAGGGTAATCTTTTTGTACTGCTTGAGCAAGAAACATTCTTATAGTGCTCATTCTTGCTACTGGTGAATAATTGATATTAAAATTGTCATTTTCCTGTATCTGAAACCCTCGTGCAACCAATCTTGCCTTTTTAATTCCATTTTCCTTTGTATGAAATACCCATTTTGTATCAATGGCTTGTTTATCATTTGGTAAGTCAACAGGTGTCCATGTATTTAACTTTTGTAACGATTCTATTTCCTTGCTTATAGCTTCTTTCCACTCTGTGTCCATCACAGCTTTCTTGTATGATTTAGGATCTTGTTCATTTGTACATAACAAGCAAAATGCTGAATATACTTCATACTCATCTAAGTAGTTAGGCTTATTTATAGTGCGACCAGATCTTGTTGTTAATTCTTTAGACTGTAAATCGTCAATTTCTTCAACATCATCATTAGTATTATTTTCTGTTATTGTAATTTCTTTTTCTTCTGCAGTTTCATTTGTGTGTCTTGTCGTTTCCATTTCTTCTACATTTCCACTTATTTTTGTTGTAATTTCTCTTCCTTCTACAGTATCATTTGTATCTTCAATTAAATATTTTATGTCATTTTCATTTTTCTTATTTTCATCTTTTTTATAATAGGTATTAGATTCATCAAATATTACATCTGTAGATAGTATTATTTTATTTTCAATTTCATTCCACAATCTATATCCAGATCCACAGTATCCAACAAATATCATGGGCTTAGCCCTAGGTTCAATTTTATTTGGCTTTGGAATAGTAACACACCAGGCTTTTGAACCAAAAACTTTAAGTTTGTCAATTTTATTTTTGCCATACCACAATACTGATGGTATTTTGCCTTGTAAAGATTTTGTAGGACAACAGTTTAGTTCGTATGCAGAACATTGTAACGCTTCACTCCATAACATTCTTGGTAAGTTTGTTTCAGCAAATTTTGTTCTTACCTTATCTAATAAAGTTCTGTTCATTCGCTCAGAAGTTCCATTCTGTTGGGGGGTATAGGGAGTTGTATATTGTAATTCTATTCCCTTATTAACACAATAACTTTTAAAATATTTTGAGGTGAACTCCCCTCCGTTATCTAGTCTTAGTCTCTTTGTTTTTAATCCAAAATTAGTCTTAATATGTTTAATAAAATTAATAATATTTTGCTCTGCTTCATTTTTATATTTTAGTAATTTGACTACAACATAGTGGGAGTAGTCATCAATTAAAACTTGAAAGTAGTTTTCTCCATTAATGCTTGTTGGAGACACCGGCCCACAAATATCTGAATGAATTAAGTCACCAATTTGTTTACTTTCTCTTGTATTTGAAATAAATGATCTACGTGTACTCTTACCTTCAATACAGTTTTGACACTTATCATCAGAAGATGGCAATCCGAGTAAATTCAAAGTATGTCTATTTACATGCCCCAGTCTTCTGTGCCATAGGTTTTTATCATTATTTGCAATATACACATTATGTTCTTCGGGTTTTTCTATATTAAGTTTAATTGTGTATAGATTGTTATACTTTTGCCCTTTTAGGTACAAATTATTTCCTCTTATATTAACATTTGTATGGTTAAATAAAATGCTAAAACCTTTTTTGGTAATCATGTCAACAGACAATAAATTATGAGTCAAATTTTCTACTATGAGAGCTTCGAAATCTATTTTTTGTCCCTCATAACTTCCTTGTATTATTCCTTTCTTTTTGGCTATCAATAATTCTCCATTTGCTATATGAATTTGTATATTATTTGTCAATTTTTGAATATTTGTCATCCTGCTTTCCATTTCTGTTGTTACCATGTGACTAGTGGCTCCAGAGTCCAAGATAAATGTATTTATTTTGTTGTGAACAGCTGTCATAGCTATGAATGATAGACCCTGATCTAAATTTGATGTATCTCGATTATTATAACCACGATTGTAGTCTCGAGCTCGCCCTCGAAAATTTCTGACATATCTGTTGTTGAACGGTCTTCTGTTTGAGTTAAATCGGTTTTGATTTTGTCTAAAATTTGGGTTATTATTATGAAATGAGGCTTTAAAGCTTATTTCTTTATTTACCTTATCATTTATTTTTATTTCCTCATCCAACAGCCTAGATTTTACAAATTCTAATGTTATGTTCGTGTTGATTGTTTCAATAGCCGTAATTACATACTCATAGTCCTCATTTAGTGACAATAATAGGTGGCATATTTTGTCAGTTTCATCTATTTTTGAGTCAACATTTTCAAGATCTCTTAGTAACTGATCAAATTTTTGAAAATGATCTTCTAGCTTCTCATTTTTTTGGAGCTTTAATGACAGTAATTTTTTCTTTAGTGAAAGCTTTGTAAAAACGCTTTTTCGTTGAAATACTTCTTGGAGTTTTTTTATCATGCCATGAGCGGTTAAACAATCCTGGACAAGGTGAATGTGTTTATCAGTTATACACTGTATAATAATGCTCTTGGCTTTTGCATCCTTCTTTTTGACCTCTTCATCCATTTTTAATAATGATTCGGGTTCCATTTCTAACAATTCTAGAACTTGTTTTTCGTCCAGCAACGCCCGAACTCTGAAATGCCAGGTTGCGAAATTGTCGCCGCGTAATTGTGGTAAATTTTGATTTGCCGACATTTTATTTTATATTTAGCACACTTTTTGTATTTGCCCATAACCTTTTATAATTGAAACACTTGATATTGTGCTAATTACTTTATTAACCACCAATCCTCCATATTGGATTTTACACAACACACGATTACAGAGTAATATGACCACAGACTGTGAGACACCACAGACTACTTAGGTTGGCAGATAAAGTACTGAATAAACAAAAATACCAAACCACATATTACTCCAACACTTCGGACACATTGGCAGAAAAAGAGGGGATAACCTGGAGAAACTTTTTGTTACTGGCAAGGTGGAAAGAGACCGAGAGGCTGAAGTCCGGTACGCTGGTCCGACCAAATCCGCTCCACCATCACTAGCGTCCATGATGTTGTGCATGCCGCCGAAGACAGGAACGGGTCGCGTGCTATCATCAAGATGCACACCAATTCATTGGGAGGTCACGATCCTCATCAACGACGCAAGGAGGGAGGAGAAATAGAGAAGCATGTGATATGATGACATATATCAATTTACAACCTACCATGTTTCTGACAAATAAATTATTTCGTTTCGTTGCGATTCGTTTCTCATCTCACTCCCACACTCGATGCACAAAGCACTCGCACGTTAAATCCATGGAATGCTTAGAAATTTGTCTTTTTACTTTCATAGATTTGTTTTTAGTAAAAATCTGTTTTTCTCTATCTAAAATTAAAGTGAAAATATGTCCAGAATGTCCACAATTTTATTTCCTAGAAATTTGATTGACTACATTTCTTGAATCTTTGAAAATATTTGATTGTGCGAGAGAGAGAGATTATTATGATGCTCCGCTTTCTGGATTACGGTCGCGACAAGTTCTACTGCTGGAGATGCCTCCCAGAACATATATCTGGAGAATTTGGCCTACACTCGCCACGCTGGCCAGACGGCTTGGCGAGGATATGATGTCAATTTATTATGACAATTTATTAACGATTAGTGAAACCGGGACCGACGGCTTCACATGCTCTCCGAGTCACGTTGTAAATCTATGACTGCAGTACGTAAGTAAAGTGTATTTCTCACTGGTACATGCTGGGTGGGTTAGAACCGACCTTTGTAGGATTCAAGGAACGCGTTCTTACAACTGAGCCACCACCGCCGCACATAATTATACATCAAATATTCACAGTGTAGGTTCCTACTTCTACTCAAGCAGTGTAGTCTATAAAGAAGTAGTAGGCTCGTCCTTGATCGCATGTGCGATGGGACACGACAGGTGGTGTAACTTGTCGCGACCATAATTCAGAGAGCGGAGCTTCAAAATAATAATGACAGCCACGATACTTACTCGTACATACAAGGGCCTAGATAGGCTAAATATAAAGGTGGGATTAGACCTAACGAGCGATTGCTTATTATTTTTATCAAGTTACATACATACATTCTGTCAATACACATCAAGAGCGTTGTTGGCTCGGTTAAATATAAATATAAATATTTCCAGACAGGTCACACAGCGCCATCTAGTTTCCGTGGTAAGCTACGAGGCTGTTGTTACGGAAACTATAGATGGTTGATATACTTTTTTTTGTTGTAAATATATACATATTATACATATAAACACCCAGACAGAGACAAATTATACAATGTACAACTTGCCCCCGGTGGGAATCGAACCCACGACCTCCCGAGTTCACGGCAACGTTTGTTACCACTTTTTTTTAAGCTAATATAATAATAATAATTAGCTGGTAGAGAATACCTTTATGGTATTATGCTCGCCTATGTACATGATTTTATATTTTATATTTTGTATGCAATAAAGAATTGTATTATTATTATTACATTTATGTACAATTTTGTGTATGTATTAGTATTAAGTATATTGATATTATAGAACATATATAATAATTTATATATTTGTTCAAATTTGTCCCTAAGGTTTGGCTGTCAGAGAATGTCTACGGGCATTGCAATGTCCGCCTTTGTGCTTTGTGCAATAAATTTACTAGAAAGAAAAATAGAGCAAAAGGAATTCGAAATAAATACTTACATACAATTTAATTAATTTTGTTTTACCTGTCTACGCACCTGCTGTAGTTAATATAGTTTGAGTAAGGACGTGTACATGACAAGTCTAGGTAGGTACTATACCGATATATATGTACTTAGGTATAGTTACACTTAAAGTAGATCATATTTCCATGCAAGATGCGCCCGCGCCGCCGAGTGTAGGCTCTTACAGTCAATACTAAACTTATTAATACTCTACTAATCCAAAATATTCACATAACCTGTAACTGGCATTTGTGACACGACATTATTTTAATTATTTTAAATGATTCTTCTATAGAGCGGTGGTGGCTCAGTTGTAAGAACGCTTTCCTTAAAATCCTACAAAGGTCGGTTCAAACCCTTTACTTACGTACATTTGCCATAGATTTACAACACCACCGTTCCCGTGCCTCGGAGAGCACGTTAAGCCGTCGGTCCCGGTTCCACTAATACCAACTTGTGAAATTGTTAATAAATTGTCATTAAAAATGACATCAGACCCTCGCCAACCCGTCTGGCCAGTATGCCGAGTGTAGGCCAAATATTCCAGAAAACTCGGGACGGCCCATCCCCAACAGTGGAAGTTTAGAACTCTTGTATTCTCGGGGCCGTGATGAAGTAATTATACTCCTGCTAGTGGAAGAACTGCCTCCGTGGTCTAGCGGTTAAGTCCGTGGATTTAGACTTGGAGGTACCGGGTTCGATTCCTGGTCGGGACACAAAAATATTTATTAATGTAAATAAAACTACATTTAATTAATATTTTATTTATTTGTGATATTTCTCGAGTTTGGTACGCTGAAGACATCGATGAGCTTGCTACTTGTCATAATTGGCCTATAGTAAAGTTGGCAAAATGTGAATCCGCTTATTTATAAGCGTGGTTTCTGACCACCCCGTAAGGTCGTGATGATATTTTTCTTTACTCCGTTACTGCCCGACCGGTTCAAGTCAAGTTAAAATATCTTTATTCACGTAATTAGAATGTTTTAATTCTGTTAGTGGAAAATGTTTCTTATAGAAAAACGTTAAACGTGAGTGAGATTTACGTAATTAATATTATATTTTTTAATTTAATTTGCCTCATTCTTTAATCGGCTGACATGTATTTTTGCGCGACTTAAAACTCCTGGACTGTGAGGATCAAGTGCACAGGAAATTTTCTAGGCGTTATCAAAAATCATTGCCATTCAACGCGGCCAAGGCACTTTGCCCAATGATAGAGATTTAAAGCAAGTTTTTTTGTTTATATTATTAGATTTAATTTGTTTTTCCTCTTTTTTTAGTTTCCTATTTAGTTCGTAATTCGAATAAATATTCAATCCCTACTTTATGCTTAAAGCATTTTTAGTTTATTGCATTTTAAACATATAAGGTTTTATAAACCTCGCCTTTGCACATTAATTTCATATTAATTTAGTTTTTGTGCAATAAAGATTTTTATTTTGTTATTATTATAGTACGTGCTCGTACTCGCCTATGTACACTAATTTTAAGTTTTTGTGAATAAAGTATTTAAATAAATGAATAATACGTTGTGCATCGACGAGCTTGCCACTTGTCATGTTTGGCCTATAGTAAAGTTGGCTAAATGCGAATCCGCTTATTTATAAGCGTGGTTTCTGACCACCCCGAAAGGGAAACGGACGTGATGATGCTTTACTTTGCTTTACTTTACTTTACGTTGTGCTACAGTGGAGGAAAGAAGCAGAAAACAAGTAGAGCACAATCCTCTACGAATTGACTGTAGTTTGGCAGATGCACCGACAATCACCATACACACACACTTGTATACAACAGTCGAATGTTATATTTTAGCTAATCGTTGGCTTAGAGTATATAAACTGTATGTTTAGTGATGCACCTGACACAGTCTGTCGATCTCCCCAAGGTACAGTTACATTTGAAAACTGAGTGCAAGTTTTTAAAAAATCAAAAATTTACTGGTGTTCGTTTCGTTTTGACCTAAAACAGTTTATTGAAGTACGATTTTTAATTCTATATTTTAACATTAAAAAAAATAATTAAAAACTACCTAAAAATAAAATAATGTGTTCGTTTAGTTTTGACCTAAAACAATTTATTGAAGGACGATTTTTAATTCTATATATATTTTTTAAAAAATTAAAAACTCCTAAAAATAAAAAAATAAAAAAATCTATAAATAAAGAAATGTACTTTAGATACGACCCTTCTAATAGTCCCAAGGAGACTGGCAACATTTCCCCTCTAATATAATCCCAATAATATTATAATTAATGATTTAAGAATAATTTATAATTTAAGGATTGTTTTTTTGTTGTATAAAATATATACAAACATATTGATCCAATTTAAAAAAAAACTTCTAAGATTTATTAATTTATTCGGATGAAGTAAGGTTTAAAAAAAAACTAAATTATTAAATTAACTAAAAAATAAACTTTTAAAACATATAAATTACTATTTATTAATATATACAACTAAAACAAAAATTAAATTAAATTAGGGAAATTCCTTTTTTTTTAATGTAATTTGCTATTGATACCAATGGGCAAAGTGCCAGTTTATTGTTTTATTTTAATTGTATTTTTTATACGAGTTTGTAGAATAAATAAATAGAAAATAAATTTATCGCGATAATAATAATAATAATATACGTTTATTTAAAGCAACTAGGCTCACTTGTTAGTTACAAAATCCTTACAACTAATGTTAATATATACATGAAAATAAAAGTAAAAGAAAATAAAATATGGCAATATTAACAATATGTCCGTGCAGTAACCACTCCGCCCCCCACCAGTCTGACAGGATGCACCTCACTCCCGCCAGACCAGCAGCCGCACGAAGCAGCCAATGCACGGCGAATCATATCTTTCAGATATCATCTTCAGGATACTGTTAGTGCTTGTCCTCACTCTGTTAAGCAATGATGCAGTGGTTTTGCGTCTTATAGCAAAAAAGTCATCTGTATGAGCCTGCGCAAACATTGCGGACGCACTACAGTAGCGTGGCAGCCCCAACAATATCCTGAAGCTATTATTGTACTGTACATGTAAGATCCTATCGGATTAATAATATTAATAATATAATTATAGTACATTAAATATAAATTAAAAGCTACCTAAATAATAAAATCTATAATATAATAATTATTATTATCTGTATTTTGCATAAGACAAGTGGCCAGTAGAATTCTGACGCCTGCAAAATAAATCAGTAAAAAACTAAAGAATTACAAAACTTGTGTCAAATCGCTGCCCCAAGTTAATTTAGATAATTTATATATTAAATTATTATTATTCAATTTTCAGGAATTGTGTTTTTTTGGATTGGGATTGAATCATAAATCAAAAAATGAGGGTAAGTGTATTTATTTATTTTATTGTTGTTATAAGCGGTGTTATTTTTATAGAAATATCACCATATATTACAATATTAATTCTCATTGAAAGTAAAAATTGGCATTTGACATCATTGCAAATGGCACATACTTTCAACGAGAACAACAAATAGGTGGTAGGCGGAGTGATGGTGGCAATTTGCCCAGTCTGCCGGGGAGGGGAAGTGTGCACCGTTCGTACTGATAAACCCAGTAAAGTGTATCCACACGTTTCGGGATCAGGCTCGAATTGCCGTCATGCCCAGTCAAGCCGGCATAGTGTTAGAGGGACTGATGACAGTCATAAGTATCTGATTTCATTTGCTAACATTTATGGACCTCGCGCACCACTTACCATCAGGTGGGCGCAAGGTCACGTGTGTAATGTGGGTTTACGTGTTCAATTTTAAATACAAGTGGCAAGCTGAATTAAAGAGTACAAGATCCGTAGAAAAGCGACCTTCACCGATCTGTTATGCGTATAAAAAATACTTTTTATATTTATTTTTATTTATTTATTTATTAGGGTCGCCAACAGTGACAGCAACAAAAGATACATCGATTTTTACTTACAACTAAGACAAAAAACAGATGCTGCACCAATTACAGGCAACCACCACATGCTATTACAGTATCCATTAATTGGGCCTTTGAGTAGCCAAAATAAAAACACAATACAATCACAGCAACAACTAAGTAAATCCAAGCAAAAACAAAAACAAAAGAACATGATACAACCACAATCAAGCAACACAATTCCAACGATCAAAATTGGTTAAACAGCAGTTCAGTTTACAGTCCCAGAAAACATGCAAAGAATTAGCAAATATGTCTAGACTGTCATTATTTTTTCGTGAAAATATGTTGTATTGACGACATGTACGGTTTAGTGATGAGTGGTAACCCAAATTGGATTTAGATTGTCGTAGAATGAATAGATCATATTTGCCAACCCTTGGCAGCCTGGTCGGCACAGAGACACGAACACGGGACAGTAGGTGGGGTGCGTCGATTTTACCGTTGATTAATTTATATAGAAACATACTATCCATCAATTGCCTTCGATCTTGTAATGAGGATAAATTAAAGTATTTTAAACGATCTTTGTAATGTAAAAGTTCTCTTCCTTTATTAACACTAAATGTCAGATGCCTCAAAAACCTCTTCTGAACACTCTCGATCCTCTTGATGTACACGTCATAGTGTGGATTCCATACAATGCCGCAGTATTCCAATATACTGCGGACCAGAGAGTTAAATATAATGAAAAAATATAATAAAATACGCTGATAAAAGCGGCGATGATGGGTTGCTTGACAAATATGTTCAAGGCTATATACTCATAGAGTGATTTTTTTAAGCGGACATAGATGCCTACTGTCTAAAAGTAAAGTATCATCACGACCGTTTCCCTTTCGGGGTGGTCAGAAACTTCGCTTCTAAATTAAGCGGATTCACATTTAGCCAACTTTACTGCCGGTCAATCATGACAAGTGGCAAGCTCGTCTATGTCTCCAGCGTACCAAACTCCAAAAATATCACATATTAATTAAATGTATTTATTAACATTAATAAATATTTTTGTGTCCCGACCAGGAATCGAACCCGTTACCTCCGAGTCTAAATCCACGGACTTAACCGCTAGACCACGGTCTACTGTCTAACCTACGAGATATATCGAATATACGGAAAATACGGGTCGATTTTGATTAAGATAAAAAAAAACTATTGTAGCTGTGTTTCAGACACATATTTTCGACATAACGTTTGATTCTGTTTCTTTAAGTTTGACATTTGAAATTACTTCCCAAAATTTGACCCTTATAATTGACACATTAAAAAAAAAAATACTAGCACGACATGTGACCTTGCGTCCACCTGATGCTTAGTAGCACGCAATGTCCATGAATATTTGCAACTGGAATCTGACACTCATGACTCGGCCTGATGATACTACCAGCTATTTGATCAAAATAAAAGTAGCTCCGAATATATTTTGTTTGGCAACCACTATGCCTGCCTAATTTTAACTGTTGTTTCAGAGTCTTCTAGTCTGTACTTTGTTTATAGTAACAACTTTTGCTGAACCACCAGTGGATAACAGGTAACCTATATGTAAAAAAAAGTTTTTTTATGATTAAGAGGGCAAGAAGAGCGTTATGCGATGTCTGCAACAACCTGTCATGAAGAGAAAAGAGAAATGCGACTTTATTTATTTATTTACGAGTAATTATTAGGGTCGCAAACAGTGCCAGCAACAATACAAAAATGGATTTTCACTTACAACTAAGACATAAACTAGATACTGCACAAATTATAGGCAGCCAGTACATGCTATTAGAGGATGCACTACATGCTATTTCAGACAATGACGAACTGCCTCCGTGGTCTAGCGGTCAAGTCCGTGGATTTAGACTTGGAGGCACCAGGTTCGAGTCCTGGTCGGGACACAAAAATATTTATTAATGTAAATAAAAATACATTTAATTAATATTTAATTTATTTGTGATATTTCTCGAGTTTGGTACGCTGGAGACATCGACGAACTTGTCACTTGTCATGTTTGGCCTATAGTAAAGTTGGCTAAATGTGAATCCGCTTATTCATGAGCGTGGTTTCTGACCACCCCGAAAGGGAAACGCTCGTGATGATACTTTACTTTTATTAGGGTCGCAATCAGTGCCAGCAACAATACAAAAATGGGTTTTCACTTATAACTAAGACATAAACTAGATACTGCACAAATTACAGGCAACCACCACATGTTATTACAGTATGCACTACATGCTATTTCAGTCAATGACGAATTGGCAGCCACTTTACTTAGATCGATACTCAGAGATGTGGTCGTATTTGTATAGGCTCGCGTATTTATTTATTAATTATTTAAGGTACACTAACAGGTTACAATTAATACATATGCTAGAAGTGCTGGCCGCATTCCTCGTCACGCGGCTATCAACGACATCATCTGAAGGACTCTGGTGTACAATCTTAGAACCATCTGGGATTGTGCGGAGCGATGGCAAGTGAACCGACGGAATGACTGTTGGGCCGTGGAAACTTGGCAGGTCTCTGGTGTGGGATGCGATGTGTGTAGACACATTAGCTCCATCTCACTTCCAGGCGACCTCGTCAGACGCGGGGATAGCGGCGTTTTCTGTGGAGAACCTCAAATTGCGCAAATATGCCAACCTTGGTGCCGGTTACGAATGTGCGCCGTTTGGGGTCGAGACGATGGGCCCATGGGGACCGTCAGCGAGGCGCTTGGCCAATGAGTTGTCAAAGCGGCTGACAGAAAGGCTGGCATTATTTCTGCCTTGCTATACAGAGGGGAAATGTTGCCAGTCTCCTTGGGACTATCTCGGATGGGACATCTCTAGAGGACATTTTTTATTTATAGTTTAGTTTATTTTTAATTTTATTATTTAGGTAGCTTTTAATTTATATAACAATAATATGTATACATATCAAGCACTTATTTACAATAATTTATAAGGTCGGAATTGCAACCCAATGCATGCAGTGTACACGGCATGCTACACATAGCTACTTGGATGATTTGAATCAAATGTGTTTTTTCAGATTTTAAAATTTTAGGATTCATCCATTTTCATCAATATATTAATACTCTTTATACGAGAATAAATATACTATTATTAATGTCAATTTATGTTGAAAGTATGCGAGGAGAGGAAGGAGAAGGCTTTGGGCAAGGGTTATTTTAGCTTTTAACGTCAAAAAACTGTAAATATATAGCTTCTGCTAACAGATTACTCTATGAACCACTTTGCTGCATAATCTGAGTCCAGCAGGAGTAGAATCATTCAAAATAATTACGTGAATAAAGCTATTTTGACTTTGACTATTGACAGTTAATTTATCTTTTAGATACCTCCCCCCCTCCCAGGGATACCAGACCACGGATCAGGACAACTTCTCACCTCCCTCGCAAAACTATGGAGCTCCAGACGGTAGCCAAAGACAAACAGATGCAGTTTTTAGGTAATATTTTTTGTTATTTTGATCTAATACAAAACATTCTGTATTACGAGTAATACAATAGCTGATAATGTCTCTTATAAGGGTCAAATTTTAAAAAGTAGGTATGTCAAACTTAAGAAAACTGCAGGAATCAAATCCTATTGTCAAAATGTTCGGGTCTGATTGCCGGCTAGAATAAAAGTTTTTATAAAGAAAAAAAAACTGTTGTAGAAACTCTGGGCCCATGAAGTCCAAGTGCAAACAAGTTTTTAAAAGACATAACACCGCGTCTTGTCGTCTCCTCCGGTGACAAGAGGGCTGGCTCTTTCTTCGCCCAAAGAATCAGAATTGCAATTCAGCGGGGAAATGCAGCCAGCGTTCTTGCCACAATTCCACGCGGACGGGACTTATATCTCTATCCTTAGTATTAATATTAATTTTATTTTTTATTTGGTAAATATTTTTTTCGAATAAATAACTTTGATGTTTATAATTAGTGCTTATAATTCAACGAGGAAATGCGGCGAGCGTTTTAGGCAACATTTCCCCTCTGTATGGCGAGGCTAATATGTTGGCAGAAATAATTGGCAGCCTTGCTGAAGGTCCCCATGGACTCATCGTTGTTGGCGTATTTGCGCAACTTAAGGTCCTCAGCAGAAGTCGCCGCAATTCCCGCGCCTGACGAGGTCGCCTGGATGTGAGATGGAGCTAATGTATCTACAACAACAACTACAACACTACACGTCGCATCCCACACTAGAGACCTGCCAAGTTTCCACGGCCCAACAGTGATTTCGTCTGATCTCTTTCCATCGCTCCGCACAATCCCAGAGGGTTCTAAGATTGCGGGTACACCAGCAGTGACAAGAGCCCTTCGGATGATGTCGTTGAGAGCCGCGTGACTCCTCGGCCAGAATACTAACATCATTTTTTTTTAAAACTAATACTCTTTAATTTATTTGAAGTAATATAAAAACAATATAAAAGAATTACAATATTAAATAAACTATATTACAACAAAATCTAACCTAAAAAAAATATAATAATAATCAGAAATAAGGATCAGCATTGCCATTCAACGTGGCAATGCTGCCAGTATTCTTGGCACTTTGCCCATTGGCAGTGATTTGGAGCAATTTTTTTATTTATAATAATTTTTATTTGGTTTTTTCTTCATTTTAGTTTTTAGTTGTATTTTTATTTATTAATTAGGTTTATTTTTATTAATAGTCATTTATGTTTTAAAATGTAAGTTTATTATTTTTTATTTTTTATATCATAATACATAGAAAGTAAAAATTAAATACTTACAAAAAAAATAGCTCCTCCAAATCGCTGTCTTGTGCCATGGTGCCCAATACATTAGCAGCATTTCCCCTTAGAATGATAAATAATGATACTTAATTTTTGGGAGAAAAAACTGCCAGCCCTATTGTCACCAGAGACGTCAATGATCTAACATCATTACAATTACAGATTTAATTTTGGTGCAACCCAGGCTTAACCTTTAGACAGTGATTACTGACCCTTAAAACCAAAAACTGAATATTAAACAAAACCACTAATTCTTACATTGTTAAATGTTACTTTATATTATACGTTAAAATATAGGATGCTGTGTTTCTCGTTAATCTGATTCTAGCGCCTCCTCCACTCAACATTTCCTTCCAGCTGTCAAGTGTTAATGAAAACATTATCTTTTGCAGAAATCGTCCATCATCAGCATTCAACGCTCCTCGTTCCCAACCATCAACCCAATACGGTCCCCCAAGCAGCCGTCAAATGACTCCATCAAGCCAATACGGTTCACCTTCACAATTCGGTCGGCAATCACAAAGACAAATGCAACCTTCTTCCCAATACGGCTCCCCTAACTTTGAGCGACAAACTAACAATCAACGTCCTTCTTCAAATTACGGGGCCCCTAATTTTGAAAGACAAAGTAACGTCCAAAGGCCATCGTCAAATTATGGTGCCCCCAATTTTGAACGTCAAACTAACGCCCAACGCCCATCTTCAAATTACGGAGCCCCTAGCTTTGAAAGACAAAGCAACGCTCAACGCCCATCGTCAAGTTACGGGGCCCCTAATTTCGAAAGACAAACAATCGCTCAACGTCCATCGTCAAATTACGGAGCACCAAATTTTGAACGTCAAAGTAACTCGCAACGCCCGTCAATGCAATACGGTGCCCCCTTTGAAAGGCAAAGTCAAAGTCAATTCGGTGGTCGACCATCAGTAGAATACGGTGCTCCATCACTGGCCCCTTTTGGTGGACAATCACCTTCTGGTTCACCTTCCCAAATGTACGGACCTCCAGGACAAGCTGAGAGACAATATTTGCCACCAAATGCAGGAAGTGGATATGATAGGAATGGGGGGAATAATGGATACGATTCAAATGGAAATGGGGATGATGGGAATAATGTAAGTAGAAATTTGGTTAAATTTTAATAATAAAAAAAAATTACTGGGTTAGATTCTTGCTTTTCTTGGTATTGATCTTGCTTCGGTCTCGTTACTTCACAGCCGTCCATCTATCGGGGGGTTTTCAGGAATTGTTTCAAGTGGTGTTATATTTATATTTTTTATTAAAATTTCACCATGGCAAGCTTACAATATTAATTTTGCAAATCTCCGCGAAAGTAAAAATTGGCATTTGACATCATTGCAAATGTCCCTTTTAATGAGAACAACAAACTACAAGTGGTAGGCGGACTGATGCTGGTAATTTGCCCAGTTTGCCAGAGCGGGGAACCCACCGTTCGTGCCCAGTAAAGTGTGTCCATGTCTCGGGATCAGGCTCGAATTGCCGTCGTGAACCGTCTACTCCATTGTTCATCGGTTCTGCGACAGACGTGTCGAGCCCATTGCCATTTCAGCTTACAAATTTTGAGGGCTATATCGGTAACTTTGGTTCTCCGACGGATTTTCACGTTTCGGACTTTATCCATCAGAGAAATACGGAGCAGAGCTAGAGAGCTATAGCACGCTGAGCGTCCTTATATGTGGAGCAGACCAACTGTCAGTGTCCAAGTTTTTGCTCCGTACGACTGCACGCACTGGTTGAAAATACATGTTTGTAAATTTTTGATAAGAAGATATGGCGCAGCCAGAAGCCTTAAGTTCAAACCGTTTGCCATATTTGGTAAATAAATAATGTCTTTGGATACAATAAAATAAAAGATAATAATTGTTTTGTCAGGAACCAGCAAGCTATAGTTTTGAGTACATGGTGAAAGATGAGGAATCAGGCAATGATTTTGGCCACCGTGAGTCCAGACAGGGTGACCGTGCTGAGGGCCTATATTACGTGCTACTACCCGACGGACGAAAACAGGTACACAAGTGTCTTTTACGACGTTAGTTGTGGTGAGAAACCACGCTTTTTTAGGAAGCGAGTTCACATTTAACCAACGTTACTAAGACCCATAAAAGAGCGCAGGCAGATTCCCTAGACACCAAGCCTTAAATGATTTTATAAAGAGAAGTTCATGGTCAGCTAAATCTGCGTCCGTCCTTGAACCATCAGGTCTATCACGTAGTGATGGTAAAAGGACGGATGGTATGTCTCTTATACCATGGAGTGAGGGAAGATGTCTTGTCTGGGATGCCACCTTTGCCGCTTACCACATTTCCTCTTCCTCAAAACATAAAGTATAATAGCATTAAACAAAGTTATAACTTTGTGGCATTTGGGGTTGAAACAATGGGGGAATATTCTCTTGATACCCACAATTCGTAAAAGAACTGAGTGGCGACCTCAAATGCCATAACTAGTTAAAACAAAAAAAGAGTGTACTATTCGCCAACAAACTGCTATGCAGTTTGGCGTAAAAATGTAAATAGGTTATGTTTTTATATGAATAAATTTAATAATAATAATAGGTGGTAAGCCCTTAGTTTATTTTATAGAATAGTTTCAATTTCATAGGTATTTTAGGTTTAGTTTTATTTATAATTAGTTTTCAATCTATTTAATTTTAATACCAACACTTTCCATACATCAGTCTTGCTGCCAACATGGCATTGTGTGTGGCGAGTTGTTTGACATTTCCCACATCTCACATTTCACTATTTCCCGCGTTCACTCTTCTTTCAACATCCCATTCTTCCAATATAAAAATATAATAAAAAAAAAAATGATTTTATATGTGTATAACAATATATAATAAGCTTCCTGACGAAATAAAAGTATTGCGGGCCCTAAATTAAAATTACAACTGACGAAATGGCCACTAAGCCATAAATTTTGTAGTGTAAATGAGAATCTTAAGAACATGAGTTTAATTAATATTTATTTTTATTGTGTACAATATATGTGAGTACCTGACTAAAGTTTTGTGACCACTGTACTGTATTTATTGCAATTAATCTATATTTCACTTCATTATTTATTTTTTACAGACTGTAGAATATGAAGCGGACCAGTTAGGTTATAAGCCTAAGATATCGTATGAAGACACAGGAGTAAATCAGGGCTATGACAGAAACGCGCAAGACTCCGGTAGAGGGCAGGGTGGACCTTATTAGTATCAGTTAAAGGGCTTATTTCATCAAGTATCGACAAAGCTTTGCTCAAACTTTCACAAGCAACGGAGCGGTAAAATTGTGACCAAAAACCACGAAACGTGGCATGGCTTGATTTAACATTGGATCATGGACGGAAATTGGATAGAGACAAACTGTTTTATCTAAAGAGCTTGTTAAGTATTGTATTACAATTTTGAATTTAGAATGGACTGTTTTATCGAAAGAGCTACGTAATTATTGTATTCACAAATTCAAATTATTTGAAATTGACTGTTTTATCGAAAGAGCAGATCGTATTTCTATTCTTGTAGATCTTGTTTATGCACAGAAATAACTAATAATAGTGTTCTGTGGTTTTTAGATAGTTAAAAAATAATGAAAATTTAAATATGGATATAAACCAAACTGTTTTATCTAAGGAGAGAGGCTCGTTTTCATAATTGAATATCGACTGAGGACTATTTCTTTATACAAATATTTTTTTAAATGTTTAGTCAAATAAGGCCTATGTTTATCATGAAATTGTCCATTTCTCTTTAGTCGTCTAATTTTAGACTTTATGATTAAACATAACTTGAAATTATATTGTTGTATGGAAAATCGCCAGTTAATTTGATCTCTATCCTTAGGCTGAGTTGCACCAAAACGAAGTCTCTGTTAATGTAACGATTAAAGTTAAAAATGGTGTCGAAAGTAGCAGTTTAGTTTTGTGGGTCAATCGTCTTTATTTTCGTGCAACTCAGCTTTATACCAGTTCTTCGCGCCATTTTGCGTGGACATGTCAAGTGCAAGTTTTTGTTTTGTAAATTAATTTACTGTGGATATTATTGGTCAAAAGTGGTGTTGCTTGGTTTAATACTGTGCTACAATGTAAATAATTATGGAAAACGATAAATTGAACTTTAAATATGGGCAACAAGTTGCAGTTTATTTTTTTGCGGTTTTCCCGCGCTTTCAACTCCCATATTTTACCCGACGTGTTTGAGCTATGGTGTCGCGAGTGACTCCAAGTAAAGCATCAAATTCTGCAGCATCTGGAATTTGATGATCCCCAACTCGGTTATGAACTCTGTTATGAACATATATTATGCAAATAAATTACGTGTTTAGGACTGATGTATTCTGTACAATGTCCTTTAAAGACAATTAAAAAAAAAATCAGCTTTATACATAATTGGCCGTTAGCTTTAGTTAGAAGTTTATTCTATCTTGGTGAAAAAGACTAATTTTAGGGTTTGAAATTTAAATTCGAATTTAAAAAGGTATTTAAAGATTTTCTATAATACTTTTGTTGGAATATACTTATGCTTAATCCAAAGGTGATTTTTTGATAATTATGATTTGATTTGGCGCCAAAAATGTTTTATTCAAATTATCAATTATTTACTTCTTCAACTTGTTTTATATTGTATTCGTTGAGTTATTTTATGTAATTATTTACTTTATTTATCACATAGTTATTCAGATTATTGTTGGTTTTTTTTTCTTCCGATGTCCCAAGAATTTTGTACCTGATATTTAGTTTTAAGTGATTTTACTGATAATAACAACTCGGCGTGTCAAAGGACGGATATGTACTCGTGATATTATACTATAATGCTTACTAGATTTAGTCATTAAAGCTTAGTTATAATAAAATACCGTCATTGTTAATCAAACTGTAATCAACGCCATCTATTGACAAATCTTGGAACTATGTGGCCTTCCCGCGCTTTTGCACAGAGACAGCAAAGGCTTATATAAGTTTTTTGGTTTGTAAACTACTTCGTAGCTATTGCTGATAGAAAGTATTATTTAATTTATTAATGTACTACAATATAAATAATTATGCAAAAAGACAATTGTTACTCTATATAGATTGCAATGTTTTTATCTCCATTAAACTAGTTTGCAGCGCCATCTAGTATTGAGTAGCAAAACTGATCGGTATTCTTTTATGGCTAGTTGCACCATTTGATTTTAATCCATTATTATTGATTAACAATGAATGTTGACTTTTGGCCAGTTATTTTTTATATTTTAGACTTACATACAAGTCATTTTGTGCTATTAATTATTATTATGTTTATATTAAAGATTATGATATTAAAATTATTGTTTCATTTGATTTTATCTAACTCTATTTTAACTTTAATTAATTTAAATTACATCACGAATTTCGCGAATATTTGTGCAGCAGTGCGATTAAAAAAAGTAAGTATCGTTTACCGTTGAAACATGCGTTTTAAATCACTGGTTTTATTTATTCCGTTGTTGTAATATTTTAAATCCTACCACAATCCATACACAATCTCATACAATAGTTTGATTAAAGCGAGAATGATGCACAAAAAAGAGAAAGCTACGATGCCAATAAAATTTGAATAAGCACAAGTCAATAAATCGGCTATATAAAAAGTAAGGAAATTTACGAAAACCATTTCACCTTGGTACTTATATGAAACATTTAAATATATTACAAGACGGGGAAAAATCAGAGGTAACTTAAGGTCATTAATTATTTAGAGGTCACGTATGTTTTGAGAGCGGCTTGGTGGTAAGGAATGCATCCTAAAAATCCTAAATGGTCGCGGTTGTACCAAAGAGAAATACACTTTTCTTACGTACTGTTCATAGATTTACAACAGCATGTTAAGCCGTCGCGTCGGTCACTGTTGTACTATAGTGGAACCGGAAATCGTACTGGTTGAGTTCGTTGATATAGACGCAGAGAAAACGGGTTCGATTCCTGTTCCGGACATAATAATTAATTTATTTTATTTGTGATATTTATCGAGTTTGGTACGCTGGAGATATCGATGAACTATATAAGAAGAATCTATAGTAAAGTTGGCTAAATATAAATCTCCATCGTTAAAAGAGTGGTTTCTGACCACCACAATGTCGATGATATATAACTTATGATTACTTTTAAATATTAAATAAAACAAGCAACATTTAATTTAGCATATATTTGGAATCACAGATTACAACAGCAAGTTATATGGAATAATAATTAAATAATACATTTTTTTAATTAATAATAATATAATAAATAAACACAGGATATCTTTAAGGTAAAGGTATGTAACGTATCTTACTACAATGCAATAGTTAGAATGTGTCAAATCTCTTAGGCGTGCATAAAGTTCTCAATATTCAATGGTTCTTATTGTTTAAAAGTAAATTTAATAAATAAAATAAAGTATGTTTAGTGTTTTATTAACTTTTTTTTTTTAAATATAGTAACATACATAATATATAAGATCCTAACAAATTAAACGGATTCAAATTAATAAAGGATAAAGTCGTTAGTTATTACGCCATAATAAAATTGATTATATTTTAAAATATTTGTTTCTGTTTTGCATAAAATCGACCAAAAATACATGTTTTATTTACCAGTATTATGAGCGTAAACGTAAACATAATTCGGTCATTTAACTCGATGCAGACGGTTCGTTATTATGCAAAGTGTATAATGACGAAATAATTTAATACTTTTCAGTGTTATTTTAATTTTATTTGTTATTATTAGCTTTTTACACTCGTAATAAGCATCTACTCGTAAGTACCTTGTGAAAATATTTCGGGGTATTTTGTTAGGACCTTATATACAAATAAATTATCACGGATACCTGCGTTTATGAATTATAACATACTTGTTTATAATATATTGCACGCACAGTGTGGAATTTGGTGTACATATCACTAAATTTAATAGAACTATAGGGGCCGGTAATTTATTCATTCACTTATACACATTTCTATATAAACATCTACTAACTGTTGAGTCCAAGGCCCGTTGTAGTATGATTCGCTAACTTCTTGCTAATTCCTTGCTAACAACAGCCAGTTATTTCAGCCATTTTTATTTTATATTGATTTAATATTAATAGGTTTCAAATAAGATGAAAATATGACGAATCTAAGTGTTCCTATAGGCTCCTAAGGATAATAAATAAACAATTTAAAAAGGTTAGAGAATTACCGGCCTGTATGTGACAGTGAAGTTTCGTAAACGCAACTATAGTAGTAGAGTTTTTTTTACTGAATTTTTGATGTTCATTGCCTGTTATTATAGCCAAACTTGCAATAACACGCAATGTAAAATAAAAAAACGTAACTACAGCAGTTACGTTTTCCGAAACTTGCATTTTACACTAAGCACACTGATCTATAAAACAATGGTAAATGCAAGAATTTTTTTCTTAAATAAAAATAAACAGAACTATTTCGACTGTTTTCACTATTTCACATATTACACAGATGCCATTATATGTTCTGGAAACCCCATTTCCAGCAGAGGAGGTCTAGGATTTTGTGTTGTAGGGGATGTGATGATGTTGAAAATTTTTAAATTCTCCTTAAAAGTATAACAATAATATAAAATAGGCATTCGTTTTAAGTTAAAATAATTAACATCAAAAACTTAAATAACGACAGGAACTTGTTTTTATAAATCTAGATTTGATCTCGTGCTTCGATATTTATCCTGCCTGAAAATAAAAGATAAATTAAAAATTATTTTTAAAAACAAGCTTTAATTTTAATGCTCTAAAATATTAGAAAAAAAAACTTTTTCGCACATTGCACGACATGTGACATCGCACCCACCTGATTGTATAAACGGTACGTAAGGTCTATGAATGGGAGCAAAAGACGCCAGCCGCTGACTGCCGATATTAGTCCTTGCCATTAAGCCGGCCTATCAAGATGACTTTTCACACTTCAGTTACAGGACTCCAGATTATAGGAATGGAAAAACACACTCGCTGGGAGAGCATTCCACATCGTAAGCGTGCGATACATGTAAGAGAATGTTTGTATGAATTTTAAAATATTTGGCTAAGGATCATTAATTCATACCTTCCTGCATTTCTTCACTTAAATTCAGAAATTTTTATGGAAACATGCCTTATAGTGTTATTTACAGATGCTCTCAATATCCTGTAGAGGCGGGCAATTCGGATTGTGTACGACACCACAGTGTCTTAAACTCTCGAATCACCGCAGCTTCGCCGTGACGTTGCCTCTCTGAGCTTGTTCTACAAGCTATACCACAGGGAGTGTTCTGAGGAGTTCCATAACATTATCCCTTCTTCTCTATTCCGCAACCGAACCACAGGCACAGGCCAAAATATGTATCCACATCCCTACGCGTAAAAGCATCTTGATAGACCGCCATAGTGGTAGAGACTGATGCCAGTCGTTAGTGACTGGCGTCAATTGCTCCCATTCTTGGACCTCGCGTACCGCTTACCATCAGATGGGCATGATGTCACATGTCGTGTTCAGTATATAAAAAAAAACACTAGTGAAGGATTCAGTTACCGGCTTTAAATGGGAATCCAAATCTTTAAAAACGAAACGTGGTATCTGACCATCCCGCAAATGGTACGGTCGAGAAGAGAACCCATATAATATATCATATTAATATGACATGAAAGCTTGTAGCGGGAATTATATAGGTGACTCGGTTGTAAGAACGCTTTCCTTTGTATCCTACAAAGGTCGGTTCAAACCCCCCATATATATAAGCCATCGGTCCCGATTCCACTAATACCAACTTGTGGAATCGTTAATAAATTGTCCTTAAAAAATATATCAGATTCTCGCCAACCCGTCGTGACGAGTGTATTTTTTTGGGGAATTTGTCCCCATACGCTGTAATGAATAAATGTTTTTTTCTTAAAATGTACAATTTAAAGCAGGCTTTTTGAAATATATCTTATTTTAGTTAAAAAGACTTACTTTAACGGGATAGAGGAAGGTTTTCCAAACAGTTTGTCCGAACGAGTTGGACGCGAAACACTTGAACTCGCCCATGTCCTCCCATCGGACTTTCCTTATTAACAGGTCTCCGGACTTTAGTACCTAAAACAAATTAAAAATATAAATAGACATAAATAAACAAACAAATACTTAATAAATAAAAAACATTGCCCCTCGTCTGATTATCTGCATTCTCGATATATTCATCATAGCGATTCAGCGGGGAAATTCGACCGTCTTGTCAAGTTATGACTGGTTTAGTTAATACCGTGTGTAATTGTCAAAAGAGAAAATATTTTTTTTTTGGCTTCAGCTGTCATTGGTAGAATCTCTATTTGAAACAAAAAAGGTCACTTTTTTAAAGATAAAAAACATTATCCGTAAAACAAAACACTACTGCATGGTGAATAAGGCCGCGTCTGACTATCGCGATATCCATCGTGATAAATACACAAAGGCTGGGGAGTATTATTATTAATTGTTCTCGCTCACAGCCGTGAGACGAAGTTGTGAGAGAAAGAATTACGAGTACGTAAGTCTATGTTCGCGCGATCGTCGAACTCTAATTTGTTGTTGATTTGTGGCTCTTGATTAGGCTCTTTATAAGTGGCGATATTTTTAGGAAAACTTCTTTGCACAATAACTTAAGATTTTATTACCGACTAATTAAAATAAAAAATAAATAGTTCTTTATTTTTATTTTAGATTTTAAATTTAAAAAAAAAAACTTTAATAAATTACACGCAGTATTTAATTTGTCTTAAATAATAAAAATTATAACCGTCCAATGGGTGTGGGTGTGCCGACGACGACACACACTTCGTTCCCCATTAAACTAGGCTGACCCTTTAAACAAAATATCCCTTCACCCGGGTCACCCGTCACCAATCGAAGTTTTTCCCAAGCTTGCGATTGCGAGCCTCCTCGGACCACGGACCCATCGTTTCGACTGCAAATAGGATAAAGTGGTGATTTATGATGATCCCTGCGTACTTATTGCATTTAAGGGGCGCGGCTGATTCATCAGCGGCCCCGGGTTTCTTATGACTGGATGTCATATGTGACGGACAGAGTCTGTCAACATATGTGGCATCCCAAACCAGTGCACGGCCTCGTTTGTATGGAATCCACGACATCACGTCCGGACGCCTACCATCAGACCTAACTATTGTTCGTGTAATTATTAAATGATTTATTAAGTAATTTTTATTATGTTTACTTATTTTTTTTTGTTTTATTACAAATTATTTGATATATTTTTATTTATTATCTTCATTAAGTTTATAATTTATTTTATTTGTAATTATTAACATAATACAATTCTGATATTAAAGACTTCAACGACTCTGAGGCCAATTCTCAAATAATTACGAGTAATCACTTTTATCTACGACTGTAAGGACCGGTAATTAAATCCTTCCTTAGTGGCATTTGTTCCCATACAAATTTATATACGTGATTGGAATTGTGACGATCGTAGCTTCTCCGGGAGACCATATAGGTATTGAAGTTCTTCGCATCTCTCCTTGTGGGACTGCGCTTTTTTTTAATCTAGCGGATTCACATTAAGTCAAATTTACTCATGGCTCATGATGACAAGGCAAGCTTGTCGATGTCTCTAGCGTACCTAACTCGAGAAATATCACAAGTAAAGTGTCTGACCGGGAATCAAACCCGGTACCCCCGCGTTTAAATCCACGGACTTATCCGCTAAACCACAGAGGTTTTGATAAGTATTAATTATTGAGATAAATAAAATGCTTAATATTTCTTGTTAAGTCTGTTTATAACTGACGTTTATTGCCCACGTCGAGTCCATAGAGAAGGCACAGGCCCCTTCACGGGCCTAGAGTCTCTACAGCAAACGGCACAAACACGTTGTCTTTGATTATAGATACATATTTGCGTCGCTTGCCAGACTCTGCGCTTTGGCTGTGGTTTCCCGCTTTTTGCCCGGTGTGGCAAAGCAAAAATGTCGACACGTCATATCCGAGTATATGTAACATGTTGGGACAAGAACCCAAATGGTATAAATATTAAAGCCAGGAAAATCGTTTCAGAATTAATTAGTTTATGACAGTGCATTGCCGGTTATGGACGTGTTAGTCGTGCACTTTTGAAATTGATTTTAGTTGTTTTACTGACAATATGCAATGCAATAAATATACAACTTGCATGCTATGGAAGTTTAAATGACGTTCATCGTCGACAAGATAATTAGTGCTATTAATTCGTAAACATCGTATTTCTCGTAAGAAGAAGACAAATTTCTAAGCATTCCATGGATTCACCGTGCGGGTGCCGGGTCCATCGTGTGTGGGTAAGAGATGAGAAGAATGGTGTCTCGGGCTTGCGACCGACAATTGGCTGGTTTAAGAAAAGGAGGCCTCCTTTTTTTCTATTGCGCGATAATACGCTCACCATCCACCATTCTACTTCTCTCCCTACCCAACCAAATACTGTATGATTCCGTTAATGCCGTCTTGGAAGCTCGTTCCATAAATGTATTGACGGCAGACCTGCTTAGGCCCAATTCTTTCAGTAAGTGATGCAAAGATTTTGCTGGAACTCCTCTTGCACCAACTTCCACTGCGTAAAGCTGAGTCTTGAACCCGTTCCTGATCATTTCTTCTGTGAGATCATAATATTTATTCGACTTCATGTTGTGGTCTTTTCGAATATTTGATTCCCACGGAACGGTAAGTTCAATAAGGATAACTTTTTTCAAGTTCCGAGAAAACACTAAGATGTCTGGCCTATAGGCTGATACAGCTAGTTCATCTGGGATCCTATAATGGTGTTCAAATGTATCCATGAGAATTTTCCAGTCTGATGCGGCGCCAAGGATCGAGGTGGGCTTGCATTTAGTTTTCGTGCTTTGCCCTTCCTTTACAAATGTGGTCAAAGTTTTATTTGTAGTCAGTCCCTTTCTGGCTCTTGCAATAGAAAGACTTACTGCTTCACGGATAACACCTAGGACTTTGTCAGTTGTTATTTATAAAATCCGTAATTTTGTAGAAAGTCAAATTAATCTAAAGTTAACTTAAGATTTAGTGCAACCCGACGTAAACTTGTGTAGTTTAGCTACTCACCAACAGATGGCGCTGCCCCAAATTTTGACTTGTTTGGCTAATTATTTACGGCCAATCCAATCTTTATAATAGTCGCTATATGAAGTCGTGGTCAAAGCACAACATGTGTTCCAATGGGGTGTGTCACTAACTTTTTAGCACGATAGATGGCGAATGATAGATGGTACCTAATATAACTGTCAGTTGCATAGAAAACTTGTATTTTTATTACGAAATTTATTATTTTCTGGATATTATGCAGAAGTGATCAGCTTTTAAGTGTACAAATCGAGATTTCCAAGCGAAAGCAAAGATATGGTGATATCAAAATTGCCGTCTATTAATTCAACCTTTTTTTATTTTAAAGACGGTGTTCGCTTACTTAATTCATCTTTTAAGGTAGGTAACGTTAAATTAAAATACATTTTTCTGTTATAAAAATGTAAAACTACAAATAAATTTACAAAATGATAAAAAATAGGTGTAAACAAGGTACCAGTGCCGCTAGCGCCATCTGCAAAAAGCTTTGCCTGATACACCCCAATAGCCATTTGTCCGTAGGTTTTTCTTGCCTTCGGTTCGGTTCGGATGACAGAATGGTAAGGCACTTTTTCGCGAGAGTCCTGGCTTTAAATCTCATATCGTCTGGCTTTTTCCCATCTTATCTTATTATAACTAGCTGTTTGACCTGGCTTTGCCCGTGTAAACGGCGATACGAAATTAATTTCGTTGCGCATTATTTTGATTTTGCTATATCTCCTAAAGTATTCATTTAATTAACATGGTGTAAAGGGGAAAAAATGTCTTCATGAAATGCTGAAGCCAACTAACGTATTTAAAATTATAACGATTATTACTGTATTTGGGTAAATATCTTTCCAATTACCGCTTTATAATTGCCCGTTTTTTTAAGTATTAAAATGGATATAGTATATTATCCGGTATAATACGGTATGTAGTGAAGTGAAGTAATGTGTATAAAATATATAGACCGCCTCCGTGGTCTAGTGGTAACAAACGTTGCCGTGAACTCGGGAGGTCGTGGGTTCGATTCCCACCGGGGGCAAGTGGTACATTGTATAATTTGTCTCGGTCTGGGTGTTTATATGTATAATATGTAGTTTATCAACCATCTAGTTTCCGTAACACAAGCCTCGTAGCTTACCACTGAAATTAGATGGCGCTGTGTGACCTGTCTGGAAAAAAAATATATATAAAAAATAATAATAATATATAATATAAATATATATATCTTACCGTCATTCTGCGATCGCTTCTCAGTATAAGTTTTCCGTGGTTGTCCTGCCAGTAAAGTTGGGGACGCGGATGTCCCTTAGCGCGGCAAACTAGGACCACTTGCGTCCCAATCGTATCGATATAATCTTTATAGGCATAGACTATTGTAGGCTTCATCGGCATCAGACGGTAACGTTCGGAAAGATCAGTGTTTGAATCTGTAACAAATAAAATATTATTAAAACTAAATATAAAATTTAGCACACACATAACTATTGAGTTAAAGAAAATTCTTATTGACAACTGTTTTTACTCAAAAAAATATTTTTTAGCTGCAAATTTTGACATTAACATTGTATTCCAATAAATTGACAAGAACAATATTAAATGTTAACTATATAGGTATAAATAAATATTGTAAATAAATATCTATTGACATAAGCATTTTGTATGGACATAAAATGGGCAGATTGCATCATCATGACATGTACATACAACTGTAATTAGAACAAGCAATCTATACAGGAAATATTTTTGAATTTGAATCAAGATTGAAGTAAAGAAAATGTTTATTAATATTGTCACAGTCAAAGTCGAAATATCTTTATTTGTAAACCTATTACAGGCATATATGAAAACTCATTAATTAAATTATTTTTATAGTTCTTCTTCTGCTAGTAGAAGACTAAGCAGCAAAGTGATCCAAAGAGTAATCTGTTAGCAGGAGTTATTAAGATTTATTTAATGTAGTAGACCACAATTACTATATATAAAATATTTGTATTTTTTTTTTTGTTTGTAGATATTAATTGGTTGTCAACCAAAAGGTGCTTACTTACGATACGGAATTATTTTCTGGGGTAACTGTACTGATCGGGAAATAATATTTAAATCACAAAAAAAGTGTATACGAGCAATCTGCAAAATACCTAGTACGGACAGTTGCAAGCCATATTTCAAATCATTAAAATTATTGACGTTCCCTAGTCTGCACATCTATGAATCAGTTTTATTCGTAAAAACGAATCCTGGACTATACCAAAACCGACTCAGAAGTCAACGTCATCAAAATATAATATACCCATTAGTTAGCAAGAAAGCTTTGTTACATGAAAGTGCTTTAATCATGAATGAAATGAAAATATTTCATTTCATTTCATTTCATTTAATCATGACGGCAAAAATAAAATACCGTAGAGACGACAGGAGCTAGAGTTAGGACAAATGAAGAGAAGACTTAAATATATACTAATTGACAAGACATACTACACAATCAATGACTTTTTTACAGACGAAAATATAATTACATGACATTTTGTTTCACTTATAATTTATTAATATTAAATTATAGATATGAATAATATTGTCATTTATATTTTTATTGTATCTTAATTTTGTTTACGAGTATGTATCAAAATTAAATACTATCCACAATTACTAATATTTGTACGCTCTATGGCCAGAGCACTGGTGTATCTTTATAACCTATACCTGTTGTTTATAATGTAAACCTGTGTCTAAACAAATAAATGATTTGAATTTCATTCCCTAGTGTGTATGTATGTCTGTTTGTCCGTCCTAAACTAAATCGATTTTGATGTTTGGCAGAAATGATCCTTGAAACTCAGAAATGTGACAGTAAAAATGACATAGGTAAAAATTACATACCAGCAGTAACAACGATGGTGGAAGCCTTCTCAGTGAGATGAGCTGATGTGATGATGCAAGTGTACACGTCTTCTAAGTTCTTAGATGGAGAGGAGACGAGGAGAGTAGAAGACACCTTGGCGATGCTCGTCTCGCTGAGTTCTAGCAGCTGGTTGGTTTCTGGATTGTACTGAAATTCATAATAAGTTGTTAAAAAGTAGAATTGACATTTCCCTTCAACGATTCGAAGGGATCTTGTCTCTGATGGAGTATCTTCAATTCTAGGACACTTCGTGATTGCTCGGAGCGATGGCAAGGGACCCGACGGCATTACCGTTGGACCGGCGATTAGACAGTTCGGCGATTTTTCCATAATCTGCTCAAGCTTGGAATTGAGACGAGACGTGACCATGGGACTCTCAGCCAAGCAAGGAGTTGTCTAAACCGCTAACCGTTTTCGCTAATATACAGAGGAGAATAGACCGCGGTGGTGTAGTAAATAAATAGTCTGGGAATGGGGGGTAGGCCTTATTGTGGGGTGCCACAAATGTCGACACTTTGGCATAGCGCAAAAAGCGGGAACCGCAGCCGAAAGCGCAGAGTGATTGAGACTACGTGCCGTTTGCTGTAGACACTCTAAGCCCATGGAGTTCAGGCGCAAAAAATATAAAAATGACATCACCCCTCGACTAAGTCTGCTCCTGTCACAAAGGCTAGTTTATCACTCGCTCAGAAAATTTGTATATCGATTCAGCGAGGTTAATATTATAAATTAGATTATTTATTCGGAAAAATATTTACTAAATATAAAATAAAATTAATACTACGGATATGAATATAAGTTCCGTCCGCGTCGAATGATGGCAAGACCGCTGGCATTTCCCCTCTTAATTACGATACTGATTTAAGCAAGCCCTCTTGTCACCGGAGGAGACAACAAAACGTGGTGTTAATCGTATATTTTAATAACCGTTATTTTTTATTTATTAAAAGCATATTATATATAATAAACTCACGTCATGGATCGGCTCGTCATTTTTTAACCAGCGTATAGTTGGTGCAGGTGTACTCATGGCTTCGCAAGCGAGATGTACCGTGGTTCCCAAAGCATGTACGACCCGGTCTGGAGGGGTTATGCTTAGAGATATGAACCTTTTTATGGGAGACGGATTGCTTTGTATCACTGGAAAAGAGATTAAATAAAATTATTAAAATGATGCTTGCTTCTGTATTTTTTCATCGATCTCTATAGTTTTTTTTTAATGGCATGTCATGTCTTCCTGATATTGAAACTAAATTATTACTACAAATAAAAAATAAAATAAAACAAAATAACCTATCTATAAAACCTAATTTAAATATGAACATTGTAAACTTTCGCGCATATTCATAATAGTTTTTATAAATTTAACGGGTCTTTACGCGATTTACCTTGCATTTGCACGGTCAATGCCACTTGGCTGAAACGTCGGGAGAAATATGTCTCTAAGGTTAATCGCCTAAAGACCCGTAAAAATTATAAAAACTACAAATTTAAATATAGTTTCCTAGCGCTATGGTCGCAAGAACTCTGACCGCCTTTCCTAGCTGAATCGCTTCTCTGAGCTATCACCAGAGCAGACAATTAAACGAGCGGTGATGATTTTTAAAAATGTTCTAGCACTTGAAATCCACGGGCCTGGAGTCTCTACAGCAAACGGCACAAACAAGTCTTTGCTTATAGATCGTATATGCGCTAATTGTCAGACTCTGCGCTTTCGGCTGCGACTCTGACACATCCAAAGTGTCGACAAAAGTGGCATCGCAAACTGGGATTGTCTGGAACCTTAATTCAATTCAATTCATTTATTCACCATAAGATGCATGACGTACACTTGGTTTGTCAGTTATACAATTAACAGTTTACATGGAAGGATAGCAAAAGATCGACCATTAGTTCAAAGAACAGCCATCGTCATTACCAAATTAAACTATGTAAATTATACACTCCCTAAATATAGATGCTGCTGTAAAAGAGCGTTGTCAGTTACTATACTACTTAAACCTACGTTATTGAATTAGATTTCAGTAAATGTCACAAAATATATTAATAAATATTACACTAATGGTTCAAGAGCTTCTTATGGTTTCATTTAGGTAGCCATGGCGTGAAAATCTGACAGCGTTTTTACACTTCAAAGTGTTCTAGCTCCCTACCGCATGAAGGCTTGTGCTGAGTGCAGGCGGATTTTTATTGAAAATAGACCGTTTCACTCCCCAATAACGCAGAATACTCGTAAACATGTTAATGATTTAAGGAATAATTCATCAGTGATAAAAAGTATGGCCGATTTGATTTGGCCTGCAAGATCTTCAGGCTACCAATATATAGCCTACCAATGAGAAATACACTTTTCTTACGTACATTTGTTATAGATTTGCAACACCACCGTTCCCGTGCTTCGGAGAGAACGTTAACCCGGTCTAGGTTCTATACAATACCAACTTGTGGAATCGTTAAGAAATTGTCATAAAAAAATCTGGCTAGCCTGGTAAAAGTAGGACAAACTCTCCAAAAAAAT
Source organism: Tinea semifulvella (assembly GCA_910589645.1). NCBI lineage: Eukaryota > Metazoa > Arthropoda > Insecta > Lepidoptera > Tineidae > Tinea > Tinea semifulvella. Next base: position 9,813,370 of record OU342619.1, read on the forward strand.
CTGGAAGGGCCATCTCCAACAGTGCAGATCTAGGACTCTCTTATAGGGGCTGAGATGAAAGAAAAAAATCTCGGGTGTATGTGAACTCTCTCTGCTCAATTTTATTAAAATCGGTTCAATAATGTAAACCTGACAGCGAGACTAATAGATAAACAAAAACTCTTTCACATTTATGTATTAATATGATTTTTAGTTTATTCACAGTTGTATAAAAATAGACAATACTAAGTCAGATGTCAGCTAAAAATAAAACATTTGTTATAAAAAAAAATGTCGTTATTTTTTTTGCTGGCGTACATCTTTAACATGAATAATGTTAAGCAGGTCAAGGATAGTACGTCACAGACATGATTGGGCAAGAAGCTAAACGGTATAATAGTTTAATCAAAGACAATTGTCTCAGAGTTAATTACTCTATGACAATAATTTCTCACCTTCTTAAAAAACAAAATGCATCTTAATCTGCTATCTTTGACATATAGTATGTCGGTATTATTATTTATATAACATTATAAAACTATGTATATATTTTATTTATTATTTATACACAGTATTTTGCAAGTAGGTATATGTTTATTATGATCTTAGATATTTAAACCATATACTTACCTACGTACGTATATATATGTATATATAAATTAACACACAAAAATTTAAATATAACACCTATTATATTTTAATCTTTAATTTTTTTTTTAATGTGCACCCATTCTTCTGACATTTTCCCAAAGGTTGTAGAGATTTTGTTTGCAATATAGATGCAATTTTAATAGGTGGTAGGCAGTGATGGTGGTAAATTACCCAGTCTGTTGGGGCGGGGAAGTATAAGTATCTGTCCTGATTTGTTGTCGCAGGTGTGCCGCCTATTTGTGCCTAACAACTATATGCGAGCGCGTCACCACCAGTTGCTGGCATTGCCATTATTTCGCACAGTGGCGCACGATTCCTCGCCTCTGCCTCGCGCACTCCGCAGCCTAAGGAAGCTTCTCGAGACGACACCACATCTAGATATTTTTGCTGATCATCTGCATATTCTGAGCAAGGCATTCTTTAAATTTTGTGAATAATTAATTAATTATTTATAAGTTAAAATATTTGGATTTATTTATTATTGTTATTCTTGTATTAATTTATCATGATGTAGAATTGATTGATTTATTTATATACCTACTTACTCACTTTTTATTCTAATTTTATTGTCTTGTATTAACTTTATTATTATTTCATTGATTTTATTAGTGTTGAATTTTGATTTATTTTATTACTATTATTTATTTGTCTTTTCTTTCTTTTTATATTAATTAATATAACTATTGTTAATAGTAAAGCTTCATTAATATTAATATTTGTATATTAAATTTAAAAGATTATAGGTATATTGACAATCCATTTTTAATTAAAATGTATGTATTAATTATAAGAATGACTGCATGGTAAATTGGGCTTTACTGTTAAGCCATGTAATGTTGTATTAATAAATAAATAAAATAAAATCCACCGATCGTCCCAATAAATCCGCCGTCATGCCCAACCAAGCCGGCATAGTGTCAGGTTCTGATGTCAGTCATGAGTGTCTGATTTAGATAATCAGATTATGACAGTGTATTGCTGAAAATGGTCGTTTTCGACGTGGACTTTTAAATTGATTCTGTTGTTCTACTGATAATAGGCCAATCTGCATACAACGGACGCGTAAAATGAAAATGTAGGTAACTAAATGTTTTTGTATGAAAATAGCAACCAATTCCCGCTCTATGATCTCTTTGGTCACAGCATAGGCTAGTACAATATTCATATAATTACGCTTTGTGGGGTATTGTCAAATTGTACACTTTTAGACGGATCACATTTATCCAATTTTACTGCTGGCCTATCATGACAAATGACAAACTCTCCGATGTCTCTAGCCTACCAGACTCAAAATGTAAATTCTACTATTTTTGTTATCTTGATCAGAGAGCAAACCGGTACTTTCGCGTCTATTGTGCAATAGTTCGTTGGTCTATTGGTCTTAACTACAGATTTCATCATAATTCATAAATTCGTTTAGCTCATAAATCGTTAATTTTCTGTTTCTAAACCTATACGTTTCAGTTTATAAATCTATGCTTTTCAGTTTATAAACCTATACTTTTCTATTTATAAACCTATACTTTTCTATTTATAAACCTATACTTTTCTATTTATAAACCTATACTTTTCAGTTTATAAACCTATACTTTTCAGTTTATAAAACTATACTAATCAGTTTATAAACCTATACTTTTCAGTTTATAAACCTATACTTTTCAGTTTATAAACCTATACTTTTCAGTTCATAAACCTATACTTTTCAGTTTATAAACCTATACTTTTCAGTTTATAAACCTATACTTTTCAATTTATAAACCTATACTTTTCAGTTTATAAAACTATACTTTTCAGTTTATAAACCTATACTTTTCAGTTTATAAACCTATACTTTTCAGTTTATAAAACTATACTTTTCAGTTTATAAAACTATACTTTTCAGTTTATAAACCTATACTTTTCAGATTATAAACCTATATTGTCCACCTAGAGTTGTCTCCATATGTACTGTTTAAATATATAAAAGGATAAAAAATAAAAATAAATAATCTCACCATTTACATCGATATCGTTATTAAAGTCGTTTCTGTTGGTGTTCGCGGTTCTCGCTTCGCTCCGGCACACGATTACAGTCAAAATTATTGCGTATAAATTAATCATTTTGGTACCTTGTATAATTTTCTTATAGTAATGAGATTCTTGGATGAGTGAGGAATCGGTTATCTGTGGAAGAAGGAAAAATATTGATTATAAGATATCACTTTATGAATAACAGAGTTGTAAGTATGTTGAACAAAATACCAGAAGACATATTAAAGTCCCCAACTGTAAACACTTTTAAAAACAAACTGGACAAGTGGCTAATGACAATCGAAATAAACTATGGTGACAACTGACAATTTAATAAACTTTACACCAGTGCTTGATATAGGCATATCAGCAATGCGCTGCGAGCCTATTAATCAATAATAATAATAATAAATTAACTGCCTCTGTGGTCCAGCGGCTAAGTCCGTGGATTTAGACTCGGGAGGTACTTGGTTCGATTCCTGGTCGGGACACAAAAATATTTATTTATTTAAATTAACTAGAGACATCGACGAGCTTGTCACTTGTCATGATTGGCCTATAGTAAAGTTGGCTAAATGTGAATCCACTTCTTTATAAGCGTGGTTTCTGACCACCCCGAAAGGGAAATGGTCGTGTTGATACTTTAACTTAAGGTTGACAGCAAAAAACACCGCAATAATTTAATTAATTTAATTTAATAAATTAAAAAAAAATATATATATTTATTGACACCAATTTTTAACATCCTATATAATACATAAATTACTATCTAGGAAATTATATTATTTATTTATTTATAATACATTGAGCTAGGACAGGCTAACAAAACTGTTAGTAAGTGTACTGGTTTCTGCACTAGATAATTCTGTCAAGGCACAGAATTATCTAGTTTGTCTATCTATCTAATTTGTCCTGTACTACTACTAGCACGCACAAACCCCGCTATTAAACAATATTTTTTATAAATCCCAACTGTCAATTTGTAGTTTCGTTACGTCGCACCTCATGGCGCTGTCCAAAATCACATACATCATGTTCTCGTTTCAATAACAAAGTTTGTACGTGCTCTACTACTAGATGAAAATAATTAATTTAACTTGAGCACTTAAGTGGTGGTGGCTCGCTTTCATTCTAAAAAAGGTGGGTTCTAACACCAACATGTATTTATTTATTTCAAAACTTTAATGCACAAAGTACTAAAGGCGGTAATGCCCGTAGACATTCTCTGACAGCCAAACCTTTGGGACTAATTAGAACAACTGTAGGTGCAATGAAAGTATAAGTGACACATCAATTAGATACAAATACTTTTAGTTTATTAAACATACTTTTTTTTTTTTTTTTCAATTTGCATTTGATTTATTCGACGTTAATTATAGTACTTACATTAAATATAAATTAAAAGCTACCTAAATAATAAATAAAATAAACTAAACTATAAATAAAAAATGTCCTCTAGAGACGTCCCATCCGAGATAGTCCCAAGGAGACTGGCAACATTTCCCCTCTATATAGCGAGGCTAATACGTTGGCAGAAATAATTGCCAGCCTTCCTGTCTCCAGACCTTTCTGTCAGCTAAGACAGAAAACTATAAAATTACTTATATATAATTTACTAATAAATATAAATATACTAAATACTTACATACACAATAATAAACATACATATACAACTTACAAAATTTGTTTGGAGCTATTTAAAAAATGTGAGTAGACCAGCTTTTTAGATGATGATCTCGTAGTGTACATGTACCAATGTGAAATACACTTTTCTTATGTACATTTGTCATAGATTTACAACATCGTTCCCGTGCCTCGGAGATAATGTTAAGCCGTCGGTCCACGGTTCCACAAAATCGTTAAAAAAATGTCACAAAAAATTGACATCTGATTCCCGTCCTGTCAGCATGGTAAATATAGGTCAAAAATTCCAGAAAATTCTGGAAGGTCAATCTCCAACAGTGGAGATCTCAACTCTGTAGGACACAGGGGCTGTAATGGTGATGATGATGTGCTCTGATGAAGATGATGGCTCGGTTGTAAGAACTTTTTTTTTAAATTCTATTGCATTGATATTATATATGAGAAATACACATTTTTTACGTATATACTGTCGGTATCTGGTTCCACTAATACCAACTTGTGAAATTAAAAATTAATAGTCCTTAAAAAATACATTGAATCCAGCAGCGTGGCGAGTGTTGGCCTAAAGAAATTTCTGGAATACCCATCTCCAATATTGGAGGTCTATGACTTTGTTATACTAGCACGACATGTGACCTTGCGCCCACCTGATGGTAAGTGGCGCGGGAGGTCCATGAATGTTAGCAACTGGAATCAGACATTCATGACTACGATCAGTCTCTAACACTATGCCGGCTCGACTGGGTATGACGGCAATTCGAGCCTGATCCCGAAACCTACCACCCATACTAGGCTTAGTCAAAGCACGTTTTTATACACCTAATATAGAAAATAAAAAATGTGTAAAAAAATAAAAAAATACCTTTCAAAAATAAACGAAAACCAAAAAAAACACAAACTTATTTCACTTTACAAGTGATTGAAATAATACTTTGAAAAAACACGAAATAAAAAACACAGCACAGTTTACTAGAAATCAAATACTATTTAAATTTTATTTAAAATTTAAAGGCAAGACACACATTGATCGGAAGCTTGCGTTAAAATGAGCTTACGCCTTGCATCTCAGGCATTATATAGACTCCGCAAGCATCCACACTACTCGAATCTTTGGAATTTACAATTGCATTCGATTCTTGGAAAATAACGCAGTTCTAAGATAATATTATGCTTTACGCAGAGGAAGTTGGTGCGAGAGGAGTTCCAGCAAAATCTTTGCAACACTTACTGAAAGAATTGGGCCTAAGCAGGTCTGCCGTCAATATATTTATGAGAAGAGCTTCCAAGACGGCATTAACGGAGTCATACAGCATTTGGTTAGTTAGGAAGAGGAGTAGAATTGTGGCTGGTGAGCGTATTATCGCGTAATTAAATAAAGTAGCAGGTCTCCTTTTTAAACCAGCCTATTATCGGTCGTAAGCCCGAGACACCATTCTCATCTCAAATTTATTTTTGTTCTTTATATTTATATTTTAATAATTGTATTTTAGTTTTATTGTAAAATTTTACTGGTTATAATACTGATTTAGCTGAAATAAAGCCTTTTTTTAAATATGGCTTCCTAGAGGGTTGGCGTCGAAATTAACTTGGACAATACAAAAGCCGAGGTCAAAAGTGTGTGGGAAATCTCCGAGTTGAGCTGGAATACGTCTATCATGGACAGACTATTCAACTAGGCGCTGCCAACTTTAGCAAAGAAGCCGACAGACGCATTCAGTATGGGCGGCATTCGGGAAACTTCGACACATCCTTTTTTTATTGTTTATACTAGCACGACAGTGACCTGATGGTAAGTGACGCGCGAGGTCCATGAATCCACAATGTTAGAAACTGGAATCATACTCGAGACTGACATGACTCGGGCATGACGGTAATTCGAGCCTGATGCCGAAACGTGTGGATACACTTTACTGGGTTTATCGGCAAGAACGGTCGATACATCCCTGCCCCGGCAGACTGGGCAAATAACCATCATCAGTCTGCCTACTACTTATTCCTCTCATCATTTATACCAGTGTCTGAGACGAGAGAAGAATCAGTGCTCTCTTCGTAATATCGTACGAAGCAGAGACGTTGACACTGACAGTGGGTCTGGTCTATTTAAGGTTGCAAATTAATAAAAAAGTGGACCAGAGAACTATCTGTTAGCAGAAGAGTAAAGGAAAAAAGTAAAGTATCATTACGACCATAGTGGTCAGAAACCACGCTTATTTTTAGTAAACATTTAGCCAACTTTACTATAGGCCAATCATGACAAGTGGTAACCTCGTCGAAGTCTCTAGCGTACCAAACTCGAGAAATAAATAAAATAAATAATTGTGTCCTGCAGCCCTATTCGTTACTTAATCGCATCGATGTATATAGATAAGCCTATTCAATACAAAACGCACTCTTAAAAACGTGCCGCTTGCTTTGTGTACCTACCAACTTCCGTTATTTAAGGGATTTTACTACATAACGTTTGCGACTAAGTAACAGAACAGAACAGCCCTATTCTGTTACTTAGTCGCAAACGTTATTAGTGGATTTCATTATTTACGTCAGAGATTGCGTCATAATTACAAAATATTATTCAATTCTCAACTCTATAAGCGCTCGACCTTGACAGCGGCCGTGCAAATATCAACTTTAATAGCGAGATATATAACGTTTGCGCTTAAGTAACAGAATAGGGCTGCTGACCATAAATCGAACCCGGTACCTCCGCGTTTAAATCTCGGACCAGCTTATAGCTCAATAAAATAAATGAAAAAAAAAATTAATTGAAGCTTGTTTTTTTACGATTAAATTAACATCCACTTCGCTGATTATTCTGAGTATATTCATGTTAATACATGTAAACCTTACAAAACTAACAAAATAATTAGTTATGCATTAAAATGTTAAGTTGCCTTTGCTTTGGTTGGGTTTTAACAACAACTTTCTTTGAGTATTATGTAAATTGCTGACTAGAGATAGATAAAAGTGTAAAGGAAAATATTCATTGCATTTCTAACAGACTTCAAAACCTTGTTAGTTATAAAAAATAAATTTAATATAAACTAAACCTAATTAAAAAATAAGTAATATAATAAACAAACAAGGCCGTGCACTGGTTCGGGATGCCACATGTGTTGAAACACTGTCCGTCAAATGTGACCATAAGAAACGCGGGGTCGCTGCAGAGTCAGCCGCACGCAACAAGTACGCAGAGAACATCATAAATCACAATTTCATCACAGTCGAAACGATGGGTCCGTGGTCCGAGGAGGCTCTGGCGTCCTCTCGTGAGTTTGGAGAACGACGGGTGACCCATTAAGTAAAGAATATTTTGCTCCAAGTTGCTTCCTCGTCGTTCAACGGGGTACGCAGCGAGTGTCCTCGGCACACTACGCACATGTTATATTTTTTAGGCACGGTTATAATTTTAGTTTTATTTATAATTTAGTGTTACTTATATTTTATATTTAAAAAAATATATATTCAATATTATAAATTAAATTAAATTAAAATAAACAACCTTTAACTATTATATACTATATTTATTAATAAGGCACTAACATAAAATTTTAGTTTACTAATTTTAATGTATGCCATTGTTACTAACATAGTGATAGGTATACTAACAAAAATGAATTATAATTATCTGTTAAATTGAATATATTATTATTATTATTTAACAAAACATTTCCTTAATAATTCAACGGGGAAATGCGGCCAGCGTTTTAAGTAAGATCGTAAGCCATTAGTTTATTTATAAATATTATTAATAAATAAATTATTTACGAGGTATTCATAAATATATTATTATAGTTTGATTTCATTTATAATTAGTTTTCTTTTTTAAATACAAACACGACATGTGACCTTGTGCTCACCTGATGGTAAGTGGCACGCGATGTACATGGATGTTAGCAACTGGAATCAGACACTAATGACTGATATCAGTCCCCAAGACTATGCCGGCTTGACTAGGCATGACGGTAATTCAAGCCTGAACATACTCTACAGGGTTTATTGGCACGAACGGTGGATACTTCCCCGCCCCTGCAGACTGGGAAATTTACCACCATCAGTTCGCCTACCAATTATTTTAATTTATTTTGTTTTTAATTTTCATTCACAAATATCATTTTATAATATTTGCGTAAACAAATTTTTATTTAAATAAATTTCGAAGTAAGATACGATACACAAATACAAACAATAAATATAAATTAAAAGCTACCTAAATAATAAAATTAAAAATAAACTAAACAACACCTTAAATTAAATAAACTAAAAGATAAACCTAAATAATATAAAAACTAAATACACTTACAAATATCTTGATTATAATCTACATGTCATCGAATCCAGAAGATGAACCCAATGTTCCGAGGACTCCGGCAATTTTATAATACATATTGGTGTATCCGGAGCAGTACATGGTAATAAATATTTGGTAAGAGAGAAAAAAAAAATAAAAAAAAAATATAAATGTCCTCAAGAGACGTCCCATCAGAGATAGTCAACATTTTTTCTCTGTATATCGAGACTAAATACGTTGGCAAAAATAATTGCGAGCCTTTTTGTCGCCAAGTATTCCTCAGCTGTTGCAACAACTCTTTGTCCAGAACGAAACCACAAAAATATATATTTAACTAGCTGTTTGACCCAGCCTTGCTCGTATAAACGAAGAAAACCTTGTACCCCATATTCATTCCTAAATTCCAAGGAACATTTATGCCAAATTTGATCAATATTGGTTAAGTAATATAGGCGTGAATTAAACAAACCCAGGATTCCAAGGATCTTTTCTATCAACTTTCATCTAAATCGGTTAAGTACTATAGGCGTGAAAACGAATTAAACAAACAGATATATGGATGTGGAGTCACATGTTGTTGTAGATGATGATCCATATAGCCTATATCCGTGTTATGTTATGACCTTAAAAACAACAAAACATCAATATTCAAAACAAAATTGTATGACCTTTTGGCTTATTATAATATTGATCAGTACTTAGAAGATACATTAAATTGACTTTTTCTTTTCTTTATTTTTGTTTGTTTCTTGTCTCATTTTGTTTTCTTATTTTATATTTTAATATTTAATAATAATAATAATTAACTTTAAAAAAAATGTTAATATTTATATACCTATCTCTTAGGTCGACTTTTGTAGCTCACAACCACCTGTTAGAACCTAAATAAATGTACCAAAAGTTAATAAATAAATTATTGATTTTGATTTTTGATTTTATTTATGGTTAGGAATATTGCTGCCAACTTTTATCAAAATGAAAGACGGTTTCTTTTGACAAGCACTTTTCAAGATGGGCCGGGCCTTAGTAAACTTGGCAAAATTTTATAAAAAAGTGTAGATTCTGACCACCCAGATTATGGTTGTAATAATACTGATAACCTATCTTAAAATTCAGACTATCCTATAGAAGGCCTCGCAAAACGAATACCGTTCTGAATTTAAAATTATTTGGCACGAAGTTAATCGATGCGCTTTCGAAATATATGGAAAATCGTTGAAAATAGATCACAATGTCATGCTTAGACTGAAGTCTGGACTAGTTAGTTTTATGCTTTAATATCATGCCTTCAAAACACAGAGCAGAGCAGGCTCTGAACCTCCACTGCTGGACATGGGCCTTCCAGAACATGTTCTGGATAGTTTTGGCCAAAGCAAGACTAAGACAAGCATCAGACCGCCTCCGTGGTCTAGTGGTAACAAACGTTGCCGTGAACTCGGGAGGTCGTGGGTTCGATTCCCACCGGGGGCAAGTTATACATTGTATAATTTGTTTCGGTCTGGGTGTTTATATGTATAATATGTATATATTCACAAAAAAAAAAGTATAATATGTAGTTTATCAACCATCTAGTTTCCGTAACACAAGCCTCGTAGCTTACCACGGAAATTAGATAGCGCTGTGTGACCTGTCTGGAAATAAAAAAAAAAAAAAAAAAGATTAGCTGATTTCGGTCTTGGTCTTCCACTCCTAATCTTGGTCATGGCATTGGTCTTTCGCAAGAGTCTCGCATGACTATATATTTAATAGAATGTATCACGCAAAGCTTGTAGATGTCGCTAGCGGCAATGGTACCTTGTTTACACCTATGACGAATCATTTTTTAAATGATTTTGTAGTTTTATTATATTTATAACAAAAAAATATATTATGTTACATGTGTAAAAATGTTACCTACCTTAAAATACGAATTAAGAAAGCGAACACCTTTTAAAGACATTAAAAAAAAAGGTTGAATTAATAGACCAGCAATTTTGAGATCACCATATACTTTATTTCGCTTGGAAATCTCAATTCGTACTAAAAGCTGCTCACTTCCATAATATCTAGAAAATAATATTTTTTGTAATAAAAATACAAATTTTCTATGCAACTGACAAAAACCGTGAAAATCTGTCCAGCCGTTCTCGAGTTATACGAGCAAATGTCCTAACAAACCCGACTTTGTTTTATATATTAAGATGTACTTATTATGCAATCTAATATGTCAGAAACCTTCCTTGATGTTCACACAACATATTCCCAAAGTTTCATCCCGATCGGTCAAGTAGTTTTGCAATGCATAGGGAACATTCACACAGACATTCACCTTTATATATATAGATAGATAGATAATAATAACATCGCATACATAATAAATTGATTAAAAACGTAACTACGCATGCATAAATAATGAAAAAAATAATCTATTTACAAGCTAACAAAAAAAATAAAGGCAGTTTTGCAGCTATTAGACCAAAGAATTAACGTTATACCATTTTGACGTTTTCCGTCATACCTAGTTAGACCTGCAGCCCTGTTATTTAAGCGCAAACGTTATATAATGAAATCCGGTAACTATATACACTCGTATATCACGCTATTAAAGTTGATATTTGCACGGCCGCTGACAAGGTCGAGCGCTTATAGAGTTGAAAATTGAATAATATTTTGTAATTATGACGCAATCTCTGACGTAAATTACGAAATCTACTAATAACGTTTGCGCTTAAGTAACAGAGTAACAGCTGGCGGATCTAGGATTGATAAAATGTTAGCAGTCGTTAGAGCTCGTTTTATCATTTATATAATATGTTTTTTGACTAGTGTATAGTTTATAGTGTATAGTGTATAGACCCCGGAATTGTTTATTTTAAAGTTTTCTCTTATAGAATCTATTTAGCGTGATTGTTCGCAGACATTTCAATCAACCCTTCTGCTCTATATATCGCTAAAGAATATAAACAATCATTTTACGTTGACTTATATCAAAGCACATGAAAATATATTCACGTAAAACATGATGGTGGAGTATGTGGGTGAGCGTGCGGTTCACATGCGAAATAAGGAGCATGGGATAGGTTATAGAGTGCTTCAGAGTAGTCACACGCACGTGTTTTAAATATTTATTTTTATTTAATTTCTATTCGTTCAGTTTTGTTTCGTTTGGTTTTGTTTGGTTTCGTTTGGTTTCGTTTGGTTTCGTTTGGTTTCGTTTGGTTTCGTTTGGTTTCGTTTGGTTTCGTTTGGTTTCGTTTGCTTTCGTTTGGTTTCGTTTGGTTTCGTTTGGTTTCGTTTGGTTTCGTTTGGTTTCGTTTGGTTTCGTTTGGTTTCGTTTTATTTCGTTGGTTTTTGTTTGGTTTCATTCGGTTTTTAACTCAGCCGCTTAGCGCTAAATTAATTAAAACCTGCTACTACTAACCTACACTATAAAATCTTATTTTGTGATGACAATAAAATGAGTTTCTATATGTAAAATAAATTAAACGTTTCCTATTAAACTGACAGTTATATTACGAGTAGATAGGTTCCTCTATATATCATCAAGTGACACTCCATTTGTCAGAGCGTGGACGCTAAATGCAGAGGGCCTAACACCTAAGTCCAAGCTCTGAGCGCAATATATAAACCTAACAATATATAAATTATAGTGGTAGTGTAAAGATAGGAGTCTCACTGCCGGTGTAATACCCTAAGGCAGCGAGGGAATGGGGAAGATGGTATTCACGTCCAGGCGCGCAGGCTCACGCGACTGTGCCTAGAGGAGGCAGGCGGCTAGGTGTCTTGACCAACGTGATGGATCCTAACAGAGGTCGGACAGGGATTCAAGGTGGTGGATACACGTTCGATCGAGCAGGCTCACAAGATCGTACCTAGAAGAGGTAACACAAGGCATGTTTGGTCAGCTAAACACCATTATTTTGACTTTTAAAATCACATTACGTATAGGAGTATTTAGTTTATTATTAAAAGATAGTACAAAATAATTAGGTGTTTATTTATTTATTAAGAAAAACTACTGACATTTATAACACAAGTATATAACAGATATGGTAAGTTATTAGTGAATCTTAAAAAGATCGAGCCAACAAGCACAATAACAACTGAAGAATTGATGATGAAACTGAACGTATGTAAGCACAAGGAATGTCAGTTATAACTGGCAGTTCAACTGTACAGAGTTCTTCGCGCCATTTTGCGTGAACATGTCAAGTGCAAGTTTTTGTTTTGTAAATTAATTTACTGTGGATATTATTGGTCAAAAGTGGTGTTGTTTTGTTTAATAATGTGCTACAATGTGAATAATTATGGAAAACCATAAATTGGACTTTAAATATGGGGCACAAGTTGCAGTTTATTTTTTGCGGTTTTCCCGCCCTGTCAACTCCCATATTTTACCCGACGTGTTTGAGCAGTGGATGGTTCCGCGAGTGACTCCAAGAAAAGCATCAAATTCTGCAGCATCTGGAATTTGATGATGACCTTATTAACTCATGAATAAGAAAGATATGTTACGTCAGACTTGGCTGTATGGGCTAGACCCTTTGCCTTCCCTATCATCTCATTCATCATCCATCGGGAGAAGAGAACAAAAAAAAAAAGAAAAAAAGTTCAACTGTACAGTTAAAACTGTACGTGTAGAGCCCGCTTTAGACCTGGCGGCTCTAGCAATTAGTTGTTAATTATATTCATTTATTCTACAAAAGAAATAAGAAGTCATTAGGAAAAAGTTCTACAACTCAATGACATATTATAGCTGCATTCAATTATAGATGGCGTTATTATAGCTGCATTCAATTATAGACTTTAAAAAACAAACAATATAAAAGAATTACAATATTAAATAAACTATATTAAAACAAAATCTAAATTTAACCTAAAAAAATATAATATAATATAATACATAGAAAATGAAAATACATACTTACAAAAAAAATAGCTCCTCCAAATCGCTGTCTTGTGGCATGGTGCCCAATACATTAGCAACATTTCCCCTTTGAATTTGGATACTTATTTTTTGGGAGAAAAAACTGCCAGCCTTATTGTCACCAGAGACGTCAATGTGGCTTGGAACAATTACTTTATACAAGGCTTTAAGTTCCGATCCCCACGTTGTTAATTATTGAAAACTGAGCTCCGCTAAGCCACGGAATCAGATATAAGTTTATTTCACGTTGTTTATTTTTCTTAGAAAATAGTGTTTGTAATTAATTAGAATATTTATTCTAAATCCGCTAACAGCGCCGATAGATTTATTTATTTTAAACAAATAATAGCAGCGCCCATTTTTATATTTAACTAGATGACCCGGTGAATATGGTAGTATGGAATTTGGAATCACGGTATGTGACATCGCGCCCATCTGATGGTAAGACGCGAGGTCCAAGAATGGGAACAACTGATGTCAGCAACGTTTCGGTGCGAAGAGCTCAAACTTGCCAAGGGACAGACTTTTCGATTATTTTCTGTAATTAGGCATAGGGCAAAAAAAATGTATTTTGCACTTTTACATCACAAATTTACAATAAGATTACTATAATATTTGGCTACATAATTTCACAGCATTCTACCAGGTAGAACGCCATGAAACTACACAACCTTACTTAAATGTAGAGCAGTGCGTTACAATACAAACATAAAATAATATTTAAAAAAAAAACATTCATCATCATCATAATCATTATCATTATCATAATCAATTTAAAAGCCAGAACCACAGTACGAAATTATATTGTTGATGCCAAGATTATCACAGTCACGTCTCTGTATGTATATAGTTGCTACAGGAGGTTCATGCGAAAGCTAATGAACTTCCAAAAATATCTAGTTTGACTAAGTATAACCTAAGAAACAAGAATGAAATCTATATAGCAAACCAGGTTGAGAAAAACGTTTAAACAATGTTTGCCGTTGAAAATTACATTATACAATAAACTACCTGAGATTATAACTGGACTACAACCAAGTGAATTTAAAACAAAATTGAAACTCTTTTTCCAAAATAATGCTTTTTATAACCTGTCAGAATTTATTGACATGCCTTTGACGGAAAATTCTTTTAAATAGTTGTATAATTTTGTGGTCTTATGCCTTCTACTGTATTGTGTTCCTATGCTCCTTTGTCTACGATGCATGGTGTTAATAGCATTATTGTTATTATTTTAAAATTTGTTAACTGACATACCAAAATATAACGATTGTTATATAGGTGAAATATACAAATATACAAAATATACAAAAATATTCATTACAGCCCCTAAACCACATCGTTCTAGATCTCCACTGTTGGAGATAGGCCTTCCAGAACATTGGCCACACTGGCTAGACGAGTTGGCGAGGGTCTGAGTAATTTTTTAATGATATTTTTTTAAGGATTTCTGGTATTAGTGGAACCGGGACCGAAGACTTAACGTACTCATCGAGGCACGGGAACGGTGGTGTTGTAAATCTATGACAAATGTACGTAAGAAAAGTGTATTTCTCATACCAATTTTTAAACCAACCTTTATAGGATTTTAAGAAAAGCGTTGTTACAACCGAGTAACCACCCGAATTCTACAATATTTTGGCCATATTGCTAGAAGAGGTGCTGATAATCTGAAAAAAACTAGTAACGGGAAAAGTAGACGTAAAAGAACAACAGGAAGAAGCCTGAAACGATGGTCTAGTCAGACTGACCACCTAAACATCCCAGTGCACCAAGCACCGCAATCACTGGAAACCGCTGGTGGATGGACAGCGACGGAGTCATGATCCCCAACAGTGATGTACCGACATCAGTCTCTACAACTATGCCGGCCTAACAAGATGCCTTTTCACACTTCGCTTAAAGTACTCCAGGTTATAGAAGTGTAACATAGGTTACATATTTTATTTATTATAGACCAGAACTATCTTGTAAACGGTTCTATCGTCGCAGAGCAAAAAACGGTTCGTTTTTTCAACGCCCACCACTATAAAGCGTATGCTAGAAAATTTAAATTAAAAAGCTCGCAGTTCCCAAAACGAATTTATGAAGAATCGGATGTTATTAAACGCAGTGTAGTGTGTTGCAAAAAATAGTTGCAAACGTTAATAATCCTAGGAAAATCATGACTTATTCGTCAATAATCGCAAAGGAATTTGTTTTAACTAAGACTGTTTATCCATCTAACATATGCGAAGAAACTAAGCGATACGTTGTATAGCGAAGCTGAGAAACAGTGTGTATCTTGGCATTGGTCTTGCGCCAGAGTCTCGCAAAACTCTTGCTCTGACTCAATATATATATATATATATAATTATAATATATTACGGAAGTATGCCAAGAACACTCGGAGCATTCCCGCGATGCTGATTTGCTGCGCGAAAAAACTGCCAGCCCTCTTGTCACATACAGCGTTAACCAGCCACTTAGACAGTTCTTTAAATAACTTCTTAGCGCTTGGCCACCACGGTCCCATTGTCTCAAGACCAAAATGCACAAATACATAGTCATTAGCAATAGACTCGTATTTGCGACATTAGGCCTTTTCAGCCGAGTCCGCAGCCGCCCCAGCCCTGACAGATGTGCCCTGGACATGAGACCGAGCAAGCGTGTCGACACAAGTAGCGTCCCACACCAATGCTCGACCCATAGACCACGGCACCAAAGTCAATCCATCGGGTCTATTATATATACATATATATTTTTTCAATATTTATTCTTGTTGTGTAATTCTGTATTTGTTTCATTTGTAAATCTGATATAGCTGAGTTTTCCTTGCAGATTCCTTTCTCAGCCAGATTAAACATTAACAGGTCACTGGAATTTGCTAAGCTGTCTTCTGCTAACAGCATACTCCTTGGACCACTTCGCTGCTTAGTCTTTCACTAACAGGAGTAGAATTATTCTTCATAATTTAAATTATGACGTGTCACAAATGCCTGTAATAGGTTTACGTGAAGAAAGATATTTTGACTTTGACTTTGACAATTGTAGGTACTAAAGAAATCTCTGTCCGCAAACTCGACAACTATTTTTACTTAAAATTTGAAATAGTTATTTATTAGAAGATAAAGGGTGCAAGACCAAGACCACCTATGCTGATGCGAAACCAACTCTGGCTAAGTCTTGATCTTGGTCTGCTTTTGGCAACACCACTTTTGGTTAAATCCGCAGATTTGAACTATTTCACTATGCTGACAGGTGCGACAATTGTCAAGAAAAAAAACGACTGTCGTTAATACTACTATTACGGAGAGCCTTTTTGAAAATACACGTAGGTTAACCACGAAAAATTATAACGCAAAAATGACAGTTTTAACCACATGTCAAGATTTATTGACAAATCTACAAATATGACCGTGGGGGCAGCAGCAGTGGGGTCTAGGAATCTGTTCTAGGGGTTGTACTGATAATGAAAAGTTCATAACTCTGGTGGATAAGCAGCCTAATAGACGAAAATAACTCCTATTTCTAGCAAATTTAGGAACTAATATAATGGTATATATATCTCAATTACACTATGCTATTTTAGCGCTTATTTGTTAACGGCAAAAGGTCGTGTTTTGCGTGAAAGTGAAAAGCACTTGTGTTTTAATATTTTCGTAGATTTGGAATGCAATGTTTTCAAAACACAGCCTACCTAATAGGTTTAAATTTAGTGCATTCATCATTGTATTGGGCTAAGAGGTCTGTGAACTTCCGAATTTCAGGATGCATGTTCACGTGTGCAAATTATTACACACCATCTGACTAAAGGTTAAAAATATCTAGGAATTTGGTGCACGAACAAATTAATTTGCTCACGGTAAGAAATATTTAGGTGGTGGGTATAATTTGTACGCAGTTCCGCATAAAAGGATAATCAAATTTTTTTCAGAAATTTATATATGATTGCCAATATATCTGTTTTACGTTTTACTACTGACTGGCGCGGTTGTGGCTCGGTTGTAAGAACGCGTACCTTAAATCCTACAAAGGTCGGTTCAAACCCACCCGGCATGTACCAATGAGAAATACACTTTTCTTACGTACATTTATCATAGATTTACAACACCACCGTTTCCGTGCCTCGAAGAGCACGTTAAGCCGTCGGTCCCGGTTCGGTTCCACTAATACCAACTTGTGGAATCGTTAATAAATTGTCATCATATCCTTGCCAAACCGTCTGGCCAGCGTGGCGAGTATAGGCCAAATTCTCCAGTTCTGGACGGCCCATCTCCAGCAGTGTTTTAGGGGCTGTAATGAATGAATGAATGAACATCTGCGGCATTGCAGTACATGCACGCGCAGGACGTTGTAGACTCGGGGCACCTCGGAGGTGGTGTTAAGGGAAAGGAACTTAGGTCTCCTTATGAGACCCCATGGTGAGTTGGGCATGCGAACCACAACCCGGGTTGAGCCCTTCAGGCCGTGGTTCGTATCATTGATGATTCAGCGAATTTCAGTCTTAAAAAAAATGGGCTGCAGAGCTCTAATATAAAAAAATAACACACAGCAAATGATCTGGAAAACGTTGGAATTTAGCTTAACTGCTCTGGCGCCATCCGTAATAATCACATATACCTCTAAGTGTCACAAATTGACACTAAATGAAGAGAAAACACCGACAAATTGTGTCCATATTTAGTCAATTGTCGTATTTAAATATTTGTGCCGTTTGCTGTAGAAACTCTGGGCTCGTGGAGTCCAAGCGTCAAAAAGTTTTTAAAAGACATAACACCTCTTATCGTCTCCTTCGACAAACAAACAGCAGTGACCGCTTAAATAATCAGTATTGCAGTATACAGCGGGGAAATGCAGACAGCGCTCTTGTCATCAATTCACGAGGACTTATATCCATATCCGTAGATAATTAATTTTGTAAATATTTTTTTCGAATATATTGCAAATGTTTTGTCGTACGATTTTTATTCCCATACGCTGGTCTAAACAGATCCGCACCACATGCAGCCGAAGCGATAGCGCAGCATCTTCCAGGACACAGTGAGCTTCGTCGACATTTAACAACCTCTTCATAAATGCCATCTTGTTTCGAAGGCTTTGAGTGAGTCTTGGTCTACCATGGTCTTTTTTACACATCTTACGCATTATATACATCAATGTCATTGTAATATATGTATATTGCACCATCTGTCAATGTTTTTAAACCATTAGTCACTAACTGCACGATATGCAGTCGGCGGTTGCTTTTAAAAATAAATATAAAAAACTCTCTTTTGACATACCAACAGCTACTGCAGCAGCATACCTTCTTAATATTTTATAGTTTGTTTTTTACGATAATTTTGTTTTACATATTTAATTTTTATTTAATGTATTAGTTATCCTTTTATGCGTACATACATACACCACACTATATATATGTATATATTACCCATTAACACCTCTCCTAACAAGGGATTAGCCGAAAATCAGCGCTGTGGCCCAGAGTCGCAGCTCCATGCTGAGTTGATTCCCTATTTGTCACCACACATCTTGTGCATACTACCAGTCTTTATTTGTTTAAGTTGGGTTTATTGATGTGTGGCAAATAAAATATTTTTCTTTCTTTCTTTCTTAACTTATTTCTTGATAAGCAGAAGCACACTGCATCCAGTACACATTGAATATTTGGCACGCAATATGTTTATGTATGTTAATTTTTGTATATGTTCACAATACTTGCATGTAGTTTATGTAGTTGCTTGTTATGTAGTGTATTTATAAATTAGACTATTATTATTGGACATCCCAAAGGTCAGTTGTCAGAGACAGTTGACAGACAGACCTGGACTGGGTTGAGGATGTGGACATTCCCCTATTTTCCCCCGCTGGATCCCAGCGGGTAACCACCGTGGTAATTCATGCACTTTTGGTGCTGGGCGCAATGAAATCAAACGCGGATATCGTCATTAGTCACCATTTCATCTCCTTTGCAGACGAAACAATGGGTCCGTGGTCCGAGGAGGCTCTGGCGTTCTCTCATGAGCTTGGGGAAAAACTTCGTTTGGCTACAGTTAACTATTAGACTCTACTCAGTAGATAATATTTTGTTCAAGGGGGCAGGCTCGCCGTTCAAAGGGGGAACGCAGCGAGTGTCCTCGGCACACGCCTATCGGAAGTTTTTTTTTTAAATGGATGACGAAATATTTTTCGTTTAAATTATAACTATTTAAAGTAATAAATGAATTTGAATTTATCATCCTTTGGAAAACTGAACCTTAGTATGTCGAGTTACAATAAAAAAAAATATTTTCACCAACACGTCACACGTGTGGCAATTTCCATGTGGCGACTTAACGGCTAATGACAGTCACACCATGATAAATAAAAGGAAATATCCGTAACACGAGACAATTAGCGTTATCTCAAGTAGGATTTGCCTGTTTCTAAGCCAAGCCGGACATTACCGGTATAATATTGCTGATTTATCATACAGAGAAATCAAGAATAAATTGTTTCATCGAGTACCTACATCTAGAACTAAATGTTTGCGCCTAATTTTGATGCCGCGGCATCAGTTCAGTGTTAGTGTTGCTAGGTTAAAAAATAAATTAATAATAAATTATCTAAATGAATCATAATTGGAATGCTTGGAGAACTTTTTATTTATTTACTTTTTGAATACTACTTATAATTATTTTTTTTATTTTCCATTATTTATTATTTAGTTATATTTGTTATATAGGTATTGTTGTTTTTAAGCTTATCCCTATTATTATTATTTTTTTGCAAAATCTATGTTTAATATTTAAGTGGAAACTACTGGATTGTGTAACTTTTAGAATTGTTGTAATTATGTTTTAAAATCTGTAGTTATGTTTCCTGAATGAAAAATAAAAAAAAATGATTGCCACGAAACGGTAAGCAATAAGAATAACTTTTTTAAAATACCAATGTCTGGTCTATAGGCTGATATAGGCTATAGTTCATCTGGAATGCTATTCTTCTTCTTAATAATAATAATAAAATCCTTTATTGCACACAAAATATAAAATATAAAAAGATGTACATAGGCGAGCTTAATACTATAAAGGTATTCTCTACCAGCTAACCTTTGGAAGAGTGATAGAATGAATATTATGGGTGTAGAGTCAGAAAAATAAAATTATATATATAAAAAATAAAAATAGGAGAAAAATAATAATAAAACTATGGGATAAATAGGATCATAATATACTTATGTAATAAATACGAATAATAAATACAACAAATTACATATTATATAATACTAATAAAATAATATATGCCAAGGTGAGGAGATTATTTCTTCTATTCGCTACACTCTTGGCATAGTGGTCGTGGTCGTCACTTGAGTGTCAGTGGCACGCTTAACAAGCCTGAAGACGGCTCCTCTCGAACTGCAGCCTTTCTGGCGCACTCATGTTCAATTGCTGCTTTAACCTGGTTAGTCCACCTCATCAGGAACCTCTTGCCATCGACTTTTACCCTGAACTACTAGGGGCTTAATGGATGTATCTCCACGCCGCGACACATGCCCGAAGAAAGTGAGAATACGTGATTGTACGATTGAGGAAAGGAGCTTTCTTATTTCGAGATCCTATAATGATGTTCAAATATATCCATGAGAATTTTCCAGTCTGATGCGGTGCCAAGGATCTAGATGGACTTGCATTGAGTGTTTGTACTTTGTTATAGCAGTATTTCATCAATTATTAAAAAGTGCAACAAATACATGCATAATTTTTCGAACGTACAATGGATACGTTCTCTAATGCAAGTACTACGTGACTTGAAGCACGGTGGGTACACAGAGGCTCGGGCACACCTTATAAAACTTAAAATTTCACGTCACAACCGGAAATAAAAATGATTCGGAAATGTTTGTGACTATGGAAAAGAAAAAAAGGAGGCCCAAACGAAATAACCGGGAAATTGCGCCTCCCGAACAGTGCGCACTAAAAGCTGCGATACCGACATCCTATGTAACTAGGTACCGCGGCTGCGCAAGGACATGTCATTCCAAAATGTTCTCGGACACATACAGGACCGAGGGGAGATCTACTCTTTTACCATCCCATTGGGATGACACCGGATTCAAGGACTTTATAATAATTATTCTATATTATTATAAATTATATTTTATAATAAATATTCCTGAAGAAGGAATTCTGGCCGCTCGGTGTTGTATACCGCAAACACATTCGTGGATTTGCAGCACCAACGATGTTCCTGGGCCCCGCGCAGTACCTACTACTCTGCACCACCCCCAGCAGGGACGCCGGCACCGTTCTCTAAAGCTCGTACTCCTCGGTAGGTGATCACAGTACCAGATGGGTACTTTTATGACCACAAGAAGATGAAGATACGGAAGCTTTAGATTAATTCATATTATTATGCTTGACCAATGTTATTTTTATATGTAGTTTAGTTGTAAGGTATCTATGGACCATCTGTTGCCTGATAATAAACGATTTATTATTATGCGTATATGCACGGGCGACTTCGCAGTAGTGGAATGTGTGTCGGGTCCTGGACGTAAAACCTAAAATCTGGGGTGTTCTCCATTTCAGGACCCTACTTCTACCCTACAAATTGTACGATCTGCAGAAAATGAAACGCTCCAGAGACCGCTCGCAACCCACGACTACAAGCTAAAGAGGTTTGATGGAAGTTTGGTCGTTTCCGTAAACCCATCAGGTCAATAAACATCTTCCGTTTTGTTCAATAATAGATTAATTACATCAGTTTTAAAAGCTAATAATAATAATAATAATATCTTTATTCTGTAAAGTTACAAGATATGAAAACAATAACATATTTATTTTGCATTATGGTACAAGAAAACAGACATTTGCAGCCGAACTAAGCCTATATGTATAGGTCTGTCCGTAGGCATTCATCGCCCAGCCCCCCTTTAAATATATTATTACTTTTCAATACAAAATAAAAAAGAAACAAAATATACGTAAAAAAAAATAACAAAGCTGGTTTTATTGAACGCCTACCCTAGTCTGTCACAACCCTAACAAAATTCAAATTATCGGTTAATGATCTGGCAGAAGTAAGAGAGCCCTGAGTGCCCAATGGGAAAGAGGGGCCTAGTTCCAGTGTGCCCCAGACCTTAAACTTAAACTTTTTAAATACCTCATTGAAGAAAAGGGATGCGACCGTTCAACCATTCGTAAAATGCAGAAGAATAGGTTATTGTCTAATTTTAAAGTAACAATAACGATTATAGATAATTACAACGATGTATAATAAACCTACTCGTCGCCTGTCACGTCGTCCACAGTATTGACAGTTATTTGTTAATTATTGGGTATTACCTGGCGTAGCGTTTTTATATTGATGTAAAAGCCTTCAGGTGGCGGTAGGGTCACATGTTATGTTTTGATGTTGACTGTAATGTGAACTCTGGGTTCCAAGGAACATCTTTGCAAAATGTCATCAAAATCGCTTCAGTAGTAAAGGAGTAAAGGCAAAATAAACAAACAGACAATTATATGGCCACGGAGGAATAGATATACCTTTTTTTTCTTATTTATCTCTAAGCATTCGTACTTAAAGTACTGGACCGATTTAAATAAAATTAGGGAGATTATTGTTTTAAAACGTCCGGGTCGTCGGTTTTTTCCAAATCGTAAATTAGATGACCTTTTATTTTACTTTATATTGCAATACTGATACTCTGGGCGAAGAAGGAGCCAGCCCTCTTGTCACCGGAGGAGACGACAAGACGCGGTGTTATGTCTTTTAAAAACTTTTTGGCGCTTGGACTCCATGGGCTCAGAGTTTCTACAGCAATTAACATACTTGCGCCGCTTGCCGGCTGTCCCCTGAGATAGGACGCGGCGAGGGTGTCGACGCACGTGGCGTCGCACACCAGAGCTTGTCCTCGTTCCCAGGGGCCCAACGTCATACCATCGGGGCTCTTGCCATCATCTCGGATAACTCCAGCAGGCTCTAGAAGAGCTCGAACCTCGATGGTGGCTAGAGCCCATTTAATAGTATCGTAGCCGTGGCGGGAAAATCTACTCGGGAAACTCCAAGACAGTCGACCGCCTTTCCTTTCGATACGGAAACTTTCATCGTCATGCACACGCCGAGTGTGCAGAAGGCAGTGCGTGTAACCATTGTATAGACTATTGCCCCTACATATATTTCCATACACCAACATACACACACTTTAGTTTTAATTTTTAGTTTAGTTTATATATATTTTATAAACTAAAACATAAAACTAATTTAAACAAGAAACTAAAACCTAATTTGAATATAAATCGTATCCGCGCGGCATTGTGGCAAGAACATGGCATTTCCTCCATGACCGCCTCCGTGGTTTAATGGTAACAAACGTTACCGTGAACTCGGGAGGTCGTGGGTTCGATTCCCACCGGGGGCAAGTTGTACATTGTATAATTTGTCTCGGTCTGGGTGTTTATATGTTTAATATGTATATATTTACAAAAAAAAAAGTATAATATGTAGTTTATCAAACATCTAGTTTCCGTAACACAAGCCTCATAGCTTAACACGGAAACTAGATGGCGCTGTGTGACCTGTCTGGAAATATTTATTATTATTATTAATATTATTTCCTCGCTGAATCATAATGCTGATTCTCTGGGCGAGGAAAGAACCAGCCCTCTTGTCCCCAGAGTGGACAATTAGACGAGGGGTGATGTTTTTTAAAAATGTTTTAGCGTTTGGACCCCGCGGGCCTAAAATCTCTACAGCAAACGCCACAAACACGTAGTTTTTTTTTCTATTATATAGTGTTACCTTATAACTCTTCGTTTAATAATGTTTTTGTAAGTTTAGTTAATAAAACGTAATTTCATAAATGTTAAATAAGTGTTTAGATATAAGTATTTTATTTGCCTAAATATTAAAATAAAATTGATTAAAAAACTAATTATAAATAAAACTAAAAATACCTATGAAATTAAAGCTATTCTACAAAATAAACTAAGGGCTTACCACCAGGGAGGGTACCTAAAACGCTCGCCGCATTTCCTCGTTGAATTATAATCGACACATTCTGTTTTAGGTAGTTATGGCATTTGGGATCGCCACACTCTTGGAAAATTCGTTTACCCAGCTCTTTTATGAATTTGTGGGTATCAAGTACCCCCATTGTTTCAACCCCAAATGCCACAAAGTTATAATTTTGTTTATTGCTATTGTATTTGATGTGCTTTCTAAATTCGGCTGTATGAGCAGCCGAACCGGCCTTTTTTGATGTAGAGAAAATGTGGCAAGCGGCAAAGGTATCCATCCACACAGGTGGCATCCCAAACAAGACATCTTTCCTCACTTCATGTAACAAGAGACATACCATCCGGCCTTTTACCATCACTAAGTTAGATATAAGTCGTTTATATAATAATTTGTTGTGAAATTGTATTAATAATAAAGTAAAGCATAAGAATGTGCGATAGAACGGGCCCTTTAGTGTCAAACAAAACCGATTATAACCTGTCATAAAGCCGGTTTACAAGTAGAGGTGTAAAAATAGTTTTTTTAAGGAAAAAAACTGAAATATCCCTACGAATTTGCATCACCCTATTGCGTCATACTTTATAGTTTTAACTAGGAACACGTGTTTCCGGTAATATAGGGTGACCACACTACATGATTAATTTAAAAGCCCTTTGTTTAAAAATTAAATAAAAATACTTCCTACAAAGTTCGTTTTTATTGACACGTTTTTTTTTTCATTCATTACAGCCACTATAACACAGCGTCCTAGACCTCCACTGTTGGAAATGGGCCTTATATATGTTATAACTTATATATGTTATGACAATTGTAATACCTAAAGTTTAAGCTGACAATATTGTATGTATACCTAGATGTAAGTTTTTGGACATATTTTATTTAAAATTTAAAAATATAAAAACGCGACTGCTTTAAAAATGAACGTTAATAAAAAATTAAAAAGAAATAAATAAAAACTAAAAAGAATAATAAACAAGCCCATTGTTCCGTCGCCAAAAAGTTTGATAACCGCTTAACTACACCATTAAAATAATTACATATATATTTTTTATTACATAGCGACTTTCACAGTCGGAATCCATTGTTAGGAAGATTTGAGCCAGTTTCATGTTTAATGGGTAATAAATCCACAATGTAATAAAATATATATATTTATTTAAATTTTAGAAATACTTTTTTTTATTTTCCACAACACACAGCAGTCTGGTTTGCGCCTTAATGAAATTTGATTAATGTCTCATATCTTTAGTGACACTTGCGCGATTAAGACGAATCGATTGACGTGAGAATCATCAACACCAGACCACGTATTTGTAGTGTGCCACAAATGAACAAACATACATACATACATAGGCCAATAAACACATAACCCTTCTATGCGTAGCGCAGTCGGGGAAAAAAAGGATGTCCTACTAAAACCTGAAGTTATGTCCACACTATTAAGGAATGCGTATGACATTAAGTTCCAAGAACCCTGGAACTTCTTCTGAAGCCATTAATGGACCACACCCACTGCGGGTTTACCCAAAACAACTTACGATTAGATAATAAAGGAATTTTGTGACGTATTGACGGCCTTCGCGCTACCTTTATAAGAGGATCGGTTTAAAAAAATATATATATAGATACGTATCCTGTTAAATCATGATTTATAGTTTGTAGTTGGGACAATTTACCATTCCATGTATTCACCGAGCGGGTCTCGTGTCCTTCGTGTCGTGTCGGTGGCAAAGAGACAAGAAATCAAATGTCTAAACTCTATACACCTAGTTAATGTTATTCAATCACAAGTCCAGACTGGAGACTTTCTAGCGAAGTGCTCCTGGAGGACAGCTAGAATAGTCGAACCTAGACCTCTCTAGTCACAGTCAGTAGCCCTATTCTGTTACTTAACCGCAAACGTTATTATAATGGAATCCGTTAACTCTATATTTTTATCGCTATTAAAGTTGATATTTGCACGGCCGCTGTCAAGGTCGAGCGATTATAGAGTTGAGAATTGAATAATATTTCGTAATTATGACGCAACCTTTGACGTAAATAACGTTTGCGACTATGTACAGAATATGTACAGAATAGAGCTGCAGGACCCTTCAAAAACCTAATTTAATTATTTTCAGATTTTAATTCAAGATATTTTGTTACGCAGGCGGGTTTTTATTTTTTTATAACACATTGCCAAATAAATCTGGCTTGACTTTGAAGACCAGCTTCCGGCACTGAGTGTGCATTGATTGCCTGCTGACATGCTGCCGAGGAAAACGGGGGAATGTCCTCATCTCTAATCCAGGCTATAAACTTTTATAACTCAAACGCACCATAAATGATTTCTTAGCAACACGCGTGCGTTCAAAAAGTCCTTAATAATCTATAAAGTTATTTCTACTCGTACACTGGATCCATTCACATAGCATGGACACTGACTTGCTGATTAGTGCAAAATTTCTTTTTATACGAAACGAATGACTCACCGCGCAGTGGTCCTCAATATTTTTAAATATTATACTGCATTATTTTTATGCTCTTACATTAGATTAATGTGTTATTCTATTGATAGAAACAAACAACTTTTCCTAAGAAACCATATGTCGGAAATATTTTTTTGGCATCTCCATTCATTCATTATAGCCCTAGGAGCAACGTTCTCCACTGTTGAAGATGGGACTTCCAGAACATATATCTGGAGTTACCATTATATATTAAACATTATACGTTGGCCGGACGGGTTGGCGAGGATCTGATGTTAATTTATGATGACACTTAAGACACTAATGATTCCACAAGTTGGTATTAGTGGAACCAGGACCGACGGTTTAACGTGCTTTCCGAGGTAACGGGAACGGTGATGTTGTAAATCTATTGCAAATGTTTGTAAGGAAAGTGTATCTCTCATTGGTACATGCCGGGGGGTTTGAATAAATCGACTCCATTTTTAACTTTAAATGTTACATTCACAGAGACTTCATTTTGATGCAACTTAGCCTAAGACGATGCTGTTCTCATGATTAATGCAGCCCTAAAATTAAGGCAGTAACTTACTGGCTCTTACACACTATCCGGGTTTATGTCGCGGGGGTATGCCGCAAGCATAGCTAGTGATGTTTGTTATTTGTGTTTCTAGTTATAAATGATACATACATAAACATACTATATTCGGGTTCGAACCCCGGCATGTATCAATAAGAAACACATTCTTTATACATTTACATAGATTTACACGAGTTCCCGTGCCTCAGAGTGCACGTTAAGCCGTCGGTTTCGGTTCCACTAATACCAACTTGTGGAATTGCTAATAAAATGACATTAGACACTCACCGACCCGTCTGGCCAGCGTAGCAAGTGTAGGCCAAGTTCTCCAGAAATTTCTGAAAGGTCCATCTCCAACAGTGGAGGTCTAGGACTCTATGTAGGTACTAGTGGCTGTAATGAAATGAATGAAAATGAGATACCAGAGCGGCGTGTCTCGTTTGTCCGGCAAGTCCTCTGAACCTGTGCCGCCTGTGAATATTAAAAAAATACAAAAATACAAAAACGTTTATTTGTTCCCAAAAATTGTTTACTTATTATTATATATATATGTTTTAATACTGAGCACAACATGTGACACCGCGCCTACCGGATGGTAAACGGTACGCGAGGTCCAAAAATGGGAGCAACTGACGGCAGCCTCAGACGACCGACATCAGTCCCTACCACTATGCCGGCCTATAAAGATGCTTTTTCACCCTTCGTTTGAAGGACTCCAGGTTATAGGAATAGGGAAACACACTGGCTGGGAGAGCATTCCACATCTTCAGCGTGCGACAGATGTAAGAGTATCCAAATTTGTATGTACGCGTAGGGATAGTGGCTACGGTATGTGGATGTATACTTTGACCTGTGTGAGTGGTTCGGTTGCAGAATAGAGAAGAAGGGATAATGTTGTGAAGCTCTTCAGAACATTCACCGAACATTCACATATATAAAAATATATCAAAACTATATGTCAATTCCTTAAATTATCACGTATTATGTACGTTGTAGTAATATAGTCAAGTGTAATTATTATCGCATTTTAGCGGCATAAGACATACACGTAACCAATTATCTATTAAGTATACTAATTAATAAACATGTATCCGTGTCATTATCATGGGATTATATCCTTATAATAATAATTCAATCAATGAGTTTAATTCGCTGCGTTATCTAAACGAAAAGGCGGTATCTAACAAAAGTTCTTCGTTAATTAATTTATTCAAGAAAGTGTTGAAAATTACAAAGTATTTTAATACTTTATAATAATGAGCCGTTTTCTTTATGCTGTGTTTGACTTGTCATCTTAAGCGATTTTTTTCACTTTTAAAGTAGTTCGACTTGGCGTTGCTCTATGGTTTTCATACAACAATAATAACTCGACTATACCATTACATTACCATTTTATTTATGCAATCTTTACTATTTTCTTTTTTGTTTGTTTTATGGTTATGTGTAGTTCATTTTAAATGTGTTATTGTTTTTACTGTGTGGTAGTTATTTATATATTTATCATATTATGTATGTAATAATGTGTATGTTTATCAGTATATATATATATATATATATATATATATATATATATGTATTTCATATATGTATTATATATTAGGTTACGTCAAGTTAATTCTCTTTATGTGATTAATTTTGCACCTACTCCTAGATTAATTTTTGATCTCTCTCTTGTCCCAAAGGTCGACTGTCAGAGAATGCCTGACGGCATTAAGCTTCGCCTTTTGTACTATTGTGCAATAAAGTTTTTAAATATATAAAATATATTTATTTACTATGGTCATCATTATCACGACCGTATCCCTTTCAGGGTGGTCAGAAACCACGGGTATAAAGAAGCGGATTCACATTTAGCCAACTTTACTATAGTCAAATCATGACAAGTGGCACGCTCGTCGATGTCTCCAGCGTACCAAACGCGAGAAATATCACAAATAAATTAAATACTAATTAAATGTATTTATTTACATTAATAATTGTTTTTGTGTTCCGACCAGGTTTTGAACCCGGTACCTCCGAGTCTAAATCCACAGACTTAACCGCTAGACCACGGAGGCAGTTTATTAACAATTAACAAATTATGATAGCCTTTTTCCTTAAACAAAAATGCCTTATTAAAAATATTGCGAAGTTTGAGAAGAACTGGCAGAAAAAAAGGAAAAGACATCGCCCCACAGGTGCGTGAGCATTTTTTTTATGCTCGAGATTTATAAAAAAACGCAACATCTTAAATCACCGGACATCCATGGCTGTCTTGACCTATACTTCATGGACTGTACCATATTTTTCTCAAGTTTTAGGGCCAAGCTAATAAGGCTTTTGTGCAATCAATCAATGCTCTCACATGTTTCCCAGCATACAATTGGCGTAAAGGATAAAAACACCAAATTGAGTTATTGAATTATTTATATTGAGCTATTAAGGCCCATATACATACAGCCGCAACAACTAGCATACTTTAATTTATTTACTTAAGGTAAATTTAGGTAAGGTATAATATAGGTACCTATATATTTGGTTATTTTTTGTTATTGTGTTAATGTTCCAATGACACTTCTTTCTTATGTTAAAAAGCTTCCTGTGTAATTGTATAACACTTTTTAATAAATTACCTGAAGATATAAAATGTATGAATATAATAATTTTAAGCAACAGATAAAAAAAAGTAATTGTTTAAGCTTTTTATACTGTGGATGAAGCTCTTAAGGACGACCATATTCTTTAATTGTAATGCCATTTTTAATTATCTTATTTATTAGTTATGACATAATTATTTTTAGTTATTAGTTAGGGCATTATTCATATTGGTCGCGCCGCAGCAAAAGTTACCGCCTGCTAGTCTTGTTTGTGATAACCCTTCACAAGGCTAGCTAATGTTTGTTGATTCCATGCGCCGTCATTTACCTAGATGGCGCTACGGTCGACACTTCTGGGGATGAGAGAGCCCTTATACGCACTGAGATTGTCATATTTTGTCAGTGTGCTTTGGACTCTAGCTCGTAAACGTTGGTGTGCCTTGTCTTCTCGAGAAGACCACTACGACGCTCTCTCAGACCGTGCCGCTCATTATATTCACCCGCTGATATGAAGTGAAATTACACCCGCGACATTGAAACCGCACCTGGATCGTCTCGCAGCTGACCAAAAAGCTAATGCTTGGCTATTGGAGTCCACGTCATTGCTAGTTCATGTAAGTATGGTGGTAATTTGCCCAGTCTGACGGGCTCGGTCCTACTTTCCCGAAGTATCCACCGTCCGTGCCGATAAACCTAGTAAAGTGTATCCACGTTTCGGGATCAGGCTAGGATTGCCGTCATGGCCAGTCTAGCCTGCATAGTGTTAGGGATTTAATGTCAGTCACTCATGACTGACTCTAGTTGCTATCATTCATGGACCTAATGCGCCACTTACCATCAAGTGGGAGCTTGGTCAAATGTCGTGCTAATATAAATAAATAATAATTAGATTTAAAAAAAAAATAACTTGTCCATATAAGTATACGTCTAGACCCAACACTTATTAAGTAATATACAAGATGGTTTGGTGTTTGTTACTTGGACGATTTTTTTCACATCTTCATTTTAATAGTTTTTTGCGATGTGATTCATTCTTCAGAATTATTTTAATATCGTCATCGTTTTTGACGTATATCAGTATCATCACGAACGTAATACCTTGCGGTGTGGTCAGAAACCGCGATTTTACAGTTAATAAGTAACACGACATTCATTAACTGTCAGGCGGTACGAAGTTGGTTGGGTCAGCTAGAACACGATAAATAATGTAATTTGTACGTTATTAACATTTGTTCAAAATTTTTTATTAAAAAAAATTTTTTTGAAACGATATCAAAATCGTCAAGAATACGACAGTTACCCTTTGAATGAAAAAATAACCTTACAATTAGGGTTATGAGGTGCTTTGGTAATGTTAAAATAAGGTTTTCTGTGATTTATATCTCAATTTATAGTTTTATCCATTGATTTTAAGAGTTAGGGCTGCCACACACTTTTTATAAAAACATATATTATTATAATTACAGCCCTTAGAACACAGCGTCCTAGACTTCCACTGCTGGAGATGGGCCTTCCAGAACATATATCTGGAGAATTTGGCCTATACTCGCCACGCTGGCCAGACGGCTTGGCGAGGATGTGATGTCAATTTTTAGGACAATTTATTAACGATTCCACAAGTTGGTATTAGTGGAACCACGGGAACGGTGGTGTTGTAAATCTATAACTGCAGTACGTAAGAAAAGTGTATTTCTCATTGGTACATGCCGAGGGGGATTAAACCTACCTTTGTACTCGTAGGATTTAAGGAACGACTTTCTTACAACCGAGTCACCACCGCGTAGGCGGAATGATTCATCAATTTGCCGAGTCTGCCGGAGCGGGGAGGTATCCACCGTTCGTGCCGATAAACTCAGTAAAGTGTGTCCACGCGTTTCGGGATCAGGCTCGAATAGCAGTCATGCCCAGTCAAGCCGGCATCATAGTGTTAGGGACTGATGTCAGTCATGACTGTCTGATTCTAGTTACTAACATTTATGGACCTCGCGCGCCACTTCACATCACATCAGGTGGGCGCAAGTATAAAAAATAACATGATGATTAGTCATGATGACAAAAATAACACAATGAATGAATAAGTTTTTACAATTGATCCATTAAATCTAAATTAAGTTAGGCGTGTGATTTGCTTTTTAATTGAGGCTTAGATAAAAACTTTGGTCGTTGAACACCTGTTTTAATACTTTTTATTATCTTTTTTATCATTATCACGTAGTAAGTACTTATTAAATGAATGATATGATTTTATTAACAATAAACCGACATCCATAGAGCGCACTTTGCCAGCGCTAGCCAGTATTCCTAGATTATATTGTTTTGATCGTTGTTGTCTGCCTCCGTGTTCTAGCGGTTAAGTCCATGGATTTAGACCCGGAGTTACCGGGTTCGATTCCTGGTTGGGACACAAAATATTAATGTAAATGTATTTATTTACATAATATTTAATTTATTTGTGATATTTCTCGAGTTTGGTAGACTGGAGACATCGACGAGCTTGCCACTTGTCATGATTGGCCTATAGTAAAGTTGGCTTAATGTGAATCCGCTTATTTATAAGCGTGGTTTCTGACCACCCCGAAAGACTTTACTTTACTCTGATCGTTGTTGTAACATGTGATTATCACACGAGCAGTGGAGGTAGTTATAAAAAATATATATTATAATTAGAATTAGGTTTATTACTCGACAATCAATCTACGAGGCTCTTCTTCTACGACCGCTCTTGTAAGGATTCTAAGTGGGGGGGGGGGAGAAACTGCGGGAGCAATGACAAGTGGCAAGCTCGTCGATTTCTCTAGCGTACCAAACTCGAAAAATATCATATTAAATTACAAAGAAATTAAATATTAATTTAATTTAATTATGGTGTCAAGACAAGAATTAAACCCGGTGCCTCTGAGCCCAAATATTTATAATAATTTATATTGGTGACACAAACAAGAACAGTAGCATTTTATACTAACCTAATAAAACACAAATGGTATCATAAATCACATCTATATATATATATATATATAGTATATATATCAAAATGAATGTCTGTATGTTTCCTATGCATTTCAAAACTACGGTGACGATCGGGATGAAACTTTGGGAATATGTTGTGTGAACATCAGTGAAGGTTTCTGAGATAGTACTACTGTTATCCGATAGGTGGCGCGCATCCGCGCTGATTTGTGGGACATACCGACCGAGGGTATATTCATTGATTGTCAGGCGGTACGAAGTTCTCCGGGTCAGCTAGTAATCCATAAAATTGGTATTTCTTTATTTATTTCTTTGTTTTTTCGTGAAAGTAAAGCATTTCTCTTATTCAAACGAATATGACCTTGAAAATAAAAATATAGTAACTTATGTTTACAAAAATAATATCAGGAGATCCAAAAACAGGTTTACCACTTAGATTAATTATCCTGATTGAACCATTAAAGTTTTGAGTTAAGTGTGTTGGACCAAAATATAATTAAATGAAAATATGAAGAAAAAAATATATTATACCTAAATGGCTGTTTTAAGCACATTGAGTATGCCTCGTAAGTCTAAAAGTAAAAAAAAAAACATATCTCAAGTTTAGATTTTGAGGAGTTCTTCGCGCCATTATGCATGGACATGTCAAGAGTGCAAGTTTTTGTTTTGTAAATTAATTTGCTGTGGATATTATTGGGCAAAAGTGGTGTTGTTTTGTTTAATAATGTGCTACAATGTGAATAATTATGGAAAACGATAAATTGGACTTTAAATATGACAAGTTGCAATTTATTTTATGCGGTTTTCCTTTAGTTGTGGACTCCCATATTTTACCCGACGTGTTTGGGCTATAATGCCGCGAGTGACTCCAGTAAAGCATCAAATTCTGCAGCATCTGGAATTTGATGATCCCCAACTATGAACTCTGTTATGAACATATATTATGCAAACAAATTACGTGTTTAGGGCTGATGTATTCTGTACAATGTCCTTTAAAAATAAAAAAAAATAAAAAATTAGATTATGATGGAGTTCTTCGCGCCATTTTGCGTGGACATGTCAAGTGCAAGTTTTTGTTTTGTAAATTGATTTGCTGTGGATATTATTGGTAAAAATGGTGTTGTTTTGTTAAATAATGTGCTACAATGTGAATAATTATGGAAAACGATAAATTGGACTTTAAATATGGGGCACACGTTGCAGTTTATTTTATGCGGTTTTCCCGCGCTGTGGACTCCCATATTTTACCCTACGTGTTTGGGCTATAATGCCGCGAGTGACTCCAGTAAAGCATCAAATTCTGCAGCATCTGGAATTTGATGATCCCCAACTATGAACTCTGTTATGAACATATATTATGCAAACAAATTACGTGTTTAGGACTGATGTATTCTGTACAATGTCCTTTAAAAATAAAAAAAAATAAAAAAATAGATTATGATGGAGTTCTTCGCGCCATTTTGCGTGGACATGTCAAGTGCAAGTTTTTGTTTTGTAAATTGATTTGCTGTGGATATTATTGGTAAAAATGGTGTTGTTTTGTTAAATAATGTGCTACAATGTGAATAATTATGGAAAACGATAAATTGGACTTTAAATATGGGGCACACGTTGCAGTTTATTTTTTGCGGTTTTCCCGCGCTGTGGACTCCCATATTTTACCCGACGTGTTTGTGCTATAATGCCGCGAGTGACTCCAAGTAAAGCATCAAATTCTGCAGCATCTGGAATTTGATGATCCCCAACTCGGTTATGAACTCTGTTTAGATTTATTATGCAAATAAATTACGTGTTTAGGGCTGATGTATTCTGTACAATGTTCATTAAAGACAAATGAAAAAAAATATTTTTTGAACAACTCGGATCTAGGTTATAACCATCTAAAATTGCAACATGGTAAGTATTAATACTAATTAATAATTTTCGTTGGTACAAATGTAATAAAAAATCAAATTTATTAAACTGCACATTTTTCCTTCAATATCCGAGGTACAAGTTCTGGCCCGCGTTGTTTGGACCAAAAACTGGATCCTTTTGGTTTAAATTTTTATATTATTTTTTAAATATGTCATTTATTATGATTTGAATTACAAGCATTAAAAAAGGCTCTTCCATAATTAATTCAGGTTGTTTCTGGTTTTTGTTGCGTTGTATCTTTGTATTTCGCACGCTATCGAGACATGATTGTGTTTTTGAAATTACTGTTTCTAATATTATTTGTTATATCATAATCTTTATCAGCCTGTCTCCCTCCACTGCTGGATATAGGCTCGCCATTTCCTACGATCTCCTGCCACCCTCATCCATCCTCCTAAAGTCATCTGTCCATCTGTCGGGGGGTAGTCCCACTCTGAGTCTTCCCGAACGTGGTCTCCACTCCAGAACCCGTCTAATCCATTGTTCATCGGTTCTGAGATATTTATCCATTAGAGAAATACCGAGAATGGCCATATGGAGAGCCATAGCTCGTTGAGCGACCTTAAATTAGTGGACCAGACCTAATGTCAGTGTCCACGCTTCCAAGATCCAGCTTATTGAAAGGAGCAGGTTGAAAGAGGTTGGGCAAGAATAACTCTTTTAAAGTTAACACAAAGATGTCTGGCCTATAGGCTGATACAGCTACTTCATCTGGGATCCTCTAATGATGTTAAAATGTATACATGAGAATTTTTCACTCTTATGTGGCGCCAGGAATCAAGGTAGGCTTACTGCTTCACGAGTAACACCAAGGACTTTATCATGTCGGCGCGAGTTATAGAAAACGCACCCTACAAGTGCGTGTCTAGCAGTTCCTATGGCAGCGCCACACAAAATACAGTTCTTTTCCGTAGCTTTTCCCCACCTTACCAAATTACTCTGGTCCGGTACAATTTCAGCAACGCCGGAGACCAATCGTGTGTGTTACTTCAGGGCTGGAGTGACGCAGAAATCGCCCGGCCAGTCATTTAAAACTTTTAGTCATCACGTGCACTCTGTATTCATGTCTTCATCTTTCCTGAGGAAGGAATTTATAATCTCTTTGTCACTGTCTGTTTTCTTCCAGCCAATGCCTCGTTTGTCCGTCTGGTTATATACCTTTATAGTAACGGGAAAACGTTCCTAGGAGACCATACATAACTTTTTGAGATATGCTGAACTGCATTCATAGATTTTGTAAAAAAGTCAATAAGAAAATGGTAATTTTACACAAAACTTTTTTAATACCTATCGGTCCTGTTTCTTATAAGGTTTAAAAAATTGTACTGGACCGACTGTGGTTTAAGCAGGTTAGAAAGCACGAAGCGGATTCACATTTACCCAACCTTACTCTATAGTAAGGTTGTAGGTGGTAGGCGGACTGATGGTGGTGACTTACCCAGTCTGCCGGGTCGTGGAAGTATCCACCGTTCATGCCGATAAACCCAGTAAAGTGTATCCACACGTTTCAGGATCAGGCTCGAATTTCCGTCAGGTCCAGTCAAGCCGACATAGTGTTAGGGACTGATGTCAGTCATGAGTCTCTGATTCCAGTTGCTAACATTCATGGACCTCGCACGCCACTTACCATCAGGTGGGCGCAAGGTCACATGTCGTGCTAGTATTAAAAAAAAAAAAAAAAAAAAAAAAAACATGGTAAGTGGCAAGCTCGTCTATCTATCTAGAGAACTTAGCTGCTAGACCACGGAATTCTAGACCTCGACTGTTGGAGATGGTTCTTCCAGAATTGTCTGGAGTATTTGGCCTACACTCACCAGACGGGTTGGCGAGGATCTGATGACAATTCCACGGGAACAGTGGTGTTGTAAATCTATGACGTACGTACGAAAAGCGTATTTCTCATTGGTACATACCGGGGTTCGATCCGAATTTATTAGGTTTTTTTTTAAATAAAAGTACACAAAAATATTTATTAATGTAAATTTATTTGTGATATTTCTCGAGTTTGGTATGCTGGAGACATCGACGAGCTTGCCACTTGTCATGATTGGGCTGTAGTAAAGTTGGCTAAATCGAATCCGCTTGTTTATAAGCGTGGTTTTTGACTACCCCGAAAGGGAAACGGTCGTGATGATGATACTTTAAATAAACGTGTTCTT
This sequence comes from Tinea semifulvella, assembly GCA_910589645.1. Lineage (NCBI taxonomy): Eukaryota > Metazoa > Arthropoda > Insecta > Lepidoptera > Tineidae > Tinea > Tinea semifulvella. The sequence goes on from OU342619.1 coordinate 9,850,477, forward strand.
ACAACCAAACCACCACCGTATTCTAAAAAAATACGATAAAGAGAAACAAAAGACCAAGAGATGAGGTAATCCGTCGCCGGCCAAATAAAACGAATAAAAAGTAATATTTTCGCTGCAGATGACGTCACTTCGTCTGGTTCGTGGTCTCGTTTCGTTTTGCTCCGATATTTAAATTCAAATTTAATTCAACATGTAGGTCAAATTGTATGCCATGAATTTTAAAGGAACGTCTATAACCAACGAAAATTGCATGATTGAAAGTACTAGGAACACTGGCTGCAGATTTTTTGCCTTGAAATTTCTGAAGTCAAAATATCTTTATTTACGCATTTATGAAAAGTCATTAATTTAATTCTGTTGAATGATTCTACTCCTGCTAGTAGAAGACTAAGCAGAAAAGTGGTCCAATAAGTAAGCTGTTAGCAGAAGACCAGCAGCTTAGCAGATTCCAGTGACCTGTTAATGTTTAATCTGACTTAAAAAGGAATCTACAAGGAAAACTCAGCTATATCTTTACAAAATAAAACATATACAGAACTGCACCACAACGATCAATTAATAACCTTTTAAATTTACTTATGAGTACCTATGAGATTACAATACCTGGTACACCAGGCAAGTCATAATTAAGATAGACTACATGCCTATGTGCAACCCGGAAGTTGACAAAACGCAAAAACCACTGTTAAATTAAGAACAATAAATTGAACGTGTTCGGCAGAGGTCCCAGTCCCCCACAGCAGCACAATTTATTACCAGTTTCTCAATAAAAAGATTTGATTCGAAACACCAATGTTTCTATTGCGAATTAGACCCCCTCCCCTCCATGTAAGTCCTGATTGAAGCGGTGTTATTTTTATACAAATTGAACGTTTACTCTTTTTACTCGAAAAATTGAAGTCTCTTTTAGAAAATAGCTCCTTACGGATATCTGTCTGCCTATGACTGGGCATAAAAGTGTGTCAACCACATCGTTGTCCATGAAGCAAAAATGTCGAGTTTGGTCACCACGGGCTGTCGTGTTCCAAAAGTGCGGGTCGCTTTTTCCGTCACAGCGCCATTAACGACCTCATTCGTAGGACGCTTGCAGTTGTCTCGATCCCATCTATTTTAGAACCAACCGGTCTGAGTCGAGACGATTGCAAGCGTCCAGACGGAATGATATTAGTTCCTTGGAGATTGGGTCAATCCCTGGTATGGGATTTTACCTGTTGGGATTCCCTAGCCCCTTCCCACCTTCAAGGAACTTCTGTTAGAGCTGGTGTTGCAGCGGAACAAGCGCAGATCAGCAAGCGTCGTAAATATGAAACTATTTGCAATAGTTACTTTTTTTCGACGTTTGCTGTAGAAACGATGGGCCCGTGGGGATCGGAACTTAAAGCATTTTATAAAGAAATTGTTCCAAGGCTCATTGACGTCTCTGGTGACAATAAGGCTGGCAGTTTTTTCTCACATAAATTAAGTATCATAATTCAAAGGGGAAATGCTGCTAGTGTATTGGGCACCATGCCACAAGACAGCGATTTGGAGGAGATATTTTTTTTGTAAGTATTTAATTCGTATTTTCTATGTATTATTATTATTATCGTTTTTTAGGTTAAATTTAGATTTTGTTGTAATATAGTTTATTTAATTGAAGGTTTTGTATGAAATAAATTTATTTAATCTTCTCCTTGAAAGTAAAAAATGGCAAGATGTCAATCTTTGCGAATGGCACATACTTTTAACTGATGACTGAAGTATCCAGCGTTAGTGCCGATAAACCGCACGTTTCGGGATCAGGCACGAATTGCCGTCATGCCCAGTCAAGCCGGCATAGTGTTAGGGACTGATGTCAGTCATGAGTGTCTGATTCTAGTAGCTAACATTCATGAACCTCGCGCGCCACTTACCATAAGGTCGTGCAAGTATAAAAAAAATAAGAATGTATTTTTTTAAATATTTTTTTCTATATTTTTTTCCTTTTTCTTACATATATTACTTTTCTTACGTTATAAATGAGGACCAAAAAATATATGTAGTTTTATTTTTAATTTTCGTCGGAAGCCCATTACCTAAATAATAATGACATCAACGAAAGTTATATAATGCATTTGAACTGTTTAGAATTTACGCGTAGAAGGTTAGCCTTGACTGCGACCGTGAATTTGAGACGCTCAGACACAAAAAATCCACACTTTTTGTGGGTAAAAGTACAAGTTTTAAGTTCCATTAATAAGCTTTAGTGGTCTGCCTTGTCTATGGAAAATTTATTAACTTAATCTTCGTATTAGACAAGATTTTAAACTAGAAATATACTATAACGACGTCTCTGGAATTGTAACGATTCAAATTAAAAATGGCATCCATTATACCATTACATTACCATTTTATTTATACATATATTCTAGTCTAGCGGTAAAGTCCGTGGATTTAGACTTTACACGTTCGATTCCTGGTCGGTCGGTACACAAAAATATTTAATAATGTAAATAAAAATACATTTAAAAAATATTTAATTTATTTGTGATATTTCTCGAGTTTGGTACGCTGGAGACATCGACAAGCTTGCCACGTGTCATGATTGGCCTATAGTAAAGTTGGCTAAATGTGAATCAGCTTATTCACTTTCGCTTATTCGCTTTCGGGGTGGTCAGAAACCACGCTTATAAATAAGCGGATTCACATTTAGCCAACTTTACTAAAGGCCAGTCATGACAAGTGGCAAGCTCGTCGATGTCTCCAGTGTACCAAACTCGAGAAATATCACAAATAAATTAAATTTATTTATTTAAATTAATAAATATTATTCGTGTCCCGACAGTTTATTTACTATGGTGCAACAAACAAATTACAATCATTGAAAATTTTCATTTTTATGAATACATTAAATAACCAGACTGTAATTCTATAGCAGTGCACACAACTATTTTAGTTTTATTTAGATTGTAAGGTGACACGGCCATTTTACAGCCACGAATATTAATTAACATTAATGCTATTAGAATATAAGATGACACGGCCCATTTACAGCTATGAATTTATGTTTAATTGACATATCATTATTAGTATTTAGATTATAAGATGCGTCTTTTTTTTATATTTTTTTTGTTTTATACATTTATAAATTATCTGACATATGTATATAATTTCTATACATCATAATTATTAAGTATTTAGAATGTAAACTGACACGGCCTCTTTACAGCCACGATCTTATTTAAGTAGTTTCTAAGTTAGTTAGTTTTACTTGCTTATAGCAATAATGTTGTGCATAGCATACATAAATATGGATTATTGCCTGTTTACGGTCCAACCATTATTACCACTTTGATTAGTACATATGTTTTGAAAAATGTATTGATTTTATTAGTTCTGACTGTATCCAAGTTGTTTGGAGAGAACCAATGGAAATAAATTATTTTGATTTGATTTGATTTGAACATAAAAAATATATACGCAAGAAAGCTACCTTAGACTACATACTACAAACAAAAGATAAACAATAAAAAAATAAAAAACAAATCAAAGGGTCGTCTCTAGAGGACATTTTTTACTTATAGTTTAGTTTTTATTAGGTTTAGTTTATATTTAAGTTAATTTTTACTTTTAAGTAGTTTTAATTATTTATACTACTTTTTAGTCCAATAATACAAGTAGGTATATAATATTTGTTAATTTATCCTATAATTGTATATTACTGTTACTTTCATTGCACCTATATTTGTTCAAATTAGTCCCAAAGGTTTGGCTGTCAGAGAATGTCTACGGGCATTAAGTCCGCCTTTGTGCTTTGTAAAATAAAGTTTTAAAATATATAAATAAATAGTCTAATTAAAAAAAAAACTTATTTTTTTACACAATCAATTAAAAAAGAAAAGCAAATAAATATTAATAATATAAAATAATTAAATTCTAACTTAAACTAACTTAAAATTTAAAAATTAATAAATGTTAATAAAAATCTTTAGTGGAAAACAAGATAATTTAACAAAAATTTAGTACAATAATTCAAAGGGGAAATGTTGCTAGTGTATTGGGCACCATATGCCACAAGACAGCGATTTGGAGGAGCTATTTTTTTTGTAAGTATTTAATTTTTATTATCTAAGTTATAATTTTTATTTTTTGTAGTTTAAATTTAGATTTTGTTGTAATATAGTTTATTTAATTTAAGGTTTTTATGAAATAAATATTTATTTAAAAAAAAACAAGATTTTTCAAATGTATAACTACAATTACAAGCAAAAGAATGTAAGTAGATAACTGCATTAGTATTAAATAAATTCAATGAAAATAACAAGATACAAATTCTCAGACCAGCTGTGGAGCAAAAGTCTTATTCTGACACAAAACGGTATCTCAATAAAGTTACATTTCAAATCAGAACCACATTAAAAATGTTGCAAGGTTTTTTTATGCAGGGTTTACACGGGTGACTAAAGCCGTACGATTTACGTTTCCGATTCGACTAGGCGCAGGTGACTAAAGCCGTACGATTTCCGTTTCCGATTCGACTAGGCGCAGCGGGGCGATTACGCGCACTATTTTAGTTTCTATTTGGTCTTAATTTGGTTGAACTTTAGAAGTTGCGATTATGCCCGCTTGTCAGCTGTCAGAAATTAGCCAAATTTCGGTCGAACTTTGGTCAAACTTTAGAACATCTTTTTTGTATGGAAAACGCGATTACGCGCACTAAAGTTTGACTAAATTCCAACCAATTAACTGTCAAAATAACAGTTTGTATTTGGTTGGAATAAAGTTGATCGCGAGCAAGCTTTTGACGAACTAATTATTAATTATTTACTTGTTTTAGATATTAAACAGTAAGTTTTTGTTGTTTTTAAATGTCCTAATTGTGTTGGTGTGCGTTTCTTTAATTGTGGATATTTTTAGGCATAGTTAAAATGTCTAGATAAGGTCTGCAGTTGGACCTCGTGAAAAGAGCTCATTTTGAGGAAAATAGACGGTCGGCAAGCCTGAGAAATAGCAGGAGGACATTTCGGAGGAGGAATTCATCAAAAATACAGGCTAGATAAACCGTCAGTCTTTAGGTTAATTGATGAATTGACTCCATTTATAAACATCAAAAACGAAACTACAAGTGTGCCAATCGATATAAAAGTGAGTAGATACCTAATAAAAATGAATAAACATTAAAACCAGAGTATTTGCTTTACTAAGGTTACTTTATGAGAACCTGTATCTCACTGCACTTGGTTTTTTCGCCTCTGGGTCCTATCAAAGAGGTGTAGAGCAAAGCCTACATCATGCAATGGCTCAGCCTACGTCCAAATGCATAAGGCTGATAATTGACACTCTTAACAAGCCACAGATACTACAAAAATATATTTTTTTTCCACAAACTTCACAAGAAAGAAACAATTTAAAACTAAGGTTTGTTACCCTTATACTGTTAATATAGTTTTAATCCTTTAATGTTATGATAAAAGACCATGTGAGATTATATATCATCTTAGCCTGAAGACGTCCACTGCTGAACAGATTATATATGTATGTAGGTCTATATAGATATACTGGCTGTTTGCCCCAGCGTTGCCTGTGCAATATAGTGGTCAACCAAAACAAGTTTCAACCTTCACCATCATGTCAAACCCTGGATTCCAAGGAAAATATCTGCCGAATTTAAAGTAGTATAGGTGTGAAGGCGAATCAAACAGACAGATATGTGGTCACATGGTAACCTATCAATCCATCTCCGGGTTCTGTGAAATAGATTTGCCAAATATCATCAAATTCAGACGTAATATAGGTGTAAAGGCGAGACAAAACTTCTTTCACATATATAATATTAGTATGGATATATTTTTTTAGTAACAAAAATATTTAGGTCCTATACCTATTTGTAATTTACAGATTTTATGAAAAGTTTAAAATACCAGGTGTGATTGGCTGTATAGATGGGACTCATGTGGCATTAATAAGGCCCAAGGAATTTGAAGAGAGGTTTTTCAATCAAAAGCACTACCACTCTCTAAACACCCAAATTGTAAGTGTTTAAAATTTGGCTTAGGTAGCCAAATAATAATCAATCAAAATAATGATCAAGTTAATTAACTTATTGTTAATTAATTCACTTTTATTGTTTATAGATTTGTGACAGTGACCTCAACATATTGAGTGTGGATGCTAGTCATGGTGGGGCCAGCCATGACTCATTCATTTGGCAGCATCACCCAGTACACACTCATATGCAACAATTAAATGCAAATAATGAGGCAGTTTGGTTGCTTGGTAAGTTGTAAATTTTAAATTTTGTATTTCCTTTTTAACAAGTAATCAAGGTTTACAATTGAATACCTACTTAAAGAAAATAATTTAATTTCAGGTGACTCAGGTTATCCACAGCGCTCATGGCCGATGACACCCATTACTGATGCAACACCAGAAGCCTATTACACTTCTTTGCATGTAACTGCAAGAAATGTTGTTGAGCGGACAACAAGTATAAGTGCAACCGGGACCAATGGCTTAATATGCCATGTGCCTCCAAGGCATGGGAACGGTGATGTTGTAAATTTATGACACTGTAGACTTATCCATTCATTGGTACATGCCAGGGCTGGAACCTGCAATCTTTCGATTGCTGGGCAGCATTCTAACAACTTAACAACCACTGCCCATATTATAATTATTAATGCTCTTGTTAGTAAGAACATATGTTCTTCATAATATTATGGGGAAAACTAAACAGGAGCGATGGTGGCTTGGTTGTAATACTTTCCTTAAAATCCAAACAGGTTGTCCAGACCCCGGCATGTAAACTTTTTTTACATAGATTTACAACACCACTGTTCCCATGCCTCGGAAGGCACATTGAGCTGTCAGTCTGGATCCACGAATTCCAACTTGTGTGTCAATAATAAATTGTCATTAAAATTTACATCCAGACCCTTGCCAACAAGGCCCATTTACAGCAGTGGAGGTCTAGGACTCGTGTTTTAGGGGCTGTAATATGAAATAAAAATTAAGTGTAAAAACGAGTGTATTTTTAGAATTCTTTATTTAAGATTATTAATCTAATTTTATATAAACTTTATTATTTCTATTCCTCACACTAGGCATACAGCAATTATATAATATAATCACAATTAATAAGTTATTTTATTGAATCTTAATGATTTTAGTACCTATTACCTAATTACATTATAATAGGCAAACTGCAAACTTTATCAATCAAAAGGTCATCTCAGACCTTTTCGTAGGAGATGGGAAACTATAACGAGGTGTTGCCTCCTAAGAGAAGTTGCATTAGCTGCATGTAACAACGGAATGAAACTAAAATGTGATGTTAACTTTTCCATAAATGAATGCATGATGTTAATAAAAAATTAGCATCAAATGTTAAGATTTTTTGCTAAATGAACAACTCTTTATTTTCAAATTCCTTCAATTGTAAGCCAAGCTCTTTTTCCTCCACCAAAGCACACCGTTCTGCAGCTGCAGCCCTTGGCTGCTGTGCTACAGCAATCCGCTCCTGCACTTGTAGAAGCTGTTTTAGGTCACTCCACATACTCCGCATTGATTCCGTCATCACTGATTCAGCTTGCACTCTCAATATTAGTGAGTATAGAGCGTGCCTTATCAAATGATGTTTGTGGTCAACCTGAAAAAATGCCAAAGTTACTTATGTGTGTACCTACTTATGATTAAGTATAAATGCCAATAACCTCAAATGTAATATAATGATAATAGTTTAGAAAAATGTGAAGTGTGTGGGCTAAATGTGAATCCACTCCTTTAAAAGCATGACTAAGCAAGGGTTACCATTGTGATGAAACTTATTCAAAATAGCTTTATGACTGGAAACTAAAGGTTTATTCGATTTTGTGGATAATTTGACAACCTTATGCTTATGCTTTTAAATATCTAGGTAACACAATAGCTTGCCTTGCACCAATCCTTGGGCGACTTACTTGTAGCAGCCATTCCCCATACTGTTTAGTTTCTGCGCAATATTATCCCAATGCCCAAGGGAATATGCCCCGAGCCAGCTGAGGATAGCCTTCGACACAAGTGCCTCCATCTGCTCGAAAGAAACTCGTCTTCGTGCCATCGGAGCTATAAAATTAACCATTTAAATATAATAAAAAAAGATTGAGATGAAACGATAAAAACTTCAAACAATTTTGTAAAATGTAAACAAACCAACCTTAACGTTTCGTTACACATTACAATTATAACGTTTTGATTAGTAGGTATCTTAAAATAAATGTAGGACAATCATATCTACGTTCTCATAACACACTTAATGTGTTATTAGTAGACGCATTAACTATTTTTTTTATTAAATATATTGTTAAATAATATATTATTTTATTTTATTTTACAAGTATAATGATTGTCATTCGTGGAAAGGAACTCTACATGTAGTTGTGTGTTGCCGATAAAAAAAACATAAAAAGACCAAACGAAAACTAAGGATATTTTTAGATGAAATTTGATGTTATTAGTATATGAAATAAAAAAAACAGAAGTTAGAAGTATATTTATATCACTTATGTTATTTAAAACATTTTATTTAACTTAATATTTAATAAACAATGTCATTCAATCATTTTATTTATTTCAACTGGCAATTGGGCTAACACGCCGTATTTCGGTTGGAATTTGGTAAAAGTTTAGCTTTCATATGACGCGTAATCGCTACACAGAGATGTTCTAAAATTAAACCGAATCAAAGCTAAACTAAAGTTGAACCAAATTAGAACTAATAATGATGTGCGCGTAATCGCACCACAGGTGACTAAAGCCGTACGATTTCCGTTTCCGATTCGACTAGGCGCAGGTGACTAAAGCCACAAACCTCATAGAATTAAATTTAAAATATAAAAATTAACTTCTATCCGAAACATACCTATAGAAGGCGGACGGTTTGCGTAAACGTTTTTTTTTTAAACGAATAATAAAAGTGTAGCAACAATGTTGATCCTTTAAAAAAAAACTTGTTTTTGACTGGAGGTGCTATACAAAATTGTTATCCGTTTTTGCTGGACGGTTTTTAAGAAATTAAAGTAGCAAAAATATTCAATATTTACTTACTTTTTTAAAAATCAGAAATAAAAAGATAAAAACGCATGTCGTTTTAACATTATTCTAGTAGCTAAATTTTATACATTAAATCGTTGCCGGCAAGAATTATTAAAATTTAGAAAAAAACATCCCGAAACCGAGTGTAAACCAAGAGTAAATAAATGAAATAAAAAAAAAATGAAAATGAAACTATATCCCACAATCATAATAGATTTTTTTTATATGTATAAATAATGAAATATAAAGCGCGGACATGTCAAGTGGGCTATTATATAATGCCGCGAGTGACTACAAGAAAAGCATTAAATTCTGCAACATCTGGAATTTTATGATAACCATCAAAAATTATATATTACGCCAGACTTGGTTGTATGGACCTTCCCTTTCACCTAATTCATCATCCATCGGAAGAAGAGAACACAACAAAAAAAAGAGTCCTTCGCGCCATTTTGCGCGGACATGTCAAATGCAATTTTTGTTTTGTAAATTAATTTACTGTGGACATTGTTAGTCAAAAGTGGTGTTGTTTTGTTGAATAATGTGCTACAATGGGAATAATTATGGAAAACGATAAATTGGACTTTAAATATGGGGTAAGTTGCAGTTTATTTTTTGCGGTTTTCCCGCGCTGTGAGCTCCCATATTTTACCCGTCGTGTTTGGGCTATATGCCGCGAGTGACTTCAAGAAAACATTAAATTCAGCAACATCTGGAGTTTGATGATAACCTCATTAACTCATAAAAAAGAAAGATATATTACGTCAGACTTGGCTGTATGGGCTAGAACCTTTGCCTTCCCTATCACCTCATTTATCATCCAGAAAGAGAACACAACAAAAAAAAAACAGTTAGGTTATGGGAGGGTAGGTATGTCTCATATATTTAGAGTAATGTTTTTGTTATTGTCATGGTAAAAATATTAAACATTTGCTAATAGTGAATTAGGGTACTCGTATTGTCAGAAACGATTCGAATCACGATTGTTTATCGAACAAGAATCACCTTCCAATTCTATTATAATACATGAATTGCTTAGCTCATTACATTAACAAAATGGTCACACTTACATACGAAATGTGACGAATTTGAAATTGTAACCAAACGTCCTGGAAATGTCACGTCTGTTATGCTATAGGGTAGAAATCTAAAGAGGACATATATGTATGTATGTACGAGTAGGTAAAACAATGGTGCGTAATTTTAGTCTGGAAAAAGCAATCGAAAGATGTCATCCGATACTTCCGATATTTTAAACACATTTGCCGAGAAGCTGGTTACAGTAAAACAATGTTTAATGAGGATGGGAATGCATAGTTTTATTGTGTCAAAAATAGGGAATCTGCCTTCAGAAACTCAGAATTTCTTTTCCAGAAGGCAGTGCTCACTTACTGAAACTATTTAATTTTATTATTTATTTATTATTTAGGTACACTAACAGGTTACAGTTAATATCAAGCACTTATTTACAATAATTTATAAGGTCGGAATTGCAACCCAAGGGCAGTGTACACGGCATGCTACACAAAGCTACTTGGATGATTAGAATCAACTATGTTTTCCTTTTTTAGGTTAAATTTTTGGTTACATCCATTACTGGGTTCGATTCCTGTTCGGGACACAAAAAAATATATTTATTAATGTAAATAAATACATTTAATTATTATTTAAATTATTTGTGATATTTCTCGAGTTTGGTACGCTGGAGACGTCGACGAGCTTGCCACTTGTCATGATTGGCCTATAGTAAAGTTGGCTAAATGTGAATCCGCTTATTTATAAGCGTGGTTTCTGACCACCCGAAAGGGAAACAGTCGTGATGATACTTTACTTTTTATTTTTATCGTTATTAATATCAATACAATGTATATCAATAATCAATGATTATGTACCAATAAACGTTTTTTTTTTTTTTTATTGCTATAACTAGGTGGTATGCAGACTGATGATGGTAGTTTATGGACGCAAGGTACATATTTGAGATGGAATCTTCTTGATAGCAAACCAATTTTTTAAAGAGTATTAGAATCGGTACCACCACTCAAGTCGTTCCAGAACCAAAAGTTACAGCACCGCTGTCCTGTAGTTTTACAGAAGTAAAAGAAATTGGGTTACTTATACTGCGTGTAATTTAATAAAAAGCAAATATTCTTTATATTATAATCTAGAATAAAAATAAAGATCTACGTATTTTTTTATTTTAATTATTCAGTAATAAAATCTTAAGTTACGGTGCAGAGAAGTTATCCTAAAAATATCGCAACTCATACTGAGCCTAATCAAGTAGGTAGCGAGAGGTCGACGATCGCGCGAACGTTGACTTATGTCATTGTTCCTCTCTCTATTTCGTCCATCAGCTGTTAGCAAGATTAATTAATACTCTTAATAACACTTGTATTAAGGATAATGATTTTAATCTTTAAAAAAATATTATCCTTTTTTTATTTCAAAAAGTGGTTCTACCAATAACACCTGAAGCCTAAAAAAATGTCCTCAAAAGACGACCCTCAGAAATAGTCCCAAGAAGACTGGAAACATTTCCCCTCTGTATAGCGAGGCTAATACGTTGGCAGAAATAATTCCCAGCCTTCCTGTCTCCAGATTTCTCCGACAACTGCTTGGCTGAGGTTCCCCATGGTCCCATCGTCTCGACGCAAACTCGTAACCTGTACCGAGGTTGGCGAACTTGAGCAGAAACCGCCGTACTCCCAGCGCTGGATTTGGTTGCCTGGATATGAGATGGGGCTAATGTGTCTACACATAGCCCAAGTTTCCACGGCTCAATGGTCATGCCGTCGGGTCTCTTACCATCCCTCCGCACTATCCATGAAGATTCTAGGAGCGGGTAATCTAGCAGTGACGAATGATGTCGTTAAAAGCCGCGTGACGAGGAATGCGGCCGGTACTTCAAGCACAAGACAGCCCGTGATTTATATTTTATAATAAATAATAATGTTTTTTAGATTTCAGAGTAGAGACCTTGGTCTCCTAGTAACTGGTTGCTAGCCGTCGAGCAGTCTCGAGAGTCCAGCAATTAACATTTATCTGACCAATTGAACAGCTGCATATAATTGTCATAAGGCTCGCATTTGTCTTTATTGATATACGAGATGCATCGGTTGACACGTGAATTTATTAAACTAGGTTATGCCACAGATCAAAGAAAAAGAAACGATTTTAAAACTTCACGACCATATTTAAAACAGTAAATTTTATACCTACCTAATAAGATACCTACTCATTTTATACAGATATGCCGCGTGTCAAAAGAGTAAATATATGGATATAATAATAGTAGAACCTCTATTTAAAATAAAAAAAAGTTAACTTTTTTTCAGGATAAAAATCATTATCCGGAAAACTAAACACTACTGCATGGTGAATAAGAAAATCGCGACATTCGTCGTAATTAATACCCGAAGGCTGGGAAGTTAAATAATTGATCTCGCCCACATCTAAGAGACGAAATAGACAGAATTACCTAAGTCAACGTTTATTTTATTTATTTAAAATACTTTATTGCACTAAAAATGTAAGCATTTTCTGACAAGGCAAATTTAGGCGGTTATCAAACTTTTTTGACGACATTCATAAATAAGGGTTAATTTAATTGTAATTAAAGTTATTTTATTACGCAGTCAGGTTTATTATTTTATAAAATAATTATTAATGAAAATGTTTTCTACTCTAGTTTTCTGACCTTTTCCTACGAATAAACTAACTTCGTCGTGTCAAATTATCCAGGATGTGCCTCATTACTGGTCTATTTATTATTATTACGGGTTTCTTAGTTAGCCTCGGCCTTGTAATGCGAATCCTCATTTGTTAGCATTAGGCCTTAGAGCTCGTTCCCACTGGGTGTCAGATCCGTATATTAATCGGAGGTTCCAGTTGCAGAGTATTTTATATGAAGTTATTCATACTTGTCGGAAACCGATTTTGTGTATTTTGTTTTGCCAGCCCTCTACGTCCGGGAAACAATCGTGTCGGATCTCGCTCGGTACGAATGTCGCTATTCACATTTGTCAGATGTCGGTGCCGATAACCCTCTCCCCGCTACCCCTTGTTCTGTTCGTGCCGTGCGTGCGCCTCGCATCCTAAAATAATTGAAAAACTTAATTTCGTCACTTCTCAATTCTGTTATTAAGTTCTGAAATGTTCCCAAACTAAATCTTTCCCTCAGGATTGGGTGCACCCAATATTGTCTTTTCTGGGCTCTCTTTCTTTGTTTGCTTCTTAAATAATAATACATCACAACAAGAACTTCATCGACGTCCATCGTACTTAGTTGCTTTGCGTAGAGTGCTAAAAATTGGTATTAGCTTCAACCGTGGCCGACAACCGATTATTAACCGAAAGTGTGAACAAAGGCGCCGACATCCGATTAATATACGGATCCGACACCCGACAAGTGGGAACGAGCTCTTACGCGTGTCGGCCGTTCGTTGTACTCGTGTATATACTATCTCTTTTATTGTTTAAAAACTCAATTGCACTATGTACAAAGGCGGGCTTAATAATAATCTGAGTAAAGTACAAAGATTAAAAAATAAAATAAAATAAGAACTAAATTATAAAAACTAATTAAAAACTAAAAATTAATAAATAAAATTACGACTATTTGATGGGCGTAGTGTGCCGAGGACACTCGCTGCGTTGCCCCGTTGAACAGCGAGGCTGACCCTTTGAACAAGATATTCTTTACTCAAAGGGTCAGCCAAGTGGAGTTTTTAACCAAGCTCGCGCGCGGGAGAACACAAGAGCCTCCTCGGACCACGGGCCTAATAATCTTAAGTTTATTGACACCTTTTTTTTTTTTTTTTTTTTAATACTAGCACGACATGTGACCTTGCGCCCACCTGATGGTAAGTGGCTTGCGAGGTCCATGAATGTTAGCAACTGGATTCAGAGACTCATGACTGACATTAACACTATGTCGACTTGACTAAGCAAGACGGCAATTCGAGCCTGATCCCGAAACGTGTGGATACACTCTACTGGGTTTATCGGAACGAGCGGTGAATACTTCCCCTCCCCGACAGACAGGGAAAATTCCACCATCAGTCCGCCTACCACTATAATGCATATTGAACAAATTTTTTTACAGTATTGAACATGCTTAATTTAGTAAAAGACATCTGTCCCCTATACTAAGGTTGCCCTGGTCTTATAGGGGACATCTTTTATTTAATATCAATAATGCCGCCAGGCATTCTCTGACAGTCAAACCGTGAGGATATTTAGACAGTATAGATGGTAGATGCGAACAATTAAGTTGATTATTATTAATAGTAATTCTTTCACTTTTTAATTTAAGTTATTTTTTTACGCAGTCGGGTTTTTATTTTATAAATAATTTAAGTAATTATAGAGTTTAAAATATTATTTAAATATCTATTTCTATATAATGTATACTATGCTATGCGTTAGAATCAAGCGACAAGCCACCCACGACCGCTGTACAAGGTACGAAGGTTGCATACCATAATTACGCCTAATTGCTCCACCATTCATAAGACTAAATTGCACAAATTGCTTCTGTATGTCGCCATGCCGTCTACAGCCGATGGCACAGTCAGCAAACTAATTCTTGCGATACATCGACTATTTTTTAAATTGTAAATTGACTGTTTTAAGAACAGTGCCCCCTTCCCACTTAGATGGCTTCGACGAGATGTTTATTTGAAATCAACAATTTTGTGCTGAAATCAGATTTTAAAGGAATAGTAAATTAAAAAATATATGACCATTTCTTTATCTAAATGGGGTGTATCAGGCAAAGCTTTTTGTAGATGTCGCTAGCGGCAATGGTACCTTGTTTTTTTTTATTTATTTTTTTACTAGAACGACATGTGACCCTGCGCCCACCTGATGGTAAGTGGCGCGCAGGGTCCATGAATGTTAGCAACTGGAATCAGACCCTTATGTCCGACATCAGTCCCTAACACTATGCCGGCTTGACTAGATGGCTTTTCACACTTCGCTTGAAGGACTCCAGGTTATAGGAAAGTGGAAACACAGAGGCTGGAAGAGCATTCCACATCTTTATTGTGCGACAGATGTACGAGTCACCAAATTTATAGGTACGCGAAGGGATAGTGTGGTATGTGGGTGCATATTCTGACCTGTGCGTGTGGTTCGGTTTTTGTTTACACCTATATCGCATCATTTTAAAATGTTTTTGTAGTTTTTTTATTTTTATAACAGAAAAATGTATTTTAAATTAACGTTACCTACCTTAAAAACTAATTAAGAAAACGCACACCGTCTTTAAAAAGAAAAAAGGTTTTATTAATAGAACGGCAATTTTGAGATCACCATATCTTTGATTTCGCTTAGAAATCTCGATTTGTACACTTAAAAGCTGCTCACTTCAGCATAATAAATTTCGTAATAAAAATACAAGTTTTCTATGAAACTGACAGTTATATTAGGTACCATCTATCATGCGCCATCTATCGTGATAAAAAGTTAGTGATACACCCCATTACAAAAAAATATCTGAGCAAGACTCTTGCGAAGACCAAGACTAAGGTGAGTCTTGGTATTGGTCTTGCAACATAGAGGTGGTCTTGCAAAAATGATAGAACAAGGCGAAGACTGTAAGACCAAGAGCAAGATTGGGCAACACTAGCTGCAAGTGTTCTTGGCACACTGCCACATGATCAAGTCATGGGTTTCTTAATTTATAGATTATTTTTATTTTTTATTCTTATTATTAGGTAACTATGAGTTTCACGCTAGGTCACATGTCGTCATGATGATAATTTTTTATTAATTTGCACCCTGCCCATGATTTCTCACATTCCCAGAGTTCAGTTGTTAGAAAATTTCTAACCGCATTAATAAAAGCTCCTCACAATGTTAGTAAGTGTATATATATATATATATATACACTTTTTTTATAAATATAAAAATATATATATATATATATATTTTTATATTTAAAAACTTTATTGTTTTGTTAACAAAAGGCGTATGTAATGCCGATTGGCATTCTCTTACCATCAACCTTCGGGACATTGTATCAATTATGGTAGGTTTATAAAACAAACAAAAAATAAAGAATAATTAAATAATTTTGATGTTAATTTAAATAACGTACTTATAACTAAATAAATAAATACATAATTTTAATACTTAAACTACATAATAATAATAAATACACTACATAAATAATACATATACAATACATACATAAATGTATTAATAAAAATAAAATGTAAAAATAAAAATATGTATGTATTAGTATTTAGTGTATTGATATAATAGTGTATATAACAGTATAATATGTAAGTGTATTATTAAGCTGCTAAATATTTCTTTTATTGCACCTATAATAGTGTAAATTTGTCCCCAAGGTTTCAACATCATCACCATCAGCCTGCATCTCTCCACTGCTGGATGTAGGTCTCCCCAAAGACTTGCCACTTAACCCCATCTTTCGCCACTTTCATCCAACCATCGATGTTGCGTGAGCGACCTTTTTCAGGTCATCCGTCCATCTGGCGGGGGGTTGTCCCACTCTACATCGTCCCGTATGTGGTCTTCACTAACCCGTTTGCAACCATCGGTCGTCGGTTCTGCAGCAGATGTGTCCGGTCCACTGCCATTTCAAACTGCTATTTTTTAAAGCTATGTTGGTTTAAACTAAGATTTGGCTGTCAGAAAATGTCTAGTCTTTAAGTCCGCCTTTGAACTTCGTACAATAAAGTCCTAAATAAAAAAAAAAAAACTTGCCTAGTACTAATTTATGTTATTAGAAAAAAACAAATAAATCGTACAAATCTTACAATGTTATGTTGACTGTACGCCTATATTCAATTGGGGCGTCTTAACTAAAAATGAATTAACTGACAAACTATAATTTGAGAAATATTAACTCTATTCTTTACGTACAGTTGCTATCCACGCTTTGTATCTTTGTAGTGATTCATGAGTAGATGTGGTGTTAAAGGTGGATGTCAAAAATGACGGCCACGAAACGAGCCCTCTCTTTCATGTTACTGGAAGGTCTAGCAGTTAAGACCGTAGATTTAGATGCCGGGTTTGAATCCTAGTTTGAGTCTGGTACGCTAAAGAAATTAAAGAGCTTGCCACTTGTCATGATGGGTCTAAAGTTGGCTAAATTTGAATCCGCTTTTTTTAAAAGAGTGGTTACATTACCACCCATATTTATTATTTTTACATTTCTGTCTTTTCTCTACGAATCATCATCTTGTTTTTAAAAACTAAATCGTTTAGAAGTTTAGAATAAAGAGAAAAAATTTCTAAGCATTTCATAGGTTTACCCTGTGGGTGCTGGGTCCATCGTGTGTAGGAAAGAAAGATGAGAAGAGTGGTGTCCCGGGCTTGCGACCGACAATAGGCTGGTTTACAAGGGACCTACCTTTTTTTAATTGTGCTCACCATTTTACTTCTCTCCATACCCAACCAAATACTTCATGATTCCGTTAATACCGTCTTGGAAGCTTGTTCCATAAATAAACCATAAAAAATAATATTACTTTATTGACACGTGAATTTCAAAAATTGCCAGATAGCTTGTTTTTCGTATGACGCAGCACAATTGACTTTGGCACAGCGAGTTAACTCTGTGACCGATCTGAATGAGTTTAATCAGAGAACGACCAGCAATCAATCTATATTTTATGCAACATTGTTGCAATGCATGTACGTACACTAGGCTACATGACAATTTTACAATATTTTACAAAAAATAATACTATATTAATTACGGCTTCCTGGAACAATACTTTAGATTATATATGGGGTCTAAATCGTTTTTAAATCACCTTTAAAATATCCTGTATAAATATTCGCTCGGAAACGCTGCAATTGCAAATGGCTACCGGATTACGCCATGTAATAAACAATTAATTTACGATACTAACATATTTCTTTGCTTTTGTTCGCGCCGATCGCCAATAATTAAAAGTAATTCGACCAATTTTGGATGGTTAGGCGTTATTGTGATTTATCGGTGCATAAACAGACGTCCTAATTTGTTACCCCTACACCTTTGTCCTGTCTCTTTCTCTCCGCTTCCTTTCTACATTACTTATCCTGCTCACGCTGCGCTTGCGCACCTAAAAAGAAGAAATATATGACGGACCGCCGTGTGTGCCACGGCAGTCGTTGTCGCGCAGTCGTTGTTCTCGAGACATCATAGAAGACGACGAAGAAATCGCCGCGATCGTTGCTAGTATACTCGCATTCGAAAAACCCCGCAAAATTTGTGATATTTTCAAGTGCTGGTGCCGAGGACATCAGGTGAGTTCCTTTAACAGTTTCTCTCTTGTTTGTTGATTGCACCAATTGTCACAGTATCGTCTGTGAATTCTAAGTTGACAAATACCGCAACCCCGCTTTTTTATACAGTCCGCTAAACCCGCGCCATCAGCTTTTTTACCTAAATGTTTCCAATTTATTCAATTTTCTTTTAAAATACTCAGTAACAACAACTTAATTCGGCAGATTTACTTATTCGGCAGTATACAATAATAATAATGATTTATTGCACAAAAACTAAAATAACTTACAATTAATGTGCAAAGGCAAGCTTTATGCTGTGAGGCATTTTACATCAGCTAACCTTTGGAAGTTTTAAACATGTGACAGGCAGAGTACCAAAGTACATACTAATACTACATATACAATACATATATATGCGTAAATTTATTAAAGAGCAAATATTTGTATATTATAATACAGAATAAAAATTAAGAATTACGTATTTTATTTATTTATTATTCAGTAATAAAATCATAAGTTACGGTGCACAGAAGATTTCCTAAAAATATCGTCACTCATACTGAGCCTAATCAAGTAGGAAGCGAGAGGTCGACGATCGCGCGAACGTTGACTTACATAATTCTTTCTCTCTCTATTTCGTCTTTCGGCTGTGGGCGAGATCAATTAATAATGTCGCTCCCCAGCCCTTAGGTATTTATCACAATGAATATCGCGAGGTTTAGACGCGACCTTATTTACCATACAGTAGTGTTTTGTTTTTCGTGTAATATTTTTTATGTTTAAAAAAAGTGACCTATTTTATTTCAAATAGAGCTTAAATATAATAAGAATAAATAAAAAATATGGCAAATACTAAAATAAATATAAAATAGTTGTTTTTAAATGAACGCATAGTAACGTTATTTAGCTGTCGTCTGTAGTGGAAACCTTTATACGAGAATACCAATTTTAATAGCGTTTTACTTTGACAGTTACGTTATTTAGGAGATTCCTATATATAATATTCCTATATAGATTCCGTGGGAATCAAATATTCCAAAAGACCACAACATGAAGTCGAATAAATATTATGATCTCACACAAGAAATGATCAGGAACGGGTTCAAGACTCAGCTTTACGCAGTGGAAGTTGGTGCAAGAGGAGTTCCAGCAAAATCTTTGCATCACTTACTGAAAGAATTGGGCCTAAGCAGGTCTGCCGTCAATACATTTATGGAACGAGCTTCCAAGACGGCATTAACGGAATCATACAGTATTTGGTTGGGTAGGGAGAGAAGTAGAATGGTGGATGGTGAGCGTATTATCGCGCAATAGAAAAAAAAGGAGGCCTCCTTTTCTTAAACCAGCCAATTGTCGGTCGCAAGCCCGAGACAGCATTCTTCTCATCTCTTACCCACACACGATGGACCCGGCACCCGCACGGTGAATCCATGGAATGCTTAGAAATTTGTCTTCCTTTGGCGCTTAGGTAACAGAATAGGGCTTACTGGAGTCGTTATAGTTTGAAGTGGTAGTGGAAGAGTGTTAATGAGAGACGCTGTTGAAAGAGTAAACGAATTTAAATATCTTATCAATGGCGAGACTGGATGTATCGAACTCTTGCAACACATTTCCTTGACAGTATCCTATAATATTCCACGTCGTCCTATAACCAAGATCCTGTGCTGTCTTCCCTCAAGAACTAATGTAGGTTCACATTCGTCAACATCCCGAATGTGCAACACTTACAGTAGTCTCTGCAGTGCCAATAATGATATAGACATATTTCATGACCGTTACAATGTATTCAGAAAAAATGTTCTCGAACATTTCAAACCATCAATGAGTAGCTTATAATTTATTTAACAAGTGTTTGGTTTTCGTTTTTTTTTTAAGGTACTAAATTTATGCAATTTTTATGTTTCCTTTATAGTTATATTAAAAAAGAAAAAATGTATAATTTTATTTTAGAAGTCATATTTTTATGTTTTATTTTGTAAATTAGTTTGTTTTTGTTAATTTTATTTTTGTTTTAACAGTAATAAGTTTTTAATTCCTTCTTCTTTTTATATTGGTGAATGCTGTGACACCTAATAGGTACATATATTAGATAAGTTATAATTATACTATGTTATGTGTGTGAATAAATACTGCTGTGTGTACTAATTAAATAAATGAGTAGGAATAGCAAAAAGGTTTATTTAAGTAGATCGCAGGTCACGGTCATAAGTCCAAGAGAAAAACTCAAAACGTTCCTTAAGGTATAGTGGGGACAGAGGATTATTTAGGTTACGTAATAATATGCTGATAACGGAGTAAGCGAATATTGAGCCACTTTAACTGAATACGAAAAAGGGAAACACATTATTACTACGACAAACTATGTACACAATACAAACTGACGACACTCTCAAACTGATGTGACACTACTGTACAATATTTGTCGAGGTCTACTTAGTTGTCCAAACCTGACAGAAGGTATTTATTATAATGCCCCCTCGAGACAGACTCGCTCCTGCGATCTCTTCCATGTCTGCCGCGTACGTACAATATCTGGCATGGACGCACCTGTAAGTGGGATGTGGGACACGTACAACAGGTGTTTATAGACGTGGATATATTCAGTAACTCCCGCGCCGCCTTCAAGGCCATAATCAAGAATCTGTTCGTTTTGGTTTAGCTCGCAAAGTGTGGACAGTTTACTTCGGAGTTCAACTAACAGTTTTAATGCATTGAAACACATACAATGCAGTTGTTTTCTTTTATATTTACCTGGCCAAGGTGATATTTTACGAATTTTGTATTGCACACTGGTGGCGGTTATAATTTTAATTGCTTCTACTCTGTTGCTATCTTCTATGTTTTTATGTTACCTGTCTCTGTCCTTCTCTTCGAATAAATAAATGGTCATACCTAATCAGGCCTAATACATAACGTATGCATAAGTTGAGACAATGTTTAGTATTAAGTGACGTCACTTACGCTGCCATAAATATCTTAATATTAGTTGTACTCTAATAATTAATAAACATGTAAATTTAAAAAAGTGCCAGTTACTTCGTTTTTCGTATGACGCAGGGCAATTGACTTTGGCACAGCGAGTTAACTCCGTGACCGATCTGAATGAGTTTAATCAGAGAAGGACCACCAATCAATCTATATTTTATGCAACATTGTTGTAATGCTTCTTTGTCATACAATTTCCTTTACCATATTAAAAGTAGCGCAGTAACATTCTATTACTATAAGATCAAACGTTATTGTTTTTCAGTTATTTTTGTGATAGTAGTTTCTATTGCAAGAGCCAGAAAGGGGCTGACTACAAATAAAACTTTGACCACATTTGTAAAGGAAGGGCAAAGCACGAAAACTAAATGCAAGCCCACCTCGATCCTTGGCGCCGCATCAGACTGGAATTTTTTTATGGATACATTTGTACATCATTATAGGATCCCAGATGAACTAGCTGTATCAGCCTATAGGCCAGACATCTTAGTGTTTTCGCGGAACTTGAAAAAAGTTATCCTTATTGAACTTACCGTTCCGTGGGAATCAAATATTCCAAAAGACCACAACATGAAGTCGAATAATTATTATGATCTCACTGAGGAAATGTTCAGGAACGGGTTCAAGATTCAGCTTTACGCAGTGGAAGTTGGTGCGAGAGTAGTTCCACCAAAGCTTTGCACCACTCACTGAAAGAGTTGGACCTAAGCAGGTCTGTCGTCAATACGTTTATGTAAAGAGCTTCCAAGACGGTATTAACGGAATCATACAGTATTTGGTTGGGTAGGGAGAGGAAGGTAGAATGGTGGATGGTGAGTGTCTTTTTGCGCAATAAAGTAAAGAAGGAGGACTCCTTTTCAACTCAGCCTATTGTCGGTGCAAGCCCGAGACACCATTCTTCTCAGCTCTTACCCACACACGATAGGCCCGGCACCGGAATGCTTAGAAATTAATCTTCTCTAGTTAAGGTTTATTGAACTTTTTTCGTCTCGCTCGCACATCGCAAGGATATTATATCGTTATAATTATTTAGAATGTAAACTGACACGGCCTCTTTACAGCCACGATGTTATTTAAGTAGTTTCTAAGTTAGTTAGTTTTACTTGCTTGTAGCAGTAATTAATGTTGTGCCTAACAAACGTGAATATGGATTATTGCCTGTTTACGGTCCTACCATTATTACAATGAAATCTATATAAGGCAACCCAGGTTGAGAAAACGTTTAAACAAGGTTTACCGATGAAAATTATATTATACAATAACTACCTGAGATTTTAACTTGACTACAACCAAGTGAAATTAAAACAAAATTGAAACTCTTTTTCCAAAATACGTTACGTGAATAAAGATGAAACTTTGAAAGCCTTTTGAAGCCTCTAATATTGCATTGTCCGTTATACACACAGTGTACCTACAAAACTTGTACAATGATTAGCGTCCCAGCTGCTGTTTAATAAAATAATTAACAATTCCACAATTATATATTAGTGGAACAATTATATATTAGTTATTAGTGGACCCGGGACCGACGGCTTAACGTACTCTCCGAGGCACGGGAACGGCGGTGTTGTAAATCTATGACAAATGTACGTAAGAAAAGTGTATTTCTTATCTTATCCTTTATTGCAAAAAAAATCTATTATGTATGTGGTTTTATATTACTTATTATTAGTGACATCCTCATAATTGTTTTCGTCTTAGCTTGTAGTATGACAATGCCTCATTACAGCAGCTATAATCCTTGGTGTATTTATTTTATAATTGTGTATATCTTAGTTTATAATATGACAATGCCTATTTACAGCAGCTATTTGTTTGTATTTATTTGTATTTGTGTATGTAAATAAATATTTATTAAGTATTTATTCACTAGTATTTATTTATTTATTTAAAAACACGTAAACCTAACATAACAGCCTAAGCCAATTCGTTAATAAGTGTTCTTCACATATAATTACAGCTATAATTTTAAGATTATAATTATGTATAGTTGGGTTGTAATGTGCTGCTCCAAATACAAGCTATTTCCCAGAAAAAAAGCTTTTCGTTATATTAATTAATTTTTTGACATGTAAAAGCGCAGAATATATTATATTTATTGTCCTACTTACAAAATAAATAAATTAATAAAAAAAATATTTAAGATTATAATTTTATTTATATTTATATATTGCGATTTATGTTTTTGTTTATGTATTTGTATGTAATATTGTTATGTATGTACTAAGATTGTTAAGAATAACTAAATTAATCATTAAACCTACCATTTATCTGTACTGTCCAAATGCTTGGGTGTCAGAGAATGTCTAGCGGCATTAAGTTTTTTTTTTAATAAAATAAATTAAAAATAAAGAAATATTGATGATCTGAGTTCAAACCAAAGAGTGTTATTTAATAATCACATGATGATGATGACGATGATAAGTTGATAGAAAGGGTATCTGGGTTCGAATCCAAGACATGGGTTTGACGTCAAGCAGTTGATTGACCGGCTCCTTTACTATAAGGTCCCGTTTTACTATTGATAAGATAATGCAGAGTAGTCATTGTGTATTAGGGTAACCGACACTATTGCGACTACGTTATTTATTTATTAAATATCCACCAAAATTCACAGCATCACAGTCTAGGTAGTAAACAGGGTACACTTTAAATGGAGCCAATATTGGATTTAGACTATGATTCCCTTATCATGTAAGTAGTTTTATTTTATATTATTGTTTATTTTTATTTTTTATGTTTATATATATATGTATATATTGCGTTTTATGTATTAGTATGTATGTATTACTACTGTTAAGAATAACTTAATTAATGATTGCACCTACCATCTATATTTTGGCTGTCAGAAAATGCCTAGCGGCATTAAGTCCGCCTTTGTACAAAATCAAAATCAATCAAAATCAAAATAATTTATTTCCGTATGGTTAGCACGTAACACTTGGATATTGTCAATACATACAAGCCAATAAATAAAAAATAATGATAAAAACAAATAAAAAATATTACCATTGACCATGGCTGGACCGAACCTAAAATCAATACAATAATTATAACTAAAACATTGTTGCCATAAACGAGGAATTTGTTTTTTCTTACAGCTAGATACTTAATATTAAATTCGTGGCTGTAAAAAGGCCATGTCAGCTTACAATCTAATAATAATTATGTCCATAAATATAAATATAAATTCGTGGCTGTAAAAAGGCCATGTCAGCTTACAATCTAAAAATATTTATGTCCATAAATATTAATTCGTGGCTGTAAAAGCCGTGTCAGCTTACAAATTTAGTACATAGTGCAATTAAGTTTTTAAATAAATAAAAATAGAAATATATGAAATGAGGTTCATTTAAATTAAAGGCACATCAAGGTGGTTGAGGGACAACGATGTCCTTTAAATCCTACAAAGGTCGGTTTTAACCCGCGGCATGTACCAATAAGAAATACACGTACATTTGTAATAAATTTACAACACCGCATTCCTGTGCCTCAGTAAGCATCAAGCCGTTCAGTCCCGGTTCCCCTAATACCAACTTGTGGAATTATCCCGAGGCACGGGAACGATGGTGTTGTAAATCTAAGACAAATGTACTTAAGAAAAGTGTATTTCTCATTGGTACATGCCGGGCGGGATTTCAACCGACCTTTGTAGGATTTAAGGAACGCGTTCTTACATCCGAGCCACCACCGCGCCTGGCAATGTTGTATAATAATGTCGAGACTGCTGCTCCTAAGCAGTAAATATACACTGTCAATAACTAGCGCGTTTACCCCAAAACAAATTGAACATGAAACCAATATTTTCTTTATTACGCAGTTACCGTATCTAGCACTATATGACCTCGGCTTGCTTATCTTAGCTTACTTGATTCACAATGAATATCGGCCGATAGTGAACATTATTGAACTTTTACCCTACAACTATCGGCGTTAGCATTTTCTTTAATGTAGATTACTAGCTGTATAACCCGGCTTCGCTCGCATTCCAATAGGTGTACATACAGCCCCTAGAACACAGTTTTAAACCTCTTCTATGGGAAATGGACACATTTCTGGGGAAACTCCATGGTCTAGCTATAAATTTAGATTGTGGCTGTAAGGAAGCCGTAACAACTTACTATCTAAATAATAATACAGCAAATGTTAAATTATAATAAATTAAATTATATTTAAATTTTAGGTTGTAAACCTTAATAATAGTTAATTAACTTCGAATAAATGTATCAATAAAATAAAAATAATAATAATAGTATGTCAATAAATAAATATATAATATCATTAAACAAAATTATAATCTTGTGGCATTTGGGGTTGAAACAATGTGGGTATATTCTCTTAATACCCACAAATTCATAAAAGAGCTGGTTAAACGATTTTTTTAAGAGTATGACGATCCCAAATGCCATAACTACCTAAAACAGAATATTTCGATTATAATTCAACGAGGAAATGCGGCGAGCGTTTTAGGTACCCTCCCTGGTGGTAAGCTCTTAGTTTATTTTGTAAAATAGTTTTAATTTCATAGGTATTTTTAGTTTAGTTTTATTTATATATATAATATATTTTTTAATCTATTTTATTTTATTATTTTTGTATCTACTTCGAATAAATACTTATGACTATAAAGAAATATATATATAATTTAGATCGTGGCTGTAAGGAGGCCGTGTCAACTTATTATCTAATAACAAAATAAAATAAATGTCAATAATATTAAAATTAAACTTATAAGTTTTATATTCATAAGACAGCGACCTTCACTGATCTGTTATCCGAATGAAATCCACTTTTTTATATAATAAAATACGAGTACGCTAAAAAAAAGTGGCAGTGATTGCCCAACGAAATTAGTCGCTCTTACAGTCAGTTTCTCGAACGTATTTTTGGTACTTAATTATTACTTAAGTAAAAATTACCAGGTTTATTTTTACTTAAGTAATAATTAAGTATGCCTATGTATGGCTGTTAGACTATGTATAATAAATTCGATTTAGTAGGCGTAGACAAACAAACAAACGGACACCAAACTTTCTTTCGCATTTATAATAATATATTTACTAATTATTTCCTCAATGAAGTAACTATTTTAATTCCGTTTTCTTATATCTACAAACTATTGGGGTTATCATTAATACTATTCTTGAATGAAGTGAGTTATTCTTATCAAATAATTAAATGTTAAAAAAAATATTTAAAAAACTTTTAAAAAAAAATCGCTTGGGGACGGGTGACCCTTTAAGTAGAGTATATTATGCTCAAAGGGTCAGCCTCGCCGTTCAAAGGGGGAACCGTTCCTCGGCAAACGCCCATCGGACGGTTACTTACAATTTTAGTTTTTTTTGTAGTGATGTTTATTTTTTTGTTTATTTATTGTTAGGTTTTCGTTTTAATTGTAATTCGTTTATACTGTTTGTATATTACTTCGATTAAATTATTTATTTCATATTATAATATATATGTATATAGTACAAATAAAGTAAAGTATAATCACGACCGTTTCCCTTCCGGGGTGGTCAGAAACCACGCTTATTATATGAATAAGCGGATTCACATTTAGCCAACTTTACTATAGGCCAATCATGACAAGCGGCAAGCTCGTAGATGTCTCCAGCGTACCAAACTCGAGAAATATTACAAATAAATTAAATTGATTTATTTATATTAATAAGTATTATTGTGTCCCGACCAGGAATCGAACCCATTTACCTCTTCTTTATAAGCGTGGTTTCTGACCACTCCGAAAGGGAAACGGTCGTGATGATACTTTACTTTTTTTAGTCCTAATAATTACGAAGTAGCTAGATGAGAGCAGGAACTACTCAGGCCATTTCGGAGCGGTAAAACAGAATTAGGTGAGAGGTCTAGATTATTTTTTCTAATAAGGTAGGCTTGGTATCATCCGTGCTGAAAGGGTTAACGGAATCATACATTGTTTGGTTGGGTAGCAAGAAGGCCTCTTTTGTAAACCGCAATATTAGAACCATCTGGGATTGTGCGGAGCGATGGCAAGAGACCCGACGGAATGACTGTTGGGCCGTGGAAACTTGGCAGATCTCTGGTGTGGGATGCGACGTGTGTAGATACATTAGCTCCATCTCACATCCAGGCGACCTCGTCAGGCGCGGGAAGTGCGGCTTTTTCTGCGGAGACCTTGGTATCGGTTACGAATTTGCGCCGTTTGGGGTCGAGACGATGGGCCCATGGGGACCGTCAGCGAGCCGCTTGGCCAAGGAGTTGTCAAAGCGGCTGACAGAAAGGTCTGGAGACAGGAAGGCTGGAAATTATTTCTGCCAACGTATTAGCCTCGCTATACAGAGGGGAAATGTTGCCAGTCTCCTTGGGACTATCTCGGATGGGACGTCTCTAGAGGACATTTTTTATTTATAGTTTAGTTTATTTTTAATTTTATTATTAAGGTAGCTTTTAATTTATATTTAATGTACTATAATTAACTTCGAATAAAATTTATTAAACCAGAATATAGTATAATAAATCTCTTTTTCATTAATACATAGCTTGTTGTTAAGTAAGTAAATAGACCAGTAACTAATCCTATACGAGTAAAAGACCTCTAAAAAGCCTCGATTTCTACAAATAAAAGAAACCCGAAACTCGGAGTTCAGATATCAAAAAGAAGACCCGAACTGTTGCGCAGAGGTAAACAATTAGATCTGTAAGGCCTGACCACACTAGTGGATGCAATTCGAGATAATAATAATAATAATAAATATTTCCAGACAGGTCACACAGCGCCATCTAATTTCCGTGGTAAGCTACGAGGCTTGTGTTACGGAAACTAGATGGTTGATAAACTACATATTATACTTTTTGTAAATATATACACATAAACACCCAGACCGAGGCAAATTATACAATGCCCCCGGTAGGAATCGAACCCACGACCTCCCGAGTTCACGGCAACGTTTGTTACCACTAGACCACGGAGGCGGTGTGCTAGTAATATTCAGTTTAAAGTCAAACGCAGATCGCAACTGTCGTCGTAATCGTCGTAAGAGAAATGGACTATTGATTTATTATTATTATTATATTATAGCCCCTAGAAAATAGCGTCCTAGAGAGCGTGGCGAGTGTAGGCCAAATTCTCCAGATATATGTTCTGGAAGGCCCATCTCCAGCAGTGGAGGTCTGGGACGCTGCGTTCTAGGGGCTGTAATGATGATGAAAATGATGTGTTGGATGCCATGGTATGATAAAACATGAACGAAAATACTTGTCAAAAAGTAGCCTCACCCCTCGTTTTATTTGAAAAAAAAGTGGTATTTCTTAACAAAAACGACATTTCGCGCTGGTTTATGAAGTTGCTACGAAATGTTGGAAATACTATAAAACGAACGCGGCCTTAGTCTCCACAAACAATAACGGACGACGAAGACGCCTCCCCATTATGTAGAATTTTAGTTACTTTGCATTCCGTCGAAATATCCATTTTTCTCAGTGTCTAACTACAATTTCAGCCTTAGTTAATACTATAAGGAGTTAGGTACTGCTCGCTAGATAAGGTCGATATCTCGAGCCCAAAATAAAGAGTCAGTGTATTCCTCCCTTCGACCGGAAATCCAACCGATACCCACGTTGTCAGATAACGAACAACTATGGCATGATTTTAATCGTACTCAATTAGTAAGAGCAATAACATAAAACTTTAAATCTTGTTTAACCTGATGGTAAGTGGCGCGCAGGTCTATGAATGTTAGCTTATATAAATTTATTTTTGTGTAATTCTATTTGATTCATGGGGCTCAGTGAAAATCAGCGCTGCAGCAGAAATGTTGCAGCCTATGCTGACCTGAGTGCATGTTTGTCTTTATTTTTTATATATTTATCTTGTCTATTTTTTGTTTATTTGTTGGTAATTTTATATATATATATACGTCTTTTATTATTGTATTAGCTGTTGTGTGCAAATAAATATTTTTCTTTTCTTTTCTTCTTTTCTTTCAATAATAATAATAATAATAAATTATTTATTGTTTTTTTTTTTTTTTTTTTTTTAATACTAGCACGACATGTGACCCTGCTCCCACCTGATGGTAAGTAGCGCGCAGGGTACATAAATGTTAGCAACTTGAATCAGACCCTTTTGTCGGACATCAGTCCCGAACACTATGCCGGCTTGACTAGATGCCTTTTCACACTTCGCTTGAAGGACTCCAGGTTATAGGAAAGTGGAAACACAGAGCATTCCACATCTTTATTGTGCAACAGATGTATGAGTCACCAAATTTATAGGTACGCGAAGGGATAGTGACTACGGTATGTGGGTGCATATTCTGACCTGTGCGTGTGGTTCGGTTGCGGAATGGAGAGGAAGGAATTAGGTTATATAGCTCTTCAGGGCACTCACTATAGTATAGCCGGTAGAACACGCTCAGAGAAGCTACATCTCGGCGAAGCTGCAGGGATTCAGGGATTGTACAAAACCAAAACAAGTGCAGGTACATAGGCGAGCTTAATACCGTAAATGCATTTTCTACCAACTAACCTTTGTGACAGAGATATGTAATAAGCGGGTGCAGCAAGAGAAAAATGATAGTTGAAATTATTTATTATTATATAAAACACACATTAATTACAAACATATAGTACTAATATATAAATAAATGTCCCACATATATAGCTAAATATAAAATACATACATATGCACATATATAATAAGTGAGTTATAGCTACTTATTCTGCTTGTGAAATAAGTATGTGTATAGCTTATCTTTAAATATTTTAAGAGATGTAAGAGTCTGTCTGATAATTAAAGAAAGTCTGTTCCACTGGTGAGCTGCAGATACTGTAAAGGAATCTGAATATCTGCTGGAAGATTGGGGAGGTATTTTTAGTAGGTTATTATGGAAAGAACGAAGTGAAAGCCTGTGAGAGTCACATAGGAATTGGAAACGATATTTTAGGTAAGGCAACCTAATCGTATATCTCCAAAGTTGCTTGCCTCCGTGGTCTAGCGGTTAAGTCCGTTGATTTAGACTCGGAGGTACCGGGTTCGATTCCTGGTCGGGACACACACAGTAAATAAATACATTTAATTAATATTTAATTTATTTGTGATATTTCTTGAGTTTGGTACGCTGGAGACATCGACGAGCTTGCCACTTGTCATGATTGGCCTATAGTAAAGTTGGCTAAATGTGAATCCGCTTATTTATAAGCGTGGTTTCTGACCACCCCGAAAGGGAAACGGTCGTGATGATGATGATACTATCTCCAAAGTTGCGGTGGTGGCTCGCAAAACGCTCGCCTTAAAATCCTACAAATATCGGTACAAACTCCCCCGGCCATCTTACGTACATTTGTCATAGATTTACTACATAGTAAATAAATATTCAACATCATTAGACGCCAGACAGGGTCTCAGAATCTCCCATGGTCCTTTACAGTTTGGCAGCTCGAAGTAATACTTCTGACCTAATATTAAAATTTAAAACCACGCTTTTTATATGACAATTTATTCTATTCTAGATGTTTGTACTTTGTACCTAGGTAATTGCTAACACGTGTAGACATTGCTAACCACCTTGCCGTAAATCACGGTTCTAAACATTAAATCACAAATGTAATATGAACAAAGTTTGCCTTGAACAAAGTAAATCTAACCACGATTTAAGAATGCACTGTAAATCACGGCTATGATTAATTCGCATGTTTTAGGTTGTGGATATAAAAAAGTATTATTATAAAAAATAGATAGAAATATATATAAAAACTTACCAATAAAATGGAACTACGATGTCACGTGCTGTGAGAACTTTATTCAAATTATTATTTAATTGAAAAATAAAGAAAATTTTGTATACTGAAAAATGAATTGATCATATTTTTCAATTAGTCAACACTTCTAGAAATTAGTAGTGATGTGAATTGCGAATTCTTTTGTGATATCGATACACGTCCTTAGTCGATAAGGTTACACTTAGGAATGCGCCGAGGACATTTTATCACGGGGCGTAAAGTATTAAAATTGTTATATCAACATTTGTACTTGATAGTGAGGTTAATATAACTTTGTAATAAAATTTATCGATAACTATAATTGTGAATGTGATGACTGTAGCTTCTCCGCACTTAGTCTCCTTCTTGCTCCGTCACGTTCCTGCAAACATATGGAACAATCCCCGTAGTCTGGAGAAAATTTAGTCTAACCGCAGCCACACTGCAGCACTCCATCAGCACATACGCGGCCGTCTTTTCCTCTGCCATGCTTCCTCTACACAGTGGGATATCAATAATTCAGATCGTATGTGTATACATGTTAAAAGCAGGTCTACAGTCATCACCACTACCATTGTACGAAGCTTAATGTACCTGTCAGGTTTGGGAAGGGCCACCATTGACTGTCTACAGTCCACCTCGGCTCGTGCAGTCTGTAAGAACTTTGACGGCTTGCAAGATTAAAATCAAATCAAATCATGGTCTTATACACAATTTCTGGCGCATTCTACCGCTAGAGGCATGAAAATTTTTAAAGTTTATATTATAAACTTTGTAAATATACGAGTCATGACTGACATCAGTCACTAACACTATGCCGGCTTGACTAGATGCCTTTTCACATTTCGCTTGAAGAACTCCAGGTTATAGGAAAGTGGAAACACAGAGGCTTCCACACCTTTATTGTGCGACACATTTATGAGCTCCCAAATTTATACGTACGCGAAATGATGGTGACTATGATATGTGGGCGCATATTCTGACCTGTGAGTGGGTTCAGTTGCAGAATGTAGAGGATGGAATTAGGTTATAGAGCTCTTAAGAGCACTCACTATAGTATAGCCGGTAGAATACGCTCAGTGAAACTACGTCTCGGCGAAGCTGCAGGGATTCGAGAGTTCCAGATATAGTGGCATCGTCCACAATTCGAATAGCTTGCCTCTGTAGGACATTAAGAGCATCTGTGAGGTACTTGGCGGAACCATCCCAAATGTGAGAACAGTATTCCACGCATGATCTTTTCTTCTCCATTCAAACGTCAGCTACTTAGCTTATCTTAATTTGCCCCCTTTTCGTTCCGTATCTAGAGATTCTTTGGATGCACACAAATTTGTCGTAACTTCGCAATTATCGTGTTCATTTCTGTATCAAGTGCTGTCCTACAACTATTCATAGTGACGTGTATCGTACCTCGGGGCTAAACCTACATTTCATAGAGGGGTTTCTACATGTATACGTATCGTAATTAACAGTTTAAATTTTAAATTATACTATGACAGAGTTAAAAATTTGTTATAAATGTGAACAAAAAGTCCAATAAACTATCGACTAGTTTTGTGTAGTCTATAGCCAGATGGTGCGGTGATGGCTCGGTTGTTTCTTAAAATCTCAATGAGAAATACACTTTTCTTACGTACAAATGCCCGTGTCTCGCAGAGCACGTTAAGCCCCTAATACCAATGGAATCGTTAATAAATTGACATAAGACCCTCGCCAACCCGTCTGTCCAGCGTGGTGAGTGTAGACCAAATTCTCCAGAAACATGTAGTTTATTTTTGATTCGTGTATTCAATTTAATAGGTGGCAGGCGGACTGATGGTGGTAATTTGCCCAGTCTGCCGGGGCCGAGAAGTATCCACACGTTTCGGGATCATGCCTGGTCTAGCCGGCATAGTGTTAGGGACTGATGTTAGTCATGAGTGACTAATTCCAGTTGCTAACATTCATGGACCTTCTGTGCCGCTTACCATCATGTCACTTGGCGGGCTACTATAAAAAAATAATAAAAATAATGAATGTGTTAATTTTTCTTTAATTAGCCAGTCAATGTTTTTTGATTTTTATAATCCGGGATTCAATATCAAAGTAAGGTGTTACGTTGACTAAAAGGAAAGTTAATGATAAGTCCGAACAGAGTCCAAACTCTGTCACAAAGCAAATGAATCACAATTCTTTGCTTTGAAACAGGAAGTACGGTATTTGTTTGATGATTAATTTAATTTTGATGTGTTAATTTTGGCGCTACACATCTAAATGTTGTGTTTGCATTATATTTATTATTTTGGTGTTATTTCTCGCACTATAATAATCATAAAACGATACATACATGAGATTTTTCGCATTGTGAGCCAATAAATTCTCATTCGGTTTTATATTATTAAAATTAGCGATAACGTAGGCCCGTTACAACGCTTGAGACCTATAGTACGCTGGGCTTCTGTAGTTTACAAACGAACTAGTTCCATAGACCGCTTGCACAGAGGAACTACTGGAACTAGTTGTAACTTTGCCAGATCGCTCCTTAGGTTGTTCCATTGTATCTAGATTCTAGACCGAATTGAAATAGCGAGAGAGCAGAAGAACTGGTGTCGGCATATTGACAGTAAAACAACAAAATTAGTTTGAAAGTGCACGTCAACTACGACCATAACCGGCAATGCATCGTCATAGAATAATTCTAAGACGATTGTCCTAGCTTTAATTCTCATACTGTTTAGCTTCTTGTCCTGTCTTGTTTTTAGTTAATGTGAAAAGTAAAGTAAAGTATTCACATATAGGCAACTTTAATTCATATATTTCTTTATGACAATAGGTTTTTTTATACGATGGTACAATTGTTATAAAGTACGAAGATTAAATAGGTGATTAAGTATGGTAGACATTATTATGTTTTTTTTTTAACTAAAGAAAGCTATAACTATGTATAACTTTACTAGAGACAAGTAGCAAGCTTGGCAATTTTTTTGTTTCTTCTCTCCCGATGAATGATAAATGAGATCATATCTGGCAAAGGGATCTAGCTCATAAAGTCATGACTGTCGTAATATATATTTTTCTTTTTTATAAGTGTATGTATAATAAAAGGATGTCGATTACAGCCGAAAACGTTCATTCTTGGCCACTGTCTATTTGTTGCTACACAATATCCACAGTAAAATAATTTACAAAACAAGAACTTTCACTTGACATTTGATGTGCAAAATAGTGCCAAAGACTACTTTTTTTTAAGTATAATCATTTTATTCTGGGATGGCCAAGGACTCAAGACAGCACAAGCCTTACATATTTTCTTATTTCCAGTTCTTACAATTTTACGCTTTCTCGGAGTATTTGGGGGCTATTCACTTAACACATTTGGGGCCCCATTTTTTACTCTTATTTAGTAGATTATTTAACATTTGGGTCTTATTAATGTACGTATATAAGAGGAGATAAAGTAGTGTATGAAACAACTGCACATTGGTAAAATTAGAACTGAAAATCATCGATATCGATATTACATTACGTTGGACAACACATCACTATGGTCACGTCGATAAGTTGTGCATCGCGCGTGGGTGTGTCTCGCATAAGGAGGTGTTTACATTGAAGCGTGATTTTAATCCTATAAACTTAGGAATTATAAGGGTATTACCATAGACTTATTAATATAACATAGACAAGACATCCAAGAACTAAAGGACTATATTGAATTAAAATCGTTGAATTTACAAAGCACTGTATTTTTAGGTTTTGAGCTAGATGTCAAACTCACATGGTTACAGCATATCGAAAAAATTGCAAAAAAAAACTACTAAGTCTATCTTGTTACGCTATTAAAAAAATAAATAAATATTCTGGTACTGAGGCAGTGTCACGGGGAAAGTGGTAACAAAGAAAATTGAAATAAAAACTACAAGAATAAATTTATAACTAACTAACTATTTATTAAAAAAAAAGAAAAAATTAAATGTAAGTACAAAATAAAGAAAAAAAAAGGTATTCTACCCGGGGGTCGTGGTTATTAAAAGAGGTGGTCAGTACAATAGCTTTCCGCCATGCCACGGAGCGGTACTCCCCTGGACAACTCGCTGTGCCGCGCCGAAGTGAGGATCTGGGCGCTGGGCGTAGTGCAGACAGGGGCTGGTGCTAATGTAGGTGGAGAGGCCGCTCTGGATCCAGGCGCGTAGTACAGTTTATGTTGAATATTGAAGTGGAACGTTGAACGCCAAATAGAGGGGGCACAAGTTTATTGACTATAGATAATTAGTTATATAATAATTTTTAATACGTGATGGCGGTCGAACAGCAGTGCCGGCAACAGCAGCGTGGAGTAGGGCGCAGCTGTCTTCGGGGACGATCCGCCGATCAATGACGTGAACGACGTGAGCCAGTGAGTCGCTTCGGTCACAAACTCGTGCGCATATATTCAATACTTTGACCGAGACCGAATGAAACGTAGCATTTAAGTGAAGTGCAACACATTTGTCGATTGTCAGTTTTTTTAACGCTACAGCAGCCAAATTATTACCATGCCTATTTCAGTAATATCATGTTACGAGTGGACTATTGGTGTGGGGAACAGCTGCTGAAGCGAACAGAATATTTATTCTCCAAAAAAGAGCAATCCGCTTCATAGCTGGAATTAGATCAAGAGACACTTGCAGGGAAGCCTTCAAGAAATTCAATATACTAGCTAGTACATACGTAATGCATTGTTTGGTGTATGTGAGGAAAAATATGGACCAGTATCATATCAGAACTGTGAGAAGTGCTTCACGACAGAAAGAGTCGTTAGCCATTCCCAAACACAGGTTAAGTAAGTTTAGCAAAAGTTTTATTTGTAACTGCGTTAAACTGCACAACAATTTAACTAAAGAAATAAAATGTTTAGAATATAATGAATTTAAAATTAAAATAAAATCCGTATTAATAGAAAAATCTTACGTGGGTTCGATTCCCACCGGGGGCAAGTTGTACATTGTATGATTTGTCTCGGTCTGGGTGTTTATATGTATAATATGTATTTTATCAACCATCTAGTTTCCGTAACATAAGCCTCGTAGCTTACCACGGAAACTAGATGGCGCTGTGTGACCTGTCTGGAAATATTTATTTATTTAAGGGATGTTTGCATAGGTTAGTTATATTATTTACATTTAAGGTACTGTTACGATAAACTGTAACACATTATGTTATTATTTTGACAATGCTTATTTACAGCTAATACTGACATATTAAATAATTTATAATTTTATATATTTGACAAAGGCCTTTTACAGCCGCTAACTGGAATTTGCTGTTCATTTTTAATTATTCAAATGACATGTTAATTGAATTAGTTAAGTAAGTATGTAATAATATATAATTTTTATAATTTTAACGGGTCTTTACGCGATTTACCTTAGAGACATATTTCTCCCGACGTTTCAGCCAAGTTGCATTGGCCGTGGTCACGGGTCGACTGATGCTATGCGGTGTAGTCTCGTACATACTGGGCGGCAGATGTAACCTACCCACTTATCACGTTTAAAAGTTTTTAGAAATCACGACACACGACACTTACAATATCCTTGGCGACACCGGGCGATTTTTCCCGGCGTCGAAACCTATTGATTACTGGATTCCACGATGAAGATAGCTTATAACCCCCCTCTCGATTGAAATTTTTGTGTTTCTTTATTTCGATCGCTTCACGTACTATTCTAGGGTAATAGTGACGATCGGTGGAAAGTATCTTTGGGTCATGCAGCTCAATCCAATGGTTTGTGCCAGTATCCATTAGGTACCACTAAGGTAAACCGCGTAAAGACCCGTTAAAATTATAAAAATCTATTATGAATGTGCGCGAAAGTTTAAAAAGTTTAATATATAATTTTACCGACAAGGCCCATATACAGCTGCAACAACAATTTAATTTATTTACCTAAGGTAGGTAGATATTTATATATTATTTAAAAAATAAATATAATATAAATTTACTAAAGCTATTTAATCTATACAGATTCTCTATTTGTCCGCCTAAACAGATAAGTCGGTAGCACTGTACATGTTTTTGTACAATTAAAGTTTTCATATATTTCGAACCCGGCAATCAGAGAGATAGTATATATTTCTGGGATATACCTAATGACTTTTTTCTAGTTATCTATTAGGCCCTATTCTGTTTTCTTGACCGTAACTGTTTTATGGGAAAAGTAATAGATTCGATATCCGGTTCGAGGGACCAATCTGTTCGGTTTAGTATACTGTAGATATATGTTTAATATATTGGAGGACCTGAGAATGTAGGATAATATCCCCCTATGACCTAGACAGTAAAAGAAATAAAAAAATCTGTTGTTATGATAAAAAAAAAATGTTATGTTAAAATAGAAAAAAATAAAAATAATGCTAAAATGACAGTAAAAAGTAATGTAGATATCCCGTATCTCTCGCGCAGTGGTCAGAAACCACACTTTTGTGAGGACTGAGTTCATATTTAGTCAACTTTACTGTATGCCCATCATGATAATATCTCTAGCGTACCAGACACCAGAAATATCACGATTTATTTATATAATAATAATAATAATAACAATTTGCTTGTGGTGGACATTTACCAGATATCATTTTTCATTCATAATTACCGAACTTTTATCTTTGTAATTCAATAAAAAAATATTTAAATGATAGCGTAATTAAGAGGTACTTAAGGATGAATAAATGATTTGATTTTAAAAAAAGAAAGCAATGGCTCTTCCATTCCGTCGTTGAATACAGTAAAGTTGTGATCGGACGTTAAATTTATATAACAAACCTGGACATTTTTTCTCAGTATGCGATTATTAACTTTAATATGGATTGACGTCAGTGTCCATTCGTTAAAGGATTTCTTTGCACTAAAATAAACAGACTGCAGATTACTGTAGTAGTTGCCGCAATGAGCAAAACGCTGATGACATCTAGAAATCATTATTTAATGTAGGGAAATTGTCTTTTTCTGGTAGATGAAATACACAGAAGAAATAATTCAAAGATTCCGCATGCTATGATGTACAAATCATGATCTATACGAGGTGACAGTCGAGTTATCCTAAACTAATGTAATTGGTCCCGTTTCGTACCCTAAGGGTCTCGTTGAGCGGGGAGGATTAATGTTGCTCTAAGCAAGACCTTGCATCAGGTCTTCGTGTTGTTCTTGCACTCCTAACCTTAGCACATAATGTGCATTAGAGTATATAATAAAATTCCTAGAGAGATACGAGAGTTAACTATAAAACGTTTTACTATTGAGTTAAAGAAAATTCTTATTGAAAACTGTTTTTACTCAATAAAAGAATTTTTAGCATGCAAATTTTGACATTAACATTGTATTCCAATAAATTGACAAGAACAATATTAAATATAAACTGTATACAAATAAATATTGTAAATAAATATACATACATACATACATATCTTCACGCCAAATCCCTTGCGGGGTAGGCAGAGACAATTGAGCGCCACTTGTCACGATCACGACATATCTCTTTCGCTTCTTCGACATTCATCAACCTCTTCATACATGCCCTCTTGTTTCGATGGCTTTTTAATTCACCTTCAGCTAATGTTTTATTTATTTGATCATGATAGGCAAGTCTTGGTCTGCCAGGGCCTCTTTTACCCACAACTTTCGCATTATATATCTGGTTCGTCAATCTCTCTTCGCTCATCCTTTCGACATGCCCGAACCATCGGAGCATGCCTTTCTTTATTTTTGTACCTATGCTTTCTTTTATACCTACCCTTTTGCGTATTTCGTTATTACGTATACGGTCCATCAAAGTTACGCCGCATATCCGACGTAAAGACCTCATTTCTACTGCATTAACTCTACTCTCATGCGTATTCTGACATATCCACGTCTCGCTTCCATACATAAGTGTTGGTATTAGCATGGCATTGTGTATGGCGAGTCAAGCTTTATCACTGACATTTCGACTGGCGATCAGTGACCCCAGGGCCCCATTAACACTATTTCCCGCGTTCACTCTTCTTTCAACGTCCCTATCATACTTCCGATCCGCAGTGAAAACACTGCCCAGATATATAATTTCATTTACCTGTTCTAGCGTTTCATCATCAATCTTCACGTCAAGGTTGTCATTCTTCTTCTTTCAAACACTAGTACCTTGGTTTTTCTCGCAGCATAAATAAATATCTATTGGCATAAGCATATTGTATGCCCATAATATGGGCGGATTGCATCATCATGACATGTACATACTGTAATTAGAATAAGCAATCTATAGAATAAAGAATTTTGAATTTAGTCTCAGTATTGGTCTTACGCAAGAGTCTACCAAGACTCTTGCTATGACTGAAAATATATATTTGATTCTAACTGTAGTAAGGAAACATTTTGAGACTTTAATATCTGTCTGCAAACTAGTATCTCAAGATCTACTTCTCACTCACTCATTTACTCTCTATAGATTTTGTTGACCAACATGTACTCTGTCAGAGCAAAGAAAATCGTCAGAGGCACATCGGAACACTAGGTAGTTTTGGAGATATTTCAAGTCATCTGTAAGGGTTCGCAAGACTAACATGTAAGACTAACTTGCAAAAAAGTGAGACCAAGATTGAAATCACGCTCTGATCGTCTAATACGTGATAATTGATTCGGAACAAGGGGTTAATAATATAATAATAAAATTTGTTTATTGAATTACTAATTAAACAAAACTATGTTAGTACTAACCTAATAATAACCTAAGTTTTATATACATTTATCTAAGGCCAACTCCCCGCACATGCACGCCACAGCAACGAGACATGTACGGAGAGTTAAGGCTCTCAGCGACCATTCTAAGGATACTGTTGGCTCTGTCTCGCACCCGACCAAGCAGAGACCCACACTTCTTGCGCATTGTGGCATAGAAGCAATCTACTCTCGCCTCCGCAAACATATTTGATGCGCTGCAGTAGCGCGGCAGCGCCATCAGAACCCTGAATGCATTATTATATTGCACGCTATATATATATATAAAAGGATGTACATTTCGCTCTAAACAAGGTAACCTTGACGTCATGTGAACAACGAGAAAACCTGCGAGCAATCATATTGGCCCTAACAGCCAATATATATACGAGTAAGTAACTTCCAAGTCTGTAGTTTTATTTAATGTCACGCCTAACGTGACATCTGGCGCCCAACGTGTGTGTGTATATTAAATATTGTTAAAATTGATATCGGCACTACCCTTAATCTCACAGTCATTATTCTTTGCCTTTGTATATTTATTTTATGCAATAAATAATTTAATAATTATTATTATTTTAGTATAAATGTAATAAGAGTATTACTATTATTTATTTATTTTTATTTATAAACTTTATTGCACAATAGTACAAAAGAAGTGCCGTTAAGCATTCTCTGACAGTCGACCTTTGGGACAAAGAGAGTGATCAAAAATAAATCTAGTAGGTGAAAAAATAATTACAAAAAGAGAAAATATATATATTTATAATATTTCATATATGTATTAATTTATTTTATTAGGTTACGTCAAGTTGACTTTTTCTCTTTTTGTAATTTATTTTTCACCTACTAGATTTAATTTAAATTTCATTTTTATTAATGGAAATTGTGTAGTCTGTGTAAAAACTGTAGGTATATGTCAATTAATGAATAAATATATTAATTAATAGCTTTATTATTATAGTGTGTAGGGAATAGAGATAGTGGGTGCATGATATGCATTGTGTAGATTTGGTGGAATCTCATACGATCTGTTAAGGGTTGGTACTTGATATTGAAAAGTATCATAATCGGAAAATCTCAACAACACACTTAACCCTGATCGAGTTCTTAAATACGGTAGCGCGACCAAACATAAGTGATACTTGAACTTCATCAAGTTGAATACTTTTATCAAATAGTCTGAGATACGTCTAAGAGCGACCTTAAACGATCGCTTCTTTGAATTAAATCAACTTTATTCAACAACTGGATTTTTTAGATGGGACAATAAGAGAAGGTACCTTTTCCGTTATAGTTACAGGGAAAAGTTCCTAGAAGACCATTTGTTATGTGTTATATGTATTTGTGTTATTAAAACTATAATATAGACTACTTAATAAAAAAATAAACTATATAGGTATTTAAATTGTAATTATATTACATCTAATTCTGTTACTATTAAAAAATATAAAGTATTAGAAAAGAAATGACCTTGTTTTTTTGTTGTTTTTTTTTGTTTATTGTGCAATAAATATTTTATCTATCTATAACTTTTTGGTATAATCTGAAATTTACAGACATTTTTATTTGTTTTAGTTCTAATGTAGAATATTTATCGATGCAACTACGATTAGCTTATATATATGTATATATATAATAGGTATTTAAGTATATATTGATTCAGTATATGTAATATTAATATGCAAGTTATTCGGAGTAAAGTACAAAGATTAAAAAATAAAATAAATTAAGAACTAAATTATAAAAACGAAAAATTAATTAATAAAATTACTACTATTCGATGGGCGTAGTGTGCCGAGGACACTCGCTGCGTTCCCCCGCTGAACAGCGAGGCTGACCCTTTGAACAAGATATTCTCTACTCAAAGGGTCACCCGTCGCCAAGTGGAGTTTCTTACCAAGCTCGCGGGAGAACACAAGAGCCTCCTCGGATATGCAAGTCTATTATAATAAATTGCACCTTTTGTTGTTACCTCTCCACACTTTCAAAGTTTGGTTGTTAGAAAATGCTTAGTCATTAATAATTATTATTTGAATTGAATTGAAAGTGTCATGGTTTTGCCAAATACATCGTAGTATATGCAAAGCAAATGCCTAACCAACCGTCTTTATTATTATTATTATTATTAAAATACTTTATTGCTCTTTAACTTTAAAGTATGTACAAAGGCGAACTTCGGAAGCCATTTCGGCTTTTTCTACCAGCTAACCTTTGGGAGAGTGAGACAGTATAAATATGTGGGATGCAATTTAAATCTTATTTTAAATTTGAATAAACTACATAAATAGTATGTATACATAGACTACTTAAATACTTATTAATATATAGTAGATATATATGAAGATAATATAATATTAAGGTCAGGAAGGCTGGTAA
Source organism: Tinea semifulvella (assembly GCA_910589645.1). Classification (NCBI taxonomy): domain Eukaryota; kingdom Metazoa; phylum Arthropoda; class Insecta; order Lepidoptera; family Tineidae; genus Tinea; species Tinea semifulvella. The sequence goes on from OU342619.1 coordinate 9,892,568, forward strand.
TTATTTCTGCCAATGTATTAGCCTCGCTATACACAGGGGAAATGTTGCCAGTCTCATTGGGACTATCTCGGATGGGACGTCTCTAGAGGACATTTTTTATTCATAGTTTAGTTTATTTTTAATTTAATTATTTAGGTAGTTTTTAATTTATATTTAATGTATTATAATTAACTTCGAATACAACATTATTTATCTGAAAAAAAAAAATTAAGGGCTTTATAAACAAAAGCTAAAATAAGCATACAAATATCAAAATTATATATTCTACCTGTAAAGAGGCGCGGACGGTGAAACGAACGATGTTGCACATTATGATAAAAAAACACGGATCTTGGATAACACCATTTGGTTCTAATGGTCGGAGGTCAAATCGATGTAAAAGGGTAACAATATTTCCAGACAGGTCACACTTTTTTATTTTTCCAGACAGGTCACACAGCGCCATCTAATTTGCGCTACGAGGCTTGTGTTACGGAAACTAGATGGTTGATAAACTACATATTTTACTTTTTTTTTGTAAATATATACATATTATACATATAAACACCCAGAACGAGATAAATTATACAATGTACAACTTGCCCCCGGTGGGAATCGAACCCACGACCTCCCGAGTTCAAGGCAACGTTTGTTACCACTAGAACACGGAGGCGGTCAAATAAATAAAAGAAAGATACACTTTTCTTACGTACATTTGTCATAGATTTACAAGCAGTCTGGCCAGCGTGGCGAGTGTAGGCCAAATTCTCGAGATAAATATTCTGGAAGGCCCATCTCCAGCAGTGGAGGTCTAGGACGCTGTGTTCTAGGGGCTGTAATGAATGAAATTAGAGTCTGGCTAATTAAAGTAGATAATCGAATTATTTGGAAATTTTCAAATGGCAAGACCATTGTCACAGTGTTAATATTTCATTATGACTGTTGTCAAACATTTTCTTTGAATTGTTTTGTTGTTAATACCTCATTTACGTTGTAAAATATGAATAAAACTAATAAATGTAAAGTTTGAAAGATATTGTTTTACATGATGTCCAAATTCCAAAAAAAAGAACAGGAGAAAAAAGCTGAATTCAACCACAAACAAGATTGTCTACGCGTGGTGTTGAACTTTTTAGGTTAGTATGATTTATTATTTCGATGCCTGCAAATATTTATTTCAGTAAAAGCATTTAAGTTTCGTTTCAATTTTTTTTGCCATATGTATATGCTTGTACAATATATTATTTATCATTACATTTAAACTTGAGTGATACCATACTAATATATATATATATACTGCCACTAACCGGAACCAAAGGGAGCTGCCACTAAAACTGTTTAAATTAAGAGTCAAACAAATGTTTTTATTTGACAAAATAATATCTAGACACTAAGCTCGACAAAGTCATGTCCATTTACTACTACAATTTAACTACAATATTTGTATTCCAGAAATAGCAAAGCATGTGATATAATAGATTACATATAATAATTTACATCCCTGTACCTACCATGTTTATGACAATAAATTATATCTTTTAATTTTATTAAAAAAAAAAAAGATTGCTTCACCCAACTGTGAAGTTTGTGGTGAACTAGAAGATGTAGATCTTATCTTAAGAGAGATCTCATCTTGGGGGAAAAGACAATTGATCTAATATCTACGATTGAATCGATATGATACGAGTGTCTTTAATTCGGTGCTAGCTGACCCTTGTTGCCAATCAGACAACTTAGTATTTAATATTGAAAATCAATATATATATATATAAATAAATGTCTGTGTGTATATGTATATTCCCTATGCATTTCAAAACTACTTGACCGATCGGTATGAAACTTTGTGAATATGTTGTGTGAACATCGGCGAAGGTTTCTGACATAGTACTACGGTTGTCCGATAGGTGGCGCGCATCAGCGCTGATTTGTGTGACATACCGACCGAGGTTACCGAGCGGGAGCCTAAAAGTCCCTAGCGCTGTTATTATATATATAGTTACTCAGTCGATGCTCTTGAGACTCCTGCGCGAGCTCACTCTGCGTTTGACTATCGTCGAATACAGAAATAAAGCCAAGTTAAACCATTTACCGCTCAACGGTTAATCGACCTCTCCCAGCATAACCGAGACGCTAATCCTGGAAGAGTGGAGCTGCCCAACCATCACATAGGCCTTCTATGTAGAGTCTATTAAGAAGATCCAATAGGCGATTAGCATTGCATATAAGCATTTGACATTGTGGATTTCTACGTGCTTACTAAGGTTTACAAACATTCAATGACTGCTAGAAGTGCCGGCCGTATTTCTCTACACACGGTTAGCATCATCCGAAGGGCTCTTGTCACTGCTGGAGTAACCGCTATCCTAGAACCCTCTGGGATTGCGCGGATAGAAGGCAAGAGTCCCGACGGCATGACTATGAAAACTTGGTAGGCATTGAAAACATTAGCCCCATCTCACATCTTAGCAAACCACGACAAGCGCGGGGAGTGTGGCGATTTCTGCTGAGAACCTCAAAATGCACAAATACGTCAATCTCGGTACAGGTAACAAGTTTGCCACGTAGAAATCTGTAGACAGAAAGGCTGGAAATTACTGCTGCCAATGTATTAGCCTCGCTATACAGAGGAAATGTTGCCAGTCTCCTTGGGACTATCTCGGATGGGACGTCTCTGGAGGACATTTTTTATTTATATATAGATAGTTTTTTCTTATTAGGCTTATTTTATAGGAACAGTGCATTAGCCCTATTTTGTTAGTTAGTCGCAAACGTTATTAGTGGATTTCGTTATTTACGGCATATGTTGCGTCATAATTACAAAATATTATTCAATTCTCAACTCTATAAGCGCTCGACATTGACAGCGGCCGTTCAAATATCTATTTTAATAGCCTGATATATATATAGTTAACGGATTCCATTATATAACGTTTGCGACTAAGTAATAGAATAGGGCTAGTGTGTACTAGATGCTGTGCTGATGGTGATGTTCTGGAAGGTCTACCTCCAACAGTGTAGGTCTACGATAGTGTGTAGTAGATGCTGTACTGATGGTGATGTTCTGTAACGTCTATCTCCAACAGTGTAGGTCTAGGATAGTGGGTACTAGATGCTGTGCTGATGGTGATGTTCTGTAACGTCTATCTCCAACAGTGAAGGTCTAGGATAGTGGGTACAAGATGCTGTGCTGATGGTGATGTTCTGCAAGTTTCATCCCCAGCAGTTAAGGTTATGTGTTATAAAGGCTGTGATAAAAGTTTCCGTTGTCCGTCCGGTCGCGTGGCTTAGCAACAGTGGCAGTAATTCCCACAAGCTGTTCCATTATATTTCTTGGAAACTCGCAATACGCGTCTATGATTGCACTTCTTGGAATATGTGTTAATCAATTAACTACAGTTGGATTATTTATTTATTTAAAAGTTTTGCACTATTTACAAAGGCGACCTAATGCCGCTAGTCTCGGTCAACCTTAGGGAAATTACGAACATTGAACATTGGCAGGTGCAAATATTGGAGCAGGAAAAAAACTACTAAAAGTAATTTAAAAAAAAAAACCCGCTTGGCGACTTTATTAAGTAGAGAATATTTTGCTTAAGAAGTTCAACGGGGGAACAAGCGAGCGTCCTCGGCACTCTACGCCCATCGAACGGTTTTTTTTTTGTAGTATATAATTATGTAGTATATATGTAGTATATTATGTAGTATATAATTATTTCTATTTTTAATCTTTATCGAATAAATTATATGCACGTTAAACTAATATAAAATTTAAATAACTATGAATATACATATATAATAACTCGTCTGGCCGGCTCGGCGTGGCCAGTGTAGACCAAATTTTCCAGATATATGTTCTGGAAGGCCCATCTCCAGGAGCGGAGGTCTAGGACGCTGTGTTATAGGGGCTGTAATGATGATAATGATATACGGGGTGTTTGGAAGAGAGCTGTACATACGCCTAGGGTAGAAACTAGGGATAGTCTGCTACCTACCCCCGCCCAATATATTGACCTTGGCCTCGAGGTTTTTTTTAAATTTATTTTTATTTTTTATTTGCCTTTTTTTGTGATTATTTTACTAAAACTACCTGTAGCTCAAAATCTATTCATGGGACCGGTCTGCTAATGGTCTTGTTTTAATCGTTAGAGTCTTAGGGTCCTGCAGAAAATTATTTTACACCAGAAAATTGTGGAGAAGAAAAGTTATGGGGCCTCTCAAGATATACGTTCTAGAAGGCCCATCTCCAACAGAGGAAGTCTAGTATTCTATGTTTTAGGGGATGTAATGATTTATCTTTAGCACGTTAAGCCGTCGTCGGTCCCGGTTTAACTAATACCAACTTGTGAAATTATTAATAATTTGTCATTAAAAAAAAAACAGACTTAGCCAGTCTTGGTCTTGGTCTTGCACTCCTAATCTTGGTCCTGCAAGACTTAAATGAATTAACCGCTAGACCTCGGAGGCATTAGGTATAGGTGGGATTTAGGTATACTAAAATAAAATAATTTGCAAACGAGCTCTCCCAACTTCCAAATACCTAAACGTTATTTGTTTTCCTTAGAAACAAAAAAATATTAAAAATTAGGGATACGACTACAATTTATTAAAAACAAAAACCTAACCCCAAAAAAGTAAATACTTTAGCAAAATTTGAAAAAAAAATCTGTGCAAGAGTTTTGCGAGACTCTTGCACAAGACCAAGACTAGGATAGGTCTTGCAAAAAAGCAAGTGGCAGGCTCGAGAAATATCACAAATAAATTAAATTTTAATTACACATACATACATACATATCTTCACGCCAGATCCCTTACGGGGTAGGCAGAGACAATTGAGCGCCACTTGACATGATCACGACATACCTCTTTCGCTTCATCGACATTCATCAACCTCTTCATACGTGCCCTTTTGTTACAAAGGCTTTTTAATTCTCCTTCAGCTAGTGTTTTATTTATTTGATCGTGATACGTGTGTCTTGGTCTGCCAGGGCCTCTTTTACCCACAACTTTCGCATTATATACCTGGTTCGTCAATCTTTCTTCGCTCATCCTTTCAACATGCCCGAACCATCGTAGCATGCTTTTCCTTATTTTTGTGCCTATGCTTTCTTTTATACCTACCATTTTTCGTATTTCGACGTTACGTATGTGGTCCGCCAAAGTGACGCCGCATAACCGACGCAGCGACCTCATTTCTACTGCATTAACCCTACTCTCATGCATATTCTGACATATCCACGTCTCGCTTCCATACATAAGTTTAATTAAAAAGTAATTATTTAAATTAATAAATATTATTGTGTCCCTACCAGGAATCGAACCCGGTACATCCGAGTCTAAATTCACGGTCTTAACCGCTAAACCACGGAGGCAGCGCGGCAAGTGTAGGCCAAACTCACCAGATATCGTACGTTCTAGAAGACCCATCTCCAACAGTCTAGGACTGTATGTACTAGGGGCTGTAATGATGTATCTTCAGAAATAAATATCATTGGTCAAAAAAGCGTGGGCGTCAATAATAAGGGGTTGAAAAGAATATCGCGGCGGGTCGTCAATACGCTATAATTATTGACACAATTGTCAATTAATGTCATCAAATATTATTGTTCTTTAATGAAAACACAAAACAAATCAATTATAACCGCAGGGGGTTATTTTCAAAAGAAAATTAATAATATCTGTACTAATACTATAAATGGGGAAGCTTTGTCTTTGCATGTCTTTATGTCCGTCCTGCACGCCTATAATACTTGGTACTATATAACAATAAGTATAAAAACTAAATGCAAGTCCATCTCGATCCTTGGCGCCCTGGAAAATTCTCATGGATACATTTGAACTTTATTAGGATCCCAGATTAACTAGCTGTACTATAGGCTAATTACTATAGGTAATTATTACTCGAAGGAAAACTAATATTGTAAGCTTGCCATGGTGATATTTATATAAAAAACAAACTTGAAACAAAACTTACTGGACTAAGTTTTTGGGAACAATTCAACGTGTCATGGCTCCAGTACTGATAACTTTACGTTTTACCTACACTAATTACATACCTACATAGATTTTGTTGACGGTACCTACCTTAATAAAAAGTCCAATAAGAAACAGAATAGAAAATTGGACATTTGCTATAAAGATTGTTACTTTATTGCCGTAAATACTGTAAGGATTTTTATTACAAAAAAAAAGTTAAATACACTCATGGACAAATTCAGAGGAACGTACGTATTAGTAAAATTAGAAACCTCGGTACAGGTTACAAATTTACGCGATTTGGGGTCGAGACGATGGGAGTGATGGGACCACGGCGTCGCTCAGCCAAGCGCTTGGCCAAGGAGTTGTCCAAACGGCTGACAGAGAAATCTGGAGATAGGAAGGCCGGCAATTATTTCTGCCAACGTTTAGCCTCGCTATACAGAGGGGAAATGTTGCCAGTCTTCTTGGGACTATCTCTGATGGAACGTCTCTTAAGGATATTTTTTATTTATAGTTTTTTTTATTAGGTTTAGTTTATAGTTATAGTTATAAGTATTATATAGATTGTATTTAGGTATATAAGTATTTGTGTAGGTCGAATTTATGTAATATGTATTAAATAAAGTATTTATATTTTTACGTATTTAATTATTTAATTCTAATATATTTACATTTACTTAAAAAATCTCATACACTCATCATATAAGTCTCTCACTCTCCCAAAGGTTAGCTGGTAGAGAATACCTTCACGGTATTATGCTCGCCTATGTACATATTTTTATTTTGTATTTTATTTTGTATGCAATAAAGAATTTTATTATTATTTTATTATTACTGTTATTTAATTTTATTTAAGTAGTTTGTAATTATTATTTTATCAAAAAAAGGTTTTCTTATAACCTAATATTGCATATCGGTTGTGAGAATGCTTTCCTTAAAATCGTAAATATGTCGGTTCGAACCCCGGCATGTACATTAATAAATACATTCTTACGTACATTTGTCATAGATTTACATATGTCATAGATATACAATACATTTATGGAACGAGCTTCCAAGACGGCATTAACGGAATCATACAGTATTTGGTTGGGTAGGGAGAGAAGTAGAATGGTGGATGGTGCGCGTATTATCGCGCAATAAAAATTTAAAAAGGCCTCCTTTTCTTAAACCAGCCTTTTGTCGGTCGCAAGCCCGAGACACCATTCTTCTCATCTCTTACCCACACACGATGGACCCGGCACCCGCACGGTGAATCCATGGAATGCTTAGTTTTGTCATCTCTTCTCTGTGTCTCTGAAAGTATGTTAAGCTGTCGGTCCCGGTTCCACTTATACTAACTTGTTTAATCGTTAATTAATTGTCATTATAATTGACATAGACCCTCGCCTCGTATGGCCAGCGTGGTTAGTGGAGACCAAATTCTCTAGAAATTTCTAGAAGACCCATCTCCAACAGTGAAGGTCTAGAAGTTTTAGGGGTAGGATGATGTTCTGGAAGCCCATCTCATAGGAAGTTCAAGGGCTCTTTCTTTTAGGAGCTGTGATGATGATGTTAATTGATCTTTTTTTTTTTTATACTAGCATGACATGTGACCCTGCGCCCACCTGATGGTAAGTGGTGCGCAGGGTCCATGAATGTTAGCAACTGGAATCAGACCCTTATGTCCGACATCAGTCCCTAACACTATGCCGGCTTGACATGTTGGTGTTATCCTATCAATTAGTCACGTACAAGTGGTTTGTAAAATTTATAAAACAACTCTGTGCTTTTAATTTAGTTGTGTTACGACAGTACAGAGGTTGATAACCACACTACTCGATTTTTTTAAATTTTTTTTTTACCTTGATAGGATTTTTCTTGTATACTGTTAAATACATACTTATTAGTTGTTTACTATTTTTAATTTAATTTTCTTTCCCTGATGAGACGTCTATTTATCTCTACATTTATTTACCTTATTATTTTATTCTATATCTTTTTTTATAATAATTTAATCATGTTTTCTGCAACCGGACGTTAGTCTTTCTAGATCTCAGACAATGTCAAACTCATGAGATAGTCTCCCACAAAAAGATCCCACGAATTATTCACAGGTGTATAGTTTTAAGAATCGAGCCTTTTCTGATAACCACATCGCGCGACCGATTGAAAAAAAAAACCACTAGTCGGTGGGTGTCAAAATGTATTAGCAAAATCACACCTGTGCAGATAATTATTTGTATAGTTCATTCCGAGAGAACATTGCAAAAATATAAACTAATGTCATATTATTTATTTTATGTCATAGTTTTTTTCAAAGTGTGTGTCGGAGGGTCGCGAGAGGTCATTATTTATATAATTTCATAGTTTGTAATTTCTATGTATAGTATATATGGTATCACGACTATCTAGGAATAAAAACGGACATATTGGTCATTAATCATATATTTGTTTTAGTAAAATCATTATAATTAGGTATCTAATGTATAATTGATGTCAATAATGTATGTATGTATTATTTCCTAGAAAGTTGATAGACTACATTTTTCTTAAGTACACTCAGACTAGAAAAATCTTTAAAAAATAATAGGTATTGCGAGCAAGAGAGATGCAAAACCGGTAAAGACTCTTAAACGATACTTATCTGACTATTTCAGTTCGGCATAATGCGAGTTTGTTCTTAATTAAAGGTATTTAAAAAAATATATAATTTATTGTTAATGATTGTTATTAGTTGTTTTATTCTTGGTCATCGCATCTCTCTTACATAAGACGCGGTGATTTATGATATAAAACGTAAAAGTAATGTATCATCACGACCGTATTCCTTCCGGGGTGGTTAGAAACCATTATTTATTTTTTCAAGCGGATTTACATTTAGCCTACTTTACTATAGGCCCATCATGACAAGCTCGTCGATGACTTTACCGTGCCAAACTCGAGAAATATTACAAATAAAATAAATTAATTTGTGTCCCGTCCCGAGCAGAAATCGAACCCGGTGCCTCAAAGTCTATATCCATGGACTTATCCGCTAGACCACGGAGGCAGTTTAAGATATAAAAATATTATTTATTCGTTATGTAAATTGTATCGAAACAGACTGTACCATAATGTAACCTTACACAAACCACCTGCACTGATATCGTCCAAAATATGAAATGCTAATTTAACGTTTTGATTAAGAATTGATAATTTAACAGAAGCCTGGGAACTGAAACTAAGACAGCAATATTTTTTCACCGTTGCAAATGACAGTTTTTTTTTTCTTTAGTTGTCAGTTCTTATTTCTTACGGTGAAAGAAAACTTCGTGAGAAAATGAAGAAAAATCGTTACACATATTCAAATTTCAAATCTCTTAGAGACATATGCCAAAAAAATGTTCTCGTGCCAGAACTGCCTCCGAGGACCGGGTTCGATTCCTGGTCGGGACACAAAAATATTTAATAATGTAAATAAATAAGTAAACCCTGGGGTCACTGATCGGCAGTCGAAATGTCAGTGACAAAGCTCGGCTCGCCATACACAATGCCATGTTGGTACCAACACTGATGTATGGAAGCGAGACGTGGATACGTCAGAATACGCATGAGAGTAGGGTTAATGCAGTAGAAATGCGGTCGTTGCGGCGGATATGTGGCGTCACTTTGGCGGACCGCATACGTAACGTCGAAATACGGAAAAGGGTTGGTATGAAGGAAAGCATAGGGACAAAAATAAGGAAAGGCATGCTACGATGGTTCGGGCATGTTGAAAGGATGAGCGATGAAAGATTGACGAACCAGATATATAATGCGAAAGTTGTGGGTAAAAGAGGCCCTGGCAAACCGAGACTCACATATCACGATCAAATAAATAAAACACTGACTGAAGGTGCATTAAAAAGTCTTCGTAACCAAAGGGCATGTATGAAGAGGTTAATGAATGTCGACGAAGCGAAAGAAGTATGTCGTGATCGTGTCAAATGGCGCTCAATTGTCTCTGCCTACCCCGCAAGGGATCTGGCGTGAAGATATGTATGTATGTATGTATGTAATGTAAATAAATACATTTAATTTATATTTCTCGATTTGGGTACGCTAGAGACATCGACGAGCTTGCCACTTGTAATGATTGGCCTATAGTAAAGTTGGCTAAATGTGAATCCGCTTATTTACAAGCGTGGTTTCTGACCACCCCGAAAGAGAAACGGTCGTGATGATACTTTCCCTTTGTTATTTCACCGTAATTAATTAAAATGGTAATATTTATGCCTTGGTTTGGAGAGTTTACAAAGTTCGACTTGTCGTTTTAGGCGTTTTTTCACTTTATTTAGCGTTGAAAGTCGCTCGACTTGACGTTTGTCTATGGTTTTTATACAAAAATCGGTAATAAAGCTAGCTTTGCTTGCTTGCTGTCAGATTGGTGGGGGATGGACGGAGTGATTACTGCACGGCAATAATGGTTTTAATAATACATTTTTCGTTTTTTTTTGTTTTAGACTAACATTAGTTGTAAGGATTTTGTAACTAACAAGCCTAGTTGCTTTGAATAAACGTATATTATTATTATTATTATTATTATTTATACACTTTCAACTAGAACATTGCAAATAGAAAAAAAAACACGTTATACGTGATTGTAATGCCTCACGGCATAAAGCTCGCCTGTGCACATTAATTTCAAGTTATTTTAGTTTTTGTGCAAAAAAAAAAAGTAAAGTATCATCACGACCGTTTCCCTTTCAGGGTGGTTATATATGGCTTATAAGCGGATTCACATTAAGCCAACTTTACTATAGGACAATCATGACAAGTGGCAAGCTCGTCGATGTCTCTAGCGTACCAAGAAATATCACAAATAAATTATTGTGTCCCGACCAGGAATCGAACCCGGTACCTCCGAGTCTAAATCCACGGGCTTAACCGCTAGACCGCGGATGCAGTTCTGGCACGAGAACTGCAATAAAGCGTTTTTATTATTATTATTATCTATATATATAAAGTCTTATATTAAATGTCTGTGTGTGTGTTCCCTATGCATTGCAAAACTACTTGACCGATCGGGATGAAACTTTGTGAATATGTTGTGTGAACATCGGGAAAGGTTTCTGACATATTAGATTGCATAATAAGTAAATCTTAATATATAAAACAAAGTCGGGTTTGTTAGAACACTTCTAACTCGAGAACGGCTGAACAGATTTTCACGGTTTTTATTTGTTGTATTTGTCTCCGTCTCGAATAGCAGATAACTATAAATAACTTATTTGAAAATTGAAGAAACAATAAAATAAAAGAAATAACATTTACCTATATAAAAAGTTCGTGGCTTTCGTACCTGTCAAACAATGTTGGTTGTCAAATAAATTTATATCAAGCTCCTTGAATATAGAACCAATGATAACCCATTTACCGCTCAACGGTTAATCGACCTCTCCCAGCAGACTGAGAAGCCAATCCTGGAAAAGTGGAGCTACCCAGCCATCACATAGGCCTTCTATGTAGAGTTTATTGAGAAGATCCAATCGGCGATTAGCATTGTGTATAATGAAATAATTTATTTGTCAGAAACATGGTAGGTAAATTATATATGTAATTATATCACATGCTTCGCTATTTCTAGCATACAAATATTTATTTAGTCACATGACTTTGTCGAGCTTAGTGTCTAGATATTCTTTTGTCGAATAAAAACATTTATTAACCAGCATTTGTTTGACTCTTAATTTGAACAGTTTTATTGGCAGCTCCCTTATAGTAACTGGAAGCTTATTAAATATCTTTGTTGCCATAACAATTTCGGCTATATTGAGTACTTTTATGAGCTGGAATAGTTATTCTACTAGGATAACGGGTTTTAAAATTGCAATTATCCCCAAGAGTTTTAAAAAGTTCCGGGTGGCTTTTTACAAATAAACAGCATTTAAGTATATAGATAGAAGGAACAGTCAGTAATTTTAGTTTTATAAATAAAGGACGACAGGAAGTCATAGGAGGTGTGTTACAAATAGCACGAATGCATTGTTTTTGTCCAATAAAGATTATATTTATTTCCACAGTGCATAAGCATTTGACATTGTGAATTTCTACGTGCTAACTAAAGTTTACAAACATTGTTTAGACGGTCGAAGTTCGCTGGGTCATCTGACCCATTTGTTTATATGGCTTTGAGATTTAGCACTGTCTATACACTATATCCATTTTCGTTCTAAATATCCTACAAAGGTATTTACAACACCACCGTTCCCGTGATTCCGGTTCCACTATTACGAACTTGTGAAATCGTTAATAAATTGTCATTAAAAATTGACATCAATTCCTCGCAAACCCGTCTGGCCAGCGTGGCGGGTGTAGGCCAAATTCTCCAGATATATGTTCTGGAAGGCCCATCTCCAGCAGTGGAGGTCTAGGACGCTGTGTTCTGGGGGCTGTAATGAATATAGTTCCGTACCGACGTAGAATTTAATACAATTTTGCACCTACCTTTCAATAAAGTGCTTAAGTTGTCCCAATGGTTGGCTAGGATAGAATGTCTAGCGGCATCCTGCCTTTGTCTTTGTGCAATAAAGATTTAAATAAATAAATAAAGGAGCCGTTGAGGAAATAATAATAATAAAATTCTTTATTGCACACAAAATATAAAATATAAAAACATGTACATAGGCGAGCTTAATACCATAAAGGTATTCTCTACCAGCTAACCTTTGGGAGAGTGACAGAAGAATATTATGGGTGCAGAGTAAGAAAAATTAACACAAAAAGATCAAAATATTATAATCAGTAAAATCAATAACACACACACACACAGTTTCCGTAACACAAGCCTCGTAGCTTACCACGGAAATTAGATGGCGCTGTGTGACCTGTCTGGAAATATAAAAAAAAAAAATGGGTACGTATGTAAGTAGGTATATGGTTTAAACATGTAAGAAACGTCTTAGAACACGGGTGTAGGATTCCGCGTTCTATCAGAGATCGGAGATCGGAGATCATCATGGGATGATGACTGTGAAAGAGCCTCGGTATCTTAAAGACAGCTTCACATTTCTTGGCTCTATTCACGATGGAACCTCTAGTTTCAACTCCATACTCTCCATTCCTTCTCATCACACCTCTTTTGTCTCCCATTCGTTTGCTGTTGTTGCTGCAATCTCTGGAACGAAATACCATTGAATATCAAAAATTTAGTATATAGTACTTCTTATCTACCTAACTGTTTCAAGTGCTCTATTTTTTAATATAGTTTTTTTCCTTTTTTATTTGCAGCAACAACATCATTATTTCTATATTACTTCCCTCATCGTTTAAGTGGTTTATTTGTAAATTTATTATGTGTATATAGTATATACATATATAATTTATTTCTGTACGTGTTATGTAATTGTAAGTAAATATTGGTATGTATATATTGATATATATGGACTTACTTAATATTGCACATACCATCTATACTGTCTAAATGTCTTAAAGGTTTGGCTGTCAGAGAATGCCTAGCGGCATTAATTCCATAGTGAAATAAAGTTTTTAAATAAAAATTTTAAAAAAAGATTCATGTATGGTTTTTAACGTTCGATTATCGCATGAGTACACGTCAAGTTTGTTTTAATCAGAAAAGGCACCGGCTTCGTTTAACGTACTACAAAGTTGCGACCACGTGGAGCGAGGTGACGTCACTTTGATATCAGCGTTTTAATGATTCAATAAAATTCCTTGAATTATCATTGTAAGGTAACCACATATATATATAGGTATATTATTAACTTTATGAAAAATAAAAAATAAAAAAATGATTATTTTTTTTGTTAAATTGAATTTCTGTATCTTTTGGTTGTATTTCTTCTGTTTTTTCTCCTTTTCTTTGACATCTAAGTATCAGTAATAAAGTATGTTTCCTAATTTGGCCAATGTATAAACTCAATTATATAGTAGTATTTATGTTCTGTAATGTGCTTTGCAAATGAATGAATAAATAAATAAAATACTAAGTCAAAAAATAAAAATACATAAGGTACCTAATTAGAAAACCTAATTTAAATATATATATTTCATATATTCTAATGGTAAAGCGTCCCCAACACTATGCCGGCTTGACTAGGCATGACGGCAAATCGAGCCTGATCCCGAAAAGTGTGGTGCGCTGCTAAAACTGGAACACTTTTCTTGTATGGAGTTACGCTTCTTCTTGTATTATGTTTCTTGAATTTATACTCCAGGTTATAGAAAAGCAAAACTGGCTGGTGGACATTCCACATTTTCAGCGTACGATAGATGTATTATGGAAATGCATAATTTAGAATAATTAAAAAGGGACAAGTTTTTGGAAGTTTGCAAAACTTTGGCTAGCATGATTACGTTAAATGATTTATTTTGGACTATGGGGACCAAGGAAAAGTCCAAACGGCTGATGGCTGGAAAACCTTTTTTTAAATTAATTTATATTACTTTTTCAAATAAATAAATTCTGGTCACCCTGGTCATATTAGGAATTCCAAAGCTGTCATACAAATACATGTCATTATTATTGCGACACTTGTAATTTTTTTTATATAATAAACTACGACCAATATTGTCCAAAACATTTCTAAAAAATGTTTAAACATTCTTGTAACTATTTTAGATTTGATATTTTATAATCTTATCTTTTAGCTTCCGGAAAATGGCTTAAAATTGTTATCATTTTTTTTTTTAATAGCACAACATATGACCTGATGGTCCACGCATGGTCCATGAATGTTAGCGACTGGAATCAGACACTTATGTCGGACATCAGTACCTAACACTATGCCGGCTTGACTAAATGCCTTTTCACACTTCGCTTGAAGGACTCCAAAAGGAGTTATAGAAAAGTGGAAAAACATCTTTATTGTGCGACAGATGTATGAGTCACCAAATTTATAGGTACGCGAAGGGATGGTGACTACGGTATGTGGGTGCATATTCTGACCTGTGCGTGTGGTTCGGTTGCGGAGAGGAGAGGTTATAGAGTTCATCAGAGCACTCACCATAGTATAGCCGGTAGAACACGCTCAGAAAAGCTACATCTCGGCGAAGGTGCAGGGTTTCGAGAGTTCCAGATATAGTGGCATCGTCCACAATTCGAACAGCTCGCCTCTGTAGGACATTGAGATCATCTGTGAGGTACTTGGCTCAACCGTCCCAAAGGTGTGAACAGTATTCCACGCATGATCTGATCTGTGCTGCCTCAATCAATACTGCCTTAGTGGTAGAGCGGTTGTTGATTTTCACGCGTCTAAAGCGGAGTAAGTACCTATGTATCCATACTAAAAGATGACATATTTGTGCCGTTTGCTATATAAACTGTTTCTCCCATTATAAACCCATTGTTTCTTGAAACTCTTGGACTCCAAGCAGATTTATTTATTTATAAAATTGCATACTCATTACAGCCAAAACCAATGCGTTACGAGGCGTCTTACAAAATCATACTATACAATTCCAATATCTACTAAATATAAACTTATTTAAATTAATAAATAAAAACTATATTATAGTTATTATTAGATATAAAAAAAACTAACTAAAACAAAAAAAATATAAATCGTATCCGCGCGGCAAGGTGACAAGAACGCTGGCCGCATTTCCTCGCTGAATCGCTATGCTGATTCTCTGGACGAGCCCTCTTGTCCACAGAGCAGACAATGAGACGAGGGGTGATGTTTTTTAAAAATGTTTTAGCGCTTTAGTTGATGAATGTCGATGAAGCGAAAGAGGTATGTCGTGATCGTGTCAAGTGGCGCTCAATTGTCTCTGCCTACCCCGTAAGGGATCTGGCGTGAAGATATGTATGTATGTATGTATGTTTTAGCGCTTGGACCCCACGGGCCTAAAGTCTCTACAGCAAACGGCACTAACACGTAGTCTTCGATTATAGATACGTATTTGTTCCGCTTGCAAACATAATATAAACTAAACTAAATCATTATTATTCTGAACTAAACAATGAAAAATCCCGCACATACAAGGTTATATCCTTACCTTATATAAATATAATTACATTATCATATTGTTATGTAATGATAATGTATGTATTTATTTAGTACACACAGCAGTACATATACTATCACACACATTACATAGTATAATTATAACTTATCTAATATATGTACCAATTAGGTGTCACAGCATTCACCAATATAAAAAGAAGAAGAAGGAATTAAAAACTTATTACTGTTAAAACAAAAACAAAAAAATTAACAAAAACTATCAAATTTACAAAATAAAAATATGATATCTTAAATAAAATTATACATTTTTCTCTTTTTTAATAGAACTAATAAGGGTTTTCCCACAGCATCGGTTGGCACACTCCTTGATCGAAATACACTGACCATGGCGGTGTGCCTTCGTCTCGGAGCTCGGACTGTCGATCATCTCGGACACCACGGGCTTTCTTGTGCTAGAAGTGCTGGCCGCATTTCTCGTCACGCGGCTCTTAACGACATCATCCGAAGGGCTCTTGTCACTGCTGGGGTACCCGCAATCTTAGAACCTTCTGGGATTATGCGAAGCGATGGCAAGAGACCCGACGGAATGACTGTTGGGCCGTGGAAACTTGGCAGGTCTCTGGCGTGGGATGCGACGTGTGTAGATACATTAGCTCCATCTCACATCCAGGCGACCTCGTCAGGCGCGGGAAGTGCGGCTTTTTCTGCGGAGAACCTCAAATTGCGCAAATACGCCAACCTTGGTATCGGTTACAAATTTGCGCCGTTTGGGGTCGAGACGATGGGCCCATGGGGACCGTCAGCGAGGCGCTTGGCCAAGGAGTTGTCAAAGCTGCTGACAGAAAGGTCTGGAGACAGGAAGGCTGGCAATTATTTCTGCCAACGTATTAGCCTCGCTATACAGAGGGGAAATGTTGCCAGTCTCCTTGGGACTATCTCGGGTGGGACGTCTCTAGAGGACATTTTTTATTTATAGTTTAGTTTATTTTTAATTTTATTATTTAGGTAGCTTTTAATTTATATTTAATGTACTATAATTAACTACGAATAAATTTTATTTTTATTTATTTATTATTTATTTAAGGATAAAGAAAAAAAACTAATAAGGAAACATAAAAAATGCACAAATTTGGTACCTTAAAAAAAAAGAAAACAAAACACTTGTTAAATAAATTATAAGCTACTTAAATATTGATGGTTTGAAATGTTCGAGAACATTTTTTTCCGAATACATTGTAACGGTTATGAAATATGTCTATATCATTATTGGCACTGCAGAGTTAATTGTAGTACCTATATGGTAAAGTATCATCACGACCGCTTCCCTTTCGGGGTGGTCAGAAACCACGCTTACAAATAAGCGGATTCACATTTAGCCAACTTTACTATAGGCCAATCATGACAAGTGGCAAGCTCGTCGATGTCTCCAGCGACCAAACTCGAGAAATATCACAAATAAATTAAATATTAATTAAATGTATATATTTACATTATTATTATTTTTTGTGTCCCGACCAGGAATCGAACGAATGAATTGAGTGAAAACATATAAATAATAAATAAATAAATAATAAATAAATATTTCCAGACAGGTCACACAACGCCATCTAATTTGCGTGGCAAGCTACGAGGCTTGTGTTACGGAAACTAGATGGTTGATAAACTACATATTATACTTTCTTTTTTTTTTGTAAATATATACATATTATACATATAAACACCCAGACCGAGACAAATTATACAATGTACAACTTGCCCCCGGTGGGAATCGAACCCACGACCTCCCGAGTTCACGGCAACGTTTGTTACCACTAGACCACGGAGGCGGTCGATATCGTATATTATAAATACTTACTTAAATGCGGAAGTAAAATATATCTTACAAGGACTTCATAAAGTTGATGATTTTTAAAAAATAAATTATTAATCAAAAATACAACCAAAAAATTAAATTAAATATAGGATAAAAAAAAATGCTTCAAATGTCTGCCAATGGGCAAGGCAAAGTGCCAAGGATACTGGCAGCCTTGCCACGTTGAAAGACAATGCTATATTGCTTAGCCCTTTTGTCTCCCGATGTGTTGATGAGCTGGTTTGACAACGTCTTGAAAATTTCACGTGCACTTGGTCCGAGAGTTACAACTCCAAACAGCGCAAAAACACATCTTCCAATAAGCTGGGTGTATTTCCGCCGTTTGAGGTTCTCTTCTTGTAATGCAGCAAGCAGCGCCTGGGTCCTTAGAGGTCAAGGACAGGTGGAAAGGCACCAGGGTGCCCACACAGGTGGCATCCCACACTAAAGGCAAAATTATCCTCCATGGAACCAGCGTCATTCCACCAAGCCGCTTGCCATTGTCGCGGGCCATGCCACTGGGTTCTAATATAGCTGGAATAATATTATTATTAACGTGAGAGATGAGTATATATATATAGGCAAGTATTTTATATACAATAATCTAAACAGGTGAATAGTTCTTAGTTCTAATATGGGAATTTGTGACATCTTATATATTAATTATATTGTCATTTTTTATATTTTTAGTTATAGTTTATTGACATTTTAAATTCTAAAATAGTTTTTTAACTAATATTTATTAAAATACACATTTAATACATATATTTAATACATATATATATAATAATATTAATAAAATAACAATAGTTGAAATTCCTCGTCAAGACGTCTGGCCAGCGTGGCGAGTGTAGGCCAAATTCTCCAGTTCCGAAAGGCTCATCTCCAGTAGTGGAGGTCTAGGACGCTGTGTTCTAGGGGCTGTAATGAAATGGAAATTGGGGCTGTTCCTTGCCATACTGTATTACCCTATCTGGCCAGGTATTTTATTTAGAATTGTTATTAACAAATTTTTGCTTAACCGAGTGTTCTGATAGAATCCTATGGCGATAAATATATAAATAAATAGACGTAATATATATTACTTGATGATAGAGTCATTCATTAAGAAAATTGCATCATGTCAGTCGAGCAATGCGTCGACGCACGTGATCGGTGTGACTATGACTGACCTAAGTCACGTAGCCAGCCGGACGAAGCCAGGTTCCTTGAAATAATTACCTGTAAATTACCAAATCAAAAACGTAATAAAAAGCTATTCGCAAATGCATTTAATCGTTTTCAAAACGTGGATTTTATCGTTTATTACTTTCCTTGTTTTTATACAGATGTGATATTATTTTTAATTTGACAAAGCCTATTTACAGCTGCCATAGTCACGTCCTGTAATGAACTCCGGATTGCCGCTCAGATTGAAGGTCCAGATCTACAAATAGTTCATCGATTCCCGACTTACTTATGCTGCGACAGCTTGGCATCACATCCAGAGTCAGCGAAATTCTGTAATTTCAAGAGATCTGGAGATGCCTACTATCGAGACATTTGTTGTCGGCCTAGCTAAACGTATATATTATATATATTATCTTCAGGGTATCGCTCCTACTTTCGCACGGCGAGGCCACTGCCTAGGGAGGCGCTCTTGGAGAAGAACTAAAGTAGACGAATCTGGAAGACTAAATTCATGAGCCACACGGACGGTGTTGTACTAGGAACAGCGCCCAGCACCAACGTGCGTTATATCAGTTACCCGTAGTGAACATCCAGGCCTGGATGACTCTGCGAGCTGCCACAACCTTGACATTAAATTTAATTTAAATGTATATTTTGACATATCAGCACACATATGCTTGTACATTTATATATATTAGTTTTAGTTAAGTTAGTACATATAAGTTATAGTGACAACGCCGATTTACAGCCACTTCCTATTTAATATATTTATAATAAAAATAAATGAACAGACAGCCAGTGTGAGTGTATTTTACTGGGGATTCCGTCGCAAACCGCTCTCAGAATGCGATTGGTTGAAGAGCGTAGCCGCTCCCAGAAAGACGTGACACGGTTTCGGAGCACCGCGAAGAAGTCTGGTACCCTCGCCGCAGCGAACATGCCCGATGCACTGCAGCACCTCGGTCGGCGATGAGGATACGGAACGCATCATTGTACTGTACCCTCATGGTTCCTATGGTAGCTGGCCTATAGTTTGTTATTTGACAGTATGTTTCAAACAGCGTCAGCTTGACATCTTCATTTAATTAATGACATTATTATTTAATTTACACTTTGTAAGTAATCTGGTGGCTCGGTTTAAACCCACCCGGCATGTACCAATGAGAAATACACTTTTCTTACGTACATTTGTCAGAGATTTGGAGAGCACGTTAACCTTCCCGGTTCCGCTAAAACCAACTTGTAGAATCGTTAATAAATTGTCATTATAAATTGACATTAGATCCTCGCCAACCCGTCTGGCCAGCTTGGCGAGTGTAGGCCAAATTCTTTAGATATATGTTCTGGAAGGCCCATCTCCAACAGTGGACAGTGGAACAGTGTTCTGGGGACTGTGGTGAAGTAATATTTTAAATGACATACTAATATCATATTTATGTATGAGTATGTGTTAAGTTAGCTTAAGTTTGGGTATTAAAGTTACCACTAATTTCCTTAATATATAATAATATTAAAATTAAACTTAAATTCGTGGCTGTTAAGGTGCCGTGTCATCATACAATTAAAAAAATATAACTCCTTCTATACAATAAAGTTTTCTCTATGCAAAGTCATTTGCTAGTGTTCATTTTCAGTTGGTCGTTAACAAATCAAATATTAATTAGTCAAAAACCTCAAACGGCGGAAATACTCGACACCCAGCTTATTGGAAGATATGTTTTTGCGCCCCGATTGAGTTGAACACTCGGGCAGAGGGGGCCAAGAACACAGTAAAGGCATTGTCAAAACAGGTCAAAGTCAAGTCAAAGTCAAAATATCTTTATTTACGTAAACCTATTGCAGGCATTTATGAAACGTCATTAATTTAATTATTTTGAATGATTCTACTCCTGCTAGTAGAAGACTAAGCAGCAAAGTGGTCCAATAAGTAAGCTGTTAGCAGAAGACCAGCAGCTTAGAAGATTCCAGTGACCTGTTAATGTTTAATCTGACTGAGAAAGGAATCTGCAAGGAAAACTCAGCTATATCAGATTTACAAAATAAAACATATACAAAACTGCACCACAACGATCAATTAATAACTTTTTAAATTTAGTTATCAGTACTTATAAGATTACAATACCTGGTACAGCAGTAACCCACCAGGCAAGTCAGAATTAAGATAGACTACATGCCTATGTGCAACCCGAAAGTCGACAAAACGCAAAAACCTCTGTTAATTTAAGAACAATAAATTGAACGTGTTCGGCAGAGGTCCCAGGCCCCGACAGCAGCACCCGATCACGGACATAACGCATGTGCTAGCCATCCCCCCGCTCAACCAGGTCCTTAGGGTGCGACACACGTGCCACCACTGAAATGACCTTCTGAGTTGCCAGTAGTATCCTTGGCACTTTGCCCATTGGTAGAGATTTGGAGTAATTATTTATTTATTTTGTTTTTCGTTTATTTAGTTTTTTTTTATTATTAATAGTAATTTAGAATCTTAGTACTTTATTTCCTTCGAATAACTATAAGTGTAAAAAAAATAGTCAAAAATCATCCAATTAAATATTGTTAGAAATTTTCGCGTAGTGTGAATCATTTCCTAGCGGTATATAAGGGGTAGGTTAGAAGCCAAAATCGTCATAAAATCTTACACTCCATCCCGAAAAGACGTGTCTCTCTGTTTTTATATTGTTTTAATTATTACACAAAATAATATAAACGAAAAAAATACTTTGCTCTATAAAAAATTTTTGAAAAGTGAATTTTTTTTTTGCTATTTTGGTGGTTTTTTTTTCCAAAAAAAAAGGGTAAGTTTTTATTTTTGTTATTTAACTATAATTACATTTTCTTAGTTTATTATTATCTAGCTGTGTAATTTAGTGATCAGGAAAAAACCTTCGCATAGCGGTGGGTTCCCATTAACTTTTTATCCATCCCTAGGTTCTAAGGAAATCCCAGAATTCCAAAAATAATAGAATCTTCAAACTAGCATCAGAAAAGTATTTTTTTGTATGTATAATTAATTTTGGAATTTAATCGAAGTTTTTTAAAAAAATAGTACCTATTATCACGATCGTTTCCCTTTCGGGGTGGTCAGAAACCACGCTTATAAAGAAGCGAATTCACATTTAGCCAACTTTACTATTGGCCCATCATGACAAGTGGAGAAATACACAAATAAATTTAATAAATTAGTCCGTGGATTTAGACTTGGATGTACCGGGTTCGATTTCTGGTCGGGACACAATTTCTTTGTGATATTTCTCAAGTTTGGTTCGCTAGAGACATCGACGAGCTTGCCACTTGTCATAATGAGAATGTGAACTAAATGTGAACCTGTGAGTCTGTTGGTCTGAGAACACATGTTCAGAGCTCAGGAGCTCTAGGATGCAAAATTCCGTTATGTCAAGTTTTTCTCCAGAGTAAATGTTCATACATCTGTAGCTAGTAATGTTGCAGTATCTGTGGTCTAGCGGTAAAGTCCGTGGATTGGGTTCGATTCCTGACCAAGAAACAATAAATAATTTAAAATATTTGTATTTCTCGAGTTTGGTGAGCCTATAGTAAAGTGAATCAGCTTTAAAAGTGTGGTCAATAACCACCCCGAAAGGGATACGGTCGTGATGTTTACATTGTTCTAGTAAACTTAATTATCGAATCAAGAACATTAAGCTTTTAGACAGAAATAAAAAAATAGACTCCAGCGCTATGAGATGCGAAGTATATGGATCTAAAAATTGGCAGCTCGGATCTCTGAACGTTCACAATTTGGCAGTTCGGAAGTACGTTACGTAATAGAATTTTTACATGCTAGAGCAGTAGTCTACAATCATTATCATCTAGAACATAGAGTCCCAAACCACCACTATTGGAGATGGGACTTTCAGATTTTTCTGGAGAATTTGGCCTAGATTCGCCAAGCTGGCCAGACGGCTCGGCGAAAGTTTAATGTCTGTAATGAAAATTTATTTACGATCAACAAGTTGGTATTAGTGGAACCGGGACCGACTACTTAACGTGCTCTCCTCCTCACGGCAACGGTGATGTTGTAAATCTATGACAAATGTACGTAAGAATAGTGTATTTCTCATTGGTACATGCCGGGTTTCCAACCGATCTTTTTAGGATTTTAAGGAAAGCGTTCTAACATCGCAAACCTTTTTTACGAAATTTATGTAAATGTAACGTTTACAGTAAAAATGGCGTCAATAGTAATTTAAAACGCCAAAAATCTTAATTTAAATTAACCTGGGTTCATAACCATAAATTTTATTTTCAGGAATTTTCTATTTGAACAACTAACGCCATCTAGCGGGGAATAGCAATGTTGCAGTTAGTTTCGCTACTCGCCGTTGCGGCGCTGCTGATCGAGGGAAGCCGATTCGTGAATGCACAAATCGATGATTCTAAACTCGATTTAGATAATAATTTGGAGGCGAACGGTGAGTTTATTATGTACTAGCTGTTTCACCCGGCTTTTCTCGTGCTATATTGTAGGTGTGTGATTAGATATGAAGTCATTACATATACTCGTGGAATTTGTTAAAGTGCAAATCTCAAGTTACGGCTCAGAGAAGTTTTCGCAAAAATATCGCTACTCATACCGACCCTAATCAACTAGGTAGCGAGAGGTCAACGATCGCGCGAACGTTGACTTACGTAATTGTTTCTCTCTCTCTATTTCGTCTTTCGGCTGTGAGCGAGATCAAATAATAATGTTTTGTTATGACAATGATTTTTACTTAAAAAAAAGTAAACTTATGTATTTATTTCAAAAAGGGGTTCTACCAATGACGCCTGAAGCCTAAAAAAATATTTGCTCTTCTGACAATTACACGCGGTACACATATGTACATATCCAACAGTTAATGGCCTTATATCTCCGCGGAGACATGACGTGACATATAAAGTCATATAGCATAAAGTCCATATCTAAGCCTTATTCTGTTACTTAAGCGCAAACGTTATATAATGGAATCCGTTAACTATATATATATATATATATATATATATATATATATATATATATATATATCACGCTATTTAATTTAATATTTCCACGGCCGTTGTCAAGGTCGATCGCTTATTAATTGAGTAATATTTTGTAATTATGACGCAATCTCTGACTTAAAGAACGAAATCCACTAATAATGTTTGCGACTTTGTAACAGAATAGTGCTATGGATTCGTAGGATTTGCCTATCACCCATTTTGGGCCATTTTTTACTAATTGTGCTGTGTAGAATGTTAAAAAAGATGAAAATAGTTGTTTCGATTAAAAATTATATAGGTACATACTACTTAAATAAAATTAAATAACTATAAGCATATTAAAATAATCAAATAAAAAATCTATAAAAAAAATGTCCTTTAAGAGACGTCCTATCAGAGATAGTCCCAAGAATACCGGCAACATTCCCCTCTGTAAAGCGTAGTATAGCGAAGCTAATACGTTGGCAGAAATAATTGCCAGCATTCCCGTCTCCAGATTTCTCCGTCAGCCGTTTGGACAACGAACTATTGCAATTATTTTAAATAGAACAAACCAAATATTTCCGGAGCAGCAAAATAAATGAAATTGCAGCATTAAATTTTATAGTCTTTCTATAAATTATTTAAAAAGTACTAATTGACAAAATTCCCTATTTTTTTTTTCTTTGTTAATCTTGCAATCAGTCATAAACTTTAAGCAGATGATTTGAGTAGTATGACATGTAGATCATATTCCCCATTGGGAATATCTCCTTATTTGCTCAGCAGCTAGAATCTTTTTAGAATTAGAAATTCCCTAAATAAATGCGACTAGGTATATACATATTTATTATTGTATTTTTATACGTATAAGTGGGTCAGTCGATTGTGCAGAATTTTACATTCTAAGAATTATGTAATGATGAAATCTGATTAATAATTTTACCATTTAAAGCTTAGGCACACCAAAATGCATTCGGTGAACTGGTTCTTTTGTTCACAGCGCTTATTTCGTCGTTTCGTCTGTTTTTTTTAAAGACATTTCATATATTTCTCATACGTGGTCTAACTGCCTCTGTAGTCTAGCGGTTAAGTTCGTGAATTTAGACGCTGAGGCACCGGGTTCGATTCCTGGTCGGGACACAACAGTTTATTTAATTTAATTCGTACTATTTGTCGAGTTTGGTACGCTGGAGAGATCGACGGGCTTGCCACTTGTCATGATGTACCATATCCGTAAGTCTTGTTTCAATTGGTGTTATTTTTATATACATATCACCATGGCAAGCTTACAATATTAGTTCCCCTTGAAAGTAAAATTTAGCATTTGACATCATTGTAAATGGCACATACTTTCAGTGAGAACAATAAATAGGTGGTACGAACGGTCAGTCGTGCCGATAAACCCAGTAAAGTGTATTCACAATTTCGAGATCAGGCCCGTATTGCCGAAATGCCCAGTCAAGCCAGCATAGTGTGAGGGAGTGACTGATTCCAGTTGCTAACATTCATGAACTTTGCACGTCACTTACCATCAGGTGGGCCCAACGTCACATAAAAGGCTAGTAAAAAAAAAAAGGAAAAAAAGGTTGGCTAAATGTGAATCTGCTTCTTCAAAAAGCGTGGTTACTGATCACCCCGAAAGAGATACGATCGTGATAATGCTATACTTCACTTTACATGTGTCTTTTCGTAAAAAAACTAATAACTTAATTAATATACAGTTTTTTGGCCAAAGAATATTATATGGGGGTTGGATAAGGCTTGCAAAAGATGGCGTGTAGTAGCGAGCCTTGGAGGAGGTCTATATCTAGCAAACTACGTTAATTCAATGCCAATACACATTTGGCGCGGTGGTGGCTCGGTTATAAAAACGCGTACCTTAAATCCTACAAAGGTCGGTTCAAACCGGCATGTACCAATGAGAAATACACTTTTCTTACGTACATTTGTCATAGATTTACAACACCACCGTTCCCGTGCCTCGGAGAGCACGTTAAGCCGTCGGTCCCGGTTCCACTAATGCCAACTTGCGGAATCGTTAATAAATTGTCATAAAAAAAATGACATCATATCCTCGCCAAGCCGTCTGGCCAGCGTGGCGAGTATAGCCCAAATTCTTCAGTTCTGGAAGGTCCATCTCGAGCAGTGAAGGTCTAGGACGCTGTGTTCTAGGGGCTGTAATGTAACGCATTTGGTTTGCCCAACCCCTAAATCGTAACTTGAAAAAAATCTTTACTAAAATACTATTATATTTGCGTGCTGGTTTAAATTTAGATCGATTTGAATATAAAATATCCGTCGACCGGCTGGCGGTTTTAAATTTCAGATTTCAGAATCATGTATACTGCATGTCTAGTAGTGATATCATTGTAGGAGCTACTTTATTTGTAGGTATACGACTACATAATTTATTATTTTTCAAAGTTTTTTTTTGTTTAATTTAGTTTTTAATGTAACATAGTTTATTTATTGTAAGGTTTTCTTTTAAATAATTTAACATTGTAATTAGTTTATACTGTTTGTATTATAACTTCGATTAAATAACAATAAAAATAATACCATCACGACCGTAATCCAGAGCGCTCAAAGGAGATTGACGTAATGTCTATGGAAGTTATGCTGAACTTGCATCTAAACCAAATTATCGATAAAAGAAAGCTATAGTACAATGGATTATTATAAAAAATAAATCTTTAATTTATTCGATGTGAACTATAAAATAACAAAAAGAAACTATATAAAAGTAGATGGAACTGTTCCATACTATAAATACAAGCCAAGCACCGTTCCGCAAAATAATAATATTCCACTCTACTGGGACAGAACGATTATAACTGACAAAACAGTACACTCAACCGACATCTTAATAAACAAAGAAAACAAAACAGCATTTTTAATAGATATAGCCGTACCTAACACTCATAACCTAATAACTACACATACAGAAAAAGCTATTAAATACAGAGACCTTGCAATAGAGATTAAATCCCAACTCAAATTAGAAAAAGTAACGACTGTACCTATATTAGTATCTACGACTAGAGTAATAGTCAAACACAATAGCCTATTAAATTAGAACAATACACTAACAGACAACAACAAAAAGCTACAATCCTTAATACTTGTCGTAGTCAGGAATTCAAAAGAGGCAAAGGCACGTGTACATCGTCAGGGTAACCGGCTAAATGCCAAGATTCTTCAACAATTCACAACAATAATAATAATGCGTTTATTGAGTAATGAGGTATACATGTAATGGCTGATTCCTCAACTGTCAAGCAGATGCCCCCTTCGCCACCCGCACTAAGAACTAGTAAAATACGAGTAATGATATTTTCTCCATACGGGCTAACTGTAGGACAACTTCATCCCACGATCTCAAAGTCAACCCCAAGAAGAAATTAAATAAATTTACACACTTTTATATTGCCGTGAACTCGGGAGGTCGTGGGTTCGATTCCCACCGGAGACAAGTTGTACATTGTATAATTTGTCTCGATCTGGGTGTTTATATGTATAAAATGTATATATTTACAAAATAAAAAAAGTTTATATGTAGTTTATCAACCATCTTATTTCCGTAACACAAGCCTCGTAGCTTACCACGGAAACTAGATGGCGCTGTGTGACCTGTCTGGAAATATTAAAAAAAAAATAATAAAAAAAAAAAAAATTAACGAGTTTCTTATTAGTGATAAACACAATAGAATCGTAACTTATGGTCGCCCGGTGAAATTTACTATTGTCAATATTCAAAGGGTGAAACATTTCAAATTACGTTTGTATTAATTAAATTTTTAAACCTCTTTCCTATAATGCTAAATAAAATATACTTGGCTTCATAATTCAGACTAATAAAAATTGTGAATCTATAATGACGTTTTGGATTAGCAGACGATTTGCGTCATTCCAACGTCCACGTGAAAAATTGAAATTTTATCGTGTGACGTCATAGCATTATTATGTTAGCCCATTTCTCAGCATCGCTGTTACATTATGCATAACAAATAAATATTCGGCTAAAATAATGCATAACCTAATATTAAAGCAATGAATAATTGTATGTGCTATGAATATATTCGAGAAAATCATTTAATCAGTCATAAATATTAATTTCGAAACTTATGGGTTTAGAAAAGTGAATGTATATATAAGTATAGCGAATCCAATATTTTCAAGTCCTTAGGAGAATTTTTGTTTATCAACATTCTAGGAAAAAAAAATACGGACATTTTGGACATATTTTCACAGAAGAAATAATTAGGAACGGGTTCAAGACTCAGCTTTACGCAGTGGAAGTTGGTGCGAGAGGAGTTCCAGCAATATATTTGCACCACTTAATGTAAGAATTGGGCCTAAGCAGGTCTGCTGTCAATACATTTCTAGAAAGAGCTTCCAAGACGGCATTAACGAAATCATCGGTCGCAAGCCCCAGACACCATTCTTCTCAACCTTTACCCACATCCGATGGACCCGGAACCCGCACGGTGAATCCATGGAATGCTTAGGAATTTGTCTGTTAAATTAATTTAAAGTTAAATGTTGGTTTCATGCCGTTAACAAAACAGCTTCTAGCGAAACAACTCCTAAGGATACAAGAGGGCTGGCCAGTATTTGGGCCAAAGAACCGGCATTGCCATTCAACGCGGCAATGCTGCCAACATCCTTTATACTTTGCTCATTGATTGTGATTATTAGTTTTTTTTTCTATATTTTTTTTAGTATTAAGTAGTTTGTATTTTATTTTATTCCTTGTAATAATAATTAATATTTATTGAATTATTTTTTATTCGCTAAACCAAAAAGGTAAATGTAACAATTAAATTTAAAGATGGCTTTAAATGTATCAGTTTTATTTTAAAGATCAGGCGTCACCTGTTACAATTTGACGCCATTTTAAACCTTTAATCGTTACCAGCATTTTTTTTATAGGTAACATTTTGACAGCTCAGTCATTAGTACTAAAGCATATCATTATTACAACCAATTCGGTCCTCTTGTGGTGGTCAGAAACTACGCTTTTATAGAAGCGGATTAGCATTTAGCCATCTTTACTATAGACCTATCAATACAAGTGGCAAGCTCATCGTTGTCTTTAGTATACGACGCTCGAAAAATATCACAAATGAAATATATCGGAACTAGGAATCAACCGGAGGTACACCCGTATCTAAATCCACGGACTTAAACGCTAGTTCACGAAAGCAGTTATTAGATTTATCTATTAATACAACATTTATATATCCTCTTTCCAGTGGTAGAAGCACCTCGTCGTCGTTTGAAAAGCTATGTCAGTATATCGGTAGCTCCGCCCAAATCCATGAAGCATCCGTTGGGTTCTCGCATACAGCTGTCTTGCGAAGTTATGGGCTCGCCGGCGCCTTCCATACAATGGCTTAGGAATGGAGAACCACTCATGGAGGTAAGATAGTTACTTGACTTATACCTGTATTCTAAGACGTTTCCTCAACGGCTACTCCACTCAATCATTCTATCATCCCAATCATTCTAGCTGTTAAACGGAGATTTATTTATTTATTTATTCGTGGGAAAATTTACAGCCTTGACAATATTATGTATACAAAAAATATCTAATCTTAAAGCCTTACAAATTTTCACTGTTATCTAAAATGAAAAAAAAAAGTAAGAACCAACAAAATCAGTAAAATAACAATGAGATATGAAATAACAATTGCATTTGTATACTGATCCCGTTTTACAACTTAAGAATCATACAATATAATAAAAGTAATTAAGTGTAACAAGTTTTATTAACAATAAGTAGGTACTCAAACAACACTTTACAAATTTTGACAAGAAATATAAATGAAACATAAGTAATAGAAAAATATATAAAATAAAAAAAACTAAAACAAGGATCAAATAAATAATTTAAAATAATAATAATGTAATATTTCAACATTTTAATGGACATCTACTCCATATGCTCATCACAGTACTCTGTAGTCAATAAAAGTCTGAGGGTGGAAGGAGATGTCTCAAACAGGTCCTCCAACATTTTTTGTAAAATCTCATTACCTCGCAATTAATAAATGTTACCATTTTAAATATTGAAGTTAAATTAAAACAATAATTATTCAAGTTTTTCAAATGAATATATATTCCTTCTTATAGCAATAGAAACTAGAGTGTTTTTTTATCTTAGAAGCACATAGTATTTAAGATTTGGTATATTTTATTTATAGTTATGAATGAAAGATACAATAAGTTCGTTTGCTTTTCAGTATGAAGAAGAGACCAACGAGCTCTTCGCTTCTCATCCATCCAGCATAGCTCGTCTTACCTCCATATTAGTACTGACTGCTCCTTCGTCTTCTCTGGAAGACGTCTACTCGTGTGTAGCCACTGCTGGCTCCAAAACCACCTCTGCTAGCACGACTGTGTATACTGAACAAGGTGTGTACTCTATATACTATTAATAATAATAATAATTATTATTATTTATTGCACAAAGTTAAATAACTTAAAACTAAGCGCATAGGCGAGCTTTATTAAGGCATCTTCTACCAGCTAACCTTTGTGAAATGTAACCAATTACAGGCAGAGTGCCAAAAATTATATAAATGATAGATAATGAGAAATATTATCAAGTATATATTATTATGATTTCCTTGATTGTACCTATAATTGTTCAAATTTGTCCCTAAGGTTTGGCTGTCAGAGAATGTCTTCGGGCATTAAGTCCGCCTTTGTACTTTGTGCAATAAAGATTTTTAAATAAATAAAGAAATAAATAACTATATATATTATAACATAAACAACAACACATTCTATACATACATAATGCACACATACAATACACTACAAATAATACTTACGGAAAGGGTAATATTTACATAGAATACATACACTTAAATGTTTTTTACTACAATACGGAATAGGAATGAGTCAACTACGAATATTATACTCATACATATTTATATACATACTTATTTTTCATCTCTCTTTCTCGCACAACCCAACATTTTCAAGTACTTTTGGTAAATGTAGTCTATTAGGTAATAAAATTAGCGCTATTTTAGAGATATGCTTGCGCTGAGAGAGACGCAAAATAGTTGCGCAATAAAAAGGAGGCCTCGTTTGTAAACCAGCAAAACAAAAATAGTCAGTTGCTTACCCAAAACCCGATATGCGATATATCTCATCTTTTCTTTCCCATATACAATGGACCCTGCACCGTCACGGTGAGTTCATGAAATGCTTATAAAATTGTTTTAGTAAAATCATTATGTTTTTCACTAAACACCAAAGAAAGACCGTTAGACAGTGACAATAAATACTTATACACATTTATTTAAAAAAAATGAAATACATTTTCAGGTTCTGATGGCATCCTAAGCATAAGAAAGCTGCTGACGTCGCCATGGAAGCCCATAATCACGACGTACTACAACGAGATCCTCCAGAACATGGGGACCACCATAGTACTCCCGTGTCGTCCTCACAGTCATCAGAAGTCGCAGCTCATCTGGCAAGACAACCGAGATGTCGTCGTCAACTTCTCCGGAAATCCCAGGGTTCGGGTAAGACAAAAATACTGACAGACAGTGGAGTCGTCCAGAGTCCTAATTCTGGCGCTTTCGACTTGCGTGTCCGTTCGAAATATTCAAATGAAAAGCGACAGATGTCCATAGAAAACTGTTAGTTTCATTCGAGCAAATCGAGCGGACATGCATGTCGAAGGCGCAAGAATCGGGGCTCAGGCGCGAACGTAGGGATTGCAATTCCTTATTATTTTCAAAGCAATCCGCATTGCGGGACTGCAATTCCTACATGTCCTGGGTTGGAAATAGGGACATTCGCCATCACCACCCGCTAGTAATTCATGCAATTAGTGCTGGGCACCGTTTACTGGTATAACAGCTCGCATGTGACTCACGAACCCAGGATTCGACCACTTCAGCTCTCCTTTAGGAATCTGGGGACCGTGCGCAGACGGAGCGATGTTCTGAAGATGCTTGAAGTGTCCGTTGTCAGCCCGAACTTACGTCTAGTGAGGCCGTCAACAAATTCCTCTATAGTAGGCATCTCCAGATCTCTTGCAATTACAGAACTACGCCCGAACCACGGCGCTCGGGAGACCACTCTATACGATATGTTCTGCTGACTTTGGATCTTGTCTATATTGGTCTTGATCGAGTTAGCGCCATCTGTTATCGAGTAGCTGTAACAATTTGTTTCTAACATGATATTAAAAACGTACTCAAGTATTCATATTTTAATACTTAAGGTACTAATTATGCTATAATGCGAATGGCATATAATATAATGGATTTATGTTTGGCCACAATGATTTAAAATTTATACTACGCCATCTATTATCGAGTAGCGAAACTATTTGCTTTAAATATGTTTAATGCTCGTCTCTAATTATATGAATACAAAAAAAAACCTCCTGCCTCCGTGGTCTAGTGGTTCGACTGCAGAATTAGACGTGGAGGTACCGAGTTCGATTCGTGGTCGGGACACAATAATGTATTTCATTGATTTGTGATATTTCTCGAGTCTGGTGGCTAATGACCAATGATATAACCTCATTACTAGTGACATCGACGAGCTTGCCACTTTTCAAACAGATCGTGCTTTTCCTTGACAGGTGCTGCCATCTGGTGGTCTGATGATAAACAACCTCCGCTGGTCCGACATGGGGGTATACACGTGTACCGTCAAAACTCTCCACGGAAACGATTCCATTGGCACTTTCGTATATCCCTTAAAACCTTGAAGGTATGTATTTCTTTCTGTTTTATACGTAACTCTAGCACGCACATGGCCCTGACTAATATCCCATATTTCAGTTTCTTAATTCCGCCTGTACGTGCTAGATCTACAAGCGTCTGATCCCTCATCACTTTACTGAAAATAGTATTTATTTAGAATAAGTACAATAAATTGTTATTTAATTAAAACAATAGACAAAACTTATTAATTCAAAAAAAATATTTACAAAATATAAAAATTAATATTAATACTAAGGATAGGGATATAAGTCCCGTCCGCGTGGAATGGTGGTAAATACAAATTATATATCCGTGGTCTAGTGGTAACAAACGTTGCTTTGAACTCGGGAGGTCGTGGGTTCGATTCCCACCGGGGGCAAGTTGTACATTGTATAATTTGTCTCGGTCTGGGTGTTTATACGTATAATATGTATATATTCACAAAAAAATATGTAGTTTATCAACCATCTAGTTTCCGTAACACAAGCCTCGTAGCTTACCACGGAAACTAGATGGCGCTGTGTGACCTGTCTGGAAATATTTATTTATATATACTTATTTATCCCATAGAACACAGCGTCCTAGACGTCCACTGTTGGAGATTAATAGGATTTAATAGATGGTAGGCGGACTGATGGTGGTAATTTCCCCAGTCTGCTGGTTCGGGGAAGTATCCATCGTTCGTGCCAATAAACTCTGTGAAGTGCATCCTCACGTTTCGGGATCAGTTTGAAATTAGGGACTGATGTCAGTCATGAGTGTCTGATTCCAGTTGGTAACATTCATCGACCTCGCGCGCTATTTACCATCAGATGGCCGCAAGGTCACATGTAGTTCTATTATAAACAATATATGGAGAATTTAGCCTACACTCGCCACTGCTCTGGCCAGATGTCAATTTTTAATGACACCTCCTCCGTGGTCTAGCGGTTAAGTCCGTGGATAGACTCGGAGGTACCGAGTTCGATTTCTGGTCGGGACACAAAAATATTTATTAATGTAAATTAATACATTTAATTATTATTAAATTTATTTGTGATATTTCTCGAGTTTGGTACGCTGGAGACATCGATGAGCTTGCCACTTGTCATGATTGGCCTATAGTAAAGTTGGCTAAATGTATAATACTTTAATTTATTAACGATTCCACAAGTTGGCATTAGTAGAACCGGGACCGGCGGCTTAATGTGCTATCCGAGGCACGGAAGCGGTAGTTTTGTAAATCTTTGACATAAACGTACAGTAAGTAAAGTGTATTCTCATTGGTACATGCCGGAGGGGTTTGAACCGACCTTTGTAGGATTTTAAGGATTTTTTACTAACGAGCCACCACCGCGCCTATATTTATATATGTATATTATGTATGTATACATACATATGTAATATTATATATTGTATAGGTAAATTAGGTTACTTATTTCTTTTTTCAGGAATTCAGCCCCACATGCGATCGACAGCGAACCCGCCGAATTTTAAATCTCGATGTTCCTTAATTGTACTTAATGATTTGTGTACCTTCTTAAATTTATTGCATTAAATTATTATTTAGTATTAGGTAATTTGGTGTTATTACAGAATACATACATTTATCATTCATAAAATATAGTTATGTGCTAATTATTATTTAAAATAGTGGCAACATTGAAATTTAAAAACACCTAAATGATCTCAAAATATTGTAAACGTTACTGTAAAATATCATTATTATTTTAATGGCTGAAGGACTAGTGTCCAGCGCCAAATGAAATATATACGTCATTTGAGTTTTTTTAAATTCCATTAACAAAGAAATAACAATGTTTAGTTGGGAGTGAATTTGCTTTTAATGGCTGAAGGACTAGTGTCCAGCGCCTAAATAAAATATATACGTCATTTAAGTTTTT
The DNA here is from genome assembly GCA_910589645.1 of Tinea semifulvella. Taxonomy (NCBI): domain Eukaryota; kingdom Metazoa; phylum Arthropoda; class Insecta; order Lepidoptera; family Tineidae; genus Tinea; species Tinea semifulvella. The sequence goes on from OU342619.1 coordinate 9,927,060, forward strand.
TTAAATTCCACTAATAAAGAAATAACAATGTTTAGTGGGGAGTGAATTTGCTTTCGAACGGACATGTCAAGTGCAAGTTATTTGTTTTGTAAATTAATTTACTGTAGATATTGTTAGTCAAAAGTGGTGTTGTTTTGTTTAATAATGTGCTACAATGTGAATAATTATGGAAAACGATAAATTGGACTTTAAATATGGGGCACAAGTTGCAGTTTATTTTTGCGGTTTTCCCGCGCTGTCAACTGTGCCATATACTATAATACCCGACATGTTTGGTCTATAAATTCTGCTACACTTGGAATTTCGTCACTCGCCTATAAATAAATTATGTATTTACGACTGATGTATTCTGTACAATTTCCTTTAAAGAAACGAAAAAATATGTTTTTTTTAAATTATAATTATTTATTATAGGTCATACTAATATAAGTCATATAGAAGTACATTAACGTCCCTCGCGGCCATTTATAATCTATCTTTGGTTTTTTACTGTTTCTTACAACAAACCGTTTTAGCTTTATATTATTTATTTATATATATTAATATCTCACAAAAACTAACGAAACACAAGCGGTCGGGTAATTTAAGGATTCTCAATTACGAACAGTTTAAACTTCCAGGGGCACATAATGTTTATGGTACAAGAATGGTGAATTATGTAACCTCAGCATATCTTAATGATGACGTTGCCTCTTTGAGCGTGTTCTACAAGCTGTACCACGGCGAGTGTTCTGAGGAGCTCCATAACCACAGGCCAAAATATGCATCCACATACCTTACCCACTATCCCTACGCGTACTCATAAATTTGGAGACTCTTACATCTGTCGCACGCTGAAGATGTGGAATGCTCTCCCAGCCAGTGTGTTTCCCCACTCTTATAACCTGGAGTCCTTCAAGCGAAGTGTGAAAAAGCATCTTGTTAGGCCGGCATAGTGGTAGAGACTGATGTCGGTCGTGGTGACCGGCGTCAGTTGCTCCCATTCTTGGACCTCGCGTACTACTTACCATCAGGTGGGCGCGATGTCACATGTCGTGTCCAGTATAAAAAAAAATATATGCCCGCCGAGCTCCAAAGAACATACATTGATAATAACAAATATAAATATAAGTTTAAAAAGTTTTACATGAGTCAATAGCAGAATTATTTCTCATACAGATTGAGAGTGACTCGCCATACCCAGATAAACCTTAAAGGTTTTTGTGGACGGCTATATAATATTGTTGATGTATTTTTGTGTATCTTGAAAACAATAAATAAATAAAAATAAGGTGAACTAAAAAAAAATATTGGTTAAAATTTGGCCGCATTCTGTTTATGTTGATACAGGATTCTGTAAATGCCAAAAAGGCCAAGTGAAATATATATATATGTACTCGTAGGTATAAGATTTTTTTCTTTAATTATTTAGGCTGTCGAAAAAATGGCGTCGTACGTACACTGATACTTTGAAGGTCAGCACTCAGCTGGTACAAACGATGCTATTTTTAACTTAGAAATAGTTTTGATACAAAACCCAGCTTTATATGAATTCAAAAAATGTATAAAGCATTATGATTTATATAGACTTAAATTAAAAAGCGCACCTAATATATGAGAAGTAATATACATACAGTATAAATATATATATATATATATATATATATATATACCGTGTGATTTTGTATGCTCTTACTAATATGAGATTCTATTAATATGTCAACAGTGAAAAATGTTTTTGGCTTCTCCATATGAAAAAAAATAAAATGAACTATTTTTTTACACTTTTTGGTTAAATTACATATTAGTCTAAATTGAAAGCATACAAAATCTCCCCATATATATATATATATACCTCGATAAGCGGTGCCAATTTTAAAACACTGATATTGATTGACCAAAAAATATATAACGGAACTGATTAAAGTAACAGCACCTTTTGTGAACTCTAAAATTTGACAATCACTGAAGTTTTAAAAAACACGTTTATTTCGGAAACTATTAAAAAACGTTACTTTATAAATGCCTCGGTAATAGAATGATAGAGACTGGCTAATGAAAGTAAACAATACAAAAACGTGCCATATTAAAAAAAAAATTGGTGAATGGTATCCCTCAAAATTTCCTAATAAACAATAGATTATCTATATTTGGGTTCTTACACTTGTTAACTATACGGCAAAAAAAATGAAACGAAAGTGTAATGCTTTGTAGATTATTTGTTGCAAGTATCAAAATATTAATTCATACTAACCCAAGAAATTCAACTCAAACAATGTTGTTTTTGGTTGAATTCAACTTCTTTTTCTTATTTTTGATCTTGGACTTTGGACATCATGTAAAACAATATCTTTTGGACTCCACTTTTAATAGTAAAACAATTTAAAGCAAATGTTAGACAACAGCCATATTGAAAAATTTACATTGTCACAATAGTGTTGCCATCTGAAAGTTTCCAAATAATTCGATTATCTACTTTCATTAGCCAGTCCCTATTTCAAAAGGTCAATAATACGTGCCGTATTATAATGATTATTTGAGATTAAAATAGTAAATATATGAAAAAAAATATAAAAAGTTTTTTTCGTGTCAAACGCGACTGTAACAAAAACATTTCAATAACAGATTGTCATTATTTGTATGTTGTCTTAAAGTATTATAATATTATTAACTACTTATATTAATTATTATTATTACTCTGTGATTTAAATAAATATATGAATCAGTTTTACATTTTATAGTTTTTTATTTAATTTTTTCGTTTTTTTTTTTAAGACGGTGAATCGCAAAATCGCCTAACGATACGACTCCAGCCTGAAGGGTTACCGCGGGAGGTCGCATGCCCATGACTAAAACCCTATAAACATATATATTTTGTCACGTACATTCGACATAGTGTTGACCACAGTTTTTTTTTTTTTTTATATATACTGAGTACGACATGTGACACCGCGCCCACCTGATGGTAAGCGGTACGCGAGGTCCAAGAATGGGAGCAAATGACGCCAGCCTCAGACGACCGACATTAGTCCCTACCACTATGCCGGCCTATAAAGATGCTTTTTCACACTTCGTTTGAAGGAGTTATAGGAGTGGGGAAACACACTAGCTGGGAGAGCATTTGTAAAGAAAGGGTACGAAAACTTAATGCAAGTCCATCTCGATCTAAGGCGCCGCATTAAACTGGAAAATTATCCTAGATACATTTGAACATTATAGGATCCCAGATAAACTAGCTATTACTTACCGTTTCGCGGTAATAAAATTTTCCAAAAGACCACAAGATGAAGTCGAAGAAATAACTCACAGAAGAAATTATCAGGAACGGGTTCAAGACTCGGCTTTACTTGCGTTGCTGCGAGATGAATTTCAGTAAAATCTTTGCACCACTTACTGAAAGAATTGAGCCTAAGCAGGTCTGCCGTCAATCTATTTATGGGAAGAGTTTCCAAGACGGCATTAACGGGATTATTTAGTATTTGGTTGGGTAGGGAGAGGAGCAGAATGGTGGATGGTGAGCGTCTTGTTGCCTGATATAATAATCCAGCCTATTGTCGGTCGCAAGCCCGAGACATCATTCTTCTCATCTCTCTTTCCCACACACGATATACCCGGCACCCGCATGGTGAATCCAGCATTCCAGCTTGTAAATTTGTCCTCTATCTCTTCACCACCGCACCTGTGACTCGGAGAGCACGTTGTTAAGCCATCGGTCCCAGTTTCACTAATACCAACTTGTGGAATCGTTAATAAATTGTTATAAAAAACATCAGACTCTCGCTAACCCGTCTGGCCTTCGTGGCGAGGCCAAATTCTCCAAAAATTCTGGAAGGTCAACAGTGGAGGTCTGGGACTCTGTGGGGTTGTAATGATGAAACATAATTTTGTATGGAAATTCGGCTATTTAAGTTAACGAATGCCAGTTCCACTAAGGAATGATTCAGTTACCGGCCCTTGATCTGTTTTAGCTAAACCTGTGAAGATATAGGTACTTGGTGAAGAAAGGAGTGCGACAGATCCCAAGGTAAGTGCCTTCACATTCTGCACTGCCAAACCCTTTCAACAGCAACTGGCATGGAGATGTCCAGCAATTTATTTAGCTAATAAATTATTATTATTAGTATACCTATTATTATTATTATTATTTAGGTTAGATTTTGTTGAAATATAGTTTATTTAATATTGTAATTCTTTTATATTGTTTGTTTATTACTTTGAATAAAAAAATGATACAGTTATATAACTTCTTATAATTATACACTTGCTTGTTGCTTACACATGCATAGGTATACTTACTCATATACACGCACTCAAACCTATATACACCAACCATACACATTTACATACGAGTACACACAAACAATTATTTAAAAAAAAGTAATATACAAACAGTATATATAAAATAATTACAATATTAAATAATTTAAATTAAAACCTAATATTACGAGTAAATAAACAATAAAATAAAATAAACTACACTACCAATAAAACTAAAATTATAACCGTACGATTATAACAATTTCTACGTACGTACGATTATATATATATTTTTTTTTCATTTTTTCCCACTCTGCACCCATAATATTAATCTCTCACTCTCCCAAAGGCTAGCTGGTAGAGAATACCTTCATGGTATTATGCTCGCCTATGTACAACACTTTATATTGTATATTTTGTATGCAATAAAGAATTTTATTATTATTATTATTATAACGATTATAAAATTATAACAATTTCTTTATAAAAGGCTTTAAGTTCCGATCCCCACGCGCCCATCGTTTCTAGCAAACGTCGAAAAAAAGTAACTATTGCAAATAGTTTCATATTTTCGACGCTTGCTGATCTGCGCTTGTTCCGCTGCAACACCAGCTCTAACAGAAGTAACTGTATTAATATTGTAAATTTAATTACATCTATACCGTGTTATTTTGTATGCTGTTACTCTAACAACAGACAAAGACAAAACATTTAACAAAATGCAGTGATATAAATAAGTAATAAGTTTGCCAACCTAACATTTGTACACAGCATGCAGTAAACAATATCAAGAATTAAATACAGAAAGACATTAATATCTGATAAAGATATACTGTATAATTCCGTTAATGCCGTATTGGAAGCTCGTTCCATAAATGTATCTCCTGCAGACCTGCTGAGGCCCAATTCTTTCAGTAAGTGGTGCAAAGATTTAGCTGGAACTCCTCTCGCATCAACTTCCACTGCGTAAAGCTGAGTCTTGAACGCGTTCCTAATCATTTCTTCTGTGAGATAAATCTTTAATTTGTAAGCACACTCGGCCATTACACAAACATTAGTGTTCTGATGCAGTAAGACTGGTTCTGGTCTCGCTTTGGGGAACACCAACAGTAAGACTGGTGCTGGTCTCGCTTTTGGGAACACTGTATACTAAACACTAATTATAAGTCTCTATGATATGTTTTTGCTTAAAATATAACTTTAATAAACCAGAATATTGATCATTCGAATATGATTTTTTAAACTTAAAAATAACAATTTGGCTTAGATTTTGTTGTAATATTTAGTCCTCTAAATTGATCTAAATGACAGCCGACCAGCAAATGTAAACAAAATCTAGGGAAAGACTATAAAAAATCTGAATAATTTCTACGGGCAATGAGACACGACAATGTATTTAAAATAAATAAATAGATCCTCTCCATATCTTTCTTTGTTCCTCAAAATGCGCCTGCGCATGACCGGATAACATTTACCAAAGGTTAAGTTTACTACCGACTCTGTGAATTATCCAAACTACTATCTCTAGTTCACACATTTATACTAGTTGACAGTTACATAGTTTTAATGTTTTATTTAATAACTATTACTAGTAACTATAATATAATCGTAATCAAAATCGTAACTATAACGTAAGTCTTATTTCAAGCGGTGTTGTTTTTATATAAATATCACCATAGCAAGCTTACAGTATTAGTTCTACTTGAAAGTAAAAATTGGCATTTGATATCATTGCAAATGGCACATACTTTCAACGAGAACAACAAATAGGTGGTAGGCGAACTGATAATGGCAATTTGCCCAGCAGGGAAGTGCCGATAAACCCAGTAAAGTGTATCCACACGTTTCGGGATCAGGCTCGAATTGCCGTCGTGCCCAGTCAAGCCGACTGATGTCAGTTATAACTGTCTGATTTCAGTTGCTAACTTTGAATTCATGAAATATCACAAATAAATTAAGCAATTTATTGTGTGCCGACCAGGAATCGAACCCGGTATCTCCGAGTGTAAATCCTTGGACTTAACCGCTGAGGCAGTTTGAAAGAAAGTTAATTTTAAATTTCATTTACTATTAACCGGTTTTTAGACCAAAATTTGGCAAGGTGGATGAGGGAGAAGGTAGGAAGATAGCTTGTCTTTATTTTGTTAATAATGAAAAAAACACGACTGCTTAAAAAATAACTTTAATATAAATAATATAAACTAAAAAGAACACAAGCTCAAGGGTTTCGTCGCGAAAAAGTTTTTTAACCGCCTAACTACACTATTGAAATATATATATACCTATATTTAATTATATAGTGGCTTTAACAGCCGTTAGTTTAGTCGGTACATGCGTTTGGTCTCCAGTGTGGCACAAAGGAACAGACATACATACATACATAGACTAATGATCACATAACCGGTAATTTAAAAATAAATCTCAGAAATTGTAGCGTCCCGGACGATCGAAAGAATGGGATACAGTATCGTAAGCAACGTTCGCGTTGGCACAATGGTAATAAAGTTTATTTTAGCGTGATATTCTATCTTTAATTAAAACAACAAGAGAAGATACGGTACGCGCTATATTGATCACTAACCCCTCGTTCCAAGACACGATAATAGTAACCTAAGCACTCTTTGCCAAAGATATGTGACGTCACAAGTGACATCATTCCTCCCGCTTAGACTGCTCACGATATCGAGGTAGATCGCTCTGACCGCTGTCAGTTGTTTGTCATAATGTCGCGCGCCATTTTCAAGTTTATTTAATATTAGGTTTTCTTTTAAATTATTTAATATTGTATTTATTTATTTATTTATTTAAGGAGTAAAAAACAATATTAGGCCTAAAAACATATTTTTACAGTGATCAATATTTATAAAATACAACCTTAAGGATCACCCACTTAGATTTAGTTAAAACTTTAACAAATAAATATCTTAAATTACTATCTTAAACTAAAAATAACATTAATTAATTGTACATATCTTACAGCAATATAGAAACCCTAGCATGTAATATAGGATATTTATAATATAGATACTTACAGTACTCCCAAATTAATAATGCGCATGCAGATCTTCGCTAATTGTCGTATTCCCGGAAACACCCGAATCATTGAATCGTAAGAGCACTAAACAATGCACTTGCATTTTGCACCTTGTTCCAAAGAAATAGAAGTCAATATCATGAGTACACAATCGAAAACAATTCGGGCAGTGTTTTTTTGTTTTTGTTTTTTTGGCGGTGACTGCACGTGTTCTCTCTATTGGTGGAATTATATAGAGCTGCTATTACACAACCTTCTTGGTTTTGTTTTCAAAGGTGAATTTAATTTCAACTTTAATTATCTTATTAAAATAGTTTATTTGACAATTGCTTGTCTGTCTGACATAGGCAGAGATTTTATATTTAAAGGAGGTCACTACAGTACTATAAAATTTTCGAAGTAAATCAATCCAACAAAGATTGTAGCATATTCTCAATCGTGTTTTATCGGTTTTCCTCGCTATTTACTTCGAATCAAATTTCGTTATTGATAAATCAATATTTATCTCTTTTAGCACAAAACACATAATTCTACTAAATTATGCATGAAGAAAATGCACTTAACCACTCTATATACATATCGTCTTCCGACGCTCGGGAAATACGACCGTTGCCGAACAGTGACGAAGATTTCTATGCGCATTATCACTTTGGGAGAGCTGTACATACATATATAAATAAACCTACATGTATACATTTATATATACACATACATATAATACAACTACACTGAAAAATATAATACTCGTATATAATAACTAAAAAAATTATTCACATTTATTTACTTTTGTTATTAGTTATCGCGTCAAGTACTTGATTTATAGGCTGCGTGGGTATTACCAAATAAGTCCAAAAATAATTCATTTATACTAATTGTATATTACTTCTAAAACAAATCTATAATTAAAGTAAATAAAAAATGTCGAAACACTTAAGGTTATTTTAGAAAACCAAAATAAATCAATAATAAACGTTACACATATAAAGATGAATAAACCGAGAGAAGTGTGTTTGTTGCATTTATTAACCTGACATGTGTAATTTATTTTAGTCTATAAGCTGACACGTCCTTTTTACAGCCACGAATTAATTTTAACTACCTAGTTTTAAGCAAAAACGTGTTTATAGCAACAGTGTTTTATTCGAAGATAATGGTATAGCTGATATGATGGGTCCACCCATAGTAGCTGCTGGTTACTTTATAATCTAAATAATAATAAACTATGGAGAAAAAATGTATTGACAATATCCAAGTGTTGTTGTGACAACCAAAGGAAATAAATGATTTGATTTGATTTGTTAGTTTTCATACTCAAAGATGTGGAATCCGCAATTTATCTACTATCCATTAAAAAAAAACTATGAAACGTGATTTAGACCGTTTCGAATTGATATCACGCTCTGAGCATGATTCGGAAAAAATACAAAACCGATACTAATAATTTAAGTGCGTCAGTTATTCGTAGTTGTTTTCACGCGTAGTGTCTTCGTACCGTATCTTCTCCTTTTTTAGACAAGGCTAAAAATATTACTTTTTTTTGACAAGCCAACTTTAAGCAAGCTCGTCGATGACTAACGTACTAGAGAATAGAAATGTCATAAATATATGAAATAAATTACTGTGTCTTGGAACATGGTTTACATAGAACTAAGCTGCGTGGAATTTAAAGAGAGATGTGGGAAAAGTATGTCTGTCCCTTTCAGGTTTTCGTGAATCCATATCTCTGCCTCTTTCGTCATCTCGTCGTCGAAGTGCTCGTGCCAACCCCCTACTTTACCTGAAACAAAAAATATATTATTAAGGTGGTAACAATATATTATGACGTCACTTCTTTCGTACAACCATCGTGCCTCGGAGAGCACGTTAAGCCGTTGGTCCCGGTTCCACTATTACCAACTTGTGGAATTGATAATAAATTGTCATAAAAATTGACATCAGATTCTCACCAACCCGTCTGGCCAGCGTGGCGAGTGTAGGCCAATTTCTCCAAAAATATGCTCTGTAAGGCCCAGGTCTAGAAGTCTGTGTTCTAGGGGCTGAATTGAATGTGTAGTAAAAAAAGCTACCTTTTCTAACAAATCCGTTCCCCTCGTCCGTGTCGACGACAGCCGAATGCACCATCCAGTCAGGCACGACGGTTTTGTTTGCCTTCATCTTGTCAAATTTGACATGATCACACAACCCTTGGATCTGCTCCTCAGTGAAGGACTTGTTGAAAAACTTGCACACTCGACGTACAGTCTTCTTTAAGTCCTGAACACACAGAGAGATAACATTACGAATTTATTATATATTATTAAGTCAGTCTCGGATTTCTGTCTAGGCCTACAAGGCCTAGAGGCCCAGCACGGCTCCCACGCAGCTACCCCGGCAACCTTATGACTGACATCAGTCTCTAACGCTATGCAAGGTTTATGTATCGGGGAATTGCGCCTCCCAAACAGTGCGCTCCAAAAGCTGCGATACCGACATCCTATGTCTATGTATCGCGGCTGCGCAAGGACATGTCATCCCATGATGTTCTTGGACACATACGGAACCGAGGGGAGATATACTCTGTCGCTGCTATCGACGAGTTACCTTCCCATTGGCATGACACCGGATTCAAGGCCTTTAGGATTCGTGTACGGTCAGAGCACCTGATATTCCTGAAGAAGGAATTTTGGCCGCTCGGTGTTGTGTACCGTAAATACATTCGTGGATTTGCTGCACGCAGAACCACGATGTTCTCTGCACCTACAGCAGCATCTACTCCCTCTGCACCACCCCCAGCAGGGACGCCGGTACCGTCCACTGAAGCTTCTCGTACTCCACGTAAGGTGGTCACAGTACCTGATGGGTACTTCTATGACCACAAGAAGATGAAGATATGGAAGTTTTAGATTAATTAATATTATTATTCTTAAGTTAATGTTATTTTTATATGTATTTTAGTTGTATGGGCCATCTGTTGCCTGATAATAAACCATTTATTATTATTATTATTATGTGTATTTATAATAATTAGAGTCTGTTAAAATTTTATTTGAGCGATGGTGGCTCGGTTGTATGAACGCTTTTCTAAACATAAATAAGAAATACACTTTTAGATTTATTTAAAAACTTTATTGCACAAAGTACAAAGGCGGACTTAATGCCCGAAGATATTCTCTGACAGTCAAACCTTGGGGACAAATTTGATCAAATGTAGTCATAAAGATAATAAGAGAAATAAATAACTATTTAAATTAACATCAAATTAATATATTCTTACTTACAATATACATATAATTATACATAAACATACATAAATACATATTACATACATATAAACATACATATTATATTACATATTGAGGAAAAACAAAAATAAATCTAGTAATGAAATGATGCCATAGCCACTCCCTCCGGGCTGATACTGTGACCGCGTTGCTCCATGAACATAGTAAAACAAATGTTTTGTCTTATCAATAAAAGTATCCAAACTAAATTTTTTAGTAATTGTGGTTGCCTGTAATTGGTGCAGCATCTGTATTCTGTCTTAGTTGTAAGTAAAAATCGATGTATCTTTTGTTGCTGTCACTGTTGGCGACCCTAATAAATAAATAAATTATTATTCTACACAGGGTAGTGTTGATTAAGAATGCGGGTCAGAGAAATCGATTTTGCTATCTTGAGAGATACCTACAAAAAATTATGACAGCGCGCCAATGGAGCGCGTCAACTATCGACAGTTGTTTTAACTGGTGAAATGGCAATAAATATTTCAAAATCTAAATTACAGGCATTTATGAAACGTCATGTAATGTAATTATTTTGAATGATTCTACTTCTGCTAGTGGAAGACTAAGCAGCAAAGTGGTCCAATAAGTAAGCTGTTACCATAAGACCAGCTTAGCAGATTCCAGTGACTTATTAATGTTTAATCTGACTGAGAAAGGAATCTGCAAGGAAAACTCAGCTATAGCAGGTTTACAAAATAAAACATATACAGAACTACACCACAACGATCAATTAATAACCTTTTAGATTTAGTTATGAGTACCTATGAGATTACAATACCTGGTACAGCGGTAACCCAGAATTAAGCAAGTCAGATTTAAGATAGACTACTTGCACATGTGCAACCCGAAAGTCGACAAAACGCAAAAACCTCTATTTAAGAACAATTTATTGAAAGTGTTCGTCCTCGGTCCCAGGCCCCCACAGCAGCACCCGATCACGGACGTAACGCATGTGCCAACCATCCCCCCGCTCAACCACGCATTAAGAGTGCGGACCGGGACCCGACACATTGTAATATAGATTTTAGGTGATATAGTTTAATCTTTACTATCAAAAATAGATAAGATATTAGGATCATCGTAGCTATTTATGAAAAGCGATTTATGACAATTACATTTATAATAATAAAATGCAATGTGTATAGTAAATCTGAACTGCATTTGCGTAGGATAAAACACCACACAATTGCTGAGTTTGACTTGAAAGCAAATCAAAGCGCTCAACGGTTTTTTTATTGTCCAATTTTGCTTTAAGTATATGAAACCATAGAGCAGCGCCAAGTCGAACACAGGGAGTGTGTCGCAAGCGGCACATGTTCCTATGTTTAAGTTGTTGCTTTAAGCGCTTTTGTACACTTTATTTCGCTTTCGACTTGGCGTTTCTCTATTGTTTTCATACAAAATTTGTTAAAAAAGCAAGCTCTATATCCCTTTCAGCACGACAAAATATATTAGATAATAAAAGGTTTATTGATAACTTTGAGATCCTGGAGGTCTATAATATCTCGTATAAATGCAAAAAAAATCCTCCCCTAGTGTTGTCCTTTTCTAATGTGCTCGCGCACTATCGTGCGTTGGATAATCCATTGGAAATAAAAATCACTTTTGTATGTTTTTTCTTAACTAGTCCTAATAATTACGAAGTAGCTAGATGAGAGCAGGAACTACTCAAGTTATTTCGGACCGGTAAAACAGAATTTGGCGAGAGGTCTAGATTATTTTTTTGTAATAACGCACGCTTCGTATCATCCGTGCTGAAAGGGATATTTGCTTTCAAGTCAAACATAGCAGTTATTGAGATCGTACACTCGCTGTGCGGTGAAAGAATTTTTGTTTTTAAATTTAAGTTACTATCATCACGACTATTTCCCTTTCGGGGTGGTCAGAAACCACGCTTATAAATAAGGGGATTCACATTTAGCCAACTTTACTATAGGCCGATCATGGCAAGTGGCAAGCTCGTCGATGTCTCCAGCGTAACAAACTCGAGAAATATTACAAATAAATTAAATATTAATTAAATGTATTTATTTACATTATTAAATATTTTTGTGTCCCGACCAGGAATCGAACCCGGTACCTCCGAGTCTAAATCCACGGACTTAGCTGCTAGATCACAGAGGTTATTATTTAAAGGTCTTTTAATTAATGTGTATTCCTACTAATATAGTCCTAAGTTAAATTGTTACCAACAAATATTGATTGAATTTTAAATAAATTAATTATTACTATTATTATTAAAAGAAAAATAGTTACCATAGACAATTCTTCATAGAACAAGAACAGCATGTTTGGATGATGACGTAATGCCCAAGCTTCTTTTAGATGAGCGAAAAATGGAGTCCACAATACTAAAATTAAAAACACAATTATGTATCCTAGTTCTCCAAAAGTTGGACGTTGAATGTAACGTTGGTCGGTGGCTAATAAACTAGTTTTGTCCCGTCACGCACAATGTTTACATGTTCGATCATTATCACAGTCCTCCTAGAACTCCGCTGTTGGAGATGGCACGATGGCCTGAAGGGTTGGCGAGGGTTTGATATTTTTTTTATGACAATTTATTAACAGTTCCACAAGTTGGTATTAGTGGAACCGGGACCGACGGCTCAACGTGCTCTGCGAGTCACGGGAACGGTGGTGTTGTTAACCCGGTACCACCGGTTTGGTTGGTTGGTTTCGCTCGCATCTGTTTGACAGGCGTTATAGAGTGGGCGTTCGTCTTCTTCTTATACTGCTGATTCAGGCGTTCCGCAGTGATCTCACCTAGGGCCGTTGTTATTTATTTAATTATTTTATTTATTTAAATCTTTATTGCACAAAGTATAAAGGCGGACTTAATGCCGCTAGGCATTCTATGACAGTCAAACCTTCGGGACAACAAGAGCAATTAAATAATGAAAGGTAGGTGCAATTACAGGCTTAATTAGATAATATAATGACATATATAAATTAATACATACTTACATACACATAGACATACAAATAAATAATATTTACATATCTACATACTAATACTACATGCAAATACATACATATAAACTACACATATAAACAATAATAATGTCTTTATTAACAATATCAAAATACTACGTTTTTGCAATTAACCTTAAACTTGTAAGACCAACCAGTTCGTCAGTGTTTGTTAGCTTAAAGCGGGATGACATATACGGACTTGTAGATGGTGCGAGTCAAGTGACATGTCACTGAACGGCGAAAAGTGCTTTGAGGTTAGAGGCTAGAGCCAAATCAACTTTATATTGTCGTGCAGCGGATCGTGGCTAAGACTTTAAACTGAACTGCTGTTTGACCAGGTATGATCCTTGGTGTTCATGTTTATTTAATTATTCAAAGGCCCAATTAATAATACTGTAATTACTGTATTAGCATGTGGTGGTTGCCTGTAATGGAGCAGCATCTAGTTTCTGTCTTAGTTGTAAATGAAAATCCATGAAAGTATTGTTAGCGACCCTAATAAATAAATAAACTTACACAAATCCTTCAGAAACAATCGCCAATATGTCTTAAAATCTCCCTGATATGCGTGGACTTTGAAAAATTTATTATGATAGTAAAACGATACAGCGACATCCCTTGGATCTCGCGCCACGTACACCACTTTAGTTTTATGCAGCAAGAATGGCGGCAAAAGAGAGAACGGCAAATGGGTTTTGATGAATCTAGGAGATTCCATCTTTTCTGCTAAAACATAACCCTCTCCTTCCATTTCTCCAAGGTTCATATCCCTTATTTCCTCCATGGAAGCCATCGCTTGCATAGCTTTTTCTGTCAATAACGAGAAAAACCTGTAATAATAATTTCCACAAATCATTATCACAAAAAAATAAGAACATTAAAAAAGAATAGATGAAGAAAGTGCAATGCCTGATAGTTAAAGTAATGATGGGTTTCTTTCTACATTATTTTAATGCTGACAATATCTATGTTGTTACAAGATAACCAAAGCAAATAAATGATTTGATTTGATTAATTGATTTGGGGTGGTCAGAAACAACTCTTGTTCAGGAAGCTTATTTTGCCAACATTATGGACAACTTTAGGCCACGAGTGCGGGGAAAAGAGAAGAAGAATAGTATCTGGGGCTTGCGACCGACAATTAACTGCTTTAAAATATACTTACTCAATAAAGTTGTATTTGGTTGATAATTCTGTTTGCTTTGCTTTCTCGTAATCCAGGTCGTTCATTATCATCCAGACTAACTCTTGAGTCCACGTTGTACCTAAGCACAAATACACAGTTATTATTTATTAGTGTTTATTTATTTAGAAGAAAATAAGTAAGTAAAAAGTTATTTGAGTAAATCTATGTTGAAACTATAACACAATACAATATGTTACAATCACGATCAAAGAACACAACACCATGAACCAAAGTTCAGTCTCAGCCAGGATGTAACGATACATTGAACTTAAAAACATACAAAGAGTAAGCAAATCTGTTAAGACCGTCATCCATTTTAGTATCATCACGACCTTCCGGGGTGGTCAAAAACCAACAAACAAAAGAACGGATTCACATATAGCCAACTTTACTATAGGATTACCATGACAAGTGGCAAGCTAGTCGATCTTTCTAGCGTACCAATTTCTAACCCATTCTATCTCATTATATACGGATTCACATATAGCCAACTTTACTATAGGATTACCATGACAAGTGGCAAGCTAGTCGATCTTTCTAGCGTACCAATT
The DNA here is from genome assembly GCA_910589645.1 of Tinea semifulvella. Taxonomy (NCBI): domain Eukaryota; kingdom Metazoa; phylum Arthropoda; class Insecta; order Lepidoptera; family Tineidae; genus Tinea; species Tinea semifulvella. The sequence continues at coordinate 9,942,306 of OU342619.1, forward strand.
TCTAACCCATTCTATCTCATTATATACCATTCTACTCCATTCTATTTAATTTTATTCCACTCTATTCCAATCTACCCCACTCCATTCCACTCCATTCTACTCCGTTCCACTCCATTACAATCCATTCCACTCCATTTCACTCCATTCCACTGTATCCCACTCCATTCCACGTCATTCCACTGTATCCCACTCCATTCCGCGCCATTCCACGTCATTCCACTCCATTCCATTCCTCTCCATTCTACTCCATCCCACTCCGTTCCGTTCCGTTCCATTCTATTACGTTCTATTCCATTCCGTTGCGTTCCGTTCCGTTTCATTCCGTTCCAATCCATTTCATTCTATTCTATTCCATTCTATTATATATTCTATTGTTCGGTTACACCGCTACACTTACCGTGATGTTATCCAATACGTACTTCATGGTTTCCATTCAATAACGAGGTCTGCAGCCCTATTCTGTTACTTAGTCGCAAACGTTATTAGTGGATTTCGTTATTTACGTCAGAACTTGCGTCATAATTACAAAATATATATACATATACGAGTATATAGTTAACGGATTCCATTATATAAACTTTGCGCTTAAATAACAGAATAGGGCTGCTGATTCAGATAATTAAATAAACGTTATTTTTTCTTGGCAAGATGTAAGCACGCATAAAGATTTAATACTAACTCAACCTACCTGATCGTGGGAATGATGCGATCCATATATCACTTCGTCTAATTTTCATTTGCCTCAGCTTATCCTGGTGGCCTTCATAATTTCGCGGCATCACATATTTCGATTCACCAAAATACAAGTAACCTTCGCCATTGCCTGAAAATAAAATCTATGTTTTTAACTGAAATTAAGATTATTATTATTAATTATATGAAAGTATAAGTATGTCCTAAATGTTTGTAATTTATTTCCTAAAAAGTGACTACTTACTATATTTCTTAAAAGTACATTGGATTGTGCGAGCTAGATCCCTCTCGCCTAAGCGTTTAACCGCCTTTTTAACCGGAACCGATAAAAGGTTTGGGCGATAATGCAAGTGACTCCAAGAAAAGCATAAAATTCTACAACATCTTGATGTTGATTATATCCCCGTTAACTCATAAAAAATAAATAATATTGTACGACAGACATGGCTGTATGGGCTAGATCCCTTTGCCTTTCCTACCATCTTATTTGTCAATTAAGGAGAATAGAAACAAAAAAAAGAGTTCTTCGCGCCATTTTGCACGGACATGTCAGTTTTTTGGCCTCTAAATATGGGGCACAAATTGCAGTTCATATTTTCAGTTTTCCCGCGCTGTGAACTTTCATAATATACCCGACGTGTTTGGGCGATAATGCTGCGAGTGATTCCAAGAAAATCATCAAATTTCATCATCTGGAATTTGACTTTAGAGGTAATAAATAAATCATAAAAAGACAGAATATATTACGAAAGTAATGGCAGTATGGGCTAGATCCCTTTGCCTTTTCTATCATCTATAAAAAAGTACTGTTAAAGTCAAAGACAAATTGGCTACGAGTCGGAATTCTACGACCTTTAAATTTAGGTACCTAGGCCACTCTAATGATGATGATGATTAATGTTATTTATTTGTAAATTAAAAAAACTCAGATTATATATAAGAAAATACTCGTATAATATATTATTTGTTGTATCATTATGAAATTGCATTTTTATATCGTAAATATTTTTTTATCAAATGAATGATAAATGTAATTTGATCGTAAGATTAATCAATATAAAGAAAAGTATCATCACGACCGTATCCCTTTTGGGTGGTCAGAAACCACGCTTTTAAAGAAGCGAATTCACTTTTAGCCAATGATGACAAGTAGCAAGCTTGTCGATGTCTCCAGCGTACCAAACTCGATAATATCACAAATAAATTAAATATTAATGAAATTTATTTATTTGTGTTCTCTTCTCTCGGTGGATGATGAATGAGGTGATAGGGAAGGCAAAGGGTCTAGCCCATACAGCCAAGTCTGACGTAATGAATCTTTATTTTTTATGAGTTGATGAGATTATCATCAAATTCCAGATGTTGCAGAATTTGATGCTTTTCTTTGGGGTCACTCGCGGGATATAATATAAACCCAAACACGTCGAGTATAATATGGGAGTTGACAGCGCGGGAAAACCGCAAAAAATAAACTGCAACTTGTGCCCCATATATAAAGTCCAATTTAGTGTTTTCCATAATTATTCACATTATTAAACAAAACAACACCACTTGACTAACAATATCCACAGTAAATTAATTTACAAAACAATAACTTGCACTTGATATGTCCGCGAAAATGGCGCGAAGGACCTCCTTTTAAATTTATTTATTTATATTTTTTTATTTTATTTATTTATATTTATTTATCTTTAATTCTTATACTATTTGGTTTCTTTACCTGTCTTTATATATTTCAAGACTGTGTGCACAGTTATTATCTTAAAATGACATGTACCTTAAGGCCAACTGAAGTTGTCGATGTCGAAATATTTTGTCGACAAATGTACACGTGTCAAATAGCTAATATCTAATTATAATTTAAAAATCGCTTACCGCCAAAAAGTTCAATCAACTCTTTCTCATCTTTAGGGTCCAATTGTTCCACTTTTACCGGATCCATATTATTTTAACAATCCGTAATATACAACCGTTTCACAAACGATGTCGACTGGATAAGTATGCCCGTATGATTAGCCTATCAACAGCGGGCCATTCGTAGCAAACATAGTGATGTACAAAAAAAAAATCGATGTACTAACAAGTTCTGTTACTAATCTCTTATCCATTGTTATATATATAGTGCATAATAGTTTTTCATCGTATTTTATCTGAAAAAAAAAGTAAAGTATCAATCATCACGATTGTTTCCCTTCATCAAGTCTTGTTTCAAGCGGTGAAATTTTCAACGGGAACAATAAAATAGGTAGATGGACTGATGGTGGTAATTTGCCCAGTCTGCCAGGGCGGGAAGTATCCACCGTTCGTTCCGATAAACCCAGTAAAATGTATGCCCACTTTCCGAGATCAGGCTCGAATTGCCGTCATGCCCAGTCAAGCCGGCATAGTGTTAGGGACTCATGAGTGTCTGATTGCAGTTGCTAACATTTTCACAGCATATTGGTATTGCCCTACGAAAACCGGTGTTATCTATATGCCACAGTCTCTACTATCGTTTGCTGGAGTCTATCTGACTAGTGTTTTTATACGATACAAGAAAAAAAAGATACATCACTAGATTAAATCGTCAACCAATGTCTATAATCAACAAGCTTCGCAAATCTAAAAGATGTTATCTCTATTCGAAATTGACACGCTATTTTCTTCCTTATCTCAAAGGTTATAAGTGTTATAGCTGTATCAAAAGATTTGATGATATAAGTGGTTATTTAAGTTATTTGTTATGTCATATCATAATGATATGAATATTGCTGTTTAGGCTGCATCTACTGGAGATATGTATATGTGCGAGAAAACATCGGGCACGGCTTATAGTAAAAGATGCATAGAAGGGACCTTCACCGATCTGTTATGCGAATGAAACCCACTTTTTTATTTTTTATTGTTTATTGTTTATTATTCGTCCATAGGAACCTATAGGAGCATTTGAACTTGTCTTGGTTACAATTTTTACTTAAATATAAGATATAACTCTAAAAAAATATGTAGGTTAACAGTCAATGAAGAATATTGGATGGATTGAGCTGCTGTTAGCAAGGAACAGTCAGTTAAGCCCAAAGCTGGATAGGTGACGCTGTAAAATATATATATTTTATATAAAAAATACCTATTAAAATTAAATTAACAAATTAATAGCAGCTGTAAAGAAGCGTTGTCACTTATAAACTAATATTAAAGCTAACATAATAAATAATATATATACCTATATATTATTATCAAGGGCGTACCCAGGTAGGGGCAGGGGGAGGGGGGGGGGCAGCTGCCCACCTCTAGAAGATAAAATAAACGTCAATTTTCCCGGCAAGTGGGAATTAAAAACGTGTTACCTACTCTGCGCAAAATGAAGTGTTGGAAACAAAACATCTTTTCAGTCAGATATTTTGATTTAATATTTTTTATCTATAATTAAATATTCTACATTCTACAATATTCGATATAGTATATTGTTAGCGACGCAATATAATTTAAATCTCCCGCGAAACCGTCGCATCTCGTAGTTTCCGCTCCCGAGTTCCCGACGAGTTAATCAGACCCATCTAGGATTAAAGCCGAATATAATTTGGAGAAAACAACATCTAGTGCTAGCGCTATCTAGTTATGGACGACACTCGACAGTACTTTTTATAGTCAATTTTCATGATTTTTTGTTTCAATATACCCGACCGACCATCTTCTCGAAACAGGTATGAGCTGCCCCCTCCTAGCTGAAATCCTGGGTACGCCCTTGATTATTATTTAGGCTTCAGGAAGCCTAAAAAAAGATTTGATCTTTTGACACTTACACGCTCTATAGATGCCTCTATACCTTATTGTTTTCCATAATTATTCACATTACATTTCACAGTAGCACATTATTAAACAAAATAGCACCACTTTTGACGAACAATATCCACAGTTTCGCGCGGTGGTAGCTTGGTTGTAAGAACGCGTACCTTAAATCCTACAAAGGTTGGTTCAAACCCACCCGGTAGGTACATACCAATGAGAAATACACTTTTTGTGATAGATTTACAACACCACCGTTCCCGTGCCCCGGAGAGCACGTTAAGCCGTTGGTCCCGGTTCCACTAATGCCAACTTGTGAAATCGTTAATAAATTGTCATAAAAAAATGACATCATATCCTCGCCAAGCCGTCTGGCCAGCGTGGCGAATGTAGGCTAAATTCTCCGGTTCTGGAAGGCCCATCTCCAGCAGTGGAGGTCTAGGACGCTGTGTTCTAGGGGCTGTAATGAAATGAATGATCCACAGTTTGACGAGTTTGCCTATTTGTCACGATAGGCGTATAGTTAAGTTGGCTCAATTTGAATCCGCTTCTTTATAAGCGTGGTTTATGACCACACGGTAAGAGGTATACAGTCGTAATTTAATTTTTCTTCACTTTTTTATATTAAAGTCGTTAAGTTAAGTCATTAGCACTGGCTGTTACGAAATAACCTAGAAGCCTGGCCACCCTTAAATAATGCGGTCGTGATAGGGCAAGCCTTGCGAAGCTGTTGATCTGCCAAATTCAGATCAACCTATACGATGGTAAACTATAGCTTATGCAAACAATTTAGATGCAATTTTTTTACCTTATTTTTTATATACAAACAATATAAAAGAATTACAATATTAAATAAACTATATTAAAACAAAATCTAAATTTAACCTAAAAAATAATAATACTAATAATTCATAGAAAATAAAAATACATACTTACAAAAAAATAGCTCCTCCAAATCGCTGTCTTGTGGCATGGTGCCCAATACACTATCAGCATTTCCTCTTTGAATTAGAATACTTAATTTTTGGGAGAAAAAACTGTCACCAGAGACGTCAATGAGTCTTGGACCAATTTCTTTATAAAAGGCTTTAAGTTCCGATCCCTACGGGCCAATATTAATAATACCTTATTAATTATTTAAGTAATTGAATTTTGAAAACGGTAGTGGCTATGTTGTGAGAAAGCTTAACAACCTAAAAAAATATATCCGCGGTTTGAATCGAAGCATGTACCAATGAGAAATACTTTTCTTACGTACATTTTAGATACATGCTTATGGTTGCGCAATAAAATACAAAATGGAGGCCTCCTTTTTAAACCAGTCTATTGTCGATCTCAAGCCGGAGACGCTATGCTTCTCATGTCTTACCCACATACGATGAGTAATTGGGGAATTGAACTGCCACATGATCAAGTTGTAGGTGAATATTCTTATTCATACTTTAGTTTCAAGTTTTAATTTAGATTATATATTATTTATTACCTTGCCAACCCGTCTGGCCAGCGTGACGAGTGTGGGCCAGATTCTCCAGATATAAATATGTTTTCGAAGGCCAATCTCCAACAGTTGAGGTCTAGGACGCTGTGTAATGCCGATGTAATGTTTATTTATTTTTATTTTTTATTCGTACCTACCTCCCTTTTTTTTTGTTGGACGGTGCTATAACTACATCTGTCAGTATTTTTATGACAATTGACAAATTCATATTTGTCATTTTTATTATTGTCATATTTTAATATAATAGTGTAACTTATTTATTTGAAGGAATTATTATAAACCTTGAATTAAACAAACTATTTGTGACCGACAGGCCGATTTATATACTTATAAAATAAATTGCAGCATTGTCTAGTTTGACACATGTTTTTAATACTGATAAGTCAAAATTCAGGCAATAAACGAATAAGAAGGAAAATTAAGCTTCTTTACACAAAAACAGATTAATACAGTCCAGTAATAACACTATAGTTGTTCTTCATTAGTTTTCTTAATCGTACCAAATTTTAGTGAACACTTTGTATCTTCTTAGCTCCGGTACTAACATTGATATTTAGTTTGGAGAATTTATGGCAAGGTCGGTGAAGATGAACCATAATAAACATGTAGTCAGATATAATAAATATAGCTGCAAATTTTAGTCATAAGACGGTTTTTACTAGAGATGAGTCGAGTATCTCGGTTGATACTCGGCGTGTCTTTTGATACTCGTACTCGGTCCGAATAACTCGGTTTGAATGCCGAGTATCAACTTTAATAGCGTGATATATATATAGTTAACAGATTCCACAATATAACGTTTGCGCTTAAATAACAGAATAGGACTACTGGTCCACTGTCAGTCTCTACTCCATACGACATAACGCAGTGGTTGATGTTTTAATCAGAGGGTACATATTATGGTCTGTGCGTAGTGTGCGTGTGGTTCGGTTGAGGAATAGAGGACACGGGATGAGGTTATTAAGGGGCATCACGTCTAATACATCTCACTGTTTTGCCAACCGAATAACACACGCTTTCAAAAGACATTTGACGAAAAGATTAATTGGAAAAAAATATTTTTATTAAAAACTAAATTAATAATAAATATTTTCAGACAGGTCACACAGCGCCATCTAATTTCCGTGGTAAGCTACGAGTCTTGTGTTACGGAAACTAGATGGTTGATAAACTCCATATTATACTTTTTTTTGTTGTAAATATATACCTAAAACACCCAGACCGGGACAAATTATACAATGAACCCACGACCTCCTGAGTTCACGTTAACGTTTGTTACCACTAGACCACGGAGGCGGTTATAAAAATAATAATAATATATAACCGTCCGATGGGTGTAGTGTGCCGTTGAACGGCGAGGCTGACCCTTTGCACAAAATAATAATATTCTCTACTCAAAGGGTCACCCGTCGCCAAGCGGAGTTTTTCCTCAAGCTCACGAGAGAACGCGATGGGCTCAGACGAGCCTCCTCGGACCACGAACTCTCCGCGTACTTGTTGCGTTTAAGGCGTACGGCTGACTCTGCAGCAGCACCGGGATTCTTATGGCTGGATGTCACATGTGACGGACAGAGTGGCCTCCCAAACCATTGCACGGCCTCGTTTGTATGGAATCAACGACATCCCATCCCGACACCTACTATCAGACCTAACTACCCCCGATGGTTCGACGATGCAGGGGATATTAGCTTAAGCCATGAATGTATATTTAGTTGACTCGGCCTCTTTACAGCCACGAATATATGTTAAATTGACATATTATTATTATTTACATTGTAAGGTGACACGGGCCGTATACAGCCACGAACTAGTATTAAGATTTGATATTTATTATTATTGTTAGATTGTAAGCTGACTCGGCCCTTTTACAGCCACGAATTTATATTTAGTTGACACGGCCTATTTACAGCCACGATCTTATATTAAGTAGTTATTAAGTTACAATTTCCTTGCTTATGACAATAATGCTATTATAACACACATAAATCTGGATTGTTTTACGGTCCAACCATGATTACCTAACTTATGTTTGTTTATATATTTTTATGTTTTTGTTTTATATTATTTTAGTGTTGACAATATCCAAGTTGTTACTAGATAACCTATATAAATATTTTGATTTATGATTTTGATGTAAATTATTATTAATTTAAGTACTATATAATATAGAAATTAAGTAATAATAGACTCGTATTTCATTTACAAAAAAGGTTGATTTTTTTGTTATAGAGCAGAACTATATTTTATATAGTATAACTAAATAGGTTATAGTTCGCGCAACGAAGACTGTTTTAGTCCAAAACTAAAAACGGTTCTATTGTCTCAGACTTATTTCTATCGGATCCGCATTTTATAGTGAACAATATAGCGCGTGCCGTATCTTCTCCTTTTGTTTTGATCAAAGGTTATGTAGATAATTTAACGAAACCATATTTTTCTTGATGCTATGATAAGGTAGGTCCGCCATTTTGTATGTTTGCGCGGGAAAACAAGACCTCCTCGTCGTCGCCGATCGTCGTCGTGTCTGCGTGCATCACATTATTATTATTATTATTATATGCGGTATTGACAGTATATGTGTTAAAGCGCTCCCAGAATTCCATACCACTTAAAACAAAGCTTACGTTAGTCAGTTCGCTGCTTCTTCCCATCATAGATTATACTGATACCTGCTATCCTGACGTCACCGAAGAGCTACTGAACAAAATCGATCGTCTACTCAACTTATGCATTTGCTGTGTTTGGCTTGCGTAAGTATGATCATGTCTCTCAATTTCGCGTTCAGTTAAAGTGGCTCAATATCTGCTTTCGTAGGTCTGTCCATGTTCTCACCTTACTTTATAATATTCTTAATAATCCCAATACTCCCGCATATCTTAAATTCCGCTTCGAATTTCTTTGTAATACGCACAACTGTGCCCTTCGCTCCTCTTACAACAACCAACTTAAGATTCCTTCTCATTCCTCAACCAGGTACACTGATTCCTTTACAGTATCTGCGGCTCGCCAGTGGAATAAGCTACCCTTGGCTATCAGACGAGCACCCTCTATCAGCGTCTTTAAACGCTTAATAACCACATCGTTCCTGGAGAAACAGAATAAAACAGTATTTAAATAACCGTGTATTTATTTAAGTTATAATGTATATAATGTACTTGTATGTATAATTGTATGTATGGTTTATGTATGTTTATGTGTTTAGGTGTAATGTGTAGTATATTACAATTAGTTAAGTAACTTATTAACTGTATCATTAAAATTTCTTATTTTATTTATTTTGCCTTTTTTTCATCTTAGTCGATCCCCAAGGTTAGCTGGTAAAGAATGCCTACTGGCATTATAGCTCGCCTTTGTACTATTTTTAAGTGCATTAAAGAATTTAAATCAATAAATATATTTTGACATTGATTTGGTATTTCCTTCTAATAAAATAAGTAAACAAACCAATTATTGGGTGCATCTTTTCATATGGAGGCCAACTAACAACAATGTGTGTTCCCTTGACCTTTAAAAGTTCTCCAGATATAATTTGACACGTGACCTCACACCCACCAAATTACACGGTAGTTACACATATTGTAACTATAAATTTAAATTAACACAAAAAATAACAGGAAATCCTATTTCTATAAGTTAATGAGAAAGCCGTTTGCCATCTTCTGTGAGGATTTTTTGTACTGTATCTATAATTAGTGCTTATGCTTTACGCTCACGGCCGCAGTTGGCGGTGAGCGGTGGCAGGTTCGCGGCTCTTCCCTGATGGTGCGGGGACAATCATCAGCTGAGTGCACTCTGTGGTTTAAGTGTAAAGAGTGCCTGAACTGGTGATACTTGTGGCACTAAGCAACGTCAGGCCGTACCCTCCAACTTCGACACGCTTTCTTTCTGCTTTGGGCACAAATAAGTGGTAGGCGGACTGATGGTGGTAATTTGTCCAGTCTGCCAGGGCGGCGAAGTATTCACCGTTCGTTATAAATCCAATAAAGTGTATCCACACGTTTCGGGATCAGGTTCGAATTGCCGTTATGCCCATTCAAGCCGGGCATAGTGTTAGGGACTGATGTCAGTCATGAGTGTCTGATTCCAGTTGAACATTGATGGACCTCGCGCGCCACTTACCATAGTATTTAAAAAAAAATATGCCAGGTCTTCCCGCCCTATTTTGCCGCTGCTTCTTTGTTAAATTATTTTTTTTTGTTATAAAAGTAATAAGTATCTAATTTCTTCTTCTTTTTATATTGGTGAATGCTGTGACACCTAATTGGTACATATATTAGATAAGTTATAATTATACTATGTTATGTGTGTGATATTATATGTACCGCTGTGTGTAGGTACTATATAAATAAATAAAATAAAAAATGTCAGCCATGTACCAAGCGAAATCAAAGATATGGTGATCTCAAAATTGCCGTTCTATTAATAAAACCTTTTTTCTGCTTACAGACGGTGTGCGCTTTTTTAATTCGTCTTTTAAGGTAGGTAACGTTAATTTAAAAGACATTTTTCTGTTACAAAAATAAAAACTATAAAAATATTTGAAAAATTATGCGATATAGGTGTAAAACAAGGTACCATTGCTGCTAGCGACATCTACAAAAAGCTTTGCCTGATACACCCTATTAAGTGGTGCATAGATTTTGCTGTAACTTCTCTCGCAGCCACTTCCACAGTCTTGAACCCGTTTGTGATCATTTCGTTTGTTCATATTATTTGTTCGACTTCGTATATCTCCAAATTGTCCGCAATTTTATTTCCTAGTAAGTTGAAAGAGTACATTTCTCAAAAGTACCTACACTATGACTTAAAACATATATTAAATTGTGCGAGCGAGAGGGGTGCAAAACCCTACAAATTATTATTACTACGACCGTATCCCTTTTGGGGTGGTCAGAAACCGCGTTTTTTTTTTTTAAGAAGTGGATTAACATATAGCCAAAGTTTACTATCATATAGGGCCTTAAAAGAAAAGTGACAAGCTCGTTGAAGTCTTTAGCGTACCAAACTCAAAAAATATCACAAATAAATTATTGTGTCCCGATTCTCGCGCCTTCGACATGCATGCCCGATCGATTAGTTCAAATGAAACTGACTGTTTTCTATGGAGATCTGTCACTTTTCACTCGAATATTTCGAACCGACGCGTAAGTCGAAAGCACCAGAATTAGGCCACCAGGAATCATTCCCGGTACCTTCGCCTCTAAATCCACGGTCTCAAACGCTAGACCACGGAGGCAGTCAGCGTTAAACCCTCTTAACATTATTCAAATAAAATACTATGTAATTTAGAATCGTTATATCATCGATAGTAATCGACAAAAAGGTGTTTTATTTATAGTACATGCTGATGGTCACTTGGGTACCAGTTTGATTATGATTTATGGTGTTAAAGCGACACTATGGGGAAAAATAGCGCGGTGATGACTCGGTTGTAAGAACGCGCTAAGCCTACCAAGGTCGGTTCAAACCCCCCCGGCATGTTCCAATGAGAAATACACTTTTCTTACGCACTGCAGTCATAAATTTACAATACCACCCGTGCATCACGCCGAGAGCCGAGCAATTCGGCTTTCGGTCTGAACACAGCACGACGCTCCAGCTGACGAGGCTGCTGCACCACGTGGTGGTTTCTTCTGAGAAGAAGCACACCACGGTTGCAGTATTCCTCGACATGGAGAAGGCATTCGACAGAGTCTGGCATAACGGGCTGCTGTACAAGTTGTCCCTATCCCCTACCCCTGTTAGGATCGTCAAGGTATTGGCCTCCTTCCTTGAGGGCAGGAGCTTTCACGTAGCAGTGGAGGGCGTGGCCTCGAGTCCACGTCCCATACGAGCCGGCGTTCCCCAGGGTAGCTGCTTTTCTCCGTCCTGTTACTCCTGGTTCACCAACGACATACCGCTGGCGGAGGGGGTCGAGCTAGCGCTGTTTGCTGACGACGCCGCGTACTTCACAGACTCTAGGGTCTTGAGCTACGCGGTGACGAAGATGCAGCGCTGTCTCGATCTCCTCCCCGAGTGGCTCTCCCGTTGGAGGTTGTCGGTGAACGCCAGGAAGACTCAGGCTACGTTCCTTGAGACTGGACTGAGAAGGCTGAAACCCGACCGTCCGCTTCTGTTGAACGGCGAGAGTCTGTTGTGGACTAATCCAGTAAAATACCTGGGCGTCACGATAGACAAACGCATCAACATGCGCGCCCACGTGACCGCCACTGTGAACATGGCGCGGGTGGCGAGAGCCAAACTTCGCCCAGTGTTTGCATCCAGTTTGCCGCTTCACACGAAGCTATTAATATTTAAAGCCTATATCCGCAGCCGACTCACGTACGCCGCGCCGGCCTGGTACGCTCTCACCTCAGCTGCGCTGAGAGCACGTTTACAAGCGCAACAAAATCTAACGCTTCGTACCATTGTCGGCGCCTCGCGGTACGTGAGGAACGATGTAATCCATAGGGATATGCGGATGGAAACACTGGACGAATTCGTGCGTCGTCTGGCGGCTGGCATGTTCGCGCGCGCAGAGGCGACAGATTTCCCACTTGTGAGAAACCTGGCCCCTCTGCACGCCCGTCCGCCGGACGCCAGACAATGCTACGCTCGTCACCTGCTACCAATCACGGAGTCGTAATCCTGTCTGGCTCGTATACTTCAACCTTTAATGGTTACCCCATGCCCTGTCCGTAGTTACGGAAAGCGAACGCAACCTCTGTTAGAAGGCAAATACCTTGACACAGATTCCCCACTCCCCCCTGCAGGGGGTGTGAGAAGACTCTTCTACAATACCACCGTTTCCGTGAGGAGGAGAGCACGTTAAGCCGTCGGTCCCGGTTCCACTAATACCAACTTGTGGAATCGTTAATAAATTGTCATTAAAAATTGACATCATATCCTCGCCAAGCCGTCTGGCCAGCGTGGCGAGTATACCGGGTTCGATTCCTGGTCGGGACACAAAAACATTTATTAATGTATATAAATAAATACATTTGATTAATATTTCATTTATTTGTGATATTTCTCGAGTTTGGTACGCTGGAGACATCGACGAGCTTGCCACTTGTCATGATTGGCCTATAGTAAAGTTGGCTAAATGTAAATCCGCTTATTTATAAGCGTGGTTTCTGACCACCCCGAAGGGAAACGGTCGTGATAATACTTTACTTAAAGTTGCATGACGGCAGGATACGCCAGAAAGCTGTTCCTACTAGCCACTATAGGTATGTGGTAACCGTATTCTAGAAAATAAATGTTTTGATTTTAAGGTTTTGTTGTCGCCTTAACAAAGTAATTATTCTAATTATCCAGTACACACATATTTTGTACATTGCGAGTTGTTTTAATTAACTATAGGTTAGCAAATTGATCAGTATTTATACTAAGGGTCAAATTTAACCGGCCTTAGGGCCCGGTTGGATCATTTTATGGTAGGTTTAGATTTATGAATAATTATAGATTTCAAAGATACAGAAGTAGAATTTGGCCTACACTTTATTTAGTTAGTAATATATATAGTAGTTATTTATACAAAAACAGCGTAATGTAATATATTTTACAAATACATCATAATTGTTAGTCTTCAAGTTACATTTTACTGAATAACTATATGTTAATATAATACAATAAATCACAAAATATGATTATTAACCTATATCTTAATACCAAAGGATCGTCAACGACCCAATACAACTATCTTATTTTTTATACTTTTAAATAAAAACATACATGTTATACAGAGCGTAGTGTGATCTATGCGCAAGCCGTTAACCATTTAATGATATAATTTTAAAAAAACCCTGATTTATTTCTAATTTCAAAAATATCTTGACATTTTTTTTTTTTTTTTTTTTAAATACTAGCACGATATGTGACCCTGCGTCCACCTGATGGTAAGTGGCGCGCAGGGTCCATGAATGTTAGCAACTGGATCAAACCCTTATGTCCGACATCAGTCCCTAACACTATGCCGGCTTGACTAGATGCCTTTTCACACTTCGCTTGAAGGACTCCAGGTTATAGGAAAGTGGAAACACAGAGGCTGGAAGAGCATTCCACATCTTTATTGTGCGACAGATGTATACATACATACATACATATCTTCACGCCAAATCCCTTGCGGGGTAGGCAGAGACAATTGAGCGCCACTTGTCACGATCACGACATACCTCTTTCGCTTCTTCGACATTCATCAACCTCTTCATACATGCCCTCTTGTTTCGATGGCTTTTTAATTCACCTTCAGCTAATGTTTTATTTATTTGATCATGATAGGCAAGTCTTGGTCTGCCAGGGCCTCTTTTACCCACAACTTTCGCATTATATATCTGGTTCGTCAATCTCTCTTCGCTCATCCTTTCGACATGCCCGAACCATCGGAGCATGCCTTTCTTTATTTTTGTACCTATGCTTTCTTTTATACCTACCCTTTTGCGTATTTCGTTATTACGTATACGGTCCATCAAAGTTATTTTATTTTATTTTATTTATTTAATTATTAAAGGATAACTAACGACTAATAACAAATTTGGAAAAAATTAATGGAAACATAAAGGGTCATTTAGAAGTTACCGCAAATGGACTACAAACATAAAATAAAATAAAGAAAACTTACAAAAAATAAACAACAACAATTAATAAAAGCAGTTGTGGGTACACAGCTAAGGCATATGGGTTGTACAGTACAATCTGGTCAAGTAGCTGCGAGCAAACGTTGGCTTCGTATTAAACAAATCAAGTTCCGAACAGTTACAATTAGAATAGTTGCATGACCTCCAGAAGAACGAGCTTTGTCTGTAATTGGTAAAGCACATAGGGGCATGCAGAACGGAAGTGCTCCTAGTTCGTAGGCCGGTAGTTTTTAGACCAATTTTACCTAGGAGTTCGGGAGAATCCACCCGCCCACTTAAGATGTTGATAAGATATATAACGTCTGCAATGTCCCTACGTACGTGAAGCGGCAAAATATGATGCTTAATGCATCTCTGTTCATATGAAAGATTCAATTGACCAGTTCTATAGCAAACAAATCTAAGAAAACGTTTCTGCACTCTCTCAATCCTAGATCTGTGCAACTCATACCTGGGATTCCAAACCTGCGACGCGTACTCTAACAGGCTTCGAACAAAAGCGCAATATAAAATTTTAAAAGTCTTAATATTTTTAAAGTTAGCGGAAATACGAATGACGAAACCTAAAGACTTAGACGCTCTCGAGACGATGTTACTGATGTGGTTGTCAAATAGAAGTTTGGAGTCGTGAACAACACCCAGATCTCTGACCTCATTTGTCCGGGACAGTTCAATGCCCTTTAAATAGTATTTGGCCAAAATCGGAGCCTTCTTACGAGTAAACGAGATACAGATACATTTTGACACATTTAAATCTAGTTTATTAAGTTGACAGTACTCATCCAAGCGCAACAGGTCGGCTTGCAGGCAGGAGACATCAGAATTGTCCGCAATAGGCTTCAGAATCTTCATGTCATCAGCGAATAAAACAACCTTGGACGATAGAAAACATGATTCGATGTCCTGCACGAAGATTGTGAAGAGTAATGGGCCAAGTAGTGACCCCTGAGGGACTCCTGAGGGAATATTAGACCAGTTGGATACATAACCACCCAAGACGACAGCTTGAGATCTGTTATCCACGTACGAACAGAACCATCTGTAAAGACAACCGTGGATACCGACTTTGTTGAGCTTAGCAAGTAGAATAGAGTGATTAATTTTATCAAATGCTTTGCTATAATCGGTGTAAACAGCGTCCACCTGCCCTCCCTTCTGCATTTTATCCGTAACATAATCATTAGAGAGAATCAAGTTGGATACTGTTGACCTTCCATTGAGAAATCCATGCTGATTGTCGCTAAAGACCTGCTTTAAGGCAGCATAGGTTTGGGTATAAACGATTTTTTCAAAGATTTTAGCGAATATACACAATTTTGAAATTGGTCTGTAATTGTCAACTCTATCTTTAGGACCCTTCTTATGAATAGGAGTGACAAATGCAGTCTTCCAAATATCGGGCATAGTTCCCTCCTTGAGAGACCTGCCGAAAAGGTAAGTGAGGGGGTATTTAATACTTTTCGCACAACCTCTAATAAATACAGGAGAGATATGATCAGGTCCTGCGGATTTATTAGTGTCAACAGTATTCAACAGTCTGAATACGTTCTCGGAGTTAATATTAATAGATCCTATGCTGGAAATAGTCGCAAGAGATTCTTGAGAACAACTCAGGTTATCGGCATCTCTACTGGTAAAACTGTCATTAAAGTAGGAGGTGAATAAATTACAAATTTCTTTACCTGATGAAGCAGTACAATTACCATAAATCATTGTAGAAGGCATTGAGGTTGATTTGCTTCTCTGCTTGATGTAGGACCAGAAATAACGAGGGTTGTTCATAATAGATGCCTCCACCTTAGCTATGTAAGCACTGTGCAAATGAATCTCAAGTTCCTTGGATCTAGCACGCAATAATAAGTATGATTGGTGGTCTGCAAGATTACCGTAGATTTTGAACTTACGAAAGTGTTTAAATTTCTCCTTGAGAATTTTTTTGAGAACTGAGTTATACCAGGGAGGAAATTTGGATGACAAGGTATTTTTGTGGGGTACATATTTGTCACGAACAGAATATAGTGAACTATAGAATAATTTCAGAGCATCTGAAAAACTCCGTGATTGTAGTTCATGTAGCCAAT
Organism: Tinea semifulvella; assembly: GCA_910589645.1. Classification (NCBI taxonomy): domain Eukaryota; kingdom Metazoa; phylum Arthropoda; class Insecta; order Lepidoptera; family Tineidae; genus Tinea; species Tinea semifulvella. The sequence continues at coordinate 9,958,961 of OU342619.1, forward strand.
CCACCTCATTCAACTCAGTACAGATAGATTCGTAGTTACCAGAGTTGTAAAAATACTTCAATCTTGGGGCCTCCTTAAGCAAATGAACCTCCGCAAATTTTGCGTCTATCAACAATGCTTTATGGTGGGGATCTTCGACTACCAAGGCGTCAGGGCAAAGGGTAACATTGACTAAGTCATTAGAGAAGACAAGATCTAAAATACGGCCGTATTTGTTCTTAACATCGTTAAACTGAATAAAATTACAAGTGTCGAATGTGTCAAAGAGATTAGTTTGGTAGTTTCCTATTATATTTAAAGGTGAAAATCCAACAGAATTGCTATCAGCAACCCAATTGATATTGCTGATATTAAAATCCCCAAGAATAACATATTTATCCATTGGAGAGGCCAGTACAGTTTCACCCAATCTATCGCTGAAGGCTGTCATCTGTTCCGAGAATGATTTTCCATTATTTTGGGCACACAAGTAAAGTACACAGACATGAAGTTTGTATGGTGTCCGCTTATCAGCACCACATAGTGAGAGAGTCAACCACAAGTCCTCCGCAGAAGATCTCCATTCGGGTCGCTCGGTAGATGCAATCTCACGACGCACAGCCACAAGCACACCACCACCCAGCGACTGGCCGGTCTTAGCATAATTTCGATCTCGTCGAAAAACAATATAGCGATTATCAAAGTATTCCTCATCATTGATTCCCTCCAATAACCACGTCTCGACTAGGCAGATTACGTCATAGGAATTCATTAAAATGTTTCTTAAAAAGTAGCTAGATTTTGTTCGCAAACCTCTTACGTTCTGAAAGTAGATTTTCAAAGCATTATCCATTATCAAGTATCATTGTAACAACAATGACAAATTCAAAGTGAGAACGCAAGGGTACGCGACAAGTAGGAGCATAAAGTAAATAATAGAGAGGTGCACAGCCAGGAAGCAGAGAGCAGAACAATGATATAAATAGTTTAAAATAAGAGACTGGATTATGTGGCAGAAAAATAATACTGCAAATAAATATGTTAGCTGATAAAATATAAAAAGAATTAACTACTACAGTAAAAAAAATATCGTATATACTCGTAAGGTGAGTTATCCTGGATAAAATGTTTGATATATTTCTGTAATAAAAGCAATGATTGACATCTAGAGAGGACCAGACAACTACATAAAATAAAACAACCAATAGCATATACTTGACCAGATCCCTCGAAAACATGAAACTAAAACTAAAGTGATTACAAATAACATGCATACAAATAAGGAAAATTGAGATTATGAGATCTTCTTCAAATCCCGTTCTGTTCCAATAAAAAAAGCTTGAGAAGAGGTGTCTTTACGCACGAATATGCGACAGTTTCTAACCCAGATGAACTGAAAACCGCGATCCTTGGTCAATAATTTAGCCTTTGTAAGCAACTGCTTATTACTCACAGTCAGGTGATCATTTATATATATACGGCGGTCATTATTGAGTCCCATTTGCCCGCCATTAAGAGACTTGAATGGTCGAGCGGCAGCAACGAGGTTTTCCTTTATATATCGGTTCACAAAACAAGCAATAATAGGTTTCTCATTATTGGGTCCCCGGGTCCGAACACGAGTAACATAATTTATTTGATCTACTGAGATAGGGAAGTTAACCAGGGCCCCGATTTTAGTGACGATATCAAGGAGATTCTCATTATTAGTCTGAGGGATGCCCTTTATCTCAACGTTGTTCATCCTAGCGAACTGCTGTCTATCATTGGATTCCTCCTCCAGCTTCACCCACTTCATTCTGATATCAGCAAGTTCAGAGTTGACCTCCTCGATGACTGCAACACGTTCTTCAATCGAGTCCACTCTAGCAGAAAAACCCTCGATATGGGACTGAACACCTTCGACGGAGGAAGTAAGGGAGGCCAAGTCTGATTTTAAAGATTTAATATCATTGGCAAGGCCGGGCAGGATAGCCAGTTGCATCTGCATTTTCTTAATCTCCTCCATAAGGCAATCGAGAGATGGTGGCGTGGGAGATGAAAGTCCAGAAACTTTACAGCCAGAGCAACGCCATGTAGCCTTGCGATCCCCCAATTTTCTATAACCAGACTCTGTTATACCTCCACAAGAAAAGTCGAACATATTATGGCAAACGCTGCACTTAACGGCATCATTTACCGATGACTTACATCTGCTGCAAGTAAACATTATTTTGTTGTTTGCGTCGTCAGTCTAAATCTGAACACAAACTTGGGTGTCTAATTTATTTATTTCGGAACGCGTTAAACTCAGCAATTTCAATTAATGAGGTTATGTGCGTTATACTCGTACTTCAAGGGACTAATGTCTTGGACCCCAAAAAAAAAGTAAAAATGCTTATGACAGATAGTCCGTGACAGACGATAGGTGACAGGCAGCAGGTGACAGATGACAGGTGACAGGCAGCAGGTGACAGATGACAGGTGACAGGCAGCCGGTGACAGATGACAGGTGACAGGCAATTGGTGACAGATGACAGGTGACAGATAGCAGTGACAGATGACAGGCAGCAGGTGGCAGTTGACAGGCAGCAGGTAATGACAAGTGACAGTAGTGACAAGCGTCAGGACAGACTGATGACAGATGAGTAATGACAGGCAACAGTTGTCAGTCGTACAGTCAAAAACAGCTGGTCATACGTCAAAGTAAATGCTATAGAAATCTAGTTGTCACTATCTATATGTCTTCCTTCGTAGATTTTAGTTGATTATTAGCGAATTCCGTAAGCAAATAAGTGATTTAATGTATGAATTTGATGAGGCGAAAAACACTGCGGACGGCACACTAGTTTCACACGCGAAATATACACTGATCAATTAAATATTTCGATAATAATACGCGAGGTGACTAAGTAAGTATTGATGACACGAAGGTCGTTCGGAAAACTGTGTTACGCCGCATATCCGACGTAAAGACCTCATTTCTACTGCATTAACTCTACTCTCATGCGTATTCTGACATATCCACGTCTCGCTTCCATACATAAGTGTTGGTATTAGCATGGCATTGTGTATGGCGAGTCGAGCATGTATGAGTCACCAAATTTATAGGTACGCGAAGGGATAGTGACTACGGTATGTGGGTGCTTATTCTGACCTGTGCGTGTGGTTCGGTTGCGGAATGGAGAGGAAGAAATTAGGTTATAGAGCTCTTCAGAGCACTCACCATAGTATAGCCGGTAGAACACGCTCAGAGAAGCTACATCTCGGCGAAGCTGCAGGGATTCGAGAGTTCCAGATATAGTGGCAACGTCCACAATTCGAACAGCTCGCCTCTGTAGGACATTGAGAGCATCTGTGAGGTACTTGGCGGAACCATCCCAAAGGTGAGAACAGTATTCCACGCATGATCTGATCTGTGCTTTGTACAGCAACAGTCTGACTGATGGCGGGAAAAACCGCTTCACCTTTTATTTTTTATGTATCTTAAGGTTAATATATCCGATTATGGCAAAAATAAATGTTTTAAATAATTACGGGCATATACCACGTGTGATTGTCAAAAGAGCAAATATTTTTTTAGGTTTTACGAGTAGGTGTCATTTGTGAATCCCTTTTTGAAATAAATGTATATTTTTTTTAGGTAAATAAATCATTATCCGAAAAACATAACACTACTGTATCACAGGTAAATACGGTCGTGTCTGAAAATCACGATATCTATGGATACAAGGCTGGGGTGTTATTCGCGGTATCGTCCACCTTACTTGATTGGGATCAGTATGAGTGGCGATATTTTTAGGAAAACTTCTCTGCACTGTAACCTAAGATTTTGTTAATAAAAAAATAAAATAAAAAATGCGTAATTATTTATTTTAATTCTAGATTATAATGTTAAATTATTTGCTCTTTACTAAATTACATGTAGTATAGGTTAATAAGACAAAGGGTTATATGTCAAAATGCTATAATAATAAAACAAAAACTTTAGGTTTAAAAGGTTTCTAGTCTCTCCTGAAAATTTGTTATAAAAAAGTTATGCTGTTTTTTAAAAAAACATTCAATTGTATGTTTTAGCTTATAAAATGACAATGTCTTTACACAGCAGCTATAATTTTTAAGTGGCCTTTTTTTTAATGTATGTTTTAGCCTTAATGCCTCTTTACAGCAGCTATCATCTTAACTGACATTGATATTTTTATAATTGTGTCTGTCTTAGCTTATAGTGTGACAATGCCCCTTTACAGCAGCTATCATCTTAACTGACATTTATATTTTTATAAATGTGTCTGTCTTAGCTTATAGTGTGACAATGCCTCATTACAGCAGCTATTATATTAACTGACATTTATATTTTTAGAATTGTGTTCGTCTTAGATTATAGTGTGACAATGCCTATCTACAGCAGCTATTATCTTAACTGACATTGACATTGATATTTTTATAATTGTGTCTGTCTTAGCTTATAGTGTGACAATGCCTCATTACAGCAGCTATTATATTAACTGACATTTATATTTTTAGAATTGTGTCTGTCATAGCTTATAGTGTGACAATGCCTCATTACAGCAGCTATTATATTAACTGACATTTATATTTTTAGAATTGTGTTCCTCTTAGATTATAGTGTGACAATGCCTATCTACAGCAGCTATAATTTCAAGCGTTATTTTAATTTTGTAATAATTTTGTTATTTTATTGCTTAACTTCCCAAATGATGGTTACCATGTACTGCTCCACACCAATATGTACTATAACATAATATTGTATTACTCATATAATAATATTGTAAAAATTTGACATGTACAAGTGCAGAATACATCTCTTTTTGTCAACATTGACAACAACTGACAAAAATCGTAGTACGTAATAAATTAATTACGTCTATGACGTAAGAAAAGTATATAATTTATTGGTAGATGCCGTGGTTCAAACCGAGAACTTTTTGGATGTTAAAGAAAGCGTTATATTGTGAGAGATTCAGTGATTTTGAATGCTCTTACTTTAGACTGATATATAATTCTATTGATAGAAACAAACAACTTTATGTCTGAAGCTACATTTTTTTTGGATTATCTATACAAACTGTTAATTTAAAATTTAGATATTTGTATTGAAAAGCTAGAATTTTTATCACTTCCTGTGACCGGCACCTCTTTTTATTTTTAAATATACATATTATAAATATTAATCTTAATAAAGTTCTACCTAAACGCTTTTCAAATGTCCCTCCCGGACCAGAGTAATCTGGTAAGGTGGGGGAAAGCTACGGAAAAGAACTGTACATTGTGTGGTGCTGCCATAGGAACTGCTAGACACACACTTGTAGGGTGCGTTACTCTTCTAGAAAAGGGCTATTACTCACACCGACATGACAAAGTCCTAGGTGTTATCCGTGAAGCAGTAAGTCTTTCTATCGCAAGAGCCAGAAAGGGACTGACTACAAATAAAACTTTGACCACGTTTGTAAAGGAAGGGCAAAGCACGAAAACTAAATGCAAGCCCACCTCGATCCTTGGCGCCGCATCAGACTGGAAAATTCTCATGGATACATTTAAACACCATTATAGGATCCCAGATGAACTAGCTGTATCAGCCTATAGGCCAGACATCTTAGTGTTTTCTCGGAACTTGAAAAAAGTTATCCTTATTGAACTTACCGTTCCGTGGAAATCAAATATTCCAAAAGACCACAACATGAAGTCGAATAAATATTATGATCTCACAGAAGAAATGATCAGGAACGGGTTCAAGACTCAGCTTTACGCAGTGGAAGTTGGTGCGAGAGGAGTTCCAGCAAAATCTTTGCATCACTTACTGAAAGAATTGGGCCTTAGCAGGTCTGCCGTCAATACATTTATGGAACGAGCTTCCAAGACGGCATTAACGGAATCATACAGTATTTGGTTGGGTAGGGAGAGGAGTAGAATGGTGGATGGTGAGCGTATTATCGCGCAATAGAAAAAAAAAAGGAGGCCTCCTTTTCTTAAACCAGCCTATTGACGGTCGCAAGCCCGAGACACCATTCTTCTCATCTCCTACCCACACACGATGGACCCGGCACCCGCACGGTGAATCCATGGAATGCTTAGAAATGTGTCTTCTTATTAGGGGCTTTTACCCAAATTGAGCATGTCAGCCCCATCGTAACTTATTTACGTCGGAGATTGCGTCATAATTACAAAATATTATTCAATTCTCAACTCTATAAGCGCTCGACCTTGACAGCGGCCGTGCAAATATCAACTTTAATAGCGTGATATATATATAGTTAATGGATTCCACTATATAACGTAACAGAATAGGGCTACTGGTTCCTTAAAAAAAGTTGGCTTCTATCAATAGAATCTTCAGGTTCTGACAAAAACGAATGGTCCAAATAAATCAATATGAAATTTAGGGCACATCCACACTGCGGGTCAAGGACGTTTCACACGAGAACGCAACGCCATTGTTTTTAATGTAAAAGTAAAACAGTGTAACGTTTCTACTTAAAACGGGCCTTTTTTAGATTCCTAGTTTTTATTTATTACCTTAGTTACCTATTCTGCTGCACTACAAGCAGAGAACCTTAAAAAATATGTGTACACATCCGGTGTGCCCTGGTCTATAAGATTATCTAATTTATTATGATTATAAATACATTAGGTACCTCAATTACACGAGGGAATTTATTGAATCTTCTTGCGATATCTTGCGACATTTCTCATGAACTTAATCGCAGTTAGGTTGAGATGTATGACTCGTACCTACTTAGGCTGGATACTCAGTGTATAATAGAGGACAAAAATAGTGTATCTGAAAAAAAAAAATAGAATGGGTTTAATAATTTAAATTTTACAATAACACGCTCCTTATCCACTATTCTGCTCCTTTCTCTATCCAACCAGCATATGCTTACGTAATATTTATTATTTTAAAATGCTAAAATTGTATACAAAGCATTGATCAATTTAACTGTACCAATTGTATATTATTTAGTCTTTAAGACAATAAAGTATATTATTATCATTAATTAGTTTTATTTTCTGATTTACGAATTTATCTTGCTTTTAGGTAAGACTATAATAAATAAATTTTCACACTAATATTATAGTAATCTTATGCTACTCGGATACGAATGTATTTGGAAAAAAAAAATAAACACTAAATTATTAATGAAATAAACTACACTACAAATAAAACTAAATATTATTATTTTTCTTTACTAAAGTTTTATAGATTTGTAATATTTAACCCATTGTTTTTGAGTAAAGAACTAAAACTAAATAAATAATATCTAATATTATTTTATTTAATGATTATTTAAAAAAATGTTTTATTTGTAGTGTCGTTTATTTCAATTATTATTTAGTGTTTAATTTTATATTATTTATTTATTTCCAAATTCGATATATATAAAATATATAATAATAATAAATGTATGCACAACATCACAGCCCCTAGAACGCAAGAGTCCTAGACCTCCACTGTTGGAGATGGGCCTTTCAGAATTTGCCCTCACTTGCCACGCTGGCCAGACGGGTGGGTTGGTAAGGGTCTGATGAATGATAATTTATTAACGATTCCACAAGTTCGTAGTAGTGGGACCGGGAACGACTGCTTTACGTGCTCATAGATTCTCTGCAATGACGTTCTAGGGAAGGGACGACCACCGGACACGCCACACCATGATAGATTTTATTTTTATAAACTGCCTCCGTGGTCTAGCGGTTAAGTCCGTGGATTTAGACTCGGAGGTACCGGGTTCTATTCTTGGTCGGGACACAAAAATATTTAATAAGGTAAATAAATACATTTAATTTATTTGTGATATTTCTCAAATTTGGTACGCTGGAGACATCGGCGAGCTTGCCACTTGTCATGATTGGCCTATAGTAAAGTTGGCTAAATGTAAATCCGCTTATTTATAAGCGTGGTTTCTGACCATACCGAAAGAGAAACGGTCGTGATGATACTTACTATAAAGTACTAATTGCAGAAGGGACCCTTTTCCTTGAAAACCCAGTGCCATACATTAACATAATATAAAACAATGGCTGTACAATGTGTTAAAACAAAGAATTTTGAATCAATTCAAACATCTCTTTACTTACGAAAGCTCAAAAACAATGCACTATTTCACACTTGGCTACATTTTATAATAATTAGTTGAAATAATTACGCGCCTGCAAGTCGCCTCAAAGTGGTGGTCGAGTTAGAATGCAGGGGCAGCAGTCTCTGAGCGACCTTAAATTTGTGGACCAGAGCCACTGTCAGTGTCCATGTTTCTGCCCCATACGACATTACTGGGAGAAAGATTTGGTTACAGACTTTTGTCTTCATACATCAACATCATCACTTCTACTTCCTCTTCTCGACTATGGTGACGTGTGTAGCGTCGATCTCTCAGAAGCGTTGCTCAACAAGATGGATCGGTTACTTAACTGCTGTATCCGATTCATCTTTTCCCTTCGCAAATATGATCACATCTCTGAGTATCGAACGAAGTTAAAGTGGCTACCAATTCGCTGTCGCAGGAATCTCAGAATCCTCTGCTTACTTTTTTTTATTCTTCACGAGCCTGCGATACCGAAATACCTCAAGGACAAACTTGCCTATCTTTTCTCATTTCACGATAAGTCTCTTCGCTCCTCACACAAGTCTGTTCTGTCTAGTCCATCGCACCACTCTGGGTTCATGAACGATTATTTTGCTGTTGTTGCCGCAAACCTGTGGAACAAAGTAAAGTAAAGTATCATCACGACAGTTTCCCTTTCGGGGTGGTCAGAAACCACGCTTATAAATAAGCGGATTCACATTTAGCCAACTTTACTATAGGCCAATCATGACAAGTTGCAAGCTCGTCGATGTCTCCAGCCAGCGTACCAAACTCGAGAAATATAACAAATAAATTAAATATTAATTAAATGTACTTATATACATTATTAAATATTTTTGTGTCCCGACCAGGAATCGAACCCGGTACCTCCAAATCTAAATCCACGGATTTAGCCGCTAGACCACGGAGGCAGTTATACGACAAGCATCCAACCGAAACATTTAAAAAAAATGGTATATTAATATTATTTAAATAGCTCATAACAACTTATTTAGTTTATTTATTATATTATTATATGTAGTGTATGTATTAATGTTATGTATGTATTATTAGTATTTAGTTTATTATAGTATTTATTATTGTAGTTTAGATAATATTGCATATTTATTACGTAATCATATTTCTCTAATTGCACCTACCTTACGTCTTTAATGTTCTACAGTGTCCCTAAGGTTGGCTGTCAGAGAATGTCTAGCGACATTAAGTCCGCCCTTTGTAATGTGCAATTAAGTTTTAATAAATAAATAAATTGTGGTATGGACGATGAGAGGATGTGTCGGAGTTTCTCAAATGCCGCCCGTTCTATCTAAATGCGTCTGTCGGCTTCTTTGCTAAATGGTTTGTCCTAGGTAGACGTATACGATTATATTTGGACATGGAATCGCCTCACTGCCTCCGTGGTCTAGCGGTTAAGTCCGTGGATTTAGACTCGGAGGTTCGATTCCTGGTCGTTTTTTTTATTTGTGATATTTTTCGAGTTTGGTACGCTGGAGACATCGATGAACTTGCCACTTGTCATGATTGGTCTATAGTAAAGTTTGGCTAAATGTGAATCCGCTTATTTATAAGCGTGGTTTCTGACCACACCCAAAGGGAAACGGTCGTGATGATACTATGGAGTCGGTGCTGGCCAAGAACGACATTTTACAGCAGCTATAATCTTAGTGACATGCTCATAATTGTTTTCGTCTTAGCTTGTAGTATGACAATGCCTCATTACAGCAGCTATAATCCTTGGTGTATTTATTTTATAATTGTGTATGTCTTAGTTTATAATATGACGATGCCTATTTACAGCAGCTATAATTTTAAGGTTATAATTATGTATATTTGGGTTGTAATGTGCTGCTCCAAATACAAGCTATTTCCCAAAAAACAAGCTTTTCATTATATTAATTATTTTTTGACATGTAAAAGCGCAGAATACATTATATTTATTGGCCTATGCCTACTTACAAAAAAAAAAAAAAGTTTAATCCTGTGGGTGATCAGAGTAAGGCGATAGCGGGGTGATGTGCCTGAGATGCGTGATGGTAGACGACGTTAATTGTAGTGTCTGCATAAACGTTATCTTCTTTTGAAATTTTCAGCTTTCGTTCGATTTCACATTCATGGTTATTTTTCTTTGATGGCAGGTGCTACGGTTACTGGCAAACATAACTGTTTATAAATATGAAATAAATACATAAGTAAAATGTAGACACATTAGCCCCATCTCACATCCAGGCGACCTCGTCAAGCGCGGGAAGTGCGGCGGTTTCTGCTGAGAACCTCAAGCTGCGCAAATACGCCAACCTCAGTACAAGTTACGAATTTGCGGCGTTTGGGGTCGAGACGATAGGCCCATGGGGACACTCAGCCAAGCGTCTGGCCAAGGAGTTGTTCCAAACGGCTAACGGAGAAGTCTGGAGACAGGAAGGCTGGCAATTATTTCTGCCAACGTATTAGCTTAGCTATACAGAGGGGAAATGTTGCCAGTCTTCTTGGGACTATCTCTGACGTCTCTAGAGGACATTTTTTACTTATAGTTTATTTTTTATTAGGTTTAGTTTATATTTATTTTAATTTTTACTTTTAAGTAGTTTTAATTTATATTTTGTCAATAAATGTAGTGGTTCACAACGTTTGAAATTGACTCACCGTATTCAAATATCATCTGTCACTACGCGGATGGCAAGTAATTGACTGTATCAACTATTGCAATACATTTAAAATGTCACTCATTTAACCCCACGTTAAGTCCCTCGGGGAACCACAGACACCAGATACATTAAATATATAGAGATAGACAATTTAATAGTGCATGCCAAACACGACCATAACTGACAAAGCACCGTCATACACTAATTAATTCTGTATCGATTGGTCTAGCTTTAATTCTCATACCGTTTGACTTCTTGCCCCGTCTAGTTATTTAATGTCTTTTTTGTTTAACTGCCTCCGTGGTCTAGCGGTTAATTCCGTGGATTTAAACTTGGAGGTACAGGGTTTGATTTTTGGTCGGGATACAATAAATTATTTAATTTATTTGTGATATTTCTCAAGTTTGGTACCTTAAAGACATCGCGGAGCGAGATTTCCTTAGTACAATTGAAAAATAAAATATATATTGAGTCAGAGTCTTGCAGAAGTCTTGCGAGACTCTTGCGCAAGACCACCTATTCTGATGCAAGACCAAGACCACCTATTCTGATGCAAGACCAAGACCACCTATTCTGATGCAAGACCAAGACCACCTATTCTGATGCAAGACCAAGACCACCTATTCTGATGCAAGATCAAGACCACCTATTCTGATGCAAGACCAAGACCACCTATTCTGATGCAAGACCAAGACCACCTATTCTGATGCAAGACCAAGACCACCTATTCTGATGCAAGACCAAGACCGCCTATTCTGATGCAAGACTAAGACCACCTATTCTGATGCAAGACCAAGACCACCTATTCTGATGCAAGACCAAGACCACCTATTCTGATGCAAGACCAAGACCACCTATTCTGATGCAAGACCAAGACCACCTATTCTGATGCAAGACCAAGACCGCCTATTCTGATGCAAGACCAAGACCACCTATTCTGATGCAAGACCAAGACCACCTATTCTGATGCAAGACCAAGACCACCTATTCTGATGCAAGACCAAGACCACCTATTCTGATGCAAGACCAAGACCGCCTATTCTGATGCAAGACCAAGACCACCTATTCTGATGCAAGACCAAGACCACCTATTCTGATGCAAGACCAAGACCACCTATTCTGATGCAAGACCAAGACCACCTATTCTGATGCAAGACCAAGACCGCCTATTCTGATGCAAGACCAAGACCACCTATTCTGATGCAAGACCAAGACCACCTATTCTGATGCAAGACCAAGACCACCTATTCTGATGCAAGACCAAGACCACCTATTCTGATGCAAGACCAAGACCACCTATTCTGATGCAAGACCAAGACCACCTATTCTGATGCAAGACCAAGACCAAGACTGGCTAAGTCTTGTTACGTGTTGTATGGGTAGTGGTAGTCCCCCAAAGGGTACAGAAAAGGAGTCCAAAGTGGAATTAAACTGGCCGGCACAAGTAATGACCATCGCTCCGTAAAAGGCGAGATGTACATTTGAAACTAGTTCATGATTTGCAGGTGCGTGTTGAATAATTCATTCAACACACTCGCTAAGGAAATATTATAAATCCTAAATGCTGAGATGCGCGTAATTTTTTTATAATTAATCACTGATTTTAATTAACAACCTTGTGTTAATTAAATGCCATTTAATTAAGTCGAATTGTATAATACATGATTTATTCGCTTAATGTTTATTTTTAATTTATATTTTATATTATTATGTAAACCATACAGCACTTAACATTATTATTGGCAGAATGGTAACAATTTGCTTTTAGAGGTTCACACAAGGTTCACCATTTAGATTCTTTGAGCGAAGAAAGAGCCAGCCCTCTTGTCACCGGAGGAGACGACAAGACGCGGTGTTATGTCTTTTAAAAACTTTTTTGCACTTGGGCTCCATGGGCCCAGAGTTTCTACAGCAAACGGCATAAATATGTAATCTTTTAATATACTTATTATACTTATTTTTCTCTGTGTAAATCCATTTTAACATACTGCATCACTGTCTGGGGGGGAGCTCCTAAATTCAAAATGCTAGTGGTAGAAAGAGCACAACGTGCAGTGCTTAAGGTAATGCATTTTAAGCAAATCCGCTATCCTACAGCTGATATATACAGTTTGACAAATGTATTATCTGTTCGTAAGTGTTTTATTAAGTCTTTGGTACTCAACCAGCATAGTGGGATTGCTGCAAGTGATATTGCTACCTGCTGTCTCAGAAGAAGAAACAGAGTTTGTGTTACCCGTAAGTTTAATACAAAATACTCAAATAATCAAGCAACATTTCTTTCTCCGTATCTCTATAATAAAATAAATAAAATTCTAGATATTTACAAACTAAATAAAATTATATGTGGAAATAAACTGCATCAGTGGTTGTTGCCTCTAAGTTATCAGTATGTTGAAGACCTATTAAAAATCATAACCTAATTTGTTGGCTATTATTACCGTAGTGTCTATTAAATGACTAATTTTAAATTACATTACATCATCTTTCATTGAATAAATATATAAAATATATTTTGCTATAAGTTTATTTACCTAGTATAATATCATATCTATTAATTATAACATATCTTATCATATCACATCATATATGTGTCATATCATATCTTACTTTATTATATATTATCATATCATTTCTTATCTTACCATAGGTTTGCATAACATAAAAATTGTTGGCAGGATGGATACTGCAGTGGATGACACCCAGCGACTACATTAAATTCCACGCAACTTTCTCACATCATATTATTGACTGACCCCTGTAGTTCAGGTTCACCTAGTTTAGGGGTCTTAGTACTTTATATTTTGTTGTACACATATAATTGTTGCTGTACTGTTATTTGCTAAATTAATATGTTTCATTCCAGTGTATTGTGTTTATGTTGTTCAATAAAGGTTTTTTCATTTTCATTTCATTTCATTTTTCATTTCATTTCATTTTTTTCATTTACATATTTGCGCCGCTTGCTGGACTCCGCATTTTCCGCCGCGGCTCCCGCTTTATGATTTTATTTTATATCTTGTAAATATTTTTTTTTTCAAATAAATGAATGTTAAGCTGTATTATAAAAGTAAGAATTTTAAGCAAGAATAAAAAATCACACGAAATGCAACAAAACGTATTGAATGGCGCCAATTGTTATTTTTTTTTAAATGACCATGGTACAGAATACATAAGTCCTAAAGAATGAAATGGCGCCAAAACCTAGCTTATGACCGCGCACGCGCTATGGCGGGCGCTGTCGTAGACAAGTAAAAATTGGAATCAAAACTTTTTTGTAATGGAACGTTTGCCTTAAACAAAATAAGTGTTATATAATATGTATGATTATATTTTTAAAATGAAATATAACATTATTTTGTTAGAAAAAAGTGTTATAATGAGATTCTATTTTAAAATTTCACCAGTATGTTTATAAAGTATGTCAATATAAATTCGTTTTGAAGTTTGTAATTCGCATTTTACGATATGAGAGTAGATAAACATACATAAACCATACATACGAGTACATAATATACATTATAACTTAAATAAATACACAGTTATTTAAATAGTGACTCTAGAAGTTCAAAATGACTGGCTAACTTTGGGCGATTTTTGCATCCCTCCAGCCCTAAAGTGGCGCACACTAATGTACGATTGGTCTCCGGCGTTGCTAAAGTTCTACCTAAACGCTTTTCAAATGTCCCTCCCGGACCAGAGTAATCTGGTAAGGTGGGGAAAAGCTACGGAAAAGAACTGTACATTGTGTGGTGCTGCCATAGGAACTGCTAGACACACACTTGTAGGGTGCGTTACTCTCCTAGAAAAGGGCTATTACTCACGCCGACATGACAAAGTCCTAGGTGTTATCCGTGAAGCAGTAAGTCTTTCTATTGCAAGAGCCAGAAAGGGACTGACTACAAATAAAACTTTGACCACATTTGTAAAGGAAGGGCAAAGCACGAAAACTAAATGCAAGCCCACCTCGATCCTTGGCGCCGCATCAGACTGGAAAATTCTCATGGATACATTTGAACACCATTATAGGATCCCAGATGAACTAGCTGTATCAGCCTATAGGCCAGACATCTTAGTGTTTTCTCGGAACTTGAAAAAAGTTATCCTTATTGAACTTACCGTTCCGTGGGAATCAAATATTCCAAAAGACCACAACATGAAGTCGAATAAATATTATGATCTCACAGAAGAAATGATCAGGAACGGGTTCAAGACTCAGCTTTACGCAGTGGAAGTTGGTGCAAGAGGAGTTCCAGCAAAATCTTTGCATCACTTACTGAAAGAATTGGGCCTAAGCAGGTCTGCCGTCAATACATTTATGGAACGAGCTTCCAAGACGGCATTAACGGAATCATACAGTATTTGGCTGGGTAGGGAGAGAAGTAGAATGGTGGATGGTGAGCGTATTATCGCGCAATAGAAAAAAAGGAGGCCTCCTTTTCTTAAACCAGCCAATTGTCGGTCGCAAGCCCGAGACACCATTCTTCTCATCTCTTACCCACACACGATGGACCCGGCACCCGCACGGTGAATCCATGGAATGCTTAGAAATTTGTCTTCTTCTTCTTCTGTTTCTCCAATTGATATTTAATTTCATAAATATTCGAGCTTGAGTCATGAAATACGGCTGCTGGTTTAGTTTTGGTTTAAAAATAGCTGTATTAAAGCATTCGTCATTAAACTAGTCATCAACAGCGGTATAAGATAGCATCCCACATTAAACCTACTGTCTAAATTAATTTAGGTACCTACGTGTTTGCCCACGTCGTTCTTGCACAATAAATTGGTAATAAACAATGAAATTCCTAACACCATCCTTGAAACCCTAGCGTTTAAGCCATAGACTCTTTAAATTCCTTATATTATTTTAAAATATTATAATAAAATAATTCGAAAAAAATATTTACAACATATAAAATAAAATTAATATTAATATTAAGGATAGGGATATAAGTCCCGTCCGCGTGGAATGGTGGCAAGAACGCTGGCTGCATTTCCCCGCTGAATTGCAATACTGTTTTTTTGGGCGAAGAAGGAGCCAGCCCTCTTGTCACCGGAGGAGACGACAAGACGCGGTGTTATGTCTTTTAAAAACTTTTTTGCGCTTGGACTCCATGGGCCCAGAGTTTCTACGGCAAACGGCACAAATATGTAATCTTTTAATATATTATAATTAGTTTTTATTTTAATATTTTTATATCTACTTCGAATAAATATATTTTATAGCAAAAAAAAAAAAATTACATCAAAATTATTTTCATTACAGCCCCTAAAACACCGCGGCCTAGACCTCCAGTGTTGGAGATGGGCCTTCCAAAACATATATCGGGTGAATTTTGGAGAATTTGGCCTACACTCGCCACGCTGGCCAGACGGCTTGGCGAGGATATGATGTCATTTTTTAATGACATTTGATTAACGATTCCACAAGTTGGTATTAGTGAAACCGGGACCGACGGCTTAACATGCTCTCCGAGGCACGGGAACGGTGGTGTTGTAAATCTATGACAAATGTACGATTATGTGTATTTAATCGAAGGTGGATTTAAGTCAAAAAATAAAATAAAAAACAAACTTAAATACTAAAATACTATATACTAATCAGTAGGTGTATACCTTTATTATATATATAAATAGATAACATAGGTACATATAAATAATAATACTTATATAATACAATATTATGTATTTATATACTACTTTAATGGGAGCTTTTGGAAAAATACTATTTTTTTAAATAGTGATATACTCGTATATATAACGAGTATATGATATAAATTTATCGTTTTCCATAATTATTAACATTGTAGCACATTATTAAACAAAATAACACCACTTTTGACTAAAAAATCTTTTGAATAAAGAAGTAAAGTAATTTACTAAACTTAAAACTTGGACCTGACATGTCCGTGCAAAAGGCGGGAACTCACTTCGAAATATGTTTTTTTTTTTTTAATTGTCTTTAAAGGACATTGTACAGAATACATCAGTCCTAAACACGTAATTTATTTACATATTATATGTTCATAACAGAGTTCATAACCGAGTTGGGGATCATTAAATTCCAGATGCTGCAGAATTTGATGCTTTACTTGGAGTTACTCGCGTCATTATAGCCCAAACACGTCGGGTAAAATATTTAAGTCCAATTTATCGTTTTCCATAATTATTCACATTGTAGCACATTATTAAACCAAACACCACCACTTTTGACCAATAATATTCACAGTAAATTAATTTACAAAACAAAAACTTGCACGTGACATGTCCACGCAAAATGGCGCGAAGAACTCCTCGAAATATGTTCATTGTTACCTACAGTATTATGAATGAGATTGTGAGGAAAGCAAAGGGATTTAGCCCATACAGCTAAATTTATTAAATTTGTGATATTTCCCGAGCCTGGTACGCCAGAGGCATCGACCAGCTTGCCACTTGTCATGATGGGCATATAATAAAGTTGGCTAAATGTAAACCCACTTCTTTAAAAGGATCGCGATCCATCGATAGTGGATTTCGTTATTTACGTCAGAGCTTGGGTCATAATTACAAAATATCTCAACTCTATAAGCGATCGACATTCACAGTGGCAGTGCATATATATATAGTTAACGGATTCCATTATATAACGTTTGCGATTATGTAACAAAATAGGGCTGCTCGTCCTTTAATTGTATTCATATAATCGTAAATACTAAATTGTCAATGATTGTAATGTTGCAACTTAATAAATAAAATATTATTTATTATATTACGCAATAATTTATTATTTTTTTTTTATTTGTGTAATATATATAATAAATTGTATATTATTTACTATTGTAGTTCTGTACCAGAGCCTCGACACATCTATGCTTGTATTTTAAGGGATTTGCTGAAAATCAGCGCTGTGACTCTCAAAGCGTCGCAGCTCAATGCTGAGCTGATTCCCTATTTGTCACCACACACTTTTAATTTTAAATTACTTTTTTTTTTTTTTCGTTTGTTAATGTGACAAATAAAATATTTTTCTTTCAAAAAAAATAAAAAAAAATATATATATATATATATTTGTGATATTTCCCGAGCCTGGTACGCCAGAGGCATCGACCAGCTTGCCACTTGTCATGATGGGCATATAATAAAGTTGGCTAAATGTAAACCCACTTCTTTAAAAGGATGGTTTCTGACTACCCAAAAGGGATACGGTCGTGGTGATACTTTTTTCTGCTTAGTTACTAATATGTTATAGGTTGACTAACTAGCTAGCAGCGGAATTTAAATGTATTCCGAGATGGATCTGGTGTATTGACAATCTAGGTCTTAGGTTGAACCTAGTGCGTGCATCAAGCTATCGAGGTCATTAGAGTTATACCAGTAATGGCATGAATTGGCATTCATTCAATTTAATAAGTAACCCTATTCTTTGTGTTTAATGGTTATTATAAAATCATTTATTCAATAAAATATAAAATTACTAAGTATATTAAGTCCCGTCCGCGTGGAATGGTGGCAAGGATTTCTTTCTTTTTGAATTGAATTGCAATACTGATTCTTTGGACGAAGAAAAGCCCAATTATCACCGGGGGAGACAATAAGACGTGATGTTATATATATATTTTTTTATAAAAATTGCTCGAATGAAACTGTCTATTTACTATGGAGATCTGTTAGTTTTCATTCGAATATTTCGAACCGATACGCAAGTCGAAAACGCCAGAATTAGGGCCCAGGAATCGAATAAGGTACGTCCGAGTGTAAATCCACGGACTAAACCGCTAGACCACTTAACAGCAGTCTTTTTATTTTTTTATTTAGATTTTAGATTTTGTATTTAATAAATATGATTTTAAATTAAATAATTGTAATATTGTTATTATTTATTTGCATGTTTTTTGTTTTTATTGTGTATGTTTTGTTTTTAACTTTCTGAAAGTTTTTACCTTATTTTTTGTGTAGTTTTAAGTAGCTTGGTTATGAATATATTTTCCAATGTGTGCATTGCTACAGAATTGCAGTCGGCCTAATCCTGACGCTTTCGACTTACTTAAATATTCGAATTAAAAGCGACAGATCTCCATAGAAAACTGTCAGTTTCATTCGAGCAAATCGAGCGATGCATGTCGAAAGCGCGAGAATAGTCGCAAACGTTATTAGTGGATTTCGTTATTTAAGTCAGAGCTTGCGTCATAATTACAAAATATTATACAATTCTCAACTCTATAAGCTCTCGACCTTCACAAATATCAACTTCAATAGCGTGATATATATACTCGTATTCCATTATATAACGTTTGCGATTAAGTAACAGAATAGGGCTGCTGGTCCTTTAATTGTATTCATATAATCGCAAATACTAAATCGTCAATGATTGTAATGTTGCAACTTAATAAATAAATAAATATGTATGTTTTGGAATGGCTCCAAAACCTTGAAGACCGTGATAATGATAAACCTATACCTAAGAAAATATTATAATGCCAATTCAAGTTAACATTAGTGTAGATGAGCAGATGGCCTGAGATCTATTAAATTAAAATAACATCGCCAGGAATGTATTAAATGTATAAACTTTGATATCCTTACAATTTACTGCCTTCGTTTCGACACAAGGTTCGATTCCCGCAGGTCTAGCATGCAAAAACTCTGCTATACTATACAGGCTGGATTTCTGAGACGGGATTGTAAAGAGCTGGATAACTTTTAAAATAATACAAGACATTATGTCCAGGGCACATCTGTCAGGGCTGGGGCGGCTGCGGACTCGGCTGAAAAGGCCTAATGTCGCAAATACGACTCTGTTGCTAATGACTATGTATTTGTGCATTTTGATCTTGAGACAATGGGACCGTGGGGGCCAAGCGCTAAGAAGTTATTTAAAGAACTGTCTAAGCGGCTGGTTAACGAACGCTGTATGTGACAAGAGGGCTGGCAGTTTTTTCGCGCAGCAAATCAGCATCGCTGTGCAGCGGGGGAATGCTGCGAGTATTCTTGGCACACAACACAACCGAACCACACGCACAGGTCAGAATATGCACCCACGTACCGTAGTCACCATCCCTACGCGTACGTATAAATTTGGGGACTTATACATCTGTCGTACGATAAAGATGTGGAATGCTCTTCCAGCCTCTGTGTTTCCACTTTCCTATAACTTGGAGTCCTTCAAGCGAAGTGTGAAAAAGCATAGTGTTGGGGACTGATGGCAGTTATAAGTGTCTGACTTCAGTTGCTAACATTCATGGACCTTGCGCGCCACTTACCATCAGGTGGGCCCAAGGTCACATGTCGTGCTAGTATAAAAAAAAGACAATAAAATAAAAAATAGATATTAATATTGTTGAAATGATTTTTTTATTGGTAGATGATATACTCGTAATGGTATTTATTTTTAAACAATATTACCGGCATAGTCCATTCGATCAATCCAATTTTTCACTACTTTGCGACGAATCGACATTTCGGCGTCTTCTTCAGTTCTTCGCGCTACAGCAGCCATATTGCGCACATTGCTTTGTCATGTTGCTGGTTTTAAATCGAGAAAAGTAAAATTAGTGCGAAAACGTTCAATTACTGCACGATTTTTTTGTGTATTGTAAAACACTACCTGTTGAAGAAAAAGTTAAATTATTAATAACAGTAGAAGAACAGAATAATTATACACACAAAAAACAAATTTCTCAACATATCATTACTAAGAGACATACAAATAGGGAACTGGTGGAAGGGAACATCCGTGGCAACTACTACGGCAGTATCTACTTCCCAGAATACTAAATAGTCTATCTCATGAAATAAGAATAAAAAAACTTTCCAAATTGACATATAAAAACAAAATTAAGAAAGAACTACTCGAACAACTGAGTAGCTAAATCGATAGATTATTTGTGTAAAAATAGTGTGCGATTGGAAAGATACAGGCTATATTATTATTATTTTTTTTGTTATTTAACTGCTACCTAATCTATTATAGTTGTATTTTATTTAATCTTTAATAAACTAAACTGCTAATATATCATTATTGTAATGAGAGATATCTGCCGATAAACTATTTTATAGTTTGGCAGAATAATGTTGTATTTAAATGTTATGATATAAGGAAAAAAAAAAATTGTTTGCTGAGGCCGATTATGTTGACCGTAAAATGAATGAAGTGCTCTCATCATCATCAACCTGTGTCTCTCCACTGCTGGATATAGGCCTCCCCCAAGGCTCGCCATTTTACACGATCTTCTGCCACCCTCATCCACCCCCTTCCTCAGGTCATCTGTGTATTTGTCCTTTACAACAAATGAAAAAACATCCGTCATGGATATTACATACGTGATGTTAAGCATAAATTGCTAGTTTAGCGATAATACTTAAATATATCTATTACAAGATTGGGCAAGAAGCCAAATGGCACGAGAATTAAATCTAGGATAATCGTCTCAGAATTAAAATATTTATGATAATTAAATAGTGGAAACTTGGCAGGTCCCTGGTGTGGGATGCGACATGTTATTACTCGTAGACAAATTAGACACTTCACACATCCAGGCGACCTCATCAAGCGCGGGAAGTGCGGGGGTTTCTGCTGAGAACCTCAAGCTGCGCAAATACGCCAACCTCGGTACAGGTAACGAGTTTGCGCCGTTTGGGGTCGAGACGATGGGACGCTCAACCAAGTGGAATTGTCCAAACGGCTAGCGAAAAAGTCTGGAGACAGAAAAGCTGGCAATTATTTTCGCCAACTTATTAGCCTCGCTATACAGAGGGAAAATGTGTAGCCAGTCTTTTTGGGACTATCCCTGAAGAGTCGTCTCTAGAGGACATTTTTTACTTATAGTTTATTTTTTAATAACTTTAGTTTATATTTAACTTATTTTTTTCTTAATAAGTAGTTAATCATCACTATCACTACATATTATAAAAACAAAGTTTTCCGCAAAGTCTGTTTGCGATAAACTCAAAAACTACTGCACCGATTTTAATGCTATTTTCACCAATGGATAGAGTGGTTCTCGAGGAAGGTTTTAGTGTATAATTTGGTAACTTTTTGTATACAATAACGTTATTACGGAAAAACAGCTGCCGTTAGAAATATAACTAAATAATGTATGGTAAAAATTGTGTATTTAATATAGGTCTACAGAAAAGTACGCAATAGCATTTGTCTATCTCTTAAGGATAACATACTATATCCATTTTAATACTTAAAAATGGGCAATTTATATATTACATATTATATTATATTTATACAAACACGGTGTTAATTCTTATAATTTTAATTACGTTAGTTGTCTTGAACATTTCATGAAGATATTTTTTTTCCTTTGCACCATGCAAATTAAATAAATACCTTAGGAGATATAGCAAAAACAATAAATTGTTTACAGATATCGACCTCTTCTGTTTGTCTAAACACCAATTCAGAGGAAGGATTCTGAGCAAGATAGAGGTGTAGTTCTGTGTAAATAATACATTAGATTTATTTATTAAAAACTTTATTGTTTAATACAAAAGGCGTATGTAATGCCGCTTGGCATTCTCTTACCATCAACCTTCGGGACAAGGAATCGAAGTTTAGGCATGGCAAAATAAAAAACACAAAAAAAAAAAAAAAAAAAAATTAATCACTTATTAGTACTAGTTAAATTAAATATACGATAAACATCATTAAAATAATAATACTTAAACTACATAAAATATATATATTTATATATATTCTTACATATTTATGAATATATATATATATATATATATATTCTTACATACACTACATAGACTAGATAACTAATTATATACATACACTACGTAAACAGGAAATATATACTTATATACACAATAAGATATGCACAATGCAATGAAATCTACACATTTTCACTCATTCTACTTACAATTTACACATTCACACACCTACACTGTCAATACACATTCAAATATACATACACTTACATAATGGTGCGTAGATGGTTTTATTAAATATTGTGTCTTTATTTTTATTCTTATGTTTATTTTTTAATAGTTTAAATTGTTGATAATCCGTTCATGCTATATGTTCAGGTAAAATAATGTTATTCCGTAATTGGCTAGGTGTTCGGTAATCATTTGAATGTAAATATTTATTTGTAAAAGACAGCTTCGGAATAAGTAAATGAATAAATAAATAAATAAATAAAAATCGAAATAATGCGAATGATATTAATTTCGTGTCGCCGTTTACACGGGCAAACCCGGGTAAAACAGCTATATAATATAACAGCGCATTGTCAGTTACGGCGTGTTCGACTTAAACTATCACCACGACCATATCCCTTTCGGGGTGGTCAGAAACCACGCTTATAAATAAGCGGATTCACATTTAGCGAACTTTACTATAGGCCAATCATGACAAGTGGCAAGCACGTCGATGTCTCTAGCGTACCAAACTCGAGAAATATCACAAATAAATTAAATATTAATCAAATGTATTTAAATGCATATATTGTGTCCCGACCAGGAATCGAACCTCTTAGTCTAAATCCACTAAATCCACGGACTTAACCGCTAGACCACGGAGGCAGTCTTCGACGTGCACTGTTAAATTGATTTTATTGTTGTAAGATAATAAAATGGCGTACAAAAATGTAACAAACATTTTGTATGTAACATCCAATGCCCGCTCTATCTTATATTTAATATTTTTGGTATCATAACAAAGAAATCCAAATATAGATTCATTTAATAAAATTTTATTATTATTGATACAATTGTTTGCTTGAATAGTAATGGCATTTGTACGTATTCACGCACGTGATTCTAACCTTTATATCTGAGTGTATTAAGAATAAAACTGCGTGAAATTTTAAATAACATATGGCTTGTGTCTGTGAGTTGAATTTATCGCGGTATTTCCCACATTTGAATTCCTGTCTTGTTCCTGGAATTAGATAAAGTTAATTAAGGCGCCTTCAAAAGTTTAGTTAAATTTAAAACTATAAATAAAAAATGTCCTCAAGAGACGTCCCATCAGAAATAGTCCCAAGACATTTCCCCTTTTTATAGATAGATAGATAGGTAGATAAATTCTTTATTGCACAGAAAATAAAACATTTTACAGTACATAGGCGAGCTTAATGTCTAAAAACATTATCTAACAGCTAACCTTTGGGAAAGAGTTTTATTGAGATAACAACTTATAAATAAAAGATATATATATATATATATATATATATATATATATATATATATATATATATATCTTTTATTTATAAGTTGTTATCTCAATAAAACTCTTTCCCAAAGGTTATATATATATATATATATATATATATAATTAATAAAGCTATGGTACTTATCTACCGATATATACATGAATAACACATAATTATACCTACTATATACTATATAATACATATACATACATATCTTCACGCCAGATCCCTTACGGGGTAGGCAGAGACAATTGAGCGCCACTTGACACGATCACGACATACCTCTTTCGCTTCATCGACATTCATCAACCTCTTCATACATGCCCTTTTGTTACGAAGGCTTTTTAATTCTCCTTCAGCTAGTGTTTTATTTATTTGATCGTGATACGTGTGTCTTGGTCTGCCAGGGCCTCTTTTACCCACAACTATATAATAAATAAATAATATATACATATATATATATATATATGGATATATAAATGTACAAATAATACATACAATAATATACGGACTCTGTAAAGTTATGTAGATTCGTCTTGCTTTTATATTATATATATATAATATATATTAAAATTGTATTATTTTAACACTTTTTCTTGCTGTGTTTACTTCTAACTATCAGTAAAAACTTGTAAGGCTTGAAGTTATTACATTCCTATTATGACATTTCAAATAGCTACATATTTTTTTCTAATAATATAAATAATAATAATAACTAATAAATAATAACCCAATTATTTATATGCGTCGACTAGATAATGACCACTCCAGCGATACTGTAAACTAGACATTTATAACCCAATTATTAATCTATTCTTAGAGCAACACGGTCGCGTTGGTCTAAGTATTTAAGAAGTGTTATTGATTTGCCTTTACTTTGAACATTCTTACAAAGTAATGATTTATCACTATTTTTATATCGACTTATTGACTCATATAAACTTTAGTATATACCTAACTTTAAAACACAAATGGGCTCATTGGGACCTTCAGTAAGGCGCCTAGCCAATGCGTTGTCAAGGCGGCTGACGGAAAAGTCTGGAGACTGGAAGGCTGGCAATTATTTCTGCTAAGGTATTAGCCTCGCTATACAGAGAGGAAATGTTGCCAGTCTCCTTGGGACGTCGCTAAAGGACATTTAAGTCGAATAAAATAAATATTAGCCCATTATCAGTCTTTATAGAATAATAAATTAAATTAATATTCAAAGTCAGTGTCACCTTAACTAATAAAATAACAAATACAAACAGACGCCATTTTGTTTTTGCCAAACCGCGCTAAATTTCGCGTCATTCGGCCACTAGTTGCGGTCACAAGCGGACATATTTCTGTTACAATAATTCGAGTTTAAATATTAACAATGGGGCAAGTTCTTGGTTCTTCCAGCACGATGGACTCGTCTTCTACCACTGTGAGGTCTACTGAACCTCTTGGGGGGTACGGATCGGAAAGTACGCCGAAGGAAATTTCACGAGAGGTTGATTCATCGAGCGATTTGTTTGCCGATGTAAACAGACGGACTGGTTCAAGCTCATTGCAACCGAATCCAGATACCACGCAACGTCCGCCACGTGATCTGTAAATGAAGATATTATTGTCTTAATAATCCTACGTGAACTAAATTTCAAGACTTTACAATTATGTCGCGCGCTGAAGATGTAAAATAAAAACATGAAGAAAAATTAAGAAGAATAATACGTTTTTCGTGTAATATCTATAGTGGTAAGCAAAAAATTTGTGTAAAATACAGATATATTTTTAATCAATATTGGTGTTTTTTTTTTTTTTACCCGACTGCGCGACTAGAGAATAAAATCTCGGGGTTACGGGATTTTTGATGCACAATCCCGGTATCCCTTAGGTTAGATTATATTTTTATTAATTGATGAAAAAAACTTGAGCAATTTCTTTTTTTTATAGAGATAGTATTTTGGCCAGTTAGACGTGTGTTTTCCGATTAAGATTTCCGTCATCGACATTATGATTAAAATAATGTTTCATTGTTTAATAGGAATATCACGCCACGATGAATCATATTCACTAACGGACAAAGACAAATATATAACAAGATAAGGCAAGAAGCCAAGGGGTATGACAATAGTAGTGTTACCCAATCTTGGTCTGGTCTTTGGAGGTTGCGAGACTCTTGCGCAAGACCAAGACTAGGGTAGGGTATTTAGTCTTGCAACTATATCAGTGGTCTCGCTTTAGGCAACACCAGACAATAGGGTAGTTGATTATTGTAAAGATTTCTTTGATGATGAAATAATATCATCATCAGACTCACTGTCAGTGTCCACGTCTCTGCTTCGTATGACATTAGTTAAAGAACGCGTTAGTTAAAAACTTTTGTCTTCAAACCCTGGTATGTCCGATAAGAGAATTTGTTAGTTTATGGGCTACCCTGTTCTGAAGTGCAAGCAGATTTCCACGCCACGGCTCCCTAACGATACTTAAAAGGGCTCTAGAATAATTGAGGTTCCAGCTCTTGGAGCACAACAGCCTTTTCGAGTTATCCGAGATGGTCCCCTGAACTACGCCACGTGCGTCGACACCCTCGGGGCGTCGCATAAAGACAGCGCATAAAGCGGGGGCCGCGGCGGAAAATAAGGATTCCGGCAAGCGGCGCAAGTATAATATTAAAAGATTACATATTTGTTCCGCTTGCTGTAGAAACTTAGGGCCCATGGAGTCCAAGAGCAAAAAAGTTGTCAAATAAAAAGACATGACACATCTTGTCTCCTCCGGTGACAAGAGGGCTGGATCTTTCTTCGCTCAAAGAATCAGTATTGCAATTCAGCGGGGAAATGCAGCCAGCGTTCTTGCCACCATTCCCTTACTTATATCCCTCATATATTATATACATAAATATATTATAAGTATTAATATGCTGCTGTACTAGGTATTGTAATCTCATAGGTACTGATAACTTAATTTAAAAGGTTATTAATTGATCGTTGTGGTGCAGTTCTGTATATGTTTTATTTTGTAAATCTGATATAGCTGAGTTTTCCTTGCAGATTCCTTTTTCAGTCAGATTAAACATTAAGAGGTCACTGGAATTTGCTAAGCTGCTGGTCTTCTGCTAACAGCTTACTTATTGGACCACTTTGCTGCCTAGTCTTCTACTAGCAGGAGTAGAATCATTCAAAATAATTAAATTAATGACGTTTCATAAATGCCTGTAATAGGTTTACGTGAATAAAGATATTTTGACTTTGACTTTTGACTTTGAATATTTGTTTTATATTGTGGCAATATATGCATAAATATTTATTATTCGACCCATCTTGCCACAAACGAAAATATGATTTTTGTGGAATGTGATGAATAAATAATAATTGTCATACCACTACATGCAATAAGGAAAATGATGTAAAGATAACATTATGATATCAATGTATATTAAACACTTGAAGTTTAAAGTATATCTGTATGAGCGGTGTTGTTCACTACATATATAGTGATTACAAAAAGTGAATAATAAAGCCACATATTCACAAAACTTATCTGATATACCAATTAGGTGTCACAGCATTCACCAATAAAATTTAATTTAAAACTTAATACTAATTTACGCCGTTTGGGGTCGAGACGATGGGCCCATGGGGACACTCAGCCAAGCGTCTGGCCAAGGAGTTGTCCAAACGGCTAACGGAGAAGTCTGGAGACAGGAAGGCTGGCAATTATTTCTGCCAACGTATTAGCTTAGCTATACAGAGGGGAAATGTTGCCAGTCTTCTTGGGACTATCACTGAAGGGTCGTCTCTAGAGGACATTTTTTACTTATAGTTTGTTTTTTTTATTAGGTTTAGTTTATATTTATTTTAATTTTTACTTTTAAGTAGTTTTAATTTATATTGTAATTATTTTATACTGTTTGTATATTACTTCAATAAAATTAAATTAAAAATAAAATAAATAAATAAATAAACTTAATACTAATAATAAATACTTTTAAAACTAAACTGAAATAAACAAAAAATAACAAAATTTACATAATATAACAAAAAAAATTCATCACGATAAATGGTACCTAATAGAACTGTCAGTTGCAAAGAAAAACTTGTATTTTTATTACAAAATTTATAATTTTCTGCATATAATGCAGAAGTAAGCAGCTTTTAAGTGTACAAATCGAATTTTCCAAGCGAAATCAAAAATATGGTGATCTCAAAATTTCCGTTCTATCAATTAAACGTTTTTTCTTTTTAAAGACGTTATATCGCTTTCCTAATTCGACTTTAAGCTAGGTAACTTTAAGTAAAAATACATTTTTCTGTTATTAAAATGAAAAAAAAAAAATACAAAAACGTTTAAAAAATAATGTTTCATAGGTGTAAACAAGGTACCATTGCCGCTAGCGACATCTACAAAAAACTTTGCCTGATACACCCCATTGTACCTTAGAAACACTTGTTACATAAATTATAAGCTACTCATTATCATATTGTCTGCAACAAATAAAGTGTGTTAGATGTGTTTCTTACTTGGTAAAATATATAAATTGAAGCTATAAAATTTTATTGCCAAATATTTCGCCTCTCTTTATTTCTTTTAGCAATGGCAAAGGTATACACTATACAGTTTTGTATTAATTTTTTAGAAAAATATCATCATCACCTAGCGCATCATATTAAAAATCATTATCATATTGGTTTGAAATGTGCGAGATTATTTCTTTTAATATTAAATTATAACGGTGTCACTTCAAGGGCGACGAAACTGAACACTCAACTCCACCCGTTTTGACCAGAGGGCGTAAGCATACACCATATGAATTTACCGGTGTATGACATCCAGATGCCGGCTGCCTCCACCACTGCAGCTTCGGGGACAGCACATCGAGTGGACTCCGATTGTCAAATACCTGGGCTGCATCATTAACAGGAAGTTGACAATGGGTGAAATGGCCAGCCATGTTACGTCCTGTTATGAATTCCAGCTTGCCGCTCAGGTTGAAGGTCCGGATCTACAAGATGTTCATTCGTTCTCGTCTCACCTATGCTGCGCCACACTGGCACCACCTTCTGGCCAACAGGGCAACAGGGACAAGATCCAAAGTCAGCAAAACGTATCGCTCACAGTGGTTTCCCGATCGCCGTGGTTCGTGCGTAATTCCGTCATAGCTCGAGATTTAGAGATGCCTACTATTGAGGAGGTTGTCGTTGGCCTGACTAGACGTATGTTCTATCGGGCCGACAACGGACACTTTAAGCATTTACAGAATATCGCTCCGTCTCGTGCACAGCTCCCCAACGGGAGATCACTTTCCAGAGAAGTACTCCTGGAGCAGAGCTGAAGCAGTCGAACCTAGCCCCCTGGGTTCGTGAGCCACACGGGCGCTGTGATACTAGTAACGGCGCCCAGTACTAAACGTGCATGAATTACTGAGATCCTGCCGGGGAAAAGGGGGAATTTTCCCAGGCCCATTAAGCATCCGGGCCTGGACGACCCCACTGTCTGTCTGTCTGACCGATGTAACTTACGTTCCCGAGTTTATTTAAATAGTAAGTTTGATTATGGATAAATAGTAGCGGAAGGAATCAAAAGGAGAGAATGATACAAATCCACAACAATATTAGTAAGGACATTTTCTTTTTGTCGATTGTCGAGGTATATTATTGTGATCTTAAACGTACCTCTAACCTCTACTATAATAATAAGAAACATTATACATTGGCGTCATAAATAACATATCGACCGCGTGAGATATAACGACGCAAGTGAGATATAGCAATAAAGACGCAAGCATGGAATGTTTCAGAGATATTGAAAACTAAACTTCCCTCGGCCTAAACTAGTATTCGGATATTTTACGTATTCTTCTTCTCAGTTGTTTATTTTGCTTTCAATGAAGTTTGTATATAACATACTTTTATCATTTAACTCTGTAACTGTAAGTATTACTTTTAGTCATAGTTCTCATTATTTTTTAGTTTTTAAGTATTGTTAATATTATTATTTAAATTTCTTAAACATATAATGTATCATAATTGAATGTAGTTTGACATGTTGTGGTCACCTGTTACTGGGGTACCATTCACTAATGTTTTTTTTTACTGTTTGCTTCTATTGATAGAATTGGATTCAATGTGTACTCTGTTGGTGATCCTAATTAAATAAATAAATAAATAGTAGACGAATGTAGGTAGTAGAAATCATGATCGTAGAAATAAAATCTCATTTGTTTATTTTGTAACATTTTTTAAATATATTTATTTAGGTTTACAAACATTAACACATACTCGTTTATATATAGTTACATTTAAATAGCTAACGTCAGATAGTGAAGTTAAACATTATCATCATCAGCCTGTATCTCTCCACTGCTGGATATAGGCCTCCCCCAAGGCGTGCCACATAACGCGATCTTTTGCTACCCTCATCCAACCCGCACCAGCAACCTTCTTTAGGTCATCTGACCATCTGGCGGGGTGTCGTCCCACTCTTCGTCTTCCCGTACGTGGTCTCAACTCTAGAACCCGTTTGACCCATCGATTTTCGGTTCTGCGGCAGAAATATGAGTAAAGAAGAAGAAAATAAATAAGTAAAAAACAATAATAATAACATATTATGGTTTAGTATGTCCAAAATAGACTTCCTAAAAGCAGAAATTTGTTATTGTATGTGTCAACCAGTCGGTATATTGGCGATCGTTTATCCGCGTTAGTGTGGCAGCTTCCTACTGAGAACAGCTGAAAGGGTCTAGATGATCGCTGATGCACTCTCATAGGAACCCAGGAGCACAACCTGTTATTGAGGTCATATCGGTAATGACAAATCCTACAACAGCCTCGAGCCATATTAGTCTAGAACATAAGTCTAACATTTCATATTTTTGTAATAGTTGAGGATAGAGTAGTCTACTATGGAAACATTTATATTGTTGATCCACATATTGATGGAGTCCACATAATTGTTATAGAAAGGGTTCCAATTTATATATTCATCATGATCGTAGCCTCTAAAACACAGAGTTCTAAAATTCCACTGTTGGAGATTTATGAAGAATGTGACCTACGCTCGCCACGCTGGCCAGGCTAGTTGGCGAGGGTTGGTATAAGTGGAACCGGGACCGACGACTTAAAGTGCTCACCGAGACACGGGAACGGTTCAATTCAATTCAATTCGTTTTATTTTGCAAGTAGGCATAGGACAAAAAGAGATGTATTCTGCACTTTTTCACGTAAATTTTTACAATATTGATATAAAACGATATCATTTTATAGTACATATTGGTGAATCTGGAGCAGTACATGATAACCATCATTTGGAAAGAGAAACAATAAAATAACAAAATTATAAATACAGAATAACGCTTAACATTATAGCTGCTGTAGATAGGCATTGTGAAACTATAAAGGTGGTGTTGTAAATCTATGACAAATGTACGTAAGAAAAGACTAATAAGTACAATGTCCATGCTTCAGACCTAAGTATTGTCAGGGAATTTCCAGTGACTATGAGGGGTTATCAACGACAATTTAATGCTATAAAATAAAAAAAGTATCATCACGACCGTATCTCTTTCGGGGTGGCCAGAAATCACGTTTTTAAAGAGACATTTATCCAAATTTACTATACGCCCATCATGACAAGTAACAAGCTCGTCGATGTCTTTAGCGTATCAAACTCAACCGTTAGCGTACCAAATTATAAATTATAGTGTCTCAACTAGGAATCGAATCTCCGCGTCTTAATACGCGGACTTAGGCTAAGTTGCACCAAATAATCTCAAGAGCTTGACCTTAAGGGTGCTTTTCCACCAGCATCTCTGGTGGCTATGCCGCGTTGCTATGAAACCTTTGATATTTGCCAATCATATTCATTCGCCCACATGATATGTTGCTATTGTACGAGCAGATTATCACAATAAAAGATTTTTTCAGGAATAACTTTACTTCATCTCAATGGCTTGACAAACAGAATAATATAAACCATAATTCTATCAAAAAAACATCAATTATCATACATAGTTATAAACAGAGTATACAATATCCAACCAATATTATTAAAACATCAACAGCTATAGCACTAGTGGAAAAGGGTTCTTCTAAGCTATGTTTTTATATAAATAGATGCGTGCTACGCCGCCGTTCGACGATACATAGCATGCCATGTGGACCAAAGAATGTGATTGGTGGATATCAAACGAATCCATAACAACGTAGCATAGCACATCTCTGGTGATAAAACACCCTAAAACTAGCACAGTAACTAAGTATTTTTTTCTGGCGTCACTTATCGTTCATTATTTAAACCGAAACATACGCTTGTGCAAGATGTATGTGTCAATTTGACAGTTAAAAAAGTAAAATTTTATGTGCAAATTAAACTTTAAAATAATACAGCCTAATAAAACAAACGACTGCTATGATACGCTTATCAATACACCAGGGTGACCATTCTACGCCATTTTCATTCTACGCAATCATTATATAGTTTTACTGCTCGTCTTAAAAAGGTGTTTTTTGCATAATTTGTTCTGCTAAAGGAGGAAATGAATAAGTCTTTAGAACGTGAGGTAAGTCGAGGCACTCTAAACGTGACATTGTCTAAAAGAGTAGGAGAGTCTATGTAATTATTCACTATTTTGTACAGAAACATGAAATCGTTTAAAAAACGGCGACTTTGCAAAGAATTAACTTTATGACGTTCAGACGCAACCTTGTAACTTAAGAAATCGTTCCCAGAGCGGTATTCTAATGCTTTCTGGAATTTATTTTGTAGTTTTTCCAATCGGGATATGTTTATATGATATATTGTCAATAGTAACAATTTGCTAGTGTCAAATTTAGGTAAAGCCGTGTTAAATAAATTCTACTTAGTCGCTACACTCTAGGCAGAGTGATCGTGGTCGACATTTTAGTGCAAGTGGCACTCTTAACACGCCGTAGCACTCCTCTTAAATCACAGCTTTCCTGGTACACTCGTGTAGGGGGATGATCCGTTGCAGCCTTCACCTGATTAGTCCATCTCATCGGACACCTACCACGCATCCCGTTGCCATCGACTTTCCCCTGGACTACCAGGCGCTCGAACAATGTTTCGCCGCGCAGTGACACGTGTTCAAAGCAACTAGTCAGTTACAAAATCCTTACAACTAATGTTAATATAAAAATGAAAATAAAAGTAAGTAAAAGAAATATAATATTAAAATCAATGTGACCGTGCAGTAACCACTCCGTCCCCCACCAATCTGACAGTTTATGACTGCATAGTTTATGTCTCAGTATAGGAACATGGAGAAAACCAGTGATCTAACTAGCCTGGATTTAAACTGGGTTTTAGGCACCCCACACAGATATTTTGCTAAGGGTGCCGTCCAGTTCCGACGTCAGGGAACGGCGCATCTTCTCTACTAGGGCGGCTCCCACAGCTCGTGGACTCAGCATAAAAAGGAGATGATAAGTGCAAAAAATAAATATATGCACTAATGTAATTTAGCAGGCAAGTTGAAGTTGTAAAGTTGTCTATTTTTTTTATTTATTATTATTAAGTACACACAACAGAAATGAATACAAAACATTTTTTAAATTTCAAATCTTTACAATACAGTTCCAGTACCACCTCCAAAAGCATGTGCACACAGCATGCAATTATAAAACATTTACATATATTTAAAAATAAAAATAACAATACTATAGTGAGTAGTTCATAAATATTAATTTAGTTTGCTCGCCGTCCACACCAAATTACTCCTTGCCAAAGGCCAGAAACAATCCACTACGTTCCTTGATAGTCGCATCATGGTCACCGTATAATCTCCCACAATACACAAGATTGTCATCATGTGACCGACATCGCTGGCACTAACTTTCATATCATCTTGTCCGAGAAAATATAACTTGAGAACGCTTTTCGTAACTATTTTATAAGAATTAGTTGTCATTTTTGAAATTTATTTTTGAGACAAAATCATTTCGAAGTTTATCTATTTACTACTAACACCCGTATTCTAACACGTTTACTTAACCGCTTCTTCATCAACCAATCATTCTGCTCTCCAAACCTCGAAAGTCATAAATGTTACCATTTTAAATATTTCACGTATGATCAGTTTTGTTTCTAGCAACATTTAAGATTGCGTTCACGTATTCTAAATATTTATTTTGTCAAAATAACTTCACGCTCTAGCACTTTTGACATCCATAAGTCTCTCTCTTTTATATTATGAATATTCATGTATCACGAATTTAATTTATAATTTTGGAACGAAATCTGACTTGAATGAGTTTGACAATTTGTTTTGTTTGTATCCTCTTCTCCCGATGGATGATGAGTGGTAGAGAAGGCAAAGGTTCTAGCCCATACAGCCAAGTCTGTCGAAATATATCATTATTTCTTATGAGTTATTGAGGTTATCATTAAATTCCAGATGTTGCAGAAGATGCTTTTCTTGGAGTACTCGCGGCATTATAGCACTAACGCGTCGGGTATAATATAGGAGTTCGGGAAAACCGCAAAAAATAAACTGCAACTTGTGCCACATAGTCCAATTTATCTTTTTCCATAATTATTCACATTGTAGCACATTATTATACAAAACAACACCACTTTTGACTAACAATATTCACCGTAAAGTAATTTACAAAACAAAAGTGTGCACTTGACATGTCCGTGCAAAATGGCGCGAGGAACTCGCAATTCGTTTAGTTTAAAAATTCTAAAAAGTGTAATTTTATTAAATTAAAAAATAAGAAATACTCGTACAAGTTTAAATAATAAAAATATTAACTGAATAATAAAATAAACATTTCAAGGAGGTTTTAAGGTGCATCGTAATGTATCTTGCGTTCCACAGTTCTACAGTTTGACAGCGGAAACATATAATTGAGTGGAGAAGAAGAAACAGCTAATAATACGGATGTCAATCTATTTACTTTTACTTTTTTACCCTGAATAAGGTCGTGATGGTAGAATACAACACGCCCGTCAGCGTCTGCCCATCAATCTGTACTTGTTAAATGATTCATTAAAATTATATTTTATGTAATTTTATTGAATGAGGTTCCGTAGGATATACAATGCAAAGAGTAACTAACTGCGAAAAGTGTGGCTTTTCACGCAAATAAAAACTCTCGTTCACTCGATTTTTAATTGATCGCTGAGATTCTCATGCAGATTCCTTTCTCAGTCAGATTAAACATTAACATGTCACTGGAATCTGCTAAGCTGCTGGTCTTCTGCTAATAGCTTACTCTTTGGACCACTCTTTAAAATAATTTAATTAATGACGTTTCACAAATGCCTATAATAGGTTTATGTGAATAAATATATTTAAACCTTTGACTTTGAATACAATAATGGGGTGTATCAAGAAAAGCTTTTTGTAGCGGCAATGGTACCTTGTTTTACACCTAAATCGCATCATTATTTAAATGTTTTTGTATATTTTTTTTTATAACAGAAAAATGTATTTTAAATTAACGTTACCTACCTTAAAAGACGAATAAAGAATGCGCACACCGTGCTTATAAATTTAAAAAGGTTTTATTAATAGAACGGTAATTTTGAGATCACCACAATTTGAGGTTCTCCGCAGAAAACGCCGCTCTCCCCACACCTGACGAGGTCGCCTGGATGTGAGATGGATGTACACTAATGTGTCTACACACGTCGCATCCCACACCAGAGACCTGCCAAGTTTCCACGGCACAACAGTCATTCCGTCGGGTCTCTTGCCATCGCTCTGCACAATCCCAGATGGTTCTAATATTGCGGGTACACCAGCAGTGACAAGAGCCTTGGATGATGTCGTTGAGAGCCGCGTGCGATGAATGCGGCCAGTACTTCTAGCATACGAAAGCCCGTGGTGTCCGAGATGATCGACTGGTTCTCCACATCGACACTGGTGCGGGTGGACAGTCCAGGCTCCGAGACGAAGGCACACCGCCATGGTCAGTGTATTTCGATCAAGGAGTGTGCCAACCTATGCTGAGGTTTTCCCTGCTATAATCTGATTGCCGTATAGTATAAAATAACGATCATTAAAAAAAGCTATTTATGCTTGCGGAACTCTAAAAGATGCAATAAAAGAACAATACAGACATTGCAGCCAGACAAATACGTAACAATTTTTATTATTTGTATTACAGTACAAGATATAATTAGTGTGTTATTATAATGTTTTAATGATTAATCTGACGTTTCGACAATTGAGGTTAAACTGTTTTTGATGTATTGAATGTAATAAGTGAAATATCGTATTATCGTAAAGTAAGTGTGGTGGTCAGAAACCACGCTTTTATTAGGGAACGCGTAGCGAGCCTGTCATAATTTGACTAGGGATCGTAATTCCGCAGCTCTTCCCTGTCCTGGATTGAACAGTCCCGCGCGTTACAGCGGAGTCTTGCACCTTAAATATAATTTCTTCAGAATCATAGTATTAAAACAAGATAATTTGTTCAAAAAAACATTCATTTGACATGTTATAACTATATCTAACCATCTAGTTTCCGTAACACAAGCCTCGTAGCTTACCACGGAAACTAGATGGCGCTGTGTGACCTGTCTGGAAATATTTATTATTTTATTTATTATTATATACAATATACTGCCTCCGTGGTCTAGCGGTTAAGTCCGTGGATTTAGACTCGGAGGTACCGGGTTCGATTCCTGGTCGGGACACAAAAATATTTATTAATGTAAATAAACACATTTAATTATTATTTAATTTATTTGTGATATTTCTCGAGTTTGGTACGCTGGAGACATCTACGAGCTTGCCACTTGCATGATTGGCCTATAGTAAAGTTGGCTAAATGTGAATCCGCTTATTTATAAGCGTGGTTTCTGACCACCCCGAAAGGGAAACGTTCGCGATGACTGATACTTTACTTTATATATATACTACTTGGAATTTGTTAAAGAGCAAATATTTTTATATTATAATCTAGAATAAAAATAAAGAACTACGTATTTTTCATTTTGATTATTCAGTAATAAAATCTTAAGTTACGGTGCAGGGAAACCTTCCCAAAAATATAGCCACTCATACTCAAGTCGGTAGCGAGAGGTCGACAATCACACGAACGTTGACTTACGTAATTCTTTCTCTCTCTATTTCGTCTTTCAGCTGTGGGCGAGATCAATGAATAATAACACTCCCCAGCCATTAGGTATTTATCACGATGGATATCGCGATTTTCAGACAAGGCCTTATTCACCATGCAGTAGTATTTCACTTTTAGGATAATGATTTTTATCTTTAAAATGGTAACCTTTATTATTTCAAATAGAGATTCTACTAATGACACCTGAAGCCTTAAATAAATATTTGCTCTGTTGACAATTATACGTTGTATTAGTCTTCATCATCATCATCCCAGCCCCTAGAACAGTGTCCTAGACCTCCACTGCTGGAGATGCGCCTTCCAGAACATATATCTGGAGAATTTGGCCTACACTCGCCACGCTGGCCAGACGGCTTGGCGAGGATATGATGTCAATTTTTAATGACAATTTATTAACGATTCCACAAGTTGGTATTAGTGGAACCGGGACCGACGGCTTAACGTGCTCTCCGAGGCACGGGAACGGTGGTGTTGTTAATCTATGACAAATGTACGTAAGAAAAATGCATTGCTCATTGGTACATACCGGGTGGGTTTGAACCGACCTTTGTAGGATTCAAGGAACGCGTTCTTACAACCGAGCCACGTTAGACTAATATGTTATTCTATTGATAGAAACAAATAACTATTCCTAAGAAACCATATGACGGAAATAACAAAATAACAAAAAAATTGGCTTCTTCATACAACTTTTAAAATAGCCAATTTGTAAATAAAACAAAATAATAATCATTACAGTAGGTAACTATTTATCTGGGAGCATTGATATTGAATGGCGGTGGATGCGAGGAGGAAATCAAGCGTCGTATGGCAGTGTCGAGGTCTGCTATGGAGAAGCTAAAGAAAATATGGAGAAAATAATGTTTCGCATTACGAAAGCTACTAATCCCGCTGGTCAGAGCTCTTGTGTTCCCCATTTTCCTGTATGCTGCATGCTGCGCGAAACTGAAATAAAACGGATTAATGCTCTAGAAATGTGGTGTTGGCGGAGAATTTTAGGCATATCGTGGACGGAGTTCGGAACCAACAAATCCATCCTGGAGGAACTAGAGATAGCGCCTTTCCTCAGTCGTGCAATCACGTATTCTCACTTTCTTTGAACACGTGTCGCGGCGTGGAGATACATCCATTGAGCGCCTTGTTCAGGGAAAAGTCGATGGCAAGAGAATGCGTGGTAGGTCTCCGATGAGATGGACTGACCAGGTTAAAGCAGCAATGTATCACCCCCTACATGAGTGCTCCAGGAAGGCTGCAGTTCGAACAAATAAAAAAATCTGGTCCCGTGTCCCGCCGACCTATTAGTTTTGTCCCGATTTGTGATAATAACACTTCGTAGTCATAGACCACTTAATTCTGGGACGATTGTCCTAGCTTTAATTCTTAAAATGTTTAGCTTCTTGGCATGTCTTGTTATATATTTTATGTCTTTGGTTCTCAATCAGGAATCGAACCCAGTACTTCCGCGATTTATGGAGTTAAATATTGATTAACCCCAAATGGGCGTTATCATGATGCAAGGCTGTGTTTTTTTATAATAACTAAACAT
This sequence comes from Tinea semifulvella, assembly GCA_910589645.1. Taxonomy (NCBI): domain Eukaryota; kingdom Metazoa; phylum Arthropoda; class Insecta; order Lepidoptera; family Tineidae; genus Tinea; species Tinea semifulvella. The sequence goes on from OU342619.1 coordinate 9,997,442, forward strand.
TTAAACAATAGAATATAAAAAATCTGTAATTTGCCCTTAAACTGTCAAAGTTTGATGCTCATCGCATCATCCGACAAAAGTCATTGACTATAATCATGACCGGGCATTTTTTAGTGTACTTTTAAGAAATGTTACCAACTTACTAGAGAATAAAAGTAATATTTACTAATATATTTGTTTTAGTAAAAATAAAGACTGCCTCCGTAGTCTAGAGGTTAAGACTCGAAGGTACTGGGTTCGATTTATTTAATAAATTAATATATAATTTATTTGTGGGATGCCACTTGTGTCGACACTTTGGATATGTCACACCTTAGGGGAACAGCGCTAAAAGCAGGAACCGCATCTGAAAGCGCAGAGTCTGGCAAACGGCGCAAATACGTATCTATAATCAAAGACCATGTGTTTGTGCCGTTTGCTGTAGAGTCTTTAGCATTTTAACATTTTTAAAAAACATCATACCTCGTCTAACTGTCTTTCTTCGCCCAGAGAATCAGCATAGCGATTCAGCGAGGAAATGCCAGCTTGCATTTACTTAGTCGCAAACGTTATAAAATGGAATCCGTTAACTATATATATATATATATATATATAAAAAATTCCAGACAGGTCACACAGCGCCATCTAATTTCCGTGGTAAGCTCTCGTTACGGAAACTAGATGGTTGATAAACTACATATTACACTTTTTTTTTGTAAATATATACATATTATACATATAAACACCCAGACCGAGACAAATTATACAATGTACAACTTGCCCCCGGTGGGAATCGAACCCACGACCTCCCGAGTTCACGGCAACGTTTGTTACCACTAGACCACGGAGGCGGTCGATATATACATCACGCTATTAAAGTTGATATTTGCACGGCTGCTGTCAATGTCGAGCGCTTATAGAGTTGAGATAATATTTTGTAATTTAATTTTTTTTACTGATACTGTGTCTTTAAGTTATTTAGAAAACAAAGTATGTAGTTTTTGTATCAGTCAAGTCATTTTTATTCATAACCGAGTTGCATTCATCAAATTCAAAGTGTAGCAGAAATTCATGTATTTTTAATAGAATAATTTGCGCCAAAATCGTACAAACACTACGGGTATATGGTATGCTCAGATTTACAGCCCGGGTAAACCGCAAAATTAAGTGTAACTTTTGCCCTTATTAGTGTCAAATTAATCGTTTTGGATAACTTTCACATTTTCTTGATTATGACCGCCTCCGTAGTCTAGTGGTAACAAACGTTGCTGTGAACTCGGGAGGTCGTGGGTTCGATTGCCACCGGGGGCAAGTTGTACATTGTATAATTTGTCTCGGTCTGTGTGTTTATATGTATAATATGTAGTTTATCAACCATCTAGTTTCCGTAACACAAGCCTTGTAGCTTACCACGGAAATTAGATGGCGCTGTGTGACCTGTCTGGAAATATTTATTTATTATTATTTATTTAAAAAAAACACCACTTTTAACTAACAATATCCAAAGTAATAATAAGTATATTTAGAATTTTATTTAATAAGCCCAAGCCGTATACAAATCAATGGCTGTACATTTTGACATATGTCAAGGTTTAGGCTGAATTCCTTTACGTCTGTGCCTCGATTTTTTTCGACGCGTGGGAATTTCTATGGAGTATTCATTGAAATAGATTAAACTAATAAATGAAAAAAACAGTGGTCTTTATATTTGTAATAAATAGTACATTCAATAATAATCAATAAAAGTATTATCATCACGATCATATCCCTTCCGGGGTGGTTAGAAACCACTTAATATATATCCATCATTCCAAGTGGCAAGCTCGGCGATCGCGATGTCTCTAGTGTACAAAAATTAAGAAATATCACCAATAAATTTAATAAATTATGTCCGACCACATTCTGTTACTTAAGCGCAAACGTTATATAATGGAATCCGTTAACTATATATATATCACGCTAATAAAGTTGATATTTGATCGGACGCTGTCAAGGTCGAGCGCTTATAGAGTTGAGAATTGAATAATATTTTGTAATTATGACGCAACATCTGCCGTAAATAACGAAGTCCACTAATAACGTTTGCGACTAGGTACCAGAACAGGGCTGCTGGAACACAAAAGACATCATCTAATGGGGTGTATCAGGCAAAGCTTTTTGTAGATGTCGCTAGTGGCAATGGTACTTTGTTTTACACCTATATCAAATCATTTTTTAAATGTTTTTGTAGTTTTTTATTTTTACAAAAGAATAATATCCAGAAAATAATAAATTTCGTAATAAAAATACAACTTTTCTATGCAACTAACAGTTATATTATTATATATAAAATAATATTATAAGAAATAGGTTGTTGCTAACACATGCATACTTACTTATATACATTCATTCAAACCCACGTACACCAACACACATACACCAACACTAACACACACACACCAACCATACACACAAACAATTATTTAAGTCTTGCCTACAGCAAATATAAATAAATATTGTCTAGAGTAAAATTAAATGTTATAAGTAGTAATTCCTACAATGGCATCTGAAACACCGTCCACCGACTATTTCAGATGTCACAGCTAAACTGCTTTTGTTACTATGTACGATTTATTTTATGCCCTAACCTATGTTACAACTGAATTGTAATGTATATTTATTTTGCAATAAAGATTTTTATTTATTTATTTATTAGGTACCATGTATCATGCGCCATTTTTTTAGTGATACATTTAGGCAATTTTGTACTACTTGTGCCGTGTACTCGTACATAAAAGTTTAAGTTTCTCTTCTCAACTCATGATCGCGAATTGCGATCTGTGCAGAACAACCTCCTCTCTATTTCTATCCACTCCTCGACCAGATATTCAAATTCTTTTACTGTTACTGCAGCATCACTCTGGAACTCCCTTCCCCTTTCCCTTCGCACTCTTCAAACTGCAGGCTCCTTCAAAAATAATCTATACTCTCACTTTTTATCTATACAAAATATTCGTAGTTGACCTATTCCGAATGAATGATCCTATTCCGAATTGTGAAAAAAAAAAAAAAACATTTAAGTGTATGTATTCTATGTAAATATTACCCTTTCAGTAAGTATTATGTGTAGTGTATTGTATGTGTGTATTATGTATGTATAGTATGTATTGTTGTTTATGTAGTTTATTATACCAGTATTATAATAATATTTGTAAGTATTAGTATAAATTAATATTTTATAGTATCTCTCATTATCTATCATTTATATATATTTTTTAAGTTATTTAGCTTTGTGCAATAAAGAATTATTATTATTATTTAAAAAAAATGTAAATTTTGATACTCTTTTAGGCGTTCAAGGAGCTTTTTCAAACGCTTTGTCAAAATTATGAGTGACTGATGAATATTTTTTTTTAGTAGTAAAGCCATAGTAGTAGAGCTGCCATGATATTATTATATTTTTTTTTTTTTTTTTTTTTTTTCCAGACATTTGAAACTGAAAATTGGAAATTAAGGGTTTTTCTACTTTAATTATGATCTTATTAGAATAATTAATCTAAAAATGCATATTGCATATTGTTTATATTTTTGTCAGTGTATTAATGTATTTAGTTGCTATAGGCGAAAACTTTTAATTGGCTCATTTTTTATTGTATCTATTCATTTATATTGTTATCTAGCTGTAAGTTTTCCTGTAATAAATAAATAAATATATAACTGTGAATTCAATTTAGCCCAAATCCCCTTACAAGATGAATGATATATTTTTCAGCATTACCCCAATGAAGTAATTACTCGTATTTGTAGCCTCTAAAACTCTTGTAGTATTATTATACAAAAGCAATGCATAAGCAATATCTAGAATACTTATTGATTTGTAAGTGGGCCATTCTGACTAGTTTTGGCGGCAAATTGCATGGTATAGATCAGAGATGCGCCCGCGCCGCTCTGCTCCGCCAAATGACTCGTGAAGTGATGCTCTCACACCGACAAACTTCGGCTACACTACTTCTTATTCTGGTCGAAGAAATTCCGTAGCATGCAGGGGCCTAATTCTGGCGCTTTCGTTTGCGTGTCGGTTCGAAATATACTAATGAAAAGCGACAGATCTCCATAGAAAACTGTCAGTTTCATTCGAATAAATCGATCGTCCGAGAATCGGCGCCAAGTCAGCATATCGATTATCCAATTCATAATAAGAACATTAAAAACATAATAGTTATTTTGCAGACAAGCAATATAACTTTTTCTCAAATTGTTCCAATAATAAATTGGATAATCGATAATATCAGTGATATTTATTTTCGGAAAATCACAGCTTATAACTAGGATATAAAGTTACAGTATTATAGATTATTAGATATTTTTATTTTTAAATATTTGAATTACCTTTAGCGGGTAGAGTTCTGGTAGATAAATGGACCAATGGACCATGGAACAGATTGTGAGTGTGTATAAATCTGAATAGCTGGTTCAATTGTCTGTATAAATATTGTATATTTTATACAGTCGATTTCTCCAAAACAGTTAATCAAAATAGTATAGAAAAATATTTTTTTTTCTATACCTAATTATTGAATAGTTAGGATATAATAGCATACAAAAGTAAGATATACATAGCTTTGGGTCGAAATACAAAATTATATTATTATTATTTGATACATTACTGCGACGGAGTCACGATCCCCAACAGTGGGGTACCGACTGAGGAGGAGGAAACCGTAGGTAAAGAATTTCCCAAATATAATAGATATTCATTCGATTCAACGATTCATTACAGTCCCTAGAACACAGCGTCCTAGACCTCCACTGTTGGAGATTGGCCGTACAGAACATATTTAATCTGAAGAATTTAGCCTACATACGCAGGCTGGCAAGTGTATTTTTAACATTTATTTAGTTGTTTACTTTAGGTACACAAACAGATCACAATCGATACAGTTCACAATTTACAGCAATTTCTTAAGTTATAGATTGCAATCCAAAAGCAGTGTACACAGAATGCTTATTGTGATTTAGCCAAGACATTGTCATTTCAATTAAATTATTTCATTTCAGTGAAATATGTCAAGAGGAAAATAATAATAAAAAATTGGTATGTCAAAGAAAAATAATAAAGTAATAAATCAATAATAAAAAATAAATATAAAAAATACATTATTTTTTTATCACCACAATTTTTTGTATTTCTCTCAATATTTATTCTAAAGTAATAAAGTATGGAGGGTATGTTATTGTGATAAAAGATAATTGTTGGTAAGTTAAAATAATACATATAGTGAATTATGTATATAATTTTAATGAATTTATCTACTTGTTAATTATTGGAAAAAAATATTTTAAAAATTTAAAATTATAATTACAGACTACTTAAATAAAATAAAACAATATAATTAAAATAAACTAAATCTAATTTTTAAAAAAACTATATATAAAAAAATCCTCAAGAGACGACCCATCAGAGTAGTCCCAACATTTCCCCTCTGTATAGCAAGGCTAATACGTTGGCAGAAATATTTCCAACCTTCCTGTCTCCAGATTTCTTCGTCAGCCACTTGAACAACTCCTTGGTCAGACGCTTGGGTGAGAGCTGTAACGACGCTAACTCGTAACCTGTACTGAGGTTGGCGTATTTGCGCAGCTTGAGGTTCTCAGCAGAAACTGCCGCAACTGACAAACTGCTCTATTGACACACGGTATAACTGTGAATACGATTTAGCCCCAATCCCCATACAAGATGAAAGATGTTATTTGTGAAAAGCTCTTCGCAAGTGTAGCCCAACGCTGTTGCAATTTGAGTAACATTGCACAGCCTAACTTAGAGCTAACTACAGTTGCCTATATAAACCTTACCTTTGCACGTCACCGCGCCAGTGCTATAACGAACGCGTAACGATAACACATAACAATAAGTTTGCTATATCGTTATTTAGTAAATCAGTGAAAGGATTTGGTTTTTTGAAAATAAAACGTAAGTTTAGTGATGTGCTTCTAGATTACAGTGACGTGATTTTAATAGTTCTTAGTTCTTTTTAAGGGTGCAAAATTACAATTGGGGATAAATTATAGTTTATTAGAATTATTATAGTTTTTTTTAAACTTGCGATGGTAAGTGCTGCGCAAGGTCCATGAATGTTAGTAACTGGAATCAGAGACACATGACTGACATCAGTCCCTAACACTTGACTGGGCTTGACGGCAATTCGAGCCTGATCCCGAAACGTGTGGATACACTTTACTAGGTTTATCGGCACTTACGGTGGATATTTTCCCGCCCCGGCAGACTGGGAAAATTACCACTATTCTATCCGCCTACCACCTATTTGTTGTTCTCGTTGAAAGTATGTGCCATTTGCAATGATGTGTAATGCCATTTTTTACTTAGGAGAACTTATATTGTAAGCTTGCCATGGTGATTTTTATTTAAAAATACCACTGATTGAAACAAGACTTGCCTAGAGGTGGCTTCCCGGCATGTACCAGTAAGAAATATACTTTTCTTACATATTTTTATTTATTTATTTAAGGACATCCAGTGGTCGGTTACATTATTTATTTATTTATTCGAAGAGAAAGGACAGAGACAGGCAACATAAGAACATAAAAGATAGCAACAGCGTAGAAGCAATTAAAATTATATCCGCCACCAGACAAACAAAAGGGTATGTATGAAGAGGTTGATGAATGTCGATGAAGCGAAAGAGGTATGTCGTGATCGTGTCAAGTGGCGCTCGATTGTCTCTGCCTACCCCGTAAGGGATCTGGCGTGAAGATATGTATGTATGTATGTACCAGAATATTTCTCACTGTGAATTATTACTTACTTAAAAACTAGGACATAGACACATTAGCCCCATCACACATCCAGGCGACCTCGTCAAGCGCGGGAAGTGCGACGGTTTCTGCTGAGAACCTCAAGCTGCGCAAATACGCCAACCTCAGTACAGGTTACGAATTTGCGCCGTTTGGGGTCGAGACGATGGGCCCATGGGGACACTCAGCCAAGCGTCTGGCCAAGAAGTTGTTGGCAATTATTTCTGCCAACGTATTAGCTTAGCCAGAAGAAAAACAGAGGGGAAATGTTGCCAGTCTTTTTGGGACTATGACTGAAGGGTCGTCTCTAGAGGACATTTTTTACTTATAGTTTATTATTTATTAGGTTTAGTTTATATTTATTTTAATTTTTACTTTTAAGTAGTTTTAATTTATATTGTAATTATTTTATACTGTTTGTATATTACTTCATTCAATAAATAATTTATTCGGTTGGACATAGATTCGACTTTAAATGTACCACCTTTAGGTGCCACAACATTCACAAAATACCTACAAGTGGTAGGTAATAATGGATAATTAAAAAAATATAAAATCAAATCAAATTAAATTCTAAGTTTAATCATACAAAAAGCTTAATATAAAATATGATTATATTATATTCATAGATTTACAACACCACCGTTCCCGTGTCCAGGAGAGCACGTTAATACGTCAGTCCCGGTTTCACTAATACCAACTTGTGAAGCCTGTAAAGGTCTTGGACTCTGTTCGCCTGGCCTTTGATGATGATGATGATAATTTCAATTCATTCGGAGTAAAGTACAAAGATTAAAAAATAAAATAAATTAAGAACTAAATTATAAAAATTAATAAATAAAATTACGACTATTCGATGGGCGTAGTGTGCCGAGGACACTCGCTGCGTTCCCCCGCTGAACAGCGAGGCTGACCCTTTGAACAAGATATTCTCTACTCAAAGGGTCACCCGTCGCCAAGTCGAGTTTCTTTCTGATGATGATTATAATATGAAATTTGTTAAAAAATATGAAATTTGTTGCGAAAATATGAATTGGGGAATTATAATAAAATCGTAAAGATTTTACAAAAAAAATATTGAAAGATCTAATAAAATTATTACAGGAATAATAGAAAGTATCTATTTTACTCCCGTATCCATGCGGAGTGGTCAGACCTTTTTTTTTTAGAAGTGGATTCAAATTTAGCCAACTCATTTAGACAGCTGATCCTCGCACATACAAATTATGTAAAGACTATAATAATAATAATAATTTGTTTATTATCAGGCAACAGATGGCCCATAGATAAATACCTTACAACTAAAATACATATAAAAATAACATTAAAATTAATTAATCTAAAGCTTCCGTATCTTCATCTTCTTGTGGTCATAGAAGTACCCATCAGGTACTGTGACCACCTTCTGAGGAGTACTAGAAGCTTCAGTGGACGGTGCCGGCGTCCCTGCTGGCGGTGGTGCAGAGGGAGTAGGTGCTGCGCGGGGCCCAGGAACATCGTTGGTGCTGCGTGAAGCAAGTCCACGAATGTATTTGCGGTACACAACACCGAGCGGCCAGAATTCTTAACTCTCACTTAATTTATTAAAGTTGAAACGCTGTTGGTTTCCAAATAAATAAATATTCTGTTTTAAGCAAATAAATATTTTTTTATTTGGAAATAATAATATACTTATTTACTTTATTTTAAATAAAATAATATTTAGAAAATATAAAAAAAAATGCACACTACCAAAATACAAAAATGACCGCCTCCGTGGTCTAGTGGTAACAAACGTTGCCGTAAACTCGGGAGGTCGTGGGTTCGATTCCCACCGGGGGCAAGTTGTACATTGTATAATTTGTCTCGGTCTGGGTGTTTATATGTATATATTTACAAAAAAAAAAAGTATAATATGTAGTTTATCAACCATCTAGTTTCCGTAACACAAGCCTCGTAGCTTACCACGGAAATTAGATGGCGCTGTGTGACCTGTCTGGAAATATTTATTTATTTAATTAAATTCAATAACTTTAAACTAAACCTAATAAAAAAAAATGTCCTCCAGAGACGTCCCATCAGAGATAGTCCCAAGAACACTGGCAACATTTCCCCTCTGTATAGCGAGGCGAGTTTGGTACAATATAAAGTAAAGTATCATAACGACCGTATCCTTTTCGGGGTGGTCAGAAACCACGCATTTAAAGAAGCGGATTCAATAGCCAACTCTAGCGAACCAAACTCGAGAAATACCACAAATAAATTATTGTGTCCCGACCAGAAATCCAACCCGAAACCTCATCGTCAAAATCTACGCACTTAACCGCTAGACCACGGAGGCAGTTCTAATATAATTCTAAATAAGGTCTATACATGTGTCTTGAAGCCTACCTTTATACTCCATATTATAACCTTTAACTACCACTTATCTTGTGCACAAATACCTTAAAATGTCCATGAACTATTAAGGACATGCAATCATAGGTACGAGCAGATACTCAAGGACTTAGAATTATTTGGCTTTTATTATTACATTTAATTAAGTATTGAGCGGTGGTGGTTCGGTTGTAAGACGCGTTCCTTAAATCTTACAAACCCACCCGGCATGTACCAATGAGAAGTACACTTTTCTTACGTACATTTGTCATAGATTTACAACACCACTGTTCCCGTGCCTCGGAGAGCACGTTAAGCCGTCGGTCCCGGTTCCACTAATACCAACTTGTGGAATCGTTAATAAATTGTCATTCTTATCATATATATTTTCTTTAATTTAAATAAAAAATAAATAAAAAATATATAATAATATTATTGACATCATATGACACATTGACCGCCTCCGTAGCCTAGTGGTAACAAACGTTGCCGTGAACTCGGGAGGTCGTGCGTTCGATTCCCACCGGTTTGTACATATAATATTACATATAATTATACATTGTATAATTTGTCTCGGTCTGGGTGTTTATATGTATAATATGTATATATTTACAAAAAAAAAGTATAATATGTAGTTTATCAACCATCTAGTTTCCGTAACACAAGCCTCGTAGCTTACCACGGAAATTAGATGGCGCTGTGTGACCTGTCTGGAAATATTTATTTATTTATTATTTATATCCTCGCATCATATCATGACTGCCTCCGTGGTCTAGCGGTTATATCCGTGAATTTAGACTCGGAGGTACCGGGTTCGATTCCTGGTCGGGACACAATAAAATTTATTAATTTTAATTATTTAAATTTAAATAATATTTAATTCATCAAATAGGTATGTACTCGTATATATATGTAAGTATGTAGTATATATATTATTAATAAATATAGTTTTTATTTATAATGATCAGTCTTAAATACGTCTTCGATCTTGAGAATGTCTAGCGGCATTAAGCCTGCCCCTTGTACATAGTGCAATAAAGTTTTAAATAAATAAATATTTATAGTAGGTACATCAAAAATGTGCGCGGGCGAACCACTCTCCCCCCGCGCGCACAACCCGTCCTCCGTTAGTTGCCTCCCTTATGTGAAGACCCGAGCAGTTGTAAACCAGAAAGACAGTATATAAAATAATTACTCATAACGGAAAAAAATACCCAATAGTTGAAATTAAACTTATATAACTAATAAAAATGTTCGATCGATAAAATTTAATTTAGTTACGCGCTAAAATAGTAATTTTCCAAGTAATAGTAATAAATAATAACGGTTATACGCTTTTAACTGGCTTTTGACTCGTCGAGAACACATGAATATTTTACTGACGGCCAGTTGCAGAAATGCTGATTATCTTTTGACATGTTTAACGTATGCTATGAGGCAAGTCATTGGCCGAAATAACCAAACTGACAGGGAGGGATATCATAATTTAATAGGAACATTTATTTTATTTTTATTTATTTTATATACTATTTAAATATATGTATTATATGTATTTAGTTGCTAATCCATTTTCGCATTATTTATAAACTAAACATTACCACATTAAAATTTTGGTATGTTGGTAAGGATAGGGTAATCATGCTCAACTTCAGCACGGGGTCACCTCGCAGACACATTACTTACTTCACTCTATCGTACAGAGTTATTTAGCATGTTATAAAAATATGTACTTATATCACAATAAATATATTTGATTTGATTTGACAAGCTAACTACCAATCACGCGGCGTATATCTAGAAGATTTGACTGTCTGGAATTCCTCTCGCACCAACTTTGTCTGCATAAAGCTGAGTCTTGAATACGTTTCTGATCGTTTCTTCTGTGAGATCATAATAGTCATTCGACTTCATATACGCTCAGCGGGCTATGAAGAGAGTTTTGCTTGGTATTTTTTTTTAATTTTTTTTATCAATGGACCAAGTCCGAAACCTGGAAATCCATCAGGAGAACCAAAGTTACCGATATAGCGTTCAAATTTAGTAAGCTGTAGTTTCAATGGGACACGTTTGTCGCTGAATCGATGACCGTTGTAGTATTTATTTATTTATTTAAAAACTATTGCACAAAGTACAAAGGCGGACTTAATGCCCGTAGCCAAACCTTAGGGACAAATTTGGACAAATATAGCTGCAATGAAAGCAATCATAAAAATATAGAATGACTTAACATATATTATATACGTACTTATATAGCTTTATAGTAATACATTGCCGTCAATACAGCTATGGAACGAGCTTCCAAGACGGCATTAACGGAATCATACAGTATTTGGTTAGGGAGGGAGAGGAGTAGAATGGTGGATGGTGAGCGTATTATCGCGCAATAAAATAAAAAAGGGAGGCCTCCTTTTCTTGCCTATATATTTAGGCCTATTGTCGGTCGCAAGCCCGAGACACCATTCTTCTCATCTCTTACCCACACACGATGGACCCGGCACCCGCACGGTGAATCCATGGATTGCTTAGAAATTTGTCTTCTAATATATTACCAATATACCAAATACTAATATATACACAATATTATACGGAGCTATTCATAAGGTGTGAATAGACCATTAAATGACAATCTGTTAGTTGGCTGCCTTATGTTCACCGGAGTAGTAGTAGTACGTACGGGTTATACGTACGGGAAGACGCAGAGTGGGGCGCCCACTAGATGGACGGTTGACCTGAAGAAGGTCGCTGATAGGGACTGGATAAAGGTGGCACGAAATCGCGTGAAGTAGATCCCCTTGGTTGGATTCCCCTATATCCAGCAGTGGAAAGACACTGGTTAATGCTGATTAAATATACTTAATACTTGTTGTATGGAATAGTACATAAAATAAAAATAAATATCGCTGGTTCGTAGATTTCACTAGCTGTGGATAAGATCTAGGTACTTACGGAGATTTAGAGATTCACGGAGCACTGGATTAGAACAGTTTTTACACTTATTTCTTGTTTTAACTAATTTAAATTGATAAAATAACGAGAGCGCGCACGCGGCTAATTCTTCATAATTTTTAAACTGACACTTTTTAGTTCCGGGCGACACCGTTAGATGGCGTTGCCGCGTTATCGTGGTTTTGGTTGGATTGGATAAAGGAAAATGGATAGGACTCAGCTAGTTTCCCAACACTTGCTAATAAATGTAAGCTAGGTGGTTAATATATTTATTTATTTTTTCAGATTTTCTATCAATATGATTTCATCAGCATATAAGGTATGTAAATAATTGCCTAATTATTTTTTTTACTAATTTATAATACATTACATGGCTTAACAATAAAGCTTTTAGCTTTGACTTTGACTTTGAATTTATTATGCAGTCAATCTTATAATGAATACATACAGTAAAGTGTCATCACGACCGTTTTCCCTTTCGGGGTGGTCAGAAACCACGCTTATAAGTAATCGGATTCACATTTAGCCAACTTTACTATAGGCCAATCATAACAAGTGACAAGCTCGTCGATGTCTCCGCGTAACAAACTCGAGAAATATCACAAATAAATTAAATATTAATTAAATGTATTTATTAACATAAATAAATATTTTTTTTTTGTCCCGACCAGGAATCGAACCAGGTACCTCCGATTCTAAATCCACGGACTTAACCGCTAGACCACGGAGGCAGTCATACATTTTCATAATAAATGGTGTTAGCGGTTTAGTCCGTGGATACAGACTCGGAGGTACCGGCTTCGATTCCTGATCGGGAAACACAATATTATTTATTAATGTAAATAAACATATCTAATTAATATTTAATTTATTAGTGATATTTCTCCAGTTTGGTACGCTGGATACATCGACGAGCTTGCCACTTGTCATGATTGGCCGGCAGTAAAGTTGGCAAAATTTTAATCCGCTGATGGGATGTGATGATACTATACTATACTATACTATAGATATAGTCGTAGATATTTATCGCAGATATAATCACGTGTTAAAGTTTAAGATAGCTCCATAATATGCATTAGAGTCGGAGTGTTGACAAGTAAATTACATAGTAGGGAATTGTGTGGATATGAAAATATAAATAACATTTAAATACAGAATGCGCGGTGGTGGCTCGGTTGTAAGAACGCGTACCTTAAATCCTACAAAGGTCGGTTCAAACCCACCCGCCATGTACCAATGAGAAATACACTTTTCTTACGTACTGCAGTCATACATTTACAACACCACCGTTCCCGTGAGGAGGAGAGCACGTTAAGCCGTCGGTCCCGGTTTCACTAATACCAACTTGTGGAATCGTTAATAAATTGTTATAAAAAAATGACCAGCGTGGCGAGTGTAGGCCAAATTCTCCAGATATATGTTCTGGAAGGCCCATCTCCAGCAGTGGAGGTCTAGGACGCTGTGTTGTGCAGGGACTGTAATGATACAGGTTAATTAAAAATATATATATACACAACTACATAAAACAATAATCAATAAGAATAAAAAACAATATTAGATGGAAAAAATTGAGACCTGAAAAAACCTAGACTGGCTTAAATTTTTCCGACAATGGGTCCCGTCTATTAATGTAATAAAATATATAAAATTATTTCAATGGTGTAGTAAAGCTGTTGTTTTTTTTTTTAGTTTTTATTTATTACTTTTCAGTTTTTTTTTGCAATCAATATTAAAAAAAAAGTAAAGAGTCATCACGACCGTTTCCCTTTCGGGGTGGTCAGAAATCACGCTTATAAATAAGCGGATTCACAAGATGTTTTTATTATTAATATTATATAAAAAGCCGGAAAATCTAATAAAGAAACTTTTTCTTTCCTACGGATTTTGTACTATAACCCTTATAGCTGGCATAATAAATGAATAAATAAATGAATCATAATTGGAATGCTTGGAGAACTTTTTTTTTTATCATTAGAACTTATTACTAATTATTATTTTTTATTTTCCATTATTTTATTATATATATATTATTTAGTCATATAGCTATTGTTTTTAAGCTTAACCCTATTTATTTTTTTGCAAAATCTATGGTTAATAATTAAGTGGAAACTTTGCTGGATTGTGTAACTTTAAGAATTATTGTAATTATGTTTTTAGATCTGTAAAAACCTGAATAAATAAAAATAAAATAAATAATAATGATCTGTGTCAGCTCCTTCCACCTTGGACTTCGCCTTCCACTTACCATTAGCCGAGCACGGTGTCACATATCGTGATCAGTATAGAAAAAAAATATATTTCAAAGTTAAAGATCAGAAAAAAAGCTAGACAGTTTTGACATGTTTCATGTTTCGTAGGAAAATGACAGTAATTTTGTATTATGTCAGCGCAGGTTATGTCATGATTGCTATCATCGTGAACTATACAAATAGGCCCGCGGCTTCGCACGCATCTCACCTGCTCTCAGACACTTTATTACCAAATGTAGATGATAGGAAGTGGGCGTGTACTCTAATTATCTATAAATGACATCATTCATCTTGTATGGGGATTTGCGCTAAATTGTATATTATGTAATTTATTTATTAGTATATTCTATATTTATTCGTTATCTGAATTAATGTTATCAAAAAACTTATGTAATAATTAAACTAAAATCTTACATTTTAAAACATAAATTATTATTCATAAAAGTAGGTTACTTAATAAATAAAAATACAAATAAAAACTAAAATGAAGAAAAAATAAAATTATTATAAATAAATAAAAAGTTCCAAATCGCTGCCAATGGGCAAAGTGCCAACGATACTGGCAGCATTGCCATGTTGAATGGCAATGCTGTAATCTCATAGGTACTGATAACTAAATTTAAAAGGTTATTAATTGATCGTTGTGGTGCAGTTTTGTATATGTTTTATTTTGTAAATCTGATATAGCTGAATTTTCCTTGCAGATTCCTTTCTCAGTCAGTTTGCTGCTTAGTCTTCCACTAGCAGGAGTAGAATCATTCAAAATAATTAAATTAATGACGTTTCATAAATGCCTGTAATAGGTTTACGTGAATAAAGATATTTTGACTTTGACTTTCTTCAGACTTAAAAAAATCATTAAAAGTATTTGATTATGCGAGAGGGAAGCACAAGCGCAACCTCTTAATACGCAAGATGGTCATTGTTGTTTAGTCACAATTTCGGCGAAGGTGTAGGTACGATAAATAAATAATATATACATATTGTGTGTAGGTACGATAATTTTGACGCCGCGGCATCAGAGCATGGCGCAAACAACTAGTTCGCTGCGTCAGTTCGTATCAATTCACTGTATGAAACATATTTAATTAGTGAAGGGGTGTAATTGAAGAAGTTCGTGATTTAAACAATTGTTTTAAAACTAGATCGCATTATACGTAATCGAAAGGAAATGAAGCCGCGAACTTTGACCCATTACCTAACGCTAAATTAAAAAAAAAACGAACATGTTCAGTATGGACCGGGCGACGCGGACGCAACGTATGTTTATTTTAGACTGATTTCGATGTTGTTTTTACTGCATTTACTGTGAGACTGCATACATGGTCTAGTTTAGACGCGGATACGCGGATATATATATGTTTGTATTTAATATTTAAAAAATACGGTATATTCTCTTGATACCCACAAATTCATAAAAGAGCTGGGTAAACGAATTTTCCAAGAGTGTGGCGATCAGAATATTTCCATAATAATTCAACGAGGAAATGCGGCGAGCGTTTTAGGTAGGTACCCTCCCTGGTGGTGAGCTCTTAGTTTATTTTGTAGAATAGTTTTAATTTCATAGGTATTTTTAGATTAGTTTTATTTATAATTAGTTTTTTTAATCTATTTTATTTTAATATATTTGTATGTACTTCGAATAAATAAACTTTAAGGATGCCCCTTTATATCATAAAAATAATAATTATTATTATTATCATTATGTAATCTATTTACATTTACTTTTAAAAAAACTCTGACTCCGCCCATCATATAAATCTATAACTCTCCCAAAGATTAGCTCGCAGAGAATACCTTCATGGTATTATACTCGCATATGTACATCATTTTGTTTTGTATATTTAAAAAAAAAAAAAAAAAAAAACGTTTATTTTCATAGTACTTTTTTACATTTATTTACGAATTATTTTACGAAATTTAGCGTGATGCCTGTGTCTCAGGGTGCCCCGCTCTTTTTATACGAATTGTGTCAGTGTTGTGTGGAATAATAAATAGATAGATAAATATAATATATTTAGATACATACTTTTATAATAAATAATTAAATACTATATTATAGATATATAAACATTAATAAATATATACATGTACTTAAGGGGTTTGTATAAGGATTTTTTTATTATTATTCTATTAAATTATTTATTTATTATATAAAGTTTGTATTACAAGTGTTTATTAGGTTTTCTGTTTGATCAAGTTGTAGGTGAAAAACAGGTTCGTTATTTTTATTTTTAATAATTTACAGCTAATTTTATATATTTTGTGTAATTTATTAATATTATTGTACATAACGTAAGATTTAAATTTAAAACGTTTTTTTGCGAACTCATATTTTGTGTGCAATAAAGAATTTTATTATTTTGCCGGCTTGACTGGGCATGACGGCAATTCGAGCCTAATCCCGAAACGTTTGGATACACTTTAAGAGGGTTTATCGGCACGAACGGTGGATACTTCCTCGCCCTGACAGACTAGGCAAATACCACAGTCCGCCTACCACCAATATCTTTTAGGGCCACCTTTGCAGCGAGAATAAAATGTGTTATTTGTCTTTGGATTGTGTCTATGTCGGTGGAAGTGGAAGCGGGAGCAATTTGCGTGTCGTGTCAGCTCGACATTAAATACTGCACATCTTAGAGGTACATTAGCCAAATTACATAGCCGGCTTCTCAGGCTGGGATTTACAAAGCTTCCTAGCTCTGTATTCCTAAAATAAATACAAATACAAATCGTTTATTAACACAAAATAATGTTGTTTCGTTATGGTGAACCCTGTCTCCTGCATGAGCTGTGCTGTATAACAGGAGACAGTGTCTTCCAATAATGATCATACAAAAAAAAAGAATGGAAAAAGAGGCTACACAAATAGCAAGTAAAGAATTGTATGTGTGTGTGTGCGTGTTTGTGTGTGTGTGTGTATGTGTGTTTAAAAAGGTGGGGAAGGGTGGAGAAGCAAGAGGGAGTGTAAGATTGTTGATTATACTCGTATATTTGTATTTTCATTTAGTTCACTAGTTTACATTTTGGTCATGTCATCATCTCTTCGGTACTGTCATAATCGAGGTTAGATAGGTAACTTTTAAGTGATATTTTTAGTTCGTTTTGCTACAACAACAAACAAGATTGGGAATCACTAGTAGCATGCAGGTCCGTCAATCAACAAAATATTCAATTTGAAAGTGCATGTCGAATTCCACTATAACCAGCATTGACTGTCATACAATTTGATCTCTTTGGTTAACCCCAAGGTTTATCTTTATATTCTTTATTCTTAGTGTATCACCGTACATTTCCACCGGAATTTGGTTAAGTCAATATAATTTAAACAAAATTGT
Organism: Tinea semifulvella; assembly: GCA_910589645.1. Taxonomy (NCBI): domain Eukaryota; kingdom Metazoa; phylum Arthropoda; class Insecta; order Lepidoptera; family Tineidae; genus Tinea; species Tinea semifulvella. The sequence goes on from OU342619.1 coordinate 10,015,101, forward strand.
ACACAATATATATTTAACGTTAAAATATCTGTCTTGCCTGGAGAGTGCAATGTGAAGACAAGGAGCAGAACTGGTAGTGTCATAGGAACATCAACACAATAACAAAAAATAACCAAAAATATACCTAGTTTATTTACCTACCTTAGGTAAAATATATATATTGTGACATTTACTGACATCTAATTTAATAACGTAGGTTTAAGTTGTATAGTAACTGATATCGCTCTTTTACAGCAGCATCTATATTTAGGGAGTGTATAATTTACATAGTCTTAATTTGGTAATGACGATGGCTGTTCTTTGCACTAATGGTCGATCTTTTGCTATCCTTCCATGATATGTAAACTGTTGATTGTATAACTGACAAAACCAAGTGTACGTCATGTATCTTATGGTGAATAAATGAATTGAATTGAATTGAACTGATTTGTTACACATGTCATTTTGTGACAGATGTCTCCTGATTTGGACACAATAAAGTTTCACTTCACAAACTTTATAAGTTTGGAATTAAGTTCAATTGTTTAGTTTGGCAGCAACTTTCCAGTTCAAATGTCATTTATTTGTCAATTTATAACAGATAAAAAATCTTTAAAATCCAACTTAAATACCATGATTGACACCCGTTTCCTCAACGGGTCCTCCACTCAACATTTCCTTCCAGTTGGCAAATGAAAATTAAGTCTCTGTAATTGAGACGACTAAAATTAAAAATGGCGTCTAATGCTTACGGCTGACTTTCAAAATAAAACAGTCGGCTCGGCTCTATTTTCAACTTTAATCGTAAATTCAAATTCAAAATCGTTTATTGCACAGAATACAGGTAGATATAGGATAATACAATTTTACAGTTCAGCTGTATCCTACCATAATGGTATGCAAATAATAGTACATGTCAATTACAACTAAAATTATATTTGTCAACACTTATAATGTAAAAATTCCTGGATACTATAAAAACATTGTTCATTCAACCATTTAATTAACAGCTTCTTAAATTTAATTATTGATGTCAATTGTTTTAATTCTATAGGCAAACCGTTAAATATTTTAATACACATTTGGTTACTATTTATATTGAGTCTGAACATTTGTTCTTATCGTGTAACTTGTTTACACTTTCTTTCTAATTAGACTGCAGTCCTAAATGAGAATGTCCATTTGTCTTACAGAAATGGGTCCAATAAAATGTTCTCGTGTCATAATGATTTCTTTTTTATTTAATAGTATTGTGATTTAATAATCTGTAATTAATTTTATTTATTGTAACCTAGCATAACGACAATTGACAAAAACTTTTTTTACGTATATAGATTCGATCCCGCCGATTTAATTAGAGAATTATGAACACTTTGAAATCCTATGTTTTATGTATAATAAAGTACCTGATCATAATAAAGAACCTTTTACCATGTCCTTAAAAAAATAAAAATAAAAAATAACCTAAGTCCTAATCATATATATATTTTTTTCTTATTTTTATCAGGACTTTGGACATAATAATGTCCATGCCAGCCCTATTGTAAGATTCCGAACAATCTACGTGGTTGATGCGTTTTTATGAAAATCTAAATGCCGTCGTGTTTGACCAACATGCCGATTGGTTTTCAAAATAAAATCAAAAGATTACATGATCAATAACAAGAGAAGCGCGGCAAAAAAAGACTAATTTAATGAAGACATTTCGCCAAAACATTACCGAATTACTAATCCTAAAATTTGTATGATGGTTGGTTTGATTGTTTGTCAAGCATGTTTGATCATTTACATGGCGCTTACGATCTAAAAAACATTCAATTTCATTAAAAAACTGATAAACGTCCAAACCGCTACGGAAGATCATTTATATTAATAAATAATATTAGATAAGTGTTTTTTATTATTATATAATACAACAATGTACGTGTAACAATACATAATACGCGTGTTCAATGCCAAACTAAAATACTTAACGATTTTGTATGGGCGCTAAATCATATACAGTCGGGCGCAAAAGTGTGTAACAACTTGTATTTTTTTTTGATCTTATGATTTATTTAATATAATTTAAAACTACGTCTCAGCCAAGCGCCTCGCAAAGGATTTATCCAAACGACTCACGGAGAAATCTGGAGACAAGGAAGCAATTATTTCTGTCAACGTATTAGCCTCGCTATACAGAGGGGAAATGTTGCCAGTCTTCTTGAGATTATCTCTGCTGGTACGTCTCTGGAAGACATTTTTTATTTATAGATAGTTTATTTTTTATTAGGTTTAGTTTATAGGTATTTAATTTTATGTAGTTTGTTATTATTATTATTATTAACTACTTTAATAATAAACATAAAATTAAATATACTAAACCTAAAAATAACAAATTAATTAAAAATAAATAATGATAGCTAGTTCCAAGTAGACTTATTATCCGTCTGGACTTTTAGGCTCTAGTCAAGACTTCGACTGGCTCATTAACTTATCCGGATTTTTTGAATTGCAAGTAATAAAACCATATATAAAATACTACCAATGAGAAATACAATTTCCCTGCCTAATTCTTAAATGACAAGGTAATTATATAAAAATTTGGTTGGACATTAATTTTTAAATATATATTATGTAGATATTTTAGTTAGAAATAAGTTAGACTATTAAGAGTTTAAGTTATAAGAATCTTTAAGTTTTATTATTGTTTTTAATTTTTTCTCTTTTAAAATTGTTTTCATGCATTACTTGAGTTTTTTATATCTGATTTGTACATATTTTCTTTTTTGTGTAACTACATTTTATTTTGAGACCTATTGTAGAAAAGACCTGCAAAATAAATGAATTTAAATTTGAAAAAAAAATAATTTACATTTTTTTTAGATTTACACCACCACCGTTCCCGTGCCTCGATGAGCATGTCGGTCCTAGATTTACTAATAAAAGTACTAACTTGTGGAATCGTTAATAAATTATCATTAAAATTAATTATTTATCATTTTGGCGAATGTAGGCAAAATGCTTCAGAAACTTCTCCGACAGTGGTCTAGGACTTTGTGTTGTAGGGGCTGTGACGATGTGATGACACATACATACAGTTCTCCCAAAGTGATAATGCGCATAGAAATCTTCGTCACTGTTCAGCAACGGTCGTATTCCCCGAGTGTCGGAAGACGATATGTATATAGAGTGGTTAAGTGCATTTTCTTCATGCATAATTTAGTAGAATTATGTGTTTTGTGCTAAAAGAGATAAATATTGATTTATCAGTAACGAAACTTGATTCGATAATTCCATGTAAGTAAATAGCGAGGAAAACCACACGAATATGCTACAATATTTGTTGGATTGATTTACTTCGAAAATTTTATAGTACTTTTCAAGTGTCTTACTGAAGCTGATGTAACGATGGAAGAAAAGAAGGTTTAAATAACACAAGGTTTATATTAGAAGAAAAAAAAATGGTTTTCAAACACAGGTTTACATTAAAATCTTAGAAATCTATTCATTAAAATCTCAGTTCAAAAGTATTTACAGCACTGATCATTCCAGAATAATATTACAATTACAAAAGAAATTAATCAGAATCAGGGAGGATCTCTATTCCTGACATCGTAGATTCATCAGAACTTTCATTATGCTCTTGTTCATTTTCACTTTCCCCACTGCTATCACCTGTGTAAATAATCATTTCGTCGGAAAAACTATCGATTCTTGGTTCAAATTTTCTATATTCATCTTCGCATTTAACAGCATGATCACAAACTTTTTTCCATTCTTCTGGTCCTATATTATAGATTTTTTCTAATATAGCATCTTTAACTGATGTGACAGTCATTGCAATATTTTTTTTGGCTACGTGTTGCTTTATTTGGGACCAAATATTTTCAATAGGGTTAAAATCGGGATGATATGGTGGCAATCTTATAATTTTATGCCCATGTTCCTCCATTATACGGTCAATGGCAAATTCTGTGTATTTTTCTTTATGTCTTTTTATAATTTCATACAAATCGGGTTTCAGTTTCTTTGGGTCATGTGGAATGTTGTGTTGTTGTAACCAAGCTATCATTTGTGGTTTAGATGTGTTTGAGTTTGGTGGTTTCATAGACAGCTTATTATGATATGGGGCGTTGTCAATTACCAACACACTATTAGGAGGCAAGTTGGGAATCAATTGATTGCGTAGCCAAGTTTGATAACGTTCCGCGTTTATTTCTTTATGATAGTCACCTTCTGAGTCGACACATTTATGTAACATTAGAGCCCCTGGGACGAAGCCTTTTTCATTGCCTGCGTGTACAATAATTATTCGCTCTCCTTTGGAAATGGGTTGTTTAATACCTTTTTTGCTGCTATCTTGCCAAGTTTTACCCTTAGTATGTGATGTATGCACGTATGACTCGTCCATAAACACTATGTTTCAACCAGAATTCCTCAGCTGTTGTATTTCTCTGAGATATTTGATCCTTTTTAAACGTATATCATGCTTTTCCACAAGTAACCGTCTGTTATTATCAGTTTTCAGAAACCTAAATCCCATTTCTTTCAAGATCAGCCTTAAAGTCTCCGCACAGCCTTTGAAATTAATAGCTTCGATCAACTTTTTTCTCAAATTATTTACAGTTGGGAGTTCTTTGAGCGTCAACTGAAAATTGTATATCATATTACGAATAAGACAGTAGTCGAAATCATCAAGTCCCACCCGAAATCTACTTTTAGGTGTTCCTTTTTTCGGTGAGGAAAATTTCATTGATTGATTCTGTTTTTTTTCGTTTAAGATATTACTCAAAGTTCGTCGTGAAATTCCTGTAGCTTTTGTAACACGTGTCCTAAATTTTTTTAAAATAACCATCATGGTCTCTTTTGAAAACATTGGCTTCATTTAAGAAATAAAGGTACACATTAAATACCATTTGTCGTGCTTGTGACTTAAGCGGCTTTCCACGTTTAAATTTATCCATTCTAGAAGAATTCGTCTGAAAGAAAATGGTATGGGCAGAGTTAGGCATTTTTTTATTTATTTGTTGTATTATTGCATTATGTACTTGTACGAGAAGCAGGGAAACAAAACCCTTCAGTCCCGACTTCCCGTACTGGATGCGAATGGCGCACCGCTAAAATTATGATATCTAACTTACAAAACCAAGAACGGTGTGTAATATCAGCTCTATATAATTCCACTCAGAGAGAACACATGCAGTCACCGACCGCCCGAATTGTTTTCGATTGTGTACACATGATATTGACTTCTATTTCTTTCGAACAAGGTGCAAAATGCAAGTGCAATGTTTAGGCTCTTACGATTCAATGATTCGGGTGTTTCCGGGAATACGACAATTAGCGAAGATCTGTATGTGCATTATTAATTTGGGAATACTGTACTATACAATACATAAAAAAAACATACTAAATAAATAAATAGATACCTATCCAAAATTGTTTCTGTTAATAATAATAATAAATTCTTTATTGTACAAAACCAAAACAAGTGCAGGTACATAGGCGAGCTTAATGCCGTAAATGCATTTTCTACCTTTGTGACTGAGATATGTAATAAGCGGGTGCAGCAGAAGAAAAAATATAATTGAAATTATTTATTACTATATAAAACACACATTAATTACAAAAATATCGTACTTATACATAAATAAATATAAATAATATTTTAAAATGATAACACTTTTGTTTGCGATAGTTCTCAGTACGCGGAGGTGTATTATTTAAGAAATGAATAGTGCAATCATCTTCGACCTCTTGTAATAGTCAAATTCAATGTCACTCCTTGACCTGCACACTCTTTCTTTAAGGTAACCACAACTAGATATGCACACAGCTAGAAAAACTTTTTTTTTGTGTTTTCTCTTCTCCCGGTGGATAACGAATGAGGTGATAGGAAAGGCAAAGGGTCTAGCCCATACAGCCAAGTCTGACGTAATATATCTTTCTTTTTTATTAGTTAATAAGGTTATTATGAAAAATATTGCAGAATTTTTGGAGTCACTCGCGGCATTATAGCCCAAACACGTCGGGTATAATAAGTACATAGCGCGGGAAAACCAAAAAAAATAACTGCAACTTGAGCCCCATATTTAAAGTCCAATTTATCGTTCTCCATAATTATTCACATTCTAGCACATTATTAAACAAAACAACATCACTTTTGAATAATTATTAATTTACAAAACAAAAACTTGTACGTGTCATGCTCGCGCAAAATGGCCCACTCTTTTTTCAATCTTACTAATATCGCGAGATTAAGGATGGATGGTTGGTTGTTGCTCTTTCATGCAAAAACCAGTAAACAGATATTGATAAAATTTTGCAGAAAAAGTATTTGGTCATGTTTATTTTATTTCTAACAAATGAGTTGAATTAATCAGAACACTGTCGACTATACGATTTAACTCGTCTGCTTTCGGATCTGCTGCTACGATGCCGTCTAGACAGTACGACCAACTTTGCCTACTAATATTATAATGTAGGTACTATTATTAATGCCGTGTTTAACTTGAAAAAAACAGTAAAGCGTTCCGCTTTTATTTTAACAAATTGTATGAAAACCATAGAACAACGCCAAGTCGAACGACTTTCAAAGCGAAATAAAGTGAAAAAAAAGCTTAAACCGACAAGTCGAACATAGGGTAAATAGATAGTATAAACTTAATAAAACGTATTTATAATTTTAATTATAATAAATACCGAATCATTGATTTTTTATTAAGATTGTCCATGGCTAAAGCCCTTACCTCGAGGCATCAACAAATAATCGTTCATCCCACACTTATTATAATGAAGATCGATTCATTCGAATACTTATTATTTATTGTGATGTTAACAAATTTGTTCTTTTGTATGTTTGTTTGTCGGATAATTAATTATCTATTTTGCTTATATTTTTAATATACTCTACACTCAGAATAATAACTCCTACAAACGAAACATTGGCGCTGCATTTAGGGTCTGTGGGCATGGTAGATCCGTGGTAGATACGTATAAAATATATTATGGGGTTATTCGCGCCATTTTGCACGGACATGTCAAGTGCAAGTTTTTGTTTTGTAAATCACTTTGCTGTGGATATTGTTAATCAAAAATGGTGTTGTTTTGTTTAAAAATGTGCTACAATGTGAATTTTTGTGGAATACACTAAAATTATATATGGGGCACAAGTTGCAGTTTATTTTTTGCGGTTTCCCGCGCTATTTACTCCCATACATGTTTGCGATAATGCCGCGGGTAACGCAAGTAAAGTAGTAAATTCTGCAACATCTGGAATTTGATGATAAGAAAGATATATTACGTCAGACTTGGCTGTAAGGGCTAGAACCCTTTGCCTTTGCTATCATCTCATTCATCATCCATCTGGGTAAGAGAAACAAAAAAATCATGCTATACGCGCCAAAATCTGACAGTTATATTTTTAAAACAAAATATAAAAAAGTGATTCACGCGCCATTTCAGCCAAGTATAATTACGTTACATTAAAGTTTACGTAAGGTGCCCGTGAGAAATAGTAATCAAACTATGACCTTTTCTAGTTTTATTACGGGCCTAATTACTGCACAAGATTTGACGTTTGATGTGTACTTTACAATATTATCTTATTCGATCTTTAGTCTAAAAAACTTACGGAAATTGTGTAAATAGGCCAAATAAGTGGATTGAAGCAGACCAATGATAATAAATATACGACGTTAACAAGAAATAGCCAACCGAAATAAGAATTAAAGCTAGAACAATTGTCTCAAAATTTATTGATCTATAAAAGTGCATTAGCGCTTTTGGTCTTGTTTGACGTGCATTGATTTAGTTGTTTTACAGACAATATGCCTTTGGAATCGCTCCATGTTACGAGAAGGGCAATAGTGTAGTAATGTCCAGACACCCTAACTTTCAGAAAAAGAGAAAATCCGCGACCAAAAATAAATCAAGGATTATTTAAAAATTATAAATAATCTTTATTCCCATAATTTGACTTCTTTACTAATTAATAATAATATGTACATTTGTTTTCGCATTTTTTTTTAAATTATATTACTTTAATATTAAGTAATCATAACAACATATTTTATTCGATGTAAATTAATATACATTAAATATAAATTAAAGCTATCTAAATAATAAAATTAAAAATAAACCTATAAATAAAAAATATCCTCAAAAGACGTCGCAAAAAAGACTGGCGACATTTCCCCTCGCGAGGCTAATACGTTGGCAGAAATAATTCCTTCCTGTCTCCAGACCTTTCCTCGACCCTAAACGACGCCAATTCGTAACCGGTACCTACCAAGGTTAGCGTTTGCGCAACTTGAGGTTCTCAGCAGAAGACGCAGGACTTCCCGCGCCTGACGAGGTCGCCTGGATGTGAGATGGAGATTCATTTGGAAGTCACATTCCGAAACAAAATGTAAATAAATTTTGTACGCGTACACAATATATGCATTATTGCGTGCCGCAAAAATACCAGAGAACGTAGAACTTTGTAAGACAATTGCAAAAAAAAAGATTCTCTGTTAAGAGTATTAATACAATAGGTATGTGACAGGGTCACTTTGACCTGTATGTATACGTATCTATTGACCGAGCCTTTGATTATAATATTTTTTCTTTATTATTTTTCAAATATAATTTATTTATTTAAAAAAAAAACCTTTAAGTAAAAATAACTATATTACAGCAAATACTAAATTTAACTTAAAATAAATATCTTATAAATAAAATAGCTCCAACAAATTGCAGTCCTGTGGCATGGTGCCCAATACGCTGGCAGCATTCCCCCTCTGAATTAAGATACTTAATTTTTGAGAGAAAAAACTGCCAACTCTGTCAAAAAACTGTCACCAGAGACGTCAAAAAAAATGAATAATAAATACGAAACTTTACACAGAGATGGCGTTGAATAAAATATCAATAATAACGGAAATAAATCAAACCGGGTTCAACACATTTTTGAAAATCGTTACATAGAGATTCACGTGATTTATTTAATTTTTTTTTAATTCTTTATTGCACCAACACTTAAAATTAGGTACGGTACATAGGCGAGTTTAATGCCTGTTAGGCATTCTCTGACAACTAACTTTGGGATGGTGAGAGATTATGGGCAGGGTGCAGTCTAATTCATAAATACACTACATACCAAGCAATTACATAAACTACATGCAAGTATTATGATTTCCATACATACAAAAATCGTCCAGCGCTATGTGGTCAGGTGGTCTGATGATGACGTCATATAGCCTACGAGTATATCCGTCTTCGGACTCCAAAATTGACTTTGACTTTGATTTTGAAAATAAAATATTGCTCAAAATCTCTGCCAACTAAATTATATTAAAGTTTAATATTTATTTATTCGAATTCATAGGTGCGGTGCAACTTTGCATCTTTCTCAATTTAGGGCCAAAGCGTTGGTACAAAAAGTTAGTCGCAATAGCCCGCGGGTGTTATATAAGTGTTGCCAGTGTCACGATCACATTCTTGGGGTCAGCCAAGTGTATGAAAATGTGTGTGAGAACTATGCCTTTATTGGACTTTTTATTAAACTATCAAATGAAGCCATTTACTTGTCAATTTGTTGATTTATTAGCTGTGAACTTGACATCTATCTATACGCGCGGCGTATAACTACATTCTACTACTATAACGACCGTTATTCATTTTGTGGGGTAACCAGAAGAGTATTTCAATATTTTTTTGTCACAACATCACGACACATCTCTTCCAGAGTAGTCACTAACATTATTTTTATAAGTAGTGGATTCACGTTTAGCCAGCTTTCCTATAGAAGTACAAGTGGCAAGGTCGACGTCTCTAGGAACACATCTCTTCCAGAGTAGTCACTAACATTATTTTTATAAGTAGTGGATTCACGTTTAGCCAACTTTCCTATAGAAGTACAAGTGGCAAGGTCGACGTCTCTAGGAATATAAGTCATTTTAATAATAATAATTCCAAAAGACCACAACATGAAGTCGAACAAATATTGTAATCTCACAAAAGAAATAATCAGGAACAGGTTCAAGACTCAGCTTTACGCAGTGGACGTTGGTGCGAGAGGAGTTCCAGCGAAATCTTTGCATCACCAAGGCCGCGTTCGTTTTAAGAAATGTTAGCATGAAAATACCACTTTTTTAGCACAAGTCGTTCGTTTAATGAAAATTCTAACATTTGATGCTAATTTCGTATGTCAGTACCGTGTTGAAAGGAGAGTTATTGATGATACTTTTTGGCAGATGTCAAATGGTTTGTTTACCATTTTTATATACTTTATAGTTTTCTATTATATTTGTTAAAAAGGTATTTTTAAACGATTTTATGTCATAAATTCAAAGACCATAATAATATCACGTGTACGTGTGAACGAAAACACTTGTCAAAAAGTAGCCTCACCGCTCGTTTTATTTAAGAAATGTTAGCATTGTAAAAAAAAGTGGTATTTCTTAACAAAAACGACATTACGCGCTGGTTTATGAAGTTGCTACGAAATGTTGGAAATGTTATAAAACGAACGCGGCCTTACTGAAAGAATTGGGCCTAAGGTCTACCGTCAATACATTTATGGAAAGAGCTTCCAAGGCGGCATTAATGGAATTATATAGTATTTGGTTGGGTAGGGAGAGGAGTAGAATGGTGGATGGTTAGCGTATTATTGCGCAATAAAATAAAAGGAGGCCTCTTTATTAAACAGCCTATTGTCGGTCGCAAGCCCGAGACACCATTCTTCTCATGTCTTACCCACACACGATGGACCCGGCACCTGTACGGTGGATCCATGGAAAGCTTAGAGATTTGTATACAAATCGTTTTTTTTTTCAAGTAATTTCATATAATATAATTAGATAGATATTATATTTTAAAGATATAGTTTTTTTTTGTTTTTATTATTGCCCTGAGAAACAGTGGCTCACGAAGCTAGGTCGAACTTTAGGTTCGAACAACTTTAGCACTTTAAAATTGCAGACGTCTGTCTGTCTGGGCTCGTCCAGGCCCGGATGGCTAATCGACCTGGGTTGGGGACGTTCACCCGTTTTTCCTGGCAGGATCTCAGCGGGTAACCCCCTGCTGTTAATTCATGCACTTTTGGTGCAGGGCGCCGTTACTGGTGTAAAAGCGCCCGTGTGGCTAACGAACCCAAGGGGTCTAGCTTCGACAACTTTAACTCTTCTCCAGAACCACTTTTCTGGGAAGTGGTCTCCTGTCGCCTGGGCCGAGCGCAAGACGGAGCTATATTCTGGAGATGCTTGAAGCTCACGTTGTCGGCCCGATAGAACATACTAGTACGTCTAGTCAAGCCGATGACAAACTCCTCAATAGTAGGTCTTTCCAGATCTCGAGCTATGACGGATTACGCATTAACCACGGCGCTCGGGAGACCACTATGAGCAATATGTTCTGCTGACTTTGATTCTTGTCCCTGTTGGTCTTGGCCAAGTGGTGCCAGGCTGGCGCAGCATAGGTGTGACGGGAGCGGATGAACATCTTGTAGAACCGGACCTTCACCCTGAGCGGCAATAATTGTGTGCATTTATGATAGAGTAGCGGAACTTTTTATTACTGATTTGTTTTTTGAAGAAAGTAAAGTTCTAGAATGTTCCGGATATTTTAAATAAATTCGTTAAATTTTTTCAACATTTACTTATGAAAATAAAATGACACGGGGTTATGTTGTAAAAGAGCGGGTTTATACATCCGTAGCACGCAGGCCGACATATTATCAGTGTAACAACAAATAGGGCAGATCGAACACGACCATAACCATCAATGACTGTCATTAATTTGTCATACACTAATTCATTGTCTACCGATTGATTCAAATTCAAATATTTTATTAATAAAAAAAACCCTAATACAAAATAGCTTAAAAATTGTACTAATTACATAAAATAACAAATAAAAAACAAAATACAACACTACTTTAAAATAAAAATGAAGTAATGTAGGGGACAGGCTGGTGCATTAACTAATAATGTGCCCTGGGCTCCAAAACATGTCAAAGTCTAAGTCAAAATATCTTTATTCACGTAAACCTATTACAGGCATTTGTAAAACGTCATTAATTTAATTATTTTGAATGATTCTACTCCTGCTAGTAGAAGATTAAGCAGCAAAGTGGTCCAATAAGTAAGCTGTTAGCAGAAGACCAGCAGATTAGCAAATTCCAGTGACCTTTTAATGTTTAGTCAGACTGAGAAAGGAATCTGCAAGGAAAACTCAGCTATATCAGATTTACAAAATAAAACATATACAGAACTACACCACAACGATCAATTAATAACCTTTTAAATTTAGTTATCAGTACCTATGAGAATACAATACCTGGTACAGCAGTAACCCACCAGGCAAGTCAGAATTAAGGTAGACTACATGCCTATGTGCAACCCGAAAGTCGACAAAACATGGGATCTGTGCTATGGAGTCCCATTGCTTTTTCCATCTTTAATGGTGTTATCTATATTTTTTTTCATCAATTTAAATATTATATGCATAAAAGCTTGTACAAGAGGGAGAGGAGAAGGCATGGGAAGAAGGAGAAGGGTTTATATATATAATAATACTATAATACATACATATATTGTAATTTATGTTTATATATATATTTATATATTACGTATTTGTATATGCATTAGTATGTAATATTGTTATGTATGTATTAATACTGTTAAGAATAACTTAATTAATGATTACACCTACCATCTATACTGTCTAAATGTCCTAAAGGTTTGGCTGTCAGAGAATGCCTAGCGGCATTAAGTCCGCCTTTGTACATAGTGCAATAAAGTTTTTAAATAAATAAAATATATTATACATACATAAAATACACATAATATATATATATATATATCTTTAATTCTAATCATAAGATTCTAATGATCTAGCTTTAATTCTTATACCGTTTGATTTCTTGCCCTGACCTTTTATATACCTATTTAATGTATGTGCGTGCAACCACTCGTTATTATTTAAAGAACATGAGAAACGCATCCGGTACGAATTTTGAAATACAAAGATGTGCTATGGGTCGTTACCTGTATAGATTGGGTTCTGTAACCCGCAGTAGAAAGGTCGACATGAAACAATAATAAGGCATGTCCACAACAAATGCGTACGTACGCCTAGACGTTCGTGCAATGCAATTCTAGTACAATGCCTTGTCAAAAGTTGAAATGGAAGAAAGAGGCGCCATCTACAAAGCTCCCTGGTAAACCTGGCTGTATAGGCGTTGTTACCTTTGCCTTCCCGTAATAAAAAAAAATGGTTATTTTAAACGTTCGACGCGGCGCGGCGACCGACCGTGTGAAGACCGGACCATGAAGTCGATACACAATAATTTATTTTTGTTATTTCTTGAATTTGGTACGCTAAAGACATCGACGAGCTGCCACTCATGATGGGCCTATTGTAAAGTTGGCTAAATGTGAATCCGTGTCTTTAAAAAGCGTGGTTTCTGACCACCCCGAAAGAAATATGATAGTAATGATACTCTTCTTTTTTTTACCTAATTTTAATTGTCTGTGATTTAGTGATATTAATTAAATATGCAAAGATAGTAAAGTAGGTGGTTCAACTAATTCAGCTCTCTAGGAAGTGGTCTCCCGTTGGGGGGCCGAGCGCAAGACGGAGCGATATTCTTCAGATGCTTGAAGTGTCCGTTGCCTGCCCGATAGAACGAAATATCATCGGATGTCATCAAGAACAGGATCACATTTGTTTCGTTTTTCCTGACAAATATTAATTTAGAAAAATTTAAGAGATGAATAAGTTTTTAATGTGCCCAGGCCTGTAAGGTGCATTCTGTAACCTGCTCGTGATTTGTTAGGACTATTTGTAGAATAATTGTAACAGCAAGCGTTGACATTTTAATGTCGTAACATGAATTAATGTGCGCGCGGCACGATCGGGAGGCGCGAGTTGCGACGCGCCATCGTGAGCCGACTCTGCGGTCTTTGTCAATGTGGTACACCCACAGACATATATATCATTTAAAATCGAACTTTTTTTATTTCATACATAATAATAATCCATAATTCAGTTAGTAACAATATTACTTAACCTATGTTAACATAACTATCCAGAGTTGATGATACCAAACCGCATAAGGACTATTAGTATATCCTGATTTAGAAACAAAATTGTTAATAAATTGTCATTAACTATTTCAGGATCAGAAATGAAAAGAAAGAGAGACAATATCACTGGCGGGGTGCTTCTGTATGAGCTTATAAAGAATTGGTTTCACGTTTCGTCAATTTAACTATAGGCCCATTATGACAAGTGGCAAGGTGATCGTTGTCTCTTAGCGTACCAGAGAGAAATAAAAAATAGTAAAAAGTAAAGTATCATCACGACCGTTTCCCTTACGGTGTCGTCAGAAACCACGCTTATAAAGAAGCGGATTCACATTTTTTTTCACGGTTTTAACCGAAAGACCACGGAGACAGTATAAAAAGGTAAAAGTATCATCATGACCGTTTCCCTTTCGGGGTGGTCAGAAGCCACGCTTATAAATAAGCGGATTCACATTTAGCCAACTTTACTTTAGGCCAATCATGACAAGTGGCAAGCTCGTCGATGTCTCCAGCGTACCAAACTCGAAAAATATCACATTAATAAATATTTTTGTGTCCCGACCAGGAATCGAACCCGGTACCTCCGAGTATAAATCTACGGTTTTAACCGCTAGACCACGGAGACAGTATAAAAAGTAGTATTAACTATAATGTCTTTATTTCTTGGGATGTACTCGTATAAGCCAAAAATTGTTAAGAATTGACATCAGACTCTCCTCAACCCGTCCGGTGGTCTCAAAATTGAAGGTCTAGGCCTGATGATGTGAATTGTGATGACACAGTATTCTGGTCAATAAAAATATTATAATTTAGTTTTTAATATTTCAAATAAAAAAGTAAAGTATCATCACGACATATCCCTTTCGGGATGGTCAGAAACCACGCTTTTAAAGAACCGGATTTACATTTAGCCATCTTTAGCCCATCATGGCAAGTGGCAAGCTCGTAACAAGACCACGGAAAAAGTCAGTAAGTAATAAAGTAGCATACTAAAAAATTTTTTCACCAAATCGTTGGCCCTAAAAGCTTGATATTATTGCAGTCATTGTTTGTATGTCTATGCACCATCTCAATTAGATGGAATAACTTGTGAAGCGTGATTGTCTAAGAAATAAAATGACTGCGGTTTGTCTGCGGCGAACAAACTTTATATTTGACACAATTAAACCTATTGCAACATGTTTTAGGCAAAGTTTTCTAATTCGCAAATAAATTAAATCTTGACTCCTAGCTAAAGCAGCATCTCCAGAGAAAATACAATTGTCTTAGCATTCCATTCACCGTACAGGGTTCATTGGGAGTGGGAAAGAGAGAGGAGAAAAATGGTGTCTCGGACTTATCACCATGTTTAAACAACCCCGCGTTCGTTTTATAGCATTTGCAACATTTCGTAGCAACTTCATAAACCAGCGCGAAATGTCGTTTTTGTTAAGAAATACCACTTTTTTAACAACGCTAACATTTCTTAAATAAAACGAGCGGTAAGGCTACTTTTTGACAAGTATTTTCGTTTATGTTTTATCATACCATGGCATCACACATGATATTATTATGGTCTTTGAATTTATTACACAAAATCGTTTAAAATACCTTTTTAACAAATATAATAGAAAACTATAAAGTATATAAAAATGGTAAGCAAACCATTTTATATGTTAATGACATCAAAAAGTAACATTAATAACCCTTCTTTCAACACGATACTGACATACAAAATTTGCATCAAATGTTAGAATTTTCATTAAACGACGACTTGTGCTAAAAAAAGTGGTATTTTCATGCTAACATTTCTTAAAACGAAATGCGGCCTAAAGTTAGCCATTTTCGCACAAAAATATTATGCACATTATTAAACTTTATAATTTGCGTTTTGGACGAAAACCGTTCGTTAAATTGCTTTTAAGTTTCACTATCTTCGAAACTAAGCGTCACAGTGCTTAGTCGATTTTAACACTGAAAAAAGCAGATGTTTTTTAACGACTGGTGTAAAAAAGTGAATTTAAAAAAATATATAGTTGGTTTTCGTTCTAACCCGGCATTATATAAGCGGCCTCATCTTTTTATTGCGCAATAAGACGCTCATTATCCACCATTCTACTTGTCTCCCTACCCAACCAAATACTGTATGATTCCGTTAATGCCGTCTTGGAAGCTCTTTCCTGCTTAGGCTCAATTCAGTAAGTGGTGCAAAGATTTCCTATCGCACCAATTTCTATTGCGTAAAGCTGAGACTTGAATCCGTTCCTAATAATTACTTTTTTTTTAAATCATTTATTTACTTTTCAATACATATAACTTATTAAATAGCCTGCCAAACTGTAACCACACAGTTTGTTGGCGGAGACAATTACTCTCAAAGCTTAATATTAAAAAATAAATATTTATAGTAGGTACATAAATTAGATGCGCGGGCGCGAACCACTCTCCCCCCGCGCGAACAACCCGTCTCTTTCTTAGAATGAACACTTATTTCTTCCGAAGATTATCTTAAATTTTGAAACTAAATCATTAGGCAATAAACGAACAACTGCAGGCGAGGTGAGGGCGCGCGGGGACGCGGCGCATACATGGCTTACAGTCAGGCAAAAATCACACCTCTAAACTTATAAATACTTTTATAAAAAATAAAAACATCTGATATTAATTTAAATAATACAGATGCGATATGTAGCCGTCTGCCGCCACTTCTAGCACATTTTGGGATTACTTGATTCCCACGGACCGGTGATTTGAATAAGAATAATATTTTTCAAGTTCCGATACTAAGATGTCTGGCCTATAAGGCTGATACAGCTAGTTCATCTGGGATTTATTTATTTAATTAAGCAAGTCAACAACATGTTTACAAAATCTTTTACAATATACAATCTAGAAGGTATCTTAATAGTTTAGTTAACATGTTACTTACAGACCAGCATTGCATTCAACAGGTAGGTAACATCGTTTACTTAAACACAAAAACTAAAAAGTATATATTTTTTTAAAATATAGGCATGACAAAAACAATAAACAACAAAATAGATTATTTGATGTGATGTTCAAATGTATTCACGAGAATTTTCCAATCTGATGTGGTGCGAAGGATCGAGGTGGGTTTCAATTGAGTATTCGTACTTTGCCTAACATTTACAATATAGTATTTATTTATTTATTTAAGGATAAATTCGGTTACATTATTACTTACTTAAAAACTAGGACATAGATTCAACGATAAATGTACCACCTTTAGGTGCCACAACATACACAAAATACAAGTGATAGGTAATAATGAATAATTAAAAAATATATAAAATCAAATTAATCGCTCCGTCTATACATAAACGTAAAGGAAAAGTTGTGATCTTTCATACACGCTGCACGCTCTGCCATAGTGATAAGTTCACAGGTTTTGCTCTAATCTCAATGAGACCTTCACCTTGGAGATAACTTCTTGCGTTATAATTAATTAATCAACTCATTGACGGTACTAGGGTTGGCATTCGTGGACAAACAACTTAGTGTTTTCTCGGAACTTGAAAAAGTTATTCTTTATTGAACTCACCGTTCCGTTGGACTCAAATATTCCAAAAGAACTCAACAAAGTCTAACAAATCTTATGATCTCACAGAAGAAATGATCAGGAACGGGTTGCAGACTCAGCTTTACGTAGTGGAAGTTGTTGCGAGAGGAGTTCCGGCAAAATCTTTGCATCACTTACTGAAAGAGGTCTGCAGGAGATACATTTATGGAAAGAGAGAAGTAGAATGGTGGATGGTGAGCGTCTTGTTGAGAACTCCTATAGTCGGTCACAAGTCCGAGACACCATTCTTCTTCTCTCTCTTTCCGACACGATGAAACCGACACCGGCACGGTGAATGGAATGCTAATTCTTGTTTTTTTTATATACTAACACGACATGTAACCTAGTCAATTGGTTAAAATTGATGTATCAAATAGTTACAAAGTACTATTTACACTTAATAATGTGCTACAATGTGAATAATTATGGAAAACGATAAATTGGTCTTTAAATATGGGGCACAAGTTGCAGTTTATTTTTTGCGGATTTCCTGCGCTGACAACTACCATATTTTACCTAACGTGTTTGTCTATAATGCCGCGAGTGATTCCAAGAAAAGCATGAAATTCTTCAGCATCTGGAATTTGATGATGACCTCATTAATTCATAGAAAAGAAAAATATGTTACGTCAGACTTGGCTGTATGGGCTAGACCCTTTGCCTTCCCTATCATCCATCGGGAGAAGAGAACAAACAATTTTTTTTTTTTTGGTTCTCTTTTCCCGATGGATGATGAATGAGATGATAGAGAAGGCAAAAGGTCTAGCCCATACAGCCAAGTCTGACGTAATATATCTTTCTTTTTTATGAGTTAATGAGGTCATCATCAAATTCCAGATGCTGCAGAATTTGATGCTTTTCTTGGAGTCACTCGCGGCACCATAGCTCAAACACGTCGGGTAAAATATGGGAGTTGCCAGCGCGGGAAAACCGCAAAAAATAAACTGCAACTTATGCCCCATATTTAAAGTCCAATTTATCGTTTTCAATAATTATACACATTGTAGCACATTATTAAACAAAACAACACCACTTTTGACCAATAATAGCTACAGTAAATTAATTTACAAAACAGAAACTTGCACTTGACATGTCCACGCAAAATGGCGCGAAGAACTCCGAACAAACAACAAGCACTATTTACACGATTAGGTTCTTTATTATGATCAGGTACTTTATTGTAGATAAAACACTGGCTTTCAAATCGGCGTGATCGAAACTATGTAATTATTAACGTATTTTTTTTTGTCAATTGTCGTTATGCTAAGGTAAAATAAATAACATTAATTACAGATTATGAAAACACAATATATTAACTATTAAAAAAAATCATTTTGGCACGAGAACATTTTATCGGGCTCATTTCTCTAAGAAAAATGGGCATTCTCATTTAGCTAATATATTATCAATTATTATAATTGTAGTACTACGGTACCAACCCTAGTTATGTCAGTAATCTAAAAAAACAATCATTTTACGAACCTGCATCTTTTATACTCGTTTCCCACACAGTTTTGATTTTGAACTAATTATTATGTCTCAGAGATCGTGATTAGTGGATGTATGCCGGTTCGTATACCACTGCCGTCTTGTTAGGTATTTTTTTTTACTTGGTGGCTTGGGAAATATCACAGTTAATTAAACGCAAACATTCATTGGCATCTTTTACAAAATATACTATGTTTAATATAGAATGTTTATTTTCTTTAATTCCGATTTTTGGTACTTAATTATTACTTATATAAAAATTAACAGGTTTATTTTTACTAATATAATAAGTAATACTAAGGTATCAAAAATATGTTTGACAAACTGGCTGTTACTGTGCTACGATTTGTTAATTATAAAATGTGATGCTCGGTTGTAAGAACGCTAAAATTCAAAATTCGCGGTTCAAACCCTTAAATTACGAGAACAAAATACACACGGAGCAGCTGTTGTAGCGAAAAGCAAAAAAGATAATCAATCTGACAGTTGTTTTCTTAAAAATAGTATGAGGCAAATGATATCGATTGCAGCCGAAAACGTTAATTCTTGGCCACTGGCTAATAATCGCTATACCAGCTCGGATGTTTTAGGTGCAGGTGGTGGTGGATCAGCGTGATATGCTGTGATGATGAGATTAAATTCTCCAATTGTTTCAGCGAGCTCGTCTGTGGAGATCTGATAGTCCACACATTTGTATAAACTGGCTTAGTTGAAGGGTTGATTGGTACATTATGAACTGATCGGCATTTGACATTAGATAAAGGTTAGCACACACGGGCTCACCCATTATCTGTTGTCACGACCACTCTGGCCGTGACCTAACATTCCCGCGAAACAAAAGAGATAGAGTAAGCTTTCATTCAGTTATAGTAAGTTGACACGGCCATTTTACAGCCACAAATATTAATTAACATTAATGCTATTAGAATATAAGATGACACGGTACTTTTACAGCTATGAATTTATGTTTAATTGACATGTCATTATTATTATTTCGATCATAAGATGACCCTTATTTAAAAAGCTAAAATTATCAACATTGGCTTCAATGGTTGGCAAATATGATCTATTCATTCTACGACAATCTAAATCCAATTTGGGTTACCACTCATCACTAAACCGTACATGTCGTCAATACAACATATTTTCACGAAAAAATAATGACAGTCTAGACATATTTTTTCTGGGACTGTAAACTGAACTGCTGTTTAACCAATTTTGATCGTTGGAATTGTGTTGCTTGATTGTGGTTGTATCATGTTCTTTTGTTTTTGTTTTTGCTTAGATTTCCTTAGTTGTTGCAGTAATTGTATTGTGTTTTTATTTTGGCTACTCAAAGGCCCAATTAATGGATACTGTAATAGCATGTGGTGGTTGCCTGTAATTAGTGCAGCATCTGTTTTCTGTCTTAGTTGTAAGTAAAAATCGATGTATGTTTTGTTGCTGTCACTGTTGGCGACCCTAATAAATAAATAAATAAACATTGTAATCTCTTTAAAAAATATTATACTTGTAACAAATTTGTACCTAGAGATTATATCCGACTAATCTACCCAAAATGTGTAAGGTAATATTACAGCAGAAACTGCCACATAATGTGCATCAGATTATATAATAAAATTCCTAGAGAGATATGAGAGTTACCTATAAAACGTAATAGTAAACTATTGAGTTAAAGAAAATTCTTATTGAGCACTGTTTTTACTCAATAAAATATTTTTTTGCATGCAAATTTTGACATTACCATTGTATTCCAATAAATTGACAAGAACAATATTAAATATAAACTATATACAAATAAATATTGTATATAAATATTTATTGACATAAGCATATTGTATGCCCACAATATGGGCAGATTGCATCATCATGACATGTACATACAACTGTAATTAGAATAAGCAATTTATACAATAAAGAATTTTGAATTTGAATTTGACACTTTTTTTTTGTAATTTTATTAATTATCTGTATGTAATTTCTATTACACTAACTATAATTATTAAGTATAAGTATTAAAAATGTAAACTGTCTCTTTACAGCCACGATCTCATTTAAGTAGTTTCTAAGTAAGTTAATTTTACTTGCTTATATTATTATTATTAAATACTTTATTGCACTTTACTTAAAAGTATGTACAAAGGCAAACTTAAAGCCATTTCGGCTTTTTCTACCAGCTAACCTTTGGGAGAGTGAGACAGTATAAATATGTGGGGTGCAATTCTAACCAATAAACTACATAAATACTCATTATTATATACTTATTATAATAGATTTACATATATGAAGATAATATATTATTAGGAAGTAGAAATTTGTGGAGTTAAAATATATTGTTTGTTCTGGTTTGGCTGTCAGAGAATGTCTTCGGGCATTAAGTCCGCCTTTGTACTTTGTGCAATAAAGTTTTTTTATTAATAAAATAAATAAATAAATTCAGGATACCTAAGGAAGCATTTGATCTCAACCATTTATTTGGCAATAAATATCATGGCAGGTATAAAATCACATGTTTCATTGTGTGGCTCGGAGATTTGTGCACGTCCTTGCTCCGTCACAATGCATATAAACGTCGAAGCATTGTTCCCTCGTGGAGCAATGCGCAGTACTGGCTGCAAAACTATTTGCTATTTAATATTTTCTGTTAGAAGTGTAGTGGGCTGAGGTTTAATTTATAAGAGACCCGAGTCTTTATTCATGAAATAATAATGAATGGTTATACATAAAGTATTCAATAGGATTACCTACTGCTAGGATTACGGCGCGGTGGTGGCTCGGTTGTAAGAACGCGTTCCTTAAATCCTACAAACGTCGGTTCAAACCCCCCCCCCCCCCCACACTTTTCTTACGTACTGCAGTCATAGATTTACAAAACCACCGTTCCCGTGCCTCGGAGAGTCCCGGTTCCACTAATAACAACTTGTGGAATGGTTAATAAATTGTCATTAAAAATTGATAGCATATCCTCGCCAAGTAGAACACAGCGCCCTAGACCTCCACTGCTGGAGATGGGCCTTCCAGAATATATATCTGGAGAATTTGGCCTACACTCGCCACGCTGGCCAGACGGCTTGGCGAGGGTATGATGTCAATTTTTTATGACAATTTATTAACGACTCCACAAGTTGGTATTAGTGGAACCGGGACCGACGGCTTAAGGTGCTCTCCGAGGCACGGGAACGGTGGTGTTGTAAATCTATGACAAATGTATGTAAGATAAGTGTATTTCTCATTGGTACATTTGAACCGACCTTTGGAGGATTTAAGGAACGCGTTCTTACAATCGAGCCGCGGTGGTGGTTAGGTATATTTATTGATTATTATTATCCTACAGATAAACTCAGATTACTTCACCGTGTAGGTTATTAAGTAAACTAGGAGAGTTTAAAAAAAGCAAAACTTATTTCCACTATTCTGAATCTCCACGATGTTTTTTTCTGTCGGTACCTCACATTGTATGCAAACACTCCCAAACAATAAGGTTCGTTTCAATTCATTACCCGAAAACAAATACCTACAAATTATGACTTGTGAATGTGATAGGTCGTGCCTTTTCCCTGATTATGGGGAAATAATCTAGGAATTCATAAGCGTCGGCTCTGATTCATAGTCATTGCTTAGCCAAGGAATTATTTTAAGCTAGGATAATGTCGGTTTTACCTTGTTAATTATACTCGTAAACACTAAAAAAATAAGTTAGTCAATTTAGTTCCAAAGACGTAGTATTATAGTACCTAATGAAAAACCTATGTCATTAAAAACATGGCAGCGCTATATTAACTATTTTTAAATCAAATCAAATCAAAATTTTCAAAGTGCTACAATGTTAGCTGGCTGCTGTCAAACGGTAAACCGTATCGATAATATTCAATAACGGGCTGTCAAATTTGTTGCTAAATAGTTTGCGAAAATCGCTAATTTGACAGATGAATTAGATACAATTTTGTCATTTTTATGGTTAAAGATTGACTGCACTGACTATACATCCAAACAGACGCGGTTTTTTTTTATACTGAGCACGATATGTGACACTGCGAAGAATAGGAGCAACTGACGCCAGCCGACATCAGTCCCTACCACTATGCCGGCCTATAAAGATGCTTTTTCACACTTCGTTTGAAGGACTCCAGGTTATAGGAATGGGGAAACACACTGGCTGGGAGAGCATTCCACATCTTCAGCGTGCGACAGATGTAAGAGTCTCCAAATTT
This sequence comes from Tinea semifulvella, assembly GCA_910589645.1. Classification (NCBI taxonomy): domain Eukaryota; kingdom Metazoa; phylum Arthropoda; class Insecta; order Lepidoptera; family Tineidae; genus Tinea; species Tinea semifulvella. The sequence goes on from OU342619.1 coordinate 10,038,392, forward strand.
GTATGATATTGGCTACGGTATGTGGATGCATATTTTGGCCTGTGTGAGTGGTTCGGTTTCGGAATAGAGAAGAAGGAATAAGGTTGTGGAACTCTCACCGTAGGAGCATTCACCGTAGTATAGCTTGGAAAACACGCTAATTAAACTAACCTAAGTCAAAGTCAAAATATCTTTATTCACATAAACCTATTACAGGCATTTATGAAACGTCATTAAATTAATTATTTTACTACTCCTGCTAGAGGATGACAGCAAAGTGGTCCAATAAGTAAGCTGTTAGCAGAAGACCAGGCTAATAGCTAATGGACGTGCGTCCAATGACTAAAGATTAATTATTATCGCATCCACGACAAACGACGTACAGTTCTCCCAAAGTGATAATGCGCATAGAAATCTTCGTCACTGTTCGGCAACGGTCGTATTCCCCGAGCGTCGGAAGACGATATGTATATAGAGTGGTTAAGTGCATTTTCTTCATGCATAATTTAGTAGAATTATGTGTTTTGTGCTAGTTGTTAGTACGTTTTCCTATTTTACAAAATAAACTATTTAAAGTTGAATAAGATAATTAAAGTTGAAATTAAATTCACCTTTGAAAACAAAACCAAGAACGGTGTGTAATATCGGCTCTATATAATTCCACTCATGTGTTCACATGCAGTCACCGACCGCCCGAATTGTTTTCGATTGTGTACACATGATATTGACTTCTATTTCTTTCGAACAAGGTGCAAAATGCAAGTGCAATGTTTAGGCTCTTACGATTCAATGATTCGGGTGTTTCCGGGAATACGACAATTAGCGAAGATCTGTATGTGCATTATTAATTTGGGAATACTGTAATTGTATTTCAAGGCTGTGACGCGTTTAAAAAACAATATACATACGTTTTAGACAATCATGAAAGAAATTTTAGAATGTGACCACGCCATTTGGTCTGTTGGAAGGCTCTCTTCTCCCGATGGATGATGAATGAGATGATAGGGAAGGCAAAGGGTCTAGCCCATACACCCAAGTCTAACGTAATATATCTTTTTGTTTATGGATTAATGAGGTCATCGTCAAATTCCAGATGCTACAGAATTTGATGTTTTTCTTGGAGTCACTCGCGGCATTATAGCTCAAACACGTCGGGTAAAATATGGGAGTCCACAGCGCGGGAAAACCGCAAAAAATAAACTGCCCCATATTCAAAGTCCAATTTATCGTTTTCCATAACTATTCACATTGTAGAACATTATTAAACAAAACAACATTACCTTTGACCAACAATATTCAGAGTAAATTAATTTACAAAACAAAAACTTGCACTTGACATGTCCGCGTAAAATAGCGCGAAAAACTCCCTTAAATATCTAAGATAGTGCTATCAAATGACTGCTACCCATGCTTCATTCCTAATTATATGGGAATTAAATCTTAGTCACAAAAAAAAAATAACTATTTTTTAATTCTTTTCAGATGTGGTTATCCTTGGCAGTTGTGTCCATGGCTGTGGTTTTGGTGTCCTCTGCCAACGAATACCTGCCCCCAAACAAGGGGTACAACTATGAACCTCCATCGGTGCCCTTCCCAACTAATTCTAATGCTAATAAGGTAAGTACAGAAGGTTAATTAATATTATATATATTTACTAAATAAAACTAATTTTAAAAATATATATATATATAAATATTCACCCATATTCATTCATACTATAATATAGTATATATATATACGATATATTATGTATTTTATTTTATTATTTAGATTGTAAGGTGACACGGCCTCTTTACAGCCACGATCTTATTTAAGTAGTTTTATAAGTTAGTTAGTTTTACTTGCTTGTAGCAATAATGTTGTGCATAGCATACATAAATATGGATTATTGCCTGTTTACGGTCCAACCATTATTACCACTTTGATTGTATATATATAATATGTTGTAAAAAATGTATTGATTTTATTAGTTCTGACTTTATCCAAGTTGTTTCGAAAGAACCAATGGAAATAAATTATTTTGATTTTGATTAACTAAAACGATAATATTTGGATATTTATATTATAAAAAAAATAAAAACAGTGAAAAAGATTTTTTTAATAATTCTTTCTTGTAATATCAACTTAAATTGTAAAGGATGCCTTTTTTTTTTACTTTTGAACATCTATAAGACAGCGGTGCTGTCAGTTTTAGTTCCAGTTTTAGCCGTAGGACTTGATCCCGAATCTAACCCCTACGAAGCTACATACGATAGTTTAATTTCGCTAGAAAACGAGCAATCGTTGTGAAGCTCAGTAGATAGTTTGGTAACTACTAGTTACACAGCGCCCATCTTTAATAAGAAGCTTAAAAGTAAAGTAAAGTATCATCACGACCGTTTCCCTTTCGGGGTGGTCAGAAACCACGCTTATAAATAAGCGGATTCACATTTAGCCAACTTTACTATAGGCCAATCATGACAAGTGGCAAGCTCGTACCAAACTCGAGAAATAACTTCAATATTAATTAAATGTATTTATTTACATTAATTAATATTTTTGTGTCCCGACTAGGAATCGAACCCGGTACCTCCGAGTCTAAATCCACGGACTTAACCGCTAGACCACGGAGGCAGTCAAAAGAAGCTTAGATGTAACTAATTTGTTTTTCGTAAAAATCGTTATTTATACAAAAAGTTTTACCACCAAAAAACAACACCTAAAAAAAACCTTGTTTTAATTAAATCAGATAAATATTTAAGTAAATAAATCATAAATACTACTAGCACCATTGTCATGTCAAAATTAATCGACAATATTTATGTTATTTTAGTAAACTGCTAATGCGCCATTGTTTTTTAAAAGCTTTGTTCAAATACTCTTGGGCGGATGTGTTACAGTGTTACACACTGACTTTAGGATAATTAACTTGTTTAATATTGTGCTAATTGGTCAGTTTTTTTTTGTTTTTTTTTTTCCTCGAATATGATTTCGGGAGGTCGTGGGTTCGATTCCCACCGGGGGCAAGTTGTACATTGTATAATTTGTGTCGGTCTGGGTGTTTATATGTATAAACATATGTATAAAAAAAAGTAAATATGTAGTTTATCAACCATCTAGTTTCCGTAACACAAGCCTCGTAGCTTACCACGGAAACTAGATGGCGCTGTGTGACCTGTCTGGAAATATTTATTCTTTATTTATTTAAATCCTTATTTTATTAAGACAGAAAACACAAAACTGAAAATTATTCTTAAAATACTAAACTAATATGCGAGACAATGGGTCTATGGGGACACTCAGCCAAGCGTCTGGCCAAGGAGTTCTCCAGACGGCTAACGGAAAAGTCTGGAGACAGGAAAGCTGGCAATTCTTTCTGCCAGCGTATTAGCTTAGCTATACAGAGGGGAAATGTTGACAGTTTTCTGGGGACTATCACTGAAGGGTCGTCTCTAGAGGACATTTTTTACTTATAGTTTATTTTTTTATTAGGTTTAGTTTATATTTATTTGAATTTTTACTTTTAAGTAGTTTTAATTTATATTGTAATTATTTTATACTGTTTGTATATTATTTCAATAAAGAAATACATCATTGGAAAAAAATACTAAACTATATATATAAAAATATTCACCCATGACTTGACAGTGTGTTAAGAACACTCACAACATTCCCCCGCTGCACAGCGATGCTAATTTGCTGCGCGAAAAAACTGCCAGCCCTCTTGTCATATACAGCGATAAGAAGCCGCTTAGACAGTTTTTTAAGGAATTTTGTAAATATAAATACCTATGTATTTTTTTCTAAAATTCAAATTACAGATACCACCAAGCGGGCCTTACCGTCCACCTAGTCAACCTAGCCCGCCCCCCCAGCGACCTGGCTACATCCCCCCTGCACCCACTTCACCAGGGGACGTAAGTTTATTTCTTTACAGTAAGATCGCCGTTCGGTGTAAAGTTAAATTTGATGGTGGATTTTTGACGTGACAACGTCTTATAAATTGGTTTGCCGGGTGACACTTCAAGAAACTGCGTTACGCTCCGCTCACGTTATGCGCTCACAATGAGAGCGAGTGAGAGGCACGGTTAGCCCGCCTAAGAGCGAGAGAGACAGACATAAAATTTTGTTAATATGAAATTCAGTGCGAGATTCTTTGTATAAATTAATGTTTTAAATATAATTCTTTGTATAAATAAATGTTTTAAATTGTTACTATTATTTCATCCTTCTTCCTACTATACGAATGAATATTCACATTAAAATTATTTTACCACTCAAAGTCGTTGTCACGTAAAACTTTCGCCCGTATACCGACTTTACAGGCAACCAATTTTTTTATGTAGGTATTGAGGTCAAATATAAGATATGGCGGACATCGAGCACATTTTTATAAAAAAAATGTTTGTTAAATTATTTTTATCGCCACCGAACGTACAATGGGGTGTTCAGGCAAAGCTTTTTGTAGATGTCGCTAGCGGCATTGGTACCATGTTTACACCTATGACGTATCATTTTTTAAATGTTTTTGTAGTTTTTTTTATTTTTATAGCATAAAAATGTATTTTAACTTAACGTTACCTAACTTAAAAGACGAATTAGAAAAGCGCACACCGTCTTTATAAAGTTTAATTAATAGAACGGCAATTTTGAGATCACCATATATCTTTGATTTCGCTTGAAAATCTCGATTTGTTAACTTAATAGCTGCTAACTTCGGCAATATATCCGGAAAATAAAAATTTCGCAATAAAAATACAAGTTTTCTATGCAACTGACAGTTCTATTAGGTACCATCTATCATGCGCCATCTATCGTGATAAAAAGTTAGTGATACCCCCCATTGCAAAACTTATAACATTTATAGATACCTACTTAAAAGAAACATGAGTACTGAGCAATGCATAGAGCTAATGTCAACCTTATGGCTAACGTTTGTAAGATTATAATTGTATGCAAATTTAATAGTGCCATCTATGTTACCGTCCATTAATCACGTGATGTTTTCTTTGCCTTTTTTTAAACTTATAATTAGTATATTTTATTTTTTTATATATTAACACGACATGTGACCTTGTCCCCACCTGATGGTAAGTGGCGCGCACGGTTCATGAATGTTAGCAACTGGAATTGGACACTTGTGACTGACATCAGTCCTTAACACTATGCCGGATTGACTGGGCATGACTGCAATTTGAGCCTGATCCCGAAACGTGTGGATACTCCACCCCGGCAGACTGGGAAAGCTATAAATGTGTAAAATATTACTATAGGCCCATCATGACAAGTGGCAAGCTAATCGATGTCTGTAGCGTTCCAAACTCGAGAAATATCACAAATAAATTACATACATACATACATATCTTCACGCCAAATGCCTTGCGGGGTAGGCAGAGACAATTGAGCGCCACTTGTCACGATTACGATCATCAAAAATCATACAACATCAACCTTCTCATACATGCCCGTTTGTTTCGATGGCTTTTTAAACAAATAAATAAAATAAATAATGATGTCTCTACCAGGAATCGAACCCGGTACCTCCGAGTGTAAATCCATGGACTTAACCGCTGGACCATGGAGGCAGTTATTAAACATGGCAGTTTAAAATATTTTTTATTTTATTATTATTATTGTGTCCAGCACCAACATGACGACCACCACCACCACGAGCCGGGCATGCCCTTCGACTTCTCCTATTCCGTTAACGAAGACGGTAACGACTACAGTCACAACGCGATCTCGGACGGTGACGTCACTCGAGGAGAATACAGAGTGGCACTTCCTGATGGCAGGACCCAAATTGTCAAGTACACTGCTGATTGGAAGAACGGATTCAATGCAGAGGTAAACCATAATATTTCTGGAGAATTTAAAATTCTATTTATTTCACGAGTACACTTCTTCTTTTTCTTCGCATCCCCCGCCACTTCTTAAAGTCTGAACAGAGCCCACCTTGCGGGAGTCTTCGACTACTTCGTTCTTCATTAAATCAAACACTTTTCACATGATTGCATACAATTTATTAAAACAACAATTAACACACGTAATTACATGTTGTCGCCAAACCAAGGTACGTTCTTATACGACGCTAGCGCCATCTAGTGGGAAAATACCGACACTAGCGGTTCGTACTCGAACAAAGTCAAAGTCAAATATCTTTATTCAAGTAAACCTATTACAGGCATATAAACTAATATTATTATTTATTATACTAATAAATTATTGACAAGGCCGCATTTAAGTTATTTTAAGTGTCTTCATCATAAGGTTAGTTCTGTTCTTTGCTCAAATATAACACTTTCCAGGCACGATAGATATACGAGAATGTAGTCAGTAAATTATATAACATAACACTCGTACCTAATAAAATTATGTACTTAATCATACACCTAACCAAATTCCGGTGGGAATGTACGGTGACAAAAATAAAGAATAAAGAATTTATGAAACGTCATTATTTTAATTGATTCTACTCCTGCTAGTGGAAGACTAAGCAGCAAAGTGGTCCAATAATTAAGCTGTTATAGCAGAAGACCAGCAGCTTAGCAGATTCCAGTGACCTGTTAATGTTTAATCTGACTGAGAAAGGAATCTGCAAGGAAAACTCAGCTATATCAGATTTACAAAATAAAACATATACAGAACAAAACATGTCCACGACGGTATGTGACGTCAAGACATTTATCTGTCTATATCTTTGATTCGGAACCGATTTTGATTAAATTTGGTAGAAATCTTACTTGCAACCCAGGGATGGATATATAGTTGACATATGTGCATGACATGTGAACATATGACCATCCCAAAATGGATACATAATTATGTACTTAATTTTTTTCATGTTGTTTCCAGGTATCGTACGAAGGTGAAGCGTCATTCCCTGACCAGCCGGCCGGCGGGTACGGCTCTGGTCCCGCCAGCGGGCCGGGACAATCTTATGTACCCCCACAACAAGGAGGCGGATACAAATACTAGGATCACGTAGGATTCTGTAGGATTTAGTAGGATTAGTGTGTGTGTGTGATAGTGGATTGTATGCAGTATTTTTAAGTGAATATATTGTTAATAGAAAGGTTAAAAGTCTTAAGCGTCACATATACATAGATATACAAATTCATACATATACCAGTAACGTATATAATAGTTAATAACTAGTGTTGTCCAAAGCAAGACCAAGACTGGCTAACTGGTCTTGGTCTTGCATTCCTAATCTTGGTCTTAGTATTGCGCAAGAGTCTCTCAAGAGTCTTGCAAGAGTTTTGCGAGACTCTTGCAAGAGTTTTGCTCCGACTGAATATATATTATTGTGTCTAATTGTAGTACTTTGATGATAGATGTAGCTTCTGAGCGTGTTCTACCGGCTATACTATGGTGAGTGCTCCGAAGAACTCTATAACCTAATCCCTCCCTCTCCATTCCGGAACCGATCCTTACCATCCCTTCGCGTACCTATAAATGTGGGGACTTATACATCTGTCGCACAATAAAGACGTGGAATGCTCTTCCAGCCTCTATGTTTCCACTTTCCTATAACCTGGAGTCCTTCAAGCAAAGTGTGAAAAGGCATCTAGTCAAGCCGGCATAGTGTTGTGGACTACAATATCCACAGTAAATTCATTTACAAAACAAGAGCTTGCACTGACATGTCCGCACAAAATGGCGCAAAGGACCTCTCTCTTTTTTTCGTTATAGTTAAAATCCATTATTTGTTACCGTTTATTTAGTTATAACTTTTAAAAAACACGTACGAGAACGTGATTGCTTTAAGTTTTAGCAATGTCTATATAATGTCCATTATTATTCGAAACTGTAATATGCCGTAAATAAGGTATAGGTAGGTATATGTAAGTATACAGGGTTATTTTTTTTAATGTGCCTTCAATGGCAAATCCTAAAGTACAAGCGATCTTTCGCTCAACAGAGTCTCAGGCCGATTTTGATAACTAAAACTGGATCATTAGATTTATAAAAAAAAAAAGTTTTTTGCTCGATTTTTTATTTTTTTATATAATAACAATCACTTTCCTTTAGTTTGCCATTTAAAGTTACTTTCTACCATTTTGATCGTTATAAGGGACACTGTTAGCTAGTATAATACAAAAATATTTATTTTACACGATTTTATTATCTGAAAAAAAAAAAAAAAAAACTTTTATAAAATTATAATAATGTCGCTTTAGACTTTTTACCTTTTTATTATAGTTGTGTAATGATTTGCGCGTACTTTGGAACTTTTTCCTCATATATTGTGAAGTGTGAAAAAGCATCTTATGGCTGGTGGAGTGATAGTGGTTGAGACTGATGTCTGTCGTTAGTGGCTGACGTCAGTTGCTCCCATTCTTGAACGTCGCATACTGCTAAACCACCAGGTGGGCGCGATGTCACATGTCGTGTATAGTAAATATAAAAAACTGACATTATTCAATTAATACTCGTTCATTACGCCATGTGTTAAATTTTGAACTTAGGAGTTAGTACAGTGCATGGCCAAACTCAGTAGAAACACTAAAATATATAATAATCCAATAATGAGGCTATTTCAAAAATAAAGCGCGATGTTTGAGTTAAAATAGTTTAAATCTAGGGTTGCGATATACTTTAGTTTTTAAGTAGGTACTCCTTTAAACTAGCTAGCTCTTAACTGTGATTATATTATATCAATTCTTTGTAAGTTATTTAAATATGCTGAAGATTTAATTCTAGTTTATCATTTTTTTTTGTTTCTATTCTCCCGATGGATGATGAATGAGACGATAAGGAAGGCAAAGGAATCTAGCCCATACAGCCATGTCTGTCGTTAATATATTCTTTCTCTTTTATAAGTTAATGAGGTTATAATCAAATTCATCAGATGTTGCAGAATTTAATACTTTGCTTGTACTCGTAGCTCGCGGCATTATCATCCAAACACGTCAGGTATAGTAGGCAGTTCACAGCGCGAGAGAAACGCAGAAAATAAACTGCAACTTCTGTCCCATATTGTATAAAGTCCATTATTTTTCGCATGTACCTAGCACATTATTAAACAAAATAACACCACTTTTGACTTACATTAAACTGGCACTTGATATGGCCGTGCCAATGGCGGGAATTCACTTCCGTTTTTTTTTATTATTAAAGCTAGGCTAGTTGTTCAAATTTCCGTTCCATGTCAATGTAGTAGGGACAAAAAGAGATTTACTTAGCCCTAATTTAACTCGGCGTCGCTAAATAGCTCAGTAAATTATTTATTTCTTTTTTTTTTAAACAAATTATGTACTTACTTATTTTATAAATTTAAATGTTGCCAGTATTAAATAAAATAAATTTATTTATTTATTTCTGCTTGTTTGAAAATATAATATTGATATTTTAAAATATTATAGATTTGTATTTATAATATGATGTAAGTTAAAATTTAAATATATTATTGTAAGATCCTTTTGTACCTTATTTCTTTTTTAATAAAGATTTATAATGATTATTTTCTTTTTTTTTTTCAATCATGTTAAATCTATATTTAACGTGACACCTTTACAAGTAACGTAGGTATTGGTACCGCACATAAAAAGAGCGCTGGATAACTGTGGCCGGAGCTAGCTCTTTGGTAGTCATGGACAAAAGTATATAATTTTTTAATTGCTTTGCCTGCGGTCTGTGGAATTATAAAAAAAGAGCCAGTGGGTTTCCCCATTCCTATAACCTGCAGCCCTATTCCGTTACTTAGTCGCAAACGTTATATAATGGAATCCGTTAACTATATATATATCACGCTCTTAAAGTTGATATTTGCACGGCCACTGTCAAAGTCGAGCGCTTATAGAGTTGAGAATTGAATAATATTTTGTAATTATGACGCGAGCTCTGACTTAAATAACGTTTGCGACTAAGTAACAGAATAGGGCCGCAGGAATCCTTCAAGCGAGTTGTTAATATAAGAAAAACAATTTATACACCATATAATAACCTTTATTTACATAAACATACAAGTAAGTCCCGGACCAGAGTAATCTGGTAAGGTGGGGAAAAGCTACGGAAAAGAACTGTACATTGTGTGGTGCTGCCATAGGAACTGCTAGACACACACTTGTAGGGTGCGTTACTCTCCTAGAAAAGGGCTATTACTCACGCCGACATGACAAAGTCCTAGGTGTTATCCGTGAAGCAGTAAGTCTTTCTATTGCAAGAGCCAGAAAGGGACTGACTACAAATAAAACTTTGACCACATTTGTAAAGGAAGGGCAAAGCACGAAAACTAAATGCAAGCCCACCTCGATCCTTGGCGCCGCATCAGACTGGAAAATTCTCATGGATACATTTGAACACCATTATAGGATCCCAGATGAACTAGCTGTATCAGCCTATAGGCCAGACATCTTAGTGTTTTCTCGGAACTTGAAAAAAGTTATCCTTATTGAACTTACCGTTCCGTGGGAATCAAATATTCCAAAAGACCACAACATGAAGTTGAATAAATATTATGATCTCACAGAAGAAATGATCAGGAACGGGTTCAAGACTCAGCTTTACGCAGTGGAAGTTGGTGCAAGAGGAGTTCCAGCAAAATCTTTGCATCACTTACTGAAAGAATTGGGCCTAAGCAGGTCTGCCGTCAATACATTTATGGAACGAGCTTCCAAGACGGCACTAACGGAATCATACAGTATTTGGTTGGGTAGGGAGAGAAGTAGAATGGTGGATGGTGAGCGTATTATCGCGAAATAGAAAAAAAAAGGAGGCCTCCTTTTCTTAAACCAGCCAATTGTCGGTCGCAAGCCCGAGACACCATTCTTCTGATCTCTTACCCACACACGATGGACCCGGCACCCGCACGGTGAATCCATGGAATGCTTAGAAATTTGTCTACTAATACAACTACTCATAAATTTGGAGACCCAGCAAGTGTTTCCCCACTCCTATAACCTGGAGTCCTTCAAGCGAAGTGTGAAAAAGCATCTAGTTAGGCCGGCATAGTGGTAGAGACTGCATAGAGTTAGTGACTAGCGTCAGTTGCTCCCATTCTTGGACCTCGCGTATCCTCAAGATTGGAAAAAACGCTGGCATGAGTGTAAATTATACCTAAGGGTAATTTACTTTGAAGGGGACAAAATAGATATTGATGAATAAATAAACACTTTTTTTAAGAAATACCAAAATCGTGATACTTTTTAAACAGACCTCGTAAATTAAATATATATTTTTGTGTTCTCGGCCAGGAATCGAATCCAGCACCTCCGCGTTTCAATCTGCGGCCTTCCTAATGGGTGGTGAATTTGCAGAGCGTGGAATAAACACAACTTGACTATGGAACTGTTTATTATTTAAGATACAAATTACACGGGATATATTTCTTATTAATAGCGTCTGCGTGGCGTCTGCACAGCGATACAATGGAGGACGCGCACACAATAGACAACAACGTTCTATATTTCTAGGCACAGACAATTAGACAAGATGATTGTCTTTAGTGATGTGCAGGTGGTATAATTCCAATAAACCTTTACATTAAAATTATAATTTAACTTTGACTTTTCCAACCATTCTCGAGCTGTTTTTTTTATCAATTTGGACTGATAAAAAAAACTAAAATCAACACAATTTTTGATGTTGGAGTGTGCGAGCGAGAAGGTTGTAAAGCTAACCATCCCGCAAAACAGTTAACCTAGTTATCGTAATTAATGACAACTTCTGTATTTTCCGGATGCCGCTTATCTTTGAATATGTATCTGTGTTCTTCTGGCAACTCTTCCAGCACGAAAACATCGTCTTTTTTCCGTATATTACAGTGGGCAGTCTTTATGTGTTGCCTTACCGTCCTTAATGTATGATACATGTTGTGGCAAATAGGACATGCTTCTGTGGGGGAAGTATGCCGTCTATTTATATGGTCATTTCTTCTGCAAGCAGATACGAAACTCATTCCGCAAGTGTCACAAACGTACGGTTTCTCCCCGGTATGCAATCGCATGTGCTTCTTCAAGCATTGACCGTTAGCGAACATACGACCGCAAACAGGACATTTTTTCCTCCACCCATTATTCTTATCATGAATCTTTCCATGCTCATACAAGTAATTCCTAGCTAAAAATCCTTTGCCACATATATCGCAACGATACGGACGGACTTTCAAATGAACGCGGTTGATATGAGACTCCAAGCAAGGAGGAAAGATTGTCTCGTAATCGCATTTATCGCAATTCAGTTTTTTAACTCCAACAGTGCTCCGTTTAACTCCGGAGTGCAGTTCTAAATGACGCTCCATATAAGTCGGTTTGACAAGCTTCTTACAAATATCGCACGGTATGTGTTCTTTATGGATTTCCCTATGGCGTCTCATAACGTTGTGCGAAACAAATTTCTTTAAACACAAATCGCATTCGAATTTCCTTACGATATCCTTTTTAATCAATTTCCTAGCACCTTTTTGCTTTACGTGAGTTCTTATATGAGCTTTGAGATACGCGACGTTGATTTGTCGGGAGCAGACAGGGCACGCTCCTTTCTCCAATGATTTACTATGCCATTTAATATGTTTTCTATGATTGATTTGGGAATTAAATTTAGCATCGCAAACCCGGCACATATGTCTCGTACCAACTGGATGAGTAGCCACATGTTTACGATATTCCTTATTACAATTAAAATCAGCTGTACACATGGAACATGAAATAGTAATTTTGTGACATTGTTCATGAACGGCCAATTCAATTTCAGAAGCAAACCTTTGATTACAAGTCTTGCAAGATAGTTGCGGTGCAAAATGATTGGCTTTGTGGTCTACCAACGCTTGATTTGACACAAAAGTCGTTGAACAAACGTCACATGAAAAAGGTCTTTCAGCAACAGAGCAAGCAGTTTTATGCTTGTCCAAGAGATTTTGACTGCCAAAAAACTGAGAACAGTGTTCGCATTGAAACACCTCGTAATGATATCTTAGTTTGTGTTGTCTTAAAGCAGGTTTGGATTGGAACGTTAATCCACACATGTTGCAAAGATTATCGAAACGATTCAAATGATCCACGTTTATATGAGAAATCATGCTAATTTTCTTAGTGCAGGTAAACTCGCAATCTATACACCTGACGTTAATCGAACCCGTTTCCTTTTGATTCCTATAGCTAACTAAATATTTGTGATGGACGCAAGGGATTTCCAAACATTCGCTGCATTTGTATTTACATTTGTGACTTTCTATTGCCGCTTTGTCTAGGAATGTTTTTTGGCAAAAGTCGCAAGTACCTACTACAGCACCTTCCGGTTGGTTATGAACTGTTTTGATGTGAGCATCAAAGCAAGCCGTACTATAAAACATTCTACAACAAACGCTACAGAACCATGTTTTAATATCATGAGTTTTATTATGTTCGTCTAATTCCGTATTAAGTAGTGCTATATCACAAATATTACATTTTATTATGGAAAGCGTAGGATGCTTGACTTTTGGTTTGTCATTGTGGAAATTTTCTATATGTGTATTTAGACCAACGGTGGTCGCAAACCGCCTGTTACATTTGGGACAACCGAAATCTAGAGAAACATCTGGCTTTTTAGTAACAGTCTCATGACTTATTATACCTTCAAGACTAAGACAAATTATGGATTTTTCGTAATTCTGTAACTGACAATCTAGTAGGGTTTGGTCAATGTTTTCGGTTATGTTTTGAACGCAAGTGGAGAGAATTCGGGTGGTTTTTTTAGTTTTTTGTATAAATACGTAGGATTGTATAGCGTGGTCGGCGCACTCCTCGCAAAGGAGGTCGCTACATAGAATGTCTGACACCTGTAAAAAAGAAATAAATACACATAAAAATTCACATTTTAAAAGAAAGAGGATAAGATTACTACTTAAAAACTACTTTCCGCAGATGATGGTGTTCCTATGGCATCATCCGAACAACATTTGGAATCACACATATGAAATGAAAGTAGGATGTGCAGAAAAAGTACTCCATTTAAGCATTTGGCGAGAAAAACTAAGGTTAAATTTTACATCTAGGCAATGCTTTTACTGCGGACGGAAAGTATGATAGGGATGTTGAAAGAAGTGTGAACGCGGGAAATAGTGTTTAAGGTGCCCTGGGGTTTCTGATCGGCAGTCGAAATGTCAGTGACAAAGCTCGGCTCACCATATACAATGCCATGTATACTAACACCGATGTATGGAAGTAAGACGTGGATATGCCAGAATAAGCATGAGAGTAGGGTTAATGTAGTTGAAATGAAGTTGAATATGCGTTGACAAACAAAATTAAAATCACCTTAATGATAGGGAATGGCACTTAAAGAAGAAATGTAATGACCCTTAAGCAATGCTAATGAATATTCATTTAAATATTTGTTTTGGGCATGATATGCTGGTAAACATAGTGAAAGGTTAAAGCTGCTGAACTTACATGGTTTCCAAAGAGATATTGTAGTACATCAAGCATGGTGCAGTCGTGCATGGCTCCCAGTTCCACTACATTCATTTCTGCACTCATTTTCCACTTCCAATCTCCCTAAAACAATAACAAATAGGCATCATTAAGTTTGAACTCAAGATTTTTTATTTTCACTATTTTTTTATTCTTTTATTCCTGATTTTCTTATTATTTTTTGTTTAGTTTGACACTTTGCATCTCGCTTGCACATCCCAACATACTCAAATTGTTTTTTTTTTTAATATATTATGAAATATAAGAGACCTTTTATAAAATTGTGTACCTTTTTTTATATCATAGATCATTAGCTTTAATGGTACATATACAAAATATGTTTTGGTCTACAGGGGGAAAAACAAAAGGTATCATCACGACCATATAAGGGATATGACCATATAAAGGGGTGGTCTGAAACCACACTTATAAAGAATTACTATTAAATAATAAATAATTATTATTCACATTAGCCAACTATACTGCCTTCCGATGAGAAGTCGTGGAAGCTCGTCGATGTCTCTAACGAACCAAACTCGAGAAATATCATAAATTAAATAATTTATGGTGTTCCGACTGAACCATGAATCAAACGCGGTACCTCCACGTCTGAATCTATTATGATAGTAATAATATAGTATATAATTTCACCTCTTCCAAACACAATCCACAAAAAGTATGAGAATGTATGAGATTGGTCAGCCGTCTTTTCCATTTAGCAAATTCTTCATTTCGTATCTGGACATAGTCTATTTTGACATCTTCAATCTCTTCCATATCCTCCGATGATGCATTTTCATTTTCTTCCAATTCAGACATTTCACTGTAAAATGTATAAATTATTATTTAGATATGTGTAAAGAGTAGAAGAGTGTAGGCCAAATTCTCCAGAAAATTCTCGAAGGCCCATCTCCAACACAACCATATTCTTTCCGGGGTGGTTAAAAACCATGCTTTTTTAAACAAGGCAATATGACATGTAGCAAAGACGTCATGTCTCTAGCATACCAAATTCAAGAAATACCACAAATAAATTAAAAATTTGCCAAATTATATAGCCATAATTTTATGTACCTATATTATATTATTTATTTTAAGGACAAGTTTTATTTTATTTTATTCTTTATTGTATAGATTGCTTATTCTAATTACAGTTGTGTGTACATGTCATGATGATGCAATCTGCCCATATTGTGGGCAATTTTTTTTACAATATTTATTTGTATATAGTTTATATTTAATATTGTTCTTGTCAATTTATTGGAATACAATGTTAATGTCAAAATTATGAGGGATCAGCTGAAAATCAGCGCTGTGGCCTAGTGTTGCAGCTTATTGCTGAGCTGATTCCCTATTTGTCACCACACTATCTTGTTTGTTGTATTATCATTATTATTTTTTACTGCTTGTGTTTTTTTTTGTGACAAATAAAGTTTTTTCTTTCTTTCTTTCAAATTAAATTATTGTATCCCAGCCAGGATCAAACCCGGTACCTCTGCATCGTAAATACACAAACTTAACCACTAGACCACGGAATCAATTTTATTATTAAATATGAACTCATACAATATTTGTTTGGGTAGGGAGAGGAGTAGAATGGTGGATGGTAAGCGTATTATCGCACAATAAAATAAAAAGGGAAGCCTCCTTTTTAAACCAGTCACCTATTGTCAGTCGCAAGCCCGAGACACCATTCTTCTCTTTACCCACACACGATGGACTTGGCACCCAAACAGTAAATCCATGAGATGCTTAAAAATTTGTCTTTTTTTTTTTAATTTGGCAGAAATGTTGGAAATATTGATTGAATACCACGCAGACATAGATATAGACATCATCGTCTGTGACAACAACATGTGACACCACGCCTATATATTTGTCTGTCTGTTTGATATGGCTTCACTCCTATACTACTTGACCAATTTGAATTAGATTTGATATCTCTCTTGGGATCCATGGAATGAACATAGAATGGTGTATGAAATATGAACCTGTCACCCTCCACTTGGTTATTTTACTACACTTACTAACACATTACTTACAGACAATTTAGACTAACTTTGTCAAAAATATTCCTTGGAAACCAGGAATGAACATATACTATACTATAGTATGTTTGGTATTTTCTACCAGTTGACCTTTGGGAAAGAGAGAAAAGACAAATTTCTAAGCATTCGATGGATTCACCGTAGGGGTCCGGGTCCATTGTAAGAGATAATAATAATGGTGTCTCGGCCTTGCAACCGGCAATAGGATTGTTTGAAAAGAAGGCCTCCTTTTTTATTTTTTTGCACAATAATACGCTCACCATTCCACTACTCTCCCCATCATGACCATATCCTTTCCGAGGTAGCCAACTTTACTATAGACCCAACATGCCAAGTGGCAAGCTCGTTGATGTCTCTAGCGTACCAAACTCGAAAAATATCAGAATTAAATTAAATAATTCATTGTGTCCTGACCAGGAATTGAACTCGGTACCTCCCGAGTCTAAATCCACGGACTAAACCGCTAGACCACGGAGACAATTTGAAGTTATAAATTAATATGATAGTTTGTTTCCTTGACAAAAACAATAATATATTTGTGATTTTTAAGTCTGTAAAATATAGTTGTCTAAACTATCTATAGGACAAGTAATAATTGATTTAAACTACCAGGGGCTAGGAATTACAGCCGTAAGTAGACTATAATGTAATTTAATTTTGCATAAAATAGAATATTATATCTTAGTTTAAAGTTAACAGTAACTATAAAGAAAAACCAAAGTTAAGGTTTTGGCGTTGTCTTTATAACTCTACAAAATTAAATAAGCACTGTAAGTAGTTCAAGGCCATATAAATTAGAAAATAAAATGACCTTCTGAATTTAGGCACATATCCACCGTAAGGATCGATATTTACACAATTTTAGCGGTAAATATGATTTAGAAACAATATAATTATTGCACTTTGTGATTATTACTCTTTACTAATTTTAAGGGAAATATATACGTTTTGAATCAACGGGACATGGCCACGCAATAGGTTAGAAAATACAAGTTTCTTGGCTCCAGCTTAGTAAAAAATATAATAAAAATTACAACCGATTATTTGCACATTACTTTTAAACATTATAGTTATTAATACTTACTGAAATCTTTGTATAATCACGTTATTTTACGAAAAATACAATATTTTGTGTGCGCGAATTGATATAATCTGTGAATTGAACAGAAAATTAACTGTCAAATAATGAGGCAAAGGATTCGACAATAAATAATGAAATTAGTAAAAATAAATAATAGGATATAATTAATAAGTTCATAATAAACCAGGGAGGTACCTATATCCTTATTAATATTTATGAATAAATTTTATTTTATGGCAGGAAGCCTATTCGTACATTTTGTATTTGACATTAATGACAAATGAGTCAGTCAGGTAGCCATCTTAAACATAGTGCAACGTGGTCGACAAAACAATAATTTAAAAACCCGTAAAAAGGTATTGTTCGCGAACTATTTTTAATTAATTTGAATGCAATAGACGCCATGAACAAGGTACATTTAATTTACGACTTTCAAACTGTTTTTCTAGCAGTAAATGATTTGGAAATGGCAAATTATGTTACGGTTTTGTTGCATGATAGAACTTATGACACCCAACAATAACAAAAGTAAATAAAATGTATTTTAGCATCTATTGTAACTTTAGTTAGGAAACAAATTTATTTCAGGGTTATATGACCTCTACTAATATAATAATATTTACAGAAAATTGGAGTTCTTAACTCTCGTCTGTATTATCATTATACATCGCGTCTTATTCTTGAAGTAAATACAAACTTGGTATAAAACAACACGCAATGTATCTACAATAAATATCTAGGACCAAAAATAAAAATAGTGTGTTTAAACGATGCCACTTTACTACGTGTTCGACTTGCTGTTCAAAGCGCGCTTTCTTTTTACTGAATTTTACAGGTCTCAATTACAGAGACTTAATTTTCGTTTGACAGCTGGAAGGAAATGTTGAGTGGAGGAGCCGTTGAGGAAATGTTTTAGAATACGGTTGTCAGACTCGAAAAATGTCACAAATATATATATAGTATCACAAATATATATATGTATATTATATCATTTATATATATATATATATACATTTTTGTGTTTTCGACCAGGAATCGAACCCAGCACCTTTAAATTTACGGTCTTAACCACTAGTACACAGAGGCAGTCAGTAGTGGGACGTAATAAATGAAGTCACTTGAAATATCTTATTTTTACTTTTATTTTATTTTTATACGATGGGAGCATGGGGGCTCTCAGCCAAGCGTCTGGCCAAGCAGTTGTCCAAGCGGCTGACGCAGAAATCTGGATACAGGAAGGCTGGCAATTATTTCTGCCAACGTATTAGCCTCGCTATAACACAGGGTGTGTTTGACTTATCGCTTTAAGCGCTTTTTTCACTTTATTTCCCTTTAAAAGTCGTTCGACTTGGCGTTTGTCTATGGTTTTCATACAAAACTCGGTAAAAAAGCATAGCAATCTTTGCTTTATTTGTTTTCAAGTCAAACATAGCAACAGAGGGGAAATGTTGCTAGTCTTTTTGGGACTATATCTGATGGGACGTCTCTTGAGAACATTTTTGATTCAGTTTTTTTTTATTTGAAATGAAAGATTGACGAACCAGATATATAATGCGAAAGTTGTGGGTAAAAGAGGCCCTGGCAGACCGAGACTCACATATCACGATCAAATAAATAAAACACTGACTGAAGGTGCATTAAAAAGTCTTCGTAACCAAAGGGCATGTATGAAGAGATTAATGAATGTCGACGAAGCGAAAGAGGTATGTCGTGATCGTGTCAAATGGCGCTCATTTGTCTCTGCCTACCCCGCAAGGGATCTGGCGTGAAGATATGTATGTATGTATGTATGTTTTTTTTTATTAGGCTTAGTTTATAAATAAATATATCTTATTTTCAATGTTTAAAAATGTTACAAACCTCATATTGTAATAAATTATAGAAAAATAAATAAGATTTTAATTTCAGTTATTATTGGCTTTTAGTTAATATAGATATGGAATCGACAGTTGGCGAGATATCAAAGGAGGAAGTCTTGAAATGGAAAAATAAAATAAATACAGTTTTACATGCATTGGAATATTGCGGAATATGTTTGGAGGAAAAGGAATACATGTTCGATATTAAAGCAACAGTTGACATTGCTAAAATAAGCCCCAAATATGGAACAACTTTTCAGGAAATTATTTCAAATTTGTGCAGTTATAGCGTAAGTATAGCACATGACTAAAACGGCTTTGGATAATTATTTATAGATAAAAGTATCATCACGAATGTATTCTTCGATAGTAATGGTCAGAAACCACGCTTTTTGTAAGGAGTGAGTTCACATTTATCCTACTTTATTATAGGCCTATCATGACAAGCTCGTCGATGTCTCGATGGAATCCGTTAACTATATATGTATAAATCACGCTCTTATATTTGCACGGCCGCTGTCAAGGTCGAGCGCGTATAGAGTTGAGAATTGAATAATATTTTGTAATTATGACGCAATCTCTGACTTAAATAACGTTTGCGACTAAGTAGCAGAATAGGGCTGCTGGAATCGATCCCAGCACGTTTTAACCTACGGCCTTAACCGTTAGATAAAAGAGGCATTTATAGATAGATTAACTAATATCAATAACGATGTATCCATGGTCCGAGGAGGCTCTGATGTTCTCTCCTGAACTTGGGGAATAACTCCGCTTGACGACGGGTGACCCTTTGAGTAGAGAATCATTTGTCTAATCTTTGTAAAGGGTCAGTCTCGCCGTTCAATGTGCCCATCGGACGGCTATATTTTTTTGTACCCCACATGCACTTACTTCAGAGTGCCCCCGTTGCCCGTGCAATCGTTTTATTGAATAAAATCGTGCAGTCCGATTAGAATTTCGATTTGTTCGCATCAACGGATGTGGAATGTAAAAAAAATGTCCTAAAGTACTTGGAGCCATTTTAATATATAAAAAATATAATATTTTTTTTAGTTTTATTAGTAGTGTAGTTTACTAATATGAAAAGATTTATAATCTATTAAATATTTTGTTTATTTGTTTTCAGAGCGAAGCTTTACTTGCAAACCACTACCTTTGTGAAGAATGCGCCCAAATTATATTGCAATCAGTCATATTTATTAGTAACATTAAAACATCAGCAAATATTCTAAAATCTTGCCTTAAAAATATTGAAGATCACATTGATTACACCCTAAATACTGTCGAGAACTTTGACGATTACACAAAATCTCTTATTTGCTTTGATCTTGAAAAAATAATACAAATGCATGCACATGAAGAAAAAACATACAATTGCTCAGTATGCGCTCTTGAGTTCGATAACGAAATGATTTATACAAAACATGTAGCTTTTCATAATAGCAATGACAAGCAAGAATTTATAGCCATTAACGAAACAAATAAACCTAAAATACAAAAAGTCAAAACGCCTAATTCATTAAATCACACTGAATGTAAATATTGTAGAGTATGGATCAAAAATTCAGAATATAGTCAACATAACAAATCTCACGAACAAAGAACCTGGCACTGTAGCGATTGTGATAAAGTATTTTACAGCGAAAGCAGTTTCAGTACGCATTTAATAATGCGTCATAACATTTTCTCTAAAGATGATATATTCTCATGCAAGTTATGCTTTAAAGGTTTCTTCACAAAGGATATTCTTAATAAACACGAATGTAAATATCGATGTCCAGAATGTACAGAAGTTCCGTGCCATCATGAGGATTATCTAATTAGCTATCGCGATCAGAAAGAAGCTGGTTTAAATGTTGTTCAATGTCCACATTGCGATTTTAAATGTTCCAGAAAAGTGAGTCTCGTTTCTCATGTAAACTTGGACCATTTGAATTCCTTCAAACATATATGCGATGAATGCAGTCAAAGTTTCCATACAAAACATTCGTTAACTCAACATAGGCTCAAACTACATCCAGAGGCTCATACATGCGAATATTGCGATGAGATATTTAAAGGAAAAAAAATATTTCTAGAGCATCAATATGTTTGCAAGCAAATTCAACGAAATTTTAAATGTGATCTTTGTGTGGCTACCTTTGATCATGAAAACTCATTGATTTCCCATAAAATAAAGCATGATAACATTAACTGTTCCGTATGTGATAATACATTTAAAAACGACGACGATCTAAACATACATATCCGTAATGCACATAAAACTAAAATCGCTTGTTCGATGTGTTCGGAAGACTTCGACTCGCAAGGTGAATATCGTCTACATACTGCCACACATCCACCTGATTCTAAACACATTTGTCGCCTCTGTGATATGACATTTAACTGTAAATTTAACCACCGTACACACTTAATGTCCAGCCACTCTGCCACTAATAAAAAAGTCTGTACTATTTGCGGAAAAACTATTAGTCGGTGTCACATGAAATATCACATGGAGATGCATACAAACATGAAAAGTGTCCGTAAAAAAGTTAAACATGTGAAAAAGGTGTGCAAATGTGATTTGTGTGACAAATGGTTTTCGTCAGTAAAAGTTTTAAAACGTCACAAACAGAAACACAAAGAGGAAGTTCAGTGCGAAATTTGCAATAAATTCCTCCGACCCTCAAACTTAGAGGTGCATCTGTTGAATCATAAGCATAAATCCACTGGCCATAAGAAATTAAAATGTGACCAATGCGATTACGAAACAAACTATCCACTGTGTTTGGATGCGCATCATAACAGAATGCACATGCACGTTAGGCCTTACAAGTGCCCGACTTGTGAAAAGGCGTTCTACGGCAAAATTACTTTACACGAGCATTTAAAATGTCATACAGACACGACAGTAACTGGCCGGCAATGTGATCACTGTGGGGAGTACTTCTGCAACAGTTTTTCCTTAAAAACCCACATGCGATTACATACGGGTGAAAAGCCGTATGCTTGCGAAGTGTGCAATGATCGTTTTATATCAGCAAGTCGTAAAAGGGAGCACATTTTAAAGCGTCACACAACACCGACTATTCCTTGCCCAGTTTGTAAAAATATGTACTATTCGGCGCGAGATGTGAGGGCGCATGTAAAAAAGATACACTTTAACGTTAAAAAGGGAAACATCGACTTGTCACAGTTGAATTTATCAGAAAACGAACTTTACATATTTAAGGATCAACGGGTTTTGTAGTCTTTTAATTTTTATTATACACCATATTATGTTTGTTAGCTGCTTTTAATTAATTAATATAAAAAATGAAAACTACAAAAAAAATACATGCAAATACTTGAACTTACAATACTTTATATATATTTTATAATTATAAATTAACATGCAAATAAATAATATTAATAAAATTACATTATTACTTGACAAACAAGAACAATACAGTTATTAAAAAGAAAAAATAAAAAGTAAATAATAATACATTTAAGAAAATTGAAACTGGAAAGCTATATAGCTTAGATTATAAACTAGTTTATGAACGTATCAACTGTTAGCAAGAGAAAAACGTATCTGTCATCTCTTTATTACTTTTTTGCTGGGTTTGACTTGAAAGCAAAGCAAAGCTCGCTTTTTACTGAATCTTTATGTGTATCAAAACCATAGAAGAAGGCCAAGTAGAGCGATTTTCGAAGCGGTTAAAGCGAAACACAAACACAGGGTTGATAGCCGATGCCACAAAAAAATAAAGTGTATGAAAACCAAGTCGAACGACTTTCGAAGCAAAATAAAGTGAAGAAAAGCGCTTAAAGCGACAAGTCAAACGGGGTTAATATAATCCCAAGAGACAGACCATGGTTGTCAAAAGTGCTACAGCGATCACGTACTAAACAAAGCGCGCTTTATTTACCGAATTTTGCTTTGAATGAAAGGCGACTTGAACGCCGCACTTGAGCACCAATTTAAACACTGGTCAATAATGGATCCCGTGCTTTGCAGACATTTTTTTGTTTTATAAATTAGTCATCTACTATGGTTATTTATTTTTATTAACAATGTAATAAAAGTAACAATAAATGGGTACATCTCGAATAAACAGTTTTTTAGTACCTATCATATCCCTTAACATAACAGTCTGTTTCTGTAACCGCAAACGTTAAACTGACAAAATAGTGGATTCCGTAATTTACCTTCTTAAATCTATTAAAATCCGACGAATATTAGTTAGTTAACATTGATCGTTTGTTAAACGATTCCTTTATGTGTGCGCTTAAATAACTTTAGGCAAAGTGGACTATGTCACATTTAATTTAACGTCCAAAAAAGGTCAACTTACATTTTTTACGTACCTACATTTATTCAATTATTCGCATATATACATTTATAATTCTGCGGAGTTTGTCCATTTCCACTAAAACCAACTTTTGGTTGTTGAAATTGACATCAGTGTGCTTAGTGTAAAATGCAAGTTTCGGAAAACGTAACTGCTGTAGTTCCTTTTTTTTTATTTTACATTGCGTGTTATTGCAAGTTTGGCTATAATAACAGGCAATGAACATCGAAAATTCAGTAAAAAAAACTACTACTATAGTTGCGTTTACGAAACTTCACTTCTAACTTCACACTAGGCATACAGACCCTTGCCAACCTGTTTAGCCAGCGTGCGTATTTAGTATTGCTTGCAACGCCTGTCAAAGCGCAGTTCAGTAAAAAATGCGCTTACAACACCTAGTAATGTTGTGTATATTACCATCGTCGTGTTTTGTCTTATTTTTCCATTTTAAATTCAAAATAATTTATTGTCAGAATTATTAACATGTAAAATTTCAAGAACATTATCTTTATATCTTAGACATAGGATCGTCGCTTCATTATATACGTTGTAAAATCTGACCACATTAGGCATACCTACAATATTTAATATTTTTACAAATTAGTTTTAAGTTTAATACATGTCATTATATAGTTTTTTAATAAATATTTATTTAATCTAAATTTATTTATATAGTTAGTTTTTTAATTGTTATGGGCAGCGTTCGTTTTATAGCATTTCCAACATTTCGTAGCAACTTCATAAATGTCGTTTTTGTTAAGAAAAATACCACTTTTTTAACAATTTGTTATTTATATTTGTGTTTGTAACAATTGTTTAAAATACATTTGAAACAAATATAATATAAACTATACAACAATGTAAACAAACCATTTCTTACGTTAAATGACATCTGTCAAAAAGTAACATCAATAACCCTCCTTTTAACACGGTACTGACCATACGAAATTAGCATCAAATGTTAGAATTTTCATTAAACGAACGACTTGTGCAAAAAAAAGTGGTATTTTCATGCTAACATTTCTTAAAACGAACGCGGCCATACTTAATACATTTTTGGGTTTTTTCTAATTTGCATTACCTTCGCATGATTTGTTTTGTTTTTAAATTGTACAGATATTTAGATATAATTTATTATATTTAATACTTTTTTAATTAGGAAGGATTTTATTAATTAGGTACTTGACGGAGAGGAGCTGTAAACGCTTCGTTTTGCTTTATGCAAGTCGAACGACTGTTTGGATTTATTTCCTAGAAGTATATTGTTGTTTGGCTTCAACATCAGTGCTTAAGATAAAAGATTTTTTTTAAAGTCAAACAGCCCTAGTAGAGTTGGCGCGAACGTATATTTTTATTCCTTTATGGTTTATTAAAAAAGAAAAAATGTGTAATTTTATTTTAGAAGTCATATTTTTATGTTATATTTTGTAAATTTACTACGTTATGTGTGATAATATATGTACCTATTGCTGTGTGTACTATATAAATATCTTATTTCGGCTATAATCATTATTAAATTTAATACTCTTTGGGGCTTTGTTAATGATATAAAGGGCAAAAAGAAAAAAGACTTCCTAAATTCAATGTAAAAAACAGTAGGTATTTCATTCCTACATACTACTAAATGACGATTTGTCAGTGCAGTGGGACCCGACCGAGACAATGCAGAAGTCGCGCGTGTGGTGTACTTACGAGTCGATAGCTAGTTCCACACGTAATGTCTTTGTACCGTATCTTCTCCTTTTATTTTAATCTAATGGATTAAGCAAGTTTTATTGTACCTCAGGCATTTTTTGAAATAAAACAATTGTGTAAAGTAGGTATATAAAATATATTTCCTTTAGAAAAACATAAAGCTTATAGTTACAAGAAAGAATATGCATGGCGAACTTTTCTGTGATATTTCAAATCTTTCTTAGCACTGAAAACTAAACTGCACAGCTTACAACAAAATTTGCCGCCATGATGTTTCGCCATGTGAAGTATCCTCTTACTATTACAAAAGAATTTAATATTACAAACGGGACAACTATATGGTTTCGTATTTAAATGCCTCCGTATATGAACAACAAAATGGCGTCTGTTTTTGATAATTTTGTTGCAAAATTCACACTTTTCACTTGAGGGTAGGTCGTGGATTTTTTTGTGTGATGACAGAGAGTTCTCTCCGTAAAACGCATATTCACACATATCACATTCAAACGGCTTCATTTGCAAATGGTGCTTATTAATATGTAAACACAGCTCGCTTTTTTGACTAAATTCCTCTTCACAAATGCTGCAAACTTCCTGTTTTGGTCTGTCAGCTTCAGAGTGTTTAAATTTAAGCAAATGTCGTTGTAAATGCTCTAAATATTTCGATTTATGTATGCGTTTATCGCAAAACTTACATTTGCTACAATCATGTAATTTTTCGTGTTGTAATAACTTAGATTCTCCTTTGAAAGTTCTTCCACAATCAGCACAGGAAACAGTAAATCCATTAATTTTGTGATCTTTTTTAATATGTTCTTGTAAAACAAATTTGGAATTAAATCGACCACCACATTTATTACAATGAACACTGCAAGTTTTATGTTTTTTAACATGTATTGTTAAAAAATAAATTGATATAAACCTTTTATTGCAAATCACACAATTAAAGCTATTTCTTTTATTTGCCATCTTTTTTTTATTGTGAAATGTCAAAAATTCAGAAAAATCCTCGACTTTCTTAGCCGGTGAATCTATACCATTCACTTGTTCCACTTTAATTTTAGGTTTATTAGCAACATATTGTTTAACAATTTTATCCTTTAACTTAAATTCTACTTTTTCATCATCGGATTCTTCGATTCTATATTCATCTTCCAAAAAATCGATTTTTAATTTCTTCGTATCCACTTCAAATATATCGGCATCTATTTTTGGCATAATGAAGTTGGGTGCTATTTCAATAAATATGTTGCTTTTGGGTTCATTTATAGAATCTAGATCTTTTATCATGTTATCTATGCAATTATATATTCTAGTTTTAAGGCATCGAGATTGCTGTATGAGTAAATAAGTTGCTATTAGTCGATCGAGACAAGGTTCGCAGATTTTCGTTCCAGTCAACTGGGACATAAGGCTGATCTGAAAACATAACAAATATTTAAAATAACAGAAGAAACCATAATGCATGTTTAGAAATTTCTGTTAAGAGCGTTTAACGGTTTATCATCCCTCTCGCTCGCACAATACAGTATTTTTAAAGATCATTCAAATCTGTGTCTACTTATTTGCTAACTTTCTAGGAAATAAAATTACAGATATTTTAGAGCTATATTAATCATAGATTGGTTTTAGTAAATAATTTATTTAAATTCTTTAATGCACTTAAAAATAGTACAGAGGCGAGCTATAATGCCAGTAGGCATTCTTTACCAGCTAACTTTGGGGATGGAGTAAGGTTGAAAAAAAATAGAAATATTAATGATACAGTTAATAAGTTACTTAACTAAAATAGAGTAAAATCGTTATAAATGTATTTTAGGATATGTAATCTATTAACTTTTTAGGAAATAATATCACGGACATTTTAGACATATTTCCACTTTTATATACCAAATTTTAGACAGAGAAAAATAGCACAACATTAAATACAATTTAACTATATTTTTACTAAAACAAATCTAGCGACTACCATAGATCTTGTATCATACTTTAAGAGTGGAAGTACAAAAGAGAAAAAGCAGTTACTATACTTCCTCGAAAACAAATTAAATATGTAGGAAGAAAAATACAGATTTTGTTTAATTTCGGAAAATATCGTGTGAGAGATGGTGGTAATTTCCCCAGTCTCCCGAGGCGGGGAAGTATCCACCGTTCGTGCTGATAAACCCGGTAAAGTGTATCTACACGGGACCAGGTTCGAATTGACGTCATGCCCAGTCAAGCCGGCATAGTGTTAGGGACTGATGTCAGTCATGATTGACTGATTCCAGTTGCTAACATTAAAGGACATCTTACCATCAGTTCAAAATTATAATAAGCAAACTTAAAAATTATGAGTCACAGTAAATTAAATTGGCAAAAATAATACAAATGAAAAATCAGCTTAAAATAAAAAAATAACATACAAGATGCAAATGTACTGCAAAATAGTAAAATTTTGCCCATCCCAATATTAATTCTTTAATAAAAATTTCCCATGAGGATTCGTTATATCGAATACAGTGTAAACTCTATAAAACGACACTGAAGGGACTGCATTTTATGGCGTTATAGAGAGTTGTCGTTAAATGAAGATGTACTCATTGTATGGAAGACAAGCTAAACAAAGCAAAGCCAATTGATTTCGACGCTTTAGGGAGTTTGTCGTAAAATCGAGTGACGTTACCTGGAGTTTACACTGTATTTACTTTTCTTTACCAAAAATGCAGGGTTATTCTTACAAATATTATATTTAATATCAACCATGTAATTTTGTAATATTTTTTATTATATTAAAAACACTTGACTCCTTATTTATAGTAATGATGACAAGAAGAGACTGCCCAAAACCAGGCTCCAACTTTTGTGTAACGTGCCTCAACTAAATAATTTAATAATCATAACAATTAATTGTGTTTTTGTTAATTTTAATTATATCTCTTTTACCTCAGCATTAAAATATAATTTAATTAAATAGTCAATTGATTTATTTTTTTGTATGTTCTCTTCTCTCGAAGAATGATGAATGTGGTTATAGGGAAGGCAAAGGGTCTAGCCCATACAGCCAAGTCTGACATAATTGGTGAATTTGGTGCTTATGAAAAACGATAAATTGGAATTTCACATTTAAATTCCACAAGTTGCAGTTTATTTTTATACCCTACGTGTTTGGGCGATATTGCCGCGAGTAACTTCCAAGAAATGCATCAATTTGCAAAATCTGGAATTTGATGATAAACTCATTCAAAGAAAGATATATTACATCAGACTTGGCTGTATGCTCTTTGCCTTCCCTATCACCTCATTCATCATCCTTCGGTAGAAGAGAACACAAATAAAATTAATTACAGATTATGAAAACACAATATATGAACTATCAAATAAAAAAGAAATCATTGTGGCACAAGAACATTTTATTGGGCCCATTTCTCTAAGAAAAATGGGCATTCTCATTTATTCTTTAATATATTAAAAATAATTTGGAATAGGCAAAATTTTATATTTTATAACTAAATCAAATACAACTAATCTACGTTTAACGAATCCTTCGGGACAGCAGGAATGGGTGAAAATATACTATTTTACTGTACCTTGAAATCATAAGAAACTATTTATTCTTCCTTTTTGCCTTTATTATCCTTCTTGGAGTCTGAGAGTCTTTTAGCCCACTACCTATTGCGAATGGTAGGTTAGGAATAGTTGAAAAATCTGTTTTTGGAAAACTTTGATCAATTTGATTTAGTTTGAAAGTGTTTTCCATACTTGGAAAATTATTAATGTCAATTTGTTTCTCTTCAGTTTTGTGCCAAAAATATGCATTGTTATTCAAATTTGTGCCAAGTTTAGGAAACAGTTCATTTGTTTTAGCATTCGCTAAGTCGCTGTTGGAATTTGTATCCATGATTTCGTCAACAAATGTATTTATATTTTCACCAAATTCATCAATTTCCATTGCTGTTTCTTCTACTTTATTATTGTTATCCATTGCTGTTTCTTCAAGTTTAATTATATCTTGTGTAAGATTTAAATTATCATTTTGTGGTATGATATTTTCTGGTCGTATGGGTTTTTCAGTGTAAGTTTTCGTAATTTCTTGCACGAAATTATCTGTTTGGGTTTCAGCATTTTCCAATTTAATAACTTTAGTAGGTGTTACTTTAACTTCATTTATACGAGTATCTTGTGAGGTTAATATTTCAAGTATTTCGATGGGCGGGTCTGTGACAATTTCTACTTCTTTTGATAAATCTTCAATAGTATGTTTTGAATTATTGTTATTTTCGATTGTAATATTATTATTTTCACTATTTTCTTCATTTTCTTTATCAAGTATTTTGTTATCAATATTGTCAATTAAATCCTCTGGTAATTTTTTAATATTGGAAATATCATTATTAGGACTGTTAATAGGTTTTTCGATAACGTGAGGCACATTTAATATATGATCTTTTAGAATACTGTCATTTGCATCAGTGGTTTGATCTAAAGTTAATTTCTCATCAGAAATATGTTCTTTTAAGCCTGTATTTAGGGATTCTTGGTTTTCTATTTGTATAATAACACCATTTTCTGGTTCTATTGTGGCAATTTGAGAAGATATTTCAGCATTGATATCATTTTTTTTGTTCACAGAGTACTCCACTTTCTCTTCAACATTATGTTTACTTATGTCAACAATTTCGGTGTTTTCTGGTTGATCAAAGTTGTTTATAAAAGATATATCTTCAGTAATGTCACTCTTATTAACATTGTCAGTTGTATCATTACCCATTTCAGCGTATTTATCATCTAAGATATCTTTGAAATCATTGTAACTAGTTAAATTGATTTCATCAAGAGATTTTAGAAATATAGGTTTTTCAAATTTGTATTTGTAAATTATGGCATATTTTTTTATTTTATCGAGATTTCCCAGTATCTTTGTCTTTTTTCTCTCTTTCAAAGGTTCGAACTTCATCATTTTCGCCATGGAGGGTACAAATAGCTCGCGGAACTTTTCTTTTTTTCGTGAGTTTCGCTAAAAACGATGACAATCGAACACAAATTACTTTGGATTCATGATATTAAAAATGAAACAAATCTTTTAGCTAAGCAGCCTTTTTTTTTCTTAATTACTAGATATACTGGTACAAGTTATAAGCATAAGGTCATAGTCTGCAAAGGTACTCTTCGTTTATATTTAGCAATGTTTCGTGGAAATTCATTCTTATATTTTGCCAACTATACAAGATAATCTAACAATTGTTATGTTCAGTATATACAATATAATCTTAATAACTTATAATTTATACAACTATTAATATGTAACTGACTAAATTATTATATTATAACATGCCTACATATAATATAAAGTTGTATTTAATAGTGTAAATTGAATTTAATAACCAGTAAAGTGATCAATTTGTGATTATTAATGGTGAATTTATTTTATATCTTACCAATTTGTCAATTGACGTAATAAACTCAGCAATATAATATATTATTACAAGAGTATGTTGTTGTGTTTATTATAGTTTTATTTACTTGTGTATTTATGTAATCGTATGGTTCTATTATGTAGTTTTTTTCTGGCAGACACATGTTGTTTTGTGGCAAATCTGAGTGAGTATTTATGTTATTAAGCTAGGTTGTATTGTAGTAGTAAAGGGCAGGAACTAATGCCAAAATTAGGTACCTATACCACACTCTATGGAGGCAAGGGGATGTAATTGTTGTTTTCAGGATTTTGAAAGTACTTTTAATTTTGCCTAATTTCAGCCTGCATTGGTTCTTTGCTCCACTGAGATGTAGGATACATTATATACTACGAAACGCACTGAATGTTTTAGTAGAAGTATCAACTAAAATGTACCGGAGACTGCTCCCCAAGATATAACATAATGGTTTGTGGAGCTGAGTTCTTTATCTCTTACTTGCTTGCTTGTTTTGATTTTTAACTATCAAATTTTGTAACTCAATTTACTTTTGCTTCAATAAACAATTTTTTACTTTAATTACATTATGGGACAACAGACTCTTCAAAAGCACAAATAATTCCTAATTATGAAAATAACAATGTCAAAGTCAGAAGACAACATTCCATTGATTCACCGCGCAGATGCCTGGTCCATCCCATGGAAATAAGGAGATAAGTAGTGTCTCAGGCTTGCAACCTACTATGAGCCGATTCAATATAAATAATGAAATATGGACAGCTAAAAAGCAGTGGAAGCTCGGTTGTAAGATCGCATTCCAACAAAAAAACAAAGGTTCGCAGTTTGATCCCTGGCATGTACTAATAAGAAATTCATTTTATTAATGTATATTTACAAAAACACTGGTCCTGTGCCTCAGAGAGCATCTTAAGCCGTCGGTCCCTGTTCCATTAATATCAATTGTGGAATCATTAATAAATTGTCATTGAAAAATGACATCAGACCTTCGCCAACCTGTCTGGCCAGTGTGGCTAGTAAAGGCACATTTCCAACAGTGGGAGTTCAAGAACTATGTGCTGCTAAAGGCTTGCTGATAGGCTGATTTTAAAGGAAGGCCTCTTTTTATTGCACAATAATATCACAATCCTCTAATTAGATTTAAAAATACTTACATCAGGTAAGGAAGCATTCAAAATATTGTACAAAGTGCGATCTCCAGTAATCTCCGGATACCCTCCATGGAGTCTTAGTGACATATTTAAATCCACCATAACTTTTTTGTTGTTCAAACAAACAACACATAGTTTGTCCATAGTCCCCGAAACCATATTCTGCATTATAGCTTTGAATTTATGCTTTTCTATGTGTTGTAAATGTTCGCTGTAGTTATCCGTGACATTTCCACATTTGCATTTACATGCTAAAGCTGGATTTTTTACTACTGTAGGTTCTTGGTGTGTTTCTTTAACATGACGTCGGTAAGAATAGTTTTTTGGGAATGATAAACCACATATACGGCAACAATACCACATAGATTGTGGATGTACAACTTCATGGTTTAAACGAAGCTCAATAGTGCTAAAATCACGCCAGCATTTTGGGCATTCCAATTGGTTAATGGTATTTTTTTTTAAATCGTTTCCTCTGTTTATTAAGCACATTTGAAAGTCTGCATAGTCTTTGACTAATTTATGTGGAGAGTATAGAATATTGGTATTTGGGTTAGATTTTTGTCTGCCTCGTTTCTTAACTGGTTCTAAAGGGTCCAGATTCTCAATCTTTTCATACATGTCACCTATTAAGTTGTGAAGGGCCCGATCCGCTCGGTCACATTGTTGAGCAAAAAGATAGGCTCTAATGGTGTGATTAAGACATTTGTCACAAATACGCATTGGAATGTCAGGGTTATCTGTCATCTGAAATTATTAATTAACAAATCAGTATAGTACACTAAACTGTCAAATTGCCTCGGTGGTGTAGCAGTTCAGTCCATGGATTTAGATGTGGGATCGATTTGGTTTTTGGTCAGATAACAAAATTGATATTGCTTCAGTTTGGTACACTAAAGACATTGACGAGCATGCCAATTGTCATGATGGCTTTATAGTAGAGTTGGCTAAATGTAAATCCACTTATTTAAAAGTGTAGTTTCTGACCACCCTGGAAGATTATCACTATTATTTATTTATTATAGATACTCCAATACACCATGAAAGGAGAAGCCAGATGTTATTATAAGTATAATATATATGACATCTATAACACTTATTAGATAACTGCCTCCATGGTCTAGTGGTTAATTCATCATTTACTAATTTAAATTTTAATGAATAAAAATAAATTTAAATATTCCATTTATTTGTGATATTTCTTGAGTATGGTACACTAGATTGGCCTAAAATTGGCTTAAAGTGAATCCGCTTCATTATAAGCGTGGTTTCTGACCACAGTTTCGGCTAAAACTGTTTGTTTAATTGCTTTTGAGATACACTATTTTCGAAACTAAGCTTCACAGTGCTTAGTCAATTTTATCACTGGAAAAAGCAAAGTTTTTCAGCAACTGGTGTAAAAAAGTAAATTTACAAAAAAAAAAAATGATTTTAGCTTGCAATATATATATATATATAGTTAATGCATCTATTATACAATGCTTCTATCAAAATAAGGCTGCTGGTGTAAAGTTCATAAAATAGACAGTTATTACCAGTCTTCTTCAAAGGTCACTAGCCACTTGTCCAGTTAGTTTTTGGTTACTACCTCAGAGAATACAGAAGACATTTTTTTTTAGCAATCTTAAAGCAAGTCTTGGGCTTGAAATACTATACTATAGACTATAGGCTGGTTAAAAAGGGACCTCTTTTTTATTGCACAATAAGACACTCGTCATCATCATCATTAGCCACAGTCCTAGACCTTCACTACAGATGCCATTTTAAATGATAATTTGTTAAAAAACTGTAACCAACGGCTTAATATGCTCTCCGAGGCATGATAATGGTAGTATTGTCGATCTATGACAAATTTATGTAAAAGAGCCATCACTCTGCACTTATCCTAACTCAACCAAATACTTTTATCATTCCACTAATGCCATTTTTGTAGCAAATGTACAGATTGTTTTTTTCCTTTTTTAGTACCTACTCTCAATATGCTCAACTATTTTCAATAGCTGTAGCAGATTCTTCGAACACTGCCACTTCTCTAGGACAGCCTTGTATCTAGTTTTTTAGAAGAATTATTGTAAAGTAAAAATTTTAATATGACTCACCTTAAAAGGATAAAAGCTTCCCAACATATCTCTGATTGTTACTTTGCACGAGGTTTTTTTCCCCGCTATTTCGAATATCTGCCCCATCTCATACAAACTTGTTTCAATATGAAGGCAGAATTTACACACTTTATCCCCTAATTTACCATCCGAAAGTAGCTCCAAAGCTTTTTTCGTCGTAAGAGGGACCCTCGTAGGACTTGCTGGCTTTGGATCTTTTTTTACTGTATAAGACGGCATCTTCAGAAACTCTTCCAGGTCCAAATCCATTTTGTTGGTTAGGTTTTGTATTTTGTCACGCAACGTATAATATACCCTTACAAAAGTATTTTATATCTTAATTCCATTTGAATTTATATCAATTATGTTATATAACATATAGCGTTTTAATAAATTATAGAAAATTTCACTCGCTAAAGGCGACTCAAACTCTAGTTGGAAATAAAAGCAAAGAAAAATGGCGGCAGGGAATGAAATTGTGAAATGACAATGTAATGGGCACAGATATCTTCTGTTCAGCCTATTTTTGATGCCTTTTGTGGAATATACACAAATCTTCTACCTATGGCAATATAACATTAATTAACATTACATTTGTATAATTAGGCCGCGTTCGTGTTATAGCATTTCCAACATTTCGTAGCAACTTCATAAGGAGTCATTCGCGCCATTTTGCGCGGAGATGTCAAGTGCAAGTTATTGTTTTGTAAATTAATTTACTGTGGATATTATTGGTCAAAAGTGGTGTTATTTTATTCAATAATGTGCTACAATGTGAATAATTATGGAAAATGATAAATTGGACTTTAAATATGGGGCACAAGTTGCAGTTTATTTTTTGCGGTTTTCCCGCGCTGTCAACTCCCATATTTTACCCGACGTGTTTGAGCAGTGGATGGTTCCGCGAGTGACTCCAAGAAAAGCATCAAATTCTGCAGCATCTGGAAATTGATGATGACCTCATTAACTCATGAAAAAGAAAGATATATTACGTCAGACTTGGCTGTATGGGCTAGACCCTTTGCCTTCCCTATCATCTCATTCATCATCCATCGGGAGAAGAGAACCAAAAAAAAAAAAAAAAAGCAACTTCATAAACCAGCGCGAAATGTCGTTTTTGTTAAGAAATACCACTTTTTTTAACAATGCTAACATTTCTTAAATAAAACGAGCGGTGATGCTACTTTTTGACAAGTGTTTTCGTTCATGTTTTACCATACCCTGGCATTTATTACATAAAATCGTTTAATATATCTTTTTAACAAATATAATGGAAAACTATAAAGTATATAAAAATGGTAAACGATCAATTTGACATCTGTCAAAAAGTAACATCAATAACTCTCCTTTCAACACGGTACTGACATACGGAAATTAGCATCAAATGTTAGAATTTATATTAAACGAACGACTTGTGCTAAAAAAAGTGGTATTTTCATGCTAACATTTCTTAAAACGAACGCGGCCTTAGAGTAGGAATTCGATTTTTTTTTTTTGTTCTCTTCTCCCGATGGATGATGAATGAGGTGATAGGGAAGGCAAAGGGTCTAGCCCATTCAGCCAAGTCTGACGTAATATATCTTTCTTTTTTATGAGTTAATGAGGTCATCATCAAATTCCAGATGCTGCAGAATTTGATGCTTTTCTTGGAGTCACTCGCGGCACCATAGCTCAAACACGTCGGGTAAAATATGGGAGTTGACAGCGCGGGAAAACCGCAAAAAATAAACTGCAACTTGCGCCCCATATTTAAAGTCCAATTTATCGTTTTCCATAATTATTCACATTGTCGCACATTATTAAACCAAGCAACACCACTTTTTACCAATAATAACCACAGTAAATTAATTTACAAAACAAAAACTTGAAATGTCCACGCAAAATGGCGCGAAGAACTCCCCAGTAGGATTTTTTTTTTGTTCTCTTCTCCCGATGAATGACGAATGAGGTGATTGGGAAGGCAAAGGGTCTAGCCCATACAGCCAAGTCTGACGTAATATATCTTTGTTTTTCATGAATTAATGAGGTCATCATCAAATTCCAGATGCTGCAGAATTTGATGCTTTTCTTGAAGTCACTCGCGGAACCATCCACTGCTGAAACACGTCGGGTAAAATATGGGAGTTGACAGCGCGGGAAAACCGCAAAAAAATAAACTGCAACTTGTGCCCCATATTTAAAGTCCAATTTATCGTTTTCCATAATTATTCACATTGTAGCACATTATTAAACAAAACAACACCACTTTTGACCAATAATATCCACAGTAAATTAATTTACAAAACAAAAACTTGCACTTGACATGTCCACGCAAAATGGCGCGAAGAACTCCTCCCCAGTAGGAATTCGAATGGGGTGTATCACTAACTTTTTATCACGATAGATGGCGCATGATAGATGGTACCTTATATAACTGTCAGTTGCATAGAAACTTGTATTTTTATTACTTTTTTTTTTATTTTCTGGATATTATGTCGAAGGTAGCAGCTTTTAAGTGTACAAATTGAGATTTCCAATCGAAATCAAAGATATGGTGATCTCAAAATTGCCGTTTTATTAATTCAACCTTTTTTCTTTTTAAAGACAGTGTTTGCTTTCTTAATTCGTATTTTAAGGTAGGTAACGTTAATTTAAAATACATTTTTCTGTTATAAAAATAAAAAAACTACAAAAACAATTAAAAAAATATGCGTCAAAGGTTTAAACAAGGTACCAGTGCCGCTAGCGACATCTACAAAAAGCTTAGTTTTTTAAATTATTAAGTTAACGTTTCGTTATATACGTTTCTTTATTATATAACTTTATAAATATTAATAAATATAATCTAATTTAAGCCTTAGCTTGTATAATTATATAGAAAGTAACATTTTATATTACATAATAATGGGAATATTAATACTTTCATTATTATACAATTAAATTAGAATTATTTTAGCTGTCAAAATTATTGTTTTGCCAACCAGACACGGTCTTGTCATTTGTTGCAAAATAATGCGATTTTTGTATTGTTTACATAACATTTCTTGCAATATTGTTCTCAAACATTTATCGTAGTGATATGTGACTTTGGAAAAGTGCCTCAAAAATGTCTTGGTTAAATATAAATCAGAGTTTGAACAGTTTAAAGGGGCAGCTTACTAGTTTCGCCTCTGAAGTCCTTTCTGAGGGCTCTGAAGATGATCCTGGGGCTGTTGCTTCGACAGCAGGTCCAGAACTAAGTGGGCTACAACTAAAATGCGCAAGCCAGGAACTTGAGGTAGGTTCTACGCAGTTAGTCACACAATAAAAAAGCTTTTATTTTGACAGCTGATTTGAAGGTTATAAAATCATATGTTATAGGATTTTGATGACTTCATAATTTTTAAGTTAGATTTTTTACTTAGCACTGACTAGCACTTGATAATAAATTTTATTTAATTGTTGAGCCTAATTATAGTAAAACAAATATGGAACAAAATATTTGTCTTAACTATTAAAAACCAAGTAGATAAATTCTTATTTACCTACCCACAGATAATAAATATATTTGATACAGATCCCTAGATACAGGTACCTACTGGCAGATAAAATGTGCACTGAATTCCTGTGGGCATCATGTCATAGACAAAAGTTTATATATTTATAAAATGAAGCTTAAAAATTTTAAATAAAAAATTTAAATTTTAAAATTTTTAAGCTTCAATTTATATATTTTACCAAGTAAGAAACACATCTAACACACTTTATTTGTTGCAGATATATTTATAAAATAATACATATAAAAAATATTCAAACATTTCTTTTTTGATTACTGCATTCGAGGCAATCTATGCTAATCTATCAATGATATTGCTGTGTTGAAGTTACTATTGGAGGAGAACCTATTGGTTTCTTCCTTAGTTTCTGCTAAACCTGAAGCCAAGGCCAAGGACACTCTTTCCATTCAGGGTGTGGTGCCTGATGCTTCTAGATCCTCCCAGCTCTGAGGCGAGCACGTTTGGGTGTGATACGAGTCTCAGTCGATATCAGCAATTGTATCATGCTTAATCTAATTGGTGTATTATTTAAATCAAATTACACCGCATACTGTTTTATCAATTATTATTCTTAATTGCATAAAATATACAAAGGCAAAGATAAATAAAGGGCTACAATTAATTTAATTTTTATATTTTATCCATTTTAGCTCCCTTTTCCATTGAATAATATACTTTATATTTTTTAAATTTCTATTTTAAATCATGTTTAAACAAAAACAAATAGGTATCAAAACAGAAAATAACAATATTTTATAATTAGATCAGAAACATGTGTCCACAACTGTACTTTTAGGAGGATGGAGTGTTAGGAACCCAACGTTGGTTTCCAAAAAAATTAGAAATAAAAAAAAAACTCATCTAGTGTTAGGGACTGATGTCAATTGCTTCTATTGGTGGATAGAAAAATAACGCCTAGAATCAAATTATGTGGAAAATAAGTGAAGCAAAGATGGTGAGCATATTATATCGCAATAATGCAATAATATAAAAAAAGGAGGCCCCCTTTTTAAACCAGCCTATTGTCAGTCGCAAGCCTTGATCTTGGAGACTTTTCTTCTCATCTCTTACCCACACACGATGGACCCGGCAACCACACAGTGGTATGCTTAAAAATTGTCTATTATTTGTTGCAGTAATGCCATAATGGCTCAGTTACTGAATAACCCGTGAGTCTTAACATCAAATCATTGTGCTACAACTTTCGTAGTCTAAGAACATTTATAACTATTTTCCTCTATTTTACTAAAACTAATATATGAGTAGACAAATTTCTAAGCATTCCATGGATTCACCGTGCTCATTGTGTGTGGAAAAGAGGGATGAAAAGAATGGTGTCTCGGGCTGGCGACAGACAATAGGCTAGTTTACAAAAGAAGGCCTACTTTTTTACTTTATTGCGCGATAATACG
The DNA here is from genome assembly GCA_910589645.1 of Tinea semifulvella. Lineage (NCBI taxonomy): Eukaryota > Metazoa > Arthropoda > Insecta > Lepidoptera > Tineidae > Tinea > Tinea semifulvella. The sequence goes on from OU342619.1 coordinate 10,077,336, forward strand.
CTCACCATTCACCATTCTGCTCTTCTCCCTACCTAACCAAATACTGTATGAATCCGTTTATACCGTCTTAGAAGGTCGTTCCACAAATGTATTGATGGCAGACCTGCTTAGGCTTAATTCTTTCAAGTGATGCAAAGTTTTTGCTGGATCTCCTCTCACACCAACTTCCACTGCGTAAAACTGAGTCTTAAAACCATTCGTGTTCATTTCTTCTGTGAAATTATAATATTTGTTAAAAAACTTCATTTTGAAGATATATTATGAATAATATATTTCCAAAATGTCCATAATTTTATTCCCTAGTAAGTTAATAGACTACATTTCTCAAAAGTACACTTAGTATCATTACGACCGTATCCCTTGCGGGGTAGTCAGAAATCACGCTCTTCCACACAACACAAAAAGAAGTGGAGTCACATTTACTATAGGCCAATCATGACAAGTGCCAAGCTCCTTGATGTCTCTAGTGTTACCAAAAGTTAGAGAGAGAGCTAACTACCATTTATGTGGCATATATCAAAACGTTGATCATGTATTATTTTAAAGACAAATTTCTTAGCACTACATGGATTTATCGTGCAGGTGCAGGGTCCATCTTGTGTGAGAAAAGAGATAAGAAGAATTATGTCTCGGGTTTGCGATCACTATAACAAGGACCACTTTTATTGCGCAACAAGTTCCACTATTGTGCTCCTCTCCCTACCCACACAAATACTGTATGATTCCGCTACTGCCTTAAAATGACGAATATAATAACGTCTTATTGCGCAATAAAAAGTGGAGGTTTGAATTGTCGGTCGCTTGCCCGTGACACCATTTTTCTCCTCTCTTCCCCAGACACAATGGACTGGCACATGCATGGTAATCAATGGATGAATTTTTGATATAGTGTCTTGTTAGGCTGGCATAATCAAATCAAAATAATTTATTTCCATTGGTTCTCTCAAAACAACTTGGATACAGTCAGAACTAATTAAATCAATACAATTTTCAAAACATATGTACTAATCAAAATGGTAATAATGGTTGGACCATAAACAGGCAATAATCTATATTTATGTATGCTATGCACAACATTATTGCTACAAGCAAGTAAAACTAACTAACTTAGAAACTACTTAAATAAGATCGTGGCTGTAAAGAGGCCGTGTCAGTTTACATTCTAAATACTTAATAATTATGATGTATAGAAATTATATACATATGTCAGATAATTTAAAAATGTATAAATTAAAAATAATAATAATAACAATGGTAGAGACTAATGTCGGTTGGTAGAAGCTAATGCCATTAATTATAAGTAATATTTTACATAACCCTGACTAAAATATGATGTTGAAATATTTCCATATTAGCTAGCGATTGAAGTACAATTTCCCCTAGTTATTAATAGCGTCTTATCTGTACTATAATATATCAACAAATATATTCTATGTTTATTGTTTATTAGGAATAACGCGGCGTGTAACATTTGACCAAACCTGCGGGGATTACATACAAGAATATATTTCCGAGGGTTCTGTAGCGGGATTATATATATTTCTTTGCGCAAAGATTATACCTACTCGTATTGCTAAATTAGTGAATTACTTCATTTACTGTCTTAGGGCAAGTTTAGCCAAATATAACTGGTTTATATTTCAAAATTAATAAATATTAAATCTTACGAATTCCCACTTTAATAGCATTTGACATCACAAAATAAATCTATTTTTTACATATGTCAAATCCAAAAAGGGTAACACATCTGTTCCACAAACCGTTTCCTATGGGGAGAGGACCGCCACAGGTGGTTTTGATGTTTGTCAAATGTTCTCTTCATACTTTAATTCCGTGTTTGCTGACGAGAATACCAGTGATAGCTTGGATCCGAATGTTATTGTCACTGTAAACACCTGCCTGTCTAGCGTCTCAATATCTAAAATGGCTGTCATGACAAAACTCCGTAAACTCGATCCCAATAAAAGTTCAGGCTCTGACGCCGTCCCTCCTATGTTTTTAAAATTATGTGCAGTTTCCTTAGCTGAGCCCTTACAAATAATCTATCGCAGATCTCTAAAACTGGGAGTCTTCCCGGATAAATGGAAGCTTGCGCACGTAATTCCCATTTTCAAGTCTGGAGATAGAAACAGATGCGAAAACTATCGGCCTATCAGCTTAATTTGTTCATTTGCCAAAGTATTTGAATCCCTGGTTTATGATCATATTCTTAGTCAGGTTACACCATATATTGTTGAAGAGCAGCATGGTTTTGTTAGAGGTAAATCAACTGTTTCCAATCTTTTAGAGTACACTAATTTTATATGCAAAGCCTATAACAAACGGACACAGGTAGATGCCATATACACGGATTTCCAAAAAGCGTTTGATAAGGTTAATCACGTGCTTCTTATTAACAAGCTAGGGGCATACGGTATACACGGTAACTTGTTACGCTGGGTCGAATCGTACCTAAAAAATAGGAGCCAGATTGTTGCTATCAACGGTTATAAATCCTCTGTGAAACCAGTACCATCAGGAGTGCCACAGGGGTCGCACTTGGGCCCACTGTTGTTTATCGTATTCATTAACGACCTTATCAGTAATCTAAAGTGCACAAGTTTACTCTACGCTGATGATCTTAAATTATTTTCGTGCATTACGGATAGGGATGATTGCCTGAGATTACAATCCGATATCAACAAAATAGCTTCGTGGTGTGTAAATAATAAAATGTATCTTAACATAAAGAAGTGCAGCGTCATATCTTTTACAAGAAACAGAAACCTTATCAACTATGAATACCACATTGATGGTGAACCGCTTGCGAGAGTATCTGTGATTAGGGATCTTGGTGTTACCTTGGACAGGGGCTTTGTCTTCAGAGAGCATTGTGATAGCTTGGTATCTAAATGCTATAAATTGCTCGGTTTTATTAACAGAACTGCTAGAGGCTTTAAAAGTGTAGACAGTCTTTTCTGTTTGTATAGGTCATTTGTTTTGAGTAAGATAGAGTACGCTGCATGTATCTGGTCACCACATTATAAGACGTATGTTGCGCACGTGGAATCTGTTCAGAGGCGCTTCACGAGATTGGTTATTAGACGTATGGGTATGCAGCGAAAACATCTGACATATGATAATAGACTAGAATATCTTAATATGGACTCACTGAAAACTAGACGCACATTCGGAGACTTCGTTGTTTTACATAGAATCGTTGGTGGAAATTTGAGGACCGAGGCTATTCGGGACTTAAACTTTGGTATACCAATTCGAACCAAAAGAAATCCAATGTTGTTTGCTATATCGTCCTTTGCAAACAACATAGCAGGCAACAACCCCCTCACTCGAATGTGTAGGCAATACAATGATTTATGTTTACAGGGAGACGCTCCCGATTTATTTCAATTCGCCAATATTTATAAAATTAACTTGTGCAAGATATTAGGAATAAAAAAAAAAAAAAAAAAAAAAAAAAAAAAAAAAAAAAAAAAAAGAATTATTTTAACTAGGTGTTCGCTTTCTACAGTGGATTATTTCTGGCCTTTGGGAAGGAGTAATTTGCTGTGGACGGCGAGCAGACTGAAACTAAATTAATATTTATGAACTATACTCACTGCGGGTATTGTATTGTTGTTTTAATTTTTAAATATATGTAAATGTTTCATAATTGCATGCTGTGTGCACATGCTTTTGGAGATGGTACTGGAACTGTATTGTAAGGATTTGAAATTTAAAAAATGTTTTGTATCCATTTCTGTTGTGTGTACCTAATAAATAAATAAATAAATAAATAAATAATAATTAGAAACGATACGACCATTATTTTACTGCGTTTGTACACTAGTCTGAAACTACGCTACGAATCCTTCACCGATTTATTACTGCTTTTAAAGTAAAAGTAAGTCAAAAAAATTTCACTTAAACACCGTAAACCTATTACAGGCTGTTTATTTATTTATTTATTTATTTATTTATTTATTTTCAGAAAAATCACAGCTTATAACTAGGACATAAAAATTACAATATTATAAATTATTAGATCTTAAGCCAGGAAGATTTTATATTATTTGTACATTTCATTTCTCAAAAACAGTGGGTTAAATACTAAAAAAATAATAATTTACAAATTAAAAATAATAAACATTAGTAAAATTAAAATTAAAATATTTACAAATAGCTATATACAAGTAGCATACTGTTGTGACACGTCATTGTTTAAATTATTTTGTATGATTCTACTGCTAGTAGTAGACAGAAAAGTGGTCCAAAGAGTAAGCTATTAGGAGAAGACGCTGGTCTTAGCAGATTCAAATGACCTGTTAATGTTTTATCTGACTGAGAAAGGAATCTGCAAGGAAAACTCAGTTATAGCTGATTTACAAAATATCGTGATTTCTAAAAACTTTTAAAAGTGATAAGTGGGTAGTTTTACATCTATCGCCCAGTATGTACGAGACTACACCGCATAGCTTCAGTCGACCCGTGACCACGGCCAATGCAACTTGGCTGAAACGTCGGGAGAAATATGTCTCTAAGGTAAATCGCGTAAAGACCTATTAAAATTATAAAAACTATTATGAATATGCGTAAATAAGTTTAAAAAAGTTTAATTACAAAATAAAAACAAATACAAGTACATGATTGAACAACAACAACAACACATAAATAATAATAAACCTCTAAATTTACCTATAGTATACACTTTGTAATAGTAAAAAACTTGGTACAGTGGATCCCTACCAGGTAAGTCAGAATTTAGATGCTCGTGAGCATTCCGACAGCCAAAACACTTTTTAGTCTTTACTTCAACAAAACTGTGAGAACCAATACCGTGTGTTGCCAGCCTATCTCCAAAAACGATATTTAAACCGTTTTATCTGAAGATAACAGTGTGTACACTGATATCCTATCTACCCCATGAGTACGTGGTCGACTGCAACCGGCCGAAAATGGAGCAACATTAAATAATATGCATATGGTACATACTCGTATTTGGCGGCCTAGTTCTAACCATGTTATCCTTTCCCTAAACTTCATGTAGCGTTACGACTTAGGAATCGTGTTGCCAATGGAAAAATAAATAAACTATTATCTAAAGTGTTTGTATTAAAATAAATAAATAATTCCTACAATAAAATACCTACTTACTAATATGAATATAAATAAATTAATTAAATACAAATCTAAATATAATATTTGGTCGCCTGCCAAAGAAAATTGTCTATTGTGAAATGGATGTCTGCGCATGCGTTTTAAAAAGTAACGTAAAGGCGGATCGTAACAATTACAGAGACTTCATTGTTGTTTGGCAGCTGGAAGGAAATGTTGAGTGAAGGATCCGTTGAGGAAACGTCTTCCAAACTCTCGAGAGGCATGAATGTTTTATATGAATGAATTTTGAATATTTTCAGTAAGATTTTTTTTCTTGTAACATTAAGGGATAATATTCAATTACTACACGCTCTAGCTCTTTTGACATCTATAAGTCTGTCTCTTTCATATTTAGTCACTTTTAGGACTTGTTTATTTCCTCGTTTAGCAAAACAAAATATGCAAAAAATACCTTTTTAAGACGAGCAGTATATATACTCGTATATGCTTGCTCTAACATATAATATAATCTGACTTATAATATTATATACATATAATATAATAAGAAATAAATAAAAACCTAGTTTAAATAATATAATAGCCGAAATTAACATCATCAAGAAGGTTTTAAGGTACGTCGCGTTGTATATTATAGTTTGACAATTCTATTTTATTTTTTATAGTTTATTTAAAGGACATTTGTCAATGCTGAGGTTCGTGACCCCCTCCACGGATCACTTTGTCTCGGACAATGCTGCGCCTTCCGGGTTCTGCACTAGTGTTGCCCAAAACAAGACCAAGACCAGCTAAGTCTTCAGAATAGAAATCAGAATAGGTGGTCTTGGTCTTGCATCAGAATAGGTGGTCTTGGTCTTGCATCAGAATAGGTGGTCTTGGTCTTGCATCAGAATAGGTGGTCTTGGTCTTGCATCAGAATAGGTGGTCTTGGTCTTGCATCAGAATAGGTGGTCTTGGTCTTGCATCAGAATAGGTGGTCTTGGTCTTGCATCAGAATAGGTGGTCTTGGTCTTGCATCAGAATAGGTGGTCTTGGTCTTGCATCAGAATAGGTGGCCTTGGTCTTGCATCAGAATAGGTGGTCTTGGTCTTGCATCAGAATAGGTGGTCTTGGTCTTGCATCAGAATAGGTGGTCTTGGTCTTGCATCAGAATAGGTGGTCTTGGTCTTGCATCAGAATAGGTGGTCTTGGTCTTGCATCAGAATAGGTGGCCTTGGTCTTGCATCAGAATAGGTGGTCTTGGTCTTGCATCAGAATAGGTGGTCTTGGTCTTGCATCAGAATAGGTGGCCTTGGTCTTGCATCAGAATAGGTGGTCTTGGTCTTGCATCAGAATAGGTGGTCTTGGTCTTGCATCAGAATAGGTGGTCTTGGTCTTGCACTCCTAATCTTGGTCTTGGTCTTGCGCAAGAGTCTCGAAAGACTTCTGCAATACTCTGACTCTATATATATTTTATTTTTCAATTGTACTAAGGAAATCTCTCTCCGCGATGTCTTTAGTGTACCAAACTTGAAATTCACAAATTAATTAAATAATTTATTGCGTCCCGACCAGGAATCAAACCCTGTACCTCCAAATTAAATCCACGGAATTAACCGCTTGACCCCGGAGCAGTAGGTATAGGTAGGATTTAGGTATGCTAAAATAAAATTATTTGCAAACTAGCTCTCCCAAGTTCCAAATACCTAAACGTTATTTTTTTCTTTAGACGACGCAATTAAAATTTATTGAAAACCTAACCCCAAGAAAAGTAAACACTTTAGCTTTTGACTAGGGTAATCTTGGTCTTGGTCTTGCAACCATATCAGTAGTCTTGTAAAAATGCAAGACCAGACCAAGATTGGGCAACACTAGTCTGCACACGGCGGCATGCAGCGCATTGTGGACTGGGGTGTTAAGTATGGTCCGGATCTGGTCAGACCAACGTATTAAAAGATATTTATTTATTGTTGTTGTGTAATTCTGTATTTGTTTCATTTGTAAATCTGCTATTACTGAGTTTTCCTTGCAGATTCCTTTCTCAGTCAGATTAAACATTAACAGGTCACTGGAATTTGCTAAGCTGCTAGTCTTCTGCTAACAGCTTACTCCTTAGTCTTCCACTATCATTACATTCATCATTACAGCCCCTAGGACACAGTGCCCTAGATCTCCACTACATGGGCCTTCCAGAACATATATCTGGAGAATTTGACCTACACTCGTCACGCGCTGGCCAGACGGCTTGGCGAAGATATCATTTAAATTTTTTTTATGACAATTTATTAACGATTTCACAAGTTGGTATTAGTGGAACCGGGACCGACGTGCTCTCCGAGGTGTTGTAAATCTATGACAAATGTACGTAAGGAAAAGTGTATTTCTTATTGGTACATGCCGGGGGGGTTTGAACCGACCTTTGTAGGATTTAAGGAACGCGTTCTTACAACCGAGCCTCCACCGCGCTTATTCGGATAATAATTTTATACATACATACGAGGGGCGTTCAAAATATTCTCGGTATTGATACGTTACAACCTCTTTTATATATATATTTGTTACTGGCCGCTAAGATTCATCCATTGACATTAAAAAAAAGTAAAATTGGAACCGAGATGTTCTTTTGTTTTTCTGCAATTGCCGAACAAACATGAACACCATGAGCGAATTAACAATTTTAACGAAATTAGAGCACCGATCCGTCATAAAATTCTTGACAAAACAGGGTAAAAATCAAAAAACCATAAAAGAGGAAATGGATTGTGTTTACCGTGAGTCTGCTCCTTCTTTATCTACTATTCAAAAATGGTCAAGCGAATTTAAGCGTGGAAGGGAGAGTATTGAAGATGACCCTAGACCTGGCCGGCCTGTAGTGGCTACCTCACAAGAAAATATTGATAAAGTGGAAAAACTTATATTGGAAGACGGCCGAGTGAAGGTAAAATCTATAGCTCAAGTAACCAATCTCTCTATTGGTACCGTACATGACATTATACATGACCATCTTAATATGTCAAAAGTAAGTGCAAGATGGGTTCCGCGAATGCTGACGCTTCTTCAAAAGGATATGCGTGTGGCTTGCTGTTCAGATTTTATCGACCTGTGTGGTGAAAATCCCGATGAGGTGCTGCAAAAAATAGTTACTGGAGATGAAACCTGGGTTCATCATTATGACCCAGAGAGCAAACAGGAGTCCATGCAGTGGCACATTAAGGGTTCAGCTCATCCCAAGAAGTTCAAGGTAATCCCGTCAGCTGGCAAGGTCATGGCCACAATATTTTGGGATTGTGAAGGAGTTTTGCTTATCGATTATAAAGAAAAAGGTGTAAATATCACAGGGCAGTACTACGCTAACGTTATACGTCAATTAAGAGATGCGATCAAAGAAAAGAGGCGAGGAAAGTTAACCAAAGGTGTTCTGCTTCTGCATGACAACGCCCCTGTCCATACTGCTCATATTGCCAAGGCAGCTATTGTTGAATGTGGGTTTGAAACTGTTACTCATCCACCCTATAGTCCGGACTTAGCCCCAAGCGACTTCTTTTTGTTTCCCAATCTTAAAAAGGATCTGCGTGGAAATAAATTTTCTGACGATGAAGCGTTGAAGACGGCCGTGGAGGAGCATTTTTACACCAAAGATAAAAAATATTTTTATGAGGGATTAAAAAAAATAATTGATCGATCTTATAAGTGTATGAACATAGGGGGGGAGTATATTGAAAAATAAAAATATCAAACTTTTCGTACTTGTTTGTTTTTATCCACATACCGAGAATATTTTGAACGCCCCTCGTATCTATACGCCAGTTTCCTTGGGTAAGCAGAGACGGTTGAGCGCCATTTGCAACGTACATACCTCTTTCGCTTTTTCGACTTTCATCTGTCTTTTCATACATTTGGTTTCGTAGAATCTTTATTGCACCTTAGTAGTATGTAGGTAATTTTCATGTCCATCTTTCAAATAGAAAAAAAAAACAATAGTTTATTTTACCTTTATTACCTGAGGCCAAGCTAATAAATTACATTGATATCGGGTGTGAGCGAATGAATTAAAATTTCAAATTTATTCGATAGGTTACATTCGAATGCAAGTATTCGAATATTAAAATGGGCTTCTGAATATCTTACATTGCTATGAATATACTATAGTTTTACCTACATCCTGTCGTGTTGCATTACAAATATATAAATGACAAATTTAAGATCAACCAAATGTCAAATCTAGAAAGTATGAAAGATACACCTAAATCTCAAGTTTGACATCGTACTTGAGTTCTATTAATTTATACAAGACTATAAGATACGAATACGATTAACGATTTTTTTATTTTTTTTTATTTATATGCATTTATGACAATAAAAATGACTGGCATTTAAATAAATATATCTGTAGCCCTTAAGGGTGAAGTATAGCTGAACGAACAAACTACTGAATACCAATTGTAATATGTATGTACCTATACTTAAGGATAAATAAATGATTTGATTTGATTATAAGAACTGCGACGACAATAGTATTAGACTATATAATAAATTACCAAAGCCTGTAACAGAATTAGGGGAAACTAAATTTAAAAGTAGTATTAAGAAAATTCTGATTGCAAAAGCATATTATAAAATTAATGATTTTAATAATGACAAAGATGTATGGAATATTGCCGCTCTGCAAAGATTAGAGAATTAGTTAATAGCACATTAGGTTCTTTTTTAATATATTTTTTTTATTTTTGATTAACTTTACAATTATTATGTAGACATATTTTGAATGTAACAATTAGTTACTAATACATTATTGACTAATTAGTAAATACTGTTTATTGTGATACAGTAATATCTTTATTACCTTATTATTATAATATAATTATTTTTATGTAACATTTAGTTACTATTATGTATTTATTATTTTATTAACTAATATATAAGTTTGTTAACGGAATTGCACGGCAACATTTGGGTACTTAGGAAGTAATTGTTATGTTTATGCTTGTGTGTGTCTCGAAAGTCATTCTTAGTGTTCAGGTTCTCATGGTGTGGCGTGTCCGGTGGTCGCCCCTTCCTTAGAAGGTCATTGCAGTGGTGGCACGTGTGTCGGGTCCCGGTCCGCACCCTAAGGGCCTGGTTGAGCGGGGGGATGGCTGGCACATGGGTTATGTCCGTGATCGGGTGCTGCTGTGGGGGCCTGGGACCTCTGCCGAACACGTTCAATTTATTGTTCTTAAATTAACAGAGGTTTTTGCGTTTTGTCGACTTTCGGGTTGCACATAGGCATGTAGTCTACCTTAATTCTGACTTGCCTGGTGGGTTACTGCTGTACCAGGTATTGTATTCTCATAGGCACTGATAACTAAATTTAAAAGGTTATTAATTGATCGTTGTGGTGCAGTTCTGTATATGTTTTATTTTGTAAATCTGATATAGCTGAGTTTTCCTTGCAGATTCCTTTCTCAGTCAGATTAAACATTAACAGGTCACTGGAATTTGCTAAGCTGCTGGTCTTCTGTTAACAGCTTACTTATTGGACCACTTTGCTGCTTAGTCTTCTACTAGCAGGAGTAGAATCATTCAAAATAATTGAATTAATGACGTTTCATAAATGCCTGTAATAGGTTTACGTGAATAAAGATATTTTGACTTGACTTGACAGAAATTTTCGCGAACACTGTCGCCCAGTTCCGCGATCTGTGTACAACGCATCTTCTACTTGTTCGCTTCCTACTAGTGTTGCTAAATCTTTTTTCTTGGTCTTGTTTTTGCTTTTTTGCAAGACCATCGATATGTTTGCAAGACCAATACCAAGGCTAACCCTAGTAGAGTCTTGCAAGACTCTTGCTCAGACATTTGTTCCTAATTTTACGTGTCTGTGTTTTTTAGGGTTCAGAGAGAAAAAGTCGAAGCCACCGGGGGCAAGTTGTACATTGTATAATTTGTTTCGGTCTGGGTGTTTATATGTATAATATGTATATATATTTACAAAAAAAATAATTGTATTTGTATTTGTATATACTTATGGATGACTCTAGTTTCTGTCTGTTTCCATGAAATATCTCTAAAATTCCATACTGTTCCGATGTGGAGAACTGACGATTTTTATCGCTCTGACAATGTTGTTCGTTTTGATGAATAAACCATGTAAAGAGTATTACACGTGTATAGGGTTTTACATTTTGGATACAAGTTGGTCAACAAGATCTATCCTTTTAGTCGCTACACTCTTGGCTTGGAGTGGTCGTCACTTAAGTGTTAGTGGCACGCTTAAGCCGTAGACACTTCTATTGAACTGCAGCCTTCCTGGCGCACTCTTGTAGAGGGTGATCCAACTTTAACCTGGTTAGTCCACCTTATCGAAGACATATCACCCATCCTCTTGCTATCGACTTTTCCATGCACTGAGAATGCGTGATTGTACGTGATTGAGGAAAGGTCCATGATACGTCCAACATTCTCCGCCAACACCACATCTCTAGAGCATTAATCCGTTTTATTTCTGTTTCGCGTAGGGTCCACGTCTCTGCAGCATAGTAGTTTGCAAGTATCACAAGGTTTCCTTTGTATCATCATCACGACCGTTTCCCTTTCGTTTTGGTCAGAAACCTTTACTATAGGCCAATCATGACAAGTGGCAAGCTCGTCGATGTCTCTAGCGTACTAAACTCGAGAAATATCACAAATAAATTAAATATAAATTAAATGTATTTATTTACATAAATATTTTTGTGTCCCGACCAGGAATCGATCCCGGTACCTCCTTACGAACTTAACCGCTAGACCACGGAGGCAGTGGCATCACTAATTGGATATGGTTCAATGGGCCCTGTATTCAGCAGTGATGACGATGAAAGGATCGGTCTCTTCAGGTCGGGGCTGAAGTAGATGACTCCTTAGAGGCTACATTCCGCCCCGTTGTCCTTTTCCAGGCCGGGTGAGAAGAGTGTCCCCGACCGTCCTGATATCATAGGGTCACATTAAGCTTCGTGACCCCTCCCCCGCCCGCTTCCAGGCCAAGGGCGAAGACCAAGTTTCCCCGACCATACTCAGGGGGCTGAAGAAGATGTCATAGGGGCCACATCATATCCCGTGGCTCCTCCTCTTTCCCAATACACGCCGCAAGGAACCGAACCTCAGAAAACAGAGGTAAATTTGACACCAGGCATCGTGTCGTTGCCCTCTGAGCAACACCTGCCGCACGGGGCTAGACCCCGCAGCAAACCGCGCGCTTGCCAAGATATATTGTCAAAGCATAAAACTTCGTTCATTATTCTATTAATTTATATATGTTTTTTTTTCAGATTGCAGCTTTGAAGAAACTTAACGACGAACTTCAGACATCTTTACAAAGCGAGGTATGTTTTTTATCACAATTTCTGCAATATTTCAATTTTATTTTACGCATTTTATCAGATATCCCACAGGTTGAAAACCTATTTTATTTTTGACATCTGTTTGTTTACATATTTTTTTGTTATCGCGAATATAACGGCACCCAGCACCAAAGACTCGTTACCCGCCGAGATCCTGCCGGGGTAAACGGGCTGATTGAACATCCGGGCCTGGATAGCTCCGCTGTCAGAACCAGGACTCTTCTAAATCTATAAAATTTGTCAGATGTTCTTTAGAACCTAGGGACGGACGGTATGCATCGTCATTGTCTGAGTATGACATGTGACCCCACTGCTACGTGAAGGTACTTTTGCCGCCGTCAAACAGCTTTTTATATTAACGGAAACTATAAAAATTGATGAGAGTTGCTGACATAATGTGAAGTCGGCAATGTCAATCGGTTTCGGAAGCAAGGTCCTGGGTTCGAGCCCCGATTTCATTAGCAACCCATTTACATGTTAACTTGCACTTTACCGTCATTATTTATTTAAATTTTATACAGGTGCGAGCGACGAATAGCTTTTTATTGTTAAAAAAAAAACGCTTCTAAAAAGCTACCTTGTTCGATTCTCGATCTGAAATTTTAAGGAAAACATTATAATTATCTAACAATCAATCGTTCGCCACAGCCCTTAGAAGACATAGTCCTAGACCTCCACTGTTGGACATGGGCTGTCCTATATTTTCTGGAGTATTTGGCCTACACTCGCCACACTGACTGGCCAGACAGGTTCTCGAGGATCACACCAACTTTTAAAGACAATTTAGGTATAAACGATTCCACAAGTTGGTGTTAGTGGAACCGGGACCGACGGTTAACGTGCTCTCCTTGTCACGGGATTAGTGGTGTAAATCTAATATACGTAAGAAAAGTGTATTTCTCATTGGTACATGCCGGGGTTCGAACCGCGACACAATATTACTAATCAGAAAAAAGCTTTGACTGTATCACATACATATATGTGTATATATGTCTCGCCTTCAAAAGGTATATTTATTTATTGTTGCTGTGTAATTCTGTAAATAGGTAGTAGGCGGACTGATGGTGGTAATTTGCCCAGTCTGCCGGGGCGGGGAAGTATCCACCGTTCGTGCAGATAAACTCAGTAAAGTGTGTCCACACGTTTCGGGATCAGGCTCGAATTCCCGTCATGCCCAGTCAAGCCGGCATAGTGTTAGGAACTGATGTTAGTCATGAGTGTCTGATTCCAGTTGCTAATTCATGGACCTCGCGCGCTACTTACCATAAGGTCACATGTCGTGCTAGTATAAAAAATAAAAATAAAATGTTTCATTTGTAAATCTGCTATAGCTGAGTTTTCCTTGCAGATTCCTATCTCAGTCATTAACAATTAACAGGTCACTGGAATTATGCTAAGCTGCTCGTCTTTTGCTAACAGCTTAGTCTTTGGAACATTTTGCTGATTTTGCTGATCTTCCACTAGCCTTCCTAGTCTTCCGCGTCCAGACCTGAATTTTTGTTGAAATCATATACTAGGAAAGGCCAAGTGAGGCGGAAAGCTAAATAGTTATCATATATCAAATCTTTTTCACATTGCTTATGGTCTATTGACTAACCCTACTCATGTCATCAGTGAATTGTTTTACAACTACTTCTAGGGATGGTGTTTTTCTTGTAGAATTGATCCTTCTGCCAACAAATTTAAAGGGCAAAGTTGCATTTACAGGGGCTATTCTCTGTCCTGCTATACTTAGTCCAGGATCATAACATGTGAATGTAGTGTTTCGCCTAGCCAGACATAGGCTGAAGCATTTTGATGGTTTCGTTCTCATTCCCTTTGTCCACGACCAGATATCATCCACTATTTTCAGCAAGCCCTGGCATTGCTTGGGATTTCTTGTTAGCTAATACGGATTCCGTATAGATGTTGTTTTGTTTGAATCTATATCCCCACTTCTTCTCACGAGATTTAAGTTTGTCGATTAGGATGTTGATAGATAGATGAATTCTTTATTACACAGAAAATATCACATTTTACAGTACATAGGCAAGCTTAATGTCTAAAAACATTTTCTAACAGCTAACCTTTGGGAGATGTGAGCCAGGGATTGTTAGGCGCATGACCGCTAATATTTGAGATAAAGAGATTTTCGTCAGCGAAAATACCTTCTAACGCACATACCTATGACCTCGGACTTAGATGTTGTATAAAATAGCAACATCAAGGGCCGAAATTCTACAGACAAAGAGAAGAGAGGAGCAGCCTCATGAAGAGAACAAAAGGATTTGAAAAAAAAAAGCCAGCTTAGTGTTAGGGACTGATTTCAGTCAACAGTGTCTGTTTCCAGTTGCTTACAATCATTGACCTTGCCCGCCGCTTACCATCAGGTAGGAGCAAGGTCACATGTCGTGCTGGTATAAAATTTAAAAAAAGCGTTTTCCAAGTCGCCGTTAATTGCCGCTCCTGTATCCACTCAGCGAGTAAGGTTGTGCTCTATGCAACCAGAAACTCCTAATAAAAACCCTTTCTGGTGCTGGCGTGAGAAGTACTTCTTAATCATAAATCGGGACATTCTTGCTTGTACTATGGAGAAGAAGTTTTGGACATTGTATTTGTCAAAGCGATAGGCTATGCATCTTTAAGATCATTTACCGCAGTTTTCTTTGGTATGAGAACTCTTTTCTTTTGACACTTCATTGAAGTCGGACGTTTTTATTTTGGCAATATCACGTTTCGTGTCTTAACGACTTAAAATATGCGTTACGTGGCCGCGTACCTGTTGGCTATGCTGGGAGGGAAGGCCGCTCCCGCCGTCTCTGATGTGGAGAAGATCCTGAGTTCCGTGGGTATTGAGGCGGACTCAGAGAAACTTAAGAAAGTCATTACGGAGATCAGCGGAAAGGACATCGAAGAACTCCTAACCAAAGGTCGTGAGGAGCTCCGGCCGCTGCTGCAACAGAAGACAAGCAGGAGGAGAAAAAGGAAGCCAAGAAGGAGGAATCCGAGTCCGAAGATGAGGACATGGGCTTCGGACTCTTTGACTTAACCACTGTCCCGGTGGATGGCGGCTGACTGTTCCATACTTCGTAAGGACATTTATGTTTCCAAGAAATATATTTTGTAAGAACGAAGACTGCCTTGTCAAATGTCTTTGGAACTTGATTGCTAGACCAGGTTTTTATGTATATACATATATGCTTATAGGCGTGAGAACTGGGTTTTGCGTAAAACTAAATATATATTAATTCACCGAGGTTTTTTACCTATACTATATACCTTGTTATTGGTTTTGAGATAAATATATTGATTAATTTGCCGATATAGTACGGGGGTGTTTTAGATAACATTCTTCTATATAAAGGTTTGATAAGACATGGAGCTTTTGTTTCGTACGGTGTGTGTGGCTGCGAAGTACATACAACATTTTTGTAAGTGATATTTCATATTAAATAATTTATTTCCGTATGGTTAGTGCACAATACTTGGTTATTGTCAATACATATTTGTATTATATAATACAAATATATATATATATATATATATCTATAAAAAAAAATACTATGGCTGTACTGAACCTGACAGTAAAAACTAGGTACTTAATATTAATTAGTGGCTGTAAAAACGCCGTGTCAGCTTACATTCTAATAATAATCATATTTTTGCCCATAAATACATATTCGTGGCTGTAAAAAGGCCGTGTCAGCTTACATTCTAATAATAATAATATTTGTGTCCATAAATATAAATTTGTGGCTGTAAAAACGCCGTGTCAGCTTACAATCTAATAATAATAATATTTGTGTCCGAAATATAAATTTGTGGCTGTAAAAGGGGCGTGTCAGCTTATAATCTAATAATAATAATAATTTTGACCATAAATATATATTCGTGGCTGTAAAAAGGCCGTGTCAGCTTATAATTCATATAATGATATTTTTTGTCCGTAGATATAAATCAGTGGCTGTAAAAGGCCGTGTCAGCTTATAATTTATTCATAATAATATTTTTGTCCATAAATATAAATCAGTGGCTGTAAAAGGCCGTGTCAGCTTATAATTTATTGATAATAATATTTTTGTCCATAAATATAAATCAGTGGCTGTAAAAGGCCGTGTCAGCTTATAATTTATTGATAATAATATTTTTGTCCATAAATATAAATCAGTGGCTGTAAAAGGCCGTGTCAGCGTATAATTTATAAAATAAAAATTTAATAAAAAAAACAACTTTTTTTGAAAATATTTATATAACACTTTGGATAGCCTAAAAAGTATGGTCCTTGTCACCACAATTTTTATATTGGTCGCAGTTGTGACCTTAGCATATACCAATTAGAAATATATTTGTCATAGATTAACAATACCACTGTTCCCGTGCCTGAGAGCACGTTAAGCCGTCTCTTTGGTGCCGGTTCCACTAATACCAACTTGTGGAATGCCAAACTCTCCAAAAATATCAAAGGTGTAGGACTCTGTGTTCTAAAGGCTGTGATAATAAACTTTGAATTCCGCAAAAAGTTCGTCAAACTTTTTAAAAGCGTGCGGTTTCTGACCACCCCTGAGTATAGTATAGTCGTGATATTACCACTACCTCCTCGATCGGCATAACAATGTCCTAGATTAAACACTGTCTTAGTTGACACAAGTGTTTTAATTGTAACACGTTGACTTAATATGGACTGGGTTTTCAATACGGTTTATTGGTTGCTGATTTTTTAAATTAAATTTATTAACCTTACCTAAAAAACTAGACAATAAATGTGTAAAAATACTAATATTATAAATGTGAAAAAAGCTTTATATATATATATATATATATATCCTACAAATGAAAGTATCATCACGACCGTATACCTTGCGGGGTGGTCAGAAACCACGCTTACCAGAAATCGAACCCGGGCTTAACTGTTAGACCTCCCTCCGTGGTGAACTGAACAAGGTGAAGCGGGTTTTCCCGCCTACACTTATGCTGTAAAAAGCACAGATAATGCCATGCGTGGCATACTGTTCTCACCTTTGGGATAGTTCCGCTACTGATGCTCTCAATGTCCTGCTAAGGCGATTCGGATAGTACCCCACAGTATCTAAAACTCTCTAATCACTGCATCTTTGTCGAGACGTTGCCTCTCTGAGCGTGTTCTACAAGCTACACTACAATGAGTGTTCTGAGGAGCTTCATAACCTTACCCCTTCTTCTCTATTCCATAACCGAACCGCACGCACATACCATACCCACTATCCCTACACGTACTCATAAATTTGCAGCATCTTACATCTGTCGCACGCTGTATATGTATATCTTTTATTTGACCTCATTATTTCTTTCATACCCTTAACTAGTTTAATATAAACTTAATTGTACCAATCAAAATAATGTCAGAAGACAGTTTAACCAGCTCTGCGGTCAGCAATGCAAGAATATTCGTTGAACAAAATAAATCTGGTCAAAACATGTAGTTCAATGCACATACCTAACTAAACCAAACACTGGCCGTCTAATAAAATAAAATTAATATAAATGGACGATATATAGAAACAATTCTCGGTGTTTTCAACCGGGTTTCAGTATTTTCATTGCACATTGCTGGTTGTTTTGTACTTAGCTTTGCGTTTAGTTTAATGATAACACGCAATGTATAATTGAATTAATAAAATACGTAAGTTAGCGACGCGTGGCGGCATTCTATTTACTTTTACCGCATACGTTTAATAAATTTAGTGGATTCCTAGACCTCCACGGTTGGAGATGGGCCTTATAGAACATATCTGGAGAATTTGGCCTACACTCGCCACGCTGGCCACACGGTTTGGTAAGGATTTACTGATCCTTTATTGTTAATTGCTACTGAAATATTTAAATTTATAAAATTTGTATGATTACTATATAATCCAACTGTTACTTAAATATAAACTTAAACCACTGCCTCTGTTGTCTAGCGGTTAAGTCCGTGCATTTAGACGCAGAGGTACCGGGTTCGATTCGTGGTCGGGACACAATAATTTATTTAATTTATTTGTGATATTTCTCGAATTTGTTACGCTAGAGACATCGGCGAGCTTGCCACTTGTCATGGTGCCTAAAGTAAAGTTGACTAAATGTGAATCCGCTTTAAAAAGCGTAGTTTAGACCACTGAAAGGGATACGGTCGTGATGATGATACTAAACCAAATACTCAGGTATTGATGGTTTAAAATGTGCTTTTAAATTACACTCAATTTCTATTCTTTTGTAATTGTATTATTAATTGTTTTCTATAAATAAATAATGTTCCAGCAAAATCTTTGCATCACTTACTGAAAGAATTGAGCCTAAGCAGGTCCGACGTCAATACATTTATGGAACGAGCTTCCAAGACGGCATTAACTGAATGATACAGTATTAGATTCGGTAGGGAGAAAAGTAGAATGATGGTGAGCGTATTATCGCGCAATAAAAAAAAGAAGGCCTCCTTTTCTTAAACCAGCCTATTGTCGGTCGCAAGCCCGAGACACCATTCTTCTCATCTCTTACCCACACACGATGGACCCGGCACCCGCACGGTGAATCCATGGAATGCTTAGAAATTTGTCTTCTCTATATAACTTTAGAGAGAGAATATTTAGTCTAGAACGCGTGCTAAGCTTGCAACGTGTCAAGTTTTCAGAATTGTCAAGTCGTGCGTTTGTCAGTAACACGCTCACCTGTTTGACCTCTCGTGTGGCCATGAGTTTAGTATGGCCCGGAACACTCAATTATACTTAAAATAATAATATTACATGTCACTTAAACTATTTAAACTTTTGCGCACACTCGTTTCGCACACGATTTTTTTTATTTTTTGTCTGTTCGCGATAAACTCAAAAACTACTGCACCAATTTTCATACTGCTTTCACTGTGGTTCTCGAGAAAGGTTTTATAATTATATTTGGTATATAATTTGTTAAGATTTGCTATACATTAACGATATTAGTTGGAGGTGTCGGAAAAAATAAGCCGTCATTGAGCTATCAACGAAAACGTTGACTAAACCCTTTGAGTTAAAACAAAATAATGTATGTTGGAATTGTGTATCTTATATAGGTCTACAGAAAAGTTCGCGTTGGCATATGTCTATCTCTTTAGGATAAAATTCTATATCCATTTTAATACTAAAAAAAATGGGAAATTATAAAAAGATGATTGGAAATCTATTTACACACATACGGTAATAATCCTTGTCATTTTAAATACATTAGTTGGCTTGTTGGCATTTCATGAAGATTATTTGTTCCCTTTACACTATGCAAATTAAATGAATACTTAGGAGATGTAGCAACATTAAGATAATGCGCAACGAAATTAATATGATAAATCTCTTCGATCCTCTCACAACTCTCTTCTTTCGATCCCTTCGCATAACTCTAGTTTCATTTCAAACTTATTTGTCGTTGTAGCGACAAATTTGTGGAACAATTTGCCTCCTAACATCAGGCAAGTAACCACCAGATCGCTATTTAAAAAAATGGTCTATTCGCATTTCATTTCCCAACAAAATTTGTAAGTATATTATTATTATGTATGTATGTATGTGTAAGTTTATATATTAGTATTTAGTTTATTAAATAATACTTTTGATATTTATATTTAATATTTTAGCACCTACTTTCCAGTAAATTGTTTAAAGTTTTCCCAATGGTTGGCTATGATAAAATGTCTTGCGGCATTAAAGCCCGCCTTTGTCTTTGTGCAATA
The DNA here is from genome assembly GCA_910589645.1 of Tinea semifulvella. Taxonomy (NCBI): domain Eukaryota; kingdom Metazoa; phylum Arthropoda; class Insecta; order Lepidoptera; family Tineidae; genus Tinea; species Tinea semifulvella. Next base: position 10,097,460 of record OU342619.1, read on the forward strand.
AAGTATTAAATAAATAAATAAAATCTTTTAAAATAAAATAGGTAAATGGTGTGTGTCTAAAATGTACTTGTATAACAGTGTGGATGCGAGTACAATTAAAAATTGTCCTGTTTTAATAAATTGCATGGTTACATACGTCGTATTTGAACGAATGCTCACGCGCAATACGTAGAGAGATATCCACTTAGTCATATATGAGACGTGGTCGCGAACGGACGTGTCCTAATCGCAACCTAAACCCAGCCTAATCATAGTTTAAAAGTGCTACTGCAGTATAGAAGCATCAAATATATTTGGTAAGTCTTTTTACCTTTTATTGAGTTAAATATTTAAATTGTTTACTTGTTCAGTTAGCGACTCTCTGGATGCCTTATTCTTGGCGAGGTCGGTTTCGAGTCGTGATCGATTTTGATGACACGGGTTTTTAAATATATTTGTAGTATTATGCTCGTCGATGTGAGATTGTCACTTGTCATAATTGGCTCATAGTAAAGTTGGCTAAATGTGAATCCGCTTCTTTATAAGCATGGTTTCTGATCACATCGAAAGGGAAACGGACGTGACGGACTTTCAAATTAAATCAAATCAAAATCATTTATTCGTGGTTTTCTGTACATAGTTCTTAGGTTAGGATGAGCATGCAAAAAACCTACCACATGTGGTGTACGAATTCATTACATTAACAAATATAATTCTAAAAATAATAACAATATAATAAAAAATTAAACATGCATTTTACAATTTATATAAAACTAAAATTATGTAACACAAAATGTAGGCAAAAGAGAAATGTTCAAAAATACTATTGAATGTACAAGTAACAAAAATGACAATACAATCTATAGATTGGCAGTTATTAACACATTTGAAATGGTTTCGTCATTAAAAAAAACTTTACTTTTAATAACTATAATTTTAATTGATATTGTCTGAAATCTTAGAAAATAGTAAAAGATTTTAACAGTAGGTATCTAAGAGGTTAGCTGATAAACTAGCAGATTGCTTCAGCTACCTGTAAATGTCATATTTGGACTAACAAATATTTACCTATACTTATAAATTTACTCACTTTAATTCACTGTAAAACCTAAATCGGTAACAGGAAAACGCTATTATTTATTATTAAGCCTGTCAAAGCAAATTACAGTGTAAAAAAACAGTAATTAATAAAATAAAAATTATTACATTTAATTTTCTTTTTTTTTCCTTATTACAACTGACGAAATGGCTACTGGACCCTAGATTTTATAGTGTAAAAGAGTATCTTGGGTGCAAAACAGGTTAATTGATATATTTTTTGTTTTAATGTAGTTGTGATTATGATATTAGTATGTAAGTAAAGATTTGCACGCCTGCTTGCAGGTAGAATACATGTGAGTAGACCTGACTAAAGTTTTGTGACCACTGTACTGTATTTATTGCAAATACACGATATTTCATTTCATTTCTTTTTTTCTTTTCATTTCATTATCACATCAGACAAGATACGAGAGCGGTGGTGGCTCGGTTGTAAGAACGCTTTGTTTAAAATCCTAAAAAGGATCCTCTGCACGCTAAGCCGTCGGTTTGGATTCCACCAATATCAACTTGTAGAATCGTTCGGTCATTAAAAAAATACATTGGACCATCGCCAGCTTAGCGAGTGTAGGCCAAATTCTCCAGAAATTTTGAGAAAGCCCATCTCCAACAGTTGAGGTTTAGGACTCTTGTTTCAGGGACTGTGACTTATTTATTAAGACTCAAACAACAGTATATATAATTAACATTAGATTATTATACATACATACATATATTTACGCCAAATCCCTTGCGGGGTAGGCAGATACAACTAAGCGCCACTTGTCACGGTCACGACATCGACACATTCATCAACCTCTTCATCAACCTCTTCATACATGCCGTTTTGTTTCGATGACGTAGATATGTCAGAATACGCATGAGAGTAGAGTTAATGCAGTAGAAATGAGGTCGTTGCGTCGGATATGCGGCGTCACTTTGACGAAATGACGAAATACGCAAAAGGGTAGGTATAAAAGAAAGCATAGCTACAAAAATAAGGAAAGGCATGCTCCGATGGTTCGGGCTGTTGAAAGGATGAATGAAGAGAGATTGACGAACCAGATATATAATGCAAAAGTTGTGGGTAAAAGAGGCCCTGGCAGACCAAGACTCACATATTTCGATCAAATAAATAAAACAATAGCTGAAGTGCATTATTATTACAACAAATATAGGTACATACACTTTTTACAGTTGAGCACAGTATTATTCAACTTATAATATTTAACTTTAAGTACTAAAAGAAAGCAAATAATATAAACAATTGAAATTTTGAAACCTAAAAATTATGACAATTTAAATATATATTATATAGATTTATTTATTACATGATAAACCAAACATGATAAAAAAACAAACTAAAATCGCCTTAGCCAACATAGGTTCCACTATTTACAAAAAAGATATAAAAGATAAATTTAAACAAATATTAAGAAAAGTGTGGGTAAAAGAGGCCCTGGCAGACCAAATAAATAAAACAATAGCTGAAGGTGCGTTGAAATGCCGTCAAAACAAAAGGGCATGTATGAAGAGGTTGATGAATGTCGAAGAAGCGAAAGAGGTATGTCGTGACCGTGACAAGTGGCGCTCAATTGTCTCTGCCTACCCCGCAAGGGATTTGGCGTGAAGAAAATAATAATAAAATAAAAAAACTATAACCTAAACATAAAAATAAAATACTGAACTAGAAATTGGGTAATAATATTGATCCAGTAAATACAAGTATGGAATCTAATTATTGTGCTCGTGACGTGTTTGGTGTGAAAAAAAAGAATAGTATATAATTTATTTACACGCAATTTTATGTCACATATTCTCTTCAGCATTTGTTTATTAAAAAACAATTAATTTTTTCATTCGTTTTAAACACGTTTCCAGTTTTAATATTTCAATGACGAGAATATCGCTTCCTTTTTAGTTTGGTGGGAAGTTGCCTTGGTTTTTGAGTTTACTTTAAATCAGCCTTTAGACCATTGCCCAAAGTTACGCCAAGTTTTAACTATCTGTACAAATAACATACATTTACGCCATTATTACAAAATACAGCAGGGCTTCGATAATCTGACTACCCAAAAAACCCTACAAAAAAATATTATTTAATTAGAAGTTCAATTAAAAATTCCTATATATTCAAATACAAATAATTTATTGACCAAAGTTTACATAAATTGCAGAGAATTTTAGTGGTTTCAAAATATGAGAGATATATTATTTACGGAGGTATGTATATCTCTGCTGGATGGTGTTTGGTTGAGTCACCAATAAGGGCCAGAGCTATGATATTTCAACAACAATATCGAGCAAACATTTCATTACATGTGTCTTAAATTTTCTAAGTCTGTATTTAGTAATGTAATCTGGAATGTAGTCATAGATCTTGGGGGCTAGAAACTGAAAAAATCTTTGTGCGAATTTTGTCTTCATTTTGGCGGCATGGACCTCTCGCATGCATTCAAAAAGTGTTGCCAAAGTATTAAATAAATCTGGATTCGCAGTTTACACGAAATATATCAGTGCTTTATTTTGTATTGGTTACTTAGAAGATTAAGAAATCACTACAGATGAACTAAAAAAAAATATATATTTCCCAACGACGAAAAGAATCGTCAAAAAATATTAACTAAATGACTATTTTATTAATTAAAGAAATCTATAATTCTCGGCTTTCTATTGAAATAGGAACATGTTCCGCAGTTGTTTTTGAGCCCTTTTTATATTTTTTGATGTAAGTAAACATACATACATACATATCTTCACGCCAGTTCCCCTGCGGGGTAGGCAGAGACAATTGAGCGCCACTTGTCACGATCACGACATACCTCTCTCGCTTCTTCAACATTCATCAACCTCTTCACACATGCCCTTTTGTTTCGATGGCTTTTTAATGCTCCTTCAGCTATTGTCTTATTGTGATATGTGAGTCTTGGTGCCAGGGCCTCTTTTACCCACAACTTTCGCATTATATATCTGGTTCGTCAATCTCTCTTCGCTCATCCTTTCAACATGCCCGAACCATCGGAGCATGCCTTTCCTTATTTTTGTCCCTATGCTTTCTTTCATAAAGACATTTGTTCTTAATAAATTTATTAAATTAGCAGAGGATTTTGTGTTTTGTCGGCTTTCGGATTGCACATGAGTTATTAGTCTAACATAATTCTGACGTGCCTGGTATTGTAATCTCATAGCTACTCATAGCTGATTTTTTTGTATATTTTAAAGGTACCTTTAACTGATTTTGCAAATCTGATGTAGCTGAGTTTTGCTTGCAGATTCTGCTAACAGCTTACTCTTTGGACCTCTTTGCTGCTTAGTCTTCCACTAGTAGGAGTAGAATTATTCAAAATAATTTTATTAATGACGTGACATAAATGGCTGTATTAGGTTTACGTGAATAAAGATATTTTGGCTTCGACTTTCTTTACGTTTAGGCATTAGTTTACAATGTCTTCTGGTTTAAAATAGTTGGCCGAGCAAAACTTAGAGACTAAATTTCATTTTTGGATGTAATGTCATATTTTCATAATGAGTAGGCGCGGGATTGTATGTCGTGCCCAGTATTAAAAAAAAAAACAATATATAAATAGATTTCTGGGCTTACGGCAATGTGGTTCAATTATATGCATTTTTTTTAATGATAGTTTGTTTTTTCTAATCGTGAAAACACGCATTCATTGTCTTCGTAGGCAGAAAAAAATGGAGGTCATAGCTAATTGGCATAAAGCTATTAATGTCTGATCATTAAGTGTTAAACCAAGCGCGATGACAAGTAAATCTTGTGACTAGGGGTTGGGTACAATTATTTTTTCTGCCAAGTTGATAGCACTGCAAGGGTTGAGAGGGGTTGAAAGGTTGACTTCTCATGATTCTAATTAAATCATTTATTTCCTTTGATTAACTTATTTAGTTTTATTTATTTAAAAACTTAATCTGACTGCCTCTGATGTCTAGCGGTTAAGTCCGTGGATTTAGACTCGGAGGTACCGGGTCCGATTCCTGGTCGGGACACAAAAATATTTATTAATGTAAATAAATACATTTAATTAATATTTAATTTATTTGTGATATTTCTCGAGTTTGGTACGCTACAGACATCGACGAGCTTGCCACTTGTCATGATTGGCCTATAGTAAAGTTGGCTAAATGTGAATCCGCTTATTTATAAGCGTGGTTTCTGACCACCCCGAAAGGGAAAAAGAAGGGTCGTGAGGATACTGTACTTTTACTTTACTAAAAACTTAATTACACTTTGTACAAAGACGGACTTAAATTAGACATTATCTGTCAGCCTAACCTTTAGGACATTTAGACAGTATCAATGGTTTGTAAGATATATGTAGGTATATATAGACATAACAACAAATTGATGATGATTGATGTTATTTATTGCCATAAGCAAGTTAATTGTAACTTAATAATATAAGATCGTGGCTGTAAATAGGCTGTGTCAACTTTCTTCTTTCATCATCATTACAGCCCCTAGAACAGATGGGCCTTCCAGAAGACATCTGGAGAATTTAGCATATACTTGCCATGCCGCATGGGTTGGCAAGGAACTAACTAAATATAAATTAGAAACTAAATAAAATACAAAGTAATAATAATAAGTATAGCAGTCAATTATGTCTTGACAAAACGGTAAAGCTTTTAAATAGGGGCTACCATTTTTCCCACCTTTAAGTTGGTAGCACTGCAAAGTATTCTTATTGGTTGATAGGAAAACTGCAAAGCTTGTGATTGGCTATTATAGTCTTCCATTATTGACTTTATCGAATCGTGATTTACAGTAATACCAACTTAAAGCTAACAGTCAAAGGGTGTTCTTTTTTACGATTTTATGTGGAATTTCGTGCATAAAAACACTTTATCGATTGTTAGTTAAGGGTTTGATCGACACACCGTTAGGAATTTTACCCACGGCACAACACTATCTGGTGCCGGTAAAATTATATCTTATCTAATGTAAATATAAATAAAGTTTTAATCTATTTACCTTTGCGAGCATGTAGTCGGATTACAGGGTGACGCGATATCGAAATATTCATGAACCGAATGGAGGAAATAACGGCTGAATTCGACATCTTATTCATGTAAATTTTGAGGTATTATAAATTACACGGGCCAAAATATGCAGTCTTATGCCGTAGCCACTATCTACGCGTATGTATATATAAAAGACAACTGTTCAGAAACAATAGTTTCCGAACGTTTTCAAATTGACGTTTCCCCCGCGCCCTCTTCAGCCTGCCTCTTCTTCGTGGACGTTAACAGAGCAAACGTGCTCCTCTGTAATTTATTAAAATAAACCATTTATAGTGAGATTTGTGCTTCAATTCTTCATCCAGATAGAAAACCCCAGCGCAGGAAACATAATACCACACAACAACATTCGTCTTGTTTGGGGATTTGGGCTAAATTGTATTCACAATTATACTCGTATACGAGTATAGGCTAGCGACATTACTGATTTGAACGTCAAAAAATAAATAAATTAATAACAGGCAGGGACCAGCAGGAAAATGTAGTTTAGGTTGTAAATGGAAGAAAAAAAATCGTTTAAACACGAAGGGAAATGGTGAAATGCTATTTAGGGGTTGAAAACTGTTTTTTTTGCATTGCGTTAAAACATCTATTAAAAAATGATCAACAAAAAATAATATTAATAAAATAAAATGTATTCAACATTTTTCGACAACTTAAAAATTTCGAAAAAGACATTTAAAGAAGTTAATTATGATGATAAATTTTCGTTGTTTGTTAAAAATATTTGTCCAAAAGAAACGTGTAACCTAATTTAACACGCTGACGTTACTATCTTTATTGTAAAGCCAAAAACAACTTTTTGCTGACCCTATACTGACAATGCAATGCGTTAAAAGGTGATAATTATATTATGCATTTTAGTGAATTTATTACATTTAGGTCGATAAGGCTTAACATAAGCATAATTTAATGAGAAAAATGTCTCTAAGGTAAATCGCGTAAAGACCCGTTAAAATTATAAAAAAAAACAATTTACAACGATTCACAAGTTGGTATTAGTGGAACCTAAATCGACTTAACGTGCCACGGGAACGGTGTTGTTGTAAATTGGTACATGCCAAGATTCAAACCCACTTTTTTTAGGGTGTCTTGGTCTTGCTTTTTGCAAGTCATCATTCATCATCATTACAGCCCCTAGAACACAGCGTCCTAGACCTCCACTGCTGGAGATGGGTCTTCCAGAACATATATGTGGAGAATTTGGCCTACACTCGCCGCGCCAGACGGCTTGGCGAGGATTTGATGTCAATTTTTATGACAATTTATTAACGATTCCACAAGTTGGTAATAGTGGAACAGGGGCCGACGGCTTAACGTGCTCTCCGAGGCACGGGAACGGTGGTGTTTACTATGGCAAATGCACTTAAGAAAAGTGTATTTCTCATTGGTACATGCCGGGTGGGTTTAAACCGACCTTTGTAGGATTTAAGGAACGCGTTCTTACAACCGAGCCACCACCGCGCCAAGCAACATTTTTGCAAGTATTTTGCGGCAATTATTATAGGCGGTACACCGTTCACCATCATGCTGTAACGAAAGCTTAAAAAGAATTAAATAAAAATACCACTTGATTGACTAATTTACATGTACAAAACGTCCGGTGCGATATCTTTCCCACGTATGGGTATAGGGGCGTGACGACTGATAACGATAATTCTATATACATACATACATATCTTTACGCCAAATCCCTTGCGAGGTAGGCAGACACAATTGACACGATCACGACATACCACTCTCGCTTCTTCAACATTTATTAACCTCTTTATACATGCCCTTTTGCTTCGATGGCTTTTTAACGCACCTGCAGCAATTGTTTTTTTATCTAATCGTGGTAGGTGAGTCTTGGTCCAGGGCTTCCTTAACCCAAAATTTTCGTATTATACGAGTATATATGGTTCGTCAATCTCTCTTCGCTCACATTTTCAAAATGCCGGCACCATCGGAGCATGCCTTTCCTTGTTTTCGTTCCATGCTTGCTTTCATACATACCTTTTTTCGTATTTCATAAATGAGTATAATATATAATACTCGCATTGAATCCGCAAATCCGCTTTTTTGGTGCCCAAATGATCACGGCATATACCTAACCTATATATTCAAAATTAAATAAGTTTTGAATATATCCGAAATATCCCTAGACCAGGGGTTCCCAAAATGTGCGTCACGGTGCCCTGTTTGCTTAGTGTAAAATGCAAGTTTCGGAAAACGTAACTGCTGTAGTTACGTTTTTTTTTACATTGCGTGTTATTGCAAGTTTGGCTATAATAACAGGCAATGAACATCGAAAATTTAGTAAAAAAACTACTACTATAGTTACGTTTACGAAACTTCACTGTCACACTAGGCATACTGAGCCAGCAGTCTCGACATTTCTAACTTAGCGATTAAGACTACATTCAGATGAGGCGTTTAACGCGCATTGACAAGTACATGCATGTTGTTGGAGTTCGCTAACAAAATGTATGTACCTACTTGTCAACGCGCCATAAACGCCTGTCATCTGAACGAGTCTTGACGAGCTTTCCAACAGACCAGAAACAGTTACTATTAAAAATTTGTTCACAATTGTCGAAAACGTTTTTTTCTTTTAAACGACGTCACAGCCTTGGTCTACGTCTACGTCCATTCAGTTTATTTTGCGTTGCACCGTCACCAGTGACGATGTCAGCTCCATAATCTGGTTAAAAATGGCATCGCGAACGCTGAATGCGATAACCGATCAACAGTCTGCTAAAAATATTTAAATTAAATATGTATGTGTGTCGCGAACTGAAACATTTTGGGATCTTTGCCCTAACGGTGTTGATGTGTGTATATCGATGGTGTAAGATCATGATATTTGTTACAATACGTACAAGAAAACATAAATTATTGCCAGACGTAATGTTCGAAAGGATGTACATGTAAAAACCAGTAACGTCATGCTTCATAAATTAAAAAAATACCTAGTCTCTACCTTAGCATAGATAAGGGAATGACGGCAAAAAACGCGGGAAACCGTTACTTTGCTTATCGATTTTTTTATCTTGTACTATACTTTACCGGTGACACAATCATATACACCGCGTTCCGTTTATAGAAATTACCAGAAAATACTAAAAATCAGTCTTTGCATTACAAAAAATCTAAAATTCTGCAGTTTGAGCTCTCCCTACCCAACCATGATTCCGTTAATGCCGTCTTAAAAGCTCGTTCCATAAATGTATTGACGGCAGACCTGCTCAGGCCCAATTCTTTCAGTAAGCGATGCAAAGATTGGAACTCCTCTCACACCAACTTCCACTGCGTAAAGCTGAGTCTTGAACCCGTTCCTGATCATTTCTTCTGTGAGATCATAATATTTATTCGACTTCATGTTGTGGTCTTTTGGAATATTTGATTCCCGCGGAACGGTAAGTTCATTAAGGATAACTTTTTTCAAGTTCCGAGAAAAAACTAAGATATTGGTATAGCTATTATTATTTGTATATGTATGTAATTGTTTTACGATATATATTTATTGTTTATTAGTAGATAAGTTGGTTGAATTTTCTAAGTTTCTAAATACCCACACTCTCTTCTCACTCTTCCAACGGTTAGCTGTTAGAAAATGCCTAGACATTAAACTCGCCCATTATTATATTATTATTTGAATGTTTTTAATTTTTGTGCAATAAAGAATTTATCTATTTATTTATTCTGACTACAACAAGATGAAGATGCAGAAAAATATGTGGATCTGTTAACTAAAGTTTAAAAACGATGAAAATAGCACAAAAATAAATAATTCATACACCCCGTGTGAAGTCAACGAACTTTTTACTACCTTTAAAAAAAAAAAAAAAAATTTAACGCAAAAAACTTGGTCAAAGCATAAAGCAACATTGTAAAGTTAAATTGATTTTATTTGACTTTGTAATTTTTGTATTAACATAGAATATATTTGGATTGGACTCTGTTTCTCGACCTGTGGGTCTAAAGGTGATATGGAAATGTTCATTCAAGTGCCTTTATAGTCTGCTGTATTAATCTTCAATCAAATTTGATGACGGTAATGATAGAATTTAATAAAAAGAATATGGCAAAAGACCCGACGGAATGACTGTTGGGCCGTGGAAACTTGGCAGATCTCTGGTGTGGGATGCGACGTGTGTAGACATTAGCTCCATCTCCAATCCAGGCGACCTCGTCAGGTGCGGGGAGAGCGGCTTTTTCTGCGGAGAACCTCAAATTGCGCAAATATGCCAACCTTGGTTACGGTTACGAGTTTGCGCCGTTTGGGGTCGAGGCGGTTGGCCAAGGAGTTGTCAAAGCGGCTGACAGAAAGGTCTGGAGACAGGAAGGCTGGCAATTATTTCTGCCAACGTATTAGCCTCGCTATACAGAGGGGAAATATTGCCAGTCTCCTTGGGACTATCTCGGATGGGACGTCTCTAGAGGACATTTTTTATTTATAGTTTAGTTTATTTTTAATTTTATTATTTAGGTAGCTTTTATATTATAAGTAATTCTTTTATACTGGTTGTAAAAAAAAAAAAAAAAAAGAATATGTGTTTTTGGTGCAACTTAGTTATGTCTAGAACTGCTAAATAAAGATGGGCATATTTCTGGAGAGTTTGGCCAGTTTTTTTTTACCATTCCATAAGTTAGTATGAGGTATATGCCTCGCTTAAGCACACATTTAATGAATTAACTTAGCATGGGTTTCAGTGTACGGTAACCCAGGGTACGGTAACCCAGTGTACGGTAACCCAGGGTTATTAAATGATTACCTCCCTGATCACGTGGAGGGTGGGTATTTTATTTTATACTAGCACGATATGTGAGCTTACGCCTACCTGATGGTAAGGTTAACGCAATTCCTGAGGGTTTTAGGATCGTTGATACTCCAGGAGTGACAAAAGCTCTTCGGATGATCTCGTTGAGAGTAGCGTGGCGAGGAATGCGGCCAGGACTTCTAGCGCAAGGAAGTCCGTGGTTTCCAAAATGTTCAACGGGTTCTCCACGCTGACCCTGGTGCGGGTGGACAGTCTGGGCTCCAAGACGAAGTTACACCGCTATGATCAGTGTATTTCGATGAAGCAGTGTACCAACCGATGCTAAGGGAAAAGCCTGCAACCAGAGATTCGATTCTCAAGTAGAAACGAATATGAGCCGAGTCCACTGTTTCATGTTACTGAAAGATAAAATATAAAAGTACCAGTTTGCAGTGCGGCTCGTCCCAAAGTCATTTAAATTTTGCTAAATTTGGATCCGAAATATTGGGGCATGCTACTGACTGGTAGCCTTATTCTGTTACTTAGACGCAAACGTTATTAGTGGATTTCGTATTTTACGTCAGAGCTCGCGTCATTATTACAAAATATTATTCAATTCTCAACTCTATAAGCGCTCGACCTTCATAGCGGCCGTGCAAATATCAACTTTAATTGCGTGAATATATAGTTAACACATTCCATTATATAACGTTTGCGCTTAAAAATAGTGCTGCAGGCATCTCTCGACGGCTCAACGGAATCGAAAGATTGGTTTGTGATATTCTCGTAGAGCTTGACAGTACTATTGTTACGGGGAAAGTGGTAACAAAGAAAATAAAGAAAAAACTACAAGAATAAAAATACTTTAAACTATTTATTGATTTGAAATTGTAAGAGAAAAAATAATAAAAAAAAAAAAAGATTTTCTACCCGGTCGTGGTTATTAAAAGAGGTGGTCAGTACAAGAGCTTTCCGCCATGCCACGGAGCGGTACTCCCCTGGCCAACTCGCTGTGCCCCGCCGAAGTGAGGATCTGGGCGCTGGGCGTAGTGCAGGCGGAGGCTGGTCGCAGTGCAGGTGAAGAGGCCGCTCTGGATCCAGGCGCGTAGTATAGTTAATGTAGGTTGAATATTGAAGTGAAACGTTGAACCCCAAATAGAGGGGGCACAACTTTAATTGACTATAGATGATTAGTTTAAAATAATTTTTAATACGTGATGGCGGTCGAACAGCAGTGCCGGCAACAGCAGCGTGGAGTAGGGCGCAGCTGTCTTCGGGGACGATCCGCCGATCAATCACGTAAATGACGTGAGCCAGTAAGTCGCTTCGGTCACAAACTCGTATATTCAATATTTTGACCGAGACCGAATGAAACGTAGCATTTAAGTGAAGTGCAACACATTCGTCGATTGTGCGTTTTTTTTAACGCTACACTATTTACAGGCGACAGAAACAGTGCTACACTAAACATTTTGTTTTCCTGATACAATAAAATTAATAAATAAATTAGTAAAGCTATCATATATTTGATCCCTTTGATCACATCACATCTGTGTTGGTTATCCATACATACATACATATCTTCACGCCAAATCCCTTGCGGGGTAGGCAGAGACAATTGAGCGCCACTTGACACGATCACGACATACCTCTTTCGCTTCTTCAACATTCATCAACCTCTTTATACATACCTTTTTGTTTCGATGGCTTTTTAATGCACCTTCAGCTGTTGTTTTATTTATCTGATCGTGATATGTGAGTCTTGGTCTGCCAGGGCCTCTTTTACCCACAACTTTCGCATTATATATCTGGTTCGTCAATCTCTCTTCGCTCATCCTTTCAACATGCCCGAACCATCGGAGCATGCCTTTCCTTATTTTTGTCCCTATGCTTTCTTTCATACCTACCTTTTTGCGTATTTCATCATTACGTATGTGGTCCGTTAAAGTTACGCCGCATATCCGACGCAACGACCTCATTTCAACTGCATTAACTCTACTCTCATGCATATATATGGTTATCCAGCCCTAAAAATAGATAATTTATATATCTGACCAAGTTTTGACAGAACAATAGCGTTATACAATATGACCCGAGTCACCTTCACACAAAACCGAAGAGAATTCTTTGTCATTCAAATGTAATGTCGTAAGGGTAAAGCAGCTGATGAAATCTCGCACTTTTGTATGAAAGTAGCTCGTCTTTTCAGGTGTAGATGAGATGCATTACAAATAGTACCTACACTGGGTTTTAAATTAACAAACACTCCATATGCGCGGTATTAAATCACTTCAAAAACGCTAAAGACATCGACAAGCTTGCCACTTGTCATGATATATAGTAAATCCTATAGTAAAGTTGGCTAAATGTGAATCATGATCCCTGTGATGTAGGCGGACTGATGGTGGTAATTTGTCTAGTCTGCCGGTTCGGGGAAGTAACCACCGTTCGTGCCGATAAACCCAGTAAAGTGTATCCACACGTTTCGGGATCAGGCTCGAATTGCCGTCATGCCCAGTCAAATACGGCATAGAGAATGATGCAGTCAGTCATGAGTGTCTGATTCCAGATGCTAACATTCATGAACATCTTCTATCTTCTTACTTTCTTAAAAAGCAAAATGATATTTAATTTATATACATGACATGGATTATTATTATTAGTGTATGTATTTATATTTAGAGTATTATTTATGTAAATAATTATGTATGTTTATAAATGCATATTTTGTGTATGTAACTCACATGTTAATTTCTATATTACTTTTTAATTGACATATGATATACCCAGTGAAAGGTATAGCAACATTTGCATTAAGTTTAATATTTATTCTCTCCTTCTAACTCTGCACCCCACAATTTCTTATGTCGTTCTCCCAAAGGTTAGCTGTTAGAGAATACCTACAAGGTATAAAGCTCGCCTATGTACTTCATTTTATATATAATTGTATTTTTATTATTATTATTATAAACCTCGCGCGCCACTTACCATCAGGTACCAGATCATGCTGATCAGACGGATTGGCGGAGCCTGATGTAAATGTTTAATGACAATTTATTAACTATTTCATAAGTTTGGTATTTTATTTGGGACCAACGGCTTAACGTGGTCTCCGAGGCACGGGAACGGTGGTGTTGTAAATCCATGACAAATGTACGTAAGAAAAGTGTACTTCTCATTGGTACAAGCGTGCTTACAACTGAGTCACCACCACTCTAGTGAAATGTCCGTCTAATGAAATCCGTTTCTATGTTCTTTTGGTGCCGTATTTTTAATATATTTTAAGATACAATATCCTGAATTCCTGATGGTAATCGGTGAGCAAGGTGCAAGTATGGGAGCAACTGACGCGAGCCACTAACGACTGACATCAGTCTTGACCACTATGCCGGCCTGACAAGATGATTTTTCACACTTCGCTTGAAGGACCCCAGCAGCCCCATTCCGTTACTTATTTATTTATACAAAAAGGAGGAGTAACCATATATCTTGGCTCTGAGAAATAGTTTTTGCACCTTTTCCACCATTAGTGTGTATATTCTTTCTCTTGGATTCCAAACTATGCCGTTGAATTCAAGAGAACTGCGGACATGTGAATTGTACAACACTGCCAGTGTACTCGGGTCAGTAAAGTCTCGCGCTTGTCGCATCACCCATCCTAAGTTTCTTCTGGCTCTTCCATACATTTTAATCATATGCGCATGGAAGGTCAGGTCACTGCTAAATAGTACTCCTAGATCTCTCATCTCACTTAAGCGCAATTCTCGTAATTCTCTTGGATCCATGGACTGCTAAGAAATTTGTCTCTTTTACCTAATTATCCTACTAACTCTAGTTCAAATACTCTGTACTAAAGTGTTTTAAGTCATTTAAGTGCATTGTTGATGCACCTTTACAGTTCCCGATAAGATTAAGGGGTTATTGACCTTTTTTGGTATTTAGATGACTGTTTTAGGGCCTGCAGTGGAGTTCAAGTTCGTTAGCCGCAACCGATTAAGGTTGATACAATTTGAATTGACGAACATATATTTTTCATTACTAATCCTAAATCTTATTAGAATAATAACTGCCTACGAAGGCTACAGTCCATGTCCATTTATTTAGACGCTAAGGGTTTGTTAATTCCTGGGCCTAATTCTGGCGCTTTCAACTTGCGTGTCGGCTCGAAATATTCGAATGAAAAGCGACAGATCTCCATAGAAAACTGTAGGTTCATTCAAATTAATCGAAAGGACATTTATGTCGAAAGCGCGAGACTCGAGGCCCTGGTCGGGACACAATAATTTATTTAAATTATTTGTGATATTTCTCTGGTACGCTAGAGATATCGACGAGCTTGCCACTTCCAACGAGAGTTCCAGATATAGTAACATCGTCCACAATTCGTACAGCTCGCCTCTGTAGGAAATTGAGAGCATTTTTGAGGTACTTTGTGGAACATCTCAAAGGTGAGAACAGTATTCTACACATGATCTGATCTGTGCATTGTATAGCAACAGTCTTATTGAAGCCAGAAAAAATCACTTCACCTTGTTCAGTATTCCGAGCTTTTTCGACGCTGTTTTGGTGATGCTCTCTATGTAGTTCTGGTGGTCTGAGCGTATTTCCACCCCGAGAATGTTGAAGCTGGGCTGTAGATCCAGAGAGTTGCCCTGAAGAGTGGGGAGAAGGGGGACTTCTTGGCCTTCAGCGCGCATGCCTGGGTCTTGTTGGTATTCAACTGGACAAGATTTTGAACACCCCATTAATAAAATTAGTAGATGGTGTCGTCCAGATCCCAAAGCTATTGTTTTAAACAAAACGTTACAATTTGGAAAGATCACGTCCAAATTACAAATTCTAAACTTGTAATAATTTGAACGCGTGCGACGTTACCGGACGACGTGACCGGCATTTGCCGTGCCTAGGTCGATAATTAAAAAATACATGCGGGTTTCGCGCCTTTACTTGGGACTATTCTTTTTTTAAATATGAAGGCTGTGTTCACGAACGTTTATGCCTTTAAAGTGTTCTAAGCGGTGTAACTGTACGATTTTTTATTTATTTTAAATACCATAATGCACTAAAATTTTAATAGGCTATAGTGGCATCTTCTAACAACCAACCTTTGAGAGTGTGAAAAAACTATGTATGAATGCAAATTTATTATGATAAACTATATACTAATAATATATAAAATAATAAATATATACAAATATCATCATCATCATTACAGCTAGCCTAGAACTCGGCGTTAGAGATGGGTCTTCAGAACCGCCTTCGTGGTCTAGTGGTAACAAACGTTGCCGTGAACTCGGGAGGTCGTGGATTCGATTCTCACCGGGGGCAAGTTGTACATTGTATAATTTGTCTCGGTCTGGGTGTTTATATGTATAATATGTATATATTTACAAATAGTATAATATGTAGTTTATCAACCATCTAGTTTCCGTAACACAAGCCTCGTAGCTTACTACGAAAATTAGATGGCGCTGTGTGACCTGTCTGGAAATATTTATTATTATTATATATCTGGAAAATTAGGCCAACACTCGCCACGCTGCGGGCCAGACGGGTTGGAGAGGGTCTGATGTCAATTTTAATGACAATTTATTAACAATTCCATAAGTTAGTATTAGTGGAACTGACGGCTTAACGTGCTATCCGCGCCACGGCATCGGTGGTGTTGTAAATCTACGACAAATGTATGTAAGAAAAGTGTATTTCTTATTGGTTATTGGCTGATTTGAACCGACTTTTGTAGGATTTTAAGGAAAGCTTTCTTACAACCGAGACACCACCGCTCATACATACATACATATAACTATAAAATACTAAAAGAAGCTTACACACAAATAAACAGTCAATTATATGTTATAATTATAAAAAAAAAAGAAAAATATAGTTTACCACACTATTTTTAGAAAATACGTGGTAAGTAAGCCTTTCAAAATATGAACAGAGGGACGTCTGATCGTCACTGGGAGCTTGTTCCACTGGCGAAAGGCTAACTATTAAAAGCATTGGAAAATTGACGAAAAAAATATATATAAAAACAAAGATTTTCCTATACAAAATGTTCGTGGGTTTCGTACCTGTCAAACAATGTTGATAGTGAAATATTTATGCGTTCAAAAATTTATGTCAAGCTCGTTAAATATTGAAAAAATTACGAATAACCAAATGATTAACTAAAGGTTTAAAAAAAACTCTCAAATCGATTCAAAATTCTTTATTGCATAACAACATCTTAACCTAATATGTTACAATAGTAACAAATTAATATTAACATTTTTATATATTATATATAGGCTTTGTGATAATGTCTTACTGAGCCTCAGCATGCAATGTAGGTATGACTTGATGTCAGCACCATATATGAGTACATTAAAGGGTACTTATGTCAGAGAATTTATGTAATGTCAAAACTTAAATCTAAATAATAATAAATATTTTCAACAGGTCACACAGCGCCATCTAGTTTCCGTGGTAAGCTACGAGGCTTGTGTTACGGAAACTAGTAAAGTATCATCACGACCGTTTCCCTTTCGGGGTGGTCAGAAACCACGCTTATAAGCGGATTCACATTTAGCCAACTTTACTATAGGCCAATCATGACAAGTGGCTAGCTCGTCGATGTCTCCAGCGTACCAAACTCGAGAAATCTCACAAATAAATTAAATATTAATTGTATTTATTTACATTAATAAATATTTTTGTGTCCCGACCAGGAATCGAACCCGGTACCTCCGAGTCTAAATCCATGGACTTAACCGCTAGACCACGGAGGAAGATGGAAAGGAAACTAGATGGTTGATAAACTACATATTATACTTTTTTTTTGTAAATATATACAATTTATACATATAAACACCCCGACCGAGACAAATTATACAATGTACAACTTGCCCCCGGTGGCTATACAATGTCAATATTTCATTGTAGTTTTTTTATTTAAGAATTCATTTTTAGAATATAAACCAAACTCGCACAACCAGACGTAAATTACTTTTTTAAATTTAATTGTAGGCAATTCTTGAAATGAAGTAGGTATTTTATTGTACAATTTTATTGCCATATTGTACGAGTTGTTGTCAAAAACTCTGCTCTTCGGTATGATTTCAGAGATTAGACTGTTAGCGTACCTAGCTTATTAAATACTAGCTGACCCGGCGAACTTTGTACCGCATGACAGACAATGAATATCGTGTTACTTTTTAGCTGAACTAAATTAATGATCTTATGGAAGTAATACAATGAATATAAAATAAATATTATTGAACAATTCAAAAGTTATCTAGAGCAAACTTTTATAAGGATTGAACCATTCATTAAAACGATTGTTATGGGTAAACTATAAAAGGTAGACATATGCTCTCGCGGACTTTTTTAAAAATAATGTTAAGATGAACAATTCATCCATAGAGCATTTTTGTATAACTTTAACTATATGCTCAGCGCACGCCACGGAAGGCCTCAGAAACGATACTTTTCCCCCGTTTTTAAAACATTTTTGGTTACTGCTCCACAACTATAGGACCTAGCGTGATATTATATAGCGTATGTTACTTCTGAATAATGCAGCTTTCTAATGGTGAAAAAATTATTGCAATCGGTCCAGTAGTTTTTGAGTTTATTCATTACAAACATACAAAAATACAAATCTTTCCTCTTTATAATATTTTAGTATAGATTGTTGAGCTTTTAATAAATAGTTCAGGGTGTTGTTTAACAAACAATACTTGATGTTTGGTTCAAATCAAACGTTCACAAGACGCTTTATTTTCGGGGTAGTGTACAAACGCACACTAACTCAGAGAAATGTTAGTCATATCGTTTCCAGGCGCCAAACATACTCGTATATGACCAAAAAGCTAACCTGGAGATAAGCTTGTTGTAAACTTTCTCCTCAAAAGGTCAACATCCTCGTCAGGTTGTCGTATCCTGCCAATCCCTAAGCAAACTCCACATTTGTGTAAACAAGTAAGCACCGACGCACAATGCGTTGCGTATTGTATAGCTCGTACAGTTCACCTAATATAGGGACTGGGCCTTTTCGATTCGACATTACCACGCTCGTTCATTTCGTTCTTCACACAACAATCAACTTGCTATTCCTCCAGTCTTCTAGATTCTAGAGATGAGAGATTGACCGCCTCCATGGTCTAGTGGTAACAAACGTTGCCGTAAACTCGGGAGGTCGTGGGTTCGATTCCCACCGGGGGCAAGTTGTACATTGTATAATTTGTCTCGGTCCGGGTGTTTATATGTATAATATGTATATATGTACAAAAAAAAAGTATAATATGTAGTTTATCAACCATCTAGTTTCCGTAACACAAGCCTCGTAGCTTACCACGGAAATTAGATGGCGCTGTGTGACCTGTCTGAAAATATTTAAAAAAAAAAGTATTTAGAATCTATCACTGTTTCTGCAGCTCGCCAATGGAACAAACTGCTATTGTCAACCAGACTGGCACCTTCGTTGAACATATTTAGACATCTACTATCTTCTTATTTTCTTAAAAAGAAAAATGAGATTTAATTGAGAATAAGAATAAGAATAAAAACGTTTAATGCCACATCAATTAATGTAAGAACTAGAGCACAATATTTTAAAATAAGTTTATATGATGTGGCAAGGGTCTTGGCTCAGCTTCAGTCAGCTGTACATCACATAATGTGATGCACTAACTGACTCTGCTTTTATGCCAATAATAATTAAAATTTTAGGGCTATTATATAATGCTCAGTGTGCGTCAGTGTCTCCTATTGTAAGTCAACCCAAGTGTAAGAGTCAGTAAATCCAAGACAAATGGACTTAAGAAAAGTGTATTTCTCATTGGTACGAGGGGCGTTCAAAATATTCTCGGTATTGATACGTTACAACCTCTTTTATATATATATTTGTTACTGGCCGCTAAGATTCATCCATTGACATTAAAAAAAAGTAAAATTGGAACCGAGATGTTCTTTTGTTTTTCTGCAATTGCCGAACAAACATGAACACCATGAGCGAATTAACAATTTTAACGAAATTAGAGCACCGATCCGTCATAAAATTCTTGACAAAACAGGGTAAAAATCAAAAAACCATAAAAGAGGAAATGGATTGTGTTTACCGTGAGTCTGCTCCTTCTTTATCTACTATTCAAAAATGGTCAAGCGAATTTAAGCGTGGAAGGGAGAGTATTGAAGATGACCCTAGACCTGGCCGGCCTGTAGTGGCTACCTCACAAGAAAATATTGATAAAGTGGAAAAACTTATATTGGAAGACGGCCGAGTGAAGGTAAAATCTATAGCTCAAGTAACCAATCTCTCTATTGGTACCGTACATGACATTATACATGACCATCTTAATATGTCAAAAGTAAGTGCAAGATGGGTTCCGCGAATGCTGACGCTTCTTCAAAAGGATATGCGTGTGGCTTGCTGTTCAGATTTTATCGACCTGTGTGGTGAAAATCCCGATGAGGTGCTGCAAAAAATAGTTACTGGAGATGAAACCTGGGTTCATCATTATGACCCAGAGAGCAAACAGGAGTCCATGCAGTGGCACATTAAGGGTTCAGCTCATCCCAAGAAGTTCAAGGTAATCCCGTCAGCTGGCAAGGTCATGGCCACAATATTTTGGGATTGTGAAGGAGTTTTGCTTATCGATTATAAAGAAAAAGGTGTAAATATCACAGGGCAGTACTACGCTAACGTTATACGTCAATTAAGAGATGCGATCAAAGAAAAGAGGCGAGGAAAGTTAACCAAAGGTGTTCTGCTTCTGCATGACAACGCCCCTGTCCATACTGCTCATATTGCCAAGGCAGCTATTGTTGAATGTGGGTTTGAAACTGTTACTCATCCACCCTATAGTCCGGACTTAGCCCCAAGCGACTTCTTTTTGTTTCCCAATCTTAAAAAGGATCTGCGTGGAAATAAATTTTCTGACGATGAAGCGTTGAAGACGGCCGTGGAGGAGCATTTTTACACCAAAGATAAAAAATATTTTTATGAGGGATTAAAAAAAATAATTGATCGATCTTATAAGTGTATGAACATAGGGGGGGAGTATATTGAAAAATAAAAATATCAAACTTTTCGTACTTGTTTGTTTTTATCCACATACCGAGAATATTTTGAACGCCCCTCGTACATGCCGTGGGGATTTGAACCGACCTTTGTAGGATTTAAGGTACGCGTTCTTACAACCGAGCCACCACCGGCCTCTCGCCGTACCCTACTCACTAATTGAGAAACTACTCAATTCGATTATTGCTCGATACAACAGTAACCTAAAACATAATTTAATTGTAGAAACATATTAGTAATAGCTACCACAATATATAATTATCTACCGGACAATCTTAAAGAGCTAACCTTGACTAAATAAAAAAAAAACTATTTGATATTTATAAAAAAAATGTTATCTGCAACAAATAAAGTGTGTTAGATGTGTTTCTTACTTGGTAAAATATATAAATTGAAGCTATAAAATTTTATTGCCAAATATTTCGCCTCTCTTTGGAGCGGCGTCAACTATTCAAATATGTATTTATTTTTTAGAAAAACTGTAAAGTGCATTGCCTTTACCATTGCTAAAAGAAATAAAATTACTTTTTCAAAATTTATGACAAAGACCTTCAGTCACTGTCACTGATGACGCCGCTCTAAAGAGAGGCAATTTATAAAAAAAAACTTAATTTTATATTTATGATTTTTTGAGAGATGATATTTATGAAACTAATAGTTCTATAGAAATTTAAAACCATATATTTGCACGCCTAATAGGGCAGTCATGGAGAACGTTATCGATTTAAGAAGTCCATTGTTACTAACCTATGTCATGTTAATAAATATTTTAACTTTGAATAACCCTAGTTCCAGTAGTTTGCGATATGCGATGATTAATAAGTCAGTCAGGACTTGTGTCTTTTATATATATAGAAAAAAATGTTTAGTCTAACAATTAACACAATTAATAACTAAAAGGCAACTAATGACTAAACGCCAACTTAATTTATTTACTTGCCTTTTTATTCGCTTAAGAATAAGGTAAATAGAAAAATAAATATGTAGGTATTTGATTATGCGAAAGCGTTCTTATGCTTTGCTTGATATCTTGCTCAAACATTTCCATACGACCTGAAGTTGCAAGCGAGCCCGGCTAGCACGGACTTTCTTGAATCTTGCCTAGCTGAACTCTTAAATCTAGTTTTTACGCAAACATCTCTTAAAATCGCGAGCCTCGGCAAAGCTGATTAGTTAAAGCAATAGAGCGTAATTTCAGTCTGGAAAAAGCAATCGGATGACTCTTGGAATTTGAGTTCCTGAGACCCAAAAATGGACGGAATCGGAAAAAACCCTTTATTATTTGGTTATTTACATCACCGTTCTCATGCCTCAGAGAACACGGTAAGCCATCAGTCTCAGTTCCGCTTATACCAACTTCTTGAGTCGTTAATAAATTATCATTAGAAAAGTGACATCAGATCCTCGCCAACCCGTCTGGCCAGCGTGACAGTCAAATTCAAAATTTCATTAGTCACGTAAACCCATTAAATTATTTTAAATGATTCTACTCCTGTTAGTGGAAAACAAAGCAGCGAAGTGGTCCAAAGCAAAAGCAGAAGACTAGCAGAGCTAAGAAAACAATCTGCAAGGACAACTCAGCTATAACAGATTTACAAATGAAGAATATTACAAAAATATGTATATATATATCTTTCAAATTAATTACAATACCTGGTACAGTGGTACCCCACCATGTCCACCACCTGGAACTCAGAATTAAGACTTGCCCGTGTCAAACCCCAAAAGCCGACAAAACGCAAAACCTCTGCTATTTTAATAACAATAAATTGAACGTGTTCGGCAGAGGTCCCAGGACCCCACAGCAGCACCCGATCACAGACGTAACGCATGTGCCTGCCATCCCCCCGCTCAACCAGGCCCTTAGGGGCTGAACCAAATCCTACACGCGTGCCTTCCTATCTTCTAAGGAAGGGACGACCACCGGACACGCCACAACATGAGAACCTGAACACTAAAACAACCTTTGAGATACACACAAACATCAACATAACAAAAAGATCTTACATGTCGCTGTGCAATAACAAAATTGCAACGAATATCTCGGTTAGTTAATAAAGTTAGTTAATAAGTAAAGAACTGCCTCCGTGGTCTAGCGGTTAAGTACGTTAAATGTGAATCCGCTTATTTATAAGCGTGGTTTCTGACCACCCCGAAAGGGAAACGGTCGTGATGTTACTTTACTTTTATTAGTTAATAAAGTTAAAAGTAAAAAATACATAATAGTGTAGACGACAGGTATAGTGTAGACCAAATTCTCCAGAATTTCTGAAAGGCCCATCTATAACAGTGGAGTACTAGGACTTTGTGTCTTAGGGGCTGTAATGATAATGATGATAATTGACATTTTAGACGTATATCACATCGCATGCTCAAATTTGCTCACTAAACACTATCACAAAAAGCAAGACGAGTCTACATAACTTGACTAAATCGGTATATTATTATATATATATAGATTTATAGTAGATATGTAACCAGTATATGTATGTGTTATCTATGTATTGTATGCCTATATATGCTTCATCGACCGCCTCCGTGGTCGTGGGTTCGATTCCCACCGTAGGCAAGTTGTACATTGTATAATTGGTCTCGGTCTGGGTGTTTATATGTATAATATTTATATATTTACAATTAAAAAAAAGTATAATATGTAGTTTATCAACCATCTAGTTTCCGTAACACAAGCCTCGTAGCTTATCACGGAAACTAGATGGCGCTGTGTGACCTGTCTGGAAATATTTATTATTATTATATTATTTATTTATATTATAGATTTAATATCGTTCTTTTTTTTTTAGTTATAAGTTTTTAACTCAATAAATCTCCTTATCTCAAATATTAGCGGTCATGCACCTAACAATCCCTGCTTACATCTCCCAAAGATTAGCTGTTAGAAAATGTTTTTAGACATTAAGCTCGCCTATGTACTGTAAAATGTATTATTTTCTGTGCAATAAAGAATTTATCTATCTAGCTATCATGCTAGGGGGCCTGTTTTGCTAAAACTTTCTCATGTCTGACCTGCCCTTTATTATGTCCATATGTGTATTTCGTATGAAACTAACAGTCCTTTAGAAAACCTTGTCATACTATACTTGTCTAATTAAAACCATTTGACCTTCGCACCGTTGACACGCGCTCGGTGCATCAGAACAATGAAATTGCACATTACAGGCAAATCAACGACAGCTTCATAGAGTTAGGAAAGAATAGAACGGCCAGATGTAGGATTTTATATCAACAGAGGCGGTTTAACCAGAGAATAAATATAAAGTATATAAATATTCAAAGTCTTATGACTAGAAAATACAATCCCGTAATCCCGGCAATTTTCTGGCCTCAAAAATCCCGGGACTATAGTTGGCTAATTTCGGGGTTTTCGGGATTGTCACGGAAGATGAAGAAAGGTCAGGATCACAAACAGATGATGAGCTAAGGCCAGAAACCGCCCAATTAACATTAAAGGAAAATGTACAGCTGGAAATTAATAAGTATGAAAACCCCAGATCCTGAAAGTACAAAATGAATCGGATTTGGCAAACAGTATTAGACGTGAAATGAGCCTGTTCGAAAATGGAGGAGTTCGTGGATATTTATTTATTTAAATACTTAATTGCACTTAAAAACCTAGTAAATAGGCGAGCTATTAAAATTAAAAAGACATAAGGCTTTCATCATATCACCAGCTAACCTTGGGGATCACGAAAGGTGATGGGCAGGATGAAGAAAAATATTAAAATAACTTAAATTACTAAAATAATTACGCATTTGGCACTCAAAAATACATGTACGTACACATATATATATATTGTTTTTTATATTGTTTTTATTGATATATATATCAATAAAAACTTCGTTAATTCGAGAGACATACATTCTGTTTCTCCAGAAATAATGTGTTTAGAAGTTTTTTAAATTCGTTGACGGGCGGTGCGCCTTATAGCCAGGGGTAGCTTGTTCCACTGACAGCAGCAACAGTGAAGGAATCTGAATATCTGCTAGAGGAATGGGAAGGAATCTTTAGGTGATTGTTGTGAGAGGAGCGAAGGGCGCAGTTGTACGTATCAGAGAGAAATTCAAAGCGTGATTGAGATTGAGAACGTTACAAAGTAAAGAGAGAGGATGGACAGATCGGCGAAAGAGATTTCGTCGTCAAATTATTGTTTTTGACCAAAAATTCGAACCTGGTACCTCAGCGACTAAATGTACAACCGTAACCGCTAGGCCACGGCGGTAGCAACTCAAATAAACGGCTTTGTATTTGACATGAAATTACCGCACGGTGACATTGGTTATTATAATAGACAAAACAATGTAAGTGCAACTTCGTTTACGCTGTTTTGACCCTTAATCTTGAAGCTATAGAAGCAAAAATTCCTTGAAATAGTTAATGTATATTTCATGATTTTTATGTGTGAGGTTTGACGACGGTAATCGTAGGCATAGTTCTGAATTAAGCGACATACTTTGTAATTATCCATTTTTCATCAACAACTTACCCAATATAAATGTGAGTGTATAATATTTATTAAAATATTGTCAACTGTTGGTTTTTAAAAATTAATAAATAAATTAATATTCTATCTCTGGTCTTGCTTAGTTACACACATCAAACACCTCTTTATTTTACATTTTAGTTTACTGTTAAAAATGTAATTATTTAATTTTATTTGCACTAAAAACCTAGTACATAGACGAGCAATAAGGCATTGGGAATCACGAAAGGCAGGATGAAGAAAAATATGAAAATAACATAAATTATAAAATAACAATAATAACGCATTTATAGCACTCAATATACATATACATAAATACATAATATAAAAAAATATAATACAAAACCTTTTTTTTAAACCAGCCTATTGTCGGTCGCAAGCCCGAGACACCACTCTTCTCATCTCTTACCCACACACGATGGACCCGGCACCCGCACGGTGAATCCATAGAATGCTTAGAAAATTTGTCTTCATACAAACATACAAAAAATAAATAAAAACATTTTGCGATTAAAGATGATTAAGAACGCTTATCGATCTTATGCTTATAGTCTTTAAGTATCTTATCGATATATTTAAAAGAAATAAATACATTTATGGTTTTTTTTTTTAATTTTGATACATACATATATGAAGTATAATCTCCAAATGTATTAGTACACGTAGGGCTTGGCTACGGTATGCGGATGAATATTTTGGCCTGCGCATGTGGTCCGGTTGCGGAATAGAGAAGAAGCGATTGAGCTCTTTAGAACACTCACCGCTGCTGGATATAGCTTGTAGAACCCTTAAGGGTTCAAATCAAAATTTTTGTATAGTATAATTTTAAATGCTAAGGGCATAAGATGGATTTATTTTTAGCGCTGACAGAGAGAGAAAAAAGAGAATAATGACTCGGTAACTGTATTTGTGTCTTTCTCACACTCTCCCCGCGCGTCAAAGAACGGGAGGTTCTTACCTCTTCTTTAAACGCAATTTCCCAAAAAAATACTTTCTCGTATCTCGCCCTTGTAATAATCGGTACGATGTGTGTGACCATAAAACTAAACCTAAGATACCTAGGCACTCAAATAATATTATCTGTCTTTTCATTTCGAAATTGCCTCTGACTTGGGAAGCGAACCCACAACCTTAAACGCTATTCAATGAACATCTCAATTTGGCCTCGATATTACGATTTGTGTCTATTGTCAATGTGCTTAAAGTACATTTTAGACAATTGCAATCGTCACATAATTCGACACATTACATACAGCTTTACGACTTCGGATTTAAGGGCTAGATTCCTATAAAAGTTATTGTTGTTATTATAGAGTTGGATATTTACGTAGACGTGATTATAAAGACTAGCCACACAAAAAATACCCCTATATATTGTTTTATCTTCCGTTCACCGGATATAACAGATTGTCTTTTTAAAAAATGGTCTATTCACAGATTATGAATAGCTCTAAACCACGTTAGTATGTTGTATTGGCGTATGTTTCAATTCAATTCCTTTATTTTGCAAGTAGGCATAGGACAAAAAGATATGTATTCTGCACTTTTACACGTCAATTTTTACAATATTGATATAAAACGATATAATTTTATAGTACATTTGGCGAATCTGGAGCAGCACATGATAACCATCATTTGGAAAAAGAAACAATAAAATAATAAAATAACAAAATTATAAATACAGAATAACGTTTAACATTATAGCTGCTGTAGATAGGCATTGTCACACTATAAGCTAAGACAGACACTATTATAAGAATATAAATGTCAATGTCAGTTTATATACAATATTGGCGTCGTTTGCTCAGAATCCCGTACTAATAGACTAATATTTCTGTGCTCGAAGAGCTTAAGCTGACCAGTAGCCCTATTCTGTTACTTAAGCGCCAACGTTATATAATGGAATCCCTTAAATAACGGAACTGTCAGTGTAAAACGCTATTAAAATTGGTATTCTCATATAAAGGTTTCCACTACAGATGACAGCAAAATAACGTTACGATGCGTTCATTTAAAAAAAACTATTATATATTTCTTTTAGTATTTGCCATATTTTTTATTTATTACCTAATGTGTATTATAAAACTATGTTTAATGTAAATATATAATCTTATTTGAATTAATATAAATGTTGTTAACTTTAATATAAATCACGGCGGTCAATTTAAGCGTTTAATACACGTTTTCCCAATGATTTTGAAGTTGCAACCCCATGGCTGACCTTAGAAATAGTGGAAAACGCTATATTGACGTAAGGTCGGCTACGATCGGAAAAACTCGGGCTCAAATTGGTATTAAATAACGGAATTTACTATTTTGACTATCTATCTAACTAAGTAACAGAAGAAGGCTGCAGGGAGCAAAGACTACCGTCTGTTTTGCCCGAATTCTACAATAATAATAATGTTCTTAATACTACGCTTAAACGATATTTAACAAAAACTAATGTAAAAATAATAATAATAATAATTAAACAGTAATTTATTTTACTTGTTAAATTTAGATTTTACGATTGCCGACTTATTGCTTGGGACATCGATACGAAATGCTGCCATGAATGAATTCATTATGATGAGCCAGTCCTAAAACTCACGTCCATGGCATCGTAATTATTTGTGCACGCGAATCGTTCCGCTGTTGCATACTGAAGGCCGTTTCCTATGAATTGTAGTAGCTAGCGTGATTTTATGTAATATCACAACCATTTTTGTCATTAAATTGCATCGCTTTGATGCACCGAGGTGACCTTAGGTAACGAAACGGAGCTACTAGGTGAAATATTAACACTATTTAAGAAACTGGTATATGCGCACTATTTAAATTTACCATAAGCATTAAGCTCTCTGCTATATTTATTTCTCTCATTATAGTCATCATATAGTAGGTATATTATATTTATGTATATTCATAGAACGTTACATACATGTAGTTTTATTTGTATGTATTTGTGTACGTATTAGTATGTAAATAAGTATTTATTCACTAGTATATATTAAAGTCTAATATTTTTCTATTAGTTCTGATAGCACCTGCCTTATCTTGTCATAACTGCTTTAGTTGTCCCAAAGGTTTGACCAGTATAGAATGTCTAGCGGCATTAGGTCCTCCGCCTTTGTACTTTGTGCAATAAAGTTTATAATAAATAAATAAAATAAATAAAAATAATCCAAAAATTCTAAAATTTAAAAAGTATTTTTTAAAGAAGCAGATTCACATTAAGCCAATTTTACTCTAGACCAGAGACATTAATCATACCGAGTGACTTTGTATGGTCTTACGCTTATGTTCAATTGGCCTGGGTTGAGGATGGGATAATCTCCCGTTTTCCCCGGCAGGATCTCGGCGGCTAACTACCCGCCGGTGATTCAACGCACCTTTGGTGCTGGGCGCTGTTCCTACTACAACACCGCCCTTGTGACTCACGAATCTAGTCTCCTAGATTTGTCTACTTTAGTTGTTCTCCAAGAGCGCTTTCCTAGGTAGTGGCCTCCCCTCCGGGGGCCGTGCGAAAGAAGGAGCGATATCCTGAAGATGCTAGTAGGATCCGTTGTCAGCCCGGTAAAACATACGTTTAGCTAGGCTGACAACAAATGTCTCGATAGTAGGCATCTCCAGATAAACAGAAGTGAATCTAGTGCTTCAATCATTCGTCCAAATATAAAACCTCAGCGCAGAAAGTTAATTTATTTATTTATTTAAAAAAAAAGTCAGCTTATTATATTAAACAAAGTAGTAAGTTTTTTATAATTTTAACGGGTCTTTACGCGATTTACCTTAGAGACATATTTCTCCCGACGTTTCAGCCATCATTCATCGTGGAATCCAGTAATCAATAGGTTTCGACGCCGGGAAAAATCGCCCGGTGTCGCCAAGGATATTGTAAGTGTCGTGTGTCGTGATTTCTAAAAACTTTTAAAGTGATAAGTGGGTAGGTTTACATCTGCCGCCCAGTATGTACGAGACTACACCGCATAGCTTCAGTCGACCCGTGACCACGGCCAATGCAACTTGGCTGAAACGTCGGGAGAAATATGTCTCTAAGGTAAATCGCGTAAAGACCCGTTAAAATTATAAAAATCTATTATGAGTGTGCGCGAAAGTTTAAAAAGTTTAAAAGTAGTAAGTAATAGTGGAACACAAGCCGAAGAGATTTTATATTATTTAGACAATACAATTAAAACAGCAATAAGAGTAAAATATAGTAATTAGATTTAAATTAATAGTGCAATTAAACTGTGACTAGCAAATGTAAAAGAAAAAAAAAGAAAAAAATAAGTGAAAACCAATAGGTTAATAATTATTTACCTAAAACAAAATGAATGAATGAGAGGCAGAAAGAAGAAAATTTTAGTCCCCGATAACAAATCGTAGATATTACAATCGGTGAAGTTTTGTTTAAAAAATAATCGTCAAACCATTCAGTTTGGTGACGATTTAGTGCTGATAAGTGAACGTGAACGTTACATTGAGTGAATAAATTAATGTTAATCAAATCATTTATTAATCGTCAGTTAATTTGGGTGCATGTTCAATTTTAATTTCTGTGTCATTATTAACAGGCTGCACTGTGAAAAATAGATTAGATAAATAAATAAATAAAAAATCGTATTAAGCTGTGATAACACAATAATGGAAACACAAGAAAAAAAGACTAAAATGGAAACTAATATTATGTATAACTTTCCTAGTCTAGCGGTTAAGTCCGATGATTTAGACCCGGCACGGGTTCGATTCCTGGTCAGGACACAATAAAATAAAAATTGTTTGGTATGCTAAAGACATCGACGACCTTGCCACTTGTCATGATGGCCTATAGAGTTGGCTAAATGTGAATCCGCTTCTTTTAAAAAAAGCGTGGCTCCTGACCACCTCAAAGGTAGACTGACGGTCGTGGTGATACTTCAAGTTATTATTAAAGTAGAGTGCAATAGTAACAACAAAAATAAAAAACCAGTGATCCAATCAAAAAGGTTATTTTTAATTTAGTATTTTTTGTATTTGTAACTATACACCATGTCCAGTACAATCGACCACGCACCAACCAACACTTAGGTACCTCAATACATTGGAATAAGAGTAAATTTTCAACTAACATAGGTAGCATAATAAATTAAATGTATACAGACAAACATATGTAACCGTCTAAGCTAAAAAATTTTTTTGTTAAAGACTACATGATATAGTCGCGTCGTCGTGAGTGTACTTCTGAGTAATGTAGTCTATCAACTTTCTAGAAAATAATATTACGGACATTTTGGACATATTTTCACTTTCATATACCATAATTTAGACAGAAAAATAGCAAAATCATTTTTAAGACCAGGAAGAGTCCACACTATAATGGAAATTAGGGCTGTTTCTTGACATGACCCTATCTGGCCAGATATTTTGCTTAAAAATTATTAATAAATTTTGATTTCACCGAGTGTTCCGATAGGATCCTATGGCGATATATAAATAAATATATATATAAACAAAAAAATAAATAAATATAAATTTATGGCTGTAAAATTCCGTCTCACCTTACAGCCAGGTACAATATATTATTTCTATGTATTTTATACAATATATTATTTATTTATCTTGCTCACATGCATACCTAAAGCTAAATCAAAATTCCGATTCTGTAACTATTATGCTATAAAACAACAGTTGAAACAATAATCACAAGGTTCATGCGAAAGATTCCATAAATCTTTAATTTCAATAAGAATAAGAAACAAAAATTAAACTATATAAGGCAAACCAGTGCAGCGGTTCTATTCTGTTACTTAGTCGCAAACGTTATATAATGGAATCCGTTAACGCTATTAAAGTTGATATTTGCACGGCCGCTGTCAAGGTCGAGCGCTTATAGAGTTGAGAATTGAATAATATTTTGTAATTATGACGCAATCTCTGACGTAAATAATGAAATCCACTAATAACGTTTGCGACTAAGCAATAGGCCTACGTTTAAGAAAGGTTTGCCGTTAAAAATTACATTATACAATAAACTATCTGAGATTATAACTAGACTACAACCAAGTGAATTTGAAACAAAATTAAAACTCTTTTTACAAAATAATGCTTTTTATAACCTGTCAGAATTTATTGACATGCCTTTGACGGAAAATTCATTTAAATGGTTGTATAGTTTTGTGGTCGTATGCCTTCTGCTGTATTGTGTTTCTAATGCTCCTTTGTCTACGATGCATATTGTTATTGTTCTTATTTTAAAATTTGTTAACTGACTTATAAAATAAATTGTTTTAATTCAACTGCCTCCGTGGTCTAGCTGTTAAGCCCGTGGATTTAGACTTGGAGGTACCGGGTTCGATTCCTGGTCGGGACACAAAAATAGTTATTAATGTGAATAAATACATTTAATTAATATTTAATTTAATTGTGATATTTCTCGAGTTTGGTACGCTGGAGACATCAACGAGCTTGTCACTTGTCATGATTGGCCTATAGTAAAGTTGGCTTAATGTTAATCCGCTTATTTATAGGCGTGGTTTCTGACCACCTCGAAAGGAAAACGGTCGTAATGATACTATAATTCAACAATAATCTAAGATCTAATATTATTTAAAAAATAAAATTACCTAATTCCATAATCTAAAATATATATAGAAATTCGAGCTAACGTTTTGTTGGTCGGTAGGTCTGTTTAATTTAATGTCCATGGTATAACTCTATTGAATGCATGCAAGCAATGAATAAATAATATCCAGAGCGTAATAATTACCAAAATATTCAACCATCTGTGAATATATTGTACCAAATGACAGATCCTTATCTCGATAACGTGGCCTCTGAGTTCTACCTAAACTATTCTAAGTACTCAGAAGAACTATATCCCTTCTGCACCATTTAACTTCTGCTCCTTTTGTTTTAGCTTAGTCTTAATCAGACTGCGATTTATCATTAGTAGGTATAGTATTGTGTATATATTATATTGTATTGTTAATATTTTATTTATTTAGGTTATATGTATGTATTAGTATGTAATTATTAATAAGTATGTATATGTTATCTGCAATAAAACTACTCGAAGTTTATTTAGTATTGCACCTACCTTATGTACTTACTGCTCTCGTTGTCCCGAAGGTTTGACACTCATAGAATGTCTAGCGGCATTAGGTCCCTTTGTACTTTGTGCAATTAAGTTTAAATAAATAAATAAATAAATTTAAATATTTATTTTCAAAAATATAGTAATTATAATAATAATATTAAACATATAAACAAAGTAGCAATATTATGTTATATTGTTTAGACAATACAATTTAAACAGTAAAATATAGTAATTATAATAATAATATTAAACATATAAACAAAGTAGCAATATTATGTTATATTGTTTAGACAATACAATTTAAACAGTAAAATATAGTAATTATAATAATAATATTAAACATATAAACAAAGTAGCAATATTATGTTATATTGTTTAGACAATACAATTTAAACAGTAAAATATAGTAATTATAATAATAATATTAAACATATAAACAAAGTAGCAATATTATGTTATATTGTTTAGACAATACAATTTAAACAGTAAAATATAGTAATTATAATAATAATATTAAACATATAAACAAAGTAGCAATATTATGTTATATTGTTTAGACAATACAATTTAAACAGTAAAATATAGTAATTATAATAATAATATTAAACATATAAACAAAGTAGCAATATTATGTTATATTGTTTAGACAATACAATTTAAACAGTAAAATATAGTAATTATAATAATAATATTAAACATATAAACAAAGTAGCAATATTATGTTATATTGTTTAGACAATACAATTTAAACAGTAAAATATAGTAATTAGATTTAAATTAATAGTGTCAATTAAACAGTGACTAGCAAAAGTAAATGACAAACAATATAAATGAAAACCAACAGGTTAATGATTGTTTACATAAAAATTAAAGGTATTTAAGGCAGGACCAAGTATGCAATTAGATAATTAAATATACATAATAGTATCCATATATTAGCCAGCGAAGTGGACTTGCACAGTCAATCAGTGTTAAGTGTTGTCTTAACTCCAGTGATCCCATTCCTCAACAGAACCACACGTACGCACATGTCAGAATACGTTTCAGTCATTACTTAAAAGCGCAAATGATACATTTTCTCATAAAACAACATATATAATGTTCCCAAATTACCTGTACTTTTAATAAACTAATAGTGGATAATCCGTCTCGAAGGACCAAAATATGTGTTTTGTAATAATAATAATTGTGATACCGATTTTATCCGTGGAAACTCAGTGGTGGCCATCGAATGTTCCTAGTGATGATTTTAAGGTAGGTCATTATTCATTATTACGGCCCCTAGGTTCTAGACCACTGCTGGCGATGGGCCTCCAGAACATATAGAGGGATAATTTAGCCTACACTCGCCACGCTGCAAAATTTTATTGATAATCTCTTTTAACGATTCCATAGGTGAGTGAGTTATTACAAGAGTTAAAAACTAGTTAAGCAATTTTTTTATTTACTGTTTAGAATCGTTTTTATTTCTTTAAGGCCATATCGGTTATAGAGTGGTGATCTGGCAGGAATTCTTGTTTCAAGCGTTGTTATTTTTATATAGATATCACCATGGCAAACTTACAATATTAGTTCTCCTTGAAAGTAAAAAATGGCATTTGACATCATTGCAAATGGCACATACTTTCAACGAGAACAACAAATAGGTTGTAGGCGGACTGATGGCGGTAATTTACCCAGTCTGCTGGGGTTGGGAAGTATCCACCCAATAAAGTGTATCCACACGTTTCGTAATGAAGCTTGAATTGCCGTCATAGTGTCAGTCATGGATGTCTAATTCCAATTGCATTCATGGACCTCGCGCGCCATTTACCATCCGGCCACATGTCGTTCTAGTATAAAAAATAGGGGGCCTTTAGATCGCGGAGTAAACTCGCTCTTCTTCTAACTCCACCCTTTCCATCCCTTCCCATCACACCTCTTTTGTCTCTAATTCGTTTGCTGTTGTAGCTGCAAATCTTTGAAATGAGCTACCTTTAGGTATTAGGCAAGCCTCAAATCGAGTCATCTTCAAAAACATGGTTTACAAACACTTTCTTTCTAACTAGATTGTCCTAAATTTATGTCTCTTTTTCATTTCCTCACTATCCTCAATTGCAGCAACATCATATTTCAATTCCCTCATCATGTAAGTAGTTTTATTTTATATTATTGTTTATTTATGATGTAATTTATGTTTATATTTATTTATTTAAATCTTTATTGCACAAAGACAAAGGCGGGCTTATAATGCCGCTAGACATTCTATCCTAGCCAACCATTGGGACAACTTGAGCATTATATTGAAAGGTAGGTGCTAAATTGTATTAAATTCTACGGTTTAACTATATACTAATATATATATAGTAATACTAATACACATATATATATATATATACATATACTATATATACCCACACATATTATTACATACACTACATATTATATATCAATGACAACAATATACTAAATTCTAATAAATAAGTTATAGTAACTACATACACATACATAGATAATACTTACTTTTTTGTGATAGGAAGTGTGAATAGACCATTTTTTTAAATAGAGATCTGGTGGTTACTTGCCTTATGCGAAGAGGCAAATTGTTCCACAGGTTTGTGGCAACAACTACAAACGAGTTCGAAACGAAACTAGAACTATGAGAGGGAATAGACAGAAGAGAATTATGAGAGGAACGAAATTATTTATATATCCTTGCCAAGCAGTCTGGCCAGCGTGGCGAGTATAGGCCAAATTCTCCAGTTCTGGAAGGCCTATCTCCAGCAGTGGAGGTCTAGGACGCTGTGTTCTAGGGGCTGTAATGAAAGAAATTGAATATAATAATAAATAAAAATAAAAAATATTTATTGACACCAATTTTTAACATCCTATATACATAAATTACTAACTAGGAAATTATATCATTTATTTATTTATAATACATTGAGCTAGGACAGGCTAACAGAACTGTTAGTAAGTGCATCGGCTTCTGCACTAGATAATTCTGTCAAGGCACAGAAACCAGATTGATCAGGGAAATGAATTGATATATTGCGTATTTATGTATTTGTATATGTATTAGTATGTAATATTGTTATGTATGTATTATTACTGTTAGGAATAACTTAATTAATGATTGCACCCACCTACCATCTATACTGTTTAAATGTCCTAAAGGTTTGGCTGTCTGAGAATGCCTAGCGGCATTAAGTCCGCCTTTGTACATAGTGCAATGAAGTTTTTAAATAAATAAAATAAAGTAGAATTTACCCCGCTTTAAATAAGTGTAATTGTAAACCAGACAAGCCATACGTCCAACAATGTATAGATCTTTGCATACACATAAACCTTGACCAAATTCTAAAACATGCATTTTTCCAACAACGTCAAACCATACATACTCGTAATTGTCAGTTACCGGTTTCCTACGTAATGGTGAGAAAGAGTTTGGCATAATTTTATTGTAACCCACTTTTAATTTTAAAAGGGCTTATTTCCATTTTTTATATGTTTGTACTGCCTCCGTGGTCTAGCGGTTAAGTCCGTGGATTTAGGCTCGGAGGTACCGGGTTCGATTCCTGGTCGGGACACAAAAATATTTATTAATGTAAATAAATACATTTAATTTATTGTGATACTCGTATTTCTCGAGTTTGGTACGCTGGAGACATCGACCAGCTTATAACTGACATCAGTCCCCAACACTATGCCGGCTTGACTGGGCATGGCGGCAATTCGAGCCTGATTCCAAAACGTGTGGATACACTTTAATGGGTTTAGCGACACGAACGGTGGATACTTCCCCGCCCCAGCAGACTGGGCAGTTTACCACCATCAGTCCGCCTACCACCTATTTGTTGTTCTCGTTGAAAGTATGTGCCATTTGCAATGATGTCAAATGCCAATTTTAACTTTCAAGGAGAACTAATATTGTAAGTTTGCCATGTATATATAAAAATAACACCGCTTGAAAGAATAATTACTGTAGTGGTGGTTACCACTGTTGGAGATAGGCAGAATAAGACCTACACTCGACACGCTCTGGCCAGACGGGCTGGCGAGGGTCTGACGTCATTAAAATGTATTCTTTTTAACGATTCCACATTATTGGTTGCCTCCAAGGTCTAGCGGTTAAGTCTATGGATTTAGACTTGGAGGTACCGGGTTCGATTCCTGGTCGGGACACAAAAATATTTATTAATGTAAATAAAAATACATTTAATTTATTTGTGATATTTCTCGAGTTTGGTACGCTGGAGACATCGACAAGCTTGCCACTTGTCATGATTGGCTTATAGTTGGCTAAATGTGAATCCGCTTATTTATAAGCGTGGTTTCTGACCACCCCGAAAGGGAAACGGTCGTGATGATACTTTACTTACTTACTGTTATTGGTTGAACCAGGTCCGACGGCTTATCATGCTCTCCGATGACAAATGTTCGTAAGAAAAGTATATTTTTTATTGGTTCATGCCGGATTTCGAACATACCTTCTTAGGATGTTAAGGAAAGTCACCACCGCTCTAAATAAAAACTCACTCTGTAATAATGCACATCGAATTACGTCAAATCAATCATTGTTTTAGCTTTAAGTAAACTAATTAAAACCACGTCGAATGATTTGCGTTTCCGACAGGTGGTCGCGTACCTTAAGGGGTCAGAGCACAAAGGTGTCGCGTTTCATAACACCTAGCCTTAGTTTATGTACTATTGTATTTGTATTGGCAGAACTCAAAACACTTTAATAGTTTCCCCTTTATTGTATTATTAAACGACGACATTAAAACTGGGGCCAATGCTCTTGGGCAAGTGGATTCGAACCCTGTTAAAATACGAAAATAGTAGAACATTACTGCCGCGGTCTAATGTATACATCTATAATGACTACTTTGCTGGTCGCGCTGATGATGGCCGATAGCGAAGCTCCAGGCCGACACAGCGCGGTCAGCGTGCAGCACTTGATGGACGAGCTGAGATACAGCGAGGACAGCAAGGGCTGCAATGATAGCCAAGCTGGAAGGCCTAGAGCGTAGCTAGGCTAGCTCGAGGCAATCATAGCGTGACCAGCGAAGCAGTCATAGTGGACCAATGCTTGTATAGTGCTTTACTCAAAAATGCAGGTACCTAATCTAAATAAAACCAGCAAGTTATTTAAATAATAGTACATTAAAACGTTGAAACGTCAAAATAGCGGCCGGCAATGTTTTCCCGGCCTGTTAGAGCGACCAGCAAAACTTTGCCGGCCGCTCCTTAAAACAGACCGGCAAGGTCGACTTTGCTCAAACAAGGTTGTCAAAATAATGACCACATTAAATTCATTTTTGAGTAAATCTATATTATAAGACATGACAAGAAATCAAACGGTAATATAATCCATTATTTAATCTCTTATTTGTGTATATAATGATGTATTTTTTTATTAATTCTCCGTTTTTGTATTTTCTCCTTTTGATCCTGTTCCAAATTGTTCATGTCCTATTTATTTAAC
This sequence comes from Tinea semifulvella, assembly GCA_910589645.1. Classification (NCBI taxonomy): domain Eukaryota; kingdom Metazoa; phylum Arthropoda; class Insecta; order Lepidoptera; family Tineidae; genus Tinea; species Tinea semifulvella. Next base: position 10,135,387 of record OU342619.1, read on the forward strand.
CCGTCTTTCCCTAACTTTGACACTGGCAAATTGTAACAAATGCCATAAAAAAAATATTAAAAAAATCAATCGGTATGAGAACTAAAGCTAGACCGATTGGTACAGAATGAATAACTTCCGTATTCTAAGACGTTTTCTCAACGGCTTCTCCACTCAACTATTTCTTCCAGCTGTCAAACGGGTTCCCTTAAGATAACCTCGAAATCAGTATTCTTAGTTGTAAACTCTCTAACCTCGAAGGACATAAATGTTACCATTTTAAATAATTCCGGAAAGATTAGTTTTTCTGGCAACATTAAAGATTACATTCCTGATTACGCTCTCAAACTTTTCACATCTATCAGTCTGTCTCTTTTATATTATTACGTGTACTAGCCATATATTATAAGGTGGACATTAGATCCATGCATTTCCAAGTAGGTTAGGGTTGGTTTTCTTTAAAACTTTATTTTAGTAATATATATCTATTTAACTGTAAAACGAATTATAAAATTAAATTATTAAAAAGAAAACCTTAAATAAAATAAAATATATTACATTAAAAACAAAACACATTAAAAAAATGGGTGCGTCGCGTGACGTACCGCAAAAATCAGAACTAAACTTGCAGGTTAGGTATTGATTTCGTAGTTGGTAGGACTATGGAGATTAAATGAATGCAAGGTATGATAAATGTAAATGATTTTAAAATTGTATAAATATAATGTATCTCTTCCTCGCCAAGCCGTCTGGCCAGCGTGGCGAGTGTAGGCCAAATTCTCTAGATATATGTTCTGGAAGGCCCATCTCCAGCAGTGGAGGTCTGGGACGCTGTGTTCTAGGGGCTGTTATGATGAAATGATGATGAATGTGTCTCTTCCCCTTCCTCGCCGCGCTGTTTCCCCTTGAGCTCTGTTCTGACGTACGGACGTTCAACAAAATAGGTCCTCACTTTAAAAGCTGTCTTGTGGCATAGTGCCCATTACATTGGCAACTCTCTGAATTAAAACTGCCGGCCTTATTGTCAACAGAGACGTCAATGAGCCTTGGAACAATTTCTTTATAGAACGCTTTCATTTCTGATCACCACGGGCCCATCGTTTCTACAGCAAACGTCGAAAATGAATAACTATTGCAAATCGTTTAACGTTTTCGACGCTTGCTGATTTGCTCTTGTACCTCTGCAGCCCGGCTCCAACAGAAGTCCTTTTTTTCTTCTTTTTTAGTTTTTTAATCTGTTATCTATAAAACTTAGAAGATTTAGTAGTGGACGAATTTTGTATGTACGAGTATATGACAATTAATGCCCGCTCCACCTTATATTTGATCTCTTTGGGACTGAACCGAGTGAGTAATGTTAGCACGAAGTACCCGATAACGTTATCTACATACAAACATGTGTCATGGCGGCTTATCCATGGCCCGACGTAAATTTAACCCCAATTCATATTTGTATGCCATTTGTAACCTTTCGGGTAAAAGAGGCCGGGTATTAGCTATATAAGCAGTCACTTAATATGATTAAAGATTACAGTACACTGATATATTTGATAAGTCTTGCATGCGAACTGCTAGTCTCGGTCTTGGTCTTGTGGAAGAGTCTCGCAAGACCATATTACCTGACGTGTTTGGGCGATGTCGTGAGTGACTCCAAGAAAAGCATCTAATTCTGTAACATCTGGAATTTGTTGATAATCTTATTAATTCACTCATAAATACACAATTACGACAGACATGGCTGTATGGAATAGATCCCTATTATCTCATTCATCATGAGAATGAAATTTATAAAAATAAGATAATTTCCAGTTAAGGGAAAGTTGTACAAATAAAAAAGAAAATTATGTGGAAGTCCTTTGCGCCATTTTGCGCGGATATGTCAAGTGCAAGTTTTTGTTTTGTAAATTAATAAACAAAACGAAAATTTTAAAATATTATTAGTCAAAAGTGGTGTTGTTTCGTTTAATAATGTGCTACAATTTGAATACTTATGGAAAATGATAAATTTGACTTTAAATATAAGGCACATGTTACAGTTTATTTTTTACGGTTTTCCCGCGCTGTGTACTCCCGACATGTTTGGGCTAGTGGGTGAGTGACTTCAAGAAAAGTATCATGATGATTCCCTCATTAACTCATAAGAAAGAAAGATTTATTACGTCAAACTTGGCTGTTTGGCTAAAAGAAAAGAGGAGTTTTTCGCGCCATTTTGCGTGGACATGTCAAGTGCAAGTTTTTGTATTGTAAAATTAATTTGCTGTGGATATTATTGGTCAAAAGTGGTGTTGTTTTGTTTAATAATGTGCTGCAATGTGAATAATTATGGAAAACGATAAATTGGACTTCAAATATGGGCCATAAGTTGCAGTTTATTTTTTGCGGTTTTCCCGCGCTGTCAACTCTCATATTTTACACGACGTGTTTGGGCTATAATGCCGCGAGTGACTCCAAGTAAAGCATCAAATTCTGCAGCATCTGGAATTTGATGATCCCCAACTCGGTTATGAACTTTGTTATAAACATATATTATGCAAATAAATTACATGTTTAGGACTGATGTATTCTGTACAATGTCCTTTAAAGACAATTAAAAAAAAAAAAAAAGAGTAAATATTTTTTCAGGATTCAGGTGTCATTAGTAGGACCTTTGTTTGAAATAAAAAAGGGCATTTTTGTAAAGATAAAAATCATTATCCTAAAAACAAAACACTACTGCATGGTGAATACGGCCGCGTCTGAAAATCGTGATATCCATCGTGATAAATACCTAAAGGCTAGGGAGTGTTATTATAAATTGATCTCGCTCACAGCCGAGACACATCGTCGACCTCTCGCTACCTACTTGATTAGGCTCAGCATGAGTGACGATATTTTTAGGAAAACTTCTCTGCATCGTAACTTAAGATTTTATTACAGAATAAGTAAATTAAAAAATACGTAGTTTTTAATATGTATTCTAGATTATAATATAAAAATATTTACTCTTTAATAATTTCCACACAGTATAGACGATAGCAATGACGTTACATAGCACCAGCTAATTCAACATAGTAAAGTCAAAAGACTTACAAATAGTTTAGTTCCAAGCAACCATGTACGAGTATGGTCCCAACACCTTTTTCTATTTAAATAATGCTAAATAATATAAAATCCGTTCCGTGAAAATTAAACATATTTAAAGACCACAACAAGTCTAACAAATATCATATCACAGAAGAAATTATCAGACTTTAAGACTCAGCTTTTCATTCCAGAAAAATATTTGCACTTTATTTATCGAACGAGCTTCAAAGACGGCATTAACGGAATTATACTATATGTGATTGGGTAGGAGACGAGTAGAATTGAGGCCTCCTTTGTAATCCACGAGACACCATTTTTCTCATCTCTCTTTCCCATACACGATGGACCTCGCACCCGCAAGTAACCATGGAATGTTTTTGAAATTTGTCTTGTCTTCAGCCTTATGAGCGAAACCGGGTTAAACAGCTTGTATGAAACAAACACCTATTACACATTCATATATTCGTTGCTCCAATTGTTACAGTTCTCGGATAATGAAAAGTTGGGTGTTGAAATTTGGGTTGGATCTGTTTGCAATAAAGAATTTTAAATTTATATTTCTATTGACTTTCATAATGTTTCTTTTAGCTTCACAAAGTTCATTGAACTGTAATATCAAGATATTTTCAGGTTTATGTGTGTGAATTGAATATCTATTAAGTTGACATACCAATTATAATAATAATAATTATTTAAATCATAAGCTGCCATGAAGTTATATTTATTGACATAAACATTGTAGTTATTCGTATTAGATATTTTAACTATATGTAAATTAATATGACATTAGATTATTTAATAAAATAAATATATGAGATAAATTTAATATATAATATAATAATAATTTAAATATAAATCGTATCGTAGATATCGCTGATTCTCTGGGCGAGGAAAGCATCGGCAATATTTTGACATTTCTGACAGACGTCATCGACCATAGCGTTTTCGGACGATTGTGCACTCCGCCCTGTTTGCACCATCGTGCGTTCGTTTACGTACATCAAGCCAGCGGCCATATTTAATTTAATATTTCTTAAGAGTAAGGCTAGAAAAAGAAAAGTTGATCTTTTAAATAATTTACAAACGAAATACCTATTATTTATAATACAACTAGCTGACTCGGCGAACTTCGTACTGCATGACAGTCAATGAATATCGGGCTACTTATTAGCTGAACTAAATTTATGATTTTATGGAAGTAATACAATGAATATAAAATAAATATTATGTTTAGAACACAAAAAAAATATATAAAAAAGGAGCTTGATATAAATTTCTGAACGCACCAATATATGTATATTTGACAACCAACATTGTTTGACAGGTTTTGTACCTACCCACGAACTTTTTGTATGGGAAAATGTTTTTTCTTTTCTTTTATTTTTTTCTTCAATTTTCCAATTTTATTTATAGTTATTCTGCTATTCGGGATGGAGACAAATCCAACAAATCAAAAACCGTGAAAATCTGTCCAGTCGCTCTCGAGTTAGAAGTGTTCTAACAAACCCGACTTTGTTTTATATATTAAGATTTACTTATTATGCAATCTAATATGTCAGAAACCTTTCCCGATGTTCACACAACATATTCCTAAAGTTTCATCCCGATCGGTCAAGTAGTTTTGAAATGCATAGGGAACATACATTCACACAGACATTCACCTTTATATATATAGACTAAGTACTATTTACTAATAATCTACATCATGTTAATTTATAAATCCGATCATGTTGTCGATGACCTAATTAAATTGCGTTGTAAATACTAATCAAAATGATTCATATCTATTTAATTTGTATCTGACTACACTTGCTAAATAATAATAATAAAATTAAATAACTAAACTAAACCTAATTAAAAAAACTTAAAAAAAAAACCAGAGACGTCCCATCAGAGATAGTATTTTCTTTGCTGGCAGAAATAATGGCCAGCCTTCCTGTCTCCAGATTTCTCCGTCAGCTGTTTGGACAACTCCTTGGCCAGACGCTTGGCTGAGGGTCCCATATTGATTCATATTGTAATATTCGATCACTTGTCATGATGAGATGTACTTATAAATTTATATCCGCTTCTTTAAAATCATGATTTATTGCCACACCGCAAAGAATGGACAGAATACGATCTTGATGATCATCATTACAGCCCCTAGAACTCAGAGTCCTAGACCTCCACTCATGGAGATGGGCCTTTTGGGATGGAGAATTTGGCCTACACTCGCCACGCTGGCCAGACGGATAGGTCTTATGTAAAATTTTAATGACAATTTATTAACGATTCCACAAGTTGGTATTAGTGGAACTTTCCGAGGCACGGGAACTGTGGTGTTGTAAATCAATGACTGCAGTACGTCAGAAAAGTGTATTTCTCATTGGTACATGCCGGAGTTCGAACCGACCTCTGTAGGATTTTAAGGAAAGTGTTCTTCCAAACGAGCCACCGCCGCTTTAACGTTAATATCGATTATCGGTTGGTGTATTATATTATAAAGTGTTATACACTTACACGGAAGTTTTTTGGAATTTATTAGGACGGTGTACTAGTTTAATAGTACGGACGCGCGGACGGTATAATTGCTATTATTTGACGCCATAATAACAAAGTATTTTATATTGTTTCAGAAATTAGCAAGAAAAAATGGCGTCAAAGAAGAAGAAGCTTCATGGTACTGGGACCCGCCGTCATCCCAGCCTGACAACAAAATCGATCCGCAAACAGAAACAGCATATAAAAACCAAATACAAGCACTTCAAATCAAAATATCCAACTTAAAAGAGCATACTAGTAGCAATAATGAAGTTGATAATTTGAGAGAAGAAAATAAAAATCTTACTATGAACTTAGAAGATTTGGACAGCCAACATCAAATGGCTATGGAAAAGCTATTGGCATTAAAAAAAGAATTACAGAAGAATTTTGAGATTTTAAAACAAGAACACGAGGATTTAAAAAACACAAACGACGAATATAATGCTGAAATAAAGGAACTGCAAAATAAAAATGAGAATCAAGTGAGAGAATTAGAAACTGTTAGATCAGACTTGGACACGCTACGTCATAAGTACCAAAATTTAGAAAGGGTGCATGCTATATTAAAAGAGAGTACTGAAAAGTTTCAAGAAGAAAACCAGGAATTGCATGAAGAGGTGTTTAAATTACAGGAGCAAGTTACAAAGTTAGAGCACGAAATAGAAGTTACATCAAAGAATTCTGAGCTATCTGATCTTGTACCCAGAGAGAGATATGAAGATTTATTAAAAGAACTCAATGACAATCGAGAAACAGAAAGGCAACTTCAACCAACACTTCCAGAAGAATCAAACATAGATGATAACGCAAAAAGTGTAATAGAAAACCTAAGAAGAGAAATTAACGATTTAAAACATAAATTAGCACAAAAAGAAATGGACGAGCCAAACACTTTAGATCCTAAGTTCGTAAAGACGGACACAATTTTGTACTTATATGATCAATATATTAACTTTGAATTGCCTGTAGATTACGTGTGGAATATTCCATCCGCTGGTGACAATACCGTTATGTATAAGTTAGAAGGTGCTTTTAAAACTTTGCAAGAATTTAAAAAAGATATTGATTCTTTAGAACACGCCTTAGCCGAAAAAAATATGAACGAACGAAGATTACAAACGCAAATTGATGAACTAAGTACAGACAATGATGTTCTTTCTGGAGATGTTCACAATTATTACTCTGACTTATCTGAAATGAAGAAAAATAACGATTTTCTACTTTCTGAAATAACAGCCTTAAAAAATACATCCAAATTACAACCTATAATAGAATCACACGAAGACAACTTAGTGAAGTTAGAATCCGAGTTGGCTGATAGTAACAGAATAAACGTAAGTTTTCAGTCTAAAATAAAGGGAATTGAGGAAGAACTATCTGAAGTACGTTCGGAGAAAGTCTCCCTTGAGCAAAACCTAATTGATCTCAGAGATAAATATAATGCCATGTTGTTAGAGTTAGAGCACTGTAAAGTTCAGACAAATCAAGTTGAGGAATTACAAAACACTCTATCATTGGAAAATGTAACAAAATTACATAAGGCTATAGACGAAATCGACGAATTAAAGAAAAAGTTACTTACCGCAAGCTCAAAAAATGAGCGAGTTTCAATCGATCTTTCAATCGCAGAAAACGATAAAATATTACTAACGAAACAGGTCGATGATCTTCAAAATGAGTTAAACGATAAAGCAGCAGCGTATATTGAATTAGTACAAAAATCAAATGATTTGGAAAAATCTTTGACAGAAGTGCATCGAATGAAAAGCGAAAACAAAAGCTTGGGTTTAATACACACATTGGATTTACTGGAAAACGAAAAAGCATTTGAAGAGTTAAAAGCAAAAGAATGTGACAAAAACAATACAATCATAGAAAATTTGTCAAGAGAAAATAGTGAACTGCAAGCAGGTATCACAAATTTAACTGAAGATATTAAAGTTTTAAAAAACAGTGAACACAAACTAATAAACGAAATCGACACGTTACAAAAAAGGTGTTCTTTGTACGAAAAACATATGAATGAATCACAAGAAACTATCGAATCATTTAAAGCAAAACTAAATTTACAAGATTCTATACAAAATGAATTAGAAATGCTTAAAGATAAAAATATAGGAGTAGAAAACAGAAATAGACAACTTTCAGAAGATCTTTCTGTTAACGAGCTAGTAATACAAGGCTTAAAGGAAGATTTTGAAAAATTAAACTCTGAAATAAAAACCAAGGACATAGAAATAAAAGCTTTAAACGTTGTAATTAAAGAAAATAAAACGCAAAATGCACAATTAAATAACAGTTGTAATGAATTACAAAATTTACTAGCTAGTAAAGAGGAAAAAATAAGAACATTAAACGAAACTGTTCAAAAACTTAATGATTTTAATACAAATAACGATAAATTCGAGACAGTGTTAAACGAAAAAGTAAGTTTACAAACTAAATATGACGAACTTTATACAGAAATAGGAAGAAAAAATACCGAAATGGAAAGTTTAGGTGAAAGGGCAACTCAAATGGAAATAGCGTGTAATCAATACGTGACCTTATTAGACAACAAAAATAAAGAAATAAAAGAACTAAATCAATCATTAATAGAAATGGTTGAAAAGTTTAAAGCAAGTGAAAATATTACTCAAAACAATGACATTATTAGTAAATTAATGGAAGAAAAAGACGCAAAAATAAATGAAATAATCATTGAATTGAATCTAAAAGATGCCGCATTACAAGAAGTGATGCAAAAATGTGCAAGATTCGAAGAATTGTGTGTTGAAAATAAAACTACGTTGGAGCAAACTGCGTCAGAAAAAGCAGAATTAATAAACCTAATAAACGCTAAGCACAATGAAAGTATGATGTATCACAATGAGATAACGAGATTAAATCAAGTTTTACTACAACAAAGTAATGACTTCAAAGTTCTGATTGACGAAAAGGATAGATTACTACAAAACAGTACTGAAGTAGATAGACCGTGTACAAATTGTGAACTGCAAAGCATGAAACTTAAAGAACTTATAGACGCTAATGCTGCATTAAATGAAAAATGTAACAACTTTGAACTATTCAATACAGAATTGATTGAAGCTAAAGATGTCATCAGTCAATTAACTGAGAAATGCGAGGCATTGGAAAAGGATGGAACGTTTCAGTCTGAATTGGTAAAAACTTTGAAAGCAGAAAACGTAAAGGTATGTATATGAGGGTAGATTATTAAATATTAAACTTATATCAAGCAGTAAAGACACTGGCTGCTATCTATGCTATCGTATTTAAAATGTATGTCAATCCTTTTAAAGCTATCAGAGCAAGATCAGAATTCCACCAAGGAGTTAGAGCGTCTTCGTTACCATTTATTGGAGCAGGAAGAGAGTCACACGCAGGAATCCATGGCCACGGAACAGAAGCTACAGGAATGTCTGTCCAGACTACATCACGTTGAAGAACGACACAAGCAAAGCAGCACTGTTTATACTAGCAACAGGTTAGTTTATACTTTTAGACAACTCTTGATTTACATGTAAAACTCAGTGAGAACACGTGTATTTTAAAATATATCCTCTAGACTAGATGCTTTTTTACACTTCGCTGGACTCTAGGTTATAGAAAAGTGGAAACACAGAGAGAAAACAGAGGAGCATTCCACATCTTTATCGTTCGATATATCTATGAGATCCCAAATTTATACGTAACCGTAGGAATGATGACTACGGCATGCGGATGCATCATATTCTGACATGTGCATGAGAGGAAGTTTAAATTAACTATAAAGTTATAGAGCTCTTCAGAGCACTCACCATAGTATAGCCGGTAGAACACGTTCAGAGAAGCAACATCTCGGCGAAGCTTCAGAAATTCGAGAGTTCCAAATATAGTGGCATTGTCCACAATTCCAACAACTCGGCTCTGCAGGACATTGAGAGCATATGTATACTTGGCGGAAGTATCCAAAGGGTGAGAACAGTATTCCACGCATGGTATGATCTGTGCTTTGTATAGCAACAGTCTGATTAAAGGGGGGAAAATCGATTCACCTTGTTCAGTATTATTTGTATGTTATGATAAGGCAGGCCTAACTTCAGATGCCAATCCACCTTCAAAACGTCAGTATTAATTATTATCATACTGCTTCATCTTTAGAAATCTTTTTAATGCACTTTTTATATTTGCATCGAATGAAACAAAATTTAATTTATAGTTACCCTGCCTTCTTAGCCTATTTGGTCGTTACCACAATAGTATTCATGATTGTTTCCTTGTCGACATCATATTTACTTTTGTTGCTTGTCATGGTAGCCCTATAAAGTTGGCTGCACGTGAACCAGGTTCATCTATGCATGGTTTCTGTCGTCATGGTCTAATTTCCACCAAATGTAATTTCCAGCATCCGAGCCAATCAAGAAGTGGAGACGATCAGAAACCAGATGCGACTCGTCGAGAAGCAACGGGACGAAATCCAACTTCGGCTCAGTGAAGCTGAAGACCAAAACAACAGATGCAATGCTGCATTAACTAACTTACAGTTGGTTTTAGAACAGTTCCAAAGAGGTACGCATTAACCATCTTCATACCTGGCCTAGACTTTATCGACCAGATCCAGTGTCAGTGTCTATGCACTTTTATTTTAAGAAGTTTCAATTTTCTTTACAGCTGCTTCCATTTATATTAAAAGTAAAAAAAAATGTATCATCACGACCGTTTCCCTTCCGGGATGATCAGAAACCACGCTTATAAAGAAGCGGATTCACATTTAGCCAACTTTACTATAGTCCAATCATGAAAAGTGGCAATCTCGTCGATGTCTCCAGCGTATCAAACTCGAGAAATATCACAAATAAATTAAATATTAATGAAATGTATTTATTTACATTAATAAATATTTTGTGTCCCGACCAGGAATCGAACCCGGTACCTCCGAGTCTAAATCCACGGACTTAACGCTAGACCACGAAGGCGGTTTATATTGTTCTTTGATTTTAGTACTGTTCCTTACCATCTCAACAGCCAGCCATAATAATTATAAAATTAGTGAAATAAATGTTGAAAAATTTATAAAATCCTTAGTAATAAACAATAATGAACCATTCGATGATGATGATGATGGTGATATATTACCTTTTCCAGACAAAGAATGCGACATACAAGCAGCGACTGTTAAGTTACAAAACAAAATAGGTGATCTTAATTCTGAGAAAGACAGACTTGGTAAAGAAATAGACAGACTTAATGTGAAACTGAATGAATCTGTCGCCGGACTTCAAGCTGCAACAAGACTGGGAGATCAACTCGAAACTAAAACTGCTATTATTAACGACTTAAAGGAACAAGGTAGGTTGACACCTCATAATGAGTAACCATCAGTTTCTTAAAGGATAAATATAATATTAAACATACGATATGCAATACATTAGTATACAAGTATATAAAGATATTTATGTATGATCGGTTATTATTATAATGATTATGAGCCACGTGATTGGCCTATTTATCAAAGTGACAAGCCAATTGCCAATCACATAACGGTTAAAGGTTATTATTTTATTCTTTCTGACTAAATTTAGGTACTTAAAAATATATTAACTGATTTTGTAACTAATAATAATAAAATACTGTAATATTGTAGTGCCAGAGATTTTTTGTTGCTAAATTAGCTTAAACTAAATTATGTACAAATGCAGTCATATTTCATGCCTGAATTTCATGTTTTTTTTTAATTTTATTTTAATAATAATTTATTGTATGTTTAGAAATTTTAATAATGTTTTTTTATTTTATTAATTAGCCAGAATAAAACCACAAAAGTTTATATTCATAGTTAAACATTTTGTGTACTTCTCTAGCTAATTAATAACCAGGATTTTTTCTTAGTTTTTTCTTAAATAGATATTATGTTTTTATTAAACTTGGTGATATTTGTCAAAATATCAGCTGGTAATTCTGGGTGTTTTATGCAACCCCAGACTGCCGACTGGTATACTGTCAAGTTCACTATTCAACACTACCAAAAAGTATCTAATTTAAAAAAGAAGTTGAAACGACCAATCAGACGAAAGTATTCGTAAGTGTTCCAATTTTTAAATTGTGTCGTTCCTTTCTCGAGTGAGTTTTGCTTTTAATGTTGTTTGTTTTTTTATTCATTTGAGTAATTTATTATAAAAATATGTTTTAGACTGAGATCTACTTTGCATATCACAAAGTTACCTATTTTAGTCCAATAGCCGTCTTTAATTGTTGTTTTTTTAGCATACGTTTTATTTCTTCATTTATTATTAAATTATACAAAATTAAAATTGTTCAAATTGAATTTCTTTATTAATTGAATTGTCGTCATGCTCAGTCATGCCGGTCTGATTCCAATTGTTAATAGTCATCGACCTTACGCGCTACTTACCATCAAAATAAAAAAATATGTTTATATTATTAAAATGTGTCTCAGAATGTTTTTTGTTCATTTTTAATCGTTAATTTTATTTGTGAACAACAACCGTTTGCAAAAAAAATTGATTGAAAAATTTCACATGTTACAAATGACTGCTTTTCATAAGTTACTCCCTGATAGAGTGATAAGTCGCCAAGGAGACATTAACTGGAGCTCAGATCTATCTCCTACTGATTTTTTCTTATCTCTTCAAAAGTAGAGTCTACAACCCATTGCTACACAATTTGGATGTTTATAGAATTTAAGACCCCCACAATACGGGCTTTCCTAGTGTGGGTCTTCAATAGAAAAACATGTACATGGGATTTTATTGGAAATAAACAATTATTATTATTATTATTATAGAATCACTGACGAAATTAAAGCCATTCCTAGGTCGATGCTCCAAAACGTGTGATTGAGAATTTGGTTCTAAGTAAAACGAGTGTGGAGAAGTGAACGGTGCTAATTTGAAAACGTCTACACACTTTTTTATATTTTTAACTTAAACCTATATAGGTACTGAAAATATATTCAACTGGTAATGGATTTTAGAGCATTTTAGTCTATTTATTTATTTTATTTATTTATTAACATATTTCACAGCTGTCTCTTACAAATTAATATTTACATTTAAATTTAATCAGTACAGCCCCTACAACACAGTGTCCTAGATCTCCACTGCTGGAGATGGGCCTTCCAGGACATATATCTGGAGAATTTGGCCTACACTCGCCACGTTGGCCAGACGGCTTGGCGAGTAAACTTAAATACGAGAAAAAAAAAACTTAATACTTAACACCTAAACAATTACGTAATAACATTATTATAACTAAACATATACCACGAACGGATTATAAATTATTAAACTTTACACAGAAATGCCTCCGTGGTCTAGCGGTTAAGTCCGTGGATTTATACTCATCAATTTATTTATGATATTTCTTGTGTTTGGTAAACTAGAGACATCGACGAGCTTGTTACTTGTCATGATGGGCCTATAGTAAAATTGTCTAAATGTGAACCCACTTCTTTACCAACAAAAAAAAAGCACGTGGTTTCTGACCACTCCGAAAGGGATACGGTCGTGATGTAACTTAACTTTTTTTTTACAGAAAACCTACTTCTTAAAAATAAACTGTCAATAATAAAACAAAACAACAATAAAACAAGTTTAGTTTAGTTTGTTTAGTTAGTTTGGTTAGTTTAGTTAGTTTAGTTAGTTTAGTTAGTTTAGTTAGTTTAGTTAGTTTAGTTAGTTTAGTTAGTTTAGTTAGTTTAGTTAGTTTAGTTAATTTCGTTAGTTTAGTTAGTTTGGTTAGTTTAGTTTGTCTTAATAAAGTGTACATCATAGATTTTGATTAGTTTACTGCAGCATTTATTATATTATGTAATTTATAAAAGTTTTTTTGCATTTTTCGCCTCCTAGATTAACGAGAAGCTTTTTGTCGTGTCCAGTCTAATCTCATTTGGTAACTGTGAGTAAATTTCACCTGTGTCACGTTACTGGGCACATATAACTCATATTACCACGTGGGGTTTGACAGTACATGTCAACACAACGTGGCGTCCAATCACCGACGAGCTTTCAATGTCTCATTTCTCATTGGTTGATCACTTTTTTCGTAAAATAACCTCAAATATTTTTTAAAAAAATATTACTTAAATTAGTTTTAATATTATTAACAAAATGTAATGTAAGTGATCAATTAATAGGAAATATTGCACCAGCTGATTATGTTTTTTTATTCACGCATTTGTCGTGTCGTATTTTTATGTTTTTGTATTTTTTAACCTTCTTTATTGTGTTAAAATTATTAGAATGCATAATTTTAAAAAGACGACTTTAACCCGTAATCTTGTTTCTAGTTTTATTATTAGATTTTTTTATAAACTTTTTTACATTAAACAGTAAATTAGCTAATTAAATGTATTTACATTCATAAGTACAAAATATTTTAAATTCTAATTATTATTAAATGAAAGAAAATAGAAACTTATCTATTTGAAAAAAAAAAACTACCGCATAGTTTTATTATAAATAATAATAATTATTATTATAAAATAAAAAAACAAAACACAATACAGGGGGTTTCTAACAATTTTAATTTTTCAGCATTTTAGTACATTTACAGTTTTAAGCTATATTGCGTCTGAGTATTACTTCAGGTACTGGTGTTTATATAAAGGGTGCTTACTTGGCGCTTAGTTCGAGCTAAGTTATTGCTTAACTAAGTTTAAGGCAAGTATCACCCGCCCAGTGACTTGAATAATACTTGGATGTCGTATGTGCTAATACCATCAGCCGAATGCAGTAGATTTTTTATATTTTTTTTGAAGCATGGTGAGTTTTTCGTTTTTATTTTTTGCAGGAATGATTTTTTATTTTTTTTAGATGTAGTATAATGTTTACAGCTTAGTTTAGATATTGAAGGTATTTTATTTTAGTATTAATTTTAAAGTTGGTATTTGTGGAACCGGGACCGACACGGCTTAACGAGCTCTCCGGCACGGGAACTGGTGCTGTGACAAAAAATATACATATGAGTATGTATGAAAATACATTGAACCCTTGCCCACCATAAAATAACCAATTTAAATAAAATTAAAAAATATTCAATAGTGGAGGTAACAAATGGGGAGTATTATTATTAATTGATCTCGCTCACAGCCGAGAGACGAAATAGTGAGAGAAAGAATTACCTAAGTCAACGTTCGCGCGATCGTCAACCTCTCGCTACCTACTTGACTAGGTTCAATATGAGTGGCGATATTTTTAGGAAAACTTCTCTGCACCGTAACTTAAGATTTTATTATTGAATAATTAAAATAAACATAATGTTGTTCTTTATTTTTATGCTAAATTATTATATAAACATATTTGCTCTTTAATAAATTACGCGCAGTATGTTCTGCAGCCGTATTCTGTTACAGTCCCAAACGTTAGATTGTCAAAATAGTGAATTCTGTTATTTACTACCACTTTTAGCCCGAGTTTCTCCGATCATAGCCGACCTTACGTCAATATGACCGCCTCCGAAGTCTAGTGGTAACAAACGTTGCCGTGAACTCGGAAGGTCGTGGGTTCGATTCCCACCGGGGGCAAGTTGTACATTGTATAATTTGTTTCGGTCTGGGTGTTTATATGTATAATATGTATATATTTACAAAAAAAAAAGTATAATATGTAGTTTATCAACCATCTAGTTTCCGTAACACAAGCCTCGTAGCTTACCACGGAAACTAGATGGCGCTGTGTGACCTGTCTGGAAATATTTATTATTATTATATTATATAGTGTTTTCCACTATTTCAAAGGTCACCCATGGGGTTGCAACTTCAAAATCATTGGGAAAACGTGAATTAAATACTTGATTATTGTTCAACTGTTGTGTTATAACATGTGGTGGTCGCCTATAATAGGTGCAGCATCAGACTTTTGATTTAGCCTTAGATACAAATAAATGGGATCTGTTGGCACTGTTGGCGACCTTATTATTAATAAAAAATTAAAAAAAATCTGTAGTGAAAACCTTTATACGAGAATACCAATTTTAATAGCGTTTTACACTGACAGTTCCGTTATTTAATGGATTCCACTATATAACTTTGGCGCTTAAGTAACAGAATAGTGCTACTGAAAGCCATATCTACAGCAGTGGATGTCTATTGCTCTATATCCTAAAAGCTTTTTTTTTCGTAAATACCAGTTCGCCTCCTGCAATCCTCACTTCAAAGTGCTGAGGAGAAGTATACAAGTGCCACCTCCAACCAGCAGGATCGAGTCGACAAGAACCTGGTCAAAAATCTTCTACTCAACTACGTGCAAACAAATCAAAATGCACATAACAGGTGAGAATAATATTCTCTACTATTCTCAGAACTAATAATTACTTAATACTAATAATAATAATAATTCTTAGAACTAGTAATTATGTAGATCATGGTTTTCTCCATAATCGGATATATTAATCTTAAAATATATAGAAAAAACCATGTTTATTTACAAAAAAAAAAAAAAAACACAAAGCCAGTAGGGTTTTTGGAAAGGGTTGTTAACGACCCGCTGGGCAAATCCTTTGCCAAATATGGTAAATTAAAATGAAAACTGCCTCCGTGGTCTGGCGGTTAAGTCCGTGGATTTAGACTCGGAGGTTCGATTCTTGGTCGGGACGCAAAAATAATTATTTATGTAAATAAATACATTTTATTAATATTTAATTTAAATGTGATATTTCTCGAGTTTGGTACGCTGGAGACATCGACGTGATTGGCCTATAGTAAAGTTTGCTAAATGTGAATCCGCTTATAAGCGTGGTTTCTGACCACCCCGAAAGGGAAACGGTCGTGATGATACTTTACTTTTTTACATATAATACACAGGGTCAAACATCTAGTTTAAAAATAATTTGTTGTAATTTCAGAAGCCAAGTCCTTCGAGTTCTGGGTACTGTGCTGGACTTTAACCAGAAGGAATGCGAAAAACTGGGTCTTAGCAAGCCACAACAGACACAGGACAGTCTCGCCACTGAGTTTGTCAGGTTAGAATAGTTTAGTTATGTATAGTTGTTTTTTTTTATAGCAATACATATGACCTTGCCCCCATCTGATAGTAAGTGGTGTGCGAGGTCGATGAATATTAGCAACCGAAAAAGGAATCAAACGCTCATGACTGACATCATTCCCTAACACTATGCCGGCTGATTGGGCATGACGGCACTTCGAGCCTGATGTGATGAAAAAAACTTATTCTTTACTCGGGTTTTCGGTCCTGGTAAATACAAATAACTTATTTTTTACTAGGGTTTTCGGTCCTGGTAAATACAAAAAAAGCTTATTTAAAAAGAATCCCCAATTGATTTCAGAAAATTACTTCCTCACTCATTCTTAATTATTTCTAGATTTTTAGAGAAAGAGTCACGTCCAGCAGCGTCCCTCCCCCCTATGCCGGCACTCTCCACTTCTAGGTCAACCACACCTGTCAGTAGGAAATCTAGTGTTACTGGTAAGTAACTAAACTATTTATTATAAAAAAAAAACAGTAAAATAATTCAAATAAAAATTAAGCTAATAAAAATATATAAACTAAATTAAAAAAACTAAAATCTAAACTCCAGGTAACGTCACTCGATTTAACGACAAACTCCCTAAAGCGTCGAAATCAATTGGCTTTGGTTGGTTTAGCTTGTCTTCCAAAAATATTGCTTCCCGCCGTCCGCCATTGTACACGAGGCGTCATGAGGAACA
Source organism: Tinea semifulvella (assembly GCA_910589645.1). Taxonomy (NCBI): domain Eukaryota; kingdom Metazoa; phylum Arthropoda; class Insecta; order Lepidoptera; family Tineidae; genus Tinea; species Tinea semifulvella. The sequence continues at coordinate 10,152,623 of OU342619.1, forward strand.
CCATCAGGTTTTAGTCGGTGCGAGCCCGACATAACCTCCCCCTGTCCCCCGACTCGGGGGGGGGGGGGGGGTATCCGGTAGGGATTTCCTAATGTAAAAAAAAAGCTTGTCTTCCAATTCTGAATTTTCTTCTCTCCATTTAACGACAACTCTCTATAACTCCATAAAATGCACAGTCCCTTCAGTGTCGTTATATAGAGTTTACACTGTATATATATATCACACGAGTGTTTTAATACCTAGTTATGTACAGTTTTTATACACAAATTTATCTAATCTCATACATTGGGATTGAACCTACTAAATAAAAGATAAAAGAGAAAAGAGTAAGAATTTTAAGCAAGAATAAAAAAAACACCAAATGCTATACAACAAAACGAATTGAATGGCGCCAATTTTTTTATTTTTTTTTTAATGTCCATGGTACAGAATACATAAGTCCTAAACAATGAAATGGCGCCAAAACCTAGCTTATGACCGCGCACGAACTATGGCGGGCACTGCCATAGACAAGTAAAAATTGGAATCAAAACTTTTTTGTAATGGAACCTTTGCCTTAAAAAAAATTAGTGTTATATAAAATGTATGATTCTATATCAAATGAAATATAACATTATTTTGTTAGAGAAAAAGTGTTATAATGTGATTCTATTTTTAAATTTCAGCAGTATGTTTATAAAGTATGTCATATAAATTCGTTTAGAAGTTTGTAATTCGCATTTTACGATATGAGAGTAGATAAAAATATAAATATGACTTGATCATGTGGCAGTGTGCTAAGAACACTGGCACCATTTCTGCTGCTATTCAATTGATTTTATTTATTTAACAAATAGATATGTATTCTGAGCTTCACGTCAAATTTTTACAATATTGAATTAATGCCATATAATTTTATAGTATATATTGGTGTGTCTGCTGAAGCAGTACAACCATCATTTGGGAAAAGAAGAAATAATGAAAGAACCAAAATATTTTTAATGAGAATACCCATTTTTGTTAGAGAAATGTACCCAATAAAATGTAAAGTATATTCACGGCCGTATCCCTTTCGGGGTGGTCAGAAACCACGCTTATAAAGAAACAGATTTACATTTAGCCAACTTTACTGCCGGCCAACCATGACAAGTGGCAAGCTCGTCGATGTCTCCAGCGTACCAAACTCGAAAAATATTACAAATAAATTAAATTAATAAATATTATTGTGTCCCGACCAGGAATTGAACTCGGTACCTCCGAGTCTAAATCCACAGACTTAACCGTAAAATTTATAAATGTATTTGCTAATGTTCTCTGTCTAAAATTAGGTATATGGTCACCCGTTAACTCTGTTTATTTGGACGCGAAGATACCGGGTTCGCTTTCTGGTCGAGACACAAAAAATATTTGATTTATTAGTGATATTTCTCGAGTTTGGTTCGCTGGATACATTGACGAGCTTGCCACTTGTCATGATTGCCCTATAGTAAAGTTGGTTAAATGTGAACCTCTTTAGAATTATCGTCGTGATAATACTAAAATTAGATATATGATAATATGTCCAAAACGTCCGTAATTTTATTTCCTAAAAAGTTGATAGACTACAGTGCACTTAGACTTGATTTTTTTTTGAAAATATTGGATTGTGCGAGCGAGACGGATGATAATATAATAAACCTTTTTCTCCAGGTACTCCCCAACTATTAGATTACCAGAAGCACTCTCGGAACCTGTCCAGTGGTTCCCAAAACCTGCTGCTACAAAGTTTGGAAACTATCGAACCCGCCACCGAAATCGGTCCAGTGTCTTCCGCCATTTCCATACCGACACAAAACTTTCTAGAATCCGGAGTCACACAAACGAGAAATAATGAAGGCGCCATTTTGAAACAAGTCTTAAAAGACACGTAAATAATAAAATAAATATATATATAAATAATAAAGACGCCATCTTGTATTTTTATTGTAATATCTTAATACTATTCATATTTATTATCTGCTTAATTTTTTTATATTTATTTTTTGAAAAGACAATGGATATTTAATACTAACAACAAACGCAAATAAATATAAAAAAAAAGAAACTACAATCTTATAACAAATCTTAAAAGATACATAAATGATAATCATATAAAATAAATAGACAATAAATAATTAAGTCGCCATCTTTAAACAAGTTTTAACATATTAATTAAATAACTAATGTTTAAAATTATAGCCTAATGTTATAAATCAATTCTTTTTAAATTAAACTTTGATAATGCAACTGGAATTTGATAATATCCAAATCAACTTATGAAAAATAATGATAATTACGAAAAACATGGCTGTAAGAGCTAATTCCCCTTGCCTTTCTTGTACATAAGAAAAAATGTCGGGGTCCCTAGCGCCATTTGGCACAGACATGTCAAGTGCAAGTTTTTGTTTTGTACATAACTTTACTGTCGATAAGTATTGTTAGTCAAAAGTGGGTTTGTTTAATAATGTTCTACAATGCTAATAGTTGTTGAAAACGATAAAGAGACTTCATAAAAAACCATTTAATTCTGCAAAATCTGGAATTTGATAATTAATTTATAAAAAAGAATGATAATTACTGTAGACATGGCTGTATGACCTAAATCCCTTTGCCTTTCCTATCATCTGATTGAAAATTAACTTAAAAAAAAATGTTATATTTAGTTTGTAAACATCTTTTTTAGTTTGTTTATATCTATAGCATTTAAAAAAGGTAGATTTATATTGAAATAAAAAACCCTTTTTGACATTATTGTTCCGAGTATAAGTTGCATTTTATGATGTTATATATTTTTCGTAACTTTTAACTAAATAATAAATAAATAATAATACATATGTATATTCAAATAATAAAATAAGTTTTATTTTAGTTTAGAATAATAATAATCCTTATTTATATTTTATAATACTCTTTTAAATTTACGAAAATACGTAGAGGGGCCGGGTTCTATTCCCGGTTTAGTGTGTATATTATTATGAACATATAATAATAACGCAAAAAACGAAGAACGTAGAGGATAAGTATGGCCAGTAAAACTTAGCCAAAATGCCTAAGTTACTGATCGACCCTTGCCAAAAAAAGGTCAAATCGTGGGGTTTTTATTTGATTTTGTGCAATGGGGTGTATCACTAACTTTTTATCACGATAGATGACGCATGATAGAAGGTACCTAATATAAGTTGCATAGAAATCTTGTATTTTTACTACGAAATTCATTATTTTCTGGAAGTAAGCAGCTTTTAAGTGTACAAATCGAGATTTCCAAGCGAAATCAAAGATATGGTATGGACGAACAAATGTTCGGACTCAATATAGATAGAATTTATGGAAACCTGCTACAAAACTTACCATTGTTTCTAAAAATAGTCACCAAATGTGTATTAAAATATACAACGGTTTGCCTATAGAATTAAAACAATTGACATCAATAATTAAATTTAAGAAGCTGTTAAATAAATGGTTAAAACAACAATTGACAAATATAATTTTAGTTGTAATTGACATGTACTATTATTTGCACACCATTATGTTAGGATACAGCTGAACTGTAAAATTGTATTATCCTATATCTACCTGTATTCTGTGCAATAACCGATTTTGAATTTGAATTTTGAATTTGAATTTGGTGATCTCAAAATTAGCGTTCTATTAATAAAACCTTTTTTCTGTTTAAAGACGGTGTGCGCTAACTTAATTCGTCTTTTGAGGTAGGTAACGTTAATTTAAAATTCATTTTTCTGTTAAAAAAATAAAAAACTACAAAAACATTGAAAAATGATGCGATATAGGTGTAAAACAAGGTACCATTGCCGCTAGCGACATCTACAAAAATCGTCACAATCCATCGGAATAACAATTAAAATGTGCTAACTAAAGAGAACAAATATAAGATAGAGCGGGTTATTTTTAAGCAATGCAATCTTTTTTTTTTTACGCGATTTCTCTTTGAAATTGAAAATTGATACTTTTTTTACATTATCTACTTTGTTTATCTCTTCCGTAGCATCATAATCACTCTGTGTCTCTCCACTGCTGGATATAGGCCTCATCCAAGGCCGCCATTTCACACGATCTCCTGCCGCCCTCACCTAACCCCACCAGCGACCTTGTTCAGGTCATCTGTCCATCTTTCGGAGGGTCGCCCCACTCTGCGTCTTCCCGTACATGGTCTCCACTCTAGAATCCGTCTACTCCATCGTTCATAGGTTCTGCAACAGACATGTCCAGCCCATTGCCACTTCAGCTTACTAATTTTGAAGGCTATATCGGTAACTTAGACCCACAACAAAATCAATTTAAAAATGCATGTCCAACACGACCATAACCGTGATAAACTAATTCTTTCTGTGACAATTGTCCTAGCCTCAATTTCCATACCGTTTGAGTTCTTGCCCCGTCTTGTTATAAATATATTGAACGCCTCTGGTAGTAAAATAAAATAGTAGCTTACGCACACATACCTAATTACTTTTCTGCCATGACAGTTTTTTTGTATGAAACTATCTTTCTATGCGTTATTATTTTATGGTTATAAATAAATATGCAAAAATTTGTAAAAAAAAAATTAATATATTTTAATAAGTAAAAAATATATATGTAGATTCATTCTTTCGCTTTAACGCCTCGAACTAATTATACATCTATAAAAAAATTAAATTTCTTGTGTATAAATTAACATGTATTTATTTTAGTTAGGGTGTGTTGTTTGACCAAGCCAACTAGACGCTTGGACTTTGGAGGTCCCACCACGAAACAAGTCTACATCTCTAATATATTCTGTACTTATTTTAATATTAAAGGACAAAAGTACGCCTAGTTATTTCTTAGGTATCAAAAATCCTGTAATAATTGGACGCAGTTACGCAAAAAGAATCCAAACCACATTTTTTCAGAAATTTTAATTTGAATTTTAGGCATAGGATGATATATCTAATATCAAATACTATCTATATAAAAATATACTGTTCTTGATATATTCTAAATGTATTAAATATTAGACTAATCCATATATGTATCTATGGGCTAATCTAAATTCCAACTTTAATGGCCTATAACTTAAAATTAATGTGGATTGGATCCTTTTTGCGTAACTATGTCTTATTGCGTAATTATATCTTATTGTTAGATTTTGTCATAGAAATATTTACATTTTAATTGCTATTCGTGTGGTGACGTCACATTTGCAGGTGTCTAGTTGGCTTGGTCGTTAATATTAACGTTAAAAAATTGACGGCTTTGAGTGAAAACATTTCTGAATTTTAAAGAAATATACAATAACTAAATACCGCCGTAATACAACCTACCCATGAAATTTTACAGCTATATTTATTATTATATGAAAATAAATAAAAAAAACTATGAAATGTGTATTTATTTTAAATGTCTCTCAACTACTAACCCGTTTTTTTTAAAAGTAAGTATAGGATTAAATGAGATATATGCTTTTTATAGCGCGGTGGTGGCTCGGTTGTAAGAACGCGTTCCTTAAATCCTACAAAGGTCGGTTCGAACCCCCCCGGCATGTACCAATGAGAAAACCACTTTTCTTACGTACATTTGTTATAGATTTACAACACCACCGATCCCGTGCCTCGAAGAGCACGTTAATCCGTTGGTCCCGGTTCCACTAATACCAACTTGTGGAATCGTTAATAAATTGTCAATAAAAATTGTCATCATATCCTCGCCAAGCCGTCTGGACAGCGTGGCGAGTGTGGGCGAAATTCTCCAGATATATGTTCTGGAAATGTTTTTTTTTTACAATATTCATATACTCGTATATCATTTTATGTATCTGTAATAGTACATGATAGTATCATTTGGAAAAAAAAAAATAACAAAAAAAAAAATTACAAATTAAGGCTTAAAATTATAGCTGCTGTAAATAGGCATTGTCACACTATAAGCTAAGACAGAGACAATTATGATAATAAAATGTCTATTAATGGCTGCTGTAAATAGGTATTGTCATAATATGAGCCAAGACATACAATTATAAAAAGGTCACTTAAGATTATAGCTGCTGTATAAAACAATTAATAAAAAGACAACTTGTTAGGCCAGCATAGTGGTCTGATGTCGGTCGTGAGTAGCTTGCGTCAGTTACGGTCAACGCCATGTCAGATAAGGACGACGCCACTGTGTCTAAAACACTCGAATCCGATGTATAGCCTACCTGAGCGTGTTATACAAGATATAGGTGAGTGTTCTGAAGAGCTTCACAACCTTATCCCCTCTCTATTTCTCAATCAAACCACACACAGGCCAAAATATGCACCCCATACCGTAGCCACTATCCCTACGCATAGTGCCTACGCTCTGTGGACGTGGAATCCTCTCTCTGCCAGTGTATTTCTCCTGTACATCTCTGCGACCCGTGACTCACCCAACATAAGGCATCAGCGCTGCAGCCTCGGCTGTAGCATATGCTGAGCTGACCACCTATTTATCGGCACACCTGTTTGTATGTTTCGGTATATAGAATAGGCTTACATTTATACATTTAGATTTACCTTGCATATTTTTTTTAAACCATTGTAATTGTTGTGATAATATAGTATTTTCTTTCTTTCCTATTCCTATAACCTGAAGTCTTTCAAGGGAAGTGTAAAATGAGGTGGGCGCGATGTCACACAAAAAAAAATTAACAGATATATCAAGTGCAATTTTTTGTTTTGTAAATTACTTTACTGTGTAGGATATATATATATAAAGTGGTTTTGTTTCGTTTAACAATGTGAATAATTATAAAAAAACGATAATTATACATTAATATGTGGCACAAGTTCAGGTTATTTTTTACGGCTTTCCCGCGCTGTGAACTCCGATATCATACCCGACGTGTTTGGGCTATAATGGACTCCAAAAAAAGCATCATGTTCTGCAACAAAGAAAGATTAATTACGTCAGACTTGGCTGTATGAGCTTTGTCTTCCCTATCACCTCATTCATCATCCATCGGGAGAAGAGAACACAAACAACTGCATACATATTTATTTACGTTACCTAACGTCTTCTTAGATAACTTTAAAATGTCTACTGAGCAATATATAATAATAAATATTTCCAGACAGGTCACACAGCGCCATCTAATTTCCGTGGTAAGCTACGAGGCTTGTGTTACCGAAACTAGATGGTTGATAAACTACATAATATACTTTTTTTTTTGTAAATATTTACATATTATACCTATAAACACCCAGACCGAGACAAATTATACAATGTACAACTTGCCCCCGGTGGGAATCGAACCCACGAGTGAGTTCACGGCAACGTTTGTTACCACTAGACCACGGAGGCTGTCTAAATATAGGAAATATAGATATGGAGCTAAATCAACTTTATGTCTGTTACTTCAAAACTAAGGCGTTTGAAAAAGCTCCTGAACGCCTTTCAATACGAAGCTAAGTTTAAAAAATAGTACCACTGTAGTCAAATACTCTCACGACGAGTCAATAGCTTACTTAACCCGACTTAACCGCTAGACTATGGAGGCAGTTAATATACTCGTATAATAAAATAAAAATGGTCCTCTAGAAACGTCCCAAGAATAATAATAATATAATAATAATAATATCTTTATTCAGTAAAAATGTTACAAGATATGAAAACAATAACATATTTCATTATGCATGCACAGAAAAACAGATATTTGCAGCCGAACTAAGCCTATATGTATAGGTCTGTCCGTCGGCAGTCAACGCCCAGACACCCTTTTAAATATATTATTTCTTTTAATTACAAAATAATAAAAGAAACAAAATGTACACAAAAAGAAAAATAAATTAAAAATTGTGTGGTTGCAATCCTCTTTTTGTTTATGATGTAAGTGTGTGTGTGTGTGTGTAAGAGGGTGTGTAAACTTTACATTCTTTGTTATTATCGCATTCCTACTTTACTATTGACAGTAATTCCTCAGTTATATTATAGTCAAGAGAAGGCTGGTAACATTTCTTTCTGTGTATAGCGAGGTAATACGTCAGCAGAAATAATTGCCAGTCTTTTTGTAACCAGATTTCTCCGTCAGCCGTTTGGAAAACTCCTTGATTAATTGATATTTTGACTACACATAGATAGGTAGATAGATAGATAGATAAATTCTTTATTGCACAATAAACAAAAACACATTTAAATGTACATAGGCGAACATAATGTCTAGTGACATTTTCTACCAGCTAACCTTTGGGATAGTGAGCAATGATTGTTTGACACATCTTTTTGAGATTAACTTGAGTTTTCCAACAAAATCCTGGCTCCGCCCTTGATTATGCAGTAATACCTAGGAGCGGCGTGCACCAAGCCGCGCCTAAATTAATTAACCTGAAGTATCTGCAAAGCTTTCAATTTCATAAGTGGATGCTACATTATAGGGGCCAACCAGCTGTTGGAAGTATTGGCTTTGTATTCCTTCTGGTTATCGAGACGTTCGTCTTTCTTAAATGCATCTCTCTCTCATCTCTAACAGTGAAGGTCTAGGACGCTGTCTTCTAGGGGCTGTTATGAATGATGATAATATCGTGCTAAGTTGAAGTGGCTGCCAATTCGTTGTCGTAGAAATCTTAGAGTCCTTTGTCTCCTTTTCTCTGTTTTAAACGAGCCTGCGACACCGAAATACCTCAAAGATAATTTTGTCTATCTCTCTTCCTTCCACGTTGAATCTTTACGTTCTTCTCATAACTCTCTTCTTTCTGTCCCTTCACATAATTCTGGTTTTGTCTCCAACTCCTTTGTAGTCGCTGCCACAAATTTATGGAATGATCTTCCGGTGAACATAAGGCAGGCAACTAATAGATTGTCATTTAAAAAAATGGTCTATTCACACTTTATAAATAGGCCAAAACCACGTTAGTAAGTTGTATTTATTTATTTATTAGATGCTCATAACAAGATGCAGTAATACCAAAATATAAATAAATAAATATTTTTCAGACAGGTCACAGCGCCATCTAATTTCCGTGGTAAGCTACAAGGCTTGTGTTACGGAAACTAGATGGTTGATAAACTACATATTATACTTTTTTTTTTTTTGTAAATATATACATATTATACATATAAACACCCAGACCGAGACAAATTATACAATGTACAACTTGCCCCCGGTGGGAATCGAACCCACGACCTCCCGAGTTCACGGCAACGTTTGTTACCACTAGACCACGGAGGCGGTCGAACATAAACAGTTACATACAACTAACTAAGATCTGGACTTCATCTCAAAAATTTGAGCATACAGCTTGCTATTTTTACAACCATTCCAATGGTAAGGTTAGGTGGTGGTCTTAATCATATTGCAGTATGAGAAAAGGAGGTGATTTTGAAACCGACCCCCAATCACAATTTATCAGTGCAATGCATTGAATATATACACTTAAGCATACATTTGTTTCGTTGTGAGAATTTATTATATAAAAAATATATTATATATTTTATTAAAGTAATTATCAGTAGCTAATTAATGTGAAAAATCATCAAAATAATATAAAGGTCAAAATTAAATTAAATTAATAGTAATATTTCTAATAGGTATATGTCCAATGATTTATTTCATTCCCTTTTCCGTATTAGGCAATCAAATGAAATTATATGTCTATGTATAATATTGTGTATATATTAGTATTTAGTATATTGATAATATATTACATATATAAAACTATATAAGTACGTATATAATATATGTTAAGTCATTATATAATTGTATATTTTACCATTGCATTCGTTGCACCTATATTTGTTTAAATTTGTCCCTAAGGTTTGGCTGTCAGAGAATGTCTACGGCCATTAAGTCCGCCTTTGTGCTTTGTGCAATAAAGTTTTTAAATAAATAAATAAAATAAATGATGACTACATATGAACCCATGTTTACAGCGGGTTTTAAGGAAAGCCAGTTCACCGATTACAAGCTCATTAAATTGATTGCAAAGTTAAGATTAATCTATTTATCAATATAAATCCGTGAAAATAAACGAGATTGCAATATTACGTTGTTTGTCTCATTTCCTACACGTTTCCCAAGACACCTTTGCATGCTAATTCGTCTAGGTAGGATCTTGTGAGCCTGCTCGATCGAACGTGTATCCACCACCTTGAATCCCTGCCCGACCTCTGTTAGTATCCATCACGTTGGTCAAGACACCTAGCCGCCTGCCTCCTCTAGGCACAGTCGCGTGAGCCTGTGCGCCTGGACGTGAATATCATCTTTCCCGTTCCCTCACTGTTGGATAAATGTAAAGTGAATTCTTATTATTAAAGCGTGGTTTCTGATCACCCCGAAAAGGAAACGGTCACGATGATACTTAACCTGACTTTTATTAGAATAACATTAGAATTAAAGAATTTTTATTATTTTAATAGGTGCTAGGCGGACTGATGTACCACCATCATTTGCCGTCTGCCGGGGCGGGGAAATATCCACAGTTTGTGCCGATAAACCCAGTAAAGTTTGGAAACGTTTCGTGATCAGGCTCGAATTGCCGTCATGCCCAGTCAAGCCGGCATAGCGTTAGGGACTGATGTCAGTCATGAGTGTCTGATTCCAGTTGATAACATTCATGGATCTCCCGCCGCTCTTACCATAAGGTCGGAGCAAGGTCACCTGTCGTGCTAGTATATAAAAAAGTTTTAATTTAGACCGAAGCAATCCATCGATCAACCTTAAACAACAGGTAGATTTATAGGTCACAGTAGTACCTACCTACCAGCAAATTATGCTTACTTATATGGCCCTTCTCTCGTAGTCTTTATTACAGTCGATGTCGTAATCTATTTGCACACTCAGCCAAGCGTCTGGCCAAGGAGTTGTCCAAACGGCTAACGGAAAATTCTGGAGACATGAAGCTGGCAATCATTTCTGCGAGCGTATGAGCCTCGCTATACAGAAGGAAAATGTTGCCAGTCTTCGTGGGACTATTTATTTATTTATTGTTGCTGTGTAATTATGTATTTGTTATATTTGTAAATCTGCTATAGCTGAGTTTTCCTTGCAGATTCCTTTCTCAGTCAGATTAAACATAAACAGGTCACTGGAATTTGCTAAGCTGTTAGTCTTCTGCTTACTGCTTGGACCACTTCGCTTAGTCTTCCACTAACAGGTGTTTCATTCTAAATAATTTAAATTATGACGGTTCAGAAATGCCTGTAATAAATTTACGTGAATAAATATATTTTGACTTTGACTTGATTTTGACTAAGTATCCCTGAAGAGTCGTCTCTAGGACTAGGACTCTTTCTGTCCCAACGAGGCTGGCAACATGTCTCCTCTGTAGAGCAAAGCTAATACGTTGTCAGAAATTATTGTCTCCATATTTTTCCGTCAGCTTTTTAGACAATTCCTTGGCCAGACGGTTGGGCATGGACTCTTCGTCTCTACCCCAAACGGCGCAAACTCGTAACCTGTACAGAGGGTTCTAGGATCGCGTGTACTCCAGCAGTGATAAGAGTCTTTCGGATGATGTCGTTAATATCCGCGTGACCAGGAATGCGGCCAGGACTTCTAGCACAAGAAAGCCCGTGGTGTCTAGGATGTTCCGGTGTTTCCCCACACCGACACTTGTGACGAGACGAAGACACGCCGCCAAGCTCAATGTATTTAGGTCAAGGAGTGTCCTAACCGATGCTGAAGGAAAAGCCTATACAACCAGAGACCTTACTAGAACATCTTCCAGCACCAGTTTGCAGAGCGGCTCGTCCCACAGTCGTGGAATTTAGATATTTTTTAAAATGTCATAATAGACCGAGTTATTTTTATCTTTAAGTTTAAAAAATATTTTTCATGATACAATCTTCGATTTAGGCGTAGTTTAACATAACCTAGAAAGAACCTAATAAAACCTACATAACATAAACGCACCGTTGTAATTAAAAAGGGCAAAAAATATTCACTGCCACCCCGTATGTGATTAACTAACCACCCCTAACGCCTTAGAAACCACCCCTACTTGAAAACCGCCCTATACGGTCAGTCCAACCATTACTATAGCAAGAAAGCCTGCTTTTCTTGTTATTTAGGCAACAAAAAACAAAACAAAAACAATATAATTCGATGTGAAAAAAGCTTTTTTATTAATAATGAATACTTAAATAAAACTAATCATTCGTTAAACTTATCAATTAGGTATTCATTTTGTCAAAAAGCTATACTTTGAAAGCTTTTGTTTCGTGTAAAATAGCCTTGAATTTAACACAAATTAAGATTAAATGTATTAAGTATTACTTTAAATTATTTATTGTATTTAGTGGTTAATTATTTAATTTGCAAATAAAATGGTGTTACAGTGAAAAACATGTGCTCAAATAAAATAAGGACGCACAAAGATATACCACAAATTATTGTTATTTATTATTTGTATAAGATTAAATTCAAATGACGAACTTTCCAATTAATATAATGTGATATAAATGTGTGCGTGTGTGTTAAAAAATACTTTTATATTAAATAATAAATAGTGAGAGTGCTTTTTTATATGGATTGTTTTTTTAATGGTGGGTGTTTTAATTTATATCTTCTATTAAATTAGCCTAATTATTTGTAGTTACTTTTAAAAATTTCAAGTTTGATAGGTAACATATCCATCAGGTGGGTGAAAGGTCGAGCTAGAATCGACCAAAAATTTTATATGTAAATGTAAAATTTATCAAAATATAAAATTCTTGGCGGAGTCGTCGTGAATGCCATTTGAGGTGCTAGTGGCACGCTTAACAAGTCGTCGCCACTCCTCTCGGACCGCAGCTTTCCTGGTGAACACAAATGTACCACGCATCCTCTTGCCATCGAATTCCCCCTGGACTACCAGGTGCTTGATAGATGTTTCTCCACGCCATGACATGTGTTCGAAGAAAGTGAAAATGCGTGATTGTACAAACGAGGAAATCCTCAATTCCTCCAGTATGGATTTGTTGGTTCGGAACTCCATCATATCAAATGCCCAACATTCTCCACATATCTAGAGCATTAATTATTATTTTTTAATTTCGCGCAGCAGCATTCTCCGCAGCATACCGAAAAATAGGGAACACAAGAGCTCTAACCAGCCGGATTTTAATTGCCTTGTTAACGTTTCGGTTCCTCCATATCTTATCTTCTTCAACTAGTCCATAGCAGAACTTTTCACTACCATTCGACGTTTGATTTCTTCCTTGCATCCATCGTTATTAGATATTAGTGTTCCCAGCAAAATGTAAGTTAGGACCACATCGCACTTTGCTATCCTTGTAATTTCTGGCCAGTTATTTTATTCATTATTTTTATTTAGGCACGTGTAATGTATGTATGTCGATTGTAAGCAGACACGGCCATTTTACAGCCACGAATTTATATTTAAGGACATAAATGTTATTAGATTATAAGCTGACACAGCCTTTTTACAGCCACGAATTAAATTTAAAGTATCTAGTTGTAGTAATCTAGTAGAAATTGTTATGCAATGGCAACAAAGATATTTAATAAGCTTCCAGTTACTATAAGGGAGCTGCCGCTAAAACTGTTCAAATTAAGAGTCAAACAAATGCTGGTTAATAAATGTTTTTATTCGACAAAAGAATACCTAGACATTAAGCTCGACAAAGTCATATGACTAAATAAAAGTTTTGTATGCTAGAAATAGCGAAGCATGTGATATAATTACATGTAATAATTTACATCCCTGTACCTACCATGTTTCTTTCTGACAAATAAATTATTTCATTTCATTTAATTTCATTGTAAATAAGAACAAAATCCTCGCTTATGGCAACAATAAAAAAAAGAAGATTTATTTATTATTATTGTATTGCTGTTGGATTCGGTCCAGCCATGGCTGCTGAAAGTATATTTTTTATAAACATATAAATTTTCTCTTGTATTGTATAAAAATATATGTATTGACAATATCCAAGTGTTCTGTATTAACCTAAGGAAATAAATGATTTGATTTGATTTAAAAACTGATAATTTTTTTCAGAATTCTTTTCCAGTGAAAATATTTTTGGCTAAGTCATGATATCGCGGATATTGATAGATGACTCGAATAGATAAAATGATTACATCTAATGAGTAGCATAAAAGTGATTAATGATAAAACCTACGCACATACTCGTACATAGTTCGATGAATGTTACCTGTCAAACTACAATTTAGGTCAAACTTGAATTTCCTAAAGTTCTATATAAAAAATGCTATATATATAAAAAACTGCCTCCGGGTCTAGCGTTTAAGTCCGCGGATTTAGACTCGGAGGTACCGGGTTCGATTCCTGGTCGGGACATAATAAGATTTATTAATTTTAATAAATAAATAAGGTGGGAATCGGGACTGTGGCTGCAGGCTCTCCCTTCATATTTTGTTGGAACTCTGTTTGACAACAAATGTTTCAGCACTATAACCAGCCTACGTCTAGGAGCTCCGTCCACTGTTCCACATCGCTGCCAATGATGTGGAGACAACGTCAAGGCACTCGGCCACCACGGCCTCTCCTGCAGCAAGGGCACGCCAGCCTCAATCACGTCATTCGTCGGGCTCTTGTGTCTGTGGGTTCGCCAGCCATATTAGAACCCAGTGGCATGGCCCGCGACGATGGCAAGCGGCCCGATGGAATGATACGGGTTCCATTGAGGATAGGTTTGCCTTTAGTGTGGGATGCCACCCTGGCGCCTTCCCACCTGTCCTTGACCTCTAAGAACCCAGGCGCTGCCGCATTACAAGCAGATAACCTCAAACGGCGAAAATACACCCAGGTTATTGGGAGTTGTGTTTTTGCCTCCGTTTGGAGCCTCTCGGGCCGTGGGACCAAGTGCACAGGAAATTTTCAAGGCATTGTCAAAACAGCCTATCATCACTTTGGGAGACAAAAGGGCTGGTCAATATTTGGGCCAAAGGATCAGCATTGCCATTAAAAGTAGCACTTTGCCCATTGGCAGCCATTTAAAGCATTTTTCATTATATTTTTCCATTATTTTACTTTCGTTTTTAGTTTTTTTTTTATTATTAAATACTTAGTTTGAATTTTACTTCCTTTGAATAAATACATTATTTAATTTAAATTAATTTTTAATACAATTGGTAACTCGCTAGCTATTAAATTCTGTAAAAGATAAAAACGTAGTGTCAAGAGGTTGTCACTCATCTTTTTATGTTTCAATGAATAACAAGTAATTCTTTATAATTTTCTCTTTAGTTTAATTTCCTATGCCCATTTACATCCTTACATCGGTTATGGGCTAGTAAAAACTGTAAATACAAGTTTTTAGATATATTTATTGGTGTTGTTCTTCAATATTTGTTGAAAGTATCCGAAGGATGTCCGACCGCGACGAGATGTCTTCAGCCGCGACTCTGCAGGTGCCTAACCCAACGCAATATATTGTCAGCAGCGGATCCAATGTAAATATTGAAAAACTTGAGGGTATGTCAAATTATACAAATTGGAAATTCCAAATAAAGCTATTGCTCATTGACCATGGACTATGGGACTATGCCATTGGCAATATTGAAACTCCTAATTATATGATGGATCAAAAGGCTTACGCAAAAATTTGCCTAACTGTCAAACCCGTATGTTATCCTCATGTGCGAAACGCCAAAACTGCCGCCGAAGCGTGGACTAATCTGCAGCGTGCATATGATAATGCTGGCGTTAGCAGACGATTACAATTAAAAAGGAAGTTATCACAAATCAAGTTCGTTGACTATTCTTCAATTGATCACTACATCGGAGCAATAATTTCTACAACTCAAGAGTTGACAGATATTGGTTGTCAGATAGATGACGAAGAATTGGCTGAGCAGATGTTAGTAGGGCTACCTGAAGAGTACGATCCCTTGGTAATGGCCATAGAGGCTACTCAAATCAAACTAACTTCGGATTTTGTGAAAAATCGCCTTATACAGGGCGAATTTAAAAAGGATAGGACTGATGGCAAGGACTGTACCTTATCCGTTAAAAACAAAGATGTGCCTGTGTGTCAACGCTGTAAGAAGCAGGGTCACTTGGTTTCGGACTGTTTTCGGAAAGTGAAGAAAAATTCTTTTACTAGGTCTTTTATGCCGGATTTACATAAATCAGGTTCTGTTCCCACTGTAGTACCTAATAATGATGGGCAGACATCAATGTCGTCTACCCACAATGCTTTGGTTAGTAATTTTATTTCTAACGACAAATGGCTAATTGATTCAGGCTGCACTAGTCATATGACTAATAAACGTAACGTTTTTATCAATTATTCTAATAATAGACGTCATGAAATTACTATTGCTAACAATGCTAAAGTTTACAGTGAAGGTATAGGTGATATTAATGTCTCACTCAGCAATGATCGTCCAGCAATCATCAAAGATGTTTTGCACGTCCCTAACATTGCTACCAACTTATTATCTGTCAGTAAGATGACTCAAAAAGGTTATATTTTGATTTTTGACAATTCTATGTGTTGCGCGTATGAGAGGTCGGATATAAATATAACTGGTTCTTGTAAATTTACAGCTACTTTGAATAATGGCGTATATGAGCTGGACCAAAAAGCAGAGGTATCTGGTTTGACATCTATTGATATAGTAAATTTAAATTCTAAAACGGATTCTTTGGATCTATGGCATCGCCGCCTAGGTCATCTAAGTCTTAAAGGTATGTTAATGTTACGTGATTCCTTAGCCACTGGTGTTCAATTTGAAAATGGAACATTATCTTCTTGCATTCCTTGCATTGAGGGGAAGCAAACGAATATTCCATTTCCGAAAGGACAAGCCAATAGAGCCACTACTAAATTGGAATTAATACATTCTGATTTATGTGGGCCTATGCCAGAGTGTAGTTGGAATGGGTTAAGATATTTTATAACATTCACAGACGACTTTACACGTAAATCTTTTGTATATTTTTTACGTCGTAAAGATCAAAAGAGCGTTTTAGATATTTTTATTCAGTTCAAAACTTTAGTCGAGAACCAAACTGGTCTTACAATTAAACGTGTACGTACCGATAATGGCACAGAGTATTGTAATAAAAGTTTTGATAATTATTTTACACAGTGCGGTATTATACATCAAACTACTGTGCCATATACACCACAGCAAAATGGTGTTGCCGAAAGGTTAAACCGTACATTAATGGAAATTGCAAGATCTATGCTTAGGGATTCAGGTCTAAATGTTAAATATTGGGCGGAAGCTGTCAATACTGCAGTTTACATTAAAAATGCTAGACCGTCTGTCGCAATTAAGGGGGCTACTCCCCAAGAACTTTGGACGGGCTTAAAAGTTGACTTAAGTCATCTTCGTGTTTTCGGTTGTCGAGCTTACGCTTTGACACCTACACAAAAACTTAAAAAATTGGATCCTAAATCCAAACCCTATATCATGATAGGATACTGTGACCATACAAAAGGTTACAGATTGGCAGATCCGTCAAATGGTTCTGTTATTTCTGCTAGATCTGTACATTTCTTAGAAGATGTTAAAGGTGTTTCTTCTTCTAACGAAAATAATGCTTGTGACAATCCAGTTAGTAATGACACAACTATTGTTGATGTCACTAATGGTGTACAAAATAATGAACATGTTACTATATCAGATGATCGTGATAATGAATGTGTTCAAAACGATACTAGTCATGAAGACGGTGTGAATGTTCCGGAAGTTGAGAATGAGAGGCCCGACAGTGACAGTATTTCTGATATAGATAACGATAGTTCCTATGTTCCTTCTATTTCTGGTAATGACGATAATGAGGTTAGTGCTGATTTACCACAAACAGTTAACGAGAGGCCCATTAGAGAAAGACGTTTACCGTTTTGGCACAAAGATTATGAATTTAATTTCTTTAATTTTAGTATGTTCGCGAACGATGAACCCCAGACATTTAAGGAAGCAATTGATTCTGTACACAAAGATGAGTGGATTGATGCCATGAGAGATGAATATAAATCGCTTATGTCACACAAAGTATGGAGATTAGTGGATAGGCCGAAAAGCACTAACATTGTAAAGTGTAAATGGGTCTTCAAACAAAAGTTAGATGGCGACGGTAATTTAGACAAGTTTAAAGCGCGTTTAGTTGCAAAAGGTTTCACTCAGCGATATGGAGTCGATTACGAGGAAACATTTGCGCCAGTTGTAAGACATTCAACTCTTCGTATGTTATTTGCACTTGGTGTAGAATACGATATGGATATAGACCATGTTGATGTAAGTACTGCATTTCTGAATGGAGATTTGTATGAAACTATTTACATGGAACAACCTACTGGTTTTGAAGTTAATTCTAAAAGTAAGGTATGTCTTCTCCAAAAGAGTTTGTATGGTCTTAAACAGGCACCTAGAGCTTGGAATGAGAAAATTCACAATGTTCTTATTAACGACGGCTTTACGTCATTAATTTCCGAAAAATGTGTTTACGTTAAAGGTAGAGGTGTAACCAAAATTTTTATAGCTTTATACGTAGATGATTTATTTATTTTTTCTAGTGATTTAACTGTTAAAAATAAACTTTATAACATTTTACAAACTAACTTTAATATTAAAATCTTAGGTCCTGTCAAATATGCTCTTGGTTTAAAGGTAGAAAGAGACAGATCTCAAGGTACCCTTAAATTATCGCAAGGGGAATATATTAAAAATGTTTTAAATAAGTTTGGCATGTCTGAATGTTATAAAATATCAACTCCAATGGAAGTTAACTTTAACTTAGAGAAAGCATCTCAATGTGACACAAACTATCCTTACCGTGAGTTGATAGGTAGTATAATGTATCTTGCTGTCTGTACTAGACCAGATATTTCATACGCCTGCAGTAAGTTGAGTCAATACAATTCGTGTTATGACAAAACTCACTGGACTGCTGCAAAGCGAGTATTAAGATATCTATCTCATACAGCTGATTATGGTCTTAATTTTAAAAGAGGAAACTCAATCATTGAGATTTTTTCTGATGCCGACTGGGCTGGCGACGTCATAGATCGGAGATCATATTCAGGTCTTGTTACTAAATTTGGCAATTCTCTTATAAATTGGGAAGCACGAAAACAACAAACTGTAGCGTGCTCAAGTACTGAGGCGGAATATTATAGTTTGGGTAGTGCGGTAAAAGAAGCCAAATTTATTCGTAATTTTTGGAACGAATTAGTCGGGATAGAATTACAAGCTCCAATTGTTATTTACAACGACAATCAGAGCACACATAGAATGGTCAGCGATCAAGCGTTTAGACGAACTAAACACATTGATGTTTGTCATCATTTTATTAGGGAATCGGTGGCGAACGAACACGTTAAAATAGTGTACAAGCCTTCTGCTGAACTTGTAGCCGATCTATTTACCAAGGCACTTCCAAAATGTAAACATAAAAAATTTGTTACAGATTTAGGTTTACATTAATGTTAATTTTACTTGTACATTTATTTATTAATTGTTGTTTAGTATTAATTAACTTTGTGTGTCTTTTAGTTTTTCCCTGTTATTATTTTGTTCGTTATTTATATTTCTTTGATTGCTTTACTTTACTCGACCATTTCTGTTTTTATTCTTATACATGCTCGAGTAAGGGGAAGTGTAAAAGATAAAAACGTAGTGTCAAGAGGTTGTCACTCATCTTTTTATGTTTCAATGAATAACAAGTAATTCTTTATAATTTTCTCTTTAGTTAAATTTCCTATGCCCATTTACATCCTTACAAATTCGCTGCCTGGTAGCTAGTAAACTAGCCCCGTGTGATCGAAGCTTAAGTTCTGTCCATATTTAAAAAAAAAACGGATATATTTTGAAATAAACTTATTATTATTACGAATATGATGCTTAACAAAAGTAATTATTATATTTTAACCGGGGCCTATTTGCCTTGGCGCGTTCGCGGCACTGGGTGTGAAAGCTATGAAATGACATAGGTGTTGGAAGCGGGTCTGTGGCCGACTGTACGTCTGGAGTGTTACCTTGAAGATAGCAAGGTCGTCATATTAATTACAATAAATCGCTACTGCAGTACTTTAGCGATATGAACCCTCAAAACACATGATTCCATGCTAATTAGTTTATGAATTAAATTTGTATTCGAAAATTAATATTTACAAACTACTAAAATAATATCCTTGCCAAGCCGTCTGGCCAGCGTGAGGAGTGTAGGCCAAATTCTCCAGATATATTTTCTGGAATGCCCATCTCCAGCAGTGGAGGTCTAGGGCGCTGTGTTCTAGGGGCTGTAATGAAATGAAAATAAAATTAAATAACTATAAAAACCTAAACTATAAATTTAAAATGAATTTTTAAGGATACTCAAGAGACGCCATCGGAGATAGTCCCAAGAAGACTGGTAACATTTCAAATAATTTCCAGCCTTCCTATCTCCAGATTTCTCCGTCAGCCGTTTGGACAACTCCTTGGCCAAACGGCCAAGATGGCTTAGGGTCCCCATGGTCCCATAGTCTCGACCCCAAACGGCGCAAACTCGTAACCTGTACCGAGGTTGGCGAGAGTGACTGCCTACATGGTCTAGCGGTTAAGTCCGTGGATTTAGACTCGGAGGTACCGGGTTCGATTTCTGGTCGGGACACAAAAATATTAATTAATGTAAATAAATACATTTAATTAATATTTAATTTATTTGTGATATTTCTCGAGTTTGGTACGCTGGAGACATCGATGAGCTTGCCACTTGTCATGATTGGCCTATAGTAAAGTTGGCTAAATGTGAATCCGCTTATTTATAAGCGTGGTTTCTGACCACCCCGAAAGGGAAACGGTCATGATGATACTTACTTTACTTTTAAACACCTCACTGTCGATTCACTTGGCGCTTATTGCGACCGAAAACTAGACGTAATTGGCGAACTGTTTTCGCAAAACTTTCACTATTTTTGTAATGTGTTTTATTACAATAAATAAACGTTGTTGGTTTAAATACATCTCTATATTCTTAAATTGCGTGACATCTGTAAAAAAAAACACCATACATCTCATATTAACAAGATGTCGGCAAATTTAAATCCGGCGCACTTGCTGGGACACCCTTACATATTTATTTATTTATTTAAAACTTTATTGCACGAAGTACAAAGGCGGACTTAATGCCCGTAGACATTTTCTGACAGCCAAACCTTGGGGACAAATTTGAACTATTATAGGTGCAATGAAAGAAATATTAAAAAATTAGGAAGAAAAATTTACAGCTTAATTATACACTTACATATTATATTGTTATATATACTATGATATCAATATACTAAATACTAATACATACATAATACTATACATAAACATACATATATACACTTACTAATATTGTGAGGAGCTTTTCAGTGTAGATATACGAGTTTTTGAAACGAAGATCTGGTAGTTGCTTGTCTTATGTTTACAGAAAGATCATTCCATAAATTTGTGGCGACAACGACAAAAGAATTTGAAACAAATCCGGAATGATGAGAGGGGACTGACATACATACCTATTAGATATTGTACCCAAAAACTAAATATATTTAATGTCAGCCCCTATAGTAAACAGAGTACTTGGCCATTCTCCAGATATATGTTCTGGAACCCATCTCCAACAGAGGAGATCTAGGAGGTAAATAAAAAAAAATAAAAAACGGGTATATGATAACTGCCTTTGCGGATAAGCGGTTAAGTACGTGGATTTAGACGCGGAGGTACCGGGTTCGATGAATCCGCTTCATTATAAAAGCTTAGTTTCTGACCACCCTGAAATGCTTACGGTCGTTATGATGATGTTATATGATAATGTACGTCTGTAAGACCTTTAAGTAGTTGACACTGAAGGGTCGTGACTCAGCAGTTTCTTTCAGAGGTCATTGAACTTTATTTTTCACTGTACCGTCTGCAAGTATGAGTAATAAATTATACACCATTTTGATGACTATGCTATAGAGAATATAATATTTTAGTTAAACATGGCATTTGCAGATATTCGGTACAGCCATGGCTGCTGATAGTATATATTTTACTCTGACACACTACAATATGACAATTTTAACATATTACTTTTTAACAATTGATAAATAAAAACGAGATCAGCGGAGATGTCAAGTACAAGTAAGTGTTTGTTTTGTAAATGAATTTAGTGTGGATGTTGTTAGTCAAAAGTGGTGTTGTTTTGTTTAATAATGTGCTACAATGTGATTAGTTATGGAAAACGATAAATTGAACTAATATGGGGCACAAGTAGCAGTTTATTATTGCGGTTTTCCCGCGCTGTCAATTCCCATATTTTACCCGACGTGTTTGTGCTATAATGCCGCGAGTGACTCCACGAAAAGCATCAAATTCTGCAGTATCTGGAATTTGTTGATGACCTCACTAACGCATAAAAAAAGAAAGATATATTATGTCAGACTTGGCTGTATAGACCCTTTGCCTTCCCTATCACCTCATTCATCATCCATCGGGAGAAGAGAACACAACAGAAATAAATAACTAAATTAAAAATGGGTTCATATTTATTTATTTATTATTTATAATTTTTAGATACAAAAATGAGTACGAAACATTTTAAATTTCAAATCTTCACAATGAAATTCCAGTACTATCTCCAAAAAAACAGCATGCAATTATGAAATATTTACATATATTTTGAAATAAATATATAACAATACACTACCCACAGTAAGTAGTTCATAAATATTAATTTAGTTTGCTCGCCGACCACACCAGATTACTCCTCGCCAAGGGCAAGAAACAATCCACTATAGAGAGCTAACACCCTATTTAGGATTATTTTTTTTTGATTCGCTTTCGTATCATCATATTGTCTTCTGACCGTACTATGTGTCCGTTCCTTCGATCGATATTTAATGCAGATTATTAAGATACATACATTAATATTAATTCCTTAGTTAAGGTATCCATAAGCATAAGTAATATATAAGGCTCTATCGTTAATTTACTTTTGACGTTTAATTATTCTTAGAACGTAACTCATTAGTTATAAATACGAGTTACATAAAACCAAAATATACAACAATGCATTTCCTTTCAAAAAATACTATTTCTAACAGGAAGGTATAACTGCCCCCCCACCTAGCCAAAATGTTTGGGTTTAACAATGAACAAATCATATTTCCCCGTCGTGACCACGGAATGAAGCTAATGAGAAAATCCAGCAACACAAATATAGGATATAAATTTACGAATAACAGAGTTGTAAATATTTGGGGTTGAAACAATGGGGGTATATTCTATCTTGATACCCACAAATTCATAAAAGAGCTGGGTAAACGAATTTTTCAAGAGTGTGGCGATCCCAAATGCCATAACTACCCAAAACAGAATATCTCCATTATGATATAACGAGGAAATGCGGCGAGCGTTTTAGGTACCCTTCCTGGTGGTAAGCCCTTAGTTTATTTTGTAGAATAGTTTTAATTTCATAGGTATTTTTAATTTAGTTTTAGGCCAGTCTGCTGGGGCATGGAAGTATCCACCGTTCGTGCTGATAAACCCAGTAAAGTGTATCCACACATTTCGGGATCTGCCTCGAATTGCCGTCATGCCCAGTCGAGCCGGCATAGTGTTAGAGACTGATGTCAGTCATGAGTGTCTGATTCCAGTTGCTAACATTCATGAACCTCTCGCGCCACTTACCATCAGGTGGGCGCAAGGTCACATGTCGTGCTAGTACTAAAAAAATATTTACGATATATACGTACATCGATGTATATTTAATATCTGTGGGGTCCCCTCTTGTATTTATTTATTTTACCAAATACGATGTAATAATATTCTGAAAATTTGCGTAGCATAATGTGTCTGACCACCCTTCAAACAATAAAAACAACTAGGTATATTGTAATTTTCTTCAGGCACAGAAAGCGTCTCAAGGCCTCATCAATTCGGCTGGCCACTTAACGCCCTTGGCCTCAAAAAAAAAACTGTTTCATATGCGGAAATTTAAATTTTCTTTAACTTGTAATTATTTATGTATTAAACTATATTATTTATATAAACTAAACTATACTTACGAGTACTACTAAGAACGCTTTCCTTAAAATCCTACAAAGGTCTGTTCAAACCCCTCCGGCATATACCAATGAGAGATACACTTTTCTTAAGTACATTTGTCATAGATTGACTTGACCCTAGATAGAAGGAGGGTTGACTCCATGAAGAGCATCAAATTCTGCAGCATCTGGAATTCACTAACTCATAAAAAAGAAAGATATATTATGTCAGACTTGGCTGTATGGGCTAGACCCTTTGCCTTTCCTTTTACCTCATTCATCATCCATCGGGAGAAGAGAACACACAGAAAATAAAAACTAAATATTAAGATTGTTATTTTCTAACATTACTTCTGTCATTTTCGAATCAATGTGGCAAGGTTCTATCTCCCATTCTGAATGCGCGCGGATATATATTGTCACTAAAATCCCTAAAGCTGACCCTTGACACAGAAAACCTAAGATTTTGCTCATGATTAAATTTATTTAAGGAAACTAATACAAGGACATTTGGCGGTGCGTGAAAACTGGACCGGTGACCTTCAGATTCGACCGGTCGAATCTTAACTAATAACATTATGTCAACAAACCAAAAGACACATCTAAGGTACTTTAAGAGGGTATTTCTCATTGGTACATGCCGGGGTTAGTACCGCTACCAGTATTCTTAAGGAAAGCGATCTTTAACCGGACCACCACCGCTAGTATTTTATTACATTTTAATTTCAAAATCAAAATAATTTATTTCCATTGGTTCTCTCAAAACAACTTGGATACAGTCAGAACTAATTAAATCAATACAATTTTCACAACATAATTATGTACTAATCAAAGTGGTAATAATGGTTGGACCGTAAACAGGCAATAATCCATATTTATGTATGCTATGCACAACATTATTGCTATAAGCAAGTAAAACTAACTAACTTAGAAACTACTTAAATAAGATCGTGGCTGTAAAGAGGCCGTGTCAGTTTACATTCTAAATACTTAATAATTCTGATGTATAGAAATTATATACATATGTCAGATAATTTATAAATGTAGAACAAAATATATATATATATATATATATATATATATATATATATATATATATATATAATCTAAATACTAATAATGATATGCCAATTAAACATAAATTCATAGCTGTAAATGGGCCGTGTTATCTTATATTCTAATAGCATTAATGTTAATTAATATTCGTGGCTGTAAAATGGCCGTGTCACCTTACACTCTAAATAAAACATTCTATGTCAAGTAAACTTAAATTTAAATTCGTGGCTGTAAAGAGGCCGTGTCAATTAAAAATAAATAATTTAAATTTAAATATTAAGAATTATTATTAATTTATCATTAGTTTATTAAATTTGGCCGAGTACTTCTATGTAATGGTATCTTTCATTGCATCTTGTAGCTCATAATAACTTTTGTTTATGAGAATATTTTTAGTGATGTTTTAAATTTTTCATATTCTAAATTCGTTACATCTGCCGATAATTTATTATATAGCTTTATACCATTGCATAGAAAACTCTTTATCGATTTCGTCAGACGAGCTTTGGGGTATTTAATTTGATTGTTTGACCTTGTCTTACTTGCATTTCTAGGGAGGTCTTTTATTTATTTAAAAAATAGAAAAAAATGTCCTAAAACTATTGTTACAGTCATCAATAGTTATAACAAAATACAACCTAATACCTACCTAAAATAGATATTCATTAAATTAAATATTATTATTGAAAAACTAAGATAAAATAAAAATATTAAATGGCAATGCTGATCCTTTGCCTCAAATATTGCCCAGCATTTGTATTTGCATTGAATAAATAATAAAAACATAAATAACATTAAATTTATTGATTTTGTTTACTTACAACTGACTATTAATCGGTTCTTCGCGCCATTTTGCGTGGACATGTCAAGTGCTAGTTTTTGATTTGTAAATTAATTTACTGTGGATATTATTGGTCAAAACTGGTGTTGTTTTGTTTGTAAAACAACAATAATGTGCTACAATGTGAATAATTATGGAAAACGATAAATTGGACTTTAAATATGGGGCACAAGTTGCAGTTAATTTTTTGCGGTTTTCCCGCGCTGTCAACTCCCATATTTTACCCGACGTGTTGAAGCAGTGGATGGTTCCGCGAGTGACTCCAAGAAAAGCATCAAATTCTGCAGCATCTGGAATTTGATGATGACCTCGTTAATTCATGAAAAAGAAAGATATATTACGTCAGACTTGGCTGTATGGGCTTGACCCTTTGCCTTCCCTATCATCTCATTCATCATCCATCGGGAGAAGAAAACCAAAAAAAAAAAAAAAAACTGACTATTATTCTAGGCCTAAATGTTCATACATATGAACTGCCAATTTAATGTTTGCTAGAGCTATACAACCTTCAATAGAATAATGCATACATGTGACCTATTTTATTGTTTACATTACTTTCCTCCTAATTGCAACGTATTACCATTTAGGTAGTTATTTATTTTATTTTACATAAAATATGCACTCATTTATAATGGTCGTACATACTAAGTACCTACGTCACGCATTTAGTCATACGAGTATTTAGTAAGTCTTGTTTCAAGCGGTGTTATTTTTATTTATTTATTTCAAAACTTTGTGCACTAGGTACACAGGCGGACTTAATGCCGCTAGGCATTCTTACTGGTCAACCTTAGAGACAATTTAGAGCATTTGTATAAATAAAACATAAATACTAAATCTTATATACTATATACAAAACTATAGACTAAATACTATCATTATATATAAATAGAATACATTTTATATAAATATCACCATGGCAAGCTTACAATATTAGTTCTCCGTCAAAGTAATGATTTGTATTAGACATCATTGTAATATTTAATAATAAATAAATAAATATTTCCAGACAGGTCACACAGCGCCATCTAGTTTTCGTGGTAAGCTACGAGGCTTGTGTTACGGAAACTAGATGGTAGATAAACTACATATTATACATATAAACACCCAAACCTAGACAAATTATACAATGTACAACTTGCCCCCGGTGGGAATCGAACCCACGACCTCCCGAGTTCACGGCAACGATTGGATTGTGCGAGCGAGAGGGAAGCAAAAAAAATTAATTATTTAAATTTAGATCTGGCAATTATTTCTGGAAACGTATTAGCCTTGCTATACAGAGGGGAAATGTTGCCAGTCTTCAAATTCATATATTTCTTTATAACAATAGGTATTTTAGACGATGGTTCAATAGTTATAAATTGGGTACACGATCTTCAGCCCATGGGCGTATAAAGATTAAATAATTAAGTATAGTAGACATATATAGTAAACTAAAGAAAGATATAATAAATTAATTGAAATGAAAAGTAGGATTAACTAATTAATGTCAAGGTAAGAAATTAATATTGTTCATTTAATCTTCTAGAAAATCTTGCACAGAGTAGTGGCATTTGTCTTGTTGGACTATCCCTGAAGATATTTTTAAAAAATATTATTTACTACTACTACATGATGTGGTCCAATCTTACATTTATCTGGGAGCACTAATATCTAATAACGGTGGATGCGAAGATGAAATCAAGCGTCGAATGGCAGTTACAAGATCTGCTATGGACAAGCTGAAGAAGATATGGAGGAACCGAAACGTTACCAAAGCCACTAAAATCCGGCTGGTTAGAGCTCTTGTGTTCCCTATTTTTCTGTATGCTGCGGAGACGTGGACCCTACGCGAAACAGAAAAAAAACGAATTAATGCTCTAGAGATGTGGTGTTGGCGGAGAATGCTGGGCATATCATGGACGGAGTTCCGAACAAACAAATCCATACTGGAGGAACTGGGGATCAGACAGCGCCTTTCCTCGACTGTACAATTACGCATTCTCACTTTCTTCGGACACGTGTCACGGCGTGGAGAAACATCAATCGAGCGCTTGGTAGTCCAGGGGAAAGTCGATGGCAAGAGGATGCGTGGTAGGTCTCCGATGAGATGGACCGATCAGGTGAAGGTTGCAATGGATCATCCCCTACATGAGTGCACTAGGAAAGCCGAGGTCCGAGAGGAGTGGCGACGGCTTGTTAAGCGTGCCACTAGCACTCCAATGGCGACCACGACCACTCTGCCAAGAGTGTAGCGACTAAGAAGAAGAACATGTTGTGTATAAATATTAGGTTGGCAAACTGACTAAGTCAAAGTCAAAATATCTTTATTCACGAAAACCTATTACAGGCATTTATGAAACGTCATTAATTTAATTCTTTTGAATGATTCTCCTCCTGCTGCTGGTAGAAGACTAAGCTAACGTTAAGTTAAAATACATTTGTCTGTTATAAAAATAAAACACTAGAAATAAATTTAAAAAAGGATCCGTCATAGGTGTAACAAGGTACCAGTGCCGCTAGCGACATTACTAAATGCTTTGCCTGATACACCCCATTGTACTAAGAAAATCTCTCTCCGCGATGTCTTTAGGGTACCAAACTTGAGAAATATCACAAATAAATTAAATAATTTATTGTGTCCCGACCAGGAATCAAACCCTATACCTCCAAGTCCGAATCCACAGAATTAACCGCTTGACGCCGGAGACATTAGGTATAGGTAGGATTTAGGTATACTAAAATAAAATTATTTGCAAACGAGCTCTCCCAAGTTCCACCGCCTCCGTGGTCTAGTGGTAACAAACGTTGCCGTGAACTCGGGAGGTCGTGGGTTCGATTCCCACCGGGGGCAAGTTGTACATTGTATAATTTGTCTCGGTCTGGGTGTTTATATGTATAATATGTATATATTTACAAAAAAAAAAAGTTAATATGTAGTTTATCAACCATCTAGTTTCCGTAACACAAGCCTTGTAGCTTACCACGGAAATTAGATGGCGCTGTGTGACGTGTCTGGAAATATTTATTATTATTATTTATTTAAATACCTAAACTAAATAAAATATTAAAAATGACGGTCAAGAAGCAATTAAAATTTGTTGAAAACAAAATAAGTAAACACAAAATTTGGAAAAAAAATATGTGCAAGAGTCGTGCAAGAGACTACCCTAGTCTTGGTCTTGCAACCATATCAGTAGTCTTGTTCTTGGTCTTGCAAAAAAAACCAGACCAAGACCAAGACAGACAGACAGTGGGGTCGTCCAGGCCTGGATGTCTAATGGGCCTGGGTTGGGGATGGGGACATTTCCCCGTTCTCCCCGGCAGGATCTTAGCGAGTAATCACCCGCTGGTAATTCGTGCACCTTTAGTGCTGGGCACCGTTACTGGTATAACAGCGCCCGTATGGCTCACGAGCCCAGGGGATCTGGGTTCGGCTACTTCAGTTCTCCTCCAGGAGCACTTCTCTAGGAAGTGATCTCCCGTTGGTGGGCCGAGCACAAGACGGAGCGATATTCTGGAGATGCTTAAAGTGTTCGTTGTCGTACACGTACATACGTCTAGTCAGGCCAACGACAAACTCTTCAATAGTAGGCATCTCCAGATCTCGAGCTATGACGGAATTACGCACGAACCATAGCGCTCGCGAAACCACTCTGAGCGATATGTTCTGCTGACTTTGGATCTTGTAGACCAAGACTGCATGACGAAGACCAAGATTGGGCAACACTAGTTAAGTGAAAAGAGACAATTTATAGGGTTTTAGTCCGTAGGGTTATAGGGTAGTCGTATACTGCCTTCGTGGTCTAGCGGTTAAGTCCGTGGATTAAGACTCGGAGGTACCGGGTTCGATTCCTGGTCGGGACACAAAAACATTTATTAATGTAAATAAATACATTTAATTAATATTTAATTTATTTGTGATATTTCTCGAGTTTGGTACTCTGGAGACATCGACGAGCTTGCCACTTGTCATGATTGGCCTATAGTAAAGTTGGCTAAATGTGAATCCGCTTATTTATAAGCGTGGTTTCTGACCACCCCGAAAGGGAAACGGTCGTGAGGATACTATACTTTTACTTTACTAGTCCGTAGGCGCCTTAGGTCTCCTTATGAGGTCCCACGGTGATTCGGGCATGCGACCTCCCGCGGTGGCCCTTCAGGCTGTGGTCGTATCGTTAGGCCATATTTCGCTTCCGTCTTAAAAAAAAAATGTTAACTTTATTAATTGTATTTTTTTGTCCACAGATACAACTTAGCATGAGCTAGAATGGCGCTAAAATTAAAATACACCGACGAGCACGGCATCCTTCACATCAACATGAGTCCTATATCAAGTCCTGGAATCGAGCCGGAGCCCCCTCCGCACATCACCAGCCCCAACTTCGACACGATCAACAACCGATTCGGGCAGTACGATCTCTTCGGTCCAAAGTATGGTGGGGATAGCAACAAAAACAGTGGGGAAGTGGAAAAACAGTCGCTGTTTCGTAGCCGCTACAACAGTATCGAAGAGGAACTGGCGAACACACCATACGCGTTCACAGATCGCAATTCAATACTCGATATTTCAGTATCCGACGAAGCGTCGCCCTCGAAAGACATCGAGGATGATAGGTTTTTTAATCGTACAGTAAAACTAAGCTCAGATGGACTTTTTGGGCCGTCATGTGATGTCAAACGTACTGACGAAGCGCCTGCGTTTAGCGTTACCCAATTAATTCACGCACAGGATAGATATTTTGATCTGTCGACTAAACAGACTTTGTTAAGTGATAAGACAGTGAGGGTGGATAGTGTTAAGGGTGGTGGAAAGAGTGCTCCAGGATCAGGGAAAAGAGTGAGCTGCGAAGAATCATTCAGAGTTCTTTCTGCTGAGAAAAGTAAAGATATTCACGTGGAATTGGCGACAAAAGTACAGTAAGTAGAATTTATTTTATTGCATTTTTATTAAATATTTGTTTGGTGGTCAGAAACCACTCTTTTTTAAGGACTATCATGACAAGTGGCAAGCTCGTCGATGTCTCTAGCGTACCAAACTTCATAATTTATTTATTTATATTTATATAAATAAATGATTAAGTCCCTACCAGTTATCGAACCCGGTCTAAATCCACGAACTGAACCGCTAGATCACGGAGGCAGTTAAGAATATTTTCTTTAATCCTAATAAGGTCGGTTCGAACCCCGGCATATACCAATAAGAAATACACTTTTTTATATACATTTGTAATAGATTTACAATATTACCGTTTGCGTGTCTCAGAGAGCACGTCAGTCCCGGTTCCACTAATGCCAACTTGTAGAATAAATTGTTTTTAAAAAATATATGAATTACCCTGTCGACAACAGCGTTTTGCCAGAGCGTGGCGAGTGTAGGCCAAATTCGTTCCAGAATTTTCTGGAAGGCCTATCTCCAACAGTAACAGTCTAGTAAAGTTGGCTGAATGTAAACCCATCAAGGGACACAGCCGTGATTATGCTTTTTATTATTAGTGATTAACTAATAATCATATAAATAATAATATAATAATTATTGGTAAGTAACCTACCTCACATAAATGTTCTCGTTGTCCCGAAGGTCTGACAGGCAGAGAATGTCAAGCGACATTATGTCACGCCTTTGTATATTTATGTGCAATAAAGTTTTAAATAAATAAATAAATAAAAATTAATCATACATTTGTCGCACGATAAAGATGTCGAATGCTCTTTCAGCCAATGTGTTTCCACTAAACTATAACGAGTCCTTAAAGCGAAGTGTGTAAAAGCATCGAGTCAAGCCGGCATAGTGTTAGGAACTAATGTCAGTCATCAGTGGCTGATTCCAGTTGTTACCAGTACCTCGCGTTGTTATAGGAGTTCATTTAGTCGCAACGGTAGTGTGTTCGATTTCTGGAAATACTAAATTGTGTATTTTATTTAGCCATATCTGTAAAATTTACAAAAATATCTATGCTAATTTCTCTTATATATCGGACCGGCACCCGTACGGTAAATCAATAAATCTGCCATATTTTTAAAAAACACGACCAAAAATATAAAACAATTTTATTTCGGCCATAAAGCCTTAATTATAAATTTATAAATCGGTTCAAACACCTCAAGCCCACTTCCTAATATGTAGCAACCCATTCGGACAAACATGGCGTAATGATACCCACCTGCGAAACTAAATCGATCCCAAATTGAATTCGTTTTACGCACAATGGAATACACGTTAAATTTTATATTTCGACCAATCTTCAGAATTTTATATATTTAATAAAATTAAATACTTACAAAAAAAAATGCTAAGTGCCCAATACACTAGCAGCATTTCCCCTTGATGATAATTTATCGTTAAATTAATTAAACGTTAAATTGTTTTAAATAGTAATAGGAAGTACAGATATAGTGCATAATGTAATGTATTTTATCGGGAAAGTTCGTATTTATCGTTATCTCTCAATTTGCTTCAGATCCATTTGACACTAAACAATAAAGTTACATATTAATAGATATGAAAATGTCACTCATTTAATATAATAATTGATGGACACTTCGGGTGCCGTCGTATTGTAATTATATTTGCTTAAAGAGTGGTATTTAACAATCCGCGGATCTTAGATAGAAAAGGAAATGCTTTTATTGTGGCTGAGGTTATTCGCTACGCTAACTTCACACCAACGCAATCAGCTATCATCGTCATCATCAACTGTACTTCACTATTTCATTCATCATTATTAAAATGTTCAAAATTTTCGATACTGTTATTTACTGTCAACTTAGAATAATGACGATAGTAAACTGTCACCTTTCACGGGAATTTTGCTGATCATACACGAGCTCATGTCAAAATAATGTTTTCCATTATTTCAATTTCCATTATTTGCAACTTTAAATTGATTGGGAAAACTTAAATTAAATATTGCCCGCGGCGCGTTTATAATATTTATTACAATAATTTCACCATCAGCCTGTATCTCTCTACAGCTGGATGTAGGCATCCCCCAAGGCTCGCCATTTAACGAAATCTTTCGCCACCCTCATCCAACCAACCTTCTTCAGGTCATCTATCCATCTGGCAGGGAGTCGTCCCACTTTTCGTCTTCCTGTACGTGGTCTTCACTCTAGACCCCGTTTGCCCCATCGTTCATCGGTTCTGCGGCAGATGTGTCCGGCCCATTGCAACTTCAGCTTGCTAATTTTAAAAGCTATGTTTTATTCGTTTAACGTTTTGAATTCTATTAGAGAAATAATAAATCTCTTTCCATAGCTCGCTGAACAACCTTGAATTTATGGACCAAACCCATTGTCAGTGTCCACGTCTCTGCTCCATACGACATTACCGCGAGGACATACTGGTTAAAGACATTTATTTAAGTAAGATTAAATATTTACATTATGCATTGCGGGGGAAATGCCAGTGTCGAAGTTGTGCAGGAATATTTTTAATGACAATTTATTAACTATTCCAGAAGTTGGTATTAGTGGAACTGGTACCAACGGCTTAATGTGCTTTCCGAGGAACGGTGGTGTTGTAAATCTATGACAAAATAGGCGTAAGAAAAGTGTATTTCTTATTATATGCCGAGTGGGTTTGAACCAACCTTTGTAGGATTTAAGGAATGCGTTCTTACAATCGAGCCACCGCCGCGCTTGCATCAAATTAATAAGGCAAAATTATGCAAAAAAAAAATCAACGCACGCGAATCGTTATTTGCTATCGTCTGTAGTGGAAACCTTAATACTAATACGAGTATTAACAGCGTTTTGCACTGTCAGTTTCCGTTATTAAAGGGATTCTATTATATAACATGCAATCTTGAACAAGATTCGCGTTGATTTCGTGTGCCCTCCACACTGTTGTTGATGCTATTTTTTTTTGTATCTCGCCAAACCATTAATGTTTGTTGGCGAGGAGCGGATTCGCATTTAGCCAACCTTACTATATGCCAATCATGACAAGTGGCAAGCTCGTCGATGTGTCTAGCGTACCAAACAAAAAATATCACAAATAAATTAAATATTAATTAAATGTATTTATTTACATCAATCATTATTTTTGTTTCCCGACCAGGAATCAAACCCGGTACCTCCGAGTCTAAATCCACGGATTTAACGGCTAGACCACGGAGGCTCATTCCAGATTTTAGGAATCATGTAATGTGATGTTCTCTCTCCAGAGTAGTTAACAGCTGTGGATTGCAACAATCTACCCCGAGCAATTTTTTGTATTTCTGTTTGCCAAATACTTAATAAGTAATTAAGTTAGGCGTTACATCCGTCTGGACCCGGCATTAAATGCGAATATTTAGCGAATAGCAAACAAAAAACAATAAAATGTGTCTATTACATAAATTATTGTGGTTTATTTCACTTTTGATATCATCAAAGCAAACCTTGTTGGTGAAAGTGTTCTCCGAACGTATATAAATTTACATTTTCTACCACAAAAACATATTAATGTAATAATATTGTATAATAAATACATTCCTATAAAAAAAAAACAACAACGCAACTGCCATATTATTCTAAGAAAGCAACGGTGATGGGTTGCCTTAAATAATAGGTATCTTGAAGACTTTTTGTTTTAAAATATTATTCAGTCAGTGTACTTTTGAGAAATTTAGTCTACCATAGATTTTCTATGAAATAAAATTACGGACATTTTAGAGATCGGCGTGCGAAAAATTTCTAGTATTGCTTTACGGGCGTTCTTATCCTCGTTGCACAGTGTTCAAGATTTAGGTTCAAAAATCTTAAATCAAAATCGTGTTGAATTAACATGTGCACTGGGAGGCAATCAAAGCCTGGAAAATTAACTTATTAATTTACAAAACACCTATAAACATTTGGCTCAAAATCCAATCAGTGATCGACATCCCGCCCGGCTGCTGGCTTCAGTAGAAAAGGAATCCGGCCACTGGTTACACGCGCTGCCTTCTGCGAACCTCGCCACACTGCTTGACGACAAAAGTTTCGCCGTTGGTCTTCGGTTAGGGGCACCATTATGTATCCTACATAGATGTCCGTGTGGAAAGGAGGTCGACTGTCTTGGTGTTCATGGGCTCTCCTGTTCCAAAAGTGAGGGCAGATTTTCCCGCCACGGCTCCCTTAACGATACTATTAAAAGGGCTCTAGCCACCATCGAGGTAATGTCAATAGTCAAACTTAAAGAAACTGCAGGAATCGAACCCTATTGATAACATTTTCGGAATAATTGTATAGCATACGAATATATCAGTCCCAAACACGAAATTTATTCATTACAGTGTTCAGAACCGAGTTGAAGATCATCAAATTCTAAGTGTTTTTTTTTTTAATATACATATATTTTTAAGTATATTGTGCCTATCTGTATAACTGCCTCCGTGGTCTAGCGGTTAAGTCCGTAGATTAAGATTCGGAGGTATCGGGTTCGATTCCTGGTCGGGACATATACGAGACATCGACGAGCTTGCCACTTGTCATGATTGGTCTTTAGTAAAGTTGGCTAAATGTGAATCCGCTTATTTATAAGCGTGGTTTCTGACCACCCCGAAAGGGAAATGGTCGTGATGATACTTTACTTTTTTTTTTACCTGATGGTAAGTGGCGCGCAAGGTCCATGAATGTTGCTCATGATTGACATCAGTCCCTAACACTATGTCGGCTTGACTGGCCATGACGGCAATTCGAGCCTGATCCCGAAACGTGTGGATAGCCTTTACTGGGTTTATCGACACGAACAGTGGATACTTCCCCGCCCCGGCAGACTGGGCAAATTACCACCATCAGTCTGCCTATGTTGCAGAATTTGATGGCTTTCATGGAGTAATTTGCATCAATATCGACCAAATACGTCGGGTATGTGGGAGTGCACAGCGCGGGAAAACTGCAAAAAATAAACTGCAAATGCCCTGTCAACTTATTAGTGTCAAATTTATCGTTATAACTTACATTGTAGCACATTATTAAACAACATATCATTAAATATCCATAAACTTGGACTTGACATGTCCGACAATATCCGTGTAAAGGGCGGATTTTTTTCTCCGGAACTATATTAAATTAGTAAGCGGAAAGAATTTATCGCACCATTTGACAGATATAATTGTGTTTTTTTTTTAATAAACAAAACAAGGCAAAACTCGTTGGTCAGTCACGGTTTATAGATTTTCTCAAAGGTATTTTTGCGTAGATTTTTTACTTGTATAATTTTTGCAATAAAAAACGTATTTGATTTGTCGTCACTTGTACACAGAGTATCTTCATGACCGTAATCAAAATCAAACAAGTATCTACTTATTGCTCGCCTTTTTTTTACCGAATTTTGCTTAAAGTGTATGAAAACCATAGAGTATAGAGCAACGCCAAGTCGAACGACTTTTAAAGCAAAATACAGTAATTAATGCGCTGGACAAATCTAACACAGGGTATTTTGCAAATATTTATAAAAATATTTTATATATTTTTTTCGAATATTAAACTTTTCAATGCAACTTATTTATAACACACAAATATACATATACAATATAAATACAATACATACATACCTACATACATTAAATAAATATAACTTCGAACTTTAATTATAATAATATACGTTCATTTAAATAAAGCAACTATGCTCACTTGTTAGTTACAAAATCCTTACAACTAATGTTAATATAAAAATGAAAATAAAAGTAAAAGAAAATAAAATATGGCAATATTAAAACAATATGACCGTGCAGTAACCACTCCGCCCCCCACCAGTCTGACAGGATGCACCTCACTCCCGCCAGACCAGCAGCCGCACGAAGCAGCCAATGCACGGCGAATCATATCTTTCAGATATCATCTTCAGGATATTTTTTTATTTTTTATTAAAAACTTTATTGTTTAATACAAAAGGCGTATGTAATGCCGCTTGGCATTCTCTTACCATCAACCTTCGGGACAAGGAATCGAAGTTTAGGCATGGCAAAATAAAAAAACACAAAAAAAAATCAATAAAAATAATTAAATCACTTATTAGTACTAGTTAAATTAAATAATCATAAAAATAATAATACTTAAACTACATAATATATATATATATATATATATATTCTTACATACACTACATAGACTAGATAACTAATTATATACATACACTACGTAAACGGGAAATATATACTTATATACACAATAATATGGGAACTACAATACACTTACTACAACGAATAATTAAAAATATAACATTATACGAGTAATGAATAGTTCAAGTTATGCTTATTGCAATTTTAAAAAGTGGGCGTATACTTGTCTCTTTAAATATGACTCTGTTTGGCGCTTGCCGAATATTTAAAGGTAGGTCGTTCCATAATGACACAGCTACCACTGAAAACGAGTTGGAAACAGAATTAGTGCGGTGCGAAGGAATAGCCAGTAAAGAGTTATGTGCAGAGCGAAGAATCCTATCATGAAATGAACTTAGAAATGAAAAGTTATCTTTTAAATATTTAGGTGACAAAGTGAACAAGAACAGAGAAAAGAAGAGAGAGAATTCGGAGATTACGATGGAATCGTATAGGTAACCATTTTAATTTTGCACGAAACTCCGAAACGTGATCGTACTTCCGCAATCCAAAAATAAATCGAATGCAGGAATTAAGCAATCTGTCCAATTTATTAAGGTGTTCTTCCGTTAGATCCACACAACATACATCACCATAGTCAAGAATAGGTAGAAGAAGAGATTGAGCAAAAGTAATTTTAGCTTTTAAAGGTAAGAAGTGTTTTAATTTATTAAGGGAGTGAAGAGCGGCGAAGACCTTACGGTTTGTATTATTAATCTGAGAGTTCCAGCTAAGATTCGAGTCAATATAAACACCAAGATCCTTTACCTCATTAGAAAATAGAATTGGTACATTTCCATATCGAATGTTTTCCAGGGTACTTAAATCAATCCTTGATAACAGTCGCGAACTACCAATTACGATAGCCTGGCACTTAATTGGATTTACAAGTACCTCAAATCGCTTAGACCACGAATTGATGTTATGGATACTGTTAGTGCTTGTCCTCACTCTGTTAAGCAATGATGCAGTGGTTTTGCGTCTTATAGCAAAGAAGTCATCTGTATGAGCCTGCGCAAACATTGCGGACGCACTACAGTAGCGTTAATTTCTAACTTCTTAATTTTGCTTTATGTTTTTTTATTACTCGTCTATGGATAACCTTAAAAATACAGTAGTTTTAAGCCAAATTGGCCATGTTTAAAGAACTGGTTTATAATTATGATTATTATTAACCCATAACAAAGTATTCCAAACTTAGTTTATGCGATTTTAATAATAATAATTACCAAGTCAAATAGGTACTTTGACTAACACGCTTGAGTCGGGCATTTGGTAAAATATTTATTTATTAAAGGATAACTAACGACTAATAACAAATTTGGAAAAAATAAATGGAAACATAAAGGGTCAATTAGAAGTTACCGCAAATGGAATGAATGTTCCTTTCCGATAAGTGGACCTACTTGTACATATCCTATACTTTTTCTTATTCTTTACGTACCGCCATACATTCCCACCGGAATTCGGCTAAGTCTAAGGTTACAAACACAAGTACAACACATTTGTCCTGCCTGGAGAGTGCTATAAGGCAAGGAACAGAACTGCAGGTTAAAGCAGTGTCAAAGGAAAAATAAAAAAAACAAAAAGAAACATTAATATTTAAATAAAACAAAATTATGTTTTCAAATTTAATGCTTTGCACATATACCGCGGGTAATTGTCAAAAAGGCAAATATTTTTCTTAGCCTTCAGGTGCCATTGATTGAGAAATTTGAAATAAAAAGGCCCTTTTTTTAAAAAGATAAAAATCATTATCCAAAAAACAAAATACTACTGCATGGTGAATAACGCCGCGTCTGAAAATCGCGATATCCATTGTAGGCTGGCTATTATAGGCTGGGTAGTGTTATTATTAGGCCGCGTTCGTTTTATAGCATTTGCAACATCTCGTAGCAACTTCATAAACCAGCGCGAAATGTCGTTTTTGTTAAGAAATACCACTTTTTTTTTAACAATGCTAACATTTCTTAAATAAAACGAGCGGTGAGGCTACTTTTTGACAAGTATTTTCGTTCATGTTTTATCATACCATGGCATCCAACACACATGATATTATTATGGTCTTTGAATTTATTACATAAAATCGTTTAAAATACATTTTTAACAAATATAATAGAAAACTATAAAGTATATAAAAATGATAAACAAACCATTTTATATGTTAATGACATCTGTCAAAAAGTAACATCAATATCCTTTCAACACGGTACTGACATACGAAATTAGCATCAAATGTTAGAATTTTAATTTAACGAACGATTTGTGCTAAAAAACGTGATATTTTCATGCTAACATTTCTTAAAACGAACGCGGCCTTAGTTGATCTCGCCCACATCCGAGAGACAAAATAGAGAGAGAAAGAACTACGTAAGTTAAAAGGTTCGTGCGATCGTCGACTTCTCGCTCGCTACCTACTTGATTAGGCTCAGTATGAGTGGCGATATTTTTAGGATAACTTCTCTGCACCGTAACTTAAGATTTTATTACTGAATAATTAAATTAAGCAATACGTTTTAAACTTTCGCGCACATTCATAATAGTTTTATAATTTTAACGGGTATTTACGCGATTTACCTTAGAGACATATTTCTCCTGACGTTTCAGACAAGTTGCATTGGCCGTGGTCACGGGTCGAGTGTAGTCGACGGTAGTTCTTATATACGGATCATACTAGTCCGGCGGTCTCAATGGAAATCAGCGACCGACGACGTCCCGTATATTATATACGACGATTATATAGGCAACTGCCTCTGTGGTCTAGCGGTTAAGTCCGTGGATTTAGACTCGGAGGTACCGGGTTCGATTCCTGGTCGGGACACAAAAATATTTATTAATGTATATAAATACATTTAATTAATATTTAATTTATTTGTTATATTTCTCGAGTTTAGTAGCTGGCTGGAGACATCGACGAGCTTGCCACTTGTCATGATTGGCCTATAGTAAAGTTGGCTAAATGTGAATCCGCTTATATATAAGCGTGGTTTCTGACCACCCCGAAAGGGAAACGGTCGTGATGATACTTTACTTTTACTATATAGGCAACATCCAGGGCTCGCAACTGCACCCGGCCTTTGCTTTCTGTCTTTTGTTGGTGTTGGACCTTAATCAGCGACCTGTCGTCGTCCCATTCTGCCCGGACGTGGTTCCACTCTAGAACCCATTGCTATTTCAACTTGCAAATTTTTAATGTCTATTTTGTACGACCAATTAGTTACGTAATAAGGCCCAGTAACAACTACATAAGAGTCCATACACTGGGTACATTATACAAATTGCGTTTTTGCCTTTAACGATTACCTAGATGTTGATTTTTTGTTAAGTATTATTTGAAAATAAGAACAAAGGTGTATTTGACTTAAGTATTTAGTTGAAATATATAATTTTAACTAGATTTCTTTGTACAACTAACTACAAATCATTCTCGCTCACATAATCTAATAATTTCAAAGATTTTTTAAGTCTGAAATATGTAGTCCATCAACTTTCATTTTAAATATTATGATTTAGGCAAACTTAAATAAAAATAAAATCACAATATTGATACCATTTATTTATTGTAATTTTAACATGTGGCGATGGCAATTTTATCTTATTTATTTTATTGTAATTTATTGCTTTTGCATGCATTAACAATAGATTAGAATAGTTTTAGCTTAAAGTTTTATCAATTTTTTTTTTTTTATGTAAATATTATGTAGAATACTAGGGTAGCTAGTGCAGCTGGAGCCCAAGACACAAGACGAAAATTCTTGGTTTGGGTTCCAACGTGCTATACAATTGGAAATATGTAGGCGTCAATATTGTTCGCATCGTTTATTATATAAATATTTTACTATTGTATTTATTATTGTAACTAATTTCTACTGTATAAATAAAGAATTATTATTATTATTATATTTCTAGGAAATAAAATTACAGACATTTTGGAGATGATATTCTGGAAGAAAATAAAGAGGTTAAAAAAAATCCTTCCTCAGAAAAGATGAGGAGCATGAAAGCGGAGTGCACGCGATGACTCTAGAAGTTCAAAATGGATGGCTAACTTTGGGCGATTTGTGCATTCCTCTAACTCTGAATTGGCGCTCACTAATGTTCGATTGGTACGACGTCACAATATGAGTAAAAGTAAAAAAGTACACAAATTATGTTCAAGATGAATCTCTTGCGAACTGCAATATAAAATGTTGTTAAACACTGTTTGGTAATGTTGCCACTAGATGGCGGTAGCATCGAATATTGACGTTGATGAAGTAGTGTTACGTAGATACGACAGCGAAACAATATAAAATAATTAATATTTTTGCAAGTTCCATTCGCCACAAAAATGTAGCCGAATGTGCCTCAGTGATGTCGATATATCATATATGCACGAGTCTAGACTAGACAGATGAACAACCATTAGCGTAGCGTTGAAATGTTGTAATCAATAAGACTGCTTAGGCCTTAGTTGGTGGATAGATTCATGGATTGGCTTAATGCCTCAGCGTTTTAAAGTAACAAATATCCAAGTCGAACGCGGCCGGTTATTGATTAATGAAGCGCAATCTCGGCCACATTGTTGTAGCGAGCGCAACTTACTAAAAAGCTGATTATTATGTTGTTTCACTGTCAAATCGGAGTCACGCTATTTCTATTACGTCCAAGTTTCCGCCAAACTATAGTACGTTCTTGTTCGATGCTACCGCCATCTAGGGACACCATTACCAACCAGTTCCTTTACCCAATCATTTTAAGTTTTTTTCCTTCTTTTTAGGGAATTAGGGCAGTGAGTTGATAGTTCGGCAACATAAAGCGCATTCTCTGTCACACCTTAACTTACTAAAAATCTGATTATTATGTTGTTATACTGTCGAATCAAAGTATTTCTATAACGTCCAATTTTCCGATAAACTTAAATATTTTCTTATCCTACACTACCGCCATCTAGTGGCAACATTACCAAACAGTTCATTTAAACAAATATTTAGTTTATTTTCTTTTTTTAGAGCATTTAATTCAAAGTTTAGATTTTATTCAATTTCAGAGATAATATTCTCTGTTTAAAAACTATTTATAAAACTAAATTAAAAATAACTATGAAATAAAACTATTCTACAAAATAAACTAAGAGCTTACCACCAGGGAGGGTAGGTACCGCGTTTTAGGTAAAACGCTCGCCGCATTTGCTGGTTGAATTATAATGGAAATATTCTGTTTTAGGTAGTTATGGCATTTGGGATCGCTACAATTTTGAAAAATTCGTTTAACCAGCTCTTTTATGAATTTGTAGGTATCAAGAGAATATACCTTCATTGTTTCAACCCCAAATGCCACAAAGTTATAACTTTGTTTAATGTTATTATATTTTATGTGCCTTTCGAATTCGGCTGTATGCAGCCGAACCTGCCTTTTTTGATGTAGAGGAAATGTGGCAAGCGACAGGTGGCAACCACATATAAGACATCGTCCCTCATTCCATGGTAAAAGTTCAAAGTTGATTCTAAAAATGATTTTGAACTTATAATATTTATTATAAAATAGGTCATATATTTTAAAAAATAAGTTTTTCTAACAGACAGACAGACAATGTGGTCGTCTAGGGCCGGATGGCTAATGAATCTGGGCTGGGAATGGGGACATTCCCCCGTTTAACCCGGCAGGAATTCAGCAGGTAACCACCGGCATTAGGGTATTGTTGTATAATGACGTGTCACAAATGCCTGTTTACGTGAATAGGTATAGATATATTTTTTTTACTTATGATTTTTATTGTTGACTCAATGTCCGTTCGATAGCTGATTTAAAGAAACAGACTCCGGCTACTGCCTACTTAATTTCACAACATAAACAAAAGCTCATCTTTCACTTGTCTCTGGCCTTGACATGATGAGGCATTCCTATTGTCTATGACTAATAGTTAATAATCCTATTTAATTATTTTAATTTCACGTGGGACGCCGCACAAGTACTGCGAGTATGTTACATAATGCATTGATTAATCTTTAACCCAACAATAAAAGATAAAGAAAAAATATATATAATAAAAATACAAGTTTTCTATGCAACTGACTGAAGATATATTAGGTACCAGCATAGAGTAGTAAATGACGCGCTATATTCCTACTTCAATACTAGTTTAGGAGGTTGAGGTGTTGAGAGAAACTAGGTATCCAATTTTGTGATAAATTTATTGTAAACCAAAGCTACCTAAGTACAACTAAATTACTTAAACTCTACAGTGGTTGTGACCCGCAAAACCGATGAGCGAGAGGCAGATATTGCTCTCTCACTACTATATAACACGCGCGCTACGTCGCGGCCAGAATCGCACGCATGATGCGGTCGCTCGCCCGCCCTCCGATCCCTCATCCCGCCCGGTCGCTGACACGGGGGTGACCAGCGCCCCCACGACGCTTATGCCAGAGGCCAACGACCCGCATTGTGGGCCGTCAGGCCGATGGCAGGGCAAGGGCAAAAGTGGGCGGAAGGCGGCCAACAAACTTAATAAGCCTTCCCAACCCGCCCCAGCTTCTGCTAAGGTGCAAACAACCGCACCCCCGCCCCCACAGATACCGACGACCGCGCCGGCGGTGACCGCACCCGCGAGTGCGGTCATGGCCGACTCGATCATCGCGTTACTAGCCCAACTCCT
This sequence comes from Tinea semifulvella, assembly GCA_910589645.1. NCBI lineage: Eukaryota > Metazoa > Arthropoda > Insecta > Lepidoptera > Tineidae > Tinea > Tinea semifulvella. The sequence continues at coordinate 10,196,109 of OU342619.1, forward strand.
CCAAGCTTACACTGGAGGGCAAGCCGCGGTCCAAGCGACCCAAGGAGGGGCAGAGGGATCTGCCGTGTCACAGCCCTTCCCCCTCTAAGGGTCGTGCACTGGAATGCCAACGGTTTGCGTCGCAAAAACCGAATGCTCCGTGCGTTCCTGGCCGAGCAGCGCGTCGATGTGGCGCTGATCAGCGAGACTCTATTTTCTAAAGGGGAAAACTTTAAAATCCCTAACTAACAAGTCTACCGCCAGGACGAGATCTCCCCAACAGGCAGAGCCTACAGGGGCCTGGCGGTAATAGTCCGCAGTAGAATAGTGCACCAACCGCTTCCAATAGCACGATGGCAGTCTGTCTATGCGCTGGGTGTTTTGGTTCAGGTCGACGGAACGGAGTTGCAGCTCTACGCGGTCTACAGGCCGCCTGGAGATGCAACCCCTCTAGCGTTGTCGGATATCCGGAGTCTATTGACGAACGAGACTCCGACAGTGCTGGCCGGAGACATGAACTGTAAGCACTCAGCTTGGAACTCAACAGTCGCCAATATTCAGGGCGAGAGGCTCCTGGCGGACTCTGAGGCTCACGGATATGAGGTGGCCGGGCCGGACAGCCCCACGCGGGTCCCACCAGGGAACGCGCCGGGCGTGCCCGATGTCCTGGACATACTCATTACCCGTGGGCTTCCGAAGACGCCGACTCAGGAAGTCTTATACGACCTAGAGTCGGACCACTATCCTGTCCTCGTGTTATTGGAAGGACACCCCACCAGAGTCTCGTTGAGAGCGCCGCAGCGGCGAACTGATTGGTCCAAGTTCGCAGCCCTTATGGCCGAGTATTCTCCACCTCTCCCTGCATCCACACCCGAGGAAGTGGACAGGTTAGCGTCCGAAATCGTCGGACAGATCCGCAGCGCACAAGAGCGAGCCTCTACCGCCGTGGTGGGTAGGGCGGGGACTCTCCTCCCTCCCCAACACGTGCGAGAACTTATTACGCAAAAGAGGCGGCTGCGGAAAGAGTGGCAGTTCACTCGCTGTCCGACGCAGAAGACGCGCCTGAACGCTCTCTCGGCCAGGATAAGGAGAGAGTTGGATCTTTGTGACGAAAGCCGTTGGCAGGCTCATATTGACTCCATGGGCGATAACGTTCCGAACGTGCATCGCCTATGCTCTCAATTAGCCAAAGAGCGGCCTCCCGTGAGGCCGCTGCTCTCCAGTGATGGCACATTGAGGTTTCGTGCAGGGGACCGTGCCGAGATCTTTGCCGAAAGTCTAGAGCTCCAGTTCGCCCCAAACCCGACCAAGAATCCAGAACACACAGCAATGGTGGACCAACATGTCGAGGACTACCTGACGGCACCGTTGGCGGCAGGAGACGACCCGGTTTTCTTCGCGCCTAGCACGGTGGGGCGTGTCTGCTCCCGCGCCAAGTTGCGAAAGGCCCCGGGCGCCGATGGCGTTACAAACATGGCATTAAGGTGTCTGCCACGGCGCTCAGTCGTGGCTCTCACCAGCCTTTGTAACGCCATCATGCGCTGCGGGCATTTCCCAACCGCGTGGAAGGAGGGACGCGTCATCATGCTGCCCAAGCCGGGCAAAGACGTGAGAAGGCCGGAGAGCTACCGGCCGATAACGTTGCTCTCAGCTGTCTCCAAGGCATTTGAGAAACTATTGCTGCAGGTTCTGAGTACTAATATCTGTCCTAGAGACGAACAATTCGGGTTTAGGGCAGAACACAGTACCACCTTGCAATTGACCAGGCTGCTGCACCACGTGACGGCTTCTTCACTGAAGAAGCATGTCACGGCTGCAGTATTCCTGGACATGGAGAAGGCTTTCGACAGGGTCTGGCACAACGGGCTCCTGTACAAGATCTCTACATCCCCCACCCCTGTTAGGGTAACAAAAGTGTTGGCTTCCTTTCTAGAAGGCAGAAGTTTTCACGTGGCAGTGGAGGGCGTGTTCTCTTCCCCACGTCCCATACGAGCCGGCGTCCCGCAAGGGAGCTGCCTCTCGCCTCTATGTTACGCCAGATTCACCGACGACATACCGTTGGCGGAGGGGGTCGAGCTAGCGCTGTTTGCTGACGACGCCGCGTACTATACTTCTTCTACGAATAAGAAGTACGCGGTGAAGAAGATGCAGCGCTGTCTCGATCTGCTCCCCGAATGGCTAGACAAGTGGAGATTGTCGGTGAATGTGGCGAAAACGCAAGCTATCATGCTCCAAGTAGAGAGGCAAGCGGCAGCTCTCTCAGTTTCCCCTCTTCAGCTGTATGGCGAAAATCTGTCATGGGCCCCGAAGGTCAAGTACCTAGGGCTCACGATAGACAGACGCCTCAGCATGAGCGACCACGTGAATGTCACCGTGAACACGACACGTTTGGCCCGAGCCAAACTACGTCCAGTGTTTGCATCCACATTGGCTCTGCACACCAAGCTGCTTATATACAAAGCCTATATTCGCTCTCGTCTCACATACGCCGCTCCGGCATGGTACGCCTTAACATCTAAGGCCCAGCGAGGCCGGCTGCAGGCTCAACAGAACCTCACGCTGCGTACCATTGTCGGCGCCACGCGCTATGTGAGAAATGACGTCATTCTCCGCGATCTGCGGATGGAAACACTGGATGAGTTCGTGCGCCGTCTAGCCAAGGGAATGTTCGCACGGGCAGAGAGGTCAAATTTCCCACTCGTGAGAGATCTGGCCCCTCTGCACGCTAGACCTCCCGAGGTTCCACGGCGCATGGCGCGCGATTTGATAGCCTGATCACGATGACATTCCGCGGCCTCCGCCGCGCCCGCTCGTATTAAATTTAACCTATAATAAAGGTTCCCACGCCCTGTCCGTAGTTACGTGCAGCGAATGCTATTTTTGTTAGGAGGCCAACACCTCGTTACAAATTCCCGTCTTCCCCCGGAAGGGGGGGGTCTGAGATGACTTAGTAAGTAAGCGGCCAGAATCAGTCGCTCGAACCGTCGATGGAGGTGCACGCATGCTGTGGCAGCTACAGGTATCATCTATCATCATGATCAGATACACCCCATTCTGTTTTTAATAAGCTAAAAAATAAAAATTCTTAATATTTGTTCTGTTTGTACTGGTTTTTTTTTAAATATATTTATGATTGTTATATATTTTTATTATTATTATTTTTATTATGTGACATTATTATTTCTATTTTAAATGTTCATTGATTATTTTATTATTGTTGATTTACTACCTTATTATTTTCCTTTTGACATATTTCACTAAAATGAAATAATTTAATTGAAGTGACAATTAAATTATTTGGCCAAGGAGTTGTCCAGACGGCTAACGGAGAAGTCTGGAGACAGGAAGGCTGGCAATTATTTCTGCCAACGTATTAGCTTAGCTATTCATTTTTTCATTTTTTTTTTTCATTACAGCCCTTAGAACAGTGTCCTAGACCTCCACTGTTGGAGATGGGCCTTCCAGAACATATATCTGGAGAATTTGGCCTACACTCGCCACGCTGGCCAGACGGCTTGGCTATACAGAGGGGAAATGTTGCCAGTCTTCTTGGGACTATCACTGAAGGGTCGTCTCTAGAGGATTTTTTTTACTTATAGTTTATTTTTTATTAGGTTTAGTTTATATTTATTTTAATTTTTACTTTTAAGTAGTTTTAATTTATATTGAAATGATTTTATACTGTTTGTATATTACTTCGTATAACATAAGCCATATATTCTATTAAAATATAAACACACATCTACTTAAATACTATATACATTGAAGTGACAATGTCATGTCTAAATCACAATAATGCTGTGTACACTGCTTTTGGATTGCAATCTAGAACTTAAGAAATTCCTGTAAAATGTGAACTGTATCGATTGTGATCTGTTTGTGTAACTATAGTAAATAAATAAATAAATAATCGCGGTATTTATTTGTATATAAATGGTATGACCAAAAAGTATAGTAACTAATTGGGAAAAAAATGGTTAGTCACAACTCAACTCTCGTTCACCCGAATACTAGCGTAGCCAGTTGGATGGTAGGATACTCAAAGTGCCATACATACCTATTAGCAGGTACTAAAAGTTACGCACGGTGGTGGCTCGGTTGTAAAAACGCGTACCTTAAATCCTACAAAGGTCGGTTCAAACCCACCCGGCATGTACCAATGAGAAATACACTTTTCTTACGTACTGCAGTCATAGATTTACAAGACCACTGTTCCCGTGCCTCGGAGAGCACGTTAAGCCGTCGGTCCCGGTTCTACTAATGCCAACTTGTGGAATCGTTAATAAAAAAATTACTTCATATCCTCGCCAAGCCGTCTGGCCAGCGTGGCGAGTGTAGGCCAAATTCTCCAGTTCTGGAAGGCCCATCTCCAGCAGTGGAGGTCTAGGACGTTGTGTTCTAGGGGCTGTAATGAATGAAAAGTTACACAATACATTTAAATTTATTTTATACTAAAGTTGTATAGTTCGCTTGTTAACAACAATGGCCGACATGTTGATTGAATGAACATTAAATTTAGCATCACCTACCGTCTACTAGGCGGCGCCACTTTGTATGTGGACCGAAATATATCAATTCCTTGTTCTAAGTTTCCACCCCCTGGGTATTACAGTCAACGAGTTCATTTAACGTCTCTGGTGTAGAGGCACCTTTAAATGTATGTAATTTTCTTACTTTCTACAATAATGCCACAACTTAGTAGGTACTTTGTCATTTGTTACAATATTGCTCAGTGGGTGTTGACACTGTCAAACTGCTGGGTTGATGTGAAACAGACTGGAACATATGTGCCAACTGCAATGCTGCATTTAGAATTACTTTGAGGTAAAATTTAATGTTGTACATTGTGACTACCTCCGTGGTCTAGCGGTTAATATTTATTTCATACTTGGTAACATTTAACCAATCTTAAGTATGTATGTATTTTAATAGCTATCAAAATATACCAAATAAAAAATTGGATAAAGTTATAAATTATAAAACATGGTAAGTCCATTTTTTCGGGATATTGGGATGGGACATTAATAAAAAATAAAAATAAAACATTTTGCATTGTCATTAATTTCTGAGCTGTGGTCCAAATTTTAAGTCTCTAGCAATAGCTCGTCTGGAAGTAAGTTTAAAATCAATTACAAAATTCCACCCGGACAGAAACCGAGTTAATAATAGCTACCATGTTTTATAAATTAAAAATTAAAATACCCGCTTGCGTAAGAATTGATCTTGAATTAAAAAGTGATAAGAAATAAATAAAAACTAAATAGAAAAAAACAAGCCCGAGGATTCCGTCGCCAAAAATTTTGATAACCGCTTAACTAACGCACCACCACAATTAATGAGGTTATCATCAAATTCCCGATGTTGCAGAATATGGGAGTCCACAGCGCGGGAAAACCGCAAAAAAAAAACTGCAACTTGTGCCCCGTATTTAAAGTCCTATTTATCGTTATCCATAATTATTCACATTAAATTAAATTACAAAACAAATACCTACGTAGCACTTGACATGTCCGCGCAATATGGCGCGAAGGACTCCCTTATTTTTTTTCTTTACACTCGTATTTTTTATTTAAATAAGCTTAAGCTTTTGATGCAATTAATTAGTTATTGATTGCCTAAAACTTGATAAAATTAGTAAATGCTCTCGGCCTTCCATCTTTGTCATTGTTTAGTTATATTATATAAAAAAAACAAACGAACAATTTCCAGCCTTGGCTAACAGACGCCCATTGACAATTATTTAATTTGTGTAATTCTTGTTTTTTTATGTAATTGTGTGTTTTTTGACCAAATTGTCGGATCGAGACGAACTGTTCAAGGATTTTTCCGACTTTTTTGTGCACCAAATCATATGATTCTGTTACCTACTCCTTATATTTGGACTTTGAGCAATTTATCTACGAGTATTAGTAGAGTGAGTAGTATCACCCTTAAAATAAAGATCCTAAACGTCCACTGCCGAACATATTTCTGGAGAAATTGGTATAATCTTGCCATGCTGGCTATTATATTACAATGACCTGCGGGACCAGAATAGCCATACACATATAAAGAAAAATATATATTACGAAGCTGTGTCTGCGTGTCCGCAGCAATCGTTAGTCCGGAGTGTCTGAAGCAAAGACATTAAATATTATGTATAAGACAGGGCAAGAAACATAACATACAAATATGACAGACATTGCTGGTGATGGTCTTGTTCAATATGCACTTTTAAATTGATCATTTTGTTGTTGCGTATAATACGCCGACCTGCGTGCTAGCTACGGTAGTGAAAATACGTTCTTCTTCGACAAAAGAACCTCGTGCCAACTCGTGTGTACTGTTAAAATGTCTATGCAATAAAATATATAAAATTATTTTAAAGGAGGTGTAGTTAAACGGTTATCAAAATTTTTGGCTTTTTAGTAGATTTACAACACCATTGTTCCCGGGTCTAACGAGCACGTGAAACCATCGGTCCCGGTCCCACTGATACCAACTTATGGAATCGTTCATAAAATGTCATTATAAATTGACATCAGACCCTTGCCAACCCGTCTGACCAGGCGTTGCGAGTGTAGCCAACAGTGGAAGTCTAGAACTCTGTGCTGTAATAAACAAAAAAATGGGTGAGATAGCCAGCCATGTCCTTAATAAGGCGAAGGCGGCCCAAGCCATGTTACGTCCTGTAACGACCTCCAGTTTGCCACTCGGGGTGAAGGTCTGGATCTACAAGATGTTCATCGATTCCCGACTTACGTATGCTGCGCCAGCTTGGCATCACCTTCTGGTTAAAACCAGCAGGGATATGATCCAGAGTCAGCAGGACATATCGCTCTACCACATCTAGAGCGCCGTGGTTCGTGCGAAATTCTGTACTTGCAAGAGGTCGAGGCATTTGTTGTCGGCCTAGCTAAGTGTATGTTTTACCGGGATTTTGGAGAAGAACTAAATTAGACGAATCTAGGAGACTAGATTGGTGTTATACTGGGATCAGCGTCCAAGTGGTTACCTGCGGAGATCCTGCTGGGGAAAACGGGAGATTATCCCATCCTTAACACAGGTCTATTGAACAGCCGAGCCTGAATGACCCCGCTGTCTGTCTGTTTGATAAATGAAAAAACACTTTATTAAACCGTCAAAAGAAAGGGCATCTGTCGGATAATTTTCCGAGACGAAATAAGCATAAATACGTGATGAAGCAATATATTAATTTGAGTTACGACATCGGCGTAGGTCCGTTAACAATGGGATGTGCTGGTAGGTTGAACGTGGGTGACAGGTGCTTTAAGAATTGCGGGTAATAGTATTGCAGCAAGGATTTACTTAGGCTAAAGTCTGCTAAGCGTAAACTTTGTTTGGAGAATAATATTTCATCATCATCATCATCATCATCGCACATACTCGCACTCGTATATGAAGAACAATGGCGAGAATTTTAAGAGTCTTGAGCGTTTAAGATGGTTTAACTCTTGCAAATCCCAATTTACAAAGATTTTTTAAGGACAAAGTATACTTTTCAAAAATGTTGTCTCAACTTTCTAAGAAATATAATTACGAACATTATAGACAGAGAAAATGTTGTCTCAACTTTCTAAGAAATATAATTACGAACATTATAGACAGAGAAAATGTTGTCTCAACTTTCTAAGAAATATAATTACGAACATTATAGACAGAGAAAATGTTGTCTCAATTTTCTAAGAAACATAATTACGAACATTATAGACAGAGAAAATGTTGTCTCAACTTTCTAAGAAATATAATTACGAACATTATAGACAGAGAAAATGTTGTCTCAACTTTCTAAGAAATATAATTACGAACATTATAGACAGAGAAAATAGCAAAATCACAATATCAATGAAAATCGATTGACGTGACAATCATCTAAATCGGCCAACGCGTTTGGTCTCCAGTGTGCCACAAAGAAACATATTGCGTCATATTGGCCTGGAGTATTGGCTCCTAACTACCAAATTTCGGGAATGTACACTTGCGTCTTCCTTTTACGTGAGAGTTGAAGGTCAAATGAAAAAGCGGCTCTGAGATCCTGCCGGGTAAAATGGGGGAATATCCCCATCCCTAATCCAGACCCATTTATCACCCGGGCCTGGACGACCCTGATTGTTGTTGTTCACTTAAAAACATGCAAAGAGTTTTCAAATATATCTAGACATCCTATTTTTTCGTGACAATCTGTTGTATTGACGAATGTACGGTTTAGTGATGAGTGGTAACCCAAATTAGATTTAGATTGTCGTAGAACGAATAGATCATATTTGCCAACCCTTGGCAGCCTGGGCCATTTTACCGTTGATTATATAATTTATAACATACTATATGACGTTTTCCAACGACGAATAACTAAATGACTATTTACGATTGCGATTTCTTACTTTAGACAATTTCTAACAAGATCTATTTATCTAGGACATTGTGGGTTGTGTTAAGAAACACATTGTAGGCGACAGTGGGATGTTCCCACGTTTAGGTAACAATTTACTAAACACTCGGGTAATTTGTAATTAGGGAATGTAGTTAATGATACCTACACCAAGTGGGAGTGTAATTTAAGTATTGCTTCATATTATTTCAACATAATTTATTTTAATTTTTTATTTAATTTAAATGAAATGATTAAAACCATTTAAAAGTAAAAATATAATAAATATAAACTAAACCTAATAAAAAATAAACTATAAGTAAAAAATGTCCTCTAGAGACGACCCTTCAGGGATAGTCCCAAGGAGACTGGCAACATTTCCCCTCTGTATAGCGAGGCTAATACGTTGGCAGAAATAATTGCCAGCTTTCCTGTCTCCAGACTTTTCCGTTAGCCGTTTGAACAACTCCTTGGCAAGACGCTTGGCTGAGTGTCCTCAAACGGCGCAAACGCGTAACCTGTACTGAGGTTGGCATATTTGCGCTGCTTGCCGCACTTCCCGCGCTTGACGAGGTCGCATGGATGTGTGATGGAGCTAATGTGTCTACACATATCGCATCCCAGACCAGGGACCTGCCCAGGCATTTATGGAATCTGACAAGTACGACGGCTCAACGGAATCCAAGGATGGGTTTGTATTATTCCCGTAGAGCTCGACAGTACTATGTACAGACGACAGAAACGCTGGCAGTGCTACACTACATTTTTAAATGTTTTTAATGTGTTTCATCATAATCACACTCCCTAGAACTGTGTTCCTTAACTACTAAACTAAAATTAACCTTCAGTGTTGAAGATAGGCCTTCCACAATTCTGAAGATTTGGCCTACACTCGCCACGCTGGCCAGACGGGTTGGCGAGGATCTGATGTCAATTTTTAATGATAATTTATTAACGATTGTATAAGTGAAACCGGAACCGACAACTTAACGTGCTTTCTAAGGCATGGGAATGGTGATGTTGTAAATCTATACGATATACGATGTGTATCGTATAATCGAATTAAATTATTTATCTCCTTTGGTTAGCACAACACTTGCATATTTTCAAGCTATTTTTTTAAAGAATTCTTGAATGATGATTCGTCGTCCAAAGGTATAGCAGAAGTATCATCACGACCGTATTCCTTTTATGGTGGTCAAAAATCACGCTTATAAAGAACCGGATTCACATTTAATGAACTTTACTATAGGCTCATCATGACAAGTGGCAAGCTCGTCGATGTCTCTGGCGTACCAAACTGTAGAAATTCCACATATAAGTTAAATAAATTATTATGACCCTACTAGGAATCGAACCCACGTCTAAATCTACGGATTTAACCGCTAGACCACGGAGGCTATTATAGGTGCCGGGTCAATCGTCGGAGGCAAATACAGAGGAGAAGAATGGCGTCTCGGGTTATAGGCTGGTTTACAAACAATATGTCAATTTTGACTTCCTGACCAGAAATCGAATCAGGCAAGTCTTTTACGGCTTACATCTATAAAGTTTGCTTAGTTGAACTGGGACGGGATAAATTACCTACCTATAAGGTTTTTTAAAAGCATTTGTGGCTTTGCAAACCCACAATCCACGCCTTTTCCAAGTACCAAACCGAACAAAGAAAGTGTTACTTTTACCTCGACAAATTATACATCTCTTATCACTCACCGCAAACGAGAGAAATTGGAAAAGTTATAGGGCTAAAAAATATCCAATACTCACCATCGTCGATGTACAGCCATCATCATATTTCAAGAAAAAATAAATTACATAATATTTGTATAGGAGTATCAAAACAAAGGCGTTGAACTATTGAAAATGGTAAAGCGAAGGAAGTTGGAGTATTTGGGACACATCATGCGCAATAAAAAGTATAGCTTGCTGCAGCTCGTCATGCAAGGCAAGATACAAGGCTCCAGAAGACCGGGGAGAAGACGCACTTCCTGGCTCAAGAACCTCAGGGAGTGGTTCGGGATGAGCACCAGATCCTTGTTCCGGACAGCGGCCAACAAAATCAAAATCGCCTTAATGATAGCCGACCTCCGATAGGAGATGGCACCGTAAGAAGAAGAAGATCAAAACTATGAACCTTCCTTAGTAGAATTAGTTTAAACCGCTGGACCACGGAGGCAGTAGTATTAATAATGGAATATGAAAGAAACGTTCTTAAAATCTTAAATAAAGGTTTGGAATCGAACCCGGTACCAATGAAAAATGCACTTTTCTTACGTACAATTTCTTATACATTTACCACCGTAAGAAGAAAAATACGGTCCCGGTTCTAGTAGCTCAGCTTGGAGAGCGTAGACCAAATTCTCTAGAAATATATTCTTCAGCAGTGGAGAGTCTATCACCTGTATTCTTAGATCTTTCCTCAACGACTTCTCCATACAATTATTGCTTCCAGCTGTCAAACGGACGTCTCGGCAAATTACTTTGTTTGGAATAGAACTGTCCTTGAAGCGTGATTTATGTTATGTTCAAATAATGATATCTTTTTTTTTATATATTTTATTTATTTCATACAAAACCTTAAATTAAATAAACTATATTACATCAAAATCTAAATTTAACCCAAAAAAAATACATTGAAAATAAAAATGTAATACTTACAAAAAAATAGCTCCTCCAAATCGCTGTCTTGTGGCATGGTGCCCAATATACCAGCAGTATTTCCCCTTTGAATTAGAATACTTGATTTTTGTGAGAAAAAACTGCCACCAGAGACGTTAATGAGCCGTCAATTTTATTTAAAATTGAATTTCTTATTATATTTAAGTATATTAAAAGATTACTTATTTGTGCCGTTTGCTGTAGAAACTCTGGGCTCATGGAGTCGAATCTCGAAAAATTTTAGAAGACAACACCGCGTCTCGGTTTCCTCCGGTGAGGTAACCCGTTTAACAGCTGGAAGGAATAGCTGAATGGAGAAACCCTAGAGGAAACGTCTTCAAACAAGAGTTTTTTTTTTTTTTTTAATATTACTAGCACGACATGTGACCCTGCGCCCACCTGATGGTAAGTGGCACGCAGGGTCCATGAATGTTAGCAACTGGAATCAGACCCTTATGTGCGACATCAGTCCCTAACACTATGCCGGTTTGACTAGATGCCTTTTCACACTTCGCTTAAAGGACTCCAGGTTATAGGAAAGTGGAAACACAGAGGCTGGAAGAGCATTCCACATCTTTATTGTGCGACAGATGTATGAGTCACCAAATTTATAGGTACGCGAAGGGATGGTGACTAAGAGTGTAGGAATCTGTGTTGATAATGAGAGGGAATTTTATCGGCAACGCATGCTAGGCCTGCTTCAAGTGGGAGGACGTATACGGGACAAGGTGTAATAGTTAATTCGGTAAGATGTACCATACTTTCGCCGGCCACGCGCCAGTTCTCCGAACGCACAGTGCGTCGTCTAATTGCTAATTAAAGTATACCGTACCCACAGTCCGTGCAGGTCAGTGCCTCCACAAATGAAAATGCATTCGTTCCTTTGGGACTAGCTACATTTTAAGAGTATAAATGTGTATATATACATACAGGGTGCGCGAGAAACTTACTTATTTGAAAGGTCATTAAAAACAGAAGTACTTCAGTTATTGTCTTAGTTTATTTTAGAATACAATATCCCAATAATTTTTTATACAGACTTGAAAATGACATCGGTTAAATAGCGACCCCCATTGCGCATACACTGATTAAGTCGATTTCTGAAGTTAATGTCCCCTCTTTGCAGCATATCAATCGGTATGTTGGTAATGGCGTCGCGAATGCGTTAAAGTTGGTTGATTTTAAATCGTCCCAACAATGGGTCCCGACTGTGAGGTTCTGAAACGTTTTGGCGACGGAACCCTTGGACTTGATTTTTTCTTTTTAGTTTTAATTTAATGTAAAGTTAATTTTTACACAGTTTGGTTGATTATTTTTTATTTATTTGTTTTCAGGTTTAAACGTGGTTTTATTTATTTGTTTTTTTCCGAATTACACATGGATAAGCCCGTTATAGAAAGGAAAAAAGCGTGCGTCTTCAGCGTGCGACAGATGTAGATATCTCACTGTACTCGCCTCTTACGATGTGACCACTGCCTGACCTAATTAAATGTTTCTTTTCTTACACGTCACCAGAGGTATGTTTAATATCGTCATACCACGCGAACATTATTTTGCTATAGGAACTTATAGAAAAACTTTCTTAAGTACCCAATTATACATGTAAGGTAGCTATAATAATAAAAGGCTAACTAACTATTTTACCTACATATTTTTATATCCTAAACAATACAGTGTTTTAATGTTTGCTATAAGAATCTATCCAATTTAAATTCATTTTCTTTTAATTCAAATTGGCCATGGAGTTGTCCAAAGGACTAACGGAAAAGTTTGGTGACAGGAAAGCTGGCAATTATTTCTGCCAACGTATTATCTTAGCTATACAGAGGGGAAATGTTGCCAGCTTCTTTGGGACTATTCCTGAAGGGTCGTCTCCAAAGGACATCTTTTACTTATAGTTCAGTTTATTTTAAATTTTTACTCTTTAAGTAATTTCGATTTTTAATGGTTCACATTGTAATTGTTGGATATTGTCAAATACATTTTTCACTTCGCATGCCTAGATCTACTAGATTCTAAATATAATTTATGGTGAACCGTAAAGGTAAACAAACTATTAAATAATTCTTTAACATTGCTGCCATAAACAATTACTTAAATAAACTTGTGGCTGTAAATGTGCCGTGTCAACTTAACGGATATATAGGATCCCAGATGAACTACATAAATACGTATCATGCTATACGTATGTATATGAATACCAGACATGTTAGTGTTTTCTCGGAACTTGAATAAAGTATTTTTATTGAACTGGGTTTTAAATATTTTAAATGTTTTAAATATTTCGAAAGACTACGTGAAGAACAACATGAAGTCGTACAAATATTATTATCTCACAGAAGAAATGATCAGGAACGGATTCAAGACTCAGCTTTACGCAGTGGAAGTTGGTGCGAGAGGAATTCCAGCAAAATTTTTGCACCACTTATTGAAATAATACATTTATGGAAAGAGCTTCCAAGACAGCATTAACGGAATCATACAGAGTTTGGTTGAGTAGGGAGAGGAACAGAATGGTGGGTGGTAAGCGTCATGTTGTGCGATAAAAGAGGTCCATAAAGCCAGCCTGTAGTCGGTCGTCGTCTTAAGACACTATTCTTCTCCTCTCTTTTTTCTATCAACGATGAGACTCGGCATGGATCAATGGAACTCTAAGAAATATGTCATCTTTAATTTACCTATATTTAATATACCTATATTAATTTCGAATAAATTATATTTAATTTTGGAAGCTATGTCAGTAATTTTGGTTATCTGACGGATGTCAACGTTTTGGACATTATCATTAGGGAAATACCGAGCATTACCTACGATACCTGGAACTTGAGTGGACCAGAACACTACCAATCTCTGTCGTTTGACGACTCCGGTGTGCCTAGTCTCAAAAACACCCTTTGATAAGGTTCATTCCCACCCACACGCTTTCAGGGTTCGATAATTTGCCGCGAATGACTCATCTAATTCAGTTCAAAAGAAATTGGCGCGTAATTTGGATAATTTGTGAAAAGTTACAATTGTTGTCGGCAGATAAGATTGATTGCTTTAGGAAATCATCGGGAGGTAGGGTAGAACGACTAGTGACGAGTGGAGTAGGGGACAAAACTAAGTTGGTTCTTTTTTACACTTAACACTTTATTCTATTCTAATTTCAGAATTGAATATTCTAATTATTAAATTTAGCGCAAATAAGCACGGTTCATTAATCCCAGTCTAAACGATTTATTGCGGTTTACGTAATAATTCTGAGAATGTCAACTGTTTCCCAAGACTGTTAGCTGACCAAACCAAACCAAAAAGAGTAACGCTTACTAAATTATGTTTTCTTTTTTTTCAGAGCCATTTCAACTCCAAAAAAGAACAAGGAATCGTCATTCGCGATCCTCACAGAGTCCACCATCAGCTCTCGGCCTTCCAGTCCCAGGTCTCTTCCTATCGACCCAATACCTGAGAAAGTCTTCCCTTTCAAAGGCAGAGGATTCAAACACGAAACATCAAGACACAGCACTCCTAAAACCTCTAGAACCAATTCCAGAGCTAACTCACCTCCAAAAAGAACGAACTCATTATCTAGAATAGAAATGGCTACCACAGCCGTGCCACCTTTGCCCATCCACAATCTCAGCAGGCCACATTCACCTAGAAATTTCGTAAAACAAAATATAGAAGACGTGAGAGAACTTAGCGAGTTTAACCGAGAGAAGCATGAAGAAGAGGCAGAAGAAAAGAGAAGAATAGAAGAAGAAGCTTTACTAAAAGAGATGGGACTGATAGATACTAACATTAAAACTGATGCTATAAGAAGCGTAGGTGGCTCACGCAACACGTCTCGATCCAATTCCCCAAGCAAAATCAATTTAAGGTCTCGTTCCAATTCACCCTCAGCCATTTTGCATTTTGAAAACATCACGGCTAACAGTAAAGACTTCATAAATCCCGATGATGGTGTCAGAAAACAAGTCACGCACAGATCACGAATGCGATCTGTATCGCGATCTCAGCCGGAATCCAACAACGGTTCTCCAAAACACTCCAAAATTCCTAAAAGACAGAATTCCGTATCTCCTCCTAGAAGCGGTAAGGTTACAAAAAAGATTGAAAATAATTTGAACAAAAATCAGCGTTTTATCTCCAACAGTACAAGTAGTATTAATGACGCTGCCAGAATAGAGGCAGTATCCGAAAAGAAGGGTATTAGTAAAAGCTCTCAACATTTAAATATTGGCCCATCTCATATACGCGGCAAACCTCCCATTTCTCCCGGAAGAGGGGGTCCTCCACCTTCAAACAAATCGATCAACCCAAAACGTCTGTCACCGATAGTTGGAACTCCGAATAAAAGTCCAGTTGAAAATTCAAAGCCTGGGTCAGCGAGGACACCAAAAACTTCACCTGTAATAAAGAAAACTAATAAGACTGCTGGAAACACGCCATCTACGTCCAGATTGGCTTCAAGACAGCCCAGCAGAGCTGCAAGTCCTGATAAAAAGACGACGTCAAGACCAACCCCAGCTACACGATCTACTGTTAGCCGAACAAATACTAATAAAACTATTACTAGAACTCCAAGTACAAAAAGTATTAAACCTTCAGTACCAAACAAGCCTGAAGTAAAGAAACCTATAAGCCGTACGAATAGTGTCAAAAACCTTACACGTACACCTAGTACTAAAACATTAAATGAACGACCGCCTACTCTTAAAAGGAAAGAGAGTAAAAAGGACTTAACAGAAAGGGCTAAGTCTAATACAAAACTCAATGAGATTGGTAGTGCGAAAGGTACTAAAGCCCAAGCTATAAATGATAAAAAGACTGTTAAAACTGAGGGAAGTGTTAAAAAGAAGCCAGAACTAGCGACTACGAATGAAGACACAACCAAAACTGAAGACACAACTAAAAACTTAGAAGAAGTAGAAACACAAGATAATGAGACACAATATGATAGCATTACGAATGATAAAGGAGAATTGATTATACTTACAAAAAAAAGCATTGTATCTATGACAACAGCAGCTATTACTGCACAGCCCTTGGAGGTTGTCACCACAGTGACCAATCAACTACCAGCTGCATTAGAAAAGGCAAGAGAAAAGGGTATTTTTGAAAGACACAGCTCTAAAGATTCCATAGCACCCAAAGATGAAGAAAACAATAACACAGATGAAAAGAAAAAGGAAGTAAAAACAAAAGACGGAAAAACATTTAGCGAAGAGAATATAAAATTAAAACTACTTCAACCGCCATATAATAACCCGCAAGTAGAACGAGTAAAACAGAAAATCGACGATATATTAAAATCGCCTGAAGTCTCTACTGAAAATATACTTAATGCTGAAGCTACAGAGGTAAAAAATACGCTGAAAAGTATCGCAAATAAAACTCGAAACGAAATTAAAGATAAAAAGGAGGAGACAGCTAAAAAGTTTGATGTAATGAAGCAGGAGGTTGAAAAACAGGCAGGAAAAGCTGAGATAGAAGCTGAAAAATTCACCGAAGAAGTTAGAAATGAGGCTACGAAGATTGTAGATAGTATCATTACGCCTGTGGAGGAGCCTGACGAGGTTGTGGTTGTAATACCGGAAAAAGTAAAAAAAGAGGTAAAGAAAGATATCGAGCCGATTGTGATGGTTGTAAATGAAAAGAAAATTGACAATGCAAGTGAAATTGTTGAGAGAGTCAATGAAAGTTTGGTGAAAGGTGATCCTGAAGTTGAAGTTCAGAGTTCTAACGTTTCCACTCCTATTATAAAAATAGATGACAAGAAGAAACTGGGAGATGGCAATGCATCCGATCATTCAACGCATAGTAATGGGTGAGTTAGTTTTAATTATTGTTCTTAATAGTTTCAATCTACACAAAGTGATGATGCATTCATGTGATCTAACTGGTTGGAGAATAGCTGTGTCTAGGTCAACTAAAGATATTTTTTCGGATTCAGGATAACCTCAAGGCCGAGGTTTTGAACGTCATCATCAGATAACTTCCGCCACACTCGAGAAGGACATGGACGATGTTATTTTTGAAACATAGCTAAAACATAAAAAAACAACATTAATATAGTTTTCATTTATCAGGTTTATTCCGTTTATTTTATTTATTTAAAAACTTTATTGAACTATGAACAAGAGGCGGGCTTCATGCCGCTACTAGCAACCAACCTTTCTAGGAGGTTACCGTGCCCCACTCTATAAAGAATGCCCTCTAGAGAAAGTCCCAAGAAGACGAGGAAAAGATTCCTCTGTACTCGTATAGCGAAGTAAAACGACGACATTTTAGACGCCATATAGTCAGATTTTCTATGAGATTTTATTTTTCCCCGAGTTAATTTTTTATATTCTCCTCCACCACGACATTATAATGTTTCTATATCATACCCATGCGTTCCTAAAAATGTAGTTGAATTAAAAATCATTCAATTCTCGATTACTAGTTACGTATTGAATAATGTTTATTCAATACATCAATATATCTATATTGAAATACACTTTCACTATTATCAAGGGGTTTGTGTAAGTATAATTTATTTATTTCCCGGGGGCATGTATTATTTCCCGGGGGCATGTATTATTAAATTCATATTAATTTATGCACGAGTTATGTACGAGTATTTAGCATTCTACTTATTAATGCGAAAGTTTGTTACTGTCATAGCCAGAGGGCGTTCGTTTATTATGTATGACAATTTAGGGGGGATGGTTAGCGATCATGTCTTATTTTTTCATACAAGGTGAGAGGGGCTCTCGATAGTTCTTACGTAAGATTACAAAAATTCACAAAGTTAAGATAATTCCAGGCAGATTTCTGAGTGGGTCAAAACCAATAGTACTAGTAGTAGTAGATTACTATATTTAACTGTTTACGAAAATGGGAGACATGGTCACACTTACTTAAGCCAAAAACAAATCAGGCGATTCAGTTTGTTTAGTAGCTATTCAGTGGGATCGGGATAGCAAACGTCAGCATAATCTAGCTATAGTCGGGAGCAACAGAGATCTGACTAACATTAGCTTCGTCTTGATGGGAATGAAAGACTGTCTGTTACCGCTTCAAAACGTGCATACTGGCAATCTTACAAGACTTGACAATACTAATCTCGGATATATGTACCTAGTGTTTCCCAATCTTAGTCTTGATCTTGCGCAAGAGAATCGCAATATATTTGTTTTGTAATTTTGCTATAAATATTTTGTTTCTTTGGGAATAAGGATTTACTTTTTTAAATTGTGATTGCGTCATGTCCGTCATTTTTAATATTTATTATATTAAGCTTTGTCTATCTGTCAATTTGTCTCGCCTAGAAATTGTTTAAATAACATCTGAGAGAAATGTTAAGTGTAACCCCCAGTGTACCCCCCAGTAATATGACGTCATCATTGCTAATTTAGAGAGCTATGTCTATAACTTTTGTTTAATCAAGGGTCGTTTTCTCAAGAATTGTGATTATTTTGTTGTTTAGGTAGTTTATATCGACCGGGGGGTGGCGTGACCGATGCTCTTATTAGCATACAGCACAAACTACACGGACCATGGAGTCACCAATCTTATAAATTTATACATTTATACTATAACTCGTTAGGGTTGTCACTACTCCAAAGAAAATTAGGCTACGTTTGACCTTAATCGTAATAGATTTACTTCACACAATAAAATGAAATATTTCTACGACGAGAAGAAAATGTAAGTGATAATATAATAATAACAAAATCAAATATAAATTATAAAAAATAAAAGAGTAAGGTATCATCACGACGTGGTCAGAAAACCACGCTGATAAAGAATGATGGATTCACATTTAACCAACTTTACTATAGGCTGTGACAAGTGGCAAGCTCGTCGATGTCTCTAGCGTACCAAACTCGTATACATCTCGAATATCACAATTAAATTAAATATTAATTTAATCAATTTAATTAAATTAATAAATATGATTATGTTGTAGGAATCGAACCCGGTACCTCCGATTCTAAATCCACGGACTTAACCGCTAGACCATAGAGGCATATAAATAACAATAACAATACATTTAACAAACTAAAAATTAAACTTAAATTTTAATGTTCGACCTGTTCGTTGTGCGAACTCGCTGCGATTTTCCGTTGAACGGCAAAACTGAGCCTTTATACTAAACAATAATATGATAATAATCCTAATCTAATTTATTTGATGTTATGTAAAAATCAAAGCCTGAGTCCAAAATTAATAAAAATTCATTTTCATTAAAATTTATTTATTTCTTATATACAATAGGTTTTACATTTCTGTGATGTTATACAGTGTAGTTAGTGTTGTACTCTATGTTTTGCCGGAGGGCGTTTAAGTATTAGGTAACAAATACAACCGTCGATCAATACGGTACTATATTATAATGATAATTACATCAATATCTATGTACATCAAATTTTAAATACTTACTTAAAATAACAATGTCAAATGAGAAATATAAATGTCAAGGTAGCGAATTATAATTTTAAGAATTCAATTCAATTTATTTATTCTGCAAGTAGACATAGGACAATAAATATAATGTATTGTGCGCTTTTACATGTCAAAATTTTTATTAATATAACGAAAAGCTTATTTTCTGGGAAATAGCTTGTATTTGGAGCAGCACAATACAACTCAAATAGACATAATACTATATTAATTTTAAAAATACAGCTGATGTAAATAGGCGGTGGTGGCTCGGTAGTAAGAACGCGTACCTTAAATCCTATAAAGGTCGGTTCAAACCCACCTGACATGTACCAATGAGAAATACAGTTTTCTTACGTACATTTGTCATAGATTTACAACACCACCGTTCCCGTGCCTCGGAGAGCACGTTAAGACGTCGATCCCGGTTCCACTAATACTGACTTACATGAGACCTTTGCCAACCCAGACGGCCAGCGCAGCGTGGCGAGTGTAGGCCAAATTCTCCAGAAATTTCTGGTGGGCCCATCTCCAACAGTGGAGGTCTAGGACTCTGTGTCCTAGGGGCTGTAATGAAATGAAAATGAAGACGTACATGTTACAAGCAATCATTCATCTCACGTTAAAAGGAAATGACTTAACAATACTGTGAGTTAATCAGTGATTAATTAGCCAGGTGACAGGAAATGCGTGTTGTTAAAACGTATTATTAGCAAATTATTGGCGATCTTATCAGTACTGATTAAAACACTTGTGTGTGCTCTATGAAGCGTGCATTCATGTCCATCATGGTCGGAAGTGTACAGTTTGTGTAAAACATTTCCTAATTAATTACAATTGGAAATAGCGAAATTGTTACCAACTTCATTGTGAACTCAACTTCATATCTTTAGTATTTTTTTAAAGTACCTATTAATTTTACTTTGCCTAAAATAGAATATAGGTATAATAAAAATACTTTACTAAAACTAAACTAAATTTTTTTTTTTTAGTAACTTAGTTTTTAAATAAATCTAATTTGGAATATATTTGAATAAAGGTAGAAAAAGATAAATAAAGGTTACTTTACTGCCGGCCCATCATGACAAGTGGCAAGCTCGTCGATGTATCTAGAGTACAAACTCGAGAAATCATCATTATCATTACAGTCCCTAAAACACAGAGTCCTAGACGTCCACTGTTAGCGATGGGCCTTTTTAGAATTTTCTAGAGAATTTGACCTACACTTGCCACGCTGGCGCTAGTATTAGTGGGACCGGGACCGACGGCTTAACGTGCTCTCCGAGGCACGAGAACGGTGGTGTTGTAAATCTGTATCAAATGTACGTAAGAAAAATTTATTTCTTATTGGTACATGCCGGGGTTCGGGTTTCTTTTAAGGGTTTTTAAGGAAAGCGTTCTTACAACCGAGCCATCAGCGCTCCAAATAACTCGAGAACTAATACTAATAAATTATTGTGTCCCGACCAGGTATCAAACCTGGTACCTTCACGTCTAAATCCACGGACTTAACCACTAGTTGACGGGGGAATAATGTTTTTAATTACTTAAAACAGTTTAATCATTTGATAAACGCCTGTCTCATATGATTTATTGAAAATAAAAACACTTCGAAATTGGGCCAACCCTAATCCGGCAACCGTCAAGAGGTCGCCTTTTACTACGCACAAAGTTTTATTCCAAAATGTCCACATTAGTTTTATTCATAGCGTGTTTTGTACAAACATTGAAAGAGGCTATTAGAAGTAAGCGAGCAA
Organism: Tinea semifulvella; assembly: GCA_910589645.1. NCBI lineage: Eukaryota > Metazoa > Arthropoda > Insecta > Lepidoptera > Tineidae > Tinea > Tinea semifulvella. Next base: position 10,217,280 of record OU342619.1, read on the forward strand.
TGTAGACTATACAAAAATTAGCGCATGTATTCGTTTATGATGCAGAATGGTTTCGCAGTGAATTTTCTTACGCGAACTGGCTGATTTTTTGACCGCAGTGGATTCCGAGGTTTTGATACTTTAAGATTTTTTACGTACCATTTATTTCTATAGGTACATGATCTTATTTTTGTAAAATGTATTAACAGCACGAGAAGTATACCTAAAATAAACAATATTGAATGACAAGTAGATTTATTCCAATAAAAATTTAACTAAAATAAAAATATTTGAACATGTGGCAGTGTGCCGAGAACACTTACAGCATTTCCCCGCTGTACAGCTATGCTGATTTGCTAGCCCTCTTGTCACATACAATATTAACCAGCTGCATAGACAGATCCTCCTTTAAATAACTTTTTAACACTTGGGCCCGTCGACGGTCTCAAGTAGGTAGGTACATACATATGTATGTATATTGAATTGAATAAAATAAGAAAGATCAAGAATCAGAATAGATTTGTAATTCTGAAACATATTGCTAATTCTTTTGTTACAATCCAAAAGAGACGAAACACGTTTTATCCTCGTCGAAACCAAGGTGAGTTTAAAAAATCAAATAAGTTTAAGTATATAAACAACCAATAAATTAAAAGTATCAAAACCGTTAAATCTGCGTGCATTGTACCTGCGCCCTCGTTATAATGAAACACGTTATTCTACGTACAACCCTTAAGAAAATTGGTTCATGGCTCAGTCCAACAAAACACCTTTGCGAACACAACCGTGTACCGATATTTACAAAAAGCGCGGCAATTTTTTTAGTTGATAATGGCATGGCTGATTACAATACAATTGCTTGGCCAATAAAAAAGTAAAACAATAGTGCGTTCTAAACTTCGATTATGATGGTGTTTTTTTTATTCGAATATTATTGAGTAAATATTTAAATTAAATTGATAATGCTCCACAACAGAACTGTGTATATTTTGCCGAACGAATTACTGCCAAAGCGGTACGACAATGAAAACGGGTAAAAATAGTATTATTCAGCTGAGAAAATCCATGTGTTTGCTAAAGACTTTCATGTATTCGAATAAGCTACACTATTTGTGGCATATTTGAAAATAAAAGTAGCAATAGATGGTGAAATGAAAGCCGTTGTTTTTTTCGAGGTCGGGATATGAATTTTCTTTGTACATTGTGTATTAACTTGTATCAAGCTTGTGTTTTGTTCAACTATAACACGCAATGTTTAACGAAAATACAATACATGCGGATCCTATTCTACTAATTCGGTCATTTTTAAAGTTAATTAACGTATCTTTACAAAAATGCATCATTGGGTTAAACGCGTCATTTTAGTTTCGTGACATTGATCCAAATCCTTGAGCAAGTGAATTTAAGGCTTGGGCACACTAAGGGCCATCAAATAAATTGCATCATACTCCGGCATACAGATATAGTGCATGATGGTTTTCTCTCGTATTTATCGTGCTTTCCCGATTAGCAAGCTCGTCGATGTCTGTAGCGTACCAAACTTGGAAAATATCACAATTAAATATGGGTAGCTTTATTCGAAGAAAATAAGGTACAATGATTTAAAAAAATAATAACATATTAATTAAACTAAAAACTTACATCTTAAAACATAAATTACTATTAATAAAAATAAACCTAATTAATAAATAAAAATATAACTAAAAACTAAAATGAAGAAAAAACTAAATAAAAAATATTATAAATAATAAATTTGCTCCAAATCGCTGCTAATGGGCAAGGTGCCAAGGATACTGGCAGCATTGCCACGTTGAATGGCAATACTGATCCTTTGGCCCAAATATTGCCCAGCCCTTTTGTCTCCCGAGGTGTTGACGAGCTGTTTTGACAACGCCTTAAAAATTTCGTGTGCACTTGGTCCCCACGGCCCGAGAGTTTCAACTCCAAACGGCGCAAAAACACATCTCCCAATAAGCTGAGTGTATTTCCGCCGCTTGAGGTTCTCTGCTTTTAATGCAGCAGCGCCTGGGTCCTTAGAAGTCAAGGACAAGTGGGAAGGCGCCAGGGTGTCCACACAGGTGGCATCCCACACTAAAGGCAAACCTATCCTCCATGGAACCAACGTCATTCCGTCGGGCCGCTTCCCATCGTCGCGGGCCATGCCACTGGGTTCTAATATTGCTGGCGAACCCACAGACACAAGGGCCCGACGAATGACGTCATTGAGACAGGCGTGCCTTGGGATGCGACCTGTGCTCTTGCTGCAGGAAAGGCCGTGGTGGCCGAGTGCCCCGACGTTGTCTCCACATTGGCAGCGATGTGGAAAAGTGCAAGGAGCTCCTAGACGTAGGCTGGTTATGGTGCTGAAACATTTGTTGTCGAAAAGAGTTCCAACAAAAGATGAAGGGAGAGCCTGGAGCCACAGTCCCGATTCCCACTTCGACACCGCCAGAAGACGAGCACGCTCTGCCATATTGGTTGACGTATTTAAAAGTTGATCCCGTACCAATCGGCAAAGCGGTTCGTCCCACCGGCGCTGTGATGTAGTGAGAGTCGGGACGGACGTATTGGGGCAAGCAAGCTTCCACGCGCTTACAGATTCTGCCATATATGAAATATTATATGAGGTAAAGCATTTCACTAAAATTTTGTTTATAAGGCTTTCAGTGCTATGGACAGATGATAAGAAAGCCGGTAAAGCCACGCTAGAAATTTGTCGGACACCTATACCACCGAAACGGATTGGCAACGATGCCTGGCACCAGGATCTGTCTTCGAAAGAAATGTTTATTATGGATGAAAGGGTTTTTTTAACAATGTTGTCCAAAATAAGCAAAAGGTGGGGAACATTCCAAATGTGACAATATCTTAGAATATAGGTAAATTTTGGGACAAAAAGGCAATGACGGATGATGTAATAGGCCATATGGGAATTTATTTTTAATAAACGATCGGAGCAGAGATTAAATTTTGCAATTGTTTTATCTATGAAAGAAGGAAAAGAATTTTCGAACACCGGAGAGCCTAGTATGTGGAGCGATGTTTTGTCCAACACACTAATATTTGGGGCAATATTATTAAATTTTTCAATAGCTGATATTTTTAGTGTATCCGGGGCAGAGACGAAAATTTCGCATTTTGAGAAATTTAGACTAAGACCAATTTTTTTGAAGCCGTCGATTAGAGTGGAAAGGTCATCTAAAACAGTATGGATGTCTCCTCCCAGAGCTCCGTCGTCAAGGTACCAGACATTAAATTTAGACTTTAAATTTTGAATGATGGAATGGATCGCTAAACTGAAGATCGCTGGGCCGAGAGGGTCACCCTGTTGACAGCCAACTGAAGAAGAGATTAAATGATTTTTATATAGTAACTTAGACGGGGAGCTGTAGCATTGCCACAAAAAATTGAAAACAGAAGGTATATGTGATTTAACTTCTGTCAGCATGGCATTTCTGTCTACAGAGTTGAAGGCATTTTTTATGTCGACCTTTAATAAAACCTCACCGCCGTTATTTAATAAAAAGGTACGTAGGGAATGGACAATAGCTTCACAGCCTCCTTTAGAACCGAAGCCAAGCTGAAAGGGTTGAAAAAAAAGATTTGAGGTATTCTGAAATTTTCTTAGCAGCAATTTTGGCTACTAAGCGGCGGTAGGTAGTGCCGATAGCTATGGGTCTGATTCCGCCATCTTTTTTTAATAGAGCACAAAGGTTAGCACCGTATAGTATGTCCGTAATAATAAACAGACAGAAATGTCGGTTTGATATTTAAAAACTGAATTCTCAGACTTGTTTTGATAGTTTTCTGTGGTTATTATATTTGTTCCATTTTTATACTCAACTATATTAAAGACAAACACCTATGGTTAGCTATTCACAGACATATTATTGTCAATTTTAAAATGTTTGTTATTTAGAAACGATATGACATTTCATTGCGTTAGTGTGCAGTTTGTGCACTACCCCGAAAACGAAGAGTTTTGAGAACGTTTGATGGATTTACATGACGTCATAAAGCATGCTGTGAATCCTATTGGGACCAAAACATTCCATATTCCTATATGCTGCCGAAACCTGGACCCTCATAGCATCTGATCGTAGCCGCGTCGACGCCTTTAAGATGTGGTGCTGGAGGCGTATGTTGCGCATTCCGTGGACAGCGCGAAGAACCAATGTATCAATACTCAAGGAGCTCAAAGTCACTACCAGGCTCTCTTCTATCTGCCTGCAGCGAGTCCTTGAGTATTTTGGTCATATAGCACGAAAAAGTTCGGCCAATCTGGTAAAGCTGGTGATTACGGGTAAAATCGAAGGCAAGAGGCCCCGTGGCCAAAGCCCGATACGTCGGTCTGACCAGATCCGAACCATACTTAACACCCCAATCCACAGTGCGCATAGCATTGACGAAAACGACGCAAGGAGGAGAACACTTAAATATCTCTATGTAGGACGTTGCAGTAGACGTGCATGGCAAGTTTATGACACGTCCTACCATGACGACATGTGTCGTCATTCTTACAATTATAAATTTAATAATTACCGTTGTATAGAGAAGGTAGAGCAAAGTATAAGGCACAAGAGCGCTTTATCAAAAGAACGTTAATAAATGGTAGATTTTGACACGATGGCAAAAACTTTCGTAAGAAGTAGTCTTCTGCACTGAGCAAAATGTATATTTGATGTCATTGAAAATTGTCGGTTAATTGATAAATTTTAACTTCTAAGCCGATAACATTAGTTTTTTACGAATGCAATGCCGTTATACTAACTAATGTCATTACTATTACGATACCACGAGGTGCTTACACTATAGATCAGCTATACTCTAAGTGTGTTCCGCGGAACCCTAGGGTTCCACGATACCCCTGGCGGGGTTCCGCAAGAATTTAGAAAAAAAAACAAAACACCTCTCTTTGGTCTAACGTTTTGACTCCGTCCGCCGCGCGTATACTTGTGAACGCGCAGTCCCTTTGATAAAAGGTGCCTCTGAATTAGACGCTATAGTTGTGAACAAGCGACTTTCGACTCTAACTTCAAAACATAAAGTAAAGAATACACTTTTAAAAACTATTGTTTTATTGTAGGGTTCCATCGAGTATTTTGCTTTCCAAAAGGGTTCCGTCACCAAAAAAGTTTAAGAACCGCTGCTATAGATAATAACAGAATTCTTCATTACCAAGATATACATATGAACTTTTAGTGCGGACGTCTAGTCATTTTTAGTAGGTACACGCCTATTAAGCATTTATTCATATAAAAAATCTGGGTATATTTTTCTCAATGTTGGGAATGATTATTCGTATATCATTAATTTTATGTACGCACATATGTACGAGTACCATATCCCATTTATTTTGTGAGTTTTTAAATTTTAAATTTCGCTTTAAATTGAATGAAAATGCAACTCGAACGCTTGACAGGCTAAATTCAGTAAAAACAAAGCGCTTACAGCGCCAAATGGAGCACGACCTTAGTAGGACGCCTTACGTCACGTTAACCTTTTTAAGTATGCATGTGTGCCCAAGCCTTTAATTAAGCTTGCATGCTATTGTGTAAAATTCTATTTCCTATGTTTTTGTATAAAAATATTGAAATTGTTTTAGATATCCCGGAAAATCTACTTTACAAAGGTAATTTTAATCGCATGACGTTTTTAAGGCATGTTAATACATTTTAAAATTATTAAACAAGTTTATGATAATTATCAAAGAGATCAAATAAGACAGACAGGCATTGGTTGTTATTTTCATACAAAATAAATATGTATATATTTGATTAAGAATAACCAGATTCAATGGGTTAGTAACAAACTATATTGGTACTAACTTTAGTGTATGCCTATAGCAGTATATGCTAATCTGTATATTGGTATATAGGCATACAGTCTGTCGTATCTAAGAGTCTTGCGAGACTCTTGCGCAAGACCAAGACCAAGTCTAGCTTTTAATAATAATAATAACAATATCTTTATTCAGTAAAGTTACAAAATATGAAAACAATAACATATTTCATTATGCATTATGGTACAGGAAAACAGACATTTGCAGCCAAACTAAGCCTATATGCATAGGTCTGTCCGTCGGCAGTCAACGCCCAGACACCCCCTTCAATGTATTATTACTTTTCATTACAAAATAAAAAAAAGAAACAAAATGTACATAAAAAGAAAAAAATAATAAAAATAAGCTGTTCTCATGAAAGACCAAGACCAAGACTTTGCCAATCTTAGTCTTGCTTTGGGCAACTATATGAACCACTACAAAATATTATAAAATATTCCTAATTGTAACTAAGCGATGTTACGCGAACTCTTGTTTTATAAAAACGGGCAGGGTATCTTACCGTTTGTCCGGACATGTCTAATATACGCTATTAGAGCTCATATATCCACAGACCCAGATTCTCGCGCCTTCGACATGCACGTCTGCTCGATTTGTTCAAAAGGAACTGACAGTTTTCTTTGAAGATCTGTCAAGTCGAAAGCGCCAGAAGCTCGAGCACTATTAGAGTTGAGAATTGTATAATATTTTGAAATTTTGACGCGATGAGTTATTTCCGCGCTTTTGCACGGACATAACAAATGCAAGGTTTTTGTTTTGGGAATTTACGCCTGATTTGTAATCATATTTCAATATCTTACAGGTTTCCCCAAAGCACAAGTACAACTCCAAAACCCCCAGCGAGGACCAAGAAAGCTGATCCACAACCCGACCCTAAAACCACCACTATAGAAGACGAGAAAAAACAAAATCTATGTCAAAGACTGATCGGAAAGTGCACACAGAAGACCAAATGCTGCTCCTGCTGTGTCAAACCTCAAGTAGACGAGGACGAGCAGACCATTGCACCGAAAGAACAAAAGACCGGAATGTCCAAATGGAGCTGTTGTAAGAAAAAAGAGAGTGAAATCGAAGATAAAATGGTTAAAGACATTGAAAAGGCTGCTGGCAAAGTTAGTATTGATAAAGTATGCTAATGTTGTTCACGGGCCACGGCCAAGTGAGCATCATGCTTCCTTGACTCCAAACTTTCTGACTATACGGCAATTATTAAGGATTGTAGCTTTTTGCAATTGTCTGTATGTCTGTTGGTCTACGTTAATAGTTTTGAGGCTGTCATGTAATGTTTTGGGTATTACTCCGGTCGTAGATACTAATATTATAACTAACATATGTTACTTTTTCTAGTTTGAGTTGGGCTTTAAGCTCTATTGCAAGGTCTTTGTATTTATTATATTTTTCTGTATGTGTAGTTATTAATGAAAGTGTCAACTCGATCTCAAGTTTGACATTGATCTTGAGATCTATTTATTAATATTATAATAAGTGGCATTATTTATGTATGGCTGATTGATGTCTCTGTTATGATTATTTTTATTGTTCAATTTATAAAATTATTGTTAATTGTGTGTAAAATGCATAAAATATGCCTACTTTGATAAATTGATTTGTATTGACCTGCATACTTGTCCAAGCCGGATCGGAAGAATCACACAAAAGAATTTAGAATTCGAATTCGAAAAAAAAAAGCCTAATACAAAATAGCTTAAAAATTGTACTAATTACATAAAATAACAAATAAAAAACAAAATACAACACTACTTTAAAATAAAAATGAAGTAATGTAGGGGGCAGGCTGGTGCATTAACTAATAATGTGCCCTGGGCTCCAAAACGTGGGATCTGTGCTATGGAGACCCAGTGCCCATTTTTAACGGTGATGTTTATTTTATTTATTTTTCCATTCTATATATTCATTTTAATTCTTATAATTCGATTCTTTGTGCGATCAACTTAAAGACTATTTACCGTTGTTTTGTTTTAGCTAAGCACAATCGAATTTGAGAACGAAGCGAAGCGGAAACGAAGCTTTCGGGATGTCTTCTGCGGATGCTGCAGGAAATCCCATAGAGTGGGCGACTCTGCTGCTAGAGCTCACGAGTCCAGTTGCTTCGGAAGACGAGACCCGGAGATGGTTGAGAGGAGGGATAGCATTCTCAGTGATAGACCACCTAGTTCGTAAGTATCAATACTTATTTAACAAGGTGGCAAGTAACAAACAGCACTCCTTCTTCTTCTAAGTCGGTACCCCATTGGTGAGGATCGACATTCACCTTCAGTGGTTGCGATCCTGGGTGTAATGGATGGTTTGATGCACAGGGTTAGAAGTAATAACGAAGTGGTCTTTTTGAACAGAATAGTTAGTCATACAGTCGAAGGTATTCTGAGCATATGACGCCAGGAACGCATCAATTCTCGCTCTATACGTGAGTTTTATAGCCCATGTCTTTGGACATTACAGAAAATTGTAGAATAAAAGTGTTCTGTTCATGTGTTTTTTTTGTCTTTCTGGATATGCTATAGCTTACACACATATTTGGAGAGTATTATAGTCTAAAGCACCCTTGCATACAGAAGTTATAAAACCACTGTATTTACAAAGAGTGTTTAGTTATGCTATAAGAATAAGTTATACAGCAATTTATACAGCTTTAACGATAATTTAAATGACACAAAATACTAAAAGTTTTACAGTAGAGTTTTCATATTCTGTTTTAACCCCCTGATCTCTTTAATACCTAAAAAACCCCTCATATAAAAATAAAAGCATCTTTCGCCATTCTTGTAAGTGTTTAAAATAACTTTAAGTTCTCAATGGACAGGCTGTTTTAAACTCGGCAGAAACTTGGCAGGTCTCTGGTGTGCGATGCGACGTGTGTAGACACATTAGCTCCATCTCACATGCAGGCGACCTCGTCAGGCGCGGGGAAAGCGGCGTTTTTTAGAACCTCAATATATTAATTTACTTCGAATAACTAATTTATTCTTAGTATACAAGAAATAAAAATTACGTTATCAAGTTAATTAGTCCCAGTTCTTTTAAGACTTGTTGGTTTGGAACTTCGTCCACCATATGCCCATTGCCCAACATTCTCCAAATCTTGAATATAATAATTTGATGGTTTTTCCAGATGCTGTAACAACCGCCTGTTCAACTGGTTCCGAGGAGCTTGCAGACGTCGCTCCGACAATTCCTCACGAAGACCGAGCATCTTCTCCAAGAACAAGAGTCTCTCACCTACTTTGCCTCCTGAGGTAGATTTGTACAATTAAGTTTGCATCTTTCTTTTTTTTATATACGGGCCTAATATTTTTTAATACAATTTACACGTAAGATAGAAAAAGTCCTAACCACGTTTTAAAGTACCACAGTTTACAATTAGCCAACGTTTTTGGCACTTTATAATAATAATAAAAAACTTTAGATATAAAAAGTCACAAGGTACATAGTAGGGTTCAGAACCGGAAAAATATTATATATATTATAATTAATTTAGGTCACTTTTTTTTAAATATGTTTGTATATTGTTTTTTTGGCTTCTCCATACAAATTGACTGTTTTAAAATTAACAGTTTGAATGAAGAAGCCTTTTTTTTTTTTGCATTTCCGACATAATATGGTTTCTTAGGAAAAAGTTGTTTGTTTCTATCAATAGAGTTACATATTAGTCTAACGTAGGGAGTTCTTCGCGCCATTTTGCGTGAACATGTCAATTGCAAGTTTTTGTTTTGTAAATTAATTTACGGTGGTTATTATTGGTCAAAAGTGGTAATGTTTTGTTTAATAATGTGCTACAATGTGTGTTCGATTTCGTTAATTGAGTCGTTTGATTTGAATATTCGCGGTAACGCCTTTGTGCCCCGGCGTACTTCGCGTCGATGACGTTCCATCGTCTCGACGCCCTCTAGTAGTAACTAGTGGACTATACTTGGTGCACTTCCGGTTAATGACGTTTCCGCCGAAAACAACGCTCTCTGTCGGAGGGAGTCGAAGCGTAGTCGCCGGTCGAAGCTTCCCGTTCAATGTGAATAATTATGGAAAACGATAAATTGGACTTTAAATATGGGGCACAAGTTGCACTTTTATTTTTCGGTTTTCCCGCGCTGCGGACTCCTATATTATACCCTACGTGTTTGAACTATAATGCCGCGAGTGACTCCAAGAAAAGCATCAAATTCTGCAGCATCTGGAATTTGATGATGACCTCATTAACTCAAAGAGTAGAAATATATATTACGTCAGACTTGGCTGTATGGGCTAGACCCTTTGCCTTCCCTATCACCTCATCATCCATCGGGAGAAGTGAACAAACAAAAACAAATTAGTCTAACGTAGAGTACAGTATATAAACATCATGATAGACGAGTATATCCGTTGATTCTTATTAGCGAACCCTGATTTAATGTCTCAGTTCACATCAGTACACAAAGTTTTAATTTTCTGAAATCACGTTATAGTTTGACCTTAGAGAAAGTGTGATAAATCAGCGACCCTTTGTAATATGCCGCCATTTTGATTTGTCACGTCTTCGATTTGCCAACTCTTTTGCATACACGCAAGACTACCGACCCGCGTTTCTAATCAGCCCTGTTTTACTTAGCGCTTTTATTACGAGTTTACGTATGTGTCATCGTTAAACTAAACACAAGGTCGGTACAAATTAACAATCATCATGTAGGAAAAGTGATTTATGATTGCAAAAAAAAAAATGAATGATAAAAAGAACGCCGCCCGCGCCGGTTCAATGTCTGTAATTTTATTTCCTATATACTTAATAGAAAGCGGGAACTGAGGAGATTTGAACCTGTCTCGGTTTTTAATAGGTCCTGACTTTTTTTTATTTTATACTAGCACATGTGACCTTGCGTCCACCTGATGGTAAGTGGCGCGCAAGGTCCATGAATGTTAAAGTCGCTAGGTAATAAAATATATAAAGTTATTTTAATGGTGTAGTTTAAGCGGTTATCAAACGTTTTGGTGACGGAACGCTTGGGCTTTTTTTTTTTTTTAGTTTTTAATTCAAGATATTTTTTTACGCAGGCGGGTTATTTTATTTTTTAATCCTTTGCTGTGCGTAGAGTGAACCCAAGAACTCTAAACGCTTATTCGTTATACTATTGTATTTGATATCATTTATAAATGATAAAAAAGTTAAGTATCACCACGACCGTTTCCCTTTCGGGGTGGTCAGAAACCACGCTTTTAAATAAGCGGATTCACATTTAGCCAACTTTACTATAGGCCAATCATGACAAGTGGCAAGCTCATCGATGTCTCCAGCGTACCAAACTTGAAAAATATCACAAATAAATTAAATATGAATTAAATGTATTTATATACATTAATAAATATTTTTGTGTCCCGACCAGGAATCGAACCCGGTACTTCCGAGTCTAAATCCACGGCCTTAACCGCTAGACCACGGAGGCAGTTATATATTTATAAATTTAATATATAAAAATGATTTTATTATTTTCAAATATATTTATTAAATTCAAATAGGTGGTAGACGGACTGACGGTTGTAATTTGCCCAGTCTGCCGAGGCGGGGACGGCGAATTGCCGTTATGCCCAGTCAAGCCGGCATAGTGTTAGAGACTGATGTCAGTTATGAGTCCAATTCCAGTTGCTAACATTAATGGACCTCGCGCGCCACTTACCATCAGGTGGGCGCAAGATCACAAGCCGCAAAATAATTAAAATAGTAAATGCAATAGCTAGTAGAAAATATAACAGAAATAACAACCACTTTGCTATCAAAACATACGCATATATTAAATACACAAAACATGTTAACATTTACAATATAATTCTAAATACTTAATTTTTATTTATATTCGCGTGACCGTAGGCGATAGAAATGGCTGAAAAATATGTCCAACTACCCTCAGCTGTAAATAGGTTATAGAACTGAAGGTCAACCTCAAGTTAACTTTATACTCAGTTTTCATTACTTCATTTCGGTACCTACTACCTTCAATAGTCTAATCAACGTATAGTAATAGGGCAGCCATTCAATAAGGGAAAAAATCGTATTTAATTTAATTTATATATATGACATGGATTATTATTATTAGTGTATGTATTTATATTTAGATTATATTTATGTATGTTTATAAATGTATATTTTGTGTATGTAACTGACTTGTTAATTTATATATTTATTTATTTTCATTACTTTTTATTATGACATATGATATACCCAGTGAAAGGTATAGCAACCTTTGCATTTGGTTTAATATTTATTCTCTCCTTCTAACTAAACTAACCCACAATTTCTTATGTCGTTCTCCCAAAGGTTAGCTGTTAGAGAATACCTTTGATAAGCTCGCCTATGTATTCCATTTTATTTTGTATATTTTAATGTGCAATAAAGCATTTTATTATTATTATTATGATAAGATACAATCAAATACCGTAGTTACATCCCTACACGTAAATGCCGATACCTAATTTAAAACTACGAGTTATTACTGGTGTCAGCTGCTCGATTGATGGTAATCTTATGAATAACATCAGTTACGCGGACGACATGGTGCTGCTCCCTCAATCAGGCACTCAGAAGGCTTCTGTCTATCTGCAAGCGCTATGCTGAAGCACACAGTTTCGGTCACAATATAAAGAAGAACGAATTCCTGGTGTTTATTTAAAATCTACCAATGCCAAGCCGTCTGGCCAGCGTGGCGAGTGTAGGCCAAATTCTCCAGATATATGTTCTGGAAGGCCCATCTCCAACAGAGGTCTAGGATGCCATGTTCTAAGGGTTGTAATAATAGTAATAATAAAATTTAAAATCTTAAGTGCACTAAAAATTTACATATGCGGTCTTAATGACGGGTATTTTCTGACAGTCAACATTTGGGAGTGTGGAAAGTTACATAATAACATTACATATATACACATATATGTATATTTAAAATAAAATACAAATAATAACTTACGAGGCATAAATATAAATGTAGTACCTATAGATTTAGTTATTACTGTTCTGCTTCTTAAGAAAGTATGTGGTAAATAAATGTTATGTAAATGCAAGGAGCCTGTCTGATAGTCAGTTTTAACATTTCCGTAATGAATGGCGGCTTTTAATTATATTTCTAAATATCAACGACTTTAGTAGGACTAAGGTTTAGTGAGGTGGCTTTTGAGCCGAACAACACGTATTTTAAGTGATTTGTAGATTGTAAAAATGGACGATGAGAAATCAGTTCGTGTGTCAAAACAGTTTATTGCTACTGATTTTATGAAATCAGACACAGATTTAGAAGATTATGAGGTATCACAACTTTTTGAATTAGTCTATATCAAAAAACTTAATTGATAGTATATAAAAAATTTGTATCCGTTAAATGGCCGTATCCCTTTCCGAGTCAGAAACCATGCTTTTAAAGAATGGGATTAAAATTCAGACAACTTTACTATAGGCCCATTATATACTATATTTAAATTAAATACATTATTAGGGAGTAAAATTGGCTAAATGTGAATCCGCTTCTTTATAAGCGTGGTTTCTGACCATCCCGGAAGGGAAACGGTCGTGATGATACTTTACCTTACTTTTGACTAGGAATCGAACCTGGTACCTCCGCGTCAAAATCCACAAAGTTAACCGGTAGACCACAGAGGCAGTCATCATAAGAATCTTTATTTTGTTGGTAGCTGTACGGAGTAAGGATCGGGTGCTCATCCCGAACTTCTCCCTATGGTTCTTGAGCCAGGATATGCGTCTTTTACCCGGTCTTCTAGAGCCTTATATGCCAAGCTGCAGCAAGCAATTACCCCAGCTATTACTCTATGGAACTAAATATTTTGATATATATATAAATTTTGACTATGTTTTATTTCAGGACACTAGACCAAAGTTGGACCCATCCTTGATAGAGCATACGAGTGTGATGCGAGGTGCTATCCCCGTCTTGCCCATCTGGTTGGCGTACTTCTGTCTCATCTGCAATGTCTTGGTTCCTGGATTGGGTATGATTATTTATTTCATTAGCATAGGTAAAATAGTTGCCAGTCGATGTTTCTAAACCAAATTTTTATATTATCCTTAATTACTACGAATAAGGCTCATTATTCATTACGCCTAACTTTGTCTATTGTCAATGCTATGAAATCAAATCATGACCTCTGATTTGATCTCCCATCGTTTAAATCTGTTATTTGTAAAAAACATTGCGTAGGTGTGATCGTTTTTTACTGGACTCGTGAACATCCGTTTAAAGATGTTCCTTTCGTTTAACCTGCGCTCTTACTGATCAGTCGTGTGCCAACAAATTAACTACCCATTTGCAAGAATTTTTATTTTTATTAATTGTAGGTGGCCAAAATAATCGTTTGATGGCTTTCTGAGACAGATTTATTTAGTGAACATTCAATGCATATTAAATGAGGTCTAAATTCTCAAATAACATAACAGAAAAAAAAAGTGAAACCACGGTTAGACACACAAGAGCAGTGACATTAAGTACGTGGATCCGCGACTTTAACACATGAGGCATAAATTTAAAAAGATCAACGATTATTGAATGTAAATCAAGTATACTCGTGTAACAGTTCAAACTAATGCTAATTTCAGGTGACCACTGCATCCATATAGGTGGTATTAACAAATAAGATAAAAGGAGAGATAGCATATTATACATATATATAATACATATTATATTTCAGAACACTCGATCTTAGTTTTCCTGTCTTTAATAGAACATTCGATTTGCTCCCTGGATTGAGATAATTTAATTTGATATTGAATGCCCTCATGACGTATAACTGACATGGAATAACACTATCGATCCCGTTAGATTGCTTTAAATCTATTTTTTAAATATCTTTTCAATTTTACAACTTCGGAGTCCTGCAGGGTTGTATATTAGGTCCTGTGTTCTACTATTTATAAACTCCACTAATACCAAATTGTAGAATCGTTAAGACCAGTCTCGTGTAGATCAAATTCTCGAGAAATATGTTTTTGAAATTTTATTTTCAAATCCAGATTATAATGTTTAATGATGAATGATAAAAATAATGTTGTAATTGAAAACGAACATCACAATAAATGTACAAACAATGACGGACTATTTTTTTGTTTTAATTTATTTAATTAAAAGTTTCTTTATTACAGGTACAATTCTAAGTGGACTGTTTTGTTTGTGTTTCGGTATTCCAAGATTTGGAACTCATGATGGATTAAAACATAGAATAGGTGAGTGATTTGTCGTATAGAAACAAAGCTACCGACGTAGCTACTTAGTGTAATAATTTTGCAATTATGATCTTCACTTTGGACGATCCCACTTCTCACGCTTATATTAATGTTATATGTTCTGTATTATTATTATTATGTATTACAAAAGTACAAATTATAGATACTAAAGTTATATTTATTTAGATTAATATTTTAATATAAGACGATAAATAATGATAGGGATTATTAGTGTACTTGACCTCGCATCCCGTTTACCATTAGGTAATGTTTTGGTAGT
Source organism: Tinea semifulvella (assembly GCA_910589645.1). Lineage (NCBI taxonomy): Eukaryota > Metazoa > Arthropoda > Insecta > Lepidoptera > Tineidae > Tinea > Tinea semifulvella. The sequence goes on from OU342619.1 coordinate 10,232,583, forward strand.
TTCATATCAAATGTATATATTAATATATTTAATAATAAAATTTTGTACAAAATAATATATTTATAACAGATAAATAACATTTCTATTAACAAAAATTTCAGGATATAGTCACGTGATGTCAAACGATGTTATTGACGACGTCTATTTTAACGCGAGGATATAACAAAATAGTGCATCAATAATGATGTCATGGATGACGTGAATTTAACGTTTGAAATGTCGTTAAAATTGACGTCCTATAACACGTCATAAATGTCGTGAGCGTAAACGGTTATTTGTGACGTCGAAAGTAAAGTTAACATTGACGTTCCATGTCACGTTTAAAATGTCGTATGGCGCAGGGTCATGTTACTCAATCATGTCATCTAAGACTAAAGACGATACTAAGCCGAATGTCACGTCACTTACTTACGTCATTTAAGGCGAAAGAGAGAGAAATTTTATTACGTCAAAAGACGTAAAATTTTTGTAAATGACCACAAATCGACATCATTATTCACGTGACTATGTTGCTTGGGCTGCTATATATGTATATAATTTTGTTTTAAATATTTTTAGATCGACTATTTCCAGGAACAATTTTTTTCCCAGTTTCTCAATATTAAGTAGTTGTTTTTGTTTTTTCAGGTTGTTTATTAATAAACATCTTGGTGGGTTGTGGTCAGTTGTTCACGGTGCTGTTCTGTCTTGTCGGGTGGGGCTGGTCCATCTGGTGGGGGGTCATCATGATCAGGGTATCCAGTAAGTGCAAAATTATTTTCATTACCAATATTAGGTCTCCTTGAAAGTAAAATTATCAATTGACAACATTGCAAATGACACATATTTTCAACGAGAACAACAAATAGGTGGACTGATGATGGTGCTAATTTTCCCAGTCTGCCGGGGCGGGAAAGTATCCACCGTCTGTGCCGGCAAACCCAATAAGTGTATCCACACGTTTCGGGATCCGTCTCGAATTGCCGTCATGCAGTCAAGCCGGCATAGTATTACGATCTGATGTCAGTCATGAGTGTCTGATTTCAGTTCCTAACATTCATGGACCTTGTTTGGCATTTATCATGAGGTGGGCGCAATGTCACATGTATAAAATATACTTACATAAAAAAAGGTTACATTGTTTAAGTTAAGTTGGACAGGCTTGGTTGCACCAAAACGAAGTCTCTGTAATTGAAAAAGATCAAAGTTAAAAATGGCGTCTCAAGTATCAACTGACGCCTGACCTTCAAAATAAAACTGATATAATCGACGCCATTGTTAACTTTAATCGTTACAATACAAAGACTTCATTTTGGTGCATCTCATCCCAAGGCTGAGTGAGTTTGCCCTGAATACTTTTATCTGAGATGAAAATTAAATTACTTATTTTATTTCTTTCTTAATTCTTATATTTATTCGAAGGAATTAAGGTACAATTGAAAAAAATATATATATATAAACCAAAAACTTACATTTTAAAACATAAATGACTATTAATGAAATAAACCTAATTTCTTTCTTATTATCATCCTGTAGTCATTTATTTATATATATATTTTACTTCTATCCAAATAAATTTAAATAATATTTGTTTTATCAATTTTAGGCAAATACAGAAAACTTCGAGCTGAAGCGGCTTTGGATGAAGAACAAGCGGCTCCTGTCACCACTAACAATCACAATTCCCGCGCGTAACAAACGTCACTTATGACATTGACAGTTAATCCCAAGTTCGAAAATCAAATTTAGTTATCCTGCAATAAATAATTACAAGCAAACAACTTTTCCTAAGGAACTATAATATGTCGGAAGAAAGTTTAGTAAAAAAAAGCGCGCTTTGCTTTCAAGTCGAACTCGGCAGGTATAGAATTGGACGGACGAAATGTTGTTGTTGCTATAATTTTTGATTTTAGAAAAAAAAAATGACACAATAAATAATTGATTTCCGAACGCGATGTGTTCGATATTCGACTTAACTCGATTAATTCATAATCGGTGAGAAGTGTAAATATTCACTAATTTAGGGTGTAAGAATTGCAGTACTTTTTCTAATTAAATACTGATTAATATAAACTTCCCTGATATAAATACTAAATAATGTATATTTAGTTAAGAGCACAGTGGTCATTTTGACCTTTTTAATAACAAAATACTCATTTGATTATAATATATTTGTATTGAAATATCGTCTTTTATACCTTCAGTTTCTCAAAGCATTTCAAGATTTATGGTTTGACAAACTTTATGTACCTAACGGAGTTTTTGTACAGAAAGCATATCAAAAATAATATTGAGTATGATTTACTATAATTTAGCAACTTATTTATGGCCGGTTGCAGAAAGGCTGATTATTTTTGACAAGCAAACACACATAACCAAAGTGACAAATCAATCACTTGGCGTATATCATAATTTTGATTATAGATTATTTTAATCATCTTTATGCAACCGGCCATTAGTAAGTAGGTACTATTTTTTTTATTCTTATTATAATTTATCTAAAACTACTAGAATAGATATTGAATAATATTAAATACCAAATTAAGTATTTTAATTAATACAACGTGTACCTATGACCAAACTTAATTATTATTTTTTTTTTTTTTTTTTTTATTTTTTTTTTAAATCATATTTTATTAGGGGCTTTTACCCAAATTGAGCATGTCAGCCCCATCGTAACTTAACCTAAATAAAACACACAATTATCAGTTTTCCAACTGCCTATTCTTATTATAAATATTTAAAAAAATAAATACTAACCTAGCCGATTGGGAACAAGGGTCAGCTAGCACCGAATTGAAGGCACCCGTATTATATGGATTCAGTTTTAGATGATGTATTAGGTATTGCCTTTCGCCCTGGCTCCTGACACAATCCCTTAAGATGTGTTCTACATCTTCTACTTCACCACAAACTTCACAGTTGGGTGAAGCAGTCTTTTTCATCAGAAACCCGAATTTGTTTAAGGGAATGTGTCCAGAGCGAAGGCGAAATGCATTGACAACAAGTGTTCTATTAAGCCTGCATACAGAAAACCATGGCATATGAAAAGGCTCATTCTGTATTGTTTTGTACCAGATTCCTTTATCTAGTGATATTTTATTAAAATGATCTTTCCATAAATCATGGTACTTGCGCTTGTATTTAGGTAGAACTTCGGAATAATGAGGTAGCATAGCTAATTCAATACCTTTTTGTACTCCGATCTTAGCCAATCGATCAGCCTCTTCATTGCCATGTATGCCTGTATGTGACGGAACCCATTGTATCCTCAATTCGATGTTTTTTTCTGATAGTCCAGTAATTAATTTTAAGATCTGATAGCCTATCGGTGTACCTCCGTAGACAGAGACACATCGACGTAAATGCTGGATTGCACTCCTACTATCAGTTAATATAACAATTTGTCGGTAACTTAAGTTATTAATATAGAGTAACGCTTTCAATATAGCTAACAACTCTGCTGACATTATAGACATATTACTAAACTTATAACAAATACTGTGTTTATTTACAAGGTCTACGTAAGCTGCCCCTAGATCAGATTTGTTTTTCGAAGCATCTGTAAATAGTTGGTGCCAACTATTATATTTAGATTCTAATTCTTGTAATATCTGCGGTTTTATAGAGTTAATATTATAAAGCTGTTTAGCTTCCTTAATGCACGATAAGTAAGGTTGTAATATATTTTCGATATTTATATTTGTTATCCAGGTATCTAGTGTGAACATATCTCGCAGATCAGATGAGTACACAATTTCGGTTTTAATTTCATTGTATAAAGTACTTAATAAAGGTTTTTTTTTATTTTTCCAATAAATTATATTTTTGAAGCTAAACAACTTATCTAATAAAGTAAGGTTGTAGCTGTTTGATTGGGCCATTGATTTTAAACAATACTTATATCCAAGGTATTTTCGTCTTACGTAGAGTGGAGGAATACAAATTTCACATTCCATTGTATGTATAGGAGTACTTTTAATAAAACTACCTACAATTCGAAGTGCCTGATTTTGAATTCGGTCTAATTTTAAAGTGTGTGTTGCAGCACTATTATCGTAAAGGTGGCATCCATAATCAATTCTACTTCTTATAAGAGAGATATAAAGCCTACGTAAATGAGTAGGGTGGACACCCCATGAAGCACCTGCTAACACTTTTAGTATATTAAGGAATTTTTGAGTTTTTTCTATAGTATAATTAATGTGAGTACTCCAGCGTAAAGACCTATCTAGCCATATTCCTAAATATTTAACATTTTGTTCTAACTTTAATAATTTACTGTTTAAAATAAGATTAATTGTTTTATGTTTACGTCCTTTACTAAATAAACATAGTTTTGTTTTTTGGGGAGAAGGTTGTAGTCCAAGTTGTTGAAGCATGTTGTGAATTAAATCTAGAGAGGATTGCATTTCAATTATTCCATTATCCATGTTCTTATAGCTACCATATATCACGAAATCATCTGCATATTGTGAAATTTTAACATTTTTAATCTCATGACAAATGTGCATAGAGACTATATTAAATAACAATGGAGATATGGGATCTCCTTGGGCCAAGCCCATATTAGTAGATCTCGTAATGTTAAATTTGTTTCCAAAGTCTCCTTTTATTGTTAGGTGCCTATTTGATAGAAAATTCCAAATATATGCGCATATTGTCCTACCAATTTCTATTTTGTCCAGAGAATTAGCTATATTATCGATAAGTACATTATTGTACGCACTTTCAATGTCTAAAAAGCAGGCCAAAGTATCGGCATTTTCAGAGAATCCTATCTGGATGTGGGTAATTAGTCTTACCAGGTTGTCAAGGCATGATTGACCTTTCCTAAAGCCTATTGTGTTAAAAGATAGATATTTATTTTTCTCAACATGCCATTCTATACGTTTACCTAAAATATTATGGAAGATTTTACAAATGCAAGATATAAGAGATATTGGTCTTAGTTTTGATTCATTATTATTACAATTATTATGTTTAGCAATTGGTATGATTAAAATGTTTCTCCATTGTTCTGGGACATAACAGTTTTGTAAAATTGAATTGTATATTTTAAGTAAGTATGTTTTTGCATTTTCAGGGAGATTACATATCATAGAATATGAAATATCATCACAGCCAGGAGCTGTATCCTTTTTTTTAATACAATGATTTAGTTCGTGCATCGTAATAGATGCTTCAAGCACTGGGTTTGAGGAAGTGAAATTTGGGGGGAGTAAAGATACTGAGTCAGGTGCTAATTTACACAAAAGGTCCATCTTTTGTTCTATCGATACATAGGTATTATTGTTTTTGTATCCTTTCATCCAACGCATGCGTTTCCACATATCAGAAGATGAAGTACTTTCTGCTATAGTATTGCAAAATTCTTTCCAGGACTGGCTTTTGGCTTCCTTAATCATGTGATTGGCTTCAGATATTTTTTGTTCTAAGACAGATAAATTATCTGGAGTGGGGTTACGTCTAAATGTTTTAAGGGCTAGTCTACGTTCGGCTATTATTTTAGAAAGTGATGCATTCCAATAAGCCTTGGCTTTAAATGATTTATCCACATTAAGGCACGTTTTAGTATGAGGTATATTAGCATCAGCAGCCTCGTTAATGAAACGTAATAGTTTATCATAATTGTCTTGAATATTATTAGTATGTGAAAAATTGTTACCTAATATGTTATTTTCTATGTGCTTAGAATAGTCGTTCCAATTAGCATTTTTAAAATTACGTTTTTTGTTAAATATTATGTTGTCATTATACATAATAGACATTTTAATAATAATATGATCACTACCTAAATTTTCGCTAATAGTATTCCAATTAAATTGAATTGCTATATCTGAAGAGACAAATGTGATATCTGGAGAGCTTTTCTGTAGTGTATTATTGACTAATTTAATTCTAGTTGCATTACCATCGTTCAGTGACACGTACCCATTATCCAGAGAAGACTCTCGTATTATATTACCTCTTGAGTCATTTCTATATGACCAGTTAGTGTGATGAGCATTAAAATCACCAGCAATAATTGTTTTTTGTGAAAACATTGAAAATATATTATCCCAATCGGCTTGGTTTGTATGCACAGAAGATGGACAATATATAGCGATGATATTTTCTAGATCTGTACAATTTAATATTTTAACGTGTAAAATTTCTATACCGCTGTTGGTTACTATTTGAGGACATATATGTGTTTTAATTGATTTATGAGTAATAATTGCTACACCTCCATAAGAGTCATCCCTATCTTTTCTATACACATTATATGCATTAATTTTAAAGTTAGAATCCGGTTCCAACCAAGTTTCACTCAATATACCTATGTGTACCTTTTCCTGATATATTAAAGTCTCAAATGATAGAAGTTTTGGCCTTAGGCTTTGTGAGTTCCACTGAAATATGTTCAAAGCTCGGTAAGTTTTAGACGTTCTATCCATTTTGATTAAATAGTTTTTGAATCAGATTACCTTCCTTAAATGCTTTTATAAGATATGACACAATTTCTTCAAATACTAACTTAAGTAACATTTGTAGTTTCTCTTCAAGTAATCTATCTGAAAAAAATATTTCTTGAATTTTTTTAATTATTTTTTGTAGGTCAAATTTTTCCTTTACTTTACTTCTCAAATCTTTGTGTTGTTCTTGTTGCGTGTTTTTAGGTACTGTTTCTTTATTTAGTTCTATTGTTTTATTATCATAAATGTCTCTAGACCATTGTTTTTTAGTTTTTTTCTTGTTTTTGTAGTTATTTTTTGTTTTTCCTTGTTTGTTTATAGGTATTATGTCATCATCCTCAGTCTGTGACGAGTTTTCTGTTTCCTGTATATTTGTAGGATTGAAAAGTGCATCTCTGTATGATGTGGAGGGTATTGCAAAGTTTGGTTTAATAATTGTGCTTCTAATTTGATTTTCGTTCTCCAAATAGGTTGTATCATTTCTTTCCTTCTTTTCTTGTAGATATATTTCTAATGCTTTGCGGTAGGTGCAATTTTCGTCTGCCATAATAATTCGAATGTTTTTTTCTTTAATGAAAAAAGGGCAAATCTTGTTTAATGCCATATGTGAGCCTTTGCAATTAATGCATTTGTAATCAGTGGTTTCACAGTTGGAGTGGCCCAGCCCACATTTAGGGCATGATATCTTTTTTGTCGGGCATATACGTAAAAAATGACCATATTTCCAGCATCCAGAACATTGTGTAACTGGAAAGTTATATTTTTCCACCTTAAATCTGCAACCATATCCATAAACAAAAGAAGGTAGGATGTCCCCTTTAAAACAAAAACGAATACTTTCACTCTCAATCCATTTCCCATCTTCACAGGAACGATTTAACCTCTTAATTGAAAGTATTTCAGATTCACATGTAAGTGTCTCCAAAATTTCTTTGTCCTCAACTTCGATATCAATATTCCTAATCAGTCCATATGAACAATTCATTACGTTTAGTGATTGAATTTTAAATCCCAAATCTTCAAAGGCTTTCGAATTGAGCAATGAGTCAGCATTTACTTTTGATTCAAACCGAATCAGAACTCTGTGTTGGCTTTTATATTTAATTTGAGTAATATTTGTGATGTTTTTAGATCTTAACAGTTTGGCTAATGCGATTTGTTTCGGTAGTTGTTCTAAAGATGTTATACATACGTCATATGTGGTGTTGGTTTCTTTCAGCACAGTAGGTGACGTGGATCTACGTTTCGAACGCTTCTTAACTATTTTAAACCCATCATCATCGCCGTTGCCGCTACTGTCAGGCTTCGGTCTCTTTTCCGCACTTTGAAAGACCTCTGTTCCTAAATGATCCCATACTAAATCTTTATTCTGTTCATTTTGAGTTAACTCCATTTTGTCACTTAAGTTATCACCTGAGGGTAGATTGGTCAACAATGCATCATTAAATAGACTAATTATAAATATTTATAGATAAAAACATAAAAGGCATTATTACGAGCGCAAAAATAATTAATATCGATAAAGAAATTTTTAATCAGCGGTATGTGGGTAGGTACGGCCGTCCTCTACCGATGCTAACGCGAGAGTCTTAATTATTATAACGTCTACACGTAGATATTATATAACATTTTTGTGTAGTAAATAACATTTAATAATAAATTACTAATAAGTAATTGATTTTTGACATATTTTAGACTTAAAACAATATAAGTAGATAAGTACTAACAAAAAAAAATGATTATAGTCCGTAAGTCTATTTATTTAGGCGCAAATATAATTAAATATGTTTATAATACCTACCTCGTCATTTTGACATCATTATCAGCCTCTCCACTCATCCAACATCCGCCAGCGACCTTCTTCAGGTCATCCGTCTATATGGCGGGGTCGTCCCGTACGTCTCCACTTTAGACCCCGTTTGTCCCATCGAACGTCGGTTCTGCGGGAGATGTGTCCGGTCCATTTCAGCTTGCAAATTTTGTATGTTATGTCAGTAATTTTAGTTCTTTGACTAATATGAACGTTTCGAATTCTATCCATCAGAGAAATAATAATAATAATAATAACGTTTATTTCCCAGATTGATTTTACACAGTTAAATACAATCCAATCAATACAACTAATAGAAAAAAGGTAAAAACTAAAAACTAAGTATATTTCGTCATGATCGTAGAACAGTGACGGAACTGTTATATTTAAAATTTTCATGGCGGCCATTCAACTGTCATTTCGACTGTTTTTTTGTCACTTTTTAAGTCTCATAATAAGTGCAAACCTTCTAGATTTCATTTTGGAACCCTTTCTAATATTTGCACTATAAATTACAGACCACAAACAATATAAATATATATGCAAAATTATGGGTATTTTTTTTAAATCCGACACTGTTCTACGATCATGACGATATTTGTAAAATAAAATTAAAAATAAATAAAATCAAAATCAAGCATCCATACTGGGAGTATGATATATGACACTATTTTGTTGCTCGAGTTAAATACGTGTGATCTGACGCCCGCTGTTCTCTGTCGCATTAGTGCGGCCCAGCCCGGAGTGCGTCCTGTGCAGAACATCTCAAATACCAAGCATAGCTCGCTGAGCGACCTTGAATTTATGGATCAGACTCATGTCCACGTCTCTGCTTCGTACGACATTACTGAGAGGACGCCTTTAATATGGTGGTAGGCGGACTGATGGTGGTAATTTGCAGAAGTATCCACCGTTCGTGCCGATAAACACAGTAAATCGTATCCACGTTTGGGGATCAGGATCGAATTGCCGTCATGCCCAGTCAAGCCGGCATAGTGTTAGGGACTGATGTCAGTCATGAGTCTCTGATTCCAGTTGCTAACATCATGGACGTTAAAACGCACAGTTAAAAACGCAATGGTTGATACTGGCACAGACCTTCGTCGTTGATAGGATGTGCCGGAGTTTCGTGAATGCCGCCCATCCTAGCTGAATGCGTCTGATTAAAAAGTCTGTCCGAGATAGACGTAAGTTTGCACAACTTCGAGAGTCTATAGCGCTTCCAACGCAGATTGGCCTCGGCTTGACATGATTATTGAGAATACCTTTCGTCTTGTCCATAATTTTGACATAAGCTCGGCTATTCTCCTGCTAAAACAGGCAGTAAATAAAGAACATCCCTATTTTGACAATCTTTGCGTTTAAAAAATAGACTACGGTTGTTTTAAATGGAATTTTAAATTTGAAAAGAATAAGTCCAAAATATTGTTATTGTTTATTTGAATAATTTATTTAGATTTAAAGATGTGATTGAGAGCAATGCAAAATTAATTTATAAAAGTTCTTCCATTTTAAATTGTTTTATTTTAAATATTTAATAATGTTACAATATTATTTTATTTAGATATGGCTTGTACCTACAACGAATAAAATTGTTTAATTTGAATTCTTTTGTTTTCATTTCACCATTCAGGCATTTGACTTCTCGTCCACTTTGACCTTTTTATTATACAAAATGTTTACTATGTTACGTTAATATTTCCGCAACCTAACGTTCACAAAATTATAACATTTAAAGCTATAAGCGTTTTTTACTTTACTTCGCTTTCAAAGTCGTTTGACTTTCATATATATAATATATATATATATTTTTTTTTTTAATAATTAAATAAAAATAGTATTTCAAGTAGAACACGACACTAGTAGTAATTAATAATAATAAATGTATACTGAGAATTAGATGGAGCCAATGTCAACCCATAGATGTGTCTATGTGTCAACCCCACGATTAGTGTCTTTAAGATTATACAGTGGGGTCGTCCAGGCCCGGATAACTGGGAAATTCCCTTGTTTTCCCCGGCAGGATCTCAGCGGGTAACCACCTGCTGGTAATTCATACACTTTTGGTGCTAGGCGCTGTTACTGGTATAACAGCGCCCGTGTGGCTCACGAACCCAGGGGGTCTAGGTTCGACTACTTTAGCTCTCCTCCAAGAGCACTTCTCTAGGAAGTGGTCTTCCGTTGGGGGGCGAATGACGGAGCGATATTCTGAAGATGCTTGAAGTGTCCGTTATTGACCCGATAGAACATACGTCTAGTCAGCATAGGTGAGTCAGGACAGAATAAATAAATAAATATTTCCAGACTGCGCCATCTAGTTTCCGTGGTAAGCTACGAGGCTTGTGTTACGGAAACTAGATGGTTGATAAACTACATAAAATACTTGTAAATATATACATATAAACACCCAGACCGAGACAAATTATACAATGTACAACTTGCCCCCGGTGGGAATCGAACCCACGACCTCCCGAGTTCACGGTAACGTTTGTTGCCACTAGACCACGGAGGCTGTCAATGAACACCTTGTAATACCTTTAACCTGAGCGGCAAGCTGGTCATAACAGGGAGTAACATTACCCGGGCCGCCTTCGCCTGATAGACGGTGTGGTAGGCCATTTCACCCAGGAATTTGACGGTCGGAGTCCACTCGATGTTCAGGCATGTTTGGATGTTTGGCACTTTTGCCGACATTGATGGACATACGCCACTTGTCCAACCACGCAGGGAGAAGATCCAGGAGGTCCTGCATCAGCAGCCTCATATTGGCTTGGAGAAGAGTTGAAGTAGGCATTGTCGTCCGCAAACAGTGCAAGCATGACTTCCTTCCTGTCCTCCCCGTCCTCCTCCGGCAGGTTCCCAATTAGACTATATGTTTTTTTTTGTATGTTTGTTACGCGATTTAATCAATAATACTCACCAAAAGATGGCACATGAATATGCTTTTAACTAGGACCAAGGGCCCTAGGCTTTCAAGTTTTTTTATATTTTGAATTGAAAAAAATCTCGCTATTTATAGTATTTTGCTTAAATTATATGAAAACCTTAGAGCAACGCAAAGTCGGACGATTTTCAAAGCGAAAAAAAGCGCTTTTCAAACCCACGGTAGATATTATTAATGATTTATATTTAGTTGCAACAAATTAATATTATATTATGAATTTAATATTTAATTATATGTTATTCTTATTTAAAAAAAACATAATTATCCTTAATTTCCCAAACCTAAAATAAAAATAATTTGCTACTTAATAAAAGATGGCGTTGCTGTCTTTCTCCTACTCATCAATAGATGGCGCTTAAATTTGCTTGTTAAATATTAATAATGAAATTGTTTTAGATGTAGTTAATAAATTGTTATTTATTGTTAATATATATTTGAATTATTTTTATGTTATTCTTAATTTATAAAAAATGATATAGGTTGTTTTGTCATTTAACTGATTGTGGCTACAATATTTATGTCAAATGACAAACAAAAACAAAATGGCCGCAAATTATTGACAATGGCTTTTACAGACCGTGATTTATAAAGTTTATTTAATATTTTCACGATTTAACAACTCGTAGATGTGTATTTTATTATTTATTTAGCTTTCGTTCGTTTATTTTAATAAATTATATTATAATTTGACCTCTACAAAGGCTTGACGTGTCGCTATTAACTCGCCAAAAATGCAGCCTTCGCTAGTCTTGAAACAGGGGAACTCTGGACAAGTAAACGTTCAGGGCGGGATAGTAACAGTGCCAATGAGCGTAAACTCCAGTATGGCTGGGAACGTGATGACTATAAACAAGCCTTCTGGACAAACTGTAGTGACTTCCCAAAACATGAATTCTACCCAACCTACAATACTTCCTAATGTCCAGATATTAAACATGAGACCTGGAGCTCCTGGTGTGTCTGCACAGAAATCTGTAGCGACAGTGTCACCCCGTGTTGTCTTAGGGTCTCCGCAGGTGGTTGGGACTCGGGCTGCGGCTCCAGGGGTGAGTGAAGCAAATATAACCGCTGTACATAAACAAGGCACTGAATTCTAAAACATCATTTCATCACATTGGCTTTTAACACTCATGGTTTTTGGTGTAATCAGTGCATAATTAACTTCTGTTATTCTCCCCAACCCAAATTCTTATTTATTTGTGTACTAAAAGCTTGTTCCAAGAAGCTTAAAGACAGATAGTCTTATGCAAGTTTCAAGGTGCTACAATTAGAAAGTTAGAGATTATCTTTTGATATGCCAAACACATGGTACCTATATAAAAATGTAGATCATCAATTATTTAAATCATTCTTTCTGTATGTCTACGACATTACTTTTTTCTTTTGTATTTTTACAATAAAGTTTTTATACTTGTATTTTATATTAACTGTTTACATTTAAAAAATATATCAGATACAATTATTTTAATAATAATAATATCGGAACGCTGTAATTATTTTAAAAAAATATAACACAATTCTGCCAGAATAACTGCTTGATCTAGCAGCTTGTGTTAGCTGTAAGACTGTCTATATTTAACTGACGGAATAAGTATTTTTTTTATTTTGAACACAATCTTAGCTGGATTCTGTATTTTAATTATACATTGCATGTTAATGTCCATCTAAACACAAGCTTGGTATAAAATAACAAGCAATGTACAATAAAAATACAGAATCCGGTGTTAATAAGGAAATGGGCCAGTTGTATGCACTTCATTTACACTAAGTTAAATTGTCTAACCTGATATGGTTTTACTGTAACATACTAACTTCATATATTTATTAAATTTTGAAATATGGGTATGTTGTAAGCTACATTAAATAGGTACCAACAATAAAGACTGCCAATTGCTTGTATTTTATGTTCGACTTGTAGCTCTATATGCATTGTTTTACTGAATTTTGCTTTCAAGTGAATAAAAATGTTACTCGAAAGCTTTATAAAGTGAAATTTAGATAAAAAAAAAAAAGCACTTACGCCAAGTCTAACATGGTATACATGGTTGGGTAGGGAGAGAAGTAGAATGGTGGATGGTGAGTGTATTATCACGCAATAAAAAAAAGGAGGCCTCCTTTTCTTAAACCAGCCTATTGTTGGTCACAAGCCCGAGACACCATTCTTCTCATCTCTTACCCACGATGGACCCGGCACCCGCACGGTGAATCCATGGAATGCTTAGAAATTTGTCTTCTCTGTGGACAGCATGGAGGAACAACGTCAATACTCAAGGAACTTAAAAGTCTACCAGGCTCTCTGTCATATGCCTACAACGAGTCCTTGATTATTTTGGACAACAACCCAAAAAGATTGGAAAGGCTGGTGGCCAATATTTAAGACAAAATACCCAGAGTCTGATAAGATCCGCACCTCAGTATTGAGAGTGCACAATGCCCTACTTGCAGTTGTGAGCAGACCCAGTTTATGCAGCATTGTTTGGGAGATTCACACGAGGGGTCACAACTCAGCATTAAGAGGATGATGCAAGGAGGAGGAATTGCTTGTAAATTTTACCAAATAAAAGAAACCCAAATGGAGTAATAAACAGTTTCAGCAGTAGTTGTAAACTTTTTCATTATCATGTACTTGTATAGATAGAAAGAGATATTAAAAATATAAGTGTGAATTCAGTGTAAATTAAAAATTTTTTTTAAAGGTTTTGGAGTCAGGGAAAGTTAAGGCAATTCATAAATCACTATAATGTTGCCCAATTGAAAAATGCAGAAAGTACAGATTTAGTTAATTTTATGATGACTGTGAATTCTTTACCTACTAAGGGAGATTTTCTCATTATTTTATTTTTCTTTAGACGTTTAACTCATAAGACAATGTTAATGATTATGTCCACAAAACGTTCCCATCAAAATGTTAAAACAATACATGTTTATATTTTTTTAAACTTCAATATGTTAATTACTGATATTTTTGAATAATATATCAAACATTTACGAATTGAATCACGTGCCTTATTTAAAAAGTTAAATGTTTGATATCATTTTTATCCTTTGAGAAACTTGAGGGTTATGTTCCTATCAATCTATTAAAACAATGTTTATTCTATATTAACTGCCTGCTTGGTCTAGCGGTTAAGTCCGTGGATTTAGACTCGGAGGTACCGGGTTCGATTCCTGGTCGGGACACAAAAATATCTATTAATGTAAATAAATACATTAAATTAATATTTCTAATTAAATAATTCTCGACTTAGGTACGCTGGAGACATCAACGAGCTTGCCATTTGCTTAGCTTATAGTAAAGTTGGCTAAATGTGAATCCGCTTATTTATAAGCGTGGTTTCTGACCACCCCGAAAGGGTTTCCCTTGTCGTGATGATACTTTACTTCTCTTTTTATTCTGTATTATCGAGTTTTTGGAATCCTGCATTATTAAATCCTATTATTTTATTAAAGATTAAAAAATGAGCCAGTATAAATTGTATTTTAAAAGTAGTGATTTTAATGTGTAGTTTAAGCAGTAAAGATAACCCTTCTTTGTGTCTCGCAGTCGGGTAAAATGGCAAGGACCTCTTATAGTGTAAGATACGTAGCGTAGATAAGGGCGACGTGTCATACCAATAAAAAACCCACTTTTTATATAATAAAATACTCTCAAATGCAATGGTGATGGGTTGCTTAACGAAATATAGACAATTGTTTTTTTTTAATGATTAAGTAAAACCATCCTTAAAAGATCAATTTTGGGAAGTAATGTCGAACTTAGGGAAACTGCAGTTATCGAACCCTATTATTAAATTCGCGGCTATATTAAGAGTTTTTTTTTTCTAATTATGGATGATATTTTTGAGACTACTTTCAGATTTTTTCGATGTTTAGAATGTAGCCATTAACGCCCACTTAAGAAATTCAACCTATATAGCCAAATAGTGGATTTCAATCTGATAACAGATCGGTGAACGTCGCTCTTCTACATATCTTGTATATATATATTTTCTTGTAAACAATAGTAAACTAGTATATATTTCATGAACTTTAATACGAAGTTTTTTTTAAATCGATATAAATAAATTTTGAACGCCTTTGTGGTCTAGTGGTAACAAACGTTGCCGTGAACTCGGGAGGTCGTGGGTTCGATTCCCACCGGGGGCAAGTTGTACATTGTATAATTTGTCTCGGTCTGGGTGTTTATATGTATATATTTACAAAAAAAAAGTATAATATGTAGTTTATCAACCGTCTAGTTTCCGTAACACAAGCCTCGTAGCTTACCACGGAAACTAGATTGCGCTGTGTGACCTGTCTGGAAATATTTATTTATTATTAATCTAAAACCATTCATAATAATTCAAGCCACACAACTACACCGGAGCAATCAAATATATTTGATCGAAATAGTTTTTATAGTGTCCCATACAAGACAGTCGGCCAAAAGTTTAGCCGGTTTGGCTCTTTTGGATAGAAATCATGACTAGATAGTTAGTAGTCGTATTTATAAAGTACGTTATAGTTTTAATTTTTAGAGCCCCAACCAAACCTTTCTTGTCGCATTTGTGTGACACCCTTATCCATATTGTAGCGAAGCTTATACGCCTTCCTTGTCATATAATGTCACATTTTGCAGTTCTCCTTTCTTCCCCTGTGACGTGAGCCCCTCTTGATGTTTTAGCTGATATAGTGACTTGCTAATTAGTCTAGTGTAGAAATATTATAAGCGATGGTGGCTTGGTTGTAAGAACTTGGTTGGTACATGTCGGTACCAATGAAAAATACACTTCTATTACGTACATTTGTCATAGATTTACAACACCAACGTTCCCGTGAGGAGGAAGCACGTTAAGACGTCGTCAGTCCCTGATTCCACTAATACCAACTTGTGGAGCAAGTTAATCGTAATTGCTAATCTGGCTGGTCTTCTGCTAACAGCTTACTCTTTGGATCACTTTGCTGCTTAGTCTTCTACTAGCAGGATTACTAATAATTGAATAAACGCCTGTAATAGGTTTACGTGAATAAAGATATTTTGACATTAACATAATAAATTGTTATTAAATTGATATGACATCAGATCCTGGCCAACCCGCCTGGCCAGCGTGGCGAGTGTAGGCCAATATGTCCCTCTATATGTTTTGAAAGGCCCATTTCTAGCAGTGGAGGTCTGTGTTTTAGGGATTGTTATGTTGAAAATTTAGTAATAAAATTGATACATCTGTAACAGTAGGCGCATTATTTTTAGATAACGCTCCAAACCCTGCAAGGCTTGCAGGCCGGCCAGCAGGGTCACTTATTACTAAAGACGGAGAACGGGCAATACCAACTGCTGCGCGTAGGGCCTGCGCCTGCGCCGATGAGACTTGCCTCCCAGCCCGGAGTAAGTAGGAACACCACGGGCGACTGTACGCGATATACAACACAAAACAAAAGACAAATCGTCCTTGTAAATGTAACATATATGTTTTAATACTATAATATGGAATTTTTGTTTTACGACGAGGAAATGAACGCTTTATTTTGAAACGACCTCTAAAGATGGTCCATGTAGTCCAAAATATAGCCATTTTAACGTAAAGTCGCGTATTCACTGCGTTTGGAGCACGATTCCTTATCTGGTTATCATGCACTTTATGCTTTTAAAGAGCAAGTAACTGTTTCTCATCGAACAAGAATATTGTCCATACTCTTTCGCAAAGATAATAGTAACTAATTGGGAAAAGAATGGCAACTTTCGCAAAAAAACTCGTTCACTAGCGTCGCGTCGGTAGGTCGTTTACCTATATAATAACTTCTATATAGGAATAGTATTTAAGCTCGCAACCAAAATCTGCTGGCGTAAATTAAAAAATATTGTGCTACTAGTTTTCCGATACATGGGCAGGTACTGAGAACTTGCACAATACATTTAAATTTCATTTTTTCACTAAGGTTCGCTTGTTTACAACAATGGCTGACATGTTGAATTAATTGAACCAAAATTAGTTCTCATTACAAACTACTAGGCGGCGCCACTTTATATATAAATCAGAATTTTACATTTGCTTTTAGTTTCCACCCCCTGCTCTGTCGCACAGCGTTAGCCAAAAATGTATTTCTCAAATTTATAGTTGTGTTATTTAGCACATTAATGTAAAATTCGTGTAGTTATTGCAAATGTTTAAAACCTGAATAATTGGGGTCGCAAACAGTTCGCGAACGTAGTGGATACGCGTCTTATCGTATGTTGTTTTACAACTTGTTAACAATTGTTAAAACCTGAAACCGTAGCACAGCAATTATTTAAATTTTGATAATTTATGTCTCGGAATCCCGTGCTACGCAGTCTGTTTTATAACTTGTTAATAGTTTTGTTTGTTTGAAAGCTTGTGGCTGTTCTACGAATGCACAAAAGTGCATCAGATGTGTTTTAAAAGCTATACATTTGATTAAACTAAATTGAGTCGAAATTGATTGCAAAATTCTATTGAATATCGCGTAAGTTACGCGAACGTGGTGGATTCCTGGCTTTACATACTAACAATTATTCCTCTCGAAGCGAACACGGCTTGCAAACCGTTCGTGTAACATATTATTTAGCTATTTGCTGCGTTTTCGCTTAGATATTATGTTATATTTATTATTATTAACCTTTCATGTTTATAATATAATTAGGTAGTATTGTCTTACTAGCGGAGTTGAATGTTTTTTGAAACTTAAGTCAGCATATTTCAGTTAAATATTGATACATTTGTCCAGCTAGTAAGACATCGTCTTTGAAATTTAATTCTGCTTAATGTTCATAATCATAAAGGTTAAAGGTATTTATTGTACAGTCGCACACACATGACCCTAAAATGCTTGCCGATGTGTTCAACTGTACAATAATAAAATAGCTTTCGCTTCACCGCATTTAATAAATAACAAGTATCGCCATTTTCAACGAATGTTGCATGTTTGTTTAGCATATTTTGTGTAAATCTCTTTGCAGACAACAGTTGCTTTTTTAAAGTTTGAAAAAAAAATAATGATTGCTGATTCAATATGGTAAGAAATCGTGAGGAAGATCACTACAATACATTTAGTGAAATCTATACAAAGTTTATATTACGATAATTGATAATACGAATCTAGACTCACAATCATGACACAATATATCGTATAATATATATAATAATTAATTAATAATATAATGGCTAAAAACCCCCCCTAGCCAAAATGTTTAGGTCTAAAACAATTATATTTCCCCGTCGTGACCACGGAATGAAGCTAATGAGAAAATCCAGCAATACAAATATAGGATATCACTTCATGAATAACAGAGTTGTAAATATGTGGAACAAAATACCAGAAGACATATTAAAGTCCTCAACTGTAAACACTTTTAAATACAAACTGGACAAGTGGCTAGAGACAATCGAAATAGACTATGGTGATAACTGACAATTTAATAAACATTACACCAGTGCTTGATATAGGCATATCAGCAATGCGCTGCGAGCCTATTAATCAATAATAATAATAATAAATTCTATTATGTTCTGGAATGCCCATTTTCAGCATTGGAGGAGGTTTAAGATTGTATTCTAGAAATTGTGATGATGAATGATTTGCTTTAGAAGTTAGCCTTCATCAGAAGTGGGATGATTATGTTAAACATATAGAAACTATTAACTGTTGTCTGCAACTATAATATATTTTTTTAACCATTTTGTACAAGAAATTATACCGGGCGCTATTTGTTTTGCATGTTTGAAAAGGCATGTGGATTTTTTAATTTTTTTAGGAGCTTGACAAGTCTGCGACTGAAAATCTACGCCAAATTAAAGCTTTTATCTAAGTAATTATGCAGCTTAACGAAAGCTGTCACACGAATCATCGTAAATAGGATATTCGTTTTAGTTTTTTGTAAAATATTTCTATATTAGCATGAAATTTTACTAATTAGTGACTATATTTCTCATATTCATAACTCTCATTTATCGCTTTCGCATGTTTTGTTATTTATTTAATTATAGTACTTTAAAATAAGGGACATCTTCTGGAAGTTTAATTGCTAAAAAATAATTATATAGTTAATTATTAAGATAGATCGTTATATGGATTGTTATAACTGCACCTGAACTAGACGGCGCATGATAACTTTTTTTTTTTCAATTATTTTGTTACCACTATAAAACAACACTTAACGGACTGAGCATTCTTTGGCGTTATATAGAGTGGTCGTTAAATAAATAAAAGATATTATTTTACCATAAAAATATGTACATTCAAAGCCAACTTTCTGCAGTCGAAGTAAACACGTGCTAGATAATGAAACAGCAAACATAGGAACAGCTGCAGTTCTTAACAATTTCGGCAACTTATAAATTATTGCTTAATGATTTATAATGCCGTATTGCTGTTATTAAATAGAGTGAGCTTGACGCTAAACACGGTAAACTAACTAGAGTCAAGGAATTTCGACGTTTTAAGTAATCGTTAAATTAATTGACTATTATAACTTTTAGTTTAGTTTATTTATTTATTATTATTATTTAAAATGTACATAACAGATTATACGTCTAAACAATACATATTTCATAACAAAATTCAAACAGATAATAATAATTTAGGCGCGGTGGTGGCTCGGTTGTAAGAACGCGTTCCTTAAATCCTACAAAGGTCGGTTCAAACCGACCCGGCATGTACCAACTTTTCTTACGTACAATTGTTATAGATTTACAACACCACCGTTCCCGTGCCTAGGAGAGCACGTTAAGCCGTTGGTTCCACTACTACTAACTTGTGGAATCGTTAATAAATTGTCATAAAAAATTGACATATAACACGTCTGGCCAGCGTGGCGAGTGTAGGCCAAATTCTCCAGATATACATATGTTCTGGAAGGCCTATCTCCAACAATGGAGGTCTAGAACGCTGTGTTCTAGAGGCTGTAATAAAATAAAAAAATAATTAATTTTATATAGGTACTATAAAAATGATTATTTTTAAATGATGGCGACAGTCACATTAGACGGCCAGCCTCCATCTAGTAAGCTTTATAAGCCATATAGATTTTAAATTGAAAGTAAAATTGCAAAACTTCCCATAATAAGGTTATACATTCTTATTGACTCTACGACAAACTGAAATTTGCTGCAATTATTATAGTTGCGTCTTAAATCTTTACAGTTGGATGTCTCTTAAAATTTTAGAGTATTATAGCGCTGTAAAGTGTTGTTTTTGACGGGATTGTTGTTATTGTAGCAACAACAACAACAACACGTAGCCGTGTCCACGTCACAACAGGTGCAGCAGATGGCCCCCGCGCCCCCTCCCACTGTGGCCCCAGTCACCACTGCGCCAGTTGTTCAGGTAAATTTACATTGATGAATTATTTGCATACTTTTTTTGATCTAATGAAGCCATCGCAGACATTATAACTTTTGCCTAACATTTGTGGATACAAAAAAGTTATTTGCAAATCAAAAACTTGCACTGGAAAATGGCGGATTTCCAAAAGTATTATAATAAGAGAGGTGGTGGTTCAGTTATACGTTTATCCCAACTCCAAAAGGTCTCGATTCCAACATCAACATGTGGGTGAATCAATTTTTTACTAACCTTACTTATAAGTAATTTTGCTACTGTTTTTTTATTTTTTCACCATTAAGTGATTTTATTTTTCTCTTTTTTAATTTTCTATATTGTACTTACCAATGTTGTGAATTTATTTTTGTAGTTCCTAGGAAGAGCACTGACTTCTAGGACACAGCCCAACTAGTCTTGGAGTCAGGGTTTTAACTATTGTTACATAAGTGTTCCCTAAGTTAATTCTATATTTATAAGGAAGAAAAAAATGAAATTGTTTTAATAAACTTTATTATTATTATTATTTTATGGCATTAAATTTTGTAAATTGTAAAATAATACCATGCTCAGAAGTATATGGGATTTAGACGCGGAGGTACCGGGTTCGATTACTAGTCGGGCACCTCAATTTAATTTGTAATATTTCTCGAGTTCGGTACGCTAGAGACAGCGGCGAGCTTATCTGGTAACCTCTAGTAAAGTTGGCTAAATATGGATCCGCTTCCTTAGGGTGAGTTCTGACCACCCCGGAAGGGATACGATACGATCGTGATGATACTTTACTTTTACCATAGGCAAGTTTGATCTCAAAAAAATATTGTATTTTAAATATTTTTTATAATAATGCAGTTGAGGGTAAACACTAAACTGAGGGAAAAAAATGCATTATTACATTACTTTTATGATTCAATCAATCAAAGAGTCAATTTGAGAGATGGCGATGCCTAAGCAGTTGTTTCACCATCTATCTACCAATAAGAAATGCACTTTCTTATTACATTTGTCATATATTTACAACATCCTCGTTCCCGTGAGGATCAGAGCACGGTAAGCCATCGATCCCGCTTCCACTAATACCAACTTGTGGAATCGTTAGTAAATTGTCAAAAAAACCCTCGACTACTCTTCTGCCCAGCCAGCGTGGCGAGTGAAGGCCAAATGAGAATGCCCATTAATCTTAGAGAACTGGGCCCAATAAAATGTTCTCGTGGCATAATGATTTATTTGGTATTGACAATACAAATTAAAATAAAGATAGAAAAGAATAGAAACAGAATGTCATTATTCGCTCAAACCCCTCATGGTAGAAAATATATATATATATATATATTGTATTTTCATAATCTGTTATTATTTTTATTTATTTTACTCTGGCATTACGACCAATAGACAAAAACTTTTTTTACGTTCATTATATAGTTTCGATTCCGCCGATATAATTGGGGAATTATGAACACTTTGAAATCCAGTGTTTTATCTATAATAAAGTACCTGATCACAATAAAGAACCTAATCGTCTAAATAGTGTTTTGTAACTATTTCATACATGAAATTTAACCAATTGACTATTTAATTAAATAATATTTTAATGGTGGGGTAAAACAGATGTTGTAATTAAATTTTAAAGAAACACAATTAATTGTTATAATTATTGAATTATATTTAGTTGAGGCACGCTGCATAAAAGTTGGGGCCTGGATTTGGACAATCTCTTTTATTCGGCAATATGTTTTAGGGGTCCCATTTTGAGGAGTGGAAGTCTCTGTGCTGCCTGTGATAGTAAATTAATATGTCACTTTAAAAATATTCCAGCAACAGCAACAACGGCCGTCGGACAATACAAAAGAGAAATGCCGAAATTTTCTGGCAAATCTCCTGGATCTATCTAGCAAAGAGCCCAAATCAGTTGAAAAGAATGTTCGAAGTCTGATACAAGAGCTGATCGATGCTCAAGTTGAGCCAGAACAGTTTTGCGATAGACTGGAGAGACTGCTCAATGCGAGCCCACAACCGTGCCTTATAGGATTTTTAAAGGTAAGCGACAAACTCTGGTTTTATTTTTTACATGTGTTACCCCGCGTTCCTTTATAGCATTTCCAACATTTCGTAGCAACTTTAAAAACCAGCACGAAATGTCGTTTTTGTTAAGAAATACCACTTTAAAAACAACAAAAAAACGAGCGGTGAGGCTACTTTTTGACAAGTATGACAAGTAACAAATAATAACAAATCAATTGGCAATTGGCAATGGTCTTTGAATTTATTACATAGAATCGTTTAAAATACATTTTAAACAAATATAATATAAAGTATACAACAATGTAAACTAAACAATTTCTTATGTTAAATGACATCTGTCAAAAAGTAACATCAATAACCCTCCTTTCAACACGGTACTGACATACGAAATTAGCATCAAATGTTAGAATTTTCATTAAACGAACGACTTGTGCTAAAAAAAGTGGTATTTTCTAGCTAACAATTTTTAAAACGAACGCGGCCCTAGTATATAAAAAAATTTTTTTCGGAACTAGCAGTCTTATTTTAACCTTAGATAACTAATCATTCGTCCGCTCGACGACGCCCTTCTTCACGAAAGTTGAGTGAACTTACTTTTGCTCACCTCAAGTTAAGTGCACTTACTTTCGCTCGCTCCAAGTTAAGTGCACTTACTTCCGCTAATATATTTATTCAGAGATTTATTGATTAAAAAACTTTCAACTAAAGTAAAGGAACGATATTAAATCTATAATATTAATACATACAATACATAGATGATAACACACATACATATACTGGTTACATACTATAATAATAAATATTTCCAGACAGGTCACACAGCGCCATCTAGTTTCCGTAGTAAGCTACGAGGCTTGTGTTACGGAAACTAGATGGTTGATAAACTACATTAAATTACTTTTTTATATATATATACATATTATACATATAAACACCCAGACCGAGACAAATTATACAATGTACAACTTGCCCCCGGTGGGAATCGAATCCACGACCTCCCGAGTTCACGGCAACGTTTGTTACCACTAGACCTTTTTGTGAAAGTGTATAGTGAGCAAATTTTTAAAAGTGATGGTGCTTTACGATCATGAAGAGGGAGTCGGTTTCACTGGCGAGCTGCTGATACTGTGTATGAATCTAATAGGTTTTTATTTCTAGAAAAGTCTTCCTCTTCTCCGTCAATCCATGATCAACAAAGAGCTGGTCATAGAAGGTATCAAACCCCCCTCTCTCGGACAACCTGCCTCCTCCAGTATGCCAATGGTAAGATCAATTTAATTACAGGTGGTTTGCCATCGTATTTTATGGGAAAAGTTCGTTTTTGATCGTACCACCCCGAAAGTGATGAAGAAGAAGACAAATTTCTAAGCATTCCATGGAGATGAGATAAATGAATTAAGAAATGGGAAGAATGGTGTCTCGGGCTTGCGACCGACAATAAGCTGAAAAGGAGGCCTCCCTTTTTTATTTTATTGCGCGATAATACGCTCACCATCCACCATTCTGCTTCTCTCCCTCCCCAACCAAATACTGTATGATTCCGTTAATGCCGTCTTGGAAGCTCGTTCCATAAATGTATCTCCCGCAGACCTGCTGAGGCCCAATTCTTTCAGTAAGTGATGCAAAGATTTTGCTGGAACTCCTCTCGCACCAACTTCCACTGCGTAAAGCTGCTATATTTGGGTTCTGTAGCCGTATTTAATGCAGTTTCTTTTCTCTCACAATATGACAATAAATTATAATTTTGCAAAAAAAATAATATATTTTGGTAAGTTATAATTTTCACTAAAATAAAATATATTTCGTCTGTAAAGTTAAATATAGCTTGTTCTTTGATGTGATCCGGTTAGTATACAGTATTGTTATACAGTGTAAACTCCAGGTAACGTCACTCGATTTAAGGACAAACTCCCTAAAGCGCCAAAATCAATTGGCTTTGGTTGGTTTATCTTGTCTTCCAATTCAGATTTTTTTCTCTCCATTTAACGACAACTCTCTATAACGCCATAAAATGCACAGTCCTTTCAGTGTCGTTATATTTAAACTGTAATTTGATTGTGTTTCAGCAAAAGATGGTGCCCCAAAAGGTGTGTGTGAAAGGAAATAATTCTGGTATCACCATCCTCGACTCCACACCAGTCGTCACCAATATGTCTAAACTGGCTAAATTGCAGGTAAATATTAGAAATCTTGTGTACTTGACCAACCCGTCACCAGCCAGTGGCCAGCGTGGCTCATCTCCAGCAGTGGAGGTCTGGGCCTATGTGGGGCTGATGGATGGTGATGTTATTTATTTTTGTAATATTTGTTTTAGAACAAACATGCTATGTCTCGGTCGGCTGTCCCCGTGGTCAACAACACCATTCTCACGGGACGATCGCTCATCAAGGAGCGGGAGAAAAAACACATGCCTGGATTTTCGCAGCCTTTTGGTTAGTATTTTATTAGGATTAAATTTTTGACTATTATATGATTATGATATAGCGTATGGCTAACTCAGGGTATCAAGGATAACTCTGCTAAATTTTATTAAAATCGCTCCAGTAGTATAGGCGCGAAGGCAAGATAAACAAACTGACAGATAAATTAGTTTGGAGAAACATGTCGTAGTGATGTGATGACGTCACATAGCCTATGTCTGTATCGGGGTTCCAAGAAACAATTCTGCCAAATTTAATTAAAATCGGTTAAGTATTAGTAATAACCATAGTTTTTTAACACACATTAATTAATAAGAATGACAAAATCTGCTATGGACAAGCTGAAGAAGATATGGAGGAACTGAAAGCTACTAAAGTCTGGCTGGTTAGAACTCTTAGTTCCCTGTTTTTTTTTTTCTGGATACTTCAGACGGGGACCCTAAAGACGCGAAACAGAAAAAAAAACGAACCAATACTCTAGATATGTCGTGTTGGCAGAGAATCTTGGACATGTCATGGACTTAGTTCCGAACCAACAAATTCATACTGGAGGACATACGCATTCTCACTTTCTTCGGACTCATGTCACGGCGTGGAGAAACCTCCATCGAGCACCTGGTAGTCCAGGGGAAAGTCGATGGCAAGAGGAAACGCATAAGGTCTCCGATGAGATGGACTGACCGGGTGAAGGCTGCAATCATCCCCTACATGAGTGCACCAGGAAAGCTGCGGTCCGAGAGTGGCGACGGCTTCTAGCACTCAAATGGCGACCACGACCACTCTGCCAAGAGTATAGTGACTAGGAAGACTAATTAATTAGGCAAAATTATGGTAAAAATAATAAATAAATTAAAACGAACGCATACGACAAATATTTGCTGTCGTCTGTAATGGAAACCTTTATACGAGAATACCAACTTTTCTTGACAGTTTCCGTTACGGGATTCCATTATATGCCTAAGTAAAGTATATAAGCATTTTGTTCATTCAACAGATGATAAGATGGCCGGTGACGATGACATTAATGACGTCGCAGCCATGGGCGGGGTCAACTTGGCAGAGGAAACTCAAAGGATACTCGGATCCACTGACATGATCGGCACACAGATCAGGTAAGGAATCACTGTATTTGGGTGAATATTTTTTTAGGCACTCCCTTTTTGTAAAAAGGCCAAAAAAAAACTTTGAATTCATAAAAGTCTCGCACAAAACTGCATTCAAACCAGAACCTTCCAGCTAACTACGTACCCAGGCCCAGACCAAATGCGAACAAAAGAACACAGTATATTTTTTTTATAATAGCTAAACAGCTGGTTACGAGCAATGCAGAGACAGGTATGATAGCGGAATCATACTTATATAAGGAAAGTATGCCACATACCTTTTTACAGCTTCCCAATCCTGGTCAGGATATTCACCAAACTAAATCACTTGACGATTACGTAGTTCTTCTTCATTGACTCAGCAGTCTGCCGAAGAATATAGACTTGTTACTGGGACTGTCTTCCAAGCAATGAACCTTATAACAAAAACTATTTTCTCTAAAACCAAATGTGGGTACTTCTTGTTGCGAATTTATTTGATTATTATAACAATAAAACCTCTGCTAATTTAAGAACAATAAATTAGTATAGTAGTAATAAATGTTTGAAGACAAGAGTCTTTAATCAGTGCGTCCTCTCCGTAATGCCGTACGGAGCA
Source organism: Tinea semifulvella (assembly GCA_910589645.1). Taxonomy (NCBI): domain Eukaryota; kingdom Metazoa; phylum Arthropoda; class Insecta; order Lepidoptera; family Tineidae; genus Tinea; species Tinea semifulvella. Next base: position 10,259,232 of record OU342619.1, read on the forward strand.
GGAACGTGGACACTGACAAGGTCAAGGTCGCTCAGCGAGCTATGGAGAGATAGAATTCGAAACGTTGATATTCGTCAGAGAACCAAAGTTACTAACATAACATACAAAATCAGCAAGCTGAAGTGGCAATGAGCCGGACACATCTACCGCAGAACCGACGACCGACTTCTGAAGTGGGAGGACGACTTCCTCACAGATAGACAGATGACCTAATAAAGGTAGCTGGCGAGGGTAGGATGAGGGAGAGCGAGAGGCCTACATCCAGCAGTGGAAATGCAGGCTGTTGTTGTTGATGATGATTATAATAAATCCTTTATAGTTTTGTTTTAATCAGTCGCATTGTTGAGTGTCGCACAACAAGCCTTGTTTCTTGAATCTTGCACTGCTGGATGCTGATGCTTTTTTTTTTATACTAGCACAACATGTGACCTTGCGCCCACCTGATAGTAAGTGGCGTGCGAGGTCCATGAATGTTAGCAACTAGAATCAGACACTCATGAGTAACATTAGTCCCTAACACTATGCCGGCTTGACTGGGTATGACGGCAATTCGAGCCTGATCTTGAAACGTGTGGATACATTTTACTGGGTTTATCGGCACGAACGGTGGATACTTCCCCGACCATCAAATTACCACCATCAGTCCGCCTACCACCTAAAAAAATACTGCACACTATAATAGCCTCTCCTAACCTCAGGCCCTCGAAGCTTTCTCATAATTGATGTCCGCGCTAGAATAAAGTTATATGTGAAGGCCTGGAGCCAGGACCTAAGTGAGAGGTAATCATTACATACCGCAACAGTAATGTATAGTTACCAAAAGATAAAAAGATCATAGCCCTAGAACAAGAGTCCTGGACCTCCACTGTTGGAAATGGGCTGCTGTTAAAAATTAATACTGCATAAACATGAAAAATATATAAATTAATAGGAAATAAGGATCTATATTATATATATTTGACCGCCTCCGTGGTCTAGTGGTAACAAACGTTGCCGCGAACTCGGAAGGTCATGGGTTCGATTCCCATCGGGGGCAAGTTGTACATTGTATAATTTGTCTCGGTCTGGGTGTTTATATGTGTATATTTACAAAAAAAAAAAAGTATATTATGTAGTTTATCAACCATCTAGTTTCCGTAACATAAGTCTCGTAGCTTACCACGGAAACTAGATGGCGCTGTGTGACCTGTCTGAAAACAAAAAAAATGTTTCCAGATCATGTAAGGACGAGCTGCTAGTCCCGAGCAGCGTGCTGGTGCCGCGCGTGCGGGCCGCGCTGTCCCGCCACCGGCTGGAGGACGCGGCGCCCGCTGTGCCGGCCCTGCTGGCGCACGCGCTGCACGACAGGCTCAAGACCGTCATACAGAAGCTGGCACACGTCGCCACGCACAGGCCGCCCAAGGTATCGTACAAGGACATAATTCATAATTCTTCTTGCAACTTCTTTCGTAGTAATCCATTTTATTTCAAGTAATATACAAACAAAAGAATTACAATATTAAATAGTTAAAAAGAAAATGGGCCCTTGGTCTGAGGACGCTAAATCGTTAATATGCGACATAAGCGTTGCCATCCGAGCGTCAACAGGTGATCCTCTGAGTAGGAAATATCTTATTCAGAGGATCAGTGTTGCCATCCAACGAAGTAATGTCGCCGGAGTGCTCGGAACATTGGGTTCATCTTCTCCTGGATTCGATGACATGTAGGGATTATAAACAAAATATATTTGTAAATATTTAGTTTTTATATTAATTAGGTTTATCTTTTAGTTTATTTTATTTATTTAATTTTTGTTGTTGGTTATATTTATTATTTGAAATAAATAAATTGAATTTTTTAGTTTTATTTGTAGTGTAGTTAATTTTTTTGTTTATTTAATGTAATTTTTATTTTTAAGTAATAAATAAAAATAACTTTATTCGAAGCCAAAGAGTTCAAGTTTACATTTTATAAGTAAGTAGGTATAAAAGAAATATTTAACGCAGATTATAGAGTGACGTAAACTATCCACCAGCATTTGTAAAACCCTGCAATCCGAACGAAGAGTACCTGTGTTCCGGGAAGCAGTATTCATTGAGTGCGGAATGAGTTATACACCTAAGAAACTATGATGGAATAAATAGATATTGAATGAACTTTAAGCAATGATAATAATATTTTAAAAAAAAGGATAATATATTCGTCTTGCGGATGCCAGGTGCGTTATGTTGGAGATGGGGTCTGTAATTCTTAATTGAGTCATATTTAAGATAAACCGTAGTTTCTGTTTGCTTATAAACTTCTCTCAGGCTCAAGTGGCTCTTGGATTCCCCAGTAAGTCTCCTTCCTTCTTTGTACCTCTTTAGAAATGAACCTAAACCGTTATACTAGTAACGGGAGCCCAGCAACAAAAGTGTATGAATTACCAAGTGGTTACCTGCTAAGACCGAGCCGTGGAAATGTCCCCATCCCCAACCATGGCCCCATTAGCCATGCATTTTTTGACAACCCCGCCCTCACCAGCGACCATTTTAATTTGTATTCAAGAAAAACTAATGATACATATCTTTTTAATTTGTATTGCTTGCCTAACAGGAAAATCGGGACCTGGTATGTATTTTATTTAAAACAGTCTAAAGCCACGTTTAATAATATAAATAATAATAAAGTACAATCACGACCGTATCCCTGGAGTGGTCAAAAACCACGCTTATATACAAGCGGATTCACAATTTAACCAACTTTACTGTAGGGCCAACATGACAAGTGGAAAGCACGTCTCTAGATAAGAAATACCACAACTTAATTTTACAAATGATTGTGTCTCGCCAAGGAATCGAACCCGGACGCGGAGAGCGTCTAAGTCCATGGACTTAACCGCTAGACCACAGATAATTATTATTTAAAGTATATTTTATACCAGCGTTATGTTATCTAGATGGATCCTCGATACGAAGTGACACAGGACGTTAAGGGCCAACTAAAGTTTCTAGAAGAATTAGATCGTCTGGAGAAGAAAAGGACAGAAGATTCCGAGAGAGAAATATTGCTAAGAGCGGCCAAGTCCAGGTCTAAGAATGAAGATCCAGAACAAGCCAAACTTAAAGCAAAGGTTAAACAAATTATTGTACAAAAATAATAATATATAAATTTTTTTTACTACACTGATACTGTGGTCATGATCTATATATAATTTATTAATGAACTAATTTGGCTAAATACCTAGTCTTATCATAAATTCACATAAAACATTTATTACTACAGTGTACGTTATAATAAAATAATAGTAAATTTCAAAAATTTAAGTTTCATTTAAAATAATCTTAATTGGCCTCAATACTCCATTAAATGTTGTGGCCAGTTTTCGATTTAAACACGCACTTATTCCTAAAGGAAAATTCGTCACTGACAATCTTATGGAATGTTTTACAGACTCCAAATTATCATTGCATTTAGAGCTACCATACTTCATAATCAAGTGGATTAACATCAGGACTAGATGACGGCCAGTCTTCACCTCTGATGAAGTTCTGAAGAACTTTATTTCAAGGCACGTTTGCTGACCCTAAGCTTTATGACCCGGTGTTGTCTTGCTGAAATGTTGTTCGTTATGAAACATGGTGTTGTTAAGAGTTTAACTAATTTCTCAAGAATCGTACCTTGGTATACCTGACACTCCTTTATAGCTATCACCCCACCAAACCATCATTGATGTCGGATAATGCCCACGATGTACTATAATTGTTTTAATGCATGTCATAATAATATAATTTAATATATTATGAAGGAAAATTAATATTGAGGTATAACATTTATAAATCACATCACAGTTCCTCTAAAAACTGTCAATTTTGAACAAATACACATTTTTGGTTGTTATTAATAATTAAAAACAACATTACAGGCGAAAGAAATGCAACGCGCCGAATTAGAAGAGTTACGTCAACGTGAAGCCAATTTAACCGCATTACAAGCAATAGGACCGAGGAAAAAACCAAGACTGGACCAACCAGAAGCTCCACCTGCACCTGGACAACCTTTGGTCAGTATCAAAACGCACAAAGTAAGCCCAAAATCAGCTTCCAAAACTATTTCAAACTACTCTTAAATTAATCACGATACAATCTTCTAACTATCCCAAATTTAGTATCAAAATCCGCCTATCCAGCCCGTAAATAGGAACACTAAATTTAAAAAAAAATAACAAAGACTAAATTACGCAATGTAGTCTTAACTTTACTTAATCTAGAATTAAAATGAATTAAAGTGTATTTTTACATTTAATTTGTATAATAAGTAATAGTTCTAATTAAATAACCCAATACAGTCTCCAAATAATGCAATACAGACTCCTAATAATCCAATACAGACTCCTAATAATCCAATACAGTCTCCTAATAACTCAATACATTTTCAAAATAACATTTCCAATCCAATAAAGACTTAATATTCGAATTGTCTCCTAATAACTTAATACATTCTCAAACTAACCCAATAATCCAATACAGACTCTTAATATCCCAATGCAGTCTCCTAATAAAACAATATAGTCTCAAAAAAAACCCAATACAGTCTTTTAATAATTCAATACAGTCTCTAAATAACTCATTACAGTCTTATAACAACCCAATACAGGCACTAAACAACTTAATATAGTCTCCAAATAATCCAATACATGCACTAAATTATCCAATACAGTCATTAAATAACCCAATACAGGCTCTAAATAACTTAATATAGTCTCCAAATTATCCAATACAGTCATTAAATAACCCAATACAGGCTCTAAATAACTTAATATAGTCTCCAAATAATCCAATACATGCACTAAATTATCCAATACAGTCATTAAATAACCCAATACAGGCTCTAAATAACTTAATATAGTCTCCAAATAATCCAATACATGCACTAAATTATCCAATACAGTCATTAAATAACCCAATACAGGCTCTAAATAACTTAATATAGTCTCCAAATAATCCAATACATGCACTAAATTATCCAATACAGTCATTAAATAACCCAATACAGGCTCTAAATAACTTAATATAGTCTCCAAATAATCCAATACATGCACTAAATTATCCAATACAGTCATCAAATAATCCAATACAGGCTCTAAATAACTTAATATAGTCTCCAAATAATCCAATACATGCACTAAATTATCCAATACAGTCATCAAATAATCCAATACAGGCTCTAAATAACTTATTAGTCTCCAAATAATCTAATACAATCTAAAAAAAAACCCAAGTCTCTAAATTCCTCAATACAGTGTTCAAATAGTACTAAAAGTGTAATATTTCCAGTCGTCGGGTCGCGCTCAGTCCGCGCTTCGGTCTCGGCTCCAGAGGATCACTCACAGAGACGTCCTGTTCCTTCTAGAACAAGAAACAGACACCGCTAAGAGCACCATGCTGTACAAGGCATATCTCAGGTACTATAATATACTGTCATTGTGTCTATGTGAAAAATCTAACATATAAAAAAAAACTATAACTAAATAATTGTTTGAAGAAAGATTTTAACGAGCTTATCTTTATATATTATGTATTTTTTTTTTATATATTTCATATTTTACAAAACTACAACATATATACTATATCCTGATTTTTTTTTCTATTTCAGAAGCAGATCGGACTGATAGAAATACGTTGTTGATTAATTTTACTCTAGAATAATAGAATATATAATAGTTTATATGCACTAGATTTAATTATTAATTTCCTTAAATAACTTCTGCTAAAAAATAATTAAATTTAATATTCAGTAAATTGTTATAATATTCATAAACAGAACTTGAAAATATTTTATACGGCGTGTAATTGTCAAAAGAGCAAATATTTTTTTTAGGCTTCAGGTGTCATTATGAATCTTTATTTGAAATAATAAAGGACACTTTTTTTAAAAGATAAAAATCACTATCCTAAAAACAACACTACAGCATGGTGATAATCGCTATATGCATCGTGATAAATACCTGAAGACTGGGGGAGTGTTATTATTAATTGATCTCTTCCACAGTCGAGAGACGAAATAGAGAGAGAAAGGATTACCTAAATCAACGTTTGCGCGATCGTCTACCTCTCTCGCTACCTACTTGATTAGGCTCAGTATGAGTGTCGATATTTTTAGGAAAACTTCTCTGCAACGTTACTTAAGATTTTATAACTGAATACTTAAAATAAAAAATACATAGTTCTATATTTTAATTCTAGATTATAATATAAAAATATTTGCTCTTGAATAATTTGCGTGTGGTATATTTAATAATTGTAAATTAAGAAGGAAATCTACTAAAATGTGACAAATTAAATTCAAGATTTATTTTTTGCTAAAATAAGGCTATTCTGTAATTACTTTGTTTCCGAAAGAATGATTTAAATATCGTTTTTAATACGTAACTAAAAACGTACCAACATTCAAGGTGCAATACGAATCAACCAATCAGGTGTAGGCGCGTTACAAATCAACCAATCAGGTGCGACTACGAACTATAATAATAATGATTATTGATCATTAAATTAATTGAATCATCGTTTCGGAAATCTTGGGTTAGAATATAAATTGTTAAGTAATTATTGTAAGTATACAAAATAAATATTTTTACATTTAAATAAGATTTTTTTATTCACTATATTTTTACACGAAGCGATCAATAAGTTCAATATATTGTTAATTTAAGAAAACTAATTAATTTGTTACTAATAAAGTTATGTTATGACAAGTCGATTATTTTATTTCTACTTGCCCAGATTCCTATGTGACCATATTATTTTTATATAGTATAATCATTACCGTATACCTTGTGGGGTGGTCGAGAAACACGCTTTTGTAAGAAGCGGATTCACATTTAGCCAACTTTACTAGGCCCATCATAACAAGTGGCAAGCTTGGAAGCTCCGCGATTTAGGCCGCGTTCGTTTTATAGCTTTTACAACATTTCGTATCAACTTCATAAACCAGAGTGAAATGTCGTTTTTGTTAAGAAATACCACTTTTTTAAACAATGCTAACATTTCTTAAAAAAACGAGCGGTGAGGCTACTTTTTGACAAGTATGACAAGTAACAAATAATAACAAATCAATTGACAATGTATGGTCTTTGAATTTATTACATAGAATCGTTTAAAATACAAACAAATATAATATAAACTATAAAGTATACAACAATGTAAACAAACCATTTCTTATGTTAAATGACATCTGTCAAAAAGTAACATCAATAACCCTCCTTTCAACACGGTACTGACATACGAAATTAGCATCAAATGTTAGGTTTTTCATTAAACGAACGACTTGTGCTAAAAAAGTGGTATTTTCATGCTAACATTAACCGCTAGACCCCGAAGGAAGGCAAGGCAGAATATAACGGAGCTTATAGTCTATTAAACTTTCGCGCACATTCATAATAGTTTTTATAATTTTAACGGATCTTTACGGGATTTACCTTAGAGACATATTTCTCCCGACGTTTCAGCCAAGTTGCATTGGCCGTGGTCACGGGTCGACTTATAGTCTAATAGCGAATTCCACCGATTGCGTATTTGAATGCAATCCACTTTTTATGATTTAAAATACGCAAACAAAAGCAATGAGATTACCCATCAAATCGATAGATTGTTGTTCAAGATATTTTTTTATTAAAAAAATCTATTTTGTATTATTAGAATACAGTAGCTGATATCGCTTATAGGTAAGGATTCCATTTTGGGAAGTAATGTCTAACTTAGGAAAACTGCAGGAATCGAACTACAAAATTTGCGACCGATTTCAAGCTAAATAATATATATTTTTTTAAATAGGCTGCAGTTTGATACCTTTTTTTTATTCACCACAGCCCCTAGAATACAGCGTCCTAGACCTCCACTGCTGGAGATGGGCCTTCCAGAACATATATTTGGAGAATTTGGTCTACCCTCGCCACGCTGGCCAGACGGGTTAACGAGTAAATAATAATATAACCTATTTTATGTTCGTTTTTTTTTTATATTCTTCGTAAACTTCCTTTGATTTTAGTTTGCAGATGACCTAAAAAAGGCCGCTGGCGGGGGATGGACGAGAGTTGCCGCAGAAATATGCCAGCGATTTTTACACATGAATAAAATGGGAGGATTTTATCAATCCAAGGGAATAAAATGGGACGTCTCTGTAGGACATTTTTTATATACATACATATCTTCAGGCCAAATCCCTTGCGGGGTAGGCAGAGACAATTGAGCGCCACTTGACACGATCACGACATACCTCTTTCGCTTCTTCGACATTCATCAACCTCTTCATACATGCCCTTTTATTTTGGTGGCTTTTTAATGCACCTTCAGCTATTGTTTTATTTATTTGTTCGTTTATTTATTGTTTTATTTGTTTGATTTTATTTCGTTATATTTTATCTTCCAGTAACACGAGAGAGCGGGCTCGCCTCATGGCCGTTTCCACTAGGGAGTCGGGTCTCTGGTTGCAGGCTTTTCCCTCAGCATCGGTTGGCACACTCCTTGATCGAAATACACTGACAATGGCGGTGTGCCTTCGTCTCGGAGCCCGGACTGTCCACCCACACCAGTGTCGGTGTGGAGAGCCCGTGGAACATCTCGGACACCATGGGCTTTCTTGCGCTAGAAGTGCTGGCCGCATTCCTCGTCACGCTGCTTTAAACGACATCATTCGAAGGGCTTTTGTCACTGCTGGAGTACCCGCGATCCTAGAACCCTCTGGGATTGCGCGGAGCGATGGCAAAAGACCCGACGGCATGACCGTTGGGCCGTGGAAACTTGGCAGGTCCCTGGTGTGGGATGCGACATGTGTAGACACATTAGCCCCATCACACATCCAAGCGACCTCGTCAAGCGCGGGAAGTGCGGCGGTTTCTGCTGAGAACCTCAAGCTGCGCAAATACGCCAACCTCAGTACAGGTTACGAATTTGCGCCGTTTGGGGTCGAGACGATGGGCCCATGGGGACACTCAGCCAAGCGTCTGGCCAAGGAGTTGTCCAAACGGCTAACGGAAAAGTCTGGAGACAGGAAGGCTGGCAATTATTTCTGCCAACGTATTAGCTTAGCTATACAGAGGGGAAATGTTGCCAGTCTTCTGGGGACTATCACTGAAGGGTCGTCTCTAGAGGACATTTTGTACTTATAGTTTATTTTTTATTAGGTTTAGTTTATATTTATTTTAATTTTTACTTTTAAGTAGTTTTAATTTATATTGTAATTTTTTTATACTGTTTGTATATTACTTCATTAAATTGTTAAATTAAATAACTTTGATCGTGATAGGTAAGTCTTGGTCTGCCAGGGCCTCTATTACCCACAACTTTCGCATTATATATCTGGTTCGTCAATCTCTCTTCACTCATTCTTTCAACATGTCCGAACCATCGGAGCATACCTTTCCTTATTTTTGTCCCTATGCTTTCTTTAATACCTACCCTTTTGCGTATTTCGTCATTACGTATGCGGTCCGTCAAAGTGACGCCGCATATCCGACGCAACGATCTCATTTCTACTGCATTAACTCTACTCTAATGCGTATTCTGACATATCCACGTTTCGCTTCCATACATAGGTGTTGGTACCAGCATGGCATTGTGTATGGCGAGTCGAGCTTTGTCACTGACATTTCGGCTGGCCATTAGTGACCCCGACCCCAGGGCAACGTTAACACTATTTCCCGCGTTCACTCTTCTTTCAACATCCCTATCATACTTCCCATCCGCAGTGAAAACACTGCCCAGGTATATAATTTCATTTACTTGTTCTAGAGTTTCATCATCAATCTTTATCGTCACGTTTGTCATTCTTCTTCTTTCAAACACTAGTACCTTGGTTTTTCTCGCATTCAAACGGAGTCCTTTTTCTGCACATCCCTCTTTCATTTTTGTAACTAGTGATTGCAGTTGTTGTTCGGACGATGCCATAAGAACAGCATCATCTGCATAAAGCAGGCAGTTCACCACTAGATCACTCATTTTTATCCCACAGTCACTCTCTCTCACTCTTTTTAGGCATTTGTCGAGATATAGGGTAAATAATCTGGCAGAAAGCACACAGCCTTGTTTGACGCCCATTTGGGATTCAAAGCAAGGCGACATACGTCCGTCCACCCGCACACAAGCTTTACAGCCCTTGTACAGGGACTGTATAGCTTGTAGCAGTTTGTCATCCACTCCATACTCCGGCAATATGTCCCAAAGCTTCTTTCTTTCAATCCTATCAAAAGCCTTCTCTAAATCCACAAAACGACAGAAAACCTTCTGGTTTAAGGCCAAAAACTTCTCTGTGATATTGCGGAGCGAAAAGACTTGGTCAGCGCATCCTCTTCCAGGTCTAAAGCCTCCTTGTGCCTCCCATAAAAGACCTTCAGTCTTCTCTTGCAGGCGTTTCGTGAGAATCTTGCCATACGTCTTGCTCGCCAAACTGATTAAACTAATAGCTCGGTAGTTGGCACAGTCCAATCTAGATCCTTTGCCTAAAGGAACGATGACTGATTGCTGCCAGTCCTCCGGTACTCTTCCCTCCTGCCAGCAAAGGTTGCACAACAGGTGGAAAGCGTTCCAGAAAGTATACCTCCGTATTTAATCATTTCAGCGAGCACTCGATCTTTTCCCGCAGCTTTGCCACATTTCAGGCTCTTAATTGCCGATTGCAATTCTTTCACACTTATTTCCTCCTTAAATATGGACGTTGTGTTTGTGGGTAGGTCTGGAGGTAATGTACCCGTCGTAACGTCGTTAGGAGTTCCACTAGCATATATCTCGCTAAAAAATTCACTCCACCGCTCCAACACCTCATTTGTGTTTGCAAGAATGTTACCGCTCTTTGATTTGACTCTATTCATGCGACAAGATGACAAGCCACCTTTGGCCTTCCTAACTTCCCTCCAGAAAAGTTTGGAGTTCTCCTTAAAATTGCTCGTCATCCTGTTTTCACCTATTTCTTTACATCTTTCACGCTTCTCCTTAACCAAAGATTTTGTCTCATTCTTGCAGCGATGGTACATCTTCTTCTTTTCTCTTTTCATACTTTCATTCATATTTAGCGAAGCAACGTAATCTATCCAAGCTTTCTTCTTTCTTTCTACCGAATCTTTAACCTCTTCATCCCACCACGCGTCACCTTTGGTTGCTCGCTTTTTTGCTACTCCACATACCTCTGTTGCCGATTCTACCATACTATTTTTTAGGTACTTCCAACACTCTTCTACATCTTTACTCACATCTTTCAAGTTGATAAGTTTATCCTTGACGCGTTTCATATACTCCTCTTTCACACTATCATCTTGTAACCTTTCACTCTTTATTCTTTCTGCTACTGACAGAATGCCACCTGATCGCCGATGGCGTCATTTTGTAAACAGACCACTAATCCTAGTAATTACTAGGTAGTGGTCCGTTCCCAATTCCGGCCCACGATAAGCCCTGGTATCCAGAATCTGTATTCGCAGTCTTTCGTCGACTACTATTAAATCGATCATACTCTTTTCACTATTCATCGTTCTTGTATACATGTGAATATCTTTGTGAGCAAACATTGTGTTGGACACAAAAATATTCTTTTCTAGGCACACGTCAAGAATAAGCTTACCTACATCATTTACTCTCCTATCTCCAAAATCACCTAGGACCGTTTCGTAATCTGCACGGCGTGTCCCCACGCATTCATTCAAGTCGCCACATAAAATTATGTTTTCGTTCCCAACTGCCAAATCTAGAAATGTCCTGACCTGGTTCCAAAAATTCTCTAGTTCCTGCTGTGGGGCTGAGCTTACTGGTGCGTACACGACTGCCACAAATAACTTCTTAAGTCCAGTTTTTAGACGAACCCAGAGTATTCTTGGGCTTTCCAGGCAGTACTCGTACATGCTGTCGGATTTTTATAGTTTAGTTTAAATTTTATTATGTAGGTAGCTTTGGATTAATATTTACTCTCTAGGCAACAAATAAAACACAAGTTTAGGTTAATTTATATTATCACTTTATTATGGTTCTATATTTGTATTATTGTGTACAGAAATGTCAATCTGACCATACTAACAATTTGGAGATCAAACACTACATACAAAATAGGAAATCAGCACGAAACTGACCGAAAAACTGTCGGGTTATTCCAGACCTACCGTTCCCCTCGCGGGGTAGTTCCGAATAAAAATATCCTGTCCCCTACGTATCAAAATGCGCGCTCCCTGCCTGTTCCAACTCTACAGCTAAAGGTATCAGTCCAGTGTGAGTGTTACAGAAAATTATTAATCAACATTTAAACCTAGTTGAATTAACAATAAACTTCTATATTACTTGACGTTGTTGGTTAGTTTACATTGTTATACATACAATTATACACTATGTCATGCACGTACCCAGATTTTCTATTCGGGGGGAGAAGGGGCATTCATCAAGTCATTAATCATTTTGGAGTTGAAACAATGGAAGTATATACCCACAAATTTGACAAAGAGAAAGCGAATTTATCACGGTTGTGACGACCACAAATGGCATAATAATTTATCGGGGAAATGCGGCAAGTTCTCTGGTAAGCCCTTACTTAGATTATTTTGTAGAATAGTATTTATTACTAGTGAAAATGTTAAAGCGAAGGAAGTTGGAGTACATCATGCGCAATAAAAAGTATAGCTTGCAGCTCGTCATGCAAGGAAAAATACAAGGCTCCAGAAGACCGGGGAGAAGACGCAATTCCTGGCTCAAAAACCTCAGGGAGTGGTTCGGGATGAGGACCAGATCCTTGTTCTGGACAGCGACCAACAAAATCAAAATCGTCTTAATGATAGCCAAACTCCGATAGGAGATTGGCACCTTAAGAAGAAGAAGATACTATATAAATATATTTGAGTAGCAGCTGGCAGCCATTGTTACATCACGCATAGATTCAGGATTTCGCGCTAATGCGGAACTAAGCTCATTATGTACCTATGTTCGGCTTGTCGCTTTATTTCGCTATGAAAGTCGCTGGACTTGGCGTTTGTCTATGGTTTTCATACAAATTTGTTTGCTTTCAAGTGGAACATAGCAGATATGTTACGCTAGAATTTCGGGGGAAGGGATAAATCCCAACTATCACCCCTTCTGGATACGTGCTTGATCTATGTAAAGCAGCACACCGCTCTAAATAACGGCAACAATACTTAAATAATAAGGTATTCCCCCATGTGGAGGACGATCGTAGGGAATTTTCGGAATAGACGAAACGGTCTACCCATATCATCAATTGTAACAGAAATTAATTAGTATGATCAGTTTAACAACTTAATATTATTGGCGGATAATAGCGGATATTATCGGCGAGATCCTACTAGCAAATAGCAAATAAATTATACACTTTACTAAATAAATAATACTAATAATTGTTACAATGAAGATGCAGCTTGGAGATGTTGAATTGATTTTATTATAAATTTTGTCGTTCAATAATGGATGCCAAATTTTTAAAATACTTATTTGTGGATTATTGCCTATATAAATAAGTCTAAAAGTTGGCCAATTTAAAGTTAGACGTTAAATCGATTATCTGATATTTTTCAGATTATAAGGCAATCGATTAGCTCAACTGTCTCGATGCGTACCAGAGGACAGAAGTGTCACAAATTAATAAAACATTTTGTGTTTTCTGTCTGGAATATAACCTGGTACCTTTGTGTTCAGTGTAATTATCATCAGCTTGTGTCTCTACTGCTGGATATAGGCCTGCCCCAAAAACTTCACATGATATCTTTCGACCTTCTTCAGTTCATCCGTCCATCTAGCATGCTCCACTGTAGAACCCGTCTACTCCATCGTTCATCGGTTCTGAGACAGACTTTGGTTTTCCGACGGATTACCTCGTTTCAGAATTTATCCATCAAAGCAATACCGAGCATAGCTCTTTCCATAGCTTGTCACACTGTCATGGTCCACGTTTCTGTTTCGTAAGACAGTACGGAAATAACGTAATGCCGCCCATCCTAGCTGAATGCGTCTGTCGGCTTCTTTGCTTAAGTTGGCTACGCCTAATTGCATAGTCTGTCCAAGCTAGACATATTTTAGCACAACTTCGAGAGTAGCATCACCCACGCAGATTGATCTCGGTACGACATGGTCACACTTTTGTCTTGTGCGAGTTAACTCCGAGACCGACCTGCTGTGTCGCCACGTTTAAGCTGTTAAGTTTATTAAATAATAATTTAAACAGTTATAGAGGAGTAGGACTAAATTGTACTTAAATAAAATCAATTCAAAATCTCCACAAAGTTAGTGATATTAATTAAAAATAACTGAAAAAAGCCTCGATAATTATAATAATTGCACACAATTCTAATTTAGTTATTCACATATCTACTGTTGCCTCTCACTTTCTATTTAGCTTTGCTTACTGGAGATATACTTATGTCATTATCATACAACTAATGACAAATTTCGGACCGAAACAAAAAAAATGTTGCCATTATTTGACTTTTGACATCTTTAACTTCCTCTACATTGCTTATTAGGAACATAAATTATTTAAATGATGTTAGCCCTTGGAATAATTACAATAATACATGTTTAACATTCTGATATGCACCACGTGATTGGTAATTAGCGGGGATGTTATAGAGCTCCGTAATCGTAACCGAAACTATCGGATATCCGATATATCTATCCGTAACTGCTCGGCATGTGACCTTGAGCCCACCTTATAGTGACGACAGACCATGAATGTCAGCAACAGGACTCACCCACACACTCTAACCCCAACACTATGCCAATTAAAAGTTTAGTATAATTTCGGATAGAGACTGCGCCTAAATAAGACATGTTATGACAGGTCTTTGTTGTTGCCGGACCGAGCGTACAGACTAGACAAAAACTTCATAAAGTCAAATGATTTTAATTTACAAATCTAATTCCGTATCCGAAACTAACGGAGAACCCGAAATAAATTGCATAAATATATATTTATATTAGCACGACATGTGATCTTGCTTCCACCTGATGTTAAGTGACGCGCGAGGTCCATTAATGTTATCAACTGGAATCAGACACTCATGACTGACATCAGTTCCTAACACTATGCCGGCTTGACTGGGTATGACATTCGAGCCTGATTCCGAAACGTGTGGATACACTTTACAGGGTTCATCAGCACCAAGGGTGGATACTTCCCCGCCGCGCCAGACTGGACAGACATTACCTCCACCAGTCCGCCTGCCAACTATTTAAAATAATTTCATATCTCTAGTAGTTTGTCTTTTTATTATTTTAATTTTAACGTGTCTCATAAGCAAATGTTAAAGGTGCGTTAGTATAATTATTGTTTCGTTAGATCTAGATTTAGAGTGGGATGACAACAGACAACAGATCCTAAATATGTGAGTCACAAATTAATCTAGCACCTCTAAATAACAAAATTATATTTTATATTAAATAAAACAATTGTGAGAAACACGCTTTTGTTCGTAAGGCAAGAGTCGTAAGAGCTAGAATAAAATTTTATTGATTCATAAAATAATAATAACTAATCTATTTTTGTTATTTTTCTAGTTTGTAAAAATCCAGACCGTCCCTTTTAAATGTCTAAAAATTAATTGAACTTTCGCGCACATTCACAATATTTTTTATATATTTAACGGGTCTAGTCCCATTAAATATATAAAAACTACTAAAAATTAATTGTCAAATAAATAAAATTGTACTTGAGTTATCACCATTTTTGGAAATACTTAAGATTTATTTTATAATTATTCAAAACTGTACCGTAAGCTGATATTATTAATGTATACCCGGTTTCTTTGAAAAATAAATATCAGGCATCAGGCATATGACTGACAAAGCTGCCTGATAACCGATTTTTATTCATTCATTAATAACCTCTACCTTTTATTATTGTAAAATAGGATTAAATTAATTGTCACTATTAAAAGCTAATATTTAAAATAATTTGTTTCTTTGGTAAAATGGATACCAAAAAATAAATCCAAATTGACATCACAAAACCGAATTTGTATTAATTTCTTAATTTAATTAATTATTGTACAATTTTGTAAAAAAAAAAATAGTATTAGTACTACGTATTGACATTAAATTATATAAATTATTTAAAAATAAAATAATTTACCTACGTATTATATAAAAATAAAATAGGCCTATTTTTTCATTTCTTAAACAAACAGCTTGCCTGGTTGAAATCAATTATTTATTTATTTTCTTTTATAATATGTTTTGTAACACTTCTATATAGTTACGCCACGTGATTGGTGGGTTTTTTTTTTATGTTTTATGATTTCAGCCAATCACGTGCGTTTCGGTATGTGACTCCTCTATGAAATGGAACTGATATCATACATTATGACGTCAGTTCTATATCATAGTGGCAGTTGTGTCTTTTATGTAAATTTAATTCGTCTTACTTAGGAAGATAAGAGGATTGGGATGGTGTACTTTGGCTATTGGCAGTATGAAAATTATGTCCAAGTAAAAAATCAAATTCGACACACAAAAAAAATTTGACCGCCTCCGTGGTCTAGTGGTAACAAACGCTGCCGCGAACTCGGGAGGTCGTGGGTTCGATTCCCACCGGGGGCAAGTTGTACATTGTATAATTTGTCTCGGTCTGGGTGTTTATATGTATAATATGTATATATTTACAAAATAAAAAGTATAATATGTAGTTTATCAACCATCTAGTTTCCGTAACACAAGCCTCGTAGCTTACTACGGAAACTAGATGGCGCTGTGTGACCTGTCTGGAAATATTTATTATTATTTAATTATAGACACGAAAACAAAGTTGACTTCAACCAAGACCGCTATAAGTTTAAGCGTTTAATATTGATTGTACCATCACTTCATCCCCTAGAACAGAGTTTTAGAGCCGTTGTACCATTTTCATTCCTTCAGATTTAAGTCTCCCTTGAATACAAAAATTTGTATAGCTTTTAACCTTTGATCTGTCTAAAGATGAACCATATTTCTGATGAATTTAGCGTTCCTGTTGAACGGCTAATATCAATAAACGCTCTCGCATCGCTCGCACAACTAATATTTAAAAAAAAAAAATTAAGTCCTCATTCTTTTGAGAAAAGTAGTTTGTAATTTTCTAGGAAATAAATTTACGGACAATTTAGATATATTTTGCTGCTGCTGGTCTTCTGCTAACAGCTTACTTATTGGACCACTTAGTCTTGTACTAGCAGGAGTAGAATCATTCAAAAGAATTAAATGAATGACGTTTCATAAATGCTTGTAATAGGTTTACGCGAATAAAGATATTTTGATTTATATAGTATTAAACGAAAGAAAAATAGCAAAGACATTTATTGCAATTACTATTTGTAAGCATTCCATGGATTCACCGTGCGGGTGCCGGATCCTGTGTGGGTAAGAGATGAGAAGAATGGTGTCCCGGGCTTGCGACCAACAATAGTCTGGTTTGAAAAAGACCAGCAATATACATACATGTGTAATATCTCCAAAATGTCCGTAATTTTATTTCCTAGTAAATTGATAGACTATATTTTTTACTCAGACTTGAAAAATGTTTGAATAAGTTGGATTGTGCGAGCGAGAGATGAGCGATCTTAACGATTCCACAAGTTGGTACCTATTAGTGAATCGCGGAATATCCCAATAAATATTAAACTAAACACTATCTATATGTAAATAAAATAATCATTACAGTCAAAACATCAAAAATAGCGATTTAAATTAAAAATAATGACTATTAAAACCTTAACTGCGCGTTTAAAGCACTATTTTATTTAAGCTCAAAATGTCACGCCTATTGGCGAGTATAGTAACATATGATTTAAAACGCCATGACTAAACTAGCAAATTGTACTAAATATAATATATGCAAAAAAAAATATGATCGAAGCCATTTTTCGGTCAAAAATATATAAATCCAAAATATTGTAGAGAAAACGTCAAAATAAATGTGCCTACCGATAGAACAGATTTTAATTGAATGAATTCAATCGAGGAACAACACTCACTGGTTGAGAGGACAGCACTAGGCGATGGGGACTGTCAACCAAAAGATAGCGTCGTCATGTTTTGTTATTATTTCAAATCGTAACGTAATTTTAAGATAGGTGGTAGGCGGACTGATGATGGTAATTTCCCCAGTCTGCCGGGGCGGGGAATCCACCGTTCGTGTAGATAAACTCAATTAAGTATATCCACACGTTTCGGGATCAGGCTCGAATTGCCGTCATGCCCAGTCAAGCCGGCATAGTGTTAGGGACTCATGTCAGTCATAAATCTCTGATTCCAGTTGCTAACATTCATAGATCTCGCACGCCACTTACGATCAGGTGGACGCGAGGTCACATGTCGAGCTAGTATAAAAAAGAAAAAAAAAACATTGGCCGTATGTCAGTTAACATATCTTAAAATAATAATAATGCTAGTAATACCATGCGTCGAAGACAAAGGAAATAAGGATGAAAGTATACATAGCATCGTCACCTACTTACTATTTAGTGACAATATTTGGTGTCAAATACTTTTGCGTCACGTACATGCACTTTACTACGTATTTTGGACTTTACCCAGATACGATATAATAAGTATTTTTACAATTAACACTAGAATCTAACTAATATTTTCAGATTTAATATATTTTTGACAAAAGATGGCCGACGAAGTCATAGTTATTATTATTATTTAGATTATTGTGTTAGTGGAAACATTATGATTGAGTATTTATATGTCACAGCGTGTTAGGTTAGCAACACACTGCTTATATTAATTAATTATAAATATGATATAATATAGTAACATTTAGTGTGTTACCGACCTTATATAATACAGTTAAGTCGCTATATATTAAATTCTCGGAAATATGTAGTGACTTTTTAGAATGTATAGCCAAGAGTGCTGGCAGTTTTATCGCGCAGCAAATCAGTATTGCTGTGCAGCAGAGAAATGCTGCAAGTGTTTTTAACATTCATTGTGGCGCTTGAAATTGGACTCGTTACCGATTATACTGAACGACTCTGCTGCAAGACTGCTTTCATTACCCAATGTCAACTAACTGTCCCCTATAAGACCAGGGCAACCTTAGTATAGGGGACAGAGGTCTTTTACTAAATTAAGCATGTACAACACTGTAAAAAAAATTGTTTAATATGTATTTTTTGTCAATAAACTATTATTGTAATTTATTTTTAAAATTTTTACTTACTTTTGGTAATTGAAAAGATTTACTTTTAGTAAGTGAAAATTGGTACAACCCAGCCTTAGTATATAACTTGGTTAGAATGTACCCTCATGCAAAAATAAAATATTTCTTATATTCATATCTATACTTGTATAGTGTTGTTATAAAAAAAGAAGATCTACCGCTTGTGTGAACACGAATGTTATTATTGTTCGATTTGCTTCACAAGTACAAATGTGCCAAAAAAAAATAGCCACAAATCAATTTATGTGTTTTCGTTTTTATATGTGAATTAGTTTTTTGTGTAAGTCTGCATTTGTTTAATTTTGTAAATCTTATATAACAGCTTGAGGGTAGATTCCTTTCTCAGTCAGATTAAACATTAACAGGTCACTGGAATCTGCTAACAGCTTACTTATTGGACCACTTTGCTGCTTAGTCTTCCACTAGCAGGAGTAGAATCATTTAAATAATGTTGTGTTACAAATGCCTGTAATAAGTTTACGTGAATAAAGTAAATAAATAGCGACTTAATTTATATTAGTTTTATATAATATTAGTTTAGCAATTCTAATAGTAATAATATTGTGTATATAAATGTATTTCTAATGGACATTTTGTTTCATACATTAAAAGCGTATATTTTAAGGATTCCCAATTATTTCACTATTACACGAGTAATATTCTATATGCCGCGTGAACCTGTATGCTCTTACATATATATACATATACATGTTATTCTATTGATAGAAACAAATAACTATTCCTAGGAAACCATATGTTCTACATCATCCAGGCATTTTTTTTGTCTTCTAAATATATATTTGTTATTTTAAAATCGTCATTTCCGACATAAGGTTTAGCAAAAGTTGTTTGTTTCTATCAATAGAATAACATATCAGTTTAAAGTAAGAGCATACAAAATCACCTCGTATAACTTTTTTATAGTTAAAAAATAAATAATAAGACTAAACTAATCTTAACTTGTGTTTGTAAACTACTTGATGACCGTTTCAATGTCAAAAAATATATACAATTGTTTTTATTTTAACTAATTTTCTAAAAACATAATTACTCCTTTAAACGGCTGACCCTTTAAGGAAAATATTCCTTACTCAAAGGATCACAGTTGCCAAATAAATATAAATAATTTATGTTTTTAGAAAATTAGTTTAAATAAAAATAATTTATTAATTTGGCAACTGTGATCCTTTGAATAGGGAATATTTTCCTTAAAGGGTCAGCCGTATAAAAGGGGAACGCAGCGATTGTTCGTCCCACTACGCACATCGGACGGTTATAATTTTAGTTTTTAGTTTTATTTATAATTTTGTTTTATCATTTGTATATAGTAGTTGTAAACCTATTATCTTTTTTAAGTTTACGATTACTGGAGATCGAATTTTAACATTTGTTGCAAATAACAAACGATAAATACAATAATATTTCCTGGTATCATTTTTACTTTATCTAAAAGGTAAATGTCATAATAATTTTTATTGATTAAACTTAAAAGTAAAAAATATATATATTAACTAAACCTAATATAAAATGTCCTCTAGAGACGAATCTTCAGGGATAGTCCCAAGGACGCTGGCAACATTTCCCCTCTGTATAGCGAGGCTAATACGTTGGCAGAAATAATTGCCAGCTTTCCTGTCTCGAGACTTTTCCGTTAGCCGTTTGGACAACTCCTTGGCCAGACGCTTGGCTGAGTGTCCCCATGGGCCCATCGTTTCGACCCCAAACGGCGCAAATTCGTAACCTGTACTGAGGTTGGGGTACTTGCGCAGCTTGAGGTCCTCAGCAGAAACCGCCGCAATAAACGTCATAATTAAGTTAGAACGTGCAACACCATTTAATAAAATGTGATAAAGTTGTGTGTAAAATTGGGAATCCTTCGGGAGCGATACTAATATTTATTGTAAAATACAATTATTTTTCCTTTGTATTTCGACCTGAGAAAGATTTCGTTCGATGGCGTCGTCGTCTGCTATCCTGAAATACAAATAAACTTTCATTATTATCCCTTCTAAGACCACAAGTTTTTAGAACTAATTCCGTGTGTTTCGAATACTTGAATGCATAAAGAGAATCATCACAACCGTACACCTTGCAGGGTAGTCAGACACCACACTTATTAAGAAGTGGATTCACATTTAGCCACCTTCACTATGGCACTATAGTTACACAATTATAATCCTAAAAACACTAGCCATAAGGTTGACATTAGCTCCATGCATAGCTCAGTAGACATGTTTTTTTAACTGTTATCTATAAAAGTTCTAACCATTTTTGGATTAAAAAAAAAGCGTTTTTGTAACAGATGTACTACCGCTCTCTTAATTCCATAATTATATTTATAGATGTAGCGACACATTTTAGGAGCCGAGAGAAGCTTGACTATATAAGGTAATGTTCAGTGCATTGCAATGATGCACTTCTCACAATGATGCACTCTGTGCTGAGATATGGCATTGTAATTCATTTCTCATATATTTATTCGAAGTAGATACAAAAATATTAAAATAAAATAGATTAAAAAAGAAAAAAAAAGTATCATCACGACCGTTTGCCTTTCGGGGTGGTCAGAAACCACGCTTATAAATAAGCGGATTCACATTTAGCCAACTTTACTATAGGCCAATCATGACAAGTGGCAAGCTTGTCGATGTCTCCAGCGTACCAAACTCAAGAATTAACACAAATAAATTAAATATTAATTAAATGTATTTATATACATTAATAAATATTTTTGTCCCGACCAGGAATCAAACCCAGCAACTCCGAGTCTAAATCTACGGATTTAACCGCTAGACCACGGAGGCAGTTAGATTAAAAAACTATTTATAAATAAAACTAAACTAAAAATACCTATGAAATTAAAACTACTCTACAAAATAAACCAAGGGCTTACCACCATTGTAATTTAGGGGAACTCTGTAAATCCGTGCAATTTTTAATCTCGGACAGCTCGACTCCTGTTTCTATAGTATCCAGTAATTTTTACATTATAAGTGTTGACAAATATAATTTTAGTTGTGATTTGCATACCATTATAGTAGGATACAGCTGGACTGTAAAATTGTATTATCCTATATCTACCTGTATTCTGTGCTATAAACGATTTTGAATTTGAATTGACTCATGCACCGCCCAGTCTCCTCAGTCATCTCATAGTAACGTTATCAATAGGACACGTTTGTGTTAAAGCAAATTAAACACAGTTATGGATTTAAGGACAGTGGGTCCGGTCCATAATAAAATAAACTTGAATTGTAGTAGGAAAAGCAATAGAT
Source organism: Tinea semifulvella (assembly GCA_910589645.1). NCBI lineage: Eukaryota > Metazoa > Arthropoda > Insecta > Lepidoptera > Tineidae > Tinea > Tinea semifulvella. Next base: position 10,281,644 of record OU342619.1, read on the forward strand.
CCAAACTGTTATTTGCTATCAGATTTGCTGGAACAAAATACTTCAAAAACTCCTTTGTGCTAAGATCATGTCTAAACTACAATGAAAATTTCGGTAATATTGATTTGTTCAGTGTTAGTGTTGCTAGGTTAAAAAAATAAATTAATATAAAATTATCTAAATGAATCATAATTGGAATGCTTGGAGAACTTTTAATTTAATTTTTGATTACTATTTTTTTTTTCCATTAGTTGTATTTGTTATATAGGTATTGTCTTTAAGCTTATCCCTATTTTTTTTTTTTTTTTTTTGCAAAATCTATGTTTAATATTTAAGTGAAAACTTTGCTGGATTGTGTAACTTTTAGAATTGTTGTAATTATGATTTAAGATCTGTATGTTTCCTGAATAAATAAAAATAAAATAAAATAAATTCAAGGTCGCTCAGCGAGCCATGAAAGAGCTATGCTTGGTATATCTCTAATGGATAGAATTCAAAACGTTGATATTCGTCAGAGAACGAAAGTTACTGACATAGCTTTTAAAATTAGCAAGCTGAAGTGGCAATGGGCCGGACACATCACAAAACGAACGATGGGGCAAACTGGTTCTGGAGTGGGGACCACGTACGGGAAGACGCAGAGTGGGGCGATCCCCCGATAGATGGACAGGTGACCTGAGGAAGGTCGCTGGTGGGGGTTGGATGAGGGTACTGAAAGATCGCGTTAAGTGGCGAGCCTTGGGGGAGGCCTACATCCAGCAGTGGAGAGATACAGGCTGATGATGATGAAGGATTTAAGTATTTTATTTACATCCTAAGCCTACCTCACTCAAGCATTCACGCCAAGGGAAACTATCCTTAATTATTATTTCATTCATAGATTTTTGCGATAATTTCTAATAATCGACTCTATACGAGTATGTTTCCATATATCTTTTTCCTATTTGGTTGTCGGTCATTAGTTATCCTTTAATAAGTAAATGTTAACTTTGTATATTATGTTCGTTAGAAAAGTGAGAATTACTTACGCTTTCTCTTGTTCGTCCATTTCCTGTACAAGTCGATCTCTCTCGTTTACTGCTGACAGCAACTCCTGACAAAAGACAATTACAATATAATTACAACATCCACAATAATATTATAAATGTGACAAAAGCTTTGTTTGTCGTTAGGTTACTTTACGCCTGTTCGCACCGATCGCGGTAATTCGACCAATTTCGGATGGTTAGGCGTTATTGTGATTCGTCGGTGCATAAACAGACGTCCTAATTTGTTACCCCTTTACCCTGTCTCTTTCTCGCCGCTTCCTTTCTATATTACCCATCCCGCTCACTAGTCCAAAGGCCGGCGCTTGCGCACTGAAGAGAGGCAGCGCCTATATAACCGGCCGCGGAGCGTGCGAGAAGAAGTCGTCGAATCGAAAAATAGTCGTTGTCCCACAGTCGTCATAGAAGACGCTGAAGCAATCGCCGCGATCATTGTACCCGCATTCGCAAAACCCGTAAAATTAGTGTACGAACAAAAGTGCTGGTGCCGAGGACATCAGGTGAGTTCCTTTACCAGTTTCCTTTCTAATTTGTTTATTGCACCGATTATCATAGTATCGCCTATGTATCTAATTTGAAGATACATACGCCGGACCTAGATACATTCCACTAAACCCGCGCCACCAACGCCAATATTACTAAACCGATGTATGGCAGAATTGTTTGAAAAGTACTAAATTCCATACATCAGTGTCGGTTACCTGTAGCAGTAATCTCTCCCTCCTGCCCTGTCCCTGTGTCTTCCTCCAGTCGTCGACGGCCAAAGACAGTCTCAGTTCTCGAGCCAGCAGCTCACAACGACGACTCAAATCCTCCTCTTGTTCTCTAAAACAACAAAAATATCACCCTTACAACACTTATAGGTCTGGACAAATGTGAATATATATATGATGACCGCCTCCGTGGTCTAGTGGTAACAAACGTTGCCGTGAACTCGGGAGGTCGTGGGTTCGATTCCCACCGGGGTCTGGGTGTTTATATGTATAATATGTATATATTTACAAAAAAAAATAATAGTATAATATGTAGTTTATCAACCATCTAGTTTCCGTAAAACAAGCCTCGAAGCTTACCACGGAAACTAGATGGCGCTGTGTGACCTGCCTGGAAATATTTATTATTATTATTATTCATACAATAATACTAACAAAAAATATGTTTAGGATTTATAATTACTTACAATATATTAAGTTGCATTTGCCGCCGGAGCAACGCGTTTTTCTTGTTCACCAAGTTAAACCACTGGGACATCAATCTGTCTTCTTCCTGCAATTGTTATGTACTTATTATAATATGTAATTTCACTTATTTACAACAAACTACAATACAATATTTTAACTCACTAATAATAATACATAAAATACATGTAAACCAAAAGCGATTAAATTAAAGATAAAAGGCGCGGTGGTGGCTCGGTTGTAAAAACGCGTTCATTAAATCCTACAAAGGTCGGTTCATACCCCCCCGGCATGTACCAATGAGAAATACACTTTTCTTACGTACTGCAGTCATAGATTTACAACACCACCGTTCCCGAGAGGAGGAGAGCACGTTAAGCCGTCGGTCCCGGTTCCATTATTATTATCATATGTTCTGGAAGGCCCATCTCCAGCAGTGGAGGTCTAGGACGCTGTGTTCTAGGGGCTGTAATGATGAATAATAAAATAGAAAAAACTTTCAACAATACAATTATTTTACTACTAACAATAAATAAATAGTTTCTTCCCCATTTATATTTAAAATTGCGTTTCAAAATTAAAAATATGTATATTCTTAAGAAAGAGACTATCTACTACTAAAGCGAGCAGCAACTAAACAAGTATTTTCAAATATTTACAATAGTAACACTTAAACATGAAGTACGCACACGATAAGATAAATTTTACTAAGTAACAGTGGGCAAACGACCCGTGTCAGTTTCAAGGTCAAATCATTGCGCTAGCAACTTCCCAAATGTTTATTCAAATATGACGATTATGGAGGCAATTACCCCCCTTAATGCATCGGAAATATATATATATGTTACACATAAAATATAAAAGATGACAGTTTTTGTGCATGAAACTATCATTCTATGCGATATTATTATAAACTTAGAATATCAGTACTCAATTTACTATATGGTAAAAGAGGGACAAAGGAACGGGAGTACCATAGGATAGGGCCGGATGCATGTCACAAATATTCGACGCCATCTTTTCTGCAAGAAAATATAAACCTTATATAATTTAACTTAATGTTGCGTTACAAGGTCAGTCTACAGACCTTAAACTTCACATCGTAGTTAATCACAAAATATAAATCTACATAGGCGAACATAATTCCAATGAATGTAATAATAATCTGCTTGGTTATAACTAAGGAAGAAGGGTAACCCCAACAAGGAAAATGAGCCAGTTTTATCAGCGCTCCTGCGGCACCCCATCGAACGTCAATGTACAGAGTCGTAAATAATGTTAAGGGCGGGAATCTCTCTGATTGGCTCTCCAGTGGTCATGCGCAGTATCCCCTCCACATTACATTCACAGCTAGACTGTCTTGGCTGTAGACTTGATAGGAAAATACTAACAGGCTGTCCCATAAATTAACGTCAAACCGGGAATAGTTGCAAAGTAGTGTTGTGTTTGATTGAATTTAGATATATTTTCACTTTCAAACGGAGAAAAATAGCAAAAACATAAATATTTTCCTATATTTTACTAAAATAAATCTATGATTATCATCATCCCAGCCCCTAGAACACATCCTTCACAGATGGGCCTTCCAGAACATATACCTGGAGAATTTGGCCTACACTCGCCACGCTGGCCAGACGGCTTGGCGAGGATATGATGTCAATTTTTATTGACAATTTATTAACGATTCCACAAGTTGCTATTAGTGGAACTGGGACCGACGGCTTAACGTGCTCTCCTCCTCTCGGGAACGGTGGTGTTGTAAATCTATGACTGCAGTACGTAAGAAAAGTGTATTTCTCATTGGTACATGCCAGGGGGGTTTGAACCGACCTTTATAGGATTTAAGGTACGCGTTCTTACAACCGAACCACCACCGCGCCCACTACTATCTCTAAAATATCCGTAATTTTATTTCATAGAAAAATATTAAATTTATGAAGAGTTGACTAAAACTGAATATGCGAGGGAGAGGAATTCAAAGCATAGCAACCATCTTAAGGGAAGCAGTGGAAAGAAACTAGTTCATGGTGGTATTTTTTGACACAAAACAAAATGGCGGCGATATGTCGAATTATAAGTTAAGAAATGCATACCTGCGTGTTGTCTGCCTGGTCCATCACGTTTCTGAGTAACTTCTCGAGTGCCGCAGCCCTCACATCGATGGCACTCTGTTCCCGTTCCAAAGCAGCCATCTCACTCTGGATGTAGGAGCCACTCTCCACCGGCTACAAAACATAAACACAAACATAAGTTTTCTAATCAAATCGGAACACATTATGTTTAATATTATTATTTTACACTTTTACTAGGACGACACCTCCTCCTTGCGTCGTGTTGCCGCATTTGCCTTGCGCCCACCTGATGGTAAGCGGCGCGTGAGGTCCATGAATGTTAGCAACTGCAGTCAGACACTCATGACTGACATGAGTCCCTAACACTATGCCGACTTGACTGGGCATGACGGCAATTCGAGCCTGAACTTGAAACGTGTGGATATACTTTACTGGGTTTATCCAGTCCGCCTACCACCTACCACCTATGAAGGTTATACAAATATAGTAGACTGACCTCGTCCTGTGTGTCTCCATTTTGGTCTAAAGAGTGCACGATGTCAGAAAACGAGTGTAATTTAGTGCCATCAATTGATTTCTCTTCATACGACCCGCTCCCTAGAAGATAAAGAATAAGGTATATAGTCAAATATAAATATTTTTGACAGCTCCAACCAATCATTTGCTAGACGGTCTGCAGGTCATGTAAGATAGAAGTGGACTGATTTATTTTTCTTCATTATTCATTACATTACAGTCCCTAGAACACAGCGTCTTCAACGCCAAGAATTGAGATTATGACTTACCTGACCTGTCCGGACTGAGACCAGACTTCCTGCTGTCAGGACTGGGACTGTCGGAGTGGCCTGACAGCATATTCTCTAACTGTTCCACTCCACCTGCTGTCAAGGACAAATAAATCATTACCAAAAATAAACCAGCCCAATAACACTATCTCGGCTTAAGAGGGTTAGGTTTTTGCATCTCTCTTTCCCACACACGATGAACCCGGCACCCGCACGGTCAATCCATGTAATGCTTATAAATTTCTTTCTCTTTATATATTTGTTTTAGTAAAATAGATTTTCATGTCTAAAATTAGGTATATGGAAGTGAAAATAAAAATAAAATGAGCGTAATCATATTTCCTAGCAAGTTGATAGAATACATTTTTTAAAAGTATCTTACTCAGACTAGAGAAATCTTTGAAAATATTGGTTTGTGCGAGCGAGACGGATGCAAACCCTCTAAAACACTAAATATTTTTAAAAATATACAATAATGAAACTTATACATTAACAGTTGTCATTAAATGTTCTTAGAAAACAATAAACTTTAGTAATTACCTGCAGCGATTTCGTCAAGAACAGACTGTCTGCTGATGATTTCCACCCGCGGAGAGCGGAGCGGAGAGCGGAGCGGAGAAGTCGGGCTGAAATAATACACATGATATCAAAAGTACTGACATTATTATTCATATTCTAAGACGTTCCCTCAATGGCTCCTTATTGCTTCCAGCTGTCAAACGGAGGGACGCCTCGACTCTTTACGCGTAAGTACTGTCAAAGTCAAGGTACATCGCGACGTACCTTAAAAACGTACCTTAAAGAAGTATTCATATTATTTTTGGCAAATAGTTATATTATTAAATGTCTTATTAATATTTAGTTAAGTTACTTTTTTTAATTAGAGAACACACTTGTCATGATTGGCTTATAGTTAAGTTGGCTAAATGTGAATTTTGACACCCCGAAAGGGAAACGGTCGTGACGATCCTTTTTTTTTTAACACACTTTTTAAAATCAAATGTCAAACTCATTCAAATCAGATTTCGTTCCATGATATGATATTGATGATATGAAAGAGGATTTATGGATATCAAAAGTGCCAGAGGCGTGTAGTAATTCTGACAAATAGCCTTCCAGAATTATCTGAAGAATTTGGCCTACACTCCCTAAGCTGGCCAGATAGGTTGGCAAGAGTCTTATGTCAAACTTTAATGACTATTCTTTAACGGTTCCACGTGTTGGAATTAGTGGAACCGGGACCGACACGGCTTAACGTGCATTGGTCAGATGCAGGTGTTCGACCCGACTTTTTAGGGGTTTAAGAAAAACCTTCTTACAAATGAGCCACCATAATTACGAGCCATACTATAATTAACATTATTTAATTACCTCACAATGCCGGCTCTAGCGTCGGCCATCATCTTTCTCACTCTTTCCCGCAACGCCGCTTGTCTTTCTTCTTCGCTTGACTAAAATTTTAAAAACATACATTGTATTTAATTCAGTAAAAGAATTAAATAAATATTCATTGTATAATTGACAGGATTTAATTTGCAATGCAGCGAGCAAGGATAATCTTTTCGAGGCATGTAAGAATAGGACAAAGATACAATAGCCACCAACTTTAATTAGGAGGGTTTTCTCTTTTGCATCCCTCTCCCTCGCACAATCCTAATTCTGAGTTCGTTATATTGTTCTTAAATTAGCAGAGGTTTTTGCGTTTTGTCGACTTTCGGGTTGCACATAGGCATGTAGTCTATCTTAATTAGACGTGCTTAATTCTGGGTTACCGCTGTACCAGGTATTGTAATCTCATAGGTACTCATAGCTAAATTTAAAAGGCTATTAATTTATTGTTGTGGTATAGTCATGTATGTTTTATTTTGTAAATCTGCAATAGCTGAGTTTTCCTTGCAGATTCCTTTCTCAGTCAGATTAAACATTAACAGGTCACTGGAATCTGCTAAGCTGCTGGTCTTCTGCTAACAGCTTACTCTTTGGACCACTTTGCTGCTTAGTCTTCTACTAGCAGGAGTAGAATCATTCAAAATAATTAAATTAATGACATTTCATAAATGCTTGCAATAGGTTTACGTGAATACACATATTTTGACTTGGACTTCTTTCTCCTATTCTATTGAGAAATGTAGTCTATCAACTTACTAGGGAAGAAAATTACGGACATTATGGAAATATTTTTTATTCTTTAATTTTATTCCAAAATACCACAACATAAAGTCCAATAAATATTATGATCTCACAGAAGAAATTATCAGGAACGGGTTCAAGACACAGCTTTACGCAGTGGAAGTTGGTGCGAGAGGAGTTCCAGCAAAATCTTTGCATCACTTACTGAAAAAATTGGGCCTCAGCAGGTCTGCGGGAGATACATTTATGGAACGAGCTTCCAAGACGGCATTAACGGAATCATACAGTATTTGGTTGGGGAGGGATTGAAGTAGAATGGTGGATGGTGAGCGTATTATCGCGCAATAAAATAAAAAAGGGAGGCCTCCTTTTCAGCCTATTGTCGGTCGCAAGCCGGACTCTTCTCATCTCCTACCCACACACGATGGACCCGGCACCCGCACGGTGAATCCATGGAATGCTTAGAAATTTGTCTTCTCTTTCATATAGATACCTAATTTTTGACAGAAAAAATGTCAAAAACATGAATAACGGTTGACTTCTATTTTACTAAAACAAATATATAATGGGTGACTTTGTATGGCCTTGCGTTAGATTAATATGTGATTCTATTGATAGAACAAACAACTTTTCCTAATATAATATATATATATATATAATAAAACTTATTTTCGACATAGGGTTTCATGTCGAAAATGAGTTTTATTTTGGCAAATTAGCTATTTTGTATGGAGAAGCAATATATTTTTTTGTCATATCCGACCATTTATGACAAGCCAAAGTCACACGGTACTTTATAATATAAACTTACCTTATTTGGACTAGAATGTCCGTTGTTAAGAACAATGTGTTCTTCTTTGTCTTCTTCTTCTTCCTTCTTGCTCTCTCTCCTGCTCTGTTCTAGCAGTTGTCTCGCTCTCTTCAGCTCCTCGTGCCGAGACAACACTTTCTGTCTCATTCACACACATAAGCGATGGAATGGAGAAAAATGATTTATTTGTATGTGATTTTATTAGCTTAAACAACGAGAATAGATAAAAAAATATATATAAAAGGCAAATCTAGTGTATAATGTCATACAATATTAAAAATAAACTGTCGAAAAGTTTGAAAGTACGGTTGAATTAACGTACTTATAACGAATAACCAACAAATTGACAACCAAATGAATTTCGTGATTCATTCGAAATCTGGGGACAATAGTTTTTTTTTGTTTAGAGTTTTTACTTATTAAATTATAACAAAAATATATTTGCAAAATCATTAAGTAATCGATATATAGTCGGGTCACCACTCAAGTCCGATAGCCGTGGCGCATGTGTAGCATTTTAAAATGATACCAATGAAATGATATTATTTGCCCGTATTGAACCAACATAATATTCTTCACTTCCCCGTAATGTAAACTTACAATCATTTTTGTGTATATACAATAGTATATAATCTTAATTGTATATATGTTTATAATAAAACGAAAAGTTAACACTGGAAAAATTCAATATTTTTTTACGAAACAAGTTAAGACGTGACCGCAAGTGTCCTAATTATTTTAATATGAATTTGATTTGTACAAGTGTCTTTAGATACTTTGGCTGAGTTGTAGTACATATTTAATACAGAAAATATATGAAAAGTCTGATGCCTTGATTTAGACAAAACTCCATATCCTTTTAACCCTAATTTCTTTTCACTACTTATTTTTATTTATTCACTTCTCCCGATGGATGATGATCGAGGTGATGAAGGCAAAGGGTCTAGCCCATACAGCCAAGAATGACGTAATATCTTTAATTTTTATGAGTCATCATCAAATTCCATATGCTGCAGAATTTGATGCTTTTCTTGAAGTAACTCGCGGCATTATAGCTCAAACAACTCGGGTAAAATATGGGAGTCCACAGCGCGGGAAAACCGCAAAAATATGGGAGTCCACAGCGCGGGAAAACCGCAAAAATATGGGAGTCCACAGCGCGGGAAAACCGCAAAAATATGGGAGTCCACAGCGCGGGAAAACCGCAAAAATATGGGAGTCCACAGCGCGGGAAAACCGCAAAAATATGGGAGTCCACAGCGCGGGAAAACCGCAAAAATATGGGAGTCCACAGCGCGGGAAAACCGCAAAAATATGGGAGTCCACAGCGCGGGAAAACCGCAAAAATATGGGAGTCCACAGCGCGGGAAAACCGCAAAAATATGGGAGTCCACAGCGCGGGAAAACCGCAAAAATATGGGAGTCCACAGCGCGGGAAAACCGCAAAAATATGGGAGTCCACAGCGCGGGAAAACCGCAAAAATATGGGAGTCCACAGCGCGGGAAAACCGCAAAAATATGGGAATCCACAGCGCGGGAAAACCGCAAAAATATGGGAGTCCACAGCGCGGGAAAACCGCAAAAATATGGGAGTCCACAGCGCGGGAAAACCGCAAAAATAAACTGCAACTTGTGCCCTATATTCAAAGTACAATTTATCGTTTTCCATAACTATTCACAATGTAGAACATTATTAATAGTTTCACTATTACATGGCCTTTTAATATTCATTAATTTATTCTCGTTGAGTTAGTTTTGAATATAAAACTAAGCGGGTTTAATTCGTTAGAAAATTTCATATAAAATATATTATTTTAAAAGTCCATTTTTTTGGCGAAATTATGTATTATTCTCTACTAAAGAAATTCAAACAGAAATAATCACAAATTTATTATTAATATATCTTTAAATTTATTAAAAAAGCATTTCGGAAATTGAAAAATGAAACAAAGCAAAAGAACAACATCACAAAAAGAAAAAAGCAAAGAAACAGAATCAAGTTAAAGAAGCTTCACACATTAATAATTGTACAAAGATTATACTCACAGAAGTAAGTTTGGGTAATTCTGGGGATTTGTCAGTCGCACCGGTCTGTTTGTCCGGGGTCTTAAGTGATCTTGTGGGAGATATTAATTCTGGTTTTACTGGAAAATTACATAGTTACTTAAACCCGGCAAGAACATACATTTATATGCAAAAGATACATGGTACAATTTCTGTTTGGAAAATAACTTTTTCAGAAAATTTATTAATGTGTAACTTTTTGTGTTTTAGGATGTTAAGGAAAGAGTTCTTACAACTGAGACACAAACACTCTTTAAAAAAAAATGTTGCTAAAATACATCAATAATAATACTTAAGGTACATCGCGACGAAACCTCGTTCAAGCTTATTTATGTTATTTTCAGCTATTCGGCTTCAAGATATATATTTATTTATTTTGTCATTTAATTATCACCGTCTGCAACACTTGGTTAAGTCAATTTACACAAAAAAATAAATATAATACTCTATAACTGTTAAGACCCTATGTCCTAACATCAGTTAACCGACCACGGAGAGGAGCGTCTCCGCGGTCGGTTAATAGTTTTAAGTTTATGTGTATTTTTTGTACCGTTGCGTCGAGTCGTCGAGAACACAATAAACGCATCAAACGTAATATACAGTCCATCTTTCACATACTTCACCAGTCAGGGTACCCCGAGTTATCCTACAACGGGCCTTGGCCCCAACAATAGCTAATATTAGTTACCTACTACCTAAATACGAAATAAACACGACAAAAACCAGAAACAGCTCAAACTATCAATACAATTAATATATTCACAACACTAAAATATGTAAAATAACTACTATTATTAAACATAGAAATTTGCCACAAGGTGATGCGTCATTAAAACTAAATAAGAAAAATATATATATATATATATATATATATATATATATATATATATATATATATATATATATATATATATATATATATATGGTTAAAATAAAACAAATAATCAAACTTATTGAAATGAGTTTTTGTTCCAAAATTATTGGTGACGCCTAGCGCCATCTAGTAGTATCATTTGGAACTAATTTAAAAAAGAACCAATATTTTACTTGTGGCACTCAGTAGTGGTTCTCCTCTCGTTCCCATCCCGTGAGCACGTCTTGTGTTTTGGATGCTCGCCCTCGATTCAGACCTTTCTGAATCGAGTGATAACGCCGTGAAAGTAGTGCACGTTAAATAAATCACAAACTATAAATTAAAAACAAAACCATAACCTTGCGCCAACCATAGTGATAGTGCTTAGGTAGGCAGTGCGAACAAAGGACTCGCCGTCCAGTTCTATTCTGGATTGTGACAAGTACCGGCCGGTGCCCTGGAGTCAAGACCTGCAGCTACGCCCAGGTGACGAGCTCAAAGAAGACCCAAGGTAAGGCGTGCATGTCTTTTCTTATATCCTTTGTTCATACTTTGTGCCACATAGAAATTTAGATTGGCCATCAGCCCCTTATGGAAAACGCATACAGTCCACTTTTAATATATCCTAGGATTACAGTCCATTCGCTCCGCATCAATTATAAATAATTTTGGTAACACATGAACACTCATAATATGAAAGAGACAGAGTTATGGATGTCAAAAGTCCTAGAGCGTAATTCTATCAAAGTAAATATTTAGATTACGGGAATGCAATCTACAACTATGCCAAAAACAAAAACTTATCTTACCGGATATATCTACCTATTTAAGTATTTAAAATGCTAACATTTTTGCGTTTTGAGGTTTGGCGAGTTTACAACTAAGAATACCGAATTGGAGGATCGCTTGAAGGAACCTGTTTGACAGCTGGAAGGTATTGTTGAGTGGAGAAGTCGAGAAAACGTTTTAGAATGTGTTCTAGTCTGTGATGATGATGAACGATTAAAGTACCTGTGCTGAGGGGTTGGCTGTCGTCTTCTTCGTCAGAACCAAAGGGATCTGTTAGCTCTTTCCTGGTCATCAACTTCTCTGGTCGCACGGGGGGAGGCTAAAGTTAAGATAAACACAGAAATATATAGCAATGCATGAAGTTATCAGATTCATAGATACGGTAAAAAAACACTTTTCAACATAAGAAATATATTTACATTTTATACATATATTTTTAGAAGAAAATCGGGAATGAAAAAAGAGTTGCAGACGGTCCAACGGAATCGTCGATATAAAACAGAGCAGTGACACGTTCATCGTGCGCTCGACACGTTCGTCGTGCGTTCGACACGTTCGTCGTGCGCTCGACACGTTCGTCGTGCGTTCGACACGTTCGTCGTGCGCTCGACAAGTTCGTCGTGCGCTCGAGACGTTCGTCGTGCGTTCGACACGTTCGTCGTGCGCTCGACACGTTCGTCGCGTCCTCGGTTCATTTTCTGACATTTAATAATAATTCACTTGTAATTGTTTTCTAAACTGATTAAATTCATTTTTAAAGACCTAAATAAAGAATAAAGTATCATTACGACTGTTTCCCTTTCGGGGTGGTCAGAAACCACGCTTATAAATAAGCGAATTCACATTTAGCTAACTTTACTGCCGGCCAATCATGGCAAGTGGCAAGCTCCTCGATGTCTCCAGCGTACCAAACTTGTGAAATATCACAAATAAATTAAATGTATTTATTTACATTTATATTTACTCTATAGTATTTACTTTTTACTCCTCCAGGAGGCCTCCTTTATGAACCAGCCTATTGTCGGTTCCAAACCCGAGACATTATTCTTCTCATCTCTCTTTCCCACACGCGATGGATCCGACACCCGCACGGAATGCTTAAAAAAAAATATTCTACGAGCAAGGACCAGATCAAACAATTATTTAGAAAATAATTCTCACCTCATTATATTTATTGATTTGTAGCGGATCAGTGATGTCAGCTTTGGGCGAGTTGTGTTTGAGAAGTAGCCTGGAGGTGAGTTTGTCTCTGAGGGGAGACCTGATGGGGCTCGGGGCCGAGTCTGACACTGCAGACTCTTGGGACTCTTGCCTAAACGAAACATTTATTTAATTTTGTGATGATCAAACCTTCGGAACAACGAGAGCAGTACATAAGGTAGGTGCAATACTAAATTTAATTGAAGAGTTTTAAACCAGATAATCATCATTACAGCCCCCAAGACCTCCACTATTGGAGATGGACCTTCCAGGACATATATCTGTAGAATTTGGTCTACACTTGCCACGCTGGTCAGATGGGTTGGCGAGTATCTGATATATTTTTTTATTAACAATTTATTAACGATTCCACAAGTTGGTATTAGTGGGACCGGGACGCCTTAATCCGAGGCGTGGGAACGGTGGTGTTGTAAATCTATGTACAAATGTAAGTAAGAAGTGGAACAAGCTTCCACTGACCATCAGACAAGCTCCTTCCATTCTCATCATTAAAAGAACTACTTAATACTTTCTTTTTAAACAAGCAGAACAAAATATTTTAATTCTTTCTACTTCCTAATAATATATTATTTTCATTTATGTGTATATCTACTATAAAAAGTATATATTGATGAGTATTTATGTAGTCTATGTATACATACTATTTATATATATAGGTCGCATCCCCGAATCACCGTGAGGCCTCCTAAGGAGACCCCAAGGCGCCTACAAACTAATACCATATAAACCGTCTCTTTTACTTGCGTGCCTTACCAGCTAAGTCCGAGTCTATTTTGTGATGTATATATTTAAGTAACACTTACCGCATATTGAGTGTGGGAGCATTATAGTTTCTGTTGGACCTCCTGGCGACCACTTCCCTCCGAAACAGTTCCTGTGGTATAGTTTCGTCCGTATCATGTCGACCTACTAGATACGAAGACTCGCTAGGATCTCCACCTGGAGAGAAAATATATCCAACAGTGCTAACACCACACATGTATTTGTACTTCAAACTAAATCAGAAGTTAGACCACCACAGGGTCGACTGTAATAGGTACTTATTATAGTCGACGACCGCATGCGATATTATTTTAAATATAATAATAAAAATGAGTCTTACTAAAAATAAGACTATCTTAAATTTTTGAAAAACTAAAATTATCAAATAGTATTCTTTAATCGTTATCTGTAAAAAAACTACAAACAAGAATAAATAACTAAAATATTAGGTTTTAATTGAAGGATAATTTTTTGTCCATACAACGCGGGCCAAAAGATCTTTCTCAGATATTGTTAGTGATCATTGAAAGAAAAAATACTTTAAATTAGATTTTTATTACACTTGTGCCACTGAAATGAATATAACGTTGAACCAAGATGTCATAGCTCAGTTCAAGACTTATCACAATAATAAAAGTTGTCTGACTCGACAAGATGAGAAGACTGAGAAGTATGGTCAAAGACCACAATCCTTTTGTTTATAGCAGCAGATTTACATGTAACCAACTTTATTTATCATAACAAGTGGCAAGTACGTCGATGTCTCTAGCACACCCAACTCGAGTAAAATCATAAATAAATGATTGTGTCCCGACTAGGAATAAAAACCTTTACAAATTACCTAATTGTTCAACTTGTAGTTCTCCTCCGGTGAAATGTGCTCGCAGTTGAAACAAGTGTGTCATTATCTGTAACAATTACACAGGTATAGCTCCTTCTTTATACGTGGTTCCCTCCATGTGAGGTGAGTCCGCCGAAGACTAAGGATTTAAGCCGGGTGGCTGATTGGTCTCGTGCAAACTCCTCAGTTCTTCTTAGTTTAGTCCTTCCATAAAAATATAATTGAGTCACCCAAGTTTATTCATTTTGAGCCAATAATAATAATAACGTTTATTGAGCTTTCTTATTGTTACCTATATACAAAATTGAGTAAATAGTATATAAAATATTTCTTAAATTTTGCATTTTAAGCAAATATATGAACATTTTTGATTGAATGCAAACCACAAGGATAGGCAATTTTAAGATGGTCCCTGACTCCTAACAAGGATAACTTGTGTCCTAGGATGTCAGTCAGTTCCATATTGACTAATACTCATAGCCAAAGAAAGCCAGCTCCAAAGAAAAGATATGATAATAAAAATATATAAAAACAACGTAAATCAAAGTACAAAAGAGGTTCCAACACAACAGACCTGTAAAACGACACCAGCATAGATATTTTGTTATTATATATTATTACTATTGTCATCTTAAAGCCTTTCTGTTGTTGTAGGAAACCTATTTATATATTTTTAAATATTTTACCCAGGTAACGGAAACAACAAACTTAGGTGTAGTGCTCCGCTTTGGTGATTGCTTCTTTTCATTATTTTAAATTTAAAAGGTTTCTTACTCACCGCTAATCTATCAGGCACAGGTTTGGCCAATATATCCGCTGCTGTCAGCACTTGGCTAACTCCTAACTTGGCGCTGGCTTCGAATGCTATACGAAGATTTGCATCAGGATCCTCTGGCTGGAGAGCTGAGAAGTCTCTGAAATAATGCCACCAGATTGTAATAGGATCAATAAAATAAAAAGTATCATCACGACTGTATCCCTTACGGGGTGGTCAGAAACCACGCTTTTATAAGGAATTTGTTTTTACTTACAGCTAGATACTTTATATTAAATTCGTGGCTGTAAAAAGGCCATGTCAGCGTGCAATCTAATAATAATTATGTCCATAAATATAAATATAAATATAAATTCTTGGCTGTAAAAAGGCCATGTCAGCTAACAGTCATTTATTTATTAACTTTTGGTACATTTATTTAGGTTCTACCAGGTGGTTGTGAGCTACAAAAGTCGACCATCTCTTAGGTATATAAATATTGAAATTTTTTTGAAGTTAATTATTGTTAAATATAAAATATGAAAACAAAATGAGGTAACAAGAAACAAACAAAAATAAAGAAAAGAAAAAGTCAATTTAATGCATCTTGTAAGTACTCATCAAGATTATAATAAGCCTTCTTTGCCAAAAGGTCATACAATTTTGTTTTGAATGTTGATGTTTTGTTGTTTTTAAGGTCATCCGGTAGCTAACCCCTCATTCCGAATCTCGCTCTGAGCGCTTAGAACAAATATGACACTGAACGTCGTTCCGAATCAAATATCGCGATTTGGATGCTCAGAGCGTGATATCAATTCGGAACGGTCTAAATCACATTTTCATTCATAAAATATTCGTTTTTTTTAAATGTATGGAAGATAAATTGCGGATTTCACATCTTTGAGTATGAATACTAACAAATATACATCTCTCGGTTTATTCATCTTCATATGTGTAAAGTTTAATATTATTAACTTATTTTGGTCTTTTAAAATAACTTGCCGTGTTACAGACATTTTTTTCACTTTCTACTTAAATACTAATTATAGATTTGTTTTAGAAGTAATATACAAACAGTATAAACGAATTACAATATTAAATAATTTAAAAGAAAACCTAATATTAAATTAACTTGAAAATGGCGCGGGACATTATGACAAACAGGTGACAGCGCTCAGAGCGATCTACCTCGATATCGTGAGCAGTCTAAGCGCGAGAAATGATGTCATTTGTGACGTCACATAGCTTTGGTAAAACAGTTTAAGCGCGTCTTGGAACATCTTTAAGCGTGCTTAGGTTACTATTATCGCGTCTCGGAATGAAGGATAAGTAACTGGTCCATCTTGTTGAGCAACATCTCCGAGAGATCGCCGCTACACACGACACCATAGGCGAGGAGAGGAAGGAGGCTTTTACTGGCTAAATTGTTGTAAGTTGAAAGAGTGTATTAGTGAGAAGGTGACAGGCTTACTAAATCGTTGGTGTGTACTCACATAAGTTCCGGTCTGTGATGGTGTATGACGGCACAGAAGGCGAGTCCATTTCTCCAGCTACTCGTCAAGTTCACAACTTTACACTGCTTGTAGTCTGACGTCACCTGCTTACACCATTCCAAAAGATCTTGCACCTACAACAAAGTTTAGGGATCAAATACCGGAAAACTTTAGGAAAGAGAAACATGGATATTGATTAATTACAGCTCATAGAACAGATCGTCCTAGACCTCCACAGTTGGAGATGAGCCTTCCAGAACATATATCTGAAGAATCCACGCTGGCCAGACGGGTTGGCGAGGATCTGATGACAATTTATTAACGATTCCATAAGTTGGTATTAATAAAACCGGAACCGGGAGCTTAACGCGCTCTCCTCCTCACGGGAACGGTGGTGTGGTAAATATATAAATGTATTTCTAATTGGTACATGCCGGGGTTCCAACCGACCTTTGTAGGATTTTAAGAAAAGCGTTCTTACAACCGAGCCTCCAATCCTTTTTTATTTTATTAATAAGGAATAAGAGCAAATGATATAAATTAAATATAATTATTATATACAAAAATAAGAGGCAAATGACAGGTTTCAGAAAGGCTGATTATTTTTGACATATTTAACGCATGCCATTGGTTAAAATAACGAAAGTGACAAGCGACTACCAATCACGTGTCGTATGTCAAAAAAAAAATTACTCCGTTTATTATCGTAAAGATATTATTATAATTTTCGAATATTTAAGCATCACATGGAAGTTTCAGAAACGCAATCATAAACACGCTTGTGTAAAATGAAAACACGAATCTACTTGCACACTAGGGGTCCTGTACAAGTAACAATTATTTTAAGGATGAAATACCGGAAAAACTTAATTATCAGTGCCTCAAAAAGCAATCTGGTAAAAAATATTAATTGAGCTTAAATAAATTTAAAATGATGGCTTGGTAATGATCCTCTAGTTTACTAAGTATTGTTTTTAAGACTTTTAATAGTCTTTTGATTGATTAAAATAACCAATGTCTAAATTAAAATTATAATTTCGTAGTCTAAATGAGAAGAATAATATTTGTTACAAAATGTATGGATTATAGTTATAGTTAAAGTTTATTTATTTTGTAAGTAGGCATAGGACAATAAATATAATGTATTCTGCACTTTTACATGTCAAAAAATTTATTAATATAACGAAAAGCTTATTTTCTGGGAAATAGCTTGTATTTGGAGCAGCACATTACAACCCAAATATACATAATTATAATCTTTAAATTATAGCTGCTGTAAAGTGGCATTGTCATCATTATAATAATGAAATAACGTGTTGTCAGCCGAAGACGTTAGATACTGACAAAAAGTATTTTATTTAGTCAGACTTGGTAACGTGGACATGCCACCGTGGTCTAGAGGTAAGTCCTTAGACTTAGACTCGGAGGTATCGGGTTCGATTCCTGGTCGAGTCACAATAATATTTATTAATTTAATTAATATTGAGTTTATTTGTGACATTCTCGAGTTTGGTACGCTGGAGACTTGTCATGATTGGCCTATAGTAAATGTGAATCCGCTTCTTTATAAGCGTGGTTTCTGACCACCCTGGTAGGGAAACGATGGTGATGATGGTTAACTTCTTTACTGTTAGGTAATGTAATAATAACAAAGAGAGTAACTTACCGGTGTTTTATCATTACTACTTCTATAGGGCAACAACTTGTCGACATCGCCAATAGGTGTTAAATCCTCGACCGGCGTTTGTTCCGGAGATTTCCGATTATCATTCCGGTCTAGATAAAAATCATTGAAATTGTTCTTTAATTCTAGCGGTTTTAGATTTAATTTGCTAAGGTGTTTGGTTTTGAAGGGATTTTTCGGTTTTTCAATTTCCGGTACAAATGGTTTTACCGGTTCGAAGGGTGCCACCGGTATGGTCATGGTTGGAGGACCGGTTGGGGTTTTGTCGAAGTTTAGAGATTGTACACTATTTGGAGTCGCTGCGATGTCGCTGTTTGTTAAACTATTTGTCATTTCTTCCATTTGTTGACGAAAATCTGACATCTGAAAAATAAAAAAGTATTTTTTATGTATGGGAAATGTTTAAATCGCGCCATTTTTCAAGTCCAAGTTTGATTGTTCAAAGTCAAAGTCAAAATATCTTTATTCACGTAAACCTATTACAGGCATTTATGAAACGTCATTAATTTAATTATTTTGAATGATTCTAATCCTGCTAGTAGAAGACTAAGCAGCAAAGTGGTCCAATAAGTAAGCTGTTAGCAGAAGACCAGCAGCTTAGCAAATTCAAATTGTTGATTACTTTACTGTGGATATTGTTAGTCAAAAGTTATTTTGTATAATAATGTGAATAATTGTGGAAACGACGTATTTGACACTAATATTGGGTGCAGTATTTTTTTTTGCGGTTTTCCAATATATTCGACATGTTTGGGCAATATCGACGCGAATACTCCATGAAAACTATCAAATTCTGCAATTTGGTCCTCCAACTCGGTTATGAACAAATATTCCGAATAAAACGTGTTTATTAGTTTTTACCAGTGTAAATTTGTATTTGGCTTATAGAATCTTACTTATATTGTATATTTAATTGCAATGGCTGTAAATTATCCAAATAATAAATAAATAAATAGGAATTATGTGTTCTGTGCAATGTCCTTTAAAGAAAATTAAAAAGAAAACATATTTTTACATTGGAAAAATGTGAGTTATTTTCATTAATTATACAAATATACATCTATTTGTGGACCGGAAACACATTTTATAATGAGCAAACATGTTTTTTTGTACATTGTAGTAACTTTTTACCAAATAAATAAATATGCCTAATTATAGAAAATAATTAATGAATGAAAGGGAGGAGAAACATTTCTAAGAATTTCATGGATTCACCGTGCGGGTGCCGAGTCCTTCGTGTGTGGGTAAGAGATGAGAAGAATGGTGTCTCGGGCTTGCGACCGACAATAGGCTGGTTTAAGAAAAGGAGGCCTCCCTTTTTTTATTCTATTGCGCGATAATACACTTACCATCCACCATTCCACTCCTCTCCCTCCCCAACCAAATACTGTATGATTCCGTTAATGCCGTCTTGGAAGCTCGTTCCATAAATGTATCTCCTGCAGACCTGCTTAGGCCCAATTCTTTCTTTTTCTTAAACCAGCCTAGTGTCGGTCGCAAGCCCGAGACACCATTCTTGTCAGCTCTTACCCACACACGATGGACCCGGCACCCGCACGGTGAATCCATGGAATGCCTAGAAATTTGTCTTCTCTTCTAATACTAACATGTTTAGCAGAGTGGTCTGACATGGAATATTCGTCCTCGTCCAAGTCTTCCAGAACTGCGATGTCAGAATTGTTGTTGACAGATAACAGCGAAGCCAGGGACTGCATGTCTTCGTCACTAAAACAATTTATCATTAAGATTAAAATATCATCACGACCGTACTAAAAGCTAATTAATATTAAGACAATTTTTATATAGGCCCATCATGATGAGTGGCAAGCTCGTCGATGTTTCAGCGTATCAAACTCGAGAAATATCACAAATAAATAAAATAAATTATTGTGTCACGACTATTAATCGAACCCGATGCCTCTACGTCTTAATCCACGGACTTAACCGCTAGAACATTAAATAGTTTTTACTATGATTTATGATGATGACTATTTTGTGCGTTTGCGCTTGGTCACTGATCTATTTCTAGACAAACAGGAGTCGTCATCAGGCTAACATACATATTTGGCATAATATATATGTATATATGGGTTTATTTATGTAATATACATGTGTAATATATGTAACAGTGTAAGTATCTATTAGTATGTAGTGTGAGTAGTATATTAGATATGTTAAATTTTATATCGGCACTGCCCTTAATCTCACACTCTCCCAAAGGTTAGATGTTAGAAAATGCCTTGTAGGCATTAATTATCGTTTTTGTACACTTATTTGTGCAATAAATAATTAAATATTAATAATAATTGTGGTCACAAGTCTAAAACATTTAGGTGGAGTTTGGAAGCACAATCGGGACAGACATCCGCAAAAATACAAAAATATTTACCCAATAATCAGTCGTCTTTGTTTTTTATTTTTTTTGTTAACAAATGACCACTTGTTGAAAACAATGTTTTCAATCTGTATGTATCTTTGTATCATTGTAAAATTCATTTTATTTTATTTATAAACAAAAAATATTGAACGAATTCATTGAACTGTAAAATAACTATATAAAACAAAACAAGAAAATTCTACTGACACTAAAAACAGTCTTTCTTTAAAACCAATTTAACCAGACTGAGATGTTTTTATCAAGTTAATAGGCACAAAATTTCCATTAATTTCGATAATTATGATTTAGCGAATGAATTTGAGAATTAGTAAGTCATGAATTTGTAATATCATTTTTTATGCGTAGTATTTACTTTACTATCAGTTTTGGTATACTTAGAATATTGTGTAAACAAATATAACGTCATGGTGACCATAGACTAATAGACTAGTAGTCGCGCCCAATGGGGTGTATCACGAACTTTTTATCACGATAGATGGCGCATGATAGATGGTATCTAATATAACTGTTAGTTGCATAGAAAACTTGTATTTTTATTACGAAATTTATTATTTTCTGGAAATGATGCCGAAGTGAGCAGCTTTTAAGTGTACAAATCGAGATTTCTAAGCGAAATCAAAGATATGGTGATCTCAAAATTGCCGTTCTTTATTAAAGCCTTTTTTTCTTTTTAAAGACGGTGTGCGCTTTCTGAATTCGGCTTTTAAGGTAGGTAACGTTAATTTAAAATTCATTTTTCTGTTATAAAAACAAAAAACTATAAAAACATTTAAAAATAATTCGATATAGGTGTAAAACAATGTACCATTGCCGTTAGCGACATCTACAAAAAGCTTTGCCTGATACACCCCATAGTAGGAGAGTTAATAATAATAAAATTATTTATTGTCACAAAAAGTATACAGATGTAAAATACGAGGGGCGTTCAAAATATTCTCGGTATGTGGATAAAAACAAACAAGTACGAAAAGTTTGATATTTTTATTTTTCAATATACTCCCCCCCTATGTTCATACACTTATAAGATCGATCAATTATTTTTTTTAATCCCTCATAAAAATATTTTTTATCTTTGGTGTAAAAATGCTCCTCCACGGCCGTCTTCAACGCTTCATCGTCAGAAAATTTATTTCCACGCAGATCCTTTTTAAGATTGGGAAACAAAAAGAAGTCGCTTGGGGCTAAGTCCGGACTATAGGGTGGATGAGTAACAGTTTCAAACCCACATTCAACAATAGCTGCCTTGGCAATATGAGCAGTATGGACAGGGGCGTTGTCATGCAGAAGCAGAACACCTTTGGTTAACTTTCCTCGCCTCTTTTCTTTGATCGCATCTCTTAATTGACGTATAACGTTAGCGTAGTACTGCCCTGTGATATTTACACCTTTTTCTTTATAATCGATAAGCAAAACTCCTTCACAATCCCAAAATATTGTGGCCATGACCTTGCCAGCTGACGGGATTACCTTGAACTTCTTGGGATGAGCTGAACCCTTAATGTGCCACTGCATGGACTCCTGTTTGCTCTCTGGGTCATAATGATGAACCCAGGTTTCATCTCCAGTAACTATTTTTTGCAGCACCTCATCGGGATTTTCACCACACAGGTCGATAAAATCTGAACAGCAAGCCACACGCATATCCTTTTGAAGAAGCGTCAGCATTCGCGGAACCCATCTTGCACTTACTTTTGACATATTAAGATGGTCATGTATAATGTCATGTACGGTACCAATAGAGAGATTGGTTACTTGAGCTATAGATTTTACCTTCACTCGGCCGTCTTCCAATATAAGTTTTTCCACTTTATCAATATTTTCTTGTGAGGTAGCCACTACAGGCCGGCCAGGTCTAGGGTCATCTTCAATACTCTCCCTTCCACGCTTAAATTCGCTTGACCATTTTTGAATAGTAGATAAAGAAGGAGCAGACTCACGGTAAACACAATCCATTTCCTCTTTTATGGTTTTTTGATTTTTACCCTGTTTTGTCAAGAATTTTATGACGGATCGGTGCTCTAATTTCGTTAAAATTGTTAATTCGCTCATGGTGTTCATGTTTGTTCGGCAATTGCAGAAAAACAAAAGAACATCTCGGTTCCAATTTTACTTTTTTTTAATGTCAATGAATGAATCTTAGCGGCCAGTAACAAATATATATATAAAAGAGGTTGTAACGTATCAATACCGAGAATATTTTGAACGCCCCTCGTAGGTGAACAATATAGGGTGATGTGTTTGTGATACCTACACGAGGTTGCCCTGCGGGGTGAGGCGGATTGTCAATCATCTAAGATCGATTACGTCTGTCAGAAATATTAAAATCCTGGGCATTCCGCCTAGGTTTTGACATTTCTATTATGTTATTTTTTGCAATCAGGCACTTTCTCAGAGTATTTCCTAGGACCCAAAAATAAATATGATAACAAATACTCCTTTTTTATACTGTCTTCGTGGTCTAGCGTTAAAAACTGTAGATTTAGACGCAAAGGTACCAAGTTCAAATTCTGGTCGGGGCACAATAATTTATTTGTAATATTTCTCTCCTCTGGCATGCGTCGAGATATCGACGAACTAGCCACTTGTTATGATGGGATGGCAGTAAAGTTGACTAAACGTGAATCCGCTTCTTTATCATATATCATAGTTATGGCTTTGGACATAGATTTAGCCAGTCTTGGTGTTGGTCTTGCGCAAGAGTCTCGCAAGACTTCTGCTAGACTCTTACTCTGACTCAATATAAAATTTATTTTCCAATTGTACTAAGGAAATCTCTCTCCGCGATGTCTTTAGGGTACAAAACTTGTGAAATATCATAAATAAATTAAATACTTTATTGTGTCCCGACCAGGAATCAAACCCTGTACCTCCAAGTCCGAATCCTCGGAATTAACCTCTGGACCTCGAAGGCATTAGGTATAGGTAGGATTTAGGTATACTAAAATAAAATAATTTGCAAACGAGCTCTCCCAAGTTCCAAATACCTAAACGTTTTTTTTTCCTTAGGAACAAAAACCCTAAGTCTTGCAAAAAAGCAAGACCAAGATTAATTTACAATATTAAAAAAAATATAATTACTAACAAATAAAATGAAATAGAAGACAAATTTCTAAGCATTCCATGGATTCACCGTGCGGGTGCCGGGTCCATCGTGTGTGGGTAAGAGATGAGAAGAATGGTGTCTCGGGCTTGCGACCGACAATTGGCTGGTTTAAGAAAAGGAGGCCTCCTTTTTTTTTCTATTGCGCGATAATACGCTCACCATCCACCATTCTACTTCTCTCCCTACCCAACCAAATACTGTATGATTCCGTTAATGCCGTCTTGGAAGCTCGTTCCATAAATGTATTGACGGCAGACCTGCTTAGGCCCAATTCTTTCAGTAAGTGATGCAAAGATTTTGCTGGAACTCCTCTTGCACCAACTTCCACTGCGTAAAGCTGAGTCTTGAACCCGTTCCTGATCATTTCTTCTGTGAGATCATAATATTTATTCGACTTCATGTTGTGGTCTTTTGGAATATTTGATTCCCACGGAACGGTAAGTTCAATAAGGATAACTTTTTTCAAGTTCCGAGAAAACACTAAGATGTCTGGCCTATAGGCTGATACAGCTAGTTCATCTGGGATCCTATAATGGTGTTCAAATGTATCCATGAGAATTTTCCAGTCTGATGCGGCGCCAAGGATCGAGGTGGGCTTGCATTTAGTTTTCGTGCTTTGCCCTTCCTTTACAAATGTGGTCAAAGTTTTATTTGTAGTCAGTCCCTTTCTGGCTCTTGCAATAGAAAGACTTACTGCTTCACGGATAACACCTAGGACTTTGTCATGTCGGCGTGAGTAATAGCCCTTTTCTAGGAGAGTAACGCACCCTACAAGTGTGTGTCTAGCAGTTCCTATGGCAGCACCACACAATGTACAGTTCTTTTCCGTAGCTTTTCCCCACCTTACCAGATTACTCTGGTCCGGGAGGGACATTTGAAAAGCGTTTAGGTAGAACTTTAGCAACGCCGGAGACCAATCGTACATTAGTGTGCGCCACTTTAGGGCTGGAGGGATGCAAAAATCGCCCAAAGTTAGCCAGTCATTTTGAACTTCTAGAGTCATCGCGTGCACTCTGTATTCATGCTCTTCATCTTTCCTGAGGAAGGATTTTATAACATCTTTGTCACTTTCTTTTTTCTTCCAGCCAATGCCTCTTTTGTCAGTCTGGGCACCTGTCATGAATTTCTTGAAGAATAGTAGTCTCGGTTCCATATCTGAGACCAGAGGGTCTCTTGGAAGGGATGAAATTGTATTATCCTGGGAGCTGGTTAGAATTTGATATTTGCTTATACGTAGATGTTTGTATAATTCAGATGGTCTTTTCAGATCCATTCCGAAGTTTCTCCGTCCTCTAAAGAATGTTGAGGAGTCAGCACCCTGGGCTAATCCAAGCCAAGACTTCAATGTTCTTATGACGTCCGCGTCCAGACTTGATAGTAGGCTTTTGTTGAAATCATATACTAGGAAAGGCCAAGTGAGGCGAGATGCTAAGTAGTTGTCATATATCCAAGCTTTTTTGACATTGCTTATAGGCTGTTGAGTAACCCTATTCATGTCGTCAGTGAATTGTTTTACAACTACTTCTAGGGATGGTGTTTTTCCCTGAAAATTTATCCTTCTGCCAAGAAATTTAAAGGGCATGGTTTCATTTACCGGAGCTATTCTCTGCCCTGCTATACTCAGTCCAGGATCATAAGACGTAAATGTAGTGTTTCGCCTAGCCAGACATAGGCTGAAGCATTTTGATGGTTTCGTTCTCATTCCCTTTGTCCATGAGCAGAAATCATCTACTATTTTCAGCAAGCCCTGGCATTGCTTGGGATTTCTTGTTATCACCGCCAAGTCGTCTGCAAAAGCTAAGACGGATTCCGTATAGATGTTGTTTTGTTTGAATCTATATCCCCACTTCTTCTCACGAGATTTAAGTTTGTCGATTAGGATATTGATAATTATATTAAAAGCTACAGGTGATAGGCAGCAGCCTTGGAACAGGCCCACATTGTATTTTAGTGTGTCTGTGTAGCCGTCCTTGTTTGTTACGACAAATCTCAAGTTCTTGTAATAATTGGCAATTATATCTCTGATTAGTGTTGGAAAGTTATACCATTTTAGCGCAGTTTGCAGCAATTCATGTTGCACCGACCCAAATGCGTTTTCCAAGTCGATCCAACAGACGCTTAGTTGCCGCTCCTGTTACCTGGCATCCTTCAAACACTCAGCGAGTAAGGTGTTGTGTTCTAAGCAGCCAGAAACTCCCGGCAAAAAACCTTTCTGGTGCTGGCGTGAGAAGTACTCGTTCTTGATCATAAATCGGGACATTCTTGCTTGTACTATGGAGAAGAAGATTTTGGACATTGTATTCGTCAAAGCGATCGGTCTTGCATCTTTGGGATCATTTACCTCAGTTTTCTTTGGTATGAGAACGAAGACTGCCTCGCCAAATGCCTTTGGAACTTGATTAGTAGACCAGATTTTTCGATATATATTATATAAATGCTTACGGGTGTGAGGACATTTTTTATATACAATGTACGGAATGCCATCTGGGCCTGGTGCCGATTTGGAACTTTTTCTTTTGATTTGTTCCTCCATTTCTTCCATGCTTGGTGGTAGGCATCGGAAGTCCTCTAAAGGTCTGACGGGTCGAGGCGAGGGTGGGTCCAGATATTGTTCCTCTTTTTGTATTTCTGTGTATGTCTCTTTGTAATATTTATATATTTGATCTCTGGTCAGCGATAGTACACCACTTTTTTCGCTGAATATCTTTCTGGCATAGACGAAGGGGTATATAGACCGGAAAAAGTAAGTAACATTGCTGCCATAAACAAGTACTGTAGCTAAACCTAAGTTCGAGGCATTATAGCCTATAATCTAAATAATTATAATAAAATTAATTTAAAAAATGGCATTTGACATCATTGCAAATGGCACAGAATTTCAACGAGAACAACAAATAGGTAGTAGGCGGACTGATAGTGGTAATTTGCCCAGTCTGCCGGGGCGGTGAAGTATCCACCGTTCGTGCAGATAAACCCAGTAAAGTGTATCCACACGTTTCGGGATCAGGCTGAAATTGCCGTCATGCCTTGTCAAGCCGGCATAGTGTTAGGGACTGATATCAGTCATGAGTGCACAAATCGACGCTGTACAATGGCCGAGTCAAATTAAAATTAATAATAATAATAATATGAATGTTATAATACAATAATAATAATAATTTTATTAGTGGCTGTCAAGAAGTTGATATTAAAAAATAAAATGTAATTATTAATTAAATGAAATAATTAGTGGTTTGTATATCAAATATTTCAAATGAGGATAAACAGAGAGTAGTCATGATACTCACGTGGCGTTTCCCTCCCTTAGGAGGAGAGAGTGCAGAGTGAGAGCCACTGTGGCATTCCTCAGCTTCACGGAGAGAGGGGAGAGAGATAACTTGAGCACAGATCTCCCTTGCACGGCGGCGTGCTGACGGAGGTCCACCGAACAAGACGCGAGGCGACGACGCTTGCCTGATGAAGATACCTGAATGATACACCACGGTTAGAATAAAACTGGGATTTATAAATCGTATTCACGGTTACAGGTCATTAATAAATGTGTTCTAGGGGCTGGGATGATGATCATCATGAAAAACAGCCCAAATGGTTTCAATGTTATTTATTGTTTACCAAAATGTGTAAAATAACAAAACTTACATCTTCCAACACAAAAGTCCATTCTTTATCTTCAAGCTCGTTGGTTCTGGAATCTCGAAACAACGTCACAGTTACTGTTTGATTTTCTGGAACTGGGTAGATCACCGCACCTCTGATAATACACAAATTAGTTTAATTTATTATTACTATTATTGATTAATAGGCTCGCAGCGCATTGCTGATATGCCTATATCAAGCACTGGTGTAAAGGTCGTAAAATAGTCTGTTATCACCATTTTTAAAAGTGTTTACAGTTGGGGACTTCAATATGTCTTCCACAAATTTACAACTTTTTGCAAGTCGCATTTTTTAATAAACTACACTCCAACTGTGCTTATTTAGTTTAAAAATATATCGTAAGATGGCGCTATTATTCAAATATTTAATTTTGTACTTTTCATGGTTTCTGACCACACCGGAAGGGATATATGGTGGTAATGATAGATTTTCTTTATGTAGTTTTTTATAATACTATTAATGAGGATATAAAAGAAGTGAGAAGGCCTGTTTATGATGACTTACTTAAGAGGGTCCTTGAGAGATGGCTCCCAATCTCTCGGCTCGGTGACCACTCGCCGAGACCGACGAGTCCACACTATACATAACTTAGAAGGTTTCCTGAAACACATATATTTTATTTCAAATGAAATCTTTATTTCCTCTGGTTAGCACATACTAGATATTGTCAATACATAATATTTTTTTCATATTATAGAATTATTTAGACAAAATAACTCAACAATAACCAGCAGCTACTATGGGTGGACACATCATATCAGCTATACTATAACTTTTAACTAAAACACTGTTGCCATAACAAAGTTCTTGTTTTTTACTTAAAACAAGGTACTTAAATTTAATTCGTGGCTCTAAAAAGGCTGTGTCAGTTTCTAGACAAAATAAATTACCCATTACAAATTAATAATTAATATGTGGCTCTAAAGAGGCTGTGTCAGTTTCTAGACAAAATAAATTACCCATTACAAATTAATAATTAATATGTGGCTCTAAAGAGGCTGTGTCAGTTTCTAGACAAAATAAATTACCCATTACAAATTAATAATTAATATGTGGCTCTAAAGAGGCTGTGTCAGTTTCTAGACAAAATAAATTACCCATTACAAATTAATAATTAATATGTGGCTCTAAAGAGGCTGTGTCAGTTTCTAGACAAAATAAATTACCCATTACAAATTAATAATTAATATGTGGCTCTAAAGAGGCTGTGTCAGTTTCTAGACAAAATAAATTACCCATTACAAATTAATAATTAATATGTGGCTCTAAAGAGGCTGTGTCAGTTTCTAGACAAAACAAATTACCCATTACAAATTAATAATTAATATGTGGCTCTAAAGAGGCTGTGTCAGTTTCTAGACAAAACAAATTACCCATTACAAATTAATAATTAATATGTGGCTCTAAAGAGGCTGTGTCAGTTTCTAGACAAAACAAATTACCCATTACAAATTAATAATTTTTCTAGACAAAATAAATTACCCATTACAAATTAATAATTAATATGTGGCTCTAAAGAGGCTGTGTCAGTTTCTAGACAAAACAAATTACCCATTACAAATTAATAATTAATATGTGGCTCTAAAGAGGCTGTGTCAGTTTCTAGACAAAACAAATTACCCATTACAAATTAATAATTAATATGTGGCTCTAAAGAGGCTGTGTCAGTTTCTAGACAAAACAAATTACCCATTACAAATTAATAATTAATATGTGGCTCTAAAGAGGCTGTGTCAGTTTCTAGACAAAATAAATTACCCATACATACATACATATCTTCACGCCAAATCCCTTGCGGGGTAGGCAGAGACAATTGAGCGCCACTTGACACGATCACGACATACCTCTTTCGCTTCTTCGACATTCATCAACCTCTTCATACATGCCCTTTTATTTTGGTGGCTTTTTAATGCACCTTCAGCTATTGTTTTATTTATTTGATCGTGATAGGTAAGTCTTGGTCTGCCAGGGCCTCTTTTACCCACAACTTTCGCATTATATATCTGGTTCGTCAATCTCTCTTCACTCATTCTTTCAACATGTCCGAACCATCGGAGCATACCTTTCCTTATTTTTGTCCCTATGCTTTCTTTAATACCTACCCTTTTGCGTATTTCGTCATTACGTATGCGGTCCGTCAAAGTGACGCCGCATATCCGACGCAAAGACCTCATTTCTACTGCATTAACTCTACTCTCATGCGTATTCTGACATATCCACGTTTCGCTTCCATACATAAGTGTTGGTACCAGCATGGCATTGTGTATGGCGAGTCGAGCTTTGTCACTGACATTTCGGCTGGCCATTAGTGACCCCAGGGCACCGTTAACACTATTTCCCGCGTTCACTCTTCTTTCAACATCCCTATCATACTTCCCATCCGCAGTGAAAACACTGCCCAGATATATAATTTCATTTACTTGTTCTAGAGTTTCATCATCAATCTTTATCGTCACGTTTGTCATTCTTCTTCTTTCAAACACTAGTACCTTAGTTTTTCTCGCATTCAATAAATTACCCATTACAAATTAATAATTAATATGTGGCTCTAAAGAGGCTGTGTCAGTTTCTAGACAAAATAAATTACCCATTACTAATTAATAATTAATTCGTGGCTCTAAAGAGGCTGTGTCAGCCTTTTTAGCGTCAGTTAGAGATAAATTTAGCAAAAATCTAGCTATTATTATATTCAGCGTGTTCCATTACTCAAGTACAAACGTTATATAATGGAATTTATTATCTATATTAACGCTTTTAGAGTTGATATTTCATTGAACACGAATAGCTGACAGCTAACCTTTAAAACAAAACTGATACATTCGATGGATACAGACTTCACATTTTAGTGCAACTCAGCCTTAGTGGAATTCGATCACTTA
Source organism: Tinea semifulvella (assembly GCA_910589645.1). Lineage (NCBI taxonomy): Eukaryota > Metazoa > Arthropoda > Insecta > Lepidoptera > Tineidae > Tinea > Tinea semifulvella. The sequence goes on from OU342619.1 coordinate 10,312,143, forward strand.
AATATCCGCGTTCCAATACAAATTTCTGTACTTTTGAAAAATGTAGATACCGGGTTTAATAATATAATAATTTATTTGTGATAATTCTCGCCTTCGGTACGCTAGTGACATCTTGTTGTTGACATGATAATCTATAGTAAAGTTGGCTAAATGTGAATTAGTTTCTTTAAAAAAGCTAAAAAGACCACCCCACAAGGGATACGGTCGTAATGAAACTTTACTCTAAATATTTCGTAAATTAATGTTTTTTGTCTGTGTCATTTAAAATTGCATACCATTTGGGTGTGGTCTCGAGATCTATTCGGTGGTAGGAAGCTGTGAACTGGAACTTGGCGGCGCGCTTGTTGACGCGCTGGAGTCGCTTCCACACCGACGCCATAGCTAGCTACGGTCATACCTACAACAATTAGTAAAGGATTTTAGATCAGGAGTTCTCAAAGTAAAGAAATATTAAGATTCAAGTTGGTGTCGATGATGATTTCTGGAAAAAACTGAACCTGGAAAACAGTCTTGCAATGTTAATTAAAGTTTTTATTAACTTACCAGAAGATATCAAGGTATTACCGATTAACCGTTTCAAAAAAGATCTGTACGATTAATTAATTTAAAAAAGTTTTTATACAATTAAAGAATATCTAAGCAACAACTAATGCTAAAGTGCAGCGAGGTGAAAAGCGAGGAGCAAAATAGGTTTTAGGGTGCTTGCATAACGAAGCAGGTGCACCAATTATATTTATGTGCAAGTGCATAATACTTCACCTATAGTAAAACATAAATGTTCAATGCAAGAAACAGTTAACAAAGTTCCTTTTATCAGAAACATTTAAATTTAACTGATTAAAATAACAATATAGTAATATAAGGAATCCTATTATTATTAAAGCATATAACAAATTAAAATAGTAAACCAACACCAAAAAGATAAATTCTGATGGTAAAAACAATCAAAATATTCAAACACAAATAAGATTAAACTCAATCACAGGATAAATAAAATAAATAAGAAAATATAAACAAATACACAAATAAGATATAACGTGTGTTGCAAAACTTGGATCAAGAAACTAAACATACCCTGATCAATATCTGGTTTCTGTGCCTTGACAGAACTATCTAGTGCAGTTACCGATGCCCTTACTAACAAGCTTCTGTTAGCCTGTACTAGTTCAATGCCTTATAAATTAATTATATAATTTCCTAGTCTGTACCTTCCATACCTATATATATACTTGCACAGAATGTTAAAATTTGTGTCTATAATATTTTTATGGAACTTGAGGCTATTTTACCTGTACCAAGTTACAACAACTACACCGGCAACATGTTTTGTTATGCAAGCACCGTTAGGCTTCTTCGGTCTCTTAGCTTACCGACTATGACTTTATTTATAAAACTCCCTTCTTTTTATTGCACAAACACGCTCGCCATACACCATTCTGTACCTTTCCCTACCCAACTAAATAATAATTCTGCTAATGTAGTCATGGTAGATTGTTCCTAAAATGTATTGATGGCCCAATTCTTTCAGTAAATGACTTATGATTATGACTAAAAAGTTGAGTTTAATTAATGTGTATTTACGAGACAATAAATACTGATAGTAAGAATAAAAATAGTTAGTATTATTATTACATTAGTAATCCCTATCACCAACAGTCAATGCAGCTTCCTCAGTAGTTACAATAGATAAGCTCTTATCACAATGTTATGTTTTATCTGGTTTGGCTTGGGTAAAAGGGTAATACACTATACTGTGTGACTTTGTATAATGACTAACATGTGATTCTTTAGATAGAAACAAACAATTTTTCCTAGGAAAGCATATGTCAGAAATGACAAAAAAAAAAAGCTTCTCTAACAAAATGTTAATTTTAAAATAGCCAATTTGTATGGGGAAAATTGGGGCTGTTCCTTGATAAATGTATCATTACCTGCCCAGGTATTTTTGTATGAATGTCAGTGTGGTGACACAATATGGGCTACACCACGAAGGTCAACCTGGTAGAGTAGTAGAGAACATAAGAGTGCGGGGCGCACCAACACCTAACATAACCAAACGGACCGAATATAGATGGGCTAAATAAATATATTTTAAGTAATTAAAAATTGACTTCTCTTTAAAACCTTCTTCAAATCAGTAAACATTTTGAATTAACCAACTATTTTTTTTATCTAGGTATACAGGTGTATGATTGATTATGATTTACCACATTTAGTCTTTATGACAACACACATGTAATGACTTTTACTTATAAATAAATATATAAATAAATATTTTTCAGACAGGTCACACAGCGCCATCTAATTTCCGTGGTAAGCAACAAGGCTTGTGTTACGGAAACTAGATGGTTGATAAACTACATATTATACTTTTTTTTTTGTAAATATATACATATTATACATATAAACACCCAGACCGAGACAAATTATACAATGTACAACTTGCCCCCGGTGGGAATCGAACCCACGACCTCCCGAGTTTACGGCAACGTTTGTTACCACTAGACCACGGAGGCGGTCATCTTGTCATAGATTTGGTCTGTGCTCGAAGAGCTTAAGCTGACCAGGGAGCAAAGACTCTACCGTCTGCTTTGTCCGAATTCTGCAATACTTTGGCCACATTGCAATAAGAGAAGACGATAATCTAGAAAAACTTCTAATCACGGGCAAGGTAGATGGTGAAAGAACAAGAGGACGAAGCGCCGAGTGATGGTCCAGTCAGGTGACTGACTACCTGAACACTCCTGTACACCAGGCCATCCACTACGCCAAGGACCGAAACCATGGAGACAGCTGAAGGATAAGCTGCGACTGCGACGGAGTCATGATCCCCATCAGTGGGGTCCAGTGGGGTAAGGAGGAGGAGAAGGAGGACATTTGGTCCAAATAGAATCAAAATTTTTTTTCTCTTATGTCCATATACATTAATAAGACTTTTAACTGATAATATGACAGTGAAAAGTATCTCATTCATGAGACACTCTGGTTTACAAATTAATAATAAAATGAATGTATTATTAAGATTAAAGTTATGTGGATGTAGTGTAGCTGCAATAATATTATTAGATCAAGTTACTTTGGCCTTCATTAACCACAAACATATCAATAGGATGCTATAGTCAAGTAAATATTCATTCATGTTTTTCTTCATTACAGCCCTAAGAACACAGCGTCCTAGACCTCCACTGTTAGAGATTGGCCTTCCAAAACATATTGGAGAATTTGGATTTGAAGGTTGGCGCAGATCTGATGTCAATGTTTAATGATAACAAGTTAGTATTAGTGGAACCAGGAACAATGGCTGAACGAGGCATGGGAACTGTGGTGTTGTAAATTAAATGTATGTAAGAAAAGTGTAGGTATTTCTCTTTGGTACATGCCTGGGGGGTTTGAACCAACCTTCGTAGGATTTTAAGGAAACTTACTACTGAGCCACCACTGCTCTTACTACTGAGTCACCATCGCTCTTCAGGAAAAATAAATAAAATTAATATCTTTACTGGTCAATGTGGTGAGCATAAGCCAAAATATCCAGAAATATGTCCTTGAGCCTTCCATCCAGATGACAATTTATTAGAGATGATACCTAAAATTGGAAATTTAAATCGCTATACTTTTTGTATCAGAAGTTAAAATAAATGTTAACAAGATAGTGTTGTTTTTTTTATGTTATATGATTTATTTGTAGAATCTATTTTTCTATATATTTTATTAGCATCAGTGACAGTGACCAGCATCAGGCCCTACCACTATGCCAGCCTTAAAGATGCTCTTTGTAGAGCATGTATCAGGTTATATAGATTATTTAGCTTTATGATTAGTTTTTACAAAATTAATCAACAACCAGTGGTCAGTGGGTCAAATTGTCCGGAATTATGTCTAAGTCAAAATATCTCTATTCACGTAAAGCTCACAATATGACATTTAGATTTTGACTCCATATCTATACTTGAATTTTAAGGATCATTACAGACAATTTTAATCAATATTGGTTCAGTAATATAGGTGTGCAATCAAATTCATCAGACATAGCTGCGTGGTCACATGTCTTGGTAAGATGATCTTATAGCCTATGTCCATCCCATTCAAATTTAATTTGAATTGTTATAGTAATATAGGTGTGAAAGACAGACAAACAGTTAAAGATACAAATGAAATGCATACATCCTTACAGACAAAGCTTCTTTCACATTAGTATGGATTATATTAATTAAATTATGGTGTGCATTATAAACAACCAATATTATTTGATATTAAAACAGTGTGTAGTACCATTTTAATTTAATATAATAAAATACAAATAATATTCCTAACAATGTATAGATTGTATCAATATATCATGTAATTATACTAATCATATAATGTAAAACCAACTAGACAGTGTACTCTGGCTAAAATCAATACAGAAGCTTAGAAACTTAAACAATCAACCTACATGGGCTATTTTTAGGCTGGAATTTTAAAACAGTGAAGAGGAAAATTGTGTACAAGTGCGTAATCAAAATAAACACGTATTCAGAGACATGCGCGATACTGCAGCACTATAAATAACACAAGAATCCTTACATATTCTGCTCATCACACAAATCATTACATCATTATTAATATTCAAGACAAGCAAAGTGTGATATCATCATTTCCGCGGCGTAAAAAACTCACCAGGACTATATGCAACTAAAATAAACACCTAACAACCTTGACATCGCGCTCTCCCACATAAAATTATCCAAAATATTACTTACATGGGATGAAGAGTGACTATCGTAGTCGACTTCAACCACTCATATCCTTATTAGACAACCACTTTTTTATAAGCAAATGTACTTAGATAATATTAATATGTAATACGCACTGTTCAGCAATTTAGTTTTAGCTATTCACGGCTTTTTTAAGTTAAAAAAATGCATTAAATACAGATACTTTTTTGCTTTCAATCATTCCATGTTTTTTGACGTACAGCTAAATGTTACCAATGCATAAAATTAAAACATGGATAGGTAGCTAGAAAAAAAAAGATGAAATTATTTAAAGATGCAATAACTAAACGTTATTTTTAAGATTCATCATGTATGAACCACAGAATATATAGACATATATGAATGTTTAATTAATTCAATAAATATTAACCACGTTAACAATACAAAATCAAGTAAAAAAAATATTTAATTTTATCTCCTATATTTTAAATTAACTAACTAATTGTGCAACAGCAGAACGAATAAAAAAATTTGAAAATGGCCTTTGCGAATTGTCATTTTTCAACTAAAAATGAAATGGTTGAATAATATTTTATACGAGTCTTATGTGATTTGTTTTACTTTATAATAATTATTTACAACGTAACAGACATCACTTACTCTTACGTGGTCGTGTGGGTGATAACATAAACACCGGTGAGGTTATGAAATAGGGTTGTAAGGGTTGTTTCCAAATAAAATAACACTTGTTATGTTTTCATATGAATAACACTCGAAATACTTTAAGGAAATGTCTCGTTTACTGCACAATCGAATGAGGTATGTATAACACTCATACCCGGCATAATAACACTCAAATTTGTTTAAAAACTAATTTACTTACTCTATTTACAGATTTACTCTAAAAAATGGCACTACCTGGTCTTGTGTGGATAAAAGAGCGGTTGCTTTTTCTGTGTGGACCGGGCGTAGTATGCTTTTACGCAAGCCAATAGATACTAGTCATGTCCAAAGAAGAAAATATGGAATGTTGGTTGCCAGGGCGGTCCGAGGTGTACTGAAGATTAGATACTTACTCCTGGGAGGCGCTGTTGGAGGAGGAATGACATTAAACAAGGTACATTTTACAAGGTGTTTGCAGTGAGGCTATTCATCTATGTGCAGCATTTATGGTAAAACACTGATAAATTAAACGTATCATCACAACTGTAATCCCTTGTGGGGTGGTCAGAAACCATAGTAATTTTAATTCTCTTGTGTGTTTAAGACACAGAACCATGCTTGTTACATCACTGCTCTTGTGTGTCTTAATGTGTATTTTGCAAACTTTTTTATATTTTTTGAGAGCTTTGGCCTAATTTTGTTTGCATTTTTCAATTTAGCAACTTACTAAGTGCCCACAGTGCCAATTTTGTTTATCTGTAATATTGTTTGTGTATGATGACTGTTTGTTGTCAAATATATATATATTTTTAAAAAGTCATTTAATAAATTTGTACTGAGTCAGCCATCAGGTAATAATTATAGCCACAACTGTAATAACTATGGGTGTGTGTAGAGCACACAAAAGGTTAAGGAGCTAGTTCACTTTTCACCAACTTTACTAAGGCCCATCATATAATGACACATGGCAAGCCATCATCAATGTCTGGTGTAACATAAAATCACTAGTTGGATAAATATATATATATATTGTGGTAGACAACCAAATAATAAAAAAGAGGGTTTTAAACAAACCCCACTTCGTACCATCTAAAATGTATTTGCTTGTAACTCTTCATAAGCGGTCCAGTAGTATAGATGTAAAGGCAAAACAAAGTGAGTACCAACAAAATATCTAGAAAATTTTCATAGTGGCAAATCCCATACAAAATTACCAATTTAGATTAAGTAGATTTTTCCAATTTATTTTTATTAAACCGCCTACTGCTAAAGGAACATAAAAAACAAAACAATTTCATTTATGTTAAACACTTTATTGCTCTAAAAATAACTACCAACCTATGGTGGTGTGGAATAAATATGCATGGGTGCAAATTTATTATGACATACTAATACATAAAAGAATAAAAAATATACACATATAAGTATAAAATACTAAACGAAAACCTAGAAACAAATAAACAGGTTTTTTTTTAATTTTTGGATTTTAAATCTTATATTGTTCAAAAAACGATAGTTCATAAAACAGTAAATGATTTATTATTATTCTAATTGGTTGAGTGATTTTTAGTGTGAACTCACCATTCCGTGGGATTCAAATAATAAATAACCAATTTCGATATTTCGGCTATTCCTTTGGGTTTTTCTAATTCTTGTATTGCTAAACCATACTTGACTCAAGGTGGACAAAACAAGTACTTTCATTTCTAGTAGGAAACCCTTGGTGTGGTTTTGGTATTGTTTATTTATTAGTACCATTTTAATCTTTTGATGTAATACCCATTTATATATTAATATTATTAATATCGCTCTTCATACCACCTGAAAAAGATTTTTAGACAGGGACATAAATGGATGTGGGTATACATGTGATGCTCAAAGGATGACATCATATACCTAATGGCAATTCCTGCGATCTAATTAACATAACTAATTTTTTTATCTAAAACGGTCCAGTCGTATAGTCAAGACAAAGTACCAACAAAATAACTGAGAAAATTGCTGGGGTTAAGGCCATAGATTTAAACACTGGTTTCATTTGTAGTCGAGAACACAAAAAAAAATATCTAAATTATGACTTTTCTCGAGTCTGGTACGATAGAGACATTGACGAGCTTGCCAGTTGTCATCATAGGCCTATATTCCTGCTTGTTTTTTCCCAGAAATATGCAGAATGGAAGGATGGTCTCCCGGACATGGGGTGGGTGAATGAGTTACTGCCAGATCCCGACCAGTGGGACAGGTTCACTTCCACACTGATTTCTGCTAAGGACATGATTGGAGATAACCTACACATTGGTAAGACACTGTCATATTATTCTATGTCTAAAATTGTACAATGTTAATTACAATTTAATTAAATTAAAGTTTCGGAATTCCTTGTATCCACATAATAGGCCAGACATCTTAGTGTTTTCTCGGAATTTTAAATCAAATATTCCAAAAGACCACAACATAAAGTCAATATTTGTATATTATGATATCACAAGAAATGATCAGGAGCAGGTTCAAGACTCAGCTTTAGGATACATTTATAAAACGAGATTCCAAGACAGCATTGATGGAATGATACAGTTTTTTGGTTGAGCAGAGAGAGCAGCAGAACAATGGTATGGACTAAAATGAAAAAAAAGCCTGTGTGGAGAACTTATTTGTTATTTACTTCTCTTACATCCTTTAGACAGAATAGGATTGGTGTTGTATTCTACAGTTGTAATAACAATATAGTTGTTATTGTAACAAACTGAATGAGTTTAGTATTAGTGTGCTAGAGACATTGAAGATCTTGCCACAAGTCGGGTCTATAGTAAAGTTGGTTAAATAATATAAATGTGAATCCACTCCTGTAAAAGTGTGGTTTCCGACCACCCTGGAAGGTATACCTTTTCGGTATTTTTATTTTATATACATAGAGAAGATTTCTAATTGGTACATGCCCGGTTTTGAATATTTGATTTTAAGGAAAGAGTTCTTACAACCGTTCCTTATAATTTTTTAACTAATAAAATTATAAATGTGAAATAGGCTTTGTCTAAAGTTGTTGTGTATGTATTTATGTTTGTCTCGCCTTCATGCCTATAAGAATGAAACTTGAACCCGCATGGCCAGCGTGGCGAGCATAGACTAAATTCTCCAGAAATTTCTGGATGCCCCAAATCCAACAGTGGAGGTCTAGGACACTATATTTATCTACATGATATTTGTTGTGACCCTACAGCCACCTAAAAATTTTAGCTGTGACCACTATATTACATGAACAACACTGAGTCGAACAGCTAGTAAAGAATAAAATAATAAATTTAGTAGTAATAATCTCTCAATCATTGTGGCCACGGAATGAAGCTAATAAGAAACTCCAGCAATACAAATGTGGGATATCTCTTTCATGAATAACAGAGTTGTAAATATGTGGCACACAATACCAGAAGACATATTAAAGTCCTCAACTGTAAACACTTTTAAAAACAAACTGGACAAGTGGCTAGAGACAATAGATGTAATAACTGACAATTTAATAAACTTTACTCCAGTGCTTGATATAGATATATCAGCAATGCACTGCTCGCCTATTAATCTTTAATAATAATAATAATGTTAGTATCTGTACACCATGTTATTTTATTTCATAACAATACTGTAAGTGGCTAAGTATGTCATCAAATATCTTAAATTATAAATTTGCAGTAAGTGTCATGATTAAATTGTTTAAACCACTATTGAAAAGTTTGATGGAACCACTTGTTAGTGGATTCACTTGCATAAGTTCAAAAAATGTATGGGTAATGTGCCCACTTAAATGAACAAATAGCATTTAGCATTAGAAAGGGTAAGGAAATGTTACTATGCCTAAATTCTGAATCTATATAGGCGAAATATGTTTTGTAAGCTGTTCTGTGATGATGAGGATAGAAAAAAACTTACACTGCTTAAACTATAAAATAAAATTAAAATGTAATAAAAAAAGTGAAAGTCATATTTTTTAATTAAAAATGTCCTCTGGAGATGTCCCATCAGAGATATTCCCAAGAAGACTGGCAATATTTCCCCTCTGTTTGTGTAATTAAAGTTGTTGATATTTATGGGCTTACAGTATTGTTAGGTAGTAAAATGGCGCGGTGTATGTAGGTAATGAGGTGTTGTGGCTGGCTGCAGATCCTCGGCTGCAGGAGTCAGGCCGAGAGCTCAGGAAGTGGCTCGCCAGTAGGTACGAGGACGCTGTAGCAGCTGCGGCTACTAGTCACGACCAACATTCTATAGGTAAATATATCTTGGCTACAGCATCCTTCTTTGAATCATTTTATTTATTTAAAAACTTAATTGCACTATGTACAAAGGCGGACTTAATGCCGCTAGGCATTCTCTGACAGCCAAACCTTTAGGACATTAGGACAGTTTGCATGGTAAGTAGGTGCAATAATAGATATAAAATAACAATTTATAAAACAAATACATTAAAATAATACTTACTATTACATATACATACATACATATCTTCACGCCAAATCCCTTGCGGGGTAGGCAGAGACAATTGAGCGCCACTTGTCACGGTCACGACATACCTCTTTCGCTTCTTCATACATGCCCTTTTGTTTCGATGGCTTTTCAACGCACCTTCAGCTATTGTTTTATTAATTTGGTCGTAATATGTGTGTCTAGGTCTGCCAGGGCCTCTTTTACCCACAACTTTCGCATTATATATCTGGTTCGTCAATCTTTCTTCATTCATCCTTTCAACATGCCCGAACCATCGTAGCATGCCTTTCCTTATTTTTATACCTATGCTTTCTTTCATACCTACCCTTTTTCGTATTTCGTCATTACTTATACGGTCCGTCAAAGTGACGCCGCATATCCGACGCAACGATCTCATTTCTACTGCATTAACTCTACTCTCATGCGTATTCTGACATATCCACGTCTCGCTTCCATACATAAGTGTTGGTACCAGCATGGCATTATATATGGCGGGTCGAGCTTTGTCACTGACATTCCGACTGGCGATCAGTGACCCCAGGGCACCGTTGACACTATTTCCCGCGTTCACTCTTCTTTCAACATCCCTATCATACTTCCCATCCGCAGTGAAAACACTGCCTAGATATATAATTACTTATTCTAGAGTTTCATCATCAATCTTTATCGTCACGGTTGTCATCCTTCTTCTTTCAAACACTAGTACCTTGGTTTTTCTCGCATTCAAACGGAGTACTTTTTCTGCACATCCCTCTTTCATTTCTGTGACTAGTGATTGCAGTTGTTGTTCGGACGATGCCATGAGAACAGCATCATCTGCATAAAGCAGGCAGTTCACCACTAAATCACTCATCTTTATCCCACAGTTACTCTCTCTCACTCTTTTTAGGCATTTGTCAGGATATAGGGTAAATAATCTGGCGGAAAGCACACAGCCCTGTTTGACGCCATTTGGGATTCAAAGCAATACCTCCCTCCACCCACACACAAGCTTTACAGTCCTTGTACAGGCTTGCAGCAGTTTGTCATCAACTCCATACTCCGGCAAAATGTCCCAAAAGTTCTTTCTTACAACTCTATCAAAAGCCTTCTCCAAATCCACAAAAGCACAGAAAACCCTCTCGTTTAAGGTCAAAAACTTCTCTGTGATATTGCGGAGCGAAAAGACTTGGTCAGTGCATCCTCTTCCAGGTCTAAAGCCTCCTTGTGCCTCCCATAAAAGACCTTCAGTCTTCTCTTGCAGGCGTTTCGTGAGAATCTTGCCATACATCTTGCTCGCCAAACTGATCAAACTAATTGCTCGGTAGTTGGCACAGTCCAATCTAGATCCTTTACCTTTGTCTTTGTCATATACAAATACGTAAATAGGTTATATTATATATATATGTATATATAATATATACAATAATACATATAAAATAAAACTACTCTTGTCATGAAGGAAGCGGGACAAAAGGATCATATGTCGGCCCCACCCTGCACCTTTTCCTCAGTGACTCTAGAAGCTGTCTACTCCATCTCTTGTCAGTTTGAGCTCAGGATGTGGCTTTCTATCTGTTAATAGCACGCACGCCCTTCTGAGAGTAAAATCTATGGACATTACAATCACATGAGTCTAGTTTTTTGTATAGCTAAGCATATTTATATACTATGTGGGAGACATTTGGTTCTCAGGTTGAAATTTGACGTTTTAAATTTTATCTATCAGGAAAATATCAAGCATAGCTCTCTCCATAGCTCACTGAACGACCTTGAATGACCTTGAATTTGTATATTTAATCATATTGACCAGCCAGACCCTTGTTTACCGTCAACCTAATAATAATAGTAATTTTATCAACCTACGAGACTCATTATATTTTATAGTAACTAGTAGGTATATGACCTACGAGTATGTGTCTGGTGGCGCGGTTTTTGGACGCCTGTCGTGGAAGAGCGGGGTGAATAATATGATGGTGTTAAAAGTGAACTGTATATGCGGGGTTGGCACACTGCTGGAAAAGGAGGTGATTAGCTCTGAACCGGTGAGGAACAGAAATAAAAACAGCTCAAAGGAAACGCACGTACCTTTAACCAAACGGGTGACTCTCATGAAAAGACGGCAGCACTTCGAGGCGTCACGTAGTCTCGAAGGCCGGCGGATGCGGGTGAGTGCGATGAGTGGAACAGTGAGGCCTTTGCCCTGTGCGTAGAGCGAGGAAAATGGTGCCAAAAATAAAATAGATAATAATTTTACACAGATAGCGCCACCATTGTCGGTTGTACGTTTGTTCTAGTTTTGTTAGGACGAATTACATGCAAAATGATGACCTTACTTTCAAGCTGAGTACAAATTACGTTTATAACATACATTGATTATGATTTTAGAAGCGTCACCAAAGATCGTGAACAACTTGCAAAGTAGGCCGGCTCCTCAAAGTGCCCGGGCAGCCAACGACGACTCCAACCCTTATGGTAAGTCTCATATAACCATTCTACAAATATTATACCACTCGAAAAGTGCCTATCCAACAAATGAAGTGATCCAAAGTTAAAAACTTAATTGTGGCAAATTTTGATTTTGGTACGCTAGAGATATTCCGAGAGGGGTCCGCATATCTCAGTGGAAACCAGTTACGCCTACAAGCTGGTCTAACTTACGGCGCAGTTGAGATGATTTCACCAGTTGAATGTCAATTCGAAGGGGAATATTTGGTCAATACTAATACTATTAACAAGTTTGTCAAGATGATTTTTTTATTAATTTTGTTACCACTTAGACTGTTACTGAGGATTTAAAAGACATTGGTAATTTAGAATTGGGTCAGAAACCGGAGGAAATTGCTTCTTAGTGAAGTGTGTTAAGTTTTTTGTAGTGAATACACACTAAATCTATGGTTTTTGACATAACACTCCATAATAATGTGCCTGCACTATCGAAATACCCTTTATTCCCCATACGTGACCGTTGACCCGACTACCAGAACCATTTTAATCTCAATTTTATTGATATACAAAAGAAAAGAACATTAAAAATGTATGTTGAACTTAGAAAGTGACCGATTCCCCCAATTTACGGTACTTAATTTAATATCTCTTGTGAAGGAATCCAAAGTGTTAAGAAATTTCAAAGGCCATTGTTTATCAGAAAAGCGGGTTCACGTATTGCAAGAAGAAGTGCTGTCTCTTCAAGCGAGGTACCAAAGGGAGTTACAGCGACTCGAACAAGAGAACAGGGAGCTGCGACAACAAAACATGCTCTTGCGACAGGGTAGGCAACCGTCTACTAGAAAACTCAAGGTACATCATTTATTTAAAATTAACTGTTGAAGATAGGCCTGCCAGAAATTCCTGGACGGTGTGGTGTTGTAAATGTTCATAAGAAAAGTGTATTTCTTATTGGTACATGCCGGGGATCGAACCGACCTTTTTAGGATGCTAATAAAAGCGTTCTTACAACCGAGCTACCACCGCTTTATTTTATGTTGGTCAAATTAGAAATGCTCTTTGGACTGCTTTGGTATGTTTAGAAATATCTGTGTGGGCTTTACTGGAATTAATCTATTTTAAGCGTTCCCTGATCGATATGTACTCTTCTGTGTTGGACGAACTATCTGGCTGGGAGACCGGAGAAGCAGACCGGTTGCCGCGGGTCGTGGTGGTGGGGGACCAATCCGCAGGGAAAACCTCTGTCTTGGAAATGGTCGCACAGGCCAGGATCTTCCCCAGGGGACATGGGGAGATGTGCACTAGGTCAGTATAGGTCACAAATACATGTAGACACCAAATAAACGAACCTGCGGCCCTATTCTAATACTTAGTCGCAAACGTTATTATATAATGGAATCCGTTAACTATATATATATATCACGCTGTTAAAGTTGATATTTGCACGGCAGCTGTCAATGTCGAGCTTTTATAGAGTTGAGAATTTAATAATATTTTGTAATTATTACGCAATCTCTGACGTAAATAACGAAATCCACTAATAAAGTTTGCGATTAAGTAACAGAATAGGGCCGCTGCTACCCTTATTCACAAAACTGCATTATTTGTGGCATTAATAATCTTAAATCATCATCATAAACGAAATGACAAGCATATATTCGAGACTTAACGGAAGGGTTTAGATAACGGTTTACAAATACAATATATTGAAAAATAAAAAAAAAACTATTACAATTATTAGCAATAATTTTGATAGGTTTTCTCTTTAAAAACTACAGCAGACAAATAAACTGGCAACTAAAAAGTTTTTGCAACTTGCATATTATTAAATATAACAAAAATTGCGCCTAATTAATGCAGCTCATGTTTTTAGGGCTCCAGTAAAGGTGACATTATCAGAAGGACCTTATCACGTGGCACAATTTAGAGACTCGGCAAGGGAATTTGACCTCAACAAGGAATCTGACTTAGCTGATTTAAGAAAGTAAGTAATAATCAAACTAAACCACTTGATCGTCGATAATCATTTAAGTTGTGCATTTTATTGTGATATGATAGGAATATTTGTTGATTTACAAAATGCTTTTGATATTGTTATGATTGTTACGGGTTTAGTGTTATCTTTAAATTAGATACGATAATAATAAGTGCAAACAATAGACAAGAAGAGGAAATTGACAAATGAACTCGTCTGATCTCATCGGCACTGACAATGATGACAATTTTTTGACTCGACGAGCGACAGGTTCCAGGCCGGATATATGGACGCAATTCTAGTCTTCAATGCACAAGCGCTGGCCTTCGGACTAGCGTGAGCGGGATGGGTAATGTAGGAAGGAAGGAATGTCTGTTTATGCACTGTCAAATCACAATATCTCCTAACCATCTTAACATTGGGCAATATACCGTGAATGGCGCGAACAGTTTAGTTATTCCTAAACAAGGTTCTCTAGATCATGTTTTTATTACGTAATGTAAATAAAATAATCCAGTATACTAGTGTGCATACTGCAAGTGATTTGTGGTGTAGCGCGAGGTTTGATTTTGGGACCACTTTTAAACTTTATTTTCTATTGAAGTATTTATGCCTGAGTCATGTTAAGAAATGTGATCGGATTACTGATATTTATTTATTTAAAACTTTATTGCACGAAGTACAAAGGCGGACTGATACTGATAATTCAAAACATGCCGATGGAACTGAGTGTTAAGATATAAGCACCAACATTTCTTAATGAATTATCAATAATTTTCCTAACAAATGACTGACTTCAAAGTTTAGCAGTTACCGTAGATTTAGGCGAGAAGGCACTGGGATCGATTCCAGGTCAAGAAAAATAATTGACTTCTTCAAGACTAGAGACATCGACGAGCTTGCAACTTATCTTAATGGACCGGCAGTAAAAGTTGGCTAAATGTGTACCCATCCTTACAAAAAGGTTTTTTTCATTTATTTTATTTAACATTTCTTAATTAATTTATTTGAATTGGTTTCAGAGAGGTAGAGATGCGTATGAGGGCAAGCACTAGAGGAGGGCGGACCGTGTCCAGTGACGTCATATCCATGTCCGTGAAGGGTCCGGGTCTGCAGAGGATGGTGCTGGTGGACCTGCCCGGGGTCATTTCCGTAAGTAAAATTTGGGGATTTGGCGGCATTTATATTTATTTATTTTATTTATATTTTCAATATGGACGTTTCTAAAGGCCCTAAATGTCCTAGAGCTCACACAAAATATTTAGGGACTGCAACCTCGTGGATAACTTACACAATTTAGACAAAAAAAGGTATTTTACCATTGTAAATAAGGGTACTCTTTGCACATTATTTTTCAATCGACTTGTTAACCAATTTAGAAAAACTAACTGTAGAAAATTGTAGCACTTGTGTGTTTTTAGACTCAAACAGTGGATATGGCATCGGATACACGAGAAGCTATCAAAAAGATGACCAAACATTACATGGAGAACCCCAACGCTATCATACTTTGTATTCAGGTAAGGAATAATAAAAATAAACAGTCAAGTTCTAAACGACTATGGTGAGGAAAAGCTGCGGATGGACAAAAGTATCAAATACAAATAATAATAAATCTTATTATTTACTTTTATTTAAATAAAATAACACTCCATTGCAGTTCATTTCATGCATTGATTAATTTCTATTATTCTTCCATCCCAGCCCCCTATTTCATTGAATAATAAAGTGTGTTTTTGATGTAGGATGGCTCAGTGGATGCTGAACGCAGTAATGTGACAGATTTGGTATCTTCTTGTGATCCCTCCGGCAAAAGGACAATATTCGTGCTCACCAAAGTCGATCTTGCAGAGGAAAACCTTACCAATCCCAACAGAGTAAGTATTTTTAACAAAATTAGGTTACTTTATTTCTTATAGGTTCAATTTCAATAGAAACAAAAATTTAAGAATGGTTTTAAGATTTGCTATATTGGTATAGCTTTTAATTTACTAATTATAACATTTAAAAAAAACTTGTTTAGTCTACGTACCATAACGTATTAACTTATAGTCACACTACCTTGTCAAAAATCTTACATTGTCAATTAAAAAAATTAAAAAATCTTTAAATTAAATGGCTTATTAGCAACACAAAATGGCTATCATTTGATGTTCTGTTTAATTTGCCCAGATACGTCGTATTTTAGAAGGCAAGCTATTTCCAATGAAGGCGCTGGGTTATTACGCTGTGGTCACAGGACGCAGCAGAAAGGATGACTCCATACAAAGTATTCGAGAATACGAAGAAAGGTTCTTCAGGACGTCAAAGTTGTTCAAGTAAGTCCTTTAGCTTTAGTTATAGCTCATTTTGAGCTTAAATTAAAAAATGACGTGTTTTTTTTGCAACCTCGTAATTTTGCCGTACGCGGCATATTGAAATAATACCTAATTTAAATATCCTTTAGGGTATTGTAGGCTATCATAGTCATGTGTGGGAGATTTAGTGTAATTTGTTATCTCCAGGGACGGTTTGGTGACCCCCTCCCAAGTGACGACTCGCAACTTGTCGCTGGCGGTGGCGGAGTGTTTCTGGAGGATGGTGCGCGCCTCGGTGGAGCAGCAGGCAGACTCCTTCAAGGCGATGCGATACAACCTCGAGACAGAATGGAAGAACACATTCCCCAGGTCAGTTTACGCGAACAAAAAAAAGTGGGCTAAATATGACGACAGTAGCACCATATTTTAAGATCTAGAGAAGAAAGGAACCAAAGGCAATTAAAGTGAACGGTTAAATGGAGGCCTGGTTAACCTAGAATTTATCACAAAGCATTTCGGCTTTGGACGTACGAGAACTATAAATCCGCACGGTAAATCCATGTATTGCTAATGAATTTGTTAATATCTTCGACTTTTACTATCGTTCGCGAATAAAGCCATCCGACAATGTGAGGTGCTATCTTTCTTAAACTGGCAAAGGCGTTTGATACTGTTTACAATTTAATCTTCTTAAAATTTTAATGTATGGTTCGGTCTCCAGAATGGTTACGTAGTTGCGAGGAATATTACGTTTTAAATTGGATCCACTTTAACATACTTATAACTAAATATAAATGATGATAATGTGTGATATGGGGTTCCTCAAGGTGCCATATTTTAGCCTAAACTATTCCTCTACTATAGACTTTTGGTAGTTTTTGTTATTTGTTTAATTATGTTTTTTTAGCGATATCAGATCTATTTTTTTTTCCTTTTTGTATTCCTGATCGGGAACTATTTTTCTCGTCGATAGGCATCTAAAAAAATAACTTATTAGAGATTTTTAGATGTTATAAAACCCATATCTTTCAGACAGCGCGAATTGGATCGTTCCGAGTTATTTGAGCGAGCTCGGGCCGAGTTACTGGACCGCTCGGCCTCTCTGTCCGCCGTCCCGCCCGCCGCCTGGGAGCGCAGACTGGACCGCGCGCTCTGGGAGGGGGCGGCCCGGCGGGTCTGGGCAGACTTGTACCTGCCCGCCGCGGCAGACGACGACATAGGTATGCTATATTGTCAGCCTGTGTCGAGCCACTGCAAACTCTACTCTGCGCCTAATTGGATACTCTGCCCAAAGTAGACGTAATTTAGCCCAACTTCGAGAGTGGTGTTTCCACGCAGATTTGTCTCGGCTCGACATGACTTTTATCTTGTCTAAGTTCATCCCGAGACCAAGCCGCAGGGATACCATGTTTCAGCCGTTTAACATTCCGCAAAGATCCTTGAGCGAACCATAATGATTATGTCATCGGCGAATCGGAGGTGTGAGATGACTTCTCCAATGACGTTTATGCCGCAGTGATTCCAGTCTAGCATTTTAAAAACATCTTCCAATGCGTTTGTAAACAGCTTTGGGGATGTGACATCCTCCTGTCGCACGCCTCTGCGTAATTGGATAGGTTTTGTTTCATTTAAAAATATAGATAAGGTAAAAGTGTACACAAGGCAAATTGTCAGGAAAATAAAGATGGTAGTGTAGATAAGAAGAAGGAAAGAAATACAAAGGAAAGTGTAGACAGAACGCAAATGGAAATAGAAAAGGCGGAAATGTAAGGGGAGATGTATTATATTAGATAGACAGGGAAGACGATGTGTGAGCATGTGCACTGAACTCCTTTTAAAAATGTTATTGCTTTTTTAGCCTTATTTTACTTCCTTGTGTGATGTTAGACTTTAGAACTGTCCCAATTTATGTATAACTTAAAACGCTTTTTCAAACCGAGCACTCGGAAGACGGAAATAACAGACTTCCCTAGTCCCTACCACTAATACTGCTTCCCAAAACAATCAAGCTGAGTTTAATAAATCATTTCCCTACCTAATAATCCAATTTGATTAACTTGACATCAGTTCCAGCTATGGCGAGCCAAATAAATTACCAGTCTATGAATATCCGACCGATGTGGAAAGACCCTTTTGATATTAATACTAGTAAGATTTTGTAGAATTATACTTATTTTTACGATACTATGTAAACTATCTACTCTTTGTAGCCAAACATAAGAAACAGACATCAAAAAATATTGTCATTTTTAACCAGTCCTATTTTGTTTATTGTAGTTAAAAATAAGTATTATTGGTAGTTAGGCACCTTTAAATTTAATTGAATTCATGTTTTATATAACACACAATATTATCTTTATATAACAAACAATATATATCTTTAAAAGTTAGAATAGAAGTAATTTTGGATTTAAGTTGTAATTTGGTAGTACTCGTAATTTAGGACTTCGTTAAAATAATGTTGAGGTTATAAAAAAATCATTTGGCAGATAAATTCAACACAACAGTGGACATAAAGCTCCGGGAGTGGGCTGAAAACGAATTGCCAACAGAATCCATACGGGCTGGAAGGGAGGCTTTGGGAGAAGAATTTAGGAACATTATGAAGAAAGACGACAATATTGACGATATGTTTGTCCCACTCGTACTTAAAGCTGTGGATGAGGCGCTAGAAAGGCACCAATGGGAAGACAGAGCGCAAGATGTAAGTAAAAAAAAACATAATAAAAGATGTTAATATTTTGGATCTTATTTTTATTTAATGTCAATTCGTAACAAATATACACTGGGGAAAGGTGGAAGTATAAATTGGGATAAATATAGAATGTACAAGTATAAACTGTGCAATAGAAGGGATAGCTAGAAGTATAGTTGGGGAAAAGTAGACAAGTATAGGCAGGCAAAAGATAGAAGTAAAGGCAGGGGATAGCTAGAAGTGCAAACAGGGAAAAGGTAGAAGTTGAATACTGGTCTTTTTATCTACCACTGCCCGAAGAACATCGTTAACGAGAGATGAGAATCCAGTTATTTATAAGAGCTTAAAAACAACTTCGTTTCCAAACTCAATATTGTTATAATTAGTGTAACAAAGTCTAAGATTTTGATATTAAAAAGTAGAATTCCTTAGGTACTTCGCGTGCTCCAAGTAAATGCTCTCCAAGACCGTTGTGTGAGTTCCCGAGCTGACTGGGATTCTGCTGTCAAACTGATGGAAACTGCACTTCAAGACAGACTGGGAGAAATAGAAAAAGAACTCAAGGAACTCACAGGTAATGTAATAAACATTTTTATGAGAGTTCATATCGTAAAATGCGAATTACAAACTTCAAAACAAATTTATTTATACTGCTGAAATTTAAAAATAGAATCACATAACACTTTTTCTCTAACAAAATAATGTCATATTTCATTTTAAAAATAGAATCATACATATTATATAACACTTATTTTTTTAAAGGCAAAGGTTTTATTACAAAAAAGTTTTGATTCCAATATTTACTTGTCTATGGCAGCGCCCGCCATAGCGCGTGCGAGGTCATAAGCTAGGTTTTGGCGCCATTTCATTGTTTAGAACTTATGTATTCTGTACCATGGTCATTTGAAACAATTAAAAATAAAAATTGGCGCCATTCAATATACAAAACTTGAATAATTATTATAAGCAATAAACTATATTTTTTCTAATGTTTTCGCAAACATTTTTTATTAACTTCTATTTTATTGTTGGTGTATATATATACATATATGAATTTATAACAATATAATGTGACAATACAAAATAGACTGAGAAGGTCAAATTGTAATAAATGATTTGACTTTGAGTTTGACTGTAAAAAATATACAGATCGTTATTATCCTGTGTCCTTTATACTTCCTTAGCATTACCGATAATGCTTTTTTAATAATATTATGTAACTATATGTTTTTGTTGTTTTTTTTTTGCTAAATTTGGAGAAATATAACTTTATCAATTTGACATGTTATGCTCAAAAAATAATTGTCAAATCTCTGATTAGAAATCTAATAAAGAGAACCGTTTTATTTATAGAAATTAATAATTGTAGAAGGCAAAAAATGTATTTGCTGTACAATTTAAAATTAATATTTTTTTTATAAAACTTAACTTAATGTCAGACAGAAAAATACCAAAAACATTAAAACCTATTTAATTCTACTCGTATTTTACTAAATTAAATCTTTGATAATATTTCTAAAATATCCGCAATTTCCTAAAAAGTTGATAGACTATTCATACATTGATTAAAATTATTTCAATGTAACGGTCACAGAGTCATCATCTGATAAAACTCCTCTTCGCTTTTTACTAAAAGATTTATCTTTTAAAAGTGGTCTTAATTTTGGGCCGATGTGATGAGGTTTCCGCGCAGGTCCGTCCTGGAGAGACCGTTGGCTGTACTGGCAGTCGAGTTCCCCGGAACAGGACAAGCGAGCGGCCGTCAGCGAACAGCTGCAGGCGCTCGGGAGCGCTCGGCCGTCCCTCACCTACGACGAGCTCGTCACCGTCAAGGACACCCTCAGGAGGAAAGACATAGCTGTCGACAACGACTACGTTAGGGAGACGTGGAAACCTATCTATTTGAAGTAATTAAAACCTCAACTATTTCAATACAATCCTACCCTATTTATTCGATTACCAGCGTAAAATCGTTTCTTCAATGTGTATTTCGAAAAGTAATTTGCGTCTGGTTGTGCGAGTTTTGTTTCTATTCCACAAATGACTTCTTAAATAAAAAATAAAATATTGACATTGTATAGCTATTTAGATTTAAGTTTTGACATTATATAATTTTTCTGACATAAGTACCCTTTAATGTACTGCTTTAAGCTGAGTAAGACATTATCACACAGCCTATATATAATATATAAAAATATTAATATGTATAAACTTATTACTATTGTAAAATATTAGGTTAAGATGTTTTTTTATGCAATAAAGAATTTGAATTGAATTGTATCAAAGTTACAAACTGCAATTCGTGAGGCGTCTAACATAATGTTAAAGGATATTTGAAGTTTTTTTTTATTGTATTATTTAAAAACTTTTAAATGTTGTTTTACTTTTTCCAGGAATTTCTTACAACGTGCAATGACTAGGGCGCGCGACTGTAAGAAGAGTTTTTATCTTTACAGTCAGCAAAATGGTACCGGGGTATGTTACACACATTTATTTAATTAGGTACCATTAGAGTATGTTTAATCAGAATAAAGTGGAGTTTTTGATGTTTTGAATCTAAATTATATGGTTTATTAAAATAATTTCATAGAGTAGTAATTTTGTATTAGTTTTGTCTACAAAGTGCCTAAAAAGTTGATTGAGCCGGATTTAAATGATAATTGCAGAAGGAGTGTTGTGAAGTGGTAATGTTCTGGCGAGTGCAACAGACTCTCCGCACCACTGCCAACGCGCTGCGACAGCAACTCCACAACAGGGAGGCCGCCAGGCTCGACAGGGAACTCCGGGAGGTTCTCGACGAGGTAACGTACACTCACACTCTACACAACTCCACAACAGGGAGGCCGCCAGGCTCGACAGGGAACTCCGGGAGGTTCTCGACGAGGTAACGTACACTCACACTCAACTCCACAACAGGGAGGCCGCCAGGCTCGACAGGGAACTCCGGGAGGTTCACGACAAGGTAACGTACACTCACACTCTACACAACTCCACAACAGGGAGGCCGCCAGGCTCGACAGGGAACTCCGGGAGGTTCTCGACGAGGTAACGTACACTCACACTCAACTCCACAACAGGGAGGCCGCCAGGCTCGACAGGGAACTCCGGGAGGTTCTCGACGAGGTAACGTACACTCACACTCAACTCCACAACAGGGAGGCCGCCAGGCTCGACAGGGAACTCCGGGAGGTTCTCGACGAGGTAACGTACACTCACACTCAACTCCACAACAGGGAGGCCGCCAGGCTCGACAGGGAACTCCGGGAGGTTCTCGACGAGGTAACGTACACTCACACTCAACTCCACAAGAGGGAGGCCGCCAGGCTCGACAGGGAACTCCGGGAGGTTCTCGACGAGGTAACGTACACTCACACTCAACTCCACAAGAGGGAGGCCGCCAGACTCGACAGGGAACTCCGGGAGGTTCTCGACGAGGTAACGTACACTCACACTCAACTCCACAAGAGGGAGGCCGCCAGGCTCGACAGGGAACTCCGGGAGGTTCTCGACGAGGTAACGTACACTCACACTCAACTCCACAAGAGGGAGGCCGCCAGGCTCGACAGGGAACTCCGGGAGGTTCTCGACGAGGTAACGTACACTCACACTCAACTCCACAAGAGGGAGGCCGCCAGGCTCGACAGGGAACTCCGGGAGGTTCTCGACGAGGTAACGTACACTCACACTCAACTCCACAACAGGGAGGCCGCCTTATCTTAGAATAGTTCCAATACAATCTTCAAATCATTGCAATATAATATTAGAATCGTTCCAATACAATCTTCGAATAGTTCCAATACAATCTTCAAATCATCAATGTGATGTCGCGGTTAATCACAATAAGCATATTGTGTACACTGCTTTTGGATTACAATCTAATACTTTTCGAGTTGTTAAGAAATAGTGTTTAACTCGTTCGCCTCCCTCTCGCTCTCACAATCCAACATTTTCAAATATTTTTAAGTCTGAGTGTAAGTACACAAGTGTGAAATGTAGTTGTATCAACTTACTGGGGTATAAAATTATGGTCATTCTGATGATTGATTATTTTTTTTCTAAAACTATATTTGTTGTAGATGTCGGCAGATCCTGATCTATTGAAGAAACTTCTCTCCGGAAGACGAGTGGAGCTGGCAGAGGAATTAAGTAAGATATTTCATTTCATTATCAAAGAGCGGTAACATTCTTGCAAACTAAAAAGAGGTGTTGGAGCGATGGAGTGAATATTTTAGCGAGATGCGTGCTAGTGGAACTCCTGACGACACGTTACGACGGGTACTTTACCTTCAGAGCCACAACGTCCACATTTAAGGAGAAAATAAGTGTGCGAGAAGTGCAATCGGCAATTAGAAGCCTGAAATGTTGCAAAGCCGGCCAGAAACATGTTGGCAAGGATAAGGGAATCGCTAAATAACTTTTTGTTTTCAGAGCGAGTGCGACAAGTACAAGAGAAATTAGAAGAATTTATTGAAGCGTTAAATAAGGAAAAGTAGAATAATTATGTCAACTTATCAATATCCCACTGCTAAGGAAAATCTGATGCATTGGTGGATAACGCCGATAGGCGTGGAAATTTTATCACGTTTCCCTTCACCGTAAAAGCTACTTATTTGGATTAACAAACTAGTGTACAGTACATATATATATTAAATAATTATTTCTCTATCATTGTTCATATAGACAAAACAATCGTGTCTACATTATATTTTATTTGCTATGAAATAAAAATAGTTTTCGATTACATTGTTACTATTGTCGAATATCTATTATCATCACAGCCTGTAGAACACCAAAGATGAGCCTTCAAAATATTTCTGGAGACTTTGGTCTACTAGTTATCTGAATGATTTCTGGAACATGCATATAATGTATAAAAAAACTCGTTTTGGTATATATTATGCATT
Source organism: Tinea semifulvella (assembly GCA_910589645.1). NCBI lineage: Eukaryota > Metazoa > Arthropoda > Insecta > Lepidoptera > Tineidae > Tinea > Tinea semifulvella. The sequence goes on from OU342619.1 coordinate 10,336,274, forward strand.
TTTGAAATCTCTGGGTAGTGTTAATCAATAGGGGCTGTAAAATGAATTAATATTTTGATTATTAGGAAGGGACTGCAGGCGTAATGATATGTAACATCCTAAAATGATACAAAACTTGTAAATTTGTTTGTAAATAAAAATTGTAAAAAAGTGATTTTTTATTCTTTTGTCATATCTTGCTTTTACTTAAGTTCATGAATTATTTTCTCCCTTTTTCATATGAATTGTGCATTTACAGATGTTATATATATATACTTACACCCGTATTGTAGGACGGCTCCCCTACGGCTCGTCCAAACAACCATTCCTTCCAGCTGTCAAACGGGTTCAAAGGATCCTCGAAATGCGTATTTTTAATGTATGTCTCCAAACCCCGAAAGTTAAAAATGTTAACATTTTAAATATTTCTGGTAAAATAGGTTTTTATTTTTTTATTTATACAAGAAACATACAGATCTTAAAACATAATTACAACAATTCTAAAAGTTACACAATCCAGCAGCCGTTACATTGACAAAATAGTGAATTCTGTTATTTACTACCACCTTTAGCCCGAGTTTCTCCGATCATAGCCGACCTTACGTCAATATAGCGTTTTCCACTATTTCAAAGGTCACCCTTGGAGTTGAAACTTCAAAATTATTAGCAAAACTAATTAAATACTTTGTCCGCTGCGAACTTATAAAGTTAATAAAATTTATATTAATTAAACTAAGATTATATATTTATATTAAACATAGTTTTATAACACATTTAGGTAATAAATAAAAATAATGCAAATACTAAAAGAAATACATATATAATAGGTTTTTATTAACGCTTCATAACGTTATTTTGCTGACGTCTGTAGTGGAAACCTTTTTTACCTTTTTTTAGAATACCAATTTTAATAGCGTTTTACACTGACAGTTCCGTTATTTAAGGGATTCCACTATATAACATTGGCGATTAAGTAAGAGAATAATGCTACAGCAAAGATTCCATTTAAATATTAAACATAGATTTAGCAAAAAAATAATAATAGGGATAATATTAAAAACAATACTACAATAACTAAATGATATATATAAAAAGTGAGTGTGCATTCGCGCCATTTTGGGCGGACATGCCAAGTGCAAGTTTTATTTATTATTATTATTGATTAATAGGCTCGCAGCACATTGCTGATATGCCTATATCAAGCACTGGTGTAATGTTTATTAAATTGTCAGTTATCACCATAGTCTATTTCGATTGTCTCTAGCCACTTGTCCAGTTTGTATTTAAAAGTGTTTACAGTTGAGGACTTTAATATGTCTTCTGGTATTTTGTTCCACATATTTACAACTCTGTTATTCATGAAGTGATATCCTATAATATAAATTTTTGTTTTGTAAATTAACTTACTGTGAATATTGTTAGTCAAAAGTGGTGTTGTTTTGTTTAATAATGTGCTACAATGTGAATAATTATGGAAAACGATAAATTGGACGTTTTAAATATGGGGAACAAACGCAATTTTTTTTCTGCGGTTTTCCCGCGCTGTGAACTCTCATATTATACCCGACGTGTCTGGGCTATAATGCCGCAAGTGACTCCAAGAAAGGCATTTAATTCTGCAACATCTGGATTTGATGACAACCTCAATAACTCATAAATAATAAAGATATATTACGTCAGACTTGGCTGTATGGGCTAGACCCTTTGCCTTCCCTATCACCTTATTCATCATCCATCGGGAGAAGAGAATGCAAACAAACAAAAAAAAGTTGTATATTACAATTAGAATTCATTTAGATAATTTAATATTAATTTCTTTTTTAACCTAGCAACACTAACACTGAACAAATCAATATCACTGAAATTTTGTAATATTGTACTTTAAGCATGATAAGGCAGACAAAGAAGTTTTTTTAAGTATCTTTTCCTACTACAATTTAAGATTATTTTACTTAATAAATTATGCGAGCTAATCTTACAATTTATTATCTTATACAAGTAATGGATGTCTCTTACAATGCGTCTATTTTCGAGGGAGATGAAAGAGGGTTTGTATGTAACACAGTCCTCTTTTATCTGGCAACATTGAAGATTGTTTTCGTATTATAAATATTTATTTTGTCAGAATACTGCTACTACATATTTAAGTGTCACGAAAATAATAATTTTGAAACAGATTGAATGACATTAACAATTTTAAAAATGTTTTTCTTAACAAATATTAAATTAGGAGGTGCCGAGGCGTCCCGTCCGTTTGACAGCTGGAAGAAGTAATTGAGTTGAGGAGCTGTTGAGGAATGGTTACGGGTGTTAATAATTTTTATTTTTATTTTTTTTTGTTAAAAAAATAGTACACGTTTTTGAAGATATCTGTTAACGCGAAATATGTACTTGAAATAAAAAAACTACTTGCATACATAAATCTAAATGTATTTATAAGAAACTTATTTTTGTGATAGTTGATAAAAGCTTTGGTTTAGTTTTTATTTTCTGTAAATTGTAAATTAATGTATTAAAAAAGCTTTGCGCTTTTTGGTTTATCGCTTTGTTTTAAGTCATTATTTAATAAAGATGTTATTTAAAATTATTATTTTATTCCATTATACCTACTAGGTTTTTGGTGAGTTTGTGTCACTAGTAAACAAACCTACGCTTCAATGTTGCTATCAGTTGCTGCAGGCAGTCTTAGGCTGGAGTGTACCAAAAGTTATGGCGTCGAATGTACCAGTTGTACTTTAAAATAAATATGGTAAATAACGAAACCATTATCAGATATGCTTATTAAGTATTTGGTAAACAGAAAAACAAAAAATTTAAAGAGAAAATGGCAAATTATATGGTATAATTGTGTTAAATCATGGAAGTACACAAACAAGATAATTATATAATAGCACTTGAAAATTATAATCGTAAAGCCCAAACCAAACATAACACTAGATCTGTAGCTCGGGGTAGATTCAAGAGAAGTTGAGACACAACATCACAATACATGATTCCTAAAATCTGGAATGAGCTGCAATGGTTGTCATCATCTGATCGTGTTGAGTTAAGTTTAAGCGTACGTTAGGAGTTCTTCGCGCCATTTTGCGTGGACATGTCAAGTGCAAGTTTTTGTTTAGTAAATTAATTTACTGTGGATATTATTGGTCAAAAGTGGTGTTGTTTTGTTTAATAATGTGCTACAATGTGAATAATTATGGAAAACGATAAATTGGACTTTAAATATGGGGCAAAAGTTGCAGTTTATTTTTTGCGGTTTTCCCGCGCTGTCAACTCCCATATTTTACCCGACGTGTTTAAGCAGTGGATGGTTCCGCGAGTGACTCCAAGAAAAGCATCAAATTCTGCAGCATCTGGAATTTGATGATGACCTCATTAACTCATGAATAAGAAAGATATATTACGTCAGACTTGGCTGTATGGGCTAGACCCTTTGCCTTCCCTATCATCTCATTCATCATCCATCGGGAGAAAAGAACCAAAAAAAAAAAAAAAATTAAGCGTACGTTACGAGTTGGGCTCGGTTGCACCAAAATGATGTCTCTGTAATCGTAACAATTAAAGTAAAATATGATGTCGAGATTGTACCACCTTGAAATAAAACCGTTGATGATCATTACAAAGTAAAGTTTTAAAAGGCGATGGTTGTACTACCTGACGGATTACCTTGAAATAAAACCGAAGTATTCGGTGTATTACACCATATTTTACTTTATTTTGGTGAAACTCAGCCTTAGGATCGTCGAACATATTCCTACACAGCGCAAATAATATCTTTAGCAGATCGCAACTGTCAGGTTAAAGGACTTGCATCCATTGCCAGAATATTTTTATAAGCAATTTTTGGGTGCGTTGAGGTACCAGCAGTGGTGAAACATAAACAAGCGCGATTACCATTTTTAGCAACGCTACACTACACATAAAATAAAACTTTAACATAGGTGGGCTGTAACATTACTTATTAATGCTAAACGATTTAATATTTTGTTCGTGAACGCTTCTTTGAAACAGCAACAGCGTTTAATGCTTAGCAATAAGATAGGCAAGGTGGCTATGGCTGTTCCCAAAACGTACAGCTGTCAGTATTTGTTTGTGTTGTTTTTTTTATTTTTATTAAATACCTAATTAATTATAATGGTTATTGATTTTATCAAAGACATACTTTTTATGGACATAAAATGGATAAATTTAGAAAATCTGCGATTTTAAAATATGTGGTAGGAGAAACCGAGCATATTTGTAGGTTATGTTTAGTTTCCACGGAAAAGAATGCTATCTGCCTCAACTCCCGTATTATACACGACACTTTATATTGTGAGGAAACCCTAACATTCTACGAGATGTTTCTCGACCTTGGAGTGAGTAAATTCATGTGTTTTGGTTATTTAATCAATTTATTTTGTTTATTTATGTTTATAATAAAATTTTATTATTTATTTGCAGTGGCTCCACGTCGACAAAGAAGACGAATTGCCGCAAGAGTTGTGCGAGAAGTGTGCCAACAATGTCGTCAACAGTCACTTGTTTCTGAGGCAATGTCAGTACTCCAGCGAGAGCTGGGACCACATCCTCGGACGTTTGCAAGAAAATGTAAACCTTACAGACTCTGTGAAGAACACTGTGCAGTCGCTGTACCTAGTCATTAACGAGAACCATCCCATTATATATACAAGTAAAAAGCGCCACAGTACAGTAAATAAAGTTTCAGTAATTAAAAAAGTTAAAACTCTCTTAAAATATCGGGACAAATACAACAAAGCAAAAGGCGAGGTCAAGTGTAATCAGTGTGAGGAGATATTAGAGTCCGGACACGCTCTCTCCAGGCATCAGACCACACACTATAACAGTGCTTCATTTTGCACACAATGTGCTAAAAAGTTTACCACCACAGCCAAATTGAAGGAACATGTGGAACGTATACACAAAAAGAAGACTCTTCAATGTAGTCAGTGTGCAAAGATGTTCAGCACAGCCAAGGTGCTGAGCCAGCATGAGAAGCTACACCACGAACCCGTGGCCTGCAAGACCTGCTTCATGGGCCTTCCCTCGCGGTATGCCCTGCGAGCACATCTCGACAAACATGAAGTACATAAATGTCAAAAATGTAAAAAGAATTATCTAAACAAATGGACATTCAGAATTCACATAAAAAATTGTGGCAACAAAAATAAAATACCTTCCTGTTTTTGTGATATCTGCAATAAAGGCTACATACACAAGAATGGTTTGCGCACCCATTTGAAAATTGATCATGGATTTGGTAAAGTGTTATCTTGTAGTTGGTGTAACAAGAAGTTTGATGCGATCAGCCGACTCAAGATGCACGAGGTCAAACACACTCGGGAGAGAAATTTCCATTGCGACGTATGTGGAGGCAAATTTGTGACACTAGCGGCTTTGGTTTATCACACCCGGCTCCATACAGGGGAGAAGCCATTCCCCTGTGACATGTGCAATGAGAGCTTTCTGTCCACATCACGCAGAATGGAACACAAACGTAGGAAACACATAGGACCTCAACATGCCTGCCAGTTTTGTAAAGCTAAATTTGTAACCCGGAATCAACTCAGAAAGCATGTAGAGAGACACTATAACTCTAAAAGCAAATTATTCATTACCAGTTTTATGAAATTATAATATTAATTTTTACACATAACTTATTAATATGAAATAAGGCATTAAAATGTGTAAAAAGATTTTTTAAATTATTTATATTCCCTAAATTTGGTTTTATAATTTACGGTTATACACAACATGTGACTCCACACACGCCTATTAGCGAGATTGTATTGCAACGCCTTTTTGGTCGACGCTTTAATTTCAATTAATTAGTGTTTCTGTAGTAAGTCCACAAATTGCTTTTTAACAAAGATAAATAGTGACGTCAGCCAGAAGGCTAAGCTTTAAGAGGGTTTAACGCGTTTGAATCCCTCTCGTTCACACAATCCAATATTTTCAAACATTTCTTAAAAGTAAACTCGGACATGAAAACACCTTGAAAATATTGGTGCGAGCGAGAGGGAAAAGCGTTACAACTCTCTTTAAGCTATGAGATCTTAGATTCGTGTAACTAGCAAACTGTTGCTCTCGAATCAGTATAGTGGCTAGCATTCAATAATTATAAACCGCATGGACGCCGAACTTTATGCATCCTGTCTCGCTCGCGACCCACTGTCACAAATTCTATCTCATCATGCGTTAGCGACATCGACACGAAACTCTGGGTGTTACTTGCGTTTTGACTTATGGTTTATTATTAATTATTCTGAGACACCGCTCCCAGCTGATGGAATAGGAACAACTGTCGCCAGCCACGGCGACCGACATGTCTACTATGTGCTGGCCTACCAAGATGCTTGAGGACTCCAGGTTATCGGAATGGTGGTACACACAGGCTGCGAGAGCATAGGTACCACATCTTTAGCATGCAACAAAATATGAACGCGAACGAATTGTGGCTATGGTTCGTGTAGGTCGGCTTCCTCAAGCAGTTTTTTCTTCTTACGGTCGTGATGACACTATTGATTTCTTAAGCTAATAATTAATTTATAACGTTCGTTCATGTTGAAAAACTACTTTTATTTTCATGGGAAAGCTTGAGCAAATCATAAACAAGCATGTACAATCGACCTCAGCCTCAGTCTAATGCGGTAAAGGGTATATAGAAGATTATAGTAAGTATAATAAAACTTCTTAATAGGGTAAACATATTTGTATATGTGCTAAAAGAATTGGTGTAAAAGTAGGTTGCATTTTATAACATAAGTACTATCATCATAATCATCAGTCTGGGTCTCCACTGCTGGATATAGGCCTCCCCCCAGGGCTCGCCACTTCACACGATCTCCTGCCACCCTCATCCAACCCCCACCAGCAACTTTCCTCAGGTCATCCGTCCATCTAGCGAGGGGTCGACCCACTGCGTTTTCCCGTACGTGGTCCCCACTCTAGAACCCGTCTACTCCATTGGTCATCGGTTCTACGACAGACATGTCCAGCCCATTGCCACTTCTGTCTATATATTTAATAGGTTCTGTATTTAATTTAAAATATTAACAACGTGTTACAAAATACCCCATAAGCCGAAAGGAGGTTAAATGGGGCCTTATAACGAGGCCATTCACAATATTTAAGAACCGTAGTAACGCTTTATACCCCAAAAAAATTAAATTATTTTCACTTTTGTGCAAACCCTATTTCAGTAAAGAGTTAACTACGCAGAATGTACCTAGGTAAAATTATAAAAAATCGTCTTATGTGCAGAAAACACTGGTACGAAGCCGTCGCTGTTTAGTGGGGGGTTTACCGTCGATAAATCAATACAGTTCGCGAGCACGATTTAAATTGCTATCTTCATGGCCTACGCATAACATCATATCGTAATATTCCGAGTTAGAAAGCATCGTTATTTTGAAAAAAATACGTTGGAAAAAAACTCGAAACAGTTGTAGGATATTGATTAAAAGATTGACAACATATTAAATTTACATATAATTTGAGTATAATGACATCTTTGTATTGAGGTAGCAAACATTTATGAATGAAAAATAGAAAAACTATTAAAGTAGACAATTATTAGGTAAAATAGGAACGTAGGCCTTTCTGTTAAATAATCTATGTTCCCTGACATGACAGCTTACTACTTAGATAATTAATGGGGTATATCACTAACTTTTTATCACGGTAGATGGCGCATGATAGATGGTACCTAATATAGCTATCAGTTGCATAGAAAACTTGTATTTTTGTTACAAAATTTATTAATTTCTGGAAATTATGCCGATGTGAGCAGCTTTTTAGTGTACAAATTGAAATTTCTAAGTGAAATCAAAGATATGGTGATCTCAAAATTGCCGTTCTATTATTTATTAATTTTTTCTTTTTTAAGACAGTGTGCGATTTCTTAATTCGAGTATATACGGGGTGTTTGGAAGGGAGCTGTACATACGCCTAGGGTAGAAACTAGGGATAGTCTGCTACCTACCCCCCATTTAATTTTCATTAGTTGAAATTTTTGCTTAAAGTGCCCTAGTTGCAGAAATTATTTAATAACTTTAAAACTAAAAGTGATAATTACACTTTTAGCATATCGTTAGAAAGGGCATGGACTGAGGATGTTTTAAAAAAATCACAAGAACTCCAACCCTGTTAGTTTCTTTTTAAACCCCATAGAAAGTTGCCCTTAAAATTATTTATTTACCTTACTACGGTACTTCAGGCCCCATAACTTTTCTTCTCCACAATTTTCTGGTGTAAAATATTTTTTTGCAGGACCCTAAGACTAACGATTAAAACAAGACCATTGGCAGACCGGTCCCATGGATAGATTTTGAGCTACAGGTAGTTTTAGTAAAAAATTCACAAAAAAGTCAAATAAAAAATAAATTTAAAAAAAAACCTTGAGGCCAAGGTCAATATATTGGGCGGGGGTAGGTAGCAGACTATCCCTAGTTTCTACCCTAGGCGTATGTACAGCTCCCTTCCAAACACCCTGTATAATAGGTAACGTTAATTTAAAATACATTTTTCTGTTATAAAAATAAAAAACTACAAAAACATTTAAAAAATGATGCTACATAGGTGCAAAACAAGGTACCAATGCCGCTAGCGACATCTACAAAAAGCTTTGCCTGATACACCCCATTCTATTTTTATGCGATATCCTGTAACACATTGTATATCATAATAATGCATCATTTGATTGGGTAGAGATAATAAATAGGTTTTATGCAATAAAGGGGCCACTAAACCCAGCATTTTGTGTCACAAGTCCAATAAAGTATTAAATAAATTAAAATAAGAAAATTGTCTCTTGACCAACGAATGATTATAGAGTGAAATTTTAGGGTCAGAACAAAATACTTGGGAGCCGTAAGAACTAGTCTGGAGATGAACATATCAAAAGTCCCCAATCCTAGGTGTTGGGCACTGTCCCATTTTTTTAAATTAAATCTCAAAAACTATGCGACGTAGCGGCTTGACAGTTAAAGTTGACAAAATATGTTACAAAAATCAATTACATTTGTCGATATGTTGTTCTGTTTTTGAGATATCCGCCCCCAAAATATAAGCAAGAAAACAAAAAATGGGATCTAAGTGCTCCCTACTAAGTGCTCACCACCTAGGAGTGAGGACTTTTGATATGTTCATCGCCAGACTAGTCCTAACAAAGTTCCAAAGTCAATTTATCTGTCCCTAAAATTTTACCGTACACCCTTTTTTGAGCATTCATTGCTTGGGGTACTCCTCTATTTTATTTAGTATTCAATTTTAACTCTCAAATTTTCTTTGGAGGGAATGTCAGGTCGGGAGGTTCTGGCGTAGCACTTGCTGGCAGGGTCGTAATGTTTGGCGAGGTGCGTCTTTAGGAAGAACTGGGTCCGGAAATTCTTGGAACAAAGATCACATTGGTACTCCGGAGCCGAGTGTTTAAACTTGATATGTTCAGCTCGAGCAGACGAGTTCACAAACTTATCATCACAAAACTTGCAGGAGTATGGTTTCTCTCCGTTGTGTCGCCTCGTATGGTACAACAATGCCTCCTTGGTAACAAAATTCCGATTACAAATAGAACATTTAAAGTTCTTCTCGCCCGTATGTTTAATCAAGTGGGCTTTGAGATAGCTGGGGGCTGTAAAACATTTGTCACAGTATGCGCACTTGTGGGGAACAGCATCACCATGCACAAATCTCTGGTGCACCCGAAGCCCGCCAGGGGTGCCGTAGCTCTTGCCACACATGTCACACATGTAGGATTGCTTCACTGAACTGCGGTACGGCTGTGGGTCATACTGGCCCGACAGACAGAGCTCCTTGTGTTTGAAAAAAGACTGACTGGTTTGGTAACACTTGGTACAGTTGGGACACTTCATCTTCCTATGAGAGTTCTCGTGTTGTTTGAGCTCCACCACAGTCTCACAAATATGTCCACATTTCTTACAAATGAACTTGTCCTTGTGAAATGTGTCTATGTGTTGTGTGAGCTCCCGTTGAGTGCCCAAACTGTGGTGGCACTCAGTACAATAGAAGTGTTCATCTCTCATGTGTGCTTCCAATAGTTTTTTATCAAACAATGATTTGTTACATTTGAAACATATGAACAGACGCAGCGCACTGCACTCATGGTCTTTTAGAGCATCTGGAGAGTCAAATTTTTTTAAACAGTTGGAGCATGTGGTGTCGGGCCGGGCCGTAAGTATGGCTTTAGTTTCGCACTCGTCTGCTATGAGAAACATTGTCCGGTGTTGGTCGAGGGAGTGGCTGTCTATGTTGCTGAGCGTGTCACAAACATTGTCCAGGACGTTGTGGAGGAACTGGTTGGCCGTCTTATAATTGTTGATGAAAGTGTAACACTCCATCAGGGACTGGACACAGTCCATGCAGATCTGGTTCAGGCTCGGTATCTCATCTAATGCCTGGAACAAACAAATAAATATGTCATATTTATGGTTATTTACTAACTTAATGTTAGCCCCAGAGGTGTTACTTTGATGTATACACACAATGTATAATATTATTAGTAACCTAATAGCATTAAGCTTCGCCTTTTGTACATTGTGCAATAAAATAAAAAAAAAAAAGATTTAACTGTCACCGTGGTTAAGACTGTAGATGTAGAACAGGAAGTACCGAGTTTGATTCCTTTGTTGGGCCACAATAAGTTATTTAATTTATTGTGCTAGAGACATCAACAAGTTTGCCACGGTGCAGTCGTCCTTATCTTACAAAATCTTTGCTATAGGCAATCCAAAACCCAAGAGACGAGTATGTTAAATATTAAACTAAAACAAACCAATACTAGTGAGTTAAAACAAACGGACACACATACAAAGCTTGTTTCACATTTACAGAATAAGTAAGGATAACCTACATAAACATACCTGTACACCGAGTACCTGGAACATTATGGTCTTAACTTCTGTGAACTCTTGTGCTGTGGGGTCGTCACCCACTAAGTCATTAAAACTCAAGCTAGTTTGGTCAACAATTTCTTTTAAACATAACCTACAATGTCGTCCATTTTTCTCGTTCACAATATTTGCCAACAAAGTATTCGCGAAAGATGTACCTTCCATTGTGATCACCTATAGCCCAAATCAAAAAGTATAGTAACCAAATAAATAAACTTAACCAAAACAATAAACATTTCCATCCATAGATCATTTGTGTTCGACTTGAGTCTTGAAGAAAGCAAAGCCACAGATTAGCAAAGCTAGCTTTTTAACGGAATTTTTCTAGACCCTATGTTCGACTTGGCGTTTTTCTATGGTTTTACATACATACATAAATACATATCTACACGCCAGGTCCCTTGCGGGGTAGGCAGAGACAATTGAGCGCCATTTGTCACGATCTCGACATACCTCTTTCGCTTCTTCGACATTCATCAACCTCTTCATACATGCCCTTTTGTTTCGATGGCTTTTTATTGCACCGTCAGCTATTGTTTTATTTATTTGATCGTGATAAGTGAGTCTTGGTCTGCCAGGGCCTCTTTCACCCACAACTTTCGCATTATATATCTGGTTCGTCAATCTCTCTTCAGTCATCCTTTCAACATGCCCGAACCATCGGAGCATGCCTTTCCTTATTTTTGTCCCTATGCTTTCTTTCATACCCACCTTTTTGCGTATTTCGTCATTACGTATGCGGTCCGTTAAAGTAACACCGCATATCCGACGCAACGACCTCATTTCCACTGCATTAACTCTACTCTCATGCGTGTTCTGACATATCCACGTCTCACTTCCATACATAAGTGTTGGTACCAGCATGGCATTGTGTATAGCGAGTCGGGCTTTGTCACTGACATTTCGACTGGCGATCAGTGACCCCAGGGCACCGTTAACACTATTTCCCGCGTTCACTCTTCTTTCAACATCCCTATCATACTTCCCATCCGCAGTGAAAACACTGCCCAGATATATAATTTCATTTACTTGTTCTAGAGTTTCATCATCAATCTTTATCGTCACGGTTGTCGTCCTTCTTCTTTCAAACACTAGTACCTTGGTTTTTCTCGCATTCAAACGGAGTCCTTTTTCTGCACATCCCTCTTTCATTTCCGTGACTAGTGATTGCAGTTGTTGTTCGGACGATGCCATTAGAACAGCATCATCTGCATAAAGCAGATCTACATCTAGCACTAGATCACTCATCTTTATCCCACAGTCACTCTCTCTCACTCTTTTTAGGCATTTGTCGAAATATAGAGTGAATAATCTGGCCGAAAGCACACAGCCCTGTTTAACGCCCATTTGGGATTCAAAGCAAGGCGACATACCTCCTTCCACCCGCACACAAGCTTTACAGCCCTTGTACAGGGACTGTATAGCCGGTAGCAGTTTGTCATTCACTCCATACTCCGGCAATATGTCCCAAAGCTTCTTTCTTACAACTCTATCAAAAGCCTTCTCCAAATCCACAAAAGCACAGAAAACCTTCTGGTTTAAGGCCAAAAACTTCTCTGTGATATTGCGGAGCGAGAAGACTTGATCAATACATCCTCTTCCAGGTCTAAAGCCTCCTTGTGCCTCCCATAAAAGATCTTCAGTCTTCATAAAAAAATCTGTAAAAAAAAAAGCAAGCTAGTATACATTCCCTATGTAGACTTGTTAATTTAGTTTATTTCGCTTTGAAAGTCGTTCGATTTGGCGTTTGTCTATGGTTTTCATACAAAATTCGGTAAAAAAGCAAGCTTTGCTCTATTTGCTTACAAGTCGATCATAGCCCATAATATATTGTAAACAAAGAACACACAACATTTTATTGGAACTTGTTTGACTTGTCGCCGTAAGCGCTTTTTTCACTATTTCGCTTTGACAGCTTTATTTTCGGGTGGTATAATTATCGACCGGTATCCGTATTCGTACTAATAAAATAATTTATCTTATAATAGGCCTTGCCTATAAGTCGACGTTTGACATGAATTTTTAGTTTATCTAAACACAAGCTGTTAGTTCCTTTGGGAGTGTGTTATAAAAACGAACACCAAGTCCCAAAAAAGACTTACTAGTTTTACTAAGGCATAGGTGAGGCAAAGCTAATTTGTGAATATTGCGTGTGTTGCGAGAATGCAAGTCACAATTCCTTTTAAATCGTTTTATATTCTTGTGGACATACATAATATTCTCTAGAATATACTGAGATGCCATACTATCATACTCCTTAAACTTATCTCTTAGCGAAGTGCGAGCGGCCAAATTATAAATATATCGAATAGCCCGCTTTTGTAAAATAAAGATAGTTTCAATATCAGTAGCATTTCCCCACAGTAAAATTCCATAAGACATAATACTATGGAAATAGCTAAAATAAACTAATCTAGCAGTATCCACATCTGTCACACGCCTCACCTGTCTAATAGCATACGCCGCTGAGCTCAGCCTTTTGGATAGTGCTGCAATATGAGCACCCCACTGGAGTTTGGAATCTATTGTTATACCTAAGAATACTGTACTTTCCATGATCTCCAATTGCTCACCATTTAATATTATATTTGGAGAAATGTTTCTTACATTAGGAAGAGCAAATCTTAGACATTTAGTTTTTCTAGCATTAAGCAGCAAATTAATAGCTGTAAACACGATCAAGCGCATTGTTTACTACGTCAAAATGATTAAGCTTCCTGTCTAATTTAAATATTAGAGAAGTATTATTATTACCTGATCCCGCATCACCAACCAGGCTGGGGAGGCCCTATACCGAGCTTCAGATAGGCTAGAGTACGAGGTGCTTGGACCGGAGACACCTACGCACGTCCCCACGTGCACAGACCACTCCGCGGACGTACTCGACATTGTCGTCTCTCGTGGCCTGAGGTCGCCAATTCATCTAGAGGTGCTATACGATACCAACTCTGAGCACCTCCCCCTCCTGGTGATTGTTGCGTCGGCTGCGAATACGAGGCTTGCCCGACGACGAACAAAGACCGAATGGGGTGCTTTCAGAGCCGCACTGGATGCCTATGACCGCCCAGGCCTAATTTCGACGCCGGAATATGTAGAGGATGCCACAAACCGTCTGATGAAGGCCATCCGAGACGCGCAAACAGCCGCTACTACTTCTCAGCCCGCTGACCACTGCAGACGACGAGCGGCTCTCCCGCAACACATCAGGAAGATGCTACAGAGGTAACGTGCTCTCGTCCGCCGCTGGACGCACTCCCGCTGCCCGACGACCAATCGTGAGCTCAACGCGCTCTCTCTGGAGGTCGCGACCTTCCGCGGTCAGTCCTGGGAGCAACTAATGTCGGACATCACAGAGGAAGAGGGAGGTCACACGTCCCTGTACCGCCTTACGAGGCGGCTCACTAACACCCCGCTGCCCATACACCCCCTCGTCGATGCCGCCGGAGTGCGCCACTACGCCGCGCCGCCCAGAACCGGACCTGAAAAAATAATACATTACAAGTTGCTAAAACACTTTAATGAAAAGTACTGCATAATCAACAATTTGGGTTTACTAATTGAAGAAACACAACGAATGTTTTTTGTAGTTTTTATATTTTTATAACGGAAAAATATATTTAAAATTAACGTTACCTACCTTAAACGACTAATTAAGAAAGCGCTCACCGTCTTTAAAAGAAAAAAGATTTTATTATTAGAACAGCAATTTTGAGATCACCATATTTTTGATTTCGCTAAGAAATCTAGATTTGTACACTTAAAAGCTACTCACTTCGGCATAATATCCGGAAAATAATAAATTTCGTAATAAAAATACATGTTTTCTATGCAACTGACAGTTATATTAGGTACCATCTATCATGCGCCATCTATCGTGATAAAAAGTTAGTGATACACCCCATGACAATATTTGGTGCCTGGGAAGACTGTCAGGATCTTATTGGGGTATTCTGTGACCTATCTAAGGCGTTCGATTGTGTCGATCATCAAACTCTGCTTATTAAACTAGATCATTACGGTGTTCGTGGGCAAACTTCTAATCAAGTATTCTGCAGCATCTGGAATTTGATGATGACCAAATTAACTCATAAAAAGATATATTAAGTCAGACTTGGCTGTATGGGCTAGACCCTACACCCTACCTATCACATTATTTATCATCCATCGGGAGACGAGAACTAAAAAAAAACAAAGGGTTAGGTTCTAAACCTTCGCGCCATTTTACGCGGACATGTCAAGTGCAAGTTTTTGTTTTGTAAATTAATTTGCTGTGGATATTATTGGTCAAAAATGGTGTTGTTTTGTTTAATAATGTGCTACAATGTGAATAATTATGGAAAACGATAAATTGGACTTTAAATATGGGGCACAGGTTGCAGTTTATTTTTTGCGGTTTTCCCGCGCTGTGGACTCCCATATTTTACCCGACGTGTTTGGGCTATAATGCCGCGAGTGACTCCAAGTAAAGCATCAAATTCTGCAGCATCTGGAATTTGATGATCCCCAACTCGGTTATGAACTCTGTTATGAACATATATTATGCAAATAAATTACGTGTTTAGGACTGATGTATTCTGTACAATGTCCTTTAAAGACAATTAAAAAAAAAAAAAAAAAAATCAATTGCAAGTTTTTGTTTTGTAAATTAATTTACTGTGAACATTGTAGGTCAAAAGTGATGTTGTTTTATTTAATAATGTTCTACAATGTGAATAGTTATGGAAAACGATAAATTGGACTTTGAATATGGGACACAAGTTGCAGTTTATTTTTTGCGGTTTTCCCGCGCTGTGGACTCCCATATTTTACTCGACGTGTTTGGGCTATAATGCCACGAGTGACTCCAAGACAAGCATCAAAATCTGCAGCATCTGGAATTTGATAATAACCTCATTAACTCATAAAAAAGAAAGATATATTAGGTCAGACTTGGCTGTATGGGATAGACCCTTTGCCTTCCATATCACCTCATTTATCAACCATCGGTAGAACAGAAGAGAACACAAAAACATATTTTGCACCTCCAACTATTTTGTTGTGACGTTAACCATTTATTTTTTGCATGTCCCCAATTTTCTCTTCAAAGACTTTTATTTATGGCAGAATGCGAAAACATTTTAAATTTCAATGATAATAATTGTATATTACAAACATTGCTCAAGAGTGAAAAAATACATTTTTATTTGTTTAATTTTATAAATCATACTTAAAAAAGTAAATTATAAATAATTTGTTTCGTAAATTTTATAAACTCATTGTTTTTAAGTTATATTATGAACAAAGTTTGTTTTAAGTTGTGCTAAGTTAGTTCTTATTCATGTTGATTTACTTTTGTACATAACTTTGTATTAGGGCTAGTTCTTACTCACTTGTATTATTATTAATATTATTTTTTTTTAAATCTGTAACTTTAATACCTACCTTTGTAGTTTGAGGACAAGAAGACAAATTTCTAGACAGGGTTAAGAATAGGCCTCCCTTTTTTTTTAAAAAATAATTTAGTTTTATTTTAGTATATTGTTTAGAACTTATGTGTCTGTACCATTCCTTGTCGTTCGTTTGTTCTCTTCTCCCGATGGATGATAAATGAGGTTATAGGGAAGGCAAAGGGTCTAGCCCATACAGCCAAGTCTGACGTCTGTACCATTCTATAAATAAATTTAAAAAAAAAAACACAAAAACAAAATTTTCAAAACAAGATGCTTCAAGTGGCCGAGCAGCTAAATAATGTTTTAAAAGGTGTCAATGTATGTGCGTTATGTTTAAATGTAGTTCAGGAAAATGCCTGTAATATGTTTGATATTGTCGATATGAAAAATACCAATGTTTTGTCTATTTATGATGTAATAACCTTTATTCTAGGTCCGAAGGTTGGTAATTTTTGTATGTAGTTCTTATGAGGACAATGGGCCTTAGATATCGTTTTTTTAATTATTTACAAATTCTTTCAGTTTTTGGAGAATACAACGGAGAACATGAGTAAAGTATGCATGAAATGTTTAAAGTCGGCTGTAAGTTGCTACACATTTATGGAAGTGTGTCGCACCTCACAGGCACGGTTACTTGCACTTGTAGACAACTTAAATAGTAGTTTGTCCAATCAACACTCATCAGCTAAAACATTGTTTATTACTGTTGGTAGTGATCTTAGTCCCAAACTATACTTTCACACTAAGAAAAGAGCAAAAACAAAGCAAGATGCAATAAAATGTTTGGCATCTAAGCTGGATCCTTGCAACATCATGATCTGTTCTGATTGTGGAAAAACTTACAACAACATGAACAACTTTAAAAGGCACCTCGACTCACATGAAGATAGAACTTGTCCTAAATGCGGGAAACATTACAAATCAACTTCCAACTATGAAAAACACTTGTCTCAACAAACCTGTAATCTTACAAGTTATTACGACTCAAAAAAAGCGCCTGATTATAAATATGAATGTGATGTTTGTAAAAGACAATTCACCAACAAAAGTGCTTTACGCCTTCATATAACATTTGAGCATGAGAATGGAAAAGCATTTTACTGTCCTTGGTGTAAAAAGAAATTTGCTGCTCCAAGTTTTTTGAAAGGCCATATTATTAAACATACTAAGGAAAGGAGATTCACTTGTGAGATTTGTAAAGATAAATTTGTGACTAAACAAGCGTTGTTGTACCATACAAGACTCCACACTGGAGAAAGACCATATCCCTGTCCAGAGTGTGGTGAGAGGTTCCTTTCCACATCCCGCCGCACTGAACACTTGAGGATGAAACATTGGGCCCCAACGTTACAGTGTGACAAATGCCCGAGTAAATTTAAGAAATCATCCAGTTTTAAAAGACATCATAAAAGACACTTTGATCCAAAGAGCAAACTATATATTCTGAGACACCTGATTGGGTACAAGTAGCGAGGTCTCAGTTAATCAGTTAAAAGTGGCATTTGTGAATCCCAATTTATTAAAATAATGTTTTATAATTCTAGTTTTTTCTTTAGTATACTTAAGCTTACGCAGCTCAGAGCCATAAGTTATAAACATAAGGTTGCCAACAATCTCTGAAATACGCAACAAAACAAAAAATATATATATAAGCTATACTAATATTGTCGTTCTTCTGTGATAATAACAATATACAAAATATGTCTTTAGTGGAGATAATATTACAAAAGACAATTTTGACAGAGTGACATTTTGCTCGAAAATTGTTTGTGAAAATTGAAATAGGATTATCTGTCTATTCGTGAATGTCGGTGGTGTCGAGTAACCACAGAATATAGCTGGTCTTCTACACATACATACAAATGTATACCAGACAAGTTGAATAAAACTGTAACTTCGTTCCGAATCATGTTCAGAGCGCTTAGAATGAATATGATATGACAGTCGTTCCGAAGCAAATATCATAATTTGTATGCTCAGAGCGTGATTTCAGTTCGGAACGGCCTAAATCACATTTTTTTTTCATAACAAAATAGTTTTTTTTTTAATGTATAGATGTAAAATTGCGAATTCCAAATCTTTGAGTATAAACCGCTTCCGTGGTCTAGTGGTAACAAACGTTGACGTGAACTCGGGAGGTCGTGGGTTCGATTCCCACCGGGGGCAAGTTGTACATCCATACAAGTACCATATCCATAAGTTGTACAATTTATCTTCCATACATAAAAAAAAAAACTGAAATTTTATGAATGAAAATGTGATTTCGAACGTTCGGAATTGATATCGCGCTCTGAGCATCCAAATCGCGATATTTGATTCGGAACGACGGTCAATGTCATATTCGTTCTAAGCGCTCTGAGCGCGATTTGGAAGGTGTCGTGTCTCGGAACGAGTTTATGTTCCTTGTCTGTGACACAAACAACAAAAATATTAAAATGGTAATCGTATCGGAACAACTAAATAAAGTTCTTAGAGGCGTTCATTTGTGTGTATTATGTTTGCAAGATCTTCAGGGAAATGCGATTAATATGAACGATGTAACTTATATGGAAAAGAACGTAGTCATGCCTGTTAGTGAGCTAGTTTCCTTTATTCTAGGATGTGAGGTTGGTACACTGTTGACATTTATTTATTTTATCAATTATCATTAGCTTATTCATGTAGCAATGGTGGTCTGGTCGATAGTACCCTTTTCTTTAATCCAAAAAGGTCGCGGTTTCCACCACACTTTTCTTGCTCTTTTCATATTTATCATAGATTTACGACGCCGCTGCCGAGAGGAGGATAGTTAGTTAAGGGTTATATAAGGATAGTTAGGCTCAGTCCCGGTTCCACTAATACCAACTTGTAGTTTTGAAATTCACTTAAAATATATTGGACTCTGAACAATAACAGTGGAGAGTCTTAACACCCATATTCTAAGACGTTTCCTCAACGACTCCTCCACTCAATAATTCCTTCCAACTGTCAAACAAAAAAGGAGTTTCTGTAATAGTTACGATTAAAGTTAAAAAATAGAACCGATCTGACAATTTAATGGTATTAGATGTCATTTTTAATTTTAATTGTCTCAATTACAGAGACTTAATTTTTGTTTGACAGCTGTAAGGAAATGTCGAGTGGAGGAGCCGTTGAACAAACATCTTAGAATACAGGTGTAGGACTCTTACATTCTGATGATGATGATCTAATCATTTTCAAAAGGTGTACCTCATCTATTTAACATTATAGTCACACTGTTAGGTATAAAGCCATCTAATAATATGCACTTCCAATGTTTAGTTTCAGGTTGATACAATGGATAACATGAGTACAGTATGTGAAAAGTGCATAAAGTTGGCCATCAGTTGCCACACATTTATGGAAGGGTGTCGCTCAGGTCATGCACAGTTGCTTACACTGGTAGATAATTTGGCTATTAGTTTACCAAATGATTGCCCGGCTGCTAAATCTATGTGTATTGCTCTTCATAGTGATCTAACTTCTAAAATTTATGTTGTCCCTAAGAATAATGTAAAGGACAAGGTAGATTTATTGAAGACCCTTAAATTATTAGGTAGACAAAATATTAGGAAGAAAAAAAAAGTAAAGAGTGATGGTGATGTACGTAAGTTACTTTCAGCTAAAGTAAAAAGCTCTGACAAACCGAAGTTTTCATGCAAGGATTGTGATAAAATATTTCCTACACAAGCAAGATTAAAGTGTCATTACCTAAAAGTGCATGCAGAGAGAACAATCCAATGTCCAAATTGTGAAAAGAAATTTGCTACCCAGAGTCTTTTGAATTCCCACCATGCTAATTACCATGTCAAATCAATATGTTCCTCTTGCGGAAAGATATATAAAAATTTGCCAGCTTTACAAAGACACATGGAGTCCCATAATATTAGCATTTGTCCCACCTGCGGGAAACAATATAAAGATCGTAAATATTACAGGAAGCACCTGGCGCGTCAGTCTTGTGGTGTAAGAGAATACAAATATGACAAAGATCAAAAATTTAGTTGTGATATGTGCGACAAACGTTTCAATCATAAAGTTTCTTTACGACAGCACATTAGTTTTGTGCATGGGAATGACAAATCATATGACTGTCCTTGGTGTGACAGGAAATATCCTTACCAGAGTTACTTGAACACTCATATCATCAAACATACAGGGGAACGAAAGTTCACTTGTGAGACGTGCGGAGGGAAGTTTGTGTCCAAGGCAGCCCTGGTGTACCACACCCGACTGCACACCGGGGAGAAACCCTTTCCCTGTCCCGAGTGTGACCTTTGGTTCATCTCCACTTCTCGAAGAGTAGAACATTTGAGAAGGACACATTGGGCCCCGACCCGCCAGTGTGACTTATGTCCCAGCATATTTAAAAAAGGAGCTACTTTAAACAAACATCGTGAAAGACATTTTGATCCAAATAGCAAACTATATTGTCAGGAATTATCCAAAAGCATAATATCTGAAAGTAATAAAACGAAATTTGATATCAATGGAACATAGCTAATATGTTTATTTAATGGTCAGATTCGAGAAGGATTATTTAAGTAACATACATTTAACAATTGCTTGTGATTGGCTAAAATAACAAAGTGACAAGGTGACCAATCATGTGGCATATAATAAAATGTTAAATATAAAATATTTAAATAATCTTTTCAGAAACTGGAGATCATGAATTGATTAATTATTAAATATTTTAAGTAAGTAGGTATATTTTTATTTAATCCAATCATTTTCCTCTATACCTATAAACCTTTTGTTTTTTACAATTTTGTTGATTATATTTGCAAACACAGTTTTTGCTTCATCAAGAAATTGGTAAAGCTTTAATGAAAAAAAAAGATCAGCATCATATTCTGAAAATGAAATAAGGAAGAATATAAATACCTAGTAATAATCATAGTTTACAGTTAATATACCTAATAGCAAACCTAAATGTGTGACAATTCATACTGATTTTATGTGTAAGAAGCTTTGCCATGCCTTTACACCTATCATTGGACAAATTTTTATGTTTTTTGGCAGAGTTGGTACTTGGAGCCCAGAAATAGGTTACCTTGACCATTTTTTGCATTCTTTTACAGATTTCATTGGAAATGGAATAATGAAATATATAATCAAAGCGACATGTGACCCCATTCGGCTATAAATTTTAATTTAAAAATGTCTTGTGTTGTGTAGACAATCTGTAAAGCATAGAAATCCTAAATTATATAAATTATTTAGAAAAACTAGGAGTGGGACTTTTTTACTAGGTACTTTTTGTTAAGAATTCTGAAAATCTATAGAAATATATATGAGTTATATTATAGATAGGTCTTATTACCTGTAGCGCTTTTATAATAATATTCATTTAAGCTTTTGGAATTCACGTAGGACTCCTGAAATAAGGTCTTATTTGAATTTAACAAAGCACTAAAGTAGATAATATAAAACCTGAATGAAATCATTTGTAAAAGGTATCTTTAAACATAAATAAATACTCACTAACATTATCTATTATATAAAATATTAAACATATCAAATAAAGCATGTTGCTATAACGTATAATTTTATAAAAGAGCAATGGAAGGAAAAATATAGGTATTTTAAAATGACGGCGGCCAATCAAAATTGCGTTATATTTTCGCTTCGCGATTCGCATCATAATAATTACGTGTTTATATATAATCAGTGATAATAATGCTTTGAAGCAAAGGAAAATTCAAATGTCATAGCAAAATTCAGTAAAAAAGCGCGCTTGAGCAGCTAGTCAAACACGTCAGTAATTACTAATTTATTACTCGTTCTAGCAATTTTGTTAGCCATAAGTATGTCCCTTTTAGGATTAATTTCACAAAGAATATTTATAATTTTAAAACAAATTTAACAAACAGTTTTCTTACGTCGGTTTAGCTAGTAACAACTGGTATTAGGTACCTAACACTAAATTTTATTTGTGAACATTAAAAGTCTCGATATTAAAATATAGTAAAAAATGTCGCTACTAGCTTTAAATTTTTAATTGCAATAGAACTTGCGCAAATTAAACGCAAAGTGACAGCGCAATGACATTTGGATGGCGCCACATGGCCATTTAAGGCACTTTGTTTATTCGCTGTTTATTGGTTCGAAGTCGGCCTTCTTTCGTTCATAGCAAAAATGGCCGATTTCCTTACGAGCGCGACGGACGTCTTTTGTTCATTTATGTCCAGCACGCCTGTTCTTTAAAGTTGATAGTTAAAACGACGCGAGTGTTTATTTTTATCGTACCGTGAATATAATTGTGTGATTATTTCAAAGTGCTCGATAATTTTACAGTGTATAAGTTGTTACGATAGTGTTTTGTGCCTGTTTTAAAGGATTTATTGTTCCTGATAATTCTTTGGATTTATGCTGTCTTAAAATCTGTAAGTATTATTCTCGTTTACATTTTAAAACTTAATTAAAAGTTTGAAGTATGTATTTTGCACCTCGAGTAAATACTTTTTTGTTCCATCAAAGTTTTGGCAGATAGTGCTGTTTCCTTCTTGCGATCGGTCGTTTTGTAATGTCGGAGCGAGACGACTTGTAGTATGATAGGTATAGGGTTGTGTCACTGTTTTTGAAAGTGTGCCGCGTAGATTTTGTTATTGTTTTCGTTTGACCTATTACGAAATTTTAAATTAATATCTACGGTATTCGTGAATGCTTTCGGCAATGCTGGGCTGGTTCTAGACTGTAATATGACTAAGTCGCGTAGGAAGTGCCGCGATGGCTATCAAAAGTGACATCACTATTGCTTATTTTAAAAATGATTTGACGAGAATTTTATTTTTATTTATTTTATTTATTATAAACTTTATTGCACAAAGTACAAAGGCGGACCTAATGCCGCTAGACATTCTATACTGGTCAAACCTTTGGGACAACTAAAGCAGTTACGACGAGATAAGGCAGGTGCTATCAAAACTAATAGAAAAATATTAGACTTCAATATATACTAGTGAATAAATACTTATTTACATACTAATACATACACAAATACATACAAATAAAACTACATACATACGTTCTATGAATATACATAAATATAATATACCTACTATATGATGACTATAATGAGAGAAATAAATATAGCAGAGAGTGTATTAAGCTTATGGTAAATTTAAATAGTGCGCATAGACCAGTTTCTTAAATAGTGTTCTATTTGGAGCTTGACGGATGTCCACCGGTAACTGGTTCCAAAGATGCACAACCACCACCGCAAACGACTTGGAAACGAATGCGGTGTGATGTGTGGGGAAGGAGAGCGTGGAGTTAGAAGAAGAACGTAAAGTTCTGTCATGAGTGGCACCAAGAAAATTAAATTTCTCTTTTAAATATTCCGGTGTATTAGGCTCATATAATACTGAGTACAACATGCAGAGAATCCTACGGTTCCTGCGATGGCGTATAGGCAACCACTTTAGTTTGTCACGGAATGGCGAAATGTGATCGTACTTTCTTAGACCGAAGATAAATCTGATGCATGCATTGTGTAGTCGTTCCATTTTATTTAATAATTCCTCAGTGAGATCCACACAACACACGTCACCATAGTCGAGCAACGGGAGTAGCAGGGCTTGTACAAGAGTTATTTTAGCTTTCAACGGCAGAAAATTTTTGAGTTTATTAAGAGAGTGCAGTGAGAAAAAAAATTTACGACTGGTGTCGGCGATTTGCGCTCCCCAGCTAAGATGAGAGTCAAGGTGTAATCCAAGACTCTTAACCTCGCTGCGGAACGCAATAGGCGCGTTGTCATACCGAAGCTGGTCAATTCTGGTAAGTTCAATTTTTGATAACAATCGGGAGCTCCCGACTATAATTGCCTGGCACTTGTTCGGGTTGACAACGACGCCAAACCGCGACGACCAAGAGTATACATTATTAAGATCGGAATTTAGCCAAGCTATAGCACTGTTAAGCGTGGTAATATCCGTCTGCACATAGAGTTGCAAGTCGTCAGCGTACAGATGGTAGTTACAGTGAAGAGATGATGTGATGCCATTAATGAATAATGAAAATAATAATGGAGACAAAATACCGCCTTGTGGAACGCCTGCACCCAAGTTACACCAGTCCGACGTCGTATCATTAACACATACTTGTTGCCGACGACCACAAAGATATTGTGTGAACCAATCTAGGGATCTTGACGAGATCTTAAGACGAGACAAAATGGCGATTAGTAACTCAGGATTAACTGTGTTAAAGGCATTGGTGAAATCAATCAGTACAAGTACGGTTACTTTAGTTTCATCCATGCCATGTCTGATGTCTTCAGTTACTTTCAGTAAAGCTGAAGTTGTGCTATGACCAGGACGAAAGCCAGATTGAAAGGAGTTAAGAAGCCTATTATCGTGAAGAAAATCTGATAATTGTTTATGAACAATAGACTCCAAAACTTTAGAAAGGAATGGTAAGATCGATATAGGGCGGTAATGTGTAGGAAGAGTTGGTAAGGAAATTTTGGGAAGTGGAATGATAAAGGCTTGGCGCCACAAGGATGGAAATTGGCCGGAGGTGAGTGAAAAATTAATAATACGAGAGATAGTGGGTAAAAGTAAATCAATAATAATTATGATCATAGCACGACTAATGAAATCACATCCTATTGCTTTCGAAGTTATGGAGCTGATCGTCTTAAGGATCACGTCACTTGATACCTCTATAAAATTAAATGGCTCAATATTGTGTGTCGGCATCTGGGCAATTTCGGTCAATGTTGCTGTTCTTACAGCAGCATTTAGCTGAAGCAAAATGAGTGTTAAGCTGGTCAAGCGTTACAGAGCCAAAAGACGGTTGGCTCTGAGAACGACCCAGCCCAATAGATTTAAGAAATTTCCAAATATTGGATGAAGATTTATTACTGATATTTTCATGAAAGTGGCGGCGTTTGGCTGTTCTACACACCTGATTACATCGGTTTCTGGCAACCCTATATGCAGACCAGCTATCATCACTTCGACGACGTCTATACCTGCGATAAGCGCAATCACGTATTTTCATCGCGGTACGGACTGAGTCATCTATCCACGGCGCCGGAGGACGCCTCAATTTCGTGGAGCGCATTGGAGCATGATGATCATAGAGCTTTAGAACCTCACGATTAAAGATATCAACCATCTCATCAATACTTTTAAGTTTATCAAAAGAGCTCCAGTCAATAGAACCAGCATCACTACGTAAACGTTCTATATTTATACGACTAAAGTGCCGCATAACAACAGTTGGTGGTCGGTATTTAGGAGGCTTACATTTGTATGACGCATAGATGAGATCGTGGTGGGAGAAGGCAGGGGCTGGGAGCTGACCATGACACACAACAATATCAGGGCGAGATGTGCACATTAAATCAAGAAGTGTATCGGACGAAACAAGATGATGGGTTGGGGCAGAAGGGAGAGATTTGCGGAAGAAAGAATTTTTAATAGTTTTGAGGCACGGGATTTGGCAACTGAATGATCATCAACTAGGCAGGTATTAAAGTCCCCCATTATTATATTATGAGAATATTCCGACACGATCTCATCCAGCGTACTCTCAAGCTGCAAGAAATAATTAATAGATGGCGGGCAGTAAACAACTCCAACCAGTATGCGTGCACCCGAAAAGCTGACTTCAATGAATAAGTATTCACAAGACGCGGCGTACAGTGAAGGCGAGTAAGAAACAATTTTGTATGAAATATCAGCGCGAAGATAGATTGCCACTCCACCTCCACCGCGACCCGTACGATCGTTGCGAATGAGAACATATCCAGGAAGAGAATAAGAGTTTGAAGTTAAGGAAGGTTTGAGCCAGCTTTCAGAAACTAGAATCGCATCAATGACGTCAGGAGAAGAAAAGGTAGTGAAAAGATCGGTGTAGTGTGCAGGCACACTCTGTGCATTAATGTGGCATATGTTGAAGTTGTTTTTACGAGTATGCATAGAAAATTCCTTCATTAACGAAGCGCCAACGCTCTCCACAGCATCATAGTATGCACTGGAGTCACTGCTTACAATCGAGTAAAATGAGTTATCGCTATCATCATCAGTCATCTAGTAAAATAATACATATATATATATATATATTATAATATAATATAATATATTTTATCAATTAACTCTTTTAAATCTAATGAAACCTGGAAACCTGTAGTATTAATTATTGTATACTTAAGTTTATATTAAATTTGTTATCAGTGCAGAGGATGTGGATGAGGCAAATGAAATTTAAATTTATTTAATTTGTAGTATTTATCAATATTGGTATGCTGGAGATATCGACGAGCTTATCATGATAGGCCTATAGTAAAGTTGGTGTTAATCCCCTTTTTTAAGAGTGGTTTCTGATCACCTTGAAAGGGGTCGGTCATTCATCATGATACAACTTTAAAAAAATAGTGTATAGATATTTTTATTGGAACCCACTTGGGCTTTCATTATCTATTACAATATGTGACCCCACAGCCGTTTGGAGGCTTTACGCTGACTACTATGACCATGTAGGGTTTGCCTAGATGTTGCATGTGTGTAATGGTTTTTTTACTAATGAAACAAAGTATAGAGATATGTTTATCTACATACAAGTATCTATAATATGTTTGTTTTGGTTGCACAATTATTGTTGCATACATCCTGAAGTTTCACTTCCTTCTGATGAGAAGATTATAATTAAAGCATTAAATTCAAGAAAGGTATATTATTAATTAAGTTGTCCAGTACAAAAGGATTTATTAAAATTATAAAAGTCACTTATAATTTGGTTGACCAAACTAACTAATACCTACCTATACTTTTAGAAGCATTTCGGACAAATAAAGTGTCACCACATTTTTTAAGGAAAGTCATAGAACATAAACTCAATGCGAGCAAACCTTGGTGCAGCATCAGAATGGGAACATACTCATATGAAAATAATTATACAATCCCAGATTTATTAGCTGTGTGAGCCTATAGGACAGACATCTTTAGTGTAAATTTGAGTATGGCATGCTCGAAATGCCATGATAATTTGGATCTAAAAACATTCCATATTTGCAGTGGTAATTTTTTCCTTGGAGAAAGTGCATGTTTCAATTGTTATCTGACCACAACACAATTGTACAATGTACAACTTGTCCCCAGTGGGAATCGAACCCACGACCTCCCGAGTTCACCGCAATGTTTGTTACCACTAGACCACGGCGGCGGTCATCAGTTGTTGTTGTTTGTACATTGATGGATCTACAATCAATAAGTAATAAAACTATCAGAATGAAAGCTAATAATATAATCTAAGATAAATAGAAGAGCAACCTTCACCAATCTGTTTTCGCAATGATTTTGTGTAATAAAATATGCTAAAAAAACAATCAATGGTAATGGGTTGCCTAACAAAATATGAACAAGGCTATTTTATTATTATTTTATTTTTATCAAATATGAACAACCTGTAACACTAGCTTAAAGTGTAGCTTATAAATGACAAATTTTGAAGAGTATGTCAAACGTCAAAGTTAAGGAAACTGCAGGAATCAAACCCTATTGTAAATATTTTCGGGTCCAGTTCAAAGCTAGAATAGAAGTTTTTAAAAAAATATATGTTGAAGATCAATTCTTTAAAAAAATCGGCCAGACACTCCTTTCATCATTTTTTGATTATCCTTATAGTATAGACAGTAGTCATCAACACCCACTTGACAAATTCACCCTGTATAGCCTTGACCATATTTCGTTAGGCAACCCATCTACATTACTTTTGAAAGCATATTTTATTATAGGAATAAAAAGGTGATTTCATTCGGATAACAGATCAGTGAAGGTCGCTTGTATCTTGTACTATAACTTATGTGCCAAATGCAAGAGATGATTTATTACGAAACTATGAAATCTAATGTGACTTAAACTTGCCCCTATTTTACCTACTGTATGTAGACGTGATCATGTGCTTAAGTAAGTAATAGAAAAATACTTAAAATTTAATAACACTTATTGCTAAAATAGGTATACAAAATAAAATAAAGTACACAGGCGAGCCCAATACCTTCTCTAACAGCTAACCTTCGGGAGAATGACATAAGAAATTGTGGGGTGCAAATGTAGAAGGAGAAAATAAATATTCAACTAACTGCAAAAGTTGCTATACCTTCCTTAAATACCTAGATTTAAAGAAATACATATTTAAATAAAAGTAATGAAAAAAATTATAAATGTATGAGTACTTTATGCCAGTTACATACGAGTATATAACATATACTTATAAACATACATAAATATTTATATTTACATACAAATTATTACATAAATAATAATACACATTTAATCACATAATATCATGGTGCTTTTTAAGAAAGATGATAGAAGATGTTTAAAGTATGTGCCTGTCTGATAAACAACGGCTCTATGCGAGCTGCGAAAACTGTCATTATGGTATACATATGTAGGTATGTAGTCTTAAGATTGCCGGCAATCGGTGAGTTATCGGTTTTTCGGGCACGCTTCAAAGGAATCTTATGCTAGCCGTTCAACAAACAATAACTGACGAACATGCGGTTGTATGCTCGCAGAATGATCGTGCCGATTAATTACGATCATCGTCTATTGTGAATAATGGATCTGTCGCAATCTGAAGTTTCGTAATGCTCTCCCAGCCTGTGTGTTTTATTGAGATGTAAAATCTCCTGATTCCTACGAGTATAACCTGAAATCTTTCAGACGAAGTGTAAAAATGATTTCGATTTTAGCTTTAAAACTATTGGTTACACAGAACAAGCATCATAGTCTACGATTACGGTTACGATAGCAAGCTGTGTGAAGTGATCAAAATAAAATGCGAAATGTTAAAACAAACGGACGAGATTAAAATTATGCGTTGTGATCGAAATGAATAGCCTCCCGAACTTGTATTTATTAAATATTGTGGTAAATGAAGCCTTATTATAAGGCTGTAAGATTGGTACTACTTTGGTATGTAAAACCGCACGCTTGGCAAGCCACTGAGGGCATATTAAAACTTGTTGTAAAAGCGTAAACTATACGCCTTTGTAACCTACATTGTGTGCGTATGCAGTACTTAAGAGTAAACAGTAACCCCTCATTCCGAATCGTGCTCAGAGCGCTTAGAACGAATATGACACTGACCGTCGTCGCGTCGTTCCGAATCAAATATTGCGATTTGGATGCTCAGAGCGTGATATCAATTCGGAACGGTCTAAATCACATTTTCATTCATAAAATGTTAGTTTTTTTTTAAATGTATGGAAGATAAATTGCGGATTCCACATCTTTGAGTATGAATACTAACAAATATACATCTCTCGGTATTTTCATATTTATATGTGTAAAGTTTAATATTAAAACTTATTTTGGAAATTTTAAATAACTTGCCGTGTGTTGTAACACACATTTTATTTCCACTTCCTACTTAAATATTAATTATAGATTTGTTTAAGAAGTAATATAGGAACAGTATAAACGAATTACAATATTAAATAATTTAAAAGAAAACCTAATAATAAATTAACTTGAAAATGGCGCAGGACATTATGACAAACAAGTGACAGCGCTCAGAGCGATCTACCTCGATATCGTGAGCAGTCTAAGCGCGAGAAATGATATCATTTGTGACGTCACATAGCTTTGGCAAAACAGTTTAAGCGCGTCTTGGAACATCTTTAAGCGTGCTTGGGTTACTATTATCGTGTCTCGGAACGAAGGTAAGTGTAACTGGTGGTCCAGTTGTTAAAACGCTTTCCGTCAATCCAGAAACAGTTACGGTTCGAACACATGACATGTTCAAAGAATCTAGAAGCAATTAACAGATTTTCCATAACACGGATGATGTAATATTTTCGGTGATACATCCGCGTCGTTTCACTAGACTGACTGGCAAAATGTCAAATAAGCGGATACCAACTTCATGTCAAAATGAAAAATCTGCAGTAAGTCTGGGCAAGCCAAGCCCCCAGTAATCGGCTCCTAGAGCCAAATCTGATGTGTTGTGGAACAAGACGTAAGCCTAAGTTACAGTGTTGTATGCAGAGTTGCTAGGATACCTGACCTAGATACTGTTTATTGACGCCACTGCAATGGCCTAGTTCAAGAAAAAAAGGGAACGTCTGACAGAATTTAGTACATATATTTATTTGTTGAGGGTATATTGCTAAAATATAATCAGATCCTTCCTTATTTTGCTAAATTTTAAATACAAATTAGGACATTATATAATTTATTTAAAAACTGCCTCCGTGGTCTAGCGGTTAAGTCCATGGATTTAGACTCGGAGGTACCGGGTTCGATTCCTGGTCGGGACACAAAAATATTTATTAATGTAAATAAATACATTTAATTAATATTGAATTTATTTGTGATATTTGTCGAGTTTGGTACGCTGCCTGGAGACATCGACGAGCTTGCCACTTGTCATGATTGGCGTATAGTAAAGTTGGCTAAATGTGAATCCGCTTATAAGCGTGGTTTCTGACCACCCCGAAAGGGAAACGGTCGTGATGATACTTTACTTTTTTTTTACTTTTATTTAAAAAAGTTTAATTTCAAAATAAAAAACGCGACGACTTAACAAATGATCTCGAATTAAAACCAGAAAAAAAAAAAAAAGTATAAAGAAAAACAAACCCTAGAACGCCAAACATTGCTGCTCCTAATTAAATAGTCTTTCCGAGGTAGTTTTTATAATTAATATTATTAACACAAAAAAAACAATGGCGAACGATAACTATTCCATCAATATGTTATCTATCATAATATTGGATATTGCAATTGGCAGCATTACAGAGATGGATAAACATTTTGTTTTATCTTATCTTTTAATGTAGCTCATGTAACGAGTATGATACGTTTTAATCCAATGATTTTCTATATCTCATGCGCTGGTTCGGCGCATTTCCTTTTGTTTCGTAAACATTCTTAGCACGGGTTTGTTTAATAACTTAATTATGATACGAGGTCCAAGAATGGAAGCAATTAACGCCAGCTAGAATAGCCAGATGCGAGGAGTTATTTTGAGGTGAAATATATTTATATTTTGTTGTGTTAATCTGTATTTTTTTTTCTTTCTAAATCTTATATGGCCTTGCAGACTCCTTTCTCAGTCAGATTAAACATTAACAACTGTTCAGCTGCTTGTCTTCTGCTAATAGCTTAATCTTTGGACCACTTTGCTGCTTACTCTTCCACTAGCAGGAGTTAAATCAATTTTTTAAAAAAGTTACGTTTTAAAGATGCCTGTAATAGGTTTACATGAATAATATTTCGACATAGGTACCCCGTTTTTCGCAGAACAAAAAAATTGGTTTCAAATGAGAATGCCAATTTTTCTTAGAGAAATGAGCCCAATAAAATGTTCTCGTGCCAAAATGATTTGTTTTTTATTTGATAGTTAATATATTGTGCTTTCATACATATCTTCACGACAGATCCCTTACGGGGTAGGCAGAGACAATTGAGCGCCACTTGACACGATCACGACATACCTCTTTCGCTTCATCGACATTCATCAACCTCTTCATACATGCCCTTTTGTTACGAATGCTTTTTAATTCTCCTTCAGCTAGTGTTTTATTTATTTGATCGTGATACGTGTGTCTTGGTCTGCCAGGGCCTCTTTTACCCACAACTTTCGCATTATATACCTGGTTCGTCAATCTTTCTTCGCTCATCCTTTCAACATGCCCGAACCATCGTAGCATGCTTTTCCTTATTTTTGTCCCTATGCTTTCCTTCATACCAACCCTTTTCCGTATTTCGACGTTACGTATGCGGTCCGCCAAAGTGACGCCACATATCCGCCGCAACGACCGCATTTCTACTGCATTAACCCTACTCTCATGCGTATTCTGACATATCCACGTTTCGCTTCCATACATCAGTGTTGGTACCAACATGGCATTGTGTATGGCGAGCCGAGCTTTGTCACTGACATTTCGACTGCCTATCAGTGACCCCAGGGCACCGTTAACACTATTTCCCGCGTTCACTCTTCTTTCAACGTCCCTATCGTACTTCCCATCCGCAGTGAAAACACTGCCCAGATATATAATTTCATTTACTTGTTCTAGAGTTTCATCATCAATCTTTATCGTCACGGTTGTCATCCTTCTTCTTTCAAACACTAGTACCTTGGTTTTTCTCGCATTCAAACGGAGTCCTTTTTCTGCACATCCCTCCTTCATTCTTGTGACTAGTGATTGCAGTTGTTGTTCGGACGATGCCATAAGAACAGCATCATCTGCATAAAGCAGGCAGTTCACCACTAGATCACTCATCTTTATCCCACAGTTACTCTCTCTCACACTTTTTAGGCATTTGTCGAGATATAGAGTGAATAATCTGGCGGAAAGCATACAGCCCTGTTTGACACCCATTTGGGATTCAAAGCAAGGCGACATACCTCCCTCCACCCGCACACAAGCTTTACAGCCCTTGTACAGGGACTGTATAGCCTGTAGCAGTTTGTCATTCACTCCATACTCCGGCAATATGTCCCAAAGCTTCTTTCTTACAACTCTATCATATATATATTGTGCTTTCATAATCTGTAATTAATTTTATTTATTTAACCCTAGCATGACGACAATTGAAAATAACTTTTATTACGTTAATCATTAAATAGTTTCTATTCATCCGATATAATCAGATAATTATTTACATTTTTAAATCTTGTGATTTATCTATAATAAAGTACCTAATCGTATAAATAGCGCTTTATTTTATTTTTCTACTGTCATTATGTGTAAGGTTTTATTCCATAGATACATTTTAACCAATTGACTGTTTAATTGAATTATACTTGAATGCTGTTGTAAAACAGATAGATGTTGATATTAAATTAAAAAATAAACAGAAAATAATTATGATTATTAAATTATATTCAGTTAAGGCATGCTGCAACAAATTGGGGGCCTTGTTTTGGGCAATCTCTTTTGTTAGCAAATAAAAGACGGGGTAATTTAACATTTAACATGAATAGATTTATGCATGTGCTTGACAAAATAAAGATCTCTTAAAGCTGTTTCCTCTAACCACCAATAAATAATTTAAAATTGGAGATATTGTCATAAAATAAAGCCGTTTTAATTGTCTCCAGTAAAATAAACTATAACCAGATATTTGATGCTGGTAACCCTTGAATCAAGAAGTGTCTATTCACACTTAGCTTGAAGGAATTAATTGAAGTAATGGAGCGCATTGGGAGAGAATTCTTCATCTCCTTTGTATGAACGCGTCCGCATATTATATGTACTGTAAGGAGACTCATTACCAGAATCAAAGAAGTGAGATCATAGGGGCTGAAGATGGTGATAAAGCTATCAAAGTTTTTTATGCTTTAGGCATTAAACTGTAAGTATCAAGAACATATATGGACTAAGATTCATAGACGATGCTAAGACTTTAAAAATGTCTTACACACAAAATGTAACCGAAATATTTTTGAAACTATGATCATAGTTTGAATTATCCATGTTTTTAACATTTAGTTGTACGCCATCGCTATGTGATTTGTAACGCTTGACACTTTGTTGGTTGACCCAATGCAACACAATACGTGTGGTATTGAAAGTACGTTAATTCAATCATACTTTCGGAATCCGGGTGCAAGCCACTCGTGCCAAGCTTCGATATTCGAGCATTGGACTAGTTGTATATTGGTCAGTTTGCACCAGCTTACACCTAGACAAAGGTACACATTCCCCAAACAAATAAAATGTTCTGAAAGGCCAAACTCCAGCAGGAGGTTTAGAATTCTGTGTTCTCGAGGCTGTGGTGATAAGGAATGCACAAATCGCACCCCTAGATCAAAACCTTATTTGGATTCCTGATTTGAAATACAGGAAGAAAAACTTAGTAACTGAGTTTTCACTAACTTCTCTCAGATGTCGTGAGATATCAGTTTACCCGAATAGAACATGCTACCATTGTTTATTGACAGGTACCGTCTTTGAATACAGTTATAAAACATCTTCTTTCTCACTTCCTGTAGAAGCAAACGAATCCTTATCTCCTCACCCTGGCATATTATTAGTATGTATGTTTATATAAAAT
Organism: Tinea semifulvella; assembly: GCA_910589645.1. NCBI lineage: Eukaryota > Metazoa > Arthropoda > Insecta > Lepidoptera > Tineidae > Tinea > Tinea semifulvella. Next base: position 10,370,618 of record OU342619.1, read on the forward strand.
TATCTAAATGTTATGTATGTATGTATGTTATGTATGTAAATGAGAATACCCATTGATATATTTAATGTACCTACAATCTACATATGTATTTTAATATTTTTTTAAATTTTTATTTATATATAAGCTATTTAATTAATTTATATTTAAATGCTGGGGTAAAAGAGATATAGATATTAAATTTAAAAAAAAAACCACAATAGAGGTATGATTACTTAATTATTTTGTTGAGGCACGCTGCCACAAAGTCGGGGCCTGGTTTTGGTCTCTTTTATATATCGTATTAATTAACGTATTTTACTGGTTTCACCAATTTGTTTTTACTAAGTAATCCTATTTTCACACTCTGCACCCATAATATTAACTTCTTACTGGTACAGAATAATATCTTTATGGTATTACGCTCGCCTATCTACAACACTTTATATTTTGTTTGTATGAAGTTCTTATTTTATTATTATAAATAACCGTTTAGCTGAATAATATCTACATTTGATATTTGATCTAGGTGTGCGAAATAGTACCTCTGTAAGGAAACTGGCGTAAAGATATGTAACAAAGGAAAAATATAATTGGTAATTAATGGCTATGAATGTCACCCTCAGTTCGTTACAATAACACTTTGTATCATAAAACCACTTGAAAGTGTTTAAAAGTGCACTCATCAAAGGGCATAAAGACCACGTACGTCACTCATCGTGGTTTAATTCACAAACTGGTTCCGCAACCAGTCGCTGAACTAGTCGACCGTCTTGTTTGGATGAAGTAATATTCTACCTACTCGTACCTACACTGGAACTCCTAGCCTACTGGCGAACGCTGCATGCTTCAATTACCTATTACATTTACAATTGAGAGCGGTGGTGGCTCGGTTGTAAGAACACTTTTCTTTGGCCGCGTTCGTTTTGTAGCATTTCCGACATTTCGTAGCAACTTCATAAACCAGCGTCAAATGTCGTTTTTGTTAAGAATTTCCACTTTTTTTAACAATGCTAACATTTCTTAAAAAAAAAAAAACGAGCGGTGAGGCTACTTTTTGACAAGTAACAAATAATAACATTACATAAAATCGTTTAAAATAATTGTTAACAAATGTAATATAAACTATAAAGTATACAACAATGTAAACAAACCATTTCTTATGTTAAATGACATCTGTCAAAAAGTAACATCAATAACCCTCCTTCCAACACGGTCTGGACAAGATCTATAACTATTCATAATTTAAAATAAATCAGACCAGTAGTTTTTGCTATAGTAGTTTGCGGATAAACACTAGATTCTCACATTGAGCAATGTAGAATTGGAAACAAATATATATAAGAGTCTTGGGCCAAGTCTTGATCTTAGTCTTGCTTTGGGCAACTTTACCCTAAGGCCCGTGCTAGTGAGATCGATTCTTTTTTCATTTCACCATCACAGCCCCTAGGACACAGGGTTCTAGACGCCAGACGGATTGGCGAGGGTCTGATGTCTATTTTTAATGACTATTCATTAACGATTCTACAAGTTAGTAATAGTATGACGGGAACGATGGTGTTATAAATATATGACAAATATATGGTTTGAATGGGGGGTTGAATTTGGACCACCATCGCACAAATTCATAGGCAACAATATAATCTATATTGTATAAGAAGTGGTCAAGAATAAAATTAATACAAGGCAAATAAAGCAGAGATCTGACATTCTTGATTTGAGATTTGGTGAAGACAGACAAGTTATACTTGAGTGAATACCCGATCTTGAGATCGATTTATTATTACGGCCAAGCGCTATAAAGTCATAATACATTATGTATAGGTACTCGTACTGAGTTTTTCAAGTAACGTCTATTTTGTTTTTATCTAAATTATTTGTTTCATAGCAATATGGTTCTTAAATCTGTCAGAATAAGGTGCACTTGCGTGCCTAGGATAGCGTTAGCGTAGAGCATCTAATGAAACGGTTAATTAGAAGGAAAGAGATGCAAAGGTCATACTCATTGACACTAATTGTCAGGATAATTGTCTTATTATACCCATATTATACTTGAGAAAGTGAAGGTATTATAGCACAACAGAGTACTAAGCCAGGAGACGATTTTTAAGAACTACCATAGGAATTGCCAACATGTAAACCTATTACAGGACTTTATTTAGATAAATAATTCTACTTCTGTTAGTGTAAGTCTAAGCAGCAAAGTGGTCCAAAGAGTAAGCTGTTAGCGGAATATCATCAGCGTAGCAGATTCCAGTCACCTGCTAATCAGATTACCTATACAGACATCTGACTCACTGTTAGGGTATACTTTCCTGTAGGTAGGGCAGCCAAGAATTATTTAATTTAGAATTCTTTAATTTTTAATTTAATATTGGATATCTCTTATTTTATTTATTTTATTGTTTTTTGGTTGTATTTCTTCTGTTTGTTCTCATTTTTTTGACACCTAAGTATCAGTAATAAAGTATGTTTTCTTATTTGGCCAATGTATAAACTCAATTATGTAGCTTATATTCTGTAAAGCTTTATTTATTTATTTATTATTTATTTTATTTTATTAGGAAAACTTATGGTTACAGAATTTTAATTAGACATAAATATAAACACTTAAACCACTAAAAAGTTTCCACAGATAGATTTATGTTCTGTAATGTGCTGTGGAAATGAATGAATAAATAAAATAAATAGATTTATAAAATAAAACAAAGAATTTAAATTTAAGGATTACTTACACAACAACAATAATAAATAAAATACCTTTCGAATTCCAGGTATGTCAAGATTAATATACTTGTAGGCTGCGATATAACGCAAAACCTCCGCGTAATTTAAGAACAATCAATTGAACGTGTTCGGCAGAGGTCTCAGAGAGGGAATAATTTTTAAAATAATATTTAAATCCAGGAAATTATTCCTTTGAATAACTTAATATTACAATAATTTAAGAGTTTAATAGTATTAAATTGAGACTCTTTAAATACCATTGAAATCTCGTTTAGTAAAATTAGCGCCCTGATTTATAAGATGACATTCAAACAAATTGCTATACTAAAGTAAAAATAGTTTGGTCACATAACGAGAAGTAAGCAACACTTATAGAGTATACAGATTCTTATTGCGTGGCTTTAAGGGTCAAAATGAAACTAAAAAGTATAGCTTAATATGTGGACAAGTGTACAAAACAATTTATTTAATACTCGTCAACACAATAAATAATATTAGAATACGTTTCGGAATTTGTGCTAGAATTTACGTAATTGCACGTTATGTAAGAATTTTAGATAATTGCTAAGTAAACAGTGTCCTCCAGGAGATCAGGTCCTACCACTATGACGACTTTACACTTTGTTTAAAGTACTTCAGATTCATTATCACAGAACCCTAGAACACAGTCCTAAACCTCCGTTGTTGCAGATGGGCCTTTCAGAAATTACCACGGGCCACGCTGGCCAGACGGGTTGCCGAGGGTCTAATGTCATTTTTTTAAGACAATTTATTAACGATTGCGCAAGTTGGTATCAGTGGGACCGGGAACTCTATGGCAAATATACGTAAGAATACTGTATTTCTCATTAGTACATGCCGGGGTTAGAACCTACCTTAGGATGTTTAAGCAAGCGTTCTTACAACCGAGACACCCGTACAACAATGCTTTTTGTTAGTTTTATTTATTTATTTATTATTAGGTGTGCAAACAGATTCCAGTCGGTTGCAAATTTGAGTTCAGGTACTTTATACTCATACATGGGCCAGTCTGGAATCTAAAGGAGTACACGCACATAAAAAATAAAATTTAATATTCGAATAAAATAAAAAAATGAACTAAATTTAATAGATTTAAAAACTAACAGACATGTAACTAAGAATATCAGACTAATTAATTATCAAATCAAATCAATCAACTTCATACGCCGCAAAACCCTGTCAAAACATCAATATCAGGCAGCAAGCTGACCACGCTATTGTAGGTGCAACACATTTATTTATTTAAAACTTTATTGCACGAAGTACAAAGGCGGACTTAATGCCCGTAGACATTTTCTGACAGCCAAACCTTGGGGACTTTGAACTATTATAGGTGCAATGAAAGAAATATTAAAAAATTAGGAAGAAAAATTTACAGTTTAATTATACACTTACATATTATATTGTTAATATACTATAATATCAATATACTAAATACTAATACATACATAATACTATACATAAACATACATATATACACTTACTAATATTGTGAGGAGCTTTTCAGGTAGTGTAGATATACGAGTTTTTGAAACGAAGATCTGGTAGTTGCTTGTCTTATGTTTACAGGAAGATCATTCCATAAATTTGTGGCGACAACGACAAAAGAATTTGAAACAAATCCGGAATGATGAGAGGGGACTGAAAGAAGTGAGTTGTGAGAGGAGCGAAGAATTGTATCATGGAAAGAAGAGAGATAGGCAAAACCGTCCTTGAGGTATCGCGGTTCATTCTCACTACCCTACGATCTTAACTAGTTTTAGTTTAATTGTTTTTCAAATACATTGCATCGGATTGTTTTTGCAAAACTGTGCAGTTTGGCCTTTAAGCTGTGTTTTTCCTGTGCATACTTAAACTGATTAAATTACTAATTAATCTTTATTGTTAGCAATAAAATCTGTCGGCCACATAAAGGGAAGTTATCATTGTCGGTTTTAATGAAACCATTTAAGGATTAGACATACTGAATGATGCGATTAAACGCGGTTTACTGGAACATATTTTTTCACACCAGAATAGTTTAGTCGCTCGTATGTCTAGTATCAAATGAAATGACAAAACACTAATATCCTGGATTTGGTTGGTTCTCGCTCGTTTCGCAGCTGTACGGACATGTGAGGTACTAGAGTCTAGACTAAAACATAGTTTCATAGCGACGCGGATTGTTCCGTACTGTCAAACGACGTTCTAGCGCCTCACTGTGTCACCGCTCTGGTTATGTAAAGGAGCGCCCCTGTTAGCATTTTGCCGTAAAAGGAAATGCACGTTGAAATGAATAAATTTCAAAGAACTAGATATAATAGTACGAAAGTTGTGAAGAAGCACAGGTCGACAGAGAGTCATATTATAACTAAATAAATAAAATACTATCTGAAGATGCAGTAAATGTTTAACAAACAAAAGGACAATATGACTAGGTTGAATGTCGACTAAGCGAAAAAGGTGTATGATGACCGTATTTACCAGGTCTATTTGTAGATGGAGCCACTTTCTCCCAACTAAAGTTTTAACAAGGCCTTGTACTGGAGTTGCCTGACTATGGCAAAGGGGGAACATAAACTCTTATTTGGTCAGAAGCCCGAGACACTATTCTCCAACACTCGATGGATCTGGGTGAATCCATAGATTCTTCTTTTACCTAAAAATTAATCTGTGCTGTGACAGAAAACATATGCATGCTCTTGGTTTAAAGTTTTCTTCCTTTCATCATTATTAAGTTTAGTTTCTTTGATTTAATTATGTAACTTTTGAAAATATTGTTTCCCGAAAAGAGACCTGCTAGCAACTATATTTAACAGTAGTTGAAAGGCTATTAGTTTAGTTAGCAGGGTCACGTTTGTCTGATATTACTAGTTTTTATATTTTTATAATAGTGCCTACCTACATATCTTGTATTTTTGATTAATAAACAATTTGAATTTAAAATGTGATGTAAAGAATTGAGTAACATCCCACGCGTCCGTGTGTTCGAACGTTAAATTGCGACAAACAGATCTTGGCCTTTAGAATCAATTATCTGGTCAATGTCATGTAAACATGTTTGTTTATGTTACTTTAACGATTATTCGAAATAATATTGACTTTAATTATGATTTGAATTATCGTTTGGCATTATTAAGATGGAGACAGGCAAAATACATCATTCATCTTGTATTTGGGCTAAATTGTATTCAAAGTTGCTAATGCATTTTTAGATAAATTATCCCAACAAGATTACAATTTAAAATGTTTAAAATCTTTTAAACTTTAGCTTGCTAATTTTGAAAGCTATGTCGGTAACTTTAACTTCGTTGAGCGACCTTGAACTTGTGGACCAGACCCACAGACTTTAATCTGACTACGATTGTGGTTTGTTACTGATGTTTTCCAAAACTGAAAAGGCCAATAGAATAAGAAAATGTTAATCCGTAACAACTATGCAGTGTTATTATATGATTATAATGTATTTACGAGTAGTATATCGGGTCCCGAATATTTAATGTGAGTCAGCTTATCGTATCTCGGGAATTCTAGAATCTACAGTGGCCATAAATTTCATTTTATTGGGATAGTTCTATAAATAGTAGTTTTTTCATACTACCTACGTGACCTTGCGCCCACTTGATGTGAAGCTTCCTTAAATGGAACTAGAATCCGACACTTGTGACTGACAACAGTCCCCAACACTATTAGTTTGACTAGATGCTTCACACTTCGGTTGAAGGACTTCAGGTTATAGTAAAGTGGAAACACAGAGGGTGTAAGAGCATTCCACGTCTTTATACATCTAGTATGAGTTCCTAAATTTATACGTAGAAATTTTGCCTACAGTATGTGGGTGCATATTTGTTGGGAAAGGGAAAGAAGTGTTTCACGGTTTATAGTTTTATTGAAAGTCCATTATAAACAAGATTGACATATTGTACTAAATACTTATGACACTAAGTACTTATGAAATATAAATTGAATACAATTGTGTTATTGCCAGTAACTACAACACCTGCCCTTAATCACAATCGTATACAATACAATACTAAAATACACCAAGAGAAAAAATAAAAATAAAAATAATTCTGTAGGAATAAGTCCTAAATTTACTGCACACCTAATATGCTTAATGCGAGGAAGTGCTTTAATTAAAATGTCAGCTTCCATTTGTTCTGAACATTTATACATAACATTAATTGACTTATCCTCAATTTTCTCACGAATAAAATGATATTTTATGTCAATATGTTTAGTTCTGTTGTGCTGAATGGGATTTTACCTTACATCCTGTTTCTCTCTCCACCCGCTTTTGGAATTCAATAAATTTATTCTTGACTTCAACTTTTGACACCATGAAATCAACAAATACCATTCTGGAATAATCATCCACGAATATTAATAAATATTTACAACCATTAAAAGACTCAATACTAAAAGGACCGCTAACATCAGAATGAATCAAATCCAGAATCCCAGTCCCTTTAGGATACTTTATAGGCTTAAACTTTTGACGTGCCTGTTTTCCTTCTAAGCATGGAATGCACATACCTTTATCAACTGTAGTAAAATCTACTCCGACTTTGGATCTTTTTAAATAATCCATACCAATTCTACAAAGATGACCTAAACGACGATGCCACAGATTAAAATTTGTACAACTTACAGCGAGGACTTGTTCAATATCATTATTATTGACTTGACACTGTAACTTATAAAGCCCTTCCTCACATGTTGCATGAATAACCTCATTTTTAAGCATTTTATAGTCAAATTTATCTTTCCGTAGAAAAGAACAGCCTTTATCACTAAAAATTACTACTAAATTATTTTGTACAGCCTTATTTACAGAAATTAAATTCGTTCGTAAATTCGGTACATATAACACATCGGAAATAGTATCTATTGCCTTATTATTTACAATATTTACATTACCTTTCCCCTGTGTAAGAATTACATCATTATTTGCTAAGGTTACCTCGGTACCAGAGTCACTTGTCTTATAATTACACAACCAGTCTCTACGCGACGTCATATGAGCGGTAGCGCCAGAGTCCACATACCACACATTTGGTTCAGTTGCACCAGTCCCTAACGCAGACACCATGTTACGAGTACGATGAGCATCACTTTTATTTCGTCGAACATCGCTGGTCATCTGTTTAGGCTTATAGCCTGGGCAATCTGGGCTCTTATGACCTGGTTTTTTGCATCTAAAGCAAATAATACGTTTTTCACTAGTTAACAGAACTGAATCAGTATTCGCTTCATCATTATAACTACTCTGCTCACTCAGGAGTTTACTCTTTACTAGGTCTGTCGTAATCACAATGTTAGAGTTTTCTAATGCCATAATCATTGGTTCATATTTCTTTGACAGTCCTCCAAGAATAATAGCAGCAATTGAAGCATCATCTATCACCTTATTAATGTCAGCAAGATCTTGTGATATCTCCAGAATTGCATTAATATATTGTTCGACGTTACTAAATTGTGACAGTTCCATTCTATATAACTTCCTTTCTAAAGCCAAACGTCTGCCCATACCTTTATTTTCGTATGCCTTATTTAACGCTTCCCAAACCTCAGCAGCAGTATTACAGCCCCTGACTTGTGTAATCGCCCCTTGTAGTAGTGTTAAACACATGGACGTCATAGCCTTCACGTCCCGACGCTCTCTTTCGGCAGGAGGTGTGTTGTCTCCTTGCGGATAACCAACAACAGCAGGCCAAAGACCTTCGTGCATTAGGTACATTTTAATTTGAAATTTCCAGGTAACGTAACCTTCTTTACCCGTCAGCACTTTTATATTGCCGAGAGAAGTACTACCACCGTACCTTGCACTGGAATGGTCTCCTTCCATTTTTGACTAGCAAAAAATAAAACCCTTTTGCATAAACACAGTAGAACACAATATCGACGATTCTTTTGTTCCTGACGATACTGGATCTTCTCCTCCTTTTCTTATATCCAACTTTTATTGTTCTGGGCCCATAACCCTTGTTGGGAAAGGGAAAGAAGTGTTTCACGGTTTATAGTTTTATTGAAAGTCCATTATAAACAAGATTGACATATTGTACTAAATACTTATGACACTAAGTACTTATGAAATATAAATTGAATACAATTGTGTTATTGCCAGTAACTACAACAATATTCTAAATGATTCTTCTCCTGCTACTGGAAGACTAAGCAGCAAAGTGGTCTAAAGAGTAAGCGTTAGCAGAAGACCAGCAGTTTAGCAATTCCAGTGACCTTTTAATATTTAATGTAATTGAGAAATAAATACACAAAAATAGCTATGAAAAAACTATATCAGATTTACAAAATAAAACAAATACAGAATTAAACAACAGCAATAATAAATCCTTTCAAATTCACCTACACTGGTAAGTACAGTGGTATGTTAGAATTAAGATAGGCTACTTGCGAGTGTGTAAACTAGCTTCGTAAAAAAAGTGTTTTTTTATAACTTCTTTATTTGTATATGCTGTGATAATTATTTTTTTCACACGATGGTCGCAGTAGTTATCAATCGTTGGGCGACTCGTGGACTGGCGAGTGCGTGACGACATGTCAACGTACGATAACACTGATTCATCAATGACCTAATTCTATGGCCCGTTTTCCTAGAACAACAGATCACAATACTTTGCTCCGCATTTCGTTAAATTTAGTATTGTAGTATAGAAAAATCCTTCAGTAAGTTTTTGCCTAGTCAACGATTTCCTCAGTTTGCGAATTGTTCGTCGTAGATTTATTAGTCTGTAATGCACAAAGTGCGAGGAAGCGGGTACATCATCATCTGCTATCTAGTGAGAAGCCAAAATCATGGTGTAGTTAGTAGCAGGTCCCGCTGGGGTGAGTTGCCATAATTTGGTAGTAATATTGTATTGGTAGTAAGCTGTACTGTTTTGTTCAGTTTTCAGCTGCACTAGGGGGAGTTGCGCGTTACTGGACCTTCGCCGGTTTGCAGCCACCCACGACTCCACGCCATTGAACTGCTTTGGAGTGGTGCAAGGCGAGGCTGGAGAAGCCGACCAATACCAGGCTATTCGTCAAGTCAATACACATCTTCCGGGCTGTGCACTAATAGGCTAATTACCAATGTCAGTTCTAAAGGCTGGCTTGATCAAACCCCTACCCTATTCTATCGCAACCCCTACGCGACAATGGGGAACCGGGTTATTCAATTTTATTATAAACCTAATTATAAAGCTTGCATACTTTATCGTGCTGTTTGTGATTATCACCTTGATATGAACTAGTTAATAATTCAAATTTTCTGCTCTCCGTGTTTGCATAGCGTTTACAAAACATTGACGTGGATTTGCGAAGCGCATCTAAACAAAGGTAGCAGGATCTAATCCCGGTTGGGATTGCTAGTAGGTTACCTGAAGGTTTTTTTTATGATAATGTGTGAAAAGTGGTGTCCTAGTTTGGTACGTTATTTAAGCGTTAAGAGGAATCGACAAGACTCCTAAATCTCATGTTTATCAGTTAATATTCATCAGCACAGTCCCTACAAATAGAACACATTTCCAGAACATATTTCTAAATAATTTTGACTTCTCTCGCCGCGCTCCACTACAGCACTGGCCAGGCGGGGTTGAATGTCTGATGCCAATTTCATTTGGACAACATTAACGGTTTCACAATGATGAGCGGCGGCGGTGGCTAGTTGTAAGAAAATTAAAATTTTAATAAGGTGTGTTTGAACTTTCATCAATTACCAATTAGAAATACACTTTTCTTACGTACATTTGTCATAGATTTACAACACCACCGTTCCCGTGCCTCGGAGAGCTCGGTTAAGCTGTCGTGCGACGCGGTTTTACTTATACCAACTTGTGTAATCGTTATTAATTTGTCTTTAAAAAGTTACACCAGTCCGTCGCCAACTAACCAACAGTGGGTCTGAACTCTGTGTTCTAGGGGCTGTAGTGAATAAGCCTAGCCTGCCTAGGTGATTTTATTGTGTTCCTAGAAATTGAATCTAGAGCAGAGGTAAAAGATGACTGTGCCTCCAGTGTGAAGGTGGATAATTATCATAAAAACATCCAGGGCTTAAATAATGAAAGGATCGGGTAAATCTGCCAAAGAAATTGTTGATGGGATACGAAATAGTGCACCAGGTGGATAAGATGACGCGTTTCGTTAATTTTGGCTTTAAAGCGGTGTACGTCATTATCTAAATAATAGTAAATTACTAATCTAACGAGAGTGCTGACGTCCTATTTGGATAATTCGTCATTTACGTAATCGATGTAAATTTTAGATATATTAATGTCTTAGTATTATTTATTAATTACAATAGGAGATCCCTACTACAGTAATTAAAGTCAAAGTCATAATATTCGCGTATACCTTTTTCAAGCAATTGTGACACTTAAAAGTTAAGTATCATCACCACCGTATCCCTTTCGGGGTGGTCACAAACCACGACTTTAAAGCGGAATCACTTTTTCAAATGTTGCTATAGGCCGATCGTGACAAGTGGCATGCTCGTCGATGTCTCTAGCATACCAAACTCGAATATTTAATAAATTATTGTGTATTGACCAGGCGGATCCTGGAAATCTTATGTTTAAACCTTTGTCATGTTTCGTAGAAGCTAATTTTTACTTTATGTGTAACGTTTGAAGGTATTTTATTTTCTCATTATATATAACATGATGTTAATTTAATTGTTTTTACAACCAAGCCATGGTTGTAAAAACATTTTCTTAAAATCCAATAGGGTCGCGGTTAAAACCCCTTCATGTACCAATGAGAAATTAAGTTTCCTACTATGTACTGACGTCATAGATTTACAACAACACCGTTCCCGTTTCCTACTAGGTACTGACGTCATAGATTTACAACAACACCGTTCCCGTTTCCTACTGGGTACTGACGTCATAGATTTACAACAACACCGTTCCCGTTTCCTACTAGGTACTGACGTCATAGATTTACAACAACACCGTTCCCGTTTCCTACTAGGTACTGACGTCATAGATTTACAACAACACCGTTCCCGTTTCCTACTAGGTACTGACGTCATAGATTTACAACACCGTTCCCGTTTCCTACTAGGTACTGACGTCATAGATTTACAACAACACCGTTCCCGTTTCCTACTAGGTACTGACGTCATAGATTTACAACACCGTTCCCGTTTCCTACTAGGTACTGACGTCATAGATTTACAACAACACCGTTCCCGTTTCCTACTAGGTACTGACGTCATAGATTTACAACAACACCGTTCCCGTTTCCTACTAGGTACTGACGTCATAGATTTACAACAACACCGTTTCCGTTTCCTACTAGGTACTGACGTCATAGGTTTACAACAACACCGTTCCCGTTTCCTACTAGGTACTGACGTCATAGATTAGGTACTGACGTCATAGATTTACAACAACACCATTCCCGTTTCCTACAAGGTACTGACGTCATAGATTTACAACAACACCGTTCCCGTTTCCTCCTAGGTACTGACGTCATAGATTTACAACAACACCGTTCCCGTTTCCTACTAGGTACTGACGTCATAGATTTACAACACCGTTCCCGTTTCCTACTAGGTACTGACGTCATAGATTTACAACAACACCGTTCCCGTTTTCTACTAGGTACTGACGTCATAGATTTACAACAACACCGTTCCCGTTTCCTACTAGGTACTGACGTCATAGATTTACAACAACACCGTTCCCGTAAGGAGTAAAGCACGTTAAGGCGTCACGTCTTTCTCGGTTCAAGTAATACCAACTTGAGGAATCTTTAATAAATTAACATCAGGCCCTCGCCAACCAGTCTGGCCAGTGGTAGTCGAGTGTAAGCTATATTCTCCAGAAATATGTGTTGAAAGGCCTATCTCCAACAGTGGGGGTCTAGGACTCTGTGTCCTAGGAGCTGTAATTAATTTTAATTTCTGCAAAAAGCCCTTATGTTGACAGTTGTTTGAGTTATCTTTAGCCTCCATTTTTAATAAGACATCGAAGTTTGTTTTTTATTTGTTATACGAGTATGTCAAATGATTGGTGGTTGGACTTTTATAGCTTAGCAAATCACATGGCTTGTAATCAGAAACAGGGGGTGAGAGTCTAGAGAATCCTAGAACTATTTTAATTACAATATTTTTAATTACTGTGTTTATTTATTTTCAGGTAATGTTAGGGGGCGCGGGGTTGCCGGGTGGCGATGACATGCTTACGGTGACGGTGGTGAGGGACGAGCATGGCTACGGGATGAAGGTCTCAGGTCAGCATGAGTTTGAATACAATAATAGTACAATGAAATATAATAATAATATTTAGGATAGATAGGTAGTTGACTATTGTAAAAAAATAATGTATTTTTTGTTTTGTTATTATCTTTATTTTACCATACATAATACATACATATCTTCACGCCAAATCCCTTGCGGGGTAGGCAGAGACAATCGAGCGCCATTTGACACGATCACGACATACCTCTTTCGCTTCATCGACATTCATCAACCTCTTCATACATGCCCTTTTGTTACGAAGGCTTTTTAATGTACCTTCAGCCAGTGTTTTATTTATTTGATCGTGATATGTGAGTCTCGGTCTGCCAGGGCCTCTTTTACCCACAACTTTCGCATTATATACCTGGTTCGTCAATCTTTCTTCGCTCATTCTTTCAACATGCCCGAACCATTGTAGCATTCCTTTCCTTATTTTTGTCCCTATGCTTTCTTTTATACCTACCATTTTTCGTAGCCAAAGTGTAGCATATCCGTCGTAACGACCTCATATCTACTGCATTAACCCTACTTTCATGCGTATTCTGACATATCCACGTCTCGCTTCCATAGATCAGTGTTGGTACCAACATGGCATTGTGTATGGCGAGACGAGCTTTGTCACTGACATTTCGACTAGCTATCAGTAACCCAAGGTCACCGTTAACACTATTTCCCGCGTTCACTCTTCTTTCAACATCCCTATCATACTTCCCATTTGCAGTGAAAACACTGCCCAGATATATAATTTCATTTACTTGTTCTAGAGTTTCATCATCAATCTTTATCGTCACGTACCAGAGTACCTAAAATTACACTGATTATCGTTTTATTAACGAAATCTATAAAAAGTATTTTTCCAAGAATCCGTAACTAAATAAACAAATTAAAACACAAAAAAATGACAAATTGACTATTCCAGCTATAATAATAATAATGTGCCTTCTGTATGTAAATTAAAGGAAGAATGATTTTCCTTTAAATTGCTAAATTTGTACGGTTTTCAAGAGGAAAGTCCTAAATATATGTTTTGCTATTTGTTAATTGTTTGGGTTACCGGAAGTTCCTATCACATTTCCGTGTATAACGTCTGGTTGGTGACACAGTGGGATTGTGCTTTAGGTTTGCTTTTGGTTGTTCTGGGTACGTAGGATGAAATTGTAATTCACTTCTAAAGTTGTCTTAGTGAGTACATCTGATGATTAATATCTCTCTAAAGTCTTTCAGTGAAGCGAAAAAAATAAAAATTCTCCAAAAATACCTATGCTCTGGATGGCCTATTGCAGTAGTGAGGGAGTGAATACTATGTTCTAAGGGCTGTCAGGTAATTTTGTCACTGCCTCCGAGGTCTAGGTTAGTGGATTTAGACGTCGTCGTCGTCGATTTAAACTTCCAGGTCGAAACACAATAATTAATTAAATTTATTTGTGATATTTCTTAAGTTTGGTAAGCTGAGGACATCGACGAGCTTGCCACTTAGTCATGATGGGCCGCCAGTAAAGTTGGCTAAATGTGAATCCGCTTCTTTAAAAAACAACGTGGTTTCTAAAGGGATTCGGTCGTGATGATACTTTACTTCTTCCTTATTCAGTCAAATAACCAGAGTTAATATGGCCTTAAAAATTATTAAATGATGATCGATGGAGTAGACGGGATTTTAGAATGGAGAACACTGGAGGTAAAACGCAGAATGGAACGACCTTCCGACAGATGGACGGATACCCTGAAGTCTGAAGGTCGCCGGTGGGGTTGGATAGGGTGGTAGAAGATCCTGTGTAGCGGTGTTGTTGAATGACTGTGATGTAATTTGTTCTTCCAGGAGACAATCCCGTGTACGTCCAGTCCGTGAAGGAGGCGGGTGCGGCGTGGCGAGCTGGTCTGCGCTCCGGGGACAAGATCCTGCGGGTGGACGGGCGCCCCGTGCACACCTGCGCGCACCAGGATGTAGTGCTCATGATCAAAGGTACTGACGAGGGGACACGGGGAGATAAAAAAATATGTGGAATGGTTTGTAATAACGGGTATATTTTTATATTAGCACGACATGTGTCCTGATGGTAAATGGCGTGCAAGGTCTATAAATGTTTACAATTTATAAGTTTGTTGTGAATAGCATGACACAAAGAGCCTTTGGTTCCAGTAAGTTGGTGCGTCGTCCACGCACTATTCTCCAGGAGATGTCGATTTGCGCGAGCAGGTTTAAGCCCATGTGATTATTATCTGTTGGGTTACCTCAAGGCCAAGGTTTTCAAACGTCTTCCGAAAACCCTGAGTGACCTGAAAATTGCAATTACACCTACGCTGGCCGAAACAGTTTATGTATGCCAAGCGTTGACGCGAAAATTGTTAAGAAATAAAGGGTGAAATTATACTAGAAGTTTTAAAAAGATTTTGTGAATTATTTTTTATTAATTTTAGTAGATTGATTGTCAAGTAATAAAGCTTTTTCTGATTTGTATATATATTTTTAATTACTACCTCCACTGCTCGTGTGAGACTCATATGTTTAAGACAACGATCAAAACTATATAATCTAGGATTTTCTTTGTCTGAATATATACAATCCTTGGTATCGGGGTGCATATTTTGGCCTGTGGGTGTGGCTGGGTTGCGGAATACAAAAGAAGTGGTATAAGGTTATAGACACGCTCAGTTTTTATCTATTGCACTATTCCTGCCTTCATTTGAATGTCTAAAGTGTATTGTGTTATGTTCTAGCAAACCCCTCGACGACCCTGACAGTTCAACAAGACTACGCCCGACACAAAACTCCTATCACAGCGCCCGTACCTGTTAATGTAAGTACTTATATCTCACAGCCATAAATCGGTATCCATACCATATCAGATACTCAACAGCTGCAATTTATAATGACTGCAAGGTTCTTACAGTGAGACAGCTCTTCATTTCGTCTATGGTCCTGACTCATCATTCGAAGTTGGCAGGTAAATAAAAATAGTAAATATATTGACTCCAAACGAAAAAGAGGTCTAATCAGTACCTACAATATATGCAGGACCACATTAGCTAAGAGATTTGCTGGGTTCTTGGGTGGATACATATATAACAAGACCAATCATAATATTGATATATTTAAATTGAATAAAATTGAATGCAAATAAAATTGTTATCATCTGTTGTCATCATCTAACAAAGAACTATGACCAAACAGAAGATATTTTGATCACAATAAAATAAATTTATAAATTCGATTTACTTTACTATCACTCTCACACACCAATTTACTATATTATATTATATTATTACACACAAATACAAAATAATGCATGCTCTTCTTCTTCTTTATTATTATTGCATGATTTTATAAGTTTAGTTTCTTTAATATACCTAATAATTTATTGAAATAATAATAATATGTTGTGCCCGGAAAGAGACCTGCTAGCTAACTATATTTAACAGTAGTTGAAAGACTATTAGTTTAGCTAGCAGCGACACATTTGTCTAAATTACTAGTTTAGATATTGTTTGTAAAAGTGCCTACCTACATCTTCTGTAGGATTATTTTTTTGTGAAACCTTAGTAATAAGTATTTTTAATTAATAAACTATTTGAATTTGAATATTATAAATGATTTAAAATATTGACTTGCAACTATCCGTACTAGGTATTTTTTATTATATATATATATTATATATATTGTAATTATTATTTAATTCGAATATTTAAAACACACAATCACAAATACGTATGAGAGATTTGTTTGTTTTGTGCGCTGTGACGTAACTATATTTTGAACCGAAAGCTAATCGTTTAGTTTTTACAAAGAAAATGTTTTTTTGTTATTAAAATTGGATGTAGTTACACATAAAGGATCCAATCCACATGAGATTAATTTGAAGTTGTAGGCCATTAAAGTTGGAATTTAGATTAATCCATCGACACATCGATGATTTGTAAAATGAAATGAAATACAAATAAATATAGGTTCATAGTTTTAAAATACGCCATTTCTGGCACACAAATGTATACTAACTTAATTACTCATTTATACAAAATTTGTACAATGTCAATTTATACATTGTCCAACATTTATTACATTTAGAATGTGTCAAAAACTGTATTTTTATATGGATCGCTTTTGATATAAGGTATATCCTAGGGACCTGATTAAATTAAATTTAATTAAAAATAATTAAATCCTTTTTGCGTAACTACGTCCAATTTAAAAAAATATAAGCAATATATGTGTCGCGCCCCTGGTCGGTTCCCCGCACGAACCGCACAGTATATCAGCTGATAACTATAATTGACCATGAAGGTGAGTGATGTGTGACCAGCTGGTTGGTGACGTCACCGCATTCCACACATGTCATATTGTGAAAAATTACACCAATGTTTACCTAGCTGGGTAGGTGATAACTTAAACTTAAAAACCAGTTTTAAAAGTATGTAAATTATGTAATTTATTTTTATATAATATTATTTATTTTTAGCATTCCTCTAGCACACTCCCAAAGGTTAGCTGTAAGAAAATAAAGTTCGCCCTTGTACCATTACTTATAAGTAATGTGCAATATAAGAGTTTATAAATATATAAATAGTGGTTATTTAGCCAAATGACATCATCCATTTTGGGCTACTTGTGCTGCGTACAATGATAAAAAAAATTTAATTAGTAGTTTCGATACTATTATTAATGAGACTAATGTTATGTTTACTATATATTACTGTGCTGTTAACTTATTTGGAAAATAAAATATGTTAATGATATAAAAAAATATATGTCATGATAATATTTTATTACAATATATCTTGTTAAAAAAACATGGATAAATATATGTATGACTGTGAATACAATGTAGCCCAAATCCCCATACAAGATGAATGATGTCATTTAATGGGGGCTTATACCGTATATAACCTCATAGGTACTCATAGCTAAATTTAAAAGGTTATTAATTGATCGTTGTGGTGCAGTTCTGTATATGTTTTATTTTGTAAATCTGATATAGCTGAGTTTTTGCAGATTCCTTTCTCAGTCAGATTAAACATTAACAGGTTAAGCTGCTGGACTTCTCCTAACTTTTTTGACCCTTTGCTGCTTAGTCTTCCACTAACAGGAGTAGAATTATTAAAAATATATATATATGATGATTCATAAATGCCTATAATACGTTTACGTGAATAGAGATATTTTGACTTTGACTTAGCAAGCTCGTCCGTCACCAGCAGCGTACCATAGACGAGAATAAAATCAATTATTGTATTCTAAATAGAAATTAAGATTTGAATAAAAGAAAAGACATCCTTCGCGTTTAAATCTGGAGTTAGTTTTGTTTTTGAATTATTATGAAAATGACAGTAACTACAATCCTAATATTGTTTTTGAATTATTATGAAAATGACAGTAACTACAATCCTAATATTGTTTTTGAATTATTATGAAAATGACTACAATCCTAATATTGTTATTGAATTATTATGAAAATGACAGTAACTACAATCCTAATATTGTTTTTGAATTATTATAAAAATGACTACAATCCTAATATTGTTATTGAATTATTATGAAAATGACAGTAACTACAATCCTAATATTGTTTTTGAATTATTATGAAAATGACTACAATCCTAATATTGTTATTGAATTATTATGAAAATGACAGTAACTACAATCCTAATATTGTTATTGAATTATTATGAAAATGACAGTAAGTACAATCCTAATATTGTTATTGAATTATTATGAAAATGACAGTAACTACAATCCTAATATTGTTATTGAATTATTATGAAAATGACAGTAACTACAATCCTAATATTGTTTTTGAATTATTATGAAAATGACAGTAACTACAATCCTAATATTGTTTTTGAATTATTATGAAAATGACAGTAACTACAATCCTAATATTGTTATTGAATTATTATGAAAATGACAGTAACTACAATCCTAATATTGTTATTGAATTATTATGAAAATGACAGTAACTACAATCCTAATATTGTTTTTGAATTATTATGAAAATGACAGTAACTACAATCCTAATATTGTTATTGAATTATTATGAAAATGACAGTAACTACAATCCTAATATTGTTATTGAATTATTATGAAAATGACAGTAACTACAATCCTAATATTGTTATTGAATTATTATGAAAATGACAGTAACTACAATCCTAATATTGTTTTTGAATTATTATGAAAATGACAGTAACTACAATCCTAATATTGTTATTGAATTATTATGAAAATGACAGTAACTACAATCCTAATATTGTTATTGAATTATTATGAAAATGACAGTAACTACAATCCTAATATTGTTATTGAATTATTATGAAAATGACAGTAACTACAATCCTAATATTGTTTTTGAATTATTATGAAAATGACAGTAACTACAATCCTAATATTGTTTTTCTATTTACTTTTCCAGTCTGAAAAGCAGCGACAAGTGCAGTACACCAAAGTGCATACATTTCGTCTTATGTTAGAAAAGGAACAAAAGTATATTAGAGATTTAAAAAGTAAGTATTATATTACCTACTTACATAAATCTTCGGTGAATTAATGCCTCAGAGAGACAGACTTATGCAAATAAAATGTACGCAATCTAAGTAACATACATTTTTTTTAAGTCAGTCCTAAACACGTAATTTATTAATAATATTTCATAACCGAGTTCGAATTCCAAGTGTTGCAGAATTTGATACTTTTCGCGTCAATATTGCCGAAACACGTCGGATATTTTACAGCGCGGGAAAATCGCAAAAAATAAACTGCAACTTCTGTCCCATATATATAGTCAAATTTATCGTTTTCCATAATTATTCACATTGTAGTAGCACATTATTACACAACACTTTCGTCTAACAGTATCCACAGCAAAGTAATATACAAGACATGGAATTTGGACCAGACATGTCCGTGCAAAAGGGGAGAATTGACCTCATACATTTTATTTATTTATTTAGCAATTCTTACAGCTAATTTATACATACGAGTATATAGGAGAAAATAGGAATACGATAAAGCCAATAATAACAGTTCGCTGACAGATACAATAGAAGTAAGCAAAGAAAACTATTTTTTGAAGTAAAAATATGTGATCTTTTGTGAACTTTTTGGTTTTGTCAGTTTTACAACCGGTTGAAGAAATGAAGAAAATTTATATATAATAAAACGACGGACTATAATAATACGCTCACCATCCACCATTCTACTGCTCTCCCTACCCAACCAAATTCTGTATGATTCCGTTATTGCGTGTTGGAAGATCGTTTAATTATCTTTCGAATAAATATATACGAGTATTTAATTAGTTCATTATTATTATCATTATCATAACGGCCTCCAGAACACGAGAGTTGGAGATGGGTCTCTAGAGAATTTAGCCTGACCAGACGCGATGGCGATGGTGGGTTGGAACCGGGACCGACTTAAGTAATGTTGTATTGGTACATGCTGGGTATTATGTTTAAAACACAAGATTAAGTAATGATAACTCTGCTCGGTAGCATGTGTTCTCAATTTTAAATAAAAACCAATCAAGTACCCATGGTCCGTAGTGGGTAACACGGGTCCAGCTATCGGTCTGCGGTCTACTCTGCTACTTTGTCTAGAAAATGAGTCACTAAAGCAAATGGCAAGGATCTGCTAGAACCAACAAGTGAGAAAAAAGACAGGTTTTCACTGCGGGCACGCTTTCTTCTCACACTTCACTTTCTCGGAACCGTTTTAGGCACGATTTAGAGTCCAACCCGGCTTGGGAGCTTTCACACTAAAATCGCGGTGATTTTCGAACCGCATGGGCCGAGCGGAGATTTTGTACTGGCGCCAACTTCACGAAACTACTCGCGATCCATAGACGATTCTACCAGGCTTGGTGGTAGGAATTTCGGAATGAATGTGGATGGGATAAATTGGTGTAGGATTCTGTTGGATGTCTTAACAATCCACATTTACATATATGACACCGGGGTTTTTCAGCTTTCCTTCAACCGATACATCACCACTTAAAATTTATTAGTTCATCATCATTACATCCCCTAGAACACGAGAGGTCTGGACCTCCACTGTTTGATATGATGGGCCTTGCAGAAATTTCTAGAGAATTTGGCCTACATTTGCTACGTTAGCCAGACGGGTTGGCAAAGGTTAGATGTCAATTTTTAATGACAATTCATTAACGATTTTGTTGAACCGGGACCGACAGCGTAACGTGGAGAGCGCGGGAACGGCGGTGTTGTAAATCTATGTATTATTTTTTTAAGGAAACCGAGCCATCATTGTTGTCATTAAAATTAATTAGTTATTAAAATTTATTTCCAGCTGAGCTTTGTAAAGTGCCTGATGTAAGGAAGCAATCGGAATTAGAATCTGCAGAACTAAGATGTGCCAAGTTACAGAAGGAAATTGATACTTTGGGACCTGGCAAGGTAAAAAACTAGGTTTAAGCCGACTTAGAAAGGAAACTGCCTCTGTAGACTAAGCTGTTAAGTCTATGGATTTAGACGCAGAGGTACTGGGTTTGATTCCTGGTTATTGTCTCCCAAAATAATTTACTCAATTTATTTATGTTTTTTGAGTTTGCTACGCTAGAGACATCGACGAGCTTGTCACTTGTCATGATGGGCCGCTTGAGTGAAGTTGGCAAAATTTCAACTCGCTCTTTATAAAAGCTTTCTGACTACCCCGGAAGGGAAAAGGTCGTGATACTTTACTTTTCTTTTTTAAAAGACTTAACGCGACAGTAAAATCCACTAACGAAACGCAAAAGGTAGATTAATTTACAGACTATACTAACATTATCATCATCACGACCTAATTGCTCTAGCGGGGTGCTCAGAATAGTTGCCAGAAGCGAATTCACATTTAACCAACTTTACTGCCTGCCCATCATGACAAGTGGAAAGCTCTTTGATGTCTCCAGCGTACCAAACTCGAGAAATATCACAAATAAATTAAATATTAATCAAATGTATTATAATTAATAAATATTATTGTGTCCCCACTAGGAATCGAACCCGGTACCTCAGAGTCTATATCCACGGACTTAAACGCTAGACCACGGAGGCAGTTAATAAAAAAATATTTTTTCTAAAATAAGTACGACTTGTTTTTAAGTAACAAAGATTTTTATCTATTAGTATAATTTATTTTGATTTAAAATAATTGCTAATAGTCGATGTGTAGTTACCCAGCGATTTTAATCGCGCTTTTACAAGTGAAGACTTAAATTTTCATAAGGTACGTTCCATTATGACATTTGACCTCAGAACTCAAAGCAACAAGAAAATAAGAAATACAACTTTAAATAATATAGAATTAGCTGAAGCTAACTTAAACATTTGAAGGATGTTTTAAGGTACGTCGCAATGTACCTCGAGTTTGACGTGTCGAGGTGTCTCTCTATTTGACAGCTGAAAGGAATAATTGATTACATTTTTTAAATGCTGGTTCGCGGCCTTCGATAGCTCCAGCAGTGAGAAACCTGGTCGGGTCACAGCAGTACAAAGTTACTCCAAGTCTAGAATTATCTGTAGAAAATCTACTTACTCGAACTAGTAATGACGAGGATTCCAGTAGCCACGCATCAGCCTTCAGGTCACCTGCGAGACAATCCAGGTGCGGTATATCAACACTTTATATTCGCGAACACGGTATTATCATTAGAGCGGCGCGGGTTGAGCGTACTCCAGAGAGGTGGAGCTGGTGGTCTTTCCGAGGACACAAAGCCTACCAACGTTTCCGAGCTCCGAAGCACACTGGTGCGAAGCGAGCAGCAGGGCTGTCTTATCGACGACTGCCGCGCCATCTAGCGCAACACGGGCGCATGAAATGCAACAATCAATGGCTAGCCTTGTAAATGGTTTTCACAAATAACAATAGATGGCGGTAACCAAATTCTGCGGCCAGACCAGTAGCTGTTAAGGATACGTCTAAGAATACGGGTGTTTAGCTTTTATTCAGAAAGATGTATAATTAAATGAGTTCTAGTGATATAGTTACAATTCCAAGGTAAAAGAATTATGAACGAAAATGTCACAATGAAATGTCCCGTAACTCATAAATGCATTAACAAATTATTCATTATTTTTAAACTCATTATATATACAATTTGTGTTGCTAACATGTTTTCTAAAATATCGTAACAAATGTATAAAAATAATATAAAATTACATATTTAAATATTTATTTATTTTTCTAATGAATTCATGCGAGCAATCTTTGTGCTTCTGTGTTTTGTGTCTTAAAATAGCGATCCATCATACATTTGCGATTTTGGTTTGTATTTTCGCCAAACAATTGAATTGGTATATTTTTTAACATCATATTGATAACACTTTTAAATACAATTGTAGAATAATTACATCCATTTTTAAAGTTACAATAACACAATTTAATTAAAATAAACTGCACTAAAACAAAGAATGTAATCAAGACAACAATACACACTATTTGCAATCAAACGTAACACCTACACAGAAGCATGACATAATGGGTGTAACTCTTAACAGACGAGTCCGGACAAAGAAAAACCTATCGAAAAGCCTTCGAGTCCTCAATCGTCGAGCTTCTTAAGTGGAATACCTCGCTCGTTGAGCAACCTCACTGGTCAGAGTTTGAGGAATCTACGACAAGCAAGATCGAGACAGGACCCGCCATTAATGCGACAAAGCTCAGACGAAAATGGAAAGAAACGACACAACAACACCGTTCCCTTAATCCCGACGACATGCCTCGACAATCTATCCCCACCTCCGTTACCCCCCCGTTCTATAATCAACCCCATGGCCAAACCTAAATATCCTGGGAAATATTACCCTACTAGAATGCACCAATCGATGCCGTGCGATTTCGTTCAGAATAACCTGAAGAATTTGAGAAGGTCGTCTCACTCGCTGGACGGCGAACTCGATGGGCCGCAACCTAATTCGATCGCGTTACAAATGAACTACCCATTGGTTAACGTGCCGCCGCCATCTTTACAAGTTAGTACATCTTTTGATTTCTACCCACTATTTGGCTACGTTTCGAAATAGAGAAAAATGATATTTTTAATAAATTATAGTATACTATGTGCAGATGAACCAAGAAATGCCATCATCATTTTTGAGCTTTCATTGTACTACTTGTAAAATATGTTATCGATACTTTAATTGATAAGACTAATGTTATTTTGACTATATATTTCTGTGCAATAAAATATGTAGCTTATGTATCAATCAAGGCATAAAAAACGAATTTCATCAAGCGCTTGACTGATGGAAGTATTTGACACTGACAATTAATTGTTGTACATTTAGTTTACAGCTGACATAATAATTTTGCACACCTAAACTATTATAATAAAGGATATTTTATTAAATTGTAATCTTGTTGGAATCATGTATTCAAAAATGAATATATTATGACTGTGAATATAGTTTAGCCCAAATCCCCATAGAAGATAAATTTAAACTTAAATGCAGAGTTGTATAAATAACAAAACTCTCTAGAAAACATAACCCCAGACCTCCACTGCTATACAGAGGGAGAATTTGGCCTACACTGGCCACACAAATCGAGGCTCGTGTCAATTTTAATTTATTAATGATTCCACAAGTTGGTAACTACTACAGTACAAACAGTAGCTTTAATGAAATAAGAAAATATATATCATAATTCTAATATTAATAATGTTTTTAAATAATATTTTGACATTTTGTGACGTAGTCAATGTTATTGCATGTCTTTCGCTTCTTCGTTGGTGTCTGTGTGCTTCTATATATCTTGTATATATTTACTCATAAAATTATTTAATTAAGTAATTTAGTTATTTTATGTTTTCACTCTCTGACGGACTGTCTATAGTACTGATATCACCTAACACTATGTCGGTTTGTCATAAACTCAAAACAAGTATCATATATGTTTATATTTTTTGTTAAATGATGTGCCTCCTACTGCCGCCCACAGGCAAGTCACAATGAAAAAGAAACAAAACATAAAGTAACTAATCTTTATTTTGATGTATCTTTATACAATCACTGTTGTACGCTTTTTTATACCTTTTTATGTTATTATTCCACTCACCTAGCACTCTTATTAGATGTTGCAATCTAGCAACTGAATATTTTTTAATTGTATATTTTTTATCAGAAATGTCAATGGTTAATTATTGGCAAAATACAGGTTAATTTTCGGTCCCAGATACAGTTACTATAGCAGGCTGTCTATGGAACGTTTTTGACATTTATACTACTAATTGACATTTGTAATACCGCTACAAGGTCTCAGTTATTTTAAATGTCAAAAGTGTTAATTGGACAGCCCGCTACATCCGAGTTACAGATTCCTATCTCAGTCAGAGTAAAACGGTCACCGGAATCTGCTCGTCTTCTGCTAACATGTTCTCAGTTTGCTGCTTAGTCTTCCACTACCAGAACTAGGAGTCACTAATGCCTGCAATTGGTTAACGAGTACATTCTTTTCCCTTGGCTCCAGCGCCCATGCGGACAGCGAGCATCAAGGTCGGAGAGCTCGAGGGAGCCCACTATACTGTGTCCAGTAGAGCAGGCATCAGAGACATTAAATATATGTATAAAAAGATGGGGCTAGGAGCATAACTTCAGAATTAATCAGTCTATGCCAGTGCATTGCCGGTCATAGTCGTGTATAAGTACATAGATTATATTGTTTTACTGACAATATGTCGACTTGCATGCTAAGGAAGTTTTACACAATCTTCGCTCGTAAATAATAATATATCTAATATTTTGTATAAAAATAACAACCCGTCTTATATTTGATATCTTTAGCTGTCATCAAGGAACAAAGAAAACCAATTACAATTGACGACAATAATATTCCCATCTTGTTAGGCCGGCTTAGTGGTAAGTGGTAAGTGAGAGGCTGGCGTCAGTTGCTCTCATTCTTGGAGCTCGCATATCGCTTACCATCAGGTGGATTCACATGTTGTGCTCAGTATACAGAAATATATGCTTATGAGTGAAGTTATTTTGAGTTTGTGATGCAGATGGACGGTCCCCGGTCGTCGCTGCCCCCCGAGAGACCGGCCCCCGTCCACATGAGGAGTCAGTCTTCTCCGGAGCACCTCGACCATGGAAATAAATGTTAGTATTTATGATGATGAACCTTAGTTAATTTTATAAAAATAACAAAAATCCTTTATTAATAAAAGAAAGAAAAGTATCGTATTAGTAAGAATCGAGTCCTAAATCCACGGACTTATACGCTAGACAAAAAGTATCTAACAAACATGTATGAATGTAATTGCACTGCTTTTCAGAACGGCTATCTCCAGAAACTTGTACCATTTTTTTCCAGTTTCTCGATAAAAAGTTTAGATTCTATACACCATGGACGTAATGTTTCTATTGCGAAAGGAAGGAATATATACATACATCATTTTTAAAAAAACTTAAAATTTAGCTTACTCATATGTAGATAGTAAACTATGTGGTCTCAACTCTAGAAACCGTCTACTCCATCGTTCATAGGTTCTGCGACAGACGTGTCTAGCCCATTGCCACTTCAGCTTACTAATTTTGAAGGCTTTATCAGTAACTTTGGTTCTCCGACGGATTTTCTCGTTTCGGACTTAATCCATCAGATAAATTCCGAACATAGCTCTCTCTATAGCCCGCGGACCAGACCCACTGTCAATGTCAACGTTTCTGCTTGGTACGACATTACTGGAAGAACATACTTTTAATTTATTGCATAGCTATTATCGCGGGCTTTGAGCGCAGCGACCGAATCAAGAAATTCCGTAACGAAAGTAAACCTAACACCCCCCACTCCGACCGGCACCGTGCAACGTCTAACGTCGTTTCAGTTCGGCAGACTTCGGCACGGCGTTTGTGTGTCTGCGACCAGACGTATGCGTGTAGACTAGCTGCTAACTGCTCATAACTGATTCTATCTCTTTTAGACACAATGAGACAGCGTGCTTTTTCGCCGCGTCCACGAGTAATATAAAAAAACTTGAATTAATATCAAAGAAAAAAAAATACTGCATAAATAAAATAAATAAATAATTATAATATATATAGACCGCCTCCGTGGTCTAGTGGTAACAAACGTTGCCGTGAACTCGGGAGGTCGTGGGTTCGATTCCCACCGGGGGCAAGTTGTACATTGTATAATTTGTCTCGGTCTGGGTGTTTATATGTATAATATGTATATATTTACAAAAAAAAAGTATAATATGTAGTTTATCAACCATCTAGTTTCCGTAATACAAGCCTCGTAGCTTACCACGGAAACTAGATGGCGCTGTGTGACCTGTCTGGAAATATTTTTTGTCTGGAAAAATAGAATTGCTAAAAAATGCTATGCAATAGCTGTACCGCGGCTGTCCCCGAGTGCCACACGTATTTTTTTATAAAAGTAAAGGTTGTAGTATACAGGATTACTGGTAATTCGACGTATATCCATCAGGAGCCGATAGTGTAGCTAAAATGCAATCAATTTAACACTCCGATTTTTCGGTGTTTCGATGTTTGCCCAAAATTTGACAGTTAATCTATCTTCTATTCTATATAAATAAAAATGAATGTTGCTAAGCGCAACTCGAGAACGGCTCGACCGATTCGGCTAATTATTTTTTCGTTCCTTAAGGCACACAAATAAATAAATAAAATAATAATTGTGTGGACAATAGTAAAAACAACACTTTTCTTATCACATAAAAACTAGTTTTAAATGAAACAAAACTACCAGCTCCTGACGGATTACGTCGAATTACGAAAGACTGGGACAGCAACATAGTAACAAGGATGGAGCGATAGAGTAGAATTAATTAAAATTATACATCATACCAGAATTTTATTCACTGACTTATTACAGAGTTCATTTTGGAAAAACTCATACAAACACCTGAAAAATTAATATATCGAAATTTTGTATGGAAATATCTACTATAGCGGACAATATTGTCAATTTCAATAAATTGGATCTGGAATATTTATATATATTATGTTATTTTGTTTCCGCTGTATTTTTTAAAATGTATTTTGATTTAGGTGGAGAGAAGGAGTGGTGGGAGCGCGGCACCCCCCCTCCGGGAACCCCTCCGCCGCCATATGTACACAACACGCAGGTATGAAATTAACAGGGAAATACAAAAAAAACACATGGAAAGTTTTCCTATACATTTTGCACGGAAGAACGATTCTCATCTCTACTTCCAGACCACCAGACACCAGAGATGGCCCTTCCAGTCCATATATCTTATAGAATTTGGCATACACTCGCCACGCTGGCCAGACGGCTTGGCGAGGAGAAGAATGATTAATTAACTTAAAATATTATTTTGATATTTGTTACTGTTGAGGACAATGCCATCTAGAGATGTTATTGGGAATCATTACCGATTAATTTCAGACTAGTTCCCCACTAATTGCACAACTTCATGGTAAACTCAACAAGGAGAGGGCGCTGCAGTCAGCCCAACCGACCCGTTTAAAAATTTATTGTTAATTTAGAGACATTTTTGAATCGCGGAACGAGACGCATGTATTTTTGTACCTCATTAAACACATTTGCAAAGAAGACAAAGTCGTTATTATTTGAGACCTGCCTGCCCATCTGCACAGCATCACAACTCAAACAGTTACTGTTATTAAAATACTGTTTTAGGCTAACTGAAGTTTGAGTACAGGAACTACGGTCAGACTGGGGTTAACTTTATTACAGTTTTTGTTCTACGGGCCTCGAGGCATACTGTACAGAAGAATAGATGTTTGATGCAAACATCTATTGCAAAATAAATTAAAAATCACAGATTCACATTTAGCCAACTTTACTATAAGCTTATCATGACAAGTGGCAAGCTCGTCGATGACTCTCAAACTAGGGAAATATCTCAAATAAATTGTTGTGTCCCAACCACGAATCGAATCCGGTATCTCCACGTACTTGAACGCTAGACCAAAAAGTATCTAACAAACATGTATGAATACTAATATACTTTTATAATTCTAAATTAACTTGTATAAATAACGAGGAATGTTTCCAGCCCTGTGCAGATCCTCAGAGAGCCATCATTTCCATGGAGGATGACGATTCGCCTGCATCGGTTAGTATAGTTTTTAAATCATACTTCTTCCCAATCGGCTAGGTTTGTTTTTTTTTTTTTTTTTTAATATTTATAATAAGAATAGGCAGATAGAAAACTGATAATTATTTGTTTATTTAGGTTAAGTTAAGATGGGGCTGACATGCTCAATTTGGGTAAAAGCCCCCAATAAAATATGATTAAAAATAATAATAATAATAGAGTTCTTCACGCATTTTGCGCTTGCAAGTGCAAGTTTTTGTTTTGTAAATTAATTTACTGTGGATATTGTTGGTCAAAAGTGGTGTTGTTTTGTTTAATAATGTGCTACAATGTGAATAATTATGGAAAACGACAAATCGGACTTTAAATATGGGGCACAAGATGCAGTTTATTTTTTGCGGTTTTCCCGCGCTGTCAACTCCCATATTTTACCCGACGTGTTTGAGCTATAATGCCGCGAGTGACTCCAAGAAAAGCATCAAATTTCTGCAGCATCTGGAATTTGATGATGACCCCATTAACTCATGAATAAGAAAGATATATTACGTCAGACTTGGCTGTATGGGCTAGACCCTTTGCCTTCCCTATCATCTCATTCATCATCCATGGGGAGAAGAGAACCAAAAAAAATAAAAATAATAATAATCATACTTCTATTTGTCTTATTCATAAGTATATATAACTAGTTATTACATACCCTGGAACATAGAGAACGAGAATTTAGCCCACGCTAATTTATTATTGACGATTTCACAAGTTGGTATTAGTAGAACTAGAAGCGACGGCTTCACGCACTCCCCACGCGGCGGTGTTGCGTTATATTAGCACTGGAGTGCTGGCTCTTTACTGCCTAATTTTGGGACTGTACATTTAAGTGTGAGAGATTACAAGTTTAGTCGTTATCCTTATTGAACTTACCGGGAGTCAAATATTCCAAAAGACCACAACATGAAGTCGAATAAATATTATGATCTCACAGAAGAAATGATCAGGAACGGGTGCAAGACTCAGCTTTACGCAGTGGAAGTTGGTGCGAGAGGAGTTCCAGCAAAATCTTTGCATCACTTACTGAAAGAATTGGGCCTCAACAGGTCTGCAGGAGATACATTTATGGAACGAGCTTCCAAGACGGGATTAACGGAATCATACAGGATTTGGTTGGGGAGGGAGAGAAGCGGAATGGTGGATGGTGAGTGTATTATCGCGCAATAAAATACAATAGGGAGGCTTCCTTTTCTTAAACCAGCCTATTGTCGGTCGCAAGCCCGAGACACCATTCTTCTCATCTCTGACCCACACACGATGGACCCGGCACCCGCACGGTGAATCCATGGAATGCTTAGAAATTTATTTAGGCGGGGTCCACCCTTCGTGCTGATAAACCCTGTAAAGTGTATCCACACGTTTCAGAATCTGGCTCGAGTCAGTCGGAATAGGGACTGATGTCAGTCATGAGTCTCTGACTCCAGTTGCTAACATTCATGGACCTTGCGCGCTACTTGCCATCAGATAGGTCACATGTCGTGCTAAAATGTTAAAAATACCAAAATGAAGAAAAAAAATAATTTTGTTCTGACTACTGGAAAAAGTGAAGGGAAATAATAGGACTTACCAAGTCTTCTTTCACATTTCCCACTTCTTGGTGTGTGATTTTTATTTGTTTGGTTTGGAAATTGGAATTGTTTTGCTTGTACTCAATATAGATACAATTTATGGAAACCTGCTACAAAACTTACCATTGTTTCTAAAAATAGTCACCAAATGTGTATTAAAATATTTAATGGTTTGCCTATAGAGTTAAAACAATTGACATCAATAATTAAATTTAAGAAGCTGTTAAGTAAATGTTTAAAAGAACAATGTTTTTATAGTATCTAAGAATTTTTACATTATAAGTATTGACAAATATAATTTTAGTTGTAATTGACATGTACTATTATTTGCATACCATTATGGTAGGATACAGCTGAACTGTAAAATTGTATTATCCTATATCTACCTGTATTCTGTGCAATAAACGATTTTGAATTAAAAAAAAAAAAAAATGAATTTGAATTTAGGGAAAAATATCAGGATTGTTGTGAAAATTTAGGTGTTGTAAATCTGTGACAAGTGTACGTAAGAAAAGTGTATTTGTACATGCCGGGGTTTGAACCGCATCTTTTTGTAATAATAAACGTAAATTGCATTTTTATAAGCGGGCTGTGTTACTAGGACCATTAACTAAAACATGCAAAAAGTGTTTTTGGCTCAGGGACGATGGCATTAGTTTGTCACGTTTGTCCGGATGATGCTAATTAAGATTATAGAATTTAAATTTTAAATATTTTTTTTAGGACACTTCAACATATTCTGGTCTATTTTCTAATCTCCACACAGTCCGGTATTCCAAAGCGAGAATGGCTGTACTACTCAACTGGTTACTTGCCGAAAAACGGTAAGTTATTTACTATTCACTATTACCTAACAAAACATTTTTATTTACTATTACCTAACAAAAACATTTTTATTTACTATTACCTAACAAAAACATTTTTATTTACTATTACCTAACAAAAACATTTTTACTATTACATAACAAAAACATTTTTATTTACTATTACCTAACAAACACATTTTTATTTACTATTACCTAACAAAAACATTTTTATTTACTATTACCTTACAAAAACATTTTTATTAACTATTACCTAACAAACACATTTTTATTTACTATTACCTAACAAACACATTTTTATTTACTATTACCTATCAAAAACATTTTTATTTACTATTACCTAACAAAAATATTTTGATTTACTATTACAGATTATGAAAACACAACATATTAACTATCAAATAAAAAAGAAATCATTTTGGCACGAGAACATTTTACTGGGCCCATTTCTCTAAGATTAATGGGCATTCTCATTTGTTTTAGTAACTTTTTTCTCTGTCTTTTTTCTCTGTTTAAGTATATGTAATTGAAAATATGTTTTAAATTATAGTAATTTTATATAGTAGAAATTCGATTGCATACACTTCTCAGAAGTACGCGCACACTTGAATAATATTTGAAGACGTTATAGTGCGAAAACTAGTTTGATTACATTTTGCGAGTTGATATTAAGAAACGCATTCACTCAGTGGCCAGACTGTAAACTATTGTGATTGTGATTACGGTGGCTTTTCCGCACTTAGTCTCCATTGGACCATTGTGCGTGACCTTCACTCCCTCAGTGGAGCCATCCGATCTCCTCCAGGAAGGCCCGGAGACCCGTTATGTTCCTGCAGACCTCCGGAAGAGTCCTCGCAGTCTGGAGGACCCTCGGTCTAGGCGCAGCCACACTGTCGCACTCCGAGAGCACATGCGCGGCCGTCTCCTCCTCCGCCATGCATCCTCTACACAGTGGGCTATCTGTAATGCTCAGAATATAGCTTGGCTCTGTCAAGGCCCAGGAGGCGTCGTGTGAGGCGCCTGTCTGGGTTGGGAAGGGCCTCCCTGGACTGTCTGCATAAATATTCACGGATAAGCCATTCTCCACGCACAAGTGTTGAACAACTTTAAGGGCTGACTGCATGACATCAAAATCACGCTGGTCACCCTCCCACTAATGAGGATCGCGAGGTAGTCGGCGTATCCTACGGGGTAGTGGTTGTTATTGTTCAGCTTCGTTATAAGATCATTGGCTACTAGGTCCCACAGAAGCGGTGAAAGCACCCCTCCTTGCGGCATCCTTTAGCAGCTATGCCTCTTTTGACACCTTTGTATTGCCCTATGTTCCAGCATGTTGTTGATCCAGACACGAATGGCTTATCAACACAATGCCTCTGTAATGCTGCGTCAATGCCTGGGAAGCTTGTTTGATCAAAGGCACCCTCGATATCAATGAAGGCTCCCAGACAAATTGATGAGTTTTGTACTGTAAACTAATTACTGGCGTTTTCACGTTACGGTTAAAACTAAATAATTAATATTTATTTATATTTCAGTTGTGCGTGTGCGAACCTGTTTCTATTAATAACGGACGGGTACCGCTCGGCCTCGCCCGTGTCTCTGTCTACCCTCAGACGATGGGCCTACGAAATACACTCCACGTTCCTCATGCCGACTGCCGTGAGTAGACTGTTCTCAGATTTTCTATTATTAATATCCTTTCGGTGCTGATAAAATCTTTGTTAAAAAATATTCATTTATAGCGGGCATTTAGCTCGCTCAGGCATATTATTCATGCTCTTGTAAGAATGAGACATACATACTGTATGTTTTACTACGTGTTTATCCTGGTTAGGCGGGATGGTATTGGGATTAGGTTACCCAGATCTTCACAATACACGGTTCACTAATACTCACACGTGTGTCAATGTAAAATGATGTAGAGTATTTATTGTGTGTGTTCTGAGTTAGCTGTTAATATTGGATAGAAAAAAAATATGTGTCCATTTGGACGAAAAATAATTGTGCTCCCTGCTGCGTGTGGCCACAATAGAGGTAGACGCCACGCCGCGGTCAGTACCGAAACTAGAGCTTCAACTAGATGGCGCGTCTGTACAGTGTACTTTGGATAATTAAAAAATAATTAAATTATAAAACGAGGTTGTCTATGTACTGTACTAAAATTGTTCACATTCAGTCTCTATTAGGAGATAATATTTCCGTATCTAACCCATCACTAAATTAGATTTATTCCTGAACTATTTATTGCAAAACTGTGCCCGTGGTCTAGCGGTTAAGTCCGTGGATTAAATAAATATTTCCAGACAGGTCACACAGCGCCATCTAGTTTCCGTGAAAAGCTACGCGGCTTGTGTTACTGAAACTAGATGGTTGATAAACTACATATTATACTTTTTTTTGTAAATATATACATATTATACATACAAACACCCAGACCGAGACAAATTATACAATGTACAACTTGCCCCCGTTGGGAATCGAACCCACGACCTCCCGAGTTCACGGCAACGTTTAACGGAGGGTATCCTGGCCGGGATACAAAAATATTTATTATTGTAAATAAATACATTTAAATTAATTTTAATTAAATTGTTATATTTCCCGACTTTGGAACGCTAGAGACGTCGACGAGCTTGCCGCTTGTCATGATTTAGTAAAGTTGGCTAAATGTGAATAAGCGTGGTTTCTGACCACCGCGGAAGGAATACGGTCGTGATGATACTTTTTATTTTTATTTCAGTTAATGTCTTTTAATGGTGTAGATGAAAATATGGCGAATGAAATTGAACATGTATTAGAAAATGGTGAGTTTAATTAAATACTAATCAAATGTGGGCCATCTGGCCAGGCGTAGCGAGTGTTGGCCAAATTCTCTAGAAATTTGTGGAAGACACATCTTCTGCAGTGGAGTTGGTTTTGCCTAATGTTGGTCTTGGTCTTGCTCAGACATTTTATCCTATTTTTTTTAAACTGCGTCGTGTCTGTCTTATTTTAGGACAGTCTGGTGTCTGTATGTCTCCATAAATAATCTCCAAAACTACTGTTTAGATGTGGAAGACTATTTTTTTCATTTTATTTTATGGAAAACTATTGACAATACAATAAACTATAAAGTTAAAAATGAAATAAAACAAAGTGTAATTGAAAAGTTCTCACTTAATAATGACAATAATAAAACAAAGTGTAATTGAAAAGTTCTCACTTAATAATGACAATAATAAAACAAAGTGTAATTGAAAAGTTCTCACTTAATAATGACAATAATAAAACAAAGTGTAATTGAAAAGTTCTCACTTAATAATGACAATAATAAAACAAAGTGTAATTGAAAAGTTCTCACTTAATAATGACAATAATAAAACAAAGTGTAATTGAAAAGTTCTCACTTAATAATGACAATAATAAAACAAAGTGTAATTGAAAAGTTCTCACTTAATAATGACAATAATAAAACAAAGTGTAATTGAAAAGTTCTCACTTAATAATGACAATAATAAAACAAAGTGTAATTGAAAAGTTCTCACTTAATAATGACAATAATAAAACAAAGTGTAATTGAAAAGTTCTCACTTAATAATGACAATAATAAAACAAAGTGTAATTGAAAAGTTCTCACTTAATAATGACAATAATAAAACAAAGTGTAATTGAAAAGTTCTCACTTAATAATGACAATAATAAAACAAAGTGTAATTGAAAAGTTCTCACTTAATAATGACAATAATAAAACAAAGTGTAATTGAAAAGTTCTCACTTAATAATGACAATAATAAAACAAAGTGTAATTGAAAAGTTCTCACTTAATAATGACAATAATAAAACAAAGTGTAATTGAAAAGTTCTCACTTAATAATGACAATAATAAAACAAAGTGTAATTGAAAAGTTCTCACTTAATAATGACAATAATAAAACAAAGTGTAATTGAAAAGTTCTCACTTAATAATGACAATAATAAAACAAAGTGTAATTGAAAAGTTCTCACTTAATAATGACAATAATAAAACAAAGTGTAATTGAAAAGTTCTCACTTAATAATGACAATAATAAAACAAAGTGTAATTGAAAAGTTCTCACTTAATAATGACAATAATAAAACAAAGTGTAATTGAAAAGTTCTCACTTAATAATGACAATAATAAAACAAAGTGTAATTGAAAAGTTCTCACTTAATAATGACAATAATAAAACAAAGTGTAATTGAAAAGTTCTCACTTAATAATGACAATAATAAAACAAAGTGTAATTGAAAAGTTCTCACTTAATAATGACAATAATAAAAACAAACAATGATATTTTAACCTAAGATATATACAACACCTAAAATGCACAATAACAGCATAGACTATCCTTACATGATGGATTAGACTAAGAAGATATATAGAGAAGACAAATTCCTAAGCATTCCATGGATTCACCGTGCGGGTGCCGGGTCCATCGTGTGTGGGTAAGAGATGAGAAGAATGGTGTCTCGGGCTTGCGACCGACAATAGGCTGGTTTAAGAAAAGGAGGCCTCCCTTTTTTATATTATTGCGCGATAATACGCTCACCATCCACCATTCTACTCCTCTCCCTCCCCAACCAAATACTGTATGATTCCGTTAATCCCGTCTTGGAAGCTCGTTCCATAAATGTATCTCCTGCAGACCTGCTGAGGCCCAATTCTTTCAGTAAGTGATGCAAAGATTTTGCTGGAACTCCTCTTGCACCAACTTCCACTGCGTAAAGCTGAGTCTTGAACCCGTTCCTGATCATTTCTTCTGTAAGATCATAATATTTATTCGACTTCATGTTGTGGTCTTTTTGAATATTTGATTCCCACGGAACGGTAAGTTCAATAGGATAACTTTTTTCAACTTCCGAGTCGTCGGTTTTTGAATTGTTCAAATAAAAAATCACTGTTGTACTTTTAGAACACGAAAAAGAAGAATTATTAAGGAATGTATTTAGAAAAGCGAGACAAAAGGCCAAAGATGAACTCACGAGACAGTTGACAGAATTTCAGGTCAGTATGAGTTTATTTATAACAAACTTAATCATTTTATTTAGAATATTCTATATAACCGCGAGCGAAGGCTAATTTTTTTATAAATATATTAATACAATGTTAAATTTGTAGATTTTAATTTTCAATTAATAATAGTTAATGGTTTGTTTTCAGGTCAAACGACAAGTGGGTTTGGGTTCATTTTATGGTCCGGAAGATTCTGTGATAGAAAAATGTGATGTAGATAAACAACAGGTGAATATAGATTTTAATGTTATTATTTATCATAAAACCTTGTGATTCTATTGTCGGCAGCAATAAAATCTTTCGGGCGGGAGATCTTAGAATATTTATTGGTTCTACTTATCTTGCCTATTTGTTATTTAAGCGGAGGTTGATCTACCTTAAATATTGCCGCTGCAAGCATTCTTCGATGTCTATTCAAAATCCTGATCACGCTCACACCATCAAGTAAGGAAAATCATAAAAAACATGTGTCTCTCCACTGCTGGATGTAGGCCTTCCTAAGTGAAGCAACTGCACGCCATCTTTTGTAACTCTTATCCGTCCTCCGCCAGCGACTTTCTTCAGCTCATCCGTCCGTCTGTCGGGGGGACGTCCCGTTCTGCTTCGTGCGATACGTGGTCTCGTGGCAGATGTGTCCCACTTCATTGCCATTTCAGTTTGCTAATTTTAAAAACTATGTCACTTGTTTTGGTTCTCTGACGAATATCAACGTTTCCAATTGTATCCCTCAGAGAAATACTAGCATAAGTATAGATCTCTCCATAGGTCGCTGACCGTCAGGCCTGGACGGTAATACCAACTACCCCGTTACCTCATTACCTTAGGATATTACACCGGCAGTGAGACTACTATCTTTACGGACTCTGCCTCGACCGCGCTCTGCCATGGTCCCTTCGACCCGGATTTCGTTTTGAGAGAGCTAGTATTGTCCCCAGGAACAAGTGGTGGTGGAGCAGCTGATAGTGGGTCGCCTGCGCCGGAGCTCGGAGCTGGCGGTGTGCGGCGGGGAGCGCGCGCGCGCCCACCTGTCCGCCGCGCTGCTCACGGCCGCGCTGTGCCTGTCCGCGCGCGCCGCCGCGCTGCCCGCCGCGCTGCCGGCCCGGCCCGCCGCCTTCCTGCAGGGGGACAAGCACTACAAGCAGAGACTCAAACACCTCAACAAGGGGCAGGCCCAGCCGGTAACTATACGAGGACAAATTGTTATTTAAATTATCATCAGACTCTCGCCAGCCCATCTGTCCAGCGTGGTGAGTGTGAGCCATTTCTTCCTCTACCGTTTCGATAGGTCCATAACCAGGTCTAGTAGTTGATGCCCCTTTACGAGCTATCGTACATAATAAGCATTTCCTTTGTTTCCGTTACCTACTTACTTTACAATAAATAAGCGTACAAACGACATAATAACTGTTAACACAACAGTTTTTGATCCTTCGAGCCGAATATGGACCAACTTATGTACTAATTACCAACTCTTAATACTTTATAATATTTGTGTAGATTATAATAATCGTGTAAATGTTGTCATCAGTTTATAATTCGTGGTCACCACCTGACCCTCCTGGCGCTGTACTCCATGGCGCACTGCCACCACTGCGACCACGTGATCTGGGGATTGGCGCCGCAAGCATACTTCTGTGCAGGTAATATATGCCATGGCGGTTTGTCTGAGTAGCTTTGCGTGACCAATATGTTTCATTATTTATTTTAAAATAAGATTCTCGGATATCCGGCACATCTATACTAATACTGATATTACTATGGATGTGCATATTATTATAAATATGAAAGAAGCTTCGTCAATGTGTCTGATAAATGGTATGGTTGTTGATGGCTTTATATGGTCTGTCTTAGGATTTTAAGGAACAATTTTACCAAATTTTATCAAAATCGGTTCAGTTATATAGGCGTGAAGGGGAGACAAATATACTAATGGAAACAAAAAAACGTGAAGACAGCGCGATAAATAAATAAATCCAAACTATTAAAACATGCAGCGCAGTTGATTGTTCTTAACATGTTTATAACTAGTCGCAATATTAACTTGCGGTCGCGAGTGACTATGGTACGCCCCAAACATCTGGTTGCTGCCAGGGTCCAGGGATACTTAGTTGTATGTTTATTGTGGCAGACTGTAACCTGCGCGTGCACGTGTCGTGTGGGCGCGCGGTGGAGGAGGCGTGCGTGCTGGACGGAGAGCCGTCCTCCAACCGGATCAGCCGGCTGCTCGACCGGATACACCACACCGGTCAGTCTCGCATCTCACACACTCTTACATGCTCGTCTACACTCACTCACACTGACACATACACACTTTTAGACTAATCTACACATTTTACCACTCGTCTACACACTTTTATACTAATCTACGCACTTTTTACGACTAATCTACACACTTTTAGACTAATCTAAGCTGGTGCAGAAATACTATTGTGATGAACAATAATGAAATATAAATACATACTAATTAAATATAAATATCTATACACATTAATTAAATATATACATAAATAATAAATACATATCTAAGTACATAGTGAAAAGTTATTCTGTTTATGGTGTAAAAAAATGTATAACTTGTCTTTAAATATTTTGGGAGATGGAGCTTGTCTGATTACCAAAGGCTTCACTGGCGAGCTGCAGATACTGAAAATGAATCTGAATATCTGCTGGAAGAGTGGGGAAGGATTTTAAGTAAGTTGTTATGGGAAGAACAAGGTCAAAGACCATACAATATTCCGATTAAGACCCGAGTTTTCCCGATAGAAATACACAATATCTGTACGCACTTATATATTACACACATTTACCACTTGTCTACACTTTTAGACTAATCTACACTTTTACACCTTAATACACTTTACTACTTAATTACACACTGTTCCACTTGTTTACACACATTAAGTAATAGTTATTGTTGTTTCACAGCTCAAGATTCGAATGACAAGAAAACAAGAAAGGCGTCCAATACCTCACATTTTCTTAACAGTAAGTTTTCTCTCGTCTTGTGTTTGACAGTAATATTTGTATATGTGAAAAGAAATAGGCGTAGTTTGGAAAATATTTATATTAAAAATATGAATATTGTTACAGTGGAGCGCAGTTTTCGGAAAGCGGAGGACGAAGCCCCCGCGGAGTTGGCGTCTCCACTGCTCAATATAACAGGTCAGTCATTTTATTTACATTTTCAGGATATATCCACAGTTTTAGACGGTTATTGACAATTTTTATTTTAGGGTAATGTTTAAATGTAACTTTATTTTGTACAGCAGTATTCCATTAATTAAGTGCCAACGTTAAAATGTCAATAGTGGATTCTGTTATGTACTGTCACTTTTAGCCCGAATTTTACCGATCATAGTCGGACACACGTCAAAACGTTTTTCACTACTTTAAAGTTATGTACTTATGTATATCGCATCAGATCACACACTGATAACTATATAATGTCATTAAAATGTTCGAAAGGAATGAATTATAATAATAAAAGTATCATCACGACCGTTTGTCTTTCGGGATGGTCAGAAACCACGCTTACCAATAAGCGGATTTACTTTTAGCCAACTTTACTATAGGCCAATCATGACAAGTGGCAAGCTCGTCGATGTCTCCAGCGTACCAAACTCGACAAATATCACAAATAAATTAAATACTAATTAAATGTATTTATTTACATTAATAAATATTTTTGTGTCCCGACCAGGTATCGGAACCCGATACCTCCAAGTCTAGATCCACGGACTTAACCGCTAGACCACGGAGGCAGCTTCTTAACTTAAAACTAAACTACCAATTAAAATATTTACCCATGACTTGATCATGTGGCATGTGCCAAGAAGACCACTTGCAGCATTCCCCCGCCGCACAGCGATCCTGATTTACTGCGCGAGATCATTAACCAGTTGCTTAGACCGTTCTTTAAATGTTCGTTCCGAGACGCGATAATAGTAACTTAAGCACGCTTAAAGGTGTTCCGGTACGCGCTTAAACTGTTTTGCCAAAGCTGTGTGACGTCACAAATCACATCATTTCTCGCGCTTAGATTGCTCACGATATCGAGGTAGATCGCTCTGAGCGCTGTCACTTGTTTGCCATAATGTTCCGCGCCATTTTCAAGTTAATTTAATATTAGGTTTTATTTTAAATTATTTAATATTGTAATTCGTTTATACTGTTTCTATATTACTTCTTAAACAAATCTATAATTAATATTTAAGTAGGAAGTGAAAAATAAATGTCTGTAACACGGCAAGTTATTTTAAATTACCAAAATAAGTTAATAATATTAAACTTTACACATATAAAGATGAATAAACCGAAAGATGTATATTTGTTAGTATTCATACTCAAAGATGTGGAATCCGCAATTTATCTTCCATATATTAAAAAAAAATGTGATTTAGACCGTTCCGAATTGACATCACGCGAGCATCCAAATCGCGATATTTGATTCGGAACGAACGGTCAGTGTCATATTCGTTTTAAGCGCTCTGAGCGCGATTCGGAATGAGGTAAATAAATTAGCACATCACGGTTTATCTAATTGGATAAAAATATGTTTTTTTTTTTTTCAAAATGATCCCTGTAGAACTATTTTTTGGGTTTATCTATAGGTTTTTCCTAACAAAATGTGAGACCGGAAGAAAGCCATTTGGAGTTGTGCCAAGTATTTCAGTTTAGCGCTTGACATTGATAACTTTTTGTCGTATTTTTAAAGTTCGCATTATGTCAGCATATTGTGCAATATCCCCATTGTTCTTAACAATTTTACGATATACAATATCTTGTGGTACTAACTTTTTTCAAAACGTTATTTATGCTAACTAATTTATGTCGCTTTAACTGGTGGTTAAGTTTACTTGAATTAAGAACCCCATACCGCGTCAATTATGTACAAACATAAAATATTTTTAAAAGTACGATGGTATAAAAGTAGTGATGGCTCCCATAATAAGCGACCTCTATACTTAAGTGATGACAACTTGGCCGGTGTTGCCATCATAAAACAAGGCGACACGCGCGCAGACGGTTGTGCGATCACGAATGTGACACAACATCATTATTTCTATATTACTTCCCTCATCGTTTAAGTGGTTTGTTTGTATATTTATTATGTGTATATAGTATATATATATATATATATATCTTTATTTATGTACGTGTTATGTAATAGTAAGTATATATTGATATGTATATATGGATTTACTTAATATGCACCTACCAACTATACTGTCTAAATGTCCTAAAGGTTTGGCTGTCAGAGAATGCATTAATTCCGCCTTTGTACATAGGCCATTATTTTTTTTTTTTTTACGCATTTTTCTTCCTTGGGATTTCTTGTTTAAACATTCGACAAAGCTCACAACTTAACTTATTGTGAGCTTTGTAAGCGACAAAAATAACACAAGAGTGTTTTTTTAGTAACCGCCAAATTAGTTTATATTGCATTTTATTGTATCGACTCTTGAGTTTAAATTCTATATACAATACTAATTAATATAATATTAAGAATAATTCATTAAAAAAATATCCTGTTAATAAACAAAATGGCCGTTTCGATGCTCTATCTGCATTAACTGTATTAACTCAGTATTAAATACTCATTAAGTTAACAGTAATGTATTAAAATGATTTCATCATTACCGTCCCTGGAGGTTACTGTTGGAGATTGGCCTTCCAGAACGTATATCTAGAGAATTTGGCCTACACTCATCACATGGCTCTGATGTTTTTTTTATTGAAAATTTATTAACGATTCCACAAGTTGATATTAGTGGAACCGGGACCGACGGCAAAACTTGCTCTCCGAGGCACGGAGTACGATGGTGTTGTAAATCTACGACAAATGTATTTATTAAAAGTGTATTTCTCATTGGTACATGCCGGGGTTCAAACCCACCTCTTAAGGATGTTAAGGAAAGCGGTCTTACAACCGAGCCACCATCTTAAAATGATTTACCACCATATTATTTCTCATTGTTAGCAAATATTGATTTGACAATTAATATTATGGATACACATGGAATGGTGGCAAGAAATCTAGCTGCATTTCCCCGCTCAATTACAATACTGATTATTTAAGCGAAGAAAGAGCCAGCCCTCTTGTCATTAGAGGAGACGACAAGACGTGGTGCTATGTCTCTTAAGATTTATTTTGGGGCTTGGAAGTCCAGAGTTTCTACAAAAAATGAGAATGCCCATTTTTATTATAGAAATGGGCTCAATAAAATGGTCTCGTGCCATTATGATTTGTTTTTTATTTGATAGTTAATATATTGTGTTTTTAAAATCTGTAATTAATTTTATTTATTTTACTCTAGCATAACGACAATTGACAAAAACTTTTTTTACTTTAATAATTATATAGTTTCGATTCCGCCGATATAATTGCAGAATTATGAACACTTCGAAATCCAGTGTTTTATCTATAATAAATTACCTGATCATAAATAAAGAACCTAATCGTATTTTAATTTATTAATTATATTTTAATGCTGGGGTAAAACACAATATATTATTATGATTATTGAATTATGACTGCCTCCGTGGTCTAGCGGTTAAGTCCGTGGATTTAGACTCGGAGGTACCGGGTTCGATTCCTGGTCGGGACACAAAAAAAAAATATTGTAAATAAATACATTTAAATATTATTTAATTTATTTGTGATATTTCTCGAGTTTGGTACGCTGGAGACATCGACGAGCTTGCCACTTGTCATGACTGGCCGGCAGTAAAGGCTAAATGTGAACCCGCTTATTTATAAGCGTAGTTTCTGACCACCCCGAAAGGAAAACGGTCGTGATGATACTTTACTTCTATTGAATTATATTTAGTTGAGGCACGCTGTAAAAAGTTGGGGCCTGGTTTTGGGCAATCTCTTTTATGTTCTTTCTCAAAATTAACAACAAAAAAAACTGCCGCGTCTAGTTATTTTAATATTGTTCGGTCTATGGTTTCCTGAAAGCTCGCTGAAGGCAAGTAGCGGACGGTCGGTCACCGCTTTCACACGCGTCGGCAGTTTCTCCCGCCTCGCGAAATATCTAATAAAATACATATTTCGTACAGTTTTGTGTTGAGCTAAATGTGCAACTTAAATGTACTAAACGTGATAAGTGATTTGTTTTAGTGGTGATTTTGATTGTTATTCTTTTTCAGTTTCCATTTCTTTACGAATTGAGTGATTAAAACGTGAAGTTTGTTTTAAATCCTTCGTTGTCATAAAACTAAGCTATTATAGATCCATACAAAATAATAGACAGGTACAAGTAGATTAATTACACAAATTTGCGTATTCACTGACTGTAATTATTGTTTTTTTTTTTTAATAAGCCCAATAGTATATTTTTTTAAGTAAATAACAACTATGTTTTCACTAATAACATACATACTTATACGAAATGATTTTGTATGGTCTTAGTAAAGATGGTTGAATGTAAATCCATCTTTAAAAGCGTGGTTTTTGACCACCCCGAACGGGAACTGTCGTGATGATACTTTACATACTTATATAAAAACTAAATGCACACTACTTGTGTAAAGTCTAAGAATGGAGGCCAACTGACGCTAGTCACTGACGACCAACTGACGCTAGTCACTGACGACCAACTGACGCTAGTCACTGACGACCAACTGACGCTAGTCACTGACGACCAACTGACGCTAGTCACTGACGACCAACTGACGCTAGTCACTGACGACCAACTGACGCTAGTCACTGACGACCAACTGACGCTAGTCACTGACGACCAACTGACGCTAGTCACTGACGACCAACTGACGCTAGTCACTGACGACCAACTGCTTTTTCCCACTTAAAGGACTACAAGTTATAGGAATGGGAATTTGACGGGTTGGGAGAGCATTCCACATCGTCAGCGTGCGACAGATGTAAGAGTCTCCAAATTTATGAGTACGCGTTGGGATAGTGGCTACGGTATGGGGGTGTTTAATTTGACCTGTGCGTGTGGTTCACTTGCGGAATATTCGACCTAAATGCGGGATTGCAATGCAGTCAATATGCGGAACTATTGGATCTAGCATTGGCTTTCTTTATTCCTTGCCTTGACGGGCTCTGAAATCTAATCTTTAAT
Source organism: Tinea semifulvella (assembly GCA_910589645.1). Taxonomy (NCBI): domain Eukaryota; kingdom Metazoa; phylum Arthropoda; class Insecta; order Lepidoptera; family Tineidae; genus Tinea; species Tinea semifulvella. Next base: position 10,415,136 of record OU342619.1, read on the forward strand.
GCAAATACCTGTTAAAATAGCCACAAATAATTTGTTTTTTTTTATTTCTATTGTTCCCGTCTGACAATTAAAAGTATATTTAAAAGCCATATACAATATAATAGATACGAAACAGCGAGAGTTCTTCTACACTATTTGTTAGATAGAGATTCATAAGATTATATTATATCTTTGGTTGAAATGAATATTCTTTAATAATTGAATACAACATTCGGGATCCATTGTTGGGAAGATTTGTTGATCTGTTAAAGAAAGGTGCTATATATAAAATTATTTTAAATGGTGTAGTTAAGCGGTTATCAAACATTTTGGCGACTGAATCGTTGTGCTTGTTTTTTATTTATAGTTTTTATTTTTTCAGTTCCTAATTAAAGATTTTTTCACTCTATTTTTTGGTTTTTCTTGAGAGAGTCTTAACTCTCCGTACATGTCTCGTTGCTGTGGCGTGCACATGCGGGGAGTTGGCCCTAGATAAAGGTAAATAATACTATAAAGAAAGTATTTATTCGAAGTAGGTACTTAAATACAAAAATATTAAAATAAAATTGATTAAAAAACTAATTATAAATAAAACTAAAAATACCTATGAAATTAAAGCTATTCTACAAAATAAACTAAGGGCTTACCACCAGGGAGGGTACCTAAAACGCTCGCCGCATCTTCTCGTTGAATTATAATCGACATATTCTGTTTTAGGTAGTTATGGCATTTGGGATCGCCACACTCTTGGAAAATTCGTTTACCCAGCTCTTTATGAATTTGTGGGTATCAAGAGAATATAGCCCCATTGTTTCAATAAAACTTAGGTTATTATTAGGTTAGTACTAACATAGTTTAAAACCTTATAAAATAGTGTTAACGGTGCCCTGGGGTCACTGATCGGCAGTCGAAATGTCAGTGACAAAGCCCGACTCGCTATACACAATGCCATGTTGGTACCAACACTGATGTATGGAAGCGAGACGTGGATACGTCAGAATACGCATGAGAGTAGGGTTAATGCAGTAGAAATGCGGTCGTTGCGGCGGATATGTGGCGTCACTTTGGCGGACCGCATACGTAACGTCGAAATACGGAAAAGGGTTGGTATGAAGGAAAGCATAGGGACAAAAATAAGGAAAGGCATGCTACGATGGTTCGGGCATGTTGAAAGGATGAGCGATGAAAGATTGACGAACCAGATATATAATGCGAAAGTTGTGGGTAAAAGAGGCCCTGGCAGACCGAGACTCACATATCACGATCAAATAAATAAAACACTGACTGAAGGTGCATTAAAAAGTCTTCGTAACCAAAGGGCATGTATGAAGAGGTTAATGAATGTCGACGAAGCGAAAGAAGTATGTCGTGATCGTGTCAAATGGCGCTCAATTGTCTCTGCCTACCCCGCAAGGGATCTGGCGTGAAGATATGTATGTATGTATAAACATAAATAAATATTTCCAGACAGGTCACACAGCGCCATTTTTCAGTTTCCGTGGTAAGCTACGAGGCTTGTGTTACGGAAACTAGATGGTTGATAAACTACATATTATATATATATATATATATTTTGTAAATATATACATATTATACATATAAACACCCAGACCGAGACAAATTATACAATGTACAACTTGCCCCCGGCCCCGGTGGGAATCGAACCCACGTCCTCCCGAGTTCACGGCAACGTTTGTTACCACTAGACCACGGAGGCGGTCAAAGGTTTTCTGTTACTAACACTATGAATCTAGTAATTCAATAAACAAATTTTATTATTATTAAACATAATATAAGTATGGTAACCCATCACTGTTGCTTTTGTTAGTATATTTTTTATATAGTAAAGTATCATTACGACGTTTCCCTTTCGAGGTGGTCAGAAACCACGTTTTATTTTAGGAATCGGATTCACATTTAGCCTACTTTACTGCCGACCACTCATGACTAGTGGTAGGCTCTTCGATGTCTCTATTGTACCAAAATCGAGAAATTTCGCAAATAAATTTGTGTCCCGACCAGATATGCTAGTGAAAATAAAAGGCATACTTTATATAAAAAGTGGATTTCATTCGTCGCTGTTAAATGTACCTACTATTGTATTTGGCTGTAAAAATGCCTAACTGTTACCCAAGGCGCCATGAATTGGGTAGAACTAGCTCAGCCGATTGCTGATGAGACTAAATGTGGGGCCGCTTGTGTAATACCAAAGTTAGCTGTTTGTTTGTTTCGCGGGAAAACTATTTTCAGTATAATAACAAGGAACTAGTTTGGACGCGCAGTGACGTACGGATACCACAACAATCCTTACTATATACTACAACCTTATACTTAATACGAGCTCGACATGTGATCTCGCGCCCACTTGATGGCCCCTAGAACAAAGAGACGTAGACCTCCACTGCTGGAGATGGGCCTTCCAGAAATATCTGGAGAAGTTGGCCTACACTCGCCACGCTGCTGACCAGACGGGTTGGCGAGGATCTGATGTCAATTTTAATGACAATTAGTAATGATTCCACAAGTTAGTATTAGTGGAACCGCGAACGACTTACCATGATCTCCAAGGCACCGAAACGGTGGTGTTGTATATCTATGACAAATGTACGTAAGTGTATTTCTTAGTGGTACATGCCGGGTTTCGAACTTTTTTAGGATTTTCTCCACCGCTCATGTACTTTATTGTTTGGAATTGTCCACATATTTTATTCTCTATATATATAGTGTGTATCAGTGTAGGCCTTCCTCAAGGGAAGCCACTTAAAGCGATGCCACCCATATCCAACATGTAGCCCACGGGGTCACATGTCGTGGTCAGATGATGGATTTGGCTTCAGGTCGAAAGCACAATTTTTTTTGTTTCTTTCTTCCGATTGGTGCCGAATGAGATGTTCTATCCCATACAGCCCATGTCTATTGAATTTGATATTTTTCTTAAAGTTAATCACGGAATTATCCCCCAAGCACGTCGGGTATTTGGGAAAACCGCAAAAAAATAACCGAAAATTGTTCCAAATTTAAATTGTGTCAAATTTATCGTTTTCCACAATTTTTCTCATTATTAAACAAAATAACACCACTTTTAACTAACAATATCCACAGCAAAGTTAAAAAACAAAAACTTTCGCTTGACATGTCCGTTTAAAATGGCGGGAACGACTCACTATTTAAAAAAAATACTTTTTAAATGTTTATCCTCTAGATAGAGACATCGACGAGCTTGCCTCTTGACATGGTGGGCCTATAGTAAAGTTGCCTGTGAGGGATGTTTTTTTTTCCAATGATCTTAGTTGCTGTCGGTATTTACTCGTAGTTTTTTAAGTGAATCTAGTATTTACAAGGAACCCATTATTTTTATTATCTTACCTGTTGATAGTTGTAGTAAACATTTCTGGAAACCACACGCCGAGCTACACATGGGATATACATAATTATTCTTATTAAAATGGTTTCAAGTAGGGTTGTCAGTATTGTTAGGAAATATAGGAATTTTGTAGACACATACAATGTGTTCAAGTGACCGGCCGTGATCAATTTAACTACATATTTAATTTTATTTCATCATTCATTACAGCCCCTAGGAACACGGCGTCCTAGACCCCCACTGTTGGAGATGGGTCTTCCAGAACATACATCTGGCCAGACAGGTTGGCGAGGATCTGATGTAAATTTTCAATGACAAATGATTTAGCGATTCTTCGAGGCACGGGAACAGTTCTGTCGTATATGTAAATGTACTTAAGAAAAGTGGATTTCTCATTGGTACATGCCGGGGGGGGTTTGAATCGACCTTTGTAGGATTTTAAGGAAAGCGTTTATACAACCGAGCAACCACCGTCGCGTACATACTTTAAATAGGCTTTTAAAGGTTTTGCATAAAGCGACACAATACAGAGGGGCGTATACATTGACATCTACAGTCTACAGCGTTCCGCGTTAAAATCAAGTTAAAAAGCATTAGTACAGCAAGTTTGGAAACTACAGCTGAGATTGAACAGTTATGATGGACGATAAGATGATAAGTCTAAAGCATAAGCAGATAAAATTAAAATAAATAGCGTAAACACTTAACACACCAATACATAGGATAAATAATATAATAGAAGTGTCAACCCTAGCTAAAAGTTGTGTAGGCGGATATGTGACCGATTGTCGAAACCCCTTTTAGTTAGTCGGCGATTATTTATTGGTCTGTTTGAAGTTTCGAGTAAAACTATATTCCGCCGAGTTTCTATTTAAATGGTAACTAATTCGCTAACCGATATTGCCTACAGTCCGACGTGTGAAAATAACATCAATAATATTTGGTCTTGATTTAAATTAATTAAATTGTCTGGTCTGACGTACTGACTCAGTGGTCTACCGGTTAAGTCTGTGGATTTAGTCTCGGAGGTACCGGGTTCGATTCCCGGTCGGGAAACTAATTTATTTACGTTAGAGACATCGACGAGCCTGCCACTTGTCATGATGCGCCTATAGTAAAGTTAGCGAAATGTGAATCAGCTTCTTTAAAAGCGTGGTATCTGACTACCCCGAAAGATATACGGTCGTGATGACACTTTACTTTTTTTCTGACATACTGTGTGAACTTCCTGTATCTTACTATTTAGGCTGAGTTGCACCAAAATTAAGTCTGTAAATGTACGTTGTGTAAGTTATAAGGGCGTCTTTCGGTTACAATATTTATAGCCGAGATAAATCTTAAGTGTTCCTATATAGGTTTCTATGGACTATTAATAAAATAATGTTTTCCTTTTGATTAAACGAGATTGAGATCGCACCCGCACCTGTCATAAATAGTACATTTGTATGGAAGGGTGTGTGTTTGTCGACAGACCGACTTGACCTTCACAGCGGTCAAGGTCTCACCCTGAATCACTGTGTTATTAGTGTCCAGGGTTGCCACTAAAACTGAATATTGCGTGTTCGTTTTTTGTCATTATTAAAGCTGGCTCTTCTGTAACATGTTAAATAGTATTTTGTACACTCACCTGACAACCTAATAGCCAGCTTAGAAGTGCTGCATCTCGATAATCAGGGTATGTGTTCTGGGTACTGTAATAATTGAAGGTATTTATAGTGGTAGTGGCTTTGAGATATAAGTACATATTTTATTTATTTATTTTTGACAAACTTTATTGTTACACATATTGACAATATAATATTAGTAGAAAATAGGCCTAAAAGATTTTGTATTATTTACATATACACAATTAAAACTAGGTATAGAAAGGCTAATTAAAACATACAGCAGTGAATTGATTTTTATATGTTAATATGCAATACGGTAATTTTTTTATTACTAAACAAGTCACAAATTCAGCGCGTTTGTCGCGACATACGTATATTATATTAAGTTTGACTCAAAAGAATCTGGAGCCCTATTCTGTTACTTAGTAGCAAACGTTATATAATGAAATCCGTTGACTATATACATATCACTGTATTTAAGTTGATATTTGCTCGGCCGCTGTCAAGGTCGAGCGCTTTTAGAGTTGAGAATTGAATAATATTTTGTAATTATGACGCAATTCCTGACGTAAATAACGAAATCCACTAATAACGTTTGCGACTTAGTAACATGCAATATCAACATCATAGTGCAATAAATTTTCAAATAAATAAAATAATATCAGTCGGTGACAACCCTAACAGTATCTCACGCAACTATTCTGGGACCAAATGACACAAAGCATTTTGGAACAACAAATAGTGATAGAGATTTTATTTGTTTTCCTCGAATATATTATTAAGTGCTGTGTCAAGGTCGGTTTTGACATAAATAACTGCTTTGCATAAATATAATTCACAAATTGAGGCGTTTAATAGTAGTTTAAATTGCAATTAAATTATTTTCTTCGTATACATTTTGATGACAAATTTACGATAAATTGATGGATGTTTAACTTTATTAGTTTTGTTACTAGAGATAGGCGCTATGTAACATTGATAGTTATTAAATTGAACATGGATTTATCGTTTTATAGCGAAATAAAACTATCTACTTTTCATAACACTCTACTTGATGGGACAATGTAAATGTTCGTTGAAATAGGCTAAACTATCTTCTGAGCTGCAAAACGTATCTACTCTTCATAGCACTCATCATCCTTTTGTGTAGTATGCATGAATTAGTTAACGAAATAAAATTGTCTAATATTTGTTTTAAACACGCTACGTCTCAAGTTATTAATAGTAGATAGTTCGATAAAACCACGCTTATAAAGAAGTGGATTCACATTTAGCCAACTTTACCAAAGGCCAATCATGCCAAGTAGCAAGCTCGTCGATATCTCCAGCGTACCAAACTCACAAATACACACATCAAAAAAGTCTAGGGATCAAGCATGTTTATGCGGATTTCTTGTGATTGAGATGTGGCTTTGTAATAAATTTATGATTTTATAAATTTATATGGATCCTTTTTGGTGCATTTCATAATTTAAAACAGGAACTGTCAATCAAATTCGAGTAAAAGATGAAAATCAGCTGTCAATATTTTCCCTATAAAAACATAAGACGCATTGAAGACATTATTAGTGCTACTGTTTCCCTACTACTGATTAAAACCAACGTTATTATGGAGCGGCGACGTCATTTAAGCAGGGAAGAAATGATCAGAGCCATGGGAATGATAGAAGCTGGTTCCCGGCAACGTACTGTGGCTTTAGCTCTGAATACAAGTCAGAGTGTTATCAGTCGACTTTGGACACGTTACCGAACCACTGGTACCGTGGCTGAGCGCCATGGAGGACGGTATCGCTGCACCACACGGAGACAAGACCGATACATTCAAATCACAGCTCGAAGAACTCCAACAATAACCGCCATGATGTTAGCCGTGAGCCTTCATCGCTCTTCAGGGAACTTAATTAGCGACCAAACAGTCAGAAACCGCTTGCATGAAGTGAACCTTCATTCCCGAAGACCGCTACGGGTACCACCTATAGCAATGCACAATCGTAGGACTCGATATCAATGGGCTCTTGAACACAGAAATTGGACAGAAGAACAATGGCGTTTCGTGTGCTTTTCTGATGAGTCTCGTTTTGGTATGAGGCCGGATACAAGACGTATACGACACTGGAGAACCCCTGGACGCCAACAGCGATTAAAATCCTGCCAGGAAGTCCATCCTTATAGTGGTGGAACCATCATGGTATGGGCGGGTATTTCGATCGGCGGAAGAACTGAGTTGATTTGGATCAGAGGCAACCTCAACGCTCAAATTTATGCTGAGACGGTTGTATCAGACGTCATCGTTCCTCTACAAGTGCATATCGGTCCCTTATTTCAGTTAATGCATGATAATGCACGACCGCACACCGCAAGAGTTGTAAGACAGACTCTCGCCGCAGCTAACATCAATGTCCTGCCCTGGCCTGCTCAGTCGCCAGACTTGAACCCGATTGAGCATGCATGGGATATTCTTCAGAGAAGAGCTCTGCCGAATATGGAGGGTATCCAGTCGCAAGAAGACCTTTTTTTGTTGTTGCAACGAACATGGGCGGCCATTCCACAGCGTGATTTGGATGAACTCATTTTGAGTATGCCAAACCGATGTTCTTGTGTTGTTAGTGTTCGCGGTAGAAACACGGATTATTAATTGTTTAAGTTACCCAATAAAATTAAAAAAAAAACTGTTATTTCAGTCTTTTTTCGAACTTTAATGTTAGTGGTTCAAATGTCAAAAATCCCTTTATTAGGAAAATGGCAATTTTTTTTACTAATGCAAAGGTGACTTGGTTTATCGTTACTGTAGACAAACGAAAACATTTTATTTGATCAATCCTTAAAGAAAATTTTAATGAATATCAATCAGGAGAAAAGTTATTGCAAAAATATATGTTGATCCCTAGACACTTTTGATGTGTGTATATTAAATAATAAAATTTATTTATTTACATTAATAAATATTATCGTGTCCCGACCAGGAATCGAATCCGGTAGTTTTCATAAAGTTAATTAAAACTGATAAAGAACACGTTTTGTTATTTTAAAACCCAAACGAAACAACTCTATAGCTCACATGAGTGTTCTTGGCTTCCATAGAAGATCTCTGAAAAATTTCATCAAACTCCGTTCTGTACACATACAAACGTACAAAGCTGCTTTCCTATTTATAATATTAGAAATTGGAATAGATAATCTTGTACCAAATAAAAAAGAATAACATTAAACTTAGGTATAAATAAGTTATTATAATTGGTGTTTGAAGATTGATGTTTTGATCGTTTGCGATGGCGATCACGTTGTTACAGAGCTGTAGCCATATTCTGTTCCTTCAGGCGCTAACGTTGTGTAAAGGATTCCTTTACCGAACGGTGTCAATGTCAACCGCTATTACAGTTGATACTCGTAAAATATTTTGTAATTTTAATGTACCTATAATTCAACTATGCTTAGGATCGCGATGCACTAACTTCACGACTGTCGTGTTTCGAGACTACACGTTTATTTCATTATTATTTTCCCTTTAACTAGAAATTTATAAAAATATTTTTTAAGAAATAAAATTAATAAGTTAATCACACATTGCTGCGAGTAAATTACAAATTGTCAGCATTTTAATTGGATTATAAACTGACCCGAAGGTACCGGGTGAGAATCATTGGAACACAATAATTTATTTATGATATTTTTCGAGTTTGGTACAATAGATACATCGATAAGAATATAAAATATAATAAATGTGAATATATAAAAAAAGTTGAGTGGTTTTACTCCACCTCGGAAGGGTTACATTTGCCTTAGCCCGCGCATCAATGGTAAAGCTATAGGTAAATAGAGTAATGTACTATTTGTCGATAAACCAGTTAGTTTAAAGAAATAGACTTGGCCCACCGGGCAGAGTGGAGTGGATTAGGGAAACATTAGTAGTCTGGAGACGAGCGCTGAGGGGGCGCAGCTCTCAAGGTCGGAGGATTGTGTTACGCGTTACTGTAGACCTATGTACTGGCAAAGACTAAGCCAACTTCTGATATTGTTACGTCACAGCGCTGCAGCGCACAAAACAAACAAATCTATTTAGTGTTTTTATGAAGGACTTTAGGGGAGAGGTTCGGTTGGTCGTCACAAAATTAATTTTATGCAATACACACAAACTAGTCTGGTTTAATGTGTTGTGACGTCATAGATATGAACCGGTTTTGGAAGTAACTATCAATTTAAAAAACCATCTATTTTTTATATGAAAAAGTTTTATTCGATGTATAATTCAATTGTCTCCGTGGTCTAGCTGTTAAGTCCGTAGATTTTGACACGGAGGGACCGGGTTCGATTCCTGGTCGGGGACACATAAATATTTATTAATTTACATAAAAAAAATATTAATTTTTAATTTATATGTGACATTTCTCGAGTTTGGTACGCTAGAGACATCGACGAGCTTGCCACTTAGATAGTAAAGTTGGCTAAATGTGAATCCGCTTTATAAGCGTGGTTTTTTTTTTTTTTTTTTTTTTTTTTTTTTTTTTACTAGCACGACATGTGACCTTGGGCCCACCTGATGGTAAGTGGCGCGCAAGGTCCATGAATGTTAGCAACTGAAGTCAGATACTCGTAACTGCCATCAGTCCCTAACACTATGCCGGCTTGACTAGATGCTTTTTCACACTTCGCTTGAAGGACTCCAAATTATAGGAAAGTGGAAACACAGAGGCTGGAAGAGCATTCCACATCTTTATCGTACGACAGATGTATGAGTCCCCAAATTTATATGTACGCGAAGGGATGGTGACTACGGTATGTGGGTGCATATTCTGACCTGTGCGTGTGGTTCGGTTGCGGAATGGAGAGGGAGGGATTAGGTTATAGAGTTCTTCGGAGCACTCACCATAGTATAGCCGGTAGAACACGCTCAGAGAAGCCACATCTCGGCGAAGCTGCAGGGATTCGAGAGTTCCAGATGTAGTGGCATCGTCCACAATTCGTACAGCTCGCCTCTGCAGGACATCGAGAGCATCTGTGAGGTACTTGGCGGAACCATCCCAAAGGTGAGAACATTGTGGTTTCTGACTACCCCACATGGGATACGGTCGTATTGATACTTTACTATCCTTAAAAGCGATTAAGTAAAAAAGTGCATATTCCCAATTTAAAAAAAACTATTAAAATAGTTTCAGTAATATTGAGGTGAATACGAAACCAACAGACAAAGCTTCTTTCACATTTACAATATTAGTGTAGATGCAAAAACTATAGTGTAGGTTATCAAGACGCGAACGGTCATTCGTTCATATCACTAACATTTCCTTTCCTGATTGTGTGACTTCATTATTTATTTGTTTATTATTGAACTGTTTGACCAAATTTTATAGTCGTAAAGGCAAAAAGTAAAGTCTAATCACGATCGTCAAGGCAGTAAAGTTAAATGATAAATTGGATTTTTGATCTACAATTACGTAATGTCGATCTTGTGGAGGGGATTGGTTGATGACGTCAGAGGACGTTTCTCGAACATTCTAATCAATTTTCTATTTGTTATTTTCTTTTTTGCATCTGGATTTTAATCATTTTTTCCACTCGAGTGGTGAGGTCTAGCTGTTTGACTGATCGAGGGTTACAGGTTTATTACAAGTCTTTGTCATGGGGAATCAATTTATATTAACCTTTTCGAGTTGGTTTGAAATCACTATAAAGTTAATTACTAAACTAATTGAAATAATAAAGTACTAACACTGTATATTACAAGTAAATGGTGAAACAATTTGCCTACTAACATCAGGTAAGTGACCAACCACCAAATCACAATTTTAAAAAATGACAACAAATGTTCCGTTTCCTATCCCAACAAATTTTGTAACTATAAATTATTACGCATGTAAAAGTCCTAGGAATATCACGAAATCACAGAAGATGTTAAACAAATTAGACAAAATGACATATTTTTAGTTAGGAAACTCCGGTGACATGAGAGCTGGTTCTTCCCTCGCTCAGAGAATCAGCAAGCGATTCCGCAAGGAAATGTGGCCAGCGTTCATGCCACTATACGGACACGATATATATTTAAATTAGGTTTTGGAAATGATTAAAACTACTTAAAAGTAAAAAATAAAATAAATATAAACTGAACGTAATAAAAAATAAACTATAAGTAAAAAATGTCCTCTAGAGACGACCCTTCAGTGATAGTCCCGAGAAGACTGGCAACATTTCCCTTCTGTATATCGAGGCTAATACAGAAATAATTGCCAGCTTTCCTGTCTCCAGACTTTTCCGTTAGCCATTTGGACAACTCCTTGGCCAGACGCTTGGTTGAGTGTCCCCATGGGCCCATCGTAATAAAAAGTAATAGTTAAATATAGTTTTATAAAGTAATATATATATTTTAAAATGGTTATTTTCCAATAACAATTAGATTTATTTTAGTAAATATATGTTGTACAAAAAAGAAGGTTACGGTCTAAAGTAAATTTGGGTCAACTGTATGACTGAACATGATAATTGGAATCACTTGTTTAATTATTTTGTTCCGTTTAGGAAGTTACCTATCAGCTGACATCAGGAAACAGTAAAGTTGGCTAAATGTGAATCCACTTCTTTATAAGTGTGGTTTCTGTCTATCGGTGATACGGCCGTGATGTGATACTGATGATACTGACATACATTATTTAAACAAATTAATAAATTAAATAGTTTTAAATTGAATAACAATAATAATAATATTTGTCTGTTTAAATAATATAGTGAGTACTTTTATTTATTCATATAATAATAACAAACTAAATAAAATTAAAAATCAAAACATAAACTATCTATAAATAAAAAATATCATTCAGAGACGCCCCTTCAGAGATTGTCCCAAGAAGGCTGGCAACATTTCCCCTCTGTATAGCGCGGCTAATAAGTTGGCAGAAGTAATTGCCAGCCTTCCGGTCTCCAGATTGCTCCGTCAGCCGTTTATATAACTTCTTGGCCAGGCGCTTGGCTGAGGGTCCCCTTGGTCCATGTGTATAATGTATGTAGTATATTATAATTATTAATTGTATGGATAAAAAATATTATTTTTCCATCCTACGAAGCTTGGTGATATATAAACTACTTATATAAGGAACCTAATACAAAATAAACTATAAATCAAAAATGCCCCCCAGTGACGACCCATCAGGGATGGTCCCAAAGTACACTATGTAACAGACAAATTATATCTTTAGTAAATAAAAATAATAAATAATAATTTGACATGTAATGTCTACTTAAATAAATGAATTTGAAATATGACATGTTGGAAGAAATATTGACGAATCACTTTCGTGAATAAACAATCTGCTCAGTAACAACACTTTGTTACTCCACAAGCATAAATTATTTATTAATAATAATAATAATAAAAATGCTCTATTGCACAAAAACTAAAATAACTTTAAATTAATGTGCACAGGCGAGCTTTATGCCGTGAGGCATTATCCACCAGCTAACCTTTGGGAGTTTTGAAAACATGTGACAGGCAGAGTGCCAAGTAAATATTAAATAAACAATACACACTGTGCCGGATCGCGAGGTTTAGTAGTGGACTGTATATTGGCTTCCCTCGATGTTAGTAGGTGACGTATCCTCACGACCGGTGTAACGACATCATGCGGGGTAGACAGGGGGGTTCGTTGTTAAGATCCCGGACGGCTTCAGGCGGAATAAAACTCCATGCTTCAGGAAGGTCTTCTCAGGTGTCCTCGGGCTTGCAGTTCTTCTTGTTGGCTCGGCGAAATCGGAATGTCGGAACCGCAAGCCCGTCTGTCTTTTATAATACTCACTTGACCTCGATTTTGAGCTTACACGTGTTTGTCGGCTTCCTTTGCCAACACGGTAAGCCCCGCCCCCTATTGGAATAGTCCTATTAGAATGTTTACATTATAACCAATAGGGGACAGAATGCCCGCTCCGACCGAGATGTAAAGTCGATGGAGCGAGCACCAAAATTTCCTGCTGAGATCAAGTGAGCAATAAGACAACCCTCGAAATACTTTATTTATCACAAAAGTCCCTAACACAATGTCTGCATCTGAGCAGGGGGACTTACACAATCATTTTAAGCTGGGCTGACCTGGAATACGTCCTAGACCCTCTCCAGATCAGCCCAGGTACACACTGAGGCACCTGGACGGCTTCCAGGCTACCTAGGTCCTCACTAGGATACCTAGGCAGCAGCCGCGATCGACTTTCCTAGACTGGCCATAACAAGTCCGAGATCCTCTCGGGACCAGTCCAGGTTCCGTCCAGGATACCAATACCCATTCTAGGCAGCCTAGGCACTCGCAGAGCTACCTAGCGACCTGAATTTACAATATTCCAGGCTGGCCAAGAATACACTCGAGACTCTCTCGTGGCCAACCTGGATACCTTACAATAAAACATCTCGTTTTATTATCACAAATAAGATTAATATTGTTATCGCGAACAAAGCGTACCTTCCAGGTACGGCGACATAGACCAAACGTTATCGCAAACAAAACGCATCCCTTGGGTGCGGCGGTAAAGACCAAACATATTACCGCGAACAAAGCGCTTCCCTTGGGTACGGCGATAAGGACTACAACACATTGTCGCAAACATAGCGCACCCTTTAGGTACGGCGATAATAAGCTAGGCTTGACCGAGATGACGTCATCACACCGTCTCTCGGCCAGGCTAGGGTCAAAAGGTTATTCTTTATTATCACACACAAATAAAAAATACACAGTAATCGTCAAATAAACACACGTAAAAATACACTAAGAAAATACACGATTAATACACAATTATTATTATTTCCTGGTTACGACCAACGCAAATTCCTAAGCTATCACATAGCTATGTCCGGGCTACGACCACCTCTTTTGTTATTGTCTTATCTTTATCACTAGTAACTTTTATCACTAATTGTTCGTGATCGATAGGCGGCCGTCCCGTACACACACTAACTACATCAATACATGTTATACATATAATAATACATATCTACAATACATATAATTAAATATATACAGGATTCATGAAATAAATAAATAAAATAAAACACATACTAAAGATATTAGAGTGACAGTTGCAACGAGAGTACAAACAAGGATCAATTTCAACACATAAGTAATCGTCAGTTATTTTGAGTAGATAACGAATAAGAATAGAGATGTTCCAGGGAGACGCTGCAGAAACAGTAAAAGAATTAATAATAAGTCGGGTTAAAGAATTTTCTTCACACCCGTTTCTCTGAGGGGCAGGCAGAGCTCATCATACCTACAGCCCCTAAAACTAGAAATGGGTGCACAGAACTATATGTTATATTATATAGAGAATTAGTCACTATGCCACTTTTATTGATACTATGACAGTAAAAAGTAAAGTATCATCCCGAGAGTAATGGGCTATTTGACAATGCGAAAAATAAAGTGTCAATTACTGTTATCAGTATACATTAAGAGTTTAAAAATGGGTATTTATTAATTATAGTTGAAATTAATGATTAATTTATTTAAAAATCCGTAATTAAAAATGCATTTTTTAAATGTTTGTCACGTGACACAAAACGCTCCTGGTTGGTCGAGTTTATGATGACGTCACCTGCTGGTAAACACAGATTCGTAGGTCTTGTAAACCTCGTGCCACGCATAGATAATACACTATTACACGCATAAATAATACTTTGTGTGATTTATTTTCAATATTTTACAAATTCTGTCAAGTACTTTTACCATGGACAAAGATTTTGTAAAAGCAGACAGCAGAAACCTGCCCCAAGTCGACGCAATCATAGTCAGATTATTTTTCAAAAATAATTCCGACTTTTATGCCTCGGAGCTAAAAAATGTGAAGACAGCAAAGTAAGTATAGTAACACTTTAGTAGTAACTTAAATTATATCATAAGAAAGTGAAATAATGATGAACTTCCACAACAAGCAAGGACTTTTATAGGTTATAAATGTTAAGTTAGTTTGGCGCAGTTTCGTGAACATAAACGATAATTTGTTTACTTTTGCAGGTCTGCAAGGGAAACATATGGAGATGATGCCATTGGAAATGTGCAGCTGCGTCGCGAGCCACATCTTTGCACATTAAACTGTAAGATTTGTCCTAAGCACAAGGTGAGGAGCAGCTCTTACAATGTCACTATGGTGATAGACGAGAAAAAGGGTGAAATTGTTAGCTGTCAGTGCTTGGACTGTGCAGCTTTAGCTGGTGGCTGTAAACATGCAGTGGCATTCCTCATGTGGACCCATCGTCGCACAGAGGAACCTTTTTGCACTGAGGTGGAATGTTTCTGGAAAAAACCAAGGCTCTCAAGAGTAGGTACAACCTTGAAATATGTGACTGTGGAACAGTTGTGTAAGCAAGCTCCTCAATGTGAAACCAATAATAGCCTCTAGGATCTTTAGTAGAGATCATGGGAGCAAAAGCCCCAGAGATGCCTGCCATGAAAAGAGGCCGAAGATTAGAATCCTCAGTGATAAAAACCGTGCAAAATATACTGAAAAAGAGAGTGAAGCCCTGCGGAAGTGAAAGTACCAAAAATAATTACATTTGTAATGGCAACATTTCAGAAAAGTACCGGGCTCAAATTCAACTGCAAATGTTTGTCACCAAAATGAGGAAAGGTTACTTTTGTGTGGCTCACCCTGACTGAAGATTCAAAAAAAGTGGATGTGATTGTAGTTGACTATGACAATGAATATGTGAGTAATTTGTTAATAAATGTTGCATCTTTTTGGAAAGCAAATATTTTTCCACTGTTAATTCGTAGTGTTACAGTACCTAATTAAAAATATTTTAGGTAGTAATATAAGTTCATAATAAATAAATTTATTTTTATGTTATTAAAAACTTTAAAATATCAATAAGTGCTTATTATGGCTATGTTTATCCTCAATTAACATATAGTATAATATTCAGGGGTAATAGTGTAAATATTCAAACTACCTTTATGTTACAGAAAAAATGTATAAGAACAATTTATAATAAATACACTACTAAGTCCCTCCGTAATACATTCAGAGATGAAAAGTTTCTCACTGTAATTTGTATATACATATTAGAATGTTATCTGTTTGTAATGAAACAAAGATAATTTTATAGAGAGGGACAATGTTCTTAGCTATGGCTTCACCGTACTGGTTGGAAGGCAGGGGAATGAACTGCAGTGTTAAATGTTACATCAAAAAACATGAATTAGTAATAAATATAAATATGATCTCTGTAAACCTCAAATAAATAATACAATGTACCAAAAAAGTACATATATAATTGCAATAAAAATGTTTAATCATTTGTCATTAAGGTTAAAAACCCTAAATGGTAATACATTTAAGTACACATTAAAAACCTGGTTTTATCTAAGCCATATTATAATTTAAGTGAATATTATAGTGATTACTAGTGTAATATTATGTGCGTTCATGTTATATAAAGTTCAAAAAGTATTCTTTGAGTTATTATTCTGTTTTTAAATAGTTTTAAAGTATTTTTGTTATTAGTCTGTTTTTGAATAGTTTGTAGACCCACAAACTATTCATAAACAGACCAATAATAATATAACCTTGTCTACCTACAAGCTATTTAAAAGCAGATTACCTACTCAAATTATTGTATGTTCGAAAAGGATAGCTGTTGTAAGGTTTACTACTACCACAATGTAACCAAAAACTGTGGACATTGAATAATATACACAGTTTTGACAATAAAATATATTTTATTCTATTAATTGTAGCTACATTAATAGAATATATTTTATTGTCAAAACTAATAACGAAGGAAAAATAAAATTTATACTAAAGGTTTTCAAATGTTTTATTTAATAAATTATAAAAATTCCAATATAAACAGAATGCGTAACTAAGTGATTGGATACATATATGACATCCCAGAAAGGTGTGGCAAAATTGCATTTCAGAAGCATTGAATGCAGTTTGCACAACTAATAAAACTACATCACACTAATTGTAAAAAAACCAATGATGTATATTGGAATCCCTGTTGACTGCTATTTTTTAATTCATTTAATCCATAAGCACACCCACATACCAAATGAACATATATTAATGTGTTTGAAAAAAAATAAATTAGTTTTTCTGAACTTAAAGATAATGACAGTATCATATAACAGTAAATTATTCTTGAAAAATATTCCAATTATAGCTAGCTTTTTACGCCTTTTTATTGTTAACTTAAATAAACAATCTATCAGAAAGACTTTACCGATTTCATTTCGACACAACTATCACAATGCAAGTTGTATTATTGATTGCCTGGAAATTGACATACAAAAGCCTTCCAAAGCCCTTTTTCAAGCATTAACTTGGTCAGATTATAAGAAAGGTAATACTGTAAAGTATTTGATGTCATGTACGCCTAATGGTCTCATCAATTATATTTCTCCTGGTTTTGGGGGAAGAGCAAGTGGAAAATTGCAACTTTCTAGATTATCTAGATCCAGGTACTGTCATATTAGCTGATAAAGGATTCAAGCATGTGGAACAAACATTAAGTAAAAAAGGAATCAAACTGTTAAGGCCTCCTAGTGTAGCCTCTGGGTCAAAGTTATCTAAAGAAGAAGTACGGCAAACAAAAATTATTGCCAGTTTAAGGATTCATGTGGAAAGAGTCATAAGGCGTATAAGAGAGTTTAAAATGTTAAAGCAACACTGTCATTAATAAAAATTTCTTAAGAGTTGTAGGTTGTTGAATGTCTTCACATTGTTTAACAAGTTCCATTCTTCGGCGTTTGACAAATGTAGATCGTAAAGGACCAGCATCACACATTCTTTTAATGCGATCTGGCTGGCAATGAAATTTAGAAGGCCAAACTTTATCTTTCAAAATTAATTTCTGTCTGAAACCCATTTTGTACTGTAAGTAATTTGCCATGTCATTTTCCATCTGTAACAAACAAACAAGTTAGTCGGGATCTTTTAGTATAATGCTTATTGAAATCATAAGACTCTGTAGCTACAATTTTTAAGTAATATTATGGAAAACATCGGAAGTATTTGAAGTGAGTTGTAATAGACATTCTGTTAAAAACATTAGAGGTATTATTATAACCTCAAATCAATAACGAAAACATTTACATTCTTAATATCTTTACTTACATTGAAATGGTCTTCACAGAAGAAAATATTTGTACTATTCGCTATGTCATTAGGATCCCTCCGAGAAAGTTGCAACCACTTTCGCCGCACTTTGACATTCTTTGGAACACTAACAAAGAGTTTTTCCGGATTTTTCAACGACGTATTTGTACATTTTGGAACTGCACACCATTTGTAACTCATTTTATTACATAAATCACTGATAAAATGTAAATCCAATCGCACTTTTGTTTACGACAAATGTATGCGGATGACATGTGCCACAGGCAAGTGACGTCACAGACCCGATTGAGGCGCCATATTGTCAAAGTAGCGTTTGGCATGCTTTTTAAATATTGTTTTTTCAATTTGATATTTTTCAGCAAATATGTACCAGAATTAAAAATAATAACTTTTACTGGGTTCCTTAAACTCTACTGCATAATATAAAATGGATTTTGAAAACCTGTCAAATAGCCTATTCTTCAGAATTAAAAGAATGGTCAGAAACCATTTATACAAAATACACCCAGGTCTTTAATATCAATTGAGCACTTCTTGGTTTAGTATAGTAATGACATTAGTTTAACAGCATTGTATTCGTTGTAGGTATAAAAATGATAATTTATTTAATTTTCAATTATTTTCAATGTACTTAACATGAATTATCCATTTTTTTAAG
Source organism: Tinea semifulvella (assembly GCA_910589645.1). Classification (NCBI taxonomy): domain Eukaryota; kingdom Metazoa; phylum Arthropoda; class Insecta; order Lepidoptera; family Tineidae; genus Tinea; species Tinea semifulvella. The sequence continues at coordinate 10,433,833 of OU342619.1, forward strand.
GCAAGGGCCTGTTATTTTTATTTTTTTACAGAAAATATAGGCACCAGTCTAATAATAGTTAGGCAGTTTGATGATTGTAGGAAAGTACGCAACACTATGCACCGGTTACGTTCAGGAAGTCCACAAATAGCGCTCATGACGTTACAATATTCCAAATATTTTCTATTTACGATGCTCTAGCTGCAACTTTTCCTACAAGTTATTTCCCTTGATAAATTATGTCACTAACGTGTGAGTTGGTCAACAAATCAAAACCTCACATTATTTGTGTGACGTAATTTATGGATGTGCCTTAGGAAAATTTGTAATGATACATACATATCTTCACTTGCGGTGTAGGTTGAGACAATAAAATAACCCCATTTGTCACGATATATGTCACCTTTTTCTTTTCGTCGACATTCATCGAAACTTTTCATACATGCCCTTTAGTTTCGTAGACTCGCTAATTCACCTTAAATTCGTAATGAATCCGAATTATTGTTGGTAATAGTTTCGTAACAACGCCGAGCCCGTAACTGTTCCGAAATAATTACAAGTAATGTTTTAAAACATCCCGCAAATAGATCCCGGATCCATTTTAACGGACATCGATCTCTAGAACCGGGAGGCGACTGTACACGAGGAAAAGAATATAAAATAGTTTCACTCAAATACCATTAAACTTTTTACACTGAACAATATTTAAAAAATATATACACATGTGGTTGTATGAATTTTTTTTTGTTTTCATTACTGTCCTTAGAACCCAGCGTAGCTACAGCTAAACCTCCACTGTTGGAAATGGGCCTTGCACAACATCTATCTGGAGAATTCGGCCTACAGTTGCCACGCTGGACACACGGGTTGGCCAGCTGTTGGGTTGGGTTGTATAAATGCTTTCCTTAAAATCCAAAAACATCAACAACCGACAGTAGTACCAACGAGAAATACCCTTTTCTTACATATATTTGTCATAGATTTACAAACACCATCATCGTTAAATCATCGGTCTCGGTTCCAGTTTTTTTATCGCCATAGGATCCTATCGAACACTCGGATAAGTCAAAATTTAATAATAATGTGTAAAAAAAATACCTGGCTAGATACGGTGATACAGTATGACAAGGGACAGCCTCAATTTCCATTATAATGTGGACTCTTCTACCTCTAAGCCTAATATTTATTAATAATTTTTGGCTGTAAAGGGGCCTCGTCGGATATTTAAATAAATATTACTGACAGTACTGATTTGTGGAATCGTTAATAAATTGTCATTAATAATAATAATAATAATTAATTTATTTCGGATTCGATCCATATATGTTAGTAACAATTTAACTTAGAACTATGTTAGTAGAAATACACATCAATCAAAAATTAAAACAATGTAAATATAAAAAATACATACATACATATCTTCACGCGAAATCCCTTGCGGGGTAGGCAGAGACAATTGAGCGCCACTTGTCACGATCACGACATACCTCTTTCGCTTCTTCGACATTCATCAACCTCTTCATACATGCCCTCTTGTTTCGATGGCTTTTTAATTCACCTTCAGCTAATGTTTTATTTATTTGATCATGATAGGCATATATAAAAAATATTGTTCATTTACATGGTGTATGACATTAAGTCACAGCCGTGCCTACCATAGGACCCCCATAACATTGGGTAACGCAAATCAGTATCATCACGATCGTTTCCAGAAAGAGAAAGAGAAAGTGGTCAGAAACCACGCTTATAAAAAAGCGGATTCACATTTAGCCAACTTTACTATAGGCCAATCATGACAAGTGGCAAGCTCGTCGATGAATGCTAAAATATGTTCTGGATGGTCTATCTCCAGAATGAGGTCTACGACTTCTAGCTAGCGAGCTGCTGCTATGAATGCTAAAAAATATTGAATAATGAATAATTAAACGAGGCTATACGCGATTTACCTTAAAGACATACATATACAGCTAGACTGAAACGTCGGGGGAAGTATGTCCAAGGTGAATCGCGTAAAACCGTTTATTTTATGTTATTTTTTAACATGTAAAATGATTTTGATTTGTTCACAGTCGTCCAGTCTAATTTGCACACTTTCTATTATTTTCTTATTCATACAGCTATTAAACTTAAAACACCGTGTGATTGGTTTATTATTTGATTAATACTAAATCTAAAACTCTTCCGGCATGCATCATGTACGGGTGTCTTTATCCAATAAACTATGGCGCACGTGAAAGCATAATTTATTGCGTAAATTGTTTAATTTAAAAGATAAACTCTATTGCAAAGATAATAAAGGTTTTATTTACGTGAGAATATACATCGAATTGTGTAAGTTTGGTTCCAATATTTTCTTGCACTATTTGCTAAAATAATACTAATTAAAACAGTTTTTATCCGCAATTATTCAATTATCTAGTTTATATTGTAATTTGTAGGTCAAAATAATATTTATTATTTGAATTTAATCATTATATAAATAATAAAAAAATAGCCTTGAACATTACTTTAGGCAATTGCTTTTGTTAGTTTATTTTATACACATACATATCTTCACGCCAATTCCCTTGCGGGGTAGGCAGAGACAATTGTGCGCCACTTGTCACGGTCACGACATACCTCTTTCGCTTCTTCGACATTCATCAACCTCTTCATACATGCCCTTTTATTTTGATGGCTTTTTAATGCACCTTCAGCTATTGTTTTATTTATTTGATCTTGATAGGTAAGTTCTTGGTCTGCCCACAACTTGTTTTACCCACAACTTTCGCATTATATATCTGGTTCGTCAATCTCATTCTTTCAACATGTCCGAACCATCGGAGCATACCTTTCCTTATTTTTGTCCCTATGCTTTCTTTAATACCTACCCTTTTGCGTATTTCGTCATTACGTATGCGGTCCGTCACGTACTTTATTTTATTTCATATTAAATTGTATTCATTAGGATAGGATATTCGATCGGTTAAAGTCGCTATTAGACGTATAATACAAAAGTTATCTTTATAAAATAAAATAACGTTTATTGGATCATAAACATATGACTTTTAATGAAAATCTACTCTTTTGTAAATCATTCGCAGGTCAAGAAAATTTATCGCTTTAGGTTTACCTATTGATATCAGAATAAGCCTAAGGCGCCATTCATGTATTACACAAGGCGATTTTTGACAGTTTTTGACCCCCTCCCTTCTATGTATACAATATTTGTTGTGTAATTCTCTATTTGTTTTATTTTATAAATCTGCTATAGCTGAGTCTTCCTTGCAGATTCCTTTCTCAGTCAGATTAAACATTAACAGGTCATTGGAATCTGAAGACCAGCAGGGTCTTCTGCTAACAGATTACTCTTTGGACTACTTTGCTGTTTAGTTTTTCACTAAAAAATAATTTAAAAACTCGTAACGTGAATAAATATATTTAGACTTTAATGTAAGAAAAAGAAAGATACTACGGAATCTATAAGAATAAACTAATACATCTAATCAACTTACGTTTTGTTTTCAAGTTTTTCTCCATTATTAAAATCGTATTTTGATCAGACCAGGGGCCTAATCAATCAAATCAAATCAAGTCCCTTTTTCCCCTTAAGTAGTTCTACGTAATAAATGGCTCTACCGTATTTGGTAAACTTGTGTTTTGCTTTATTCGTTTCTCCTTTGTAATTCATAAAATCTTGTGCAAAGGGGTTGCTTTTAAACAGAATAGTGTTTCAACATTAAGGTATAAGTAGGTACCTACGTGAGGGCGGGTTTAGCATTAGGTATTCGTCGAGGCATACACAAAGCTCCCCCACGTCTACCAGACATGCTTCGTTTGTGAACACCTAATGCACTACTAGACCGGACATAAGGATCACTCGAAATTAGCTGTTAGTAAATATAAGAACGGTGTGACTCGGTTGTAAGAAAGTTAATATGTGGATTCGTTAATAAATTGTCATTGAAAATTGATATCAGACCCTTGCCAACCCGTCTGGCCAGCCAGAGCGTGGCGAGTGTAGATTAAATTCCTTAGAAAATTACTGGAATGCTCATCTCCAAGGTATTGGACTCTGTGTCCTGGGTGCTGTGATGTTCATCAAATGTTTTTCCAATACGGTAGTATTTTTTATACTAGCATGACACGACCTTGCGAAGTTCATGATGACTGATATTGACCGCCTCCGTGGTCTAGTGGTAACAAACGTTGCCGTGGACTCGGGAGGTCGTGGGTTCGATTCCCACCGGGGGCAAGTTGTACATTGTATAATTTGTCTCGGTCTGGGTATATGTATAATATGTATATATTTACAAAAAAAAAAGTATAATATGTAGTTTACCAACCATCTAGTTTCCGTAACACAAGCCTCGTAGCTTAGCACGGAAATTAGATGGCGCTGTGTGACCTGTCTGGAAATATTTATTTATTATTATTATTAGCTCTTAACACTATGTCTGTTTAGTTTTTGTGAAGATAAAGGAATTTGTATTTTAAGCTCATATTTGCGCGCCAAACCCTTTTGGCTTCTTAATGTTTTTTTAATGGTCAGTATACAATTTATTTTTAACCGCATACGTGAATAAAAGTAAGTTAAGTTTTTTAAACTACTCTCGGTGTAGTCTTAAGACACATCTAAGAGCGACCTTCACCGATCGGTTCTCCGAATGAAATCCACTTTTTATATGATAATTTACGCTAGCAAAAGCTAGAGTTGAAAAAGGTAAAGTGTTACCTAACGAAATATGGTCAAACCCATTTTTTGACATTCTGTATCATTACACTAGCTTTAATACAATTACAGAAAACAAACCCTTTTGTCAATATTGTTGGATCAGTTTCCCGCTAGCATTATAGTTTTAAAAAAATATGATGCAGTTTTATTCTTTATCTAAATGAGCCCGGAGACTCCTTTTTGCATTTTTCCAGATTCCTCGTAGATTAGATAGTAGCTATCCACGCCCCTTGTCTAATTCAACCTTGAACATATTTCGCTAGGCAACTCATCGCCACCGCTTTTGTTAACGTATTTTATTATATAAAAAGCTCTATCTACGGATCTCGTACTGGTAGATACATATACCTACCATCTGGATTAACACTATTTTTTAGACTAATATCGGTAAAAAAAATATATGTAAAACTTAATCTTTATACGTATTTTTAAGTAAAATTTAAACTTATAAATGTACTACTACTAATAGACTTGTGCTGGTGAAAAGGGAGGATCTCATCATGTGCAGACGTCTTAACAAGTCGTGCTGGGTATAAAAATACTGAAATATTCAGCATTTTAAATTAAACCTGATATTGAACATTAATAGGTGCAAAAACAATGGCGACGAATACTGGCGTGTCCACGATAACGCCAGACTTTTGGCTAGCTGCCAAAGCGCAGTGTAGAGATTTTTATTGTTCCTAACTAGTGTTAAAGGTGGTTATACATGTAGGTGTGCTACGAGTACTGTAACATTATGTAAAGTTGTATTCTGACTGAATACCCTAATCTTTTATTATAATCATTATTACTGAGTTTATTTTGAAGTTATAAGATCACAACTAAATCAAATCATTTATTTCCGTATATATTTATTTTATACAATACAAGAAAAGAAAAAAAATACTATTAGTAACCATGGCTGGACCTAACCTAACCGCAATACAATAATTATAACTAAAACATTGTCGCCATAAACGAAGATTTTGTTTTTACTCAAAACCAGGACCTTAATATTAATTCGTGGCTGTAAAGATCTTGTGAGACTGCTCGATCGAACGTGTATCTACTACCTCGAATCCCTGTCCGACCTCAGTTAGGAGCCATCACGTTGGTCAAGACACCTAGCACAGTCGCGTCAGCCTGTATCCTATCATCGTCCCTCCTGTCTTAGTGTATTACACCGGCAGTGAGGTTCCTATCTTTACACTACCACTATAGTTTATATATTGTAAGGTTTATATATTTGCTCAGAGCTTGGACTTAGGTGATAGGCCCTCTATATTTAGCGTCCACGCTCTGACAACATACATAATACAATTTATATACATATTCACGGTAAATAAAATAAAATTATATATATATATTACAAAACATTAATAACGGAATAGGTATATTATTTTAAAAATACCATGAAATAAGAGAAGTCACCAGTGTCAAGTGATTTTTTAAAATAATAAATTGTGAATTACAGGCCTTATTATACAGTTAATGCAGCTTTTGTCTGTTTTTTCAATATTACCGATTGTGTCCAATAATTCCTTGTGATCTGTGACTTGAGTTTTGATATTTGGCATTATTTTAACTATGATTAGTGGTAATTTACGTGTTGGATAGTAACTACTAAAATGTTACAGCAACAGGCTACAACCATAATGTCTGTTCGCCCTTGTAATAAAATTTGCCTAAACTCCCATTAGAGTCGCACATCAAACGTTCATATTGCCATACTAAAATACGTCATAATAGTAGGCTTATAACTATAAAAGTTATCCTTTAACTAACGGAGCCTGTCAAGGTCTAACGCCATGAGAATTGATATTCGTCTAATAATTTGTAATTTTGCAAACCTCGGCAAAACCATAAGGTAAAACTAACTAACAAATAAACTCATTATTTCGACAAAATTCTTACGGCCGCTTGAATAAAACAAGAATAGAATTATGATGTCTTTGCCGTCATGGCCGGTCAAGCCGGCATAATGTTAGGGACTTATGTCAGTCATGAGTGTCTGATTCCGGTTGCTAACATTCAAGGACCTCGCTTGTTACTTACCATCAGGTCGACGCAAGGTCACATGTGTTATATAAAAATAAATCTTAATAAAACTTGTAAATTTGAACAATAAAACATACTAGATATTTAAATAAAAACTTAATATTCGGTTTAAATATGGAAAATAATATTGATAAAATGCATTAATAAGATTTTTTTTTTATTGGTTTTGGTTAATTTACGCATTTCATTTGCTAAAGCTTAGGCAGATTACTAAAAACTATGGTCGTGGTTTAGATTTAGATGACGGAAGAGTTGGCGGTAAACTCGGGGAAAGGTCAAGAGCAGGGACTGTCCACTCTTCACCCAATCATGGAACTCGACAGAATTTGTACGATAAAAAAGTAAAAATATATATTTTTTTGTTTTTTTAATTTCATCCAGGGCACCAACTGTGACAATTAACACGTATAATTAATTCACTCTGATGAGAACTAACGTCATAATTTTGAAAATTTGTAATTTTATTTAATTTACTTTGTAAATTTTACCAGTGGAAATTTGTAATTGGCAAGATAATCATTGTAAGTATTGGGTTCATGGTAATCTATACGAATACGGATTCGTCTCAACTGCGTCAACAAATTAAACCAGATTTTAATCGGCGGACTGGCTTCCCTTGAGACCCGCGGACCCCCGAATCCTACTTATATTGTATATTCAATATCAATGGCTGAAAATTTTCCAAATATTACATAAATTAAATAATGCTTATGTCCTCGATATATTGTCCAGATATAATAATAATATATAGAATAATACTTGTAACTCCCATAACACAATTAGCTTGGTGTGGAGTTAGGAAGTCCACTGTAACCCTTTGTACGACTAACAAAATTTGACAAATTAACCTTAAGTACTGTACTAGTTAACTGTATATAAAAAGTGATGTAATTATGAAAAAAATATATATATTATCTATCGACTCGTGGTTAGTAGGTTATGTGTGTTTGGATTATATGAATTGTTTTGCATCTGGTGTGGACTAGTTCGTTATTCTGGAGTGCTGCTGTTTTATTTAATGTTTTTGCTTTTAAACGGCTTCCAATAAGAAATATGATGTAGTATACACAATTGTTGGATTACAGTCTTGCCCAAAACCTGTTGTTTCGTTGTCTAATATTGTAGGGATTGGAAACTGCTTTTTTTGTATCTTAAAAAAATGAGATGAGTACTTAAATTAAATTAGTTCGAGTTACAAAAGTGTTTCTTGTTTCGAGTGTCGGGTGTCGCTGACAGGTCCTCTGGTCTCACGTGCTCTTGTAATTGCCAGATTTACGACGTTCTGACATCAAACTCGGATGATTGACGTCAAGTTTACACAGTCAAGGTGACGGAGGCAATCATATAACAAACTATTTACTACATAAAGGACACTCTGGGGGGATCCATTGGCGAGCCGGCGAGTTAACTCATAATGATAACTTGTCAAAAATCCTTGGTAAAGTATCATCACGACCGTATCCATTGCGGGTTCGTCAGAAAACTCGGTTTTGTAAGGAGCTAGTCCACATTCAGAAAAGTTTATTATATCCTATCAAGCAAGTAGCAACTTCGTCAAAGTCTCTAGCGTACCAGACTCGATAATCGGCCAGGAATCGAACCCAGCACCATGGAGGCAACTATGGCCATTGAGGACACTAATGGAGCGGCGCCGCCCCTTACCAAACACATTTGAACAAAACCGGATTTTAAATTTAATATCAAATATTATAATTGATTTTAATATAATTGTTAGCAAATTGAGAAAAAAAATGTTGACTTAAAAAAATAATTACCTAACCTATAATTATAATAAAATAATGAACGAGTAAGTAATTAGTATGGAAGAGAGTGTTGTGTTTTGGATACCCTAACTTTTGAAATATTTCATTTTATATTCAAATTAAATTAAAGTAAACTCGTGGTTTAGGTTAATAAATTGTTTTCAATTCCCTGAAGGAGGTCATTAACTGAAAGTACTTAAACCAATTTTCTTTTACTTATCTTCGTAAAAAAAAACACCTGAATTAAAAGGTCACGGCCTTAATTAGTAAGACGATTTTTTTTTACATTTAATTTAGGAAACATAAGTAGACAAGTTCCTTCGCATTCCATGGTGTCGGGTAAATCGTAACAGGGAAAGAGAGTAGAGAGAATGATGTCTCGTGCTTGCGACACACTCTTTTTATTGTGCAACAGGACGGTCACCTCATGCTCAGTCATGATAGTAAATATTTATTTTGTTGGTTGCTGTCCGGGCTGGAAAGATCGGGTCCGCCTTCTTTCCGCACGTGCTTCTTCTGGAGCATTGCATGAAATTGTATTGCAAGCAAGCGATACGTTTTAAATCTGTAATATCCTAAATCCAGGGTACCTACCCATTTTATTTGTAACCTAGATATTATAGACACTCTTCCATAACACCCTACTAGACAATAATTTCCGCATCATTAAACATCAATACATGTACCTTTATTGTATAAAAAATTAAACACATGAGGCATATGATTATTAGCGTGAAATCATTGCCATATAATTCAGGGGTCAATGAATATTTTGGGCGCAATCCGGCGTGACATCAAAGGACGTCGCCCGCACCTTAATGGTTAGGCTTCTTCCATTTAATTTGGTTACTTATTTTTAATGAGGTTTGTCTCTTTATATTATAATGGATGCTGAGTCCAGTGACTGACGTCAGCCCCTTGAAATGTAAGCCACGAGAGCCCTGGCACTGTTAAAACTTGTGCAGTATAAAAAAAAACAAAGTGTGGTGGTGGCTCGGTTGTAAGAACGGGTGTAAAAAGGTGGGTTCGAACCCCGGCATGTACCAATGATATACACTTTTCTTAAGTACATTTGTCATAAATTTACAACACCACCGTTTCCGTGCCTCGGAGAGCACGTTAAGCCGTCGGTCCCGGTTCCACTTATACCAGCTTGTGATACCGTTGATAAATTGCCATGAAAAAATTGACATCTGACCCTCGCCAACTCGTCTGGCCAGCGTGGAGAGTGTGGGCTAAATTCTCCAGAATTTTCTGGATAGCCCATCTCCAACAGTGGAGTTCTAGGACTCTAGGGGCTGTGGTAATGATGATGATGTGATATTTATTTAAGCTGAGTTTAACTATATCTGTAGTATAGCGGTTAATACTGTGGATTTAGACCCGGAGGTACCGGGTTCGATTCCTGTTCGGGACACAATAATTTATTTGCGATATTACTTGAGACATTAACGAGCTTGCGACTTGTCATAATGGATTATAGTAAAGTTGGTTAACTATGACTGTTAGCATCGAGATTGATATAAATATCGATTAACTGTGACATAACCTTGCTTTTTAATTTAAGTTAAAAATTTGCCAAATGTACAAGTACCTACATATGTGTGTAATTAATGTATATTTGTATAAATTCCATCAATATGAAGTATCTGTAAATGTAACGATTGGAGTTGAAAATGGCGTCGAATGTATCAGTTTTATTATATTACTCGTCAGCTAGTACAATCGCTTGCATTTTTAACATTAATCGTTACAATTACAATGACTTGTGGTACAACCCAGCCTAAGAGCCTACATTTTTGGCATTAGCTGTGAGTGTTGGCTTGTAATAAATGAAACTATGGTACACGGGCTCGCCGCGTCAAACAGCTAGTATTTTTTTATACTGAGCACGACATGTGACATCGCGCAAGGTTTAAGTCACTGACGACCGACATCAGTCCCTACTATTATTATAAATTATAGTTATTTTTTTACATTGCTGATAACCTAAGATTTTACCCTTGGACGCGTGCGCAATATCTAAAAAATATTGTTTTTCGTTCGGAAACACTTGTCCTTATCTATTGACTTATCATCTACATATCTACGTTAGTGTCTTCAATTAATTGTCACACATCGCTAGTGTTCGATGGACAATTGTGTATAGTGAGACTGGGTCGGTATAGTGCTAGGAGTTGACCTCACTTAGATGTTACATCAGTAACGATTTACAGTATTTATTGTAGGTACAGTGCATAGTATTTCCGTTTTACATTGCGTAGGTGTTTAATAAAAATAGTTAGGCGTTAAACGATTTGTCAAGTTCATTTATAATATATTTACTCGTATTTGCGTGATAGTACCTAATAATAATGCCAAGGGTTAGGCTTATAAAATGGCCATTAAGACCTTCGTCATACTTATACATAACCAACTATATAAAACTGCAATAATACTATTTAGTATATAACTACTTCATATTAAATCGAAATGCGCTGTAGTGTATAAAAATAAAATCAAAGTGAATTTAACAATAACAGTGCAGTGATGTAAACAGATTAGTGTAATAAATAGTGAAGTGAGTGTTGTTGCGAAATAGTGGAATCAAAGATGGCCGCCGAATGAGTTCTCCGGACGACACGACCGGCGTGCGACGCAGGCGCAGCATCAAGCGACTCCTGCGCAGTCTCACGGCTGATAAACTACCCACAGGTTATTTGTTTACGACTATTATGTTATGTCAACGAATTCATCGCTAGATTTTATTCCTTTATATTTTTAGCTACCTTTGTTCCTCTTTGTCCGAAATGACACGTTTATTTTTTTGTCCTTTGTTAAATATATATCAAAGAGAAGAAATCAAACGGTTTGAGAATCAAAGCTTGACCAGTCCGGCTTGCTTGCTTAGAATTATGACTGTCATTGCGGGTTATAGTCGTGTTAGATGTGCACTTTTAAATTTATTATTTTGTTGTTTTTTATTTTTTGTAGGTTTTCAATTAAAGTAAACGGAACATTCTAAAAGTTGTCATTAAAAATAGTTTCCCTACTCGGTCTGTATGCCTAAGCTCTGCTGTTATAGATACACACAATTATAGCTTAAAAAAAATACTACAAAAAAAAACATTTGCACCAATTAATGCTGAGTTGACTATTAGACAAAAAAGTACCTCTAGTCGATCATAGATGGCGCTATTATATAGTTGCACACAATTATAATGTTAAAACCACTCGCCATAAGTTTGGCATTAGTTTCATGCCTATCTCAGTAACCAAGTTTTTTTTTTATATTGTTAAGTATAGTTTATCTATAAAAAATAATAGTTTTGCTAGTGGAAGTTAGATGCCGTAATTGGCGATATTGTAAAGAATATTTTGTATGTAAATGTACTCGATGCCCTCTCTATCCTATATTTGACCTTGTTACCTTTAGTCTAATTTACTACTTTAAGTATTCCTAGCTCGTTTGGTTATTTATTGAAATAATCAATTATTTTTACTTTTTTTTCATAATTCACTGCGACTTGCAAATAAACCTTCAGAATGGCGAGACGCAAGAGAATTTTAAACCCACGTCGGATTGATAGATCATCATAAAGCGTCTTAGCTTTTAAATAAATGATACTGCGGATATTTGTAAATAAATGTTTTTTAATAAAATAATAACATAACTTTAACAAAGAATCCTAATATCCATAATTGTCAAAACCAATTTGACACCCGTCATAATTTTGAAGTTTTATTTTCATTTTCGTAGCTATCGCTACAATCATCATCATCTCTTCACTGCTGGATGTAGGTTCCCCAAGGCCCGCCACTTAACGCGATCTTTCGCCACCCTTATCCAACCTCCACCAGCGACCTTCAGGTCACCCCTATTGCTATATGCTTTTTAGGTATTTAATTTTAATTTAGTAGGTATATTGTTTTTAGAATAATTTATGCTCAACTCCGAAGGATTAATTACTTCTTCTGGATCTCGTCACCGATTTGTATAATTGCCAAATACGTCCTAACCTTCTTTAACTTTAAACAAATAAAAAGTGTAAATAAAGTTAAATGAAGTCTGGAAATCCTCCCCTCGTATGACCTAAATTAACGTGAAAGAAATGTCAATTACGAATCAATAGATATTGTGTGCGCAGAGAGAAGTGACCTAGAAATAGGGTTGCCACTTGCCAAATAGCAAAAACTTATTATTTGTTTATCGGTATGTCTGACCAACGCGCGAGTGAGTGCAGGTCAAATTCCCCAGCATTAACTTCTGGAAGGCAATCTTCAGCAATAGAGGTATAATGGCGAGGGTTGGCGAGGGTTGTTATGATGATGAAAACAATAAATAAAATTTTAATAAAATATTTTCAAAAAAAAGTTGTACGAGTACACAAGATTCAATCAGGACCTTAAACAAGGGTCTCTGGACGCCCTGCACTTCCGTCACAAACAATATTGCAAAACATTAGACGTTGGCTAGTAAAAAGATTATTAACTAATTATTTAAATGACATAATATATAAAAATACAAAAGGTTATTGTTATGTATGTTGCTACAGTCCAAAATAACATCTCGCACAAGCTTTTAAATCGGCTCTTGTGTACGTGCCCGTTGTTGTAAATAAGGCACCATCTCGTTTTTTGCATTAAGTTGGTCTACTACTTTATTGTCCACGTTTTTATTATTCCAATACTAGGGCTATTATTATAACTATTATTTAAATATGTTTATTTGGCAACCCTGTCATAATATCGTTTAGAGACGTAGGCGGTGCATTGTCTGACGTAAATAACTTCAGTATCGTCTCTCGAGGACGGTAACATAAGGCTAAAGCTTGTGAATCCACTTCTTTAAAAAGTGTGGTTTTTGACCACATCGCAAACTCAAGTTTAAAGAAAAAAATGCTAGAATATTTTTTCAGTTATACAGTTTCGCTATAACAGTTTAAAAAGTTATAATATATTTTTTAAATTTCGGTTTTAAAGCGTAATGGATCATTCGTTAAGAGCTGTCAAAAGTAGGTCGATTGGATACGCAATAGCCCAGCTGATGTAAGACACAAGACAGCCTAGGTTACACACAGGAACACGTCGGGTTAGTGGCGCAAACCAATGATTGTTCCGATTTATTGAACAGATTAAACTAGGACACTCGTGGCCAAAAGTCTGTAATAAAAGTTTAACAGGTCACTGGAATCTGCTAACAGCTTATTATTTGAACCACTTTGCTGCTTAGTCTTCCACTAGCAGGAGAAGAACCAATACAAACTAATTTAAATAATGACGTGTTACAATAGATTTACGTGAACAAAAATATGTTTGACTTTGACTTATATCAACATCATGTAAATGTATTTATTTATTTAAAACTTTATTGCACTATGTACAAAGGGCGGGCTTAATGCCGCTAGGCATTCTCTAGCAGCCAACCTTTGGGACAATACAGAACATTAGTCATAAGGCTAGGTGCAAACGATTGTAAGAAACGTTGCCAAATAAATTCATTTAATCTTACATACACTAGATATTAAAATAAATACACATACATACAAATATGTACACAATAATACATATTCTACACACTATATTGGCTACTATATACCTACTACATACAATACATACTTATATACGTTGTGAGGAGCTCTTTAGGTAATGAAAGTAAACCAGCTTTTTAAACAGCGGTTTGCTGGGTGCTTGGGGAACTTCAACAGGTAAACTGTTCCAGAGATTTTGTAGTGGTAGATGATTATGTAGTGGTAGTAATAGTTATCCCAGTCTCTGAGGCGCCGGAGAGGTGTCCACCGAAAGTAACCAATGATTCTGTATATTACAGACTTACTTTACTATAGGCCCATCATGACAAGTGACAAGCTCGTCGATGTCGCGTACCAAACTCAAGAAATATCACAAATAAATTATTGTGTCCCAAACAGAAATCGAACCTGGTACCTTTGAGTTTAAATCTACAGACTTAACCGCTTAACCACGGAGGCTGACATCTAATAAAAACATTATAATATTATCCAATAAGAATAGAAGCCCTACCCAACCAAATACTGTATGATTCCATTAATCCAGTCTTGGAAGCTCGTTTAATAATTTACTGGAATACCTGTCGCACCAACTTCCTCTGCGTAAAGCTGAGTCTTGAACCCTTTCCTAATCATTTCTTCTGTGAGATCATAATATTTGTTCAACTTAATGTGGTCTTTTGGAATATTTGATTTCCACGGAATGGCAAGTTCAATAAGATAACCTTTTTTGAAAAGTAATTGAAAATATTGGATTGTGCGAGCGAGACGAATGCATTTAAATTATAATTAATAATATATATATATATATATATTATGCACTTTTGTTCTCAAGTGTACTGGAGTACAGTCGCGGTCGCCAGATGCTCCTCTATAAATAGGTCGCGACCTTGAGCCTGACTCTATCTTCACAAAATACAATTAATATACTTCGCTCTCATAGGGCCGGTAACTGAATCCTTCCTCTATGACATTTGTTCACTTAAAAACAGAAATTTGTATAATGGGGTGTATCAGGCAAAGCTTTTTGTAGATGTCGCTAGCGGCAATTGTACCTTGTACCCCTATGACGCATCATTTTTCAAAAATGTTTTAGTGGTTTTTTATTTTTGTAAGAGGAAAATATATTTTAACTTATCTCGGATGGGACGTCTCTAGAGGACACGTTTTATTTATAGTTTAGTTTATTTTTAATTTTATTATTTAGGTAGCTTTTAATTTATATTTAATGTACTATAATTAACTTCGAATAAAATTTAATTAAAGATTTTAACTTAACATTTCCTACCTTAAAAGACAAATTGAGAAATCGTACACCGTTTTGAAAAAGAAAAAAGGTCGGAATAATAAAACGGCAATTTTGAGATCACTATATCTTTGATTTCGCTTGGAAATCTCGATTTGTATACTTAAAAGCTGCTCACTTCGACTTAATATACAGAAAATAATAATTTTCGTAATAAAAATACAAGATAAAGAAATCATAAATAAAGATCAAAATCAAGAAAATATAAATATAACTGACAGTTGTATTAGGTATTATCTATTATGCGCCATCTATCGTGATAAAAAGTTAGTGATACACCCCATTGAATAAATGCCACTAAGTTTTCCTTGTAGACTCTTTTCTTAGTCAGATTAATTATTAGGCGGACTGATGGTGGTAATTAGGCCAGTCTGCCGGGCCGGGGAAGTATCCACCGTTCGTTCCGATAAACCCAGTAAAATGTATCCACGCGTTTCGGGATCAGGCTCGAATTGCCGTCATGCCCAGCCAAGCCGGCATAGTGTTAGAGACATCGTGTTTGTCTGATTCCAGTTGTGGACGCAAGGTCACATGTCGTGCTACAATAAAAAAATAAAAACTGCTAAGCTGCTGTTCTGCTAGCAGGAGTATAATCATTCAAATTAATTTAATTAATGACATGTCTCAATTGCCTGTATTATAATGGTTTACGTGAATAAAGTTATATTGACTCTCTGTGTCGATTGTACCGAATGACGGCTTACCTTTAAAATATAAAATGTTTTTTTTTTTACTAAAAGTAAATGTCGTTACATATGCAGGGTTATTCGTTATTTGGTGCAAGTCAGCCTAAGTACTACATATATACAGTTTTGCTTGCAAGTGTACATTTAAGTACTATCTATATCCTGAGATATTGTATTTAGAAAGGTATAATATATTTTAAAAAATATATATATTCTGTTACATACATATAATAAATTATTTTAGTTCAAAAAGATATTCTAGCAATATTTTTTTTTACCTATGTTTTGGAAAAAAATGGGCGGATGGAACTTTAATTTTGACGTGTTTAATTTAATCTCAAAAACCCAAGCAACGTTGCATTAGCAAACTTTATTATCAAAAATACCATGATACGTTTTAAAAGAATACACTAAAGGAAATTTTGGTTTTTAAGTGATACTGTTTCTAATAATATTTCTTTCATTTCAGGTAAGACCTCGTATTGGCTCGTAGTAAATTTCCAAAGCAATAATACTATAATAAGGTATGTTCACTTTTTAAATAAGACGCAACGAACAGAAAATTTCGTGCATGTCGACTTTCTGCAAAAAATCTTTGTCAGCGCCATCTATGTTCGTCAGATGCAACTACGTTTCAGGTATGTAAACATTGTCGGCGTCCTAGTCTAGTTCTTTCTCAACAGATGGCGTATAACACTTTTTATTTTTGTAAGTTCCGTTCCAGTCTCATCTATGTGGTCTTCCGAGCGCCATAGTTCGTGCGTAATTCATAGCTCGATATCTGCAGATACCTACTATTGAAGGGTTTGTCGTCGGCCTGACTCTTCACGCATCTCTAGAACATCGCTTCGTCTTGCTCTCGGCCCCCCACGGGAGACCACTTCCTAGATAAGTGCTCCTGGAGGAAAGCTCAAGTAGTTGAACCTAGACACAGAAGAGTTTATAAGCCACGAGCATGTACGTTGTTGCTCCAGTAACTGTGTTGACGTGCAGCGGGTGGTTGCCCTTCTGAGATCCTGCCGGGAAAAATGTGGGAATGTCCTCATAGCCAACCTTGGCTAATTCATCATCTGGGGCTACTCGAAGCCATTGTTGTTGTCGATGATGACTTTGTGATTATTAAGAGTTAGGTGCACAGTGACAAGACTGCAGGGAATCCCATTAATGATTACCATGTTCGTAGGCGTTTTGCTCAACAGCCACAGTACCACGGGAATGAATGGAATTTTATCACGGTTTAAATGCAAATGAAATCATTTTGGTGTGCTATAACAAAATAGCTTCTGTGGTCTAGCGGTTAAGTTACGATTTAGACCTGGATGTACAATAATATTTATTAATTAAAATAAAATAAAAATATCTCTTACATACTCAAAATTATCGTTACAAACATAGAATCTGAATGACAGGTGCTTAGTTATAATATGCAAAGAAACGCAAGGTGTAGTGACGTCACGACATATGGTCTCGCCCAAATTTCATGCACCTGTCGCAGATTGGAACAGATGAATGTTACATTCGGCTCACGTGTTACCTTCTATTGTATGCGTATGATAGATATTTGGACCAGAGAGAGATAGATATATAACTAAATTGCATTAGCATTGGTCAGGATGCTAAACTAAGCTAAGTCCCATGCTAGATACCTCATAGAAAGTCATAGTAGTGTGATATCTATTTATACATTAGACCTAAACTACCCAATAAGGACACCAACGATAACTGCAAATAAAAGGCGTTGTATTATTTCCAATTGATATTTTAATAAAATATAGTTAAATTCCAAAAAGGTCTCGGTTTAAACCCCATCATATACCAATGAGAAATACACTTTTGTTAGATACTGATGTCATACAAAAAGGTCTCGGTTTAAACCCCATCATATACCAATGAGAAATACACTTTTGTTAGATACTGATGTCATACAAAAAGGTCTCGGTTTAAACCCCATCATATACCAATGAGAAATACACTTTTGTTAGATACTGATGTCATACAAAAAGGTCTCGGTTTAAACCCCATCATATACCAATGAGAAATACACTTTTGTTAGATACTGATGTCATACAAAAAGGTCTCGGTTTAAACCCCATCATATACCAATGAGAAATACACTTTTGTTAGATACTGATGTCATACAAAAAGGTCTCGGTTTAAACCCCATCATATACCAATGAGAAATACACTTTTGTTAGATACTGATGTCATACAAAAAGGTCTCGGTTTAAACCCCATCATATACCAATGAGAAATACACTTTTGTTAGATACTGATGTCATACAAAAAGGTCTCGGTTTAAACCCCATCATATACCAATGAGAAATACACTTTTGTTAGATACTGATGTCATACAAAAAGGTCTCGGTTTAAACCCCATCATATACCAATGAGAAATACACTTTTGTTAGATACTGATGTCATACAAAAAGGTCTCGGTTTAAACCCCATCATATACCAATGAGAAATACACTTTTGTTAGATACTGATGTCATACAAAAAGGTCTCGGTTTAAACCCCATCATATACCAATGAGAAATACACTTTTGTTAGATACTGATGTCATACAAAAAGGTCTCGGTTTAAACCCCATCATATACCAATGAGAAATACACTTTTGTTAGATACTGATGTCATACAAAAAGGTCTCGGTTTAAACCCCATCATATACCAATGAGAAATACACTTTTGTTAGATACTGATGTCATACAAAAAGGTCTCGGTTTAAACCCCATCATATACCAATGAGAAATACACTTTTGTTAGATACTGATGTCATACAAAAAGGTCTCGGTTTAAACCCCATCATATACCAATGAGAAATACACTTTTGTTAGATACTGATGTCATACAAAAAGGTCTCGGTTTAAACCCCATCATATACCAATGAGAAATACACTTTTGTTAGATACTGATGTCATACAAAAAGGTCTCGGTTTAAACCCCATCATATACCAATGAGAAATACACTTTTGTTAGATACTGATGTCATACAAAAAGGTCTCGGTTTAAACCCCATCATATACCAATGAGAAATACACTTTTGTTAGATACTGATGTCATACAAAAAGGTCTCGGTTTAAACCCCATCATATACCAATGAGAAATACACTTTTGTTAGATACTGATGTCATACAAAAAGGTCTCGGTTTAAACCCCATCATATACCAATGAGAAATACACTTTTGTTAGATACTGATGTCATACAAAAAGGTCTCGGTTTAAACCCCATCATATACCAATGAGAAATACACTTTTGTTAGATACTGATGTCATACAAAAAGGTCTCGGTTTAAACCCCATCATATACCAATGAGAAATACACTTTTGTTAGATACTGATGTCATACAAAAAGGTCTCGGTTTAAACCCCATCATATACCAATGAGAAATACACTTTTGTTAGATACTGATGTCATACAAAAAGGTCTCGGTTTAAACCCCATCATATACCAATGAGAAATACACTTTTGTTAGATACTGATGTCATACAAAAAGGTCTCGGTTTAAACCCCATCATATACCAATGAGAAATACACTTTTGTTAGATACTGATGTCATACAAAAACCACCGTGCCTGTTAGGAGGAGAGCACGTTAAGTTGTCGGTCACGGTTTCACTAATACCAACTTGTGGAATCGTTAAATCGTTTAGACCTCGAGAGTCTCAAAGTTATCAATAAACCTTTCAATATCTAAAATATAAATAGTCGTAAAAAAATAAAAATATAATTATAGATAAAACACAGAGTTTAAAGTGTAAATACTTATTTGATCATACCGGCGGGATCGAGACTAGTTAATTATTAACGTAATTGTCGTTATGCTAATGTAAAATATATTAAATAATTATAAAAACACAATACCTACGAGTATATTAACTATCAAATAATAAAAAATCAAAATTTTTATTTTTTAATTTAATACTTTATTGCACAAAGACAAAGGCGGGCTTTAATGCCGCAAGACATTTTATCATAGCCAACCATCTAACCCCTGGAACACAGAATCCTAGACCTTCACTGCTGGAGATGGGCTTTCCAGAACATATAGATAGAGGGACAAATTGGCCTACACTCGTAACTTTTGTCGGTTTCGTCTTAAATGAGAATGCCATTTTTTCTGATAAAATGAGCTTAAAAAATGTTAACGTGCTTTAGTGATTTATTTTTTATTTGGTAGTTAATATATTATAGTAAAGTAAAAAGTTAAGTATCATCACGACCGTTTCTCCTTAGAGGTGGTCAGAAACCGCGCTTATATATATGCGTATACTTATATACAACTTTACTTTACTTTAGGCCAATCATGACAAGTGGCAAGCTCGTCGATGTCTCAGCGTATCAAACTTGAGAATATTACAAATAAATTAAATACTAATTAATAATAATACATTCTTTATTGTACAAAACCAAAACAAGTGCAGGTACATAGGCGAGCTTAATGCTGTAAATGCATTTTCTACCAACTAACCTTTGTGACTGAGATATGTAATAAGCGTGACCAGGAAGACCTCTGAAGAAGTACCTCTGCGTCTAAACCCACGGACCTAATTCAGGGCCCGGATTTAAAGATCCGATATTCACTCGGGTCTCTATTTACCAAATGACAAATTAAAAATGAATTAATATTAATAATTAATTACTTGATTGAATATCGGATCTTGCATTCATTTTATTTACTTGATATCGTATCGGATAATGTGTAAATCACAAAGAAAACAAGAATACCGACAACATTATTGTTTTTATTTATTTATTTAACATTTGGAATACAAACGGAGATCAAAGTCAAAATATCTTTATTCACGTAAACCTATTACAGGCATTTATGAAACGTCATTAATTTATTGTTTTATATTTATGTTTTGCTTATGTGTTGTTTTTTAGCTACTATTAGTTTCGTCTTTTATTGTCATACATTGTGTTACTTTAACGAAGAGCATATGTCTTCTGGAACACACTCTGTTTCATCAGACTAGTCCAGGAGACAGAGCACATTTATATATAGGTAAAAGAAAAAAATGTGTCAATAAATATATATATATATATATTTTTTATATTCTAAATGATTCTACTCCTGCTAGTGGAAGACTAAGCAGCAAAGTGGTCCAATAAGTAAGCTGTTAGCAGTAGACCAGCAGCTTAGCAGATTCCAGTGACCTGTTAATGTTTAATCTGACTGAGAAAGGAATCTGCAAGAAAAACTCAGCTATATCAGATTTACAAAATAAAACATATACAGAACTGCACCACAACGATCAATTAATAACCTTTTAAATTTAGATCATGGCTTAAGTAAGCATTTAACAATAGGTATTAATTATATGTGAGCCAGATTCCATTAATTGGGGTGAGTTCGCAAAACAACAATGAAAAAGAAACTAACATCGAAGAACTAGCATTTATCCTTGATGTATAAAGATATCCCACCTGATGTACACACAGCTCTCGTACGTTACTATAAATGTGACAACTAACTGTTGCATGTCGCGTAATTTGTACTTTCAAATATATTTAAAGGTATGTCGAAGGTCCCGGGTTCGACCACCCCGAACGACTGGGACTATTTCGTAACCCATTTACCGAGTCAGTAAATAAAATTATTACGTCTTGAGCATCAGTTGGGAAAATCCTATAATTATATTTTTCATTGTATCTATATGTTTATTTTCGCCTGCCTCTTACAGAAACAAGGTCTGGCAAATGTTCCTTAGAAGACAGAGATAAAATGGTATACCTAGTAGACTGCCTCCGTGGCTTAGCAGTTAAGTCCGTGGACTTGTACTCCGAGGTACCGGGTTGGATTCCTGATCGGGACACAATAAGTTATTTAATTTATTTGTAATATTTCTCGAGTTTGGTACGCTAGATACATCGACGAGCTTGCCACTTCCTACGATAGGCATTTAGTAAAGGTAAATGGGAATGCGCTAGATTAAGAAGAAAGCGTGGTTTCTGACTACCCCGGAATGGATACGGTCATCATACGTTACTTTTACATTGTAGTTGTGCCGACAAGGTTGTTACGGTAGATATTACTGTACCAATTTATAATTTAACAATTGTTTTAAAACAATTCATAGTTACATTTATTTCTTTTAACAAATAAATCACTGAAGCTTGTTGTGCAGATATTACCACTATATTGTAAATCCTATTTTGTGTATTCTGTCGCTGTGCAATTGTTTGTAATCCGTAATAATATAAAATAATAAATAAAACATAACGATTCCACAATTTATACCTATCTGTAGAATCAGAACTGACGGCATCACGTACTCTTCACACATTTTTTAAAGCTATGTCAGTAACTTTCTTCCTCTGTCGAATGTCAACCTTTCGAATTGTATCAGAGAAATACAAGTTACAAGATAACCCAGCCGAATGGTATCTCTAAATAATGCTTTAGTTAGATCGTTTAAAAGCATTCAGGAAAGCTATGCTGGTGTCATTCCTGTTACGATCCTATTTATGTTGACACGACATGACATTCGTCTGTTGGTAAGCGTTAATTATAAGAATCTGTTTAGCTGACCAAACATGCAGCATCACATGCCTCGTGTTCTCGATTCTAGGCTGCAGCCTTCACAATTATATTGGATAGCAAATTTTAAACAAACATGTATAAATGTAGTGAGAATTAATATAGCTGTGTGTCATCCATGTAAATAGAAATTTACTATTTAAGTAACTATACAAAGTAAACTAGATCTTGTGAGCTTGCTCGATCGAACGTGTATCCACCACCTGGAAACCCTGCCCGACCTCAGTGAGGCCATCAAGTTAGTCAAGACATCTAGCCACCTCTAGGCATGACCCTGCTCGCAACGTCAATACCATCTTCCCCATTCCATCTCTGCCTTAGTATGACACCGGCAGTGAGACTTCTACACTAGCATTATAATTTATATATTGCTAGGTTTATATATTAGCTCAGAGCTTAGACTTAGGTGATAGGCCCTCTGCATTCAGCGTCCACGCTCTGACAAATGCCAGTGCCCAGTATAGAAACATAGATAGTGACGTCAGTGTTAAACCATGTCGCCTTGTAGTATTCTGGTAGTATGGAATATTTTACATAGCATATTATATGCAACGTAAGTAAGTAATATATAATGAATACGGGGTTACTGGTAATGCGACGTATATCCGTCAGGAGCTAATAGGGGGGCCAAAATGAAATGTGACCAAAATTTTTTTTTTAAAGTAAAAAATACTAATGAATGAAACAATTTGCCTGTTCTGTAAGCTTTCCAAATATAATGTTTGTTTGTTCAAATAAGAAAGATATAATCTTCCTTAAAATGTTTCCTATACGTTATGGTTACTTCAAAAAGTGGGCATTATTTGTGCCTCAGAATGTTTTTTTTTTTTAATTTGTTTCTACGGTTTGTCTGTCTAAGGATTTATTTATTATTACAAGCCAACACTTAATGCCAAACATGTAGGCTCTTAGTCAATTTTTACAATTAAACTATACACAATTGTCTAATATTTAAATAATGACACGTTATAAAAATGTTATGCTGATGAAGCAAATATTAACATTCAAAAAACACTAACAATAATGCCAATTGAGAAATGCTACTATTTGCAAGATTTTCTAGAAGATTGAATGAACAGCATTAATTTCTTACCTTGACATTAATTAATTAATCCTACTTTTCATTTCAATTAATTTATTATAGCTTTCTTTAGTTTACTATATATGTCTACTATACTTAATTATTTCATCTTTATACGCCCATGGGCTAAACATAGTGCACCCAATTTATAACCATTGTACCATCTTATATAATACCTATTGTATAAAGAAATATTTGAATTTGAATATGTCGTAATGGTAACAAATTAATTTTATTCGAAGTAATATACAAACAGTATAAAATAATTACAATATTAAATAATAAAACCCAACATTAAATAAACAATAAAATAATCTACACTACAAATAAAACTGAAATTATAACCGTCCGATCGGCGTAGTGTGCCGGACACACTCGCTGACAGACCACGCCAGAGCCTCCTCAGACCACGGACCCATCGATTCGACTGCAAATGGGATGAAGTGGTGATTTACGAGTATATCAATCACGATGCTTCGGGTAGGAATTAATTCTAAATGGCGTCCACCTGATCTCAGAAATGTCAGCTTGGAGTACGAAAATATGTCAATACGGCGGTCATACGCCAGTGTCAGTGCGTGGTACAACGGTGTCGTTTCGTGTCTTCTTTGTGCAATAAAGTTTTTAATAAATGTTAACATGTGATTCATTTGTAAAGAAAGAAGTAAAAAAGTATCATCACGGCCGTTTCCCTTCCGGGGTGGTCAGAAACCACGCTTATAAATAAGTGGATTCACATTTAACCAACTTTACTGCCGGCCAATCATGACAAGTGGCAATCTCGTCGATGTCTCCAGCGTACCAAATTCGACAAATATCACTAATAAATTAAATGTATTTATTAATAAATATTTTTGTGTCCCGACCAGGAATCGAACCCGGTAGCTCCGAGTCTAAATCCACGGACTTAACCGCTTGACCACGGTGGCAGTCTTATGTAATTTACAATAATGTATAATCAATTATTCTAGCTAGACTAATATCCTTTTGTACAATCTTCAATTGAAACTAAGTTAAATTGGATCATTAACAAGAATAAGGAACCTTAGTTTAAGTTGTACAAGGAACAGACCTAACATTACAAAGGAATTCCTCTTGTTATCAATTTAATGGACTTTTGGTAGGGTGGTGATTACTGGTGAGAAATTAGCTGAAAAATCGATTAAGGGTTGTCTACGTTCTATTGTTTGTTATTTATATACTGATGGTACCACTGACGGCTGACGTCAGTCCTTACCAATACTGATGGTACCACTGACGGCTGACGTCAGTCCTTACCATTGTAAATAACAAAATTAAAATAAATTAAAAAGGCACTTATTTTCTTCCACAAAGCTTAAAATTAGTAACAATTTAATATAGGAGACTGGAGGCAAAACTAAACTATAGTATTGTATATTATTTATATATGTTTGCTTTTATAATTATATACATGTTTTTTTTTCTCCTATAATTTTATTTACGTATTTGTTCAAATTTAATTATTTATTTGTTTCCATGAAAATGTACATAACAGTTTATACGTCTAGACAATACATATTTCATAACAACATTCAAACACAAGTGACTAGATGTGCGAATTAATATGGCTCCAAGTACTTTAGGACAATGTTTTTACTTCCACAGCCGTTGATGCGAACACATCAAAATTCTACGATTTTGTTCAATAAAACGATTGCACGGGGAACGGGGGCACTATGGAGTAGGTGTATACGAGCACTCTCCTCAGCAAATAGTCGATGCGATAGGTACTTGTTGGTACAAACAATGAAATTAATAATTTTAAAATACAATAATTTATTTTTATTTGTGGAATTTCTCAAGTTTGGTATTCTAAAGTGATCGACGAGCACTTGTCCTGACCAGGGATACGGTCGTCATATTACTTTACTTTTTATGTCAGTAACTTTGGTTCTCTGATGAATATCTTAGGGACGGTAACAAAATCCTTTCTCAGTAGCATTTGTTCACTTAAATACATACATTTGTATTTGAACGCGGCCATTTAAGTGAACGAATACAAAGAAGGATTCAGTTATCGGCCCTTAGTTTCGTATCTCTTTTTAACAGAATTTATATCATTCGCTAGTAGTATTACTTATTTATTAATTTTGGTGCGTAATTTGTTGTTGATTAATGACGTCTTTAGAAGTCATTATTGGTGCCATATCGACGCGAGTGGGTGTTATAATTAAAGTATGCGCGGGAGACGTCGCGTTGTCGATCTGGCAGCGCTATATATAGACCGTTTTATTGTTTTATTCCACCGGGAAGCGAACTGTAAACATTTACTTTATATCAAGGACATCTGATCCTAACCAGACCACCATCCAACAGTACTGTTTAAAGGGCCTAACTAAACATCGCTTTAATCTATTTGCCAAAAACTCATTCATTAAATTCAGTACCATTACGAGCTTGCCACTTGTCATGATTGGCCTATAGTAAAGTTGGCTAAATGTGTTGTTTAAAAAGCGTGGTTTCTGACCACCACGAAAACTTTTGTACTTTACTATTAATATTATGTTAATCGACAATGCAAAAACTCTCCGACAAATGTGATTATGACAAATAGAATGATGTCATTATTTTGCATCCATGACTAAATTTAACCTAAAAAAGTGACTAATTTTTATGAATATAAGTTAAAATTATTCCTTAGTTCTTTCCTACTGGTCTGGGCCTAAACATTTTACATACACCATAATAATATTATATAATGTGAAATAAGCTTTATATGTATGTCTGTTTGACTTGCCTTCACATCACTCTATATTGCTGAACCGATTTTAATTATTTTATAAAACTATTATTATTATTTGTTTTTACAGACCACAGTTGTGGTCCCAGTCAATTAAAATATATTTTTTATTCCTTGTATACCCATAAGGTCATAATTTTATTATATTGTCATCTTCGTCTTACTTCAATCTACTTTTTCTTTTAGGTTTTTTTTATTTATTAATAGCGACACTAATCGACGACACTCACAATATCCTTGGTGACACCGGTCGATTTATCCCGGCGTCGAAACCGATTAATTACTGGATTCCACGATGAATATGTCCTTAACCTACCTCTCGATTGATATTTTAGTGTTTCTGTATGCCGATCGCTTCACGTACTATTCTAATAGTGAGGATTAGTGGAGAGTATCCTCCGATCCTGTAGTTCAATCTAATGTCAATCTCTAAGATAAATGCGTAAAGACCTGTTAAAATTATTATGCATGTGCGAAAAAGTTCAATTTATTTATTTGTCATACAAGCGTAATCAAAATATGTATATACGAGAAAAATTAAACGTAATAATATATAAAACTAAAATTGAAACATTCTCTATTTCAAAACTGCCTCCGTGGTCTAGTGGTTAAGTCCGTGGATTTAGATTCTGAGGTACTGGGTTCGATTCCTGGTCGGGAATCAATAATATTTATTAATTATTATAAATTAATTTGATTATTATTTATTTTATTTGTGATATTTCCGAGTTTGGTACGCTGGAGACATCGACGAGCTTGCCTCTTGTCATGATTGGCCGGCAGTAAAGTTGGCTAAATGTGAATCCGCTTCTTTATAAGCGTGGTTTCTGACCACTCCGAAAGGGAAACGATCGTGATGATACTTTACTTTTTTCTTCTCTACTTGCTTGAAGCCCTTTTTATAATTGTTGGCTGGATGAAAAATCGACAGGTTTTGTCAGCATAGGTATAGGCATATAATTTGCAATACTTGTAGCGATTATTGTATGACGTTAATTAAAATATAATTTGTAGGTAAAATAATATGAAGTGACAAATAATTTATATTGTAACTATAACAATACTGGAAAACAATTATTAGGGAAAACGTTTAATAACGCATTAAATACGCGCACACAATATTTGATGTAATTGAAAATCGACGGTTAAACATAATTTTTTACGCCAAACATCAGTCTTCACGAATTTATTTCTTTATTTTAAACTCCAACATTACTAGATAATACAAAATTATAAACGACGTATATTAAATTGGAATAAAGTAACCATGTCACGTTACTACGTGTCACTGACAAAATATCTCAAACTTTTTATTACTAATAATAATAAGAATAATAATGTTTATTGTTAGGTTTAGGTTAGGTTAAAATAAATCGTACATACTCGTAGTAACAAAAGCAGTTTAGCTGTGACAACTGAAATAGTCGGTGGACGGAGTTTCAGATGTCATTGTAGGAAGTAGTACTTACAACATTTAATTTTACTCCCAACAATATTTATTTATTTTTGCTGAACTCAAGACTTAAATAATTGTTTGTGTGTATATGTATGGTTGGTGTATATGTGTGTTGGTGTTCGTGTTTTGGTGTGTGTGTTGGTGTACCTGTATTTGAGTGAATGTATATAAGTACGAGTAAGTATGCAACACATGCATATGCACATTGCTTACAAGCAACAACCTATTTCTTATAATATTATTTTATGATTTGAAACATGGTTTCAATATCCTCATAAGTTAGTTCCTGAAGCCAGTTCCTTACTACTACTGCACCTTGCACTTTCTGGAGGTTTGGGGATAAATATTAAGCTTTTTATTACTAAGAAAGGAATACGGATGGAATTTGATTATAACCTCATTAACTCATAAGAAAGATATATTACGTCAGACTTGGCTGTATGGGCTAGACCCTTTGCCTTCCCTATCACCTCATCCATCATCCATCGGAAGAAGAGAACAAATAGAAAACAAAAAAAAGGAATACGGATGAATTCATTATTATTATTATTTTACTTTTCCTAGTCACAGTTCAATTGCCACTATTAATTGAAATCTAATTACTATACTCTACTGTTATTTCTGTTTTTATTATATTGTCCAAATAATATAAAATCTCTTGTCTTGTAATTCCGCTATCGCTACTTCATATATTTATTTTTAATAAACTAGCGTATGCCTGCACTTTTAAAGTATAATGCTTACACTGTCAACGTTATAATCTTAATTGTGCATTTTTGTGATATTACGTAAGAACTATCAAAACCCCAAAAAAAAAAATAAGACTTGACCTCCTTCCCCCCCTAAATAGTTTTACGGAAAAAATGAATAGCCTCCTAGAGTCTAACAGTCAAAGAACAAATCCGGACAGATGGTTAACCTATTATAGTCGCAAACCATTTATATATTTATGTATAAAACCTATTTGGACTTCGTTAAAAGATCCGAAAATTGATTTTAACAAACGTTGCCGTGAACTCGGGAGGTCGTGGGTTCGATTCCCACCGGGGGCACGTTGTACATTGTATAATTTGTCTCGGTCTGGGTGTATGTATAATATGTATATATTTACAAAAAAAAAGTATAATATGTAGTTTATCAACCATCTAGTTTCCGTAACACAAGCCTCGTAGAAATTAGATGGCGCTGTGTGACCTGACTGGAAATATTTATATTTATTTATATTTATTATGGAAAGGAAAAAGTTTGCAATAATGTAAACATAGTCAGAAATAGACCCGATGTCCGAGTAATAAAACTAGTTACAATTATAACATTAATACCACATCTGAAACTGGAATAAACATTTTTGGACTCGAAGAAAAACGCAGATCGCGGAACTGAACCAGATCGCGCGCAATATCTTCATCGAGTGGTTTACAAGTAAACCATCATCTTAGGCTGCGTATACATTCAATAAAAAAAACCTAACTGTTAGACGCTTGTCTCTCTAGACCGCCTTCGTAGTCCAGCAGTTAAGACCGTAGATTTAAACGCAGAGGTGCTGGGTATGATTCCTGATCGAGAGCACAAAAACACATATTTTATCTAATTTGTGACATTTTTAGAATCTGGTTCACAACGCTATAAACATCGATGAACTTGCTACTTGTCAAATTGGCTAAATGTGAAGTCGCTTCTTACACGGTTGTGTGTTATTTTACATTTGGCATCGAACTTCGGTAACGTAACTAGGCTGGACAACAAAAAAAACGGACCACCCGCTACCTCGGAACTGTAATCCGATTTCCTCAAAAAGTATAAAACCTACAACTAATAAAGTTATTATAACGTATTTATTAAGGATTTTACAAAGAAATCCTAAAGGGTCCTAGACCTCCACTGCTGGAGATGCGCCTTCCAGAACATATATCTGGAGAATGTGTCCTACACTTGTTACGCTGGCCAGACGGGTTGGGGAGGATCTGAAGACAATTTATTAACAATTGCACAAGTTTAACTTAGGTCAATAGCAGTAGCACGTACGTACGTATGTAAACGTACGTATGTAAACGTATGTACGTATATACGTAAAAAATGTGTATTTCTCATTGGTACATGCCGGGGTTTGAACTGCGATCGTTTGGATTAAAGGAAAGCATTCTTACAAACGAGCCACCACTGGTCTTCCAGAACACGCCTACCATATTTAAACAGTTGCATACTTTTTAAGTGTATAAAATCTCTGGACTGACGTCTCTCGGCGTGTGGACTGGGACTTACATGACACCATTCCGTTTGACTGACGTTTATTAAACACACATCAAACAACTCGTTTTGGACGATGACAAAATTAGACAAAACGACCCACATGTATAAATCAATCACTTCCAGAAAAAGTGCTGATCTATTTCTGTTTCTTTATGAAGTGCTCACAGACTACTTATCCATCATCATCAGCACTACGAGTATTAGCAAAATTATTTTAAATTATTAAAAAAAAAATGGACACTGATGTTCTGTTTATTGGCGTACCAATCAAGGCGCCTCATAGCTGAAGATGTAATTTTTTTTTAATAACCACGACACCATCCAGTATCCACGCATGTTCTGCGCATGGTCGGATAGCTTTAGATGTTATGTTAATTTAATATTGTAAGCGTTCAGCGTCTTCAGTCAAAATTCTTTGCAAAGAGCTTCTGGGGATGTTTAATTGTTGACATTGATGACGAGGTGGTTTTTTTTTCTCTGCCTCAATGTTTTCAAGCAATCGACCCGTACGAGGACGGCCACCCGCTTTGATATACTAAACGGAGCCAACAGTTTCCAATTTAGTAATTAAATGGCTCGAGAAAAACCGTCTCTTAAATTATTTCACTATTATTGCTTGACTCGAAAACGCTCCATGACTTAACCTCAAGCTGTGCTGATAATAACTGCAATAGTGTCCTTTATATCTTTGATTCAACGAAAATTATTCCAAATTTAAAATTCAACTAAGTTTTGGGGCACCCTTTACTCCTAGTGAAAGACTAAGCTTCAAAGCTGTTAGCAAAAGACCAGCAGTTTACCAGATTACCATGTAAACTAAATATGTTTTATGTTGTAAAGATGGCAAGTTTTGAATTCATTAAGTAGGTAGGTACTCGTACTTGTGAAAAAATGTTAAGCATAAAACAAATATTTAGCCAGTCATTAAAATTTGAAAATTACAAAAGTTTTGTAGAATTTTTAGATTTGTTAAAATATAAAAAATCGGATACTTAAGCTTTCTTGAAAAGCTGACAAATTGTGTTTCGCATAATCTTGTCACACAACTGTCATGGTGGAAATCTACCTTACACGATCCCAAACTCGAAATGTATAGGAGATCACAGCCCGTGCAGTTTAAGAGTTTGGTCTAATTATTTATATTTGCAAAGAGTATTAAGTTTCATTCTTCACATCGCTGTTCGATATTAATAAGTTAAATTTAGTTAATTGATCCGTCTCCCAAAAACAAACAGCTGTTACTTAGCCGACTCTAAAATAAACTTAATGAAATCCATCCAGCCGGCCCCCACCGCGTCTGACTCATATTTCCACAGAATTTTAGCTACCAGGCAATCATGGAATTTAAGAACTGCTTTTTCGCCATAACAATATGGCCGTGACAATAAAACTCAATCCACAAACTATTATGTCATATATCTTTACAATGGTTTGGTAAATGAACTTTTAACTATTCGCGTTTAGAGTTTATAGTGAATTGCAACAAATGTAATAGTTGTGCCAAGTAAATCACATTAACGCCGGTAGTTGCATCTCGTTCTAACATGTGGTTTGTTTTATTTGCGTCTCGTTCTAACAGTCATTGCACAGGTGCAGGATAGTGTCTTCTCGCTCTGTCGCCATTGTTTTGGTAGGTAGCCCGTCTTATTTTGCCGAACAGTTTGTGTTATACTCCGGCGCGCGGTAGTCGTGTTTAATTTTTTGAATGTTTTGAAGATTTTTTATTTTGTTTATGTGAACGAAGTGCTGTGATTGGTGGTGTGTGGTGATAGTTTATGGCGATTTATGGATTTATTACTGTTTACTGGTATTTGAAGGTTTTTCCAAAGAGTTCATAACGTTATACTATTGTAGTTTTTAGTCAATAATTTTTGATCTGCCTTGCATATTTTACGTTAATGCCTTTCTTTATCATAAGTAAATAATGTTGACACAGAATCTATATTTAAAACTGATTATTAGCTATTTATATTGTTGTTTCTATCGGAAATTATCGCTGTGTTAACAAGTGACAGTAATCAGCTGTTTAACACCAAATAATAAATAGGTCACGTTTACCATTAAACAATAATGTACTTAACCATTATTATCTATGAAGCAATATTTCCAAGAATATTTACTTAGATAATGTTTAATTTGAATGAGAAAGGAATCTCCAAGAAAAACTCGGCTGTAGCAGATTTACAAATTACTTTTTCGGATTCACTGAGGATATTTCGTAAGACATCTATGTATTATCGGCAATAAATAACTTTTGAAAACACCAACTAGGTTGTAATAACTATAATATAATTATAATCCAGAATATTAATTAAAGACGTAACATTTATGACATTTATGCAAATAAATAAATTATTATTATTATTTAAAAAAAACAGTGTCTGTTTATGTTAAACATAGATTACGTATTCTTACGGTTAAATGTGACATTTGAGTGTGACTAAAATCTCGAGCGAGTAAGATGGATTGTTATCATGCAGCTAATTTGTCACAACTTTAGCGGGTCTGCCAAGGTTGCGAGATAAACATAAATTTTGTCAGCGTGTCAGCACAAGATGGTCTAGCAGTTAATACCTTAGCTTTCGATCCGAAGGTACCAGGTTCGATTTCTAGTAATAATCATTTCTTTATAAAATTTGTGATATTAATTTGTCTGGAATGCTAGAGACATCGACGAGCTTGTCACTTTCATGATATTAAAGTTTGCTAAATGAGAAACTGCTTTAAAAGTAGCTTTCTGACCATACAGGAAGGGATACATTCGTAATGATAAGCCTATTCATCACACTAGATGATACATAACGTAACAATTACCTCCTGATAGGGTTTTATGGAACACTAGTTGTTCGACCCGGCATTACCTGTGTAAGGTCAGCGGGAAACCCTCAAATGGCGTTTGGTCACATGTCATAATAAGATGTTGACGCCCAGTACCGGGTTTCATTGCACACTTTTGATATTATTTTATTAAAATCGGTCAAGTAGTTTTTGCGTAAAGGCGAATCGAACCTGCAGACAGATATAGCATTATGTCCGTCTCAGGGTATCAACAAACATACACGTACTGATACGTAAAGATTCTTTCACATTTATTATATTAGTATGGATTTGCCCAATAGCTTGTACACCCTTGGATTCAGTTGCTCGTCATGTACTATTGGGCGACCTAACTAGATAAGTTCCATGTCTACAAATTGAAATGAAATGAAAATATTTGTTAGTATTGAATATACCTAATTTAAGATATAACCTCGGTACAGGTTACGAATTTGAGCCGTTTGGGGTCGAGACACATGGGGACTCTCAGCCAAGCGCTTGACCAAGGAGTTGTCAAAGCGGCTGGCGGAAAGATCTGGAGACCGGAAGCCTGGCAATTATTTATGCCAATGTTGCCAGTCTTCTTGGGCCCGTCTTCGATGGGACGTCTTTAAAGGATATTTTTTATTTATATTTTTTTAATGAAACATCGTTTATTTGCTATTATGCATTTTCATCAAGCGATTGGTCTTATGTATTTCTTTTGTATTATGAAAGATCGGTCTATGTCTACTGAGTTACCCCAGAGTATTAGACTATAGCTACGAACAGAGGACACATACCCATGATATTTTACTAGATTAGTTTATATTTGATTTATTATTGTAAGTAGTTTTTGCTGTTAAATAAGAATGTAAGATAAGGTGTTCTCTGACGCCATACACTCGCAGTCAACAGGCTGATGTCATACATTAATATACACTTTACCTTATTCCATTTGCCTTTATTTACGGTGACAAAACCAATCAAAGGTAAACAACTGTAGTTGGCAATGTTATGTTTTGGGGCCGGTTGCACCAAATTATAATATAACAGTCGTCTTCTTTGACGTTATTCTTAACCAGCGATTTTTGCCTAATTAATGTTAAAATGCGGTGGTTGAAAGAAAGCTTTCCTTAAAATTCAAAAAGATACGCGGTTCGAATAAATAAAAGATAAAGTTACAGTAACAAAACAATATCAAATTGTCAGTACTGTCAAAAGTGCGGAAGTTTAATTTTCACAAATCAATAATATAAAGAATGACAGTTTCTAGTAACAATACGAATAAATAAAAATATTTTCTCACTATTCAACTTTTTAAACTTCATACTTAATCATAATAGTTTTTTTTTATATAATTTACTTCTTTACGCTATTAACCTTTGAAATGTAGTCTATTATTAACTTGATAGAGAATAAAATTACGGATATTTTGGAGATATATATACAAATCATATATATAGTAAATTAGAGGAAAATCGTTATAAATGTTTTAACTATTTTCACAGTCCAATAGGTATATAAAATAAAAAATATGTCCAAAATGTCCGTAATATTATTTTCTATGTTGATAAACTACATTACTCTGAAGTACACTTAGACTTGAAAAATCTTCGAAAATATTGGATTGTGCGAGCGAGAGAGATGCAAAACTGTTAAACCCGGTTAATAAATATTTCAGTTTAGTAAACTTTAGGTGAGAACGGTGTCACATGTATACCAAAAGTCTTGGTACTTGTTAGTATATAAGAATTTATTGACAAAATGCTCAATAATCGTGTGTCGTATGTTATGATGCTACAA
Organism: Tinea semifulvella; assembly: GCA_910589645.1. Classification (NCBI taxonomy): domain Eukaryota; kingdom Metazoa; phylum Arthropoda; class Insecta; order Lepidoptera; family Tineidae; genus Tinea; species Tinea semifulvella. The sequence goes on from OU342619.1 coordinate 10,468,519, forward strand.
ATGTAATTACGTCAAAGACCTATTTGCTCACCTATAATTTGGAACAATACTAATAATTCTGGCTAAAGTTAAGTTGAACTCGACACGGTAAAAACCCAAGTTTAAGGTAAAATTAGTTTAAAATGTGTGACTGAATAATTACTCTCTTGGAGTGAGAACACGTGGCTGCGAGTCAGCAGTTAATTTTAGATGTTATTCGCCAAATAGGTTGCGTCTGCGCAGTTTTACAATATTTAGTTTAACTATAAATGTTGTATATAACGACGAAATACAAAGATTGATGAACCAGATCTAATGCGAAAGTTGTGGGTAGAAGAGGACCTGTCAAAACCAAATAAATAAAATACTGGCTGAAGGTGCAGTTAAGAGTCCACAAAAGGGCATTTATGAAAAGGTTGATAAATGTTGATGAAGCGGAAGAGGTAGGTGTTGATCGTGACAAATGGCGCTCAATACGGAATATGCACGATTTTTTTTATTGATTTAAAGATAGATTATACACTAATATACCTTAAAAACCCTCGCCAACCCGTCTGGCCAACGTGGCGAGTGTAGGCTAGATTCTCCAGAAATTTGTGGAAGGCCCATCTCCAACATTGGAGGTCTAGGACTCTGTGTACTAGGGGCTGCGATAATGATACCTTAAAAATGATGATACTTCGAGGAAAACTGTGTTTTATACAATATATATATATAGGATTGACATTTTTCTATTGATATACATACGGTACATCACTATCACGACTATCTGTGACGTCACAACACAACCAAATGTGTGGTATTGTTTGAAAAAAATTTTGTAATTGCCAAGCGAAACTCTCTTCTCCCCCTCACCAGGAATATTCTAAAGTCCTTCTGTAATTACTAATTAAAATAAAGGCGAGACAAATATTCAGTCACACTGACGTTTTCACTTTTCTAAATATTATGGATTTTATCCGCTATTTAGATGTTTCTCCCCCACAAAAGTATTAATTATATCGTGTTCGTGAAACAGCTTTATTTTTGTCTGTTAGGTAAACTTAAAACGGGTTTAACGTAAACTAAACAACGTCTTCCATTGACAGGTTTTTTCTTATTGCCAAATTACTTGGAATTGCCGAACACAAGCTCATATTCATTATTAGATACCGACTACGAACATTTATTTAAAAAAAATAAATATAATATTGTCGAAACAGAGGCCCAAAATTACACAAAATGTCTACATTTTTTATGGGGAGAATGTCAATATTTAGATCTCCTGTTGAGGAGTTTGGGAACGGCAGACTTGTTCCCGCACCAAATTAACAAACCTATCCGTGGTCAGGCCATTTATTACTCACAAACATCTACAAACTTAAACTGCACAAAACATAAACCTGACTATGTCGCTTGCTGGGAAGACCTCTTGTGCAGCCCCGGCTGCAGGCTGACCCTTTAGGTAGACACCAAACGGCCTGCAGAAACCCCACAAGCACCAAGCCACAAAGACTTAAGGACCGGCCCTTTGCTGCCAAACGTTAAAGTCCCTCGGCCAAGGCCAAAGCAATAAGAACTTCAGCCAAGCCAACCAAAATATATATAACTCTAAACATCTCCAAAAGACAATTTTGTATGCAAAATCGAAGATAATAAAATACTTGGACAAATAAAATAAAAGACGATCGTTTCAGAAATAATTAGTCTATGAGGGTACATTGCTGTTTATGGTCGTGTTGGTTGTTTCAAATTGTTTTTTTTTGTTTCGTTATATGTCGACCTGTATGCTAAAAAGTGTCAAACACGTTCTTCTTTGACAGGAGAAGAAGAACAATATAGATGACGTAAAAAAAATATAACAAACATTTTGTATGAAATCTTTATTTGTATTTGTATTTTATGCACCAATGAGATAAACACTTTTAAGTACATTTGTCATAGATTTACAACACCACCGTTCCCGTGAGGAGGAGAGCACATTATGCCGTCCATTTTAATGTCAAGTTATGAAATCGTAAATAAAATGTCATTAAAAAAATACATAAGACCCTCGCCAACCGCCATAGGCGTTGCGAGTGTAGGCGAAATACTCTAGAAATTTGTGGAAGGTCCATCTCCAACAATGGAAGGTGATTTGACTCTTGGGTTTGGGCGTAAGTCATGTCGCCCTCTGCTACGCCTGCATGTTCTAATAAATATGTATGTATATGAATATGATATTAGTAACGTTTTTAAAGTAAGTGTCGGTTAGCCAAGACGTTACCGCGCGAAACGTGTACTAGCATAGACGTTACCGCGCGAAACGTGTACTGCGAAACGTGTACTAGCTGTCGGTTAGCCAAGACGTTACCGCGCGAAACGTGTACTAGCATTTTTTACTTTAGTTGTTTTTTGCTCGTCTACAGAAGTTCTATTGAATATTTTTTGTCGCTCGCGAATTTCTGACCGATGATTAAGATGGACCAGGTTTATTGACTTTTAACTGCCGTGGTCCAACGGTAAGTTTCAATAAAATATAATAACATGGCATTTACAAATCACACAACTCGTAGACTCTCAACTGCCTCCGTGGTCCAGCGTCCGTGGATTAAGACTCGGAGGTACTGGGTTCGATTCCTGGTCGGGACACAAAAATATTTATTAATGTAAATAAATACATTTAATTAATATTTAGTTTATTTGTAATATTCCTCGAGCTTGCCACTTGACATGATTGGCCTATAGTAAAGTTGGCTAAATGTGAATCTGCTTCTCTGCGCGCGTCGTTTCTGACCACCCTGAAAGGGAAACGGTCATGATCATACTTACAACTCTTAAAAGTTCTGAATACGACTGAGTTTTTTCTTTCCTTTATATATGGCATTAGTAACAATTTGCCAGTGTCATAGTTAGGTAAACAATGATACGAATTAGGAATAGGATCAAATATAATGTTACAAAATACATCCAATATACCGTATAATTTTGTATGCTCTTCTTAATATGTTATTCTATTGATTTCAATAACATTTTCTAAGAAACCATATTTATATCGGAAGTGACATTTTTTTTTGGCTTCTCCATACAAAGATTTGATTTTAATATAAACAATTTGTATGGAGAAGCCAAAAACATTTTGTCACATATAGTTTCTTAGAAAAAGTTGGTTGTTTCAATAGAATATTATTTTAAAGTAAAAGAGTATATATATAACAAAAAAAAACTAAATAACTAATTACAGTTATATTTTGGTCTTTTATTAGCTAATATAAAAGAAGCAAAAATATTATATATGAGTAAATTTACTTCGTTTATTAAAAATAAGTAAATAACTTGAAATATTGGTAGGACCCTCGCCAACCCGTCTGGCCACTGTGGCAAGTGTAGACCAAATTATCCACAAATTTCTGGTAGCCCTATCTCCAACACTGAAGATCTAGGACTCTGGGTTCTGGGGCTGTGATGATTGGTGAAATGAAATTAGGGAGGACATAAGTTAATACGATCATATAAATATCTCAGCTTCCTTTACACATCGTGAAGTATCAGATTGTTGTTAACTGTAATCTGTTTCATCGTATTCTTTAACGAACGGACAAGTTTATATTGATATATGTCGGTTAAGCTCGCGTATTTCTAACGATAAAACTGACTGTAAATAAAAGTAAAGTAAAAGTATCATCACGACCGTATGCTTTCCGGGGTGGTCATTATTTTTCTCCTTTTTAATGTTAAAATGGAGTTTGAACTAATTTTATTAGTCAACCTGTAGATGCCAAAAATGTGGAATCAATTCAATCAAAATCAATAAGTAAAGGTAGCTCAATCAATCAATTAGTTTTATTATTTTATTTGACGTTTGCTTCTCCCATTCTGGAAACAAACAAAGTTAATGGCATGTTGTCCCCGTTTCTGCGTTACAAGTGATGCACCTCTCGAGTGTTGCAGATAATGTAATGTTGGGGGCCATGTTGTGTGTCTCAATAATAGCCGCTGTACTAGATAAGCATGGAGCGAGCCAAGTGTATGCCGTACATCACGTCCTCCATACAACCACTTACTGTACCTTTTATCTCATTTAATAAATATTAAAAACTACAGCCGGTTAGTAGTTAAGGTGGGTTTAGACCGATGTAAATACACTTCTCTAACGTGCATTTGTCATAGATTCACAACACCACTGTGCCTCGGAGAGTGCCTCTTCAGATCCAGGACAACGTGTCTGGCCAGCAGGCGTAGCGAGTGTAGGGCAAATTCTCTTAATTATATGTTCTGAAAGGCCCATCTGTAATGATGAGAAACAACATTATTTCGTTGTTCTAAGTTTCGTTGCATATTCTAATATTGCTCGCTAGCTTGATGTAAACGGTGCACGAGCATGCGAATAGTTGCTTAGAGCGTTCTTGCATGTATGAAATCTTGTTTAACTTTGGTGTAAATGTTTTAAGGCGACAATCACCGACGCTCTCGTTCTAGTTTTGGCCCTTCATTAGTTTGGTCTAAATCCATCTTTAGGTCTGTATATTAATATAATTTACTATTAAAACTAAATACTATATTAAAACTATTCAATGAATATGTAAATAATATCAATATTGTTTATAAATAATTTCAACTATTGTCTTCGTAACCTCATCGCTTATCTCAGTCACAAAAGGTTAGTTGGTAGAAAATGCATTTACGGCAATAAACTCACATATGACTTGTTTTGGTTTTGTACAATTAATACGGCGAAACTAGCCGTCTCGATCCCGTGCTCGCAATTTCATCCATCAGCCCGTGCTAATCTAAATAGTTTATTCATTAGTGATTTTTGTGACTTAATTATGCGTAAGAAATGTCATGATCACAATAAAGTTTGCGTTTCTGACTACCGAGCAATTAATAATTATTAATTTGATTACTTTACAAAAATTACCTATTAAACTTTAAAGCTTCTTAAGAGTGCATTGGAAATAAACAACCATAATATAATTGCTGTCATAACGATAAAACTTTAAATATATTTCCTACTTTACTTTTGATCAAAATTGGAATTAAAGTCATTTATTTGTCATATTTCTCGAGTTTGGTTTCTACTTGGACTTGCCACTCGTCATGATGGGCCTATAGTAACGTTGGCTAAATGTGAATCAGCGTGGTTTCTGGCCACCCCGAAAGGGATACTGTTGTGATAATACATAAATTACATTACTTTTTTACTATTCTACTTTTACTAAAAATACGAATAGTTAAGTATGTGGATGCATAGTATTTGTTTGTAATCATTAAAAACAAGATTATTTGAAGTCAAAGAGTGAGTCCCTTTGAGTTTAGGTGTATTTTTAACCACGTATTTTAATTTTAGCGACGGAAACACATCCGCCCTCCGTTTCTCCTAAAAACGTCAACACTTGGTAAAATGCGACATGCATCCACCTACCTATTTAGATATAGTCAAGACAATACTTATACCACTCTGTAGAGGAAATCAGTTGTAAACAAATAATATAATTACATATTAAAATACGTTAACAAGAGCAATGTGATGGGTTGCCGAACGAAATATCGTCACGGGTATTTTTTATTTTATTTTCTTTTTCGATTAAATAAAAACATCCTGCATCATCACAACACTGTTTGATGGTGTCGCTTAGGGTCAAATTTTGGGAACTAATATTAAACGTCAAACTTAAGGAAAACTGCAAGAATCGAACCCTATTGTTCGGGTCTGATACCGGGCTAGAATAAGTTAAAAAAAAAATAGAGCATTTTTATTCTTTAACAAAATTGGCCCCAACAATCCTTTCAGAATTTTTATAATATTCCTCGTAGTTTAGACATTTTTTTATTATATAAAAAGTGGATTTCATTCGGATAAGAGATCGGTGAAGGTCGCTTTGCTACGTATCTAGTACTATAAGCAGTGCGATCGCGTAGTATCTCATAATTATATATTATCACAGCCCCTGGAACACAGAGTCCTGGACCTTCATTGTTGGAGATTGGCCTTACAGAGATTTCTGGAGCATGTGGCCTACACTCGCCACTTACACTCACACAAGCCGTGGGTGTCGGTTCCATTAATACCAACTTGTGGAATTGATAATAAATTGTCGTTAAAAAAAATACATCAGAACCCTCGCCAACCTGTCTGGCTAGCGCAGCGAGGCTAGTGTAGAAACAGCTATAATTTCTTGAAAATCCTGACTTGATCTCATAGTGTCGTGCTGCGTGCGGTATTATTACGTAATGAATATAATTATTAGCCATCGAAACAAAAGGGCATGTATGAAGAGGTTGATGAATGTCGAAGAAGCGAAAGAGGTATGTCGAGATCGTGACAAATGGCGCTCAATTGTCTCTGCCTACCCCGCAAGGGACCTGGCGTGAAGATATGTATGTATGTATGTATGTATGAATATAATTATGTACACGGATATACCGTCTGTCGGTGCAACTCCGGTTAAGTAACTTAAGATCTTGTAACATGTAGTTAAGTTTTGCTACTGCACGGGATCTTTTTGTACCCTTATCCAACCCCCACCAGCGACCTTATTTTGCTCATCTGTCGAATTTACAATTATTTATTTTGTAAGTAGGCATAGGACAAAAAGAGATGTATTCTGCACTTTTACACCTATTTTTTTACAATATCATTTTATAGTACATATTGGTGTTTCTGGAGCAGTACATGATAATTATCTTCTGGAAAGAGAAACAATAAAATAGCACGAATATTACAAAATAACGCTTAAAATGATATCTGCTGTAAATAGGCATCGTCACACTATAAGCTAAGACAGACACGATTATAAAAAACATAAATGTCTATTAAGAGGCATCGTCACACTATAAGCTAAGACAGACACGATTATAAAAAACATAAATGTCTATTAAGAGGCATCGTCACACTATAAGCTAAGACAGACACGATTATAAAAAACATAAATGTCTATTAAGAGGCATCGTCACACTATAAGCTAAGACAGACACGATTATAAAAAACATAAATGTCTATTAAGAGGCATCGTCACACTATAAGCTAAGACAGACACGATTATAAAAAACATAAATGTCTATTAAGAGGCATCGTCACACTATAAGCTAAGACAGACACGATTATAAAAAACATAAATGTCTATTAAGAGGCATCGTCACACTATAAGCTAAGACAGACACGATTATAAAAAACATAAATGTCTATTAAGAGGCATCGTCACACTATAAGCTAAGACAGACACGATTATAAAAAACATAAATGTCTATTAAGAGGCATCGTCACACTATAAGCTAAGACAGACACGATTATAAAAAACATAAATGTCTATTAAGAGGCATCGTCACACTATAAGCTAAGACAGACACGATTATAAAAAACATAAATGTCTATTAAGAGGCATCGTCACACTATAAGCTAAGACAGACACGATTATAAAAAACATAAATGTCTATTAAGAGGCATCGTCACACTATAAGCTAAGACAGACACGATTATAAAAAACATAAATGTCTATTAAGAGGCATCGTCACACTATAAGCTAAGACAGACACGATTATAAAAAACATAAATGTCTATTAAGAGGCATCGTCACACTATAAGCTAAGACAGACACGATTATAAAAAACATAAATGTCTATTAAGAGGCATCGTCACACTATAAGCTAAGACAGACACGATTATAAAAAACATAAATGTCTATTAAGAGGCATTGTCATACTATAAGCTAAGAAGATTATAGCTGATAAAGGCAGACTTAACTATAACTAAATAAAAATTGTATAAATAAATGTCCCATATATAATGTACTGTTGGGCTGTGATGATAGTACTAAATATTCATTCAAGAATTAATATGCATAATAATATATAAAATAATATTTTCATAATCGTGTAAATAAGTTGTTCAAAGTCAAAATATCTTTATTCACGTAAACCTATACAGGCATTTATTTATGAAATTTGTGACACGTCATAATTTAAATTATTTGGAATGATTCTAATCCTGTTAGTGGAAGACTAAGCAGCGAAGTGGTCCAGGGAGTGAGCTGTTAGCAGAAGACTAGCAGCTTAGCAATGTTATTTATCTACTTACTACCTAGGTATATCATAATGTAGAATTTTTATTTTGCAAAATTCCTGATACTGTCTTTTAAGAGTAACTTAATTTGCGATGTCTTTTCACTTAAGTTCTTTTTTCACCCCCTCCCTCTTCACCCCTCCTTCTACCCCCCTCCTTCTACCCCCCCTCCTTCTACCGTCTGGGATTCACCCCCTACAGTCTGGCGTGGCTTGGCTTTTTACCGTTGTCATAGACCTAAATATTTATAGACAAGCTTTTCTCAATATTTGATATTTTTTACAAGCATCCGGGCAAGTCATAATTTTGATTGATTTGAAATGAATATGCTAGCAGAAGACTAGCAAGTTCTTATCAAGCCTAATTTTGTACCTGCTTGTTTTAATTTCCAAATCTGCTATAGCTGACTGTTCCTTGCAGATTCCTTTTGCTTACTCATTAAATCGCTTTACTGCTTAATCTTCTAATAGCTGCCACTATCCTTAATATTCAAATAGTGATAGATATGTCGTAGATAAGTTGTGAAATGGCCTTTAAGCCAGTGTATAACTTTTTCCTATAACCTAGAGTTCTTTAAGTGAAGTTGGAAAAAGCCTATCATTCCGGCATAGTGGTAAAAACTAACGTGCGTCAGTTGCTCCTATCCTGGGACCGCGTACAGCTTACCATCAGGTGGGCGCGGTGTCTAATGCCTGTAATAGATTTACGTGAATATATGTATTTTGACTTACCCTCAATTTCAAAGTACATAAATAAGATATTAAAGGTTTATATTGTTATTATTTTATTTATTTTATTAGTCCAACTAATATCTACCAATCTATCCGTTCCGTATCTAACATTCTATCCTCTTGAATAACTAAGGATTGGCCATGTATTTTTAAACCAAATATACGTGTTTGGTAGTGCAACATCCGGTTAGATTGCGCGAGGGTGGAGTTTTTCTGTTATTGACTGTATGGTTCGGTGGTCGAGTGTAACAGGTGTTCTTGGATTCAGAGTTCAATACACTAATTATCCAACGGCCAGACTGAGAAAAATGCAACACATATAAAATATAAGTTATCCAACCATTTTGGTTCAGCATTCCATCTGTGTTTTGGGAATTCCTCGCTATTTTCGCACAGTGAATTGTACATTAGTATTGTCGCAACGTAATCAAGAGACCGCGGAAGTGCGGAGGCCGCATCCGCATGCGGTATCCGTTTGCAGAATAACACCCGTTATTATTTTACTCACAAAGACTATTTTAACTGTAAGCCGCTATTTGATTTTGTAATATTTTTATGTTTATATGAAGCACCTACCTATCTTATTAATTATGTTGAACTCTCCTAATGGCAAGAAATTTAAACTATGATAAATGAAATATTTATTGGTCTCTATAAATAGTAACAATCCATTATTTTTAAAAACAAAAGAAACCAAGTATCGTTTTATTTATATACTGAGCACATGTGACATCGCGCCCACCTGATGGTAAGCGGTACCAACGTCCAAGAATAGGAGCAACTGAGGCAAGCCACTAACGATCGACATCAGTCTCTACCACTATGCCGGCCTAACAAAATGCTTTTTTGCAAAATTGCATACTTCGTTTGAAGGATTTCGGCTTATAGAAATGGAGAAACACACTGGCTGGGAGAGCATTCCACATCTCCAGCGACAAATGTATGAGTCTTCAACTTTATATGTAACGCGTAGGGATAGTGGCTACGGTATGCCATTTCATATTTTGCCTGCGCGTCAATTAATATAAATACTAAAAAGTACACATAACTGGTAGTACACACTTGCTACATCTCGGCCTCAAGGCCTTTTTATCTAAACACTAAAAGTACACATAACTGGTAGTACACACTTGCTACATCTCGGCCTCAAGGCTTTTTTATCTAAACACTAAAAGTACACATAACTGGTAGTACACACTTGCTACATCTCGGCCTCAAGGCTTTTTTATCTAAACACTAAAAGTACACATAACTGGTAGTACACACTTGCTACATCTCGGCCTCAAGGCTTTTTTATCTAAACACTAAAAGTACACATAACTGGTAGTACACACTTGCTACATCTCGGCCTCAAGGCTTTTTTATCTAAACACTAAAAGTAATAAAATACCCAAAATTAACTAGGTTATTACTTATTTCTAAAACTCAAGTACCCACTCTTACGGCCGGTTGCAAAAAGGCTGATTATTTTTTGTCGTTTTTAACGTATGCCTAATTCGGCACGTCATTATCTACTAACCAAAAAAATGTCATTTGATTTACATATTTCATTATGATCACCTGTTGGTGGTACTTTTAGTGTTTAGATTTAAAAAGCCTTGAGTCTTGGATTTAGTGGTTATTTAGCATGTTTTTGGCTTTACAACTTTGAACTACCAGTTTATGCTAGTAAAGTTTTGTACACATTAAATCTAATTATATTAAAATAAGCACACAGCTAAAATACATGATGGAGCCCCAGGAATAGGTGACCAAAACATGTCAAACAAGATTTATTGTGATACATTATTTAAGGTTAACAATTTCATAATATTTATGAAATTATATATTAATATAATAATAAAAACGAAACAATTTTAATAAATTACAATAAAAAAATAAAACTATGACTAAAAGTAATAAAATTGATCAATCATCCTTTCTGCAACCGGCCGTCAATGTTTTGTGATGTAAAACTGAACTCTTTAGAAATATGCAACGTTTTCCGATGCCATAATTTATCACCATACAATAGTGTGTGTCAATTTACAGGAAGCTTTTATCAAGAAGGATTGCAGTGATGTTAAGTGACAGTGGAATGAAATATTAGTTACACATGTAGTGAACAATACATGTTTTAGTGACAAATTATGACTGTCTTGTGACTTGTGATAGTTTTTGTAATAAGTACTAGGTAACTGTAACACATGTAGACACTCAGACCTTAGAGAGGTTTTGTGACAAATACTATAGTATAGTATACAAATGTAGTCAGCGTGTACCTGTTATTTTTACCTGTGACCAGTTTCCCAGTGAAATGATGTGGTTCAAACGCGAGCCAAAGCCAGTTTTGGCTGACAAGAACGACAGTGTTGTGAGCAGGTTGCGAAGGAAAAAGGCAGTTTTACTGAAACCCACTCGCGAGTCCAGCGAGAGAGAAACCTCGATAGAGAGTGAGAAAGAGAGGAGACGATACTCTGATATACTCGACATGAAAGTATCGTTAGGTATGTATATTATAGTACTATTGTTAGTTTAGCGTATCTAACAATATTCATTTTAAAAACATTAGGATTCCTGAAAGATTCCTTGCTATTTTACGAGTATTACTTACATATTCAATTATACTAGGAACAGTTATTACAGTTAAGAAATACCAGTTACTTTTATTAGGTTTGATACTTGTATTGTCTTAAAAAATTAAAAAGGGTCATTTGAAACCATACCTACTCGTAGTCGTACAACAGCAACTTATGAGGGTATAACGCTTTGCATCTCTCTCGCTTGCACAAACCAACATTTTCGATGATCACTTTAACTTTCTAGGATATAAAATTATGGACATTTTATTACATGAAGTCGAACAAATATTATGATCCCTCAGAATAAATGATCAGGGTTCAAAACTCAGCTTTACGCAGTGGAAGTTGGTGCGAGGGTAGATCCAATCACTGCACCACCTACTAAAATAATTGGACCTAAGTAGGTCTGCAGGAGATACATTTATGGGAAGAGCTTCCAAGACTGCATTAACGGAATCATACAAAGGTTGGGTAGTGTGGCTGAGTTGAGTAAAGTGGTTGGGTAGGGAGAGGAGTATGGTGGGGATAAAATAAAAAGAAGGCTTCTTTGTATATCAGCCTATTGTCGATCTTCTTATCTCTTACCCACACACGATGGACCTGGGTGCCAAGTTAAATTCATATCCGTAATATTATTTCCTAGTAAGTTGATGCACTGCATTTCTCAAAAATAAACTCATAGTTGAGAAATATTTGACAATGTTGAATTGTGCGATCGAGAGGGATGCAAAAACATTCAACCCTCTTTAGAGAATGAATATTAAATTAGTATTTATCAATTAATAAAAAAAGTACTAGGAATAGGTATTTCAATAAAATTACCTATACTAGGTTCTACTATCCCTCTTATGTTTGTCTATAAGGAGAAGAGAAGGACTATACACACATTTAAACACTTCTATAAATATTAATACATATCTTTACAATAAATAGCTAAATAAACAATTGAATTTATTGTATAGATATGTCGGCGCAGTTGGAAATTAAATGCTATTTAATATTTATCAGCAAATAACTACATACTGACTCATATGATATATTATTATTTTAAAGTGATTGTTAACTCATACTACTCAAGGTTTAATGCACTATCTATTTATTTTATAACTAGCTATTTAGCCGCCATGTTGTATCGGAAACATAACAAACAAGCAATGACTTCTTGCATCGATTATATTGCTCCCAGTTTGCGAAAGATTAGGAATTTCCGAAATTTTACATCTGTATCTCCCTCGCTCGCACAATCCAATATTTTTAAAGATTAAATAAATGTAGTCTATCATATTTCTAGGAATAAAAATACGTACATTTTGGACTTATAATAAGTCTAATCAAGTTCCAAAGGCATTTGGCGAGGCAGTCTTCGTTCTCATACCAAAGAAAACTGAGGTAAATGATCCCAAAGATGCAAGACCGATCGCTTTGACGAATACAATGTCCAAAATCTTCTTCTCCATAGTACAAGCAAGAATGTCCCGATTTATGATCAAAAACGAGTACTTCTCACGCCAGCACCAGAAAGGTTTTTTGCCGGGAGTTTCTGGCTGCTTAGAACACAACACCTTACTCGCTGAGTGTTTGAAGGATGCCAGGAAACAGGAGCGGCAACTAAGCGTCTGTTGGATCGACTTGGAAAACGCATTTGGGTCGGTGCAACATGAATTGCTGCAAACTGCGCTAAAATGGTATAACTTTCCAACACTAATCAGAGATATAATTGCCAATTATTACAAGAACTTGAGATTTGTCGTAACAAACAAGGACGGCTACACAGACACACTAAAATACAATGTGGGCCTGTTCCAAGGCTGCTGCCTATCACCTGTAGCTTTTAATATAATTATCAATATCCTAATCGACAAACTTAAATCTCGTGAGAAGAAGTGGGGATATAGATTCAAACAAAACAACATCTATACGGAATCCGTCTTAGCTTTTGCAGACGACTTGGCGGTGATAACAAGAAATCCCAAGCAATGCCAGGGCTTGCTGAAAATAGTGGATGATTTCTGCTCATGGACAAAGGGAATGAGAACGAAACCATCAAAATGCTTCAGCCTATGTCTGGCTAGGCGAAACACTACATTTACGTCTTATGATCCTGGACTGAGTATAGCAGGGCAGAGAATAGCTCCGGTAAATGAAACCATGCCCTTTAAATTTCTTGGCAGAAGGATAAATTTTCAGGGAAAAACACCATCCCTAGAAGTAGTTGTAAAACAATTCACTGACGACATGAATAGGGTTACTCAACAGCCTATAAGCAATGTCAAAAAAGCTTGGATATATGACAACTACTTAGCATCTCGCCTCACTTGGCCTTTCCTAGTATATGATTTCAACAAAAGCCTACTATCAAGTCTGGACGCGGACGTCATAAGAACATTGAAGTCTTGGCTTGGATTAGCCCAGGGTGCTGACTCCTCAACATTCTTTAGAGGACGGAGAAACTTCGGAATGGATCTGAAAAGACCATCTGAATTATACAAACATCTACGTATAAGCAAATATCAAATTCTAACCAGCTCCCAGGATAATACAATTTCATCCCTTCCAAGAGACCCTCTGGTCTCAGATATGGAACCGAGACTACTATTCTTCAAGAAATTCATGACAGGTGCCCAGACTGACAAAAGAGGCATTGGCTGGAAGAAAAAAGAAAGTGACAAAGAGGTTATAAAATCCTTCCTCAGGAAAGATGAAGAGCATGAATACAGAGTGCACGCGATGACTCTAGAAGTTCAAAATGACTGGCTAACTTTGGGCGATTTTTGCATCCCTCCAGCCCTAAAGTGGCGCACACTAATGTACGATTGGTCTCCGGCGTTGCTAAAGTTCTACCTAAACGCTTTTCAAATGTCCCTCCCGGACCAGAGTAATCTGGTAAGGTGGGGAAAAGCTACGGAAAAGAACTGTACATTGTGTGGTGCTGCCATAGGAACTGCTAGACACACACTTGTAGGGTGCGTTACTCTCCTAGAAAAGGGCTATTACTCACGCCGACATGACAAAGTCCTAGGTGTTATCCGTGAAGCAGTAAGTCTTTCTATTGCAAGAGCCAGAAAGGGACTGACTACAAATAAAACTTTGACTACATTTGTAAAGGAAGGGCAAAGCACGAAAACTAAATGCAAGCCCACCTCGATCCTTGGCGCCGCATCAGACTGGAAAATTCTCATGGATACATTTGAACACCATTATAGGATCCCAGATGAACTAGCTGTATCAGCCTATAGGCCAGATATCTTAGTGTTTTCTCGGAACTTGAAAAAAGTTATCCTTATTGAACTTACCGTTCCGTGGGAATCAAATATTCCAAAAGACCACAACATGAAGTCGAATAAATATTATGATCTCACAGAAGAAATGATCAGGAACGGGTTCAAGACTCAGCTTCACGCAGTGGAAGTTGGTGCAAGAGGAGTTCCAGCAAAATCTTTGCATCACTTACTGAAAGAATTGGGCCTAAGCAGGTCTGCCGTCAATACATTTATGGAACGAGCTTCCAAGACGGCATTAACGGAATCATACAGTATTTGGTTGGGTAGGGAGAGAAGTAGAATGGTGGATGGTGAGCGTATTATCGCGCAATAGAAAAAAAAGGAGGCCTCCTTTTCTTAAACCAGCCAATTGTCGGTCGCAAGCCCGAGACACCATTCTTCTCATCTCTTACCCACACACGATGGACCCGGCACCCGCACGGTGAATCCATGGAATGCTTAGAAATTTGTCTTCTTCTCTCTTCATCATCATTTATACAGAGAAAAATAGCAAATACGTTTATAACGATATTCCTATATTTCACTAAAACAAATATATGATTAATATATCTCCAAAATGTCTGTAATTTTATTCCCTAGTAAGTTGATGGACTGCATTTCTCAAAAGACAAACACTCAGACTTGAAAAATCTTAAAAATATTGGATTGTGCGAGCGAGAGGGATGCAAAACCGTTAAACCATTCCACAAGTTGGTATTAATGGAACCGGGACTGAATGACGCGACGGCTTAACGTGCTCGTTTCCTCACGAAAATGGTGGTGTTGTAAATCTATTACAAATGTACGTGAGATAAGTGTATATCTCCTTGGTACATGCCGGGGTTCGAACCTTTTTTCTCACCGTTTTCGTTATTATTATTTTTTTAGGAAATAAATATCTAATGAACAAATAATAAAATTAATGATAAAGCTTTCGTAATCACAAATTTATAATACTAATTTTTTTAAACTATATTTATTTTTTCCCCCCAAAATGTAAAGATAAGGATTTAATAATGATTAATACATTTATTCGAAGGAACAATATAAATTACTATTAATTTAAACAACTTAATAATAAAAAATATAACTATAACAAAAATAAATAATAGAAAAATTCCAAATCGCTACCAATGGGCAAATATTGATACCCTAACTAAATCCATAAGTGCCGAGGAACCGTGTAAAAAACATAAACAGTTTTAATATTTATAAAATGCATTATTCTTTGTATCTAGTTAACTTTGTTTACAAAACTTATGACCACATCATGATAATATTACTAAAATAATGTTCCTTATTATCAAAAGCACAAAGATGAATTTGTTTACAGATTCTATCATCTTTTTTATCTATTGCTTACACCATCCTTTCTACATAATTCAATTTTATTTTCAACCTTGTTTTATTACATTTAGAGATTCTACTAAAATAGCTTAATTATTAGTCGACTGTACCATTTTTATCTAATCAGCGTTTTAACAAAACATTAAAAGCTGATTATGTGGTCAGTTTTGCTAAATTTAGACAATATACTGTAATTTTAATAAAATAAAGTTGATAATATTTTGTATAGCCACATGGAAACATATTATATCCTTAATGTAATATTTAAATTATGCCGGTGTCCTTAGATTGAGAGGAACTAGTGTTCTGTGGCCCGGTTTTATATCTTATGATTATGAGTCTATGTACCTAAAAAAAACCCATTACACCTCTATAAGTGATGTTTGGCGTTCAATCGTTCACGTGCCTCGGCACATTAAGTCGTCGGTCCCGATTCCACTAATACTAACTTCAAACAAACCGTCTTTTTTTTTTGTAGTGTAGGCCAAATTCTCCAGAAACTGGTTAATCCATCTTAATGCATGCAATAATAACCATGTATTCTGACAGGCAACTTTTTGGAATAATTTGCAACTAACTAGATGCAATGAAAGTAAAACATAACAATTAGATAAGAATAACAATCTCACAACTAAATATTAAACATACATAAATGATAAACTTACCTATATACCTTACGAAAAAAAACGTGGGTAGGTGTGCAAGAAAACAACTAAAATTTTGCGAAGTATTTAATTAATTGTTAATAGTGTTTAAATCAGGTTTTTATTTATTTAATTTAGTCAGTTTAGTGTGTTAAGCATATGAAATAAGATATTTATTGTTTTCGCCACTTATCCTGCTGGACAACCTGTAACTATTAAAAAAACTTAATCGCCATATCGACTTGTTGTAAACAATGGCAGCAGCTGGTGATATTCAACAGTCTCAGCTTGTTCTGGAGCAAAAGTTAGCTAAACGTATGGCTGAGTTCGAGCTGGAGCTGACAGCAGTAAAAGTGAACCCCGAAACCACAAAAATAGAAGCTTTGGCACGGGATTACAGCGAATTTAAAATTTTCACAGTAGAAATGCTGTCACTGTTGAGACAACAGATAGGACAGCTGCAGTCGACGGTGGAGCAGCTAGAGACTCGAAGTCGTGGAGATTGTCTGTTGCTGAAGGGTGTCCCTGAGAATCAGAGTGAGAATGTGGCTCAGACGGTAGCAAATGTACTGAAGGACAAACTAAACATCCTGGAAGCCAATACTGATTGCTTTAGTGCCTGTTATCGGCTTCGGAGCAGTGGTCAGGCTGGTGGCACAAGGCCCATTCTCGTCCGGTTTTATGACACAAGGCTGCGGCAACAGGTCTGGAATAACAAAACCAAATTCAAGGGTTCTCCGTACAGCTGCTCCGAGTTCCTGATTAGGAGTAGGCTGCTTCTCTTCGTTGAGGCAAGAAAACACTTTGGAGTGCGGGACTGCTGGACCCAAGATGGCTACATAATGGTCAAGCTTAGTAACGGATCTAGGCGCAAGATTTTCCACCATGCTGACCTTGAAGCAACCCTAAAGTCTGAGACTGCTCCTCCCTCATCTCTCAGTGAACACCGCATGCATAAAGAGAGGCCTAGAAGAGTGGCAAGAAAGTAGGTTTTATAAATGGTTATTCAAGCCCTTTATTATTATTAGTATTTATCTTAATCTTACCTTTATTGATTACTCTAACATTTTAATATAATGATATATGAATTAACAAATTGTTAAAATAATTGTTTGTCCGGGGTGTGTTACGGTGGCGCATAGTATTGCTTTTAAGTAGTTTCTAATTATTCTATCATTAATTGATAAATATATTAATACTAAATTTATTAATAACTATATATATATTCTATCTATCTTTGGTTTTGCTCACTGGAGATTAAGATTTGATAGTAGTCCTGAACAAATGTTAGATATAGATCCCTGCTGGATTTGGCCAGTGATGAAGTATTGTGTTAGTATAAACAATTGAATTCATAGTAAACAACATTGTTGAATATTTCCTGGCTTGTGTTGTGTGTCAGGGTGATACACTCGGGACAGATAAGACACGGTACAGCGGCCCCATTTCCATTTTCTAAACTTTATCCCAACTGAACAACAATCAGAGTGGTAATGGAGACGCTGGTGTTGATTTATAATCATTATACCTATATATATATCAAAAGTTTGAGTTAGTGTATGCTTGAGATTATGTTTTATTTATTAATAGGTACACACTATTATTCTTCATACACTTTTGAATTTCCTTGATATTGCTGGTTGATTGCCACACTTTTAGTTAGCCTTGTTACATAATGTATCATTGCAATGCTGTGTTGTGTTTGTGCTTGGGACGCGAAAGTTAAAATATCTTTATTTACTACTATCACAGGGATTTGTGACACCACTTTATTTCAAAGGATTCTACTCCTGCTAGTAAAAGACTAGCAGCATAGCTGTTTCCAATTCAGACAGCATTTTAATATTCGTTAGAGTTCGCTGATAGTATTTGGTTACAACTCTTGACACTAAAGTTTTTAACATTTGCTAGATTCTGTGAACGATAGTATCTATTTTTTTGATGCACAGATTATTTACTAATTACAACACATAACACAACACAGCATAGATACTACCTATATAAAGTAACCTGAAAGTTACTTATATTTGGCCTAAATAGAAGTTTGTTTTGGTCTGTTTTGTTAAATGATTCGTTCATATCATTCGATCATTCAATCATTCGTTCAGAAAGAGTGAGTGACTGGTGGGGTGACTGACAGCTAAAATTAAAATAGTTATAATGTTATGTTTGAAAATTGTTTAACGTCCACTGTTTATATATAGTAATTATATTTTATGGTTTTTCCTCCTATTGGCAATTAGGTACTCGTACTGTTAAGCGGGGCAACGTGACTGGCCACGGACGGTGGTGGACGTTGATATAACATTTATCTTCTTATTGTTATCTTATTTTTATCAACATCTGGTATATACATATTTAAATATTTTTATTCTATTATTTTTGTTTGTTTTTTATTTTTTTATTTTTTTTATTAATAGTTAGTCTTCATCTTAAATAGTATAAAATATACCACTGTCCATGATTTGGTCGTGTCGCTTATTTATTTATTTTTTATTCTGTTTTTTTTTTTGGTTTTTTGTTAGCTTATATTTTAGTAATTGTTTATTTAGTTTGATTTGTTGTTATTTGTTTAGTTATTATATTTATAAGGTAAATAAATGGGACTTTGTTCGGGGAAGGTGTTTGCAGGCTATGGGATTGTTTTATATATAATTTTATTTTTATTTTATATATATTTTGGATTTTGTGAATATTTTTTTTTTCTCGAATAGGGTCTCATTAGTTATATTATATAAATTATGTATTGAGGTGTGGCAATCGACCAATCGTGTCAATATATTCTTGCAATTTGTAAGTTGTGAGCATTTTAGGTAGGTTAAGTTTTTATTTTATATAACAGTTGTTTTTCTTTATCTTTCTCTATATTAAGTATTGAGATGCATTGTGAACTCTTTAACCAGCAGGACAGGCAGTATTTAATTAGTTTTAATCCTTATTCTATAATTATTTTAAATTACTCTTGTTTATATAGTATTATTTATATATATATATATATTAGTTTATTTAAATCTATATTTTATATTTACAGTGATATTATGAACGATTCCAGTGAAGATGAATCTTTTCATTCTGTCAATAATAGTACATCTACGGATTCTTTTTATGATGTAGTGGACACGTTGGACGTTTTGCTAAACAATGAGTTCTCACCTAATAGCAAGTACTTAAACATTTGTCACATCAACGCACAGAGCGTGCCGGCTCATTACGCTGATCTTCTCACTAACTTCTCTTCTCCCAATGTAGTTGATGCTATACTGATTTCTGAATCTTGGCTTAAACCTTCTCTCCCTTCTACGTCTTATTCTCTCCCGGGGTATATTTTGATTCGTAACGACCGTACTGGCTGCAATGGTGGTGGCGTTGCCATCTACCTGCGGGCCGATTTACCATATAATATAATTTGTCACTCACCCAGCTTGTATTCGGGATCTGCTGAATATTTATTAATTGAAGTAAATTTTTCGCGGTCTCGAATATTGGTTGGAGTTATTTATTGTCCCCCTACTATTAACTATTTCTCTACTTTTGAAGGTGTTCTTGAGGAGGTAGTACCACTTTATACTCATCACGTCATCATGGGCGATTTCAACACATGTCTTCTTGATGATCGTGGACCTGGCAAATTAAGAGCGCTCAAACTCCTTAATATTATCTCTTCTGTTAATTTGTCTGTACTACCTTTAGGTCCTACCCACCATCTCGCTACAACAAATACGCTTCTTGACTTAATTTTCACATCGCGCCTGGATCTTGTTGCCAGCCACGGTCAGATTCCAGCTCCATTCTCCCATCACGATCTCGTTTTCGCTTCATACAAAGTCAGGCCGCCTAGGTATCGGCCACCTACAGTAATGATGCGTCATTACTGTCGTATGGATGTTGAGAAGCTGCGGCATGACACGGCTTGCATTGAGTGGGGTGCATTACTCACAGCCACCGATATTACAGTCATGGTTGATATTTTCAACCAAGAGTTGCTGAAGTTATATGACACTCATGCACCTCTTCGACCTACGACATTAAAGCGGAGACCCGCGCCTTGGATCACCGAGAACGTAAGAATGGCTATGAAAAAACGAGATCGTGCATACCGTAAATATAGGCGTAAACGGTGTGATGATAGCTATGCTGCATATAGAGTTGCGAGGAACCGCTGCAATCAGGTGTGTAGAATTTCAAAACGCAACTACTTTCACAACAACATCAAAGATAAATCTCCCGCTAAAATTTGGGAATTCTTTAACTCTTTAGGACTGGGTCGCTCTCGTGACCAGGTTAACGTTGGATCTTTGACACCTGATCAGCTTAACGCCTTCTTCTCGTCCGCCCATATTTTGGACAGTAACACAAAAATAAACACCTTAGCTGAAATAGCCAATTTTCCTACACCTGATGTTATTGAACCGTTTACCCTCATAGAGGTTTCTGAGGATATGGTTTTCAAGACGATTAGTTCTATTACTTCAAAATCTATGGGATGTGATTCTATAAATCGTGTTATGATCGTTACTATCATCGACCTTCTTCTACCCATTGTTTCCCACATCATTAACTTTTCCCTCACCTCTAGTCAATTCCCATCCCAATGGCGCAAGGCCTTTATTATTCCTCTACCAAAAATTTCTTCACCTACACTACCTACCCATTTTCGCCCTATTTCCATTTTACCGTTCTTATCCAAGGTCCTTGAGTCCGTTGTACATAAACAATTGTCCAATTTCCTTAATGTTAATGATCTACTAAACCCTTTCCAGTCCGGTTTCCGCCCCGGTCATAGCACAACTTCAGCTTTACTTAAAGTAACTGAAGACATCAGAAGTGGCATGGATGAAACAAAAGTAACAGTTCTTGTACTAATTGATTTCACAAATGCCTTTAACACTGTTGATCCCGATTTGTTAATCGCTATGTTGTCTCGTCTGAAAATCTCCTCGGAGGCCCTAGAGTGGTTTTCTCAATATCTTCATGGTCGCCAGCAGCAGGTTCGAGTTGATCAGGTGTCGTCGGGGTGGTGTAGCCTGATTACAGGCGTCCCGCAAGGTGGTATACTCTCTCCTCTGCTATTTTCCTTATTTATTAACGCCATCACCTCTTCTCTTCATTGTTCCTACCACCTGTATGCCGACGACTTGCAGCTATATGTGCAGACGGATATCAGCACACTAAACAGTGCAATAGCTTGGCTGAACTCAGATCTTCATAATATCAAGTTATGGTCTACACGCTTCGGGGTCGTTGTCAACCCGAACAAGTGTCAATCGATCATAATAGGTAGCTCTCGACAGTTATGTAAAGTTGACATTGACAATATTGACCCGGTTCGGTTTGACAACGTCCCGATTGCATACTGCAGCGAAGTGAAGAATCTAGGTGTACATCTGGATTCCAAACTAAGCTGGACCGCTCAGGTTACTAACACAAGTCGTAAATTGTTTTCTTCCTTGCACTCTCTCAATAAACTTAAAAACTTTATGCCGTTAAAAGCTAAAATAACCCTTGCCCAAAGCCTTCTCCTACCCCTACTCGACTATGGCGACGTGTGTAGCGTTGATCTCTCAGAGGTGTTGCTCAATAAAATGGATCGCTTGCTTAACTCGTGCATACGTTTTATCTACGGTTTGCGCAAATACGACCACATCTCTGAGTATCGAGCTAAGTTGAAGTGGCTACCAATTCGTTGTCGCAGAAACCTTCGAATTCTTTGTCTGCTTTTTTCTGTATTAAATGAACCTGCGACACCGAAATACCTCAAGAACAAATTCTCCTTCCTCTCTTCTCTCCACGACAGGTCGTTGCGGTCATCGCATAACGCTGTACTTGCTATACCATCTCACCACTCTAGTTTTATGTCCGACTCATTTGCAGTTGTTGCCGCAAATCTGTGGAACAACCTGCCCTTAAATATCCGACAAGCGCCCAACAGAATGCTGTTTAAAAGAATGGTCTTCACACACTTCCTGAATAGTTCCTAACAACTGTAAGTAATATTGTATGTATGTATGTATGTATTATTATTAATTTGAATTTACTTATTATCATTATTATATTATATATATTATTTATAACTATAAAGTATTAGTATTAGATTTAGTAGAATTTTAATTACCTATTTTCCTGTTTAAATATTTGCACCTACCTCCCACATACCATGTTCGTAATGTCCCTAAGGTTGACCGAGTAAGAATGTCTAGCGGCATTAGGTCCGCCTTTGTACATAGTGCAAAAAGTTTTAAATAAATAATAAATAAATAAATAATATATGATCTAAGGTACGAGTATATACTTTTTCAGTTACTTAGTATCATATAACTAAAACATTAACACAAACTGTTACAGAAAGCGAAAACGTGGGAACTAACAAGAAAAACAATCACTTTAAAATAATAAATCGTTGTAACTAGAATGCACAAAAACTAATTATCTAAAGCGTCATTTTAAAACAGACAATTGTATAATAATTATTGTTATGAACGTTTTTATCCAACGTAATAAGGTTTTTGTGATTATAAAAACATAATATTTTTTGCATGATTGGTGAATTGATGATGTTTTCAATAATACCAAGTAAAAACCAAAACTCGATTATAATGTAAAATAATTAGATTAAATAAAAAAATACTATAAAGTCGTGAGGCTTAATAGTTTGCTTTTATACATTGCTGTAATTGTATGAGTCATACCAATTAATTGTTTAATTAGACTTGACATTGTACTGTTTCTTTAATTCATAGTTTTCTTGTAGAGTAGACATCTAATTGTGTAATAGCAAGGAATCTTATAAGTGGAGGATGGTGAATCAGATTAATAAGGCGAATAATCTCCCAACCAGGTTTAGGTTGTTTTTTTTTTCATGGACTTGGGGTTGACCAAAGATTCATCAGTCATAAAATGGCCCGTGTCTTGACTTATATAGTCAAAGAAACCTTATATTTAAAGAACCGTTCAAATTCAAAACCATTATTAGCCATTTCATAGCTATAAATTGATACTTATGGCTATCATTGTTGTGGCCTACTTGATGCTAATCTTAAACCTGACGATGATCTAATAATAGTTGTAATTGTATTTAAAACAGAAAGGAGAGACGAAAGCGACGAGTCACTGTACGAGTCTGCGGACTGTCAGAGCGACACCATCTCGGCCAGCGATGACGCACTGCCACGTTTAAGTAAAACTCCAACAATTAGCAAAGAATCGCTAAAATTAGCGATCACAGATGAAGAAGTCGAGCTTAAGGTAAGCAAAAAAGGCCACAGAAAAGCTATGTCCCTATCGAATCCGCTAGAAATCGTTCGAAGTATCGAATGGCTCGACGCTGCCAAGAAAGAGTTAGACAAGAACCATGACAAGAAGAAGTCGAGAGAAAGTTTGTGGAGCGAGGAGGACAGGGATTCGGTCGACACCAATGGCAAAACGGAACAAGTAAGGAAAAACAGCAAGAAAGAAGATAAACGAAAAACTAGTACAGAAGAGACTAAGTTAAGAAAACCTAGCAAAGCTTCATCTGTTAGCGCTTTGAACTTTCTACGTCGAAGAAAAATGCCAAGTTTGATAGCTAAATCTGTAGAAGTTGTGACGGAAGTCGTCGACAGCGCTATTCAAGCCGACGATATGATATTAAATCATACAAAATTCTTCCTAGAACATGAGAAACGTCACGCTTCTATATGTGAAAGTAAACCTTCGGACGAAACCGATTCGGACGACGAACCTGTGACACCGAGAAGTGTTATTACGAACGGAGAAAGAAGAAGGTTGAGCAGACAAACTTCGAGAAGCAAAAGTAAAATCCGAGGGAAGTCCCAGTCTGTGAAAGTGAATACTTTAAGAAAGTCTCACAGCGGAACGTTAAAGAAGGCAAAGAAGAAAAGCATCAAGACTCCGATAGCTGGCCGAAGCAGACAGGCCAGCATTGCTGAACCAAGCGTTGTCAAGAAGAAGACAGATGTATTGAAACACAACTCGTGGCTCTTCAGTTCTCATAGAGGTAAGCTTTTACATTGTGTAATTTCCAGGTTCTGAGGATAAGTACATATGTTTGTTTATTTTATGATGCGGATATACGAGTAATTTTATATTGCTGGTTTTTAAACCAAGATACGAGTATGTTCTTCCTTATTGAAACAAGGTAGGTAATAGATTTCAATCAGCAAGTTTATAAATAATGTAACTACACACATCAAAAAAGTCTAGGGATCAAGCATGTTTATGCGGATTTCTTGTGATTGAGATGTGGCTTTGTAATAAATTTATGATTTTATAAATTTATATGGATCCTTTTTGGTGCATTTCATAATTTAAAACAGGAACTGTCAATCAAATTCGAGTAAAAGATGAAAATCAGCTGTCAATATTTTCCCTATAAAAACATAAGACGCATTGAAGACATTATTAGTGCTACTGTTTCCCTACTACTGATTAAAACCAACGTTATTATGGAGCGGCGACGTCATTTAAGCAGGGAAGAAATGATCAGAGCCGTGGGAATGATAGAAGCTGGTTCCCGGCAACGTACTGTGGCTTTAGCTCTGAATACAAGTCAGAGTGTTATCAGTCGACTTTGGACACGTTACCGAACCACTGGTACCGTGGCTGAGCGCCATGGAGGACGGTATCGCTGCACCACACGGAGACAAGACCGATACATTCAAATCACAGCTCGAAGAACTCCAACAATAACCGCCATGATGTTAGCCGTGAGCCTTCATCGCTCTTCAGGGAACTTAATTAGCGACCAAACAGTCAGAAACCGCTTGCATGAAGTGAACCTTCATTCCCGAAGACCGCTACGGGTACCACCTATAGCAATGCACAATCGTAGGACTCGATATCAATGGGCTCTTGAACACAGAAATTGGACAGAAGAACAATGGCGTTTCGTGTGCTTTTCTGATGAGTCTCGTTTTGGTATGAGGCCGGATACAAGACGTATACGACACTGGAGAACCCCTGGACGCCAACAGCGATTAAAATCCTGCCAGGAAGTCCATCCTTATAGTGGTGGAACCATCATGGTATGGGCGGGTATTTCGATCGGCGGAAGAACTGAGTTGATTTGGATCAGAGGCAACCTCAACGCTCAAATTTATGCTGAGACGGTTGTATCAGACGTCATCGTTCCTCTACAAGTGCATATCGGTCCCTTATTTCAGTTAATGCATGATAATGCACGACCGCACACCGCAAGAGTTGTAAGACAGACTCTCGCCGCAGCTAACATCAATGTCCTGCCCTGGCCTGCTCAGTCGCCAGACTTGAACCCGATTGAGCATGCATGGGATATTCTTCAGAGAAGAGCTCTGCCGAATATGGAGGGTATCCAGTCGCAAGAAGACCTTTTTTTGTTGTTGCAACGAACATGGGCGGCCATTCCACAGCGTGATTTGGATGAACTTATTTTGAGTATGCCAAACCGATGTTCTTGTGTTGTTAGTGTTCGCGGTAGAAACACGGATTATTAATTGTTTAAGTTACCCAATAAAATTAAAAAAAAAACTGTTATTTCAGTCTTTTTTTCGAACTTTAATGTTAGTGGTTCAAATGTCAAAAATCCCTTTATTAGGAAAATGGCAATTTTTTTTACTAATGCAAAGGTGACTTGGTTTATCGTTACTGTAGACAAACGAAAACATTTTATTTGATCAATCCTTAAAGAAAATTTTAATGAATATCAATCAGGAGAAAAGTTATTGCAAAAATATATGTTGATCCCTAGACACTTTTGATGTGTGTATATATATAACTATCTGTGTGATAGCTTTATAGGAAATAAAATTACGGTCATATCTTAATTTTCATATATCTAGTTGTAGACTATATATTTGGAAATGTTGAATTGTGCGATCGGGACGGATGCGAAAGCGTTAACCCTCTTAAAGAAATATAATTCCGCTGCTAGAGAGCTTACTTTTGCAATCTGTCAGAAACATTATGGGTTTCAATCGGCAATGGGCTACAATAAATTGTGACTTGATAAGATAATTTGTACCCGAGGAATGAGCTTTAGTGACCTCTAATGATGGTCAAAGGAACAGGTTTGTTCGTTGTCGGTCACGAAGTCTCTGGCCACTAACATTTGTCATCTGCTGAAGGTTTCGCCGAGGTAATTAGATGCCATAGAAAGCTGTATACTCGTAACCTTAGAAATAAACCGTATTTTTATTGCACAAATACCGCTAACCCTTGTGGACTAGACAAGATTGGTACTTTACGGATAGCTTAGCTGCTACCCTTGTATTCTAAGACATTTTCTCAACAGCCTTAATTATATACACACACAATTATTCCTTTTATTTGTCAAAGGGACACTACGCTCGAGGAATAGAACTTTCAAAGTTAAGGTATGTCGCGACGTACCCTTTAAACCTCCTTGAAGCGTGTTTTAGTTTATTTTATGCTAATATTTGTAGTATTTAAACTTCTATTTCTTGTTTTATTATTAACACAAATTGTCAATCTCATTCAAACCACATTCCAAAATTTAAAAAATTCTTGGCGCATTCAGAATATGAAAGAGACATAAATAAACAAAATGACAAAGTAAATATTGAGTTATTTTATATACCGATTTCGAGGATAAGAGAAAGGGAATCCGTTTGACAGCTGGAAGGAATGGAGGAGACATTGATGAAACGTCTTAGAATACGAGTTAACACTATTCCACGTATGTTCGTTTTAAAAAAAATCACGTGTCACGGTGACCAAAGATATTTTGACTTTGAAAGTGATTACCATTAAATGCAATGTGCACTCGCTCTGTAAATCTGTTGATTAATATGTTGTCTGTCGTCTTAGCGTCTCCCACAAACCAGTTGTCTCGATTTGTACCATCAGGTCACTCGGTTACTTCTTCAATAAGATTATCATTCGATTCTGTCACGACACATTCCTTTATTAGAAAGCTATCAATGAACGCTTTGGATTTTGTTTCATTGACATACTCGGCATACATTTAAGTAATTTTTATCGTCATCATCACAACCGCTAGAACACAGACCTCCACTGCAGAAGGCCGTCCAGAACATATATAAACAACCGAATCATCACTTTACACTTACTCCACTCATTGATATACCTCAGTCTAATTTGTAGTAAATGAAAGAAAGTTTTTATATTTACAATATTCCAAATGTAGTCAAATGAGAGGCCCACCGTTGCCAAACCGAGTGCGTTGAACAACCCGCATTGTCTTTTCATTGATGAGTCATGACCACAAGAACTGGTTTTGCCAGGGGAATACTCTTGGCCCCGTGCGTGTCTCACAGTTGGCCACCAACGGACGAATCTTTACGTCACGCTATAAGATGTCGTTTTTTTGTCTGTCTGGATTGTGGAAAATATTGTTCTAGAATGCTTTGTTTTTGTTTACTTTTTTACGCACTAAGTTATCTGTCTTTCGTGCTGATCTCATTCCGTCATGATGTTTTGTTTCTAATCTTACGACCTAGGTTTTGTTTATAATACTTACAAATAGTGTAGTAGTTAAATATTTAAAAGCCCGAAGTTATTAACAGTAATCATTGAGTAGTAAATTATTTGAGCTCAAGGCCAATCATCGAATCGTAAATAAGATGAACAAGCATTTAATAGATCTGTTCACCATTGGGTGAACCGGTCCCGCATAAAAGCCCATTGATTGGCCTCCCAATATTAACAACTAGTTTCACTACTATGACGTCACTATCCACGGAGTGCACTGTATGAGTGGCCACCATGATTAGCTCGTGACCCGGTTATTCTGCCAGTTCATGGAGATGCACTCGCCAATTGGTATCGATTTTCTCGAATGCCCCACTTTACTAAAGTCGTGTATGTCAGGGATCACATTTACAATTATTTCTTAATGTTTCATGTTTAGTAGGTTTTCCTTTAATTAGCTAATTGTGAAGGTAGTCGGATTGCAAGATTATAATATGAACTTAAGCAGAGTATAACTTGAAGATATCTTGCCAGATAACCTTTGTCAACACCAAATGCCAACTGCATTTTACCAAAAAATAACTACCTGTTTGGATTTTTAATTAGTTTGTCTGGGCTGTCGTAACTTTTAATTTGCTATGACAACAGTTTATCTTATTTGTGTAAGCGGTATGTTTCTTCACTATTTTATTAACCGATTTTTTCACTATGATTCTAGACTACTATACGGTAATTACTACTCTTAATTCCAACTCAGTCAAACACGGAATAACCCTAAAAATACGCATTATTAAAATCTCACATGATATAGGAGCGGTGGTGGCTCGGCTTATTATTCTAAAAATGTTGGTTTGAACCCCGGCATTAAATTCAATTACAATTACACTGTTCTCGTGCTTTGGAGAGCACGTCTGTCGGTTCTGGTCTACTTGTGAAATCGTTAATAATGGCATAAAATAATTACTTCACACCCTAGACATCCCTCTGGCCAGTGTAATTCTCCAAATAAATAGAGAGGCCTGAATAGAGACGTCAAAACAGACTCAATGCTGCATTTCAACGTGCATAAGTCCATCGACATATAATTTCCCCCTCGGAGAGTTTCTGCCATCTAAACATTTTGTACATATCCATATAGATATAATTGGATCACTTCAGTTATTATATCGATATCGTATCACCATCATCGACCGAACTACAAGATTGCCTGAAGCAATAGCAGTTCGCGATATCACCGCTGAAGTTGTTGCCAAAGCATTGTATGAGAACTGTAATGAGATCCAAGTATCAGGACATCTCACCAAAGAAGAAAACAGTCTCATGTAATTAATTAACGCCCCCTAAGTAATTATTCGTTTGTTCTCCATGTTTGTAATTCGGTTGTAAATAATAAACAGTTGATGAAGCGTTTCCGTCGATCGGCGAGATCAATTGCAACTAATAATATCGCTCTGACCTTTGCATTCTCAAGCGTTTTCCTTGTCTCGGCACAAAGCATCATGTTCAGACGCAATTTGTCATACGTCATTACTATTTGTGCCAATTTGGTCTTAAGAATACTAGAGTTACATGTGCTATTAATTGGAATAACGAGCTTTATGTTTAATAACTATTTTGTGATAAACAAGCTACATGGATATATAAATTGGATAATTGAAAGTGTAGCTAAATATTGCTAGGATTATTAGGGCATTAAAATATGTCGTTGCGTCTTTTTGATTATACGAGTATAGTATATTATAATATATGTGCTGTTGCCAAGGTAAATACTACAACTCGTATGTGCTGTTGCCAAGGTAAATACTACAACTCGTATGTGCTGTTGCCAAGGTAAATACTACAACTCGTATGTGCTGTTGCCAAGGTAAATACTACAGTAGATGACACCCAGCGACTATATTAAATTCTATGCAACTTTCTGTCTCACCATACATACTATTGACTGATCCCTGTAGTTCAGGTTGACCTTAGTTTAGAGGTCCCAAAACTTTATATCTAGTTGTATACATATAGTTGTATCTGTAGAACTGTTATTTGCTAAATTAATATGTTGTTAATACACGTTTTTTTATTTCATTTGATTTTCATTATCTGAATGAAATCAACTTTTTATATAATAAAATAATCCAACCAATGTAACTGTGAAGTTTGCCTAGTTGCCTAGCAAAATATATTTGTAATGTCAAATGTCGAACATAAGGCAACTGCAGAACCCGAAACGTTTAAAAAAATAGGTTCCGTTTCCTGGCTAGTATTTAAAAAAATATATATAATGCAGTTTTATTCTTTATCAAAATCGGCCCGGAGACTCCTTTCAGCATTTTTAGATATTCCTCGCAGTTTAGATAGTAGACATGTAAAAAATTACCCTGGATAGCCTTGAACATATTTCGTTAGGCCACCCATATCACCGCCGGTTTTGCTAGCGTATTTTGTTATATAAATCATTCGGATAACCGATCGGTGAAGGTCGCTCTTCTACTATTGTGTTAAATAATTCCCACCACACTACACCGACTAGAGTATTCTAACCATTCCCATTTTTCTTATTTTAAACACTACCACTTCTTGTACCTTTTTTTCGTTTTACAAATCTGCCGAATTCCGATCCTTCAACAACGACAATTCCAGTACCCGTATTTTTGTTGATTCTCATAAGTTCCATCCATGCGTTCGAATAGAATCGATAAAGCTGGGTATTCTCTGCAATTAGTCTCTTTGAGCCCGTTTTGCCTGACCTGGGCCTCATTAATAGAGCCAACCTGTCTCCTCTAGTGCAGCCAGGAGACCCGTAACGTTCCCACACACCTCCTCGCAGTCTAAAAGTCCGTCTCCTCTGCCATGTATCCCCAGTAATATTCAGAGTGTATACTTGTAAGTGTTTGTTTAAGTCCTGTCATCACCCCAAACATTGTACAAGGCTTGGCACAAAGTACCAATCGTCTGATGTATAACAAAATAAAACGTTGATCCCTGAGGAACCCAGAAAAATATTGAAGACTTTTTTTTTACTCGAAAACAATAACATTTGAACGTATTCCTGTAGCATTCTTGAAAATATGATGTTGTGGTTTTTTGTTTTCTATCAGTTTCCATTATTGTTTGATGTGAAGATGCATCCGTTTCTTTTGATGTTACAGAAAGCTATTTTCAATAAATCAACGTTTAACATTAACCGACGCTATTCAAGGTCTCTTCGGGGTCCATTCTCGATTCAAATCGATATCACTTACGTGCGAAGATGAATAATTTAGTTATGCTTCGATGTACTGCCTCCGTGGTCTAGTGGATTTAGACTCGGAGGCACCGGGTTTGATTTCTGGTCGGGACACAAAGAATTATTTAATTGATTTGTAATATTTGTCCAGTTTGGTACGCTAGAGACATCGACGAGCTTGCCATGATGGGCTTATAGTAATGTTGGCTAAAATAACGAAGGGATTCGGTCGTGATGATACTTTTTGCTTCGATATACTAAAGATATTAAAATAACAAGATAGGACGGACAAGAAGCCAAACGGTGTGATAATCGAAGCTAGGATAATCGTCTCAGAATTAATCAATCTACAATAGTGCATTGCCGGTGCACTAGTAGTGTTGCCCAATCTTGGTTTTGGTCTTGTAGTCTTCGTCTCGTTTTTTATTTTTGCAAGACCAAGACCATGATATGTTAGCAAAACCGAATTAATAAAAATACAAATTAATTTATTGAATATGTATTTTTCCAAATTGTAACTGCGTCGTGCATTTTCATCCCAGCCCCTAGAACACAGCGTCCTGAACCTCCACTGTTGGAGATGGGCCTTCCAGAATATACTTTTGGAGAATTTGGCCTACACTCGCCACGCTGGCCAGACGGGTTGGCGAGGAGTCGTGTATGCCTTTTGAAATATCTCTAAAATTGTTTTGATATATAAACTCAATATATTGATAAATAAAACATTACCTTAAACGTTATACGAGTAAATAGGGTTTTTGTTACAACCTTTGTATACAGTTTTAGATACATGCCAGTCAACTGTCTCTATAGCTCAGCGGTGAAGTCCGTGGATTTAGACTCGGAGGTACCGGGTTCGATTCCTGGCTATTTATTTGTAATATTTCTCGAGTTTGGTACGGTAGAGACATCGACGAGCTTGCGACTTGTCATGATTGGCGAAATAGTAATGTTGGCTAAATGTGAATCTGCCTATTTAAAAAGCGTGGTTTCTGACCACCCTGAAAGGGATACGGTCGTGATGATACTTTTTACTATTTGAGGGAGTCTGGATATTGGTTGCTATTTTACGGAAAAACTAATGAACGGATTTTAATGAAACTTTACAGTAATCATCTGACCATCTGTCTGTTTAATTCGCCTAAACTCCTGATAGATAAGGTTTTTTGGAAACCCAGGACGTGCTATATGACGTCATTGTCTGAACACATGTGACTCTACAGCCACATAAGCCGGGAGAAACAGCTATTTACTAATAATAGATACCTTAAAAATAACTTTATTCAAATTTCGAGGCTACATGTCAGGAAGCATCGTCTAATTAAGATCGTTCGAATGGTCGACGTTTTTACAATGACTAACATTTCAGTTTGTTTTCTTCAAATCTTGATTTTTTATTAGTGATGTCTTATATTTGGTCTTATTAACAATTATTCTTTATAAAAATCTATTAACATAAACTATCCGAAACTAACGGGTAATCCGAATTTATTTCATATCTTTAAAACCGTTATAATATTATTATATCCGTATCCAGATCAGAAATGACATTTCACCTATTTTGGGCTATTTTTGTACTACTTGTGCTGTGTACAATGATTAAAAATGTAAATAGTAGTTTCGATACATTTATTGATAATACTAATGTTATTTTTACTATACATTTCTGGAGAATTTGGCCTACACTGGCCACGCCGCGCCGCTGGCCAGACTAGGGAAGAATATTACTAAGATTTAATCTTATTATGAGAGCGGTGGTGACCCGGTTGTAGTAGGAACGCTTGTACCAAAATTCCCCGACATGTACCAATGAGAAATACATTTTACTTAAGTACTGGCGTCATAGATTTACATCACCACCGTTCCAGTGCCTAGGAAAGCACGTTAAGCCGTCGGTCCCGGTTTCACCAATACCCTAATACCAAATAGTGGAATCGTTTAAAAATTGACATAAGCATTAGGCCCTCGTCAACCTGCCTGGCTAACATAGCAAGTGTTGGCTAAATTCTCTAGAAATTTATGGAACGCCCATCTCCCACAGTGTTCTAGGATGTGATGATTATGATTATAATTATTTTGGATTGTGCATCCAACTAGCAACCAAATACTGTTTCCTAATGAATTTAAAAGTGAGAACGGGATTACATCACATCGATAGTTTGATAATAAAAAAAGTAAAGCGAAAGTAATTATTACAGCAAAGATAATGAAAACACAAAGAATTGAATAGAACTGATGGAGCAGTGACTTGCGAATCCAATTCAGTCGGTAATGAGATTGAAGCAAACGTTCCTGAACGTTAAGACTAACTAGTTTCCGCTTAGGTTTTGAATAGGCTACTTGACAACTTTTTAAAATGTCTTTAATTTTGTTTATATATACTTTACGGTTTTCTGGAAAAATACTTTAGTATTTTTATTAGGTCTCCATCGCCTTTATATCACTTTTATATATCGTGTTTGAATTTTCGCTCGGAAACACTGCAATTGCAAATGGCTGCCTAGTAACGTCACGTAATAGTAAATAAACAACTAATTTACGCCACTAACATAACTATTTGCTTTAAGACAGGTAGGTTTCAATTTATAAATTTTTCTTATACTCTGTGCTCAAATACTCAAAAAAAAAAACAAGTTTATAGGTAATTAAAATTCGTACTTTGATAACATAATACATAATATTTATTTTACAGTAGTCAACTATCCTGTTCTTTACTTATCATGTATTTCTAATATTAGTCAATATAATCTAAACCTAATCCTAAAAAATACTAACTATTAAAGTATAAAATATGTTCACTACAGACGTCTCAGCCTAAAGGAGATTGGCAACATTTTCATCTGTATAACGAGGCTTATCATCATCAACCTGTATCTCTCCACTCCACTGCTGTATATATGTAGGCCTCCCTAAGGCTAACACGATCTCTTGCACCCTCATCCAACCCCCACAAGGACATTTACGTAGTCTCCACTCTAGAACCCGTTTGCCTCATCTTTCGTTAATAATTTATTATGTCAACAATTTTCGATGTCTGACAGAGATCCAACGTTTCGGATTTTTCTTAGTCATAGAAATACCAAGCATAGCTCTGCGAACTTAAATTTATGGTCCGGACTCTCTGTCAGTGTTCACGTCTCTGTTCAGTATGATATTGCAAGGAAAGACATACTACGGCGAAAATTATTCCCTGCGTCGATGTCACCTGGGTTTAAGATGGGGCCAATGTGTCTACTTAAGGTTTCTTTTAAAAGACTTTACTTGTTATCTCTCTTATTATGTTTAGATACGTAGTGGTCTAGTGATTTATAGCTTAATATTACAAATGTTCAACCTCAGCTGGTTTGCTATCACTGGTATGCATGACACCTTCCTTATAATATGTAATCTTAGTATTAATGGTGGAAATTTTCTCACGATATTCGTTAGTATTTTATTTAGATCATAGCATGTATTAATCCTATATTATTTGTGTTCGTTTTTTTTGTCGTAGTACTTCATCTACACATTACACAATATTTGTGCTGCTAGTCTACGAATTCTTTACATTTTTGCTGAACTAAATTCTCAAATAGATTTTATACTGTTTATATTAATTAAGCCGACCAGATGCTTTGTTTACAGTAGGTGATTTGATTTGGGAGGTTAACACGGTGATATTAAAAATAGATACAGTTGTCTAATGCGGAATCGACCGGCTAGACTTAGCGACGTTTTCGTTAATAATTGATAAACCTGATTGCAATAGGTACGTAAACTAGTAAGTCTAAAGAATTGCTTTTAAGATTATGTAGGCTAATATCCGCTTTCGAAGATCTGCCTATCTCCACGTGTCTGTATGGTATCCTGAACAACCCTTATGCTCCTTAAATCCCGTTTTAAATACATGTGCGTTACTCACTACCTTCCACTTCGATTTTCATATAACCACCAACTTAAAATCCCATCCCGCTCCTCTAGCAGATATTTGCCACCACGGTCACGCCGTCTGTCCATTTTTTAATCACTTCGCACGAGAAAGTATTTTTTTGGGAAATTGCGATTTAAGATTCTGATAAGAACGGGAGACTCGCGGGGAGAGTGCGAGAGAGACACAAACCAGTTACCGAGTTATTATTGTCATTTTTCTCACTCTGTCAGCGCTAACTGGCAGATAATTTCATCTTGTTGCATTTAAATCACACTACAAAATTTTAGACTTGAGCTCTTATATTAATAACGGTGCGACTTGGTCACTGCATTATTTGTAGATAAACAGGAGTCGCCTTCATGCTTGCAATTAATATTTGACAAAATAACGAGTGTGCCATATTTTCCAATTTTTTTGGAAGGCCCATCTCCAACAGTGGAAGGTCTAGCACTCTAGGCAATCTAGTATTTATTAGTATGTAGTATATTAGATATTTCGTTTAGTTTTGATATCGGCACTGTTAATCTCATACTTTCACGAAGGTTACACGTTAGAAAATGCCTTTTAGGTATTAATCTTCTGAAATAAATTAAAATATTTATTTGTATGACTTAATTAAAACTTAATTATGAATGTACAAAGGCGGACTTAATGCCGTAAGACATTCTCTGATAGCCAAACCTTGACATTTAGAAAGTATCATATATATATGCAAGTATATAAATAAGTTATATATTATGGATTATATATGTATGTATAAGAGTATATACAATATAACAATACACATTAAAGAATCCGTCATGGCTAAAGAGAAGTGTTACAAAGGAAGAAGACGCTCCTACAAAGGCGTTAAAATAAACGAGTGAGATAAAAAAAAATAGTCAAAAAACACTTAAAGTTAATATATTGTGTTTACACATTACTCTTGAATATTGCACGATTAGGAGCTTCCATAAATTTGCAGCGACGCGATGACACCAAACGATTTAGAGAGACGAAAGTGTGGTGAAAGGGAATGGAAAGAATAGAATTGGAAGATTTAAATAAGCGTATCTTTAGTGATCATTGGGTTTACTTTACACAGTTTTGTTTATTGTATGTATAATGTAAACATTTCCATTCATCTATTTCTTAAATAACTTCTACAAGCGGTTCGTGTTGTGTTTTGTTTGCGTTTTCGATGTACTACGAGTGTTGATTATGTCATTCATCGTATGTACTCGAAGTCTATCTGCGCCTTATTGTTTCAAGACGTTTTGACTGCCTTCGTGGTGTAGCGGTTAAGGCCGTAGATTTAAACACTGGCTTCGATTCCTGGCTAAAGCTCATGATAAAATATTTTATTTCTGACCACCCCACTAGAGATTACGGTCGTGAAAAACTTTTTACTGTCTAATGTGATAATACTGCCTCCGTCGTCGTCTAGCTGTTAAGTCCATGGATTTATACGCGGAGAAACCGTGTAGGATTTCTGGTCGGGTGACAATAATTTACTTAATTTGTGATATTTCTCGAGTTTGGTACGCTAGGGACAACGACGAGCTTGCCACTTGTCATGATGGGTAAAATTTGATAAATGTGAACTTTCTGACCACCCCGGGA
The DNA here is from genome assembly GCA_910589645.1 of Tinea semifulvella. NCBI lineage: Eukaryota > Metazoa > Arthropoda > Insecta > Lepidoptera > Tineidae > Tinea > Tinea semifulvella. The sequence goes on from OU342619.1 coordinate 10,505,214, forward strand.
CCCACACCTTTAGGGATTACGGTCGTAATGATAATTTGATATATTGTTCTTGGAATCAACTAACGATATTTTTGCAACTGCTATGTGTTTTTCAATAAATTTAAGCCGGTTGTCGCGTATTATTTTAATACATTGCATCATTATTGACACTTTATATTCATTACGTGTCTTTTTGAAGGTCTCCTGTCAAAGAACTCATCGCAATATCATATTTGGTACAATCAACCACAGACATATTGTTTGACAGCAAACTGATCCTTACACCAGTTATCATAAACTAGTGATTAGCTTAACTTTGGATTAGTGTACAGTCGCGAATAGGTCGAGTGGAATACAAAGGGTCAGGCTAATTAATTTGGTTCCAATTTGAGCTTTGTTTGAATGGAATAATGGAGTGTAGTCTGATTTGTGGCTGTATCCTTGTTTTGAAATGTACCGTTGTTATTACTTGCGTCACGTCCCGTGTCCTTTATGGGAAGGCTACGATTGGGGGGGTCATCACTTGATGCTTTGGCAGAATTATAATTATTAATGTTTTCACTTAGTGGAAAGTGACATCATATCATCTGGCTCCACGCGCACATCTCTCTTCGATCGGAAAAGTCACATATATATTTATATTTCGACAGCTTGTAGCTATGGTACATTTATGTTTAATGTAAAGCCAATTATTAGTCTGTGGATTGAGGCATTCGATTCCTTGTAAAATTTGGAACCGAAAGGCGGATTTTGAATAGGCAGAAATGTTCATTGGATGGAATCTACGCATGGACATCTCGATTTAATAGCTAATTTTAAATAGTAAATATTAATCAATAATAAATTAATGAGTAAACTTGTGCCTTCTGAACTAGTGTAAAATTATGTATTAAATAATAAATTTATTATTCAATTTCCTTATGGTATTCTTGTGCCATTAAGTAGTCACCTGCACAATTATTACTTGCAAGTTTTAAAATCATCTTCGAGTTTCTAGTTATTGATTATTATAATCCACTTAGTTTTTATTCGCCACGTGATTTTTTGTATGTTTGTTGTTTTGTTACTTTAACCAGTCACAAAGCGAATCTAATACGCTCGTTATATCTCCCTCAACCAACCTTTCAAAATCAGTCAGATAATCATGACTTTATGACATATGTGACAATATTATTTGCGTTACCGAGTGTGCCGTAGTTGCTCAGCAGCCTATTACTTTAGATACTTTTAATTCTATTGCATTAGCTTTAAGTGCTCTTGCTCGCACAATATATAAATATTTTAAAGATTTTTTAAGTCTTGAGTTTTGAGAAATGTAGACTATTAACTTAATAAAATTACTAACATTTTGGATATAATTTCGCTTTCATATACTTAAAAAATACAGAGAAAAATATCAAAAATATTTTACTAAAACAAATACAAGTATATGATTAATATACAGTGTAAAATCTATATAACGACACTGAAGGGACTGTGCATTTTATAGCGTTATAGAGAGTTGTCGTTAAATGGTGAGAAGAAAAATCTGAATTGGAAGACAAGATAAACCAACCAAAGCCGATTGATTTCGACGCTTTAGGGAGTTTGTCCTTAAATCGAGTGACGTTACATGGAGTTTACACTTTAACTCCAAAATGCGTGTAATTTTATTCATTAGTAAGTTGGTAGATTCACAAACACTCAAATTTGAAAAATCTTTGTTATTCTTCTCTTATTATTATTATTAAATTCTTTATTGCACGAAAAAAATGTACAAAGGCGAAGATTGTAGGCATTTTCTAACATCTAACCTTTGGGAGAGTATGAGATGAAGGGTAGTGCTGATATAAAAAAATAAAAAATATTAGGATAACAAACATTATACTACATACTAAGACATACATACACTACATACTAATAAATACATACACTAAATCCTAATAAATACATAGTATAAAAGTATATATTTGCCAAATATTTATTGTGATCCCGATGCTTGTTTGTCTAAAAATAATGCAGTAACCAAGGTTTTGAATACGTGGACTGACGGTGCGTGTCTAATAGCCAGTGGCAGTTTGTTCCACTGGTGGGCTGCAGACACAGTAAACGAATCTGAATATCTGCTAGTGGAGTGGGATGGGAAGATTTGTCGAAGAAGAACGTATTTCACACTTCCGTAGCGTAGAGAAAAACACGTTCTTGTTTGCTATGATTTTGTTGTCTGAAACAGGACATTATTATGTCTTTTCGTCGTCATGAACAAGTAAGTACTCCTATTTATATGTTTACTCTGGTCTAAGAAGTGTCACTCAGCAGCGCTTACACACAAAATGGTACGTATAATTTTATTTAGTTCTGATCCCTTTTTAAGTTAATTACATAATAAATTATAAATTTCAAATTACATTGTAGAATAGTTTCAAAACACAACGTCATGGTCCATCATGGCAAGTGATTTGGAAATATATTTGAAAATAATAATAATAATAATAATAAATCCGATTCGAAGGACCATATTTATTTCGTCTAACGAAATGCTTTTGTTTTTCCAGGAGAGTCAAAGCGGGAGGGTTCCTCCGAAGAACCTGCAGCTACTAATGATGATGATGTCGCAGAAGCCAAAGACCAACATGATAAGGAGAATAGGTGAGATAACAGACAACATTTAATAAGTAACATTAATGTAGTTTTCCTCGCCAAGCCGTCTGGCCAGCGTGTCGAGTGTAGACCAAATTCTCCAGGAATATGTTCTGGAAGGCCCATCTCCACCAGTGGAGGTCTAGGACGCTGTGTTCTGGGCTGTAATGATTAATGATGATTACTGTAGGGAATGATGGTGTTAATGGATTTAAATTCCTGGGGACGAGACTTTTAAAACCCTAATCCCATGCCTTAAGTATGGCCTTAGCACGTCTTCCCAAGACATAAGTAGAATTAAAACGACACAAAAAGACGTGAAGTAAGTGAGATAAGGCTGCAAGTAAAGACTTTTGCTGAAACTATATTTAAAGCATTTATTTTACCTTAGGGAGAACGTTTTTCCCTTTCCCTAACCGTGTCACAATGTCTACTAGTATGTCATATATTTAAAAGTAAAATTCCATCAGCGCCATCTAGTCAGTATTGTGAGAATTACGTAATTTGTTTAGCGTTATGATATTTAGTTCTAAGAAACGAACATAGATGGCGTACATAAAATCTCACTTTTCCTGCGCTCGGCTCCCCAACGGAAGATCACTTCCTAGAGAAGTGCTTCTGGAGGAGACTTAAAGTAGTCGAACCTTCACCCCCTGGGTTCGTAAGCCCAGTTATACCAGTACCGCGCCCAGCACTAACAGTGCATGAATTATCAGGGAATACGGGATTATTCCTTTCTCCAACCCAGGCCTCCCGAGCCTGGACGACTTCACTGTCAGTCTGGGGTTCATCATTATTTATAAATAATAACTTCAAATTAAGGAATCCATTGGAAAACTAATTTTAACGTTAATAACCGTTGGGTACATTATCTTTAATTTCAGCTAGGATCTGGATAATACATTTTTTATTTGTAATGTCATCATTTCATTCCACTTCACTGCACGCAAGTCATGCCACCCTCGTCTATCTCCCAGCGACCCTCTTCCAGTCATCTGTCCATCTGCCGGGTGATCGTTCCACTCTGCGTCTTCTCTCTAAGACCCGTTTCCCATCGTTCTTCGGTTCTGCAACAGAAGTGTCCGACCCTTTGCCATTTCAGCTGGCTAATTTTGAATCCTATTTATTTATTATTTTGAGTACTTTGGTTCCCTGACGTATATCAACGTTTCGCATTTTAACCATCAGAAAAAAAGCTATCACCTTTCACGATCCCAAGGTTAGCTGGTGAAGAATGCCTTATGGTGTTATAGCTCGCCTATTTACTAGGTTTTTAAGTGCAATAAAGTGTTGAAATAAATAAAAACCAAGCATATGGAGCTGAGTGACCTTGCATTTGGGAACCAAACCCACTGGCAGTGTCCACGTCTGTGCTCCGTGCAACGCGGACAGGACGCCCTGGTTAAAGACGTTCAATAATATGTTTGTTTACGTTTAAGTTGTATATTTTATTATTTAAGTGTTTTTACGATGTTGTTTTTTAACGAGTGGTTCTCGTTCAGTAAACAGAAGAGCTCCCGGGCTGTGGGGCGCGCGGAGAGCTGTCGGGAGCGGGACGGGCCGCCCTCTCGGCGCGGGAAGCAGAGGAACGCCTCCGACCCCAACAGGCTGACTGCACCGGACCACGGACGGTAACATACTTCTATATTACAACTTCTTTTCATAGGTGTCACTTGGTGGAATAGGGACTTTGGAGACCCAATCCTTAATTACAAGGAATAGCAAAAAATGATGAGATTCCCAATTAAATTTACTGAGACTTCGTTTTGGCACAACCCAACCTTAGTGTATCTTATGGTGAACAAATAAATATAATTAGTTATCGCTGCTAACCTGAGACTGCTAAGACTCTGACTCCTGAAACACACACAAATAGTTCTGGAGTCAGAGGATGCTAAAATTGTATACCAAGCATTGATCAATTTAATTGTTTCAAATTTATATTGTATAGTTTTTTTTAAACAATAAAGTTTATTATTATTATTACATTTTGGATTTCTACATGCTAACTAAGGTTTACAATCGACGGTTAGGCGGTACGAAGTTCCCGGGTCAGCTAGTCGATTATAAATGTTGATTACATAAAAAAATGTGGATAATTTGGTAGGATATACGGTTGCTTAACTTAATTATTTAATATTTGGTTATATTGTAAGTCTGTTTTTATTCTAAATAAAATTAAATATAAATAAAACATAAATCTATGGTTACTCTATGTGAACCTGAGACGATAGATTTGAGATTTAAACTTTAGCGTCTATGTCTCTAAGATAAATTGCATAGACCCGTTTAATTAGTACGGACAAGGGTGTAAGATAATAACGAGTGTGAATGATACAGTACTGTGAGAATGATTGGAGATTTGAAATTGGAAAGATGTTTTCTGATTGAGAGATTAAACATCCATTATTACCGAAATAAACTCGAGAATTCGTACTCGCGAGTTCACGAGGGCGATTCTTTACACAACCGATATTATTGAAACTGGTTTTTTTTATTCTCTGAAGATTATCTTTTCAACCAGCCAAAATATTTAACACTGTTCCACCATTGGTACTTCATTGTGTGACTATTAGGACATTTAATTACAGAATTTATTTAACTTCGAGTTGTAACTACGAGTATGTCCCCAGAACTCTAACTAGATAAAAGTATTTTTTTATTTTTCTCCTTTCATGCATATCTTCACGCCAGCTCTCTTGCAGGGTAGGCAGTGACAAACGAGCGCCATTTGTCACTATTCATAAGTACACGTCTCTTTCAATTCATCGTTCAACCACATTCAGCAACCTCTTCATACATGCCTTTTTGTGTCTTTTCTCTTTACTACAGCTAGTGTTTTATTTATTTGGTCATCGAGTGCTTGGGTCGACGGTTTGATCGCAACTGTCAAACAAATAGACAGTTTTTCTTTGTGTAAAGATTTTATGGAAACAGAATGGAAGGATGGTACCAAGCCATAACAATTTGGAACTCTTTTGTGAGCTCTGCAACATAGAACCATGTTTCAAAAATCATTTCGTCGCTTCACAAGTTCCATGTGTAATTTTTGTAAGTAGACAAAATGCAAGGGGGTTATTTATAGTGGATTGTATGAATCTAAGGAAAAATCTAGTTGCATCAATGACGTAGGCTAAGAAATTGGAAAAAGGAAATTGCAAGGAGTACGCACCTGATGTCCTCCAGTGACGTCTTTCCGTATGCTCACTTCGATACAAATAGTTATATACGTAATTGTTAAATATTAGTCTAGTATACGTGCAACATGGCCGCTACACTTGAGCGACGTCACGAAATTATGCGTATGGATTAGGGACGGAAAAGAATCGATTCATACATCAACTGAATGTAGGCGATACCACATCGTGAACAGCGACATGTGTGAATGTGAATTGGACGTGGAGGATTTCAATCATATCTTTTTTTCTTGTCCTTTATATGACCACTTCTTGTTCATATCATTTCTTATTTCACTCCGAGTTCCATTTCCTACTAATATTTCATCCCTACTTGTATATAATAAGCGAAGTAAATTCATATATAATATAATTGGTTCATTCATTCTAGATAATAATATTAAAATATAAATATAACTACGAGTTATTGTATATACTATATTTAGTCTCTTATTTTAGTAATAATTCAATATAATAAATAAATAATTATATTTATAAATACTTCTTTGATTCTATTCCTAATTTTGCAAATCTCTTTCATTTAACCCGTCTTTCCCTAACGTTGACACTGACAAATTGTTACTAATGCCCAAACATTTACAAATTTGTTTAGCTAATATTTAGTTTAAATAAACAAAAAACTGCAATCACTAGTCACAGAAATGAAAGAGGGATGTACAGAAAAAGGACTCCGTTTGAATGTGAGAAAAACCAAGGTACTAGTGTTTGAAAGAAGAAGGATGACAACCGTGACGATAAAGATTGATGATGAAACTCTAGAACAAGTAAATGAAATTATATATCTGGGCAGTGTTTTCACTGCGAATGGGAAGTATGATAGGGATGTTGAAAGAAGAGTGAACGCGGGAAATAGTGTCAACGGTGCCCTGGGGTCACTGATCGCCAGTCGGAATGTCAGTGACAAAGCTCGACTCGCCATACACAATGCCATGCTGGTACCAACACTTATGTATGGAAGCGAGACGTGGATATGTCAGAATACGCATGAGAGTAGAGTTAATGCAGTAGAAATGAGATCGTTGCGTCGGATATGCGGCGTCACTTTGACGGACCGCATACGTAATGACGAAATACGAAAAAGGGTAGGTATGAAAGAAAGCATAGGGACAAAAATAAGGAAAAGCATGCTACGATGGTTCGGGCATGTTGAAAGGATGAATGCAGAGAGATTGACGAACCAGATATATAATGCGAAAGTCGTGGGTAAAAGAGGCCCTGGCAGACCTAGACTCACATATTACGACCAAATTAATAAAACAATAGCTGAAGGTGCGTTGAAAAGCCATCGAAACAAAAGGGCATGTAATGAAGAGGTTGATGAATGTCGAAGAAGCGAAAGAGGTATGTCGTGACCGTGACAAGTGGCGCTCAATTGTCTCTGCCTACCCCGCAAGGGATTTGGCGTGAAGATATGTATGTATGTATGTATGTAAAAAAGACTTTATCAAACACAGGGAAGAAAACGGAGAATATATTTAGTGCAAAACATAAAAAATGCACATATGGAGTTTGGCGCAGCGACGATTTATTGTTGAGTTAGAGAATGGCTCTCCTGAATGAAGTTCCAATTTTACGTGGCGGCTGAAACCGTTCCCGCCGGTCTCAGTATCACTCGAGTCTCGCCTCCAGGCAGACGTGTCCGCGCGCGTGTTCGATAACGAGTTCCAACTACACTTAAATAAGTAGTTTGTGTGTTGTTGTTTGTTGATTGTACACTTAGTTATAAATTTCATAAAAACTATTTAAAAAAAATAAAATATGAATTCACATTCTTAAAATAAAATTGAAATACTATCGGTCAATTGTAGAAACGCTATTTATCTTTTGACATGCCTAACGTATAAAATTAACAAAGCTTACTACCAATCACGTGGCGTATATTAAAATAATGATTATAGATTATTTTAATTATCCATTCTGCAACCGGCCGTATACTTGGTACCGCCTGTATACAAATTTTAGTTACGACAAAGAATATTCAATACTAAATTGACAAGTTAGTTTTGGACATTGAGTTAGTTACTGGAGTAGATAGCGTAAACTGTTTGTTGGTGCAGTCAGAAATCTTTAGATTCAGATTGTTTTAGACTAAACACGCAATTAATTTTTGCCAACTATTTTCCTGGCATAAAATTTATTTGTGTTGTTTTTGACTTAAAACAAAAGACTTTCATCAGTTTGGTCGAATTGCAGATATTTATGTATGTCAAATGATAATTACTAAATAATCTATAAATAAAATACTGAATAAGAAATGTCCTCTAGAGATTTATTGTATTTTTAGATGTCCCAAAGAGAAAGTGTAGTATCATCACAACCGTATCCCTTCCGCGGTAGTCAAAAACCAGACTATTGCAGAAGCGGGATTCACATTTAGCCAACTTTACTGGCGGCCCATCATGACAAGTGGCAAGCGCGTCGATGTCTCCAGCCTACCAAACTCAAGAATTATCACAAATTAAATCAATGTTTCAATCAGCAATCGAACCCGGTACCTTCTCGTCCATCCACGGACGGAGGTAGTCATGATGACTGGCTACATTTCTCGTCCCTGTATAGCGAGGCTAATACGTTGGCAGAAAAAATTGCCAGTTTTTTTTTACTACACTACATATGACCCAGCGCCCACCTGATGGTAGATGCATGTTAGCAACTGGAATCAAACACTCATGACTGGCATCAGTCTCTAACACTATGCCGGCTTTGACTAGATGCAGTTTCACACTTCGCTTGAAGGACTCCAGGTTATAGGAAAGTGGAAACTCAGAGGCTGGAAGAGCATTCCACATCTTTATCGTGCGACAGATGTATGAGTCCCTAAATTTATACGTACGCGAAGGCATGGTGACTACGGTATGTGGGTGCATATTCTGACCTGTGCGTGTGGTTCGGTTGCGGAATGGAGAGGGAGGGATTAGGTTATAGAGTTCTTCGGAGCACTCACCATAGTATAGCCGGTAGAACACGCTCAGAAGCTACATCTCGGCAAAGCTGCACGATTTCGAGAGTTCCAGATATAGTGGCATCGTCCACAATACGAACAGCTCGCCTCTTTAGGACATTAAGAGCATCTGAGAGGTACTTGGCGGAACCATCCCAAAGATGAGAACAGTATTCCACGCATAATCTGATCTGTGCTTTGTACAGCGACAGTCTGATCGAAGGTTCCTTCCTGTCTCGACGCGGCGGTGGTTCGGTTGTAAGAACGCGTACTTTAAATCCTACAAAGGTCGGTTCAAACCCCCCCGGCATGTACCAATGAGAAATACACCTTTCTTACGTACTGCAGTCATACATTAACAACACCACCGTTCCCGAGAGGAGGAGAGCACGTTAAGCCGTCGGTCCCGGTTCTACTAATAGCAACTTGTGGAATCGTTAATAAATTGTCATTTAAAATTGAAATCATCTCCTCGCCAAGCCGTCTGGCCATCGTGGCGAGTGTAGGCCAAATTCTCCAGTTTTGGAAGAGCCATCTTCAGCAGTGGAGGTCTAGGACGCTGTGTTTTAGGCTGTAATGAATGAAAAATGACCTTTATCAGATGTACAAACGACAAAGTTAGGAGTCGCTATTGTACTGTTATCTGGTTTGGGTGCAGACACAGGGTGACACTGGGCTGGGGAAAATTTAAGACTTCATTAATTACGTGCTGCCTTCGTGCTCTAGGTCCGTGGATTAAGATCTCCGCATCTTACCGCCGGGATCCATTCCTGGTCAGGACACAATAATTAATTTGATTTATGTGTGGTATTTCTCTAGTTTTACAAATAAATTAAATAATTGATTGTGTCCCGAAGCCACGTGTAAATCCACGGACTTAACCGCTAGACTACGGAGGCACTTTAACGTAGTAAAGTTGGCTAAATGTGAATCCGCTTCTTTGAAAAAGCGTGGTTTATGAACACCCCGAAAGGGATACGGTCGTGAAGATACTTTAATTTTTCTAAACCATTACAACCACAATAAAAAAATAATATTTATTACATTCAGATGTTTAGTCTTCACACATATTATCTAAAAGTTGTAATCAAATAATTATGAAAATGTGCAATGAAGAGCTAAATGGATCTATTAGAGCTGTCAGAAATTTGCTGTTTTGTAACCTGTTAGATGTGTCCTTCAGAACACAGTATTATGGTCTCCCTAGAGAGTACAGTGCGCAATAAATACCCGTGCCGAGCTTTGTGTACTGACCGGCGGCGACTGTACTGCATTGCGGGAAAATTCTACACAACTGCGCTTTTACGATACATAAAATTAACTAAAAAGAATACTCACATGACTATAACACTGATAAACACAGAAAAAAAAGTGTTTTTACTATTACTAATTATTCATTTTTATGATTCTGAATCTGAAAAAATATTGGATGCTTCTGTTAGCAAAGCTTACTATTTACTTTCTGATATTAACACATTTACTATTTTGACAAAAAAACTTGATAAATTACGCAATCCATATCGAAAAACAAACAAAAATATATGTTCATCAGACATTATTTAAATATATTTCAAAAACTATTATTTATTCACTTCCTTAAAAAAACATCTGAGGAGTTTGTCGTCGGCCTGCCTAGACGTATGTTCTATCGGGACCACAACGGACACTTCAAGCATCTCCAGAATATCCTCTTCCTGGAGGAGAGCTTGAGTAGTCGAACCTAGGGGTGGTTCAGATCCTGTGATCATGTCGAAAAAAACGGGGGAATGTTCCCATCCTTAATCCAGGCACATTAGCCGTTCTGACCTGGACGACCCCACTGTCTGTTTGTAGCCTTAAAAGCATTAATCATATTACTTACTAACATTATCGCTCAGTTGACTATTAGACAAAAAAGTTCCTACAGTCGATCATGGATGCCGATATTATATTTGCACCCAATTATATTCTTAAAAACAATGGCTTTAAGGTGGACATTAGCTCCATGCATTGCTCAGTAGACACGGTGGTGGCTCGGTTGTAAGAACGCGTTCCTTAAATCCTACAAAGGTCGGTTCAAACCCACCCGGCATGTACCAATGAGAAATACACTTTTCTTAAGTACATACGACGTACGATATAATAAATTGTCATTAAAATTGACATCATATCCTCGCCAAGCCGTCTGGCCAGCGTGGCGAGTGTAGACCAAATTCTCCAGATATATATTCTGGAAGGCCCATCTCCAGCAGTGGAGGTCTAGGACCCTGTGTTCTAGGTGCTGTAATGATGAAATGATGATGATGATTGCTCAGACATCTAAAAAGTTTTGCTAGTGGACGTTAGGTGGCGTAAAAATAAACAAAAGGTCCTCGATGCCCGCTCTATCTTATACTATTTGACCTCGATGCCCGCTCTATCTTATACTATTTGACCTCGATGATCGACTATAAAGTTTATAATAACCTATAGTTCCCGATACTCGTTTAATTTCGCTATGTTCCTGATTGTTGGGGGATGCCAACACTCACTTGCGCTGAGCTTACGAAAGATCAATGTTATCATGTCACCAAACTAATTGCTGACCGTCAGATAGTGGGTGCACCAGATAAACGTGATTGATTGGCACATCACTTCTCCAATTAGTAGACATATGTACGTGCGTAGGGCAATTGTTAAGAGGGTTGTTACGCTTCCTTACTTAAATATTTTCAAACATTAAGAAAACTGCCTCCGTGGTCCTAGACCATTAAGTCCGTGGATTTAGATATCGCTCAAACACGCGTCGGGTACATTGGAATTTACAGCATAATCTGCAACTTGTGCCCCACATAGATTTTGTTTTCCATAATCATTCATACATACATACATATCTTTACGCCAAATCCCTTGCGGGGTAGGCAGAGACAATTGAACGCCACTTGTTACGATCACGACATACCTCTTTCGCTTCTTCGACATTCATCAAGCTTCTCATACATTCCCGTTTGTTTCGATGGCTTTTAAATGTACCTTTAGCTATTGTTTTATTTATTTGATCGTGATAGGTAAGTGGTCTGTCAGGTCCTCTGTACCCACGACTTTCGCATTATATATCTGGTTTGACAATCTCTCTTCGCTCATCCTTTCAACATGTCCGAACTATCGGAGCATGCCTTTCCTTATTTTTGTCACTATGCTTCCTTTCATACCTACCCTTTTGCGTATTTCGTCATTACGTATGCGGTCCGTCAAAGTAAGAGTAATTATTCACATTAACAATATCCACAGTAAAGTAATTTCCAAACAAAAACCTTGCACTTGGCATGTTAATGCAAACAAGGGAACGACTTCCATTTCCATCGGTTTTATTTTTGGATTGATTTTTAAGTAAAAAGTTTAATATTTACTAACTTCATCCACATTTGTTAAATATAAATATTATTCTAAACTTTTAAAACATTTGGCTCATTGCACTTTCATAATAATATCAGTGTTTGTAAACTGACAGCTGACAAACTCTTTCATTAAATGTAAATGCTCCAAATTACAATTTTATTGCAATAATTAGGTTTTCAGCTTAGATTATCTGAACAAATAGGTCAACTTCTATACCGGGGATTCCCAAAGTAAACAGTGAAAAACTAAATTTAGATATTCGTCATAAATTACTTTCTGTACTACCTATATGTACTTGCAGGCTCTGGTTTTATTATTCGGTATATTTTTGTTTATTTAATTATAAATACTTTGTGTTACTTTAGTTTTTATTTTTTATAGTCTATTGTGGTGACATTTAATTAACTCTATATGTTTCTATATTCTTGTTTATTAGTCGTTAGTTATCCTGAAATAAATAAAATAATTAAATGACCAAGCACACATGAAACTTTGATTAAGTAAGTTGTCATTGTATTTTATCTTTATTACCAGCTGGGACATGGAATGTGCGCCACGAAGTTTGAGAACCCCGTATAAATATAAAGTACTTATTATTATCTTTGTAAAAAGTTTGGGAAACTTACGTCTGTGTATATATGTAATATCATTGCGTTTGTAATTCCTTGAGGATTCCTTAAAAACCACGCTTTTTAAGGAACCCAGTCATGACAAGTGGCAAATTTATGTTTTGTGTGTATACATCATTTAGGAATGTATCTGCAAGATGACATGGATCGGTCGGAGCTGTTGATCGATTTAGTATAATCTAATAATAATAAATCCTAATCTTCCATTCTCACAATGTTTTCTACCTTTATTTGAGAAACAACATAAATGAGAACAATATGAACAGTTTTTGTGACATATGTGTTTTTGACGTCTGCCTACCCCATGGAGGAAGGTGTAACCTCGACATACGAGATCTAAAAGCATTTTCTACGATATTGTGATGCGAAGCAAATGGGATTAGCCAAGAATCCCCATGACCCAAATACGTAGGTCACACTGTGTGGCCCAGCCACAGTGCATCCGGACATACAGTACGTCGACACAGCCCTTTAAAACAATCGTGCGTATTAAAACTTAATCTATCTGGCATTATGTTTGTAATAAAAAGTAATCTGTGTGTTGTCACTGACCTGTCGTATCGGACAACATATCACCATCATCACAGCCCCTAGAACATAGTCTTAGTCGTAGAGGTTGGAGATGGGATAAATAATATCTTTATTGCACATAAAATAATAAAAATATGTACATAGGCGAGCTTAATGTTTTGGAATTTTCTAACAACTATCCTTTGTAAGAGTGAGAAGAGAGTGCGGGCGCATGTGTATAAGTATATTTGGGAATTAGGCCTAGAATCGTCACGCTCGCGCACGTCAGACGGGTTGGCGAGGGTAATATATACAAGTTAGCAAATTGTTACTAATATTTTTATGTATTTATAATACCAGTGAATAGTCTACTACTCAGTTTTTAACAGTGTGGTCAAAGTATTATTCGATATACAGATTGAAATTTGTCCAATTCTTATCCTATTAATATTATAAACGCAAAAGTTTGTAAGGATGTATGGATTATGTCTCTCTTACACTCAAAAAATGCATAACAGATTAGAAAAAAAACGTTACAGCAATATAGCTATGAATAACACACATCTATCTGTATTTCTGTTTGGTTTGCCTTTACCACCATAACAAATTAATAGATTTGAATGAAGGCAGATAATCCTTTGAGCTGGCTTTGTGTGATGACCAGTTTAATACAGGCAACTTTAAAGGGCTAGTTAAATATAAACAAATAAAGTATCTATGCGAAATGGTTCCTCCTCCTTAGTCGGTCACTGTTGGGGATCGTGACTCTATGGCAGTCCATCCACCAGCCGTTTCCAATGAATGCGGTCCTCGGCGCAATGAATGTCTTGGTGTACTAAGATGTTTAGATAGTTAGAAACATCGAAAATATAAAAAAAGTTGAACTGCTGTATGTTTGATACACTGTGGCGATGTCATACCTTGAGTTAAATGTCTTACTTTTTCTAATCATTTACGCGAACTTGTATATTGTGCAGGACATCCATACTAATGATATATATGTGAAAGAAGCTTAAGTATGTCTGTGTGTATGTAACTCTGTATGGACGCAGGAGGTTTTAATTTCTCTTTTGCCCTTTTCTGGATCGAGTTTTATCCTAAATAAATTGTATTAGGCGAGGAAAAACATGTTATTAATATAAGCCATAATCCTATTGGCTTATGTGATATTAAGGAAATTCCAGTCCCTGGCTGTGCGATATTATTATCTATGGGTTAGGTTATCTCTGGACCCACAAAATATAAAATACGAGATTAAATTGAAAATCTTGTCAATTCGTTAATGGAACTGACATCAGATTATAGCCTGGGTCTGGCCAGCCTGTGTAGGTCAAAAACTCCAGAAAAATTGTTTAGAAGTTTCATCTCCAGCAGTGCAGGTATAGGACTCTAGGCTCTTAGCGGCTGTGATAATAAAATAAAGTATGGTCATGACCTTACGGGGTGGTCATAAACCACACTTATAAGGAGCAAGTTCACATTTAGCCAACTTTACTTTCGGCCCATCATGACGAGTGGCAAGCTCGTCGATCTCTCTAGCGTACCAAACTCGAGAATATCACAAAGACCAGGAATCGAACCTGTTACCTCCTAGTCTAAATCCACGATTTAATCGCTAGACTACGAAGTCAGGCTGTGATAATGATGACGATATTTTTTATTTATTTTTATATGATTCTTGGACTTCACATACCCCTTGTACTACGGGACCACTATGCCGGCCTATCTAAATGCTTGTTTACTCGCTCGAAGGACTCCAGCAATTTACGTCAGAAGTCGCATCGTAATTACAAAATATTATTCAATTCTCAACTAGCGCTCGATCTTGACAGCGGCCGTGCAAATATCAACTTTAATAGCGTGATATATATATGTATACTCTTATATAGTTAACGGATTCCATTATATAACGTTTGCGCTTAAGTAACAGAATGTGGCTGCAGGTTATAACACACGGGCTGGGAGAGCATTACACATATTTAATTTACCTATACACTCGTATGTACGCGTAACGATAGTGGCTACGGTATGAGGGGGCGTGTGGTTCGGTTGCGGAATAGACATCATCGATTAGGTTGTGGAGCGCTTCGGAACACTCACCCGCAGTATAGCTTGTAGAACACCTCAGGGAGACCACATCTCGGCAGCGATTCTACAGTTTTAGACACTTAAGTGTCGTCCTCTATCCGAATCCCCCGCCTCTGCAGGACATTATGGCCAAATAGCTAACAACTCCACGTCTTGCCAACCACGTAACTGCGCACTAGGTGTGCAAACATAACGCGCAATGTATACCAGTGTATTGTTAGTAGGGTGTGGCCCAAGGTGCCACCGTATTACCCATTTCAATCGTGTTATTATATCGTTTGGTTATTGGATCTAAAAGAGTACCAAATTGCAAAGGTCGCGGGTTCAACTCACTATAATACTTATACTAAATGTAGTCTTTAGCTTTGGCATACAAGCTTTTCTAGGATTGCAAAAATGCTAATTATCTTTTGACATGTTTAACGTATTGGCTGAAATAACTGAAGTGATAAGCTTTTTAATAATTTATCTCATTTTTGTTTTTTAAATATTGTTTCTATTCTTTTGCTTCTGGACATCGCTACATAAAGAAATTTGGTATTTTTTGTCGTCATTGATGGCCGGTTTGTTGAGAACACAATACTGAATCGACCTTATTGTAAAAAAATCTGCGATATATTTGAATTTGAATTATCAATCACGTCGAGTATATCAAAATGTAGATTATTTTATTCATCCTTTTTGCAACCAGCCGTTAGTCTAGTAAATTGGTAGTTTTACCTGGATTCAAACCCATCACCGTTGCTTTAGCTAGCGTATTTTATTATATAAAAATTGGATTTCATTTACAGGTCACTGTTATACTATTTGTAATTTGATTTTAATTATTTGAATCAAAACAATAACATTTTGTATGTCTAGAATACATAATAGATTAAAGAAGTAGATTTAAATTACAGTTAGAACAAAGACATGATTATAGGTGTTTCATTTGTTTAGTGGAGAGCAAACAGAAGAAATTCCCACATTAGTTAGATTGGAGTCGCCTTGACCACCTCAAGACAGGGAGTGCCCGCGCGTCACTCGTCGCCAACATACCTCATTCCACAGACAAACTCAGAGGGTGTACGGGGTTTGCATCGCTTACACAATCAAATATTTTCAAAGATTTTATAGATATGTATTTTATTAACTTTCTAGGAAATAAAATTACGGATTTTTTTAGAAATAATACGATTCCAAAAGACCACATAAGTAACACAGAAAGACATTCACGAAGTCGAACAAATATTGTGATCTCGCCGAAGAAACAAATCAGGAAACTCAGCTTTACGCAGTGGAAGGTATTTCAGCATAATATTTGCTTTACTTACTGAAAGAATTGGGCCTAAGCAGGAATTACATTTATGAAACAAGCTTCTAAGACGGCATTAACAGAATCATTATAGTATTTGGTTGGGTAGGGAGAGGAGCAGAATGGTACATGACAAGCGTCTTGTTGCGCAATAAAAAAAATGAGGCCTTTGTGTACCGGCCTATGGTCGGTCGCAAGCCCGAGACACCATTCTCCTCAACTCTGTATCTCACACACGATGGACCCGGAACTCTTACGGTAAATCCATGGATTGCTTAGAAATGTGTCTTATTCATAGATTTGTTTTTAGTAAATAGAAAAAAATCTTTTTTTTTTTTTTTTGTCTGTACAAAATTAGTTATATGAAAGAGAAGACAAATCTCTAAGCATTCCATGGATTCACCGTGCGGGTGCCGGGTTCATCGTGCGTGGGTAAGAGATGAGAAGAATGGTGTCTCGGGCTTGCGACCGACAATAGGCTGGTTTAAGAAAAAGAGGCCTCCCTTTTTTATTTTATTGCGCGATAATACGCTAACCATCCACCATTCAACTCCTCTCCCTCCCCAACCAATATTTCTCCAAAATATCCGTAATTTTCAACAAAGTTGTTAGACTGCGTTTCTCAAAACTACACTCTCTTGAAAAATATTTAAACATTTTGGATTGTGCGAGCGAGATGGAAGCATAAGCGTTAAACTCTTCTAACAATCGATGAAAACAATAAAAATCCTTTTTGCAAGAATATATCCGAGTATACATTACAATTTATTACATAGGTTAGGGCATACAATAAATTGTAATAAATAGTCGGTTCCGCTAATACCAATCGTTAATAAATTGTAATAAATAGTCGGTTCCGCTAATACCAATCGTTAATAAATTGTCATTAAAAATGCCAAATTCTCTAGAAATGTGTTCTGGAAGGCCCGTCCTCAGTGGTGGAGGTCCTAGGAGCTGTGATAATGATAAACACTTGAATGCTGCATTTACTCTACAAAATATATGTTTCTTTGTAAACAATGTTAGGCTGTACGTCTGTCTAGGTCACACGTAGCTAGGTCTAGCTTTCAGTGGTCGTGTGGACTCCGTTGCGTGCGGACGTCATTAAAGTTAATGTGCCAGTTAAAAGTGTTGTGATCATTTAATTAATAAGTGGCGTTAATCTGTAGTTATTTTTAACTCGCTTTGTAAGATTTTCTACAAACGAAACTGCGTTTTAAAGTTAATAGAACGCAAGTGTCCCATTTGACTCTTGTTTTTAAACAGACTTAAAAATAATATATATTTTTATATATAATAAAATCAAACTGTTCGTAAAGTTCGTAGACTCGGTTAAAAGTATCATCACGACCATTTCCCTTTCGGGGTGGTCAGAAACCACGCTTATGAATAAGCGGATTCACATTTAGCCAACTTTACTATAGACTAATCATGACAAGTGGCAAGCTCGTCGATGTCTCCAGCGTACCAAACTCGAGAAATATCACAAATAAATTAAATATTAATTAAATGTATTTTTATTTACATTTATAATTTTTTTTGTGTCCCGATTTATTGCAAATAAATAGACTCGGTTATCTTAAAGATATATCCTAATATGCATGTACCAATGAGAAATACACTTTTCTTACGTACTGCAATCATAGATTTACAACACCACCGTTCCCGTGAGGAGGAGAGCACGTTAAGCCGTCTCGCGTCAGTGCCGGTTCCACCAATACCAATGGAATCGTTAAAAAGTAGTGATTAAAAATTTACTTAAAAAACCTCGCCAACACCGTCTGGCGTCGTAGCGCTTGTACGCCAAATGTTCCAGAAATAAGGCCTATTTCCACCAGTGTGGTCTAGGACTCTTGTGTTAAAGGGGCTGTGATGATAATGAAGAGCCCTTCTGATAACGAAGAGCCCTTCTAATAACACAAATTTAATTACTAGTCGTTTTTTTTTATTAAATGGATGTTTAATTTGTATTGAACCGAGCCCTAACTATAAATTGTGTTATTTGTTGATGTGAGCTGTTTTGTGGTTTTTGCAAATGTGTTGGTACAGGAAACCATAAGTGGATGTTTAGGAAATTCCTATATATTTGTGGCTCAATGTGTCTGCTGTGGATTGACGGATGGGATATATACTATTGACTTTATATATGTGAGGTCTGGGCATTGGATATACAAAATATTACATACACGTCATCGGTCCCTAAGAAGGTATACATTTTGTGGTTCGTTTTCTCTGCGTCTTCACTTTATATATGAAAAACTTTAGTTAATCGCGTTGCAATTATTAGATTAACACTGTCAAGTTTATAAGTCAGTCAATTAAAAAAAATCGCTCTTCACTGTTAAATGTAGCAAAATATGTACAGTCAGTGTTTTTTTTTAAAATACTATGCTTTGTATGCCCGGCGTTTTGCATTAAGTCAGTTGTTATTTAGAGATGTTTTCTCTCGTCAGGTGAATAACGTCGAACTGTTTGATCGATCCACGCTGTATTGGGCGAAGGTCGATGGAGATTTTATAAATTTTAACTGTAATTACTGACCTATTTTGATTATTTGTGTTTTGTTTCCTTGTTTTTATTCATTTACTCTGCTTTTGTATCGATGTGATGAGAGATTTTATATATTCGCATTTGAACAAAAAAAAATCATCTGTAAGCCAGTGTAGTTGTACAATTACTACTTTTTTAACTTACCTGGGTTACTTTTTTAGTTTATTTTTGGCTGCCTTTTCGCAGGCTCTTTTTGTCACCTAGATTATGTTCTTAATAAGCCAGCGCCGGTCTATATGACATGTTGCTATGATGCTTTAAAAATAAGTACATATTTTTAAAATAAAAAAATCATACCATACAAAAGACATACAATTTTTATCTTTAGTATGCAAAACCGAATATAGAATATATATTGGGATTCGTCGTTGGATTGAGTCGAGATTGTCTGCATAAGCTCTTTTGTGGCCGGTATAGTGATGGGGACTGACGTCAATTTATATTTCTGTGCGATAGAGAGCGCTCCTATAGACGAACTACGCGACCTAGTTCTCTCGCTCTTTAGCTCGTTCGATTGACCGACTTATAATAAGGTGAGTGAGCGAGAGCGGCGAGCGAAGCTTGTTTGTTATTATTTGTTCGTTAATTGAAAAATAAAGTTTTATCTGAAACAGTAAAAAAGTTCTTATCTATTTATTAATTAATATACAATTGTTTTTTTTTTCTTGACAATGACGTATATTATTTATTTATTCTATTCTAATTTGTTAAACATATATGTAAACTGTACATTTATATATATCTCTGTAATGTATATCTCTGCGACCCGTGACTCACCCAACATAAGGAATCAGCTGAATATCAGCGCTGCAGCCTCGGCTGTAGCATATGCTGAGCTGACCACCTATTTATTGCCACACCTGTATGTATATTTCGGTATATAGAATAGGCTTACATTTAAATTTATTCCTTGCATATACATATTTTTTGTAACCATTCTAATTGTGATAAATAAAGTATTTTCTTTCTTTCTATGATATAGCAGGGTAGTTTTATTACTTTAAAACAAGGAATGTATTTCACCAAATTGCCTTTATGTATATACATATGTTTAAAGTACAAAGACATTTAGTAAATTGAATAGGTACCTTAGTAATATTTCTATATTGAACTAATATAATTAAAAAATATAAAGTACAATGTATGAAAAATTACAGGTAAATAGCTAACAGACGACTGCCTTCAGATAGATAGGTTTGACCTAGTTCATTAAAGAGCTGCGAACTAAACTGAGTGCTCCCGAGTCGTGAACTACTCGTGTATGCACAACTCGTAATTTCTTCCAGTTAACAAGATGCTAAATTATTTTTATTTCTAACTTATTGTGTTATATTAAGTTTACCTTATAATTTATTTTTCTATGTATGGTTTTACAAAGGCATCAATTGAAGAACTATCAATCACAGAAGACAATTTAAGGTCTTCGTGTGAATCAGGAAACCCGGACTGTAATGGCTGGATATTAGCATCAGCCTTAAGACCAGTCTAGATATAGGCATTGTGGACGAGGTTGCGTCTACTTACATGTCTTAAAGCATTGATCGATTAATGTTGCCACTATTGTAATAATAACTAACTACAGCTGTTTAGAAATTACTAGCTGCTCGACCCGGCTTTGATCGTAAATTGGACAGTTCACATGTTATGCAAAGATAGTATATTAATGTAAAGTTTCATTAAAATTATTGCAGTTGTTTTGCGTGTAAGCAATAATCACACTCGTACATACACACTCACAGACTCGCATTTATAATGTAAGGTCTATATTTTCTTTCATTTATAATATTTGTTTTGAATAAAATCGATCAATAATACCTGGTTTACTCGTATTTATCAGAATTATTACCGTAAAATTAAAAACATCTCAGTCATTTAACGATCGTCATTATCCAAAGTGAAATAATTAATTATATTAATATTTTATGTTTTTTTTTAATTAGATCTTCACAATCGTTCAGGTATCTTGTAAAAAAAATATTTTAAATCCATCGTATAAGTGAGATGTGATCTTAGATACAATATTAGTATTAAAAATGTTGCTTGTGCTCTCCGAGGCACGCGAATTGTGGTATTGTAAATCGATGACAAATGTACGTAAGAAATTTGTTTTTCTCATTGGTACATGCCGGGGTTCGAAACAAGATTTTAAGGAAGCGTTCTTACAACCACTCTTTGGCTGTATTATGGCGGGTAAATTTAATGAGTTACTGTGAAATAATTTACCGTAGACGTGATAGAATGATATTATTAATTAGCAGAGATGCAAGCATCGTTTGACGCGGGAATTATAATATAGGAGCATGTAGTAGCATGCTCTGGTGATGACAACGGTACTTCTTAACATGTTAGAGAACCATCTTTATACTAAGCATTTTGTGTCCCGGCTTCGTTCGAAGTCAAAGCCATCATTTATGTATTTTTTTACAAAATTTGTAGCAATAAAGCATATAGACATATAGCCAACTATGAGCCAGTTAGATATATAACATTTACAAAATAACTTATTCATAATAATAGTATAAAAAATAATAAAAATATAATTAAAAAAAAATATCTAATTCTACTCATCCTTCCATTTGATGGTGATCGCAGTACTGTGTTGTCATTAGGCGCCTCTCACTCGGTAGACGAAGTGCAAAATTGGTCTAGCTCATCTGTAGAGCAAGATATGACTTCATTTAGTTTATTTCTTGCTCTAAGAATATGTGTTGTGTCTGTAATTTATAGAAATAAATTCACGGAAGCTGGCTGTAATACCATTAGTAGCAAGTCTTGCCGTCAATACATTTATGGAACAAGCTTCCAAGACGGTATTAACGTCATATCATCATACAGTATTTGGTTGGGTAGGAAGTGGAGCAGAATGGTGGATGATGATCTTGTTGCGCATTCTTCTCTTCTCTCATGAACACACGATTTACCCGGCACCCGTACTGTGAGTCCATGGAATGCTAAGATATTTGTCTTCTTCATTCATTTTAAATGATTCTACAGTTAGTGAAATACCAAATTTCGATTAATACGTGGAGCCACATCTCATTCATTGCTTCTTAATATTATTACTATTACAAGTACTTCTACAATCAAAGTCTTCAATCTTTATGTACGTAAATATAATGATTCTACTTCTGCTAGTGTCTAAACAGAAAAGTGGTCCAACGAGTAAGAAGTTCGCAGTAGCAGGTCTACTTCAGTTTATTTTAGTCCTTTGCTGTTTCAGTTTCTACATACTATATTCAATAAATAAGTTTTTTTTTACTTATTAGGTATTAGCCTCGCTATACAGAGGGGGAATGTTGCCTGTCTTCTTGGGACTATCTCTGATAGGACGTTTCTGGAGGGCATTTTTTATTAGATAGTATATTTTTCTATTAGCTTTAGTTTATAGGTGTTTAATTGTCATTATATATTTTGTATTTTTTTTTTTTCAAACAAACTAAATAAGTCAGCTCTGTTAATTTGGGCCGGACGTTGGCATTTAAATCAGTCAGTCAGTACGTTTCTTTTTTAGGTATATATTACTGAATAACATTTCTAGTTTAAAGTACAAACGAATGATAAACGTGTAATTGTAGTTGAATAAAAAGTGTGAAATTGTGTGTAAAGTGTTAGAAATAAAGATGGCACATACCGGTGTCCCTCCGAAAGTGACAAGGAACATATCTCTACCGTCGGGGAAACAGCCGCTCGTTACTCTCATATCGAGGAGAACCCTGTCGGAAAGGTAACTCAGATTGAATTTAAAGTGATTTAACTGTGTAACTAATTACAATGCAAGCTGATACTAAAGTTTAGTTATTAGGTCAAGAAACAGAATAATGCAATCTGGACCCTGCAAAGATGATTCTGTAATCTTGGCCTAAATGTTGTGATTACTACTTCCCTAAGAATTGATTGGCCCTGATTTAGGGTAACGTTTCTCTAGGTGGTCAAAAACCACTCTTTTAAAGAATCGGATTCGCATTTAGTTTTGGACTAGAGACTTAGTACACTATAGACTCGAGAAAATTACAAATAAATTATTGTGTCAAATGGAACCCATACCACGTCCATGTCTAAAGCCACGGCCTTAACCGCTGGCATGATAGACCGGCAGATAACTTAGCTAAATATAAATCCGCTTCTTTAAAAATGTGGTTTCTAAACACCTCGCAAGAGATACGGTCGTGATAATATTTTTAACTTTTTTCAATCATATTCGATGACATTAATAACCTTTTGGTTTAGTTAAACTTAAAGTTATTATCTCAGGTTGACTTCAATAGTAGATATATAATACTAGCACGACATGTGACCTTGCGCCCGATTGTGAGTGGCGTGCGAGGTCCATGAATGTTAGCAACTGGAATCAAACACTCATGACTGACATCAGACCCTCACACTATGCCGGCTTGACTTGGCATCCCGAAGCGTGTGGATACACTTTATTGGGATTATCTGCACGAACGGTGGATACCTTCCCTCCCCGGCAGACATGAAATTACCACCATCGGTGCGCCTACCATCTATTTATTTGTAAAGCAGTTAAAAGGACTTTAAGAAATAAAAAATATAAATTCTTTTGTTGTCCAGTGACTTGGAGACCAACGCAGCGACCGCTCCTTCTGGGAGTTCTAGCAGCTCAAGTCTTTCTTCTAGAAGTAACGAGAGCAACACTCAGCCAGAACAACAAGGTCAGTTAATATATTTCATATATATTTTTTTACGCAACATATTATTTTTTCTAGTTGCCCTAGAGGTCTGACACAAGCAAAACTACTTTAAAATATATATTTTTTTTACTAAAACAATATAGATAGGGAAACCGATCCCTCCCACATATACTTTGTATTTCTTTTTTAATGCACATATAAGTCTTTACCAATTGTTATTTGGCTAATGATATATAAGGTTTTCTTAAAAGTAAGTTGTGATGGTGCCAACGAATATCACTCAATTTATTACCGAATGATGTCAAAAATGCGAATTTTATATACGAAACCATGATATATCCTATTTGTATATCTTGTGTAATGATTATTACCATCTGCTTGTGTCCTCCACTCTATAACTATAACGCTTGTCTGTTCTCCTCGCACCAGTCCGCAGCACTCAGTGCCGATTCAGTTTGTTTATTTCGTTAAAACAATGTTATATTTTCAGGATCTGAATCTGAGTTGTCTGAAGAAGAGGAGCCACTGTGTGCTGCCTGGACTGAATCTCTTCCCCCCGACCTTCTGGGAACTCTTAATTTGTCTCCAAGGCTCAGGAAGAGACAAGAAGTCATACATGGTGAGTTCACACTATTCACTTAAAGACAATGTATGTATGTTTTAATCGATTGTGTCCGTCCCGTACATTCTGGTAATAGATTTGTCGTGCTATTGGTATTGTCTACAGTCAAATTAAATAAAAATACTTCTAATTGTTCCGTCTAAAAAAGTCGAGGAACATTACATAATATCTCCACCCGAACTAGCATTGGCGGCAAATTATAAATTCTGTTATGTTTTTTTTTACTTTTTGTTAATTATAGGATCCTTAATAATTGATCAATTAAATAAAAAAAACATAGTGGCATTCGCAACAGCAAAGATTTCATTTTGAATTTGAATTCATTTGAACCAGTTCGTAAAGGGGTCGTTGAGGATATGTCTTACAATACGGGTGTACTTTAGAAAAATGTAGTCAAATTAATGGACTAGTTTAATTTTAGTTACAAGTAGTTTTCTCATTTAATATGTTGTCTTGTCTCCCATAGTTCCTGCTTCTGTCTATAAGTAGTTCGGTGTACGTCTTGTTGTCTTGGCGACATGTTGACGGCAGTGTTGGTTTCCAGAGCTGATAGTGTCGGAAGCGTCCCACGTGCGCTGGCTGAAGGTGTTGTGGCACGTGTTCGCCCGCCCCCTCCAGAGAGCGCGCCTGCTCCCTCCCGAGGAGACCGCGGAACTGTTCCCCAACCTGCCCGCCGTCCGGGACAGACATGGCCGCCTGCTGCAGGACCTCAAGGCGCTCAGGTCAGTGCCGCTCGGCTGGTCGCCAGACTCCAGGGTCTGGAGTCACGCGGTGACTGCGTCTTCTCTTGGAGTGGTTGGAGGTTGTCGGTGAACGGTAGGGAGGCTACGTACCTTGAGACTGAACTGAGAAGTCCCTGCTGAACGGCGTGAGTCTGTCGTGGACTGATCCAGTAAAATACCTGGGGGACCCGATAGACAAACACATCAGCGCATGTTACCCACGTGACCGCCACTTCGAACTCGGCGCGGCTGGCGGCTGGTACATTACGTAAATATATATTATTTCTTTGTGTCTACTGGAATGGCCTTATCAAACACGATTAGTGGTTGTGCTTATGTCAATTGATCCCATTCTTGTCAGGGTTATAATGAGGATAAAAAGTGTAAAGTAAAGTATCTTCACGACCGTATCCCTTCTAGGCCCATCATGTTAAGTGGCATAACAAATAAATTGAATAATTTATTCCCCGACTTACCTTACGTACCACGGACTTA
This sequence comes from Tinea semifulvella, assembly GCA_910589645.1. Lineage (NCBI taxonomy): Eukaryota > Metazoa > Arthropoda > Insecta > Lepidoptera > Tineidae > Tinea > Tinea semifulvella. The sequence continues at coordinate 10,530,869 of OU342619.1, forward strand.
ACCGCTCGACCACGGAGGTAGTAAAAAAAATGTGATTATTAAAGTATTATTTTGTTTTTTAGGAATACATTGAACCCGATTCCAATAGGTCCCCTGGCGGCGGTGGTCTCCAAGACTCTGTCAGCTCCAGGTTTCGCGTCATGTTTAGCCAAGTTTTGTAAAGGTTTGTATATATATATTTTTAGATACCTACACTGTTTACTATTAGGTTTATATCAAAACATTTAAATATGTTTTTTTATGATTTAAAGAAAGTTGTAAAGAAAGGAGTCTTATGTGGATTCTTTGATAACTCCAAGGTCACTGCTTGTAGAGGACAACTCACCACCATAGGATCAAGAGTTGGAGCACAGATTTTAAGCACACACAATTCACGGTTTAGAAATGTCTTCAATTTTAAATTCCAACTGACTGGTGAGAGTCGAGTTTTAAGTGCGTGTACGTTCTCGCATCTCTTTCACCCTCGCCAACCCGTCTGGCCAAATTGTCCAAAAACGTAGTATACAAAGCCCCATTTCCTACAGTGGAGGTCTAGAACTCTGTGTTCTAGGGGCTGGATGACGATGATCGCGAGGGCGTCACGTTTGAGGTACGCTCGCCCATTATCGCATCTTTTTCACCCGTAAGTCTTTAAGTATACCGGATAAAAGTTATGGATGAATATAAAGCGTGAGATTGTTCTAGAAGCGTTTTATAATACATAGATAGATGTATAGATATGTACTCATATTAAATGAAAGTGCGCAAAATAGAATTCTTCAAGATCTTAACATAACATAAAAACTCGTCTCTCAACACAAAGCGACACACGATATAATCTATTATTAATCAACTAGCAGCAGCTAGCGCCATTTGCAACAAATGTGCAACTACCCACATGTAAATTGAAGATAAGAGTATTGGTTTGCCTGGCAGGTCAGCGCCGCGCCCTGGAGAGGCTCCGGGAGCGCAGGCGGAAGAACAAGGAGCTGCACCAGTTCCTGCTGACTCGCGAACAGATGCCGCAGTGCGGGAGGCTGCAGCTCCGGGACCTGCTCGCCTTCGTCTGGCAGAGGTCAGGAGATGTCCACAGCTTACCATTTTTACAACTATCCAAGGCGGTTTCCAAATGTTCACAATTTATCAGTGTTTATCAGTATTGAATATACACTTAATCTTAACACGTCTCTATTATGAGGCAGTGTATTTGTCCGGCAACACACGTTCATACATTTATACTATGAAATCTGATACCTTTGAGCTTCACGAATATTTCGGGTTTTGTGGATGATTTTTGTGACTGTCAATCACTATATCTTATGGGATGTCTGTTCAAATCAGAAACACCCTGCAACCATAATGCTGTCTGGACATTTTTATCACAGAGCTTAATTTTCGAGCAATAAATTATGCCTGTTTTTAATAATGATATTTTATTTTTAATTTTATATGTTTCAAAAAATACACTTGATTTTGGGGTATTATAAAACCTCACCATGTATTAAATTACTGTAAATATTGCTAAGGTAGATTATTGTAGGGGTGATGTCGTATAGGGACCATTAAAGTTACGGTTAAGATTTATGTCCACGTCATCTAACAATAAGGTTGATTTTCCCTCGAAACTAAACCATTACTCGACTTTAGTAATATTTTAATTTGAATCCAGAGTACACGAGTAGATATTACGTTTTCCGCAGACTGACGAAGTACCAGTTGTTGTTGGAGTCCCTGGTGAAGTCGGTGGTGCCGTCGGACCCGGAGGAGGAGACGGCCCAGCTGGGAGCCGCCCTGGAGACGGCCAAGCACGTGCTGCACTCGGTCGACACCGCCATCAGGGAGAAGGAGAACGAACACAGGTCACCGAGCTCAATGTTTTGTGTCACATTTTCTAGGTGCTTGGGAATTCTCTTCAAGCAGATTTAGTATTCCTAAGAAGGGGTTTCGACAAATAAGCAAACAAAAAGATGAACTTTCTAACGCCATCTAGTTTCCGTGGTAAGCTACGAGGCTTGTGTTACGGAAACTAGATGGTTGATAAACTACATTTTATACTTTTTTTTTGTAAATATATACATATTATACATATAAACACCCAGACCGAGACAAATTATACAATGTACAACTTGCCCCCGGTGGGAATCGAACCCACGACCTCCCGAGTTCACGGCAACGTTTGTTACCACTAGATCACGGAGGCGGTCAAAAAATATACAAAATATACAATTTACATACAATACATAATAATCGTTGCATACTACTACTTATTATTATTATTGATTAATAGGCTCGCAGCGCTGTGTTGATATGCCTATATCAAGCACTAGTGTAAAGTTCATAAAATAGTCAGTTATCACCATAGTCTATGTCTATTGTCACTAGCCACTTGTCCAGTTTGTTTTTAAAACTGAAATACATATATATAATATAGTCCGCAATCCGAACCTAATCAAGATAACTAAATATATATATTTATAGTTATCTTGATTAGGTTCGGATCGCGGTTAAGATTCACATTTTTTTTGTGATATTTCCCATTTTTGGTTCGGTCGAGACATCGACTTGTGACGGGTCGCCAGTGAAGTTGGCTACATGTGAACCCACTTGAAAAAAGGAATAAAAATAGGCTTGTGTCGATAAAGTGGAGGAAACACAAAACGTCAACTAAAAAAAATATATCTGCTTAGAAAAATACAGTCCCTCGTACATTTGTTGATGCCAATAAATGTAAAATGTTTTTTTTTTGAGAAGATTAGTTTATTATTATTATTTTTCAATGAGTAATAATTAAACGTTGTTATTATTTTCAGACTAAAGTCGATTCAAAGCAAGTTGGAGGTTCGGTCTGCCGGGGCCGAGGCCGAGGAGCTCCGGAGACTCGACCTCACTCGACACGAGTTGCGGCTCGAGGGAGACCTCACGCTCAGATGCGATAACAAGAAGACCACGGTCACGGTCAGTATTGTACTCGAAACATCTCATCATCGATCTTACAATAACACGAGATAAGTCTCATGGGCATGTCGAAAGGAATATTGACGAACCAGATATATAATGCGAAAGGTCCTGGCAGACCGAGACTAGCATTTCACTATCAAATAAATAAATCACTGGCTGAAGGTCCATTTAAAAGCAGTCGAAACAAAAGGACAAGTATGAGGAGATTGATGAATGTCGACGAAGCGAAAGAGGTATGTGATCTCGATTAGTGTTGCACAATCTTTGTCTTGGTCAACAAGACTACTGATATGGTTGCAAGACCAAGACTACCCTATTTTTAAAATAGTGCTAAAAATGTTTACTTTTTTTTGGGATTGAGGTTTTTTTTAATAAATTTTAATTGCGTCTTGTCCGTCATTTCTAATATTTTGTTTTCTTGATGAAAAAAATTAACGCTTAGATATTTGGAACTTGGGAGAGCTCGTTTGTAAATAATTTAATTTTATTATACCTAAATTCTACCATACCTAATAACTGGATAAAATAAAGAGTACTGGACAGCTGACAGTTTTGTTTACAGCCTTAATAATAAATCGTTTATAATCAGGCAACTAATGGTCCAGAGATACCTTATAACTAACATACATATCAATAATAACTAAATTTAATAATCGAAAATCTATGAATCTAAAGCGTAGAAGTACCCATCAGCTACTGTGACCACCTTCCGAGAAATACGAGAAGCGTCAGTCAGCGCCGATGTCCTCACTGGGGCTGGTGCTGAGGGAGTGGGGAACATCGTTGGTGCTGCGTGAAGCAAATCCACGAATGTATTTGCGGTGGAGAACCCCGAGTGGCCGGAATTATTTTAAGGTGCTCTGACCGCACACGAAATCTATAGGCCTTGAACCCGATGTCATCTCAATGGGAAGGTCAATAACTGCGACAGAGTCGATTTACCCTCGGTTTTTTGTGTTCTAGAATATCTTGGGATGACAATCCCCAATTATTACGTAACTTTCTTTTTCTTTTCTCCACAGTCACAAACCCCTTTGAATCCATTTTATTTCCGGTTGTGAAGCAAAGTGTTGTGTTGAGTTTTTAAAGGGCGTGTAGCATCTGACACGTAGTCAGTTAGGTCTTTAGGTAATAAAACGCTGAGCTGAAGAGATGTTTTCCCTTTACCTGACCCCCCGAGTGTCCTCCTGTTCCAGGCCCTGATGCTGTCGGAGTGGTTAGTGTTACTGCAGCGGGAGGGAGACAAGTACATCCTCCGCCACATGGCCACACCCTCCGCCACCTCGCTCTCGCCACTCATCAAATGGTAAGGACAATGACTACACATGTTTCAGATGCGTGTCAACGATTTACTACTAAAACTTACATAATAATAACTGAGTCCAATTAATAAAATTATAAGGTTGAAAATCTGATGAGAGTTTTAACAGGAGATGGTCAGTCCGTACTCTGTAGACATATCGTCGATTTTCGTGTAATTTCTTATGTTTGTACTGTTTTAGGAACACGGTGCTATTTCGTCCGAACGCTGCCGTAAAGAACACTTTCTTTCTAATGAATATCAACGGTATTCAGATGCACGAATTATCCACCAATACTGCTGCAGAATATGCCAGGTCAGTTATACATCTGTTTAAATGTACCCGGGCTATGGCCGCTGGACTTAGTTTCAGGGCTGGAATGATAATAGAAGTACTCGTATCATCACGACATCAGAAACCACGCTTGTTTTTTTTTAGAGAATCGGATTCTTGTTTGACCAACTTCACTGGCGGCCCATCATAAAAGGTTCAAGTTCGTCAATGTCTGTAGCGTACCAACTCGCGTCTTAATCCACCGACTGCGCTAGACCACGGATGCAGCTGGAATGATAATAATATGATTTATGTTATTTTTAACGGTTAATGTGTTGTCAGTGAAAGTTGGACGACATTAATATCGTTGTGTTGTTCAGTTGGTGTCGTCACATTGCGTCGTCCCCGCTGGCGGAGGCGCGCGCCCCCCGCCCCGCACACACGCTCAGGCCGCACGACGACAGCCGTACGTATTACTTACACAATTTTTATTTTTTTACGTTGACCTGTCCTTAGAAAGTATTTTTTTATATTATCATTCATTAAGCTTGATATGTATGTAGATATATTTTTTTTATGCCGCTTAGCCTTCTTTAGACAGACTTAGACTTTAGCAGAATTAGGTTCCGAATAATCTCAAGTTTTTGTTTTTGTTAAATCCAGTAGGTACATCAGTATCCAGAAATCCATCTGATGCTTCGGAGAAATCCATCTCCACTCAAGAAGATGCGCCAGAACTTAACAATACAAGAGAACATACTCCAGCTGATAATTCAGGGGACAACTTAGGGAATAGCTTAGGGGACAACTTAGGGGAAAATCTAGGAGAAAACCTAGGGGAAAGTCCAGGGGAAAACTTAGCAGAAAATACACACGAAGACAGCCAGGATGAAACAGAAGAAAGGAAGTTAGTATATATACATAGATATTATAGTTAGTGTCATTTTTTTACATATTTTTTTCATGATAGTTTATCAAAAACAATCAATGTATAGCGAACCTTTTGGTGAGGAATGTTGTGGTGGCCGATGGTATCCAATAAATCGAATTGTTTGGATTAAACCTACATAGTCCAGTCAAAATAGACCAAAATTAGTGCTAGGTTTGCAATATCTCGCATAGAGCTGAAAGATGGTGGACATCTTGGGGACATTATTACAAATAAAATACTGAAAACTCGATGCCGATATACAAAAAAGTCATTCAAGGTCAATACTAAAAAATAATACCTTAACATATTGTATTGACTTTAATTTTTTCTTGTTAACAATATAGCGTCTGGTTGATACCATACTGAAATTTGATTACTGCCATGTCGTTAGTGAAACTTGCAAGATTTAGACGAATCGATTAACGTGAGAATCATTAAAATCAGCGCACACGTTTGGTCTCCAGAATGTCACAAGCGAACAAACATACATATGCTCATAAACTTTTTTACGTCACCATTCAAGCAAAAAGAGCGCTGGAGGCGGAGCAACTTTTCATGTACATTTTTTTTGGCATATTTTAATTATTTGAAAACAAAAAAAAAAAAAAAAATTAAATTAAATAACTTCTTCATGCATGTATCTAATTTCGTTTTATTTTCTATCTTAGCTCCCTTTGTATCGAATAATATATTTATATTCTTTAATTTCTATTTAAAATCATGTTTTAAACAAACCAAAACGATTTACAAAAACAAATGTTTTTAACAAGGCAAAAAACATGTGTTCGCAATTGTACTTATTAAGGGGGCGGAGCCTCACTAACAAAATTCAGTTTATGCGAAAGTTCTGGTAAGAGAAACATTTTACCTGCCGGTAATCAGGAACGTTTTGAAATGATCATTAGTATCCTTAATGTGCGTGTGGTTGTAGGGTGGGCAGCATCAGTACTCACTCCCCCGCACCGCCGCCCCCCCTGCAGGACAGCTCGGCGCTCTCCGTCAGCGAGCCGGCTCCCATATACGAAGCCATCACCGCTATATCTCCAGAAGGTAACATCAGTACTCACTCCCCCGCACCGCCGCCCCCCCTGCAGGACAGCTCGGCGCTCTCCGTCAGCGAGCCGGCTCCCATATACGAAGCCATCACCGCTATATCTCCAGAAGGTAACATCAGTTACTCACTCCCCCGCACCGCCGCCCCCCCTGCAGGACAGCTCGGCGCTCTCCGTCAGCGAGCCGGCTCCCATATACGAAGCCATCACCGCTATATCTCCAGAAGGTAACATCAGTACTCACTCCCCCGCACCGCCGCCCCCCCTGCAGGACAGCTCGGCGTTCTCCGTCAGCGAGCCGGCTCCCATATACGAAGCCATCACCGCTATATCTCCAGAAGGTAACATCAGTACTCACTCCCCCGCACCGCCGCCCCCCCTGCAGGACAGCTCGGCGCTCTCCGTCAGCGAGCCGGCTCCCATATACGAAGCCATCACCGCTATATCTCCAGAAGGTAACATCAGTACTCACTCCCCCGCACCGCCGCCCCCCCCCTGAAGGTACGTCGCTATGCACCTTGAGTTCGACAGTTCTATTCCTGAGCGTGTCGAGGTGTCCCTCCGTTAGACTGCTGAAAGGAATAATTGAAATATGTCCGGTAAGATAAGTTTTTTTTTTGGCAACATTTAAGAATGCGTTCCCGTGTTCAAATAGAAAATGTATTTGTCAGACTTACTACATGCTCAAGCACTATTGACATCCATAATTCCCCAATATTTTTTTTGTATTTAAGTGAAGAAATGCCACTAAGGAAGGATTCAGTTACCGGCCCTTGGGTTATAAAAATGATCTATTAGTGTGGAGGGCATTGCAATGTTTAATTATATGGCTAATTTAATGTGTCATTAAACACATAACTCGTTTCTTTGGCGACGGAAATCAAAGATTTTTTTTTATTGTGTATAAATGTATTTTTAGCCTAAGAGGGTTTAATGCTTTAGCACCCCTCTCGCTCGCACAATCCAATATTTTTAAGTAGTGGGGTACTTTTGGGAAACTTACTGGGGAATAAAATTATGGATATTTTGGAGATATATTGATCTTATATTTGTTTTAGCCTGGTACATTAGACGCCATTTTTAATTTTAATCGTCTCAATTACTGAGACTTAGTTTTGTTTAAAAGCTGGAAGGAAATTTTGAGTGGAGGGTCGTTAAGGAAATCGTAAAGTTTTTTTTTTTCGAGGGTAGGTGTAAAAGAAAACAAGTTTATCTTGCCCAAAATCTTTAAATAATTATTAATATTAGGTAAAAGTATTAGTTTATCATAATTTATATATTATTTAGTGTATAGTTACATGAGTGTGAAAGTGATTTAGTTATAATTACTGCATCAAACCTGCTAGAGTACTGTCACCACTAAATCCATAACCTGTAAGCAAACAATGTCTACTGCTAGCAATGTTGAGCAAACCCAACACCTTCTTGAAGAGAGCCTGTCCCAGAGAATGACCCAATTTGAGGAGCAGCTTGCTGCTGTTAAGGATAATCCACAAACCAATAAAATAGACTCATTGGCGCAGGATTACAATCAATTTAAGAAGTTTGCATTGGAAATGTTTGCATTGTTACGCCAACAGATTTCACAAATGCATACCACACTGGAGCATCTCCAAACCAAAGGCCGTGAAGACTGTCTGCTAATAAAGGGCATCCCGGAGAAACAAGGTGAAAATATTCTGCAGACAATAACGGAGATATTACAGGAAAAACTTGAAATTCCTGAGATTAACCCTCATGCATTTCGTGCATGCTATAGACTTGGAGCAAATAGAGATACCATTCGTTCCATTGTGGTAAAGTTCTGGGACTGCAGGCTGCGCCAACAGGTTTGGAACAGCAAGACAAAGTTAAAAGGCTCGCCGTATAGCTGCGCAGAGTTCCTTATCAGAAGCAGACAGCTACTTTTTACGGAAGCTAGAAAACTCTTTGGCATGAGGGACTGCTGGACGCAGGACGGGACTATATGGGTGCGGCTTCCTGATGGATCCAGACAGAAGATACTTCTCCAGACTGACCTTAGCACCCTATCAGCAGCCCTCCAAAAGAACCCAGTTCTTACTACTATAACTCACAGCGATCAACAGGTCCCTAGGGAGCGACCTAGAAGGGCAGCGAGGCGTTAGTTTTGCTTAGTGGTTAATGCATTTTATGTTGGTGCATTTGGCTGCACATTCTGCACCCTGCACTTACCTTGGAACGCAATGACCAATGTGCAGCCAATTGCTCTTTAGGCACTGATATTTTGGGTTACCTGTGTGCCGCATACTAATTGTATGCAGCACAATATGTTAATACTTAATTTACCATAGGTAGTGCTGACTTAAGTTGCTCACTGGGACATAGGGAAGTTTAAATACAGGTAAATATTAATACACACATGCTCAATAAATTTAAAGTTTATTTATTTGTTACACATGTTCACATCTATTATATTCATAGTCATCATGTTCCTTATTCGAAGGTGATCAGCTTGAGATTGGTGTAGTGCAGATGCGAACCATGCTTGGTGTATTACTTCTGTTAGTGTCTCACACTGTAGTTGCTATAAATGTTTAATTTCAGTTTTATCTACACGTAATTTATTTTTACAAATTTATCTGAATAATGACATCTTCGCACTGCTTAAATCACAACACAGCAGCAATAATACCTAGTGAAATATTGCTTTAGTAGTTTCCACGGTGATATTAATGTTTTACATGTTCTGTGATAGTTGATAGGTTATGATTATTCATTTTAGCTCGCGTTCAGTTACAACTACTAATTATAATCCTATATAGATTAGCAGTGTACATTGCGTGTTTTGTTACACCAAATATATTCCGATGTTTATTAATAAATTTCAAAATCAATGTACGTTGTAGAACGCAGCTAGCTCACATATTTCATATGTCAGTCAAACTAATGTTTGCTTAACGTCCCGTGGATATAAATAAAACTTTTTTTTTTTTCAATATATATATATATATTTTTTTCTTTATATTATGATCCAAAATATCAGTGCATTAATGTTAATGTTATTGGTTTATATATAATGCAATCGGTTTAACTGGCAGGACATGCAGTATATAATTCTTAGACATATTTTAATTATATACGAGGGGCGTTCAAAATATTCTCGGTATGTGGATAAAAACAAACAAGTACGAAAAGTTTGATATTTTTATTTTTCAATATACTCCCCCCCTATGTTCATACACTTATAAGATCGATCAATTATTTTTTTTAATCCCTCATAAAAATATTTTTTATCTTTGGTGTAAAAATGCTCCTCCACGGCCGTCTTCAACGCTTCATCGTCAGAAAATTTATTTCCACGCAGATCCTTTTTAAGATTGGGAAACAAAAAGAAGTCGCTTGGGGCTAAGTCCGGACTATAGGGTGGATGAGTAACAGTTTCAAACCCACATTCAACAATAGCTGCCTTGGCAATATGAGCAGTATGGACAGGGGCGTTGTCATGCAGAAGCAGAACACCTTTGGTTAACTTTCCTCGCCTCTTTTCTTTGATCGCATCTCTTAATTGACGTATAACGTTAGCGTAGTACTGCCCTGTGATATTTACACCTTTTTCTTTATAATCGATAAGCAAAACTCCTTCACAATCCCAAAATATTGTGGCCATGACCTTGCCAGCTGACGGGATTACCTTGAACTTCTTGGGATGAGCTGAACCCTTAATGTGCCACTGCATGGACTCCTGTTTGCTCTCTGGGTCATAATGATGAACCCAGGTTTCATCTCCAGTAACTATTTTTTGCAGCACCTCATCGGGATTTTCACCACACAGGTCGATAAAATCTGAACAGCAAGCCACACGCATATCCTTTTGAAGAAGCGTCAGCATTCGCGGAACCCATCTTGCACTTACTTTTGACATATTAAGATGGTCATGTATAATGTCATGTACGGTACCAATAGAGAGATTGGTTACTTGAGCTATAGATTTTACCTTCACTCGGCCGTCTTCCAATATAAGTTTTTCCACTTTATCAATATTTTATTGTGAGGTAGCCACTACAGGCCGGCCAGGTCTAGGGTCATCTTCAATACTCTCCCTTCCACGCTTAAATTCGCTTGACCATTTTTGAATAGTAGATAAAGAAGGAGCAGACTCACGGTAAACACAATCCATTTCCTCTTTTATGGTTTTTTGATTTTTACCCTGTTTTGTCAAGAATTTTATGACGGATCGGTGCTCTAATTTCGTTAAAATTGTTAATTCGCTCATGGTGTTCATGTTTGTTCGGCAATTGCAGAAAAACAAAAGAACATCTCGGTTCCAATTTTACTTTTTTTTAATGTCAATGGATGAATCTTAGCGGCCAGTAACAAATATATATATAAAAGAGGTTGTAACGTATCAATACCGAGAATATTTTGAACGCCCCTCGTACTTAGTTTAGATAACATATTATAATTTTTTAAATTATTATTTTATTGTTTATTATATTTATACTTACAAATTTACAAAATATGAACTGCGATAGTGATGAAGACTCTTTCTATTCCATACCTAGCACTGCATCCTCTGATTCATTTTATGATGCAGATGCCGGTTTGGATACTTTGTTAAATGCTGAATTTACTAATTTTAATAAAAACTTCAACATTTGTCATATAAATGCACAGAGTGTGCCAGCTCACTATACAGACCTTCTCTCATCTTTCTGTTCTCCAGATGTAGTAGATGCCATTCTGATTTCCGAATCCTGGCTAAAACCCTCACTTCCCTCCACCTCATACTCACTTCCAGGCTACATCATGATCCGCAACGACCGCACAGGCTCGCGCGGCGGTGGTGTAGCCATGTACCTGCGTGCAGATCTGCCCTATAAACTAATTATCTCATCACCTAATTTATACTCGGCTTCTGTAGAATATCTTTTTATTGAGGTTAGCTTTAAAGGATCTCGGATGTTGATTGGTGTCGTCTACTGCCCTCCCTCTATTAACTACTTTTCTGACCTCGAAGGCGTTCTTGAGGAGGTAGTGCCACTTTATACTCACCACGTCGTCATGGGCGATTTCAACACCTGTCTCCTAGATGATCGTCAGGCTGGCAAATCGAGGGCGTCTAAACTCCGTAATATCATCACGTCAGTCAACTTGTCTATTTTGCCGTCTAGGCCTACTCACCACTTAGATGCTACTGATACTCTCTTAGACCTTATTCTTACTTCACGCCCCGATGTCGTCTCCAGTCACGGTCAGCTCCTTGCTCCTTTCTCTCACCACGATCTCGTTTATATCTCATACCGTGTAAAGACGCCCAGGTACCGCCCGCCAGTAGTAGTTATGCGCCATTATTCTCGCATAGACGCAAACAGACTACGGGATGACGCAGCTCGCTTGGATTGGAGTAAGCTGTTCACGACTGACAATATTGATACTATGATTGACATATTTAACCATCACTTGCTTGACCTATATGACGCACACGCACCACTCCGACCCACGAAATTAAAGCGGGCACCTGCGCCGTGGATCTCCGACGACGTTCGCATTGCAATGAGAAAACGAGATCGTGCGTACCGTAAGTATAGGCGTAACCGCTGCGATGATAATCTAGCTGCATATAGGGTTGCGAGAAATCGCTGTAATCAGATGTGTAGGATCGCCAAACGTCAACACTTTGTTGAAAACATTTCAAACACGTCGTCTACTAAAATATCGCAGTTTTTTAATTCTCTAGGTCTGGGTCGTTGTCGTGACCAAATCAACCTTGGATCCGTGACACCTGCTCAACTCAACAGTTACTTCTCTTCGGCTCCAGTTCTCGATAGTCACACAAAGTCAAGTACTTTATCAGAAATAGCCGCGCTGCCGGTACAAGATGTTGAACCGTTTGTCCTGACAGTGGTTTCTGGTGATGTAGTTCTTAAGACGATTAATTCCATTACTTCGAAAGCAATAGGATGTGATTCTATTAGTCGTGCTATGATCATCCCAATTATACACCTTCTCATACCTATTATTACGCATATCATAAACTTTTTCATTACATCCGGTCAATTTCCTACCCAATGGCGCAAGGCCTTTATCATACCACTTCCAAAGATATCTTCACCTTCGCTCCCTACCCACTTTCGTCCTATCTCAATATTACCTTTTCTATCCAAGGTCCTCGAGTCTGTCGTCCACAAGCAGCTCTCCCTATTCCTTGATGAAAATAATCTTTTAAATCCTTTCCAGTCCGGTTTCCGTACTGGTCATAGCACCACTTCAGCTTTACTTAAAGTAACTGAAGACATCAGAAGAGGCATGGATGATACCAAGGTGACAGTTCTGGTACTTATTGACTTCACGAATGCCTTTAACACAGTAGATCCTGATTTGCTAATCTCTACGTTGTCTCGTCTAAGTATATCGCCGGAGGCACTGGCGTGGTTTACTCAATATCTCCACGGTCGCCGGCAGCAGGTTCGAGTTGATCAGTTGTCATCGGAGTGGTGCGACTTGGATACGGGCGTCCCACAGGGTGGCATCCTTTCACCTCTATTATTTTCAATATTTATTAATGCCATCACATCTTTACTTCACTGTCACTACCATCTGTATGCAGACGATTTGCAGCTTTATGTGCAGTCGGATATCAGCTCAGTCAATAGTGCAATAGCTTGGCTTAATTCAGATCTTTGTAGTATACTCTCTTGGTCCAAACGCTTTGGGGTCGTTGTCAATCCGAGCAAGTGTCAATCAATTATAGTAGGAAGTTCTCGATTGTTGAGTAAAGTAGATTACACTATTGACCCTGTTCGGTTTGACGGCGTCCCAATTGCATATAGCAGCGAGGTGAAGAATCTTGGTATATACCTTGATTCTAATCTAAGCTGGACAACTCAGGTAACCAAAACTAGTAGTAAAATTTTCGCTTCACTGCACTCTCTTAATAAACTAAAAAAATTTCTGCCGTTAAAAGCTAAAATTACCCTTGCTCAAAGTCTTCTCCTTCCTCTCCTCGACTATGGTGACGTGTGTAGCATTGATATGTCAGAGATGCTGCTCAATAAGATGGATCGGTTACTCAACGCGTGTATCCGGTTCATATATTGTTTACGCAAATACGATCACATCTCTGAATATCGTGCTAAGTTGAAGTGGCTGCCAATTCGTTGTCGCAGAAATCTTAGAGTTCTCTGTCTCCTTTTCTCTGTTTTGAACGAGCCTGCGACTCCGAAATACCTCAAGGACAATTTTGCCTATCTCTCTTCTTTCCACGATAAATCTTTACGTTCTTCTCACAACTCTCTTCTTTCTGTTCCCTCACATCATTCTGGATTTGTCTCCAACTCCTTCGTAGTAGCTGCCACAAAATTATGGAATGATCTTCCAGTAAACATAAGGCAGGCAAGTAATAGATTGTCGTTTAAAAAACTGGTCTATTCACACTTCATGAATAGCTCTAAACCACGTTAGTAAGTTGTATTTGTGTATGTTTATGTACAAGTTTGTGTATGTATTAGTATTTAGTATATTGATATTGTAATACATATATAAGAATATATAAGTAGGTATATAATATTTGTTGAATTATCCTATAATTGTATAATACTGTTACTTTCATTGCACCTATATTTGTTCAAATTTGTCCCTAAGGTTTGGCTGTCAGAGAATGTCTACGGGCATTAAGTCCGCCTTTGTGCTTTGTGCAATAAAGTTTTTAAATAAATAAATAAAATCAACTATGAAAATGTTTGATTGTGCGAGCGAGAGGGATGCGTTAAAGCCTCAAGTATTTCAAATATTTAAACTTTTTTCCATTACTTGTAAGGGCGTTATGTTACCCTAATGCCACTGCTGGTGTCTCAATAGATAGTTTTCTATCTTCCAGAACAACTTCGTCGTCTCGACGCGACCATCTCCTCTGCGCTGGTGGAGAAGAGTGAGATAGTGTCCGGGCTGCTCGGGGTCCCGCCCGACAACTGGGGCCAGCTGGCCGAGATAGCGCTCGCGGACACGCTGGGACAAGTCGGTCAGGAACCTACCTTTAGTACTATAATAATTATTAACAACTTTCTACTGACCTACTTTATAATTTAATATTTTGTTACAAGAAAATTATTTTCTTTCTTTCATTCTGCTCTTGATTTCTTTATTTATCTCGCTCACTTTGTAACTGCGCGTCTATCAAACTATTTATTCTTTACATTTTTTTTTAATCTCTAATCCCCCGAATTTTAACTTCCATCTTTTTTTTATTAAAAAGTATGTTTTTAACTTTTAACATAATTACATTCTATTAAAAATAATTTAAATGGCTAATATAGGGCTTATTAAATGAATGTTATTAATCTTTATTGCGACTCTAAACTGTAGCCCCTTGCTTGTCCTTGCTATTGTGACTCTAAACTGTAGCCCCTTGCTTGTCCTTGCTATTGTGACTCTAAACTGTAGCCCCTTGCTTGTCCTTGCTATTGTGACTCTAAACTGTAGCCCCTTGCTTGTCCTTGCTATTGTGACTCTAAACTGTAGCCCCTTGCTTGTCCTTGCTATTGTGACTCTAAACTGTAGCCCCTTGCTTGTTCTTGCTATTGTGACTCTAAACTGTAGCCCCTTGCTTGTCCTTGCTATTGTGACTCTAAACTGTAGCCCCTTGCTTGTCCTTGCTATTGTGACTCTAAACTGTAGCCCCTTGCTTGTCCTTGCTATTGTGACTCTAAACTGTAGCCCCTTGCTTGTCCTTGCTATTGTGACTCTAAACTGTAGCCCCTTGCTTGTCCTTGCTATTGTGACTCTAAAGTGTAGCCCCTTGCTTGTCCTTGCTATTGTGACTCTAAACTGTAGCCCCTTGCTTGTACCTTGCTATTGTGACTCTAAACTGTAGCCCCTTGCTTGTCCTTGCTATTGTGACTCTAAACTGTAGCCCCTTGCTTGTCCTTGCTATTGTGACTCTAAACTGTAGCCCCTTGCTTGTCCTTGCTATTGTGACTCTAAACTGTAGCCCCTTGCTTGTCCTTGCTATTGTGACTCTAAACTGTAGCCCCTTGCTTGTCCTTGCTATTGTGACTCTAAACTGTAGCCCCTTGCTTATCCTTGCTATTGTGACTCTAAACTGTAGCCCCTTGCTTGTCCTTGCTATTGTGACTCTAAACTGTAGCCCCTTGCTTGTCCTTGCTATTGTGACTCTAAACTGTAGCCCCTTGCTTGTCCTTGCTATTGTGACTCTAAACTGTAGCCCCTTGCTTGTCCTTGCTATTGTGACTCTAAACTGTAGCCCCTTGCTTGTCCTTGCTATTGTGACTCTAAACTGTAGCCCCTTGCTTGTCCTTGCTATTGTGACTCTAAACTGTAGCCCCTTGCTTGTCCTTGCTATTGTGACTCTAAACTGTAGCCCCTTGCTTGTCCTTGCTATTGTGACTCTAAACTGTAGCCCGTTGCTTGTCCTTGCTATTGTGACTCTAAACTGTAGCCCCTTGCTTGTCCTTGCTATTGTGACTCTAAACTGTAGCCCCTTGCTTGTCCTTGCTATTGTGACTCTAAACTGTAGCCCCTTGCTTGTCCTTGCTATTGTGACTCTAAACTGTAGCCCCTTGCTTGTCCTTGCTATTGTGACTCTAAACTGTAGCCCCTTGCTTGTCCTTGCTATTGTGACTCTAAACTGTAGCCCCTTGCTTGTCCTTGCTATTGTGACTCTAAACTGTAGCCCCTTGCTTGTCCTTGCTATTGTGACTCTAAACTGTAGCCCCTTGCTTGTCCTTGCTATTGTGACTCTAAACTGTAGCCCCTTGCTTGTCCTTGCTATTGTGACTCTAAACTGTAGCCCCTTGCTTGTCCTTGCTATTGTGACTTTAAACTGTAGCCCCTTGCTTGTCCTTGCTATTGTGACTCTAAACTGTAGCCCCTTGCTTGTCCTTGCTATTGTGACTCTAAACTGTAGCCCCTTGCTTGTCCTTGCTATTGTGACTCTAAAGTGTAGCCCCTTGCTTGTCCTTGCTATTGTGACTCTAAACTGTAGCCCCTTGCTTGTCCTTGCTATTGTGACTCTAAACTGTAGCCCCTTGCTTGTCCTTGCTATTGTGACTCTAAACTGTAGCCCCTTGCTTGTCCTTGCTATTGTGACTCTAAACTGTAGCCCCTTGCTTGTCCTTGCTATTGTGACTCTAAACTGTAGCCCCTTGCTTGTCCTTGCTATTGTGACTCTAAACTGTAGCCCCTTGCTTGTCCTTGCTATTGTGACTCTAAACTGTAGCCCCTTGCTTGTCCTTGCTATTGTGACTCTAAACTGTAGCCCCTTGCTTGTCCTTGCTATTGTGACTCTAAACTGTAGCCCCTTGCTTGTCCTTGCTATTGTGACTCTAAACTGTAGCCCCTTGCTTGTCCTTGCTATTGTGACTCTAAACTGTAGCCCCTTGCTTGTCCTTGCTATTGTGACTCTAAACTGTAGCCCCTTGCTTGTCCTTGCTATTGTGACTCTAAACTGTAGCCCCTTGCTTGTCCTTGCTATTGTGACTCTAAACTGTAGCCCCTTGCTTGTCCTTGCTATTGTGACTCTAAACTGTAGCCCCTTGCTTGTCCTTGCTATTGTGACTCTAAACTGTAGCCCCTTGCTTGTCCTTGCTATTGTGACTCTAAACTGTAGCCCCTTGCTTGTCCTTGCTATTGTGACTCTAAACTGTAGCCCCTTGCTTGTCCTTGCTATTGTGACTCTAAACTGTAGCCCCTTGCTTGTCCTTGCTATTGTGACTCTAAACTGTAGCCCCTTGCTTGTCCTTGCTATTGTGACTCTAAACTGTAGCCCCTTGCTTGTCCTTGCTATTGTGACTCTAAACTGTAGCCCCTTGCTTGTCCTTGCTATTGTGACTCTAAACTGTAGCCCCTTGCTTGTCCTTGCTATTGTGACTCTAAACTGTAGCCCCTTGCTTGTCCTTGCTATTGTGACTCTAAACTGTAGCCCCTTGCTTGTCCTTGCTATTGTGACTCTAAACTGTAGCCCCTTGCTTGTCCTTGCTATTGTGACTCTAAACTGTAGCCCCTTGCTTGTCCTTGCTATTGTGACTCTAAACTGTAGCCCCTTGCTTGTCCTTGCTATTGTGACTCTAAACTGTAGCCCCTTGCTTGTCCTTGCTATTGTGACTCTAAACTGTAGCCCCTTGCTTGTCCTTGCTATTGTGACTCTAAACTGTAGCCCCTTGCTTGTCCTTGCTATTGTGACTCTAAACTGTAGCCCCTTGCTTGTCCTTGCTATTGTGACTCTAAACTGTAGCCCCTTGCTTGTCCTTGCTATTGTGACTCTAAACTGTAGCCCCTTGCTTGTCCTTGCTATTGTGACTCTAAACTGTAGCCCCTTGCTTGTCCTTGCTATTGTGACTCTAAACTGTAGCCCCTTGCTTGTCCTTGCTATTGTGACTCTAAACTGTAGCCCCTTGCTTGTCCTTGCTATTGTGACTCTAAACTGTAGCCCCTTGCTTGTCCTTGCTATTGTGACTCTAAACTGTAGCCCCTTGCTTGTCCTTGCTATTGTGACTCTAAACTGTAGCCCCTTGCTTGTCCTTGCTATTGTGACTCTAAACTGTAGCCCCTTGCTTGTCCTTGCTATTGTGACTCTAAACTGTAGCCCCTTGCTTGTCCTTGCTATTGTGACTCTAAACTGTAGCCCCTTGCTTGTCCTTGCTATTGTGACTCTAAACTGTAGCCCCTTGCTTGTCCTTGCTATTGTGACTCTAAACTGTAGCCCCTTGCTTGTCCTTGCTATTGTGACTCTAAACTGTAGCCCCTTGCTTGTCCTTGCTATTGTGACTCTAAACTGTAGCCCCTTGCTTGTCCTTGCTATTGTGACTCTAAACTGTAGCCCCTTGCTTGTCCTTGCTATTGTGACTCTAAACTGTAGCCCCTTGCTTGTCCTTGCTATTGTGACTCTAAACTGTAGCCCCTTGCTTGTCCTTGCTATTGTGACTCTAAACTGTAGCCCCTTGCTTGTCCTTGCTATTGTGACTCTAAACTGTAGCCCCTTGCTTGTCCTTGCTATTGTGACTCTAAACTGTAGCCCCTTGCTTGTCCTTGCTATTGTGACTCTAAACTGTAGCCCCTTGCTTGTCCTTGCTATTGTGACTCTAAACTGTAGCCCCTTGCTTGTCCTTGCTATTGTGACTCTAAACTGTAGCCCCTTGCTTGTCCTTGCTATTGTGACTCTAAACTGTAGCCCCTTGCTTGTCCTTGCTATTGTGACTCTAAACTGTAGCCCCTTGCTTGTCCTTGCTATTGTGACTCTAAACTGTAGCCCCTTGCTTGTCCTTGCTATTGTGACTCTAAACTGTAGCCCCTTGCTTGTCCTTGCTATTGTGACTCTAAACTGTAGCCCCTTGCTTGTCCTTGCTATTGTGACTCTAAACTGTAGCCCCTTGCTTGTCCTTGCTATTGTGACTCTAAACTGTAGCCCCTTGCTTGTCCTTGCTATTGTGACTCTAAACTGTAGCCCCTTGCTTGTCCTTGCTATTGTGACTCTAAACTGTAGCCCCTTGCTTGTCCTTGCTATTGTGACTCTAAACTGTAGCCCCTTGCTTGTCCTTGCTATTGTGACTCTAAACTGTAGCCCCTTGCTTGTCCTTGCTATTGTGACTCTAAACTGTAGCCCCTTGCTTGTCCTTGCTATTGTGACTCTAAACTGTAGCCCCTTGCTTGTCCTTGCTATTGTGACTCTAAACTGTAGCCCCTTGCTTGTCCTTGCTATTGTGACTCTAAACTGTAGCCCCTTGCTTGTCCTTGCTATTGTGACTCTAAACTGTAGCCCCTTGCTTGTCCTTGCTATTGTGACTCTAAACTGTAGCCCCTTGCTTGTCCTTGCTATTGTGACTCTAAACTGTAGCCCCTTGCTTGTCCTTGCTATTGTGACTCTAAACTGTAGCCCCTTGCTTGTCCTTGCTATTGTGACTCTAAACTGTAGCCCCTTGCTTGTCCTTGCTATTGTGACTCTAAACTGTAGCCCCTTGCTTGTCCTTGCTATTGTGACTCTAAACTGTAGCCCCTTGCTTGTCCTTGCTATTGTGACTCTAAACTGTAGCCCCTTGCTTGTCCTTGCTATTGTGACTCTAAACTGTAGCCCCTTGCTTGTCCTTGCTATTGTGACTCTAAACTGTAGCCCCTTGCTTGTCCTTGCTATTGTGACTCTAAACTGTAGCCCCTTGCTTGTCCTTGCTATTGTGACTCTAAACTGTAGCCCCTTGCTTGTCCTTGCTATTGTGACTCTAAACTGTAGCCCCTTGCTTGTCCTTGCTATTGTGACTCTAAACTGTAGCCCCTTGCTTGTCCTTGCTATTGTGACTCTAAACTGTAGCCCCTTGCTTGTCCTTGCTATTGTGACTCTAAACTGTAGCCCCTTGCTTGTCCTTGCTATTGTGACTCTAAACTGTAGCCCCTTGCTTGTCCTTGCTATTGTGACTCTAAACTGTAGCCCCTTGCTTGTCCTTGCTATTGTGACTCTAAACTGTAGCCCCTTGCTTGTCCTTGCTATTGTGACTCTAAACTGTAGCCCCTTGCTTGTCCTTGCTATTGTGACTCTAAACTGTAGCCCCTTGCTTGTCCTTGCTATTGTGACTCTAAACTGTAGCCCCTTGCTTGTCCTTGCTATTGTGACTCTAAACTGTAGCCCCTTGCTTGTCCTTGCTATTGTGACTCTAAACTGTAGCCCCTTGCTTGTCCTTGCTATTGTGACTCTAAACTGTAGCCCCTTGCTTGTCCTTGCTATTGACGACCGACATTCTTATACTTTTATACGAGTAAACAGTTTTTTTTTTAATTAAGGAAAAAATGTGTTTTTGGCTTGACATAAAAATAAATTTAATTGATGTCAGAAATTTTACTAAATTATAAGATCTACTCCTGATACTTGTTATGTTTCATATTTCACCGCCTTTTGGTTTTCATGATAGCAACACCGGCCAAGTTGTCATCGATCAAGTATAGAGGTCTATTATATATCGATGGGAGCCAATCACGTGCCTTATAATAATAAAATAATGTTTTCGTATTTGTTAGATGTGGTGGGAGAGCTCCTGGGCCTGGGCGGTGGCGGGGGCGAGTCCAGGGACGAGGACATGCACCAGCTGCTCCTAGCTGCACATCTACAAGGTAACTAACTCAATTAATTATACGATAGACAAATTTGAAATAGTTTTTAAATTGTACACAATGACACGTGGCAAGTCCTGAAAACTGTCTGGCAGTGTCGTGTTGTGTGCAGTGGGCAGATGAAATACATTTTCAGCTAACCCAACCGCGCAACTGCTCCCCCAAATTAAACAAGCTTATAGGAAAATAATTTTTATTATCCACTTTGAGGGTACCAAAACGTTGTTTTGTTAGTAAAAGAATTGTCTATTTCAAAACGTGTGGCGCCATCTAGTGGCAAACTTTGGAAGATAATGAAGGAAAATAAATTCTCTCACAACAATCAAAATAAAACAAAACAATGGGCATTTTTATAAACATTGTGTTATTATTTCCAGCGAACCAGTTAACAGAACGTATATCTGCGGCCATCACCGTGCCCCGCCCCGCTATGCCGGCCTCCCGCTCTCTCTGTGACAGGTGTAACTCTACACCAAGAAAAAATTACGATAAAGGTGACTTAATGAAACAAACTTTTCGCCATTCTATAAAGTTATTTCTAATTATAATGATTTTTACAATCATCGACAAATTTTACACGGTTCCTTTTTTTTAATACTAGTACGACATGTGTCTTTGCTACCACCTGATGGTAAGTGGCGCGCAAGGTTCATGAATGTTAGCAACTGCAATCAGACTCATGACTGACATGAGTCCCTAACACTATGCCAGCTTGACTGGGCATGACGGCAATTCGAGCCTGATCCCGAAGCGTGTGGATACACTTTACTGGGTTTATCTGCCCGAACTGTGATACTTCCCCTTCCCGGCAGACTGGGGAAATTACCACCATCAGTCCGCCTGCCTCCTGTTATCCGATGTGATGCTCTCTGGAGGACCTTAGCAGAATGCTGAACGGCTTCAGTGTGCCATTCCTAGCGTGATGGTCTCGGAATGAACTTGGCTTGGAGATCAATCCGCGTGGGAAACGCCACTCTCCATATTATGCCAAAATATGTCTACCTCAGACACCAATTAGGAATAGCCAACTTCAACAATGAAGCTGACAGAAGTATTCTTGGAAGGGGCGGTACGACACATCTTCCAATCGAATATATCAGCATTTGAAAAGAGTTTTCTACCAATGCGTTCTACCAGTAATGTCGCACGGAGCAGAGACGTAGTTTAGACAAGTTTAAGGTCGCTCAGCGAGCTATGGAGAGAGCTAAGCTCGGGATTTCTCTGAAGAATAAAGTCCAAAACGTCGGAATTCGTCAGAGAACCAAAGTTATCGACATAGCTTTCAAAATTAGCAAGTTAAAGTAGCAACGGACTGGACACGTCTGCTGCAAAACCGATGACAGATAACCTGAGGAAGGTCGTTGGCGGGGGGTGGACGAGGATGGCAGGAGATCGTTTATTTCAGCAGAGAATCAGGATGATGGTAAAACAGGTTTTATTATTATGAACCAAAATAATTATAAATGTAATATGTTTAGTTATGATGTTTGTAGTTCCGGAGCCGGGACACAACTCGTCCCCCCTCACGGGACAGGAGTCCTTCGACATGCTCCCGGACTGCCATCCGCAACACTCAGGTAAACTATACGTTACTTTATATTCATAATAAAATATGGGGAACGGGACAAGAATAGGCGCTGGTGAAGATACTCCGTAATTCTCGAACTGGCGACCGAATTCGTTGGTGGTGGTGATGATGATGAGGATCACAGCCGAAACTACTGCAGGTCCGGGGCACAATCACAGCGAATAGTTACGAATTAATTTGGGGAGCAACGATTTGCTTCGACTCTCTACGAGTTGTTTCCGCGACAACAACTCGTGACTGTGACGATGGAACGTCATTAAGAACGTTAGAACTTAGGTTACCGCGCATATTCAAATCAAACGACTCAATTAACGAAATATCGAACACGTAGATATTTGTTTAACAAATATCTTTTCTCTCAATCATAAAATTGGTAAAATATTATCACGACCCTATCCCTTCCGAGGTGGTCGGAAACCACGACTGTAAAGAATTGGGTTCACATATAGCCAATATTGCTATAGGCCCATCATAGCAAGTGAAAAGATCCTCGATGTTATGTCTTGATCAGAAATCGAACCTGGTATCTCCGCGTTTAAATCTACTGTCCTAACTAATCAATCTTATTAACTACTTTATTCGTCGTATCCATATAGCATAATTGCGATCCACATTAGCGACATATTGGTCCGTAGTTTCGGTCGCACTAATCTCTTGTCGCGGTCAGCAGACCCCGAGTCGGCCTGCGGCCTGGCGAGTTCGCTCCTGAGTCCGATCGCGGAGCTCCAGAGCACTCTCTCCAGACTCCTCGCGCTGGTGCCCCCCCACCGGAGGGGACAGCTGGCCGCCGACAGGGACAGGAGAGACGCACAGGCACACCGGACCGCACGAGGTCTGTACACAACACTACAACCCGAACCATAACATTGGCTCGTTATTGTAATTAAATAACTTGGCTACAATATCGAACTAAACTTTCTGTAGTTTATTGTTTTTGTCATGCCTATATTCTTTAAATTGTAAAAGTATCATCACGACCGTTTCCCTTTCGTGGTGGTCAGAAACCACGCTTATAAATAAGCGGATTCACATTTAGCCAACATTACTATAATCCCATCATGCCAAGTGGCGAGCTCCTCGATGTCTCCAGCGTACCAAAGGAGAGAAGTCTCACAAATAAATTAAATAATAATGAAATACATTAATAAATATTTTTGTGTCCCGACCAGGAATCGAACCCGGTACCACAGAGGCAGTTCTTTAAATTGTACTACATTGTGTTTGTGTTTTAGTAAACGATATTACGTAACATGTTTACTAAACTAATGAGTTACCTTCTAGATTATATATTGTATAAGATTTTGTAAACATGTTGGCTTGCTTAATTAAATAAATAAATAATCATTTTTTAACAAACTATAACACACACTATACTACGAACTGTTTCACTAAATTGCAATTCGGATAAAGTATTATATTAATAATTTTCTTTATTCCATAATTAATTCCATAATTGTTAGTAACATTTTAACTTAGAACTATGTTAGTAGGTACACACATTAAATATAAAGTTTAAATCAAACAAACATTATAACAGAGGTTGCTAGAACCCTGCTTCTAACATTTTCTGAACCAAAGACCCTTTTGTCATATATCATTGTTTTATTTTTAACTAGGTATCTAATATTTTTATTAACCTTTATTTTTGTGACAAATATAGCCTCTTTCAATTTTTATAATGTTTTGATCGCGAATGTTAACATCACTATTTGTAGCGTACTTTGTTTACCTTAAAATTATTTGAAATCTGTATAATATGAATATTGTATAAATTTAATTATATTTTCAGATTTCCAAACGACTGAGGAAGACCTACGACCTGACGATGATAAAATCAACCAGGTAACTATATTATCACAAACTATACATATAAATCTCTGTCTGCTTTCTGTATTGTTTTTACATACAAATTTAGAGACTCTTACATCTGTCGCACGCTGAAGATGTGGAATGCTCTTTCAGTATGTTTCCCTATTCCTATACCTTGGAGTCCTTTAAACAAAGTGTGAAAAAGCATCTTCATAGGCCGGCATAGTGGTAGGGACTGATGTCGGTCGTCTGAGGCTGGCGTCAGTTGCTCCCATTCTTGGACCTCGCGTACCGCTTACCATCAGATGGCCGCGGTGCCGATTTTTTTTTTTTTTTTTTTTCAAATGTCGTGCTCAGTATAAAAATAAAACAGCTTCAAGCTTATTACAGTTTGGATATAATAAAAGTCCACTTAATATTAAATTATATATTTTTTATAATATATAAATATATGTCTCGGTTGTAAGAACACTTTCCTTGTACATTTGTCATAGATTTACAACACCACCGTTCCCGCGAGGAGAGCCGTCGGACCCGGTTCCACTAATACCAACTTGTGGAATCGTTAATAAATTGACATTAGATTCTCGCGAACCCGTCTGGCCAGCGTGGCGAGCGTAGGCCAGATTCTCTAGACCTATGTTCTGGAAGGCCCATCTCCAACAGTGGAACTCTAGGACGCTCTGTTCTAGGGGCTGGGATGAAATAAATGAAATATGTCTGCCTCGGAATGTCTAGTGTCCGGGTTCAATTCCTGGTCAGAATACAATAAATTGTGAATTTCGGTTCGCTAGAGACATCGACGAGTTTGCTACTTTGATGATGGGCGGCAGTAAAGTTAAAAAAAAAATTCAGGTCAATTATTTATTTTAACAATAGAAATTAATACAAAACAGACATTAATCCACCAAACAACTTTATATACATTCTGAATATATATATGATGTCATAAATGTATTTTGCAGCTGTATACGGGCGTTGTCATACTACATACTAAACTTATAAGCTAAAAAATATATATATATATACTTGTATATAAAATTATAGTAATACAACTAAAATGACGAAGCCTTTTTGTCCTGATGATATTCATCAACTGTATAATATGACTTTTGTATTAAGATTTTTTATGTAAGTTTTAAAGATGTCTGCTGGCTTTGTTAATATTTCTTCAGGAATTTTATTATAGATTGGTACACATTGTCCCTTTAATGAACGCCTAGTTTTTTGTAGTCTATAGCCTGGCACATATAGCTTTTTTAGCTAAATGTCATTTCTCTCCTCTGGTTCTTTCCACTTATCACGATGAACTTATAGTAAAGTTAGATGTGAACTCTCTGACCCACCGATTTCCGGTACTTACTATGCTAAACTTGCGTTAATTAAATTTGGCTTCAATAAGCTAGTGGTTTCATCATCATCACATCCCCTGGAGTCCTAGATCTTTACCCTTGGAGAAGTGCCTTCCAGAATTTGGCCTACACTCGCCGCGCAAGTTGGTATTAGTGGGAACGGTGGTGTTGTAAATGTATGACAAATGTAAATAGATCTTTGTAGGAATTTATCAATTAAAGATTTTTGTCTTTTTTCCAGGAGGCAAGTAATGGCGGGTGATGGAGAAGTCCCAACAAAATCGTACGAATAGATCCTCCATTGATGCTTCCAAATGTTTCGTTTTTAGACAAAGTTTATTATAATGTTTAATATTTAAAAAATCCTATTTTTGTAATTATAATGTACGTTGTATATTTAGTTATAATGTTCCCGAGTATTATCTCTTGCGGTTCATTTTACTTTCATATCTATTCTTTACAAAATATATAGTGGTTTTATTTTATTTTTGTTTAGAGGGTGTAACGCCTTCGCATCCCTCTCGCTCGCACAATCCAATATTTACATTTGATTTTTAAGTTGTAGGAAATAAAATTACAGACATTTTAAGACATACTTCCACTGTCATATACCTAATTGCCATCTGCGTCCGGTTAAGTCCGTCGAAGTACCAGGTGCGATTCCTGGTCGGGACACAATCATTTATTTATGATATTTATTGAGTTTACTACGCTAAAGACATCGACGAGTAAAGTTGGCTAAATGTGAATCCGTTTCCGACCTCCCCGGGAGGGAAACGGTCGTGATGATACTTTACAATATGGCTGCCTAATTTTAAGCAGAGAAAAATCATCATTTTAATTAAACTCATATCTGATATATGTTCAAAATGTCCGTAATTTTATTTCCTAAAAGTTTGATAGTATACATTTCTCAAAAGCAGATTTAAAAATATTGGATTGTGCGAGCGAGAGGGATGCAAACCGTTTAACTCTTGTTAAAGTATTTTTTTTTCTTAATAGATTATAATGTTTCCAAATGAACTGTATTTAAATATTTATTATTCCATAGATAAGCTTTTACGGCTAATTATTGGCTCTTTTATTTTATTATTATTTATTTGATAGTTGTTTTGTGATTTAAAAAGAATGTATATCTATTTCTTCAAAACCGATCAGTTTTTGTAAAATAACTTCCATTTTTTTTGTAATGTTTGTAAATATTTTTTAGTATTTTGTAAGTTGTAAGATGTGGTACAATTATGTTTGTTCAAAATAATATATTTACAAAGTCGCACGAACTATCATTTCCATTTTTTTAAAACTATTATTACTATTATATTTTTTAAACCTATTTTTGGATCTGTCGAGATTATTATTCGAAATTATGTGCGGGATCAAATTACTAAATTTTATCTATTTATTTATAATTAAAAATATGTTTTATTTGTAAATATTTTTTATAAAAAAAAAATACAAAGTATACATGAAAGTGTAATTTGATTCCGTACAGTTAGCTTGTAAGATATATATTTTTGAGATATTGTTAAACCAATTAAGTGCCCTAAACATATATAATATACCATTTAGTACGTAGTTTTGCCATAACGCAGCCAGAGTGATCCTATTTTAGATAAAAAACATGTTCAATAAAACCTTTTTCCGGTATTTTAAAAAATATTTAACGAGTCGGACTGTATTGTTTTATATTGTACAGGATTTTTTACTTTAATTAATAATAAAATATATATTCAATCAATACACTTTTCCGGTATTTATGATTTCTTCTTTTTAAATAATTACGAGGATCTCGCTCGCACAATCCAATATTAAAAAAAACAAATCTTGAGTGTACTTTTAAGAAATGTGTGTAGTCATCTAATTACTAGGAAATACAATTACGGACATTTTAATATCATCATCACAACCCCTAGGGCACAGAGTCCTAGACTTTCACTGTTGGAGAATGGCCTTCTAGAAATTTCCGGAGAAGTTGGCCTACACTGTGCCCCGCTGGCCTACACTGTGCCCCGCTGGCCTACACTGTGCCCCGCTGGCCTGCACTGTGCCCCGCTGGCCTACACTGGACGGGTTGGCGAGGGTTAAACGATATATTAATCATATATTTGTTTTCGAAAGATAGAGGAAAGTTGTTAAAAATGTTTTTGTTATTTTTCTGTCTAAAATATATGAAATTGAGACATATTCTCAATTCAAATCCATTATTTTATTTCCTGGAAAGTTGATAGGAAGTTGATTTTTAAAAGTACATTCAAGCTTGATAAATCATTAAAAATATTGGATTGTGCGAGCGAGAGGAATGTTGATAGAAATCGATAAATTTTAATTGAATGAACAATGTTGTTTCAATAAAAGTGTTGTTTTCTGAAGTAGGTGTCACCAGTTGGCGGTAGTTTTAGACCAAATCCCCTCCATTTTGAGCGCACTGATAGGGACACGGATACCATCTCCACAGTTCGTAAACCAAAGCCCAGTACCGACCAGAACTCCTGTCCAACTAACAACTACCTTAAGAAAGTACAAACATAATTAGCTAATAATCTGTTAAATAAACAAAATTTATTTATTTTTCTTTAAGGAGAACTTACAACAAACTACTTACTTAGAAACTGGATGCTAATGAAAAGTTTCACACAACAAAAAATATTAAGTTTAATGTTGGCTTTTTAACACAACACGACAGTTCGTAAATATCGTAAACAAACGAGCGCGGTTCAAAGGTTCTTTTGGTATCGACTACTTTTCCTATAGATATATAGTATTCAATACTACCCATGTGGTGTATAGTTTGATTCGATACTACTATGTTGTGTATAGTTTGGTTCGATACTACCCATGTGGTGTATAGTTTGATTCGATACTACCCATGTGGTGTATAGTTTGATTCGATACTACTCATGTGGTATATTGTTTGATTCGATACTACTATGTGGTGTATAGTTTGATTCGATACTACCCTGTGGTGTATAGTTTGATTCGATACTACCCATGTGGTGTATAGTTTGATTTGATACTACCCATGTGGTGTATAGTTTGATTTGATACTCCTCATGTGGTGTATAGTTTGATTCGATTCCGTGTCCCTATCGATTGTGCATTTTTTATATAAAATATATTTATTATATAGCATAGATAATATTTGTAGAGCCGTTTATATTCCTTGTATTTTGGAAATATATATATATTTTAATTGTAATAGTTATATATATATATATATAGAAACGCAACGGTTAAAGCGAAACGCACTTCCGATCAGATAGTTAGATTTGGAAAAAAGCTTAGCTCCTTTATGTTGTGATGGGTGACCGATATTTTGTTTGAATATGTTTTTCCAAAAAGTTGTATTCAAATGAAACATTGTGTCACAACAAACCAAACATCAGCAAGTTGTTATATCTCCACACTCCGATTGTATTTATGTAAATGTTCTTTTATTCAAATTATTAATTTATATTGGGTTGGATTCCTGGTCGAGACACAATAATATTTATTAATTTAAATTAATTCATTTGTGATATTTCTTGAGTTTGGTACGCTGGAGACATCGACGAGCTTGCCACTTGTCATGATTGGCCAGCAATAAAGTTGGCTAAATGTGAGACCGCTTATAAGCATGGTGTTTGACCACCCCGGAAGGGATACGGTCGTGATGATACTTTACAAGTAGATAACCTTAGACAGTTAAAAAAAATACTGTTGCTACAGTTTATAAAACTTGGCGTGAGCTCTATGACACCTGCCATCTGTCAACTTTTAGTACCACGGTGAAACTCTTATTCGTAAATAACGCGATATTTAAAATTTCCATATTGTGAACAGACCATTGTCAAAAAAATCTAATGGTGTGAAAACAAATTGAATCATTAAATTCAAAACACAAATACACAAGCATACATTTGAGTTTTAAATTCCTAGCCAGACGCCAGATATTTGGGTTTCCAAGTGAGTAGTTCGACAAACCGTCAATTTCATATGTAATGACCTAATATTACAAATTTTAGTTTTTGCAATTATTACAAAAGCGATCTCACTTTTCTTTTAAATAACTATATATATATTAAATAATATGATTAATTGTATCGCATAATTTGAATAGAAGAATGTATTTTGCAACATTTAAGTAGCAGGGGTGAACGACCCTTGTATTTGGGCACCTGTGAGAGACACATGGTCACCTGTGAGAGACACATGGTCACCTGTGAGAGAAACATGGTCACCTGTGAGAGACACATGATCACCTGTGAGAGACATGGTCACGCTTTAACGTACGAGGGTAATAAATAAATACCTTGCAAATATTACTATCGTTTTATTCATATTTCCCTTCAACATCCCATTTTTAAACCGTTTACAGATTCAACGAATAGAGTTCATCCACAGAAATATGCGAGGAAATTATACACCAATAGGATAGATTTATTATCACATTCTAATGAATATTTTTTGCATTATTATGGCCAAAATAATATGAACTATTTAACGTTAAAAACCATGTAAATGGTTTACATTTTATAACGTCATAACGAAGTTAGACCGAGAGCTCGGAGTCCTAACGGTAGTCCTGCAACTTTGTTCGATCATAATGAAGTTAGACCGAGAGCTCGGAGTCCTAACGGTAGTCCTGCAACTTTGTTCGATCATAATGAAGTTAGACCGAGAGCTCGGAGTCCTAACGGTAGTCCTGCAACTTTGTTCGATCATAATGAAGTTAGACCGAGAGCTCGGAGTCCTAACGGTAGTCCTGCAACTTTGTTCGATCATAATTCTTAGGCTGATTTGCACCAAAATTAAATATGTGGTAAGTTGACTATTGGTAAATATCACATGTATAAACTGACTTGGACTTTTATTTGTTAGTTTTGACTATTTACACTCCGTAGGTAGCTGACGGCACACCTGGAACAATATATTGGGCTATTTACTATAAAAGGTTAGGTTGGTTTGCATACCTCCCGCTCTCAAACTCACACATTTTGAAGGGGTTTTCAAGTCCGAGTGTGAAATATTAGCTTTTTAGGAAACAAAAGCACTGCCTTTAAATAAATCGTGAAGGAAATCGTTATTACTTTTGTGTTTTAACGATTTTTATAAATCAAAAGCTGTCTTCAAATTACAGTCATTTTATAATAGAAAACGGATCAACTACGTTACTTAAAAGTACGCTCAGTAAAAATCTTCGAATGTGCGAGCGAGACGTATGCAACCCTTAACAACCCTCTTAATCTAGATATAATAGAACTCCGCATGCGCAGTGCGACGCGACTCGGTGTAGTTAGGTTTATCCTTAGACATGTACTAGGAAAATATAATATACAATATTATCATAATAAATAAATCCACCACATATGTATATGACATCTCCGTGGTCTAGCGGTTAAGTCCGTGTATTTAGACTTCGATTCCTGGTCGGGACACAAAAATATTTATGAATGTAAATAAAAATACATTTAATTAATATTAAATTTATTTGTGATATTTCTCGAGTTTGGTTCGCTGGAGACATCGACAACCTTGCCACTTGTCATGATTGGTCTATAGTAAAGTAAAGTTGGCTAAATGTGAATCCGCTTATTCATAAGCGTAGTTTCTGACCACCCCGAAAGGGAAACGGTCGTGATGATACTTTTTACATATGTATATTCTCGCACAACGCCTAGAATTCAAGACTTCTAGATTTCCACTGTTGGAAACCTTCCAGATTCTGGAGAATTCGGGCCTACACTCGCCACACTGGCCAGACCAAGAAAAGTGTATTTCTCATTGGTACATTCGCGGGGGGTTTTTAACCACAACCTTATTGAATTTAAAGGAAAGCGTTGTTATTACGGAGCCACCACCGTTTCTTATCTGTATAACGTGTAATTATGTAAATATAAGCCAGTTGTATAACTGTGAATTCAATGTATATTTTAATTGTATAAATTAGTTATTCGTTTTGGGTTTACCCGGACTTCAAATCGTATTTTATTTCTATACAAATTAATTTGTACATAATTGGATATAAATGTATAGTGGATAGAATTACATACAGCACTCATATAGTCTTCCTTGTACATGTGGCCCCCTCTCCAGCAGGGGGGCACGGGGCAGGGGGGCGAGCGGGGCGCGGGAGGGGGCGCGCGCGGCGTTCTGCAACCTCCTTGCCAGACAGAGTGCACCTGGAACAGAACAGGGAAATTAAACAACCAAAATACACTTTCTTACGTACTTTTGTCATAGATTCAATAATAATTATTATTATTTCATACAAACACAGACTCCTATTATTAGAATAAAATACATTTTTATAAAAACAAATTACAATACCACCGTTCCCGTGTCACGGAGAGCACGTTAAGCCGTCGCTCCGGGTTCCACTAATACCAACTTGTAGAATCCTTAATAAATTGTCATTAATAATGTCCTGTCTGGCCAGAGCGTGGCGAGTGTAGGCCCAATTCTAATTCTCCAAAAAAATCTGGAAGCCCCTTCTACAACAGTGGAAGTCTAGGACTCTTGTGTGCCAGGGGCTGTGATGTTGATAAATTAATCTCCGACAGCTCCAGAGGGTTACAAAAGATTTGTACACGGAGATACAAGGTTCAATCCCTAGTCGAGACCACAAAAAAAATATTAAAAACGCAGAGACTGCAGATAATTTAAAATTTGCTACATTTAAGCTCGCCGTTCATCAAAAAATAAACCTATGTACTATTGAGTAACTTACGAATTGGTTCGCTTTGTAGTGGGAGGCCTGTATGCGCGGGATGACGCTACGCAACACGCAGATCTCGAAGTCCGTCATCTCTGGGAGACCGAAGTTTCTTTCCGCCCCTGAAGGACCCAGCAAAACCTAAAATAACATTATTTTTACATTTTGTGGTAGATTAATATTATTTTTATCTGCATGTTATACAGATAGAAGACCGTGGTATAAGTATAAGAAGTAAGACTTCAAAAGTAACGCTTTAGATTACTTCAAACCAAGTTGTTAATAAAATACGCTACACACTAAACTCTAGTTTAGTTTGTCTTAGTTTGATAGTCAGATCTAAGCATGAGCTCGTGCTTACAAATATCAATCATGTCATTTTCTATATAAGAACTGTGACTTTAAACCGGTTTGAAGTTAGCAGCCAAATCTCAGCAGCCAAATATAACTGACCGATTTAAGAAGTAATTTTTTTTGTAAAGAAATACGCTAATATATCATGTAAATAATACTATCAAGACAAAAAACACATGTGGGGTATCCAGGGACGTAGCTTTAGCAAGATTTTTGGATAAATATTTTTTTCTTTGATATTTTCTTATTGGATAAATTAAAAATAACTCGTTAGGTTCCTTAAACCCCTTAGTAAGTAAATTTTGGGTGGTACTAGGTGTAGTCAGTACATCCAGCTCTAATGTGTAGTACCACACATTTTGGCTAAGAGTGGTTTCTTTAAGAAAATTTTATATTTATAAAAATATTTCTCGATTTATTTTTCAAAAATTCGTTAGGTCGTTTAAACCTCTTAGTAAGTAATTTTTGGATAGTACTAGGTGTAGTTGACGGTTGACTTTAGATATTCAGACAGAGCTGTGCATGAATAAATAAATAAATAAATAAATATTTCCAGACAATCACACAGCGCCATCTAATTTCCGTGGTAAGCTGCGAGGCTTGTGTTACGGAAACTAGATGGTTGATAAACTACATATTATACTTTTTTTTTTGTAAATATATACATATTATACATATAAACACCCAGACCGAGACAAATTATACAATGTACAACTTGCCCCCGGTGGGAATCGAACCCACGACCTCCCGAGTTTACGGCAACGTTTGTTACCACTAGACCACGGAGGCGGAATCCACTATTAATTATCTTTACACCCGTATTCCTTCCCGTTTCCGCAACGGGTCCTCCACCTAACTCCACTCCTTCCAGCTGCCAAACGGAAGGACGCCTCGGCCGTCACTCACTACGCTCGAGGAATAAAAACTGTCAAACTGCAGTGTCCTTGAAGCGTGTTTATATTTTCAACAATATTTATATATATTACTTGCATTACTTATTAATAATTAGTTAAGTTACTATCAGATTAGATTATATGTATCGTAAATTAAAATTAGATTCCGTTTCGACATTATAAATAATTTTCTTGACAGATGAATATTCATAATATGCAATAGACAGATTAATGGATGTCAAAAGTGCTAGAGCGTGAAGTAATATTGACAAAATTAATATTTAGAACTCAATCTTCAGCGTTTCCAAAAAGAAACTTATCATAGCGGAAATAATTAAACAGCGGAAATAAGTAACATTTATGCATTTTGAGGTTTGGAGAGTTTACAACTAAGAATACCCTAGCTATTTGGTCTGTGGAATACCGATTCAGAGGATCCTTTGAGGGAACCCGTTTGTCAGCTGGAATTAATGGTTGAGTAGAGGACCCGTTTAGAAAATGACATGCATGTTAGGCTCTGCACCAAAATCAAGCATCTGTAAATGTAGCGATTAAAATAAAAAATGGCGACAAATGTTTTATTTTGAAGGTCAGCAATCAGCTTTGGTACAACCTAGCCTTAGTTAAGCCGAGATTAAAAGCACACAATTATATTTGATAAATATTGAAACAAATAAGTGTAAAGCGAGCCAACTACGTTACATCTAAGAAAACGAAAAACCTTGAAACTTGAACCAAATACTTGTTTCACCTAATTAATCTAAAGCTAGATATATGTATGTACTTACATTTCGTCAATTGTTCGACTTCGTCATCGATTTGAAACTTGTTAGGTTAGGCCAAAAGCGTGTCACCAACCTGCGTAGACATAAACTGACAGTCTCTGCAAGCGGTCCCGAGATGGTCGACGAAAGCGAGCTGCGTGATGTTCCTGTCCCCCTGCAGACCCTTAATGACGTTAGAGACGATCCTGGCTAAAGTGTAGGCCCCAGCGAGGTGGGCCGCGCCAGAGAAACACTCCCGATCGCAACAATCCATTATCTTTGATGTCACGTCTTCAATCTGAAACAGTTTATTTATACTGCACTACATATGACAACCAGTTTGGTGTACTCGTATTAAGCCAGATGGGAGCGACTGACATCATTCACTGACGACTGATTTCAGAACTTTAAAATATTCTTTGTTTTAAAGAGCCGAACGTTCCTAAATCATCTGTAAAGAAGAAGAAGCCATGCACCTGCGAGTGTTCACCAAACCCTACTACTAAAGATAAATAAAACTTGTCAATATATGTACTTCAAGGAATCAAATCCAGTAACTTTGTGTTTAAGCTGAAAGGGGCGCCATAAGATATTTATGTTAGTGTAAAATGGATGAAGAACCTTTGCCCTATCCAGCTTCCGTCCAGGATATCTTGCCGAAGACACGAGCGGCACCATGGTCTGGGCACTGGCACCACCCACACAAGGAAGTTGCACGTGTTCACTCGATACTCGTATTACACCTGCGGCATAGAGAAAACATACTATATTACAACAAAAAGTATTTTTTTATTTTATTATACCTTTAAATTGCTAAATATATAATTATTCTCGGACACTAGGTAAACCTTATATTAATATCGCGATTCGTAGCGAACAGATACCAATAAAATTCAGCGACAATTTTTTTTTGTTGCTTATATTTATAATTCAGTATTTACATACCCACGTAGTTTATACTTTTAAAATAACTTTAATAACTGCACCTGCATCATCACCACACGTCATCAGATAATCTGCCAACACGCCGCTGGCTCTGATCCTCAGCAGCTCGACACAACCTAACAAGGTGCGAGGATTGTATAAGCCTCTCAGTTTCTGTATGTTTGCTATTATTGGTAAAGTTATCTCCACGGGCTGTGTGGCTACAAGCGCGAATGCCTGAAAATAGACAAAGAAAGGTATACAGACGAGTCGTCCAGACTCAGAAGAGGGCATCTACACAAATAAATTTCGCAATACTATTATATGTAAGGTTTGGGCATACAATATATAGGTGGGCAGGGGTAATTCGGTCAGTAATTCGATGCCGTTATTGGAATAACAACGCCCGTATGGCTAACTCGTGAGCGTGTTTACCCTTAGATTTGAGTTTTTCATCTTTCTTTCACTTCTTAGAGCACTTCTCTGGGAAGTAATCTCCCACTAGGATATCGTGTGCAAGACCGAGCCCTAATTATGTACGTTTAAAAAAGTTATTAAAGTTAACTTTAGTTGATTCTAACCCAAGATGTGCAGTCTTTTAATTTTTTTATTTACCGTTGGGCAATAGGTACACATGTGCATCGCCAAATCGGCAATGACCGCAGAGTTGTGCTCTTCCGAGTCGCATGGAGACCGCGGCATCAGCACCACAACGTGGGAACCCTAGAACATTATCTAAGTGATCGAAAGGAACCTTAAAAATGTACAAATAATATAGTGCATTAAGATGGCCTTCATAAGCTGGTATCATCTTACGGATATTGTCATCATCACCAGCCTGTGACTCTTCACTGCTGGATATAAGCTTATCCCAAGGCTCGCCACTGCATACAATATTTTGCAACTCCCATCCAACATCCAGCAGCGACTTTCTTTGTGTCATCGGTCAATCTGGTGGGGGTTGGCCTGCCTTGCGTTTTCCCGTACGAGAATCACACTAGAATTATTCGTATGCAGCTATTGTATCATTATCACCATCATCCAGTTGAAAGTAGGCCTCCATCTTGATGGGGAGCCATTTCATACGATCTTTTGCCATCCTCATTCAGCCCCAGCCTTATTTTTCAGGTCATCCGTCCATCTGTCAGGAGGCCGTCCCACTCTGCGACCCAATACACACACTAGGACCCAGTAGAATATTGTCCAGTGACGCAATCAAACATCGAATGGAAATCTGATGGTGGTTATATATGGAATCAGGAAATGAAGATAGTATAATATATAGGTACCTTTAAAGCTT
Organism: Tinea semifulvella; assembly: GCA_910589645.1. Taxonomy (NCBI): domain Eukaryota; kingdom Metazoa; phylum Arthropoda; class Insecta; order Lepidoptera; family Tineidae; genus Tinea; species Tinea semifulvella. The sequence goes on from OU342619.1 coordinate 10,567,108, forward strand.
CACATAATTTATCTCTTCCAGTGAAAGTAGTGACTTTGCATTTGGTATCCACTTGGTTGAGCGATAGCCCAAAGTCAGATGTCTGAATCAAATCGTACAGAGATAGCTGGTCGATCAGCTGAGACTGTTTTAGTAGCAGGGATAATGGCTGACCTGAAATAGCCTTAGTTAATTAACCTAAGGTATAGGCAAACTGTGCAAGATTACTACAATTGGAGCAATCAGTCCTGTCCACTAATACATCCTGACGTATTCAATCAGAATTAGTAACCCTTCTAGGTCAAAAAACTTTAGCCTACCTTCAAATTCTTCACTGATGTCAGTTGCTTTCATTTCAATTACCACTAGTTAGACATAATCTCAAATGGTCTAGCAGGTAATAACTAAGTTATTCAGAAGTAGGGAGTTGTAGGATACGTAGTACGTATTGATAAGTAGTGCACTGACCAGTGGCTCCAGCAGCTCCACAGATGGTTACCTTCATTCCATGAGGACACGAGCTGAACCTGACCACGTGCTGACACCAAACACTTTTAAATAACCGACAACTACACAGAGATTTAGTAATAGACATGTTTTTTAGGTTTATTATCTAAATTTTGTTGTTTTTTTGTGGGTTTTGCTATGACATTCTGTTGATGTGTGACAGCAAGGCACATAATACAAGTGTGCCAGTATTTTGATAGTTACTGTCAAAGCTATAGACAGTAGCAAACTGCAATGCTGCAAAGATACTTAGCAAATTTGGGTTATAATCATGGAGTGTCACACAGAACAAGATATGACAATTATGTTCCTTGATATGATATTATAATAAAATTTCAGTAAGATGACAACCAAAAGCCATATTGTGGAAAAGAAAAAAATGAATTTTGACGAACTATATTGAACTACACAAGCCGCTAAGGTAAATAGTGTTCTGTGTACACAAGTATATCGTCGAATAGGTATTTTAAAATCTATAGTAAAGTTAAATACGAGTGCGCTAGATTTTAGGAATTTAGGAATTAAAATTTAGGAAGGTATACGGTCGTGATGATATTTTGCTTTTCCTGCAGAAGCCTGTTTCATTTGTGACTCAAGTCTTATCAGAATGCGGTGTTAGATAAACAGTTGATAAGATAATGCAGTTAGCAGAAAAGTGACACTCGTTGTTTAGTCTTTAAAATGTATAACAGGTTCAGGGCAAGTGGCACTAAACAAAGATTCTCACCTAATTATTTGTGTAAGTGAAAGTAACAATAGTGCAGACTGTATAGGTTTTACTCTAACCTTATTAGATCATTTATTAATCGGTAGTATCGTCTCCAGTGCCCTAGTCTGTTTCTTTACCTACGATTTAAAAAAAAAACAGCCTGTTTTATCCATTAGAAACAGCCTCGAATCTTATCAACAATGGGTCCCGACTGTTAAAGTCGCTATAATAAAAAATAATAAAAGCGGATCTCATACGTTTTGGCGACGGAAGCCTTGTTTGTTTTTTATTTAGTTTTTATTTAAAGTATTTTTTTTCTATTTTTCAGTTTTTAACGCAACCGTTATTTTTATTATTTTTTAAATTAATTTATCAACCATTTTGTATGCCAGTAATTTGCTATGGTAAGGAATCAGTAATTTCCGATTTCAATATCCAGAACTGTTTTCACGTCTTTTTACAGCTGTATACGAATAATATGAGCCCAAAAATTTTTTAACTTATGAGTACATTATCTTTAATAAAGACGTAAAAAATAATAGTTCTTATTCTTAAAGTGCTATCGGTAGTCGGCTATCATTAAGGCGATTCTAATTATGTTTGCCGCTGTCCGGAACAATAATCGGGTGCTCATCCCAAACCACTCCCTGATGTTCTTAAGCCAGATGTGCGTCTTCTCCCCGGTCTTCTGAAGCCTTGTAATTGCTGCATCAAGCTTTTTATTGCGCATGATGTGTCCTAAATGCCCTAACTGGATTACTTTAAGGAGTTCCAGGCATTTGTTCATTATCTGCAAAACGATTACATTTCACAAATTATTTATCTGGAAACAATCGGTTACATTTATTATCCTGCTCAACTGTTTTCAGGCAAATGTGTAGTATTATTGATAATATGTTTTGGAGCGATTGTAGTAATATTCAGATGGACATCACAGAAGTATACTCACGACCTGACTTATCTGAAGAGAAGTCGAGACTTGAGGGATTATGTAAACGAAATGTAAGTAGGTATACCATTCACTAAGAAGTGTATCATTGACTTCTTATAACATTCCCAAGATCACAATCAGCAGATTAGGATTACCGTTTCGCAAACTTTAATTGACTCATTATAATCACAGCCAGTTATCCTCGACTGTTGGAGATGGGCCTTCCAAAAAATTCTAGAGATTTTGACCTACACTTGCCACACTGCTAGCCAGACGGGTTAGCGAGGATCTGGTGTCAATTTTTAATGTCAATTTATAAACTATGCCACAATTGATATTAGTGAAACCGGCGACGTCTTAACGTACTACCCGAAGCACGAGATCAGTGGTGTTGTAAATCTATGACAAATGCACATTAGAATTCAATTCAATTCGTTTATTTTGCAAGTAGGCATAGGACAAAAAGAGAGATTATTCTGCAATTTTACACGTCAATTTAATAAGTGAATAGTGTATATCTTATTGGTACATGCCGTGGTTCGTACCCATATTTTTAGGATATTAAGGAAAGTGTTTTTACAAACAAGCAAGGTTACAATAACACTATATTAACTAATTTATGTTCAAACTTTCAGCGAAAATATCCTAATAGAACCTGAGGTATTTGACGGATCCCCTGTCCCTCTTGTAGCCTTGGTCCCGAGTGCTCCCAACCATGTGGCAGAGAGAGATGCCATCAGGTCTACCTGGGGTACTGCACAACCCACCTACTTTTTTCTTGGCCTCTCTGGACAAATGAACCACGTTAAACAAATGGTGAGAAGATGAGGGTAAGGTGTAAGGATGTTTTGCCTCTCTAGCACCCTGCTTTAAATGCCATGTGAAAGAAAGAGATGACAACAGGTTCGCCTAGAGACTCTTTATATATTATACGAGTATACTACATTTGGAGGTGAATTCTTGGAAATGGAAGTTACTGAGATCAGTTCCTATGAGATTAATAGGCATAGCAATCCTGTAGAAACTGGGCACGTTACTATTTACCACACGGTTGACTTGCCTTATTGTTTTTCTATTAGGTAACGTTTTTTAGGAAGAAGTTTTGGTAGAGTCTCAGACCCACGACGATATTATATTAAGTGGTTTTATTGACCACTACGACAACCTAACTCTCAAGGTCTGCGGAATGATGCGCTGGGCGATGGACAGGTGGCCGCACGCCAAGTTTGTGGCCAAGGTGGATGATGATGTGCTGCTCAACCCTTGGATGATAAAGAGGTCTTTGGATAGTCATACTAATTCTAGTTTTATAGGTCAGTTACATTGTTTAGTCATCAAGGTCACTTCTTTAATTTTATTGGATGATGCCAAGAACAAAGTGTTTATCTTTTAGGTAAGAAATACGTAGGTCATAGACCGATACGGAACGAGCACGACAAGTGGTACCTCCCGACCTGGCTGTATAGGGACGAGCTCTTCCCGGAGTACCTGGGTGGACCTTGCTACATCATTAGAGGTACATTAAAAAAAAAAATCTATTATTCTTCCGTTCACAGGTCCGCCTGCTTAGCTAGACAGGACAGCAAATAATAATTTATTATAGAAAAAATAAAGTATTGTCCCTTTTGGTGTGGTCAGAAACCACACTTTTAAAGAAGCGAATTAACGTTTAGCCAACTTTACTATAGGCCTATCATGACAAATGGCAAGCTCGTCGATGTAGATTTTTTTTCAGGAATCAAACCCGGTACCTCCGCGTCTAAATATCCACGGAGAACCGCTAGACCACAGAGGTTGTCTAATTTGTAATCTTTACAACAATAGCCTTGTAAGATGGTAAATCGTGTCGCGTAGGGGTTGCGACAGATTAGGTAGGGGTTCAATGAAACCAGCTTTTAGACTGAAATCTGTAATTAGCCTATTATTGCACAGCCCGGGAGATGTTTATTGATCTGATGGGTTTAGGGAAACGACTGGCCTGGTAGTCTTCGGCTTCTTCAGCCTCGCCTTGCACCCCTCCACCGAACTTCTTTGGCGTGGAGTCGCGGGTGGTTGCGAGCGGTCTCTGGAGCGTTTCCTTCTCTGCAGAACGTACGTCTGGTAGGGTAGAAGTAGGGTCCTGGAATGGAGAACACCCCAGGCTTTAGCCCAGCAAAACGTGGAGGCCAGCTACACCGGTGAAGGTCCAGTAACCCGGGACCCCCCCAGTGCAGCCGACTCACAGAACAGTACAGCTTACAATATTAGTACCAGATTATGGCAACTCACCCCAGCGGGACCTTCTATGAAGATTTAGATTTAATTAGACGACTCACGATGTTATTTCTAATACCGCAGCGATTTGACAGCTCGCCTGCCTTTTCGTTACTCTTCAAAACCCTGCGCAGGCGCATGACAATTCATAGACAATTCTCTTTGGCAGGCGTCGTAATATTATATTTAGAATTGTATTTAATTAATTTATTATTATTTAACTTAGTGAGTCGGTAATTTATTTTAGGTATTATTTATTTATTTTAATACAAACGCTTTAGACAATAGTTTATTTTCCCATTAGCAACACGATTCCTAAGTCGTAACGCTACAATCGTTACACTTTTCTTTCGTACTGATGTAATTATTTACAACACTACCGTTCCCCTAAGAGCTCGTTTAGCCGTCGGTCCCGGTTCCACAGGCAACTTGCCCAGTCTGATGCGGAAGAATATATCAAGAGTTGAGTTGGCAGTTGCACGATAAATTTATTATCTTTTAGGGATTTTATAAATTAACAATGTTTATTAATTATCTGTATTCTTTTAGGAGACTTGGTATCACAAATCTACAGTCAAGCTCTGAAAACTCCACTTATCAATCTCGAAGACATATTCTATACGTACTTAGTAGCTAAAAGATCGCTTAAATTTTCCTTAACTCACGAGCCAAAGTTTCAAACAGATTGGCTTAGAAATTCTGATCCATGTAGTTATTGGAGCTGGGCCAGTATACACGATACGAGCCCAAAAGACATGCTGTACATTTGGCCCAAATTACAAGAGATATCAAAACTTAATGATATATGCAGCATTGGTTAACAATGGCTACGAGTATGGACTATCTAATTGAGCAGCAACCAGGTATGAGCAGCTACCTTAGAGACATATTTTTCCCGTCGTTTCGGTCCAGTTGCATTAGCCGTGGTTACGGGTCGACTGGAGCTCGGTGTAGCCACTGATCATAATGGATGGTAAATGAAAACATACCCACTTGACAATTTAAAAGTTTTTAGAAATTGCGACACACAACACTCACAATATCCTCGGCTCTAGCGGGCTATTTATCGATATACACTGCATTAATGAAGAATCTTTAGAATGCTGTACCAATTTTGTCTGTTATTCTTTTCACATACGGTAAGAACGCGGGCAGCAGATTGACCTGTGAATGACTCTCCTTTTTTTTGTAAATAGAGTAAAGTATTTTTTTCAAGATTGCGGCGATCTCAAATGCCATAACTAGGTACCTAAAACAGAATATTTCCCTTAATTCAACGAGGAAATGCGGCGAGCGTTTTAGGTACCCTCCCTGGTGGTAAGGCCTTAGTTTTAGGTACCTTCCCTGGTGGTAAGGCCTTAGTTTTAGGTACCTTCCCTGGTGGTAAGGCCTTAGTTTTAGGTACCTTCCCTGGTGGTAAGGCCTTAGTTTTAGGTACCTTCCCTGGTGGTAAGCCCTTGGTTTGTCTTGTAGAATAGTTTTAATTTCATAGGTATTTTTAGTTAAGTTTTATTGATAATTAGTTTTTAAATATATTTTATTTAATATTTTTGTATCTACTTCGAATAAAAATATATTATACTCGTATATTACTTGATGTGTGAAATAAAAATAGAGTAAAGACTCTTTAAAACTATTATGAGTGTCTGGCCAGCGCGGCAGCGTGGCAGCGTGGAGGCGTGCCAGCGCGGCAGCGTGGCAGCGTGGAGGCGTGCCAGCGCGGCACCGTGGCAGCGTGGAGGCGTGCCAGCGCGGCAGCGTGGCAGCGTGGAGGCGTGCCAGCGCGGCAGCGTGGCAGCGTGGAGGCGTGCCAGCGCGGCACCGTGGCAGCGTGGAGGCGTGCCAGCGCGGCAGCGTGGCAGCGTGGAGGCGTGCCAGCGCGGCACCGTGGCAGCGTGGAGGCGTGCCAGCGCGGCAGCGTGGCAGCGTGGAGGCGTGCCAGCGCGGCAGCGTGGCAGCGTGGAGGCGTGCCAGCGCGGCACCGTGGCAGTGTGGCAGCGCGGCCATCCTGAATTTTCAGGAAAATAGTTTTAACGAGTCTTAACGCTTTTACCTTAAAGACATTGGTATTAGTGGAACCGGGACCGACGGCTTAACGTGCTCTCCGAGTCACGGGCGTTCCGTTTTGTAAATCTATGACAAATGTACTTGTACGTAAGAAAAGTGTATTTCTCATTGGTACATGCCGGGGTTCAAACCCACCTTTTTAGTATGTCAAACAAAGCTAAACCGAGCCACACCGCATTGTCTATTAAATATATTAAATTGCAATTAGATGTGTGTTTTTATTCATATTATTTAGATCATAATTAAGGAGTTAAAAGGTTAAGAATAAAATAATAAAAAAGTTAATTTATTAAATAAAATTTATTTTTCTTACAAAATAGAATAAATAAACGTTTCGTGTACACCTGTCGCTGGCATCAGTCGTTGACAATTGTCAATCTATAACAGTAGGTTTTTAACCACCGCGAATATGGCTACAAAGGCCAGCGCGCTTTGGGTGATTTGGCTGGCTCCATTGATGTGAATGTCTCGGATCCACCTGAGTAGAGTTCTTTGTATATTAAACTTGGCTGAGTGGATCTCTTCCATGCCGGCGACTTCGTACGACTCCGACATTGGCCTGGAAATAAAAAATCATTAGCTTTAAAAACGTTTTACTGAACGATGGACTTGCACGGTAAATCCATGAATGGCTAAGTTTTTCTTCTTCTTCTCATTGGTATATGCCGATATTCGAACCTGCATCTTAGGATTGAAGGACTGATTCTAACAATTTAAGCACCATCTCCTTCCCACCGTGCTACCTTACCTTAGAACCTGGCATTGTCCGAAGCCGGTGAGATGTTGCACGGGAGTTTCGAAAGTGTTGCTGCCTGTATCCACCGAGACTCGGCTCCAGAGGTCGGAGGTGGTGGAGATGACGCCGTTCGGGATCCCTCCTTGGAAGCCGGAGAAGAACAGATTCGTGCGGTCAATGTTGCGACGGATGAACTCTGGCGTGAAACTGGAGAAGTGAAAATTTGTAGATGAACGTAGCGGTTAATTAAGTTATTATACATTTAAAAGCAACGTATGATCACGACCATATTACTTACGGGGTGGTCAGAAACCACGCTTTTTTTTAAAGAATTTTCCTTTATGATATTCACATTTAGTCAACTTTACTGGCGGCCCATCATGACAAGTGGGAAGCTCGTCGCCTGTCTCTAGAGTACCTACTAAACTTAAGAAATACCTCAAATAATTTTACTAACATTTATTTATTTAAAAACTTAATTGCACTATGTAGATTTAATAGGTAATGTATAAATAATACTAGTTAATACCACTGTTTTCCTCGTTCTGTTATTAAATATTTCAAGGAATAATATAATTTAGAAAAAAATTGTATAGATTCCGAGTGCCTGCTAATTTTACATTTTAAAGGACATGGAACTTAGACATCCCTGATCTATTACGATTAAAACCGTAGATGTAGATGCAGAGGTACCGAGTTAGATTCCCGGTCGTGACACAATAATTGATTTAATTTGATATATCCCGAGTATGGTCAGATAAAAAATGCAGAATTTTGGATAACGGGTTATTAAGATCTCAAGGACTTTCAAACTGCAAATAAAATGTCTAAAATAAAAAAGTAGCAACACTACGAGTAGATCCGTACTAGAACGACCTTCACCGATAAGAATCAATTCAATTAAGTTAATCAAGCTATCAGTTTGAGGAACCCTAATTCAGGCTCATGGACTTACGAATCACCGAAGACGTCGCGGCATCGGTTGTGGAAGAAGTCAGTCGGGATTGTGTTGAAGAACAGAGATCCTTGAGTGGTGGTCACCTGGTTCCAGCCGTACTGGATGCAGGTTTGGTACAACCACAAGCGTCCTGCAATTATTCATTTTATTTATTTAGATACTTTATTGCACAAAAACTTATACATAGGCGAATTGCCAGGCGTTTTCTAACAACCTGACCTTTGGGAATGTAAGAAATCATGAGCAGGGTATAAAAATAAATATATACTTTCTTTATTATTGTTTATTAACTATCCGAACCTTATTCTGGGAACACTTGGATTTGTCCAAGTTTTGCACTTTTGTCATATACATTATTATTATTGATACAGGATAAATAATAAATTGGATATTAAGTTAAGCTGTAAATATTGGGTAAATTAAATAATTTAGACTATTTAAAGTAGAATGTAAATAAATAAATAGTAATCTATCATTTTATATTAGAACTTAAAGCGTTTTTCTGTTAAATCCAGCGGTCGTAGGTAGGAAGTCTATTTCTTTAACCGACAACGAAAGACTATCAAAATAACGGATTCATTTAGTTACTCTGTTTTAGCGTTAGAAATAGAAACTAAAATAAAAAGTTCATTAAAACAAAGAAATTAGCGTTACAGGTAATGTTGGTGTCCCTTTATTGTATTGCGTTGAAATTAGGTTACCTTAAAAAACTAGCTTTTAGGTAGTAGTAACAGAATCCGGCTGTAAAATAAAATTTAATCGCGCCTTATTTTTTTTGCGAGATTTTCTTATAGCAAATTCATAGACTGCAGTGTTAAGTTCGAAAATATTCAAATTATTCAGGCATTAACAAGTCAAAATGAATTCTAAAAATAATAAAGCTCAAACAATACAGCTGCAAAAGTTGTGTTATTCAATATAAAATCTGCAAATCAAATGTCCAGAAATTTCTCTCAAATAATCCGATTAGCGACTGAATGTATTAGCAATTCAAATTTGGCTTTTGTGGCTTCTGGGACACCACTGCTTCACATTTCGCGTTGTCAACGCTCGCTATCGCAATCTACACTAATCTCTAGTTAACACCTACCAAAGTTTAACTTACTACATTTAAATTAGCATGTTTATATCATTTATAATTGTACGTTATGATGTTTTAGGCGTTTTCTACGATGAGTAGAAAAAGTAGACAGGTCCACGATAACTGGCCAGAAGAATTTATAGCCAAATAATGGATGGCAAAGTTCGATGTGGTCCAATGTTACATTTATCTGGGAGCACTAATATTAAATAACGGTGGATGCGACGATGAAATCAAGCGTCGAATGGCAGTCACAAGATCTCCTATCGACAAGCTGAAGAAGATATGGAAGAACCGAAACGTTACCAAAGTCACTAAAATCCGGATGGTAAGAGCTATTGTGTTCCCTATTTTTCTGTGTGGACCCAATGCGAAACAGAAAAATACGAATTAATGCGCTAGAGTTGTTGTGTTGGCGGAGAATATTGGACATATCATGGACGAAGTTCCGGACCAACAAATCCATACTGGAGGAACTGGCGATCTGACAACTCCTTTCCTCGACTGTTAACTTGCTTCGGACACATGTCACGGTGAGGGGAAACATCCATCGAGCGCCTGTGTAGTCCAGGAGAAAGTGGATGGCAAGAGGATGTGTGACCAGATGGGCTGACCAGGTGAAGCCTGCAATGGATCATTCCCTACATGGGTGCACCAGGAATGCTGGGGGGTCCGAGAGGAGTGGCGACGGCTTGTTTAGTGTGCCAAGAGTTCGGTTCCGTGACTGCCTCACTTATCGTACGCGTACCTTGTTTCTATGGTTTATTATTCTATGGTGGGGTATGAAGGTACTTACTGGTGTAATAAGGAGATGTGAGAGCTTCCTCTCTGTAATTGTTGACAATGTTGGTGTTGTTTGCTTCGAGACACTGGTTCTCGGCCCCTCTAAGATTGTTCACCAAGGTCACCAGTCGCTGAAGACTGTTTCCAGTACCTTAATCAAAAAAACACATTATTAAATCATAGCTTATCATAGCCCCTAAAACACAGACCTCCACTGTTAGAGATGGGCTTTCCACAAATTTCCGGAGAATTTAGCCTACACTCGCCACGCTGGCCAGACGGCTTGGCGAGGGTGTGATGTTAAATATTATTGACATTATTAACGATTTCACAAGTTGGTATTAGTAGAACTGGGACCGACACGGCTTAACGTGCTCTCCGAGGCACGGAAACGGCGGTGTTGTAAATCTAGGACATGTGAAAAGTGGATTTTTAGTTGGTACATGCCGGGGTTCGAACCCACCTTTTTAGGATGTTAAGGAAAACATTCTTACAACCGAGCCACCACCACTAGCTGTACCGGGTCCGAAGCCTGGCCGGGACACAAAAAAATAATGGTGGTATTTAGGCTGGATAGTATCAAAATGAAGTCTCTGTAATGGAACAGTGGTAGTGTTTATCTATGAAAAATGTACGTAAGAAAAGTGTACTTGTCATTTGGGACATCAAAATCAAGATCTTGAGAAGAAAGTGTTTGTAAAAATTATATTCCTCGAGCGAGTCACGTTTGACTGGTCAAAGGAATACTCGAGTGGAGGAGGTCTTGAGGAAACGTCTAAGATTACGGGTGTACTTTTACTTACATAGAATCTGAATAAAGTTATACCTGGATCATGAGTGAGTTCTATACACATTTGTGCGATATCGTTAAGCCCAGCACTTTGCACGAGGGTCGCCAGGGGCTCGATTACACCGTACCAGTACAGAGATGGTGCATCTTCAGCATACAAGGGCTCGCACGTGCTGGAAGTAAACATTACAATAAGTCTTTTAAACGGATAAGAAGTCTTAGTACATTTACGGTGTAAAAATACAATCACACTTCAACCACCGCAACTAGGAGCATAGTCCAAAAATTTCGGGTTACTGAACAAGGGGAAGCGGTTTTTCCCGCCTTCAAGCACTGGATCATCACGCGTGAAATACTGATCTCCTTCTAGAATTGTTCCTCTAAGTACTTTACAGATGCGCTCAATGACCTGCAGAGGCGAGCTGTCCGAATTGTGGACGATGCCATAATCTCTAGTTTTCCCGTCCTCTCCATTCTATCACGCGTATAAGTCAGAATACGCATCCAAAACCTACAAATTAAGAGCGTTAGTGGCTCAGTTGTAAGAACGCTTTTCTTTAATCCAGAAGGTAAGGTTCGAACACCGGCATGATTCACCAATGAGAAATACACTTATCTTACGTACATTTGTCATAGATTTAAACACCATCGTTCGCGTGAGGAGGAGAGTACGTTAAACCGTCGGTACCGGTTCCACTAATACCAACTTGTGGAATCGTTAATAAATTGTCATCAGATCTCCGCCGACCTGTCTGGCCAGAGCTTCTTCTTCTCCAGATATTCTCGTATGTTCTGAGGCTTATCTCTAACAGTAGACGTTTCGGAGTCAGTTTTCCAGGGGCCGGCTGTAATGAAAATGACCTACATTTTTAATGATATTATTTTTACAGTTACACAAGAACAGCATTTCTTCAGCATAATTCCAATAGTTTTTAACATTGATATTATATAAATGTAACTAGAGACATTGTAACCTAACTTATTTAGTCGAACCTTTAGGTACCCCTTAGGTTCATAAGCCAGGCACGGGCGAGCACCCGTGCAGTTTCCGGCTTAGATATTGTCAGAAAAAAAGGCAGATCACCCTATTTCCTACTCAGGCCTATCTATCACCCGGGCCTGGACGACCCCATTCTTGTTGCATGCTTACTTAAATCTAGTACTAAGTCTGTGAAGTCCGTCGACAGTGTCAAAACTAACGTCTAATGCAGTAAGGGCCTCCTCGATGGTGGCCACACAGTTTTCACCACCTTCTCGTCTGATTGTCTCCGTTAACGACTCCATATATTCTGAAAATAAAATAAAAAATACTTTTCAGCATCGGGAATGAAATTATTTTTCTAAACCTTAATGGGCATCATCAACCATTGGTATTAGTGGAACTGGGACCGACGGCTTAACGTGCTCTCCGAGTCACGAGAACGGTGGTGTTGTCTATGACAAATGTACGTAAAAAAAATGTATTTCCTATTAGTACATGCCGGGGGTTTGAACCAACCTTTGTAGGATTGTAACAACATCGCTCTTTTTTAAAGCATAGAGAATGTAAATCTAATCAGTGGTGAAGTTTTAGAGTCAGGGTGAGAAGTTGTTAAATTCAATGACTTGTTTAATTTTATAGCTACACCACTTGACACATTACATGTAGAAAATATGTCATCGTATATCATCGCTGGGTCAAATAACCCAGGATATTTGGGTAGCTTCATTAAATTTAATGGAGTGTGGATTTTAATGTTTTAGATTGTGATCGCGGTTTACTTGATAAGCCCCATATATCATCTGTCACTGTGCCGGTTATGTTGTGTTTACCAATGTTAAAATCTAAGACGGTTTAACGCTTTTGGAGATGCAAACTCTCTCTATCTCGCTCTCACAATCCAACATTTTCGAAGATTTTTCTAGTTGTACTTTCATTTTTTTTTTGGGTTTTTATCTTAACATAATATTTATTTTATATTCATTGTATTACTTCCATAAAATCATTAACTTAGTTCAGCTAATAAGTAACCCGATATTCATTGACCTGTCATGCGGTACGAAGTTCGCCGGGACAGTTAGTAAAGAATAAAGTATGTAGGAAATAAAATTACAGACATTATTCATACATTTGTTTTATTAAAATAGAGGAAAATGGTTATAAATGTTTATGCAATTTTTCTTTCAATTTTTTTCAATTCGTCTTTTCTCTGTCTAAAATTGGCCTCGGAGACCACGTTAAGCCATTCGATTCCAGTTCAAATACACTTGTGGAATCGTTAAAAAAATGACATCAGACCCTCGTCAAATCTGGGCAGAATGGCGAGTGTAGGCTAAATTCTTCCGAAATTTCTGGAAGACCCATCTCTAACAGTGGCGGATTGGAACTCTGTGTGACTGGGATGACGATATTGAAAATAAGGCATGAAAGTAAAAATATGTCCGCAACATCCGTAATTTTATTTCCTACTCAGACATGTTTTTTTTTAATATTGGATTGTGCGAGCGAAAGGATGCACACGCGTTAAACTCATGATGACAAAAACTAGTTTTTGATTAATTTAGGGCTCCGTTAAAATTTCTGCTTATTAAAATCAGTCCCTTGACTTCTTTCACCTACAGTTGAAAATTCACCCTCAGGCAAATCATAGTTACGAAAGCATACTTTATATCGTTCTTCTACTATTAAAACTTGATGTTAATACCTGGGAACTGGTCGATAGCCTTGATCGGTGCGCTGTCCGACACTACGTAGTCCACCAGATGAGGGTATCCCACTCGCATCCAATGAGACAAGCTGGCACCGACTGAACAACCGACCAGAGTTATCCTTGCACCGCTGAAATGAAACCGTAACAAGTTAGCAAAGCGGAACATAGGGACTTCAGTCGGGACCTATTGTTGAGACGAGATGAGCCTGTCTCAGTTAATAATAAGTCCCGACTGTTGAAGAGGTGTAGTTAAGCGGTTACATCGATGTATATAGATAGGCCCTCACTGATATAAAACGTTCCCGCAAAACTAATCGAAGTCATGTTGCTGCACCAACAGTCGCGAGCTAGCAAGCTTTGAGAGCGCTTATATATTAATATTTATATCGAGTGAAACTAGTCTTTATAGCATGCATTGTGACACAATTTCCGACAAATATCGCATGTGACATTCATTGCCTGAAAATTGGCCCCCAAAGTTGGTACTGACACGTGACAAGCGGCATGTTTTTAGAGTGCGTTTTGTATTGAATAGGCCTATCTATATACATCAATGAGCGGTTATCAAACTTTTTGGCGACGAATCGACGATTTTTTTTCTTTTTAGTTTTTAATTAAAGTATTTTTTTTTAACCTGCCTCCGCGGTCTAGTGGTTAAGTCCGCGGATTTAGAAGTATCGGGTGCGATTCCTGGTTGGGACACAATAATTGATTTGTGACATTGCTCGAGTTTGGTACGCTAGAGACATCGATGAGCTTGCCACTTGTCATGATGGGCTTATTCTCGTAGTTAAGTTGGCTAAATGTGAATCCGCTTCTTTAATAGAAAGCGTGGTTTCTGACCTTCCCGAAAGGGATACGGTCGTGATGATACTTTAAAAAAAATATTACGCAATCGGTTTTTATTTTATAAATGAATTATTTTTCTCTAGTAGTTGATATAGTACTTAGTAATTTCTCTAAACTACATTGAGACTTGAAAAAATCTTTAAAAGTATTGGATTGTGCGAGAGGGATGCAAAACGTTACCCCTTTGAAGAAAATGGCGGTTAGTTCTGATCAATAGTTGTAACAATAGGCTTGTTATAACTCGGAATTTGGGATGAAAATTCCCTGAATTTGTAAACTGTATAAAATTACAGATGATTTTTATTATTTTACGTGTTTTGAATAGAACAATTTGTTTTGTAACTTTGACAAAGAAGTCTCCCAAACTCAGTGCTCCCATTGTCATGATAATTTGAGAAAATTATGAGAAAATTCCGATTTTCTATTGTAGCATGCAAATTGACGAATTAGCAGTTCACTGACCCTTGAAATTTTGAAGTTGTCGTGATTCAGCAGAAAACATTTTTAGTACAATTAGAGACAAAAGTAATTTGTTTTTTTTTGTTTTAAAAATGTTAAAAGTTATTATCTGTAGAGGATAATTGGGCAATTATAATGCGGTTAACGATGACGTGTGAAGTTGGCGACTCACCTGTCGCCGCAAACTTTACATATCGGAATCCGACAATGTTATAAAATTTAAAATTAATTATTCCAGCGCATAAGAGTACCCAATATAGCCGAAATTGTTATGCAATGGCAACAAAGATATTTAATAAGCTTCCAGTTACTATAAGGGAGCTACCACTAAAACTGTCAAACAAATGTTAATAAATGTTTTTATTCGACAAAAGATAGACACTAAGCTCGACAAAGTCTTGTGACTAAATAAATATGTGTATGCTAGAAATAGCGAAGCATGTGACGTAATTACATATAATAATTAACATCCCTGTACCTACCATGTTTCTGACAAATAAATTATTTCATTTCATTAATTCTGGTATAATGTTTTGTTAATTTTAATCATCATTATCAGCCTGTCCCTCCACTGCTGGGTATAGGCCTCCCACAAGGGGAGCCACTTCACATGATCTCCTGCCACCCTCATACAACTTATTAATTTTGATGTTAGGGTAAACATATCATCACAACCTTATCCCTTGTTGGGTGGTCAGAAACCACGTTATTATAAGGAGCGAGTTCACATTTAGCCAACTTTACTATAAGGCGTATAAGGTAAAGGTGGTAGGCGGACTGATGGTGGTAATTTCCCCAGTCTGCCGGGGCGGGGAAGTCCACTGTTCGTTCCGATAAACCCTGTAAAGTGTATACGTTTCGGGGTCAGGCTCGAATTGTCGTCATGCCCAGTAAATCTGGCATAGTGTTAGGGACATTATGTCGTGCATGTATATATAAATAAAGAAACAAAAACAAAAGGTCGCTCAGTAAACTATCTCGGGAGCTATGCTCGGTATTTCTTTTATGGATAAAGTCCTAAACGTGGTCAGAGAACCAAAGTTACCGACATAGCCTTCAAAATTAGTAAGCTGAAATGGCAATGAGCTGGACATGTCTGTCGCAGAACCGATGTCCGTTGGAGTAGACGAGTTCTGAAGTGGAGACCACGTACAGAGTGGTACGACCCCCCGCCAGATGGGATGGCCCGGTCAGACGGATGACCTGAAAAAGGTCGCTGCTGGGGGATGGATAAGGGTGCCGGAAGATCGTGTAAAATGGCTCACTCTGCTCCAGCAGTGGACAGACCAGGATGATGATAATGATGACTATAGGTCCATCATGACAAGTGGCAAGCTCGTCAATATCTCCAACGTACCGGACTCGAGAAATTCATAAATATTTTTTTTGGCATTATCGCCCATGAATCGAATCCAGTACCAGTCATATTAGTATTCTGTGATAAAAGCTAGCAGTAATGAGACCCATATTCTAAGACATTTCCACTCCACTCAAATATTCCTTCCAGCTGTCAAAGGAAGCGCCTCGACTGAGTGATAGACTATTGTATATACCTGTATATGCCGTTTTGGAACTCAACCGATCTGATATGCTGGATGAAATGAGCGATGTCTCCGAGGACCTGGTCTGCGTTAAGATATCGCAGGCTCTCCAAGCTTGAGTCTCTGTAACAAAATAGAATCGATATAATAATATATAAATATAAATACACTACACAATAATATACAATAAACTACCTGAGATTATGACTAGACAACCAAATGAATTTAAAACAAAATTGAAACTCTTTTTTCAAAATAATGCTTTTTATAACCTGTCAGAATTTATGCCTTTGACGGAAAATTCTTTTAAATAGTTGTATAGTTTTGTGGTCTTATGCCTTCTACTGTATTGTGTTCCTATGCTCCTTTGTCTACGATGCATGGTGTTAATAGAACTGTTATTATTTAAAATTTGTTAACTGACATACCAAAATATAACGATTGTTATATAGGTGAAATATACAAATATACAAAAATATATAAAAAATAAAATATTTAGAAACCAAATAGACTGTCCACAACTATACAATTGTTTTAAAATCCGGGTTCCGAACCGACTACCGCGATATCCTACTGCATTACTACTCAAGCCAGAACTAATCTTAAGCTCTCCTATATCCAGATTATCAAAAAAACATAAAGAAATTGGTCAAGAAATAGATACATATGTTTAACGATCTGGTTTTAAAATTTAACCTAATTTTTAAGTTAAATTGTTCCTATCAATATTAAATTAGAATAAAGGTCGGATTTTTTAAAATTTAAACGCCTAGTATTATTTCTCATTGGTACATGCCGGGGTTCGAACCGCGACCGCTTTGGATTTTAAGGAAGCGCTCTCACAATCGAGGCACAACTTAAATCAGGCATATACTTGAATGTCTAATTACTATAATTATTTAGGTATTCGAACCGGAGACCTCCCAGTTATACTCGTAAGTATATGTAAATGGATTAGTTTGTGATCTCCCGACAAATACGGTCGTGATAGAATTGGGGGTAGACGGTGTTATTAGAATTGGCAACGCCGAACATTGCCGTCTATGCATACTGATGTTAGTACAGGCGGGGATAAAAGTCGTAATATTTTTAAAGGTTTTAGGTGTGTGAGGTAGGTAGGTACTTTTGAGAAATATGTCTATCAACACATTTACGGACATTTTGGAGATATATGTTAATGATATATTCGTTTATAATAACATATTTTATTATAGAACAGAAGTGTTTTGCAAACCAAACGGGAAAGAGTTGCGACAACTACCACTGAGTAGGTAGTTTGCGCAACGAAGACTGTTTCAACTCAAAACTAAAACGGTTCGGTGCCAAATAATATCTTTGTAAATAAATTATTTAAAGTTAAAGTAAAGTATCATCACGACCGTTTCCCTTTTACGCTTATAAAGAAGCGGATTCACATTTAGCCAACTTTACTGCCCGCCAATCATGACAAGCGGCAAGTTCGTCGTTGTCTCTAACGTACCAAACTCGTGAAATATTACAAATAAATTAATATTAATTTTATTTATTTATTTATTATAATGTCTTTGTAAATAATTATCTACTGACATAAACATAATGAATGCCTATAATATGGGCAGATTGCATCATCATGACATTTTATTTCAAATGTTATTGTGTATGTCTTAGTTTATAGTATGACAATGCCTCTTTACAGCAGCTATAATTTAAGTGACACCTTAAACTGTTTTTGTTTTAGCTAAAGTATGACAATGCCTTTTTACAGCAGCTATAATTTATGTGACATTTTAATAATGTTTTTAATTTTAATTGTTTTTAGCTTATAGTATGACAATGCCACTTTACAGCAGCTATAATCTTAGTGACATCCTCATAATTGTTTTCGTCTTAGCTTATAGTATGACAATGCCACTTTACAGCAGCTATAATCTTAGTGACATCCTCATAATTGTTTTCGTCTTAGCTTGTAGTATGACAATGCCTCATTTCAGCAGCTATAATCCTTGATGTATTCATTTTATAATTGTGTATCTATGTCTTAGTTTATAATATGACAATGCCTATTTACAGCAGCTATAATTTTAGGATTATAATTATGGGTTGTAATGTGCTGCTCCAAATACAAGCTATTTCCCAGAAAATAAGCTTTTCGTTATATTAATTAATTTTTTGTCATGTAAAAACGCAGAATACATTATATTTATTGTCCTATGCCTACTTACAAAATAAATAAACTAAACTAAACATCTACATACAACTGTAATTAGAATAAGCAATCTATACAATTCATAATTTTAAATTTTCTAAGGAAATATTACACGAGTATATAAAAATATAATTAATAACTAAACTAAATATATAAAATAATTTATAACAAGGAAAACATATTTATTAACTAAATTATTTTATGTATATTAATTAAGTGATATTTTATAAATTTATTCTTTTAAAAGTAATGTATTAATTCTGGAGAATTCGTTGAAATAATAATATCACATTAGTAATAAAGATCCTGCTGTGAAACAAACTTCGAAATATTCTGCAAATGTCATCGGCAAATTAATGGTGAAAACCAATATTTTTATCTGTAATATGCTCCTGATCTAAGGTCTGGGCACACTGGATACATACAGGTACTTTTGTTCGTCAAGTGCTCCTTTTTTTTTTGAAAAAATAATATGTGCTGTGCTTTTTTATTTTCTTCAATATTTATTTTGATTTAAGTGCTGTGCTGTGTCATATATTCTCTGGTGTAATGCTGGCGTGTTTTTATAGTTTGTATTAATAGTGTTTATTTATTTTTTGTTATTATTTAATTTTTCGTTAAGTATAGGTAATAGTCATTTATTTTGAATTTTATATGTTTTATAGGTTATTAGGATATATTTTTATTTTATATATGAAATGCAAGAGCTCCAAAGCTGGTATGGTGCACACTGATGGAGGGGGATTCTGTAACCACATCGCAAGTTAATCTTTTACAGTGTCCTAAATGTTCCCAGGTTCGTTTTTTCAAGGGGAAAAAAGGTCTAAATATTCACCTTGGTCGTGCGCACAAGGAGAATCTAAGCGCGAGCTGCCCCCTAACTAGCGCTCCAACAAGTAATAACCCAAATTTTTCTATCCCTTTTTACAAACTGTTAAGTAACCTTAAACATTCGACTCCAATTTTAAAGCGAATTCCTAGAGGTGCTAGAATCGCAGTAGCCAATTCGCTATCTAATTCCATTAGACGCACGGTAAACGAAAACTCCATAGAAGCCTGGGAACAGCTACTCACATTTCCTTACAGAATTCTTCATGCAAAAAAAGAAACTAATTCTACCGCAAAGTTAACTTTAACCAATCAAATAAAACAAAATTGTTATAGTCCCCATAATATTCAAAATTTAGATTTACACAATGTTAGAAACTTGAAGAAGTCAAATTTTAATGTCTATAAGCAGGTTGAATCTAAAGTCAGTGAGGGAGACTTGAAGGGTGCTGCGGGGCTTTTATTTTCGAGTGATGTGATCGCTCCAGATACCCCTGACACCGTAGCAGCTCTCGCCAGCAAACATCCATCTCCTCTAATAAATGATCTTCTTCCCGATCCTCCATCTACCTTAGACCTGACCCTTCAAGTTACGTCAGATCAAATCTACCAGGCTATTTTATCCTTTAGAAGTGGTTCAGCTGGAGGATTAGATGCACTTACACCTCAACATTTAAAGGATCTTCTATGTTTTTCAGTTGGAGATACTGGTGAAAAACTCTTGGAAGATTTAACGGCCTTGGCAAATCTTATGTTGGCCGGTAAAGTCAACGCAGAAATTACGGACATACTATACGGTGCTAACCTTTGTGCTCTATTAAAAAAAGATGGCGGAATCAGACCCATAGCTATCGGCACTACCTACCGCCGCTTAGTAGCCAAAATTGCTGCTAAGAAAATTTCAGAATACCTCAAATCTTTTTTTCAACCCTTTCAGCTTGGCTTCGGTTCTAAAGGAGGCTGTGAAGCTATTGTCCATTCCCTACGTACCTTTTTATTAAATAACGGCGGTGAGGTTTTATTAAAGGTCGACATAAAAAATGCCTTCAACTCTGTAGACAGAAATGCCATGCTGACAGAAGTTAAATCACATATACCTTCTGTTTTCATTTTTTTGTGGCAATGCTACAGCTCCCCGTCTAAGTTACTATATAAAAATCATTTAATCTCTTCTTCAGTTGGCTGTCAACAGGGTGACCCTCTCGGCCCAGCGATCTTCAGTTTAGCGATTCATTCCATCATTCAAAATTTAAAGTCTAAATTTAATGTCTGGTACCTTGACGACGGAGCTCTGGGAGGAGACATCCATACTGTTTTAGATGACCTTTCCACTCTAATCGACAGCTTCAAAAAAATTGGTCTTAGTCTAAATTTCTCAAAATGCGAAATTTTCGTCTCTGCCCCGGATACACTAAAAATATCAACTATTGAAAAATTTAATAATATTGCCCCAAATATTAGTGTGTTGGACAAAACGTCGCTCCACATACTAGGCTCTCCGGTGTTCGAAAATTCTTTTCCTTCTTTCATAGATAAAACAATTGCAAAATTTAATCTCTGCTAACAATATAAAAGAATTACAATATAATAATTAACCTAAAAAATAAACTAAATCTCAATAACAAATTAAATATAATAAAAAAAATATATACATACCTTATAATATAAAAATTTCCTCCAGGCCATTGTCCAGTGGCATGGTGCCCAAAACACTGGCAGCATTTCCTCGTTGAATTTCAATACTAATCTTTTCAGCGAGGAAGCTGCCAGCCCGTGGGTCACCAGAGACGTCGACTAGTTTTTTAGATATTTCTTTAAATAAAGTTTTTGCCTCGAGGCCCCACGGTCCCATGGTTTCGACGGCAAAGGCCACAAATATATAATCATTGCAAATGTTTATATATTTGCGGCGCTTGACGTTTTGAGCTTGTTCTGCCGCCGCACCAGCTCTGACAGTAGTTCCTTGAAGATGGGAAGTTGCTAGCGTGTCTACACATGTGACGTCCCACACTAGTGATTTTCCCAAACTCCAAGGAACTAAGGTCATACCGTCAGGTCTCTTGCCATCATCTCTAAATAAGCCCGTGGGTTCTAAAGTGGCTGGAATAGAGATGGAGGCAAAAGATCTGCGGATCAAATTATTGATAGAGCTGTGGCGGTAGAAGCGGCCGGCACTTTTAAAACAAGATAGACCATGGCGCCCCAGGCAGTCGACGTCTTTGCCGCATGGACAATAGTGAGGTTCGCACACACTAAGCCCGAGTCTTAAACAAACGCATATGCGTAGCGTGTGGTTGTCTAATATAGTACCTATGTTTTTGGAGGGGAGCGCGTTTAACCAAAGACCTGACTCTTTTTCAGAGACAGCTAATAAACGGGCCTGTTCAGCACAATTATTAGAATGTAAAAGTTCATTATGTATAATTTTAATTAAAGGTATATCCCACAGTCTTTGCACTTTCGTATTTATTGGAATATTATCTGGGCATAGCGCAGACCAGGCGTCTTTAGCCTCGGATAAACCACTCACCTCAACGTTACAATCTAACGGGTTAAGAATTTTTCCAACGAGGTTGAGTGCTCCATATCCGGAAGAAAGAAAAGCTGGTAGGGCTAAACTTTCAATTCGCCTTATACCAAGGCCACCAAAATTAACAGGCAATGTTGCCTGAAGCCATGAATTTGAGTCAAATTTTAAATTTAATATTTTTTCTAAATTAATTTTGAGTGTAGTATCGATTTTTTGTATTTGTTCAGAAAATTTCCAAAGAGGAGTTGTTCGAAGAAAATACATATATTTTGGCGCAAACAAGCAAAATCTAAAAATAAATAAAGCAATGTGTGAGGAAATTTTAGAGAAACGATCCGAGATATTATTAAATTGTTCCAATTTTTCTTCGATTAAATTTGGAATACCTGAATCAAAAATAGGACTCCCTAAAAGAAAAAAGTTGTCCATGTTAATTTGTTTTATGTTAGGTGCAAGTCTGCTAAATTTATTTATGATATCAGTTTTTTCTATTGTTGAAAAAGTTTCTGACAGGAATATTTCGCATTTATTACTATTAATTTCGAGGCCTAATTCTGAAAATTTGTTTATTATTGTTGAAAAATCATTTAAAACCGAGTCTATTTCTCCTGCTAATGATCCATCATCTAGGTACCATATGTTAAACTGAGACTGTAAATTTTTAATTATTGGATGTATAGCCAAACTAAATAAAGCAGGGCCAAGAGGATCTCCTTGCTGGCAACCTACTGAGGAAGAAATTTCATTTTTATTATATATTAATTTTGAAGAATTTGAATAGCTTTGCCAAACGTAGTTGTATATAGATGGGATTTTTTCTTTCACTTCTTTTATAAAATATTCTCGGGAAATTGAGTTAAAAGCATTTTTGATGTCTAACTTTAAAAAAACCTTATTTTTGAAACTTGATAGAAAACTACGGGCTGCATGTTTAGCAGCTTCACAGCCTCCTTTACTGCCCACCCCTAATTGTATTGGTTCGAAAATATTATTTAAAGACTCTTGAATAGATTTACAACATAATTTGGAAGCTAGACGTCTAAAAGTAAAACCAACTGCGATTGGGCGGATACCACCACATTTTTTTTCTAATGCAATCAAATTGGCTCCATATAGAATTGGGGCTATTTCTATATTGACTTTTCCAGATAACATTAAATTTATTAAAGAACAAATAGCAGAGATCAGTAAGCATCCGTTTTCACCTGTTTGTTTAGAGGTCAAGTCTTTAAGATGTTGGGGTGTGAGACTATCCAACCCACCAGCAGAACCACTAGGAAAAGAAGATATTGCATTTATAATATTTCCAATAGTAGCTTCTACTTGTTGTTGATTTGGGTTTAATGGTTCAAATGAAATTTCTGATGAAAAAGACTGTGGGTGTTTCATTTTAAGGGCATTTAATGTATTAGTATTTAAAGGAGCTGTTTTGTCATCACTGAATAAAAGTCTAGCAGCACCTCTGAGATCCCCATCTGAAACTTTTTCTTCTACTTTTTTACTGACATCATATTTATTTCCTTTATTTGGTAAAAATAAGGGAAGTGAAATATTGTTAATATTACTTTTTATAAGGCTAGTAACAGATTTTTTCTTATTATCTTTTGCACTATTAATATGTAAAACTCTATATGAAAAGGTTAAAAGTTTTTCCCAAGAAGCGACTGAATTGTTTTTAATTACCTCACAAATTGTTTCTGTTAGATTCTTTGAAACGGTTAAACGTGCTCCCCTCGGTATTCTCTTAATGACTGGTATATTATTTTTGCATTTGCAAAGCTTTTGCCAAAGGGGTTCATTTTCATGTTGTGAAGATGTAATATTTTGATTAATTGTATCGGTACTAGTAGAAGGAATATTATGGTTAATGTTTGTATCGAGGCGACTTCGATGCCATGCTAAATGCCGAGCTATCCCTCTTTTACCTTTATATAGTTTATTATCGGTACATAAATTACATTTTATAAAATTAGATGTGTTACCTGAAATAATACTAGAATTATTATTATCATCACCCATTAAGAGAACACATAAAAATATAGATGTAATATATAGACAGTCAAGTAAAAACTAACGAAAAAAGAAAAATATTTGAATAAAACCGGCCTAAAAAAACATTAATATCTAATAATGAGTAAAAACATATTTAGTACAGATACAAATGGATTATAAATATTTAATAATAAAAATATAAAAGAATAAAAAGGTAGATCTAATAGAACTTAAATAGGAAAAACGTTTGGACACTACACAATGCACAACACGACACATCCGATGATATACTTCTGCTGATCCAATATCCTTGTGATGATTTAAAATTACCTACTTATAGCAGGAACTTATAAGTTATGTACGTTTCTTTTCCATGTTTCGATGATTTTAAAACGTCCAAGTTGCTAAAACACACTATTGTCGATCCTTGCTTGCAGATAGGTACTTGTTATAATGTAAAAAATATGTCTGATATTAATTCTGAACATTCTCATGAAATATTTGAAACTTAGGGTGTTTATTTATAATTTATTTTTCATTACCTTTTAGTCCAGAGAATATATAGTGGAAAAGTTGGCCTCACCTTCTTGATGTTTTTAGGAATATTCTCTCTCCGAATCTCTGCTCCGATCGTTTATTAAAAATAAATTCCCATATGGCCTATTACATCCTCCGTCATTGTCTTTTTGTCCCAAAATTTACCTATATTCTAAGATGTTGTCACATTTGGAATGTTCCCCACCTTTTGCTTATTTTGGACAACATTGTTAAAAAAACCCTTTCATCCATAATAAACATTTCTTTCGAAGACAGATCCTGGTGCCAGGCATCGTTGCCAATCCGTTTCGGTGGTATAGGTGTCCGACAAATTTCTAGCGTGGCTTTACCGGCTTTCTTATCATCTGTCCATAGCACTGAAAGCCTTATAAACAAAATTTTAGTTAAATGCTTTACCTCATATAATATTTCATATATGGCAGAATCTGTAAGCGCGTGGAAGCTTGCTTGCCCCAATACGTCCGTCCCGACTCTCACTACATCACAGCGCCGGTGGGACGAACCGCTTTGCCGATTGGTACGGGATCAACTTTTAAATACGTCAACCAATATGGCAGAGCGTGCTCGTCTTCTGGCGGTGTCGAAGTGGGAATCGGGACTGTGGCTCCAGGCTCTCCCTTCATCTTTTGTTGGAACTCTTTTCGACAACAAATGTTTCAGCACCATAACCAGCCTACGTCTAGGAGCTCCTTGCACTTTTCCACATCGCTGCCAATGTGGAGACAACGTCGGGGCACTCGGCCACCACGGCCTTTCCTGCAGCAAGAGCACAGGTCGCATCCCAAGGCACGCCTGTCTCAATGACGTCATTCGTCGGGCCCTTGTGTCTGTGGGTTCGCCAGCAATATTAGAACCCAGTGGCATGGCCCGCGACGATGGCAAGCGGCCCGATGGAATGACGTTGGTTCCATGGAGGATTGGTTTGCCTTTAGTGTGGGATGCCACCTGTGTGGACACCCTGGCGCCTTCCCACTTGTCCTTGACTTCTAAGGACCCAGGCGCTGCTGCATTAAAAGCAGAGAACCTCAAGCGGCGGAAATAAACTCTCGGGCCGTGGGGACCAAGTGCACACGAAATTTTTAAGGCGTTGTCAAAACAGCTCGTCAACACCTCGGGAGACAAAAGGGCTGGGCAATATTTGGGCCAAAGGATCAGTATTGCCATTCAACGTGGCAATGCTGCCAGTATCCTTGGCACCTTGCCCATTGGCAGCGATTTGGAGCAAATTTATTATTTATAATAATTTTTATTTTGTTTTTTCTTCATTTTAGTTTTTAGTTATATTTTTATTTATTAATTAGGTTTATTTTTATGAATAGTAATTTATGTTTTAAGATGTAAGTTTTTAGTTTAATTAATATTTTATTATTTTTTTAAATCATTGTACCTTATTTATTATTAATTCCATTTAATCATTCATTCGTTCCTTGAAATCCTGCTCCGTCTTCACATCCTATCCATCTCCCTAGCTTTCTCGTTCCTCTAACCCTTAAACTTACAGTACTTTTTATTGAATTTTGAATTTTTCAGAAAGCCCTGAAGACGTCATTTTAATGATAGCACCTTTCTTTATTCAGCACCTAATAAGCCATCACACGAGGTTACCAACGGCGTAAAAGAAGCTCTGAGATCTTTAGCTGCACCGTTGTCATATACGGTGTTTTTCGTGTGAATAAGTTTGGAAGATGGTTCCTCAGGTACGGGTTCCGTACAAGGTTGCGTCAACATTAACTAAGCGCAAATAATTTATTTTAATAACTCGAAATAAAATTTGGAACCTCCGCATCTAAAACTACGACCGTAACTAGCCTTATCAGAAGTGTAAAGTAATTGTCAATTATGAATCTCTTCGAATTAGCAAACAAATATTCTCTCCATTAGTCATTAATTAACCATTGTTGTCGAATAAATAATTATTTATGATGATTTGCGAGTAGGTAACTATAATGAGGCCATCACGACAAGTAGAAACTCTATTTGTCCTTTATACTAATCTGTTCAGCCGTGTCCTGATTGAGTAACGTACAGACAAACAAACATGAATAATACAGTATTTATTTAGGTTGTAGCATAGAATCTCTTTGAGGACATTTCCAATCAAATCAAATCAAAAATATTTATTTCTTTAAATAGTACATTTTCTTGATGTAGAGAATGATGATGCAGTTTAGTTAGACCTGTATGGGGGACTCGCTTAAAGTTAAACATAATAATATTTCTTATTTTAATTTAATATGACTGATATGTATATAA
Source organism: Tinea semifulvella (assembly GCA_910589645.1). Classification (NCBI taxonomy): domain Eukaryota; kingdom Metazoa; phylum Arthropoda; class Insecta; order Lepidoptera; family Tineidae; genus Tinea; species Tinea semifulvella. The sequence continues at coordinate 10,593,787 of OU342619.1, forward strand.
GTATTTTTATAAATATAGTGTAGAAATATAAATATGAATGTATAGTACAGTTTGAGTGTATAAAGGTTAGCTAGTCTATTTTTTTATTTCTTTATGTATTTTTTTAAATCATTATTGTATTAATATGTATATGAAAGCGTATTTTGAATTGGTAAGTGATGGAAAATAGATTACTAAACAAATATTTAATGTAATCATTATATTAAGAAATTTTAAAAGACTACATAAAAACATTTTTTATATAAATTGAAGGACTGACTTCTGAAAAAATATAGGAAGAGCATGCTAAAATTGTATACAAACCAAATATCAATGATATTGTTCCAAATGTATTATATTATTATTTAAAAATTTAAATCATTGTACTACAATCTTAATATTGCACATACCACATCTGTGTATTTTGGCCATAGTTATTATTTCAGAAAATGCTAATTCGAGTGCAAATGTTTTATTTAAATCGTATATAATGTAAAGACGCTGATTAGACGTCTATATGGTTTTAGCAAGTCGTGAAATAAAATATATTATTGTTCAGTTATTTCCTTGATTGTACGAGTAAAGGAGTATTTATTTAAGCGCGGGAGAAAATGGAAGAAAAGTCGGAATAAGCAGAATGTTTCGATAACTTTATTTAGAACAACTCAATATACTATTGCTTTAGTCTTTTGTGTAGCCAGCAGTCCTGGGTTCTATTCCCATGTGTGCTGTCAACTATTGAGATATCAACTTCAACTAAAGAATAATGACGCCATTACAAACCTGTTACTTTGACAGTTGGTCATTTTTGACCTAAGAATACGATTAAACCATTGATATAAAACGTTCCCACGAAAGTAATCTAAATTGCAAAAGTCAATGACTTTTGTATTTATTAGTTTGTAGTCGACACCTTATTAGTCGATACGTAGGTACCTGCAACTTATTGTACGATTAAATCTACATTAGTTCAAAAGAATCGACTAAATGTGTATCAGGCAAAGCTTTTTGTAGATGTCGCTAGCGGCACTGGTACCTTGTTTACAGCTATGACGGATCATTTTTTAAATGTTTATTGTAGTTTTTTTATTTTTATAACAAAAAAATATAATTTTTACTTAACGTTACCTACCTTAAAAGACGAATTGGGAAAGCGAACACCGTCTTTAAAAAGAAAAAAGGTTTAATTAATAGAACGGCAATTTTGAGATCACCATATTTTTGATTTCGCTTGGAAATCTCGATTTGTACACTCAAAAGCTGTACTTCGTACTTCGGCAATATAACCAGAAAAAAAAAATCGTTATAAAAATACAAGTTTTATATGCAACTGACAGTTCTAATGGGTACCGTTTATCATGCGCCATCTATCGCGATAAAAACTTAGTGATACACCCCATTGTTACGACGAATTCTCGCGTCAAAAAAGACATTATCAAGAAAATGCACGACACGCGCTCCACCGGTTTTTCGAAGATAAATTTGGCTGCTTTGTAATAGGGATGGATTTTTTAACGAGTTCATGCGTCAAATAGGATAATGCCTGCTAGCCGCTAACGAAATGGGGATTGGTTACCTATTCGAAATTCGATTGAACAAGGAAAGTATGTTAGTAGTATCAAAAGGTACACGAGTCATCTCTAGTGCGTTACAGACCGATCGATGTCTCTAGCTGAGTTTTCCACTTGCAAATAATGTAAAATCGCGAGGATAACTAAGGATAGATTTCAAGAAAAGTCCCACAAGGAATTATCTAGTTAATTTATACAGAATTACTTAATTAAAATTACAATTTCCCAAAACCAAGGCGAACTTTGACTTATAAGTTATACACGGTGCAAAAGAAAATTCATTCATTATTTATATTTATTAAGTGGCACATAGACACCTAATGGGTACGCGGGATCGTCTTGCAACATGTTAGGCGAGAGTACACTGTTCTAGCCCCCGTACCATTTTCTTGATCTTGCCTTGACTGGAAAGCTGTTAAATTATGTTTTTTTGAACCGACTGTTTTAGGATTTTACGGAATACAACCGAGCCACCACCAGGCCTGTATGTTAGGTCAATGTAGACAAACAATAAAATGTTCATTCTCGTATCTAAATCGGTTTAATTCCCGAGATAACACGCCCGTCCTCGTCTCGCTCGCACACGTGGTAGTGGCGTAAGTGCCTCTCACTCTGCAGGATTCGCAGCAGGAAATCAAATGTTCAGATTAGTGCTTATTCTGGGGAGAGCGTTCCGAAATAGACGCATACTTTAACAATTTTCTTTTATTCCATTCTTAAATACTTAATTAATGAGTTATCAAGACAAAGGATGTACTAGCCCATACAGCCATGTCTATCGTAATATATTCTTTTTTTTTATGTTAATGAACTTATATTAATTACTTACTAACATTAATGAGGTTATTATTAAATTCCAGATGTTGCAGATTTGGATGCGTTTTTTGGAGTAGTTTATGATATATTAGTAACAATTTGACAGTGTCAACAAGCTGCGTTCGTAAATTAAGGTTTTTAACACCGAGTCGCGACACCGGTCGTATTTCAGCCAGAGACGTGCTTCATGAACTTATACATGTAAAAGATAATCAGTCTTTGTGAAACTGGCCGTATAAAAAGTAGAAAAAGAAGTAGTTTTACAACTGTATCCATTCCGAGGTAGTCAGATTCACATTTAGCCAACTTTACTATAGGCCAAACATCACAAGCTGGTCGATGTCTCTAGCATACCAAACTTAAGAAATATCACAAATAAATACAATAAATTATTGTGTCCCGACCAGGAATCGAACCCGGTACCTCAGCGTCTAAATCCACCACCGCTCGACCACGGAGGCAGTCGTACAAATCGATATTAACAGCAATAGAGACATGAAAATGTTATATAATACCCTTTTCAAGGTAGTTGTTAGAATGAATTATTTAAATATCTAATCTAATCATAGATTATTTTAATCATTAATTTAGAAACAAGGGATAAGTCACGTGAGGTCAAATGAGTCTTATTTATATTTGTATACAAATAATCTACTCGAAGAGCTCAAACTTGCCAAGGGACAGAGACTTGCCAAGGGACAGAGACTTGCCAAGGGACAGAGACTTGCCAAGGGACAGAGACTTGCCAAGGGACAGAGACTTGTTACCCGAATTCTGCAATATTTTGGCCACATTGCTAGAAGAGGTGCATACAATTTAGAAAAACTTTTAGTAACGGGGAAAGTAGACGGTAAAAGAACAAGAGGATGAAGCCCCAAACGATGGTCCAGTCAGGAACACCTATACATCCCAGTACACCAAGCCATCCATTGCGCCGTGAACCGCAATCACTGTAAACGATGGACTGTGACTGAGTCACGATCCCCAACGGTGGGGTACCGACTAAGGAGGTGGAGAGGAGGAATCTACTAGTTATTCAATTTTGTAAGTATTATTTATTGCCTTAGCCTTCCTTAAAATGCACTTTTCTTACGTACATTTGTCATAGATTTACAACACCACCGTTCCCGTGACAAGGAGAGCAGGTTAAGACGTCGTCGGTGCCGGTTTCACCATTGTGGAATCGTTAATCAAATGTCATTAAAAGTGACATCAGACCTTCGCCAACGCGCCTGGTCAGCGTGGCGAGTGTATACTATATATATCCCATCTCCAGGTCTAGGACTCTGTGTTCTGTGGCTGTGATAATAACTAATTGCACGGCCTAGGAAATGTCGACAAAATATAAATACAAATGTATCGCAAAAAATATATATGTTAAATGAAGTTAAATGTTGGTAGTTTCGGAACGCACATCGATTTTAACCGAGCGACAATTAACAGCGGCTTCGTTTGTATGCGGCTCCAGACTCGACGCGGTGATTGCTAACTTTAATGGGATTCGCCGATAAAGGATAGAAATCTCAATTATTCTATCCAATTTTAAACAATACCTACATATATAAAAAAACAGAGTTGAAAATAAATTTTGTTAGAATAACGTCCTACTCCACTCTAAAATAACTCATTTAAATAGAACTGCCTCCGTGGTCTATTTTACACAGTATGCTGTGTACAATGTACATACAGCAGTACAAAAATAGACCAAAATGTCATTTGGTAGTAATTTAGTTTGATGATACCAACTAACACGGGCTGTGAGATAAGCTAAAATACAACAGAAAAACTAGTTTTCTGATTATGATGATGTAACCTGGAACCCACCTGATGGAAATCAGACACTAACATCACCACAGCCACTAGAACGCCTAGTCCTAGTCCTAGACCTCACTGTTGGAGATAGGCCCTCCAGAATTTGGCCTACACTCGCCACTCGCTGGCCATATTAACATACATAGCAATAAATGTTTAGAGTTATGTAACCACATAATTTACATATCTAAAGCTATATTTGATCAGTTTGGCGAGCAAGATGTATGGCAAGATTCTCACGAAACGACTGCAAGAGAAGACTGAAGATCTTTTATGGGAGGCACAAGGAGGCTTTAGACCTGGAAGAGGATGCATTGACCAAGTCTTCTCGCTCCGCAATATCACAGAGAAGTTTTTGGCCTTAAACCAGAAGGTTTTCTGTGCTTTTGTGGATTTGGAGAAGGCTTTTGATAGAGTTGTAAGAAAGAAGCTTTGGGACATATTGCCGGAGTATGGAGTGAATGACAAACTGCTACAGGCTATACAGTCCCTGTACAAGGGCTGTAAAGCTTGTGTGCGGGTGGAGGGAGGTATGTCGCCTTGCTTTGAATCCCAAATGGGTGTCAAACAGGGCTGTGTGCTTTCCGCCAGATTATTCACTCTATATCTCGACAAATGCCTAAAAAGTGTGAGAGAGAGTAACTGTGGGATAAAGATGAGTGATCTAGTGGTGAACTGCCTGCTTTATGCAGATGATGCTGTTCTTATGGCATCGTCCGAACAACAACTGCAATCACTAGTCACAAGAATGAAGGAGGGATGTGCAGAAAAAGGACTCCGTTTGAATGCGAGAAAAACCAAGGTACTAGTGTTTGAAAGAAGAAGGATGACAACCGTGACGATAAAGATTGATGATGAAACTCTAGAACAAGTAAATGAAATTATATATCTGGGCAGTGTTTTCACTGCGGATGGGAAGTACGATAGGGACGTTGAAAGAAGAGTGAACGCGGGAAATAGTGTTAACGGTGCCCTGGGGTCACTGATCGGCAGTCGAAATGTCAGTGACAAAGCTCGGCTCGCCATACACAATGCCATGTTGGTACCAACACTGATGTATGGAAGCGAAACGTGGATATGTCAGAATACGCATGAGAGTAGGGTTAATGCAGTAGAAATGCGGTCGTTGCGGCGGATATGTGGCGTCACTTTGGCGGACCGCATACGTAACGTCGAAATACGGAAAAGGGTTGGTATGAAGGAAAGCATAGGGACAAAAATAAGGAAAAGCATGCTACGATGGTTCGGGCATGTTGAAAGGATGAGCGAAGAAAGATTGACGAACCAGGTATATAATGCGAAAGTTGTGGGTAAAAGAGGCCCTGGCAGACCAAGACACACGTATCACGATCAAATAAATAAAACACTAGCTGAAGGAGAATTAAAAAGCCTTCGTAACAAAAGGGCATGTATGAAGAGGTTGATGAATGTCGATGAAGCGAAAGAGGTATGTCGTGATCGTGTCAAGTGGCGCTCAATTGTCTCTGCCTACCCCGTAAGGGATCTGGCGTGAAGATATGTATGTATGTATGTAAAGCTATATGTGCAGGCACGTGCCCGGGTCTACTCTCAAATGTGATATTTTAGGTTTAAAGGGGAATGAGGTACCCAAATTTGATGTGCAATCTTTGGCATGGGCCATACAATTGCAATAAGTTCGCACTAGCTATCTCAATACAATGTGAAATTAGCAAGCTCAAACATTTAAATCTGAAATTAACTAACTGCTGTAAAGGCGCAATAGATACCTACCGTGAAATGGGAGGATTAAGTAAAGTAAAGTATGGTATCATCACGACCGTTTCCCTTTCAAGGTGGTCAGAAACCACGCTTATAAATATAAGCGGATTCACATTTAGCCAACTTTACTATAGGCCAATCATGACAAGTGGCAAGCTCGTCGATGCAACGCACCAAACTCGAGAAATATCACAAATAAATTAAATATTATTTAAATGTATTTATTTACATTAATTAATATTTTTGTGTCCCGACCAGGAATCGAACCCGGTACCTCCGACTCTAAATCCACGGGCTTAACTGCTAGACCACGGTGGCAGTTTACGGAGGAATAACGATATGAATCATTTTAATCTTAATTTTATTCTTAAAGAAAAAAAAGATAAACTTAGTAACTGACCCATTTTCCCCTATTTTACAGTACAGTAAAACTTGCTCTATGATTGCCAAGTTGGAATCGTTTAATAAATTATTAACTAGCTTTGTAGATAATTTTGTACGTGTAGAGTAAACCTCGAGTTAGCACAACTTATCGGTTCGACCTGGATTCAATACAATACAAACTAAACCAAGTTGCTAGTTATTACGATTTTAGAAGATTTGGTGTGACGTTTACTTTGTCGTGTGTCTTGATTTTGGCACGAGTTGGTAGTTTCACACATTTATGTACATAGTTGTACACATTTAGGCACGTAATGTTAAAACATAATTTGACGTTCACAACAATTGTCACGTTGTGGTTTAAATAGTGTTTCCGTCCCAATAATGTTAAAGCTGTAATGGGGTGATGTAGGTACCAGGAAAATGTCTTAAAGTAAAAAAAGAAATATATCTTAGCAGTAAGTGTTACTGGCATCAAACTGATCTAGAATTTGTTCACTTTTCAAGTTTATGAGCATTGAGCAGTCGGTATAACTTCAGCAATAGTATCCAACTCAGGGATAACATGCCATTGATATGTAGAATCGTTTGGGTGACGGCACAGATCCCTGTGGTACACCAGCATTCACTAACATGAGCTCAGGATATGCATTTCCATTTACACGAATGCAGATATTCACTTTAGTAATCAATTAATACAGTCAACTATGCGTGCAGGTAAATCATTAAATGAGTTTATAGTGCCTTGTGTCAGACTGTATCAAAGGCCTTGTATAAGTCGAAAAACCGTTTCGGCCATGTTTCAAAACTTTACATTCCCTCCCATAGTATGTAGAAAAATGTCGTAATTAACAACAAATCTATGGTGGCTTACGAAAGTCATCAAAGGGTTAAAATCTTATGATATTTTTCGAAATATCCTTTATCTTGTCAAAGGTCATTGGTGTACCCATAGACATAGGATCGTCGCGTCGATTCTGGAAGAACTGATATATCATGATAGTAAAAATACTTTGACACTGTTGATAGCCAATGAGTACAATGAGTATGTTTGGGTTACCTTGACTTTTTATTATTTTAGATTTTAAGAAGAATAAAAAAAAAAATTGATAGAATTATGTCAGATAATAAAACGTGGGCAAGCAAATATTCATGTTATGAAAGATCGTAATTAAAGTTAAAACCGATGTTTTCATGAAGATAATAAGACTCTAAATTGATTCATAATACACATAATTATTGTTGTCTCATTTTATGCAGATGTTTTTTTTTAAATCTCATTAAATTTTAAATTAAGGAATTTAAATATTTGACGTCCATATTTTTTCAAGGCTAAGTGTACTTACACAGGTGGTATGCTCCCTCCGTAGTAGCGGTGTTCCAGATAGAAGGTGGCGATCTGGCCCAGACTCTCTGCCAGGTCGGTGACCAGCCCAGACTGCAGCCAGTCGCGACTGATCTCCCAGGGTCCTCCCACCATCACTAGCACATGGTCGGTGTGCTCCGACGTGTTGGGTTGGAAGAAGAACCTCTGGCGATGGAAAAATATATTTGAAATGTAATTGATTGCTTATTGGCATCAAAAAGTGATGTGATGTTGAAGATGTATAAGATATGGAACTAGGATCAACCAGGGTGAAGACAATTGATCAGAAGTATTACGAGTATTATTAAAATACGGATTATAAAACCTTAATGATTTAGGGACTGACCGACAATATTATAAAACCTTAATGATTTAGGGACTGACCGACAATATTATAAAACCTTAATGATTTAGGGACTGACCGACAATATTATAAAACCTTAATGATTTAGGGACTGACCGACAATATTATAAAACCTTAATGATTTAGGGACTGACCGACAATATTATAAAACCTTAATGATTTAGGGACTGACCGACAATATTATAAAACCTTAATGATTTAGGGACTGACCGACAATATTATAAAACCTTAATGATTTAGGGACTGACCGACAATATTATAAAACCTTAATGATTTAGGGACTGACCGACAATATTATATGTAAAGCTATACTTTTGTTAGTTGAATAATATGTGAGCTTCAGTAAGCATTAATCGAACAGTTGAACTTAACAGAACCTGTGGTGATGATGATATTGAATAATTTAACATAAGTTAATTTAGTCTGGGTTATACTAAAATGGAGTCTCTGTAATTGTAACGGTTAAAGTTTAAAATGGCGTAAAATCAGAGATATTAAACAAGACATGGCAAGGAACCAAACGGTAAGATAATACAAGCTAGTGTTATAATGTAAGTACTTATGGAGTAAAGGTCACTGAAATGAAGACGGAGAGTGGGGCCTGTAGAAGTTGTATATCCAGCAGTGAAGAGATGCAAATAATGATACTAAATAAATTAAATTTACTAACTGATCTAAATATTTTCGTATTACTGGCATCAAAGTTGTTTATTCTGGCATTGAAGTGACCCACTCTGGGTATGCTCGAGTTTGCCGGGGGCGCAGGTGGGGGAGGCTCGCGGACCAATAGCGAACCAGCGATCGGCTGCAACACTGCGGCCAGTAGCACCGCCACTGCCAACGTGAACAGACGTGGCCCATCTGTAAAAAATACGTACTAAAAAACTAATTCTGCTACTAACTAATCGTTAGTCATGAAAACTTGGAAATATACGTTCCAAAACTTATACAGAAAAGAAATATAGAAGAAACTACCTTTGAATTAAAACAATAGAAGATACAGAACCGATATACAGACACGCAAAGTAACACCCTTAGTTGCATATCCGATGTCGTTAACGAATGAGATGGAAATTGTCACAGTAAGACGCGAGCGATAAGAGACGCGCGTGTGATAGTTAGGTACTTACAACTCTATAGCTTAGCTCAGGGGATGGAAACTAAGAACAAGCAATTTGTACATATAAATAGTGGCGCCGCCTAGTTGTTGGTAGGAAGAACTAAATTCTTGTCTGTGTTTTGTATTTAATGAAGTTCTCATTCTTTTAATTCATTCGATTCTTATACTTTTACATTTAATCAATTGATTCAATTTATTCAACAGGTTGACTAATGTTGTTGTCAACCTAAAAATTGAAATATAAATGTATTGTGTAAGTTCTCAGAACCATATCGTAACTATTTTATAGTTAAATAATATGAAATGTTTTTAGTTTAGGCGCACAGTTAATTGGGTTCATTGAAATCCGAATATTCGAAGCTATACCAATATAGGGACGAGTATGTAATATGCAATTTTACTCCGGCATATCCCCTCGTCGTCCATACAACAATGTCTGACGACAAAAGTCTTCAACCAGTGCGTTCTCCACGTAATGTCCTATGGAGCAGAGTCGTGGACACTGACGGTGGGTCTGGTCCACAACTTTAAGGTCGCTCAGCGAGCTATGAAGAGAGCTATGCTTGGTATTTTTGATGGATAAAAATCATTAGCGAACTGAAGTGACAGAACTGCCGCAGAACCAACAACCGATGGGAAAAACGGGTTTTAGAGTGGACTTTCCCACTGGACGGATGACCTGAAGAAGGACACTGGTGGCGGTTGAATTGCAAAAGACCACGTGCAGTGGCGAGCCTTGGGGGAGGCCTATATCCAGCATTGGAGAGACACAGGCTGATGATAATGATGATAGCAATTTTAGGATTCTACCATATCTGGCGGCGCTAGTATTCGGGTGACGACTACTTTTTCGTTTTGAGCTAGCTTACTTTTCAAGTACGTCAGTTAGACCTAGTTTGTACCTAGCACGCGTGCAACTAGCTTAATCGTAGGTATTTTCCTTTTAATCTAACTACCAGCCACGGTTTATTATACTTCCCTTAATACCTTTTCTCTTTAAATGAATTCTGTCGGTTCGAAACGGTTCTGTCATCACTTTACTTTACTGAAAACAGTAGCTCTAACGTAAACTACGTTATTGAACCTAGATTTATTATATTGACAGGTCGGATTTATTAAAATATATTTATTTTTACTTAAAGTGTAAATATCTTTAGTCACGTTAACCTATTACAGGCATTGATTAAATTATTTTAAATTATTCTACTCCTGCCAGTGGAAGGACTAAGCAGCAAAGTGGTCCAAAGAGTAAGCTGTTAGCAGAAGACCAGCTTTGCAGATTTCAGTGACCTGTTAATGTTTAATGTAATTGAGAAAGGAAAACTCAGCTATATCAGATTTACAAAATTTACACCACAACAATCAATTAATAACCTTTTAAATTTAGCTGTGAGTCCTATGAGATTACAATACTTGGTACAGCGGTACCCAGGTACGTCAGAATTAAGATAACGGAGTGTGTGCTTGAGCTACGGAAATCAAACTCTCGGGGTCATTTGGACTATTATTTGCTTTATATATATCAATACCATCACATTAAACGTAAAATAGAAAGGATAGAATATATTTTAATATCTGTATGTGATGCTAGCGACCTCCCGGAGCTCCTAAAACAAACTGAAGGGCCGTGAAGTGTTCCAAAACAAATGTTTGTCCCAAATTCGTCCCTGAAAGTGTATAATAATGAGTAGAGTTGGGATCGGGTTAAGCTCCGCGGATAAAATAAATAAACTGCTGAAAATGGTAACTTCTGCTGGATCACATGCATAATTCCACAATACTAATCTCCTAAGCTTAACCACCACTTTTCTAACTCGAACACAACAAATATTTGCAGTTATGCGCAACTCGAAGTTAAAATATTACAAGGTAGGTACTTATTTAAAAATATTTTTTATTTTATACTCAGCACGACATGTGATGTGCGCCTACCTGATACTAGGCAGTACAAGTGGTCTAGGAATGGAAACAACAGACGTCAGCCACTTAAGACCGACATAATTCCTTACCATTATGCCGGCCTATAGTCAAAGATAAGATAAGATTAAAGTATGTAGAAACTAATTAAAAACAAAAGTACATAATAAAATATTTGCTAGTCGTTTAAGATAAAATACAATACTTAATTATGTAATGGAACTAGTGTCTGCGATTCAGATTAACTTCGTTTGATTCCTAAATGTACTAGCTTTTTTTAATTAAATAAAGGATTATTATTATTAACTACCTAGTTTTTGTAATTTCAGTCGTGAGATTTATCACTTCTTCGTTTATCTTTTATTTTTTGTATTAAATGGTTTTATTTTAGTAAACTTCTGGACTACGATTTTGGCTGACTTAAGAAAGTATTTTATTTATGCCATTTAATAAATTTAAATATCGTTCGTTTATAAATCTCGTGAGACAAAAAAAATAAATAAATGGGTTTTTTGATGATATAAGTATTAACGTGTTAAAAATATCATAATTAATTTCCTTATTTTTATGTTTTTCTCTCCGTAAGTGACCTAATTATTTAATCGATAAATCTTGGAATTAGTCCGCAGACTTTAAATTAATACGTTTTTAATTCTAACTCTCGAAGATAAAGCAGATTAGTGATTATAATTAAAGCTTATAGTTTAGTAATGTTTATCTATTTGATTAGATTATTGATGACAACAAAATATGCGAACAAACCGACACTGAGGCCCTTGATTAGTTGGGCTTCTTATTTATGACGTATCGTAAATTTGAGTGTATATTTTGTTAATTTCTAGTAATTAACAACTTAGCTATTAATCCGGTAATAATTTATCATAATCAATCCTTATCCTCGATATGGACGTGATGATGAGACAAATACAGCTTCCAGTGCATTTGTAATATTAGTTTGGATTGTATTTTTTGTACTATGGATGTTTAATAAAACGTACATATTTACAAGTATTCGATGTCATTTTCTGAATAGGGAACATTTTTTTATTTGGAAAAAAAAATCAATTAAACATATATATAGTAAATAGCGCGCGGTGGTGGCTAGGTTGTAAGAACGCGTTCCTTAAATCCTACAAAGGTCGGTTCAAACCCCCCCGGCATGTACCAATGAGAAATACACTTTTTTTACGTACATTGTGTCGTAGATTTACAACACCACCGTTTCCGTGCTTTGGAGAGCACATTAAGCCGTTGGTCCCGGTTCCACTAATACCAACTTGTGGAATCGTTAATATTGTCATAAAAAAATTACATCATATCCTCGCCAAGCCGTCTGGCTAGCGCGGCGTGGCGAGTGTAGTCCAAATTATCCAGATATATGTTCTGGAAGGCCCATCTCCAGCAGTGGAGGTCTAGGACGCTGTGTTCTAGGGGCTGGGATGATGAATGAGTAAATATAGTATTTTTTTATTTTATTGTAGTAGTATGTAAATGTTTATTATGTATTAGATTCTATTGCATCCGCAATCGCATATCACACTAGATACGGCTAGTATAAAATGTCGAGAGGCATTAAGTTCACCCTAGTGAAAAAGTGTTTATTTTTAACAACATTATTAGAAAACTGGTCAAAACGACTATTAATTTCGAGTTATAAGAGTGGTGGCTCGGACCCGAGCTATAATTAATAGCACGATTATATTGTAGTCTCTGGGAGCCAGCGCCGAGGATTAACTCCGAGCCGTTACGTCAAGCTGTGACTGATCGCTGCCAAATATTGTTCTACACTTTGCAATAATATATTTTACATACGACATAAGTTAATACTTGAAGTACTTGCACCCGTGATCTAACACGTTTCATCAACATTTTCTCCACACTACTATCTCGGCTATTAAACAGGTTCAAGGGAACCTCGAAAAGGGTAACAATACGTGTAATCCTCATTTTGAACTTTTCCTGTTTTTTCTAGTAATATTCCGTTCCCGTATTGTAATTATTTACAAAGTAAAGTAAAGTATCATCACTACCGTTTCCCTTTCGGGGTGGTCAGAAACCACGCTTATAAAGAAGCGGATTCTCATTTAGCCAACTTTACTGCCGGCCAATCGTTACAAGTGGCAAGCTCGTCGATGTCTTCGTCACCAAACTCGAGAAATATCACAAATAAATTAAATATTAATTAAATGTATTTATTTAGTTTAATTAATATTTCTGTGTCCCGACCACGAATCGAACCCGGTACCTCCGAGTCTAAATCCACGGACTTAACCGCTAGACCACGGTGGCAGTTAAGCCTGCCTGCTAATTATCTATGTTGTTAAAATTACTAGACACTTTTCTTTCTTTACCCAATGTGTTTATCAGCCTATATGTATGTATGTACGTACTCGTATGTATGTATGTTTGTTCCTTTGTGGCACACTAGAGACCAAACGCGTGGTCCGATTTTGTTGATTATCACATTAATCGATTTGTTTTAATCACGTAAATGTCACTAAAGATGTTACATTAAACAAATTTCAGTAAGGCGACAATCAGACGCCATATTGTGAAAAAGAAACAAAATAAAATCGACATAGTTTGAGTTGGGTATAGTCGAATAGGTATTGGAAAATCATGCTGAGGTTTCTGTTATAATTTTTAATTTCGAGTGACCATTTAGGATCTATTACGATTTAAAATTGTTTAGCAACCATTCTCAATTAAATTTTCAATGTAGCTCCTACGTAGGTATTATTTACAATAAATTTATCATATTTTTATATACTAGTAAGACATGTGACCTTGCATGTACCTAATGGTAAGTGGCGCGCGAGATCCATGAACGTTAGCAACTGAAATCAGATACTCATGACTGACATCAGTCTCTAAGACTATGCAGGCTTGACTGGGCATGACGGCAATTCGAGCATGATTCCGAAACGTGTGGATACACTTTACTGAGTTTATCGGCACGAACGGTGGATACTTCCCCGCCCCGGCAGACCGAGCATGTTACCACCATCAGTCTGCACCACCAATAAAAAACCCAAAATCTTATAACAGACAGCGATAGGTAACTAAAATATATAAAATAAAATAACCCGACTGTGGGAAAATATTACTAAAATAAACTAAAAATTACAAATAATAAAATCTGTTTGATTTAACCGGTAGTGTTATTGTGCGGCCGTTTCTGCTGAGAACCTCAAGCTGCGCAAATACGCCAACCTCAGTACAGGTTACGAATTTTCGCCGTTTGGGGTCGAGACGATGGGCCCATGGGGACACTCAGCCAAGCGTCTACCCAAGGAGTTGTCCAAACGGCTAACGGAAAAGTCTGGAGACAGGAAAGCTGGCAATTATTTCTGCCAAAGTATTAGCTTAGCTATACACATGGGAAATGTTGCCAGTCTTCTTGGGACTATCCCTGAAGGGTCGTCTCTAGAGGACATTATTTACTTATAGTTTAAAATTTATTTATTTTAATTTTTTAGTAGTTTTAGTTATTTATACTGTTTGGAAATTAAATAAGATATTCTTATTAATAAAAAACCGGTAGACCACGACGGCAGTTTATAACTAAATGTTAAACCTGAGTATTATTCGTCCTTGCAAAAATTGACGTATAATTATTATTATTAATACTTACTCATTTTAAAAGTATAATGATGTCAAACCGACAGTTCCGTCCACAAACTATAGACAACTGATTATTGTTACACCTAGATTAACTACCTGTATAATCTAAATAAATTTGATAATAAAGATTAGAACTTTTGTCAAAGATAAATGCTAATACCTTTCATAAATTAGACGATCGGAGTCTTAAGGTTCTGTAATTTACAGTTGATAGCATAAATTTGAGGATTTTCGGTAATAGATGCACTTTTAATTTTTATCCGTAATTATCTCCAGTATTGACAATTAGTACCAACGTTATTTGACAACAGCTCGTTATTTCTTTTTTAAGAATAGGTGTTATTAATGTATTAAAATAATCATGGTGGCTCCTTATTTCAAATTCATACAATCTTCTTTGTTCTTGGCGTTTCTGTAATGACAGATAAAAAACAGGGATTGAAATTTGTCATTAAAAACTTGAAAAAAAAAACAGTCGAAATTAGAATCTCTCCCTTTTTCGAAGACGGTTAAAACATGGTGTATTGTGACCCCCCACCCCGCAAGAGTGAGGCTGGCGCAAGTCGCCCTAAGTCAGTCAAATTCAATAAACTGAAAATTCTAGAATTTGGATGAATTTACAAAACAAACTATTTTTTCCGCCATCTACGAGCGAACCCAGGTTAAATAGCTAGTTATTTGATTGCCATGTAAATAGTAACAGCTTCCTTATGCATGTAATATACCTTATTAGCTGTTTTACCCGGCTTCGTTCATCGTTGTAATACTATTCGAACTATCTTGAACTGGCCGCATGGTCACATGTAGAGCTCAGATGGTATCGTAATATCCATCGTTGTGTTTCAAGGATTAATTCTGTCAAATGTAATCAAAATTGGTTCAGTAATGTAGGCGTGAAGACGTATTAAACACACAGATATGTCCATGGAGTCACATGTCGAGGTCGATGTATACGTTATATAGCAATTGTCCGTCCCTAGATTCCAAGGAGCATCTCAGAGCTGCCAAATTTATATACTGGATATACTCGTACATCTAAAAAGTCCATGCTAGCCAGGCTGTAATAAAGGCGTAAAGCCAAGTCAAACATACAGACAAAGCTTCTTTCAAATTTATAATATTAGTAAAGGACCCATCCTTTATGGTTTTGCACAACCAATGTGACCAAACCAGTACACTTTTAAACAAAGGTCATAAGAACTATTTTTCCAACAACATGTATAAATGTATTAGTGACTGAACGTCATCTGCAATCATTCAGGCCGAGATCTATAGTCCAGCATATATACTTCCGTAATTATTTTGGGATAAAAGATGTAACCTCATACCGTAGTACAGCATATATACTTGCGTAATTATTTTGGGATAAAAGATGTAACCTCATACCGTAGTACAGCATATATACTTGCGTAATTATTTTGGGATAAAAGATGTAACCTCATACCGTAGTACAGCATATATACTTCCGTAATTATTTTGGGATAAAAGATGTAACCTCATACCGTAGTACAGCATATATACTTGCGTAATTATTTTGGGATAAAAGATGTAACCTCATACCGTAGTACAGTATCCCTGTAGTACAGTAGCTACTACATCTGTCACACGCTAAGAAGAAGAAGAATTCTTAGCATTCCATGTATTCGCCGTGCGGGTGTCGAGTCCATCGTGTGTGGGAAAGAGAGATGATAATAATTGTGTCTCGGGCTTGCGACCGACCATAGGCTGACGCTTAGGCCCAATTCTTTCAATAAGATTATGCTGGAAATTCTCTCGCACCTTGCAGTGTGTACATCTAAGCCTTAAAGCCATTTCTGATCATTTAGATCGTAATATTTGATGCCTCCCCACGGAACGTTTTGTTCAATTAGAATAACTTTTTTCTAAGTTCTGAGGAAACATTAATGTCAAAAAAAGTCAAAATTATCTTTATTCACGTAAACCTATTACAGGCATTTATGAAACGTCATTAATTTAATTATTTTAAATGATTCTACTCCTGCTAGTGGAAGACTAAGCAGCAAAGTGGTCCAATAAGTAAGCTGTTAGCAGTGGACAAGCAGCTTAGTAGATTCCAGTGACCTGTTAATGTTTAATCTGACTGAGAAAGGAATCTGCAAGGAAAACTCAGCTATATCAGATTTACAAAATAAAACATATACAGAACTGCACCACAACGATCAATGTGTCTGGCCTATAGGCTGTCACAGCTAGTTCTTCTGGATATACTCTCCCAGCCAGTGTATCCTCATTCCTATACCATGGAGTCTTTCTAACAACGTGTGAAAAAGCATCTCGTTAGGCTGGTATAGTGGTAGGGCCTGCTGTCAGTCTTCACCTGAAAGCCGACAAAAGGCAAAACCTCTGCCAATGCGTTTGGTCTCGGTCCCAGGCCCCCATAATACCTTGGTTAGTTAATAATAGTCATATTTTTGAGTTTTACTGTTCCACGGGGAAGTTTGAGCAACTAGTAAGCAAAGCATACACACGCTTTATCGATCTCAACTACCATCAGTCATCACTGCATTTGTATCTGTATCCGAGTTAATAATTTATAAACAAGCAAATATAGCTCTTAAATTGCGTAACTTTAAATGCTATTTTTGCATCAAATAGTCCAATAATCCATTGGTGATTATGTTTTTGAAAATTTATCCTTGTGTGAATCAAATACAGTTGTTTTTAGTTTAGCGTGGTTATGATTAGTCTCAGCACCTGCATGGAATGCGAAAATATGCACGTTAAATCAAATATTTTGTTTAAAACGTGTTCCTTTAAGTTACGCGTTTGGAATTATCTTTCTCAGTTGCTGTCAATTATTGTGGATAATATCACGTATTGTGTTATCTACAACTATTAAATTGACTGAAAAATGTAATTTAAAACGCAATAGGTTAGTCATCTATGTTACATCGCCAGAGACCACTGACTGACTCCGTAGATACATTGATGGTAGTATAGCTTAAAGCTGACCACTCACGTACGGTTTTACTTTTTTATTTAAATTAATTTAAATAAAATTTTATTTTATTTAATACAAAAGGCCGCCTGGCATTCTCTTACCATCAACCTTCAGGACAAGAAATCAAAGTTTAAGCATGGAAAGTTTTTTTTCTTCTCATTCTCACTTAAAGTGGAAACATACTGAACGATGGAGTAGGCGGCTTCTGAAGTGAAGACCACGTACACATGGAGGGTAGTCATGGAATGGGACGACCCCACCACAGCCCAAGAGATGTACGGATGACCAAAAATATATATATATTGCATTTGAAAAAACGGATTAATTCGAGATGTGGTTTTAGTGATAAAAGCTAAGGGATTTCAAGGACAGAGAATCTTACCAAAACTTGTCGATTTTCAAACAACAAAAAATATCGACTAGCCTATCCACCATATGTCCTTGTAGGATACTTCAGAACTTCGGACATATTACCAGGAAGGTGCGATGATCCGGCCAGATCCGTTCTACATATCAACACTAGCGTCCATAATGCTGTGCAAGCTGCCAAAGACAGGAACGTATGGCGTGCTATCATCAAGATGCACATCAATTCATCGTGTGACCACCCATGACACTCAGTAATGTGGAGACACGACGCAAGAAGGGAGGATATCCAACTGAGAAGACACACAGGCTGATGACGATGGAATAAATCCATTGATTTATAATAGTGGATTGCCATACGTAAGATGAGATATTGATGGACTACGCTGGGTGTGGTCACAAAGGTCGAAGGATGTTAACCTCTGCGTGTGTCATGAATCAAATGAGTGACACCCACGCGCTGCTCTCACGGCATGAGAAGATTAAATTATTGTCTTGAGCAATCAACTGGCCGACATTAGTTTTATGCCTCACCAGTACTTAAGTATTTTTCTCACTGCGCCGGATCCGATTCGATCTAAAGATGCGACTTCTGTCTGGCCGCCCGTGTATACAAATCTTCCAAATCATTAAGTGATATTTACCAACTCTACTTATTCCATTTTTTTATTAAAGTTACGGACCCAAAGAGATCTAATATTATTTGTTTGCTATTTTGATACACTGCTCCCATGAGGATTAGTCGGTTTCCCATAGATGGGGATCGTAACTCCGTCGCAGTCGCAGCTCATACACCAGTCGTCTCGGACTTGCGACCGACCATAGGCTGGTTTACAAATAATCCTCCTTTATTTAAATGCGCAACAAGACGCTCACCATCCACTATTCTGCTCCTCTCCCTCCCCAACCAAATACTGTATGATTCCGTTAATGCTATCTTGGAAGCTCGTTTTATAAATGTATCTCCTGCAGACCTGCTTAGACTTAATTCTTTCTGTAAGTGGTGCATAGATTTTGCTGGAATTCCTATGGCACCAACTTCCTCTGCGTAAAGCTTATTTATTTGGATCTGGCGGAATGATTAAAAAAAACTCATTATATTATTAATCTTTTGCATTACTCAGTAATAACTTTCAAATACTGTTTCGTCTCTTGCAGGTAAATATTTTCATAAAACCTCGCAAAGGAAATACGGTGTTAAGACAATGACTAATGTTGTATGGGAAACTCATTTCTGTTCTCTCTCGCTCTACCGTACAGGGAGAGAGAGAGACGACATATGACTTATAGTTTACTTATACTGTAAACAGGAAAACCTAATGAAAATTGTTTGACCACAGAACGGCCGTTCAATTTAAAAATCTACTAAATTTCAGACAATAAAAAACAATGGTTTTGTCTTGAATGCGTAAAAAAGTACTATATGATTAATTTATTTTCTTTATGAATTTGTAACATCAGACCCTCATCAACCGGTCTGACCAGCGTGCTCAGTGAAGGCCAAATTGTCCAGAAATATCTAGAAGGTCCATCTCCAACAGTTGATGTCTAGGACTCTGTGTTTCAGGGGCTGTAAGTAGTAGTAGCCTACGAAGACATAATATGGTGGATAGCCAAGTCATTATATTTAGTCGTTTTAAAATCGACATGTTGCAGCGTTGGTTTTGAGGCTCTTTCCATGAGATCCCTAGCATTTTCCGCCAACACCTTCAAAGACGTCGGTACGCTGACAGCGCTCTTTATGGTTCATGACTCAACACTACGTTGCAATACATGCATGTTAAAATACCTAGCAATTTATATTTATACAATAATAATTACTAACTACTTACGAGTGTATAAAATTAAATAACTATAAACTAAACCTAATAAAAAAAATATCTAATTTAATAAAAAAATACCTCAAGTGACGTCTCATTAGTGATAGTCCCAGAAAGACTGTTAACATTTCCCCTCTGTGTAGCGAGGCAGAAATAATTGCCAGCCTTCCTTTCTGCAGTTTTCTTCGTCAGCCGTTGCGACATCTCCATGGCCAGACGCATGGCTGAGCGTCCCCATGGTTCCATCTTCTCGACAATATACATATATATTACTCGTATACCTTGTTTGTATATATTAAGTATTAAAATTGGACGGCTAAGAACATTAGTCATTGTAAAGTACCTACCTATCTTAATATTTTAATTAGGCAGAGATAAAACAGACACATCTATGATAACGGGTCACGAGTCCATTTGTATTTCCCGCTTCATACAACTATGACCTGCGAAATCGGCAAGAGAAAGAAATTCTTTTCCAAAATATTTGCGCGTTTTTATTCTTTGTTTAGTGTCATCACGACGGTAATCTTTTGAGAATGGTCACACTTGAGCCTATTACGATAAGTAGAAGGTCTCTGGGGTTTCATTATAAATATATATTATATGATATATTAATATATAACTTTCAACTTAAATAAAACTAAACTAAAAATACCTATGAAATCAAAACAAAATAAACTAAGGCCTTACCACCAGGCAGGGTATCTAAAACTAAGGCCTTACCACCAGGGAGGGTACCTAAAACGCTCGCCGCATTTCATCGTTGAATTATAATCGAAATATTCAGTTATGGCATTTGGGATCGCCACACTCTTGAAAAATTCGTTTACCCTTCTTCTTTTATGAATTTGTGGGTATAAAGTTTATACATTATAAATTATATTATGTAATTAATAATGATATAAGGGCAAAGGTTATTTATAGATACTTAAATATGTATTTACCAACAGCGAGTGGTATTCAATATTGCATACACATTCCAATCTCCATCAGCCTTGAAGCATCTGACAGGGGGCCGATTCTGGAACGCACTGCAGTCTATTGTGAGAATACAATCCGATCCAAATTTAAAATTACCTACCTGTGACCAAAATCAAAATATGTCTGAGGGTCTGGATTACTGGAGTATGACTATTGTGTGGCCCATACTGCAAGGTGCAACCTAAACGTATTAGGAGTGTTCAAAAAAAAGTGCTTTAAATTCATAAACTATCGATATAACTTGGAAAGTCAATTTGTCTGCTACAGTGACAGATTACCCCACTATATATATGGAACATAAATAATGGCTACCATTTTCTATCAGGCAGGCACCGCCGATAAATATATTCAAAAAACATATTCTCTCTCTCACTTCCGTAAAAAGCAAAACGAATTCTAATGACCTGGTATATTATTAGTATGTATATTTATTATGTATTTATCTTAATAATATGTATTTTTTTTATACTAGCACGACTGTGCCCTTGGGCCCACCTGATGGCAAGATGCGCGAGAGGTACATGAATATTAGTCATCATGACTGACATCAGTCCCTAACACTAACACATTACTGGGTTTATCGGCACAAATGGTGGATACTTTCCCGCCCCGGGAGACTGGGCGAATCACTATTAATTACTACCGCCTACCACCTATTTGTTGCTCTCGTTGAAAGTATGTGCCATTTGCAATGATGTCAAATGCCATTTTTTTCTTTCAAGGAGAACTAATATTGTAAGCTTTCCATGGTAATATCTATATAAAAATAACACCGATTGAATACTTTATGTTTTCTGTTAGGTATTATTATATTATAAATGTATATATTGTATTTATTTATTAATATATAATATTAATCTCTCACCAATGTACAACACTCTAAAACTTTAAAAGAAAAGTGATGACGCGGGATTTGTGAAGTCATATTGTCGTTGTGATTATGACGTCACGCGTTTACTTATACAATCAAAATAAGGTATTTTTGAATAAAACTAAAAAAATTGGATAAGTACATCTAATAATATTTTCTCTTTAGCGTAAAATGAAGTTGTCGAATTGAAATTTAAATAATTTGGATTTAAAATGTAGAAGACACGAGAATAGCGCCCAGCCTGAGTAAATGTCGTGTAGTAATCGTGCCATTCATAGTAGCCATAGACTAGCGAAGTTCTATGTAGGTTTGTGGATGGCGAAATTACTTGCAATAAGCTGGCAGTAAGCCGCAAGTGATAAAGCGGATTCGTGGATAACGGAGGGATTACTTAGGGAATTTCCTCATACGATTTACCCTTTTCGTAAGGAAACTTATTAACAATAATTTCCTAAGACGTACAATATAATATTAGGGAAGTTCCGTATCATCACGACCGCGATTCGATGCAACTTTACTAAACCAATCACCTTGAGTTCGCTTGTTCCGTCTGGCACCCAATGTATAATATCCATGTAAGCTGGTTGGAAAAAAACATAACTAATTAAAAAAAAAAGTTTTAGGCTTGGGTATGAGTTCAGTGGCTATAATAATGCAAGAAACTATTAAGAATTTCTAAACATTCCATGGATTCACCGTGCGGGTGCCGGGTCCATCTCGGGATTGCGACCGACAATATGATAATAGTTGAAGAAAAGGAGGCCTCCCTTTTTTTATTATATTTCGCGATAATACGCTCACCATCCACCATTCTATATTATATTATATATTATCATATCATTTCTTATCTTACCATAGGTTTGCATAATACGAAAATTGTTGTCAGGATAGATACTGCAGTGGATGACACCCAGCGACTACATTAAATTCCATGCAACTTTCTCTCATCATATTATTGACTGACCCCTGTAGTTCAGGTTCACCCAGTTCAGGGGTCTTAGTACTTTATATTTTGTTGTACACATATAATTGTTGCTGTACTGTTATTTGCTAAATGAATATGTTTCATTCCAGTGTATTGTGTTTATGTTGTTCAATAAAGGTTTTTTCATTTTCATTTTTCATTTCATTTCATTCTACTTCTCTCCCTACCCAACCAAATCCTGTATGATTCCGTTAATGCCGTCTTGGAAACGCGTTCCATAAATGTATTGACGGCAGACCTGCTTAGGCCCAATTCTTTCAGTAAGTGATGCAAAGATTTTGCTGGAACTCCTCTCGCACCAACATCCACTGTATTCCCTCCTGAGAATCTCGTAGAAACGTGGATGCCTGCCCCCTCAATAAGATTTTAAATAATAAACTGGACGCCCCTTCACTACTTGACAGTGTTTACTTCAGGGTACCTGCGAGGACAACACGTAATAGGGATTTGTTTTCTGTACCTCGCTCTAAAACAAGGTATGCTCAAAATATTTTTCTGCGTCGTGCTGTACTCGTACACTTTGTAATAGCAAGTTGTTTGATATCGATTTGGTTAGATTCCAGAACTCTTTTAAATCTGTCAGTATTATGTATTATATCGCTTTCGTATCTTCTCCATCCTTATTATCAATATTTTTCTTGATTTATGTATATATTTTTCTAATGGTTTGGTGGAGACGATGTGTTAGCAAAATTGTTAATTATTGGAGCTCTAGGTCTAATTTTGGTTTAATTTGTTTCATGTATATTTACTTCATGTGACTGTTTGTTTTCAAAATAAAAATGCCAGATGGCAAGCTTGTGTCTCTGACGTACCAGACTCGAATGTGTTGTCGATTACCCGCTACTACGGTAGTTAATAAACTGCATCTGATTAAGTCCGTGGATTTTAGCTATCGAGTTTAGTACGCTATAGACATTGACGAGTTTGCCACTTGTCATGCTGAGCCAATAGTAAAGTTGGCTAAATGTCAATGTTTTTCAAAAGTGTGGTCTAAACCCCGAAATCGTGATGATACTTTACTTACCACGGTACTCGGTAGCCTAGCATTCCATGGATTCAACGTGCGGATGCCGAGTTCATCGTGTGTGGGAAAGAGAGATGATAAGAATGGTGTCTCGGGCTTGCGACCGACAATAGGCTGGTTTACAAAGAAGGCCTCCTATATTTTAATTGTATTGCGCAACAAGACGCTTACCATCCACCATTCTGCTCCTCTTGGGAGGGATACCCAACCAAATACAGCCCCTAGAACACAGCGTCCTAGACCTCCACTGTTGGGAATGCCTTCCAGAACATATATCTAGAGAATTTCTCCTACACTCACAACGCTGGCCAGACGGGTTGGCGAGGAACTGATGTCAATTTTAAATGACAATTTATTAACGATTCTACAGGTTGGTATTAGTGGAACCGGGACCGACTGCTTAAAAAAAATATTTAAAAACTGATCATTTCTTCCGTGAGATCTTAATAGTTCTTCTACTTCATATTGTGGTCTTTTGGAATACTTTATTATTAATGAATTTATTTATTCATTAGATCTCCAACAAAATGTACATTACAACAATAATAATAATATGGGGCTAGGTGCCACCTTCATTATAGGAGATTACAGCATTCAAATTAGAGTAATAGATATTAATATAAATAAAAATAAGTTTTAAAAAATCTATATAAAGCAATAAAATTTTATAAAGTAATAATTCTATATAAAGATAACAATACTTAACACTAAAATAAAAATTAGGAACTAAAATTAAAAATAAATTGAAAAATAAAAAAACAATTAATAATTAGATAATAAAATACAACAAATAATAACTAAAACAGTAATTATTGACCTAAACTGCTGAACTCTGTTCCATGTGACACTACCATATTCCAAACCACTGCGGATTAATGCATTATAAACTGCTGAACTCTGTTCCATGTGACACTACCATATTCCAAACCACTGCGGATTAATGCATTATAAACTGCTGAACTCTGTTCCATGTGACACTACCATATTCCAAACCACTGCGGATTAATGCATTATAAACTGCTGAACTCTGTTCCATGTGACACTACCATATTCCAAACCACTGCGGATTAATGCATTATAAACTGCTGAACTCTGTTCCATGTGACACTACCATATTCCAAACCACTGCGGATTAATGCATTATAAACTGCTGAACTCTGTTCCATGTGACACTACCATATTCCAAACCACTGCGGATTAATGCATTATAAACTGCTGAACTCTGTTCCATGTGACACTACCATATTCCAAACCACTGCGGATTAATGCATTATAAACTGCTGAACTCTGTTCCATGTGACACTACCATATTCCAAACCACTGCGGATTAATGCATTATAAACTGCTATTTTAGTTTAGTTATTTTAGAGAATGTCTACGGGCATTAAGTCCGCCTTTGTGCTTTGTGCAATAAAGTTATATAAATAAAAATAAATAATTATTTTGATTTTAGGACATTTAAATTCCCTAAAATTTGTCAGATAAATCCGATCAACTTTATAAGAATTCAAAATACCAGTAGTTATAGTTGGTTCACAAGTTGGGTATTGCAGCGTGTCACCTTGCACGGACCGGTTCCGCTAATGCACGAGGAAATATTATTAGATACAATATATATTGGAATGCTAGTCGTTAATAAGACATTTTAGTAACTCCAGACAATACGTTCCCTTATAGGCTGATGTGCAAACATTATATAAGGAAAACAATATGTAGCAGTAAAGTTGTTCTTAAAGATTATTTGTAACTTACTATATTGCCAAACACCCTATTTTCGTGTTTGCTGCAGAGACGTGGATCCTGCGCGAAACAGAAATATGACTGATGAAATGTGGTGTTGGCGGAGAATGTTAGGCATTATCATAGACGGAGTTCCGAACCAACAAGACCATTCTGCAGCAACTGGAAATAAGACAGCGCCTTTCCTCAATCGTACAATGACGCATACTGACTTTCTTCGGAAACGTGTCGCGGTGTGGAGATAGTCTCAATGGATGAGCGCCTGGATCAAGGAAAAGTCGATAGCAAGAGAATGCGTAGTAGGTCTTCGATGAGGTGGACTGACCAGGTTAAAGCAGCAATGGATTACCCCCTATATAACTGCAGTTCGAAAGGAATGGCGACGGCTTGTTAAGCGTGCCACTGACACTCAAGTGACGACCACGACCACCCTACCAAGAGTGTAGCGACTAAGAAGAATAATAATATTGCCAAACACAGAAAATATGGTTAAATTTATGTTCAGGTGTCCTATGCCATATACGAGTATAGGGTATAGAAGGTATTTTCTTTAATTATAATTCATCCTCGAGACAGACACGCACCTGCGTCTCTTCCAGAGTCTCTCTTGAACGTACAATAGCTGGCATGTACTTCAGATGTGCGACAAGTAAAGATATTAATATTATTATTACAGGTGGATATATTCAGTAACTCCCTCGCCAACTTGAACGCCAAAACCAAGAAGCGACTATTTTGCTTCGGATTTCACCTAACAGCTTTTATGCATACCTAAAACGTATACCTAGCAAAGGTGATGTTTATCATTTTTTTGTATCGCAAAAAGTGTGCACTATTATTCACAGTAAGAAATATTCTGATGGAGGGTATAATTTAAATTTTAGTTGTGGGTTAAAGTGGCCCTGGTAGACAGACTCACATATCACAATCAAATAAATAAAACACTAGCTCTGAAGGTGCATTAAAAAGCCTTCGTAACAAAAAGGCATGTATGAAGAAATTGATGAATGTCAATGAAGCTAAAGAGGTGATCGTGTGTGAAGTGGCGCTCAATTGTCCCTGCCTACCCCGCATATATCTTACCCCTGCTCATCCAGGCGCTTAGGGTGCGGACCGTGACCAGGCACACGTGCCATCAATGCTGTGACAACCACCGGACACGCTACACCATGAGAACCTGAACAATAACAACGACCTTCGAGATACGCACAAGCATCAACATAACAATTACTTCTAATGTACATATATACTCGTGTTGTACCATATGTAGCCGTGCAATTCCATTGACAAATATATTTCTTAGTTATGAGTACGTCTTTCAAGTAAACTAATTTATTAATAAATAATTTATGATAGTACAAAATATTTATAACAGATAAAAAATATTTAATATCTCTACCAACGAAACTTACGTCTTTCATAGTTACGTACATTACAACTTACCTACATAATAAGGTACGTATACCCACAATACTTTGATGTACAGTTAATATTTCGGTTACGATTTGGTTATTAAAAAAATGATCTCGCAAAATGACGTAATTTTTTCTCTGAGCAGAAACGAGGGTCCATTAAAATAATAAAAAAACTTGAGGTAAAAGTAACCATTTTTTTTTCTCCATCAGGTGGTTTTCCTGTTAAGTGTTGAATATTTGGAAGTTTATAAAAATGTAAATGATTCCTTGTTAAAGATCAAAAAGTCGTTTATGTTTTACGAAGAAACATTCTCTGCTCAGCGTTTAATAAGTTGTGAATTTGTTTATTTTATGGCAACGAATTTTGTTACAATATTTATGAAGCCACCTAACGTAACGCAAAACTTTTATAGTAAACTTAACAGTTTAAAAAAAACACGTCTACTGAGCAATGCATGGAGCTTAATTTTTTTTTCAGATTATTACTATTATCTAATCATACGTAATTATTATTATTACCTGTCTATATTCCTAACTATCTTATTCATAAACTTAACCTAACTTTCCACTAGTACTGCAGTCCAGTGTTGCGCTATAGGACCTCCCATGCTGCCCGCAACCACCCACAGGATACTATTGGGACTACCCAATTCCCGCGCCATCAGAGATGATACTTTCTTATGCATTATGGCGGGAAAGCCATCCGGCGCATCTCAGGAAATATCCTGGAGGCACTACAGAATCTAGGGAGTCTCACCAGCATCCTAAAAGCGTTATTATATTGCACTCGCAGTGTTGTAGGCCTTCTGCGTATAGCTAACACATAGGTCGCTCGTGTAAAAAAGCGTGATCTTTACTAACACCGTATATCGAGCGAACCTACGCCGGCTTAGCATGTTGATTCTCACCTTCAACGCCCTGCGCTTCCTTTATATGTATATCCGCATCGTCAGTCAGGCCCTCTGTTACGACATGACCTACTCACTTTTTACCATCACAAAGGTTAACGGGTAGAAAATGTATTGGGCATTATTCATTACTTCGCCCATGTACGCTACATTTGTAATTAATATGCAATAAACAATTGGTTTAAGAATTTTAAACACCAGCTTGGATTTTTAAAACTTAAAAATATGTAGACAAACTCATTTCACGTACTATTTATGCTATTTAGGAACGCATACACTGAGCACCCGGACTATATCGTAAACTCAGCGATACACTGTCTCAACCGCGAGTGTAATTACACCAGTTTGTTTTCTGTCATAACAACTTTCAAAGCACCTTTAAGAGATATTAGGTAAGTGATTCCTACCTACTACACATCCGCAGAACGATGCAAAGTGGAACAACCTAACGGCAACAAATGGACGAATAACCTAAACAAGAAAGTGAGAATGTGAGCCTTAGGGAAGACATATATTCATCAGTGGACATTTTTTTATTATTGTATAGATTGCTTATTCTAATAACAGTTGGTGCCATGATCATGCAATCTGCCTATATTATGAGCATACAATATTCATTGTTCCTGCCACCATTGAGTTCCAGCGTGGTCCAGAATCCCCACTGGAAATACTCCGCCATGATGGCAAGAGACCTGATCCCCTGGGAGTGGGGACGGGCCTTAGTGTGGGATGCCACTGGTGTCGGCACCTTGGCTTTGTCACACCTGTGGGAAAACAGCGCAAAAAGCGGTAGCCGCATAAGAAAGCGTATCTGTAATCAAAGACTTCTTGTTTGTGCCGCTTGCTGTAGAGACTTTAGGTTGTGAATTTTAAGCGCTAAAACATTTTTAATAAACATTACCCCTCATCTACTAGTAATTGTCTGCTCTGGTGACAAGAAGGCGGGTTCTTTCCTCGCTCAAAGAATCAACATAGCGATTCAGCGAGGAAATGCGGCCATCGTTCTTGCCACCACACGATCTAATGTTTTTATTTTTTGTACGTATTAGCCTCGCTATACAGAGGGGAAATGTTGCCAGCCTACTTTAATTTTTTTACTTATAGCTTATTTTTTTTGATTACTTTTAACATTTGTAAATTTCCGTTTTACAACAATAGATCTTGCAAGACACTGCACATATGTGCACATACACATTGCACATACACTTTTTCTAATTCTGCTAAAATATTTCTATATTTTTTTCCTGATATACATTTTTTTCAATTGTAATTATGTTGTGTCTGTCTTTTTTAGGGTTCTAGTTAAAAAATCTAACCCCATATAGATGACTCTGGTCTGTCCCTATGAAATATCTCAAAACTATCATACTGTACCGATGTTGGCGAAACGATTTTTTCGCTCTGACAAAGTTGTTCCTATTGATGAATAGAACATCACATAAAGCGTTATATATAAAGTTATTGCTACAATCTATATATATATATATATTTTTTTTTAAATAAATGTTGAACAACAAGATCTACGAGTATAATCATTCTAAATTTTTAGTTAATCAGACCAGTAGTTCCCGGGATAGTTAGATAGATAGATAGGATAGGATTCCTACTACAATGAAAAACTAATATATACAACAACCTAATATATATTAATATTACTGTGCAGGACCGGGCGCTACCCAATTGTGGCACCTTGGGCCCCTAGCACCAGTTGTTTTTCTGGATCGTGTCGTACCAAGAAGGTCTCGTAGGTCTCGCAGTAAATGAAAGTCGTACTGGGTTTGTAAGGTCCAGTAAGGCTTCCAGTTGATCGTAGCAGAGCAACGTCGATGTAATAACTTGAGAGTAACAGCTTGTTACTAGCGAAGTGTTAAGAAGTAAGTGCCTAGTCCGGGGGGCTACGAGTCATTTATACTCGTAGATACCCCGCCCGCCCGCGCCCGATTTAGACAATAGGAAGGGACGCGGACCGTTTGTTTGCTCCGATCAACTTTTGCCTTGCAGGATATATTTATTAAAAGCACACAAATAATATTTACAAAATTAAACAATACATAGTTAGTTACTCTTAGTTAGATAAATTTAAAAGGCTATGAACATTAGGACAACCTGCTGTCAGAAACCTATACGATGCTATAGCCTAAAGTAATCAAAACTTATGACCTAGAATATCTTTAGATAAACTTAAGGTTAGCTGGCCAGGCCAGGAAGCTAAGATCAATACGACAATGTATTGTCGTAGAACTAGGCGACGATATCATAGTTGTAGACAATCAATTAAGACCTAAGGTTACCTAAATCGAACTATTCAATCCTTATTCTAATGCATCAATATTCCAACTGTATTAGTTTTGTTATACCTACACAGGACACTACATAAAGATTATCGTAATATTATTATACTACATTCAATTAAGAACTAACCACTTAGGTATCCTACAATTGTATGACATATGTGTCACGTCTAACTTCCTTCCCTCAGTCCTGGCTGCTATAAAGTTCCCTAAAACTATTTCCCTTTCCGTGATCCTAATATGTTTAAACTGACCTAAGTTTTTAAGAGCTAGCCTAGATACAATATACTATCTACCAAATAATTACAATCTAACTTTATACAAATCAAATCGTGGTTACATCATCGCTGATACCTATTTTATTTGATAGATCCACATATGTAATTCTGGTATGTTCTGCCTGCTAAAAACCAGTATATGCCACGTGAGTTGACGTGAGAAAACGTGGATATTTAGGCTCCCACGTTCTGGGCAGTTGGCAACAGAAACTTCGAGAAAAATATCAATAGGCGGCATAACGATTATTGCAGGGACGAATATAAACTGTTTTAGTATAATTGGTTAACAGATCGTCTTGCATTTTGTACAATAGAGATGGTGCAATAAACAATAAAATTAAATTGCTTAAGAGACAAAGCTTCATTTGCTAGAAAGTTCCGTAACCGAACCTAACGGAGTCCTGTGGAACAATACCAGCGGCTTTACAATTATTAGAGGAACTTAATATTGGGCAATTAGTCAAAGAAGTTAACTCATAAAGCTTTAAAAATTGCGTTACCAATAAACGCTATTGTCGAAGGGAAACAATTTTAGAGAATGCCTACCTACCTATCAATGTTACCAACTATGTATCATACAAGAAATTATTACACACTCTCTGTCGCGAACATACTCCCGCCGTGCAGAGCCGGTACCGTGCTGCACCTTCTGGTGGAGCGACGACTGGTACTGATGGCTGCTCTCCCGTTGGTAGCACTATCAATCTCTTGGTTGCACGACGTAGGGTTCCTCCATGTGTGTCCACGTCCGCAGCGCGTACTACTCCGTCCTTTCCAGGATAGACTCGGCGAACTTTCCCCCGAGGCCAGATGTTGCGAGGCAGTGTTGGGTCGACGATTTGTACAACATCGTCGACGCGTAGAGCTTGTCCTCGACCGATCGGCTCCCGCCGGTTTTGTAGGTCAGGAAGATATTCTTTGAGCCATCTTTTCCAAAACAAATCGGCGAGCCTTTGTGCGCGGCGCCATTGCGATCGGCTGCGCAAGTCGTGTTCATCGAAGACTCCAGGTGCCAACACTCGACCTGACCCTCCCAATAAAAAGTGATTGGGTGTCAAAGCCTCACTGTCATCCGGATCCGTAGAGACGTGGGTAAGAGGTCTGCTGTTGACGGTATACTCCGCTTCACATAGCAGCGTTGTGAGTACTTCTTCTCGAGGGTGTCGTTCCCGAAGTACGCTGTATAGCGCTGTCTTCACTGATCTCACAAGGCGTTCCCAGGCGCCTCCCATAAATGGGGCACCTGGTGGGATATACTTCCAGACTATAGCGTGTTTTGCGGCTTCTTCTTGAAACGCGTCATGAAGTATTTTGTCGGCGCCATGGAAGTTTGTACCATTGTCCGAATAGATCTCAGTAGGACAGCCTCGTCGCGATATCATTCTTCTCAGAGCAAGTATAGCGGAGTCAGCGGAGAGGTCGGCGGCAATCTCCAAATGAACTGCACGGGTTGTCAGACAGGTGAATAAGGCGACGTATCTTTTCTGATGATGTCGCCCAACGGTAACCGACAGTGGTCCGAAGTAGTCGAGACCTATGAAGGTGAAAGGTCTATGATGGTGTGCCAGGCGACTTTTAGGGTGATCACCTGTCGGTGGTTCTGCCGGCGAGGCCTTACGAATTCGACACTCAAGGCAACCCTTAACCACTGTCCGCGTTATTGGTCGTAGTCTGAGCACCCAGTAGTGCTGTCTCACTTCATTTACCACAAGCTCGATCCCACCATGTAAAAGTTTTCGGTGAGTCCACGCAATATATAGCTGAGCGTAGTGATGATCTCCATGAAGTACGGCTGGTTCTCGCTGATTTCGAGTAATGGCTTCGGCCTCTGCTATTCTTGATTTAATTCTGATGACCTCTTTGTCATCCAGGAAAACTGCTAATTTTCTCAGTTTGCTGTCCTTTGGTATAACTGTCTGTGATCTCAGTGCTGTTACGTCAGCTGCGAAAGAGTCCTCTTGTGCTGCACGTACCCAGATTTCCTCGGCTCTTCGTACATATTCCGCTCCCAATGGTAGAATATTAGTCTCCGAGAGCTCTGGTCGATGCGATGCTGATGCTTCTCTGATCTTCCTTCTGGAGTAAGTCGGTTGGTTCCAAGCGGGATCGGCTTCAGATGCGCGTGCCGTCCGTTTATAATTTACTGAGCACTTACGTGTTCGAAATACATCGACAGCTTGGAGCACCCGAGCAGTTGCACGTATCAAGCGCAGCCATGACGAGAATCTATCAGTGGCTGGTAACGCATGCGAAAGTTTCGTGCTTGCTTGAATGAGGTGTATTCGCTCTTCGCCTGTGATTCTTGCTTCTTCCGCAACTCCTTTGGGCCATTCAGCTTCATATTCGTATAGAAACTGTGGACCAATAAACCACCTATGGCCCTGATTGAAATCACGAGGTACGTCACGTGTGGCATCGTCGGCGACGTTGTGGATAGTAGGAACCCATCGCCACTCGTTGACCGTAGTGTATTCTTCAATCTCAGCCACTCGATGTGCGACGAATGGCTTGAAAGTGCGGGCGCCAGCCTTTATCCATGACAGTGCAGTTCGTGAGTCTGTCCAATATATTTTTCTCTGTGGCTTAAACTGGTATTCCTCGATGACAGTTTTTGCCAATCTAGCTCCTAATACTGCGGCTTGTAGCTCCAATCGTGGAATTGACGTGACTTTCAGAGGGGCGACTCGGGCTTTAGCTGCAGCTAGTGTGACATGTATGCCACCTTGGTTATCCACGGTCCTCCAATAGACTGCTGCTGAATACGCCCGCTCGCTAGCATCTACGAAGGTGTGTACTTCTCTGACGATTGCGTCGCTCAGATGAGGATGGCAACGAGGCAAGTCGAGGTGTCTAAGGTTTCTTAAGTCGGAAACCCAGTTCGACCATGCTTCAGCTAAGTCTTCCGGTAGTTGCTCGTCCCAGCCGGTTCCTATGCGCCAGGTATCCTGCAGCACTTGCTTGGCCTGGATAGTTATAGGGGATACCAGGCCAAGTGGATCGAATATAGACATGACCGTCTTCAGCGCTTCTCGCTTCGTTGGTGTTCTTCCTCCGTTGACGATGTCTGCTGGCACTCGGGCGAAGTTTAAATTAAATCCCAAAGTGTCGACGTTAGGCCGCCATGTAAGTCCCAAGATCTTTTCCAATCCATCCACGTCTATTGACCAGTTTACGTCTTCTTGACTGACAGAGTTTACATCAAGAGCTTGTAACAGCACCCTGCTATTCGATACCCATTTGCGGAGGGAAAAGTTTGCCCTCTCGTGAACTTCCTTAACTTCGGTAGCTATTCTTGTGGCCTCTTCATTTGACTGGAAACTTTGAAGATAGTCATCCATATAGTGGTGATGGATAATAGCGTCGGCGGCGTCCGGGAATTGTTTTCGGTGTAACTCGGCATTGTGATTCTTGACGAAAAGCGCGGTGCACGGAGAGCAAGCTGCACCAAATATGACTGTCGTCATACGATACTCTTGCGGCGGGCCCTCCCGCCGGTTCTGACGCCATAGAAAACGCAGCGCGTCTCTGTCACTCTCGCGAATTTTGATTCTCAAGAACATCTCCTGAATATCTGCGGCCACGGCAATGCGATGTTGTCGAAATCGCATTAGCACTCCTGGCAGAGATTGTAGCAAATCCGGCCCCGTTAACAACATATTGTTAAGAGAACAGCCTCTGACTTGCGCGGCGGCGTCGAAGACTAGACGAATCTTTCCTGGCTTAGCGGGGTGTAGCACCGCAAAATGAGGGAGGTACCAAGTTTTCCCCGGTGAGGCAGAGGTTTCAATTGGCTCGGCGTACCCCTTCCGTAATAAGTCTTCTATAGAGGCATCATATTGCTTTTTCAGGTCTTCGTTTTTATCCAGTTTCTTTTCCAAACTATGAAGTCGCGTCAGAGCTTGATCAAAATTGTTGGGCAATGTAATTTCATCTTGTCTCCATAGGAGAGCGGTTTCGTACCCTCCCGCCGGTAGTTGTATAGTCCTTTCGCGTAGTAGCGCAAGTGCTTGCTCGTCTGGGTCACTTCGATTTTTTTTCGGTTCTACACCCAACGATTCAATCGCAAAATATCTGCGCATTTCTTCGTCCATGCGCTCTTCGGTCGTATTGTTGACTCGATGCAGATAATGTATATTGTGTCCCAGATGGCGAGTGTCTGAGCCATGAAGTACCCAACCCAATGGCGTAAGTGATGCAGCCGGTTGGCTTTTAGGTCCTCTCTTCATATCCTCAGCTACCAGCAGGTGCCAATTATCTTGTCCAATTAACAAAGTCGGTGTGGCTACATTACAACTGAGATGCTCGCGG
The DNA here is from genome assembly GCA_910589645.1 of Tinea semifulvella. Taxonomy (NCBI): domain Eukaryota; kingdom Metazoa; phylum Arthropoda; class Insecta; order Lepidoptera; family Tineidae; genus Tinea; species Tinea semifulvella. The sequence continues at coordinate 10,628,429 of OU342619.1, forward strand.
ATCTCGTCCAGGTGGCTCCATTTCTTCATGTCGCGGTTACGAATTTGTTGGCTGGACAACTTTAGCTGCTCCATGGTCCTGGCTTTGATGCTGTGCTCCGTTTCTGCGTTTTTTCCCTTGAGTTTTAAGGTCACGCGACGAGACGTCTCGGCGTTCAATTTTGCCCCGGCTATTGCCTCTATGTGTAGTGGATCGAGGCGGCCTTGAGCTCCTACGCGTTCGGCAATTGTGGCGTCAACCAATGTTACCGTAGAACCGTCGTCCAAAAGAGCATGAGTGTCGATGCTTCCCTTTGGCCCGGAGATTGTCACAGGCACGATTTTCAAATAGGTGTAAGCTGACGATATTTTCTGCTGTACCGATGTTGCTACGACTTCCCTTTCTGTCTCGCTGCTGTATTTGTGAAGTAGAGGGTGATGCGTTCGAATGCAACCGTTTATCCCGCATTTCTTTGAATTGCATCTATGTCGATAGTTCCTTCGCTTCAGACACCGGTAACATAGTCGGTGTTCCTTTGACAGCTTCCATCGCGTATCATGGTCACCCTCGTTCCATTTTGCACACTTCGTGGTAGTGTGGCTAGTACCCTCGCACACGTGGCAAGACGGAGATTTGACCTTTTCTTCGGTTTTAAAGGTCCGCTGCGGCCGATTGATTCTTTTCAGTTTTGCTTTAGCCGCTTCTTCATTGTAGGTAAGCTCGGGCGAGGCAAACCTTCCCTGGTAGCTAGCTTCTTGCGTAATAAATTTCTCGAACTGTTCCAGATCCTGTTCGGCGGCCAGATTCATCCCTGCAAAGTTGCTCCATCTGAATCGGAGCACCGGTGTTAGCTTCTGGACGATGCCTTTGACGATCTCCGGGTTTAATAAATAGTGCCTGCGATCAAGGGCGCTTAGTGTGGCCACACAATTTTTAAATTGGCAGGCAAATCGGCATATATCTTCGGGGTTGTTGGTCAGTTGTGGCAATTCGCGTATCTTTTGTAATTGCGCGAGCGCGATTGGATTTGAGCGTCCAAACCGATCTTCCAATGCTTTTATTATCTCGTCCGCCTGTGCGTTAGCGATGAGTTGGCCTTCTACCGCTTCTTTCGCTTTTCCTTTGAGACAGCGCCGGAGTCGCGCTGTGTTCTCGACGTTTGAGAGAAAGCCCGCTGATTCGCAGTAGGCCGCTTTGAATGCAAGCCATTCTAAATGTGACCCATCAAAATGTGGAAGCTCGCCGATGTGTCGCGGAGTAGCCGGTGGTTGCGGTTGCGGTTGAAAAAAGCGTGCGGCGCCTGCGAGTGCTTCTGCCAACTCCTTCAGGTCAATTTTTGTATTCGAACTCAGAGTTAGCGCCTCGTCAGTGTTACGTTGCGTTTTTTCATTATTCGGTGCCGCGTGCACGGTGTAATCGCAATGAGTTTGCACGACTTGTTCTGGCGGACTTCGTTTTGTTGTCGCGGCGCGGGCGGTCGGTATCGTAGCGCTTTCCATATTAAATGTAGGCTGGTTCCGAGTATCCGCGGTTTTCCATAGCTCGACTCTTTCTCGTGACGATGGTTGACTCGTGACTTCTTCTTGGTTGGAGAATAACTCTTCATCGTCGGACTCAAACTCGGCGATCTGTGCGCGGGCTGCTAACTCTTCTAGCCTCAGACGACCCTCTTCCTCCTTTAGACGGGATGCTCGTCGAGCCTCTTCTAGCCTCAGACGACCCTCTTCTAGCTTTAGACGACCCTCTTCCTCCTGTAGACGGGATGCTCGTTGAGCCTCTTCTAGCTTCAGACGGGCCTCTTCTAGCTTCAGACGAGCCTCTTCCTCTTTTAAACGGGATGCTTCTTGGAAGGCTTCCAGCTTTAGGCGCGCCATTTCTCCTCGAAATACCGCTGCTCGACGGTCACGCATTGATCTTAGTGACGATCTAACTGAACTGGCACTTGAGGCCTGTGGCAGGACTTCTTCTTCATTACTCGAGCGTTGACGAAGGCTGTGTTCCGTTTCTCCGGAACTAGTTTCGTCCTGTGCTGCTGTGTGATCTTCTACTGATGCGGGCGAAGGCTGCTCTTCATGAACGGCTGGCTGCTCGCCGCTTCTTGACCTCGTAACTGGCATCTTGGCTGGTAGATCCGGCTCGAAGGACCATTAAATGTGCAGGACCGGGCGCTACCCAATTGTGGCACCTTGGGCCCCTAGCACCAGTTGTTTTTCTGGATCGTGTCGTACCAAGAAGGTCTCGTAGGTCTCGCAGTAAATGAAAGTCGTACTGGGTTTGTAAGGTCCAGTAAGGCTTCCAGTTGATCGTAGCAGAGCAACGTCGATGTAATAACTTGAGAGTAACAGCTTGTTACTAGCGAAGTGTTAAGAAGTAAGTGCCTAGTCCGGGGGGCTACGAGTCATTTATACTCGTAGATACCCCGCCCGCCCGCGCCCGATTTAGACAATAGGAAGGGACGCGGACCGTTTGTTTGCTCCGATCAACTTTTGCCTTGCAGGATATATTTATTAAAAGCACACAAATAATATTTACAAAATTAAACAATACATAGTTAGTTACTCTTAGTTAGATAAATTTAAAAGGCTATGAACATTAGGACAACCTGCTGTCAGAAACCTATACGATGCTATAGCCTAAAGTAATCAAAACTTATGACCTAGAATATCTTTAGATAAACTTAAGGTTAGCTGGCCAGGCCAGGAAGCTAAGATCAATACGACAATGTATTGTCGTAGAACTAGGCGACGATATCATAGTTGTAGACAATCAATTAAGACCTAAGGTTACCTAAATCGAACTATTCAATCCTTATTCTAATGTATCAATATTCCAACTGTATTAGTTTTGTTATACCTACACAGGACACTACATAAAGATTATCGTAATATTATTATACTACATTCAATTAAGAACTAACCACTTAGGTATCCTACAATTGTATGACATATGTGTCACGTCTAACTTCCTTCCCTCAGTCCTGGCTGCTATAAAGTTCCCTAAAACTATTTCCCTTTCCGTGATCCTAATATGTTTAAACTGACCTAAGTTTTTAAGAGCTAGCCTAGATACAATATACTATCTACCAAATAATTACAATCTAACTTTATACAAATCAAATCGTGGTTACATCATCGCTGATACCTATTTTATTTGATAGATCCACATATGTAATTCTGGTATGTTCTGCCTGCTAAAAACCAGTATATGCCACGTGAGTTGACGTGAGAAAACGTGGATATTTAGGCTCCCACGTTCTGGGCAGTTGGCAACAGAAACTTCGAGAAAAATATCAATAGGCGGCATAACGATTATTGCAGGGACGAATATAAACTGTTTTAGTATAATTGGTTAACAGATCGTCTTGCATTTTGTACAATAGAGATGGTGCAATAAACAATAAAATTAAATTGCTTAAGAGACAAAGCTTCATTTGCTAGAAAGTTCCGTAACCGAACCTAACGGAGTCCTGTGGAACAATACCAGCGGCTTTACAATTATTAGAGGAACTTAATATTGGGCAATTAGTCAAAGAAGTTAACTCATAAAGCTTTAAAAATTGCGTTACCAATAAACGCTATTGTCGAAGGGAAACAATTTTAGAGAATGCCTACCTACCTATCAATGTTACCAACTATGTATCATACAAGAAATTATTACACACTCTCTGTCGCGAACAATTACAGTCACAGCAAGAGTCTTGGGAGACTCTTGCGCAATACCAAGTCCAAGATTAAGAGTGCAAGACTCGCATGTGTCCGTGCACTTCTACTTGTTTGTATCTGGTGTGTCCACGAGTGTTAACTTTTACTTCCGACTACAGGCCTTTACTCACTGCACCGGATTCGATCTGCCGATCCGATACTAAAACGCGTCTTCAGAATGTATGGTTGAATCGCTTTGCCCGGTGACAATCTTTTCTGTGATACATTTATGGGTGATATTCTAACTCTAACTCATTATTCTATGTTCTGTATTGTGTAAAATTTGATAATATTGTATTTTCGGTTATGCTGTTGGAGTTCCAGATAAATAAATACATAAACTCTAATTCCAACGTGTTTTAAATTAAGGTAAATGTTAAGCTAAAATGTTTTTTTACTATTAAACTAGACTAACGGCTGGTTGATGAACGGATGATTAAAATAATCCATGATTAACATTTTGATATACACCATCTTGTTAAATTTAAGTAGTTATTTATTACTAGTATTTGAACAAATTTGTCCCCAAGGTTTGGCTGTCAGAGACTGTCTTCGGACATAAAATTTGTCCCCAAGGTTTGGCTGTCAGAGACTGTCTTCGGACATAAAATCAGCTTTTGTACTTTGTGCAATAAAGTTTTTTAATAAATAAATACATGTTTATAGTAGTAGGTAGTCCACTTTGGTTATTTTAGCCAATGTCCTTCAAACATGTCAAATGATTTCAAGGGCATATACGATATGTAGGATACAGGAATAGGTATATACGATATCAAGTATATACGATATGTAGGATACAGGAATAGGCTCACCCTTAATATTTATATTGTTCACATTCCTTGAGTGGAACTTAGTACCACTAGTAGGTACCACTAAAAAATAACTATAAACAAAAAGTTTTTATAATTTTAACGGCTCTTTACGCGATTTACCTTAGAGAACTATTTCTCCCGACGACGTCGACAAGTGACAACGGCCAATGGAACTTGGTTTATAGAACGCCTGCATTCAGTTTTACGCGACGAACGAGTGCCTTCACTCGGTAGTTACGACTCAGACTTAGCTGTAAAGGCACCCAAAGAAAGAGAGACGGTCTATAAGGTTTTAGTCCGTAGGCGCCTTCAGGTCTCCTTATGAGCCCCACAGGGTGATGCGACCACCGCGAGTTAGTGCCCTTTGGTTATATTGTTAGACTATTTTATCTCCGATTTTAAAAAAAAAAGAAAAACAGATTGATTCGGGGATCGGATCGAAGGCAGTGTGAAAAGGTCTTTATAATCGATCTATAAAATATATGTATAATCGATCAAAGTGGGTCAAATGAAATCAAAAGTGGGTGCAATGGCCCTTTTACTTTGCACAAATAAGTGATGATGTTTGTTAAAAGTTACATCATATCATTTTGATCTGAGTTTGGCCCAGATCTGCACGTTACATCAGCTGATCTCCAGTCACGCTTCATTACGACACCTGACTGCTGCATTCTTACATTGCTCTTGTATTACCAATTCACATCTATTCCATAAATGGTTAACTTTTATATTTACAAAACTTAAAGAGAATATGAAATTGTAGTGTACACAACAGATCGGTTCACATTGAAGAGTGGAGAAGAGTATGGTAACTAATTGGGAAGAGTGACAACTCACACAAAAAAACTCTCGTTCACTCTAACACTCTGATGGTAGAGTACATACCTATTAAAGGTATAGCCTCTACATAGGATTATTATTATATCGAAAATTCTATTTTTGAGCCCGCAACGAATTAATTAGTAAAAAATATTGATATTTTTTTACTAGTTTACCACACGATACATAGGCAGGTACTAATAGTTACCATACGATACATAGGCAGGTACTAATAGTTACACAATACATTTAAACATATTTTTTTTACTTATAGACAACAATGGCGACATATTGAATGAATTAAACCAATTGTATGAATTAATGAATAAATGACAACTCTCTATTATGTTCAAATCACAAACATTGTACCCATACCGTCCACTAGGCGGCGCCACTATCTATGTAAACCGAAATTTGTCAATTGCTTGATCTAAGTTTCCAAGCTAATTATCAATCACGTGGCGTTTATCAAAATATGTAATAGGTCCAGAGATTATCCTCCGTGGTCTAGTAGTAACAAACGTTGCCGTGAACTCGGGAGGTCGTGGGTTCGATTCCCACCGGGGGCAAGTTGTACATTGTATAATTTGTCTCGGTCTGGGTGTTTATAGGTACCTATATATTTACAAAAAAAAAAAAAAAGTATAATATGTAGTTTATCAACCATCTAGTTTCCGTAACACAAGCCTCGTAGCTTACCACGGACACTAGATGGCGCTGTGTGACCTGTCTGGATATATTTTTATATTTATTTATTTTAACTATTTCTCAATGTCCTGCGGAGGCGAGCTGTTCGAATTATGGACAATGCCACTATATGGAACTATATGCCACTGGAACTCTCGAAATACTATGGTATGGTAAGTGCTCTGAATAGCTCTATAACCTAATCCCTTCCTTTCTTTTCCGCAACTAAACCACATGCACATGTCGGAATATGCATCCACTTACCATAGTCATACATAGGCCTACGTATAAATTTGGGAACTCATAAATCTGTCGCACGATAAAGATGTGGAATGCTCTTCCAGCCTCTGTGTTTTTATTTTCAGCTGCTAACATTCATGGTCCTTGCCATTAGGTGGGCGCAAGGTCACATATCTAGTTGGTATAAAAAAATAAAAAAAAACTGGCTATGAGTATATCACCGATTTTACCGTTTCAACTTACTGTTAGGCGCGACATGTGAGTGCCTTACACTTGGAATCTGAAAAGGAAATTAAAATGCGCATCCAGTGGTACCTACCTACAATAATATAGTAGAAATCGGACACAATGGCGCACGTGAGAATTTTCTTAACTCTAAAAACTACCTAAAAATATAGGATTTTGGCCTTTAAGTCTCTGGTTATAAGGCCGAGTGGTTACATTATGGCGAAGGTTTTAGTAGGTCAAGCCCTTTCTACAGTCGTTTGAAGGTTCACCACTTGTGTTGCGTAAAAGAGGTTTTTTTTTGCGTAACATTCTACGTATCTTCACGACATTTCATTTACATTCTCGGTTAGCCGAATTATAATATTAATCTAGTATTATTGAATAAAGTGTAATTATTTGGGTAACTTAAAACTCTACAAAGGGTTTCCAAACAGGATCGAATTGATATCGCAATTAGATAAAAAAATACAATTTTATTGAACTGCCTCCGTGATCTAGCGGTTAAGTCCGTGGATTTAGACGCGAAGGTACCGGGATCGATTCCTGGTCCCATAATTTATTTGTAATATTTCTCGAGTTTGATACGGTAGAGTCATCCACGAGCTAACCACTTGTCATGATGGGTCGGCAGTAAAGTTGGCTAAATGTGAATCCGCTTCTCTCAAAAGCGTGGTTTCTGACTACTCCGAAAGGGATATGATAGTGAAGATACTTTACTTTTCAAAATTTTAGAAGACTATTGTCTAAAAAGTCCGTGCAGGTGCCTGGTCCATCGTGTGTGAGTAAGAAATAAGAAGAGTGGTGTCTCGGGCTTGTGACCGACAATAGACTGGGTTACAAAGAATTATCCTTTTTGTATTTTATTGCGCCAAGACGCTTACCATCCATTCCGTTAATGACGTCTTGAAAGCTCTTCCATTAATTTATTGACGGTAGACCTGCTTAGGCCCAATTCCTTCAATAAGCGGTGCAAATATTTTGCTGGAACTCCTTTATAAGTAGAAATATTATTCATAAACTTTTGGCTACCCACGTTTTTACAAGATGAACAAGTTTAATGTATGGAAGAGATTACTCGGTATTACACAACATAAGAAAGCTTTATCGACATTGTCCTGTATACGAGATAATATATAGATATGTATAGACAATAAACAGATGTATAATATGTGCATTAACCAGTGTCAGTGCAAATTAGTCAGAATTAGGTTCGCTTGACCCCGAGTTAACTGCTCGTCCGGAGTTACTCACTGCGAGGTTAATGCAGTTGACATCTCCTAGGGCCGCGATTTATCACTCAATTACACTCAAGTGCGTTAATTTAATACTTTCTTTTATTGCAAAACTTCATTACAGTTCTGTTTCTTAAGACCACGTTGTCTCTCTGCTCAACCAAAATTTTAAATTGTTTTATATACTGGCTGCATTTCTCCGCTGAATTACTGTTCTTTTGAGTGAAGAAAGAGCCAGCCCTCTTCTCACCGAGTGGCGAGTATGTCCATCAATGTCGGCAAAACTTCCGCATTGATGAACTTCCAGATGCCGGCTGCCTCGAAGGCTTGTGACGTGAGAATTGTTACGCTGTGTTATGAATTCCAGCTTGCCGCTCAAGTTGAAGGTCCGGATGTACAAGATGTTCATCCGTTCCCGGCTCACCTATGCTGCATCACTGCACAGTCTGGCATCACTTTCTGGCCAAGACCAACAGGGACAAGATTCAAAGTCAGCAGATCGTATCGCTCAGAGTGGCTCCCGAGCACCGTGGTGCGTAATTCCGTCATAGCTCGAGATCTGGAGATGCTTACTATTGAGGAATTTGTCGTCGGCCTGACTATACGTATGTTCTTTTTCAAAATATCGCTCCGTCTTGTGTGCGGCCCCACAACGGAAGACCACTTCCTAGAGAACCTAGACCCGCTGGGTTCGTGACCCACACGGGAGCAGTTATACCAGAAACAGCGCCCAGCACCAAAAGTGCAGCATGAATTACCAGAAAGCGGTTACCCGCTGAGATCCTGCCGGGAAAAACTGGGGGATGGCGACATCCCCAACACAGGCCCATTAGTCATGCGGTCCTGGACGACCGCACTGTCTGTCTGTCTTACCATCGTATTTTTTTTTACTTAAATGTTGTAATAGTTGTTATAATTGTTTAAGATTTTAATAGTTAATAAAATTATCACTTTTATTTAATAGTTAAGTTATTGTCATGTTATTATTTGCTATATGTAGTTGTACTATTTTTCGTAAAATACATTGTGACATGCAATAATCATTTGAATTTGAATTTTGAATACAAGTCGTGGTGCTTGAACTCCATGTGCCGCATAAACTTTCTACAGCGAACGGCACAAATATGTAATCTTTTAAAATATCAATAATAAAAATAATCTGCAATAAATAAAGTGTATTAGATGTGTTTCTTACTTGGTAAAATATATAAATTGAAGCTTAAAAATTTTATTGCCAAATATTTCGCCTCTCTTTGGAGCGGCGTCATCAGTGACAGTGACTGAAGGTCTTTGTCATAAATTTTGAAAAAGTAATTTTATTTTTAGCAATGGTAAAGGCAATGCACTATATAGTTTTGTATTTATTCATCATCACCTAGCGCATCATGGAAAACATCATCATCATGTTATGTCCATTGTTGGTTCGATATTAATAAATTTACAAAACAAGTTAGACAAAACCTAATGCATTACATTCAGACCAGGGCTATAGTATGCACCAAGCTGCCATATAAAAGAGCTTTCCCATGTTTTTAAATCAATAGACCGAATAGTTTTAGGAAAACTCTTTAATACTCTTACTGTGAAACAATTGTTAAAGGTAGTGTTATGTATACGCGCATGGGTGGGCACAGGTAAAATATTATTAATTTGAGAATCTACTGAATGTCTGTGTCCATTCATGCGAGTACGAAGGGGTGTCGTAGTCTCTCCCACATAAAAAAAAGAGAAGAGAGAAAGAGAGGCGAAATATTTGGCAATAAAAATTTTAAGCTTCAATTTATATATTTTACCAATAATAAAAATACATTCTTGGAACTAAACACTTTCAGCCGCGGCCCACGATTTTACTATTATATAATTAGCGGTTGTCTGTTCGTTAAAGGATTTCGGAATTTATCCTGCTCTGTCTAGTACTGGCTACGGTGGACAGAGTTTCACGAATTGACAATTCTAATCGCAATCGTAGAATATCAAATTAATGCTTATTCCAAAATGCGAATGCGGTTTAATGCTTTTGCATGTCTCTCGCTCTCACAATTAAATTAAATATTTTAAAATACTGCCTCCGTGGCTTAAGTCCATGGATTTAGACGCGGACGTACCGGGTTCCATTCCCGTTCGAGACACTTTTCGGGAATTTATTTAAATTATTTGTGATATTTCTCGAGTTTGGTACGCTAGAGACATCGGCGAGCTAACCACATTGCCATGACGGGCCTATAGTAAAAATTGACATCTGAACCTCGTGAACCCAGCGCGCCGAGAGTAGGCCTTCCAATGTGGACGTCTTGAACTCTGTGTCCTAGGGGCTGTGATGATGATAACCCTCACACATAATAAATCTTTGAAAATGTTGCATTGTGCGAGCGAGAGGGATACGAAAGCGGTATTTTTTAGAGGATAGGAGGTCTGCATGGTGCGAGCACACACGTAGGTATTACAATTTTAAACTGCAACATTTATATATATAATTTATTTTTTGTCATATTGTCATATAAAATAGTAGGTAATAACTTCCATATATACCTACTTGCGCAGGTTTTTAAGACACTCTCTGTAATTCCGTAATCTTCATAAAACTCACGGAATATTCACGTAGATGGACGTTTGCCATAAATCTTAAAAGGAACTTATTACGTCACGTCTTTTTATATAACACGTAAATTTGACGACAAACGTGCTCGCACACATAACGATATACACTTTTTTCATCTAAATTGGTATTTATGCATTACAAAATAAAGCTAGAAGAGAAAGTGTATAAAGACAATTGTGTTTTGTTTGTACTTAATTAATTAACACCATGTATATAATTACCAATTCACATCAACACTTTAAAAATGTCCCAGTTTCTGAGACTTACAGCTTTGACGGGAAATTGCACAAATTGATTTCATATTATCATATATTTTTTACACTTTGTTTAAAGGGCTCCATTCTTATTTATACTCGAACGACATGTGACCATTATCCACCTGATGGTAAGCGGCTCACAATACCCATGAGTGTTAGCAATTGTAATCAAACACTGATATCAGCCCCTAACACTACCGGCTTCACCAGATGCCTACTACATATTATAGTTATTTACGTCCTCCAGGTCACAGGAAAGTGGAAACACATTGAACAGTATTCCCACATCTTTATCGTGCGATATATGTATGAGTTCCAAAATTTATACGTACGTGTAGGAATGATGACTATGAGCATATTCTGATCTGAGCGTGTGGTTATAGGAATGGGGAAACACTGAACAGGAACAGCTGAACACATCTTCATGTGTGAGTCTTCCAGTCTATATGTACGCAATTTTGGAAAATTGTAAGTATTACGGACTGTGCTGTGCTGTACACAATTTAAGTTATAAAGCTTTATTTGAAGCTGGAAGTGGCACGAGGTTATTCACATTCTCTACTTCGCGACCACTTATTCTCACAAAACGATTCGATCCAAATCTTCACAGACCAGAACCAATGACCCTAAATACAGGCTCAAGTTTTTTTCTATGACCTTAATCATAATTAACCGGAAAAGATAATTTGTAGAGTTTTTATTATATTTATTATTTCTATCGGCCAACCTTGTTCCTTTATTTAAAATTACGAAATTTAATTAACATTAAAAACTACCTAATACAGGTACTTAAAAAAAGTGGAACTAATATCTATAAATAAAAAATGTTCTCAAGTGAGGTCCCATCAGATATAGTCTCAAGAAGACTGGCAACATTTCTCCTTTTTTATATTTTTTATTTTATTCTTCTAGCACGACATGTGACCTTGCGCCCACCTGATGTCCGACATCAGTCCCTAACACTATGCCGGCTTGACTAGATGTCTTTTTACTTGATGGACTCCAGGTTATAGGAAAGTGGAAACACAGAGGCTGGAAGAGCATTCCACATCTTTATTGTGCGACAGATGTTCTTCTTCTTCTTTTATATCTCGGCGAAGCTGCAGGGATTCGAGAGTTCCAGATATAGTGGCATCGTCCACAATTCGAAGAGCTCGCCTCTGTGGTACATTGAGAGCATCTGTGAGGTACTTGGCTGAACCATCCCAAAAGTGTGAACAGTATTCCACGCATGACTTGATCTGTGCCTTTTACAGTAACAGTCTGATTGAAGGCGGGAAAAACCGCTTCACCTAGTTCCTCTGTATATCGAGGCTAATACCTTGGCCTAAATAATTGTCAGTCTCCAGATTTTCCTTCAGCCGTTTGAACAACTCCTTGGCCAGACGCTTGGCTAAAGATCCCATCGTCTCAACCCTCTCTCAAAACTCGTAACCTGTACCAAGATTGTCGTATTTGCGCAGCTTGAGGTTATCAGCAGAAACCGCTGTACTCCTCGCGCTGAACGAGGTTGCCTGGATGTGATGGGGCTTATGTCTCTACATGTCGCATCTCAAACCAGAGACCTGCCAAGTTTCCACGGCCCAACGGTCATGGCATCGCTCAGCGCAATCCCAGAGAGTTCTAGGATAGCAGGTACTCCGGATGACAAGAGCCCTTCGGATGATGTCATTGAGAGCCGCTTGACGAGAAATGCGGCCGGCACTTGTAGCACAAGAAACGCGTGGTGTCCGAGTTGTTCCACTGGTTCCCCACACCGACACTTGTGTGAGTTAACAGTCTTGGTTCAGGGACGAAGGCACACTGCCATGGTCAATGTATTAAATATAAATAAATTATGCATATTGAATGGGTTTCCAATAAACCACATTATATCAATATCCGTACTTGGACAAGGTCCTTGTAAAAATGTTTGACTATAATCGTCCGAAAATAACATAAGAGGCAAGAATTGCGCAGTTGTAAACAATGTAGTGTGGAGGTACAAGACGTAGCTACCAAATGCTTGTGTCCTCAATGGCATAGTCATTATTTGAGTATGCGTCGCTGCTTCTCACTCCACGCACGAGCTTAACAAAGGAAAAATATATGGACTTGTGAACGCTAAATCGTAGTATTTGGGTTCTGAATAAGGACATTCTTTTGTTAGTTGTCCTTCAAGTTATACTGTTTCTTTAAAGTTGGCACGAAAATTTAGAAAAACAAGTACCAAACGCGCAGATAAAGAATGAAACTGAGGGGATTTGAATTCAGTTTCTAGCCCCCCAAGATCTATTTATTAACATTATGAAGAGGAAGACAAATTTCTAAGCATTGCATAGATTCACTGTGCGGGTGCCAGGTCTATCGTGTGTGCGCAAGAGAAATGAGAATGGTGTATCGGGCTTGCGACCGAAATAGGCCGGTTAACAAAGGAGGCTATTTTTTATTTTATTGCGCAATAAGACGCTCATCATCCACCATTCTACTTCTCTCCCTACCCAACCAAATACTGTATGATTCCGTTAATGTCGCCTTAGAAGCTCGTTTGTAAGTGGTGCAAAGATTGAAATATCTCTCGCACCAACTTCCACTGCGTAGAGCTGATTCATTCATCATTTCTTATGTGAGATCATAATATTTGTTCGACTTCATGTTGTGATATTTTGGAATATTAGATAAAACTAAAGTATCATTACGACCGTTTCCCTTACGGGGTGGTCAGAAACCACGCTTATAAATAAGCGGATTCACATTTAGCCAACTTTACTATAGGCTAATCATGACAAGTGGCAAGCTCGTCGAAGTCTCCAGCGTACCAAACTCAAGAAATATCACAAATAAATTAAATATTAATTAAATGAAAAATATATATATATTTTTGTGTCCCGACCAGGAATCGAACCCGGTATCTCCGAGTCTAAATCCACGGACTTAACCGCTAGATGAAGCGCTAGAGTTAACGGAGGCAGTTGGAATATTTTATGCTCGTAATAAACGTCATAAGCCTCAACTGGATCAACAAAGCGCAGGCCATGGCCCATATTAGTGACTCACCCATACACCACCCAGCATAAACAATATTTCCTTCATATTTTGTACCACTAAAATTATCTGGAATTCATTTAAATTTTGGTCAGTAAATTATTTATTTATTTGTATTTGTTTTTACGTACTAGACTACACTGTTAGTCTTGGTTTTGGTAACAATTCGGAGGTCTTGCAAAAAAGCAAGAACACTAACGCCGCAAACTAGACAATAGACTAGTTAGTTAATAGTTCTGAGGTAATTTTAACATGAGGTGCTAATAGGCTCTATTCAAGGCTTATATCTTGGCCATCAGGAAATACTAGCTTTAGTTTTGGCTATGTATAACCTGTACCAGGTACGCTGGTTTAATGATTCTGGTATATTTGAGTTGGCATCATATAAGGCTTACACAAATCTAATAGTTATTTTAATGTTATTTAACTTGTCAGAGACAGGCTGACGTTATTCTGTTTCTATTTGTGAAAAGTTATAAATGTTGCTAAGTTTAGTTCTATTTGTTGTTAGAGTAGAGTAAAGTATCGTCACGACCGTTTCCCTTTCGGGGTGGTCAGAAACCACGCTTATATAGAAGCGGATTCACATTTAGCCAACTTTACTGCCGGCCAATCATGGCAAGTGGCAAGCTCGTCGATGTCTCCAGCGTACCAAACTCGAGAAATATCACAAATGAATTAAATATTAATTAACTTTTAATAATTTACATTAATAAATATTTTTGTGTCCCGACCAGGAATCGAACCCGGTACCTCCGAGTCTAAATCCACGAACTTAACTGCTGGACCACGGAGGCAGTCAATATTTGTTGTTAGAGATTGTCAATTTCTAAAGAAATAAATCAACTTAAACAGTAAATTAAAATATTTTAGTAGAATTAAAGTTTTCATGGATTAGCTAAAAAGTTGTTAAAACAAATAATATCCATAGCAAAGCAACGTGGGAGTGCAGCCAGTGTGTTTGGTACTTTTAATCCTAAAATGTTTTGCTGGTGGAGATTTTAAGGATTTTTTATTTACATATATCTATAAATACGAGTATAAAGGTGAATGTCTGTGTGTGTGTGTGTGTTCCCTATGCATTGCAAAACTACTTGACCGATCGGGATGAAACTTTGGGAATATGTTGTCTGAACATCGGGGAAGATTTCTGATAAATTAGATTGCATAATAAGTAAATCTTCGAATCGAGAACGGCTGGACGGATTTTCACGGTTTTTGATTTGTTGGATTTGTCTCCGTCTCGAATACAGAATAACTATAAATAAAATTGGATTTTTTTTTAGAAAAAATAAAATTAAAGAAAAAACATTTACCGATACAAAAAGTTCGTGGTTTTCGTACCTGTCAAACAATGTTGGTTGTCAAATATATTATGTATATGGGTATGCGTTCAGAAATTTCTATCAAGCTCCTTTTTTATATTTTTTTGTGTTCCTATCTTAACATAATATTTATTTTAAATTTATTGTATTACTTCCATAAAATCATTAATTTTGTTCAGCTAATAAATAACACGATATTCATTGACTGTCATGCGGTACAAAGTTTGCCGGTTAGCTAGTCTGTTATAAATATTTTGTACAAATAAAAGTTTATATTATAAATAACTAAAATATTAACCGTCAGTCAGCCGAGGACACTCGCTGCGTTGCGGAGGTTGAACGGCAAGACTGGCCCTTTGAACAAATATTGTCTTCTCGCCCGTCGTCAGGCGGAGTTTTTCTTCTAACTCACATTTTGATTTGTTTTCTTATTTAAAAGAACAGTGATATTTGTAGTTAGTTTCTATTAATATATTTATTCGAAGGAGATACAAAAATATTAAAATAAAAAATATAAAAAAAACTAATTATAAATAAAACTAAACTATAAATACCTATGAAATTAAAACTATTCTACCTACTCGTATAATACCTAAAACGCTCGCCGCATCTCCTCGTTGAATTATAATCAAAATATTCTGTTTTAGGTAGTTATGGCATTTGGGGTCGCCACACTCTTCAAAAATTCGTTTACCCAGCTCTTTTATGAATTTGTGGGTATCAAGAGAATATTCCCCCATTGTTTCAACCCCAAATGCCACAAATTTGTAATTTATAAGTTTTTTTAAAATAACTATTAAAGATAATGCTTGTTAGTAGAGCTCACTCTACCTCCAGGCGCCTTTTCATTCAGATGTCAGATTTTCTTTATTCCTAAATATATTTTCAAATAAAGCAAAGTGAACACTAGTAAGTAGATTGTAAGTGTAGTGACGTCACAGTAGGCCTCGTCAAGTTATTATACAATCGTTAAATCATAACACTTGTGGCGGCCACATTAATTACAGACTCCTAATGTGTTACAGTGACTCGCCGAGCATCGAACTTGGGCCTGGAGGTTGCCACTAGATTAGACGAGGTTCATTTTACTTCTGCTAACCTATCTCTATGCTTCTAATTTTAATTTATTAAAATTCTACTTCAAAGTAAAAAATAAATTAATTAAACCTACTTTACCTTAACTATGTATTTTTGAAATATATTTCCCGTAATTATAGCTGATCTGTTTTATAGTCGACGTCTAGCTCTGTACATATGTCTAGCTCTGTACAGGTGGAGTTTTGAGACAGGAATTTTGTCTACTACTCAATAAAATTATTTATTCTTGTTTCTTATCTCAACGGTTGTAATTAATATAATTATTTATTCTTGTTTCTTATCTCAACGGTTGTAATTAATATAATTATTTATTCTTGTTTCTTATCTCAACGGTTGTAATTAATATAATTATTTATTCTTGTTTCTTATCTCAACGGTTGTAATTAATATAATTATTTATTCTTGTTTCTTATCTCAACGGTTGTAATTAATATAATTATTTATTCTTGTTTCTTATCTCAACGGTTGTAATTAATATAATTATTTATTCTTGTTTCTTATCTCAACGGTTGTAATTAATATAATTATTTATTCTTGTTTCTTATCTCAACGGTTGTAATTAATATAATTATTTATTCTTGTTTCTTATCTCAACGGTTGTAATTAATATAATTATTTATTCTTGTTTCTTATCTCAACGGTTGTAATTAATATAATTATTTATTCTTGTTTCTTATCTCAACGGTTGTAATTAATATAATTATTTATTCTTGTTTCTTATCTCAACGGTTGTAATTAATATAATTATTTATTCTTGTTTCTTATCTCAACGGTTGTAATTAATATAATTATTTATTCTTGTTTCTTATCTCAACGGTTGTAATTAATATAATTATTTATTCTTGTTTCTTATCTCAACGGTTGTAATTAATATAATTATTTATTCTTGTTTCTTATCTCAACGGTTGTAATTAATATAATTATTTATTCTTGTTTCTTATCTCAACGGTTGTAATTAATATAATTATTTATTCTTGTTTCTTATCTCAACGGTTGTAATTAATATAATTATTTATTCTTGTTTCTTATCTCAACGGTTGTAATTAATATAATTATTTATTCTTGTTTCTTATCTCAACGGTTGTAATTAATATAATTATTTATTCTTG
Organism: Tinea semifulvella; assembly: GCA_910589645.1. Taxonomy (NCBI): domain Eukaryota; kingdom Metazoa; phylum Arthropoda; class Insecta; order Lepidoptera; family Tineidae; genus Tinea; species Tinea semifulvella. The sequence continues at coordinate 10,645,539 of OU342619.1, forward strand.
TTTCTTATCTCAACGGTTGTAATTAATATAATTATTTATTCTTGTTTCTTATCTCAACGGTTGTAATTAATATAATTATTTATTCTTGTTTCTTATCTCAACGGTTGTAATTAATATAATTATTTATTCTTGTTTCTTATCTCAACGGTTGTAATTAATATAATTATTTATTCTTGTTTCTTATCTCAACGGTTGTAATTAATATAATTATTTATTCTTGTTTCTTATCTCAACGGTTGTAATTAATATAATTATTTATTCTTGTTTCTTATCTCAACGGTTGTAATTAATATAATTATTTATTCTTGTTTCTTATCTCAACGGTTGTAATTAATATAATTATTTATTCTTGTTTCTTATCTCAACGGTTGTAATTAATATAATTATTTATTCTTGTTTCTTATCTCAACGGTTGTAATTAATATAATTATTTATTCTTGTTTCTTATCTCAACGGTTGTAATTAATATAATTATTTATTCTTGTTTCTTATCTCAACGGTTGTAATTAATATAATTATTTATTCTTGTTTCTTATCTCAACGGTTGTAATTAATATAATTATTTATTCTTGTTTCTTATCTCAACGGTTGTAATTAATATAATTATTTATTCTTGTTTCTTATCTCAACGGTTGTAATTAATATAATTATTTATTCTTGTTTCTTATCTCAACGGTTGTAATTAATATAATTATTTATTCTTGTTTCTTATCTCAACGGTTGTAATTAATATAATTATTTATTCTTGTTTCTTATCTCAACGGTTGTAATTAATATAATTATTTATTCTTGTTTCTTATCTCAACGGTTGTAATTAATATAATTATTTATTCTTGTTTCTTATCTCAACGGTTGTAATTAATATAATTATTTATTCTTGTTTCTTATCTCAACGGTTGTAATTAATATAATTATTTATTCTTGTTTCTTATCTCAACGGTTGTAATTAATATAATTATTTATTCTTGTTTCTTATCTCAACGGTTGTAATTAATATAATTATTTATTCTTGTTTCTTATCTCAACGGTTGTAATTAATATAATTATTTATTCTTGTTTCTTATCTCAACGGTTGTAATTAATATAATTATTTATTCTTGTTTCTTATCTCAACGGTTGTAATTAATATAATTATTTATTCTTGTTTCTTATCTCAACGGTTGTAATTAATATAATTATTTATTCTTGTTTCTTATCTCAACGGTTGTAATTAATATAATTATTTATTCTTGTTTCTTATCTCAACGGTTGTAATTAATATAATTATTTATTCTTGTTTCTTATCTCAACGGTTGTAATTAATATAATTATTTATTCTTGTTTCTTATCTCAACGGTTGTAATTAATATAATTATTTATTCTTGTTTCTTATCTCAACGGTTGTAATTAATATAATTATTTATTCTTGTTTCTTATCTCAACGGTTGTAATTAATATAATTATTTATTCTTGTTTCTTATCTCAACGGTTGTAATTAATATAATTATTTATTCTTGTTTCTTATCTCAACGGTTGTAATTAATATAATTATTTATTCTTGTTTCTTATCTCAACGGTTGTAATTAATATAATTATTTATTCTTGTTTCTTATCTCAACGGTTGTAATTAATATAATTATTTATTCTTGTTTCTTATCTCAACGGTTGTAATTAATATAATTATTTATTCTTGTTTCTTATCTCAACGGTTGTAATTAATATAATTATTTATTCTTGTTTCTTATCTCAACGGTTGTAATTAATATAATTATTTATTCTTGTTTCTTATCTCAACGGTTGTAATTAATATAATTATTTATTCTTGTTTCTTATCTCAACGGTTGTAATTAATATAATTATTTATTCTTGTTTCTTATCTCAACGGTTGTAATTAATATAATTATTATTTATGTATATCATTATATTTATATGTAGTTATAAAATATTACTTCTAATTTCTATTTTAAAATGTTACACCTAGTCTTCAGTTAAGTATTTAAAGTTGTTCCAATGGTTAGCTCTGATAGAATATATTTGTACATTGAAGTGTTAAAGCTTGTGAATTGCCTTAAGCTTAGACATCCACAAAACGATTACTTCCGTAGGGTTTATGGTCGTGTTGATGTGTATTAATTTGTAGTTAGTATTGTTCACTCTTTAGCGAAGTATCACAAGGCCCCAGCCTGTTCGGAGGTGATTGTAAACCTCGCAGAATGGTGCTAATTTAGAAATTGAGGCGAAAAGTGAATCGTATTGATTGTACAAATTATTGAGGTTCCTCAGTACGTAGAAAATGCGTCTGGTTCTATACAGACAGACAGCGAGTCGTACAGATATTTTAAATAATGCTGAGCGTAATACTAAAGCTGTAATTGCCGTTATTATCAGAACCATCTTCAATCTAAAGCGCTACGAATAGGAAATACACTTTTGTTTATTTTCATATGTTGTAATATTATCTGTCGATGTTACTGGTTCCATTGATACCAACTTTTATCCTAGCTAAAATATCCTTGCTAGTCGTTTAAGAATAAATACAATATGTACTATTATACTTAATTGTGGTGGCCGAGGTTTTCCGTATGTTTATTTATTACTCTATGCCAGCCATTCGGATGAGCTAGGTTTGGACACAACTACTCCATTCCTAACAAATGCACTAGATTTTTATTTTAAATAAACGGTTTTATTATTTTATTATAATTTAATGTAAAGTATCATTATGACCGTTTCCCTTTCGCGGTGGTCAGAAATTCACATTTAGTCAACTTTACTGCCGGCCAATCATGACAAGTGGCAAGCTCGCCGATATTTTGATTTTTTTGTGTGATTCGCACGACTGCCCGCTTCGTTCTTCTCATAACAACCAACTTAAAATCCCACCCCACACTTCAAGCAGATATTCAGATTCATTTACTGTATCGGCTGCTCGTCAGTGGAACAAGCTTCCACTGACCATCAGACAAGCTCCTTCAATTCACATCTTTAAAAACAACTCAATACTTTCTTTTTACATAAGCAGAAAAATATACATATTTAAAATTTGAAAATGTATTCTTCCTAATATTATATTATCTTATTAAGTAGTCTATGTATAAATACTATTTATGTAGTTTATTAAAATTTAAATAAGGTTAATATTGCACCCCACATATTATACTGTCTCACTCTCCCAAAGGTTAGCTGGTAGAAAAAGCCGAAGTGGCTTTAAGTTCGCCTTTGTACATACTTTTTAATCTAGGGTCTTAACCCCTAGACCACAGATACGTGTTTTAGGTGTTGCGATGATAATGGCAAGGTCTATCATGTATCGATGGTAAAAGGCAGGATGGTATGTCTTTAATACCATGGAGTGAGGGAAGACGTGTTGTCTGGTATCTTGCCACATTTTCTCTACCTCAAAAAAGGCCGGTTCGGCTGCTCATACAGCCGAATGTAAAAAACACATGTACTAATAATTGCATTAAACAAAAATTTTACTTTGTGGCATTTGGGGTTGAAACAATGGAAGTATATTCTGTTGATACTTACAAATTCGTGAAAGAGCTGGGAAACGAATTTATGAAGAGTGTGGCGACACCAAATGCCATAAAAAAATATTTCGCTAATTATTCAACGAGCAAATGCGGCGATCGTTTTAGGTGGTAAGCCTTCACAATATTTTGTATATATGTTTTTATATGTATTTATATTTATTTATAATTAGTTTTTATTTTATTTTATTACATGGGTACAGAATGAATTAGTTAATATACGAGTGATTCAATTATTTATTTATTTAGTAAATATAAACTAAACCTAATAAACTATAAATAAAACATGTTATCTAGAGACGACCTTTCAGAGATAGTCCAAAGGAGGCTATTACATTACATTAAATGCAAATTTATTGATGTAATGTAACTCTTGCCGATATAAGTATAGAGTCGTAGTTATATTGTGTGACGTAATGTAATGGCTAGCAGACAATATTAATGAATACGTGTTCCGAATCACGTTCTATGAGATAACTGTAAGAGAACCAGCAAAAAATTACCACGCTCAGTTCTATATGTACTTCCTGGTTCAATTAATGTCGATTTTTTTATTAGATGTGTCTACAGTCTTTTTATTTGTGTTAAGAAGATTTTACGTTTTTGAGAGAGATCTCGCTCGCACAATCCGATATTTTCGAAGAAGTCTGAGTGTAGTTTTGAAAACCGTAGTTAATTAACTTTCTATGATATAAAATTACGGACATTTTAGACATATATTAGGAAAATTGGGCCTCAGCAGGTCTGCAGGAGATACATTTATGGAAAGAGCTTCCAAGACGGCATTAACGGAATCATACAGGTCGGGTAGCGAGGAGAGCAGAATGGTGGATGGTGAGCGACTTATTGCACAATAAAATAAAAAAGGATGCCTCCATTTCAAACCAGCCTATTGTTGGTAGCAAGCCCGAAACACCATTCTTCTTATCTCTTACCCACGCACTATGGACCCGACACCCGCACGGCGAATCCATGGAATGTTTAGAAATTTGTCTTCCCCGTATTAGTAAAAAAGAGGAAAGTCATTATGCTTGATTATTCTAATTTTCTCTTTACAGGGTAGGTATAAGTAAGAACCGGACTTGTAAAATCATAGAAAATATTGGATTGCACAAGCATTACGAGTAAACCTCTTAGTCATTTCATCACAGGTCATAGCAATACAGAGACTGGAGATAAACCTTCCAGAATATGTTTCTGGAGAATTTGGCCAACACTTGCCACGCTCTGACCAAACGAGCTGGCGAGGGTCTGATATCTATTTTAATAACAATATATGAACGATTCCATAAGTCGGTATTAGATGAACCGGGAACGACACGGCCCAACATGCTCTGCTCTTTACAGGACCGGCCATGTTGAAAATGTAAATGTGTTTAGTTCATGGAAAGTGTTTTAAAAACCGGACTATATTTTATTCTTACTTATTGTAATAATAATTACTAACTACATAATATTAAAAAATAACCTATTAACTAACTAGTAATATAATAACTATTCAAAAAAATCTCCTCAAGAGACGTCTCATCAGAGATAGTTCCAAAGAGACTGGCAACTTTTGTAGTCCTATTGCCTCGACCCCAAACTCGTAACCTGTACTGAGATTGGCGTATTTATTCAGCTTAAGGTTACCAGCAGAAATAATTAAATTGAAGTAAAATGAAATAAATAAAGTATGATTTCCGCTACACACAAGTGTAATCTAAACCATTTCAAATTGGCCACCGTTTTATGGTGCTATAAGTGGGACGCAGGTGTCCTTTCACTGTTTCAACTTGCTACCTGTTGGCTGTTGCTTAGTCAACGAACAACTATAGAATTCAAATTAACTTACATTTATAAACTAGTAAATTTTATTATGAAATTAAAAAAACTGCCTCCGTGGTCTAGCGGTTAAGTCCGTGGATTTAGACTCGGAGGTACCGGGTTCAATTCCTGGTCGGGACACAAAAATATTTATTAAAATACATTTAAATAATATTTAATTTATTTGTCACATTTCTCGAGTTTGGTACGCTGGAGACATCGACGAGCTTGCCACTTGTTATGATTGGCCTATAGTAAAGTTGGCTAAATGTGAATCCGCTTATTTATAAGCGTGGTTTCTGACCACTCCGAAAGGGAAACGGTGGTGATGATACTTTTAAAAAATGTTCAAATAGGTTGTGTTTTAGATTTCGTCACAGTATTTTGGTCCGTGGCCACACTGAGGTAACCTTTGTTGACAAAATTTTACCATCAACTTACCATAAGCATGTTAATATTTTACCTTTTTAGGTTTAAAGCATGGAAGCTTCACTATTAAATTAATTTTTCTGATTTATCATAGATACATGTGGGTGACTCACTGACTTTTTATCTTTAACTCTATGAAAAATTACAACGCCTTTTTTATTTTAAGCACGACATGTAACATCGCGCCAACCTGGTAAGAATGGAACCTGAAGACCATGCTGGCTTATCAACTTCAACATTAGTACCGATTTTGCGTAGTTAGTTGGCGTGACTTCCTCCTCCTTTTCCATAGTCGGTACTCCACTGATGTGGATCGTGACTCCGTCGCAGTCGCAGCTCATCCACCAGCCGTCTCCATTGATAAAAATGAAATTATTTATTGATGACGTTTTTATTTGTTTTAGTCTTAGAATAATGGGTTTTAGTTAAGTGTTTTGCAACTGTGCATAACTTGCTTACCTAGGTAGCAGTAACAAGTGTGCATAAATCGGTCGGATTATGGATGTATCTATTTTGGACTATTATTGTTATTTCTTAACCCTTTCAGACCTGGTGTCCACAATTGAGGACACACAGTTTAGAACAAAATATAAAGCAACATCTTAAGTAAGTACGTATAGTACCGGGAAAAAGTAGAACTAGTTACCAATTGCTAAGAATTGTTGGTACTTCAGTTATAACTGCATTATGATTCGTGTGTATTTTGTTACTTATTAATTATTTTTATTATTATAATCTATGTATATTCACTTGTCTATGTTTATAGAAAAACAGGCTTACACATTACCTATGTATATTATCGTATATGACGGATGTGCATAATTGAGGTGTTTACATGAAGAAAAAACAATTATCCTCAAAAAAATATTAATCAGGATTATTTAAATTATTTTATAAATAAAATACATTATACATAATAAATTATTTAATCAGGTCTTTAGACTTTTAAGTCGTAATATAAAGAATATTTCAATGTGATGTAATATTTTTAATTAAATGTAATTGTAAAAAATTGGATTGTGTTATGTAAAATGTATACTTAAACAAATTTGAATTTGAATGGTTCTGGTCCTCGGCGTAGTGGATGGCCTGGTGCACAGGGTCAGTCACCTAACCATTGCTTGGGGCTTCTTCCTCTTGTCCTTGTATCCTCTACCGTGGCCGTAATTAGAAGTTTTTCGATTTCCTCTTCTTGCAATGTGGCAAAAGTAGGTATTGCAAAAATCGAGGAAAACAGACGTAGAGATCTCAGCTCCCTGGTAAGCTTAAGCTATTCGACCACAGATATGTTCATTAAATGTTGGACCGCAACAAGAGATTCTGAGCGAACGACGCCAGCCACAATATTTCCAACGCATCAATTTGCTCTATCCGCATATTATGGTCCATGTCTCTGAACCTTCCAAAAAAATTACGTAATGTTATTTTGCGTGCTAGAGCTACTGTTAGCGAATTATAATGCTTTTAAATTTTAGTATAGTCATCCCTAAAAATAACTTAGGAAAGGTAGTTGTCTGTGCTTGTTCCCCGGTCATGGTATTTGGTAAAGAGGCGCCCAAAATGTTCGAGGTGATTTAAATCAATATACAGACAATCTACGAGTATTACAACTCCTACAACAACTTTGCTATTTACATTATGTTTGCACTCAGTAGCTCTAGCACACAAACACTCTGTTATACATAAAGTGTTGCTTATGAGCTGTCAAACCCGAACTGCCAATTTGTTGGGTCGCGCCTCGTAGCTCTGTCTTACATCATTCATATAATAATGGAGTTTCGCGTGTTAGAGCTACAGTTTCGCGTGTTAGAGCTACAGTTTTAAAGATATTTTTTTAAGAAATTATTTTTTATGTACTTTTTGTATTATTTGAGTTAGGAATACACATAGTGTATTGTGAATTGAATATTTACAGATAATTGGCTTTATTAACATTAAACATAGTTTTAAAATATATATTAATTAATTATAAATAAAATATACTAAAGTACAAATTAAACCTAAAATTAGAAACGAAAATGACGACCTTTCCGATGGGCGCAGTGTGCCGGGGACACTCGCTGCCTTCAACGGCGAGGTTGACCCTCTGAACAAAATATTGTCTACTTAAAGGGTCACCCGTCACCAAGCAGAGTTTTTCTCCAGGCTGACGAGAGAACACCAGAGCCTCGTCGGACCAAGGATCGTTTCGATAAGTATCTTATTTTTTATTATTACTTATTTTATGAATTAATATATAAATACAGAAATCTACATAAAATATAACTATAAAAATCCATAATTAAAAATAAGATTATAGTTATCAAATAGGATGGAAATAATATACAATATCCTCCTCGCCAATCCTCGCGAACCCGTCTGGCCAGCGCTGCAGCGTGGCGAGTGTACGTCAAATTCTCCCGAAGTATGTCCTGGACACCACCTTCCTTCAGTCGCTCCTTGACAGTAAAGAAGCAGCTGACATTGTTGTATGATTCAGTGGTGGTGAGTCATGTCACGGAATCGAACGCAGGTACCACGACAAGTGGGTCACGGCGCTCACAGAATTAGCATTCATAACTCGCTACTTCTCAGATATTTGCCCTTTTAAATAATAACACAGAGTCAGCAGCGGCCGTAGTCTATTTGTTTGAGCGCAATCGCGTCCTCCAGGGATAAACTGCGAAGATTTCTTTATATCTTGGTGCCAGGGGCAGCAGTCTCGACATTTAATAGCAATAATCTTAGCAATTTAAGGTGGCTATTGACGAACCTTTCAACAGATCAAATGGCGTGGCCACATTCCATAATGTGAATCGTTTTTGATTCAATTCAAGTTTGTGAACTGTTTAGGGACGGAATTTAACAGCCTGCAAAGTTATCGAATAGAGATGACATGACCACCTACGGCTAAAACTGAAACTAAAAGTGACAGCAGTTTATATGGAGCTACCTGAATTTTTGTTGACATAAGTTTTCATATTTATTACCGTCGAGGAGGTCTAGGTGTGTTCTAGGGGCTGGTGATAAATGTGGACGAGGATGTAAAAATATTCAGACCCACCGGGGTGAGGCGAAGTGCACAATCGTCCGAAAACGAGTCGTCTATGATCGATTACGACTGTCAGAAATCTTGGGTATTCCGCCTAGCTTTTAAGCTTAGGGACTGAGAGTTGGATCCAATAGTTAGTATTATTAAGTCAATGTTTCGATGTTCCAGCTCATTTGACCGACCTGACCTTACTACATACAACTGAGATGAGGTCATACCAACCTCATAAAAAAATATTATTGTTCGCCAACACACCTTAATTCGTAGCCGTTCGTTTTCCCAGTTCTGTATTTAAATTGTACATTGCGTGTTTTTGTATATCAAACTCGTGTTTAGTTCTACTATAAAACACAATGTATAATGAAAACACGACGTGTAGTGTACACTGGGTAGTATTGACTAAGAACGCGTTAACTGATGCTACTCAAAAATAAACCTTAAGAACACTAAATAAGGTTCCAATATTTAGGTATGTTTAAATGCGATTTCAATAGCAATTTGTAATGGTAACTATTGCCAATGAAGTAAGGTACATTTTTGTTAATATATACTTTTCACGTTTTCATCTTCGTAGTAGATACTTAGGGTCGGCAATTTTTTCCAACAAACATCCTTCGAGCGCCTGGTCATGTACTCGTAGTCTACGCCGCGACCAAGTGCCTTCACTTGTATCCACGATTTACTCCCGTACTCTTTAACGTTTCCTCGACGGCACCTCCACTTATTTATTGCCTTCCAGCTGTCAAACGGAGGGACACCTCGGCACCTCACTATGCTAGAATAGAACTGTCAAACTTAAGATACTTTGCGAAGTACCTTGACACCTCCTTTAAGCGTGCTTATGTTATTTTCTGCTAATAACTGCCTCCGTGGTCTAGCGGTTAAGTCCGTGGATTTAGACTTGGAGGTACCGGGTTCGATTCCTGGTCGGGACACAAAAATATTTATTAATAATTAAAATAAAAATACATTTAAATAATATTAAATTTATTTGTGATATTTCTCGAGTTTGGTACGCTGGAGACATCGACGAGCTTGCCACTTGTCATGATTGGCCTAAAGTAAAGTTGGCTAAAAGTGAATCCGTTTATTTATAAGCGTGGTTTCTGACCACCCCGAAAGGCAAACGGTCGTGATGATACTTTACTTTTTTTTAACTTTACTTCTATTTATATAACTTGAACGTGTATTCCTTATTTTAGTTAAAATATTTTTTAACCAAAATACGATAACGATATCTTCAATGTTGCCAGAAATAAAAACTTATCCCACCGGAAATATTTAAAACATATTGCTTTTCGAGGTTTGGAGACTTTACAACTAAGAATAGCAATAATATAATTAAATATACTATTATAAATTAATTGGAATTTGTTGCAATGAATCACCACATAAGTGCACCAGGAAAGCTGTAATCCGAGAGAAATGGCGAACACGAGCATTCAGCCTACAGTGTAGCGATATTGAAGACGCCTGTATCCAGCAGTTGAAAGATGATGCTGACCGTCTGTGGCAACCCTAGTAGGATCGGATTTTGTTGATTACGACATCGGCGTGTCATTTAAAATACCACGCGTAGTCAACAAACAACTGGTTTTAATGGCGACCAGTTTTGGCGCCAAAACTGGTTTTGATAGAAATTTGCCTTTTAATATAACTTTTTCTATTACGTCACGTGACAAAGCTTAAACTTACTCGACTATTTTATTTGTTTGTTAACATTATTTCTAGATAAAACCACAATGTTTTGGGTTTGAAATTTTCATGCAACAACAAAAAATAAGAGTTCTTCGCGCCATTTTGCGTGGACATGTCAAGTGCAAGTTTTTGTTTTGTAAATTAATTTACTGTGAATATTGTTGGTCAAAAGTGGTGTTGTTTTGTTTAATAATGTTCTACAATGTGAATAGTTATGGAAAACGATAAATTGTACTTTGAATATGGGGCACAAGTTGCAGTTTATTTTATGCGGTTTTCCCGCGCTTTGGACTTTCATATTTTACCCGACGTGTTTGAGCTATATAATGCCGCGAGTGACTCCAAGAAAAGCATCAAATTCTGCAGCATCTAGAATTTGATGATGACCTCATTAACTCATAAAAAAGAAAGATATATTACGTCAGACTCGGCTGTAAGGGCTAGGTAGGCCCTTTGCCTTCCCTATCACCTCAATCATCATCCATCGGGAGAAGAGAACAAACAACAAAAAAATATTATTTATTTATTTGGTATATTTATTTATTTATGGTGAAATATTCGTGTGATATATTCGTGTCAACCTTTATTAGGTATAGAGATATTTACAAATAGTGAATTTATGTTAATTTACTTCGTTGGTATTAAAATAAAGTTTCTATCACAAGTTACAAAATGTTAACAACACACCCTGTGTTTGACTTGATGCTTTAAGCGCTTTTTCGCTTTAAGAATCGTTCGACTTGGCGTTTTTAATACATTTAAAGTAAAATTCGGTAAAAAAAAGCGTAAAATAAAGAATATATAAGTATAATATTTATTATTATTTATAATATTTACCTATTTAAGTAAATGGAATTTTATGATTTTACTATATGATTTGTTTAATTTATATTATAATTTTTAACAACTTTCTAAATAATTTAGCCTTAGGAGCCAATTTGTAATTTTAGTGTTACATTCAAACTTATTATTAGAGTATACATTAGGAAGCTTAATCATAAGACAAAGGCTTAGTTCCTTGTTAAAGTAGAATCTTTGCTTTCTACTCAACACACATAATATGAACTTGTCCGTTGTTTAACGAGTTTAACCGATTTTTAAACTAAATTTAAACTGCGAAAACGATATCACTTATTATTAAACGTCTATTTTTGCAGTTAAATATTGCCGAACTAACGCAGGTAAACGTATGCCACTAAGGCGAATTCTTCAATCCTATAATGATCTCTTTCATTGTGTCGATCTCTTTGCATTGTCGCCTGTCTCTTACAGAAACCAGGTCTTGCAAATGTTAACTTTAGAAGAAAGAGATAATTAAAATGGTATATACCTTACTAGGTGGTACTACTGTTGTGATAAAAGGTTTGGAACGGTAGATATTATTGTACCAAACAGGTTGTATTTTTTTATTATTATGGTTTTAAAACAACTCCTGAGTTACATTTAGTTCTTTTAACATTTGGATTACTGAAGCTGGTTGTGCAGATATTAATATTGTTTGTAAAACCAATTTATTGTGTATTCTCTCTTTGTACAATTGTTTGTAATCCTGTGTATAATAAAATAAAATAAAAATAAGAAACAAGCAATAGAAGACCTTTTAATGGAATATGTTCGAGTTCTCCAAATGTAATTTATATAACGTCGCATCTATAACATATTTTTTACTTAAAAGATGTCGTTGTTTTTCATAATATGCATTTTTCTCCATTTTCTTAACATATTTATCCATTTCTTTCGTATTCTATCTCGTATGACCCGATACCATTGTACTGGAAAAACGTTGTAGCCGCCCGCCGCGATGCTCGTCTTACCAGTTGCGAAGAGAACCGTTTTCGTTCTCCGGAAAACGGTTGCGTTTCGTTTTGTTAAAGTTTCGACCCACCACTAGTACAATGTAAGTATAGTTAGAAGAATGGAGTAGATTCGCAGATTTCTTTAGTTTTTACGATGAACAAAGAACATGTTTTTGTTCGACATGATTTCTAAATAATTACAGTACCTACTCGACACCATACACTATAGACACTATATTAATCTTAGAATAAACAAGAAATATATATATCATGTATTTTATATGGATTCTTTCTTATTAAATACAACTAATTTTTAATCTTAATTATAATGATAAAATCCTAATTTTAAGTAGGTATTGTTATTTATAGAATTGTTTTATATAGTGTTTATATATATATATATATTTGAAATATGAAAATTTAAAATTAAATAAACTATAGGTACTAAAATATAAATATATTAAAATTAATATAATACTACGGATATAAGTCCCGTCCGCGTGGAATGGTGACAAGAACGCTGGCTGCATTTCCGCGCTCAATTGCAATACTGATTCTTTAAGCGAAGAAAGAGGTAGTGTTGTCGCCGGAGGAGACGACAAGACGCAATCAAAATAAATATAAATGATAATGTTTAAAGCGAATTAGTTGTAGTAGGTACTTAAACTTACCTAGATGTTGTACCAATAATAAACACTTGTTTAAATAATTTCAACGCTATTACTGTAGTTATATTGAACCGACAGCAGAGTCGTCCAGCGCCCGTGTGGCTCACGAAGCTAGAAGTCTATTTGTTCTTTCCCGTGGGCCGCGCGAAAGATGAAGCGATATCCTGAATATGTTTGTAGGATCGGTTATCAGTCCTGTACGACATATGACAACAAACCTCTCAACAAGGCATCTTAACTACTGCAATTACATAATTTCGCTACTGATTCTCTGATAAAAAAAGAAATTTTAATGTAATTTAATTGACCCACAGCGATCACTTTAAAGATAAGGGTTGTATTTTTGTTTATAAAGTTTGATATTTTTTTTACGCCATCTTCTTTGCTTATTCTTCTGTAGTCGGACAGCGGACAGAGTGTGTGGCATCCTAACCCAGTGCACGGCCTCGTTTGTATGGAATCAACGACATCCCATCCAGACGTCTACCATCAGATCTAACTATCCCTGATGGTTCGAGGGTGCAGGGGATATTACAAGCAAGTAAAACTAACTAACTTAGCAGATGTAAGCGCTCTTGACAGGATGTCATTGATTGCATGGTGTCTCGAGATCTTGCCGGCACTGTTTTGGCAGCATAGGGAATGGTGGCCTATTTGACTTATATTTTAATCTTTTTGCACCTATAGAATTGTTCTGCCTCTTTTTTAAAGGTAAAGAATACCTTAATAGTATTATGCTCGCCTGTACCTGTGTTTTTATATTTTGTGTGCAATAAATAATTTTATTGTTATTTGCATTTGGCTTCTGTTAATGTCTCGGAATTGATCACAAGAACTTTAGTTTGATAACTGTCTAAGGTTTGTAAATAAAGTCTATAAGCTATACGAGTATAACCTTGTGTAGATTTTTTTCTAATTATAAAGAAGTCTTGACCTTATTCACGGTTCGCGAGTCACATCACTCTCAAACTAAAGAAACGCGGCGAAAGAGTGACTCCACACCGTTATAGGTCCGTAGGCGCCTTGAGGTCTTCTTATGAGGTCCCACGGTGAGTCGGGCCTTTAGGCCTTCGTATGATTGATGATTTTGCGAATTTCATTAAAATAAAAATAAACAAACTAAAGGAAAATAAAAAACATGAATACGTAATTAAATATATATTTTTAATTAATAAAACGCAACGAAATCTTATAGACTAGTATTCTCTTACAAGATAATAACGTTACGAATACTTAAACCTAATAATTATTTTAATTTAAAAATATAAAATAAACTAAACCAAAATAAATCTCCAGAACATTAAAGTGTGATGTAAATATATTTAACATTGTCATATAAAAATATAGAAAATAATAATCGTTTGTATCTATAAAACTTCTTTGGCTTGTTTTGTAAACCAAAAATATACATATTTATAAAAAAAATAGGTGGTATCTGTCTTCCAATATACATGATATTAATTACTTATACATTAAGAACATAACTACTGTAGGTGACATTTTATTAAACTATCCATAATTACTTAAAACTATTATTTTAAATAATAAAGAATATTATGAAAGTTGCCAAATAAATGCTTCATCCGGAATAAATTGTCACTTACACCATTCTTTCTTTAAATCTACACGCCATTCATCGAGCCCTGATAAAAAAGGTAAACAATCCAGCAAAAAGGTATTTTAAAGTGTGTTATGGAAACAGCATATACTCGTAGCCATCGCAAATAATAAGTTTGTTAATCTATTTTTTTTATCTTGCTTCAAATATAGAATTATTTTTATACAATTGACTTTTAAGCAATTCAAACTAAAAATGAGATATAATACCAATGGTTCTAAACTTTAAAATGCATTTTAATACTGATAAATGAAGATGTACCGCTGTTGGTTACACAGAATTTACATAATTTATTTTTTCTTTTTTCATTCCTGTTTTGTATTTAGCAGGGTTATCTTTACGTCTTATCGGTTATCTCGATCTTAATGTTAATGAGACTGCGATCCTTTCAAAACATTTATTTTTATTCTTGTTATTTATTTCTTAAAATAGTTGTTAAGTTTTTATTGTTTGTCTATTAATATAAAAAAATATGAGAGAACAAGGACCAAGCAGTGCCTGTACATTTTGTTCGTTTGTTAATGTATGGGAATCACTGATTTCTTTGTTTACATTTTGTGTCAGATACCGATAAATGCGTTATAGTTTTAAATACAATAAAATAATTATAATGTGTATAATTATTTTAGTAAAATAATTTAATCGCAACACAAAATTGAGGTTAATTTTTTCACCTGATTAACTAAAACAAATGATTTAAGACGCGTTCACACTGCCGCGGCCGCGACAAAACTTGCAGCAATCTCGACGCGACTTTAAGCTGCGTACACTTCTTTTTGGAAATTGTAAACACAATAGTTATGATATCTAAAAAATAGCACCTGAATTTGATTTAAATCGGTTTAGTATTTTCCAAAGAGAAGTGCAGGCAGCCTTTTCTATAAATACGGACGGACAATAATTGTTTACTTACGAATTAAATTATGGCAAAATTATTATTATTAATAATATCGTTTTACTCAGATTATTAGCTACTTAACTAACTCCACTACATTGTTTCATTATAAGACAAATATTCATACAAATACAGATCCTTCCATACTCGCTACTTTGTGTTCCATTACCAAACGTTGTATTTCGCTTTAAATAATATATATATTAATAAAAAAATAGACAATTGTTTTCCATTTTTTTAAATTAGATATCTATTTACAACAGACGGATGTTCAAATTAAACTGTTTTTTTTTTATATATATAACAGTAAAGTATCATCACGACCCTATCCCTTCTGGAATGATAAGAAATTACGCATTTAAAAAGCTACACATTTAACAAATTTAATTATAGACCCATCATGACAAGTGGCAAGCTCATTGATGTATCTAGTGTATCAAATTCTAGAAATATCACAAATATATTATTGTGTCCCGACCTGGAATAAAACCCAGTACCTTCGGGACTAACTTTATGGACTTAACCGCTAGTATTTTTATATTAACCCAACAAAACATTGGAATACCTATTTCGTTGCAAAAATAAAATCCTGTGTGAATTGAGTAAACCTCAAGTACAATAAAATGTTGAGAACAAGACCTACTATCATTTATTGACCAAAATCAAGCTATGAATAGTTATACAAGCGATACACAACGGTTGTTAATGGATACGTAAAATTACATAAAAAACTTAGCTTAAATTGACACAAGGGAATACGTTCAAAGCTTACACTATTTACGGAGAGTTCCGATATTAAAATTGTTTGTCCTGTCAGATACATTACTTGATACACTTTTGAAAGCCAGGTAAGTAGTCAGTTACAGAATGAATATTTTGAATACTAAAACTCAATCTTTAATATCGGAACGCAACCTTAGCTGCAGTCACGAGTGCGGCGGCAAAAACGCGGGAAACCTGCGACTTTTTTTCTTTGTTCATCGCACCGGTGAACACAACCTTAACTCCGACCTTCCGCCAACTTTAGTCACAAATACGTGTTCTTTACTACGATCAATTTAATAATCCAAGAATAGAAAGAATTATCACAAAGAATTAGCTGAATTATATGTACTTTGCTCTACTGCGTCAAACGTGTAGTACAAAATGATAAAATTTTATAGTTATTTGATATTTTTAGTTATACACTGCAAGTTAAAGTTTTTTGACACATTAAGCACAACTTTATAAGCTTTGTGCTGCATTTAATTGTATAGACTTTTATACAATTATATATTATTTTATACTTTTATATACCTCATGATTATTCACATGGATCATTGATATTTACAGATTCAGTATTTTTTTTTAACACAAACAAGATGGCGGAAGGGCGTTTCAAAACAGGCTCACTATGAGATTCATGGTAACAACGATTCGCGACAAAAAGTCGCGCGACGTCTCTATGCTTTGAATTGTACTTATCTAACACTAAGGCACTGTATCCGGTGACGATATGAATGTGCCTTAACTTATATTGTACAAATTTATGGTAACATTCGTTATCTACATTTCCTTTCAAACATTATGCTCATTTTTAAAAGACAATAGAAAAGTACTTACAAAACGAAAGTGGGTCATACGAAAGCGACACAAAAAGACATCTCTCCACACATTGCGCAAACGGTTTCAAATGCTAATCAAGCTCCAAGCTACTTCCAAACGACTCAACTTACATGCGTTACGAAACCAAACCGTTACTTAACGCAACTAATAATGCAAGAAAATGTACAGTCTGGTGACGTAATTTACGACTTTACTATGCATTACTGCTGTAGTATAAAGGTATTGAATAGAGGCTAGTGGAACATGCGCAATGAACACGTAAATATTGGTGGTAGGGTCTTTGAGAAAGTGAAACTACGAGGTCAGCCCTACCTCTACAGATAACTTGGAAAGATTCGAGATCTGTACAAGAAGTCAACTTGCCACATAGACTGCTTTATGTCAATGGATTAAGGTTTTAAATGCCAACTATTCGCTATACGTATGTCTGTAGGTGTTAATTGAAAACCAATTAAATAGTGGTTGATCGATAAACAAATTGAATGAACGATTACATGTGCGAGCGAAGTGGAATGTTATACTTAAACTAAAGTCCAGTAGTAAACTATGCAAACCTAACGAACCTCTGCATAATATTCTAGATGAGGACGTTAGATTTGCAACGTGTACAAGGAGCCTATGTCTGAAGACTGAAGTATGACGCTTCTCTCTACAATATTTACTAACACTGCAAAACAAGCCCACCCTAGCAGTCGGCCAGGCCCCGTGGTAGAAGCTGCCATGAGATTTCTTCTTGAAGAGGATATTTGGAGCTTTCCACGCACCAGTCTATCTATTCGATCGTACAATTCGTTTCGTACAATATTTACCTTAATAAAAGCAGTGTAAAGGCGATAATCCCTCGGCGGTGGTTTTATATGACGTCGCGTCGTTAGCAGTCCGTCTCGCTCTTCTCGGGCTGATGCGGGTAGTGATGGATACCATTCCGGGAGATGTAGTGCTCCTCGCCCTTGTACACCTTGTTCAGTCTCCAAGCTGCTATCAGACCTATGATCTCCAGCACCGCCATCACTAGAGACGTCGCCGCAATCGACAACCCAATAATCTTAGAGTAAACAGAAGCAACCTTAATACAACCGAATCTTTCGTTCGCCTCCTTGTCCGTAAACTCGCAAATCCGGAAGGGCCTGTACTCGCCTGAAGTGTAGGTGTTGTAATTGTTATAGTTATTGTAATTGTTATAGTTGTTTGTGTCGTACGAGTTGGTGTAGTACGTGTTGTCGAGGTCGTAGTTGTTGATGTAGCTGGAGTTGCAACAGGTGATGGGCAAGTCGTTGCGGAACCGCTTGTAGTCGCGCGCGTCGTTGGCGCCGCAGCATCGCAGCTTCCTCTCTATGATGCCGAACGCCTTCGCGGCGCGGATGTCGTTCTGAATGTTGTTGTAGCCGTCGTACACCGTGTCTTTGACAAATTTGTCAGTGTAGTCGCTGTCCACGAAGATGAACACCAGAGCCGAAGCGATCAAGTGTCCAATAATGATTATGATGAGGAAGACGACGTGCACCGTGACGAGCCCGCTGCTATCTTTGCTGGCCCCAAGCCAGCCGCATAGCGCGACGAACAGCACAAAGATTCCGAGGAAGATGAAGAACCACGGCGTGATCTGCAGCCAGTACACGCGGTAGTCCAGCAGGTAGTGGTTGCTGTTCCTCAGGCTGGTGAACTCGGTCACCTGTACGAAGAACCAGATGGCCGTGGCCGCGAGCGCGAGCCCGAGTACGGCGAATAACACATTCACAACATAGAGCACTGTCTTGAGAGAACTTTCGCTCGCCATCGTGTGGGCGTGCGCGCGGGACGGAGGTTGGAGCGACACTGGCACTGCGCACGAGTGGAGCGGACGGGAGGGCGGGCGCGGACCTAATGACATACACTACGTGATCGGCGACGGATCGAGCCTCACTCACTTTATGCTAATCAACAAGAAACTGGACTATTCTGATAACGATTTGATTCCAATCTAAAATACCTACATCGTTTTATATTGATTACAGTAGAAGTTTCGATTACCTTTAGGTATTCTGTTAGGAACTGGGAATCAGACAACACACAAATGGCGACCACAGTCACTCTGCCTAAGAAGAAGAAGGTATCCTAATTTTGCTGTTGGCAAATCGCGTGCGATAGCGAAGTTCGGACCGTTCAATAGTAAATGTATACCTAAAAGGAAAGTCAGTGAGTCAAATGGCCGGTTGCAAAAGGATGATTAAAATAATCAATGATTAATATTTTGATATACGCTACGTGATTGGTTATTTTAGCCAATGGCAATCCTCATAGGCATACGTTAAACATGTCAAAAGAAAATCAACCTTTTTTTACAACCGGCCATTTGTGTCATTGTTAGTGATTAATAAAAATAATTGTAATTGGTTAACGACAGTAATTTGTGGCTAATGATGACCTCGTTATAAAGTAATGACGAAACAATTCTTTTAAAATGTTTAGCATAAATTCCATACCTTCTTGACCCGGAACCTATTCTTATATATATATTTTTTTAATAATTATTGCACAAAAGTACAAAGGGCTAAAATAATGTCGTTAAAGATTATATGCCAACAGCCAAATTCTTATTATTTATTCGCAAACTTTATATAAATAAATTCTTTAAATAACGGAACTTGCGCTAAAATAGACAATAGAGCAGGCGCCCACAAAAAACTTTGTCACTGTCTCCTTAAACAGTACAGGTAAAAAAAGTGGCATTCGCGTTGCTATGCGCGAGTCCTTTTATATAAACCTTGATTTGAGGGACATATTAGTTGCGCTTTACCAACCTGTCATTACCGCTTAAACTAATAGACTGCCGCTTAAACTAATAGACTGCCGCTTAAACTAATAGACTGCCGCTTTAACTAATAGACTGCCGCCGCTGCACACGTTAGCGACAATAAGGTAATGTTAAGTGACACGATTGTATAATGGACGCCCTTACCATCAGTTACGTCCATGTCTGCAGGGAAAATTTAAAATCCATTGACTTACCAACTTCAAGCTCGTACTTGCGAATGAAATTTGAGAATATCAAACTGAATATATTCACAATACATAAATGTAAAAATAATCTGTAGTTATACGCAGGTCGTCCAGAAATCTTAATTTATAACCGAATGCTGGGTTTGGAAGCATCTTTATAGTTATGACAAGTAATTGATACTAAAATATAAAAGATTTTTGTCTGCTTTTGTACGAGTATTTGTTTGTGTCGTATTTAGTCAAACGATTTATTAAAATTTGACATCGTAGATAGATAGATAGATAAATTCTTTATTACACAATAAACAAAAACACATTTAAATGTACATAGGCGAACTTAATGTCTAGTGACATTTTCTACCAGCTAACCTTTGGGATAGTGAGCAATGATTGTGCGAGTATGTTTGTGTGACCTAGGGATGATCAATGATCATAAAGTATAAAGCGTCCTGATTGGAGGACGACAGATCACCCCACGGTCATTTAAATGACTGTCCGATTAATTTGCCTTTAACTATCATGATGAAACTTGGCAGAAATAATGTTACCCTGAAATACATATAGAGTAATTATAATACGATGTTATTATATGAGCACGACATGTGACCAAACGACCAACTAAATATTTTTCCCGATTTAATTACACTAGCTGTTTAGGGGCCCCTTTTTATTATGCAATACAGGCAGACTTTATTACATTGGCTGTTTAGGGGCCCCTTTTTATTATGCAATACAAGTGAGAACATATACCGTATATGTTTTGTTTTGGATCCGATTTTGATCTGATCTAGATTAGATCAGGAATAAAGGGTCTCATAGTTAGTAGTTAGCTGGGTTATAATTGAAGATATTTTAAGACAAGATCATGGAAAAGGTCACTTATTAATCGATTAATGAAAGTGTAAATATTTACTTGATGGCTGACTCCGTTCTGTTGAAGTTCAGTAAGTATTGGCTGGAAGTTTATATATGAACCCTTATCTGTGGTGTAACTATCGCTGTCATATTTGTTTATATATTATTTTTTTCATGTTTATCATCATCATTATCACAACAGCCCCTAGAACAAAGTCATCAGTCGTTTCCAGCGGGCTTAAATGTAAAATGAGCATCAGACAAAAATGGGCTTGAGACAAAATATGCGCCTGCGATGAGACAAAATCTCTTGTTTGTACAACATTTTATAAAACAAGAGTTCCTTATATTTTGTACAGGTGTGAGTTTATATGCAATGATGTGTGTTGTTCAGAAAATATATCACCGTTCCCTAACCTAAGTTTAGGATCCCTCTCGCTCGCACAACCCAATTATCCCAAAGATTTTTCAAGTTTAGAGTGTAAACAAATTGAAAACATTCAGAGATCTTTTACTAGGTATTTAGCAAACAAATCCCCAGCAATTTCACATCGATGTTCGTACAACCAACGTTTCGATTTCTTCAAAATGACTGCTCTCGAATCACGTAGATCCAAACATGACCTTTTGCTATTACATAAAATAGTCAATGGCCAGACTGGATGTATCGAACTGTTGCAACACATTTCCCTGACAGTACCCTATAATATTCCACGTCGTCCTATAACCAAGATCCTGTGCTGTCCTCTCTGAAGAACTAATGTAGGTTCACATTCGCCAACATCCCGAATGTGCAACATGACCGTTGCACAATGCATTCAGAAATAATGTTCTCCAACATCCCGAATGTGCAACATGACCGTTGCACAATGCATTCAGAAATAATGTTCTCCAACATCCCGAATGTGCAACATGACCGTTGCACAATGCATTCAGAAATAATGTTCTCCAACATCCCGAATGTGCAACATGACCGTTGCACAATGCATTCAGAAATAATGTTCTCCAACATCCCGAATGTGCAACATGACCGTTGCACAATGCATTCAGAAATAATGTTCTCCAACATTTCCAAGCATCAATATATGAGTAGCTTATAATTTATTTAACAATTATTTTGTTTTCGTTTTTAAGGTACCAAATTTATATAATTTTATGTTTCCTTTATAAAAAAAAAAATAACGTATAATTTTATTGTAGAAGTCTTTTTTTATGTTCATCCCACCCCCTAGAACACAGCGTCCTAGACCTCCACTGCTGGAGATGGGCCTTCCGGAACATAATTCTAGAGGATTTGGCCTACACTCGCTACGCGCTGGCCAGACGGCTTGGCGAGGATATGATGTCAATTTTTAAAGACTTAACGATTCCACAAGTTGGTAATAGTGAAACCGGGACCGACGACTTAACGTGCTCTCCTCCTAACAGGAACGGTGGTGTTGTAAATCTATGACTGCAGTACGTAAGAAAAGTGTATTTACCATTGGTGCATGCCGGGGGATTTGACCCGACCTTTGTAGGATTTTTTTTTATTTTTATGTTATATTTTGTAAATTTGTTAGGTTTTGTTAAAATTATTTTTTTGTTTTAAAAGTAATAAGTTCTTCTTTTTATATTGGTGAATGCTGTGACACCTAATTGGTACATACATATATTAGATAAATTATACTTATATTATGCTATGTGTGTGATAATATACTCGTATGTATTATTATATTGTATTATAAATAAATAAATAAGTGAAGAAATGTAGTCTATTAATCATATATTTGTTTTGGTAAAATACAGGAAAATCTTTAATGGTTTTGCTATTTTTCTGTCTAAAATTAGGTTTGTGAAAGTGAAAATATATTCCTAATGTCCGTAATTTTATTTCCTAGAAAGATGTTAGAATACATCTCAAAACTACACTCAGATTAGTTTTTTTTCTTATAGTCGTATATTTGAAAGCGTTAAACAAAACAGTTATTTGTCCTAATTTGTGGAATCGTTAAAAGTTACCAAAAGAATTCAGCGTAGCAGGTGTAGGTTGAATTCTCCAGAAATAGGTACTGAAATATATGGGATAGTGGGATAGGGGCGGCGGTGGTGGCTCGGTTGTAAGAACGCTTTTCTTAAGATCCTAATAAGGTATTTTCGAACCCGACATGTACCAATGATAAATACACTTTTCTTACGTACTGGCGACATATATTTGCAACACCACCGTTCTCGTGCCTCGGGAAGCACGTTAAGCCATCGGTCACTGATACCAACTTGTGAAATCGTTAATAAATTGTCATCAGATCCTCGCCAATCCGCGGTCAGCTCGGCGAGTGTAGGCCGAATTTTCCAGACAATTCTAGAAGGCCTATCTTCCACGGTGGAAGTCTAGGACTGTGTTCTAAGGGCTGTAATGATGATGATGAAGTTCTGAGAGTCTCATGTCCAGCAGTGAAGGGCCTAGGGTTTGTGATAAACTTATCTTTCTATCGTTGAACATACACGTTTGCGAATTCCTTCCCTGCGAGGTCATAGTGTCCACAACATTAATAGTACTACGTGTGTGATTGACTCATCGGCATTATATTTACTGTGGTCTTGTTATGAGTTTGATGCGATGAGTCACATACGACTCACCTCGAACCTGCCTTGGAGGTACCACAGTTCGTTGTTATACCCGTATAAGCAATAATTGGAAAAAAAGGTTTAGAAGTCTCGCACCTCAATGTTAATGTCTAACCTGATTTGCAACTGCCTCCGTTGAGCAATTAAGTTCGTGGATTCAGACTCGAAGGTACCGGGTTAGATTCCTGGTCGGGACACAATAATTTATTTCTGATATTTCTCAATTATGGTACAAAATATGGTACTAAATGTGAATCCGCTAAATAAAAAAGTGTGGTTTCTGACCAACCCGGAAGGAATACAGTCGTGATGATCCGTTTTTAAGTCAGAATAAAATCCTTACTAATAAATTATAAATGCGATTGTAACTCTGTATCGAGTGTGTTACGCAATCACGCCTAAACTACTGAAACAATTTGAATGAAATTCGGTACTTTTTAATGAGAAAAATGTATAGTAAGGGGATGAAATAGGGAATTAAAGTTTGTATGGAAATTACGTCATTTTTAAAGCTAGCAGCAAAAAATTATTTTTTTCGTTTTTTGATTTAGATTGAAATAAATAGTAAAAAATTACCATATAAACGAATGTTATATGTAAATGTATATGATTTGTCGATAATCCAGATGACCTAAAACATTACGTCTATGCTGATCTTCAAATAAACATGGGCAATCGGGAATGGCGGTCAGAAAGGACAATTATTAGGCGCCGACTAATGAGATAGTTAACCAAATAAACGAACAAATCGTGTCAGACGTAGAGGGGGATGTTGTCGTAACACCTCTCACTAGACAATGCTATGGACTAAACAAGTCACATCATACCCTATACAGATTCTCAACTCTTTATAATTATCAGGATTGCCTTCCCATAAGTTGAGGCCTAAAGTTAGTGTTCAAGTCCTATTAATAGGAAATCTAGATACTCCAAAGCATGTAATGTACAATGCTACACAATACATCATTACACACAACATTATAAAAGCTATAATCATGACTGGCAAAAGGAGAAAATGTTTTCATTCACCGTAATCCAATAATTCCGACAAATTTTCTATTTCAGTTTAAAAGAGTGCAATTTCCCCATAAAGCATTATCTGCAATTACAATAAATCAAGTTCTTAAAATTAATGGTGTTCATTTAGAAAAAAAAATCCTATGGCGAACTCTATGTGTCAGCAGGTGATCTGGGCCCCAGATAAGGAAAAAAATAAAAATATTTTTGTATTATAATTTTGTATTTTTACTAACACTAGATATTATAAGATTTCTTTAAAAATTGTTACTAACACATATGGAATTTATTCTGAAATTAAGTTTTATTATTATTATGTGGCATGCTCACTATTGCTCACGCGTGAACCCGCAAAATCTATATGTTTTGGCAAACGATGGAAAAACTAAAAAATCGTGTATATAAATGTACTTAAATCAGCTATTTGCAGTAAAATATTAACTATTTACAATAGCTTATTTGTTTTATTATATGTTTTATTTGCAATATAATTAGCCTAAAATTAAAAATGCTGCCGAAAGTCACTATTCCACACGGACGAGGTCGCGGGCACAGCTAGTACTATACATCTATACTATACATCTATACTATACATCTATACTATACATCTATACTATACATCTATACTATACATCTATACTATACATCTATACATACATGAGTATTTTAAAACCTATGCAGTTTTAGTTTTTATCAAAATCGGTCCTGCGACTGCTTTTAATCCTTGAAGATCCACTTGAAAAATTCACCTGTACATACTCGTACATATAAGCGAATCCATGTCAACGTGGAATACCGACTTTACCACGCTTAATGCTGCGGTGACTAATCTGTTTTATAATAACTGTGATTGTATGTTAGTTTATGATTGCGATGTTATGATTCATAAGGAATGCGGCGAAGGAATGCGGCTGGGTTAACAGTTTAGACACGCTTGGGGCTATAACAATAGTTTCAAATACTCGATGTTTCAGACGTGGGCGCTGCAAATGTATTTATTCATCTATTTAGGATTACCAACAAATACACAATCAAGTTACCCTAAAATAAGCAAACAATTAAAAAACAGCAAATGGAAATATACTAGTCAAGAAGACAGGGCAACTAACTATTAGAATCAAAGCTAAACCTATCAGTACATAATGCAGGGCAACTAACTATTAGAATCAAAGCTAAACCTATCAGTACATAATGCAGGGCAACTAACTATTAGAATCAAAGCTAAACCTATCAGTACATAATGCAGGGCAACTAACTATTAGAATCAAAGCTAAACCTATCAGTACATAATGCAGGGCAACTAACTATTAGAATCAAAGCTAAACCTATCAGTACATAATGCAGGGCAACTAACTATTAGAATCAAAGCTAAACCTATCAGTACATAATGCAGGGCAACTAACTATTAGAATCAAAGCTAAACCTATCAGTACATAATGCAGGGCAACTAACTATTAGAATCAAAGCTAAACCTATCAGTACATAATGCAGGGCAACTAACTATTAGAATCAAAGCTAAACCTATCAGTACATAATGCAGGGCAACTAACTATTAGAATCAAAGCTAAACCTATCAGTACATAATGCAGGGCAACTAACTATTAGAATCAAAGCTAAACCTATCAGTACATAATGATTTAGTATATGACAGCCATTGTTTATGGTCGTGATTTACGTGCACTTTTAAATTGATTATTTTGTTGAATCAATAACAATGCATGTGCCGACCTGCGTGCTACGGAAGTGTAAAACACGTTCTTCTTCGACAACAGAACCTCGGGTCAGTTTATTTTCGTTAGTAAATGTTGATTATTCATTGTATTTGTGATAACTTTTAATTGACCCTTTATGTTTCAATTAGTCGTTAGTTATCCTGTAATAAATACATTAACTGTTCTTTTTTAAGTTTTTTAATTAAAATACACGGAGCATTCTAGAAGTTGTCGTAAAGAAAGTTCCGCTACTCAATCATAGATGGCGCTATTAGAGATGCACACAATTATAGCTATTTAGGGTTTAAAATAATAAAATAAGGAACACGATGAGTGTAGCGTCGCGAAGTATTTATAAGACGAAAAATAAGGTGAATTTCGCATGTTAAAGGTGTTACC
This sequence comes from Tinea semifulvella, assembly GCA_910589645.1. NCBI lineage: Eukaryota > Metazoa > Arthropoda > Insecta > Lepidoptera > Tineidae > Tinea > Tinea semifulvella. The sequence continues at coordinate 10,672,166 of OU342619.1, forward strand.
GTCTTGTGTGTTGATTTTAAACATTTTTTGGAGATATTTTATTTAAAATTTATGTCGGCTTGATACCTTTAATAATGTGATCTTCATCTGACGTACTGCGATAGTAGTCAATTAATACTGAAGACATATGTACATACTTGTAGTTCACATTTAGCAAAAAAAATATGATCTCAGATTAACTAGCTATATCAGCCTATAGGCCAGACATCTTAGTGTTTTCTCGAAACTGGAAAAAAGTTATCCTTATTGAACTTACCGTTCCGTGGGAATCAAATATTCCAAAAGACCACAACATGAAGTCGAATAAACATTATGATCTCACAGAAAAAATGATCAGGAACGGGTTCAAGACTCAGCTTTACGCAGTGGAAGTTGGTGCGAGAGGAGTTCCAGCAAAATCTTTGCATCACTTACTGAAAGAATTGGGCCTTAGCAGGTCTGCGGGAGATACATTTATGGAACGAGCTTCCAAGACGGCATTAACGGAATCATACAGTATTTGGTTGGGGAGGGAGAGGAGTAGAATGGTGGATGGTGAGCGTATTATTGCACAATAAAAAAAAAAGGGAGGCCTCCTTTTCTTAAACCAGCCTATTGTCGGTCGCAAGCCCGAGACACCATTATTCTCATCTCTTACCCACACACGATGGACCCGGCTCCCGCACGGTAAATCCATGGAATGCTTAGAAATTTGTCTTCTACACTTTAACGTATTTTTTTTACATTTCAACCTTGAGAAGATATTTATTGCCTTATTTTAGTCCGTGTCAGGAGGCTCCAACATTTTTCAAAATCAAATGAAAACATTTATTTTCTAGAATACGGTTCATGTTATGGCTAGTATACAGTAGTAGTACAGTTTCCTGGCGTATCCTGCCGTCATGCAGCATTTTGAATTATATTAATAGGCAATAATTTCGAACCTAAATACATAAAAATGGAAAAATAAATTACATGTCAATTATTTATATTAAGGTTATGTCAAAGAATAGGTAATGAGAATAATTTGATTTTCCTACTTAAGTACATCACTAAGAAATTCCTTATTTGAATAGTATACCTTTAGTACCAATAGCTTAAATAACTTGTTTTCAAAATCCCTTAAATTTAATGCTTTTAAATCAGATGGCAAATCCTTTTTATTCTTAGAACCTGGAGTCCTTCGCTTAAAATATTTAGCAATCAAAAAAAATCCCGCGTTCGCGATGTCAATAACCTTACCTAGCAGCCGATCTGTCGTAACGTTCCAAAAAGTTCGTTGCTAATCTCCATACCTGCCGAGCTCTGCGGGGCCATTCTGTATATCATTTCCTTCCACACATTCAGGCGCGTTAGACAAAACTATAGGTTTAGATTATGTTTTTTATATACAGCACTACATGTGATCACGTGCCTTACTAGGTGATGGGCAAGTTTTCATCATTCACATTTTCTAATCAAACATACCCCAGTGTTTGGAGATGAATGTTTCGACTGTCGTACGGAGCAGAAATGTGGACACTGACAATGGATCTGGTCCATAAGACCATAAGGTCCCTCAGCGGGCTATGCTCGGTAATTTTCTGATCGATAAAACCTGAAACGTGGAACCAATGTTACCGATAAAGCTTTTAATTTTTTTGAAAACTGAAGTGGCATTGGGCCGGACACGTCTGTCGTACAACCGATGAACGATGGAGAAGAGGGTTCTAGAGTGGGGACCACAAGTCCTAAAGAAGGGCGCAGGTGGGAGTTGGATGAGGGTGGCAGGAGATCGTGTAAAGTGGTGAGACACAGGCTGAAGGTATCGATGTTGACGCGAGTTTTAAGAATGGGAGCAACTGAAGCCAGCAACCAGCGACCGACATCAGTCTATACCAGAGACATTAAATAAATAACAAAACCAGACAAGAAGCCAAACGGTATGAGAATTAAAGCTAGACCAATTAGTACAAAATCGATTAGTGTATGATGTGCATTGCCGGTTAGAGTCTTGTTCGACGTGCACTATCTAATTGATTTTTGTTTGTTTCACGGATAACATGCCGATCTGCATGCTACACGTTCTTCTTCGACAAGAACAAAGTAGATGCCGTAAAATAGTAGGATTTTTTTATATAAAAATAACAGCCAATGCTCGCTCTATCTTATATTTGATTAGAGGGGTTCGATTCCTGGTCGGGACTCAATAAATAATTAAATTTATTCGTAATATTTCTCGAGTTTGGTACGCTAGAGACATCGACGATCTACTACGATCTGATAAGTGTATCATGATGGGCCGCAAGTAAAGTTGGCTAATTGTGTACCCGCTTAATAAAAAAAAAACATGGTTTCTTACTAAGAAGGGATACGGCCGCGATAATACTTTACTTTTTGTTTTTTACCATAGTTATAACTATGCCGGCCTATATAATAAAATATATGCTTTTTAAGCAACACCAGTTATTGATATCATTTGCTAAGCAATACCAGTAACTGATGTCATTCCCTAAACAATACCAGTAACTGATGTCATTCCCTAAACAATACCAGAAACTGATGTCATTCCTTAAACAATACCAGTAACTGATGTCATTCCCTAAACAATACCAGTAACTGATGTCATTCCCTAAGCAACACAAGCTCCTTTACAAGAAGCTTTTTTACACTTCGCATGTAGTACTTCAGGTTTTACAAAATAGGGAAACACACAGGTTGGAGACAATTCCACAACTTCGTGAGGTATGTAGTAACTCTTTCGGTTTGCTGTTTTTGTTTACCACGAATTTCTTTATCTATTCCTTTTTTCTTGTATTGTATGTAGTCGTATGCGATTTTCCACTAATTACAATTTAAGTACGTCTATATTAGGTTACCCTACTTAAGTCTTATCTTATTGTGTCTCTATTTTACTTATTTTGTATTGATTAGCAGGAAGTATTCGACCCAATCCTCGCCCACTGCCAGCGTGGCTAGTGTTTGTGCCAAACATAACATATGTTACAATAATGTTAACTACAATAATGTTAACTACAATAATGTTAACTACAATAATGTTAACTACAATAGACTGGATTATGAAAAGTTCAACAACTATTCTTTAGTTTATCTTTTTATTAATTAAACTGTACATTTTATTTGTAACTCTATCAACTTCAACTTTACATTGAACATCTTTCCAACTTTTACGGTCGAATCCTTCGATCAATAGATCTATGCAATTATGGAGACTATGCAATTCATTCGGAAGATGCCATTAATAAGTTGGAACTGTCAAAAAATGGCTAATTGTCGAATAGATACGCAATGACCTGCGCTGGTTTTACCAAATAGTCGTTACAGAAACAGGCTTTGAGAACTAGTCACCATTCGTTTAAATTCTCTCTGCAGAAAATTGGGCGGGAAATATATCGGTTACTTTTTTATCATATATATTGTTTCTTAAATTGCAGATTGCATTCAGAAAGCGGTGCCGCGGTGGTGATGAGATATACAACGCCACTGTTCCCGTGCCTCGAAAACCACGTTAAGCTGTCGGTCCCGATTCCACTAATACCAACTTGTGGATCTGTTCATAAAAATTGTCATCAGCTCCTCGCATTCTCCAGCATTGTTTTATAAATGTTTTGGAAGGCCCATCTCCAACATGTCCCCCACTCAATTATTGCTTTTAGCTGTGAACGGGGGGGGCGCCTCGAGACGAGGGGAACAGAGCTGAACTTAATGTATGTGGCGTGTCTAGAAGCGTGGAAGTTATTTTCGGCTAATATTTGTATTATTTAAACTAGCATTTCTTATTTATAGTTAAATTATGCGTTAAAGTTTTTTGTTGTAAAATAGTTTATTTAATAATGAAAAATTTAAACAATATAATTAGCCAAACTCGTTGAAATCTGCGTTCCTAAATATATATTATTTTGTTAAAACATTCATAATATAATAGAGACAGACTCGTGGATGTCAAAAGCGCGAGCAATTCTGTGTAATTTAAGTGTATTTTTTACTAAATGCATATTTAGAATACGAGAACTCAACCTGCTATGTTGTCAGAAAAAAACTAATCATACAAAAAAAAACTTTAAAATGGTAACATTTTTCCGTTCGAGGTTTGACAGTTTACAATTAAGAATAACGATTTGGAGGTAAGTACATAATGTACGAGTACTAAATTAACTTGAAGAGTTTTAATGCAGATAACATATACATACCTTTTCACAACATATACATACCTTTTCAATACATATACATACCTTTTTACAACAACATTAAACAGGAAAATGTTAACTATATTTAATCACAAATGTAAATACCGTTTTTGCTTGAGCAAGATCCGACGTAAAAGTGACTAATATATTTTACTCTTTTAAAAAATGACATGTTTTTATAAAATACAGAAATAAAATAAAATAAAAAACGCAACCTCAACATACATATTAATACATACATTATATATACAAGTATAGTTACATAAAGTAAAAATAAATAACCTTGAAGTTGTTAGAGATTTTGGGCGGCAAACTTTTCGGTTAGGTTACGACCTCCTCGATGGCACCTCAACCGTCGCTGTCACCTTTATTTGTCTTTGCTAAACACGTTTCCACTTCAGAGTATCCAGGAATGTGAACATCAGGTGATAAAAGTATCACGACCGTTGCGGGGTGGTCAGAAACCACGCTTTGGTAAGGAGCTAGTTCACATTTAGCCAACTTTACTGGTAAAAGCGGTGGTGGCTCGGTTGTACGAGGAAAATACCTAAAATCCTAAAAAGCTTAGTTCGCACCCCGGCATATACCAATGAAAAATACACTTTTCATTCGTACGCAGATTGTCACAGATTACCAACACCACGGTTCCCGTGTTAAGAAAAACCGACCGTTAAAGTCGCTATGTAATAAACTATATTTAAAAAAAATAATAGGATAGTTCATCGGTTCTCGAACTTTTTGGCGACGGAACCCTTGGGTATCTTTTTTTCTTTTTAGTTTTTATTAAAAGTTTATTTTTACTTAGTTATGTGTTGACTGTTTTATTATTTCTTTCCTGATTTTAATTAAATTTAATTTTTACATAGTCGTTTTTTTTAATTTTAAATTAACATGTGGACTTTAAGGAAAGCGTAATTAAATAACCTCTTTCATTTTGTCGGATACCAAATCATGCTTTTTGAGACGGTTTATCGATTTTGCATACTTTTGGTTCGCACAATCCAATATCTTTAAAGATTATTCAAGACTAAGTTATACTCAAATAAAAAAGTTATTGTGTAGTTTAACTTCAGACAAAAAACTAAATCTACTTACTAGGGAATACAACTTCTTAGACTTAGTAGACTACAACTAACTTTTAGTTATGTAATTTTTCCGACTGTCCAAATGTTAACAAACTGACATTAAACACAAAATATGTCAAATATAAAAAAGTATAAAAAGGCGCCAGTATGTCGGCAACAGCCAACTTTACAAAGGTCCTTGTACTTAATCGAGAAATGTATTTAACCAGGAATCGAACCCAGGGCACCATGTGATGGACAAACAGTTTGATACGCAGATGAGAGGTAAAATTAAAGAAACAAATTGACTCAGGTAGGTACAAAATTGTTTAATAAAATCGCGATTTTACTAACTAACACTTACATTTATATTCCTAACATAATTATAAACTTACAGTTGTACTAAATCATAATAAATTACTACATTAACCTAACTTATGTATATAATGTCAAATGTCATTTACTGTTAACTTGACTAGTTAATATTATTTGTAATTTTTATTACAAACTAATTTTTGGTTCAACAATAGGTGAGTAATAGAGAAGTACAATCAAGCACACAACGAAATTATATAACCAAAATATAACGTGAGGATGACTGTACGTGAATTTGAAACACGGAAGACATTAATACGTACAAATAAATGCACAACATCTTAAACATATAAAGAAGACAGATCTTTTAAATTTAAAAATAACTAAAAATTTAAGAGATTCAATTTTCTATTAACAATAACTAAATAAACATTACTATCACAAAAATAAGCATTTTCTTAAAATTTAACAATAAGTATTAATAAGCAAAAATGCACATAATTACGAAAAAGTTGGATGTCAAAGTTAATAATACACTAAATAGCATTAAAATTATTATCTAATGTCATTAGTGCAAGAATGGTGCTTGGGTGAGGCGCGGCCGAGACCTTGACGTCATCCACCGAGCTCTGCCCACACCAGCAGACGCAAATAAGCCGATTAAACCAATCAATGTACGTCACAATTAGATTTGCTCAATTGTTCCCAACGAGACACAATTGATATTACATCCATTACAATTACTAAGACTTCCTAAAACATTACAAACAGATCGGACTATGTATTTTCTTAGCAAATTGGTTCTTATATAAGGATAGTTGTAAAGATCGATCTATTGCTAACTGTAGCCTGTTTCATTACTCAATCGTTATACTATACTATAATCGTATTCTTAGTTTATTTCTATCAATAGAATAACATGTTAGCATAAAGTAAGACCATACAATGTACTCTGAATAAAGGAAACGGAAACAGTAAACAAATAAATCCACTATTTTGTCAATTTAACGATTGCGGTGACAGAAACAGACTTGGCAGTGGGATGTTTATACGTCAGTCGTGGCTGAACATATAAGTTACCTAGTTACAAGTTTTATGTGCAAATTACAGTTAGGAAATTCGTACAGACTTAACATTTGATTTTCGTCGCTACAAGTATCACAACAACTGCTATAAGATCCAATTTCCTCTGCATTTATTGTCACAATACTCAATTCAATGTCATTGAGCTGACATTGACAATTACAACGGCCATATAGGTTCAGCTGAAGTTTGCACAATATCTTTTCGCAATAAACTATTTGTTTAAGTATAAATTTTAATTCAATTCTTGATACTGTGTTATTAAAGTGATGTGAGCAGAGAGAGGAGGATCATTCTAATTTCAAAGTCCAATGAACTTTATAGATAACTACAGCCTACATAATAAAGCCTTTTTGCCAATAACAGTTTATCTCCAACAACCACGTCAGTCACTGACGCATTCGTCCGAACACTTCACTTGGATTCCATAAAAGGAGCTAAACTTGACGGACAATCCATTTTCCTGTTCAGTTCAGGTTTCTTATTAATGTATCAACAAAACCTTTTTGCTTTCGCAGTCGATCATCTCCTGCTTCTTCTCTTTGGGCTTTAGGTACGTTGTCAGTGCTACGATGAGGCCAATGAGCTCTACGAAGCCGACAAGAATGGACCCTATCGCCATGTACATAAGGATTCGTTTGGCGTAGAAGGTGACGACTTTAGAACAGCCATACCTGTCGTTGGCGCTGCTGTCGATGAAATCGCACGTGGTCTTCCCATTGAAGAACAGGTCGTCGTCGCAGCACGAAAGAGGGAAGTCGGACCTCGTCTTCCTGTAGTCCCGGGGCTCGGTGGCTCCGCAGCAATGGTATTTCCTTTCGATAGCATTGAAGTTACGGCCGATCTCGTCGCTGGTGGCAGCGTTCTGTAGCCCGTCCAGAATGGTATCGGCGATGAAGTCGTCGGTGTTCTTTCCATCGGCGAATATGAAGACCAAGCTGGTGAGTCCGATGTGGCACAGGATGGTGAAGGCGAGCAGGTTGATGTATATGAGCAGTGTCCTCCTGCGGCGGCCGGAAGCCGCGCACAGTCCGCACCAGGCCGCGGCCAGCACGGCCAGCCCGCTCGCCACGAACAGCCAGGGCAGCACCTGCACCCAGAACACCTTGAAGTCCAGAGTGTAGTGGTTGTAGTTCCTCAGAGTCATGACCTCGTACACTTGCACGAAGTACCATGCGCCGGCGCAGGCCACGGCCAGCCCGCACACGCCATACACGATGTTCACTAAACTCAGCACAGCTTTGAATACACCCATTTTAATGTGTATATTATAACAATTTTCTTAGTAGTAAAGTGGTCGGCTGTCGGTTTACAAATGGTTTGGTTTCGCGACGCGGTTTCATTATATAAAACTGGTCGGAGTCGTTTCCTCGTAGCGGTGAGTCACGTCGTGTGTCATGCGCTAACGTCGCTAAAGGTTCTATTATAGCTAACGGATTAATTGATCGTTTCCGAATTAAATAATCATTTAGTTAAACGATCACTTATCCCTCGTCACTAGAAAGTCAAAAACTTACTAATGTTTTTCAAATTTCTCGAGTTTGGTACGCTTGAGACATCGACGAGCTGACTTGTCATGATGAGCCTATAGTAAAGTTGGCTAAGTGTGAATCCGCATCATTAGAAATAAGCGTTGTTTTAGACCACCCCGAAAGGGATACGGTCGTGATGAAAATTTTTGTTATTTTCATAATTTACTATTAGTGTACAACAAAGACTTAAAATTCCCCAAAAATGAAAAATCAAGCTTTAGCAAAGAACAAGATTAATTAACAGTAGGCCATAGATTTAGTTATGATGAAGATAAAGCCTGCCAAGATTCAGGACAAAGGTTTTTTAATTAGTAAAGTAAAATTTGTAGAAATAAGACTTCAGTCGTGTTTGTAACGACCAAGTCAGTATTAGCTTTTTACTACCAAGCCTAATTTTAATTTCATCACAAAATCTATCTTATAATGATGGCCGCTTTTAAAGTGTACGTTTAATAACTGGTCTTCATCTTGTGATGCGTTGCGAATCAATCGTAAAGCTATAGCCTAGACCTGTCTGGACTGAAATAACTAATCTTACGTAGGATGTAAGAAGGTGGATGGTTGAAAGAGGTTGGATGAACTTGGCATAAGATCGTCTATACCTAGCAATGGAGAGACACAAGCCGATGGTGGTAGTCTAAGCGAGCTTTATAGAGTTAGTCTAAGATCTTATTCTTATTCTTTACGTACCGCCTTACATTCCCACCGGAATTCGGCTAAGTCTAAGGTTACAAACACAAGTACAACACATTTGTCCTGCCTGGAGAGTGCTATAAGGCGGAACAGAACTGCAGGTTAAAGCAGTGTCAAAGGAAAACTAATAAAAGCAAAATAAAAACAAAAAGAAACATTAATATTTAAATAAAACAAAATTATACGGCTGTAAAATGGCCTTGTCAAAAAATAAAGTCAAATCATAAAGTTAATTAGATACTTGATTTTGATATCAATTAAGCAGTGTTTCTATTTAACATTAATGCCTGTTGTGATGCAGAGTGGCACTTCTTAAACCACGTATAATACAATCTATACAAGGAATTCTCCTGAGTAATTCATAATAATATGCAATCATAAACAATAAGATGTAACCTCCACACGAGGCATCAGTTATGAGCGCTCAAAAGCGAGTCTACCACGTAATTTACATGTGTCATTCACAAATGTATACCCAAACTTGCGGGTAACAAGGTTGGAAGACACTATTTGTTTTTTTTTTCTGTTTTAATCGTTGAAAATGGTTGCAGAAATACACGGTGTCATCAAGATGACCAATAGCTTTAGTTCCAACGCGACCATGATTACTGCAAAACCTACGAATCCCCGGCAAATTATGTGGGCAAAACATTGAACGATGTTAAAAATTAGTTCGCCCAAACTTATGTGAAAAAAAATTACTGAATTTGTTCTATTAAATTAAGTAACGTCGCGTGGTAACCTTATAACATGTGGTAAGGTAGGTGAAGATGCCTACATCCGCAGTCGCGTGGTAGTTATAGTTATACAATATCAAGATTTCATTTTAGTTTTTTATTTAAAAAGTTATATTAAAGTAAATTACTTTTAAAAAATATATAGGTAATTCTAGAAATATAGTAGCTATTTTATTGTACAAATTTGTTGCCATATTGTACGAGTTCATTTACCTGCAATTGTTAGAAACACGACCTGATTGTTTTATATTCGTACTACCTTTTGGGGTAATCAGGTTATTTAGTAATATATCCCCTTGTTACAGAGTGCCAGCTGCAGCCCTTTTGTAATATATCCCCTTGTTACAGAGTGCCAGCTGCAGCCCTTTTGTAAGTAGGCAATGTTAGACGAGTGCTCCAAGTTTGGTGGTTACGAAACTAATGCGCGGTGGTCAGAAACCATGCTTTTTTTTCTATTATGACAAGTCAATATCTCTAGCGTACACGACTAGAAAAATGTCACAAATATTTAAGGTTTTATTTTGTGTTATTGACCAGTAAAAAAAACCCTGCCGTCTATCAGCTGAACAAATTAATAAATTGGTAACGGAATTATAAATTACTGGTCAGGAACAGTATGCTTCATTTTGTAAATCTGCAATAGCTGAGTTTTCCTTGCAGATTCCTTTCTCAGTCAGATTAAACATTACCAGGTCACTGGAATCTGCTAAGCTGCTGGTCTTCTGCTAACAGCTTACTTATTGGACCACTTTGCTGCTTAGTCTTCTACTAGCAGGAGTAGAATCATTCAAAATAATTAAATTAATGACGATTCATAAATGCCTGTAATAGGTTTACGTGAATAAAGATATTTTGACTTTGACTTAGGAACCGCCTCGGCAAATTATAATTCAATAAATAAAAAACATATAATTATGATAATAAATAAGAGCTGTTAATTGGTATTGTCATACTAATACTAAATTATACTATTACAATTAATTTGTTTTATTGGAAATTGTTGATCAAATCAATCATCAATCGCAACCGCAGAGTGCGGTGTGAAAACAAGCTCGTAATTGCTATATCAAAAACAACACTCGTACAAACAAGTGTGATTGTGATTGTGATTTCGGTGGCTTTTCCGCACTTAGTCTCCATTGGACCATTGTGCGTGACCTTTACTCCTTCAGCGGAGCCATCCGATCTCCTCCAGGAAGGCCCGGAGACCCGTTACGTTCCTGCAGACCTCCGGAAGAGTCCTCGCAAACAAGTGTATTCTGTATGGCTCCAAAAATCTACAATAAAATAAATGATGACATTAAGTAACTACCTATAAATCGATTCAAAAAAACACTGACGAAAATGCTAATTGACAAATGCTACTACCTTGACATTAATTAATTAATCCTATTTGTCATTTGATTATTATAGCTTTCTTTAGTTTAGTTTACTATATATGTCTCCTATACTTAATTATTTAATCTCTATACGCCCATGGGCTAAACTTAGTGTACAAATAAATATATGAATTTGAATTTGGAAAACAAACAGTACTTAATAACTAATTACAAAATGAATCATACGAGTATATCAACAGACCATAAATAATAAAGAAAGCAAGTAGTAAAGAAATAGATTTAGTATCAGTATCAGTTTCAATCCTAACCCTGTTTGACCAACGTTTTGACTGAAGGGTATTCATAAAAGTAGCTGTAGTTTATTTATTTATTTATACAATTGCAGCAAAACTACTTAATTACCTCTATACCTAGATGCACTGATAAGCATGTTGGCTTTCTTAAGGGATTTACTGAAGCACACAAATTAATTCTAGATAGAAGCTGCGGAGAATCAATTTTAGTCTGAGCTATATTTACTAGAAACAGTATGTCTGCTTTCCTACGTCTCTCAAACAGCGGCAGAATGCGATGTCTTCTACACCTTGCTTCGTAGTTGCTATCGTATCGCTTACATATTGCAGATAATAATACATTATAACTTAAGGTAATAAAAAAACAAATGTCAAAACATTTTGTAGAAATAAAAACAAAAAAAAATACTAATCAATAAAACAAAATAAAACAATTGATTTTTAAAATGTCATAACTACTATTACCTAAACCAATTAAGTCAACTCCAAACGGCGAAAAAACACATCTCCCAATGAGCTGGGTGTATTTATTTATCTACATACAAATTTATAATAATTGAATAATATTACATTACAGAGTGACAGGTGGTGGAACGGGAGCTGACTAACACCAATAATATAATGTACTAAGAGCGGAAACAAATATTAACAACACGGTGATTCATTGATCAAATGTGGATTTCCAAGAAAACCTCATCTCGTTCGTAAAAGTTGAATGGAGCGACCTTCACGGCGCGGGCGGTGAATCAGGTAGTACGCATGCTGCGACTCCGACATTAAACATTATTATAATGGAGGAAATAATATAGAGATTTATCAGAAATAAAATAAACATTGCCTGGTACTTTGCGGGGTGGTCAGGAACTTTGTGTATACAACTTTACTTGTCGAATGGATCAGTTGTAATCATAGTTAGCGAATTTTAGATGAATAGCACAAATTCACAACTACTGAAAGCGCTAAACAAAGAAGGTTTTTATTTATTTACTAGTAACAGTTATTGTAAATTGCACCAAAATTAAGACTGTAAAGATTAATCTTATAAATGTCACGAATTCACTGATACAGTTTTTATATTAAAGGTAATTTTCAATTTAATCCTTACAAAAAAAACTTTGTTGAAGCTCAGCCGCAGTTTATTAAATCAATAATAGATACTTAAGAGAAAAAAACGATGGGTCCATGGGGGCACTCAGCCAAACGTCTGGCCAAGAAGTTGTCCAAACGGCTAACGGAAAAGTATGGAGACAGGAAATCTGGCAATTACTGCTGCCAACGTATTAGCCTCGCTATACAGAGGGGAAATGTTGCCAGTCTCCTTGGGACCATCCCTGAAGGGTCGTCTCTAGAGGACATTTTTTATTTGTAGTTTATTTTTATTAGGTTATTTTTTTTCTTTTTTAGATTTTAATAAATAAATATATGAATATATTTTATTTGCTACATTATAACAAGTTTAGTAGTATACACAAAATGTGTCACAGACAATTCGTAAATCTATGCGTAGGTGGTGGCTCGACTCTAACCCCGGCATGTACCAATGAGAAATACACTTTTCTTACGTAGTTTGCCATAGATTTACAACAATACCGTTCCCGTGAGGAGGAGAGCACGTTAAGCTGTCAGTACCAGTTCCACTAAACCAACTTGTGAAATCGTTTATTAATTGTCATTAAAAATTGACATCAGACTCTCGACAACCCGTCTGGCCAGCGCGAGCGTGGCGTGTGTAGGGCAAATTCTTCAGAATGTTCTGGATCGCCCATCTCCAACAGTAGAGGTCTGGGACGGTGTAGAGGCTGTAATAAATGTATGTATGTATATTTGTATCTCCATGTAAACTGCGGCATAAATGTCAACGGAGAATACATCTCACACCTCCGTTTTGCGGATGACATAGTCATAATAGCTAGCTCGCTGGAGGATCTTAGCGGAATGCTAAACGGCTTAATAATAATAATATAATAATAATAAATTATTTATTTCAGAATTAATTCCATAATTATTAGTAACATTCCAACTTAGAACTATGTTAGTAGGTATACACATCAATTAAAAAGTCAAAAACAAACCGCAATAATAATAATAATAATAACAATACCTAGCACTTAATTTAATTAATATTAATTCTTAAATATCTGTAGGGATATTTATACTACGCAAATGCTGTACATATTTAATTTACACATTCCCAGTTACAACTCCAATCCAGCGCTTAACAAAAGCGCTGTCAAAGCGCGACGATATCATCCTCAGAATGCTGTTGTCACTGTCTCTCACTCTCCGCAGTATCGACGCTGCCTTTTTGCGGATTATGGCCGGAAATCCATCAACACGCGCCTCCGCAAAAATGCCAGATGCACTGCTGCGTCGAGGCAGTCCCATCAGCATTCTGAAGATATTATTGTAAACGTAGCGTCCCAGCAGGTTGGCCTCGGTATAAACTTGGACAAGACAAAAGTCATGTATAACGACCATGTCGTACCGAGATCAATCTGCGTTGATAATGCCACTCTAGAAGTTGTGCAAAAATGCATCTACCTTGGACAGACTATACAATTAGGCATAGCCAACTTCAGCAAAGAAGCCGACAGACGCATTCAGCTAGGATGGGCGGCATTCGGGAAGCTGCGCCACATCTTCCTATCAAACATACCCCAGTGTTTGAAGACGAGAGTTTTCAACCAGTGCGTTCTTCCAGTGCTGTCGTACGGAGCAGAAACGTGGACACTAACAGTGGGTCTGGTCCACAAATTTAAGGTCGCTCAGCGGGCTATGGAGAGAGCTATGCTCGGTATTTCTCTGATGGATAAAGTCCGTAACGAGGAAATCCGTCGGAGAACCAAAGTTACTGATATAGCCTTCAAAATTTGTAAGCTGAAGTGGCAATGGGCTGGACATGTCTGTCGTAGAACCGATGAACGATGGAGTAGACGAGTTCTAGAGTCGAGACCACGTACGGGAGGACGCAGAGTGGGTCGACCCCCCGCTAGATGGACGGATGACCTGAGGAAGGTCGCTGGTGGGGGTTGGATGAGGGTGGCAGGAGATCGTGTGAAGTGGCGAGCCTTGGGGGAGGCCTATATCCAGCAGTGGAGAGACACAGGCTGATGATGATGATCTCCATCTGTACTTTATTGAGAGTTGTTCTTTGGAACCCAAACTTTGACATGACCTCAACATAACATAACGGCCACAAACAGCTAGTACTATATAAATCGTAGTCTAATTACAATTTTCCTTTAGTATTCTTAGCTATTTCCATTATTTTCGCTTAAGGTTCTCGGAAATCGAAAAGGCGACTTCCGGATGAAACCGCTGGCCGTGACCTTCGCTGAGTCACTGACAGTTATCCAATAGAAATAAAACGGTAATAATTGTAACAGTGGGCGGCGGACAATTGCTGTGTTTGGATACTTTAGTTGAACATCGTGTACTCCAGGAAACTAAATAATAATAATAAATATTTCGAGACAGGTCACACAGCGCCATCTAATTTACGTGGTAAGCTACGAGGCTTGTGTTACGGAAACTAGATGGTTGATAAACTACATTTTATACTTTTTTTTTTGTAAATATATACATATTATACATATAAACACCCAGACCGAGACAAAATATACAATGTACAACTTGCCCCCGGTGGGAATCGAACCCACGACCTCCCGAGTTCACGGCGACGTTTGTTACCACTAGACCACGGAGGTCAACTACTACCGTTCCTAAAGAATAAACTGCCAAGCAATTACAATTTAAAGACAAAAAAAGTAAAAAAAAAATGCATTTTGTTTACTTGATTTACTAGCTGTTGATCCCGGAGTTGCTTGTATTACACAAGCATAGTGAACGGTTTTTTTTTTGTGGCTGTATCATAACTATTTTAATGTTAATTTCATACACCCCATGGTCTGGCTATAAATACTGTTACATTTTTTTTTTAGTATTGCAGTAGTTACAAAGTAGCTATAAATCCAAATGCAATTTTAGGTACATTCCTGGGTTCAAAAACATCTATTTCTGCCGACCGCCGCGCCGCTGTCTGTGACTCGGCGTTACTTGCTGCTCGTGTAGGGATCCGGGGGCAACGGGTCTTGTCAAAAGGTTCTTTAAATATTACTAAAACAGAAGGGTTTTAGTTTACGCAATATAATCAAACGATGACAAAATACAGAATAATAACAAAAGTGACAAAAATAGACAGTTTATAAAAATTTGACACAAGTTGAAAAAGATATACATACATACATACATATCTTCACGCCAGATCCCTTACGGGGTAGGCAGAGACAATTGAGCGCCACTTGACACGATCACGACATACCTCTTTCGCTTCATCGACATTCATCAACCTCTTCATACATGCCCTTTTGTTACGAAGGCTTTTTAATTCTCCTTCAGCTAGTGTTTTATTTATTTGATCGTGATACGTGTGTCTTGGTCTGCCAGGGCCTCTTTTACCCACAACTTTCGCATTATATTCCTGGTTCGTCAATCTTTCTTCGCTCATCCTTTCAACATGCCCGAACCATCGTAGCATGCTTTTCCTTATTTTTGTCCCTATGCTTTCCTTCATACCAACCCTTTTCCGTATTTCGACGTTACGTATGCGGTCCGCCAAAGTGACGCCACATATCCGCCGCAACGACCGCATTTCTACTGCATTAACTCTCATGCGTATTCTGACATATCCACGTTTCGCTTCCATACATCAGTGTTGGTACCAACATGGCATTGTGTATGGCGAGCCGAGCTTTGTCACTGACATTTCGACTGCCGATCAGTGACCCCAGGGCACCGTTAACACTATTTCCCGCGTTCACTCTTCTTTCAACGTCCCTATCGTACTTCCCATCCGCAGTGAAAACACTGCCCAGATATATAATTTCATTTACTTGTTCTAGAGTTTCATCATCAATCTTTATCGTCACGGTTGTCATCCTTCTTCTTTCAAACACTAGTACCTTGGTTTTTCTCGCATTCAAACGGAGTCCTTTTTCTGCACATCCCTCCTTCATTCTTGTGACTAGTGATTGCAGTTGTTGTTCGGACGATGCCATAAGAACAGCATCATCTGCATAAAGCAGGCAGTTCACCACTAGATCACTCATCTTTATCCCACAGTTACTCTCTCTCACACTTTTTAGGCATTTGTCGAGATATAGAGTGAATAATCTGGCGGAAAGCACACAGCCCTGTTTGACACCCATTTGGGATTCAAAGCAAGGCGACATACCTCCCTCCACCCGCACACAAGCTTTACAGCCCTTGTACAGGGACTGTATAGCCTGTAGCAGTTTGTCATTCACTCCATACTCCGGCAATACGGGTACGTCGGCTGTGGACACCTCTGCGGGCTTGCTCATCGGAAGGCCATACGGAGGCGTAGCGTTATTGTGGCGAACAAGTGCATTTAACTCGGTCAGTGTGTTACAGTGTGCTAACAAAAGGATATGTGCCATTAAAATATCAGTATGTGATAGGTTATTAGTAGTGTTCAGTGTATACATGCCAACTAATGCGCATGAAAATCTAGTAACTTTCACAGAGTGTTTAAGTGCGGTTCAATCAATTATAGAGGTGGAACAGAATAATGGTGTTTCAGCATTTTATGTGTTGGGCGACTTTAATGCACATATCAATGAATTATTTTACAATGAAATGACAAATTTTTGTAATGACCAAAAATGGTGTTGTGTAGACATAGATATGCTCGGCTTACAGTCAGACACCCACACTTTTCACAGTGGTGTACATGACTGTGGCAGGTGGCTGGACCACTGCATTGTCACAGAATCTGCTCGGGATACAGTTAAAACTGTGCTTGTGCAAGATGATGTGTGGTGGTCTGACCACTTCCCATTAGTTCTGGAATGTGAATTGGACAAACTTGTGCCAGAATGTAAGGTGTTTGAAGGTAAGCCGACCAATCGTGTCATATGGGGTGAGCGTAGGCCGCAGCAAATACAACTGTACTATGAAATCTGCCATGAGAGGTTAAGAGAGATTGATTTCCCTCTAGAGCTTAGTGGCTGCTGTGATAGTGTCTGTAGGGATCAGAGTCATCATTTGATTCTTGACACATTGTATAAAAATATAATTACGGTTTTATCTGAAGCGGCTATTCAGAGCTCTAACAATAAATGTAAACGGAGAGGGGGATACGTTGCCGGGTGGAATAAGTATGTGGCTGAGGCCCACAGGGATGCAAGGTGCAAGTATAAAATCTGGGTACAGACAGGAAAAATAAGGGGTGGGGAAACATATAGGGAAATGACAGAAAGTAGAAAAACATTTAAATCAAAATTAAAATCATGTCAAGATAAGCAAGAACAAATTAAAATGGACCTATTAGCATCTAATCATTCAGTCAAAAATTTTAAAAACTTTTGGAAGCTTACCAATAAGCTTAATGCTAAGCCTGGCATCCCTGTGAGTGTCGCTGGAATGCAGGATCATAAACAGATTGCAGAATTGTTTATGAAACATTTTACCGTCCGGTCAACTCTGAAGTCTTTTACTCCTGAGGTGTTGGGTGATGAGACCATCATGACAGAGCGTAAAGTAATCTTTTCTTCCAAATCAATAAATAATATTATTAAAAAAACGCAAAGAGGGAAATCGCCTGGTCATGATGGTCTCAGCATCGAGCATTTCAAATATGCTGGTGTGCACCTACCGCGTGTACTAACAATGTTCCTGAATCTCTGCATGGGTCACTCGTACATGCCAGAGGAGCTCATGCGCACTGTTGTGGTGCCGGTTTTGAAGAACAAAACAGGGGATGCTTCTGACAGGGACAACTATCGGCCCATTTCACTTGCAACCATCACAGCAAAGGTGCTTGACAGTCTACTTAACGTCTGTCTCACAGCTCACGTGGATTTACATGATGCTCAGTTTGGATTCAAAGCAGGTCTATCCACGGAGAGCGCTATTCTGAGCGTTAAGCACACTGTCAGGTACTACACAGCCAGGAGGACGCCAGTGTATGCATGTTTCCTAGACCTGACAAAGGCTTTTGACCTAGTATCGTATGAGCTGCTTTGGGAAAAGCTGGGAGGCACGGGTGTGCCTGAGGAATGTATTGCCCTCCTAAGGTTTTGGTATGCAAACCAGAAAAACCAGGTGAAGTGGGCTGGGGGTCTGTCGGAGGAGTATGTTCTGGAGTGTGGTGTCCGGCAGGGCGGGTTGAGTTCGCCGTTGCTCTTCAACCAGTTGATCGGGGAGCTCAGCAGCACACATGTCGGCTGTCACATAGACGAAATGTGTTTCAATAATATAAGCTATGCCGATGACATGGTGCTGCTGAGTCCCTCGATAAGTGGACTGAGGAAACTACTGTCAATTTGTGAAATGTATGCCGAGGCACACGGTTTAAAGTATAACGCTAAGAAAAGTGAAATTATGGTTTTCAAAGCGGGCAGACTACGACCTCGACATGTTCCTTCAGTATTCCTCGGTGGAGCTCCACTACAGCTGGTTGACAGGTTCAAATACTTAGGGCATGTCATGACAAGTGACCTATGTGATGATGAGGATATTGAGAGGGAGCGCAGGGCGTTGGCGGTGAGGAGCAATATGCTCGCACGCAGGTTTGCTCGATGTACTGAACCAGTCAAGATAACCCTATTCAAGGCCTTCTGCCAATCATTCTACTCGAGCGGTCTGTGGGTGACGTATACGCGCCGAGCCTACAACGTCCTGCGCGTGCAATACAACAATGCATTCAGAATGCTGCTGGGACTGCCGAGGCGCTGCAGTGCGTCGGGTATGTTCGCAGAGGCGCGGACAGATGACTTCTACGCGATCCGCCGCAAGAAAATGGCCTCACTGCTGCAGCGCCTGAGAAGTAGTCGCAGTAGTGTTCTGAAAGCAATTGCTGCACGGTTTGACTGTCCCATCCAAGAACACTGGATGGAGACAGTCATCAGTTGTAATAAACACAGTAAATAGTTATAAGGTACTAACAACAGTAACATAGTTTTAAATAATACATTGTTACTAACCACTAATCAAGCTATATATTATGTTATGAACTTGTGTTTGAAATAAACGTTTTTTATTATTATTTTTTTATTATTTTAATATGTCCCAAAGCTTCTTTCTTACAACTCTATCAAAAGCCTTCTCCAAATCCACAAAAGCACAGAAAACCTTCTGGTTTAAGGCCAAAAACTTCTCTGTGATATTGCGGAGCGAGAAGACTTGGTCAATGCATCCTCTTCCAGGTCTAAAGCCTCCTTGTGCCTCCCATAAAAGATCTTCAGTCTTCTCTTGCAGTCGTTTCGTGAGAATCTTGCCATACATCTTGCTCGCCAAACTGATCAAACTAATCGCTCGGTAGTTGGAACAGTCCAATCTAGATCCTTTGCCTTTGTATAAAGGAACGATTACTGACTGCTGCCAGTCTTCCGGTACTCTTCCCTCCTGCCAGCAAAGGTTGCACAGCAGATGGAAAGCGTTCCAGACCGGTATACCTCCGTATTTGATCATTTCAGCGAGCACTCGATCTTTTCCCGCTGCTTTGCCACATTTCAGGCTTCTAATTGCCGATTGCAATTCTTGCACACTTATTTCCTCCTTCAATGTGGACGTTGTTGTTGTGGGTAGCGCTGGGGGTAATGTACCCGTCGTAACGTCGTTAGGAGTTCCACTAGCATACATCTCGCTAAAGTATTCACTCCATCGCTCCAACACCTCATTTGTGTTTGCAAGAATGTTACCGCTCTTTGATTTAACTCTATTCATTCGACAAGATGACGAGCCACCTTTGGCCTTCCTAACTTCCCTCCAGAAAAGTTTGGAGTTCTCCTTAAAGTTGCTCGTCATCCTATTTTCACCTATTTCCTTACATCTTTCACGCTTCTCCTTAACCAAAGATTTAGTCTCATTCTTGCAACGATGGTACAACTCCTTTTTTTCTCTTTTCATACTTTCATTCATATTAAGCGAAGCAACGTAATCTATCCAAGCTTTCTTCTTTCTTTCTACCGAATCTTTAACCTCGTCATCCCACCACGCGTCACCTTTGGTTGCTCGCTTTTTTGCTACCCCACATACTTCACTTGCCGATTCTACCATACCATTTTTTAGGTACTTCCAGCATTCTTCCACATCTTTGCTCACATCTTTCAGGTTGATAAGTTTATCTTTGACGCGTTTCATATACTCTTTTTTCACACTATCATCTTGTAACTTTTCACTCTTTATTCTCTCTACTACTGACACATGGCCACCTGATTGCCGGTGGCGCCATTTTGTGAACAGACCACTTATCCTAGTAATTACTAGGTAGTGGTCTGTTCCCAATTCTGGACCACGATACGCCCTGGTATCCAGAATCTGTGTTCGCAGTCTTTCATCAACTATTATTAAATCAATCATACTCTTTTCGATATTCATCGTTCTTGTGTACATGTGAATGTCTTTGTGAGCAAACATTGTGTTGGACACAAAGAGATTCTTTTCTAAACACACGTCAAGAATAAGCTTACCTGCATCATTTACTCTCCTATCTCCAAAATCACCTAGGACCGTTTCGTAATCTGCACGACGTGTCCCCACCCATCCATTTAAATCGCCACATAATATTATATGTTCGTTCCCAACTGCCAAATCTAGAACTGTCCTGACCTGGTTCCAAAAATATACCTATTTTTTTTTTTATGAAATGATTAAAGCTAATAAAATATAAAAATCTAATAAAAAATAAACTACTTATAAGTAAAAAATGTCCTCTAGAGTGGACTCTAGAGAGGACTCTTCTCTCGACCCTTCAGGGATAGTCCCAAGAAGACTGGCAAAATTTCCCCTCTGTATAGCTAAGCTAATACGTTGGCAGAAATAATTGCCAGCTTTCCTGTCTCCAGACTTTTCCGTTAGCAGTTTGGACAACTCCTTGGCCAGACGCTTGGCTGAGTGTCCCCATGGGCCCATCGTCTCGACCCCAAACGGCGCAAACTCGTAACCTGTACCGAGGTTGGCATATTTGCGATAATACGCTCACCATCCACCATTCTACTCCTATACGGGGACCTAACCAAATACTGTATGATTCCTTAATGCCGTCTTGGAAGCTCTTTCCATAAATGTATTGACAGCAGACCTGCTTATGCTGGTGTGTCGGGCTTGGGATCGTAAATCAAATGCACGTAAGTTATATGTATTTGTTTATTGATTCAAGCCCGATTCGACACTTCGACTTTCGACTTCCAAATCGACCTTTTTAGGGTTTGACGGAAAGCGTTCTTACAACCGCTCATTACCTAGGAGTGTATAAGTAGAATACATATGAAGATATGCGAGTGCCGAGTAGCAGCTAACCGCACCACCGCACCACCGCACCACCGCACCACCGCACCACCGCACGCTGTAAAACCTACTTACATTAATTTTAGTATTTGGTGAGTAACTTCCGATATAAGTGGCTCAAGGAAAAACAACACCAACATAGTATTACGCAAATTGAAAATACTTCGATACATTTTAAGGTGGTTGACGTCATAGTCTTCCATTTTCCTTCTTCAATTAGATTATCCATCATAGGTATAACACTTTTTCCTTCACTAACGGTAATAAATCGAGATGTAGCTTTTAAATCCTTACGTCTGTAAAGTATTTGGGGTCGTTTTTATAAACTGTTAGGGGTAATAAAAATAATATAATAAAAAATGCATTTATTTTCTCCCACAAAGTTTAAAATTAGTTACAATGTTTTAGAAACATTTATGTACTGGAGCCAAAACTAAACTACACGAAAACTTAGCCTTTGTTAAAGCACTCCAACAGCCCTATTCTATTACTTAGGCGCAAACGTTATTTAATGAAATTCATTAACTATTGTATATCACGCTATTAAAGTTGATACATGCACGGTCGCTGTGTTGGTTTTAGTGGATTTCGTCAGACGTCAGAGCTTGCGTCATTATTATAAAATATTATCAATTCTCAACTCTATTAGCGCTCTACCTTGACAGCGGCCGTGCAAATATAAACTTTAATAGCGTGATATATATATAGTTAACGGATTTTATTATATAACGTTTACGCTTAAGGAACAGAATAGGGTTCCTCTAACTCATACTTAATATTATTAAGTACACATGTGTAATGCAGTGTATTGTATAATTATGTGAGATATATTATTCTTGTCCTTTCGGGATGGTCAGAACTATGTTTTTAAACAAGCGGATTCACATTTAGCTAACTTTTTAGGCCCATCATGATGAGTGGCAAGCTTGTCGATGTCTCCTAGCGCACCAAACTCAAGAAATATCACAAATAAATGATTGTGTCCCGACCACTAACGGTATTACTTTTAAAAGCAGCTTTTATAACCTTTCTTCGGTGATCGTTTCATTAACTGTTATGGGTCGTTCTATCAACTATTAGGGGGTCGTTTTATTAACTTTTTGGGATTTTTCTATAAACTGTTAAGCCCATTTGCATCAAAGAGTCCATTTTGTTATGTGTTTTTAATGATTATTACATTTAATTAAACTTTGACAGTTACATTTAAAACCCCATAGGCGTTCCACTGTTAAAGGGGTGGCTGATGGAATGAGGTGTGATATCCAAATTGTTTGTTCAGAACTCCAATAACAAAACTATGTAAGTAATTTAAAAGTACACAGTATTGGAGAAAAACGAAAGGAAAAAATACACATTTAGTTAAAGTTGATCAACTTAAATTGAAACCATCGTTTAAGACGCTCACGTCTAACATTTAATGAAAACTTTCATGTTGTCTGCTTGTTCTAATAATTAGGATTGTAGAACTATGCAATAACAATAATTGTGACATAATAACTATAGTCAGGTAAGACAGAGACAGACATCGAGGAGCTTACCACTTAAATGTATACCCTTCTTTAGAATCCGTGACTCCTGAAGACCCCGCAAACGATTACGGTTGCGTTAATACTTTTTATAATATTTATGAATGGTGCTCTCGAATAGTTGTTAAATTGATCTAATTTGTTGTTCTGATTGTGTCTGTTGGTGTAATTAGCGCGTACATGGAGGTAACCGCAAAAACCAGTAACGAACATCCGCTTAATTATATGTCATCATAATTGGCACAGTTTAGTTCACCACTTACTTACAGAATTCGGCCTGAGCAGGTCTGACGTCACATTTTTACAACGAGCTCCCGAAACAGCATTAGCAAAATAAAAAAAGTTATTGGAAGAGTAAATGTCACTACGCAACAAATACCATCTACAAAGCTAGTTTATTTTATTATATATTTTATTTATCAAAAAAAATCACAGTTTATAATAAACAAAGTAGCGATAGTGGATGTGGACACAAGATGTTGTATTATTTAGTCGATACAATTAGAACAGAAATAACAATAACATATAGTAATTAGATTTAAATTAAATTAAATCTTCATTTTAAATTAAATATTTAGTTTTTGTATACTTATTGAAAAATTTTTATAATTTTGTTATTTCTTATAGGCAATAAAAGCTACTGTGGTAATGTGGTGGTCGCCTATAATAGGTGCAACATCTAACTTCCGATGTAGTGTTAAGTACAAATAAGTGTGTGATGTTAGCACTGTTGGCTACCCTATTATAAATAAATAAATAAATGGCAGAACAATTGTTCAGTGACTAGCAACAATAAAAGAAAAATAAATAACGAATGAAATATGTTTCAGGCAGATAAAAAAACAGTTAACAAACATGACATTTGTCGGCCCCGACACTAGTGTGTTGTCCTACATTTGTCGGCCCGGACACTAGTGTGTTGTCTTACATTTGTCGGCCCCGACACTAGTGTGTTGTCCTACATTTGTCGGCCCGGACACTAGTGTGTTGTCTTACATTTGTCGGCCCCGACACTAGTGTGTTGTCCTACATTTGTCGGCCCGGACACTAGTGTGTTGTCTTACATTTGTCGGCCCCGACACTAGTGTGTTGTCCTACATTTGTCGGCCCGGACACTAGTGTGTTGTCTTACATTTGTCGGCCCGGACACTAGTGTGTTGTCCTACATTTGTCGGCCCGGACACTAGTGTGTTGTCTTACATTTGTCGGCCCCGACACTAGTGTGTTATCCTACATTTGTCGGCCCCGACACTAGTGTGTTGTCGTACATTTGTCGGCCCCGACACTAGTGTGTTGTCCTACATTTGTCGGCCCCGACATAAGTGTGTTGTCCTTCATTTTTTTCATTTAATTAATTAATTATTTTTCTTTTATTGTTGCTAGGACGTTGTTGTAAGGCTGCAGACCATTCGTAGTTCATGCGGAACGTCACCCTCCGTCGCGACTTCAACATCAAACCAAATGGCTGAGAAGGGGTCCCAAGTCTACTACTAGTGTCCTTCAAGACATCGATGACTCTTTAACCATACGGCTCAATCAGCATGAAGCCGCCCAAGCTCCAGGTCGGTCCAATGAACCCTACACAGTTGCCGCTTTCTCCATATCCCAGCTCTTCCTTGATGGTTGGGTCTGCTGCAATCTAGTAGTTGTTACATGTTTTTTATAACGCGGCGAATGAGTTCGAACTGGTTCCACATCAAAGATTTTTGTTTAAAAATAAAAGTGTGTGCTATTGCGCAATAGCCCTTAACTCAGCCTCTGTCGGTTACAATTCAAGATACAGGACGCGCAACGAGTTTTAAGCTCTCCGCGAAAATGGCGGAGTTCATGTGGAGTGTACAGGGCGCCTCTTCAATCCCTCCGCCAAGCAGACCCATTATCGCTCATAAATCATTGCGCGACCTTTACTACGAGTGTTCTGCTGCTCCCTCACCAAACTTGATGGACTTGGGTGCTATTGCTAAGAAGATTTCCCTTGTCTCTCCTTGTAAAATAGCCGGCACTAAGGCACTAATTCGAAATATATGTATAACTAGAATATGTTATACCAGTAATAACCGATGTTTACTAGTTACTTGCGGTTATTGGCCACGCTTTGTGGTCACTAAACTAAGTGATACATTTACTACAGGTACGAGTCTAGGTGTATAATTATCCGACGCATTATGGTATTTATTACATGAAACCATATATTTATAACCTCTTATTAATATTATAAGTAATCGCAATATAATGCTTTGAGGATTTATTCAGTAAAAGGGCAATATCTTCAGTACTTTCACACGTCATAGTCAATATACAAATATTTATAATGTACTAGTGATCAAAACAGAAACATAATTTCAGCCATACAATTTTCTAAAGGGTCTAGGTGGTTGAATAAATAGATGTATGGATGGATTTATTAATGGGTGTATTAATGTATGTATGTTTGCTTCTGCACCCGCTTATTTCAGACTGTTAGCTGGAAGAAAATGCATTTACGGCATTAATCTCAACTATGTACGAGTATCAGCTGTCGTTTTGTACATTTTTTTATTTGGGGTTTTTACTTGAATTAAGCCTAACAGCTCCAATTAACAAACAAATGTAAGGCCTCATTTTTATCTACCTATTCTTGTAAATAATTTATTATATTATGTTTGTTGCTCTTTCACGCAAAACTACTAAACGGATTTTCATCAACACATGTGACTCCGCGGACATCACAGACAGTGTGGTCTGCCAATTCATTAGGTTTAGTCAGTTATGTAATGTTTGTATCAGAGCGTGTTGATATTGAACATGACCTTACCAATTTCACAGCTTCTTAATTTTACGATGTTGTTCCTTTACGATCTCCAGCGCGGGCGCACACCGAACGATGATAAGTCAACATTTTGAACCGACTTAAAAAAATGTAGATATAGTATAGATTGCATGTTTTTTTCTTGTTACGTGATCATTCCGCCAATTACTCTAATGGTATAATATTGACATCACTAAAGGCCAGTATGGTGTGTAGTATATGTATTGTTTTATCTTAGAATAAGTTTATTGAATATTTTAGTCCTTTGCACCTACCTCATAATCAAAATTATCTATATAGGTTGGTCGCTAGAGAATCTTTCATTTCATTTATTTATCACGTATCAGTAGGGACCGTCTGGAACACTTGTTTAAGTCAATTTATAAAACTCTGTAACTAATATTAGTTACCTACAGTAAACGAGATAACACAATCATGGTCAGACAGCTTAATACGAAACAACACGACGAAGACCAGAAACAGCCCAAACTATCAATACAATTATGGAAGAGCTATATTGAATCTATTACTGAAATATTGAATGTCTAGCGGCTTTACGGTTGGTTGCTAGATAATGTCAGCGGCAGTAAGCCTGCCTCTTGTACATAGTGCAATAAGGTTTTTAAATACGTAAATAAATAAAATAATGAATTTATTTAAATGATTTTCTTTTGTTTAGTAGGTCATACTTCAAAGGTCGGTCCCATCTACATTATATCGAAATTCGTTCAAAGCTTTTTAAGAAAATCAACAAAAACAAATATAAACGAGTACACATAGATAATGGTTTGTAAAAGTTTGTTCAGCAAAAGTTTTATTATCAATACAGAACAAATTTCTAAATTTAGCCTAATTTTGTCTCTTAATGATTCCAAAAATCCTACAAAGGTCGGATCAAATCCTCTCGGCATGTACCAATGAGAAATACACTTTTCTTACGTACATTTTTCATAGATTAACAACACCACTGTTCCCGTGAGGCGGAGAGAACGTTAAGCCGTCGGTCCCGATTCCACTAATAACAACTTGTGGAATCGTTAATAAAATGTCATTATAACAACACCACCGTTCCCGTGAGGCAGAGAGAACGTTAAGCCGTCGGTCCCGATTCCACTAATAACAACTTGTGGAATCGTTAATAAAATGTCATTATAACAACACCACCGTTCCCGTGAGGCGGAGAGAACGTTAAGCCGTCGGTCCCGATTCCACTAATAACAACTTGTGGAATCGTTAATAAAATGTCATTATAACAACACCACCGTTCCCGTGAGGCGGAGAGAACGTTAAGCCGTCGGTCCCGATTCCACTAATAACAACTTGTGGAATCGTTAATAAAATGTCATTATAAAATTGACATCGGACCTGTCTGGCCAGCGTGGTGGGTGTAGGCCAAAATCTCCACAAATTTCTGAAAGGCCCATCCCCAACAGTGGAGGTCTAGGACTCTGTGTCCTAGGGACGGTGATGATAATGATGATGATGATAATGATTCCAAAAGTTTGTAAGGTATTAACTTTACATTGAGTTATAATTGTCAAGCACTTTTGTAAATCTGAGGTGTACTTAAGAATATCGATAAATACCACATATATGTAGTAGTACCTTGCCTTGTCACACTTCCCTCGTAGAAGAAAGAAAAAGAACAAAGAAACAAATATATTTTTCAGAGTAAACAATTGCTTTGAGAGAGAGAAGTGTTGCCGTTTCAAAAAAGACCACCGTTTTAGGAGTTATAAAGAAATGTCTACACGGTCCACATATCTACATATTTCTAACTTTGGATAACTCCTTGGCCAGACGCTTGACTGAGTGTCTCCATGTGTCCAAGTCTCGACCCCAAACGACGAAAATTCGTAATCTGTACCGACGTTAACGTGTTGGAGCAGCTTGAGGTTGTCAGCGAACCGCCGCATCTTGCGCCCAACTGATGGTAAGTGGCGCGCAAGGTCCATGAATATTAGCAAATGGAATCAGACACTTGTCCCTAACACTATGCCGGCTTGACTGGCCATGACGGCAATTCGAGCCTGATCCCGAAACGTATCCACACTTTACTGGGTTTATCGGCACGAACTGTAGATACTTCCCCGCCCCGGCAGACTGGATAAATTACCACCATCAGTCCGCCTACCACCTATTAAAATGGGACTAATGTTCACATGCAAGTCGCATTCCACATCAAATACCTGTCAAGCTGTCACTACTCAATGGTTATGCAACCCCAGAGGGTTCTAGGATCGCAGGTACTGCAGCAGTGACATAAGCCCTTCGGATGATAACGTTGATAGCCTCGTGACGAGGAATGCGGCCAGCACTTCTGGCGCAAGAAGCCCATTGTGTCCGAGAATTAATGAATGAAATTGTTTGCCATCCGCTGTATCCAGCCCAGTAGTAGGAAACCCTCGTCATCCCGGCGACCACACTTTCTCAATTACATTAAAATAATCCCAATTAAAAGGTCCATTAGAAATGATTGAGTGTTAATTAGAACCGGAACTCGAGGGGATTACACTAAGCTTCATAATTAAACAAATTTTAAGCATTTAGTTAAAGCGGCATAGTGGTAGGGATTGGGGACTAACATTAGGTTGGATTTCAGAAGCGTGCGAATATCAATATAATTCTTTTTTTTATAAATATTATATTATAACTAGCTGTTGGACCCGGCGTTGCCCGTGTAATGTTGTGTCATCGACAAAAAAACCTTCAGGCATGTCATATTTAGATTTTTAACGTCTTATATGACTTTTTATTAAATTATACCCGTCGCGCGTTGCTAACAATATAATTTTAAGAAAACTCGATATGAGAAATTACATTTGAATTAGTTTTATTGGCAATATATTTATTTCAATTATATGGGGAAATGCAGCCATCGTTCTTGCCACCATTCCACGCGGACGGGACTTATATCTCTATCCTTAGTATTAATATTTATTTAAAATTTTGTAAAAATTTTTTTTGAATAAATGATTTAATTATAAAAAAAAAACAATTATATTTTCGATTCTTTTTATTCATTCGAGTGCTTGTGGATAAACAATATTTATTGTTTTTGTGGTGCGTTCACGAACAAGTCAGCGCTGATGCGCGCCACCTATCGGACAACAGTAGTACTATGTCAGAAACCTTTGTTGATATTCACACAACATATTCCCAAAGTTTCATCCCGATCGGTCAAGTAGTTTTGAAATGTATAGGAAACATGCATAGACACAGACATTTTTTTTTTTATATATATAGATTATATGTATAGATTGCTTTCATTGTTTGATTTTAGAATAATATGAATTTATATTATATGCATACCAAATTATAAAAAAAATGAGATTGAAATTTTACGCCGATATGATCAGATCAGTCTTTGATTAAATGAGCGGTGGTGGCTCGGTTGTAAAAACGCTTTCCTTAAAATCCTAAGAAGGTCGGTTCGAGCCCCGGCAGGTACCCAGATGAGAAACACATTTGTCATAGCTTTACAACACCATTGTTTCCGTGAGGAGGACAGAACGGTAACCAGTCGTCGGTCCACTAATACCAACTTGTGGAATCGTTAATAAATTGTCATTAAATTGGCATAAGACCTTCGCCAGCGTCACGAGTATAGGCCAAACTTTCAAGAAATTTCCGTGTTCTGGGGGCTGTAATGATGATCAGTATTTGACTTTGAGATCAGTCTTTACGAATACAGACGGCATTGTACCAATTGATTACGTACTATCACGTCACTACGGGTGCTGGCACTAAAAAAATATCACAATTAATTACCAAGCAAGAAATCATCATCACAAGTGGGGCACACTAGAACACAAAGTCCTGGACCTGCAACGGGACTTCCAGAATATTTTCGATAATTTGGCCTACACTTGCCACGCTAGCCAAACGCGTTGGCGAAGTTCTGATGTCACTTTTCTAATGACAATTTATTAACAATTCCACAAGTTGGATTAGTGGAATCGGTACCGATGGCTTAACGTGCTCTCCGAGTAATGTACGTAAGGAACGTGTATTTCTCATTGGTACATGCCGGGGTTCGAACCGGTATTTAGGTAAATATTTTTTTAAGGAAAGCGTTCTTACAACCGAGGCACCACCGCTCTAAGAAAGGAATATGGACGAATTATTGGTTCGGACGTCTAGTCGTTTTTATCGGGCGTTGAATTCATATTTAAAACATAGGTAATTTTATAATGTATAAAATAGCACTCTAAAATATTGTAAAGTTTAATGAACGAACGCGGAATAAAGTAGAATAGAATGAGAAAAGTTGTAACAGCCAGACTCCGTATTTACGAGAAGGAAAATCCGATTCTGTACATCACGTCTTTAGTTTATGAAAATGTGCCAAAAAACTTACGGAAAAAGTTGTAAAGTTTGACCTCCGACGTGACCACGGGGGCCTACCCTGTACGAACGTACCAGACAGGATTATATCTTAGAATGTATTTACGACGAAAGCTTATCGACAATTGTGCTGTGTGTTGCGAGTATGCAAACAAATTACAAGTAGACTTACAAGACCTTTTATTGTAGTTTGGTTAGGTTTGTACTGGACTTTGGTTCGTTAGTTTGGTCATATCAAGACAATACAGAAAAAAAAACATAAAATCTTGTTTCTGATTATTGTTAATAAACAATAGTTTAATGTGTAAATTTTCGACACTCAAGGTGATGTTAATGTGACTTCTGTAATATATTTGTATATAGTGTAAGATAATATTTAGAATTGTACAAAAGACCTGCGAAACTTGCTTCAATGTGTTTAAATTAGAACTAAGATGTAAAGTAGTTGGCCATTTGGGCTGGTAGTGTAGCGTAGTTTTGGTCAGATGGCGCTGCGGAACACAAATAAAAAGAAGTTAACACATGTGTGGGGGAAGTTAAGGACCGGCATAGGATGGTGGTGGATCGTAATTAGTTTGTTGTTGAAATAAAAATAATAATCTATAATGGATGGGAAATAAATATACGATAATGTAGGTACGTTCTTATTTATATAAAGATGCAATAGTTGTGATTCTGTTGTATACGGCATCGTAAAATTGTTTTACAAAACACAATACCTGCTGAGAACCTCAAGCTGCGTAAATATGCCAACCTCAGTAAAGGTTACAAATTTGCGCCGTTTGGGGTCGAGACGATAAGCCCATGGGGACACTCAGCCAAGCGTCTGGCCAAGGAGTTGTCCAAACCGCTAACAAAAAAGTCTAGACATAGGAAAGCTGGCAATTATTTCTGCCAACGCTTAGCTGTACAGAGGGGAAACACGGTGCCAGTCATCTTGGGACTATCCCTGAAGGTCGTCTCTGAAGATTATTTTTTATTATGTTTAGTTTATATTTATTTTAGTTTTTACTTTGAAGTAGTTTTAATTATTTATACTTTTTAGTTCGATAAATATTAGTATACCTATAATATTATTTATTTGACCCGCGCCATTGCCTGTGCACCAGTGTGGAGACCAAATAAGATGTTGCGAGCTTTGATTGTTATTTTCATACGAAATGTAGAAATCTCTTGTCGAAGAAGAACAAGTTTTACAATTCCGTAGGGCTGAAGTTGCAATGCCGGACACATCCCGCAGAACCGACGACGGATCGATGGCGCAAACGGGTTCCAGAGTTGAGTAGCTGGTATGAGTTGAATGATAAGGGGTTCCTCCTCGGGGAAGGCGTACGTCCAGCAGTATGAGTTGAATGATAAGGGGTTTCTCCTCGGGGAAGACGTACGTCCAGCAGTATGAGTTGAGTGATAAGGGGTTCCTCCTCGGGGAAGGCGTACGTCCAGCAGTATGAGTTGAATGATAAGGGGTTCCTCCTCGGGGAAGGCGTACGTCCAGCAGTATGAGTTGAATGATAAGGGGTTCCTCCTCGGGGAAGACGTACGTCCAGCAGTATGAGTTGAATGATAAGGGGTTCCTCCTCGGGGAAGGCGTACGTCCAGCAGTATGAGTTGAATGATAAGGGGTTCCTCCTCGGGGAAGGCCTACGTCCAGCAGTATGAGTTGAATGATAAGGGGTTCCTCCTCGGGGAAGGCCTACGTCCAGCAGTATGAGTTGAATGATAAGGGGTTCCTCCTCGGGGAAGGCGTACGTCCAGCAGTATTCTATTTTAAGGTACAAATTACTTTGTCGCTCTCGTAAAAAACCAGACCGGTCCAATAGTAGGTACGGGAAGCGTTGGTTACTCCCACCTACTCACTCATTTACTGCGGTAAAGTCCGTGGATTTAGACTCGGAGGTACCAGGATCGATTCCTGGTCGGGGCACAATAATTTATTTTTATTTATTTAATATATTTTTGATATTTCCCGAGTTTGCATGTCATGATAGGCTTATAGTAAAGTTGGCTAAATGTGAACCCGCATTAAGAAAGTGTGTTTCTGACTACCTCGAAAGGGATACAGGCGTGATGATACTTTACTTTTATACTTTTACTGATTGAATAATAGACCACTATTACCAACTTTAAATCGTTATAGATCCCAAATGGTCTCCAAATGGTAAGAGAAACCTCAATACCTTTTCGTCTTCTCCACTCAATATTAGTTTGTCGTTATAATTTTTATTTTTTCCTTAATATGGCGTCTGGTTGTCGCCTTACTGAAATTTGTTATTTAGTGACACTTGCGTGATTAAAATGAATTAGTTGACGTGAGAATCACATCTAAATCAGACCACCGTTTGCTGCTGCTGTTATATGCTGATAAACACGTAACTACTTCTTTGCGTCGCGCATTCGGGAAAAACATATAAATTATTTTTTTATATAGTTAAACTATTGCAAATTCAAAAATGATTTTATGAAAAACAAGAAAAAAATTGTTAGTACAGCTGCGCGGTGTTGCCGACTGTACCGGTGTTACCTTCATCAACTCCGGACCATTCACGAAGACTTCATTGTGCAGCCACGGCCCAAATAATTCTAACACAGATAGCGAACAATGGAGACCAATGTTACTTTTGTGAATTACTGCCCCCCTCCACTCCCTACTACTAATCCCTCCCCAAAGGGGGATTTCAGGTCCCTAGCACGGGGGTGTGAGATAAGGCAAAATACGACAAAAAAGCAACGGTAATCCAATTGTTGGATTTTCTTATATGTCACTAAAATAAAGTTTATTCGAAGTTACTTAATATATGTACATTAAATATAAATTAAAAGCTACCTAAATAATAAAATTAAAAATAAACTAAACCTTAAATAAAAAATGTCCTCTAGAGACGTCCCATCCGAGATAGTCCCAAGGAGACTGGCAACATTTTCCCTCTGTATAGCGAGGCTAATACGTTGGCAGAAATAATTGCCAGCCTTCCTGTCTCCAGACCTTTCTGTCAGCCGCTTTGACAACTCCTTGGCCCAGCGCCTCGCTGACGGTCCCCATGGGCCCATCGTCTCGACCCCAAACGGCGCAAATTCGTAACCGATACCAAAGTTGGCGTATTTGCGCAATTTGAGGTTCTCCGCAGAAAACGCCGCACTTCCCGCGCCTGACGAGGTCGCCTGGATATGAGATGGAGCTAATGTGTCTACACACGTCGCATCCCACACCAGAGACCTGCCAAGTTTCCACGGCCGAACGGTCATTCCCTCGGGTCTCTTGCCATCGCTCCGCACAATCCCAGATGGTTTAAGATTGCGGGTACTCCAGCAGTGACAAGAGCCCTTCGGATGATGTCGTTGAGAGCCGCGTGACGAGGAATGCGGCCAGCACTTCTAGCACAAGAAAGCCCGTGGTGTCCGAGATGATCGACTGGTTCTCCGCATCGACACTGGTGCTGATGGACAGTCCGAGCTCCGAGGCGAAGGCACACCGCCATGGTCAGTGTATTTCGATCAAGGAGTGTGCCAACCGATGCTGAAGGACAAGCCTTCAACTAACCAAAGACCTGACTCTCTAGTGGAAACGGCCATGAGGCGAGCCCGCTCTTTCATATTACTGGCAGATAAAATATCTTTCTGTAAAAGTTTGCAGAGCGGCTCGTCCCATAGTCGTTGGATTTTTGGTGAATTTGGAACCGAAATATTTGGACATGCTACTGACCAGGCATCTCTGGCATCTGACAAGTACGACGGCTCAACGTAACCCAAAGATGGGTTAGTGATTCTCCCGTGGCTACAGCCCGTGCTACGCTCAGGGACAGGACTACTTGCCATAGAAATATGTACTCTGTATTTTAGTAGTTAAGAATGAACATGGTTTGAAATTAATAGTGCTAGGTTTTCCTATGTTTTGTACACTTTAGTGTCTTTTGTTGGTCTATTAAAGCTAGGAAGATTTGGGGAGGCTATTCCTGATTGTACTAGAAGTGATCACCTTTTTTCTTTTGGCTTCGAACCAGGATTCTGTATTTTTATTGTACATTGCGGTTTATTTAGTACCAAGTTTGCGTTCAGTTGACCGATATTGATTTGATGGAATTACAACTAATACACTGCCGCATTCCTCGTCACGCTGCTTTGAACGACATCATTCGAAGGGCTTTTGTCACTGCTGGAGTACCCGCGATCCTAGAACCCTCTGGGATTGCGCGGAGCGATGGCAAAAGACCCGACGGCATGACCGTTGGGCCGTGGAAACTTGGCAGGTCCTTGGTGTGGGATGCGACATGTGTAGACACATTAGCCCCATCACACATCCAGGCGACCTCGTCAAGCGCGGGAAGTGCGGCGGTTTCTGCTGAGAACCTCAAGCTGCGCAAATACGCCAACCTCAGTACAGGTTACGAATTTGCGCCGTTTGGGGTCGAGACGATGGGCCCATGGGGACACTCAGCCAAGCGTCTGGCCAAGGAGTTGTCCAAACGGCTAACGGAAAAGTCTGGAGACAGGAAGGCTGGCAATTATTTCTGCCAACGTATTAGCTTAGCTATACAGAGGGGAAATGTTGCCAGTCTTCTGGGGACTATCACTGAAGGGTCGTCTCTAGAGGACATTTTTTACTTATAGTTTATTTTTTATTAGGTTTAGTTTATATTTATTTTAATTTTTACTTTTAAGTAGTTTTAATTTATATTGTAATTATTTTATACTGTTTGTATATTAATAAATAAAAATATTATTGGATATTGACATATATACACTGCCTCGGC
Source organism: Tinea semifulvella (assembly GCA_910589645.1). Taxonomy (NCBI): domain Eukaryota; kingdom Metazoa; phylum Arthropoda; class Insecta; order Lepidoptera; family Tineidae; genus Tinea; species Tinea semifulvella. The sequence goes on from OU342619.1 coordinate 10,707,109, forward strand.
TCTAGTTAAATTAGTGGATTTAGACGCGGAGGTAACAGGATCGATTCCTGGTTAGGGCACAATAAATTAGTGGATTTAGACGCGGAGGTAACAGGATCGATTCCTGGTTAGGGCACAATAAATTAGTGGATTTAGACGCGGAGGTAACAGGATCGATTCCTGGTTAGGGCACAATAAATTAGTGGATTTAGACGCGGAGGTAACAGGATCGATTCCTGGTTAGGGCACAATAAATTAGTGGATTTAGACGCGGAGGTAACAGGATCGATTCCTGGTTAGGGCACAATAAATTAGTGGATTTAGACGCGGAGGTAACAGGATCGATTCCTGGTTAGGGCACAATAAATTAGTGGATTTAGACGCGGAGGTAACAAAATCGATTCCTGGTTAGGGCACAATAAATTATTTATTTTATTTGTGATATTTCTCCCCGCTAGGGATTATGTATGATATTTCTGTGATTATTATCTCAGTTGTTATATTCTTTTATATGAGTCTCTGTCCTGCTTACAGTTTGGTGGTCCCAGAGTCACATATCGTGCTTAGCTAATAAGAAAAACAAAATTTTTGATTAGTTAATTAAGGTCAAATAATACATTGTGATAATTCCCACCTCCGCGCTCACGAGAGGCAAACAGGTTTCTGAGTCATGTCACTTACTGCATGTGGTTAGATTACTCATTCTCAACTATGTCAGCTTGTCATACTTACATTTGAACTCGTCTGGAGGTGTGACGTATCGGGTTTTCGGGAAAGTTAAGTAATATCACGACCGTCTGAATTTAATATTGAAAAATGTAGTCTATCAACTTTCTAGGAAATAAAATTACGCACTTTTTGGACATATTTTCTCTTTCATATTCCTAATTTTAGACAGAAAATAAATAGCAAATATATTTAGGTATAACGATTTTTACTAAAAATTATATATTATGATTAATATATCTCCAAAATATATGTAATTTTGTTTCCCAGAAAGTAAATAGACTACATTTCTTTAAAGTGCACTTATTAATTTATCTTTGTAAATATAGGATTGCGCGAGCGAGAGGGGATGATAAAGCGATTAACCCTCTTAAACAAGGCTTAAGAAATTTTAAAGGTTAGTTTGATTAAGGAGGAAAAAGGGAGGAGATGCAGTGCGGGAGATATATTTTAATATAATTAATGTGTTTTGTCACTTTTGTTCCACATGTAGTCTTTAAATAGACAAAAGTTTCAACGACATGTGACTTACGCCCACCTGATGGTAAGTGGCGCGAAAGGTCCATGAATGTTAGCAACTGGAATCAGTCGCTCATGACTGACATCAGTCCCTAACACTATGCCGGCTTGACTGGGCATGACGGCAATAACCGTCCACCATCAGTCTCTAACACTATGCCGGCTTGACTGGGCATGACGGCAATTCGAGCCTGTCCCGAAACGTGTGGATACACTTAACTGGGTTTATCTGCACGAACGGTGGATACTTCCCTGACCCGGCAGACTGGCCAAATTACCTCCATCAGTCCGCCTAGCACTTAAATAAATATATATATAATAAAATAACTGCCAACAACGACCACTTCATTACAAAGTTTGAACAGCTATTATATTGAGGAAGATGTGAAGATCTGTCGCAGTTATGTCAGTATGTTATTACACTTATGAGTTGTTTATATAAAAACAACATTATGTGTTGAAGTCGGTATCTAGTTCCTCTAACACATTTGATTCCCACGAGAGTAGTTACGTGTAACAATAGATAATGGAACTTGTACCGTATGTGTATGAGAGTAGAGGCGAGGCTGGGTTGTGTCGGTTATGTTCTGAGAATGGCATTGTCTATGTGCGAACTAATATAAGTGCCAGTTACGTGGAGTTGTATTCAGACCAAATGAATTTGTTATTTAGAAAACGACTAGATTCAGGCAAGGCTCGATATAAATAAGGTAAGGTCACTTATTGCATATATTCATAGCGATATTTTAATAAGGTATAATTTTATTTTAGAAGTCAGTTTTTAATTTCTTCTTCTTTTTATATTGGTGAATGCTGTGACACCTAATTGGTACATATATTAGATAAGTTATAATTATACTATGTTATGTGTGTGATAATATATGTACTGCTGCGTGTACTAAATAAATAAACACGAGCAAAAGCGCGGTGGTGACTCGGTTGTGAGAACGCTTTTCTAAAATCCTACAAAGGTCAGCGGTTCAAACCCCACCGACATGTACCAATATGAAATACACAATAAAATAAAAGATCAGTTTGTAAATTTTATATGTAAAAAACAAAACATCTTCTTTACCTTTTTTTACTTTAAAACTTTCGTTTAACCTAGGACTAAAATTACACGCTGGAGGATCGACCTAGGAATTTAGTCTGTGTTTTTTGAAGCATCCCAATTAGACCAGACTAGTAGACTCTACTCTTTAAGTAGGCCCACAGGAAAAAAATAGGTCCTGGTCTCCGGTGGCCAGTTAATGTCTCCTCGGCAACTTATCACACTGTAATTCGTGAAGAGCAGCAAATGAGTCATTGATAACCATGTGAAGTGGATTCATTTCACTAGAAAAAAAAGTTGCAATTGTAGCCGTTTGCAAACGGTTGGTTTTTACAAAAAAAAGTTGCAATTGTAGCCGTTTGCAAACGGTTGGTTTTTACAATTGTAGCCGTTTGCAAACGGTTGGTTTTTACAATTGTAGCCGTTTGCAAACGGTTGGTTTTTACAATTGTAGCCGTTTGCAAACGGTTGGTTTTTACAATTGTAGCCGTTTGCAAACGGTTGGTTTTTACAATTGTAGCCGTTTGCAAACGGTTGGTTTTTACAAATAAAATTGAATAATTATTATTGTATTTAGTATCAAATAAACTGAATTAGAATTATTTTTGATGTCTTTTGTAAGGTAAATTAATTCATAACAAAAGAAAGAGATGGAAAGATTGTATGTACGTAGGAAAGAAAGAGAAATAAAAAAATAAGTAATGGCGAATGTTGTCTTTTATTAATCACCAACCTTTACATGGCGCTGCGGACAGGATATCACATAAATGAGCTTGAGGTAACTGCGGTACATTGGGCAATTGTAAGTAAATTCAGAATATATTTACTTGGTACAAAGTTCACACTTATAACTGATAGTTACTCCACTGCATACATAATTGACAAAGCAAAAATTAACAGAAAATTTGCAAGATATGTAATAGATCTAGCACCATTTGATTTTGTATCAATTCATAGACCAGGAAAACAAAATGTCATTGCCGATCATTTATCACGTTATCCCCTGAGCACAGTATGTATGATGGTAATATTATTTTATTTTGTTAATTTCAAGGGGCATGTAAGGTAAATTAATTCATAACAAAAGAAAGAGATGGAAAGATTGTATGTACTTAGGAAAGAAAGAGAAATAAAAAAATAAGTAATGGCGAATGTTGTCTTTTATTAATCACCAACCTTTACACTTTTATTTAAATATAAAAATCATTCTGAGACACTCGTTATAAATAACGAAGTGGTTCGGATCTGGTCAGACCAGCGTATTGGTCTTCGGCCACGCGGTCTTTCGCCTTGGACTTGTCCTGTGGAGACAAGCCTTTCTAGGTTATCAGATCATTTATATGTGGCTAAAATACTCAGGGACACGTTGGCTGATGGGAGACAGCCAACCAACAGCAGGTTGAGCTCCTTGAGTACTGAAACGTTGGTTCTACGAGCTGTCCAACTAGTGTTGCCCAAACCAAGACCAGTCTTGGTCTTTTATCAGATTAGGTGGTTCTTGGTCTCGGTCTTGCACTTTTAATCTTGGTTGGTAATTATTTAGTTGTTACCTGTGCCTCAGTGGTCCAGCATTTAAGTCCGTGGAATTAGACTCAGAGGTACCGGGTTCGATTCCTATTTTATTTGTGTATATTTTAGAGTTTATTTTATTATTTATTTATTATTTCGTTCCCTTCGAAATATTAAATATGACAGACTCGACGCAATTACAATTTATTAGAAACAATAAACTTATCCCAAAAAAAGTAAAAATTTATAGCAAATAAAATAATAATCTAAACAAGACCAATACCGAGATTAGGGTAGTCATGGTATTGATCTTGCAATCATAAAACTGGTCTTGGTCTTGCAAAAAAGAAAGAACAAGACCAAGCCTGCAAGACCAAACAAGTTTGGGCAACACTATGTCTAGTACCACATTTCAAAGGCATCGTTGTGGCAACTATCACTGGCTCTGATGAATGATTGGTTGGAAAATTAGGTTTATTCAGTTATTTATACTTTTTATACTTTTAATATAATAACTGTTTTTTTATTATTATTAGTGATACAACGTCCACTTTTAAGGAGGAAATAAGTGTGCAAGAATTGCAATCGGCAATTAAAAGCCTGAAATGTGGCAAAGCAGCGGGAAAAGATCGAGTGCTCGCCGAAATGATCAAATACGGAGGTGTACCGGTCTGGAACGCTTTCCACCTGCTGTGCAACCTTTGCTGGCAGGAGGAAAGAGTACCGGAAGACTGGCAGCAATCAGTCATCGTTCCTTTATACAAAGGTAAAGGATCTAGATTGGACTGTGCCAACTACCGAGCGATTAGTTTGATCAGTTTGGCGAGCAAGATGTATGGCAAGATTCTCACGAAACGCCTGCAAGAGAAGACTGAAGGTCTTTTATGGGAGGCGCAGGGAGGCTTTAGACCTGGAAGAGGATGCACTGACCAAGTCTTCTCGCTTCGCAATATCACAGAGAAGTTTTTGGCCTTAAACCAGAAAGTTTTCTGTACTTTTGTGGATTTCGAGAAGGCTTTTGATAGAGTTGTAAGAAAGAAGCTTTGGGACATATTGCCGGAGTATGGAGTGGATGACAAACTGCTGCAAGCTATACAGTCTTTGTACAAGGACTGTAAAGCTTGTGTGCGGGTGGACGGAGTTATGTCGCCTTGCTTTGAATCCCGAATGGGCGTCAAACAGGGTTGTGTGCTTTCGGCCAGATTATTCACTCTATATCTCGACAAATGCCTAAAAAGAGTGAGAGAGAGTAACTGTGGGGTGAATATGAGTGATCTAGTGGTAAACTGCCTGCTTTATGCAGATGATGCTGTTCTTATAGCATCATCCGAACAACAACTGCAATCACTAGTCACAGAAATGAAAGAAGGATGTGCAGAAAAAGGACTCCGTTTGAATGCGAGAAAAACCAAGGTACTAGTGTTTGAAAGAAGAAGGATGACAAACTTGACGATAAAGATTGATGATGAAACTCTAGAACAAGTAAATGAAATTATATATCTGGGCAGTGTTTTCACTGCGAATGGGAAGTATGATAGGGACGTTGAAAGAAGAGTGAACGCGGGAAAAAGCGTTAACGGTGCCCTGGGGTCACTGATCGGCAGTCGAAATAAATAAATAAATAAATCAATAAATAAATCAATAAATAAATAAATAAATAAATAAATAAATAAATAAATAAATAAATAAATAAATAAATAAATAAATAAATAAATAAATAAATAAATAAATAAATAAATAAATAAATAAATAAATAAATAAATGAAATGTCAGTGACAAAGCTCGGCTCGCCATACACAATGCAATGTTAGTACCAACACTGATGTATGGAAGCGAGACGTGGATATGTCAGAATACGCATGAGAGTAGGGTTAATGCAGTAGAAATGAGGTCGTTGCGTCGGATATGCGGCGTCACTTTGGCGGACCGCATACGTAACGTCGAAATACGGAAAATGGTGGGTATAAAAGAAAGCATAGGGACAAAAATAAGGAAAGGCATGCTACGATGGTTCGGGCATGTCGAGAGGATGAGCGAAGAAAGATTGACGAATCTGATGTATAATGCGAAAGTTGTGGGTGAAAGAGGCCCTGGCAGACCGAGACTCACATATCACGATCAAATAAATAAAACACTGGCTGAAGGCACATTAAAAAGCTTTCGTAACAAAAGGGCATGTATGAAGAGGTTGATGAATGTCGACGAAGCGAAAGAAGTATGTCGTGATCGTGTCAAGTGGCGCTCAATTGTCTCTGCCTACCCCGCAAGGGATCTGGCGTGAAGATATGTATGTATGTATGTATTAGTGACTGAAGTCGGTTCTTGAAACTCTCATGTCGCGCCGTGATACTATAAAAATAATACCTCTACTTACTGTATTACTTACCTTACTTACTAGCTATATTGTCCCACTAATTCATTCATAAATAAACAATAATAATATAACAGTGAACTGATATCCTAGAACGGACATACAATCATAGTCCCATGTTTTAAAACCACATAATTATTAGCATACAACCTTTGAAAATTAAATTAAAAAGAATATTTTTTTAACCTAGCAACACCAAACAAATCAATTTTCATTGTAGTTTAGGTATGATCTTAGCACAAAGGAGTTTTTCAAGTATCTGTACTTAGTGCAATTAAGTAAGCAAAAAAATAATGTTGCGACTCGTTTTTTTGTTTATTTTAGCCTCTCTATACGTATATCTCAATGTACAATAATTACTATTTATTTATTTAATTATTGTACTGTGGGTTAAGGAAAATGTTTAAACATGAATTAACGTCACAGTTATATATTTAAATCAATAAATGTGTAATAGAAACAATTTATTTGGCATCTGTGGTTTTAGAGGAGGTGCGGCGGCAGCGCGGCGAGTAGATTGTCGTCGGGACAGAGTCATACTATTTCACTTACTATGTACACACATCAAAAGTGTCTAGGGATCAACATATATTTTTGCAATAACTTTTCTCCTGATTGATATTCATTAAAATTTTCTTTAAGGATTGATCAAATAAAATGTTTTCGTTTGTCTACAGTAACGATAAACCAAGTCACCTTTGCATTAGTAAAAAAAATTGCCATTTTCCTAATAAAGGGATTTTTGACATTTGAACCACTAACATTAAAGTTCGAAAAAAAGACTGAAATAACAGTTTTTTTTTTAATTTTATTGGGTAACTTAAACAATTAATAATCCGTGTTTCTACCGCGAACACTAACAACACAAGAACATCGGTTTGGCATACTCAAAATGAGTTCATCCAAATCACGCTGTGGAATGGCCGCCCATGTTCGTTGCAACAACAAAAAAAGGTCTTCTTGCGACTGGATACCCTCCATATTCGGCAGAGCTCTTCTCTGAAGAATATCCCATGCATGCTCAATCGGGTTCAAGTCTGGCGACTGAGCAGGCCAGGGCAGGACATTGATGTTAGCTGCGGCGAGAGTCTGTCTTACAACTCTTGCGGTGTGCGGTCGTGCATTATCATGCATTAACTGAAATAAGGGACCGATATGCACTTGTAGAGGAACGATGACGTCTGATACAACCGTCTCAGCATAAATTTGAGCGTTGAGATTGCCTCTGATCCAAATCAACTCAGTTCTTCCGCCGATCGAAATACCCGCCCATACCATGATGGTTCCACCACTATAAGGATGGACTTCCTGGCAGGATTTTAATCGCTGTTGGCGTCCAGGGGTTCTCCAGTGTCGTATACGTCTTGTATCCGGCCTCATACCAAAACGAGACTCATCAGAAAAGCACACGAAACGCCATTGTTCTTCTGTCCAATTTCTGTGTTCAAGAGCCCATTGATATCGAGTCCTACGATTGTGCATTGCTATAGGTGGTACCCGTAGCGGTCTTCGGGAATGAAGGTTTACTTCATGCAAGCGGTTTCTGACTGTTTGGTCGCTAATTAAGTTCCCTGAAGAGCGATGAAGGCTCACGGCTAACATCATGGCGGTTATTGTTGGAGTTCTTCGAGCTGTGATTTGAATGTATCGGTCTTGTCTCCGTGTGGTGCAGCGATACCGTCCTCCATGGCGCTCAGCCACGGTACCAGTGGTTCGGTAACGTATCCAAAGTCGACTGATAACACTCTGACTTGTATTCAGAGCTAAAGCCACAGTACGTTGCCGGGAACCAGCTTCTATCATTCCCACGGCTCTGATCATTTCTTCCCTGCTTAAATGACGTCGCCGCTCCATAATAACGTTGGTTTTAATCAGTAGTAGGGAAACAGTAGCACTAATAATGTCTTCAATGCGTCTTATGTTTTTATAGGGAAAATATTGACAGCTGATTTTCATCTTTTACTCGAATTTGATTGACAGTTCCTGTTTTAAATTATGAAATGCACCAAAAAGGATCCATATAAATTTATAAAATCATAAATTTATTACAAAGCCACATCTCAATCACAAGAAATCCGCATAAACATGCTTGATCCCTAGACTTTTTTGATGTGTGTATTTGTATAAATCTGAAATTATATTTATTATATTTAATTATATAATTATATTTGTGTTATTAACTTGGTGCTCTAGCGGTTAAATCCGTGGATCTAGAAGCGGAGGTACCGGATTCGATTTCTGGTCCGGCTTCAATAAAAGTTAATTTATTAGTGATACCTGTCTCTCGACTGGAGATATCGACAAGCTTGCCACTGCTCATGATGCTCCTATTGTAAATGCGAATCCTCTTCTTTTTAAAAAAAAAAGCGTGGTTTGTGACCACCGCGCAGAGATACGGTCGTGATGATACTTTATTTTTACTATATTATTAAACTTGACTAACAATAGCGTTACAGAAAATAAAATATAATTTTTAAGAGAGAGACCGATCAATGATACCATCCTGAGCGATATGTGGTTCTGTTGGTGTTGGTCGGAAGGTGATGCCGCGAGATGTCTGTCATCTAGACATTATAGCAACAGTAGTGTTGGTTGGTAACTTTGTCCGCGACACAGTTTGTTCTGTCCTTCGTCGGTATGTCACAACTACTGTAATTGCTACTTTACTTCAATACTTACATTATTCACAACTTTAGATAGAGTTACGATCTAAAACCAAGCCAAAAGGTTAAACAAAAACGCACAAAAAAATATTTATATTTTTTGTTGCAACAAAACTGAAGATTACTTGTAGACTATGGTCAAGTGGTAGCTCGGTTGTAAGAATGCTTACTTTAAAATCCTAAAAAAGTTGGTTTGAACCCCGGCATGTACCAATGAGAAATACACTTTTCTTACGTACATTTGTTATAGATTTACAACACCATCGTTCCCGTGCCTCGGAAAGCATGTTAAGCCATCGGAACCTGTTCCACTAATACCAACTTGTGGAATCGTTAATAAATTGTCATTAAAAATTTACATCATATCCTCGCCGACCCGTCTGGCCAGCGTGGCGAGTGTAGGCCAAATTCTCCAGATATATGTTCTGGAAGGCCCTGTGGAGGTCTAGGAAGCTGTGTTCTAGGGTCTATAATGATAATGATCTAGCCAAAGAGATCTCCAAACGGCTAACGGAGAAATCTAGAGACAGTAAGGCTGTCAATTATTTCTGCCAACGTATTAGCCTGGCATACAGAGGGGAAATGTTACCAGTCTTCTTGGGACTATCTTTGAAGGGACGTCGAGGACATATTTTATTTATAGTTTATTTTTTTTTAGGTTTACTTTATAGTTATTTCATTTTATTAATATTATTTTTCGTTTAAATAAAAATCTCTAGCCGTGACGTCGTCTCTCTGAGCATGTTCTACAAGCTATACCACGGTCAATGTTCTGAGGAGCTCCATAACCTTATCCCTTCTTCTCTATTCCCCAACCGAACCACACGCACAGACCAAAGTATGCATCCACATACCATATACCCACTATCCCTACGCGTACTCATACCTTTGGAGACTCTTACATCTGTAGCACGCTGAAATGTGTTGAAATAATCTGGAGTCCTTCAAAGTGAAGAAGTTTGAAAAAGCATCTTGTTAGGCCGGCATAGTGGTAGAGACCGATGCCGGTCGCTAGTGGCTGGCATCAATTGCTACCATTCCTGGACCTCCCGGACCATCGGATGGGCGCGATGTCACATGTCGTGTTTAGTATAGAAACGAAGAACGTGATTTACACTTCCGTAGTACATGCTACGGTCGGCATATTGTCTGTGAAACAACAAAATCAATTTGAAAGTGCACGTCGAACTCTACCAACCGGCAATGCACTGTTATAGACTAATTCATATTATTATTTATAAAACACTTTATTCTTTAATACAAAAGGCGTATGTAATGCTATCAACCTTCGGGACAAGAAATCGAAGTTTAGACATGGAAAAAATAAAAAAAAAACAAATCACTTATTAGTACTAATTAAATTAAATATTCGATAAACATCATTAAAATAATACTTAAACTACAAAAATAATTATATTCTTACATACACTACGTAAACGGAGAATATATACTTATATACACAATAATATGAGAATTACAATACACTTACTACGTTTAATTAAAAATATAACATTTACGAGTAATAAATAAATCAAGTAACACTTATTGCAATTTTAAAAAGTGGGCGTTTGTCTTGTCTCTTAAATATGACTCTGTTTGGCGCTTGCCGAATGTTCAAAGGTAGGTCATTCCATAGTGACACAGCTACCACTGAACATGAGTTGGAAACAGAATGAGTTGGAAACAGAATTAGTACGGTGAGAAGGAATAGCCAGTAAAGAGTTATGTGCAGAGCGAAGAATCCTATCATGAAATTAACTTAGAAATAAAAAGTTATCTTTTAAATAACATGACAAAGGTTATTATATTGTACGATCATCTAGATCGTATAATAAGCTCTTTCATATCTTGAAAGAGCGTTAACCGCTCGTAACGATTCCAATATACATGAGAAATGTCTCGGTGAATCCATTAATGACTCTAAAAATCTTCTATCTTATTTAAAATGCGAACAACGTCTACAAAGTCGAGTAAAGCTAGTTGTCGCTAAAAATAAAAGTTGCAAATAAAGTAATGTGAAAGTTCCTCGACCGAGAACCGAACTGGAAGCGAAGAGGAGAGACCGCCAACTCCGACCGACTTACCAACAAACTGTCTGCACTAACAAAGGATTGACATCTATACAGAGTGTATGGACTTTCGGATATTATATATCTCATTTTTCTTTGTCAATTTCTTAAGCATCAATTTTTATTTGGCTGCTCATCGTTTGGCAGACCACCGGGAATAGGCTACCTAAGATAAGAAGTAGGTAGAGAGTAGAATTTATCATTAATAAAGTAATAATTGAGGACTACGGGTAATTACTCAACATATTGACGTACCGATTATTCTAGTCATCTTTATTTGCGTTGTACTTAGCAAAACTTACACAAATGCAGCAGCATCATATGTTGCCGCTTCACGTACGTAGGGACATTGCAGACGTTACATATCTTATCAACATCTTAAGTGGGCGGGTGGATTCTCCCGAACTCCTAGGTAAAATTGGTCTAAAAACTACCGGCCTACGAACTAGGAGCACTTTCGTTCTGCATGCCCCTATGTGCTTTACCAATTATAGACAAATCTAGTTGTTTCGGAGGTCATGCTACTATTTCAATTGTAACTGTTCGGAACTTGATTTGTTTAATACGAAACCAACGTTTGCTCGCAGCTACTGACCGCCTCCGCGGTCTAGTGGTAACAAACATTGCCGTGAACTCGGGAGGTCGTGGGTAATTCATATAATATATAAATAAAAAATAAATTGTATAAGCTTGTTTTTGTGTCACCTGGGAGCGAACCGACTCCTGTCATTCAGAAATATCTACGACAGGGTTCAGGACATCTAATCTAAATTTTAAAGTGTAAAAAACATATTTGTTAAACGTGTCAATAAACGATTATTTTTATTTTTTATCTATCTATCTGAATTCATCATCATTACGACCGTATCCTTTATGGGGTGGGTTACATTCTGAATTTAGTTGCTGACATTCTTGCATCTCGCACGACGACGGTTATCATTAGGACAGCGCGAGGTTAGATATTGCCCTCAACATTATGTGTTGGAATATAGTTTGCTATATTGAAATATGCCGGAAAGAGTCTCGGGGCAGATGTTGTTAAGTTAGAATGGCTAATGATTGTTTGAAACAGTGGTTTCTATCCACCCCCCTACGTATTACGTTCGTGTAGATTACGGTAATAACAGTGAATGAATATTGAATGGAAACCGCTCGCTATAAGTTTGGCTTTGATTATCAAACCGCTAACTGACGGCTCCCTAATTACAATATCAAAACTTATTGATGAGCTAGTTCTCATGCCAAACTAGGTCTTATTGTCGAGGTAATACACAATATAATGATACTTACGAAGTTTATAGTTACCTACCAGTTGTATTGAATATTCAACCAACATAGCTTTCTATTTATTTATTTATAAATAAATTATAATACATATCTACCTAATAATATAAAAGAGTTAAGTTACTTAGTAATTATTGGGTTCACCGTGCGGGTGTCGGGGCCGTAGTCTGTGAAAGAGAACTTTGTGGCGTTTCGGGATTCTAAACGAGATCCTGGATTTAGGTTAATACTGTTTTTAGTCAAACGATATAATGCCAAGGATATAATATGTCGAAAAAAAACAGGCGTTAATTTTACTATAAAAATAGTCGTCTTAAGTACTTTAAAAACTTGCCAGCCGTGACCAATGTTGTTATGTCATGCCTATTATTTTGCTGCCCACGGACACGCTAAGGCACGCTACGCACGTTCCGCACGCTTTGCTTTCTATAAGAACAAGTCGCATGTTGCTCTGTTTGGGTTGCAGGCAAAGTATGTTAGCTCAGAATATCCGTGCTCGTACGCTGCAATGGAATCATATATAAGCCCCTGTTTATATAAACGAAATTAAGTACCATCACGGACATAAATAATTGTGTCATATTCAAAAAACTTACTGTTTATATTCAGTACATAACGCCTAAAATTGTGTACAACTACTTACAGCTTGTTGGTTATAAAAAAGTAAAGTATCATCACGACCGTTTCCCTTTCGGGGTGGTCAGAAACCACGCTTATAAATAAGCGGATTCACATTTAGCCAACTTCACTCTAGGCCAATCATGACAAGTGGCAAGCTCGTCGATGTCTCCAGCCTCGAAAAATATCACAAATAAATTATATATTAATTAAATGTATTTATTTACATTAATAAATATTTTTGTGTCCCGACCAGGAATCGAACCCGGTACCTCCGAGTCTAAATCCACGGACTTAACCGCTAGACCACGGAGGCAGTTGGTCATGAAGAAGCTTTTAAACCATGATGATGTTCCTTTATTATTATTAAAATATATATTAGTTACGATTAAAAAACAACTACAAAATGTCTCATCAAATGACTAACAGACAGTTTCTCGAACGTATTTTTGGTACTTTAAAATTAAATTTAACTGGCTGTAATGTATCAGGTGGAACCTCTCAACTTGAATGTACTCGTAAGCATGTTCTCGTTTAGCATTTTTTTTTATATTCCTTGTCTATTGAAATGTGCTAACTTTAAAAACACGCCCACTTAAAAAAATCCCCTGAATTTTTGTTAGCCTGAGCTACAAATATTACGATCATAATAATTATTATCATTTAAATAAATACATGATTATAGTAGGTAATCTGCCTCCGAGCTCGCGGATCCATGGATTTAAATAAATAAATGATTATAGTAGGTAATCTGCCTCCGAGCTCGCGGATCCATGGATTTAGACTCAACAATATTCATTAATTTATACAAATAAAAACAAATAAATTTGTTTTTACAAGTGGCAAGCTCGTCGATGTCTCTAGCGTACTAAACTCGTGAAATATCATAAATATTATTAAATAATGATTTTATTTATTTATTTAAATAATAAATAATATTGTGGCCCAACCAGGACTCGAACCCGTTACTTCCGTTTATAAATCCACGGACTTAACTATTACACAACGGAGGCAGTACAGGTAAACCTAGTTATTCTGCTGTGAGGTCGCATCTAAGTAATTGAACTCGGCCCTGAATTTAAACTGTAACCTCGTCGGGTAAATATTAAACCGCTCGTCTCTGGAGATGATATTATCATAAAATGAATTCCCTCTGTCTGCAGTCCGCGGGAGGGAGGGAGAGAGGGTGAGAGGGGAGAGAGGGGAGAGAGAGGGAAGGGGGAGGACATAATTTAGGACTTCTATAAATTTCGCGCAGAGCGAGTCGCTCTGGATCCAACACTTTTTCAGCTTCAGGACAAAATATTAACTTAATGATAATTACAATTGGTCTCCAGCCTGTCTGTACAATCGACTACAATTTTAAAACACTTCACAATTTACGTGATGAAAAATAAAATAAAATTATAGAGTGGCTGAAGTTTTATCTGGCTTTGTAGTATACGAGGAGATACTTGTAAATATGTGTGTGTGTGTGTGTGTGTGTGTGTGTGTGTGTGTGTGTGTGTGTGTGTTTGGGCGAACATCACGTCTATATAAAATACCTTCTAGATTGTATATTGTATAAGATTTTGTAAACATGTTGTTGACTTGCTTAATTAAATAAATATAACTGAACCGATTATGATGAAATTTGACAGATATATTTTCAATACTTTAATCGGACCCGGATCTATTCTAGAGTCCGTCACTCTGTCAAACCTCAGGTTTCAAGAAAAACACGGTTTTTTGCCTAATATTTGAATTTTAAACCATCATTCAACCCCCGCCAGCCATCTTCTTTAGGTCATCATCCGTCCACCTGGCGAGGGTCGCGTCCTATGCGTGGTCTCCACTCTAGAACCCGTTTGCCCCATCTGTCGTCGGTTCTGCGACAGATGTGTCCGGTATATATTTTGGTACCATCATTTATTACTGATACCGCTCCTAATTCATGTATAACCTTCCCTAAGTTTGTTGGGTCAAAGTTGTAAGCGATTTAAAAACACGCAGCCGGGGTTTAGGGGCTGGGAAATGTACCTGAGCAGAGATTGTAGGCCGAGGGCATACCGCATGCATAGTGTTATGAATCTTTATTAAATATGTACATTCGTCTAGAGTTGACAGGTGTAAGATGGTAAGCGGTACGCGTGGTCCAATAATGGGAGCAACTGGCGCCTGGCACTGAAGGCCGATATTAGTGAAGACCACGTATACGAAAATGCAAAGTGGGACGACCCCCCGAAAGATGGAAGGATGACCGATAGATAATGCTGGTGGGGGCTGGTGGAGGGTGGCAGAAGACCGTGTGACATGGCGAGCGTTGCAGAGGTGGCCCACATCCTACAGAGGAGAGACATAGGTTGATGATGATACTAGTGGACTAATCCTCTCGTAGCCGTCTCGCAGCGATGTCTTTGAGATGTGATGCTGGAGGCGTATGTTGCGTATCCCTTGGACAGCGCGATGAACTAATGTGTCAACTGAACTCAAGGAGCTCAAAATCTTTACTAGGCTGTCTTCCATCTGCCTAAATCGAGTCCTTGAGTATTTCGGCCATATAGCCCGTAAAAGATCTGGTAACCTGGAAAGGCTTGTTATCAGCGAAGGCAAAAGACCGTGTGGCAGAAGCCACATATGCTGGTCTGACCAGATCCGCACCTCCTTAAATACCCAAATGCACGATGCCCTACATGCAGCCGTATACATACCTGGATGGCACAGCATCGCCCGGGACAAAGTGAGCCCCTGGTCACGACCCTCGGCAGGGAGGAGATCGACGTAATGAGGAGTGTAGTGGAATAATTTTGGTTAAATGATTTTAATTGTTGGTCAGTAAAGTACAGCTTACGAGTGTAGCCTAAACTCCTACATTCAGTGTGACCAGACCTAAAATCTGATTATTCATGAAAAAAGTTGCGAAATAACATCGCGCGCCATAGTCACTGTAGCAACATTAGCAGGAAATTATCTGGGCGATATAAAAGTGCGGCATCAAGGCATTACCTTAATTATATTACTTGACAGTTAGTTTCTTATTTATTACTCCGGCTGTCCGGGTTCGTCACAGACACGACTATATACTAGACATGGCAATAAATACATTCCTTCATTGATGTCGCAAGAATCGAGACATTTTAAATCAATAATCGGTGATGTGGTGTCAGCCTATGTATTACTCGTAAGTATTTTGTTCCTGTGTGGCGCCCTAGAGACGAAACGAGTTGACCGATTTTTTAAATTCTCACTTCAATCTTAAACATGGGAATGTCGCGACAACCAGACGCCATATTGTGGAAAAGAAAATATGAAACTCGACGAACTATACATAAATTGAGTGAGGTATTATCGTATAGGTATTTGAAAATCATTTTGAGGTTTCTGTTATTATTATTTTTTACGAGTGACCAATTAGGACATTATAATAATTTAAAATTGGTTAGCATCCATTCTCATAAGTACAATATAAATTTATTAGAATGGTGTACTCGTGGTCTCCACAACCGTCCGGTTATCAAACGCGACTGAACCTTTGGGGCTTTTGTTTATTGCTTTTTATTTCTTTTTAGTTTTTCGATGTAATTTTTTTACGGTATCGAGTTATTATGCTTTAAAAAAATATATGTAATATACGAGCAGCCGAAGCTTTTATACAACACATTATACAACACATTATACAACACATTATACACACTAGTGACGGTAGGCGCTCTTCATTGGGGTCTATAATGATGAGGCTCTAGTCTAGGTGACGGTAGGCGCTCTTCAATGGGGTCTATAATGATGAGGCTCTAGTCTAGGTGACGGTAGGCGCTCTTCAATGGGGTCTATAATGATGAGGCTCTAGTCTAGGTGACGGTAGGCGCTCTTCATTGGGGTCTATAATGATGAGGCTCTAGTCTAGGTGACGGTAGGCGCTCTTCAATGGGGTCTATAATGATGAGGCTCTAGTCTAGGTGACGGTAGGCGCTCTTCATTGGGGTCTATAATGATGAGGCTCTAGTCTAGGTGACGGTAGGCGCTCTTCAATGGGGTCTATAATGATGAGGCTCTAGTCTAGGTGACGGTAGGCGCTCTTCAATGGGGTCTATAATGATGAGGCTCTAGTCTAGGTGACGGTAGGCGCTCTTCATTGGGGTCTATAATGATGAGGCTCTAGTCTAGGTGACGGTAGGCGCTCTTCAATGGGGTCTATAATGATGAGGCTCTAGTCTAGGTGACGGTAGGCGCTCTTCAATGGGGTCTATAATGATGAGGCTCTAGTCTAGGTGACGGTAGGCGCTCTTCATTGGGGTCTATAATGATGAGGCTCTAGTCTAGGTGACGGTAGGCGCTCTTCATTGGGGTCTATAATGATGAGGCTCTAGTCTAGGTGACGGTAGGCGCTCTTCATTGGGGTCTATAATGATGAGGCTCTAGTCTAGGTGACGGTAGGCGCTCTTCATTGGGGTCTATAATGATGAGGCTCTAGTCTAGGTGACGGTAGGCGCTCTTCATTGGGGTCTATAATGATGAGGCTCTAGTCTAGGTGACGGTAGGCGCTCTTCATTGGGGTCTATAATGATGAGGCTCTAGTCTAGGTGACGGTAGGCGCTCTTCATTGGGGTCTATAATGATGAGGCTCTAGTCTAGGTGACGGTAGGCGCTCTTCATTGGGGTCTATAATGATGAGGCTCTAGTCTAGGTGACGGTAGGCGCTCTTCATTGGGGTCTATAATGATGAGGCTCTAGTCTAGGTGACGGTAGGCGCTCTTCATTGGGGTCTATAATGATGAGGCTCTAGTCTAGGTGACGGTAGGCGCTTTTCAATGGGGTCTATAATGATGAGGCTCTAGTCTAGGTGACGGTAGGCGCTCTTCATTGGGGTCTATAATGATGAGGCTCTAGTCTAGGTGACGGTAGGCGCTCTTCATTGGGGTCTATAATGATGAGGCTCTAGTCTAGGTGACGGTAGGCGCTCTTCATTGGGGTCTATAATGATGAGGCTCTAGTCTAGGTGACGGTAGGCGCTCTTCATTGGGGTCTATAATGATGAGGCTCTAGTCTAGGTGACGGTAGGCGCTCTTCATTGGGGTCTATAATGATGAGGCTCTAGTCTAGGTGACGGTAGGCGCTCTTCATTGGGGTCTATAATGATGAGGCTCTAGTCTAGGTGACGGTAGGCGCTCTTCAATGGGGTCTATAATGATGAGGCTCTAGTCTAGGTGACGGTAGGCGCTCTTCATTGGGGTCTATAATGATGAGGCTCTAGTCTAGGTGACGGTAGGCGCTCTTCATTGGGGTCTATAATGATGAGGCTCTAGTCTAGGTGACGGTAGGCGCTCTTCATTGGGGTCTATAATGATGAGGCTCTAGTCTAGGTGACGGTAGGCGCTCTTCATTGGGGTCTATAATGATGAGGCTCTAGTCTAGGTGACGGTAGGCGCTCTTCATTGGGGTCTATAATGATGAGGCTCTAGTCTAGGTGACGGTAGGCGCTCTTCATTGGGGTCTATAATGATGAGGCTCTAGTCTAGGTGACGGTAGGCGCTCTTCAATGGGGTCTATAATGATGAGGCTCTAGTCTAGGTGACGGTAGGCGCTCTTCATTGGGGTCTATAATGATGAGGCTCTAGTCTAGGTGACGGTAGGCGCTCTTCAATGGGGTCTATAATGATGAGGCTCTAGTCTAGGTGACGGTAGGCGCTCTTCAATGGGGTCTATAATGATGAGGCTCTAGTCTAGGTGACGGTAGGCGCTCTTCAATGGGGTCTATAATAATAATAATAATATAATAATAAATAATAATAATAAAAATCGTTTATTTACTTAAAAAAACTAGTACATTTTTTAGGAATTGGCCACTGGTGCCCAAACAAAGTTAATCTGAATCTCAGGCACCAGTTCCATTACATAAATTAGTATAATATACAATACAACACATATAGAATTTTAGCTTTTTTTTTTTTTTTTTTTTTTTGTTTTTTCCACTTAGTTTATAGATCTTCTTACATTTTACTATTCGCAATTATAAATTGAATTTTGTACCCACTATTTTAATATTTGTAACAATTCTTCTGTTGCTTCGTAGTTTAATTTATTTAACCAAGAACTTAAAATAATTTTACATTTATTATAGTTCAGGAAATTTACATTAATAGCTTTATTAATTTTGTTATAGAGGTAAACTGCAATACAGGGGTAAAACTTGCTCATAAAGGCAGTCTTAAATAATTTAGGATAAGGAATTATATGGGTTCTCTTAGTTTTATTGCAGACGGGATCATTTGAGTTTCTGTGTTTTTTAAGAACTGTTTGCAAAATAAAAAGTTGTCTCACACTCAAAACCTCACATTCTTGAAACAAGTCATATGTAGGGTATCTAAAGGGTCTAAAAGTACTCACTTTAAGGACGGCTCTAACAGCTCTCTCTAAGGATATTATGGCAGTCTTGTCGGAGCCGCCCCATACAGTAACTCCATATAGAAGCAGAGACTGGCACAGTGCATAGTATACCGACTTCAGTAATTTAGTATCTGCCACATGACGTAGATTTTTAAAAACATAAATTAACCTTCGCACTCGTCCAGTCAATGCCACCACATGGTCGTGGAAATTTAGGTTTTGATCTAATACAATACCCAGATATTTAATGGATTTCAACCTGGTAAGAGACGGACATAAACAGGTCTCCTCACCTCTACTGGAGCAAGAGTGGGCCAAAATGGACAAGGAATGGACTGGTTGGGATTTGTTTTTGATAGAAAAGGTTAAGTACTTTGTTTTGTCAGCATTATAGGTTAGTAAGTTATTGTCAATCCAGTTTAACACCACGTCAAGTCCACTCTGAGCATAAGAAAATACATTGTCCCAATTTTTTGCGTGGAAGCAAAGAGCTGTATCATCTGCAAACGAGACTATCTTACCGTTCCTTAAGTTTAAGCGACATAAATCATTAATAAAGGCCAGATGATGAGGCTCTAGTCTAGGTGACGGTAGGCGCTCTTCAATGGGGTCTATAATGATGAGGCTCTAGTCTAGGTGACGGTAGGCGCTCTTCAATGGGGTCTATAATGATGAGGCTCTAGTCTAGGTGACGGTAGGCGCTCTTCAATGGGGTCTATAATGATGAGGCTCTAGTCTAGGTGACGGTAGGCGCTCTTCAATGGCGTCTATAATGATGAGGCTCTAGTCTAGGTGACGGTAGGCGCTCTTCAATGGGGTCTATAATGATGAGGCTCTAGTCTAGGTGACGGTAATGTGGTATAATTAATATATAAATAAATAACTAGTGTGGCGTATATTGATTAGTAAGAAGAAATTCCCTTGCCTTACTGGAGTAACTCTGGCCTTACTGGAGTAACTCTGGCCTTACTGGAGTAACTCTGGCCTTACTGGAGTAACTCTGGCCTTACTGGAGTAACTCTGGCCTTACTGGAGTAACTCTGGCCTTACTGGAGTAACTCTGGCCTTACTGGAGTAACTCTGGCCTTACTGGAGTAACTCTGGCCTTACTGGAGTAACTCTGGCCTTACTGGAGTAACTCTGGCCTTACTGGAGTAACTCTGGCCTTACTGGAGTAACTCTGGCCTTACTGGAGTAACTCTGGCCTTACTGGAGTAACTCTGGCCTTACTGGAGTAACTCTGGCCTTACTGGAGTAACTCTGGCCTTACTGGAGTAACTCTGGCCTTACTGGAGTAACTCTGGCCTTACTGGAGTAACTCTGGCCTTACTGGAGTAACTCTGGCCTTACTGGAGTAACTCTGGCCTTACTGGAGTAACTCTGGCCTTACTGGAGTAACTCTGGCCTTACTGGAGTAACTCTGGCCTGACGTTATTTTGTTTGTTAGCAAATATAATTTTGGTTTCGTATGTTCTCCGCATACGTTGGAAACACACAGTTCAACAAGCATCAAAATTATGAATTCTCTTGAAATAAATTATAATAAAACAATAGCTTTTTTTAGAATTTTGAACGAAAGGGTTTTTCCGAAAGATTTTTCTTCGTAAAAACATCTCCAATCAATTGAGATGAAATTATCCGTGAAGAGCGGCGGAGATCAAAGAAACCGTTTTAATGCGCACTCAGTGTTGCCAGCGTCAGCGGAACCGACCCGAGGGGGTCATTAGCTTCCCCAAATTAGGGGTAATTTACACAGAAACGTCAACACGCCTATTTCTTTTGTCCATTCACTGCTGTAAAGTATCATCACGAACTTATTATTACCGACTTTACTAGACTTTCGTCCGGACAAAAAGGATGATTAAAATATTTAGATAAACGCCACGTGATTGGCTTGTCACTTTGGTTATTTCAACCAATGACGCGCCTCATAGACATTACGTTAAACATGTCAAAAGATAATCAGCTGGTTGTTGTTTCTGGCACCAAATTGATAAAAATAAATGCATTATGTCCCCAGATATGCACCCCCATACCGCAGCCACTATCCCTACGCGTGCATATACATTTGGAAACTCTTACATTTGTCGGATAATGTCGGGAAGATGTGAAATTCTATTTCCTATAACCTAGAGTCCTTTGAGCAAAGAGTGAAAAAGCAATGGCATAGTGGTATGGACTGATGTCGGTCGTCAGTAAATAAATTTTAAAAATTTAATGTCTGAAATTAAAGTTTAATATTATAATCGGTACGCGAGCTCCGAGAGCAACTAACGCTAGCGTACCGATTATAATATTAATTGAATTGAATTGAGTTGAGTTGAGTTGAGTTGAGTTGAGTTGAGTTGAGTTGAGTTGAGTATAGTTGAGTTGAGTTGAGTTGAGTTAAGTTGAGTTGAGTTGAGTTGAGTTGAGTTGAGTTGAGTTGAGTTGAGTTGAGTTGAGTTGAGTTGAGTTGAGTTGAGTTGACAGTTTTACTTGACCTATATCTATAGATTTAGTTAAGTACCTGCTTATTTTTATTTTCTATATCATTGTGGTTTATTGTTATTATTTATATGTTTCTGTTTTAAGTTTTTTTTAAATTATATAAGATACTTATTTGTGGAACCTATTAATAGGCATCTAGTTTTTTATATAAGTAATCATTTGTTAGAAGCCGTAATTTAATTTTTGAAGCATTAATTTAACGAAACTATCCGCTCCTGGAGGTTGTCTACTTGACTGTATGCAGCTGTACCCAGTGCTCCAGCATCGTAGAGTCCCACCGATTTGCCAATACGTTTAGGAGCCTATTTCTCTTCTGGATAGATCTTGTCCTATCAACCTTCATTAGAGCCTTCTTCAGGTCACTCATCCACCAGAGTATCTGGAACACTCCATCACACAGTTTCACGAGACAATATTATTAAATCCGATGTATTTATTAGTTTCCAAATTGAACGTGACTGTGGAGTGTTGCCAGTATCCACGATTCCGCACAAAATACGAACTTAATATCCGATATAAAATGTTACTATTGTTCTATCTCAACCAAACATATATGTTGTCACGGTTCTGTAGACTATTTTTTAAATTTATTTTTTATACTGAGCACCACATGTGACATCGCTCCCACCTGATGGTAAGTGGTAAGCGAGGTCATTACTCCCTACCACTATGCCAGCCTAAATATATGTTACAATAAAATAAAACTAAATAAAACACTTCGCTTGATGGACTTCAGGTTGTAGGAATAGGGTTAACACTGTCCGGGACTCTGGGAGAGCATTCTACATATTCTGCGTGCGACAGATGTAAGAGTTTCCAAATTTACTTATATTCGAGTAAGTGCGCGTAACGATAGTGGCTACAGGATGGCAGGATGGCAGGGTGGCAGGGTGGCAGGGTGGCAGGGTGGCAGGGTGGCAGGGTGGCAGGGTGGCAGGGTGGCAGGATGGCAGGGGGGAAGTGAGGAAGTGAGGCCCACTTCAGATATCTTTGTATTTTTATAATATTTGGGATTGTTTTTAACGAATGGATGTGTTAATTTTAAACGTTTATTCAAGAATACTGAAATAAAAATCAGTTTTAAATCTTTCGAAACTTTCGCTAAAAAAGTTTTAAATTATTTAGCAAAAAAAATATGAGTTGCCCATGTATCCTTGAATAGTCCATCGATGGTGCACAGTGGAGTGGTGCGGACCAAATTTATGGGTTTAATATGACCATTGTGAAGCGCCCAGTGGGAGACAATCGCACACTGGGAGACAGGATTATACCGGACCACTGGTATTATAAATTTCATTCGCGTGAAATAATAAAAGGATATTTTAAACCCTGCATGAATAACCAAGCTGCGGCTAAATGGTGGAGAGAGCTTCCAATTTGGTGCTTTCTGAATATACAGTACGTTCGAATGGTACAGTCACCATGACTCCATCTTGTCGAACATACACATTCTATAAATAGCTTTGGTCACTTAAGTGGCCGCGTTATCTGCTATATAAATAAATGTTCTGAACAACACGACGTGATATATTAATTGCCTTGCTAATAATACCATTGAACTTAATTTTTTTAAAACACTCATTAACTTATCAACAAGTACTCACTGTACCAGTAACAAGTACTGACTGCCTCCGTGGTCTAGCGGTTAAGTCCGTGGATTTAGACTCGGAGGTACCGGGTTCGATTCCTGGTCGGGACACAAAAATATTTATTAATGTAAATAAAAACATTGAATTAATATTTAATTTATTTGTGATATTTCTCGAGTTTGGTACGCTGGAGACATCGACGAGCTTGCCACTTGTCATGATTGGCCTATAGTAGTGAATCCGCTTATTTATAAGCGTGGTTTCTGACCACCCCGAAAGGGAAACGATCGTGATGAAGTACTCTCAATAATCCACAGAATATAATATTTAAAAAAACTGCCGCCAAACCAATCATACATATTCCTTTCTTGGTAATGAGGAGTTGTGTTGACCACCAGCACCTCGTAGTGTCGTCATCGTGTTGTATGAAGGTAGATGGAAAAAGTGAACAAATCGTCAGGTCAGTTCACAACTAGCAGAAGATGGTGTATGACTACTTTCCATATACTTCATATAGGAATGACATGAACTTATTTACTGGTTCGTAAAGTAACTACGTTGTCATTGTAATTGTAGAGACTATCTTTTCAGCGTAAAAAAATAATTTCATGTGAAAAACTGCCAGTGGTTCTGTCGTCTGTACACAGTACTGTGGAGCTCTACCTCTAGGGAGACTAACCCATCTTTAGGTTCGGTGGAGCCTACTTCGGTGAGCGTACTTGTCAGATGCCAGAAATATCTGGTCAGCAACATGTCCCAATGTTTCGGTTTCAAGTTTACCACAATTATGATTTCTTTATTTCCATTATGTATCCTACATAGATGTCCGTGTGGAAAGGAGGTCGACTGTCTTAGAGTTAATAGGCTCTCCTGTTCCAAAACCTCGACACCCTCGCCGCGTCGCATCTCAGGGGGACAGCGCATAAAGCGGGAGCCGCGGCCGAAAATGCGGAGTCCAGCAAGCGGCGCAAGTATGTAAGTATATTAAAAGATTACATATTTGTGTCGTTTGCTGTAGAAACTCTGGGCCCATGGAGTCCAAGCGCAAAAAAGTTTTTAAAAGACATAACACCGCGTCTTGTCGTCTCCTCCGGTGACAAGAGGGCTGACTCTTTCTTCGCCCAGAGAATCAGTATTGCAATTCAGCGGGGAAATGCAGCCAGCGTTCTTGCCACCATTTCACGCGGACGGGACTTATATCCCTATCCTTAATAGTAATATTTATTTAATAACTTAATATAAATATGATGATGATGATATGTTGTAAATATTTTTTTCGAATAAATGTATATATTATTCTTTAAAAAGAAGGCTCACGTTTAGTCACCAATAGAGCTCGTGTGGACATAACGTAAATGCAGATACGATTGTCATTAAATTGTTACTGCACACATCATTGGATGTGATTTACTCTACAATCTATTGGGGTAAAGACTTGTTAGTTGCTGTGTTGTTGTAATGGTCGGTAACTAAATCCTTATTAGTGCCAATCGTTCACTTATTTTCAACAAAGAATATTTCGAGTTGATTAATCCTTTTTCCATACAAAATGTATTTAGGTTTTTTCGATTTCTTGGTCATAGGCGTACGTATGAGGAGGGAGTATACAGGGAGGGGCAAGAGCATAACCGTTTGGGCCGCGGAAACTTGGAAGGTCTCTGATGTGGGATGCGATATGTTTAGACACATGACCATCTCACATCCGGGCGACCGCGTCCATCTTTACCGAGCACCTCAAGCTACGCAAATACGCCAACCTCGGTAAAGGTTGGCGTCGTTCAGCGTCGAGACGATGGAACCATAGAGATCAAGGAGATCTCCAAACGGCTGACGGAGAAATCTAAAGACAGGAGGGCAATTATTTCTGCCAACGTATTAACCTCGCTATACAGAAGGGAAATATTGCCAGGGATTATCTTGAGGACATGACATTTTTTATTAGGTGTAGTTTATCGTTTTTTTATTAAAGTAGTTTGTATTTTGTAAATATTTTTTCGACTAAATATCCGCCTTCATCTATAAATTCAACAAATATCCATTCTCAATAAGTAAAATAGTATTTTCATAAAATTATAACTTACAAATAATGTATAGTGCCTGAAAATATAGATACAATGATGTCTCATATATTGAGAAGTGGTCCCGGTACCACTTAGCTCAGTATAATTTAATTACGTAAAATAAATCTCCCAAAAATGTATAATTGAATTTGGTAGAGAGACGGTTCGGTACAAAAATTCCGTCGATTCATTTAATTGAATTCCTTTGTGTTTCTCGTTTTAAAATTGTGTGCAATTGAGAACTCACACTCATGCAACAGGAAACAGAGTTCTATCGCCACTGATACAGATGAGTTTCCAATCATAATGTTGGAGAATTTGGCCAACTCTCACCATGTTGGCCAAATCGGGTAGCTAATGTAATTATTTATTGAAAAGATAATCCAGAAATCTCTCGTTGATTGTACCTACGTCGTCGTTATGAAGCACATTGTGTCTGTAATATTTTTTTATTAAAATGATCGTCGTAATAATTCGAGCAAATCGACAATGAAGTTAGGAAGACGAGAGCGCGGGAAGTGTTCGCCATTTTGTTGATGACGTCACATCGCGCGCGGCCTGATGGCTCGTTTCAGAGAGATGTAATGTCGGAATTTATTTTTATAGTTATCAATGTGTCAGCCTATTTATAGGAATCGTTTTTACTTTATTGGTATTTTATGTCCCTAATCAGTCCGTAGTTCTGGGATTCTGTCGTTATTGCAGGCCAATCTAATAGCTGACGACTACGTCATTGACAACGCTATTTTAGTCGTCTTAATTATATTTATTAAAATGAAAAAAAAAACATTTACAAAATCTGCGTAATGAGCACCTAATGTGATGGCTTCACACAAGATTAACAACGGCGTAGAAGAAGTTGTGATATCTTCAGCTGCCCCGTCGTATTTACGGTGTTTCTCATGTGAATGGGTTTGGTTCGGGTTCCGATCTACGGAAATTAACGTCTTTTATATTTGCTCCGAGATTTTATTTAAAAGTTAGAATTATATTTTAGATTTTAAATAATAAAGTATTATTTGTGATGAAAGAGCGAGTATAGGAGACAAATACACTTTATTGTTCCAATGTTTTGGAAGATATTTTTCTCGTGATTCACAAAGTAGTAATAAAGTTGACAAGATCTGAAGTTGGCGATCATTCAAACTGCTCCCTCCTGCTACATTAGGTACACATAACTGATGTATAAACTACTAACTTGTCTAATAAATAAATATTACAATATCAAAGTAGAAATTATTATAAGTACGGATGAAAGACTCGGCTTAACGCTGTAGAAATTAGTGCAAGAGAAATTAATTCTGTTTTATTGCAGCACTTTTTAAAAGAATTTGGCCAAAGCAGGTGCCGACACTACATTTGGAGAATTAGATTTTATTTTACAAATAACAAGTTAATTTACTCCCTTGGGTGAGGTCTACATCCAGCAGTGGGGAGACACAGGCTGATGATGATCTTAACTTTAGTGTAAACTGTAATAAACTAGAAAAATTAAAGTATCATTGCGACCGTAACCTTTCTGGGGTAATCAGAAACCATTTTATTTTTATTTTATAGAAGCGGATTCACATTTAGCCAACGTTACTATATTCCCACCATGATAAGCGGCTAGCTCGTGGATGTCTCAAGTGTACCAAACTCGAGAAATATCCACCAGAAATCGAACCCGGTACTTACGGAGGGATTTTTAATAAATAATTAATGTTCCGGGCGGTATATTTATAAATTTAGTGCTATCGCTTATTTGTGCTGTACGTCTCGTACCAACAGTATCTGTAAGAAACACAATGTAACGAGATCCTCTCCAAGTTTGTTCGCAACAACTATCCACACTTCGTTAGTGTTGCGGGGGAGGGGAGGGGAGGGGGGGGGGGATGTACGGACACCGACACTAACTTTATTTTCCAGTCTTCTTCAAAGAAGTACAAAATTCCGCGTGTATTTTCAAATGTTTTTCTTTCCAAAATATACAACGCGGGATACAACTTTATACTTTGTAGATCAAGTCAAGTCAAGTCAAGTCAAAATATCTTTATTCACGTAAACCTATTACAGGCATTTATGAAACGTCATTAATTTAATTATTTTGAATGATTCTACTCCTGCTAGTAGAAGACTAAGCAGCAAAGTGGTCCAATAAGTAAGCTGTTAGCAGAAGACCAGCAGCTTAGCAGATTCCAGTGACCTGTTAATGTTTAATCTGACTGAGAAAGGAATCTGCAAGGAAAACTCAGCTATATCAGATTTACAAAATAAAACATATACAGAACTACACCACAACGATCAATTAAAAGATGACAGTCTACACTGAGAAATATAGGTAGATATTTGATGTAAGTAATTGAAAATTCTCCGTTAACATAATAAGTTTTACGCCGTTAAGATCAGTGTTTACGAATACAACACCGTTGAACTAACTAATGTCGTTACTATCACGAAGCAACGAGGTGCTGACACTCACGAATGTTGTTACTATCACGAAGCTACGAGGTGCTGGCACTCACTAATGTCGTTACTATCACGAAGCTACGAGGTGCTGGCACTCACTATTGTCGTTACTATCACGAAGCTACGAGGTGCTGGCACTCACTAATGTCGTTACAATCACGAAGCTACGAGGTGCTGGCACTCACTATTGTCGTTACTATCACGAAGCTACGAGGTGCTGGCACTCACTAATGTCGTTACTATCACGAAGCTACGAGGTGCTGGCACTCACTATTGTCGTTACTATCACGAAGCTACGAGGTGCTGGCACTCACTAATGTCGTTACTATCACGAAGCTACGAGGTGCTGGCACTCACTAATGTCGTTACTATCACGAAGCTACGAGGTGCTGGCACTCACTAATGTCGTTACTATCACGAAGCTACGAGGTGCTGGTACTCACTAATGTCGTTACTATCACGAAGCTACGAGGTGCTGGCACTCACTAATGTCGTTATTATCACGAAGCTACGAGGTGCTGGCACTCACTAATGTCGTTACTATCACGAAGCTACGAGGTGCTGGCACTCACTAATGTCGTTATTATCACGAAGCTACGAGGTGCTGGCACTCACTAATGTCGTTACTATCATGAAGCTACGAGGTGCTGGCACTCACTAATGTCGTTACTATCACGAAGCTACGAGGTGCTGACACTTACTAATGTCGTTACTATCACGAAGCTACGAGGTGCTGGCACTCACTAATGTCGTTATTATCACGAAGCTACGAGGTGCTGGCACTCACTAATGTCGTTACTATCACGAAGCTACGAGGTGCTGGCACTCACTAATGTCGTTACTATCACGAAGCTACGAGGTGCTGGCACTCACTAATGTCGTTATTATCACGAAGCTACGAGGTGCTGGTACTCACTAATGTCGTTACTATCACGAAGCTACGAGGTGCTGGCACTCACTAATGTCGTTATTATCACGAAGCTACGAGGTGCTGGCACTCACTAATGTCGTTACTATCACGAAGCTACGAGGTGCTGGCACTCACTAATGTCGTTACTATCACGAAGCTACGAGGTGCTGGCACTCACTACTGTCGTTACTATCGCGAAGCTACGAGGTGCTGGCACTCACTAATGTCGTTACTATCACGAAGCTACGAGGTGCTGACACTCACTAATGTCGTTACTATCACAAAGCTACGAGGTGCTGGCACTCACTAATGTCATTACTATCACGAAGCTACGAGGTGCTGGCACTCACTAATGTCGTTACTATCACGAAGCTACGAGGTGCTGGCACTCACTAATGTCGTTACTATCACGAAGCTACGATGTGCTGGCACTCACTAATGTCGTTACTATCACGAAGCTACGAGGTGCTGACACTCACTAATGTCGTTACTATCACAAAGCTACGATGTGCTGGCACTCACTAATGTCGTTACTATCACGAAGCTACGAGGTGCTGGCACTCACTATTGTCGTTACTATCACGAAGCTACGAGGTGCTGGCACTCACTAATGTCGTTACTATCACGAAGCTACGAGGTGCTGGCACTCACTAATGTCGTTACTATCACGAAGCTACGAGGTGCTGGCACTCACTAATGTCGTTACTATCACGAAGCTACGAGGTGCTGGTACTCACTAATGTCGTTACTATCACGAAGCTACGAGGTGCTGGCACTCACTAATGTCGTTATTATCACGAAGCTACGAGGTGCTGGCACTCACTAATGTCGTTACTATCACGAAGCTACGAGGTGCTGGCACTCACTAATGTCGTTATTATCACGAAGCTACGAGGTGCTGGCACTCACTAATGTCGTTACTATCATGAAGCTACGAGGTGCTGGCACTCATTAATGTCGTTACTATCACGAAGCTACGAGGTGCTGACACTTACTAATGTCGTTACTATCACGAAGCTACGAGGTGCTGGCACTCACTAATGTCGTTATTATCACGAAGCTACGAGGTGCTGGCACTCACTAATGTCGTTACTATCACGAAGCTACGAGGTGCTGGCACTCACTAATGTCGTTACTATCACGAAGCTACGAGGTGCTGGCACTCACTAATGTCGTTATTATCACGAAGCTACGAGGTGCTGGTACTCACTAATGTCGTTACTATCACGAAGCTACGAGGTGCTGGCACTCACTAATGTCGTTATTATCACGAAGCTACGAGGTGCTGGCACTCACTAATGTCGTTACTATCACGAAGCTACGAGGTGCTGGCACTCACTAATGTCGTTACTATCACGAAGCTACGATGTGCTGGCACTCACTAATGTCGTTACTATCACGAAGCTACGAGGTGCTGACACTCACTAATGTCGTTACTATCACAAAGCTACGATGTGCTGGCACTCACTAATGTCGTTACTATCACGAAGCTACGAGGTGCTGGCACTCACTATTGTCGTTACTATCACGAAGCTACGAGGTGCTGGCACTCACTAATGTCGTTACTATCACGAAGCTACGAGGTGCTGGCACTCACTAATGTCGTTACTATCACGAAGCTACGAGGTGCTGGCACTCACTAATGTCGTTACTATCACGAAGCTACGAGGTGCTGGCACTCACTAATGTCGTTACTATCACGAAGCTACGAGGTGCTGACACTCACTAATGTCGTTACTATCACAAAGCTACGAGGTGCTGGCACTCACTAATGTCATTACTATCACGAAGCTACGAGGTGCTGGCACTCACTAATGTCGTTACTATCACGAAGCTACGAGGTGCTGGCACTCACTAATGTCGTTACTATCACGAAGCTACGATGTGCTGGCACTCACTAATGTCGTTACTATCACGAAGCTACGAGGTGCTGACACTCACTAATGTCGTTACTATCACAAAGCTACGATGTGCTAGCACTCACTAATGTCGTTACTATCACGAAGCTACGAGGTGCTGGCACTCACTAATGTCGTTACTATCACGAAGCTACGATGTGCTGGCACTCACTAATGTCGTTACTATCACGAAGCTACGATGTGCTGGCACTCACTAATGTCGTTACTATCACGAAGCTACGAGGTGCTGGCACTCACTAATGTCGTTACTATCACGAAGCTACGAGGTGCTGGCACTCACTAATGTCGTTACTATCACGAAGCTACGATGTGCTGGCACTCACTAATGTCGTTACTATCACGAAGCTACGAGGTGCTGGCACTCACTAATGTCGTTACTATCACGAAGCTACGATGTGCTGGCACTCACTAATGTCGTTACTATCACGAAGCTACGAGGTGCTGACACTCACTAATGTCGTTACTATCACGAAGCTACGATGTGCTGGCACTCACTAATGTCGTTACTATCACGAAGCTACGAGGTGCTGGCACTCACTAATGTCGTTACTATCACGAAGCTACGATGTGCTGGCACTCACTAATGTCGTTACTATCACGAAGCTACGAGGTGCTGACACTCACTAATGTCGTTACTATCACGAAGCTACGATGTGCTGGCACTCACTAATGTCGTTACTATCACGAAGCTACGAGGTGCTGGCACTCACTAATGTCGTTACTATCACGAAGCTACGAGGTGCTGGCACTCACTAAATATCACAACTCCTCATGATAAAAAAAGAAAGGAATAATCGTCATCTTAATATGTTTAGGAAGTCTTGTTTCAAGCCGTGTTGTTTTTATATAAATATCACCACGGCAAGCTTACAGTATTAGTTCTTATTGAAAGTAAAAATTGGCTTTTGAAGTCATTGCAAATGGTACATACTTTCAACGAGAACAACAAATAGGTGGTAGGCGGACTGATGGTGGACGGTTATTGCCGTCATGTCCAGTCAAGCCGGCATAGTTTTAGGGACTGATGTCAGTCACGAGTGTCTGATTCCAGTTGTTAACATTTATGGACCTCACGCGCCACTTACCATCAGGTGGGTACAAGGTCACATGTCTTGCTAGTATATTAAAAAATAAACAGTTATTTTCACTTATACTCGGCACGCCTCGGCACGCTAGCCAGTCGGGTTGGCAAGGTAAAATAAAAGAGAAAGGAATACTAATAATTTATTGGATCAGACGCCTAGTCGTTTTTATAAGATAGGTACATTTTACTTTTGGAAAGTTCATGACAAATGGCAGCTTGTCCATGTGTCTAGCGTACCAAACTCGAAAAATAGCACAAATATACTATATTGTATCCCGACCAGAAATCGAACCCAGGTCTAAATCCATGGACTTAAAAGCTAGACCACATTACTATATACCTATCTATAACACGGTTTCCTCACGGTTAAAAGTGACATTCTGGTGGGATTTAGAAATTATGAGCACGGGATCGAGTGAGATAGATTCTTACAATGACATCCGCAATATATTGTCAGGTGTGACAAAATTATGTGATAAAAACGAAAAGAAAGCCCGTGCTACATGGTCAGTGCTATTTAGATCTCTATTCTGTTCCGAGTACCTCTAAACATCTCTCAATGTCTCTGCAGGAGATGAAATGATTATCTAAAAGATCTGCAAGCTTCAGCTTCACTATCGAGGGGAAAATGTTTAGCTTTCTACACAAAGAGTTTTTTCTATATAATGTTAGAGCCAGCACTTCTCAAGTGAGGTCTCCACTCCACACTGCGCGAACATATATCTGGCAATACTATTCAGTTAGGGCCAACACGATATATTCTTCGCACACCAGATATCAGAGAGTGCGTCCGCAGATTCCGTCAGCCAATATAATTTAAATTATTTGTGTTTGTTATTATGGGCCGGCAGTAAAACTGGCTAAGTATAATTTAATAGTCTACTTATTATGGGCCGGCAGTAAAATTGGCTAAGTATAATTTAATAGTCTACTTATTATGGGCCGGCAGTAAAATTGGCTAAGTATAATTTAATAGTCTACTTATTATGGGCCGGCAGTAAAATTGGCTAAGTATAATTTAATAGTCTACTTATTATGGGCCGGCAGTAAAATTGGCTAAGTATAATTTAATAGTATACTTATTATGGGCCGGCAGTAAAATTGGCTAAGTATAATTTAATAGTCTACTTATTATGGGCCGGCAGTAAAATTGGCTAAGTATAATTTAATAGTCTACTTATTATGGGCCGGCAGTAAAATTGGCTAAGTATAATTTAATAGTCTACTTATTATGGGCCGGCAGTAAAATTGGCTAAGTATAATTTAATAGTCTACTTATTATGGGCCGGCAGTAAAATTGGCTAAGTATAATTTAATAGTCTACTTATTATGGGCCGGCAGTAAAATTGGCTAAGTATAATTTAATAGTATACTTATTATGGGCCGGCAGTAAAATTGGCTAAGTATAATTTAATAGTCTACTTATTATGGGCCGGCAGTAAAATTGGCTAAGTATAATTTAATAATCTACTTATTATGGGCCGGCAGTAAAATTGGCTAAGTATAATTTAATAGTCTACTTATTATGGGCCGGCAGTAAAATTGGCTAAGTATAATTTAATAGTCTACTTATTATGGGCCGGCAGTAAAATTGGCTAAGTATAATTTAATAGTCTACTTATTATGGGCCGGCAGTAAAATTGGCTAAGTATAATTTAATAGTCTACTTATTATGGGCCGGCAGTAAAATTGGCTAAGTATAATTTAATAGTATACTTATTATGGGCCGGCAGTAAAATTGGCTAAGTATAATTTAATAGTCTACTTATTATGGGCCGGCAGTAAAATTGGCTAAGTATAATTTAATAGTCTACTTATTATGGGCCGGCAGTAAAATTGGCTAAGTATAATTTAATAGTATACTTATTATGGGCCGGCAGTAAAATTGGCTAAGTATAATATAATAGTATACTTATTATGGGCCGGCAGTAAAATTGGCTAAGTATAATTTAATAGTATACTTATTATGGGCCGGCAGTAAAATTGGCTAAGTATAATTTAATAGTCTACTTATTATGGGCCGGCAGTAAAATTGGCTAAGTATAATTTAATAGTCTACTTATTATGGGCCGGCAGTAAAATTGGCTAAGTATAATTTAATAGTCTACTTATTATGGGCCGGCAGTAAAATTGGCTAAGTATAATTTAATAGTATACTTATTATGGGCCGGCAGTAAAATTGGCTAAGTATAATTTAATAGTATACTTATTATGGGCCGGCAGTAAAATTGGCTAAGTATAATTTAATAGTATACTTATTATGGGCCGGCAGTAAAATTGGCTAAGTATAATTTAATAGTCTACTTATTATGGGCCGGCAGTAAAATTGGCTAAGTATAATTTAATAGTCTACTTATTATGGGCCGGCAGTAAAATTGGCTAAGTATAATTTAATAGTATACTTATTATGGGCCGGCAGTAAAATTGGCTAAGTATAATTTAATAGTATACTTATTATGGGCCGGCAGTAAAATTGGCTAAGTATAATTTAATAGTATACTTATTATGGGCCGGCAGTAAAATTGGCTAAGTATAATTTAATAGTCTACTTATTATGGGCCGGCAGTAAAATTGGCTAAGTGTAATTTAATAGTCTACTTATTATGGGCCGGCAGTAAAATTGGCTAAGTATAATTTAATAGTATACTTATTATGGGCCGGCAGTAAAATTGGCTAAGTATAATTTAATAGTATACTTATTATGGGCCGGCAGTAAAATTGGCTAAGTATAATTTAATAGTATACTTATTATGGGCCGGCAGTAAAATTGGCTAAGTGTAATTTAATAGTATACTTATTATGGGCCGGCAGTAAAATTGGCTAAGTATAATTTAATAGTCTACTTATTATGGGCCGGCAGTAAAATTGGCTAAGTATAATTTAATAGTCTACTTATTATGGGCCGGCAGTAAAATTGGCTAAGTATAATTTAATAGTATACTTATTATGGGCCGGCAGTAAAATTGGCTAAGTATAATTTAATAGTCTACTTATTATGGGCCGGCAGTAAAATTGGCTAAGTATAATTTAATAATCTACTTATTATGGGCCGGCAGTAAAATTGGCTAAGTATAATTTAATAGTCTACTTATTATGGGCCGGCAGTAAAATTGGCTAAGTATAATTTAATAGTCTACTTATTATGGGCCGGCAGTAAAATTGGCTAAGTATAATTTAATAGTCTACTTATTATGGGCCGGCAGTAAAATTGGCTAAGTATAATTTAATAGTCTACTTATTATGGGCCGGCAGTAAAATTGGCTAAGTATAATTTAATAGTATACTTATTATGGGCCGGCAGTAAAATTGGCTAAGTATAATTTAATAGTCTACTTATTATGGGCCGGCAGTAAAATTGGCTAAGTATAATTTAATAGTCTACTTATTATGGGCCGGCAGTAAAATTGGCTAAGTATAATTTAATAGTATACTTATTATGGGCCGGCAGTAAAATTGGCTAAGTATAATATAATAGTATACTTATTATGGGCCGGCAGTAAAATTGGCTAAGTATAATTTAATAGTATACTTATTATGGGCCGGCAGTAAAATTGGCTAAGTATAATTTAATAGTCTACTTATTATGGGCCGGCAGTAAAATTGGCTAAGTATAATTTAATAGTCTACTTATTATGGGCCGGCAGTAAAATTGGCTAAGTATAATTTAATAGTCTACTTATTATGGGCCGGCAGTAAAATTGGCTAAGTATAATTTAATAGTATACTTATTATGGGCCGGCAGTAAAATTGGCTAAGTATAATTTAATAGTATACTTATTATGGGCCGGCAGTAAAATTGGCTAAGTATAATTTAATAGTATACTTATTATGGGCCGGCAGTAAAATTGGCTAAGTATAATTTAATAGTCTACTTATTATGGGCCGGCAGTAAAATTGGCTAAGTATAATTTAATAGTCTACTTATTATGGGCCGGCAGTAAAATTGGCTAAGTATAATTTAATAGTATACTTATTATGGGCCGGCAGTAAAATTGGCTAAGTATAATTTAATAGTATACTTATTATGGGCCGGCAGTAAAATTGGCTAAGTATAATTTAATAGTATACTTATTATGGGCCGGCAGTAAAATTGGCTAAGTATAATTTAATAGTCTACTTATTATGGGCCGGCAGTAAAATTGGCTAAGTGTAATTTAATAGTCTACTTATTATGGGCCGGCAGTAAAATTGGCTAAGTATAATTTAATAGTATACTTATTATGGGCCGGCAGTAAAATTGGCTAAGTATAATTTAATAGTATACTTATTATGGGCCGGCAGTAAAATTGGCTAAGTATAATTTAATAGTATACTTATTATGGGCCGGCAGTAAAATTGGCTAAGTGTAATTTAATAGTATACTTATTATGGGCCGGCAGTAAAATTGGCTAAGTATAATTTAATAGTCTACTTATTATGGGCCGGCAGTAAAATTGGCTAAGTATAATTTAATAGTCTACTTATTATGGGCCGGCAGTAAAATTGGCTAAGTATAATTTAATAGTATACTTATTATGGGCCGGCAGTAAAATTGGCTAAGTATAATTTAATAGTATACTTATTATGGGCCGGCAGTAAAATTGGCTAAGTATAATTTAATAGTCTACTTATTATGGGCCGGCAGTAAAATTGGCTAAGTATAATTTAATAGTCTACTTATTATGGGCCGGCAGTAAAATTGGCTAAGTATAATTTAATAGTATACTTAAAAGATAGGCACTATTACTGGATTCACAATTCGAAAGAAAAATATAAACTACATATCACGAATACCCACCCGGCAGCCAAAATCTCACAAGCCTATTATAGTATCGTTCAGTAACCGTTACATAAAAGAAGATTTCTTAGCAGCTGTTCGACAATTTAAAGTTCTATCCGTTGCTGACTTGGGATTTTCCGATGAAGGTCGGATTTACGTTAATGACCACCTAACCGCTAAAAATAAAAATCTTCTAAATTTGGCAAAGGCTATGGCTAGGGAAGGGAAATTTCAATTTGTCTGGGTAAGGCATGGGAAGATCCTGACGAGAAAATCTCCTACTGCACCAGTTATAACAATAAAATCAGAGGCTGATCTTCTCAACTTTCATTAACGTATTCATTTTTGCTTTATTTTGTATAGTTTTTGATTTTATTATTCTCATTGTTGTTACATTTAGTTTTAATTTTGCTTTATTTTGTTTCATTACTGCTTTATTTAGTTTGAATTTTGCTTTACTTTGTTTCATTTTTGCTTTGTTTTTATATTGCTGCTCGTCTACCATATTGTTACCTATCCTAGACTTACCTATGTTGCTCATACTCGTATATATTCATTTTGTTCGCTTGTATTGCTTGTTCGTAATGCCGTTCTACTTGACTCATCGTATACCAGCTAGTATTGAAGATCATATGTTGTTATTCATTATAACTATCTATCTCTGCTTACGTTTATTAAAACCTAGTACTGTTTATCTTAGCTCGGATCACCACTTTCTCTTTAATAGTCATCATATTTCTACTGGTTATTTGTTCGCTGGGGTTCCAAGTGATGCCTTTAAATTTTTCTTTTATTTCACGGCACTTTATTATATAGTGCCTTTAGTTATTACCTTAATTTGTGATGGCATCACTTAACATCTACTATCAGAATGCCCGAGGACTGCGCAGTAAAACAGATACATTTAAACGCAATGTATGTCTTAACAATTATGATATAATATCAATAACTGAAACATGGTTACTGAATGGAGTGTTTAATGATGAGCTGTTTGACGATAGATATTTTGTTTGGAGGCGTGACAGAAGTTATTCGCAAACTAGCCAAACGCGGGGAGGGGGTGTGCTTTTGGCAGTTCACAGAAATGTTGGTGCAGTCAAACAGCGAACGGACTGGTGCTCTTCAGCTGAGGATTTGTGGATTACAATTGACATGAATAAGTCGAAATCTAAATGCAAAATTCACGTATGTACCTTATACTTATGCAATCAAAACACCGGTAATTCATTTTCCACCCAGCTCACTAACTTTACCAATAAACTATTTGACATTGTCAGTTTGTGTCCAAACGACAAATTTATCATCTTGGGTGATTTTAATCTTCCCAACATCAAATGGTCACTTGAAACTAACTGGTATGCACCAACTGATCTTTCAGGAGAGGCTCAAATAAATTTTATTGATACACTGGTGCAATGTAATCTTCTCCAATTTAATGGCTGCTATAACATTAACCACAGATTATTAGATCTCGTATTTTGTAATGATCCATTATACGTTAAATGCTGCGAGGATCCTTTAGTACCCGTAGATCAGCATCATAAACCTTTGGTGGTAGAAGCAAGTTGGCCTAAACTAGATTGTTTAACAAGTCCGCCCATGACAAAATTCTTCTTTGCCGCTGGCGATTATACTTCTATTTGCTCATGCCTGGATAGGGTAGACTGGGTCAATAGCTTATGTGAGGGATCAATCAATGAAGCTATTAATGTTTTCTATATGACTTTGTATGAATTAAGAGATAAATATATACCGAATAAAATTATAAGACATAACAAACACCCTCCCTGGTTTAGCCCTGCACTTATCAAAATTTTAAGAGAAAAGGCCAAATTTCTAAAGAGGTTTAAAATATATGGTAACCTTTCTGACTACCAGGCTTTCTCGTTACTTAGATCAAGAGCAAAGGCTATTGAAAATGACTGTTACAAATCTTTTATTGAAAAAACCGAGGCATCTATAACCGTTAATCCGAAGGCATTTTGGTCGTACATTAAATCTAGAAAGACAGGCGGAAATATTTTTCCTTCCAAAATGTCTCTCGGTAATGTCTCGGCAGAAACAGGTGATGCAATCTGTAACCTCTTCTCTTCCTACTTTCATTCAACATTCCTAGTACCTGATAGCTCTAGCTGTTGTCCATCTCTAAACTGTAATCCTTCTAGCTTTTCATCTACCTGTATTAATGACATTGAAATATGCCCACGCGAAATCTTGAAGCTTCTTGAAAAAATAGACCTGAACAAAACTGCGGGACCTGATCTCATTCCACCGCTGCTTATTGTAAACTGTGCTCGTAGTTTAGTAGTACCCCTTTCGTTGCTCTTTAAACGCTCCTTGGATGAAGGAATTGTACCCAGCATATGGAAATCTGCATTTGTAACTCCGATCTATAAAAAAGGCGATAAAAATTTGGTCGAAAATTATAGGCCAATCTCCAAATTATGCATATTTTCGAAAGTATTCGAAAGAGTGGTTTACCAGCAGGTATACTCAGCATTAAGCAGGGTTATTATTATTCAGCAGCATGGTTTTGTCAAGAGCCGCTCCACTGTTTCCAACTTGTTGTTGGCCAACGACTTCACAACGCGTAACATGGATTCTGGTAATCAAGTCGACGTCATTTACACAGATTATAGCAAAGCCTTTGACCGTATTGACCACATCATTCTTCTGCAAAAGTTACAAGCCGCCGGCATCCACGGCAACCTACTAAGATGGTTCTCGTCCTACGTCAGCAACAGGTCTCAGGTAGTGGCAATAAATGGTTTTCTTTCAGGATCCATGGTTGTCCCGTCAGGTGTACCGCAGGGATCTATTTTAGGTCCTCTATTATTTATACTCTTTATAAATGACATCGGTTCATGTTTTCACCACTCCCAATTTCTTCTTTTTGCCGATGACATGAAAATTATTAAAAACGTCAGTTGTATTAACGACGCCGAGTTACTTCAAGAGGACCTAAAGAGATTCGAAATGTATTGTGCATTAAATCACTTAGACCTAAATGTTACAAAATGTTTTTGTATTTCCTTTACTAGGAAGACCAACGTGGTAACCTTTAATTACTTACTCAAAGGCCAAAATCTAGTTGTCGTTGACAAGATTAAGGACTTGGGAGTGATGTTGGACGCAAAGTTATTATTTTCTTCACACATCGATGATATTATTAATAGAGCCTCAAAAGCCTTGGGCTTCATCATAAGATCTTCTACTGAATTTAGGTCTATAAAACCAATCAAAATATTGTACTGTTCTTACGTGCGTAGTATCCTCGAGTATGCATCACAGTTATGGAACCCTAGATACGCTGTTTATATCACACGAATAGAATCTATTCAAAAGAGATTTCTGAGATATATACAATTCAAAACTAAAACCTATGATTCGAGCTACGATCAACGATGCAAGAGACATCATTTGCTGCCACTTGAGACGCGTCGTAACATTGCAGACACAACTTACCTTGTCGATGTTGCGCGAGGGAATGTGGACTCTCCTGAGTTACTAAGCAAAATTCTATTACGTATACCCACTAGAAACACCAGGCAAAGTCCACTACTGCTTATTCCCCGTTTCAGCACAAATTACAGGCGTAACGCGTTCTTTATTAGGGCAGGTGAGTTGTTCAATAATCTTAATATCGATATTGATCTTTTTAATTCTACTACTACGACTATAAGACGCGCGATGGCCGACGAGCACTTCAGGCGAATAGAAGTTGTTTAGGTAGTATGGCAGTATTGAATTGTACTATTTTATATGTTTTTATTCTATTCTCATGTTTTATTATTATTTTTTGTTCAAGGTGTAACTATAAGTGGAAACTGTTAATTGGCTTTATTGTATCCAATCTTGAGCCTACTAGTGTAAAATAGCTGTAAGTTTTCCAAGCATAATAAATAAATAAATAATAAATTATGGGCCGGCAGTAAAATTGGCTAAGTATAATTTAATAGTATACTTATTATGGGCCGGCAGTAAAATTGGCTAAGTATAATTTAATAGTCTACTTATTATGGGCCGGCAGTAAAATTGGCTAAGTATAATTTAATAGTCTACTTATTATGGGCCGGCAGTAAAATTGGCTAAGTATAATTTAATAGTCTACTTATTATGGGCCGGCAGTAAAATTGGCTAAGTATAATTTAATAGTCTACTTATTATGGGCCGGCAGTAAAATTGGCTAAGTATAATTTAATAGTATACTTATTATGGGCCGGCAGTAAAATTGGCTAAGTATAATTTAATAGTATACTTATTATGGGCCGGCAGTAAAATTGGCTAAGTATAATTTAATAGTCTACTTATTATGGGCCGGCAGTAAAATTGGCTAAGTATAATTTAATAGTATACTTATTATGGGCCGGCAGTAAAATTGGCTAAGTATAATTTAATAGTATACTTATTATGGGCCGGCAGTAAAATTGGCTAAGTATAATTTAATAGTCTACTTATTATGGGCCGGCAGTAAAATTGGCTAAGTATAATTTAATAGTATACTTATTATGGGCCGGCAGTAAAATTGGCTAAGTATAATTTAATAGTATACTTATTATGGGCCGGCAGTAAAATTGGCTAAGTATAATTTAATAGTATACTTATTATGGGCCGGCAGTAAAATTGGCTAAGTATAATTTAATAGTATACTTATTATGGGCCGGCAGTAAAATTGGCTAAGTATAATTTAATAGTCTACTTATTATGGGCCGGCAGTAAAATTGGCTAAGTATAATTTAATAGTATACTTATTATGGGCCGGCAGTAAAATTGGCTAAGTATAATTTAATAGTATACTTATTATGGGCCGGCAGTAAAATTGGCTAAGTATAATTTAATAGTCTACTTATTATGGGCCGGCAGTAAAATTGGCTAAGTATAATTTAATAGTATACTTATTATGGGCCGGCAGTAAAATTGGCTAAGTATAATTTAATAGTATACTTATTATGGGCCGGCAGTAAAATTGGCTAAGTATAATTTAATAGTATACTTATTATGGGCCGGCAGTAAAATTGGCTAAGTGTAATTTAATAGTATACTTATTATGGGCCGGCAGTAAAATTGGCTAAGTATAATTTAATAGTCTACTTATTATGGGCCGGCAGTAAAATTGGCTAAGTATAATTTAATAGTATACTTATTATGGGCCGGCAGTAAAATTGGCTAAGTATAATTTAATAGTATACTTATTATGGGCCGGCAGTAAAATTGGCTAAGTATAATTTAATAGTCTACTTATTATGGGCCGGCAGTAAAATTGGCTAAGTATAATTTAATAGTATACTTATTATGGGCCGGCAGTAAAATTGGCTAAGTATAATTTAATAGTCTACTTATTATGGGCCGGCAGTAAAATTGGCTAAGTATAATTTAATAGTATACTTATTATGGGCCGGCAGTAAAATTGGCTAAGTATAATTTAATAGTATACTTATTATGGGCCGGCAGTAAAATTGGCTAAGTTTAATTTAATAGTATACTTATTATGGGCCGGCAGTAAAATTGGCTAAGTATAATTTAATAGTATACTTATTATGGGCCGGCAGTAAAATTGGCTAAGTATAATTTAATAGTATACTTATTATGGGCCGGCAGTAAAATTGGCTAAGTATAATTTAATAGTCTACTTATTATGGGCCGGCAGTAAAATTGGCTAAGTATAATTTAATAGTCTACTTATTATGGGCCGGCAGTAAAATTGGCTAAGTATAATTTAATAGTATACTTATTATGGGCCGGCAGTAAAATTGGCTAAGTATAATTTAATAGTCTACTTATTATGGGCCGGCAGTAAAATTGGCTAAGTATAATTTAATAGTATACTTATTATGGGCCGGCAGTAAAATTGGCTAAGTATAATATAATAGTATACTTATTATGGGCCGGCAGTAAAATTGGCTAAGTATAATTTAATAGTATACTTATTATGGGCCGGCAGTAAAATTGGCTAAGTATAATTTAATAGTATACTTATTATGGGCCGGCAGTAAAATTGGCTAAGTATAATTTAATAGTATACTTATTATGGGCCGGCAGTAAAATTGGCTAAGTATAATTTAATAGTATACTTATTATGGGCCGGCAGTAAAATTGGCTAAGTATAATTTAATAGTATACTTATTATGGGCCGGCAGTAAAATTGGCTAAGTATAATTTAATAGTATACTTATTATGGGCCGGCAGTAAAATTGGCTAAGTATAATTTAATAGTATACTTATTATGGGCCGGCAGTAAAATTGGCTAAGTATAATTTAATAGTATACTTATTATGGGCCGGCAGTAAAATTGGCTAAGTATAATTTAATAGTATACTTATTTTTTAATACTTGAATTTTTAATTTAAGTTATTTTTTTTTTCTTTTTGTAAACTCAAATAGTTTACAAAAAGAAAAATAAAAATAACTAAAAATAAAAAGTGCCTTGTGTGGGTCCATTACTAATGACCTTTGAAATTTTGTTGCAGTATACTTACTGTTCGATTGATATTTGTTTGAAATTAGTGTAGATTGTATTTTGTAGGTAAACTACAAATAAACATATTATTTATTATTATTTCTTTCAGAACGTCGTCGTTTCTAACCGCTTAATAATATACTTCGCTCGAAGGACTCTAGGTTATAGGACGGTGGAACACTGGCTGGGAGAGCTAAACACATCTTCAGCGTGCGACAGATGTAAGAGTCTCTAAATGTATACTTACCTACGCGGAGGAATAGTATAGTGGCTACGGTTTGAGGGTGCATTTTTTTATTAAGCAAGACACAGGGCGGTTGGATTTTTAGAATATATTGAGACGCGCATTATGAATGAACACACACCCGCAAGACGCCAGGCGTCTTGACCTATCCGCGGGTGCAAACATGCGGGCGGATGCGAACAGACGGGCGGATGCGAACAGGCGGGCGTATGCGAACAGACGGGCGGATGAGAACAGACGGGCGGATGAGAACAGGCGGGCAGATGCAAACAGGCGGGCGGATAAGAACAGGCGGGCGGATGCGATCAGGCGGGCGGATATATTTTTTTTTTTTTTTCACAGTTTCTAGATATTTAGGGCCAAGGAATAAATAGTATCGTTCGGCAGTTCCCTGAGGTTTATGCTTTATGTCAACATTTCCGTTGTAAACTATACTCTATAACATTGAAATAAGGATCAAAGTTTAGCGTTAAGCCTAAAGTACTCGACCTACACACTTGACATACACACATCAAAAAAGTCTAGGGATCAAGCATGTTTATGCGGATTTCTTGTGATTGAGATGTGGCTTTGTAATAAATTTATGATTTTATAAATTTATATG
The DNA here is from genome assembly GCA_910589645.1 of Tinea semifulvella. NCBI lineage: Eukaryota > Metazoa > Arthropoda > Insecta > Lepidoptera > Tineidae > Tinea > Tinea semifulvella. The sequence goes on from OU342619.1 coordinate 10,750,825, forward strand.
GATCCTTTTTGGTGCATTTCATAATTTAAAACAGGAACTGTCAATCAAATTCGAGTAAAAGATGAAAATCAGCTGTCAATATTTTCCCTATAAAAACATAAGACGCATTGAAGACATTATTAGTGCTACTGTTTCCCTACTACTGATTAAAACCAACGTTATTATGGAGCGGCGACGTCATTTAAGCAGGGAAGAAATGATCAGAGCTGTGGGAATGATAGAAGCTGGTTCCCGGCAACGTACTGTGGCTTTAGCTCTGAATACAAGTCAGAGTGTTATCAGTCGAATTTGGACACGTTACCGAACCACTGGTACCGTGGCTGAGCGCCATGGAGGACGGTATCGCTGCACCACACGGAGACAAGACCGATACATTCAAATCACAGCTCGAAGAACTCCAACAATAACCGCCATGATGTTAGCCGTGAGCCTTCATCGCTCTTCAGGGAACTTAATTAGCGACCAAACAGTCAGAAACCGCTTGCATGAAGTGAACCTTCATTCCCGAAGACCGCTACGGGTACCACCTATAGCAATGCACAATCGTAGGACTCGATATCAATGGGCTCTTGAACACAGAAATTGGACAGAAGAACAATGGCGTTTCGTGTGCTTTTCTGATGAGTCTCGTTTTGGTATGAGGCCGGATACAAGACGTATACGACACTGGAGAACCCCTGGACGCCAACAGCGATTAAAATCCTGCCAGGAAGTCCATCCTTATAGTGGTGGAACCATCATGGTATGGGCGGGTATTTCGATCGGCGGAAGAACTGAGTTGATTTGGATCAGAGGCAACCTCAACGCTCAAATTTATGCTGAGACGGTTGTATCAGACGTCATCGTTCCTCTACAAGTGCATATCGGTCCCTTATTTCAGTTAATGCATGATAATGCACGACCGCACACCGCAAGAGTTGTAAGACAGACTCTCGCCGCAGCTAACATCAATGTCCTGCCCTGGCCTGCTCAGTCGCCAGACTTGAACCCGATTGAGCATGCATGGGATATTCTTCAGAGGAGAGCTCTGCCGAATATGGAGGGTATCCAGTCGCAAGAAGACCTTTTTTTGTTGTTGCAACGAACATGGGCGGCCATTCCACAGCGTGATTTGGATGAACTCATTTTGAGTATGCCAAACCGATGTTCTTGTGTTGTTAGTGTTCGCGGTAGAAACACGGATTATTAATTGTTTAAGTTACCCAATAAAATTTAAAAAAAAACTGTTATTTCAGTCTTTTTTTCGAACTTTAATGTTAGTGGTTCAAATGTCAAAAATCCCTTTATTAGGAAAATGGCAATTTTTTTTACTAATGCAAAGGTGACTTGGTTTATCGTTACTGTAGACAAACGAAAACATTTTATTTGATCAATCCTTAAAGAAAATTTTAATGAATATCAATCAGGAGAAAAGTTATTGCAAAAATATATGTTGATCCCTAGACACTTTTGATGTGTGTACTTCATTCGAGTGTTTGGAGCATAAACAGCGGTTCTAAATACTACTAGAGAATATATTGGAAAGGGGCAGTCAGATTAGAGGGATAAAGAATTCAAACTAAAACTTATATAAAGCTACGTAAAATTTTATTTTATTCAGTACAAAAATCTACTTCGTAAAAAGCCAGGAGAAAGTTGGTACACTACATTTCTCAAAAGTACATTCAGACCTGAACACTCTTTAAACATGCTGCACAGAGATTGTTGAACATTGGATTAGCAACTCTTTGGACAATTTCTTTATATTAATTTTAACTATTTTAAATATGTGACAGGGAAAGATTTCTTCTGTCTGTATGACTCACTTTGAATACGTCGGTGCTGGCAGACGGAGAGGTCTTTCCCTAATATCATGTAAGTAGTGTTAAGTCTTTAGTTTCAATATATATTTTATTTACAATCCACTCTTTTATTCATTTTCTTGAACCAGTTCTCCACAGAGATCGCCTATAATACTAAACCCCTGTCGGTACTGTAACCTGCCCTTGCAGTTACAAAGACTATCCGATGCGGTTGGATGTAGGTAGTTGCTTTTATTTGATACGGAGAGGATGCTACTTTTTTGCGTCCTTATCGTACACAATATACTTTATTTATTTTTATTTATTTATTTAAAACTTTATTGCACTATGTACAAGGGGCGGGCTTAATGCCGCTAGGCATTCTCTAGCAGCTAACCTTTGGGACAATGCAGAGAATTTTGATTATGAGGTAGGTGCAAAGGGCTTAAAAAAGAAACTTATTAAAAATATTAAATAAACTTAATCTAAGATAAAACAATACATATTAATATACACACCAATACATACAAATATGTACGCAATAATACATATACTACACACTATATATATATATATATACTACATACAATATATCTTACATACACTGTTGGGAGCTGTTTAAGTAATATGAATATACCATCTTTTTAAAGAGTGATCTATTGGGCGCTTGGCGAATTTCTACCGGCAAATTGTTACTTTATTCAAAAAAAGTAACATACAATAAGACGAAATAAATCCTGACTTTGTTGTATTTAAAATAATTTGCGCGTCGCCAACAACATCCAGCACGGATTGTGTCGCGTTGTGTAGGGCTCATGGTCTGCTCATTTGTTAATCATTAATTATAAAAACTTTAGCACAAAATGCACAAGAATGGGTCTCGGTTAGAACTGCGCAGATTGTTGGTGAGATAGGAATAGCTTCGGGAAGCTTAACTGTATAGATAGGGCAATGACCTCTAGATTGGCCAAATACAGAGGGGACGGGTAGAGAATTGGATCGAGACAGGATTACTGTTCCCGGAGGCTGTCTTTAGAGGACCGCTTGAGACAAAGAAATATTTCATTATCAAGAGGCGCGGCATTTATATTTTAGATACAAGAACCGCATTGACACTAGTTAAAGATACTAGATAAATAACCGCAAACATTACTACCCCTAGAACTCTACGAGACTGACGGCTTCACGTGCTTTCCGAGGCACGTCCGTGTAGAACCGAGCCTACAACCGCGTTGACATTAGTTATATACAAGAGCCGCTCACACACACGCAAACTATAGTCTAAAGGCGGCAGAATCTATTCATTGTTGCTAACCATGTGGGATGCTGCTGCGGGTCTTCGATGGCTCAATTACTAAGGAATCAGCGTACTGTTGGTTCATTGCAAAAGTAAAATCAAGAAATAATTACTTGAATGAATTTACTTTATAAAATGTGAGAAAAATATAGTGTGACTGCGGTGCCGAGCGGCGCGGCGGCGGTGACCATCGCGACTCATACACTTTCAATATAGTGTGACTGCGGTGCCGAGCGGCGCGGCGGCGGTGACCATCGCGACTCATACACTTTCAATATAGTGTGACTGCGGTGCCGAGCGGCGCGGCGGCGGTGACCATCGCGACTCATACACTTTCAATATAGTGTGACTGCGGTGCCGAGCGGCGCGGCGGCGGTGACCATCGCGACTCATACGCTTTCAATATAGTGTGACTGCGGTGCCGAGCGGCGCGGCGGCGGTGACCATCGCGACTCATACACTTTCAATATAGTGTGACTGCGGTGCCGAGCGGCGCGGCGGCGGTGACCATCGCGACTCATACACTTTCAATATAGTGTGACTGCGGTGCCGAGCGGCGCGGCGGCGGTGACCATCGCGACTCATACACTTTCAATATAGTGTGACTGCGGTGCCGAGCGGCGCGGCGGCGGTGACCATCGCGACTCATACACTTTCAATATAGTGTGACTGCGGTGCCGAGCGGCGCGGCGGCGGTGACCATCGCGACTCATACACTTTCAATATAGTGTGACTGCGGTGCCGAGCGGCGCGGCGGCGGTGACCATCGCGACTCATACACTTTCAATATAGACACCATATGTAAACTGCAGACACTAACTATGCGTACACATTAAGAATGGAATTTAGCGGTTCTTGTATCTAACTAAACTTTAATAATACGTAGGCGCTGTAGTAAAAAGCGCTTTACGAATCGACGTCTGATTCACATGCGTTTCTCAACCTCATTCCAAACGTATTCTATACGGGAATTCCACTTCTCGTCATCCTGCGAACTCCTTGCCAATCGATCACGGTCTTTCCGACCCCTTTTTATTCTGATATAAGGTTCAATTTATTCGTTTTAGCTGCACCATAGTATTACCTACTCGGTTCCCCAAAGGATCGGAAACCGACAAACTCTTCAAAATTCAATTCGACAATTTTCAATTTTCCGCTCGGCTGCCCCTCCCCCCCCCCCCCCTCCGCTGGAGCTCGCTCTATCACTACGCCCGACCACTAATTGGATGACGACACTTACTTCTGACCAACTCAATTCACCAACTATTTGTGTATAACTTTATAATAATAAATTATTTATTGTACAAGTGCAAAACAAGTGCTACCTGCAGGCGAGCTTAATGCCGTAAATGCGTTTTCTACCAGCTACCTACCTTTGTGACTGAGATCTGTAATAAGGGCGTGCAGAAGGTTACGAAGAAAATAGAGCACGTTAAGCCGTCGGTCCCGGTTCCACTAATACCAACTTGCGGAATAGTTAATAAATTGTCATTAAAATTGTCATCAGACCCTCACCACCCGTCTGGCCAGCGTGGCGAGTGTAGGCCAAATTCTCCAGAAATGTATTCTGGAAGGCCCATCTCCAGCAGTGGAGAACTCTGTGTCGCAATAAGTCGGTAGATATAGATAAAAATGTTAATATTATCCAGCTTTTATTTGCCCCTTAATTTTTCGCGTCAAATTTACTGATTTTGATTTTTACCAATAATTTAAAGATTCACGAGTTTTGATCTGACGATTTTAGGATTTGAATATCAGTCTGGGTTCAAACTTGGCCATTTGTAAGTGTTGCGTAAGTGTATTGCGTACCCCACGTCCTGGCCCGTAACAGTACCCCACGTCCTGGCCCGAGGGTGCGGAGGTTTTATTAACGTTCTCCTCAGAGGGAAAAACGTGCGAGTTGTATTTGAAGAAGAAAGAGGAAGGAATCGATTTTATTTTCCATTTGTGAAGAAATCCGGTTATCCGTATTATAGCGGGACGTAAATCTATCCGGACGTTATCCGAACCGCGGGGATCGGAACGTCCGGATCTCACCCCTACATCCAGGAGTTAGGGCGCACGATCCAGGGAACGGAGACTCGGCTGTTCTATATTAAAACCAATTAATATCAGCTCCATTGGAATAAAAATGAGAGTAGAGTTAATGGAGTAGAAATGAGGTCTTTGCGTCGGATATATGAAGTAACTTTGATGGACCGTATACGTAACGTAATAATATATATATATATATATATATATATATATACGAAATACGCAAAAGGGTAGGTATAAAAGAAAGCATAGGTACAAAAATAAGGAAAGGCATGCTCCGATGGTTCGGGCATATTGAAAGGATGAGCGAAGAGAGATTGTCAAACCAGATATATAATGCGAAAGTTGTGGGTAAAAAAGACCCTGGCCTATCACGATCAAATAAATAAAACATTAGCTGAAGGTGAATTAAAAAGCCATCGAAACAAAAGGGCATGTATGAAGAGGTTGATGAATGTCGAAGAAGCGAAAGAGGTATGTGTATGTGATCGTGACAAGTGGCGCTCAATTGTCTCTTTCTGCCTACCCCGAAAGGTATTTGGCGTGAAGATATCTATATTGGAATAAAACAATGATTATTTAAAAAAAAAAGTTTTGATGTTGTTATTACAGCCACTAGAACAAAATAAGTGAATTATCATTATGAACATATCCCAGGGATTGAACCCGGTATCTCAGCATCTAAATCAACGGACTTAACCGCTAGACCACGGAGGCAGATAACAAATCGTCCTATAGTATCTTTTAGACAATATTTCGGATGAATTTTCCTTTTAGTGTGCCCTAAACAACAGCAAGACTTGACCAGTCCTGGTCTTGCACAAGAACAGCTCATCTCAGTCTTGGGCTTGGTGTTGCACTCTTAATATTGGCCTTGCGTAAGAAATAATCTTGCAAGATTCTTGCTCTTACTGAAAATTTATATTTGCTTATAATTGTAAAAGGATACCTTGTGAGAGTCTCGTGTCTGTTCGGAAACTACTATCTCGAGAACTATTAGTCTGATTTACTTTTATTTCAATATTGGAATGGCAACAAGGTTGTTGACCAACATGTATACAAACGTTGTTACAAAAACAATACATATATATATATATACGCTTTACATGTTGGTTTATTCATCAATACGTACAACTTTGTCAGAGCGAAAATAAATAGTCAGTCTCACATCGAAACAGTAAGTAGTTTTGGAGATATTTCATGAGAACCGACAGACACGAGAGCCTTCATTAAAAACCAATTAAATATATATTTTTTAGCAAAATTATAAAAAATGTGTAGTATGTTGTTATGGTCTTGCTAACATATCGGCGGCCTTACCTTGCTCGATTAGTACCATCACGACCGCAATCCCTTGGTCAGAAATCGGTCTCCTTTTTGTCGGTAGTAGGTTTTTAAATTGTACAGCTTGAGTCCATGTGTTGCCGAATGTAATACCTCTGACTAAAGGTTTAGGATATTTCTCAAAGATTTTAACATTTCTCGAAAGGAAATTGACACCTTCAAAGAAAAAAGTAGAATTATGTCTCGCACCTGCCGGGAGGTACATCATTCTGACTAAACGACTGACCGACGACGTCAGGGGTTTCATATTCCATCAACATAATATTGTATTATTTAGTATTAGCCAATCTATCGTTTTGGATATCCACAGAAAAACACGCTTAAAGCTATTTATCCCGAATGCTTAAATTATATGCAATATGCGATGGATTACAATGTTAGGTCGTCTTCTAGATCACATGTAACTGTACAATGTGTAGTCGTCTTCTATAAATAAATAAATATATAAATATTTCCAGACAGGTCACACAGCGCAATCTAGTTTCCGTGGTAAGCTACGAGGCTTGTGTTACGGAAACTAGATGGTTGATAAACTACATATTATACTTTTTTTTTTGTAAATATATACATATTATACATATAAACACCCAGACCGAGACAAATTATACAATGTACTTGCCCCCGGTGGGAATCGAACCCACGACCTCCCGGGTTCACGGCAACGTTTGTTACCACTAGACCACGGAGGCGGTAGATCACATGTACACAATGTGAAGTCGTCTTCTAGATCACATGTCACTGTACAATATGAAGTTGTCTAACCGATCACTTGTCACTGTACACAAAGAGATTACAGATAAGATATTGGTTGTTATTTTCATATTGAAATTGTTATTTATTTTTTTGGCGCTATCTGCTTTATTCTTCTCTTGTCAAAGAAGAACATGTTTTAAACTTCCGTAGCATATTGCCTGTTAAACAGTAAAATCAATTTGATAATTCATTTCGACAACGACCTAAAACGGCAATGCTAGACTAATTAATTGTCCTAGATTTAATTCTCATAATGTTTGGCTTCTTCCCCCATCTTGTTACATGTCTAAGTCTTTGCCTACAATGGAACAAGAAGCAGTATACTCATAGTAAAGCGGACGACAGAATGATGTCTCGTAAAGACATAAAATTGCGCGTTGTTTTTGTTATTCTCTTTACAAATAGAGTGAACCCATAAAGTGTAGCCCCTCCCGTCCCCTGCCCTCCTCCCCATCCCCTTCCCCTCGCCGGATAAACAAATTCAAATATCATATAAACATGTCGTAGGATTTTCTGGGTAAGAACTTTAGCTCGAGTAGGGCTGTGGTTTGCTGCGAGCTTAGTGGTTTGTGGCGGCTCATACCTCTCCCACTGTAAACCGCAAAACACTATTACTTAGTTTAAGCGCGTTAAAATATACAGATAAGTAATTTGTGGAGAGAAATACTACTGACGTATCAAAGACAGCTAAATAGTAGTAAACCAAGTTCAAAACATAAATGAAAATAGTCTATCTCTGATAAAATTAAAATTAAATCTAGACGACACACACGACATGCATTTGGTGCAATACAGAATTTAAATCAATTTATTATTATTTATCAACATTAATATTCGTTTGAACAAAAGTGAATAAAGCACAAAATATTTTCTAAAATTTGTAATTGATTTAACTATCTGTATACTACTAATGCATGTAATAAAACGAAGAAAGTTCTCAGGCGACAGACTGAATGTTATTCTAAGTGTACTCATTTCGAATTTCTATCAGATAATTATTTTAGTACATGCAATATTCAAAACTACTATTTAAAAGTAATTAAGTATATTTCTATTAATGTTACAGTTACATCGCCGCCCGCTCCGCCACCCGCCCCGCCCGTCTCGTATCCTCGGCCTCCCCTCGTTACGTAGCATTATCCAGGTTACCTGCAAGTGTCGCGATGTAAACACGTTTTTATGGCGCCTTTATAAACCCCCCTACCTGCAAGGTTGGCTAAATGTACCGGTTATAATTAGAACCGCCTACCGATAGTCGTACCTAAATAGCTTTCACATAGTCTATGGCTATTCTAATAAGAGGCTGGATATTGTAGGTTTTCGAGGAAAGTTCTAAGATTTAATACAACGATGATTAAAGCTGCGAGCCGTTTATGGTATTACCAGCCTGTTACTACAGTATGCAAGCAAGAATGGGAGGAACTGATGCCCTCGGGTGTTTGCCTTACAATTATTGTGAACTTACAAATGTGGCTCACTATACTTGCTTGGTATAGATAAAAAAAGAAGTTGCGAATATCTGTGTGCCGTTCAATATGTGGCCTCCCTCGGCGGGGCATATATTTGCATGTGCTAAGTGTTCCCCGTGCGGGTGACAGCTGTCAGTCCGACATAACGTGTTTATTTACGGAATACGTTTGAGGACATTTTTACACGACCTGCGAGTGGCGGGAACACTTCTGTCAACATAAATAATTAAGGGAACATTACACTTAGTCACAAATACATCATCATACATCGATGCTTTCTCATTCAGCACGGGAGAGTGTGAGATCTATGATATGTTCTGGAAGACCTATCTCCAGCGGTGGAGCTGTCATCATAAACGCGAGCCAATACTTATAAATAAATAAATATCTTGCACAATCTTTTAGCTTTTAGACTAAAATTAAAAGATACAGTTTAGGTACGTGTTAACTTAAATCAAAATAATAATCATCGGTCAAGAAAATCCAATTTCAAATATCGAACATTTCGGTTCTCGTAGATGTCTTTAGTATTGCTACGAGAATGTGTGTCGGTGTGGTGCATAGAACGATACATTTCGGTTCTCGTAGATGTCTAGTATTGCTACGAGAATGTGTGTCGGTGTGGTGCAGGGAACAATACATAAATTTACGTACTACGTGAATTAGTTATTTAAGATGAAGAATAGAATAAATTTTTCTCCCCCTTGTCCCGGTGGGTACTAACGGTTGGCTGAGATTAAAACCTAGTAGTGACGTGAAGTAGATGAATAATTCATTAGTGAGTGTTCTGAGTAGAACAATGCACAAAGGGAATTCAATTTTAATATGAAATGAACGCGTATCTCATTTTAATTTCCTCGATTATTCCATAATACGGCGATAGCAGGCAAATGTAGGCCACAGATCGACGGTGCCACTAGAGCTGACAATGTTGGTAAAAAGTTTTGCAGCCGTTCAGACTTGCAGCCATATAATAATTGACTGAAACAATATTTAGCTATACTATTATCGGCTAATTAACAGCTGCTATGACAGGTCAGAGTATACCTCGTATATGTGTAAAGAAAATTGAAATAAAAACAGGATCGCTTTTATCGCTTCATACTGAAATGTGTGAAAGGAAGGTACTGGAGTTGATATATTTAGATTTGTTATCGTATTTAGCATATTTAGCAAGATTAATCATAAAGTCGCCACGTATCAACAGTTGGTAAAAAAGAACCATTTTCTTATTGGATGAGACATTTTAACCAATTTTACAACAATAATAATTTAATATTAACATTTATGGCTTTATTATAATGTCTCAGTAAATTGATGACAGCACCATTTACTTTTTTAAATGATACTTACGATTTATATAATGACAAAACTTAAATCGGAATAGCTAAACAATGATAATATTACATTTTTATAAAATTATTCATTAATAAAAAATAGTACAAAATATTTGTAAGATATATATATATATATAATTATTTTTAACAAAAATTTGATGAATAAAAGTAGCAAGAACTTTGTCTGGATTCCCGCTTCACTGCTGGACATGTATGACGTGTAGCAATTACTTTGTCTGGATTCCCGCTCCACTGCTGGACATGTATGACGTATTAAATCATTTTTAGCGCGACTATCTCCAGAAAATTCTACCATCTTTTTTTCTTGAGAATACTCAATAAAAATTTTAGATTCTAAACGCTAAAGACCTGATGTTTCTATTGTGAAAGGATGAAAAATCATTGGTTAGACTTAAATATTTCATCTTAGATTTTTTATTTAAAAGTAATTTGTAGAATTCAGGCAAAACTCGCACAACCAGACAAATAATTTAAGTACGACATGAAGTCGTCAACTAATAAACATGAACTAACGAACAAAACTCGCACAACCAGACAAATAGTTTAAGTACGACATCAAGTCGTCAACTAATAAACATGAACTAACGAACAAAACTCGCACAACCAGACAAATAGTTTAAGTACGACATCAAGTCGTCAACTAATAAACATGAACTAACGAACAAAACTCGCACAACCAGACAAATAGTTTAAGTACGACATCAAGTCGTCAACTAATAAACATGAACTAACGAACAAAACTCGCACAACCAGACAAATAGTTTAAGTACGACATCAAGTCGTCAACTAATAAACATGAACTAACGAACAAAACTCGCACAACCAGACAAATAATTTAAGAACTACATCAAGTCGTCAACTAATAAACATGAACTAACGAACAAACATTTCGCTTACGAAAATCAGAGAATATTATAATTTTGTGGCATTCATTTAGGTAATACCATTTGAAATAAACGTTGTAAGTCTGCAGCGTGACCGTCACTATTGGGGGGGAAATGATAATATAATGAATACTAATGAGTCTGTCTGCTCACACATCTATATCGTAATGTGCTGGCCAGGCATACTGTGCAACAATTGTGTTACCTACACATGTAGTAATAAATCAACCTACATTACTGCTTTTAAATTCTGAAAATAATAAACTAGCTGTGCCCGGAATAGTGACTTTCGGCAGCGTTTCTTTTTTTAGCCATTTTATTTTGCAAATAAAATACATACAATTAATATTTTACTGCAAATAGCTTATTTAAGTACACTTTTATACACGAGCGACGATTATAGTTTTTCCATCTTTTGCTAAAACAATAAGATTTTGCGGATTTGAAACGCGTGAGCATGCCACTAGAGTTGCCAATGAGAAAAACTTTTGACTGTAGTGACGTCCCAGAGAGTAACTAGTGATGTAGACTTCGATACCAAGACCAAGCCGGCAACTTGACGACTGTAGTGACGTCCCAGAGAGTAACTAGTGATGTAGACTTCGATACCAAGACCAAGCCGGCAACTTGACGACTGTAGTGACGTCCCAGAGAGTAACTAGTGATGTAGACTTCGATACCAAGACCAAGCCGGCAACTTGACGACTGTAGTGACGTCCCAGAGAGTAACTAGTGATGTAGACTTCGATACCAAGACCAAGCCGGCAACTTGACGACTGTAGTGACGTCCCAGAGAGTAACTAGTGATGTAGACTTCGATACCAAGACCAAGCCGGCAACTTGACGACTGTAGTGACGTCCCAGAGAGTAACTAGTGATGTAGACTTCGATACCAAGACCAAGCCGGCAACTTGACGACTGTAGTGACGTCCCAGAGAGTAACTAGTGTAGACTTCGATACCAAGACCAAGCCGGCAACTTGACGACTGTAGTGACGTCCCAGAGAGTAACTAGTGATGTAGACTTCGATACCAAGACCAAGCCGGCAACTTGACGACTGTAGTGACGTCCCAGAGAGTAACTAGTGATGTAGACTTCGATACCAAGACCAAGCCGGCAACTTGACGACTGTAGTGACGTCCCAGAGAGTAACTAGTGATGTAGGCTTCGATACCAAGACCAAGCCGGCAACTTGACGACTGTAGTGACGTCCCAGAGAGTAACTAGTGATGTAGACTTCGATACCAAGACCAAGCCGGCAACTTGACGACTGTAGTGACGTTCCAGAGAGTAACTAGTGATGTAGACTTCGATACCAAGACCAAGCCGGCAACTTGACGACTGTAGTGACGTCCCAGAGAGTAACTAGTGATGTAGACTTCGATACCAAGACCAAGCCGGCAACTTGACGACTGTAGTGACGTCCCAGAGAGTAACTAGTGATGTAGACTTCGATACCAAGACCAAGCCGGCAACTTGACGACTGTAGTGACGTCCCAGAGAGTAACTAGTGTAGACTTCGATACCAAGACCAAGCCGGCAACTTGACGACTGTAGTGACGTCCCAGAGAGTAACTAGTGATGTAGACTTCGATACCAAGACCAAGCCGGCAACTTGACGACTGTAGTGACGTCCCAGAGAGTAACTAGTGATGTAGACTTCGATACCAAGACCAAGCCGGCAACTTGACGACTGTAGTGACGTCCCAGAGAGTAACTAGTGATGTAGGCATCGATACCAAGACCAAGCCGGCAACTTGACGACTGTAGTGACGTTCCAGAGAGTAACTAGTGATGTAGACTTCGAAGTGCCCACTTAAATGTTATTAGGAGAAAACAAATCGTAAAATCTAATTCTCATTGAAAAACGAGGATAAATAAAAAGAGGGGGAGAGAGGTGAAGGTAGGGGAAGAGAGGCGAAGGTAGGGGAAGAGAGGCGAAGGTAGGGGAAGAGAGGCGAAGGTAGGGGAAGAGAAGTGGATATCTTTGAAAATTTCAATCATCAATTTGTTGAGAACTCCAGACTGTTTGTGTTCTCGTCAATCAAACTGTCAACACTCCCCCCCTCCCCCCCCTCCCCCTCACTACCCCATATTGTCATCGCCACGACATTGCCACCTCTAAACATTTACCAATAATGACCAAACTCCTACGTACACAATTACACCGCCTCGTTTGAAAAATATAAAATTTTAACTAGACTTACTGCGGTTTGTGTTTGAGATTTTATTTCTAAAACGCTTAACCGGGTTTAATCCGTCATTTGTAATATTTAATGTTGACAAGAAACATTCTAAGCAAATTATGGATTCACCGTGCGGGTGCCGGGTCCATCGTGTAGAATGTAGAAGAATGGTGTCGGACCGACAATCGGCTGGCCTCCTATTTTATTTTATTGCGCAACAAAGACGCTCGCCATTTGCCACACCGCTCCTCTCCCTCCCCAACCTAATACAGCATGATTCCGTTAATGTCGTCTTGGAAGCTCGTTCCATAAGTAATAGCGATAGGAAGTAAGATTTATGTAAAACTATCCAAAACACTGATCTTTCGGTCACAAGCCCGAGATACTCCCCACACTTCTCGTATATACCTAACACGAGTTATATTATGTTCTCTATTAGATCTTTTAGCGAGTTATGGTATAACTTCACTATTACTTATTTATTTAAGTTTCGGAAAATATTGGAGAATATAAATGTAACATTCTAATATCGTGACTGTACAAACAGACAAACACCACCCTTAATCTATTCAGATCTTTTCCTTACTCAAATGAGCTCCTTAATATATTCGAAATAGGTTGGATTTTACCGCACGGACCTTTTCTCTTTCGCTTCGTAAGGTCGGGGGGACATTTATTGACGGAAATCAAATTAGCAAACCATTTAAAATGAAGAGATGTCGGCAGATATCAGGCAACGAAACGTGCGACATCTTTGCTAGAAATAATCTAATTAATATCATCTTCTCCGATCGACTTTCTTTTGTCATGAGAACTAAGTACAGCTTCTCAGTTTCTCGAACGATGAATATATAGACAACGTTTAACTTGACGCACGTTTTTTGTTTAAGATTACCTTAATTAAAAACTGAAAAGAAATAAATAAAAAGCAATAAACCTGACTCAAAAAAAAAGAAAAGAAAAAACATCCCCAAGGACTCCGTGTTTCCGCTTCAGAACTACTAGTCGGGTCCCATTGTAGGGAAAGTTTGAGAACTACTAGTCGGGTCCCATTGTAGAGAAAGTTTGAGAACTACTAGTCGGGTCCCATTGTAGGGAAAGTTTGAGAACTACTAGTCGGGTCCCATTGTAGAGAAAGTTTGAGAACTACTAGTCGGGTCCCATTGTAGGGAAAGTTTGAGAACTACTAGTCGGGTCCCATTGTAGGGAAAGTTTGAGAACTAGTAGTCGGGTCCCATTGTAGGGAAAGTTTGAGAACTAGTAGTCGGGTCCCATTGTAGGGAAACTTTGAGAACTACTAGTCGGGTCCCATTGTAGGGAAAGTTTGAGACTACATAGTTCCTTTTCCACAATATTGCGCCTGGTTGTCGCCATACTGAAATTTGAATAATGTCATATCTTCAGTGTTACCCGCATGATTGAGACGAATCGATTGACGTGAGAATCATCACAATACACGAGTAAATAGTACATAGGCTGATAAATAATTATTTCTTCTTTGCGTCGCGCAGTCGGGTAACAAAATGTCAAGCTTACTATCCTCCTTCACGCTCACCATCCACTCACTATCCTCCTTCACGCTCACCATCCACTCACTATCCTCCTTCACGCTCACCATCCACTCACTATCCTCCTTCACGCTCACCATCCACTCACTATCCTCCTTCACGCTCACCATCCACTCACTATCCTCCTTCACGCTCACCATCCACTCACTATCCTCCTATACGCTCACCATTAGCTCACTATCCTCCTTCACGCTCACCATCCACTCACTATCCTCCTTCACGCTCACCATCCACTCACTATCCTCCTATACGCTCACCATCCACTCACTATCCTCCTTCACGCTCACCATCCACTCACTATCCTCCTTCACGCTCACCATCCACTCACTATCCTCCTTCACGCTCACCATCCACTCACTATCCTCCTATACGCTCACCATTAGCTCACTATCCTCCTTCACGCTCACCATCCACTCACTATCCTCCTATACGCTCACCATTAGCTCACTATCCTCCTTCACGCTCACCATCCACTCACTATCCTCCTTCACGCTCACCATCCACTCACTATCCTCCTATACGCTCACCATTAGCTCACTATCCTCCTTCACGCTCACCGTCCACTCACTATCCTCCTTCACGCTCACCATCCACTCCTATCGTGCTCTTGTCTCTAACCAACTAAATGCTGAATCATTATGCCGATGCCGTTTTGAAAACGCTCATTTAATGGCGTAATATTATTATCTTTATTATTCGATGTTATTAAGTCCGTAAATTGTCAGTAGCAATAGATTCTTAACTCTACACATAATTGGATAATTAATGATAGTTTAATCATTAATTATCCAATTACTATTTAATAAGGAAAGCAGTTTAATAAAAGATTAATATAATCTTTATGTTACTTAGAAAATGATTTTAGATTTTTTCTTTCTATGCGAAATTTTCATTTCGTATTTAGTTCATGTAAGTTTCTACTTTTTTTTAGTATCAAATCCAAACCATCAATACAGTGCCGAGTACTATCTATATCCAAATAAAAAGTACTCCATATCTAAAATATCTCTATTTGTAGAAATGAGTCTGTTTTTCTGTTTGTTATAGCAAACCTCCACCACGTGTCTATCGCAGGTAATCATTTGTTAAACAATTCAATCCTGCGACAACCTTTTTATGTCAATTACATTTTTTTTATTTTGTTTGTCAAGTTTCATTAAAGAGGAACTTATAGATAGATAAATTATTTATTGCACAGAAAATGAAACATTTTACAGTTATAGGCAAGCTTTAGTCTGAAAACATTATCTAACAGCTAACCTTAAGGAGAAGTGAGCAGGGATTGTGGATGCATGACCGCTAACCTTAAGGAGAAGTGAGCAGGGATTGTGGATGCATGACCGCTAACCTTAAGGAGAAGTGAGCAGGGATTGTGGATGCATGACCGCTAACGTTTGACTAAGATTTTTATTGAGAAAGCTCCTTATAACCAAAATGAAAGCTATAGTACTTATCTACTGAGATATAGACAAATAATACACAATTGTAGTTACTACATACTTATGTTTAAATTCTAGTGTTTTAAAGACGACTGTTTTGCTCATGTAAGTAAAGTTACTAACAACTTAAGGTTTTTAATTGATTACTTCTGCCTACGTATCTTCTATCGACCGATTGCAGAAAAGATGATTTAATTAATTCATTATCAATATTTAATATACGCCACGTGTAGTTAGCATGTTAATTTTTTATTTCAACCAATGACGTACCTCATAGGCATACGTTAAATATGTCAAAATATAATCAGCCTCTCTGCAACCGGCCGTATTTCTATTATGTTGTTTAGTGTGCAGAGCCGCATTCTACAGCGCGGGTGAGTACATACGAGAACGAGAACCATCACTCACATCCAATTTAAGATATATTTGTAACATTTATATTTTATAGTGTTTCGGTCACCAGTGTGAAGCTTTAGTTAATGGATCCTTTGGATATGCTTTCGTAAGTAACTTATTGTTTTTATCAATCTATAGTTTTACAGCCGTTTGCTTATTATCTTGCGACATGTTTAACTTGCCTATGAGCCACATCATTTGCTTAAAAACCAAAGTGACAAGCTAACTACCAATCACGTGGGTACATAAAAATATTGATGCATTATTTTAATCACCTTTCTGCAACCAGCCGTTAGTCTGTGTATATTAATTGCGATTTTAATTTATATATCACAGTTTATAATGTTAAAGCTTATTTCTAAAGATACCGACAGCATTGCTTTCAGTCATATTGCTTGTGGCAGTAACGTTATGCCTAACATACAGATATCTTGACTTGCCTGTCCTTAGTTCCCCTCAATTTGAATAACATTCTAATTATTGTCAATAATTTCAGTGTCACATCTCTAACTGTTCGTCCACTGTGAGTCACTTCATTTAAGTATAATTACGTAAGTACAAGTGTTGCCCCTTCTAGTAACGTTGTGGGTCTGTACAAGTGTCGCCCCTTCTAGTAACGTTGTGTGTCTGTTTAAGGTCGACGGAGACTACAGTTACGCTGGAGTAAGTCATGTTGTATCAGACATACCAATGGTAACAGGCTCTAATTAATACTTTTATTATAGCGTTCTTATTATATTCCACATTCCATTTCGTGTTGTACAAACATTAGCCACCAGGATTCTGTGCGAGTGAGGGAGCCTGTTGCTTTTAATAAACGTACGAGTATATAATTATATTTTAGTATTCAAAATGATTAGGTCAAAGTTGTCCTGACTCTTTACGTGAGCGGCAACAACTTGTATACAGTTATGCTGTTGTTCTTTCAGTGTGATGGCGAGAACTGTACCGCTACGGTAAGATTTAATCTTTTTGCGCTAGATATTTATTTATTGAGTAAAAATTACGCAAGGATGCTGGCACCCTTCTCCTCTGTATTTTGAGACTAATACGTTGGCAGAAGTAAGTATTGCCAGCCTTCATGTCTCCAGATTTCGCCGTTAGCCGTTTGGACAACTCTTTGTCCGTATATCATTCTACCTTATATGTTCTCAGAAGGATGATCTGTTATTAAAATTAAGTTCAGATGTAGTGCATAATAGTTTCTATCTTATTTTATCGGAAAAGTTCGTATTTATCGTGCTCTCTCAGTTAGCTTCAGTACCCGTCGTATTCTTCTTTCTTCTTAGTCGCTACACTCTTGGCAGAGTGGGCGTGGTCGCAACCTCCATCGGTCCATGATCGGTCCATCTCATCGGAGACCTACCACGGATCCTCTTTCCATCGACTTTACCCTGGATGTATGTTTCTCCACGCCGTGACACGTGTCCGAAGAAAGTGAGAATGCGTAATTGTACAGTCGAGGAAAGGCGTTGTTTGATCCCCAGTTCCTCCAGTATGGATTTGTTGGTTCGGAACTACGTCCATGATATGACCAGCATTCTCCGCCAACACCACATTTCTAGATTAATACGTTTTTATTCTGTTTCGTGTAGGGTCCACGTATTCGAGCATACAGAAAAATAGGGAACACAAGAGCTCTAACCAGACGGATGGTAACGTTTCGGTTCCTCCATATCTTATATAGTTTTTTTCCTTTTTCATTTGCAGCAACTACATCATTATTTCTATATTACTTCCCTCATCGTTTCAGTGGTTTGTTTGTATATTTATTTATTTATTTATAGTATATGTGTTATGTAATAGTAAGTAAATATTGGTATGTATATATTGATATATATGGACTTACTTAATATTGCACCTACCATCTATACTGTCTAAATGTCCTAAAGGTTTGGCTGTCAGAGAATGCCTAGCGGCATTAAGTCCGCCTTTGTACATAGTGCAATAAAGTTTTAAAATAAATAAATAAATATCTTCTTCAGCTTGTCCATACCCATCGTATAATTGATAGACACTTCGGGCGCCGTCGTTTTCCGATTGAGACCCGAGTTTTCCTGATAATAAATACATTATGCGCTAGATCTGTAATCATGCACGTAACTGCTTTTATAGAACCAATCAAATGACTGATGGCATAGCTTAAACATTTATGAGTTTGATTACCGTTTTGGTTAAGTATGATTTTATTACTGTGTCTCTCTCGCAGGCTCTCGGGTCCCACTCTACGGCGCGGGTAACTTATTGATTTTGTTACTGTGTCTCTCCCACAGGCTCTCGGGTCCCACTCTACGGCGCGGGTAACTTATTGATATTGTTACTGGGTCTCTCCCACAGGCTCTCGGGTCCCACTCTACGGCGCGGGTAACTTACTGATATTGTTACTGGGTCTCTCCCACAGGCTCTCGGGTCCCACTCTACGGCGCGGGTAACTTATTGATATTGTTACTGGGTCTCTCCCACAGGCTCTCGGGTCCCACTCTACGGCGCGGGTAACTTACTGATATTGTTACTGGGTCTCTCCCACAGGCTCTCGGGTCCCACTCTACGGCGCGGGTAACTTACTGATATTGTTACTGGGTCTCTCCCACAGGCTCTCGGGTCCCACTCTACGGCGCGGGTAACTTATTGATATTGTTACTGGGTCTCTCCCACAGGCTCTCGGGTCCCACTCTACGGCGCGGGTAACTTATTGATATTGTTACTGGGTCTCTCCCACAGGCTCTCGGGTCCCACTCTACGGCGCGGGTAACTTATTGATATTGTTACTGTGTCTCTCCCACAGGCTCTCGGGTCCCACTCTACGGCGCGGGTAACTTATTGATATTGTTACTGGGTCTCTCCCACAGGCTCTCGGGTCCCACTCTACGGCGCGGGTAACTTATTGATATTGTTACTGGGTCTCTCCCACAGGCTCTCGGGTCCCACTCTACGGCGCGGGTAACTTATTGATATTGTTACTGTGTCTCTCCCACAGGCTCTCGGGTCCCACTCTACGGCGCGGGTAACTTATTGATATTGTTACTGGGTCTCTCCCACAGGCTCTCGGGTCCCACTCTACGGCGCAGGTAACTTACTGATATTGTTACTGGGTCTCTCCCACAGGCTCTCGGGTCCCACTCTACGGCGCGGGTAACTTATTGATATTGTTACTGGGTCTCTCCCACAGGCTCTCGGGTCCCAGTCTACGGCGCGGGTAACTTATTGATATTGTTACTGGGTCTCTCCCACAGGCTCTCGGGTCCCACTCTACGGCGCGGGTAACTTATTGATATTGTTACTGGGTCTCTCCCGCAGGCTCTCGGGTCCCACTCTACGGCGCGGGTAACTTACTGATATTGTTACTGGGTCTCTCCCACAGGCTCTCGGGTCCCACTCTACGGCGCGGGTAACTTATTGATATTGTTACTGTGTCTCTCCCGCAGGCTCTCGGGTCCCACTCTACGGCGCGGGTAACTTATTGATATTGTTACTGGGTCTCTCTCGCAGGCTCTCGGGTCCCACTCTACGGCGCGGGTAACTTATTGATATTGTTACTGGGTCTCTCCCACAGGCTCTCGGGTCCCACTCTACGGCGCGGGTAACTTATTGATATTGTTACTGGGTCTCTCCCACAGGCTCTCGGGTCCCACTCTCGGCGCGGGTAACTTATTAATATTCTATTCAGTTTCTGTAGTAATGGACTGTGATTAGAAACTATTTTCATTTATTCCAGTGTCTGAGCCACGGCTGTATTGCGAGAGTAAGTTAAGATCAATATTTTCTCAAGTTATATTACATCATACCAGACGTTTATTTGTGTTCTGTTTTTAACAGTGTTTAGGTAAAAACTGTGTGGCGCGGGTAAGTTTCTTGAAAAATCCTTTACAGATACAATATTTAAATATTCTAAATACATATCATTTGGTACTACTAGTTTATTGTTCAGTTTTATTAAATCATTTAATTATGTCGATTTGCCGAAATAAATCAATAAATAAAAAAAAAAATTAGGTGCCTGGTCCCCACCAGGCTGGTCCCCACCAGGCTGGTACCGCTGTACCAGGTTCTTTAATCTTATAGCTAAAATTGAAAAGGTTATTAAATGATCGTTGTGTTTTAATTCGGTATCTGCTTTATTTTGTAATGATATAGCGGAGTTTTCCTTGCAGATTCCTTTCTCAGTCAGATTAAACATTAACAGGTCACAGGAATCTGCTAAGCTGCTGGTCTTCTGCTAACAGCTTATTTATTTTTTGGACCACTTTGCTGCTTAGTCTTCATTTCATTCAATATATTTAGTTTTATAAAAATTCCTGAATAGGTTTGGTGATAAAATATATTTGGACTTTTGACTTTTTGAAACAAGAAATATAAATGTTGTGCACAAGTGTGTATTTTATTCGTTGTAGAATTATCTATCGTCTATCTTTCTGTTGCCAAGAGTACAAGTAAATGAGTAAAGTATCATCACGATCGTTTCCCTTTCGGGGTGGTCAGAAACCACGCTTATAAATAAGCGGATTCACATTTAGCCAACTTTACTATAAGCCAATCATGACAAGAGGCAAGCTCGTCGATGTCTCCAGCGTACCAAACTCGAGAAATATCACAAATAAATTAAATTATTTTATTTACATTAATTAATTAATATTTTTGTGTCCCGACCAGGATTTTAACCCAATTGCGAACAATTATTCAGTTATATTGTTTTATCTGAGAGTTGCACAAATGACGTGTTACAAGGTTGTACTCGCATACTCGTAGTAGGCCCGTCGTTACTTAGTGTTGACAAGTCGCAATCACAAGATTTAACTTATTCTATTTTTTTTTACTTATTCTCTCACTCGCACAATCCAATATTTTCAAAGGTTTTTCAAGTCTGAATGTAATATTAACTGTTTAAGAAATAAAATATGACCAAAATGTCCTTGATTGTATTTTCTAAAAGGTTTATACCGTCTGTCTGGTACATAATATATTTGTCGTCATATTTGGTGTCGTCTTCAGTATAAATAAAAGTGTAAATGAAATAAAAACACTTATAATTGTTTCGTTTTGGTCAAGTCTGAGTAAAAAGTCGTCTGTCAATGTCATATTCTAACAAAAAGGAGGTTATAGTCTGTCAAAAGAGGTCGGGCGCGCCGCTACAAGGTTGAGAGAGATTTCTCAATAAAACACCCAGACTTGAAAATTCTTATTCTTCGGGTTAACGTCTTAAATATATTTTATGTTGTAGTGCGCTTCGAAGTACCACGACTGCAGTTCCGTGGTGATGGAGGCGCCGACCACCAAGATGGACGACGACGAACTATTCAATATTCAATAAATATAATTTACAACATATTAACATAGTTTTTAGAGTGAAAGGAAAAAGACCGAGAGGTCCGACCAAATTCACTCCACCACCAATACTGACGTGCATGATCTGAGCATGCCGCCGAAGAAGGAACACAGGCAGGTGGATTTCTATCATCGAAACGCACACCAATTGTTCGAGAGGTCACGACCCTCAACAGTGAGGAAACACGACGCAAGGAGTTCTCTCGGTTCGCATTCTCTTTGGATTTGCCAAACATAGCGCTGATATACTTCCACCTACTCGTAGTTGCAAACCTAATAAATAACCTAAAGTTGTAAAGAAAACGTTAAGCGTCGAGGAAACGTGGCGCGCTTTCAGAAAAACTTGAAATAAACATGAGACGCTTTTCCGCACAATCCCAGATGTCTAAATAATAAAAATACCGTGTGGCGTCGTTCTGCTCCCTCTAGGCGGGTGCGAGCGGGACGGCGATAGTGTCCGAGTGTTCATAACGGAGTGGCGTGATGGATGACCCATCCGCGCAGACTGACGCGAGCTCAAAGAGTATTCACATTTGATAAATCGGCACAAATAAATACGGACACTGTTCTAAATATATCAAGCTTTAGGAACCATCAATATTAGTAATCTAGGTCTTACCTTTTTAAGTAACCTTTTTTAAAGTAACGCGAGTACAATATTGAGGTGAGATCCTTCTCGAACTCACCAACAGCCGTTATAAAGTTGCATTACTGCTTATATTGAAACTTAGTCGTTTGAGTCCTTACTGACTTGTGGAATCGTTATGAAATTGTTAATTAACACAATTATTTTTGACATCAACCCCCTTCCAACCCGTTGGCCAGATCGTGGCCAGTGTAGGCCAAAACTCACTCTAAGATAGCGAGCATCGATAACTACAGGCGCAGCGCAGCTTAATCTTCTACTTAGAGGGAAGTGACATAGGAAGGCATAAGCTCACTTGTTCGGGAGCATTCGAGGCAAACGGATATATTTATATTAATATCTTCAAGTTTTATTTTCATTACTGAGATGGGCCTTCCAGAACATACATACGAGTATATCTAGAGAATTAGGCCTCCACTCGCCTCGCTGGTCATGCGGTTGACGAGGATGTTAATTTTTAATGACAATTTATTAACTTTTACACAAGTTGGCATTAGTAGAACCGGGACCGACGACTTAACGTACTTTCCGAGTCAAGGGAACGGTGGAAATCTACGACATGTGTATGTAAGAAAAGTGTATTTATTATTGATACATTATGTCGGTTTGAACCGACATTTGTAGGATTTTAAGGAGAGCACTTTTACAACCGCGCCAATAAGAAGAGTACTCCAAACCAAAAGAATAGTAGTATCATTGAAAATCTTGTCTGTTTCCAGCCAGCTTGTGTACTCTGTGGGGATATAAACCAGTGTATAGGACGAACGTAGCGACCCCTTACATCCTTCACTTCTATATACAGACTGCAATAAACTGGACACATTGCTCAATGCAGCGACCTCCATTCTCAGCTCACTTTAACGCTTCCTTTATGTTTCGCTTCATCTACTGTCTTGTGTGGATTCTTGAAGTCGGGGCGGCCTTAGGGATTGCAAGGTCCTTATCTCTATTGAGTTAGTTTTAACTTAACTTGACGAGAAGTGAAAATAAGAAATATAGAGTAATTTTTATTTATTAGATAAACACAGCCCTCGCCAACCCGTCTGGCCAGCGTGGCGAGTGTAGGCCAGTCTTCAGATATATGTTCTGGAAAGCTCCTCTCCGATAGTGGAGGTCTAGAACGCTGTGTTCTTTAGGGACTGTAATGAACCGCAATACCTCAAGAACAGCTTTGCCTATCTCTCTTCGTTCCATGATAAATCTCTTCGATCCTCTCACAACTCTCTTCTTTCGATCCCTTCGCATAACTCTAGTTTCATTTCAAACTCATTTGTCGTTGTAGCGACAAATTTGTGGAACAATTTGCCTCCTAACATCAGGCAAGTAACCACCAGATCACTATTTAAAAAAATGGTCTATTCGCATTTCCATTCCCAACAATTTAAATTTAAATTTGACGAATCCAAGTGTTCCTATAGGCTCCTAAGGATAATAAATAAACAATAAACAATATACAATATACAACAAAATTTGTAAGTATATTATTATGTATGTATGTATGTGTAGGTTTATGTATTCGTATTTAGTTTATTATATGTATATTTGTATGTATGTATATGAAGTTGTATGTATGTGGCTAGTTATTAAATAATACTTTTGATATTTATATTTAATATTCCAGCACCTACTTTCCAGTAAATGGTTTAAAGTTTTCCCAATGGTTGGCCATGATAAAATGTCTTGCGGCATTAAAGCCCGCCTTTGTCTCTGTACAATAAAGTATTAAATAAATAAATAAACGCAAAGAAATTATTAATCATAATCCTTACAGCTTCTCTCGCTGTTAGGATGACTGAGAACCGTCATAAATGTGCCGAGTTACGAAATTTAAGTAGTACTACTACTATTATTATTATTATAGTAGTAGTAGTACTACTACTATTATTATTATTATAGACTATGCTGGTATAAACATTCCACATGTTTGCTTTGACTTTGACTTTGCTTTGCGTGTCATCTTAGCGCATGATAATCTTCTTTGTATTGTTTCAATTTTAGTATATGTGGTGTCGTACACTTGTGGAGGTGTGTTCTCCGAGAAGTCAGGCCATTTGATTGATAACGCTGGAACATATAAGTGTATTTCCAAATATTTGTTCTCCCTGTATCGGCTGTCCCAAAGGTACCATTCTACCAAACATACCCATAATGATACTGTCACAACGACGATTATAGTCGACGGCATTTACTTTTTGTGATATCACATCGTCAATTCATAATAACACAGAACATACACCACTCTGCCTTCGGAGCGGGCCTTGAGATAAAGGGTAGATTGTGCGGCAAACATGGCTTCTCTCCCACTGTTCGGTTTCGATATTTCAAAAACTGACATTTGTGTGTGGATAATGAAGTTGTCAAGGCAAGATAAAGAAAGTTCGTTGGTCTTGTGAAGGTCGGGTTGTGGTAAAGTTAGTGATTGTCTTTATACGGAGCGCACGAATCAATAAATCAACTCTATAGAATCCATTTGACAGGCTGCTGAAAGGAAGTTACCTACTTTATTTTGTCAACTATTTACAATATTGCTTAAATAACATTACATCCGATTTTATTGGTCACGTGACTATTGAGAGACGGTTCTTCTAAATTGCGACAAACAAATGAGCTTCGAGACGTTTTTGCGTTTATAGTGGTCCGGTCAAATTAATATATTTATATTTTATTTGTATATTATTGTACATTTTTTTAATTGTAAGTGTAGTCATCCTCATCCACGCGTTCATTCGATAAATATTTAGTTCTTATATTGTATAAAATAAATGAACAAATTAAAAAAAAAAAAAATACAAACAAAATGGTGCCGCACATCTAACGGAATTTATACGTAATGAGAGATGCGGAGGTGAGGAACACGTGACACGTGCTATATAAGCGTAAACTGTCTGTATACACATATCGTGAATCGAAGTCGAACCTGAAATAGTTTTTAGAAATAGTTCATTAAACATCGCTATTGTTGCCTCCTCTCTGTACACAATCATTTGAACAATCGTTGGAATGTTAAGCTGAAGATTGGAGAACGTTTCGATCTAAATGGAAACGATGAAGTATAAAATGATAAAACTAATGAAATCTCCGGAAACTTGTGAGCGCGTAGTGTGTAGGAGGTACGTGTAGGTACGTGTAGGTACGGTGGGGACGTACCGGCCGACGACAAATAGGCAATTTGTACGCCACATTCAATCTTATTTATTACAACGCTGCTCTTCAAGTACCTACAACTCGTTGTAATATAGTTACACCCAGTATGGCATATTGTATAATTTTACACAAGATTCGTACAAAGTTACCAGTCGAGTTAATAACTATAATACGGGAACCTATTAGTATTTTGTATAATATTTGCGTTAATATTTAGTTAAGGGTTATGTGTGTATCAGCTCAGTCTACTCGTATTTATGTTGGTTCCTTTGTGGCACAATGGAGAGCAAACGCGTTGGCCGATTTTGATGATTATCAGGTCAATCGATTCATCTTCAAATCAAATTTCGTTAAGGCGACTACCAGACGCCATATTGTGGAAAATAAAAATGGATGTCGACAAACTAAATTGAATAGAAAAAAAAAGTAAGGAATATTTGTGACTACTTCTTAGAGAAGTATTCTTGATATCAATAATACCTTATACTCGTAAAGCCATCGATATCTATGGCATGTAACAATAATACCTTATACTCGCAAAGTCATCGATATCTATGGCATGTAACAATAATACCTTATACTCGCAAAGTCATCGATATCTATGGCATGTAACAATAATACCTTATACTCGTAAAGCCATCGATATCTATGGCATGTAACAATAATACCTTATACTCGTAAAGCCATCGATATCTATGGCATGTAACAATAATACCTTATACTCGCAAAGTCATCGATATCTATGGCATGTAACAATAATACCTTATACTCGTAAAGCCATCGATATCTATGGCATGTAACAATAATACCTTATACTCGTAAAGCCATCGATATCTATGGCATGTAACACTAATACCTTATACTCGCAAAGTCATCGATATCTATGGCATGTAACAATAATACCTTATACTCGCAAAGTCATCGATATCTATGGCATGTAACAATAATACCTTATACTCGTAAAGCCATCGATATCTATGGCATGTAACAATAATACCTTATACTCGTAAAGCCATCGATATCTATGGCATGTAACAATAATGCCTGATACTTGTAAGGCCATCGATATCTATAGCATGTATTCAGATTAAGTTATATTGTTAAGGTAATTTCGGACTATTATAGTGTCTGGTTATAAATGAAATGTCCGATGTATTGGCTCCCTTATCCTGTCATCCTCCGCAGTAAGGGTTGTGTGTGGGGAGGGGACGGAAGAGGGTAGGGGGAGGGGGGAGGTAATTCCTTTCGACAGATTTATATGAAGAGCTTTTTCCTTAAAGTTTTGCCGAACGTTCGATGAGTGTTCACGACCGCGCTCTCTCGAGGGGTGTGTTTTTTTACACACGCGACCCCCGGTCCCCCGACCTCTAAGAATTAGAAATATATTTTATTTTGTTTAGCTTTTTATCTGTTGGAGATTATAGAATTTGATTAGTATAAGTATTAACAACCACAAAAAACAGAATTATATTTGTCCGAGTCGATTGTTTTTACCAAAAACAAAAATTAATAAGTATATCATAGTAATTTAGTAAGCATTTTAAATGCTGAGCAACTAGTGTGATGCAACAGAAAATGTTTTAAGCATCGAGATATATGAAAAAAATGTCGCGACTTGAAGACAGCGAGCTAATACATTGTGTCGTCAAACCAAACTCCGAGAGGCGTGGAAACAGATCACATCACACCTCCGGTCGGGACGACAATGCGGGGAGTTTGCAATTACTATACAAATACACACAACTACTAAAAGTTCTTTATTCAGTAACCGGAATAATTATTTTAATCCTAATATTTATAAAATTACTCGCTCTGTCAACCTCTCGGTCCGAGGCCTCGATTTTTCTCTTTTTTTTTTACAAAACCAAATCCCATCGACTATGTCATTGTCTTATTAATGACAATACTCTTCTTTATTAAAATTTAAACAAAACTCCGCAACCTACACCCGTCACCGTACCTACGAGGGGCGTTCAAAATATTCTCGGTATTGATACGTTACAACCTCTTTTATATATATATTTGTTACTGGCCGCTAAGATTCATCCATTGACATTAAAAAAAAGTAAAATTGGAACCGAGATGTTCTTTTGTTTTTCTGCAATTGCCGAACAAACATGAACACCATGAGCGAATTAACAATTTTAACGAAATTAGAGCACCGATCCGTCATAAAATTCTTGACAAAACAGGGTAAAAATCAAAAAACCATAAAAGAGGAAATGGATTGTGTTTACCGTGAGTCTGCTCCTTCTTTATCTACTATTCAAAAATGGTCAAGCGAATTTAAGCGTGGAAGGGAGAGTATTGAAGATGACCCTAGACCTGGCCGGCCTGTAGTGGCTACCTCACAAGAAAATATTGATAAAGTGGAAAAACTTATATTGGAAGACGGCCGAGTGAAGGTAAAATCTATAGCTCAAGTAACCAATCTCTCTATTGGTACCGTACATGACATTATACATGACCATCTTAATATGTCAAAAGTAAGTGCAAGATGGGTTCCGCGAATGCTGACGCTTCTTCAAAAGGATATGCGTGTGGCTTGCTGTTCAGATTTTATCGACCTGTGTGGTGAAAATCCCGATGAGGTGCTGCAAAAAATAGTTACTGGAGATGAAACCTGGGTTCATCATTATGACCCAGAGAGCAAACAGGAGTCCATGCAGTGGCACATTAAGGGTTCAGCTCATCCCAAGAAGTTCAAGGTAATCCCGTCAGCTGGCAAGGTCATGGCCACAATATTTTGGGATTGTGAAGGAGTTTTGCTTATCGATTATAAAGAAAAAGGTGTAAATATCACAGGGCAGTACTACGCTAACGTTATACGTCAATTAAGAGATGCGATCAAAGAAAAGAGGCGAGGAAAGTTAACCAAAGGTGTTCTGCTTCTGCATGACAACGCCCCTGTCCATACTGCTCATATTGCCAAGGCAGCTATTGTTGAATGTGGGTTTGAAACTGTTACTCATCCACCCTATAGTCCGGACTTAGCCCCAAGCGACTTCTTTTTGTTTCCCAATCTTAAAAAGGATCTGCGTGGAAATAAATTTTCTGACGATGAAGCGTTGAAGACGGCCGTGGAGGAGCATTTTTACACCAGATAAAAAATATTTTTATGAGGGATTAAAAAAAATAATTGATCGATCTTATAAGTGTATGAACATAGGGGGGGAGTATATTGAAAAATAAAAATATCAAACTTTTCGTACTTGTTTGTTTTTATCCACATACCGAGAATATTTTGAACGCCCCTCGTATGTGTGCCCTATGCGTTTAGGGATTATGTTTGTTTTGAAATTAGATAGAAGGGTTCGATTCCTGAAGTTACGTATAGTTTCACATTGATCCTTATAAGCTACACAGCTGGTGTAACACTACAAGATGTTGTCTTTCTTTTTCAAAATTGAATAAATACAAATAAAACAAGACAGTAGTACCAACAGAGTTTATTGTGAGGTCAGAGTTGTTAAGGGGGGAGGGGGGAGACGAGCTCTCGAGTCCGGCAGTGACGGGCGTTACACTGAAACAAACAATATAGCGTAACTGGTTCTGGTCCCGGCACGTCCCAGACCTTTATCAGATCCCAGACTTTAAAAAGTTAGTAATATTGTAAAGTACCTCCTGTATCGTCTGTTCCCTGATCGACACAAACTCTCATATATGTATAGTGCTTACGTTTTTGTTCATTAGAAAATAAATAAGAACTGTTGCGTCTGCGATCTCACATAATATCGTAAGATAATACAATAAAAATTGTAATAATGTACAATCTTTTATAAGAACTAAACCATCCAAACTGCCTCCGTGGTCTGGCGGTTAAGTCCGTGGATTTAGACGTGGAGGTACCAGGTTCGATTCCCTGTCGAGACACAATAATTTATCTGTGAATTTTTTCGAGTTTGGTACGCTAGAAACTTCGACGAGCTTGCCGCTTGAATCCACTTCTTTAAATGCGTGGTTTCTAACCACCCCAATTTGTTGATATTTTCCCTAAACAAATCAATTACTTTAGCGGTACAACTTTTGGCCAAAAAGAGGGATTCTTTGAAGGTTTTCGTTGTATAAATTGTATAATTTCCTGATGTTGTTTAATATATGGTAAGAAAACCTGGACCCTGGACCCTGGGCATACGGATGAAGTATTACATACGGAGGCTCTACAGAAATACAAACCCGCGCCTTACAGTTGTGGCCGACACACTGAAACATCAATGACTTCATAAACAAACATCACCTTTAATAATATATTCCGTTTGAAGAAATTGTAAAGTCGTCACAGAAACGTCCTTCCATTTGAAGTTTTGTTGTTCGTAACCAAAACCTTACAAATAGACAGAGCTTTTTGTAAATACAACTCACAACTTTGTATCGTTTAAGTAGATAGATAGAGTAGGACTTTCTGTAACAAGTAGGTACTTACAGAGGAGCGACAGTGGAGTCCGAAACACTAAATAACAAACAAACATTACGCCTATATTACCAACTCTCTCATTTAATAACGTACAGCTTATATAGAAAATAAAGATGGTAACATTATTTGGTTGTCAACAGTTGACAGGTCACTGTGTTTCTAAAAACAAATTACGACGTGTATTTTGGTATATCGATACCTTCAATTCCATAGTACTTACAAATCTTTGCAAAACAAGGATCCGTCACTAACTTATCGGAACATGGAAACTTATCTTAATTAGGAGACAATTTTTTAATGCTTTCAATGGATTCGACATCTTGCCACTTGTCATGATTGGCTTATAGTAAAGTTGGCTAAATGTGAATCCGCTTATTTATAAGCGTGGTTTCTGACTACCCCGAAAGGGAAACGGTCGTCATGATACTTTACTTTACTTTTATTCCATGGATTCTCCGTGCGGGTGCCGGCATCATAGATGAGATGAGAAAAATGGTGTCTCAGACTTGCGACTGACAATAGGCTGGTTTACAAAGGTGGCCTCCTTTCTTTACGAGTATCGAGACGCTCACCATCCACCTCTACTCCTCTCCTTACCCAACTAAATACTGTATATTTTTGTTAATGGTAATTATAAGCTCGTTATAAATGTGTCTCCTGCAGACCTGCTGAGGCCCGATTCTTTCAGTAAGTGGTGCAAAGATTTTGCTGGAACTCCTCTCGCACCAACTTCCACTGCGTAAAGCTGAGTCCTGAACCCGTTATTGCTGTGAGATAAAAAAGATAGACCGGCTTAATAATTAACTTTTGGGAGTGTGGAGAGGTATCAACGAAAACGATAAAATTTATTGAAATGAACTCGTTCGTAATGTCGAATCTTACCCGCGCGAAGGAACCGTCTCCGAGCGCCTGCAAACATAACCAATCCTAAACTCGAGGGCGCACCTTCATCCTGGATGTGTCACCATACTCACCGACGCCCGACATCTGATCCCGTTACACTGGAAGTCATTCAAATTATTTCACTAAATATCGAATACAAAGTTCTATCGGAAGTCTCAGTTGAGTCTCTATAAATAAAAATAGAATTGTAAACACATGTGTATTAATAGAGTTGGTAGAGAGAAGACAAATTTCTAAGCATTCCATGGATTCACCGTGCGGGTGCCGGGTCCATCGTGTGTGGGTAAGAGATGAGAAGAATGGTGTCTCGGGCTTGCGACCGACAATTGGCTGGTTTAAGAAAAGGAGGCCTCCTTTTTTTCTATTGCGCGATAATACGCTCACCATCCACCATTCTACTTCTCTCCCTACCCAACCAAATACTGTATGATTCCGTTAATGCCGTCTTGGAAGCTCGTTCCATAAATGTATTGACGGCAGACCTGCTTAGGCCCAATTCTTTCAGTAAGTGATGCAAAGATTTTGCTGGAACTCCTCTTGCACCAACTTCCACTGCGTAAAGCTGAGTCTTGAACCCGTTCCTGATCATTTCTTCTGTGAGATCATAATATTTATTCGACTTCATGTTGTGGTCTTTTGGAATATTTGATTCCCACGGAACGGTAAGTTCAATAAGGATAACTTTTTTCAAGTTCCGAGAAAACACTAAGATGTCTGGCCTATAGGCTGATACAGCTAGTTCATCTGGGATCCTATAATGGTGTTCAAATGTATCCATGAGAATTTTCCAGTCTGATGCGGCGCCAAGGATCGAGGTGGGCTTGCATTTAGTTTTCGTGCTTTGCCCTTCCTTTACAAATGTGGTCAAAGTTTTATTTGTAGTCAGTCCCTTTCTGGCTCTTGCAATAGAAAGACTTACTGCTTCACGGATAACACCTAGGACTTTGTCATGTCGGCGTGAGTAATAGCCCTTTTCTAGGAGAGTAACGCACCCTACAAGTGTGTGTCTAGCAGTTCCTATGGCAGCACCACACAATGTACAGTTCTTTTCCGTAGCTTTTCCCCACCTTACCAGATTAATAGTAGAGTACGTACGTAAGGTAATACTTTAAAAAATAATAATAATGGCAAACTATCTTTACCCGTAATTGCTTCAGGAAGATGGTTTTACAAGACTGCTCATGCAGCTTGTATTTTAATTATTAATTGTACAAAAACTTCGCTAAGTGTAGAAGCGAGTTTAATGCACGTTTGACACTTTCTAACAAGAGGCCTTTAGGAAACCTCAACCAAATACATACATATGTATAACTCGTACTCACCCCGGAGTAGCTGCTGAGTCCTTCCGACTGAAACACACCCGACAGTCCTTCTGGATTACAACGTAGGCAATACCACAATCATCTAATCGCAGAGGTAGCAGGTTCGATTCCTGGTTGAGAGCTCTACTCGGTTTATTGTAGGGCCGAAAATATTATCACATACTACTTCATAATAGTGTACTTTTGAGGAATGTGGTCTATCAGCTTCCGTAGTAATAAATTTCGTTTGAGGAAAATCGTTTTGCTATTTTTCTCTATCTAAAATTAGATATATGAAAGTGAAAATATTTCCAAAATACCTGTAATTTTATTTCCTAGAAAGTTGACAGACTATACATTCTTGAAAAGTACACCCAGACTTGATAACTCTTTGAAATTATGCGTACAAGAAAACGTTTCTCCCTCGATACTCACGGAAGCCGTGCAGTTGCCGAAGTTACACTGAAATAATGTTCGCGTCAATTCTATCCCAAATAGTGTCGAATGTCAAACTCATATAAAATGCAGTAGTTGTTCAGAAAACGTTTCGCCAGTGGTTCTCATCAACAGTACCTATTTTTTTTTATGATTATAAACAAATATTTATTTGAAGTTAATAAAATTAAAAGTACATTAAATATAAATTAAAAACTACCTAAATAATAAAATTAAAAATAAACTAACCTATAAATAAAAAATGTCCTCTAGAGACGTCCCATCCGTGATAGTCCCAAGGAGACTGGCAACATTTCCCCTCTGTATAGCGAGGCTAATACGTTGGCAAAAATAATTGCCAGCCTTCCTGTCTCCAGACCTTTCTGTCAGCCGCCTTGACAACTCCTTGACCAAGCGCCTCGCTGACGGTCCCCATGGGCCCATCGTCTCGACCCCAAACGGCACAAATTCGTAACCGATACCAAGGTTGGCGTATTTGCGCAATTTGAGGTTCTCCGCAGAAAACGCCGCTTTCCCCGCGCCTGACGAGGTCGCCTGGATGTGAGATGGAGCTAATGTGTCTACACACGTCGCATCCCACACCAGAGATTTGCCAAGTTTCCACGGCCCAACAGTCATTCCGTCGGGTCTCTTGCCATCGCTCCGCACAATCCCAGATGGTTCTAAGATTGCGGGTACACCAGCAGTGACAAGAGCCCTTCGGATGATGTCGTTGAGAGCCGCGTGACGAGGAATGCGGCCAGCACTTCTAGCACAAGAAAGCCCGTGGTGTCCGAGATGATCGACTGGTTCTCCGCATCGACACTGATGCGGGTGGACAGTCCGGGCTCCGAGACGAAGGCACACCGCCATGGTCAGTGTATTTCGGTCAAGGAGTGTTCCAACCGATGCTGAGGAAAAGGCCTGCAACCAAAGACCTGACTCTCTAGTGGAAACGGCCATGTGGCGAGCCCGCTCTTTCATATTACTGGCAGATAAAATATCTTCCTGTACCAGTTTACAGAGCGGCTCGTCCCATAGTCGTTGGATTTTTGGTAAATTTGGAACCGAAACGTTTGGACATGCTACTGACCAGGCATCTCTGGCATCTGACAAGTACGACGGCTCAACGGAACCCAAAGATGGGTTAGTGATTCTCCCGTAGAGCTCGACAGTACTATAGACGATTGGTAGTGAGGCCTGGGCCCAAGTACGGTCATTCATGGGGCAATTTAGAATTTCGGTTAGTGAATTTTGCAATTGTTTGTCTAATAAAAAAAGTTCTTCTGAAAATTTCCAAAGTTGAGAACAACGGAGTACATACGTAAATTTGGGGGCGAACAAACAAAATCGTTTGATAAACAGTACCTATTGCATACGAGTATGTAATCTTTTTAGTTTTTTGTATTTTTAATTTTATGTTACGTAGTTAATTTAGTTTATTGTTTTTAGTTTATAATTTATTTTTTTCCAAGAATAAACATTAAAGCGAGCACCATCTTTTTTTTTTTATACTATGAAGACGCCTTGCGCCCACCTGATGGTAAGTGGCACGCATTGTCCATGGATGTTAGCAACCGGAATCAGACAATCATGACTGGCTTAGTCCCTAGCACTATGCCGGCTTGACTGAGCACCTACTTACCTATATAATTACTGGCAACTTGTTAATAGCCAAACACTACCCACCGATATGTGCTGTATCTATATAGTATGTCAGACCTTGACACTGTCAACCCTAATATATAGCCAACGGATCTATTGTTAGTGCTTAACTAATACGGCTGCTGTATCCAAAAGAGAATGCTGTAAACATTAGTTCTCACTAGCGTGGTGGAGAGTTAGGAGAGTTAGGTGTTACGGCTAAAACACTTACGAAGCTGTATGCGTACGCCCCCACCGCTCTGCACGAACATCGGTAACCTAAACACTGACAAATGATTTACTTTAAGTGTGTCAGTCTATTGACATTTGGATCGTGTCAATGTTAATAACATAGTTATTATTACATTATTATCTCAGTGTTTAAACATAAGTTAAGAATGATTAGCAATATGGTTTTGTAAAGTAGGTGGCGTTGTATACGAACGTAGTCGTGTGCTGATTTCTGATTGGTTCAATAACGATGTTACGAGTCGCTTTAATGAATGGCGCGAATCATATCGCGCCAGATTACAAGAACACAGCAGACGAGTCGGTCGTTGCGCGCCTTTAAAATAGTGAAGGTTGTAAATAATTATTGGAAATGGAAATAAATCATACAACATTGAAGACTGGTTTAATTTGAGAAATTAGTCCTAACAATAGATTGACACACTTCTCTGACTCATTACATACTTCATTATCATCATTACAGCCCCTATAACACAGCGTCCTACACCAACACTGTTGGAGATGGGCCTTCCAGAACATATATAGGGAGAATTTGGCCTACACTCAATTTTTAATGACAATTTATTAACGATTCCACGAGTTGGTATTAGTGGAACCGGGACCGACGGCTATTACGAGGTCTCCGAGGCATGGGAACGGTGGTGTTGTAAATCTTTGACGTCAGTACGTAAGAAATGTGTATTTCTCATTGGTACATGCCGGGGGGTTTGAACCGACCTTTGTAGGATTTAAGGAACGTGATCTCACAACCGAGCCACCACCACATACATACTTGTCCGGACATAACCGAGCTAAACAGGAAAACGTTCCTAGGAGACCATTTATAACTCTTTGAGATATTCTAAACCGCAAACACAGATTTTGAAAAAATGTAGTGATGAGAAAATTTTAATTTTACCCAAAAACTTTTTCTGATGCTGATAGATCTTGTTTCCTATACGGATCCCAAGTGTCTACTGGACCGACTGAGGGTTGAGTACTACAAATGTCAGAAATCGCAAAAAACTTTTCCCATACACGTTACGTTTTTTAATGGAAAAACTATTTAAAAAATCGAAACATTATTTAACCATTTATTATATATTATTTTAAACCTACGGTAAGTCACAAGACCAGGGTTACATGCAGGCACCACGCAGGGGCATAAGATAAATTTCGATTACATCAAACAGTTTTTGTGTAAAATTACCATTTTCTTCTCCACCCTGTATAACGTCTCGGCTAACAGCAACCTGGCTGCACGATAATATCATGTCATGCATGTTATCTAAAACTCAAGTATCTCCATGTTTAATTATTTTTATTCGTTTGTTATTGTCATTATTGTAAATATTATAAATTACTCACAGTGACCATGGGGCTGTACGACTCGCACTAAAACAATGAATTACTTAATTATATCACTTCATAGCTCAGTGGTAGTGTGTGACGTCACTCACCGCGACATTACAGTCGTTCCGTCGACACTGAAACCAGATGTACTTATCGATTATCTACAGTATTTATATTTAATATAGGTACATATTTTTGGTTATTTTTTGTTATTGATTGTACCTATGACACTACCAGTTCTGTTCCTTGTCTTCACATTGCACTCTCCAGGCAAGACAGATATTTTAACGTTAAATATATATTGTGTACAATTTTGTTTAAATGAATTGACCTAACCAAATTCCGGTGGGAATGTACGGTCATACACTAAGAATGTACGGTCATACACTAAGAATAAAGAATAAAGAATCTGTATGCGTAAAACCCTTATTGTTATTATTTGACACCACTTTCAAACAACTTATTGTGTCGGGTATAATTGTAACACAGCTATATATGTATGTATATATTGTGTGTGGTTAATATTGTAGGGTGCCCAACAGCACGCCCCGCGGTCGCACGTGCCCAGTGCGTGCGTTCTCTTTCGTTCGACCACGAGTATCTAAATCAAATATTTTATTTCCCTTGGTTCGCTTGTAAACAATAAATAAATAAAAAAATAAATAAATAATCAAGTAAAACAAACTAACTTAGAAATCGCGGGTGTAAAGGGGCCGTGTCACCTTGTCTATCCCTGGCGCGTGCAGTTTCTTTGATCTTCTACAAGTCTAATGACAATTAGAAAGAGAGAAATGAGGCAAACTTACAATGTGGTCGTGCATCTTGACCTAACGCCTTCATACTTCAACAGAACACGTAAAACGGTGTGTAGGTTTGCCACCGTACAATATATTACGATACCTTTAGGCAGTGTGTCCGGCCCTAATAAGGTTTACATTACGTTATCCTATAAGATCCGCACCTCCTTGTTGCAGGTTCCCGCAGCACTCCACTCCTCCCGCTCGTCGTCGCTGAGCCGCACCTCCGCGTGCTGCAACACATCCACCATTTCGACATCACCATCAGCTTTTCGTTTCATCGATTCGTGACTGTTATCAAACATAGTCATACTTAGATGGTCATTTATATTGCAAACCATTAAAGTAATTCACTTGTAATCCGATTTTACTGGTTTTAATAAATACCAAATTTAGGAGCAGAATCCGTGAGTTAATTAGTGTTAAGTATTCGATAGGCGCGGTGGTGGCTCGGTTGTAAGAACGCGTTCCTTAAATCCTATAAAGTACGGTTCAAACCCCCCCGGCATGTACCAATGAGAAATACACTTTTCTTACGTACTACAGTCATAAATTTACAAAACCACCTTTCCAGTGCCTCGGAGAGCACGTTAAGCCGTCTGGTCAGCGTGGCGAGTGTAATCCAAATTCTCCCGATATATGTTCTGGAAGGCCCATCTCCAGCAGTGGAGGTCTGGGACGCTGTGTACTAGGGGCTGTAATGATGATGGATTCGATAGACTTAAATGTTTACTTTCTTTTATGGTAAAACTGTATTTTGAAAATGTAATAAGTATAGTTCTCTTTCACAGTTTTGGTACTCCAGGTCTCATTATATGTATATTGTTTGTTATATAAATTGTACGTTGGTACGCTGGAGACATCGACGAGCTTGCCACTTGTCATGATTGGCCGGCAGTAAAGTTGGCTAAATGTGAATCCGCTTCATTATAAGCGTGGTTACTGACCACCCCGATAAATTGTATTGTACTGTTTGTTCCCATAGTAAAACAAAATAAATAAATTTACCTCGTGCGCCACCCTGTCCGGCGCGGAGAGGAGCTCAGACCGACAGGAATGAATCGCTGCTACCAAAAACACGGAAATATTTTGTAAAATCATTTTGATTTTAAGTTCGACATTAAATAGCTTTTGTAATTGAGATTCTAATTAATTTTCTTTATTTGTAATTAATCGTTAGCAATTTAAAATGTAGCGTCAACCTCGGCAGCCAGGGTAGATACTCTGTAGGTGTAGGTGGATTTAAATGAAACACAAAGTTGAATATTAAAATGTAATAGTTTGGTATACAAGTGTTACACACAGACAGTGTCGTAAATATATCTTTTGGCACCGACCGAGTGAGAGAGAGAGAGAGAGAGAGAGAGAAGAAGTAACTACTCGCCGGGAGAGAGGAGAGGGGGGAGTGGTGACGTCACTAGGAGTACCCGACATGATCGTCGAAACTGAATTCGTTTCTAATTGTCTTTGAGGCTATGTTCACATGACCGCGCGACACAACGCGTTCACATGGCAGTTGTATACGCTCGGTAGACTACCGGCATAGCTGGGCACCGTTAATCAAATAGTTAACTTCGTTAATCGTTAATCCGCTACAAAAAAAGTTAGCTTCGTTAAACGTTAAAGCGTTACATTTCGGAAGAATTAACGGAAGTTAAAGTTAATCGTTAATCCGTTAATATGTGTAAAATTGCATTTTTATATCGTTGCGTTAGTGAACTTATAAAACCTGTTGGTTTAGGTCCTGGAAATTAACAGGTTAATATATAATATTGTCAGAATGAGTTCTCTTTTTTGTCTTGCCTCGGTTAGAGCCCGCCTTAACAATCTCTTTAAACTGTACGTATTGTGACTCATGTACCCTTCTTACATGTTGTTTCAAA
Organism: Tinea semifulvella; assembly: GCA_910589645.1. NCBI lineage: Eukaryota > Metazoa > Arthropoda > Insecta > Lepidoptera > Tineidae > Tinea > Tinea semifulvella. The sequence continues at coordinate 10,789,404 of OU342619.1, forward strand.
TTATTCAGGCTCAAGCAACGCTTACAAGCAAAAAGTATTTGCTGGCCCGATCTGGATACAAATTCCACATACTCAGTCAAATGTGGCCAAGGATTCTCACCAGGACCGCTGAAATCCGATTCCATGTCTTCCATGATATAGTTTTAATTACTACACTGCGCAGTACACTTTTCTATCTAATTAATTACACTGCACTCTTCTTTATTAACACGCAAATTATCACTGACAGTAATTTATAATAACAACAAACACAACACTCGTCACTCTAAGCACTGGCGCTAGTACTTCGCAGTTTTCTTACTCGCACGCGCGGCAAAATATATCTAGATTAAAATTTGATTTTGTCTCACGCGCCGCCGCGCCTGGCACTTGTCCTTTCATACTTGCCTGAACCTGTTTTTCGCGCCACACCGCGGTGCCGTGCGGTAAATAGTGGCATTGGATTAACGATTAACGGACTTCTGCATATTAACGGAAGTTAACGTGTCCGTTAACATTTTTAAAAGTTAACTTAAAAGTTAACCCGTTAATCAAAATGTTAACTTCGTTAATTAACGATTAACGGATTAACGAGTTAATGCCCAGCTATGTCTACCGGCAACATTGCTTTTGAGATAAGCAAATTGATAGATATATCGTCTTCGCAACTCATTTCCATTCGATCCATGCGTCTGTCCCAAACCGCGCAAATAATCTAAATGTGTCCATACAACCTTGGTTTGTAGAATAGTAACAGTAGCGGTGCTAGAACTAGCGGCAGGTAATGTAAACGATAAATTGTGTTAAATTTTATGTTGTGCCGCGCGGTCATAATTGAATGTGTGTGCTCCGCGTGCATGTCGGGTGAAGGAATAAGAAGTAGGCCCCGCGGAACCAGACGCGGGGCGGCTACGTGCGTCGCGGGGCGGCTACGTGCGTCGCTGGACGGACATTGTTGAGGCTGTCTGGGACACGCTCAGGTACTAAACAAAACTCCTACACCTCTCGGTCGGGCCCGCCGACGACACGCGCGACACGTCGGGCCGACACCGTGTCGGGCGGGCGCGGAGAGAGAGGCGTAACTATAATAAATACATCATCGCACCTCTCCGGAATACAAAAATACTATCTCGACCGCGGTCTGCGAGAGCCGGGGGAGGGACTCGCAGAGCTCCCGGTCTGTCTAACAACAACATTGTGCGCGCTCGTTCCCACAGTACGTCGCGCGCGTACTACGGACGGAGTCTCCTAGCGGACTACGGGCCGATTGGTTAAATTCGATCCATCTTCACACATCTTTATAATAATTGGCACACACAATACGATCACAAATTCGTACAAAATTCTAAAATCCTCATCAAAATCCATCTAAATTGTTTAATATAATTTATCGTATTGTTTGCGGGAACGAGCGCGACCTCGCACAGCTGGTACAGCCGGTACAGCCGGAACAGCCGCTCGGAGCTCGAATATAAAATTGACATCGAATCTATCGCTAAATCTTAGTTGCTAAGAGAACGACTCTCGCACAACATTAATTACTACACATTTGGTGTTTCACGTTATTTTATCTAAAACTTACAATCTACAATGAGATGACTCTCGTCACGTCGATAACTTTTATTTTTATGATTATCTATCGGTATAAATACGTATAAAAGGAACGTTTAAAAAGTCACTTATTATTATTATTATATTCCGAGAAAATATTAAAATCTTTTTTTTATCGAATGGAAACAGTTTGCATTCTAAATGCTATAAACTAATAAAAACATTTGTCACCGATGCTTAAAAAACGATTAAATCTCTTCTCGGTAATAATCACGCTAAAAATATAATCATAATTACATAAAAAATAGAATTATAACATGAATACAAAATATCAATATTTTTGGCACCTTCGTCGGCTCGCCGCCGACAACGAAACTAGGTCGCGGGCGGTACGAAGTGAAAACATCTGCAATCCCGAATACACTAGTACACTTGTGTTGTCGGCCGCCACCACCCGGCGCGGACTCTCTGCAAGCACCACGCGCCCACCGCGAGCAGGGCGGGCCGCCCGCGCGCCGCAGCAGAGGTCGCCGACAGCAGGCGCGGAGCGGAGGGGGCCGCGCGGGCAGGGAACACCGCCACCGCGCCGCCGCCTGTCACGACACAGGTCAGCACACTCGCACACAGTCATCGGGTTATAGGGAAAGGGACGCACCGTCACCGTCGGTCACGACACAGAGCACGTCCTGGGAGTGTGCGGTCGGAAGGAGCAGCTCGGCGCGCCAGCACTGCGCCGTCTCCTCGGTCGGCAGCGCGTTGTCGGTGTCGGCGGCGGCTCGCAGCTCGGCGCGGCGCCACTCCCCGCGGGGCAGCACCCAGCGCGCCGACACTCTCCGGCCGCACGCCGCGCACTCCAGCCGCCAGCCGCGCGCGCCCGGACCCGACCATACCGCGCGCGCCACCGGACCGCCTGCCGACACGCACAGTCAGTCTCGTCCGGGCGCATCCCGGGAGAGAGCACACTCACCGGTCACGCGCAGGGACACCCTCTTCAGTTCCCGCAGCTCTCCGCCCGCGCGCGCCCCCACACAGCGATACTCGCCGCCCTCCTCGTAGATGGCGTCGCGGATACCTGCGGAATAACTAGGTTTAGGATATGCAATTCGATCTTTGAGATCGGTCCGTAATTAAACATATTATTTATTTCTGCGACTATTTAAACTTACTTACCGAGAACGCCGTGCGCGTGGTGCGAGCCGGCGGGGGACCATCCGCGGGAGGAACTCGCCGTGCGCCTCCACCAACACCCCACACTACCTGCACACACCGAGGACTTGAGACGAGCGAGCTCACCCGGATGCCGTCCGCGGACCGAGGCGTCACCTTTGGGACAGTGGAGCTGCACGGATCCTCCCAGAGGGACGTCCACTTGCTGCTCGGCCGGCTCCTCCCCGTCCGGCGCGCCGTCCTCGGTCGTCTGCTCGGAGGCCGCGGTCGTCTCGTTGTCGTCCTCCGCCCCTGTCGAGTGACGTGACGTTCGGTAAAGGGGTCCGTGAGCCGCGCCGTCGAGACAGGCGGACACCGACCCTGTACGTTGAGGTAGTATCCGATGGACGAATAGTCTTGTCCGGCCCAGACGGCGCGGCACCGGTACCAGCCGCCGTCCTCCGGAGCGAGCCGCGCCCACTCCCGCTCGGCCCAGCCCGCCGCCGCCGGAGCCGCGCCGCCCTCCTCCTGCTCGCGAGCCCACCACGGGGAGGCCGGCGGGTTACTGTCCACGTCGCACCGCAGCGTCGCCCCGCGACCGGCCCGCAACGGGACTCCGAACCCGGGACGACGGGAGATCACGAACGACGGCGCGTCTGCGGAGAAATGAGGTCAGAGGGGCTCCGGCGAGGAGACCGCCGGACCGGAGGGGCGCTCACATGTCACGTGCAGCTCGAGCTTTGCTTCCGGAGGCTCCACCGCGCCTGCCTGCTCTGGAGTGTCGTGTTGGGTCGCGCGACACAAGAGGGACGCATTGTGCAGCTCTCGCGTCGCCGTCAGCAACGCTAGCGACCTAGACACGCCGTCCGCTGACAAAAATGAAATGTATTCCATGTAAAATGTATGCCGGATTGTAGGAATATCCGATGTACCGAATTCGTGAGCGAGTTATTTACCTGAGGAATGGTTGGTGGCTTCGATTCGAAGATAATGTTCCGGATCTAGAGCGGCCTCACCGCCCATCAACCGCCACGACAGCTCCGGGGACGGGACTCCACCTGTCGACAGCAATGTTATCAAAATATCGGAAACTGTGGCGTAAACAAGTTATCTCACCTTCGGCGACGCAGACGATGGAGAGCGGCGCGTTCTCCCGCAGCGGCACCCACGTGTTGGCGTCCAGGCGGCGGTTGTCCACCGACAGGTACACTCCCCTGACCGCCTCTGAGGAAACAAGCGAACGTCAGCACCGAGCTCGTCGTCCATACTGTCGGCGCCGTCGCGCGTCGTCCGAGACCGACCGTATAGCGCGAGATGTATGGGCGTGCCGGCACGCTGTCCGCCATCCCCGTGGCCCGCACAGCGCCATGCGCCCGCCTCGCCACGCCCGGCCCGCACCCGCACGCCGGCCGCACCCCACCGCCACGCCGCGCCCTGTCCCGCCGCCTCCAGACTAACGGGCTGCGGACAGACAGGCGTCAGGCGTCGGCGTCCCCTCGACGCGCTCCCTCCCGTCGGCGCCGGCGCTCACCTCTCCGTCCTTGTACCAGGTGACCTGCGTGACGTTGTCGAGATCGCACGTGAGCTCGGCGACCGCGTGCGGCGCCACCACGAGCTGGCGGAGACGCGGCGCGGGCGGCGGGCGCGCGGCACGAGGCGCAGCTCGCGGCGGCGCGGCGGGACGAATGACTAGCGCCGACACCCGGGACATGCCGGCGGCGCGCGCGGGCGACTGCGGCGCAGAGATGGAGTCCCGCAGCGCGCCCAGGATGCTAAGCACGGTGGCGCCCGTCACCACGCGCCGCTGTACAGAGACCAAGGTCAGGTCGGGTCGGGTCGGGTCGGTCCCATACGGTCTCCCCACCCACCTTGCTGGTGTTGTTGGTGTCGTTGAGGTCTCTCTTGTCGCGGCGCGTGACATCATCGGCCGACATGTCGGTCACCTCCGGTTTGTGCGGCTTGTCGAGCTGCGAGGCGGGGGAGGGTGAGGGGGAGGGGGAGGGGGAGGCGGCCGCCACTGTCAATATGATTTGATTAATATAGTCTCAAAATAGTTTGCTCTACATTTACGAAAATGGTTTTGTAAATCTTTAAGATGGAAGAGGTTGGTATACATGGTGACCTCCTACGGTGGTTATCCTCTAATCGAAGTCAAGCGGTGGCCGTTAAGGGATATTCTTCAGACTTCTTAACTATAAGTTCAGGAATTCCACAAGGATCACATTTAGGACCCTTCCTCTTTTCTATGTACATTAATAGTATTGGGAATTCCTTTGAAAACTCTTGTCATCTATTGTACGCTGATGATACCAAAATATTTAAAGTTGTTGCTTCACTAGAGGACTTCAATCTGATCTGAACAGCCTGTGTAGATATTGTGACGAGAATCAACTCTTTTTGAACGCAAGTAAATCCCACATAATAACTTATGCCCGAAAACATAACACAATTAACTTTAAATACACGCTTGGCACAGAGTCTTTGGACAGGGTAAATAGCATCAGAGATCTTGGGGTTGTATTGGACTCTTCATTTTAATTTACATATAGATAATATTATCAATAAAGCTTATAAAAGATTGGGTATGATTCTGAGACTAGGCAAACCATTTAAGAAAGCATCTACGTACAAAACACTTTACGACGCTTACGTTCGAAGTGTTTTGGAGTTCGGTAGCATAGTGTGGAGCCCTCAGTACGCAGTGCACATATCCCGATTGGAAAAACTACAAAATAAATTCCTGAAAGCATTAGAATACCGCACTGGGAACGAGTTCTTAAGTTACAAGGCTGCGTCTGAACGTCATAAAGTTAATTCTTTGCAAAGTCGCCGTTTTTTAAACGATTCCATGTTTCTGTACAAAATAGTGAATAATCACATAGACTCTCCTACTCTTTTAGACAATGTCACGTTTAGAGTGCCTCGACTTACCTCACGATCTAAAGACTTGTTCATTTCCTCCTTTAGCAGAACAAATTATGCAAAAAACACCTTTTTAAGACGAGCAGTAAAACCATATAATGATTGCTTGGCTGACGTGGACATATTTGCTTGCTCTAAGTCAGTGTATAGGAGCAGCATGTATTTTTACTTTGTTTTATGGTTTAATTGTATTTTGAAAATGTAATAAGTATAGTTCTCTTTGACAGTTTAGGTACTCCAGGTCTAATTATATGTATATTGTTTGTTATATAAATTGTATTGTGACTGTTTATTACCATAATAAAATATAAAATAAAATAGTATTGATAAAAAAAATGTTGTGTCTAAGTTCTCAAATTGTGATTACATTTCTGCATTTTATAAACCAAGAACGAAAAGAAAACATTTGCAAAATATATTTCCACTAATAGGTATTCGTACATGTAACTAAAAAAAATCCGCGCGATGTCGCCTCAGTATGGAGATCACGAATCAGTATTCACATCACTCGGTCCGCAGGGATTGGATATCTATATGTCCACTGAATGATTTATTCCTTCACCATCTTGAGCGGCGCAAGTTTGCAAACACTAAACGGGGCGGAACACCGAACAAGTGACCGCTGGGCCTACATTGTGGTTGAGGATTACGGAGTAGTACTGACCGCAGACGGCGACCGCGAGCGCCGCCGAGAGACGCCACATGAGGAAGAGGGAGGTGGCCGGGAAGACGCAGCGCTCTCATCTCGGCGCACACTGGAACAACAGAACGGTTCATCATTGTATAGAGATCAGATCCCCGCGCACTCGACACTGCTGGAACCAGTCGGGACCATTGTTCATCATCATCAGGTTGTATCTCTCCACTGGATATAGGCGTCCCAAAGAGAGCGACCTTCTTCAGGTTCTTCCCGTACGTGGTCTCCACAGACCCCGTCTACTTCAAAGGACATCGTTTCTGCGACAGACGTGTCCGGCCACTTCAGATACCAATTTTAAAATTTCGGTAACTTATGTTTTAAATTTTCGTCAGAGAATCAATGTTTTGAATTGTATCCATCAGATAAATAAAGCCACTAATTATCACATATAAGTGGGTTTTATTGATCGGCTGAATCTTTTCTCGTCAAGTACTATTTGAAAAAAAAAGACAGATACACTTTTCTTTTGTCATAAATTAACACCGCCGTTCCCGTGCCCCGGAGAGCACGTTAAGCCGTCGATCCCTGATCCACTAATAATAACCTGTGGAATCGTTAAAAAAAATGACATTATAGAATTGACATCAGCCCCTCGCCAACCCGTCTGGCCAACGTGGCGAGAGGCCAAATTCTCCAGAAATTTCTGGAAGGCCCATCTCCAACAGTGAAAGTCTAGGACTCTGTGTTGTAGGGGCTGTGATGTATATTATATTTTTTAATTATTTTTATACTATCATGCTATGGAAAACAGTGTCGCGGATGCATTTATTTGATTTCCGACGCATCTAAGCTTAGGTATAACGGTGTGAATTGTATCTAAGCGCGCTGCGATGTCTGCTCGGTGGTGCTCAGGGTAGGGCTGTGAGGCTGGTCGGAGCCTTTACTTTAGCGGCTATATCCTGGGGTACTATTGGGTGACTGTCGAGGAGCGTTATACTGTTTCAACTTTGCGAGTAAATCACTGTTTGTATTGTGCAATAAAAATATATGTTTTTCTTTATTTATTTATTTCTTCTATTGCGAGGTCAGCTCATTCGTTATAACCGGATTGGAACGGCTTTTTTCAATGACGAAATGAATGATGGTGAGGATTACAAAGAAGCCTGTGCACTATATAGGAGCACTATATAAATTGGAACGTCAGTCAACAGAATTCAACGTAAGTAGGGAATTGTATTGTGTCCACACATTCACCCCATCACAATAAATCATGTAATTGAGTGCACCCCACTCAAGTATTGTTGATATTGTTCAGTAGGGAGATAAACTTCTTAGTGTTCTCAGCGCCTCGAATCGTCCAATCGCTAATCCAAAATACAAACATTTTATGATTTGCGACAATTATGTTGCTTTAACTATAAATTGTGTTCACTCCGCACGACAGGATGGGGGGGCCAATATTGTTTACAAGTTGTAATGATTTAGATGTCGAAAAATATTGTGTAGGAAGTTGAATATTTTTTACGTGTTGAGAGGTTATGAATGACGATACAGAGGTTGTGTCTGTCCGGTGTCGAGTGCAGACAGACTCACCGTCGCCATGTTATGTTGGTCCGCGCTCGCGACACGACGCTCGCCGCCGCGATCCCGCACGTACTGACTGTCCGGAGCAATCTCGCGCCTGCGCGCACCAGGACCGGCTGCTGTGAAGTATTTACATTAGACGATTACGTATCGTCACACTGGCAAAAAATATTACATATAAAACGAAACGAAACGGTTTGGTTTGTTAGGTTTGGGTTAGGTTAGGTTAGGTTAGGTTAAGGTTTGGGTTAGGTTTGGTTTGGGTTAGATTTTTTTTGGGTTAGGTTTGGTTTGGGTTAGGTTTGGTTTGGGTTAGGTTTGGTTTGGGTTAGGTTAGGTTTGGTTTGGGTTAGGTTTGGTTTGGGTTAGGTTTGGTTTGGGTTAGGTTTGGTTTGGGTTAGGTTTGGTTTGGGTTAGGTTTGGTTTGGGTTAGGTTAGGTTTGGGTTAGGTTTGGTTTGGGTTAGGTTTGGTTTGGGTTAGGTTTGGTTTGGGTTAGGTTTGGTTTGGGTTAGGTTTGGTTTGGGTTAGGTTTGGTTTGGGTTAGGTTTGGTTTGGGTTAGGTTTGGTTTGGGTTAGGTTTGGTTTGGGTTAGGTTTGGTTTGGGTTAGGTTAGGTTAGGTTAGGTTAGGTTAGGTTAGGTTTTTTTTTTTTTTTTTTTTTTTTTTTTTTTTTCTTTTTTTTTTTTTTTGTCCTCTGACGTATAATTTAGTCAGAGACTATTGTTGCGTCTTATGTTTGTTTTTATATGATATTTTCATATTTAGTTTTGGGGTCAGCTGTAAGCTGTACCAGGTACCTAGGTTATAGCCAATTTTATATAATTTTTTAATATGCCTTTTTATTTCTTTAAACAAGTTTATGTTTTCTGATTCTATATAATTAATTAAGAAGTTTTGTATACACTAACATTAACTACTGCAGTTTTTTTTTTTTTTTTTTTTTTTTTTTTTTTTTTTTTTTTTTTTTTTTTAAATATGCCTTCTTTATATTTATTCATTTTTTTTTTTTTTCCTATTCAAATATTCAATTTTGAACTAAGGCATAATTTCTCTAAATTACAAACGACTTATATGACTAGCTTAACATTAACTTATTACGAGTATTACAATTTTTTATGCTATCATATTATATATTTATTATATATATGTAACATATGTCTTGTGTGCTACTACTTAAATTACTAGTTTCTCCCTCTACTTAACGATTCTTTAAGTTTTTACTTTGCTTAGCCACCAAGTTTACGGATGCTATTATAATTTATTTTGGAGTTGAGGAACACACCTCGCATTTTAATTTTGTCAATAGATAGGTGTGTGTAGTAATGTGTATAATAATAAGTGTGTGTGAGACGTCTCCAAGCTGGAATGGCACCCGCTCCGCCATATATATCCCTGCAATTTACAATTTAATTGGATTACTATTTCATAATAGTTATGGACAATTCAATGACTAATGAGGGTCGATGCCGGCGGAGGAGAGGTGCCCCATCAACGTCAAACGGTTCAGTGGACACACACGGTATTTCAGCTTTGCACCCGGGACGCCTTTAGCAATAAGCCACACTCGCCCTGGCGATTGCGTCCCATCTGTGCCGCAGTGTGCAGTCCACACTATATGCATTGTGATTTGTGATGGACAACTTTGCACGTGCACAGTTGCGGCACGTGGGTTCGGCGCCAGCCAGGCGATCGGGGCACTGCGTCCACAGGTGCAAGCCGCCGCAATGGCTGCACACCTTCTCCGACTCAGTGCAGAACCGTCTACCATGCCCGTGCGCGAGGCAGAGCGAGCACTGGACCAGCGGCGACTGGTCAGCCACGCGCACGTGCTGGAGATCAATATGGACGCGTTCTGCATCTGTTAGTCTTTGCCACATTTTCGGCGACACTTGTGCGATTATGTGACATGTATGCCGGTTCCTTGTCTTCCTCCGGTACCTGATTTGGGCTCTGAGTTCTTCTTGAGGCACGTCTCGGAACAACGACCCGTTCTGGGTCCTCAGGGACGTCAGGACGTCCTCGTCCGTGTTATAAGACATGACGTCCCTGAGGATCACGAGCGGGTCCTTGTTCTTGACTTCCTCCACCGTTAGGTTGGAGCCTGATTTCTGAATCTGTTGCACCACCTTTCCTATTTCCTCCTTGGTGGTGCATCCCAATATTACTCTCTGATCCCTCACTTTTCTTAGTCTCTGGACTCTTATTCCTGTAGTTCTCGCATCTACCGCGGTTCTAATTTTATCGACCACTTGGCCGCTGGTGTCACCCTCGCTCGATATTGCGATGGAGTGCATCGCGCGAGGGTGACCCGCGGCCACAGTGGCATAGGAGGCCTTCAGCGCCGGTGCGCTCTCTAACGGAGTGCACGTCTGGAGTCGGTCGGCCAATGTCGCAGTGTGCTTTTGGCACTCTGCCATTTGCCGACCGTGCTCCTTCATGCCCTCCATCAGAGAGCGCATCAGCGCAGTCGGCGTCTCCTCCGCGGCGGTTTCTACTTCCTTGTCCGGATTTCCCCTCCTTGTTTCTTCCTCTTTCCCTTTTCCCTTTGCAGGTTCCTTGGCGTTCTCCGCCTCCTTCACCAGGGCGTATAGTCGCTCCAGCGCCTGTGTGACATCCTGTTTGATGTCAGTTTTTAGGTTTCTGGAGCCCCCCAGAGCCGCCTTCGCCTTGATCAGGCAAGCCCTTGCTTCTGCTGCCCGATTGGCGTATTTCGGCTCTGGCGGGCTATCAGAAACCTCCGCCTGTATTACACGGCTCACCGGCGCCGGAGCCACCCTCGCCCTCGTTCCCGAGGCGGAGGTCGGAGTGATTTTCTTTGGGGGGGTGGCGGGCTTAGGCTGGCTGCCCGGTTTCCCGGCCTCCCACTCTCCTATACTTTTCCTCACCTTTTGGGGTTCACCTGAAGGCCCAGCCTTCGTTTGGTCAGTTGGGGGTTGCGGGTTGTTGGCTCCGGACTGCTTCACGGGGGTGCGGATGCCAAACATCTTGTCTTAAACGCAGAGGACGCGTCTACTGTAAAATATTATATATCAGATGTAAAAGTGTAAATAATTATTTATTAAATGTCACGAATAAAATTGTAAAAATATAATTTATTATAAAATATGGTCAATGTCAATAAGTGTATATACGAGTAGGTCAAGTATCTCAAGTCAATTTGAGGTATGTTACACTCTTGTCCAAAAAAGTCGTAAAATCGTAAAAATTTTCGACTGTCCAGTTGGTAGCAAAGCAAAGCTGAACTGTGTATATTCTAGCAAGTGTGTATACAACACAATAGTACACACACACACACACACTCACACACTCACAAGATCCCATACCACACTTTGTACAATACTTAAATCTAACTTAAAACTAAGCCCCTTAGTGTCTTTAATAACTGTTTTTCGTTTTTCAGGTGCAGCTCCTTCGGTCCACGGATGCAGTATTCAGGTAATTTTAATTTGTTATATTCCTCACTTTTCCCTCTTTTTAAAAATATTATTATTATAGGTCACACGCAATTTCTGGAGACGTCAGGAAGCAGAGAATAGGTCAAGGTGTCAAATTTAATGTCTCCTGCTAGTTTTCGAAAGCCGTTAAAAATCGGTTTCTGGTCAGAAATTTCTAAAATTTTGTCAAAATATACTCCTTGAAGTCTACTTAATTATAACGATATAAAACAGGTAGGTTGTAGATTTGGTTTTAGAATTAAGTGACTTTTAGATCCTGGTATTCAAAATTTTTCGTTTTTTGCCTGCAACTCTTCGGTTTTTTGGATTCCAGGGGTTCTGCAATATTTCTCCACAAACACTAAAGAGCGCCGTCCGTTTGACACCAAAAAAGTGTGTCTATCCCCACCCCACAAAGACTTACCCAACGCGTGGAAAAGGGTTTTTCCTCTATAATCGTGTGGGTAGTTGCGCCAACAAAGGCAGTTTTTTGTGGGATGTGCTCCTCGATACGGCGCATCCAAAGGTGTAGATAAAATATGACGTCACCGCGACAGTTTTTGTTTTATTTACAAAAAACCTCGTAATTTTATACTGATTGGAAGTTTAGTTTCACTGGTGGTGGTTTTTTCTAAATTTTGAGCACAACACTAGATAGACCTCACTCAAATGCACTATAATACTGATTTCCAAGAAAATCGGAGCACTTTTTCCACTTTATACAAAAATTAATGTGCGGAGCACCTTTAAAAAGCAGCTTGCTCGTCCGTGGTTCGAGCGGGACTGGGTTAGGTTAGGTTAGGTTTTTTTTTTTTTTTTTTTTTTTGTTATTTTTTTTTTTTTAGGTCCTCTGATAAATAGATTTTTCAGAGAGCTTCATTTAACTCCTACTGTGATTTGTGTGTTTTGGTTAGGTTAGGTTAGGTTTTTTTTTTTTTTTTTTTTTTTTTTTTTTTTGTTTTTTTTTCTTGTCCTCTGATGTTTTTATTTCAGAGAGTATTTTTTTCGATCTTAAGGTTTTGATCATCTGCTTTTATTTATTGCGGGTGCAGCACAAGTGCTGAAGGTGGTTCTTTATTTATTGATTATTCCTGCCTATTTATCTAGTAATAGTTAAGCTAAAAAGGTTTACACTTTACATTGTTGTTGTTTTTTTTTTTTTTTTTTTTTTTTTTTCGTAAAGTGTATTTTAATAGCATGATCTACTGTACATGATAAGGGCTACTATTTGATTATGAGCGTGATATATAAACAATCAATAGATAGTAAATGAAAATGAAATACTTAGATTAGATACAGGTGAAAATTAAAAACTTAAATTAGGCATGCAAAAAATTTAGAAACTTACTTTTAAAATTAGCTTAACTTAACTTATCTTATTTTCTATTCTATTTTTACGTTATGATAACACTATTATATACTATTATATACAGGCACATAACTTTGATATGCTATTTATTTCTATTTATAACCTTAACTGCTATTTTTGTGCAAAACTCGATTAAGTCAGTTCTTTTGCTTTTGTCAGCAAATATTTTACATACGGATTCTTTGTCAATCTTTAAGTCCAGAATATTGGTTAGGTTAGGTTAGGTTAGGTTAGGTTGGCGTCGTCCGCGGACCAGATGTGGGATGCCGCAGGCTGTATCTGGGAGTGGTCAAGTCCATGGCCCTCTACGGGGCCCCGATATGGGCTGACACCCTGGCGCGCCATAATTCCGCTTTGCTGCGTAGACCGCAGCGGATTATGGCCGTCAGGGTGATACGAGGATACCGCACCATCTCCCATGATGCGGCCTGCCTGCTGGCGGCGTCCCCCCCGTGGGACCTAGAGGCGGTGGTCTGGGCTGAGGCCTACCACAGGCGCACAGACCATCCGCCGCGCGCGCGGAAGCTCCTCGCCCGACAGCTCCTGCTGCAGCGGTGGAAAAGAAGGCTGAGATATGCCACGGCTGGAAGCAGGACTGTCGAGGCAGTCCGACCCGTTATTAAACGGTGGGTGGACAGGCGGCACGGGTCGCTCTCCTACCGAATGACGCAGGTACTGTCGGGGCATGGTTGCTTCGGCAGATATCTGTGTCGCATCGGACGAGAGCCGACCACCACATGCCTAGCATGTAGAGAAAACGTCGAGGACACTGCGCAACATGTCCTAGAGCATTGCTCCGCGATGAGCATGCTCCGCAGTGTCCTCGTCAATCAGGTGGGACGCGATCTCTCGCTGCCATCGGTAGTCAAATCGATGGTAGCGAGCGAAGCGTCTTGGGACGCTGTGGCCTCCTTTTGTGAGCACGCCATGCTCCAGAAGGAGGCGGCGGAACGGGAGCGGGAAGAAGATCCGAACGCCCCTCCCTTCCGCCAGAGGAGAAGACAGCGCAGGAGGCGGCAATACGCTGCCCTCCTGACCACCTGAGGGGCCCGAGCGGTGTCACGGGGGGTGACATCGCTCGCATAGGGCCCCACGAGACGGCGCGCGCGGTTGTTCCCGCGCTCCTCTCCGAAGTTATCCGGGGGGTATCCGGTAGGGATTTCCTGATGTAAAAAAAAAAAAAAAAAAAAAAAAAAAAAAAAAAAAAAAAAAAAAAAAGGTTAGGTTAGGTTAGGTTGCGCCGTGTGGTGGCGGCTGAAGAATACCACCACTCCCTAGGCCCAAAATCCAGGGATCCTGTAAGAGTCAGGAAAAGGATTCTGCAGTGGCAGTGGGCCAGCTCCGATGCCGTCGACAGTTCGGGCGAATGAGCTCCCCGGCGTCCGCTTGGTGGACTCTAGTCCAAGGGGCGTCGGGAGTCTTCGGGGTCAAGTCCCAATCTGGCCCCGAAGAAGGAGGAGTATCGATGGCCTAGTACACAGTCAGGCCATCGGTACGAGGAGGAGCACCGACTGCCAAGTTCCAGTCTGGCGGTTGGTGCGGAGAGCAGCTCCGATGCCCCCAGAGTTCTTAGGGGGGCGAATGAGCTAGGTGCTGGCCCCGATGCCCTCTGGTCAGAGAGGCGAATGGGCCGCACCGGTCGGTTGGGTGGCTTGGCCACTGAGGAGAAAATGTGTGTGCTTTTCGCTGTAAATCCTTTTGCAGTGAAAAGCATGCACATAAGGTCCCGAGATCTACACAGAGCACAACCACCCCTCCGCGGGCCCACCTCGTTGGTAGGTGCGTGGTGCGGACGGGGGATAGTGGCGGACCTACGTGCTCCGCCAACAAAATTTCACTTATTTATTTTCGGCCTCAATGTGTTCTGTGTAGATTTCGAGTGGACGTAGGCGGGTCTGGCTGTGTCAGTCGGACTGGCGAAGGGGCTTGGCTCCTTTGGCCTCCGCCGGAGTGTTCCGCGGGGTCCGGGTGGCCCCTGCGAAGCGCCTCTGCAACGCGGAGGAATAGCGGCGGGTCTGGCTGTACTCTTGTGCAGTCGGACAGGTTCGGGAAGGTGTTACCTTTCCGGCCACCGTTGGTCGTAGCTCCCTGATGGAGCTGTGCGGAAGCGTAGTCACGTCTTACGATTTCGCGCAGCTTCAGCAGGGAAACGACGGGCTTGGCTTAACCGCCTGGCCCAAGTGGAAGCAACTTTAAAACCACTCTAAAAAATCCCTCAACCCCAAGCGTGTCGTGCAGCCGCGAGGGGGTTCCTGTGGCAGGGAGGTGGACCTGTCGCTAGCTGGATTTGCGTTTTAAGTAGATACCCAAAGTTTTTACTCGTGGGACCAAATATGAAAAAGACCAAAAAAACTCAAGGACGAGGAGGAAAGAAGAGCGAGGCCGCGTCTGCACGCGCACCGGCCAGCAGCGAGGAGGTGGAGATGGTGGAGGTGTCAAGTGCGGAGGGCACCGACACTGCGGAGCGGGGTTCGAGCGGACGGCTCTGGCGGGACGATCCAGTCCGCCGCCCCACCAAACGCGCGAAGGGCGATCGCCTCTCGTCGACTTCCGACGATGACGACAGCGGGAGCCCCTCTTCTAGAAGGAGCCTTAGCGTGGCTAAGCGCGGGCGAGGCCGACCCCCTACCACAGGGGAGTACATCGGTGTCGCCCTCGCTAAGGAGGCCTACCTGAAACAGAAGAGGGAGGAGCTCCAGATGGACGCTGAGGCGGAGGTCGCACGTATGTCGGCGAGCGCGCGAGTGCTGAGATCCCGGAAGCCAGTATCTCTGGCGAAGGACGATCCCGGTGCTCTCCTGGAGCGGTTTCGAACGGACGTGGAGTCCGTGGAAACCGTTGCCAGGACCAGCTCCCACCTGAAGGGCACGTACGTGAAGGCCCTTAATGAAGCGGTGTTCTCTATGACGGAGATTTTCAATGAGCTGCGGGGCCGGACGGCCTCCGACGAAGTCGAGAGGCTTCGGGCGGAGAACGCCCGGCTGACCGCCGAGCATGAAGATCTCCGTAAGGAGATGGCGGCTATGAGGGAGGAGATGAAGGAGTGGAGGAACTCGGTTCCTCCTCCTTCCCCTCCCATGTGCCGCCCTGAAGAGCTGCCCCCGCCGCCGCCGTCACCGAGGATGCGCCCTGTGGAGAGAGCCGAAGAGCCGGAGAGCACTGACTCCCGCTTCAACGCCATGACGGAGTCCCTGGAGAGGACGCTGACTGTCTTCATTGGCAAGAAAATCGAGGCAAGCCTGGATTCCTTGCGAGTGGATCTGGGCGCCGCCGCCTTGCCAATGAGACCTGTCCGTCCTCCTCTAGGCAGACGGAAAGATGGCCCGCCGCCTCCTGCGAGCGCGTCGGCTCCAGTGCCCGCACCGAGGGCGAGTGTTCCGGCCGAGAGGCCCCGAGACACTACCGGACCGGAGACGTGGTCCGAGGTAGTGTCTCGGAACACAAGGAGGAAAAAGAGGCAGCAGGCGGCTCGGTCCGCCGCTGCTCTCTCGGCTCCGGCGGCTGCTCCTGCGCCCACACCGGCGCAAAAGAAAAAGAGAGTCCGGAGCCGGCGCCCGCGCCCCCCCGGAACGACGGCGGTGATAATTAATATCACGGCGGAAGGCCTGGCCAAGGGCGTCACTTACAAGGCGGTCTTGGATCAGGCCAGGAGGGGTGTCAATCTAGAGGAGATTGGCATCCCCTCTGTAAAATTCCGCCAGTCCATCTCGGGGGGGCGGATGCTCGAAATCGCGGGGGCTGCTAGTGGCGACAAGGCGGACGCCCTAGCACAGAAGATCCGTGCGATCTTCCCCTTAGACGGTTTCGTCCGGGTCACCAGACCGATGAAGTGCGCGGAGTTCCGCGTCGTCGGTCTGGATGACTCGGTCGAGTCGGGGGAGGTGGCGGCGGCCGTCGCGGGCGTCGGCGAGTGCGCGGTGCCTGACGTGAAGGTTAGTCAGGTCCGCGTCACTGATTTTGGTGCCGCATCGGCACACGTTAGGTGTCCGGTGGCGGCGGCAAATAAAGTTGTCGCGGTTGGCCGCATAAAGGTGGGCTGGGTTTCGGCGCGAGTGGTGCCGTTGGAGCCGAAACCCTTGCGGTGTTATAAATGCCGCATGGTGGGGCATGCTTCGGCACGCTGTCCCTCCGCAGTAGACCGCAGCGCGGAATGTTTCCGCTGCGGTATGCAGGGACACATGCGGGCGGCCTGCACGGCTGCGCCCCGCTGCTCCCTGTGTGCTGCGGAGGGAAAGAAGGCCGAGCACGCGTTGGGCACCCAAGGGTGTCCCTTCGCCAAGAAAACCGCGGGCAGGGGGACGGTCGCCACTCGGGCGGCCGTCGCCTTGCCCGTGGTAGCTCCGCCCGCAGCGGCAGCCCCACCGGCCCATCCGGCCCAGGCTGAGGAGGCGATGGAAACAATGTCGCCAGTATAGGTTATCATCGCCTCCTCCAGTCGAACCTCAACCACTGCGCCGGTGCCCAGGATCTCCTGATCCAAAGCATGGCGCAGTGGTCAATAGAGCTGGCCGTGGCCGCCGAGCCCTACTTTGTTCCTCCCGGATCTCCGGACTGGTTGGGGGACCGTTCGGGCTCGGTGGTCATAATAAAACGTCAGATCGCGGATTCCCTGCCCCTCGTATCTAAAGCGAGCGGGCAGGGTTTCGTGGCGGCGTTGTGGGGTGAAACACTCGTGTTAGGAGTGTACTTCTCCCCCAACAGAAGTCTCGCCGAATTCGAGGCGTTTCTTGACGAGATCGACCGTGTTGTCGGCCGATTCTCGTCGGGAAACGTGCTCTTCCTGGGTGATCTCAACGCCAAATCCACGGCGTGGGGATCTCCCAGGACTACTCCTCGCGGCGAGGCTCTGGAGGAATGGGCGGCGATGGCCGGTCTGTGCGTTCTGAACCACGGATCGGTCAACACATGCGTGCGACAGCAAGGCGGATCCATCGTGGACGTGACATTCGCGTCCCCGTCTGTCGTGCGTTGGACTCGCGGCTGGAGGGTTCTGGACGGGGTGGAGACGTTGTCGGATCATCGTTACATCAGATTCGACGTCTCCACCGCGCCTTCAACCCCGAGTCCTCGCCGCCCAGGAGGGTACACTCCTGCTTTTCCCCGATGGGCTCTAAAGCGTCTCGACAGAGACCTGCTGGTGGAAGCCTCGATCGTGCAGTCGTGGGTGGCTGGTAGCGAGCCAGACGACGTGGAGGAAGGAGCCGAATGGTTTAAGGACGCCATGACGCAAGTTTGCGATGCGTCCATGCCGCGAGTTCGGCTCCGACCTCCCAAAAGACAAGTGTACTGGTGGAACGACGAGATCGCCGCGCAGCGCGTGCTGTGTGCCGCGGCTCGTCGTCGTTACACCAGGCACAGAAGGCGTCGCCACCGCGACCCCACGATCGAGGCTCAGCTGTACAGCTCGTACCGAGATCTGAAGAAGGAGCTGCAGCTATCCATCAGCAAGGCCAAGACCCAGGCCCGAGACGAACTGCTGGCGACTCTGGACAGCGACCCATGGGGCCGCCCGTACCGCTCGGTGCGTGGCAGGCTCCGCGCATGGGCGCCGCCTCTCACCCAGAGTCTCCAGCCGCAACTGCTGGACAGCGTCGTGTCCGCCCTCTTCCCTGTGCAGGGAGCGGATCACGCGCCCCCGTTCATGGCTAGGACGGGGGAAGTTGTCCGGGTTGCGGTGCCGGATTTGACTCCCGCGGAGTTCGTCTCCGCCGTCGCGAAGCTCAGGCGCAACACTGCGCCTGGGCCGGACGGTATACCCGGCAGGGCCTGGGTGTTGGCCTTCGGAGCCCTCGGGGACCGGCTCGGGAGACTTTACCAGAAGTGTCTCGAGTCGGGAGTGTTTCCCCGACAGTGGAAGTCGGGCAGACTGGTGCTCCTGCAGAAGGCAGGGCGCCCCGCAGACTCTCCCTCCGCGTATCGCCCCATCGTGTTGCTCGACGAGATCGGCAAGCTGTTCGAGAGAATAATCGCTCGTCGACTCGTCGAGCACATGACGTCGGTAGGACCCGATTTAAACGAGGTGCAGTTTGGTTTCCGGGCGGGCCGGTCGACCATCGACGCTATCGGTCGAATCAAGGCCCTCTCGGAAGAGACGGTCGCCCGGGGCGGAGTGGCGGTGGCGGTATCGCTCGATATCGCCAACGCCTTCAACTCCTTGCCCTGGGGCTGCATCAGAGAGGCACTCCGCTACCATGGAGTGCCTCTCTACCTACAAGAGGTGATCGGGTCCTACCTGAGCGACAGATTTATCGTCTACGAGGGGCGATGCGGTCGCATCATTCGGAGGGAGATGAAACGCGGTGTTCCACAGGGATCGGTCCTCGGTCCACTGCTGTGGAACATCGGGTACGATTGGGTCCTGCGGGGCGCACTCCTCCCGGGCCTCAGCGTGACCTGCTATGCAGACGACACGCTGATCTTGGCCCGGGCGGAGGAGTACAGCGAGTCTGCCCTGCTTGCGGCGGCAGGCACTTCCATAGTCGTCGGTCGCATACGGTTGCTGGGCCTGAAGGTCGCGCTGCACAAGTCGGAGGCCCTGTGTTTTCACGGTCCCCGGCGCGCGCCGCCTTCAGGTGCCGGCATCACCGTCGGCGACACCCGCATCGAGGTCGGGTCCACGATGAAATATCTGGGACTCGTCCTCGATGGCCGCTGGAGTTTCCGCGCGCACTTCGCGCAGTTGGTCCCTAGACTGGTCGGCGCAGCTTCCGCTCTCGGGCGGTTGCTGCCTAACATCCGCGGACCGGACGTGGGATGCCGCAGGCTGTATCTGGGAGTGGTGAAGTCCATGGCCCTCTACGGGGCCCCGATATGGGCTGGTGCCCTGGCGCGCCATAATGCTGCGCTGCTGCGTAGACCGCAGCGAATTATGGCCGTCAGGGTAATAAGAGGGTATCGCACCATCTCCCACGATGCGGCTTGCCTGCTGGCGGCGTCCCCTCCATGGGACCTAGAGGCGGTGGTCTGGGCTGATGCCTATCATCGGCGCACAGACCATCCGCCGCGCGTGCGGAAGCTCCTCGCTCGACAGCTCCTGCTGCAGCGGTGGGGAAGGAGGTTGAGGAGTGCCACGGCTGGAAGCAGGACTGTCGATGCGATCCGCCCTATTCTCAAACGGTGGGCGGACAGGCGGCACGGGTCGCTCTCGTACCGGGTGACGCAGGTACTGTCGGGGCATGGTTGCTTCGGCAGCTATCTGTGTCGCATCGGACGAGAGCCGATGACCTCGTGTATGGAGTGCGAGGACAACGTCGAGGACACTGCGCAACACACCTTAGAGCACTGCTCCGGGTTGAGCGTGCTCCGCAGTGTCCTCGTCGATCAGGTGGGACGCGATCTCTCGCTACCATCGGTAGTCAAATCGATGGTAGCGAGCGAAGCGTCGTGGAATGCTGTCGCCTCCTTCTGTGAGAGCGCTATGCTCCAGAAGGAGGCCGCGGAGCGGGAGCGTGAAGACGATCCGAACGCTCCCGCTTCCCGCCGAAGAAGAAGACAGCGCAGGAGGCGGCAATATGCCGCCCTCCTGCCCACCTGAGGGGCCCGAGTGATGTCGCGGGGGGTGACATCGCTCGTAATTGGGCCCCCGAGATGGCGCGCGCGTGTTCCCGCGCGCCTCTCCGAAGGCGAGGGAGGATACCAGCTCTTCCCCCTCGTCATCAAGAAGGCGCCCGCACACTAGCGGGCGACGCCGGCGGGCGGTGGTAGTTTGCTCACTGCTCCTCACCGTCCGCCACCAATACGAGGCGTCAAGCGGAACACCATCAGGTTTTAGTCGGTGCGAGCCCGACATAACCTCCCCCCTGTCCCCCGACTCGGGGGGGGTATCCGGTAGGGATTTCCTGATGTAAAAAAAAAAAAAAAAAAAAAAAAAAAAAAAAAAAAAAAAAAAAAAAGGTTAGGTTAGGTTGCGCCGTGTGGTGGCGGCTGAAGAATACCACCACTCCCTAGGCCCAAAATCCAGGGATCCTGTAAGAGTCAGGAAAAGGATTCTGCAGTGGCAGTGGGCCAGCTCCGATGCCGTCGACAGTTCGGGCGAATGAGCTCCCCGGCGTCCGCTTGGTGGACTCTAGTCCAAGGGGCGTCGGGAGTCTTCGGGGTCAAGTCCCAATCTGGCCCCGAAGAAGGAGGAGTATCGATGGCCTAGTACACAGTCAGGCCATCGGTACGAGGAGGAGCACCGGCTGCCAAGTTCCAGTCTGGCGGTTGGTGCGGAGAGCAGCTCCGATGCCCCCAGAGTTCTTAGGGGGGCGAATGAGCTCGGTGCTGGCCCCGATGCCCTCTGGTCAGAGAGGCGAATGGGCCGCACCGGTCGGTTGGGTGGCTTGGCCACTGAGGAGAAAATGTGCGTGCTTTTCGCTGTAATCCTTTTGCAGTGAAAAGCACGCACATAAAGTCCCGAGATCTACACAGAGCACAACCACCCCTCCGCGGGCCCACCTCGTTGGTAGGTGCGTGGTGCGGACGGGGGATAGTGGCGGAACTACGTGCTCCGCCAACAAAATTTCAATTATTTATTTTCGGCCTCAATGTGTTCTGTGTAGATTTCGAGTGGACGTAGGCGGGTCTGGCTGTGTAAGTCGGACTGGCGAAGGGGCTTGGCTCCTTTGGCCTCCGCCGGAGTGTTCCGCGGGGTCCGGGTGGCCCTTGCGAAGCGCCTCTGCATTGCGGAGGAATAGCGGCGGGTCTGGCTGTACTCTTGTGCAGTCGGACAGGTTCGGGAAGGTGTTACCTTTCCGGCCACCGTTGGTCGTAGCTCCCTGATGGAGCTGTGCGGAAGCGTAGTCACGTCTTACGATTTCGCGCAGCTTCAGCGGGGAAACGACGGGCCTGGCTTAACCGCCCGGCCCAAGTGGAAGTGACTTAAAAACCACTATAAAAAATCCCTCAGCCCTAAGTGTGTTGTGCAGCCGCGAGAGGGTTTCAACGGCAGGGAGGTGGACCTGTCGTTAGCTGCACTCAAATTTTGAGTCAATACACAAAGTTTATACTCGTGGGAACAAACATGCAAAAACATAAAACCCAAAAACGAGAGGAGAAGAAGAGTATGGCCGCGTCTGCACGCGCACCGGCCAGCTGCGGCAGCAGCAGTGATGACGGTGACCTGGTGGAGGTGACCGACGCCCCAGTGACGGAGGCGGCGCAGGAGGGAACGAGCGGAAGGCTCTGGCGGGACGCACCTGTCCGCCGCCCTGTCAAGCGCACCAAGGAGGCGGAGCACTTGTCGTCAAGTTCGGCGGACGACACCGAGACGACCTCGACAAGCAGGAGCTTGAGCGTGGCCAAGCGCGGGAGAGGCAGACCCCCCACCACCGGGGAGTACGTTGGCCTCGCCCGCGCCAAGGAGGCCTACCTTAAGAAAAAGCGGGAACAGCTGCAAATCGAGGCCGAGGAGGAGGTCGCCAAGATGTCGGCGAGCGCTCGAATGCTGAGGGCCAGGAAGCCGGTGGCCCTGACAAGGGAGGACCCCAGTGTTCTCCTGGAGCGATTCCGCACGGACGTTGATTCCGTGGAAACCGTGGCCAGGACGAGCACAAATTTAAAGGGTACCTATGTCAGGGCCCTAAATGAGGCTATGGTCTCCTTAACGGAGATCTTTGACGAGCTGCGGGGCCGGACGGCCTCCGACGAAGTCGAAAGGCTTCGGGCGGAGAACGCCCGGCTGACCGCTGAGCATGAGGATCTCCGTAAGGGGATGGCGGCTCTAAGGGAGGAAATGAAGGAGTGGAGGAACTCGGTTCCTCCTCCTTGTTCTTCCCCAGTCCGCCCTGAAGAGCTGCCCCTGCCGCCGTCGCCGACGACGCGCTCCGCGGGGAGAGCAGACGAGCCGGATAACCGGTTTGATGCCATGGCGGAGTCCCTACAAAGGACGTTGACGGTCTTCATTGGCAAGAAGATCGAGGCGAGCGTAGACTCCTTACGCAAGGATCTGGGCGCCGCCGCCTTGCCAGTGAGACCTGTCCGTCCGCCGTTAGGTAGACAAAAGACTGGCCCGCCGCCCCCGGCGAGCGCGCCGGCTCCGGTGCCCGCACCGCGGACGAGTGTTCCGGCCGAGAAGGTCCGAGACACTGCCGGTCCGGAGACGTGGTCCGAGGTAGTGTCTCGGAACACAAGGCGGAAAAGGAGGCAGCAGGCGGCTCGGTCTGCGGCTGCGCTCTCGGCTCCGGCGGCTGCTCCTGCACCCGCTCCGGCGCCGAGAAAGAGAGTCCGGAACCGGCGCCCGCGCCCCCCCGGAACGACGGCGGTGATTATTAACATCACGCCGGAAGGCCTGGCCAAGGGCGTGACATATAAGTCAGTCTTGGACCAGGCCAAGAGGGGTGTCGATTTGGAGGAGATCGGCATCCCTTCGGTGAAATTCCGCCAGTCCATCTCGGGGGGGCGGATGCTGGAGATTGCAGGCTCGGCTAGCGGCGACAAGGCGGACGCCCTCGCCCAAAAGATCCGAGGGATCTTCCCTCTAGACGGGTACGTCAGGGTCACCAGACCGATGAAGTGCGCGGAGTTCCGCGTCGTCGGTCTGGATGACTCGGTCGAGTCGGAGGAGGTGGCGGCGGCCGTCGCGGGCGTCGGCGAGTGCGCGGTTCCTGACGTTAAGGTGAGTCAGGTCCGCGTCACTGACTTCGGTGCCGCATCGGCGCACGTTAAGTGTCCGGTGGCGGCGGCAAACCGTGTTGTCGCGGTTGGCCGAATCAAGGTGGGCTGGGTTTCGGCGCGAGTGGTGCCGCTAGAGCCGAGACCCTTGCGGTGTTTTAAATGCCGCATGGTGGGGCATGCTTCGGCACGCTGTCCCTCCGCAGTAGACCGCAGCGCGGAATGTTTCCGCTGCGGTATGCCGGGGCATATGAGGGCGGCCTGCACGGCTGCGCCCCGCTGCTCCCTGTGTGCTGCGGAGGGAAAGAAGGCCGAGCACGCGTTGGGCACCCAAGGGTGTCCCTTCGCCAAGAAAACCGCGGGCAGGGGCACGGTCGCCACTCGGGCGGCCGTCGCCTTGCCCGTGGTAGCTCCGTCCGCAGCGGCAGCCCCACCGGCCCATCCGGCCCAGGCTGAGGAGACGATGGAAACAGTGTCGCCAGTATAGGTTTCCATCGCCTCCTCCAGACGAACCTCAACCACTGCGCTGGTGCCCAGGATCTCCTAATCCAAAGCATGGCGCAGTGGTCAATAGAGCTGGCCGTGGCCGCCGAGCCCTACTTTGTCCCTCCCGGATCACCGGACTGGTTGGGGGACCGTTCGGGCTCGGTGGTCATTATAAAACGCCAGGTCGCGGATTCCCTGCCCCTCGTATCCGAAGCGAGCGGACAGGGTTTCGTGGCGGCGTTGTGGGGTGAAACGCTCGTGTTAGGAGTGTACTTCTCCCCCAACAGAAGTCTCGCCGAATTCGAGGCGTTTCTCGACGAGATCGACCGAGTTGTCGGCCGATTCTCGTCGGGAAACGTGCTCTTCCTGGGTGATCTCAACGCCAAATCTACGGCGTGGGGATCCCCCAGGACTACTCCTCGCGGTGAGACTCTGGAGGAATGGGCGGCGATGGCCGGTCTGTGCGTTCTGAACCACGGATCGGTCAACACATGCGTGCGACAGCAAGGCGGGTCGATAGTGGACGTAACATTTGCGTCCCCGTCTGTCGTGCGTTGGACTCGCGGCTGGAGGGTTCTGGACGGGGTGGAGACGTTGTCGGATCATCGTTACATCAGATTCGACGTCTCCACCGCGCCTTCAACCCCGAGTCCTCGCCGCCCAGGAGGGCACACTCCTGCTTTTCCCCGATGGGCTCTAAAGCGTCTCGACAGAGACCTGCTGGTGGAGGCCTCGATCGTGCAGTCGTGGGTGGCTGGTAGCGAGCCACACGACGTGGAGGAAGGAGCCGAATGGTTTAAGGACGCCATGACGCAAGTTTGCGATGCGTCCATGCCGCGAGTTCGGCTCCGACCTCCCAAAAGACAAGTGTACTGGTGGAACGACGAGATCGCCGCGCAGCGCGTGCTGTGTGCCGCGGCTCGTCGTCGTTTAGCCAGGCACAGAAGGCGTCGCCACCGCGACCCCACGATCGAGGCTCAGCTGTACAGCTCGTACCGAGATCTGAAGAAGGAGCTGCAGCTATCCATCAGCAAGGCCAAGACTCAGGCCCGAGACGAACTGCTGGCGACTCTGGACAGCGACCCATGGGGCCGCCCGTACCGCTCGGTGCGTGGCAGGCTCCGCGCATGGGCGCCGCCTCTCACCCAGAGTCTCCAGCCGCAACTGCTGGACAGCGTCGTGTCCGCCCTCTTCCCTGTGCAGGGAGCGGATCACGCGCCCCCGTTCATGGCTAGGACGGGGGAAGTTGTCCGGGTTGCGGTGCCGGATTTGACTCCCGCGGAGTTCGTCTCCGCCGTCGCGAAACTCAGGCGCAACACTGCGCCTGGGCCGGACGGTATACCCGGCAGGGCCTGGGTGTTGGCCTTCGGAGCCCTCGGGGACCGGCTCGGGAGACTCTATCAGAAGTGTCTCGAGTCGGGAGTGTTTCCCCGACAGTGGAAGTCGGGCAGACTGGTGCTCCTGCAGAAGGCAGGGCGCCCCGCAGACTCTCCCTCCGCGTATCGCCCCATCGTGTTGCTCGACGAGATCGGCAAGCTGTTCGAGAGAATAATCGCTCGTCGACTCGTCGAGCACATGACGTCGGTGGGACCCGATTTAAACGAGGTGCAGTTCGGTTTCCGGGCGGGCCGGTCGACCATCGACGCTATCGGTCGAGTCAAGGCCCTCTCGGAAGAGACGGTCGCCCGGGGCGGGGTGGCGGTGGCGGTATCGCTCGATATCGCCAACGCCTTCAACTCCTTGCCCTGGGGCTGCATCAGAGAAGCACTCCGCTACCATGGAGTGCCTCTCTACCTACAAGAGGTGATCGGGTCCTACCTGAGCGACAGATTTGTCGTCTACGAGGGGCGATGCGGTCGCATTATTCGGAGGGAGATGAAACGCGGTGTTCCACAGGGATCGGTCCTCGGTCCACTCCTGTGGAACATCGGGTACGATTGGGTCCTGCGGGGCGCACTCCTCCCGGGCGTCAGCGTGACCTGCTATGCAGACGACACGCTGATCTTAGCCCGGGCGGAGGAGTACACCGAGTCTGCCCTGCTTGCGGCGGCAGGCACGTCTATAGTCGTCGGTCGCATACGGTTGCTGGGCCTGAAGGTCGCGCTGCACAAGTCGGAGGCCCTGTGTTTTCACGGTCCCCGGCGCGCGCCGCCTTCGGGTGCCGGCATCACCGTCGGCGACACCCGCATCGAGGTCGGGTCCTCGATGAAATATCTAGGACTCGTCCTCGATGGCCGCTGGAGTTTCCGCGCGCACTTTGCGCAGTTGGTCCCCAAATTGGTCGGCGCGGCTTCCGCCCTCGGGCGGTTGCTGCCCAACGTTCGCGGACCGGACGTGGGATGCCGCAGGCTGTATCTGGGAGTGGTGAAGTCCATGGCCCTTTACGGGGCCCCTATCTGGGCTGGTGCCCTGGCGCGCCATAATGCTGCGTTGTTGCGTAGGCCGCAGCGGATTATGGCCGTCAGGGTAATAAGAGGATATCGCACCATCTCCCATGATGCGGCTTGCCTGTTGGCGGCGTCCCCTCCGTGGGACCTAGAGGCGGTGGTCTGGGCTGACGCCTACCATCGGCGCACAGACCATCCGCCGCGCGTGCGGAAGCTCCTCGCTCGACAGCTCCTGCTGCAGCGGTGGAGAAGGAGGTTGAGGAATGCCACGGCTGGAAGCAGGACTGTCGAGGCGATCCGCCCTGTACTCAAACGGTGGGCGGACAGGCGGCATGGGTCGCTCTCGTACCGGGTGACGCAGGTACTGTCGGGGCATGGCTGCTTCGGCAGATATCTGTGTCGCATCGGACGAGAGCCGACGACGACGTGTCTGGAGTGTGAGGACAACGTCGAGGACACTGCGCAACACACCTTAGAGCACTGCTCCGGGTTGAGCGTGCTCCGCAGTGTCCTCGTCGATCAGGTGGGACCCGATCTCTCGCTACCATCGGTAATCAAATCGATGGTAGCGAGCGAAGCGTCTTGGAAGGCTGTCGCCTCCTTCTGTGAGAGCGCTATGCTCCAGAAGGAGGCCGCGGAGCGGGAGCGTGAAGACGATCCGAACGCTCCCGCTTTCCGCCGAAGAAGAAGGCAGCGCAGGAGGCGGCAATATGCCGCCCTCCTACCCACCTGAGGGGCCTGAGTGATGTCGCGGGGGCGGCATCACTCACAATAGGGCCCCCGAGACGGCGCGCGCGTGTTCCCGCGCGCCTCTCCGAAGGCGAGGGAGGAGACCAGCTCTACTCCCTCCTCGCCAAGAAGGCGCCCGCACACTAGCGGGCGACGCCGACGGGCGGTGGTCGTTTGTACACTGCTTACCCACCGTCCGCCACCAACACGAGGCGTCAAGCGGAACACCATCAGGTTTTAGTCGGTGCGAGCCCGACATAACCTCCCCCCTGTCCCCCGACTCGGGGGGGGTATCCGGTAGGGATTTCCTGATGTAAAAAAAAAAAAAAAAAAAAAAAAAAAAAAAAAAAAAAAAAAAAAAAAAAGGTTAGGTTAGGTTGCGCCGTGTGGTGGCGGCTGAAGAATACCACCACTCCCTAGGCCCAAAATCCAGGGATCCTGTAAGAGTCAGGAAAAGGATTCTGCAGTGGCAGTGGGCCAGCTCCGATGCCGTCGACAGTTCGGGCGAATGAGCTCCCCGGCGTCCGCTTGGTGGACTCTAGTCCAAGGGGCGTCGGGAGTCTTCGGCGGCCTAGTCCCAATCTGGCTGCCGAAGAGAGGGGAGTACCGATCGCCTAGTAAACAGTCAGGCCATCGGTACGAAGACGAGCACCGACTGCCAAGTTCCAGTCTGGCGGTTGGTGCGGAGAGCAGCTCCGATGCCCCCAGAGTCCTTAGGGGGGCGAATGAGCTCGGTGCTGGCCCCGATGCCCAGAGAGGCGAATGGGCCGCACCGGTCGGTTGGGTGGTCTCGACCACGGAAGAGGGAATGTGCGTGCTTCTCGCTGTAACTACTTACAGGGAGTAAGCACGCACATGCCTTGAAATCTACACAGAATTACAATCACCCCTCTGCGGACCCACCTGCTCTAGCAGGTGTGTGTTGCCGCAGATGGGGGATAGTGGCGGAACTACGCGCTCCGCCAACAAAATTTAAATTTAAAAGTATTTTCGGCTTGTATTTTGTATTCTGTGTAGATTTCAAGGACTGGTGTAGTCTCTCCAGATCTTGGGGAGGGACGCGGGTCTGGCTGCGCAGCCATAGCACAACTCAATTATTATACTTGTTATATATTGATGTTGTGTGGATGGTTGCGCAGTCAGGCGGACGGGCAAGGCCTAGCCTTCCCGTCGTTTGTGGAAATACGGGGGACACTGATGTGTCCTTCCGTCCGCCTTTGGGCGAGAGCGGGTCTGGCTGTGCCGCTGTGCAGTCGGACTGGCGAAAGGGGCATTGCACCTTTCGGCCTCCGCGGAACAATCCGGAGGGTCGCAGCGACCCTCACGAAGCGCCCCTGCTAGCGGGGGAATAGCGGCGGGTCCGGCTGTGCGTTGCGCAGTCGGACAGGTTCGGGAAGGTGTTACCTTTCCGGCCACCGTTGGTCGTAGCTCCCTGTTGCGGCTGTGCGGAAGCGTGGTCACGTCTTACGATTTCGCGCAGCCCCAGCAGGGAAACGACGGGCTTGGCTTAACCGCCCGGCCCGAGTGGAAGTGACTTAAAAACCACTATAAAAAATCCCTCAGCCCTAAGTGTGTTGTGCAGCCGCGAGAGGGTTTCAACGGCAGGGAGGTAGACCTGTCGTTAGCTGCACTCAGTTTTGAGTCAATACCCAAAGTTTATTACTCGTGGGACCTAATTATGAAAAAGAAAAAAACCCTAATCGAGAAGGAGGAAAAGAAGAAAGTGGCCGCGTCTGCACGCGCACCGGCCAGCTGTGGCAGCAGCAGCGGGGATAACGACCTCGTGGAGGTGACCGACGACCCGGTGGCGGTCGACGTCACTGCCCAGGAGGGACCAAGCGGGAAGCTCTGGCGGGATGCACTTATCCGCCGCCCTGCCAAGCGCGTCATGGTGGAGCACCTGTCGTCCACGTCGGCGGACGACAGCGAGACGGCCTCTACAGGCAGGTCCTTGAGCGTGGCCAAGCGCGGGAGAGGCAGACCCCCCACCACCGGGGAGTACGTTGGCCTCGCCCGCGCCAAGGAGACCTACCTGAAGAAGAAGAGGGAGCAGCTGCAGCTCGAGGCCGAGGAGGAGGTCTCCAAGATGTCAGCAAGTGCTCGCATGCTGAGAGCCCGGAAACCCGTGGCGGCGACGAGGGAGGACCCCAGTGCTCTCCTGGAGAGGTTTCGCACGGACGTGGAGTCCGTGGAAACCGTGGCCAGGACGAGCACTAACCTCAAGGGCACCTATGTCCGGGCCCTAAACGAAGCGATGGTCTCCATGACGGAGATCTTCGAAGATTTGCGGAGTCGGACGGCATCCGACGAAGTCGAAAGGCTTCGGGCGGAGAACGCTCGGCTGACCGCCGAACACGGAGATCTCCGTAAGGAGATGGCGGAGCTCAAGGACGAGTTGAGGGAGTTGAGGAAAGTGGTGGTTCCTCCTCCTTCCTCTCCTAGGCCCCGCCCTGAAGAGGTGCCCTTGCCTCCGTCGCCGAGGACGCGACCCGGAAGTAGGGCGGACGAGCCGGAGGGACCGAGCCTCTCCCGGTTCGACGAATTGGCGTCGTCCCTGGAGAGGACCTTAACGGTCTTCCTCGGGAAGAAGATCGAGGCCAGCGTCGATTCCCTGAGAAGGGATCTGGGCGCTGTCCCGACGAGGCCTGTCCGCCCTCCTCTGGGTCGACAGAATGCTGTTCTGCCGCCTCTGGCGAGCGCGCCGGCTTCGGTGCCGGCTGAGAAGGTCCGGGACACCACTGGTCCGGAGACGTGGTCCGAGGTGGTGTCTCGGAACACGAGGAGGAAAAGGAGGCGGCAAGCGGCTCGGTCCGCGGCAGCTCCTTCGGCGCCAGCGGCTGCTCCAGCCCCGGCGCCTCCGAGGAAAGTCAGGGAGCGGCGCCCGCGCCCCCCCGGTTCAACGGCGGTGATAATCACCATCACGCCGGAAGGTCTGGCCAAGGGCGCGACCTACAAGGCCGTGCTGGACCAGGCCAAGAGGGGTGTCGACCTCGCGGAGCTCGACATCCCCTCGGTTAAATTCCGGCAGGCCGTCTCGGGGGGGCGAATGTTGGAGATCGCGGGGGCCTCCAGCGGTGGCAAGGCTGACGCCCTTGCCGAGAAGATTCGTGGAGTCTTCCCGCTGGACGGTTTCGTCCGTGTCACCAGGCCGATGAAGTGCGCGGAGTTCCGCGTCGTCGGCCTGGACGACTCGGTCGAGCCGCAGGAGGTGGCGGCGTCCGTCGCGGGTGCCGGGGAGTGCGCGGAAGCTGACGTGAAGGTCAGCCAGATCCGCGTCGCGGACTACGGGTCCTCCTCGGCACACGTGAGGTGTCCGGTGGCTGCTGCCAACCGGGTTGTTGCGGCGGGCCGCATCAAGGTGGGCTGGGTTTCGGCGAGGGTAGTGTCGATTGTGCCGAAACCCATGCGATGCTTTAGGTGTCGCATGGTGGGGCACGCTGCTGCCCGTTGTCCCTCCGGGGTGGACCGCACTGCGGACTGCTTCCGTTGCGGGCAGCCGGGGCATAAGAGGGCGGCCTGCACGGCTGCACCCCGCTGCGCTCTGTGCGCCGCGGAGGGCAAGAAGGCGGAGCACGTTCTGGGGGCCCAAGGGTGCCCTCAGACCAAGAAAGTCAGGGGCATGGGGACGATCGCCACTCAGGCGGCCGTCGCCATGTCCGTGGATACTCCGCTCGCGGCGGCAGCCCCACCGGCCCAACCGGCCCAGGCTGAGGAGGCGATGATAATAGTGCCTCCAGTATAGGTTATCATCGCCTCCTCCAGTCGAACCTCAACCACTGCGCCAGTGCCCAGGATCTCTTGATCCAAAGCATGGCGCAGTGGTCGATCGAGCTGGCCGTGGCCGCCGAGCCCTATTTTGTCCCTCCCGGATCCACCGACTGGCTGGGGGACCTTGTGGGCTCGGTGGTCCTTATAAAGCGTCAGGTCGCGGACTCCCTGCCCCTCGTATCCAAGGCGAGGGGCCGAGGTTTCGTGGCGGCGTTGTGGGGGGAAACCCTTGTGGTAGGGGTGTATTTCTCTCCCAACAGAAGCCTCGCCGACTTCGAGGCGTTTCTCGACGAGATCGACCGAGTAATCGGTCGATTCTCGTCCGGAAACGTGCTCGTCTTGGGCGATCTCAACGCCAAGTCAACGGCGTGGGGATCCCCCAGGACCACCCCTCGCGGCGAGGCTCTGGAGGAATGGACGGCGATGGCCGGTCTGGGTGTACTGAACCGCGGATCGGTCAACACATGTGTGCGACAGCGGGGCGGGTCAATCGTGGATGTGACGTTCGCGTCCCCGTCTGTCGCACGCTGGACTCGCGGCTGGAGGGTTCTGGACGGGGTGGAGACGTTGTCGGATCATCGCTACATCAGATTCGACGTCTCCACCTCGCCGACAGCCTCGAGTCCTCGCCGTCCAGGAGGGCACACCCCTGCCTTTCCCCGATGGGCTTTAAAACGTCTCGATAGAGACCTGCTGGTGGAAGCCTCGATCGTGCGGTCGTGGGTGGCCGGTGGCGAGCCACAAGACGTTGAGGAAGGAGCCGAATGGTTTAAGGACGCCATGACGCAAGTGTGCGACGCGTCCATGCCGCGAGTTCGGCTCCGACCTCCGAAGAGGCAAGTGTACTGGTGGAACGACGAGATCGCCGCGCAGCGAGTGCTGTGTGCCGCGGCTCGTCGTCGGTTCACCAGACACCGAAGGCGTCGCCATCGCGACCCCACGATCGAGGCTCAGCTGTACGACTCCTACAGAGAGCTCAGGAAGGAGCTACAGCTGACCATCAGCAAGGCCAAGACTCAGGCCCGAGACGAACTGCTGGCGACTCTGGACAGCGACCCATGGGGCCGCCCGTACCGTTCGGTGCGTGGCAGGCTCCGCGCATGGGCGCCTCCTCTTACCCAGAGTCTCCAGCCGCAACTACTGGACAGCGTCGTGTCCGCCCTCTTCCCTGTGGAGGGAGCGGATCACGCGCCCCCGTTCATGGCTCGAGCGGGGGAAGTTGTCCGGGTTGCGGTGCCGGAAGTGACTCCTGCGGAGTTCGTCTCCGCCGTCGCTAAGCTCAGGCGCAACACTGCACCTGGGCCTGACGGTATACCTGGCAGGGCCTGGGTATTGGCCTTAGAAGCCCTCGGGGACCGGCTCGGGAGACTGTATCAACAGTGTCTCGAGTCGGGAAGGTTTCCCCTCCAGTGGAAAGTGGGCAGACTCGTGCTCCTGCAGAAGGCAGGGCGCCCCGCAGACTCTCCCTCTGCGTATCGCCCCATCGTGCTGCTCGACGAGATCGGCAAGTTATTCGAAAGAATAATTGCTCGCCGACTCGTCGAGCACATGACGTCGGTGGGACCCGACTTGAGTGAAATGCAGTTCGGATTCCGGGCGGGCCGGTCGACCATCGACGCTATTGGTCGAGTAAAGGCCCTCTCGGAAGAGACGGTTGCCCGGGGCGGAGTCGCGGTGGCGGTATCGCTCGATATCGCCAACGCCTTCAACTCCTTGCCCTGGGGCTGCATTAAAGAGGCGCTCCGATACCATGGAGTGCCTCTCTATCTGCAAGAGGTTATCGGGTCCTACCTGAGTGACAGACATATTGTCTTTGAGGGGCGATGCGGAAACATCGTGAGGAGGGAGATGAAGCGCGGTGTTCCACAGGGATCGGTTCTTGGCCCGCTCCTGTGGAACATCGGGTACGATTGGGTGCTGCGGGGTGCACTCCTCCCGGGCATCAGCGTGACCTGTTACGCAGACGACACGCTGATCCTAGCCCGGGCGGAGGACTACAACGAGTCTGCCCTACTGGCAGCAGTTGGCACAACTGTGGTGGTCGGTCGGATACGGATGCTGGGCCTGAAGGTCGCGCTGCACAAGTCGGAGGCTTTGTGTTTTCACGGCCCCCGGCGCGCGCCGCCTTCGGGCGCCGGCATCACGGTTGACGACGCCCGCATCGAGGTCGGGTCCACTATGAAGTACCTGGGACTCGTCCTCGATGGCCGCTGGAACTTCCGCGCGCACTTTGCGCAGTTGGTCCCCAGGCTGGTCGGCGCGGCTTCCGCCCTCGGGCGGTTGCTGCCCAACGTCCGCGGACCAGAAGTGGGATGCCGCAGGCTGTATCTGGGAGTGGTCAAGTCCATGGCCCTCTATGGGGCCCCGATATGGGCTGACACCCTGGCGCGCCATAATTCCGCTTTGCTGCGTAGACCGCAGCGGATTATGGCCGTCAGGGTGATACGAGGATATCGCACCATCTCCCATGATGCGGCCTGCCTGCTGGCGGCGTCCCCCCCGTGGGACCTAGAGGCGGTGGTCTGGGCTGAGGCCTACCACAGGCGCACAGACCATCCGCCGCGCGCGCGGAAGCTCCTCGCCCGACAGCTCCTGCTGCAGCGGTGGAGAAGAAGGCTGAGAAATGCCACGGCTGGAAGCAGGACTGTCGAGGCAGTCCGACCCGTTATTAAACGGTGGGTGGACAGGCGGCACGGGTCGCTCTCCTACCGAATGACGCAGGTACTGTCGGGGCATGGTTGCTTCGGCAGATATCTGTGTCGCATCGGACGAGAGCCGACCACCACATGCCTAGAATGTAGAGAAAACGTCGAGGACACTGCGCAACATGTCCTAGAGCATTGCTCCGCGATGAGCATGCTCCGCAGTGTCCTCGTCAATCAGGTGGGACGCGATCTCTCGCTACCATCGGTAATCAAATCGATGGTAGCGAGCGAAGCGTCTTGGGACGCTGTGGCCTCCTTTTGTGAGCACGCCATGCTCCAGAAGGAGGCGGCGGAACGGGAGCGGGAAGAAGATCCGAACGCCCCTCCCTTCCGCCAGAGGAGAAAACAGCGCAGGAGGCGGCAATACGCTGCCCTCCTGGCCACCTGAGGGGCCCGAGCGGTGTCACGGGGGGTGACATCGCTCGCATAGGGCCCCACGAGACGGCGCGCGCGGTTGTTCCCGCGCGCCTCTCCGAAGGCGAAGGAGGAGACTCGCTCTCTCTCTCCCTCCTCGCCATGAAGGCGCCCGCACACTAGCGGGCGACGCCGGCGGGCGGTGGTCGTTTGCATATTGCTCCCCGCCGTCCGCCATCAACACAAGGCGTCTTGAGGAACACCATCAGGTTTTAGTCGGTGCGAGCCCGACATAACCTCCCCCCTGTCCCCCGACTCGGGGGGGGGTATCCGGTAGGGATTTCCTGATGTAAAAAAAAAAAAAAAAAAAAAAAAAAAGGTTAGGTTAGGTTAGGTTGCGCCGTGTGGTGGCGGCTGAAGAATACCACCACTCCCTAGGCCCAAAATCCAGGGATCCTGTAAGAGTCAGGAAAAGGATTCTGCAGTGGCAGTGGGCCAGCTCCGATGCCGTCGACAGTTCGGGCGAATGAGCTCCCCGGCGTCCGCTTGGTGGACTCTAGTCCAAGGGGCGTCGGGAGTCTTCGGGGTCAAGTCCCAATCTGGCCCCGAAGAAGGAGGAGTATCGATGGCCTAGTACACAGTCAGGCCATCGGTACGAGGAGGAGCACCGACTGCCAAGTTCCAGTCTGGCGGTTGGTGCGGAGAGCAGCTCCGATGCCCCCAGAGTTCTTAGGGGGGCGAATGAGCTAGGTGCTGGCCCCGATGCCCTCTGGTCAGAGAGGCGAATGGGCCGCACCGGTCGGTTGGGTGGCTTGGCCACTGAGGAGAAAATGTGTGTGCTTTTCGCTGTAAATCCTTTTGCAGTGAAAAGCATGCACATAAGGTCCCGAGATCTACACAGAGCACAACCACCCCTCCGCGGGCCCACCTCGTTGGTAGGTGCGTGGTGCGGACGGGGGATAGTGGCGGACCTACGTGCTCCGCCAACAAAATTTCACTTATTTATTTTCGGCCTCAATGTGTTCTGTGTAGATTTCGAGTGGACGTAGGCGGGTCTGGCTGTGTCAGTCGGACTGGCGAAGGGGCTTGGCTCCTTTGGCCTCCGCCGGAGTGTTCCGCGGGGTCCGGGTGGCCCCTGCGAAGCGCCTCTGCAACGCGGAGGAATAGCGGCGGGTCTGGCTGTACTCTTGTGCAGTCGGACAGGTTCGGGAAGGTGTTACCTTTCCGGCCACCGTTGGTCGTAGCTCCCTGATGGAGCTGTGCGGAAGCGTAGTCACGTCTTACGATTTCGCGCAGCTTCAGCAGGGAAACGACGGGCTTGGCTTAACCGCCTGGCCCAAGTGGAAGCAACTTTAAAACCACTCTAAAAAATCCCTCAACCCCAAGCGTGTCGTGCAGCCGCGAGGGGGTTCCTGTGGCAGGGAGGTGGACCTGTCGCTAGCTGGATTTGCGTTTTAAGTAGATACCCAAAGTTTTTACTCGTGGGACCAAATATGAAAAAGACCAAAAAAACTCAAGGACGAGGAGGAAAGAAGAGCGAGGCCGCGTCTGCACGCGCACCGGCCAGCAGCGAGGAGGTGGAGATGGTGGAGGTGTCAAGTGCGGAGGGCACCGACACTGCGGAGCGGGGTTCGAGCGGACGGCTCTGGCGGGACGATCCAGTCCGCCGCCCCACCAAACGCGCGAAGGGCGATCGCCTCTCGTCGACTTCCGACGATGACGACAGCGGGAGCCCCTCTTCTAGAAGGAGCCTTAGCGTGGCTAAGCGCGGGCGAGGCCGACCCCCTACCACAGGGGAGTACATCGGTGTCGCCCTCGCTAAGGAGGCCTACCTGAAACAGAAGAGGGAGGAGCTCCAGATGGACGCTGAGGCGGAGGTCGCACGTATGTCGGCGAGCGCGCGAGTGCTGAGATCCCGGAAGCCAGTATCTCTGGCGAAGGACGATCCCGGTGCTCTCCTGGAGCGGTTTCGAACGGACGTGGAGTCCGTGGAAACCGTTGCCAGGACCAGCTCCCACCTGAAGGGCACGTACGTGAAGGCCCTTAATGAAGCGGTGTTCTCTATGACGGAGATTTTCAATGAGCTGCGGGGCCGGACGGCCTCCGACGAAGTCGAGAGGCTTCGGGCGGAGAACGCCCGGCTGACCGCCGAGCATGAAGATCTCCGTAAGGAGATGGCGGCTATGAGGGAGGAGATGAAGGAGTGGAGGAACTCGGTTCCTCCTCCTTCCCCTCCCATGTGCCGCCCTGAAGAGCTGCCCCCGCCGCCGCCGTCACCGAGGATGCGCCCTGTGGAGAGAGCCGAAGAGCCGGAGAGCACTGACTCCCGCTTCAACGCCATGACGGAGTCCCTGGAGAGGACGCTGACTGTCTTCATTGGCAAGAAAATCGAGGCAAGCCTGGATTCCTTGCGAGTGGATCTGGGCGCCGCCGCCTTGCCAATGAGACCTGTCCGTCCTCCTCTAGGCAGACGGAAAGATGGCCCGCCGCCTCCTGCGAGCGCGTCGGCTCCAGTGCCCGCACCGAGGGCGAGTGTTCCGGCCGAGAGGCCCCGAGACACTACCGGACCGGAGACGTGGTCCGAGGTAGTGTCTCGGAACACAAGGAGGAAAAAGAGGCAGCAGGCGGCTCGGTCCGCCGCTGCTCTCTCGGCTCCGGCGGCTGCTCCTGCGCCCACACCGGCGCAAAAGAAAAAGAGAGTCCGGAGCCGGCGCCCGCGCCCCCCCGGAACGACGGCGGTGATAATTAATATCACGGCGGAAGGCCTGGCCAAGGGCGTCACTTACAAGGCGGTCTTGGATCAGGCCAGGAGGGGTGTCAATCTAGAGGAGATTGGCATCCCCTCTGTAAAATTCCGCCAGTCCATCTCGGGGGGGCGGATGCTCGAAATCGCGGGGGCTGCTAGTGGCGACAAGGCGGACGCCCTAGCACAGAAGATCCGTGCGATCTTCCCCTTAGACGGTTTCGTCCGGGTCACCAGACCGATGAAGTGCGCGGAGTTCCGCGTCGTCGGTCTGGATGACTCGGTCGAGTCGGGGGAGGTGGCGGCGGCCGTCGCGGGCGTCGGCGAGTGCGCGGTGCCTG
Source organism: Tinea semifulvella (assembly GCA_910589645.1). Taxonomy (NCBI): domain Eukaryota; kingdom Metazoa; phylum Arthropoda; class Insecta; order Lepidoptera; family Tineidae; genus Tinea; species Tinea semifulvella. The sequence goes on from OU342619.1 coordinate 10,826,132, forward strand.
ACGTGAAGGTTAGTCAGGTCCGCGTCACTGATTTTGGTGCCGCATCGGCACACGTTAGGTGTCCGGTGGCGGCGGCAAATAAAGTTGTCGCGGTTGGCCGCATAAAGGTGGGCTGGGTTTCGGCGCGAGTGGTGCCGTTGGAGCCGAAACCCTTGCGGTGTTATAAATGCCGCATGGTGGGGCATGCTTCGGCACGCTGTCCCTCCGCAGTAGACCGCAGCGCGGAATGTTTCCGCTGCGGTATGCAGGGACACATGCGGGCGGCCTGCACGGCTGCGCCCCGCTGCTCCCTGTGTGCTGCGGAGGGAAAGAAGGCCGAGCACGCGTTGGGCACCCAAGGGTGTCCCTTCGCCAAGAAAACCGCGGGCGGGGGGACGGTCGCCACTCGGGCGGCCGTCGCCTTGCCCGTGGTAGCTCCGCCCGCAGCGGCAGCCCCACCGGCCCATCCGGCCCAGGCTGAGGAGGCGATGGAAACAATGTCGCCAGTATAGGTTATCATCGCCTCCTCCAGTCGAACCTCAACCACTGCGCCGGTGCCCAGGATCTCCTGATCCAAAGCATGGCGCAGTGGTCAATAGAGCTGGCCGTGGCCGCCGAGCCCTACTTTGTTCCTCCCGGATCTCCGGACTGGTTGGGGGACCGTTCGGGCTCGGTGGTCATAATAAAACGTCAGATCGCGGATTCCCTGCCCCTCGTATCTAAAGCGAGCGGGCAGGGTTTCGTGGCGGCGTTGTGGGGTGAAACACTCGTGTTAGGAGTGTACTTCTCCCCCAACAGAAGTCTCGCCGAATTCGAGGCGTTTCTTGACGAGATCGACCGTGTTGTCGGCCGATTCTCGTCGGGAAACGTGCTCTTCCTGGGTGATCTCAACGCCAAATCCACGGCGTGGGGATCTCCCAGGACTACTCCTCGCGGCGAGGCTCTGGAGGAATGGGCGGCGATGGCCGGTCTGTGCGTTCTGAACCACGGATCGGTCAACACATGCGTGCGACAGCAAGGCGGATCCATCGTGGACGTGACATTCGCGTCCCCGTCTGTCGTGCGTTGGACTCGCGGCTGGAGGGTTCTGGACGGGGTGGAGACGTTGTCGGATCATCGTTACATCAGATTCGACGTCTCCACCGCGCCTTCAACCCCGAGTCCTCGCCGCCCAGGAGGGTACACTCCTGCTTTTCCCCGATGGGCTCTAAAGCGTCTCGACAGAGACCTGCTGGTGGAAGCCTCGATCGTGCAGTCGTGGGTGGCTGGTAGCGAGCCAGACGACGTGGAGGAAGGAGCCGAATGGTTTAAGGACGCCATGACGCAAGTTTGCGATGCGTCCATGCCGCGAGTTCGGCTCCGACCTCCCAAAAGACAAGTGTACTGGTGGAACGACGAGATCGCCGCGCAGCGCGTGCTGTGTGCCGCGGCTCGTCGTCGTTACACCAGGCACAGAAGGCGTCGCCACCGCGACCCCACGATCGAGGCTCAGCTGTACAGCTCGTACCGAGATCTGAAGAAGGAGCTGCAGCTATCCATCAGCAAGGCCAAGACCCAGGCCCGAGACGAACTGCTGGCGACTCTGGACAGCGACCCATGGGGCCGCCCGTACCGCTCGGTGCGTGGCAGGCTCCGCGCATGGGCGCCGCCTCTCACCCAGAGTCTCCAGCCGCAACTGCTGGACAGCGTCGTGTCCGCCCTCTTCCCTGTGCAGGGAGCGGATCACGCGCCCCCGTTCATGGCTAGGACGGGGGAAGTTGTCCGGGTTGCGGTGCCGGATTTGACTCCCGCGGAGTTCGTCTCCGCCGTCGCGAAGCTCAGGCGCAACACTGCGCCTGGGCCGGACGGTATACCCGGCAGGGCCTGGGTGTTGGCCTTCGGAGCCCTCGGGGACCGGCTCGGGAGACTTTACCAGAAGTGTCTCGAGTCGGGAGTGTTTCCCCGACAGTGGAAGTCGGGCAGACTGGTGCTCCTGCAGAAGGCAGGGCGCCCCGCAGACTCTCCCTCCGCGTATCGCCCCATCGTGTTGCTCGACGAGATCGGCAAGCTGTTCGAGAGAATAATCGCTCGTCGACTCGTCGAGCACATGACGTCGGTAGGACCCGATTTAAACGAGGTGCAGTTTGGTTTCCGGGCGGGCCGGTCGACCATCGACGCTATCGGTCGAATCAAGGCCCTCTCGGAAGAGACGGTCGCCCGGGGCGGAGTGGCGGTGGCGGTATCGCTCGATATCGCCAACGCCTTCAACTCCTTGCCCTGGGGCTGCATCAGAGAGGCACTCCGCTACCATGGAGTGCCTCTCTACCTACAAGAGGTGATCGGGTCCTACCTGAGCGACAGATTTATCGTCTACGAGGGGCGATGCGGTCGCATCATTCGGAGGGAGATGAAACGCGGTGTTCCACAGGGATCGGTCCTCGGTCCACTGCTGTGGAACATCGGGTACGATTGGGTCCTGCGGGGCGCACTCCTCCCGGGCCTCAGCGTGACCTGCTATGCAGACGACACGCTGATCTTGGCCCGGGCGGAGGAGTACAGCGAGTCTGCCCTGCTTGCGGCGGCAGGCACTTCCATAGTCGTCGGTCGCATACGGTTGCTGGGCCTGAAGGTCGCGCTGCACAAGTCGGAGGCCCTGTGTTTTCACGGTCCCCGGCGCGCGCCGCCTTCAGGTGCCGGCATCACCGTCGGCGACACCCGCATCGAGGTCGGGTCCACGATGAAATATCTGGGACTCGTCCTCGATGGCCGCTGGAGTTTCCGCGCGCACTTCGCGCAGTTGGTCCCTAGACTGGTCGGCGCAGCTTCCGCTCTCGGGCGGTTGCTGCCTAACATCCGCGGACCGGACGTGGGATGCCGCAGGCTGTATCTGGGAGTGGTGAAGTCCATGGCCCTCTACGGGGCCCCGATATGGGCTGGTGCCCTGGCGCGCCATAATGCTGCGCTGCTGCGTAGACCGCAGCGAATTATGGCCGTCAGGGTAATAAGAGGGTATCGCACCATCTCCCACGATGCGGCTTGCCTGCTGGCGGCGTCCCCTCCATGGGACCTAGAGGCGGTGGTCTGGGCTGATGCCTATCATCGGCGCACAGACCATCCGCCGCGCGTGCGGAAGCTCCTCGCTCGACAGCTCCTGCTGCAGCGGTGGGGAAGGAGGTTGAGGAGTGCCACGGCTGGAAGCAGGACTGTCGATGCGATCCGCCCTATTCTCAAACGGTGGGCGGACAGGCGGCACGGGTCGCTCTCGTACCGGGTGACGCAGGTACTGTCGGGGCATGGTTGCTTCGGCAGCTATCTGTGTCGCATCGGACGAGAGCCGATGACCTCGTGTATGGAGTGCGAGGACAACGTCGAGGACACTGCGCAACACACCTTAGAGCACTGCTCCGGGTTGAGCGTGCTCCGCAGTGTCCTCGTCGATCAGGTGGGACGCGATCTCTCGCTACCATCGGTAGTCAAATCGATGGTAGCGAGCGAAGCGTCGTGGAATGCTGTCGCCTCCTTCTGTGAGAGCGCTATGCTCCAGAAGGAGGCCGCGGAGCGGGAGCGTGAAGACGATCCGAACGCTCCCGCTTCCCGCCGAAGAAGAAGACAGCGCAGGAGGCGGCAATATGCCGCCCTCCTGCCCACCTGAGGGGCCCGAGTGATGTCGCGGGGGGTGACATCGCTCGTAATTGGGCCCCCGAGATGGCGCGCGCGTGTTCCCGCGCGCCTCTCCGAAGGCGAGGGAGGATACCAGCTCTTCCCCCTCGTCATCAAGAAGGCGCCCGCACACTAGCGGGCGACGCCGGCGGGCGGTGGTAGTTTGCTCACTGCTCCTCACCGTCCGCCACCAATACGAGGCGTCAAGCGGAACACCATCAGGTTTTAGTCGGTGCGAGCCCGACATAACCTCCCCCCTGTCCCCCGACTCGGGGGGGGTATCCGGTAGGGATTTCCTGATGTAAAAAAAAAAAAAAAAAAAAAAAAAAAAAAAAAAAAGGTTAGGTTAGGTTAGGTTAGGTTAGGTTAGGTTAGGTTAGGTTAGGTTAGGTTAGGTTAGGTTAGGTTAGGTTAGGTTAGGTTAGGTTAGGTTAGGTTAGGTTAGGTTAGGTTAGGTTAGGTTAGGTTTTTTTTTTTTTTTTTTTTTTTTTTTTTTTTTTTTTTTTTTTTTTTTTTTTTTTTGTCCTCTGACGTAAAATTTGGTCAGAGACTATTGTTGCGTCTTATGTTTGTTTTTATATCATATTTTCATATTTTGTTTTGGGGTCAGCTGTAAGCTGTACCAGGTACCTAGGTTATAGCCAATTTTATATAATTTAACTTATGTATCATAAGTTTTAATATGCCTTATTATTTCTTTAATCAAGTTTTCCTATTTGAGTCTATATAATTAATCAAGAGTTATGTACACATAAACTGTAGTTTTTTTTATATAAATTAAAAATTGATAACTTTTTTTTTTTTTTTTTTTTCTTATGAGTCTATACATGTAAGAAGTTTTATATATGTTGAAGTGAGATACTACAGTTTTGAATATTTTCTGGTTCTGTCTTACTTTTATTTTTATAGTTATTATTTATATTCTTTTAATTTAGTCCTTCAACTTTTAGTTGTTTTTACAAATATTATTTAATTGTGAACTAAGGCATACATTTCTTAACTTACTTACGATTGACTTATATGACTAGCTTAAACATTACTTAATATACGAGTATTACAATTTTTAATGCTATCATATTATATATTTATTATATATATGTAGCATATATCTTATGTGCTACTATTTCAATTATTAGTTTTCCCTCTTCTTAACGATTCCTTAAGTTTGTACTTTGTTTAGCCACCAAGTTTACGGATGCTATAATAAATTATTTTGGAGTTGAGAAACACACTTCACATTTTAATTTGGTCAATAGATAGGTGTGTGTAATAACGTCTGTAGTAATAGTGTGTGTGAGATGTCCAGGCTGGATTGGCACCCGCTCCGCAATATCTGCCCCTGCTATTTACTATTTGATTGGATCACTATTTCATAATAGTTATGGACAATTCAAATGACTATAGAGTTGTGGCCAGCGGAGGGGAGGTACCCATCGACGTCATGCGGTTAGTCAGTGGACACACACGATACTTCAGCTTTGCACCCGGGACGCCTTTAGCAATATGCGACACTTGCTCTGGCTATCGCGTCCCATCTGTGCCGCACTGTGCAATCCTCACTATATGCGTTATGATTTGTGATGGATAACTTTGCGCGCACACAGTTGCGGCACGTGGGTTCGGCGCCAGCCAGGCGGTCAGGGCATTGTGTCCACAGGTGCAAGCCGCCACAATGGCTACACACCTTTTCCGATTCAGTGCAGAATCGTCTTCCATGCCCGTGCGCGAGGCAGAGCGAGCACTGGACCAGTGGCGACTGGTCTGCCACGCGCACGTGCTGGAGGTCAATGTGGACGCGTTCTGCACCTGTCATTCTCTGCCACATTTGCGGTGAAACTTGTACGATAATATGGCAGGTGTGCGGGTTTCTCGTCTTTCTGCGGTACCTGATATGGGCTCTAAATTCTTCTTCTGGCACGTCTCGGAACAAGGACCCGTTCTGGGTCCTCAGGGACGTCAGGACGTCCTCGTCCGTGTTATAGGACATGACATCCCTGAGGATCACGAGCGGGTCCTTGTTCTTAACCTCTTCCACCGTAAGGTTAGAGCCAGATCTCTTTATCTGATGCACCACCTTTTCTATCTCCTTCTTGGTGGTGCAGCCCAATATAACTCTTTGGTCCCTCACTTTTCTTAGTCTCTCGACTCTAATTCCTTGGGATCTCGCATCCACCGCCATCCTTAATTTGTCTACCACTTGGCCGCCGGTGTCACCCTCGCTCGATATCGCTATCGAGTGCATCGCGCGAGGGTGTCCAGCGGCCACAATGGCATAGGACGCCTTTTGCGCCGGTGCGCCCTCCAACGGAGTGCACGTCTGGAGTCGGTCGGCCAATGTCACAGTGTGCTGTTGGCACTCTGCCATTTGCCGACCGTGCTCCTTCATGCCCTCCATCAGAGAGCGCATCAGCGCAGTCGGCGTCTCCTCCGCGGCGGTTTCTACTTCCTTTTCCGGTTTTCCCCTTTTTATTTCTTCCTCTTTCCCTTTTCCTTTTTCAGGTTTCTTCGTGTTCTCGGCCTCTTTCACCAAAGCATACAGTCGCTCCAGCGCCTGTGTGACATCGTGTTTGATGTCAGTTTTCAGGTTTCTGGAGCCCCCCAGAGCCGTCTTCGCCTTGATCAGGCAGGCCTTAGCTTCAGCCAACCGATCTGCGAATCTCGTCTCTGGCGGGCTCTCAGGAGCCTCTGCCTGTGTTACGCGGCTCACAGGCGCCGGAGCCACCCTAGCCTTCGGTCCAGAGGCGGTGGTGGGACCAACTTTCTTTGGGGGGGTGGCGGGCTTGGGCTGGCTGCCCGGCTTCCCGGCCTCCCACTCCCCTATACTCCTTCTTACCTTTTGAGGTTCACCTGAAGTCCCAGCCTTCGTTAGGTCTGTTGGAGGTTGGGGATTGTTAGCTCCGGACTGTTTCGGGGGGGTGCGGATGCCAAACATCTTGTCTTAACGCAGAGGACGCGTCTAGTGTAAAATATTATAATAAGTCAATTGTAAAAGTGCAAATAATTATTTGTCGATGTCAGGAATAAAATTGTGAAAATATAGATTATTGTAAAATATAGTCAATGTCAATAATAATAATACGAATAGATAGGTCAAGTGTCACCAGTCAATTTGGAGTATGTTACTATCTAGTCCAAAATTTTTATGTCCAGTTGGTAGCAAAAGCAAAGCACTGAACTGTGTATACAACACGACAGTATACACACACACTCACACGAGATCCTATACTACACTTTGTACAATACTTAAAACTAACTTAAAACTAAGCCCCTTAAAGTTTTTAACCACTTTTATTTTGTTTCAGATGCAGCTCCTTCGGTCCACGGGTGCACTATCCAGGTAAATTTTTCGTTTATAATATACTCCTTAAATCCTTCTTTCTTGTGGTGTCTTCTTTTCAGGTCTGGTGTCGTCAACGGGGAGCTCCGAGGGCAGTCAACAGGCAAGGACGTCAGAATGGTGTTTCCAACCAGTCTTCAGTTAAGCACTAAAAACTGGTTTTGCGTCAGAATTTGTCCAAATTTTTGGTAAGGATACCCCTTGATGTAAGCCTTTTTATAATATAATAAAAAAGAGGGGTCGTCGCGACAGTTCTTAAAATATTAATTTTTTCCTTCCCACAAAATAATTTTTCTTCCTTTTTTGCCCGTGCTACTCCCGGTTTCTTGTTTTTGGTAACAGGGTAATACTTCCTCACAAGGCCAAAACAGCGCTGACAATTTGGTGTTCTTAAAATTTGTCTAAGACAACCACACGAAAAGTTGGCCACCTCGTGGTAAACAGTTTTTTGACCACAAGTTTGCCGGTGGTTGTGCCAACAAAGGCAAACTTTTTTGCAATATGCAAGTCAACAGTGCGCGTCTAGCGGTGCAAGAAAAACACTACCCTATGCCTTTCGTTTTCGAGTTACACTCGAAAAACCTCAAATTTTTACCCAATTTTGTTGTTCACTTTGGCACACAATAACTTTAGCCAAATTCTAAGAATGCCACTAAATAGCTCACACTTTAATACACTATAAAACTGATTTTCAGCAAAATCGGAGCACTTTTTCCACTTTTTTCAAATTTTTATGTGCGGAGCGCCTTTTAAAAGCAGCTAGCTCGTCCGTGGTTCGAGCGGGACTGGGTTAGGTTAGGTTAGGTTAGGTTAGGTTAGGTTAGGTTAGGTTAGGTTAGGTTAGGTTAGGTTAGGTTAGGTTAGGTTAGGTTAGGTTAGGTTAGGTTAGGTTAGGTTAGGTTAGGTTAGGTTAGGTTAGGTTAGGTTAGGTTAGGTTAGGTTAGGTTAGGTTAGGTTAGGTTAGGTTAGGTTAGGTTAGGTTAGGTTAGGTTAGGTTAGGTTAGGTTAGGTTAGGTTAGGTTAGGTTAGGTTAGGTTAGGTTAGGTTAGGTTAGGTTAGGTTAGGTTAGGTTAGGTTAGGTTAGGTTAGGTTTTTTTTTTTTTTTTTTTTTTTTTTTTTTTTTTTTTTTTTTTTTTTTTTTTTTTTTTTTTTTTTTTTTTTTTTTTTTTTTTTTTTTCCCAATTATCGATATTTATAATACTATAGATATACTATTGAACTTACACTAGGCATGCAAAAAATCTGAAATACTGTCTAAATTAATAACTAGCTTATATTTAACTTAATTTTACAGCTTATAGTATTATGTTTTCTAAATATATAACTATTATATAAAAGTAACATAAAATTAATATTCTACTTATTTCTATTTATTACGACTAATGCTATTTTTGAACAGTATTCTAATAAGTTAGCTCTCTTGCTTTTACTGTTAAATAATGTGCATATTGTGTTTCTGTCTATTTTTGACTCGAGAATATTTTCCGCATTTAGTCTGTCAATTATGTGGACGGGGCACTCGAACAATATGTGCGGCACCGTCTCCTCTACCCCGGGCTCGCAGATGCACGATGGGTTCTCCTTACACTTGAATCTGGTCAAGTATTCGGAGAACCCACCGTGCCCTGTAAGAATTTGTGTGACCACGCCGGTCGGCTCGAGCTGGCGAACAGTCTTGTATGCGCTTATAGCGTCTGGCAAGAACATTTTTGTAATGCCGGCGGTGTTACCCGACCCGTATCTCCGGTTCCATTCGACAAGCGACCCCATACGGATTTGTCGTTTGACGAATGAAACCGGGCACAGGTCGTAGTCCGGCTTTCTTTTCGCATTTAACGCGGCTGCCTTTGCCAGTTCGTCGGCTCTCTCATTCTCCAGCAGACCGGCGTGGGCTTTGATCCAGAAGAAGTGGACCGTCTTGTTCTGGAGACGCGCCGCTCTAACGTTCGCGCGGGACTCCACTGCTAAGGGGTGGGATGAGCCGTTGTTGATGACAGATTGCAGGGCAGACCGAGAGTCGCTGTATATGCCACAACTTTGCCAGTCACTATCTACGATTATCCTCGTGGCTTTACATATGGCCAAGAGTTCCGCCTGGTAGACCGTACAGTACGATGGCAGCTTAAGTTTGAGGGATTTCGTCTCGGCGACATTATTCCATACGGATAATGCCGCTCCGACTCCGCCCCCAATCTTGCTGCCATCAGTATATATACGCGCCTGCTGGTTGTTATGCAGGTCTACTTGTTCCCTGTCTACCAGACATATGAACTCAAGGCTCATATGTTCCGCCGGATGAGGAGTGTTGGCATATGCAACGACCCTTTCCACCTCCCTTCCCGCCAGCGCTGGCTGTGGCACTCCCCTCCTGGCCTCATACAGGGCCGCAGCCTCCTGTATTCTGAGGTCGAGGGGTAGTATCCCAGCCAGCACTAGCGCCGAATTGAGGGAGACGGTGCGGTATGCCCTGGTCAACTTTTGCGCGAATCCCCTTTGGACAGCGGCGAGCTGCCTTCGCACTCCCAGCTTCTCAGCGGCGCCTGCCCAGGCCGCGGCTGCGTACAGTACAACTGGTTCCACCGTCGCCGTGTATATTTGGCGTATAATCTCCGGGTGGAGACCCCAGCTTATCCTGGCGGCTCTGGACAGCTGTTTGTAGACGTTCAACGCTCTCCTGCACACGTCTGCAACATGAGCGTTGAACGTCAACTTACTGTCAATCGTGAGCCCCAGGATTTTGATTTCTTGAGACAGGCCAATGCCGACCCCGCCCATGCTCAAGAGTGGTGTGTCATACTTTAATTTGTTGGTTATAACCATGGCCTTGGTCTTGTGTGGCCCAAAGTTCAATTTATTTTTGACACCCCACTCCCGAACATACGCGAGGGCCGCATTGGCCTGTCCCTGTACCGCACGCGCCGTTTCACCGTGAAAAACTAGGACCACGTCATCAGCGAAGGCCTGGCAATAGTCTCCCCTCTGTCCAAGCCCCTTCAGCAGTGGATCCAAAAGGAGGTTCCAGAGAACCGGACCGCCGATGGATCCTTGAACACACCCCTTGCTCGTGTTCCGGGTGTGTTCTACGCCGCCGTATCGTAGGTGTATGAGTCGGTCCTGTAGGTAGCTGTCCATCAACCGCCTGATGTTGATGGGGCACCTTTCCTCCGCCAGCCTCACCCTTATCGCGGGCCACCAGGCATTATCGAAGGCTCCCTCTATGTCCAATGATATCATTATCACTAATTTTTTCTCTTTTATTTTTTCATGTATATGATTCATCAGGTCATAGAGGGAGTCCTCGGCACTGCGCTGGGGCATGAAACCATATTGCCGGGGGCTGATATTGCGGAGTAGGTGCCACTTCAGTCTACCTACAACCATTTTCTCCAGGATCTTTCCTAGCACCGGCAGCAGTCCTATGGGCCTATACGACTTTGGGTTGTTGTAGTTGTCTTTTCCGGGCTTCCTTAGGACTACTACCGTTGCTTCCTTCCAGATTTTAGGGAAGTGACCTAACTCCAGGCACTTGTTGGTTAGGGCAAGGAAAGATCCCGGGTCATTCTGAATGGCCCGACTACATATATCAGCGGTGAATCCATCGGCTCCTGGCGCCTTCTTGGGGTTGAAGCTCCCCACAGAAGTCTTCAATTCCTCCATAGTGAACGGTGGGTCATGTAGCTCATCATGACCCGGTCCGTTCACTAGGTCTGCGGCTCTTCTTGTGCTTCTGTGGTCTTCATTCTCATTCTCCCCCGTCTTGCTGTCTTCTTGGAAGAAAACTTCTGCCAGGACCTTTGCCGATTCCTCAATCTCCAATTCCTTTCCGTCTAGGGTCAAGGGAATGTCCTCCTGCCTTTTACAGGTCCTTCCTATCACCCTATAGATACCCTGCCACATTCCTTCCTTATCTTGTTTCCCACAGAATCCCTTCCAGCTCTCTATTTTGGCCTTTTTAATCTCTTCCTCATACTTTTCTTTTGCTTGCAGGTACTCGTCGACGACCTTCGCTCTCAGGACAGGTGCTGCGCATCGGATGCGGCGCTTCTTCATGACAGCATCACGCTTCAGCTTCGCCAGTTCCACGGACCACCACGGTGAGGTAAGTTTTTCGATGGATCTCTTTTTCGGTATTGCATCCGAGCATGCTTCTGTTATAGCTTTCGTGTAGTTCTCCACTAAGAGATCCAACGTTTCCCTCTGGTTGACCTCGTCCACCATCGCCTTAGTTATGCCCATTTGATCTTTCATATCTGTGAGTTTTTCACTGAATTGGGTCCATTTGGCCTTTTTGGTGTTATACTTTCTTGTAGTTCTCTCTGTTTTCATGCCGTTGGCTTTGGTCAACCTGATCTTGAATGTAATTCCGTTGTGGTCCGAGCTCGTGATGCTGTCTTCTACCATCCAATCTTCGGTGTACGGCAGCATGTCCGAGGAGCAGGCCGTGACGTCGACGTGGCTGGTGTACGTCTTATTACCCCTAATAGTGTCGAAGGTAGGGGTATTTCCGTGATTTAGCACCTGCAAGCCCATTTCCTCTAAGACGCCACTCATTTCCTCCCCTCTGTGATCCACTATCCTGCTTCCCCACCAGGTACTTTTCGCGTTGGTGTCGCCCCCGATGAGCAATCTTCTGGGGCCCAGTTCGTTCTCTATTTTCTTCAGCTGATCCAGGTATGGCTCCAGAGGTAGGTTCGGCTCAAAGTAGAGGGATACTACGACAATCTCCCAGGCACTAGTTCGGATACTCACCACTACGATGTTATTTGTGGTGAGTCTGGGGACCTGTGTGACGTCCAGTTCGCGATCGAAGATGGCGATGGCCGCCTTCACGGGCCCCTCATCCTGGCCAGTGTTCTGGAAGATTCTCGCTCCTTTATAGGTTCTCATACTTTTTGCCTTACCCACATAGGGCTCCTGGATCAGCGCTAGGGACGCCTTTCTTCTCCCTGCTTCGATCATGAGCTCATCGGTGGCTAGACTTTTCCGCTGGAGGTTCGCTTGGATCACGAGGTAGTCCTTGGTTGGGATTCTGTGGTTGTTCGTCTCCGTTGCACCTGGGACGCCCTTAGCAGTACGCCACGCTCGCCCGGGCTAGCGCGTCCCACCTGCGCCGCACTGTGCACTCCTGGCTAAAGGCGTTGTGGTTTGTTAATGCCAGCTTTGCCCGTGCACAATTGCAGCATGCGGGTTCCGCGCCAGCAAGGCGGTCGGGGCAGTCCGTCCACAGATGCAGGCCTCCACAGTGACTGCAAACCTTCTCTGTTTCCTTGCAGAAACGTGTTCCATGGCCGTACGCGAGGCAGAGTGAACATTGGACCAGCGGTGTTTGGTCCTCCACGCGCACGTTTTGCAAGTCCACATGGACACGTTCCGCAGCAATCAACCGCTGCCATATTATTGGCGAGACCTGGAGCACGACGTGGCAGGTATGCGGGTTCCTCGTCTTTCTACGATACCTAACCTGGGCTCTCCAGTCATCCTCCGGCACATCCCGAAGAATTCCCCGGTTCTGGGTCCTCAGGGACGTCAGGATGTCCTCGTCCGTGTTATAGGACATGACGCCCCTGAGGACCACGAGCGGGTCCTTGTTCTTCATCTCCTCGATCGTTAGTTTGGTGCCGGAGTTTTTGAGTCGATCGACTACTCTGTTTATTTCCTCCTTGCTGGAGCAGCCCAGGATGACCCTCTGGTCTCTGACTTTGGTCAATTTTTCGACTCTTAGTCCGGTGGTCCTGGCATCCACAGCAGTCCTAATTTTTTTCCACCACGCGGCCACTATTGTCTCCCTCGCTCGATATTGCTATCGAATGAGTAGCGCGAGGTTGACAAGCGGCCACAGTGGCATAGGACGCCTTCTGCGCCGGTGCGCCCTCAGACAGAGAGCACGTCTGGATTCGGTCGGCCAATGTCGCAGTGTGCTTTTGGCACTCTGCCATTTGCCGACCGTGCTCTTCCATGCTCTCCATAAGAGAGCGCATCAGCGCAGTCGACGCCACTTCCGTAGCGTTATCCTTTTTCTTCCTGTCCGATTCCCCTTCCTTTCCTTCTTCCCCTTTCTCTTTTCCTTCTTCCCCTTTCTCTTTTCCTTCTTCCCCTTTCTCTTTTCCTTCTTCCCCTTTCTCTTTTCCAGGTTTCTTCTTACCGTCCGCCTCCTTCACAAGGACGTAAAGTCGCTCCAGCGCACGCGAGACGTCCTGTTTTATGTCTGCCTTTAAGTTTCTGGAGCCCGCCAGGGCCGTCTTCGCCCTAATCAGGCAAGCCTTGGCTTCAGCCGTCCGATCGGCAAATTTCGGCTCTGGCAGACTCTCAGGTACCTCTGTTGTAGTTGCCGTGCGGCTCGCCTGCGCTGGGGCCACTCTCGTCCCTGTTCCTGAGGCGGAGGACGGGGTAGCTTTCCTTGGGGGGGTTGGGGGCTTTGGTTTTCCTGCCTCCCACTCACCTATACTTCTCCTCACTTTCTGAGGAGGCTGCTCAGCTGAAGGCCCAGCCTTCGCTTGGTCAGTTGGGGGTTGGGGGTTGTTAGCCCCGGACTGTTT